>JAZHRO010000049.1:27630000-32430000 GCA_037157565.1 Thalassia testudinum
ATTAAGACTCAAGCCCAGGGTTTCACGAATTTTTAAGTGCAAGTTGGTCCCAGTTTCAGCTCATGTCTTTGGATTGACCCTTAAAAAGATGACGGAAAACTCAACTCCCATTACGTTTGTGGCTAAAAAAAACCAGGGTATTTGTAACTTGCCCTGAAGAACTTTTGTAGGGTGAAGACTTTACAGACATTTGTGAAATATACTGACTTATTTGCAGGTTTTTTTTTTGAAACACGTGTCAGTATATCTCTTACAACATTATTTGGAGGAGCACACTTTTCTTTTGGTGGGAGAGTTCCTTTTTGGTGGAAAGAGTCTCTTCCTAAACACAAGACTAAAGCCTGGGATAAAAAGTCTACCTACGTGCACAAGTAAGGACTCCACCTTCCCTAATGAACACTAGGGTTGGATCTTATGTTCATCTGGTCTTTATTGATATGTGTAGTGTGAACCAAGATTACTTAGGCTCTCGAGTAGAAGCAAACCAACGAATCCTGTACTGGTGTCTCAGGTACAAGAATACGTCCTAAGTTAGGAGAGATTCTGATCTATTTTGTCAATGCTTAAGTGAATTAAGCCGAACCTGAGCGAATCAAGCTTTTGTGGCCTGGAAGGTCTTCAAAACAGTGGTTGCATATCCATAAACACTTATTGTATTTTTGTTCCAGCCTTCAGATCATTACTAAACACCATTTTTCTTTTTTTTTTAGATAGATGGAGACTGCATGATACCCTAAACTACCCAGATCCTATGGATGCCTATCCACCCCCCATGCCAAACGATGCTATGTCCTCATATGCATGTAGGGTAGGGTAGAGGAAGGAGCAAAGATTGGGTAACGAGAGCTGAGGTGCAGAGTATTCCGCAGGGTGGTAGGGTGGGTGGATGGTGGGTGGTGAAGTGAAAAGTGAAGTGAACGTGACAGTGGCGAAGAGTTGTTCGGGTGCCTCCAAACGAGTGCTGAATTTAACGTCCCCAGCTGGACTCAGAATGAGGCACGACATTAGTTACCTCCAACAGGGCAACAGTTTCTCCAACGGGGGTAGGTTCATGAGTAAGATAGGGTTCCAAACACTGCCCATTGACCGCAAATTTATGCCCAGATTTGGGATCTTCAATTTCAACGGCCCTGTTGGGAAATGGTCTCGAGACCAGGAAAGGACCAGTCCATTTGGACTTCAATTTCCTAGGAAAGAATTTGAGCCGAGCGTTGTAGAGCCAAACTTGATGAGATGGCTCAAATTCCTTCCGCCGAATATGGCTGCCGTGAAAAGCCTTAGTGCGTTGCTTGAAAGTTAAGGCAGAATCATAGGCTTCACGATGGAGCTCTTCTAGCTCCTGGAGTTGGAGTTTCCTTTCTCGACCACACAGGTCTGGGTCGAGGTTACATTGGTGAACCACCCAATAAGCGCGGTGCTCCAACTCCACGGGAAAATGACAAGGCTTCCCATAAACGATTCTATAAGGAGACGTACCAAGGGGAGCCTTGAAGGCGGTCCGATACGCCCAAAGTGAGTCAATTAGCTTGTCGGACCAATCCTTATGGTCAAGCCGAACCATTTTCTGGAGAATTTGCTTGATTTGCCAGTTCGACACCTCTGCCTGGCCGTTCGTCTGAGGATGATACGGGGATGCGATATGATGGTGGACTCCGTATTTCCTCAGAAGTGCCCGACAAGAAGTATGGGTAAAGTGGCTTCCTCCATCCGAGATAATGGCTCGAGGGATCCCAAAGCGCGCAAAGATGTGGTCTTTGACAAATCGAGTGGATATAATATGGTCAGCACGGCGCGTGGGAATAGCCTCGATCCATTTCGAAACATAATCAACAGCCATGAGGATATATTCAAAGTCGTTGGAAGGAGGAAAGGGACCCATGAAATCAACTCCCCAAATGTCGAAGATTTCTGTAGCTAGGATGGGTTGCAAGGGCATCATGTCACGACGTGACATTGACCCTGACGACTGGCACCTAGTGCAATGTTTGGCATAATTGTGTGCATCCTGGTGAAGGGAGGGCCAAAAGAAATCGCACTGCAACACCATGGCTGCAGTTTTCCTCCCAGAGAAATGGCCTCCGCAGGCCTGATCGTGGCAAACGGATAGCACACTGGGGAATTCGTTGTCAAGAATACAGCGACGGATGATTTGATCAGCACCTATTCGAAAAAGAAATGGATTATCCCAGAAATAATACTTTGCTTCTTCCATGAGAAGCTCGTGCTGGTTTTTAGGCCAGCCACGTGGAAGGGATCCAGAAGCAAGGTAATTGGCAATGTTGGCATACCAAGGTCCACTTGCCACATTAATTGCCAATAGGTGCTCATCAGGAAAAATCTCATTAATCGGCAGAGTAAGTCCAATATGGTCAGGGTCCAGTCTGGAAAGATGATCAGCCACAACATTCTGGGCTCCGGCCTTATCGTGGATCTCAATGTCAAATTCTTGGAGCAGAAGGATCCAACGAATCAATCTAGGCTTGGCATCCTTCTTGTGCATGAGATGGCGAATGGCCACGTGATCAGTGAAAACAATAACGTGTGAGCCCAGAAGGTAAGAGCGGAATTTCTCAAGCCCAAAGTCGACCGCCAGTAGTTCTTTCTCAGTGGTAGTATAATTACGCTAGGCCTCATCCAACGTCTTACTGGCGTAGTACACCACGAATGGGTGTCTATCGCGTCTTTGTCCCAGGATGACTCCGACTGCAAGGTCGGAAGCATCACACATGAGTTCAAAGTCGAGGGACCAATCAGGTGGCTGGAGAACAGGGGCCTTGGTGACAGCATTACGTAGTTGCGTGAATGATCGTATGCAGTCGGGGCCCATATCGAAGGGTACGTCGGTCGATAGGAGATGAGTTAAAGGTCGAGAAATCTTGGAGAAATCTGTGATGAATCTCCTATAGAAACTGACGTGTCGCAAGAAGGAGCGGTTTTGTTTGACAGAGCCAGGCATAGGTAAATCAGCAATTACATCAACCTTAGCTCTGCCAACCTCGATACCCCTATCGGAGATGATATGCCCGAGAACAATTCCTTCGTGTACCAAAAAATGACTTTTTTCCCAGGAAAGCACGAGGTTTACATCAATACATCTCCTAAGGATACGGGTTAAGTTGGTAAGACAGTCATCAAAAGAGGGTCCAAAGACCGAAAAGTCATCCATGAAGGCCTCAAGAAAGTCACCCACCATGTCATGAAATATCGCCAGCATACATCTCTGGAAAGTTGTTGGCACGTTACAAAGTCCGAACGGCATTCTTCTAAATGCAAAGGTGCCGAAGGGGCAGGTAAAGGTGGCTTTCTCTTGGTCCCAAGGGTCAATTGCCACTTGGTTATATCCTGAGAATCCATCCAGGAAACAGAAAAATTTATTTCCCGCTAATCGCTCCAGGATTTGGTCAATGAAAGGTAGTAGAAAGTGATCTTTCTTAGTTGCAGCATTGAGTTTCCTATAATCTACACACACTCTCCAAGATGTAGGAGTGCATGTAGGGATGGATTCGCCCCTGTCATTGACACGGATGGTGAGTCCCACCTTTTTGGGCATGACGTGAATCGGACTCACCCAGGGGCTATCGCTGATCGGGTAGATTATACCCGCATCCAGCCACTTAATAATTTCCTTTTTAACGACCTCCCGCATGTTAGGGTTGAGACGTCGCTGCATCTCACAGGAAGGTCGAGCCTCCTCCTCCGTATATATACGGTGAGTGCAGTAGGAGGGGCTAATGTCAATTAAGTCTAATAAAGACCATCCAATGGTTGCCTTGTGTTCCATAAGGACCTTCGTTAGTTTGCACTCTTGCTCCCTGGTCAATTTTGAACTGATGATTATGGGGAGCGTTTCATTTGGTCCCAAGAAAACATACTTAAGTGTACTAGGCAACTCTTTCAGCTCGGGAGTGGATGGTGAAAGATCTGGCATTTCTTAGGACGAGAGTGTCCCAGGCAGATCGGAAAATAAGTCAGGAGGAAGAAGTTGGCCCTCAGATTGGCCAAGAAGAGGGGCTTCTTGGATAAATGGATCCAAAAAGGAATAGCCCCAGTGAGTAATAAATGGGCTCAAGGTCCCAGTGTGGAGTTACAACTCCGCCTGATTTGGCGGAAAAGAAAGGGCAATCCGATCTTCAAGAGTGTGGACCGGCGGTGAGTAGCCCGGATATGACTCAGACCACGAGGTATGGGAAGCGAAGAAAACCTCATCAGAAGTTTGGTTAGAAGGTACGGGAATAGGGAGGGATGGGGGAACGTCACAATCTGTCTGTCAGGCACTCGTCAGTGTTTAAAGGCAGTCCGCAGCAGTTAGAATAGGTCCCAATTAGTTCGATACATGTGCTGACGGCCATGTCCTCGTCAAACGTGTCATCCTCGATGTAATCACAATCAAAGTTCTTGGCTACCTTGAAGATGTTAAGCTTGAGCTTTTCAGATCCAACAGCAATCTCAATATAGCCCGACTCGCAGTTGATATGGGCGCGAGCTGTGGCCAAGAAAGGTCGACCAAGAATGATCGGACAATTAGAAAGTGAGCTAGGAACTTCCATATCTAAAATAAGAAAGTCAACAGGAAAACAGAGACTGTTAACCTTAACCACCACATCTTCCACCACACCCTTAGGAATTTTGACAGAATGATCTGCCAACTGTAACGTGATAGGGGTGGGTTCAGATTTCCCAAGGAAAATTTTTCGAGCATGATGGTTGGTATAATATTGATGGAAGATCCTAGATCAAGCAAGGCACGGTTAAAATTGCAGCCTTGGATGCTACAGGAAATAAGCGGTGTGCCCGGATCTTTCTGCTTCAGTGGTAGATTTGACAGTATAGCACAACTCGCATGAGGGGAGAGAACCACCGGATTCTTAGTTTTCTTTGACTGTCGCCTGGGTGTTGTGTAGTCTTTGAAAAATCAGGCAACAGTAGGTATGCGGTCAATAGCCTCTAGCAGGGGTGGTAGTCGACTTTTCGCTTAGCGTTATAGTGTTTAAGTGGTGGAAAAATCGACTAATCAAAAACAATGAAAATAACCACTTGCAAAAGAGAGGGTCGTGTCCACAGGGAGGCAATGATGCAATCAATACTTAATTATTTAATGTTATTTCGAATGGTGCAAAATCCCTATTCAAATCTAACTTAAAATGTGAAGGAAAGTAGATTTGCAATAACTTAAAAAGATAAGGGTATAAGTGCAATTTTCCCTCACAGAAATCCTCAATAAATTTAGGATGAATTCATGTAGTTTTCACGTGATGTGTACTAAAGACAATTAGTACTTAAATTAAGCCCAAAATCAATCTTTAAACTAGTTAATATCAATACCATGCAATTATAAAGAACTATGAGTGTTTGAATGCAATTCTGCCATAATATAATAAAAAAAAATAAAATTAGGTGGGAATGGCATTGAATGTAAATTTTAATTGAGAGGAAAATAAGACTTTTTTCCTCTCTCCTCCTTGCGAGAGAGGGAGAGCACCGCGGGGGTTGTTGTGAGGCTCAAGAGGACGACGAGGTCGAGAGCTCTCCGGTGGTGGCAACGGCGGCGACGCAGGTGGCTGGCGGAGGTGGCTGGAGCTCCGGCCTGTTGACAAATAAGGCGTAGCTGCTGCAGTGCCGCCTGCAGCTGTGGCATGTGGGCTTGCGCGCGCTAGTGTGTGGGCGTGCGCGCGCTGGTGTGCCTGCAGATGGGTGGCGGAGCGCACTGCCTGCGGTGGGGCTTGCGGTGGGAAGTTGCAGGGCACGGGCATCTACTTGAGAGGTTGGAGTGCGCGTGGTTAGGCATGCGGGCGCCTGCGGTCTACTTGCAGGAAGGAGGGTGCGGCAGTGGTGAAGGCACGCGGCTGCAGGCTGAGGCGCGAGTGCTGCGGGGAGGTTGAAGGAGCTGGCTAGGATGCCTGTAGGGTGGAGGGGGGGCGCGCTGGATGATGGTGTGAGAGCCTACAGCAAGGCACGCAGTTGAGAGCGCCTGCAGCAGGGGGCTAGAGATGGCGTGCGAGCGGGCGCTTGCGAAGGCTGGAGCAGGCACTGCAGGGCAGGCGACGTGCTGAAGGCAAATGAGCGGTAGGGCACACTAGTGTGCACCTGCGGTGGCTGGAAGGTAGGCGCACAGGCGAGGTTGAGGCGCGGGAGAGGCGTGATGGAGAGGGTGCATGCCTGCGGGCGTGCGGTGGGCGGTTTGTGATGCTGAGCACACAGTGCATGCGGTGGAGAAGGAGCGGGCACCGTGCTGGAGAGAGCTAGGCAGTGAAGACTTGGTGATGAAGGAGCGGGCATAGGTGGGTGGTGTGCTTGGATTGGAGAAGCGGCTAGAGATGTGCGCACGGAGAAGATGTAGATCCTGGTCCACAATGCACGCTGGGTATTGTTCCCCGCAAGGGGGAAGATAGATTTCTAGTGCACGCCGCCTCTTCTCTTTTTAAATCCTCTCTCTCCCTGCGTGTGCCAATCAAGGGATTTGCAAATCCCTTTTCTATTTTTGGCCGGCGGGCGTTGGAGGAGACGGCCAGAGGAAAGGGAGAAGTTCCTCCTGTTGTTGGGGAAATTTGCTCCCCAACCCTTGCTCTTTCTGAATATAATACCTGCACATAAAAATAACAAAATCATTGCATATTAAGTTATAGAATGTTATAAACGTAAATCATGATGCGTGCCATTCTTCTACAACTTAATTGTAATTATTAACACACCTACAGGGTACGATTAACGGTACTTAGGCTTAATATTAGTCTATTAAAATGGACTCATCAAATACCCCCATGCCTAAGATTTGCTAGTCCCTAGCAAAAATGAAAAATAATAGAAGTATCAGAAGATTTCTTCTTTTCTTACTTCAAAACCTTAGAAATCCAGACAAATGTGAAGTGTTGATAGCCTAGGTAACAGATCCAAGTGAAAGAGCCGATTCGCATTAGGAGTTCGTACATCACCCTTGGCAAAAATTTCTGTTGAGATAGGCAACTACTTCCCTCGGGGATAAAGCAGACGATAATCTGTAATTTGACCTCGATGTTTGGCTTAGGTAGGAGATATCAAGTTGAATGGATTTGTATTTGGTGGCACACACTCAACTAGTGCTACATATAGTCTAGTACTGCGGACTCTAGCTCTCTAGACTATTAGACAAGTCAACTCTGAGAGAGGTACACAATTGTGCTCTCTTGATGTTCTTGGGCACTCTCTCTTTTCTTTCTTTCTGAGATCATAAATCTCGCCAGATTTAGAAATTGTACTCACTATTTGGTGGCCTCACATGGCATCCACACTTCAATTAAAGTCCTAATAACTCTACAACTAAGTTAGAGTTCTCAACCAGTATTTAGGTGATCAGAAATACTAGAAGGTAGGTATGGATCTTATTTAGTGGAATGCGATAGGTGTTTTGTTACCTCAGAAACAGTGTTACATCATACACTTGGACTTCTTTTTTTTTTGTAATATAACTATTTCTTTTTTTTGTTCTTTCTGTTTCTTCTTTATCTCTTTTTCTTTCTTCTTTCTTTTTTTTTTATTTCTCCTTGTTTTTGTTTCTTTTTCAATCAACACAACACGATACGGACTTTTATTTATGAGGCATTATTAGGGATGATGATGGTCAAGAGGAAGTTATGTGGCTTATTTGGTGAAAGTGCCTATTCTCGGCATCGGGAAGGAATGGATAGGACAGGCGTATTTCTGACCTTTGACACTATTACCCTCCTTCAGCTGAGGACTCTATGAAGGATGGTCGTAACCATCCACCATAGTTATAGCTTTATTAAGACTCAATCTCTATGTATCTGCCTTATTTGGTGACTCTCAGGAATTCACTCAAAGTACGTACACAGGAACAGAGAGTGAAAACTACGCCTAACTTTGAAGTATCATTATCTAATTATCCAAAACTTAAGAGTCCTTGCACTAGACTTAGCGCACCAGTAATCTCTCTACTTCTTCTCACAAATATGAGGTGGATCTACTAGAAGATAGTATGCCTGACTCCCTATGAACTGTCCAAGGGTTCAGTAGACTTACAAATGCTCATTGGTTTTCCTCAAGGATCCAGTACCAAATCTACGTGCACGTGAAATAAATGCACTGGATTCTAAACATAAGAAATAATTCCAGAAGAAGAACCTCCAATAACAAGGGTATTTTGCTAGGGACTAACCCATTCAGCTCAAAAAAAAATTTTTTTATACTAACCTAAATGCATAAATACTTCCTAAAATGCAAATGCACTGCCCCATGCATAAATCCTACAATGTCCCCATTGTAAAATTAAAACAGGAGGAGAAAGGAAAAATATTACCTGACACAGTTTGCTGGGTTGCCTCCAAACAAGCGCTGCATTTTCTATCAGCAGCCAGACTTATAAGGAACCTGTAAGTCAGGTTCCAAACAGAAAAGGTTAGGCCCTAAGAATATGCGTAACAGCGCAGGCCTAGAAAATAGGTAACCACAGATGTTGGTGAGCTGATGATGCAATGTAATTCCAAATGCTCACCAGAAGAAATGAAAACAAAAAATCTCATTGGCTACCTTGGGAGGTCTAGGAATAATAAACGGAATATGAAAAGGGACCTCCCGAAATGGAATAAGTGGAGGATAATAAGGATCCTCCAGAGCAAGACAGGTTTTAAAAGATATACACATAATTAGTTCAAACCCTTGAATGGCGAGAGTAAAAGTACAAGCATCAATCCACACTCACCATTCTACCCTAGGATGTATTGGCCTGATATATTCTCCAGAAAGAATGTACATGAGCAGAGATCTGAGCCATAGATTGGTTAGGGAGTATAAGGGTTATTTGTAGTGTTGGAAGGTAATGGTTAAGTCCAATGAGAGCTTAGTTGGTGTTAGGTCCAATTCCAACAATGATTCAGATTGGGTACACTCCCTAGTTGTAGACAACTTCATGTTACCCTGCCTAGTATTAATGATCGGAGTCACATTTGAATCAAGGGTAGACTCCAAATTAGAACTCTTTGATGGCAGGGTGAAAATGTCAGAATCATTACCATTCCGCTCATCCCTAAATTCGTTTGGTTCATTCAAATATTTGTCGAGGTGTATATGTGATTCATTAGGAGTTGGATCAGTATCTTCAATTATTTCTAATAGAGGATCAGTCTTAATATTTTGGAGGAAGCCTATATCATTGAATTCATTATTGTTCTCAGGGTATAAATCCTCAAATGACGTGTTTTGTCCCCGAGAGTCTCCCATAGACTTCTCATTATTTTGTTTGTCCTCCTCTAATATCAACTCCTGTTTTGATGGAGGATGACTCCCAAAAGAAAGTAGGAATCTGGATGTAATCATATTATTTCTATCCTCTGGAGCTAAATCCTCAAATGATAAATAATTCTCCTGTGATTCACTCCAGATTTTCAGTCCAGGTTCCTCTATTAGGGCATCCTCATCCTCTGAATTAGACTCTTCATATCCCTGAGACCAGAATTGATCATCCTCTATTCCCTTAGGGTCACCTTCATTAGGTGCATTTGAATCCTCAGAATATTGAATGGTAGGTGTTGATTCCCTAAGTGGAGGGTCAGGAGTAGGCTCACTAAGAGTAGAATGGGATTCCACCAAATAATCAAGAGGAGAAGTGATAGGAACAATATAACCTTGACCCTAGTTGGTAGGGGTAAGGAGAATACTGTCATTGGGGTCAAGTTCCTCAAGAGATACCATCTTCCCTTGCTTTTGACTACAATATAATTCAGGTGGATAATCACTATGATCATTATCCTCTAGTGGCCGTGTCTCATTGGAAGAGTCTAAGTGATGGCTACCTAAAATTGGATCCCTATTGTCATTAGGTTCCTTAGAATTATTTCATGATCATGGTTTATTGGGTAGGGATCAGGATTATTGGGAAGCGTGTAGCTAAGTTGTCTTATTTCTTCATTTAAGTGTTGACTATTTGTAACGAGCGCGTACCCCAGACGTCTTTTAAGACGTCTGGGAGGTGGCCCAGACGTCTGTCAAGACGTCTGGGATCACATCCAGACGTCTGACCAGACGTCCGGGATAGTTTACAGACGTCTGACGAACAGTTATGCTCGCACGGGATATTCGTCTGCGCGCCTGTGCGTGCAGACCTGCGATCCGCATCTTCTCTGCGGCTGCAGGCGACT
Organism: Thalassia testudinum; assembly: GCA_037157565.1. NCBI lineage: Eukaryota > Viridiplantae > Streptophyta > Magnoliopsida > Alismatales > Hydrocharitaceae > Thalassia > Thalassia testudinum. The sequence continues at coordinate 27,640,128 of JAZHRO010000049.1, forward strand.
GCGACCGTCTCTCCCTCCTCTCCGCCCGGCGTTAAAAGGGGGAGGGGGCGCGCCACCCCTCCCGTCTCCACCATCTTCCTCCTTCTCTCCTGCCTGTGCGCGAGAGCGAGCGGACGCGAGGGCGCAGCGGCAGCGGCGGCCGCAGTAGGCGCGGAGGAGCTGCGGCGTGCGAGGGCGGGGCTCTGCCGTGAGGGCGAGCTCGCCGGGAGCGGCTTGGCCGGCCGGCGGAGGGCGCAGGGGGCGCAGAGCGTCGCGAAGAGGGACCTGCTGCGGGCGGAGCAGCGGACGCGCGAGGTGCGACGCGGGCGGCGTCGCGAGCGGAGGCCGAGCGAGGTTCTGATTCTGGAAAAATCTCCAGAATCAGACGTCTGGACTGATATCCAGACGGCAAGGTCGACGTCTGTGTGATCATACAGACGTCTGAAAGGTGAGTTCCGCTTTCTCCTTCTTTTTTGTCGACTGATCGTACTAAGGGAGGAGGGTTGGCTGTGCGCAGGTGTTCGGATTCGTCATCCTTTGCGAATCCGACGTCTGGAAGTTGTACCAGACGGCGGGAGTGACCTCCAGACGTCCGGAGAGACCATCGGACGTCTGGGATCTAGGAGAGACGTCCCCACAGACTTCTGGACGTCCGGGGAACCAAGCCGAACAGGTAATTCTCTGATCCACCGTTTAAGACGTCTGGAAGGAGTTCCAGACGTCTGATTTTGCACAGTATTGTCTTTCTCGACCCGTTAGGGCCCGTTTGGGCTCCGTTTTCCACGATTCGAGTTGCGTTCGTTTCAGAATTTATTCCTCTACCCGCCTACAGTAGCTATACACTGTTTTGAGACACTCCTTGTGTTTGATCCTTGTGATAGGACCTTGTGCGGTTGCAGTCTTGAGAGTCGCGGAGGCGCGCGGGATTCCCGACCACGCCCCCATTACTTCCGTTGTACCTGGTAGAGTGGTTTTAAGTATTAATAAAATCTGTTAAAGTATGGAACCATAACTAGAACCTAGGGCATTGCATGAATCCTAGGAATGAGAAATATATGGAATGATAGCTCCTAGGTGTTGCATGAATCCTAGGGCCGGAAAACTAGATTGTATGATAGATCCTAGGATATGGCATGAATCCTAGGATGGAAAAACTAGTGGAATGTACATTATTGCAGTCTTGGAAAAATGGAAAGGAATATATAAAGCTGCCTGTAAATTTAATTAACAGCTGCCTGTTATGCATAGAGAATCATGTTGAGATCATGGAATGTGAGAACGTGAATCTGGAAAGTGAAACATATGATGTTCTGAGATAAAGAGCTGGAACCCTACGGGGAATTAGGAGTGGAACTCCTGGAAAGAAAAGGAATGGAACTGAGATGTAGTTTGTACTGTCTCTTGGGTACGCAGTACCAAGGGAAGTACCTGTACCTGTTTTAGTGCAGAGTGGGGCCAGCCGCCCCAGGGACCCGGGGTTAGGCTTGGCCGCTCTGTACCGACTTGTTGGCCCTCGTGTACGTAGTACCGAGGAGAGCTAGTAGTGTTAGGAGAGTACTAGCTACCCCACGGGCCCCGGGGTTCTGCTAGCCTCCTTCACCGACTTGTTAGGCCCACTAGGGCAAACCAAGGTAGTCAGGCGAGGGTGCGCGGACTGTGGAGGGGCAAGGCCCCGGTTTGGTTACTGTGGAGGGGTTGGACCCCTGTTACTGAGAGGGCTCTGCCCTGGTTCCGTGCTGTGCTTTGGGCGCACCCGTTAACGGAAACGACTGACCGCGTGCCAGTACGGGCTAGCTACCTGTGCGTTTATCGCGCGTGCCGTAGTCACCGTTACGTCTGTCAGTGACCTTGGGGTGGTTGACTGAGGGTAGGATCACCACGGGGGACTCTCCCGGCCAGGAGAGCACCACGTGCTACTTCTACTGTTGGAAAAGACTGCAATCAAGATCGTCCCACGAGGACATTCGAGATCAAGTAAAGGATCTGAGAAGTAAATGAAATAGTGAGAAAAATTGAAAGATGTAAATAAAGGAAGTAATAGAACATAACAGCTACTGTACACTCTACTGTTGCCTTTAGTTAGTTTGCCACTCTACTCAGCGTTTTGCTGACGTGTTACACTCGTTACCTTTTTCAGGACCAGGTGTTGAGCAGCCAGGGTCGGCGGCTGCAGAGGACGCTGGGCCGAGTAGGGTCCAGTAGAGTTGCCACAGCTTTGTACCTTCTTTTGTTTCTGTTCTAGTGAGTAGTTTTGTTTCCGCTGTACCTTCTTTACCTGCAGTTTTTGTTATATGATAAATGTTGTTTTACTGTTGTGGTGGTGCCTACTGTAGTAGTTTCTTTCCTTACTGCTGTACTTTCTTACTGTTAGTTATATTCATGCTGAATGTGGTTTATTTTACTGTCTTTTGGTTACTTCCTCGTTGGACGACTGGGTCTTGGGATTAGTCGAGTCGGTCCGGTTCTCGTGTCTCGTAGGGACTCGGGAACCGGGTCGTTACAAGATGGTATCAGAGCAAGGTCGTCCCGAGAAGTGAATCAACTGACTGGAAAATAACCAATTCACATGTTTATAGCTAGAGTAGCCACCACAACATATCTCTTGACATGAGCTCTTAGAAGTTTCGTTAGGTACCGTCTGTTTAGAAGCTTTTCATTTTGTTTTGCGTCTCCATTGTAGGAGATGCCGCGTCGTGGAGCTAGGAGGGTGGGCCGCAGGCGCGGCCGAGGTCAGGGCCCGGGGGACAGATATGTCGGGCTTGGAATACATACTACCCCTCCTCTTCTCCTGAGTATACTGTCTCGGGACCTCGTCCAACTGATTCGAGAGGTGGTTCGAGAAGAATTTCAGCTTCCACCCACGTCACCACCCCCTCCCCCTTCCGAGCGTACGACAGGGGAGTTAGTGGTGGAACGAGATTTCCGCCGCCACACCAGGCATGTTAGGAGAACTCAACGGAGACACGTGGCGTCCGCGGGAGAGCCGTCACGTTGTGCAGGGCCATCAGTGGCCTTTGGGGGCCCTCGACAGGGGCCAGTCGCCAGCACCGGACCCCCGCCTAGCCGACAGCAGGGACTCACTGAGGGCGGGAGTCGGGTTCCCCTCTGCTACCAGTGTGGCCAGCCGGGCCACGTCAGGAGGGACTGCCCATCTAGGGCAGGGGGTCAGCAGATACTTCCCGCGCAGAGCACTGGAGGGCGTGCAGGAGGCCGCGGTTTCCAGGCGCGAGGAGGAGGACCGCAGTCGCGAGGAGGGTACCGGCCAGCACCTACCCGTCCGACGCAGAGTGTGGCTGCTTCGTCCGCACCTAGAGCTGAGGGGCGTATCAACGCCCTAACACACAGGGACGCCAGAGCTTCGGGATCCGTGGTAGCAGGTATGGTTTCAGTTTCTGGCAGACTCGTTTACACGCTTTTCGATTCCGGCGCTACGCACTCGTTTGTCGCAGACAGTTTCGCAGTTAGTTTGGACCAGGATTATACATTGTTAGAGAACCCGTTCGTAATCAGAGGTCCGAGTGGTCAGCTGTTTGTAGCTGAGGAGGTGTACACGGGTTGCGGGGTCAGCATCGGGGGACACAGCCTGCCAGCTGACCTGATTATGATACAGATGGAGGACTTTGGGGTGATCCTGGGGATGGATTGGCTGTCCGCTTACCACGCATTGGTAGACTGCTTTGAGAGGAAGATTGTCTTCTCCATTCCGGAGTTGCCTTCCTTCGAGTTTCACGGGCAGCCAGTGGACGGAGGTTTCAGGTGCATTTCGGCACTTCGGGCGGCGAGACTTTTGAGCCAGGGGTGTGAGGGCTTCTTAGCTTGTGTGGTGGCAGAGCACAGCCCCGTGGCAGACTTCCAGAGCATCCCGGTGGTCAGAGAGTACCCCGACGTGTTTCCAGACGAGTTACCAGGACTACCGCCCGAGCGTGAGATCGAGTTTGAGATCTCACTAGTACCAGGGACCAACCCCATCTCCACCGCGCCATACAGGATGGCACCGCTTGAGCTGCGAGAGCTCAAGTCTCAGTTGCAGGACCTTTTGGAGAAGGGTTTCGTGAGGCCCAGTGCGTCTCCCTGGGGAGCCCCGGTACTGTTTGTGAAGAAGAAGGATGGGACCCTACGCCTTTGTGTGGACTACAGACAGCTGAATAGGGTCACCATCAAGAACAGATATCCGCTGCCGAGGATTGACGATTTGTTTGACCAGTTGCGGGGTGCCACGGTGTTTTCCAAGATCGACTTGAGGTCTGGATACCACCAGTTGAGGATCAGGGAGACCAACGTCTCCAAGACAGCTTTCCGCACCCGGTACGGACACTACGAGTTTTTGGTCATGCCGTTTGGGCTGACCAATGCCCCCGCTGCTTTCATGGACCTGATGAACCGGGTGTTCAAACCGTACTTGGACCAGTTTGTGGTGGTTTTCATAGATGATGTACTCATCTATTCTAGAGATCGGACGCAGCACGGACAGCACTTGCGGATGGTTCTGGACACTCTGAGACGACGCAGGCTGTACGCCAAATACAGCAAGTGCGAGTTCTGGTTGAGGGAGGTGACCTTTTTGGGTCATGTGATCTCTGGAGACGGCCTGGCGGTGGATCCCGCCAAGGTCGAGGCAGTGCTCAGGTGGGAGAGACCGCGTTCAGTCACTGAGATTCGCAGTTTCCTGGGACTGGCAGGTTACTACAGACGGTTCATCAGAGGGTTTTCGCAGATTGCACGTCCTATGACACAGTTGACTCGGAAGGATGTGCTTTTCACTTGGACAGACGCCTGTGAGGCGTGTTTTCTGGAGCTGAAGGAGAGGTTGACCTCGGCTCCCGTGCTCACCATTCCTGACAGTAGTGGCGGGTTCGTTGTGTACACGGACGCTTCCTTGCAGGGGTTAGGAGGTGTGCTCATGCAGAGGGGTCACGTGGTCGCTTACGCTTCGCGGCAACTGAAGCCCCATGAGCATACCTACCCTACCCACGACCTAGAGTTGGCAGCTGTTGTCTTCGCGCTGAAGACATGGAGGCACTACTTGTACGGTGAGACCTTCGAGATTTTTACAGATCACAAGAGCCTCAGATATCTTTTTGACCAGAAGGAGCTCAACATGAGACAGAGACGTTGGTTGGAGCTCCTGAAGGACTACGACTGCAGCATCTCCTACCACCCGGGAAAGGCCAATGTGGTGGCTGACGCCTTGAGCCGTAAGGCGCCCGCACGCTTGGCCAGTCTACAGTTACAGAGTTGGAGCCTTTTGGAGGAGGTGGGCAGTTGGCGACCTCTAGAGTTACGAGGATACTGTGGGGCAGTGACGGTGACACGGCAGACCAGACCAGAGTTGATAGACCGCATCATCACGGGACAGATGGCCGATCCGTACTTGCAGTCTTTGCGCGACAAAGTACTGTCAGGGGACCAGGGGACTTCTCTTTCACAGACCAGGTGTTACGCTTGAGGGGACGGCTGTGCGTCCCCAGAGACGAGGAGCTGTTGAGAGAGCTCCTGACTGAGGCACACGGTTCCAGATTCACCATACATCCCGGAAACACGAAAATGTACCATGACTTGAGACGCGAGTTCTGGTGGAGAGGGATGAAGCGGGATGTGGGTGAGTTCGTGCAGCAGTGCTTAGTGTGCCAGCAGGTGAAAGCCGAGCATCAGAGGCCTGCAGGGCCGCTTCAGCCGCTTCCAGTGCCAGAGTGGAAGTGGGAGAGCATCACCATGGACTTGGTGGTGGGTTTACCTGTTACCCAGCGAGGACACGACACGGTCTGGGTAATAGTGGATAGGTTGACGAAGACGGCACGATTCTTGCCGATCCGAGTCACTTTGGGACCAGCAAAGTTGGCAGAGAGGTATATCCGTGATGTGGTGCGACTACACGGAGTTCCGCGGGAGATCGTATCCGACCGGGATACCCGCTTTACGTCCCAGTTTTGGGCTGAGTTTCAGCAGGCTTTGGGGACGAGGTTGAGGTTTAGCACGGCTTACCACCCCCAGACGGACGGACAGTCGGAACGCACGATACAGACACTTGAGGATCTTTTGCGTGCCTGTGTACTAGACTGGAGGGGCTCTTGGGAGGAGCACCTGCCCCTGGCAGAGTTTGCATACAACAACAGTTATCACTCGAGCATCGGCATGGCTCCCTACGAGGCTCTGTACGGACGGAAATGCACGGCACCCTTGAGTTGGGTTGAGGTGGGGACCAAGTGGGAGGTTGGCCCCAGGTTGATCCGGCAGAGTCAGGAGGTAGTTGAACAGATCCACAGATGACTCCGCACTGTCAGGAGCAGACAGAAGAGCTACGCAGATCGCAGACGCAGAGAGGTGCAGTTCGAGGTTGGGGACCACGTCTTTCTTCGTGTTTCGCCCATGAAGGGCTTACAGCGGTTTGGGGTGAGAGGGAAGCTCGCGCCGAGGTTCGTGGGGCCCTTCGAGGTCCTGGAGCGGGTTGGACCCGTTGCTTACAGACTTGCCCTTCCCTCGCAGCTTTCTGGTGTGCACGACGTGTTCCACGTGTCCAACCTCAGGAAGTACGTCGCCGATCCCAGCCACGTACTGAGTCACGAGAGCGTCGAGGTGAGCGACGACCTGACCTACCCCGAGCGGCCAGTGCAGATCCTAGACCGAGCCGTCCGCAGGTTGAGACGAAAGCAAGTACCCCTGGTAAAGGTTTTGTGGAGGAGCCAGCGGTACGAGGAGGCTACCTGGGAGCCTGAGGCGGCAATGCGGGAGCGGTACCCAGAGCTTTTCGCGGGTACGTCTTTTCGGACCGGCTTCGGTCCTCTTTGAGTTTGTTATGGTTATTTGGACATCCTTTTTCCGCACCCTAGTTGGCGCAAGTTTCGGGGACGAAACTTCCTTTGAGTTTGTTATATTGTAACGAGCGCGTACCCCAGACGTCTTTTAAGACGTCTGGGAGGTGGCCCAGACGTCTGTCAAGACGTCTGGGATCACATCCAGACGTCTGACCAGACGTCCGGGATAGTTTACAGACGTCTGACGAACAGTTATGCTCGCACGGGATATTCGTCTGCGCGCCTGTGCGCGCAGACCTGCGATCCGCATCTTCTCTGCGGCTGCAGGCGACTGCGACCGTCTCTCCCTCCTCTCCGCGCGGCGTTAAAAGGGGGAGGGGGCGCGCCTCCCCTCCCGTCTCCACCATCTTCCTCCTTCTCTCCTGCCTGTGCGCGAGAGCGAGCGGACGCGAGGGCGCAGCGGCAGCGGCGGCCGCAGTAGGTGCGGAGGAGCTGCGGCGTGCGAGGGCGGGGCTCTGCCGTGAGGGCGAGCTCGCCGGGAGCGGCTTGGCCGGCCGGCGGAGGGCGCAGGGGGCGCAGAGCGTCGCGAAGAGGGACCTGCTGCGGGCGGAGCAGCGGACGCGCGAGGTGCGACGCGGGCGGCGTCGCGAGCGGAGGCCGAGCGAGGTTCTGATTCTGGAAAAATCTCCAGAATCAGACGTCTGGACTGATATCCAGACGGCAAGGTCGACGTCTGTGTGATCATACAGACATCTGAAAGGTGAGTTCCGCTTTCTCCTTCTTTTTTGTCGACTGACCGTACTAAGGGAGGAGGGTTGGCTGTGCGCAGGTGTTCGGATTCGTCATCCTTTGCGAATCCGACGTCTGGAAGTTGTACCAGACGGCGGGAGTGACCTCCAGACGTCCGGAGAGACCATCGGACGTCTGGGATCTAGGAGAGACGTCCCCACAGACTTCTGGACGTCCGGGGAACCAAGCCGAACAGGTAATTCTCTGATCCACCGTTTAAGACGTCTGGAAGGAGTTCCAGACGTCTGATTTTGCACAGTATTGTCTTTCTCGACCCGTTAGGGCCCGTTTGGGCTCCGTTTTCCGCGATTCGAGTTGCGTTCGTTTCAGAATTTATTCCTCTACCCGCCTACAGTAGCTATACACTGTTTTGAGACACTCCTTGTGTTTGATCCTTGTGATAGGACCTTGTGCGGTTGCAGTCTTGAGAGTCGCGGAGGCGCGCGGGATTCCCGACCACGCCCCCATTACTTCCGTTGTACCTGGTAGAGTGGTTTTAAGTATTAATAAAATCTGTTAAAGTATGGAACCATAACTAGAACCTAGGGCATTGCATGAATCCTAGGAATGAGAAATATATGGAATGATAGCTCCTAGGTGTTGCATGAATCCTAGGGCCGGAAAACTAGATTGTATGATAGATCCTAGGATATGGCATGAATCCTAGGATGGAAAAACTAGTGGAATGTACATTACTGCAGTCTTGGAAAAATGGAAAGGAATATATAAAGCTGCCTGTAAATTTAATTAACAGCTGCCTGTTATGCATAGAGAATCATGTTGAGATCATGGAATGTGAGAACGTGAATCTGGAAAGTGAAACATATGATGTTCTGAGATAAAGAGCTGGAACCCTACGGGGAATTAGGAGTGGAACTCCTGGAAAGAAAAGGAATGGAACTGAGATGTAGTTTGTACTGTCTCTTGGGTACGCAGTACCAAGGGAAGTACCTGTACCTGTTTTAGTGCAGAGTGGGGCCAGCCGCCCCAGGGACCCGGGGTTAGGCTTGGCCGCTCTGTACCGACTTGTTGGCCCTCGTGTACGTAGTACCGAGGAGAGCTAGTAGTGTTAGGAGAGTACTAGCTACCCCACGGGCCCCGGGGTTCTGCTAGCCTCCTTCACCGACTTGTTAGGCCCACTAGGGCAAACCAAGGTAGTCAGGCGAGGGTGCACGGACTGTGGAGGGGCAAGGCCCCGGTTTGGTTACTGTGGAGGGGTTGGACCCCTGTTACTGAGAGGGCTCTGCCCTGGTTCCGTGCTGTGCTTTGGGCGCACCCGTTAACGGAAACGACTGACCGCGTGCCAGTACGGGCTAGCTACCTGTGCGTTTATCGCGCGTGCCGTAGTCACCGTTACGTCTGTCAGTGACCTTGGGGTGGTTGACTGAGGGTAGGATCACCACGGGGGACTCTCCCGGCCAGGAGAGCACCACGTGCTACTTCTACTGTTGGAAAAGACTGCAATCAAGATCGTCCCACGAGGACATTCGAGATCAAGTAAAGGATCTGAGAAGTAAATGAAATAGTGAGAAAAATTGAAAGATGTAAATAAAGGAAGTAATAGAACATAACAGCTACTGTACACTCTACTGTTGCCTTTAGTTAGTTTGCCACTCTACTCAGCGTTTTGCTGACGTGTTACACTCGTTACCCTTTTCAGGACCAGGTGTTGAGCAGCCAGGGTCGGCGGCTGCAGAGGACGCTGGGCCGAGTAGGGTCCAGTAGAGTTGCCACAGCTTTATACCTTCTTTTGTTTCTGTTCTAGTGAGTAGTTTTGTTTCCGCTGTACCTTCTTTACCTGCAGTTTTTGTTATATGATAAATGTTGTTTTACTGTTGTGGTGGTGCCTACTGTAGTAGTTTCTTTCCTTACTGCTGTACTTTCTTACTGTTAGTTATATTCATGCTGAATGTGGTTTATTTTACTGACTTTTGGTTACTTCCTCGTTGGACGACTGGGTCTTGGGATTAGTCGAGTCGGTCCGGTTCTCGTGTCTCGTAGGGACTCGGGAACCGGGTCGTTACACTATTCCTCAACATCTCTCCCATTGATTCCATTATTTCCTTTTGCTGTTTTTGCATTTCTATCATAAAAGAGGAGAGGCTACTATTATCAGGTTGGGGAGGATAGTCAATTTCAGGCTCTAGTTGCCTAGGGGTATCGGTCCAACCTTGATACAGAAAATCATGAAGGATGGGAGGGTTGGGTGTTTGCGTGGAAGTAGCGATTTCAGGATTGGAAAATCCCGCTCCTAGGCTCTGCTCAAAAGTGGGAGTTATCAAGCCAGTACTCCCAGGGTAAGAATGAGAATGATCCCATGAATTATCAATGTACCCATCAAAGGTTGGATACGCTCGGAGCATGGGATCCTGATTGAAAGATGGGAAGTATTGACTCTGATAATGTGAATGATAGGAGTAAGAGTAATCCATTTCTTTAAGCAAAACAATTTTAACTTTCTTAGGATTCAGCAGAAAACTTTCTAAAGAGTCCTATTGTCACAGCAAACGCAAATTCAACAGGATTTGTTTTTAGTAGATTGCAGGTCTTAGAGTTATATGTTTAGTTGGTGTCCAAACAAGTTTTGCAAAAATTACACTTCCTAGGCCAACCTTCGCTGGTGCCTATAACCTACTCGCAAGGGATGGAAGTCTCGAATCGAACCCACACACGAGGAACCGAAGTGACTTGGTGGATAGGCTTGTTGATTTCCGACTAACTTCCCTTGTGGTGCAAAAGAGGAGAGGTAGAAATTTATCTAGTGACCTTATGTGTGAGGTGCACACTGTCTCAAGTGTGTAAGCATACAATTGTGTTTTGATTTTTTTTGAAATTCTGCAAATAGGATCCTTTTGCACACAATTTTTAGTCACAGATTTTAAAGTCCAACCTCTTAACAGTCCCAATTAGTTTAAAGTGACCATTGAATTAATTTGATTCAAGCACTTTAGTGGTCTTAGATTTAGGTTCAATGCATATGCATGACAAGTAATTAATGCTCAAGAAAAGGCATACCTTACTCCAGCTTTCTTCGTGCAATGTATGAATGCAATGCAATAAAAAAATAAACTAGATGCTACTCATTCAGTCCTAGATGATCGTCCTATAGATATGCAGCTTCTAGCAGGCAGTTCGAATATTTTTTTTTTAATAATAATAACAAACAGACCTAATCTAACTAACTAACTGAAATGCAGTTCAAAACAGTTCAAATAATCTTATAATCTAAATAAATGGGAACATGTTCCCAAAAATACCCAACAAGGGCCTAAAAGACAGTAATTTAAATTCTAATGTCAATCTAACTAAATCTAACTAAGACCTACCGCCTAAATCAAAAATAGGCTTCTCCGTAAGCCTATATGCGTGGGATCAAGGCCCATGTGTTCCTGTTGTCATCCTCCAGGTGGCGTCAAGGTCCACCAAAAAGATCGTCTCCACCGTGCGCATTGTTCACGTTCAAAGTCATCACTTTGCTGCGCCTTGTCGCCATGTCAGATTTCTCACACAATAACAAAAATGATTAGATAATTTCGCAACTCAAAAGATTTAAAAACAATAAAGTAAATCTATTGTGTCTGTTGCCTCCCCGGCAACAGCGCTAATTTCGGTAGTCGACTTTTCGCTTAGCGTTATAGTATTTAAGTGGTGGAAAAATTGACTAATCAAAAACAATGAAAATAACCACTCGTAGAAGAGCGGGTCGTGTCCACAGGGAGGCAATGATGCAAACAATAGTTAATTATTTAATGTTATTTCGGATAGTGCGAAATCCCTGTTCAAATCTGACTTAAAATGTGAAGAAAAGTAGATTTGCAATAACTTAAAAAGATAAGGGTATACGTGCAATTTTTCCTCACAGAAATCCTCAATAAATTTAGGATGAATTCATGCAGTTTTCACGTGATGTGTACTAAAGACAATTAGTACTTAAATTAAGCCCAAAATCAATCTTTAAACTAGTTAATATCAGTACCATGCAATTATAAAAACTATGAGTGTTTGAATGCAATTCTACCATAATATAATAATAAAAAAAATTAAATTAGGTGGCAATGGCATTGAATGTAAATTTTAATTGAGAGGAAAACAGGGCTTTTTTCCTCTCTCCTCCTTGCGAGAGAGGGAGAGCACCGCGGGGGTTGTTGCGAGGCTCAAGAGGACGGCGAGGTCGAGAGCTCTCCGATGGTGGCAGTGGTGGAGACGCAGGTGGCCGGAGGTGGCCGGAGCTCCGACCTATTGACAAAGAAGGCGTAGCTGCTGCAGTGCCGCCTGCGGCTGTGGCGTGCGGCCGTGCACGCGCTGGTGTGCTGCAGATGGGCAGCGAAGTGCGCTGCCTGCGGTGGGGCTTGCGGTGGGAAGTTGCAAGGCGAGAGTGTCTGCTTGAGAGGTTGGAGTACGTGTGGTTAAGCATGCGGGCGCCTGCGGTCTACTTGCAAGAAGGAGGGTGCGATAGTGGTGAAGACATGCGGCTGCAGGCTGAGGCGCGGGTGCTGCGGGGAGGTTGAAGGCGCTGGCTGGGATGCCTGTAGGGTGGAGGGGGGGCGCGCTGGAAGATGGCGTGAGGGCCTGCAGCAGGGTGCGCGGTTGAGAGCGCCTGCAGCAGGGGGCGCTGGAGATGGCGTGCGGGCAGGCGCTTGCAAAGGCTGGAGCAGGCACTGCAAGCCAGGCGGCATGCTGAAGGCAGATGAGCGGTAGGGTGCACTAGTGTGCGCCTGCGGTGGCTGGAAGGTAGGCGCGCGGGCAAGGTTGAGGCGCGGGAGATGCGTGATGGAGAGGGTGCATGCCTACGGCCGAGCGGTGGGCGGTCTAGTGATGCTGAGCACACAGTGCATGCGGTGGAGAAGGAGCGGGCATCGTGCTGGAGAGCACTAGGCAATGAAGACTTGGTGATGAAGTAGCAGGCATAGGTGGGCAGTGTGCTTGGATTGAAGAAGTGGCTGGAGATGTGCGCACGGAGAAGATGTAGATCCTGGTCCACAGTGCACGCTGGGTATTGTTCCCCACAAGGGGGAAGATAGATTTCCAGTGCACGTCGCCTCTTCTCTTTTTAACTCCTCTCTCTCCCTGCGTGCGCCAATCAAGGGATTTGCAAAGCCCTTTTCTGTTTTTGGCCGGCGGGCGTTGGAGGAGACGGCTGGAGGAAAGGGAAAAGTTCCTCCGGTTGTTGGGGAAATTTGCTCCCCAACCCTTGTTCTTTCTGAATTTAATACCTGCACATAAAAATAAGAAAATCATTACATATTAAGTTATAGAATGTTATAAACGTAAATCATGATGCGTGCAATTCTTCTACAACTTAATTTTAATTATTAACACACCTACAAGGTACGATTAAAGCTACTTAGGCTTAATATTAGTCCATTAAAATGGACTCATCAAGGGGTACCTTGATTTCAACATCCCTGAATAAATTACGTAGGTTATCAAAGGCCTGTGTATCCTTCTTCTTGCCTTTTGGCTCCATCAGTAAAGCCTCAGGGAATGGGACCGATTCTGGCACTAATTTGGGTGTATTGTCCTCTCATGAATGCGGTGCGCATCCCGAATGAGAGGGCAATGAAGAAGACGGATCAGGATCAGGTCGAGGCGGATTAATGGCCTGCTTGCTGCTCCTCGTAGTGATCGCATTGGACGATGCGGGTCCAGTGGGATCATAAGGCAGAGGAGGGTTCGCAATAGGGACATAAGAGTGAGGTACTGCAGCGAGATTAGCCTGAAATCTTGGTGGAATGCTCGGATCCTACAGAATTTGATGAACCTGCCCCTGAGAAGGTCGTACCTGTGGTTAAGGACCACGGGGTATGAAATTTCGCGGGTTGGGAACATGTTGGGCTGGAAGAGTGCCCTGAGATCGAGTTGCCATGCATAGTTGACTGATCTCAGCATTCTGCTGCGCCAATTAGTGCTGAAGAGAGGTCATGTTCTCTTCATGGCACTTTGACATTTCCGTCATCATTCACATCAATTTATCAAGAGGACTTGATGCATGTTCTGTTTGCGGTACGCAAGGACCCGATGGCAGATTTGCCATAGGATTAGACTGGGCCCTTGGAATGACTGGTGCGGATGGTCGCATTGGTCCACCCGCGAGGTTTTGGCGTTGCGGGTTGATGGACCATGCGAAGTTCGGATGATTTCGCCACCCTGTGTTATAAGTGGCAGAGAACGGGTTGTTCCCCAGGGCGCAAGCATCTTCTATGCCAAAAGATGCATCCGCATGTAAATATGCTTCTGAGCACATGGAGGCTTGGTCCTCCGTGTCAAAATACTGGCTTGCAGAAGCCAGATCCACATGACTTACCGAATCGCTCCGTGCGACACTCGATAAGGAAGGTCTTACAGTGTTTCTCGAGATAAGCCTGGTGTTGGAAGAATTGGGATTGTGATGAAGTGGTGAGGTGGGGGTGTTTGCCATAGAACAGGCGGGGTTGGCCAGAAGCTCGTCCAGCTTCTTGTGCACGACGAAGACTTCATCCAATTTCTGTGCAATAAAGCTAAGATCTGTGGATGAATGGGAGGGTCCCGTGTCAACTTCGTGGACATTACGGGGCAGGTTGGTACGATTAAAGGCGACAATGGAGGCATTGTTCATTGAGTTTTCGCTGATATTTTCAAATAATTCGAATGCTCCATTCTCGTCTTTATTCATGAAATTCCCTCCGCAGGAAGCGTCTGCAATCTGCTTTAAAGTCTCATTTAGCTCATAATAGAAAATCTGGGCTATATGCCACTTAGGCAGACCGTGGTGCGGACACTTCCTGAGGAGGTCATTATATCTCTCCCATGCCTCATGAAACTGTTCGCCGTTTTGTTGCGTGAAGGAAGTGATAGCACGGTGAAGTGCATTGGTTCACCCGATTGGGAAGAACTTCTTGAGAAACACTGTTCGCATCTCTTCCCAAGAGTGGATGGTTCTCCCGAGGGTGCGTAACCACTGCGATGCTTTATCCCGCAATAAAAACGTGAACATTTTCATTAGGACTATTGGTAACCCGATATTTCTCGATTTAACTGTTTCAGCCAATCGGGTTAGGTCTTCCAAGTGGAGAAAAGAATCTTCACTTGCAAGACCATGGAAGTGAAAATTTATCAGGCCAATTATGTTAGGTTTCAATTCAAAGTCATCCCCACCCAGGGGGACTTGAATTTGTCCTATGGTCTCTATAGTAGCGGGATTCTGATAGGAGCTAAGAGACCTAGGCTCCTCCTATTCGGGAGGGTTCTGCATTTCCTCCAATGTTTCCCTAATGGCTTCAATTTGTTCATTATACATTTCCATTTGGGCTTGGAGGCGGGTTATGGGATCCATGGCTCCACCCCCTGGTGAGTTTTGAGGTGGTTTCCTCCCTCGGGATTTGGGGGTGGGCGTGCAACCATGTTTGTGGAGGAGGAGGACGATTCGGTTTCTTTCCTAAAATTATCAGACAATTCAAACAGTTCAGGGTTTTGTGACCTCCTCCCAAACATGCACTACCGCAGGAAGAATTGGGGGGATGCGAAGGGAAAAAGAGATGAGAGAAATGACGCCGCAAAGGTACACTTGATGAAAAATCAATGCAATCAAATTCCTAACCTCTATAGTGTGCCTTTAGACCTACAGATCTATGTTACCCACTATCACGACCTACGGAACCGAATGCGAGCACCGCGGAACCACTGAGCCAGATTGAAAGGTCGTTTGCCCCAGTCTTAGACACCCGATAGCATGCGGGAACCCTCACCAACACGTAGGTACTACACGCAGGTAGTTAGACCTCCAATCCTTAATAAGGGTCAAGTTGCTACCAGTTTTAGTTAGAGGCTTAGGATCAAGTGCTTCTGGAATGTGAAGGGCGTTATTTACGGGTAATGCCCAAGTGATTGATTTTATAAAGTGTGTAAACCAAGCATGCAACGGGGAAATCTCCCCGAATTGAAGTTTTAATTGGTGAATGGTTTTTAGAGTTTCAGCCTTTAGTAGTATGGATTTTAGGATTTCGCTAAATTACCAATTCAACCAATCTCCAGGTTCTGAGAGAATACAAGTTTTTTTTCTAAGCCCAACAAACCCTTCTTCAATGTCAGTTGGTTAATGCATGCTAAAATGCAATTGGCTTCCCTAGATGGAGATTTCTATGTGTGGATGCACGAATCAATTTTAGATTAGTGTGAAAGGGAGCCAAAGCACTTCAATTCAAGTGCTCCCAATCACCAGAATGATGTTCCACACACAAGGCTCAACCATAAGATAAAGAAAATCAAATTGTTGGGGTTGAAGTATTCGGGATCGAATCTTAGGCACGTGAAAGGTCATGGTGGGGTTGGAATCAATTCAATTCCAAGTCTCCCCACCAAATGGTGATCCCGAATTGCAGATAAATGAGGCAAAGAGGGATGGCAATCAATCTATTTATCTTTGCCTCAAAGAATACTTCACACGGCGAAAGATTCAAGAATCAAGATTCTAGGATCTTTGCTATGCAAAGTTTGGCGGGAAATCCTAGGGATGTGGGAGTGATGGCAAACAATCAAACAGGTGATTTTTAATCCACTTGCCCCAAGAGATCCCAGGAAGTGTTTTTAGTTTTTTTTTTCTTTTATTAAGGTGACAAGTTGACCTAAGTTGCTAAGAAAGAGAGACCTACCTGTTCAGCAACGTGGGTGAAGCTCCAGTGCGGTGTCAGTGACTTCACGCTCTCGTTCCCGCCTTAGATCTGGCCACGTCTCCGACTTCATCTGCCTGCCTTCTCCTTGCAACTGGTTCACCTGCACACCAACAAACGGAAACACCCGTGAAGAGAAGGGTGTGAGAAGAGAAAAATTAAAGGAATGGAGTAGAAACTTACGTGAATGCTCACTTCCCTAGCAACGGCGCCAGAAAAAGGATGGTGTAGACCCAGATAGGTGGTGTTAATATGGTGATTTAATCGTTGAAATGCGTATAGTGGTTAACCTAAATCGAGCCTAACCATCTTTTTACAAAAAATTTTAACCTGGCCTACTTGATTTTATCTTGGTCACTTTTAGGCCCAGGGTCGAACTCAGGGAAGCGGGATTAGAGGTGAATAAGTTTCTACGCCTGTCCTACAACGAATCTCTTCCATTCATTTATTATGTTTTTGGTGTTTTTATATTTAATATTTTTTCTGATAATTTTTGTCCTTGAGGTACACCCTCAAAATCAGGTTCTTGGCTTTGAGCCAAATTAGGTTCCAAAACTGGTCTTGTTATTCGCAAGATTGAGTACCTGCAAGTCAAGGATTATCTTCTCTTTTATATGTTTTTTTTATCTTTTTAATGGCAGGAAAGAGAAATAGAAATAAGATAAATATAGTGTGTATATATATATAGATATATATATTATATATGTATATAGGGGTGGGGGTGGAGGTGGAAATGGTGTGTAGCACGGTGTCGAGTTGTTCTTCGTCTAGGAAGATGCAACCAACAGGACGAAGTGTCGCGTGGAGTGTAGGATGGATGGGTGGAAGGTGTGCACGGAGACGCTTTCTGTACACGTGTATCGGGGAATATCAGCAACTGGTGCAGATATTCCCACGATACAACGTGTGGTAGGTGATATGAAAAAATATATATATATGTATATGTATATATATGTATAAAGGTATGTAAATATGTATAGATAGATGTATGTATATATATGTATAAATATATAGATATATATATGTATATGTATGTATATATAGATATATAAATATATATATAGTTAGATGTATGTATCTATATATATATATATTTATATATTTATAATTAGATATATATGTATGTATATATATATAACTATATCGATATAGATATATATATATAGTAATATATGTATATAGTTGTAAATATGTATATATGTATATAGATATATTAGTATAAATATCTATGTATATAGATATATGTAGATATATATATATATATATATATGTATATGTATTTATATCTATAGATATATATGTATATATGTATGTATATTTGTGTATATATGTGTGTATATATATGTAAATATATATATATATATATACTTATACTTTATTTTTAAAACATATATACTTGTACTTAATTGTATAGGTAATAATATATGAATAGATATATGAATATAAATATATATATATATAAGTATATAGTCATGTACAAGTGAGTGAGTGAGTGTACATGTGAGTGTGTACAAGTGCGGTGTGTGTGTGTGTGCATGAGGTGAGTGTCTGTGAGAGAGAGAGAGAGATCGTCTGCTGGAGGAGGAGGCACGGTGAGTTAAGCCGTCTAGATGTAGCGGCCGACGTCTGGTTGTCCACGCACAGGCACAGGCGCGTAGGCGCACGAAGATGCGCACGCACGCTGGAGAGTGTGGTGTGAGGGCGCAGCACAGTGCACTGCGGACCACAGTGCACTGTGCTACACGCTGGGAGAGATGCGGGCGCAGGCGCTGGAGCAGGCGTGGGGAGAGACGCGGGCATGCGGATGGGCTAGTGACGGTTGTGGCGCGGAGAGAGAGCGCGCGGTGACTGGATAAGTGAGAAACTTTCCGGTCACCGCACTGTAGCCACAGTGTCACGCTCTTTAGCATGAACATTGGCTACAGTGCGCGCTTGGCTCGCGCGACCGGGTGCTGGCAGTTCTGCATGTGGGGGCACTGCGGAGCGCACCTGCACACGTGGAAAGAGTTGGGCCAGCTGCTGTAGGGGGGCGCGGTGACCTGCGCGCAACGTGGGGTGGCCGGCGCCTTGCTGCAACTGCATTGAGCTTCAAAGCTTGACTCTATGGCAATGGTGGAAATGGATGGAATGACGAAAATAGAGCGGAGAACCACCATTCCCACCGGCTCTTTGATGAGCTGGGCAGTGGTGGGACTCACAGTCGTAGTCATGTACCACTGTGAGCTGCTCCTGCCCGCAGCGTAGCTCCTCAGGAGGAAGAGAGGTTTCGTATGGAGGGGAGAGGGGGGGAGACGGCCTGGAGAAGGAAGGGTTCTATCGGTATTGTGTGGACCAGGCTCCCGCAAAGAAGATAGTTGTGCCCTTTTTAAAGAGGAAGGAGTGTGCATGCGGTTGGCAGGCAAGCTGGGGCAAAGAATGGCGCGAAGAGCAAGCCATGCCCTGCAGCAGCGGAGAAGAAATTCAAAGCCAAATAAAAATAAAAATAAAGATGGTGAATTTGCGAGGCAGCACTTGAGGAATACGTTAATTTTAAGGCCATTTTATTCACTCTCCTCCCCTCTCAAATAAATGCATGCATGCGTTTATTTTTACAAATGCGACTATGGCTACCTAATATGCACTGGCAATGCTAGGAAATAGCACAAGATGGCATAATTGTTGGTGCATTTTTGCTGTGCAATCATCAATCATCTCCACACTGCCTGTTGGATCCTATCAGGCTCGTCCATCAGCTCATCCTGTAGAACCGAGCCATGGAGTCCCTTGCTCTTCTTTGAATCAGGACATCCTTCTTGATTTAGCCTGCATTTAGAGCTTCTTACTTGAGCCCCAACTACTTCAGCATACATTCTTTCTCCCCCTTGCTCTTGTTTCTCATCATGATGGCAAAAAAATCTGATGTGAAGGAGCCAAGACCTTCCTTCATAGCTAAGTATTAGCTTGTTAGGAACTTGCCCACCCCGAGTTAGTTACACCTTTTTTGATATGGACCTCCCATCTCCCACTTGCAGCCCTACATTTGCTCCTTCTGCTAAGGATGCAAAGCTAGAGATTGCTCCTGCGCTCCTTGAGGATGGCGTTCTTGCATTGCTCCATCAAAGGGTGAAACAAGCCTCCACATTATGGCTAGCCCTTCAGAGGTGCTCGTGCTGAAACGGAGGTTTTCAACATCAATCATACCCAGACCAAACAGCAAGAGATAGGATCCACCTAACATCGCAATTTTGTATCCTTTGGAGGTTAGGGATAGGGAACTCACCAACTTTTAGGCTTGTGTATGAAATTGTTCTCGTTAAAGCCTCGCTGATCAAAGCTCCATGCAAGGCCATCTCTGAGTTTTTAACCTCTTTAGATAGTGGAATCTCCACATCAAGAGCATGGTTGAACCCTTCAGGCGGAGGAGGGCGGGAATTCATCTTTTGAAAATTTCTCTGTGGTGGTGCTCCACCTGGATTGGTTGGTCCCTTTCTCCTGCAAACATCTTTTTTGTGACCCAATCTGCCACAAGCTAGACAGAGAACTGGGGAGTTGCAAGTAGCAACCATGTGATCCCTTCTACACCTATAATAGAGCACGTCTATGCTTCCTTCTTGTTTGTATCACCATCTACCACTACCTTCTTGTCCCCGACAAGGAGTAGTCGAGGCCAAACCTTCACGATCCCATCGACGACTACCTTTGGATCTCCAAACCCTCCAGCCATCACCTTCCTCCCCAGCGACTCCATTGCCATGCTGCCTCATTCCTCGATTCTTGCTTGCTTATCAGACTTAATTAAGTGTATTAAAAAGTCTGTTCTCCACTATAGTGAGATTCTTCTACCACTTCGTTCAAATTTTTAAAAGCTATTTTCCTATTTTCTAGTTCAGTGATATTAAGTAGCCTACCTCTTAAAAGGACTGACCCTGGAGTACCTTTGATCTCGTGTAATATTGGTGACATGACTTTTGACAGAGCTCTCCTGGACTTAGGTGCTTCAATTAACTTAATCCCGACTACCCTTTATCACCTATTTGGATTTGGAGAATTAAAGTCTACACCTATGACCATCCAACTAGTCGACCAATATGTGAAAACCCTAAAAGGGGTAGTCGAGGATGTAATTGTCGAGTCAAGGACTTCTACTTTCCAGTTGACTTCTTAGTCCTTAACATGGAAGTCCCCAAACAATTACAAAACACACCTATAATCTTAGGCAGACCCTTTTTGGCAACAGCCAAGGCTAATATTGACTATGACATAGGATGCATAGAAATTGCCTTTGGAGATAAGAAGATGCAATTGGATATCTTCAAGGCAACTAAGTTGTTTGATTATGGTTGGGTCGAGGAATGCAACCCGTGGAAACTTTGGTTGAAGAATGTCTGATAGTAAGCTCTTTAGAAAACCATCTGACTCAACCAACTTTAGACCACTACCCTGACCCATCCTAATCTCTGGAGGTTGCAAAACTTTGCAAAACTGATTACCATCGGCAACCTCCATTTGAGAAGATTGATGTCACTCAACTCCCTCCCTTCCCTTACCCGTCAAACATTGTACCACTTGCACCTGAATTGAAACCTCTACCCAATAACCTCAAATATGTCTTCCTAGGACCTCATCATACTTTCCTTGTGATTATCAATGCAAACCTGACCAGGGACCAAGAGCTTAGGTTAACTACAACTCTTTCTGAACATCAGGCAACAATTGGGTGGACAATTTCTGACTTAAAGGGAATTAGCCCTAGCTATTGGGGCTCGACCTTCTCATCAGATGCAAAGGCGACTGAACCCAAACATGTGAAAGGTCGTTAAAAAAGAAATAATTAAGTGGTTCAATGCGAAAATCATCTATCCAATTTTCGACAGCCCCTGGATGAGCCCTACTCAAGTGGTACCAAAGAAGGCCGAGCTCACCGTGGTCACAAATGACCATGGCTGTAATGAATGCGTGCCCCAGACGTCTTTTAAGATGCCTGGGAGGTGGCCCAGACGTCGTACCAGACGTCTGGGATCACATCCAGACGTCTGACCAGACGTCTGGGATCGTTTCCAGACGTCTGGAAATCCGTTAATTTCGACACGCGTGGGTCGTCTGCGCGCCTGAGCGCGCAGACCAGATATTCGCTTATTCCCTCTTTCTCTGCGGCTGCAGACACCTGCTGCGTCCTCTCTCTCCTCCTCGCGCGTCCTTAAAAGGCCACGCGCTCCCTCCCGTCGTCTCCACCGTCTCCTCCCTCTTCTCCTTCAGCCAGTGAGCGTGAGCGCGAGCACGAGGGTGGCAGCGGCGACCGCAGTGAGCGCGGAGGAGGTGCGGCGTGCGAGAGCGGAGCTCTACCGTGAGGGCGAGCTCGCCGGGGCTGCTAGGGCCGGCCGGCATAGGGCGCAGGGGGGCGCGGAGTGACGCGGAGGGGGGACTGCTGCGGTCTGAGCAGCAGGTGCGCGAGGTGCGATGCGGGCGGCGTCGCGAGCGGAAGCTGGGTGGTGCCCTATTCTGGAAAAATTTCCAGAATCAGACGTCTGTATTGATAGCCAGACGGTGAGGGAGCTAGGCCAGACGTCCCCACAGACTTCTGGACGTCTGGGAAACCACGCTGAGCAGGTAATTCTCTGATCCACTTTTTAAGACGTCTGGAAGAAGTTCCAGACGTCTGATTTTGCACAGTATCATCTTTTTCGACCCGTTTAGGGCCCGTTCGGGCTCCGTTTTCCGCGATTCGAGTTGCGTTCTTTTCAGAATTAATTCCTCTACCCGTCTACAGTAGCTATACACTGTTTTGAGACACTCCTTGTGTTTGATCCTTGTGATAGGACCTCGTTCAGTTGCAGTCTTGGGAGTCGCGGAGGCACGCGGGATTCCCGATCACGCCCCCATTACTCCCGTTGTACCTGGTAGAGTGGCTTTAAGTTATTAATAAAATCTGTTAAATTATGAAACCATAAATAGAACCTAGGACATTGCATGAATCCTAGGAATGAGAAATAGATGGAATGATAGCTCCTAGGTGTTGCATGAATCCTAGGACTGGAAAACTAGATTGTATGATAGATCCTAGGATATGGCATGAATCCTAGGATAGGAAAACTAGTGGAATGTATAATACTGCAGTCTTGGAAAATGGAAAGGAATATAAAGCTGCCTGTAAATTGAATTAATAGCTGCCTGTTATGAATAAAGAAACATGATTGAGATTATGGTTTGTAAGAATGTGAAACTGGAAAGTGAAACATAAGATGTTCTGAGATTAAAGAGCTGGAACCCTACGGGGAATTAGGAGTGGAACTCCTGGAAAGAGAAAGGAATGGAACTGAGATGTAGTTTTGTACTGTCTCTTACGTACGTAGTACCAAGGGAAGTACCTGTACCTGTTTAGTGCAGAGTGGGGCCAGCCACCCCAGGGACCCGGGGTTAGGACCGGCCGCTCTCTACCGACTTGCTGGCCCTCGTGTACGTAGTACCGAGGACAGCTACTAGTGTTAGGAGAGCACTAGCTAGCCCACGGGCCCCGGGGTTCTGCTAGCCTCCTTCACCGACTTGTTAGGCCCACTGGGGCAAACCAGGGTAGTCAGGAGAGGGTGCGCGGACTGTAGAGGGGCAAGGCCTTGGTTTGGTTACTGTGGAGGGGTTGGACCCCTGTTACTGAGAGGGCTCTGCCCTAGACTGGTTCCGTGCTGTGCTTTGGGCGCACCCGTTAACGGAAACGACTGACCGCGTGCCAGTACGGGTTAGCTACCTGTGCGTTTATCGCGCGTGCCGTAGTCACCGTTACGTCTGTCAGTGACCTTGGGGTGGTTGACTGAGGGTAGGATCACCACGGGGGACTCTCCCGGCCAGGAGAGCACCACGTGCTACTTCTACTTTTTGGAAAAGACTTCAATCAAGATCGTTCCCACGAGGAACATTCGAGATCAAGTAAAAGATCTGAGGAATAAATGAAATAGTGAGACAATTGAAAGATGTGAATAAAGAAAGTAATAGAACATAACAACTACTGTACACTCTACTGTTGTCTTTAGTTTTAGTTGCCACTCTACTCAGCGTTTTGCTGACGTGTTACACTCGTTACCTTTTTCAGGACCAGGTGTTGAGCAGCCAGGGTCAGCGGCTGCAGAGGACGCTGAGTCGAGTAGGGTCCAGTAGAGTTACCACTGTCTTTTGTACCTCTTTGTTTCCGTTATAGTGAGTAGTTCTTGTTTCCGCTGTACTTTTCTTTACCTGCAGTTCATGTTATATGATAAATGTTGTTCTACTGTTGTGGTGGTATATACTGTAGTAGTTTCTTTCCTTACTGCTGTACGTTCTTACTGTTAGTTATATTCATGCTGAATGTGGTTTATTTTACTGCTCTTTTGGTTACTTCCTCGTTGGACGACTAGGTCTTGGGATTAGTCGAGTCGGTCCGGTTCTCGTGTCTCGTAGGGACTCGGGAACCGGGTTGTTACAATGGCGAATCCATCCCCACCCGCACCACCACCGCATGGTAGGTGTGTACTGACTATAGGAAGTTGAATGAAGCCACTAAAAAGGACCATTTCCCCTTGCCATTCATTGACCAGATTCTCGAACGATTTGCAGAGCGGAAATATTTTTGCTTCCTGGATGGATATTTAGGATACAACCAGGTTGCTATGGCACCAAAAGATCAAGAGAAGACCACATTCACCTGCTTGTATGGCACGTTTGCATTTTGTTGTATGCCATTCTGGTTATCCAACACCCCTGTTACCTTTCAGCGTTGCATGTTAGCCATCTTTTCGGAGATGGTGGGTGAATACTTAAAGGCCTTTATGGATGATTTTTCCATTTGTGGAGACTCATTCGAACATTGTCTTAGTAACTTAGAGAAAATCCCGAAATGATGTATTATGGTTAACCTAGTTTTAAGCTAGGAAAAGAGCCATTTTATGGTTCAAGAAGGGATTATCCTTGGTCACATCGTCTCACATAGGGGCATAGAAGTTGACCGAGCTAAGATTGATTTAACTTCTAACCTTCCACCTCCTAGCTCGGTCGAACAAATCAGATCTTTCCTAAGACATGTTGGCTTCTATGGAAGGTTTATAAAAGATTTTTCCAAGCTATCCAAGCCCTTGACTAACCTTCTAGCCAACGATGTGCATTTTGACATGACACCTAATTGCATCAAAGCCTGCACCACCCTAAGGGATACAGTCTCGATTGCACCTATTTGACAACCCCCAGACTGGTCCCAGGACTTTAAGATAATGTGTGATGCATTGGACTTTGCTATTGGAGCAATCTTAGGATAAAGACGAGAGAAGAAACCTGTAGTGATCTACTACACGAGCAAAACTTTGGATGAGTCTCAATGGAATTACACTATCATAGAAAAGGAGCTACTCGCTGTAGTTTTTGGCTTAGAAAAGTTTTGATCATACCTTCTAGGATCCCACGTGATCATTTACACTGACCACTCGGCTATCCGGAACTTGTTAGCCAAAAAGGATGCTAAACCCAGGCAGATCAGATGGATTTTGCTCCTACAGGAATTTGACCTAGAAATACGCAACAAGGCCGGATCCAAGAATGTTGTAGCCGACCACTCATCCAGACTTCACTCAGAGCATATTGGATCTTTACTACCCTTAACTGACACATTTCCTAATGAACAAACTGTAGTTGTGCATGGAAAGAGTCTCCCTTGGTATGCAGACTTAGTTAATTTTTTAATGGTAGGGTAGATTCAGCACACCTGGTCTAGACAACAGTAGAACAACTTCTTGGCTAAGGCCAAATATTATTTTTGGGATGATCCTATGCTATTTAGACTTTGTGCTAATCAACTCATTAGGAGATGTATCCCTGAAGAGGAGGTTCAAAGTGTGCTATCCTTCTGTCATAGCTAAGCCTATGGTGGCCACTTCTCTGGGAAGCAGATAGCTGCAAAAGTTTTGTAGTCTGGTTTTTTCTAGCCATCACTATTCAGGGATGCATATAATTTTGCAAAAACCTGTACTAGATGCCAGACCCTAGCGACCATAACCAAGAAAGATATGATGCCTCTACAACACATTCTTATAATCGAAATATTCGATGTCTAGGGCATTGATTTCATGGGTCCCTTCCCACCATCAAACAGCTTAGAATATTTACTAGTCTCAGTGGACTATGTCTTGAAGTGGATCAAAGCCGTGCTTACCTGGAAATGTGATCATAAGGCCGTCATGGACTTTGTTAAAATGAATATCTTTTTCTGGTTTGGAATACCTAAGGTCATGATCAACGATGGTGGGAGTCACTTCATCAATGCCTAGTTTCGTGCCTTACTTAAGAAATACGGGGTCACTCACCGCATTGCCACCTCGTATCACCCATAAATGAATGGGCAAACTAAGGTCTCAAATAGGCAGATTAAGAATATTCTGCAAAAGACTGTGAGACCTGACCGGAAGGATTGGTCCACATGATTGTATGATGCCCCTGGGGCATACATGACCGCTTATAAGACCCCAATAGGCATGTCACCATATCGGTTGGTCTATGGCAAAGCTTGCCACCTTCCAATTGAGTTGGAGCACTGGGCAAACTGGGTTGTTAAGCACTGTAATATGGATTCCCACATGGCTAGAACTCAAAGGAAGCTCCAACTCTCTGAGCTCGAGGAGATTCGTCAGAACGTTTATGCGAATAGCAAAATTTATAAGGAGCAAATGAAAGTTGTCCATGACAAACACATTAATAGAAAACCTTTCGAACCAAATTAGCAAGTCTGGCTTTTTTGATGTGAGACTTAAACTCTTTCTCGGGAAGTTGAGATCCAAGTGGACGAGACCTTACCAAGTGATCAGACCTTTTTCCAACGAAGCGGTAGAACTTGCTGATCCTAGGACTGGGCAAACCTTTACAACTAATGGTCAAAGATTAAAACACTTTCTTGCCTAGGTTCCCTCGAATGAAGTTGTAACCCTCATTAAGGGTTAATCTGGAGCTTCGCCCAACTAGAGGCAATAAACTTAGCACTTCCTGGGAGGCAACCCAGAAGTTTCAAGATGACTGGATACTTAGCGACAACTCAGGTGATTTCTTTCTATACTCCCTTGCATACATTTAATTTCCAATGAGGACATTGTCCAAGATAGGCATGGGGGGATGGTACTTCTCATGTTCTGAGTATAAAATTGTTAGCTTGAACTAGTTTTTTCTTCATTAGTAAAAAGAAAAAAAAAAGGCAAAGAAAACTTAGGCATTATGAGCTTGTCAACTTTAGGAAATGATACATTAAGGACCTGAACGCTTAGACTCCTCAAGTCTTCAGGCTTAATCGGTCCGAATGTCCACTAAAATGTGGACTTGCTCTCGAGTCCTTGCTACCTTAATTTATATTAATTCAGTCAATAAAGTAGGGTGATAAGTATACGACTTATCAACCCACCCTTTGATTTGGGGGGACTTTTAGTCTAAGCATCCACACACGTTTTACACTGACTCACTCCTTTTACGATTCTAAGGGAAATTGGGTAGCTAATGAACCTTCTAGGGTGGTATGGCTGGCAAGTTGACATGGGTAATAGCCCATTGGCTGGTTGTCCAGAGCCCAGCTAGAGGACCATTCTTTTTTACCAATGTCTTTAGGTAAATCTTAGATTAGGGAAGCCACCTACTTAAAGAAAAGAAAAAAAATGATGATAAAAAAAAGAGAAAAATAGAAAAAGAAGAAAAATAAAAAAAAGTCATTCTTAACCACACGAGTATGGTTGGCAAGTTGTTGTGGGTAACAGCCAATTGACTAGTCGTCCATATCCCAGCTCATAAAATGCACAAGAATTCCAAAACACTTAAGGAAGAAGCGAGGAAGTAGAATAATCTGGGGAGATATATACTGGGTTTACCCTTGTGTTGACCTCATAAAAACAAAAGTAGGGAGAAAGCTACTGGTCAGATAGATACACCTTTAGGCAGCATTTTCATTTTCGGGTCACCTAGGGGTGTAGAAACCTAAAGTCCATTTTAATTGCCATTGAGTGAGTCTATCACAATTTTCATGGCAAGATACTTAGTACTTAGAGTCCTTTTCGAGTCTTGGGTGGGTTGGGTAGCCGTAAAAAGTTACCCTGAAACTCTCAACTCCAAAATCCAAAAAAAAAAAATTAAGAAAAGATGAAAAAGAAAAAAAAAATTGCTTCTATATAGAATAAGGCGAGGAATTGGGTGGTCTTCATTTTGGCAGGCACTCAGGTGTTGTTGAGTCTCTGTGAGTTATGTTCCTAGTAGAAATTTCCTCCTGTGACAAGCAACTTATGTTTGAGAAATCGATTCTTAATTCCTTTTTTTTAGAAGATGTGGAGTGCTATCGAAAACAATAGCAGCCTAGGGTTCATTTAGTCATATGTAAAATGAGCCATTACATAGAGTCACACCACTCTTTAACATGCACCCAACACTCCCTTGCAATATCTTTTACATTAATAGAGCCCCCCCGAAAAAGATGCTCATTATGAGCACGCCAAACACACCACATAACAGCCACCATCTTCATCTGTTGGCTCCCCGTCATCATAATTTTCCTCCAAAGGTCATCCCACGTGGGTAGACGCTCCCCACATACTCCTCTCTAAATCTGGTCCATCACCAAGCAAGAAGTGAAGAGGTGCATCCTATTGTCTGTGTCAAAACCACACAGTGGATAGTTCTACAGTGGAGCACCCATCTCCTACTTAGTTCACCAGTTATAAGCCCATCCCTCCTACAAAGCCAGAGGAAGATTTTAAGCTTAAGTGGAATTTTCATTTTCCACATCTTGGCACAATCAATGTCTGCAGAAGTGGGAGCATCAGTCATGATCTCCATCAGCCTCCTATAAGCCTTGGCAGAGTTGAACAAACCATGTTTCCAGTGATAACCATCCTCCCCTTCAGCTGGCTGGAAAGCAATCAGATCAGCAAGCAACCGTGCCTGCTCAATATGGGTTCTTCCCCCTCGTGCGCGCCAGCTGCATCAAGAACCCACCTGCCATTCACCTCATCTCAATATTCTCTGACCGATGCCCTGCTATCCACTGCTACAACGAAGACCCTTGGATATGCCTCACTCAGCTTGCCCAGATCAGACCACACATCATCCTAAAATGCAAAGCTCCTGCCTTCACCCAATTTAGGCACAAACTCTAACCAGTGGTCTTGGATTGCCCTCCTCACTGATTGCCAAAAGGGAGAGGGTCGGCTCGAGGCTTTACTCCACATCTACACCTGTGTAGGACCATAGGAGTCTTTGATTAACTGGGACCACATCTTTCCGTCTTCCATCGTTAACTTAACTGCCCACTTCAAGAGCAAGCGTCGAACTCTTTCAAAGATCGAATGCCCATTCCTCCCTTTGAATGAGGTCTACATAGGTGTTGCCACTTCACCGGATGTAGGAACCTGCCTAGCGACTTTTCCCCCGTCCAGAAGAAGCGCTTTCTCATCATATCTAGCCTCTTCCAAACAGACTTCGGTGGCCTGAATAGCGAGAAAAAAAAGATCGGAATCGATGTGATGACCGAGTTTAGCAAGATCAGCCGTCCACCCTTAGATAAAAACTTTCTACTAGATGATTCCAGTTTGGCAGTTACCTTCTCAAAAAGAGATGCCCAATCACTCTTCTTCATCTTCTTATCTGTAAAAGGTAAGCCCAAGTATCTCACCGGGAGTGTAGTAGATGACGTATGCAAGGTGGTTGAAATTGCTTCACGCTCCCTATCAGTCATACCAAAGCAAATCAAAGATGATTTAGCTCCATTCAACCGCAAACCCGAAATCTCTCCAAATCATAGTAGATAGAGACACCGCCTCATTGAGCCCACCTTCCACAAAAAAAATCGTGTCATAGACGTACTGTAGTACCGATGCAAGAGCTCTAGAATTTGATAGTGAATATCCCCTGACCAAGCCCACCTCTGCCATCTTGAAATCGAACTGCGCAATGGTATCTACTGCCAAATTATAGATAAGCGGGGCTAGTGGGCAGCCTTGCCGCACCCCACACTATGGTTGGATCCACTCTCCACAAGGCTTCTCGTTTACGAGAGGAGAAAAGGAGGATGTGACAATACACCTCTTCAGCCATTGAATCCACTGGGGAGGGAATCCCCTCCTCTTAAAAATCTCCCATAGATATGGCCACTCTACTGAATCGTATGCTCTACTGAAATCAACCTTCCACATGAATGCTCCGCTCTTTCTCCTCTTCCAACCAGAGATCACCTCTTACGCCACAATGAAAGATTCTTGTAAGGATCTATTAGGGAGAAAAGCCGCTTGCACCAAACTAATCAGGTCGGCCAGGACATACTTCAATCTGTTTGCCAGTATTTTACCAATGATGAGGAAGATTGAGTTTGAAAGCGCAATGGGCCTGAAGTCAGCCAATGTCTCTGCCCCAATGGACTTTGGTAATAGAAACAAATAAGATTTATTTATTCTCTCCATGCCTGAGTTGCCTCTTTGGAACTCTTTAATAACCTCTATCGCATCCCCTTTGACCACTGGCGAAAATTCCTTGTAAAAAAATACCTGGAATCCATCTAGACCCGAAGAACCCTCTGCATTGAACTCATCCATGGCCTCCACCACCTCCTGCTCTGAAATGTTCTCAATCAGCTTTGTGGCTGCCAAACTTCCCCCCTGAGGGAAGTCTGAAGCTATCATTCTCCAACCCCCTCTCCCTCTTGATCTCGATGCTTCCTTGAAATACCTAGCCATCTCCCTTCTAATCTCATCAGAGGATGTAAGCACCGAGTCCCCTCTCTTCAAAGAAGAGATGAAATTCACTCTCCTTCTAGCGCTTGCTGCCATATGAAAAAACCTCGTGTTTGCATCCCCCTCCTTCAACCATAATTGTCTAAACTTTTCACGCCAGTGCACTTCCCTCATCTGGTCCTCAGCTTGAATCACCCCCTGCCAATGCTTCCTCTGTGCCTCCTCATCCATAGCTAACCGCTCCCTATTCTCCTTTTCATCCAGAAAATGCATCATGGACATAGCTTCTGACCTTCTTTGATCTCTAACAATCTGAATTGTTCGCCTATACTCCCTCAACATCACTCTCAGATCTTTCAATTTCAGAGCCAAGCAATAAGTGGTTGATCCTTCCACCTTCTTATGCACCCACCAGCTATCAACCATCTCTTTGAAGCCTTCCTCCCTCAGCCAAGACTTCCTAAATTTAAAATAGGTGCCCACATGGGAATCCTCCCCACTGTCCTAGAGTGGTGGAGTGTGGTTCAAGAAAGGGCAAGCCAACCCCATGACCAACGAGCACTGATATCGCTCTAACAACTCCACACTCCCAAAGAACCTGTCCAACTTGGAGACCAATCCATTACCCCCACACCATGTGAACTCAGCCCCCACTGAAGGATATTTGTTAAGACCCACCTCTGATACCACTAACTGAAAGCCAAGTGAAGACCTATCCACCCTTCCATTCCGTCAATCATTCACGGCTAAAACATTGTTAAAATCCCTGCCTACAAGCCAAGGTATCCCATTTGTATTACTCGCCATCCCACGCATCTCCTGCCAGAGTTCATATCTCAAATTATCCGCACAAGGACCATACACGCATGAAAGAATCAGCTCCTACGCATCCCCAACTGTTTGAAATCTGCAAGAGATCACAAATTTACCCCTCCAAACATCTTGCAAAGTTAGACTGGACTTCTTCCACCACATAGCCAACCCTCCTACCCTTCCAATCGCATTCATAGCTCTAAAATCATCTTGCCCCCTGTAGCAACAACTGCTAGAGAGAATCCCCTTCATCTTCTATATGGGTCTCCTATAACAAGGCTCAATCCACCTCCCACTCACGAAGATATCTAGCCAACGACGCCCGCCACATTCTATCACGCAACCCACGCACATTGCAAGTGAAAAAACACCTAAGAAAAATAAAACACCTAAGAAAAACTAGGCTTGGAACCAGTAGGGTTTGGTCCCACCCTCTAGGGGGTGTTGTGTATCCCCGACCTGTCTGAGCCGCCAATTAGAAAAACCAAATTTTTGTAATCGAAGGCTTAATGGGCTTAAGAATGCTAGAATTTGGCTAAGTGTGGAATTCATTAAGTACAGTAAAGAAGTAAAGGTTAAGGAAAGGAATGAACTCGAGGAAAAGATAAAGGGAAGAGATAAGGGAATGAAGCTAAGGAAGAGAGTAAAGGAAAAGAGAGATTGAGAGAGAAAGCAATGACAGAGTAGCAGTGAAGTATAAAAGAGAAGAAAAAGAAACAGAGAGGGATGAAGATTAAGAAGAAAGAAAAATGGAGAAAGTTAGACGTCTATATATTCTTTTAAACTTCTAATTTTACTTTTAAGATGACGAATAATATTTTTAGACGTCTGATTTGTGCTTTTATTGCTATAATATGTCTCCTCTTGCTATTTTGAGCTTAATTGATGTAATAAGGCATTTGTACTCATTTGATTAGCTTTTTCTTGCCATAATCTTTTGTAATTAGATGTAATGGTTGTAATAAACATGTTTACTTGGTTTTTAATGACAAATCACATGTGTAAATATGTTCTCTATTCATGGAATGTTGCATGTGCTAATTTGATTAATTCTTGTACATTGTTCATAGGCTTGAAATATTCTAATTTAATATTTAGTCAATTAATTAATTCTTAATTATTGCTTAGCAATTAATGGTGAATTAAGATTAAATTATGCCTCCCAGTGAACGACCTGAACTCAACCAGTTAAAAAGAACTTAAAATCTAAAATTTTAGGTTAACTTGACCCTATACTACACTCACCTCATTAATTGGAGTTAACCTAAGTTACTTTCTCATGCAATTAATTAAGCCTAAATAACTTAATTAACTGTGCTGAGGATTTAAACGATCATTTTAATGGTGCCATTGCTGGGAGGTAACTGTAATTTATATTCACCATTATTTTTAGTTTGTAAATAATTCTTTTTACTAATTAGTTTTGTTTTGTATGTTTTCTATCTTCTTTTTAGGGTTACCTTTGCGAGTATTCTAAGGAAAGGAGGCGGAAATTTTTTGTGCTATTTTCTATAGGCCATTATACATACCATTGTGAGTATTTTCTTACTTAGCCTTTAGTGTAGTTTGTTTGTTGCATTTAGGTTAGAAAAAAATTAAAAAATACAAAAAAATGCATACCTATCTGGCTAGCAGCAGCATGTTTTAGGCATACACTCTTAGGAGTGCATTATCTGCTATTATTCACGAAATCTGACTTGGGATTTTTCTACTATTTTTCTCGCATCAGCAGGAAAACACGTGCAAAACCTGTGTAGATCCTTATCATTGGATAATTAAGAAGACCATATTTTTGTTTGAAATTACCTAAAAAGTGGTCTCCTTACTTCTTCCTATCATTTTTGTTAAAAGATTAAGTAAAAAGAGGATTATTAAAATTTGTGACTCAATCTGTTTGCAGAATGCATGCGGGTTTTTACACTCTCATCTGTTGCATGCAATTGCGTACACAGCACGATCACTAGAGTCACACGAGTCTGATTTTTCTACCTCTCCTCTTTGCACCTCTTAGGGCTTTGGTCGAAGATCAACAAGTTTGTCTCACAACTAAGCCCCAGGGAGCATGTAGTGAGCGGTATCGATCCTAGACCTTAGACCTTTAAGCCTTAAGGATACACACTTGCGTAGACACGGGTTTAGGATGCATATTTTGATACTGATATTATACTTGTTTGCATCCAAATTATTTTTGCGTATTCTAGGACTCTCTTCTTTCCTTTGAAAGAAGAGAAAAACTCGCTTTTTACGCTGTTTTCGGGTCTTGGTTGTCGTTTTCAGTGGTGTGAGTGTGCCTTTGCACATTCTTTTGGTTTATGCACGGGAGGCGATTCTTGAAACCACCTCTCGTATCTCCATTGACAGGTATTCCTAAGCTAGTTGCATTGAAGCAACCAATAATTTTCCCATCTAATACATCTACTTTTTCTTCATTTGATCCTATAGACCAAATGCAAAACCAGAATGATCCCTTCCTTTTCTGGTCAGGGGGAGATGCTGCCTTTTGATGTCCATGAGAAGCTCCTAAACCAGAATCTTTAAATGATCAAGTAGAATCGTCAAATCAATCTGTTGATGGCTGCTCTTCAAAATTTGCAGAACTTGCAAACCCATCCTCCACCTCAATTTGAGGTGGGTTTTAAAAACCCTAATTTACCAATCCCTCATCCTAAGCCTCTACTGCGCTACTATTATAATCCATCTAATGCATAAGTAGAGCCTAATGTTAGGATTCCCGTTGGGGAAAATGACCCAGAATTAAAGCCAAATATTATAGGTCTAATCCCACAATTTCACAAATTTCCATCTGAGGATCCATTCCAACATATTAAAGATCTACAAAATCTATCTCAGACTCTTGGTCCTCGAAATCAAAGTCAAGAAATCCCATTAATGAAGATGTTCTCCTTCATCCTTAAGGACAAGGCTGCCTACTAGTATAGAACTATAGCACGACCAATCTCGACTTGGGCTGAACTTGAATCCGCATTTTTGAAGAAATTCTTCCCTTTTGGTCGCACCAATGCATTAAGGCGAGCCATCACTACCTTCTCTCAAAATCAAGGAGAACCAATTCATGAAGCGTGGGAATGCTTCCATGAATTGCAAAGGAAATGCCCACATCACGACATCCCTCGTTGGCAACTAATGCACATCTTTTACTATAGGCTGCAAGAGGGCATTCGCAATCTGGTCAATGCCTCTTGGGGAGGGAGTTTTTGAATCGTGACGTAGAACTGTTTGAAGGGATGGAGGAGAACACGATCAATAATGCCACAATGTCGCAATTCACGCAGGGCACCAATACAGTGCATCAAAACCCACAGAATGGCATTCACGAGATCGGGAATCCGTCAAGTTCCAAGGATTTAAAGATCATTGCAGAGAAACTAGACAAAGTCGATATCGTAGTGAAGCATCTCGATGAGGTCTGAAACACGATGAAATTTCTTACGCCTCTACTCGCTACGCAAAATCCCATGTGTTTACCTGTTTCGCAAATTCCTGTGGGGAGGGGTTTGTGAATAATCTAGATTCTAGAGATCCATCTTCCTTGGGTTTTCTATCTACTCCTGCACCAACCCAAGGAGGGACCTTTGTCCCACAATCTTTCCCACCCTTTCCTATTGCAGAAAACACGCCATATCTTTTTGATTACACGCTATCCAAGACAACACTCCAAGATCAAATCCTTATTCTAATACCTATAATCCTAGATGGAGAAGCTACCCAAATTTCTCTTGCGCTGATCAAAATCAAAGACCATCTTATCCAAATCAGACCCATCAAAACCCGCCTTCGTTGCCTTCTCAGCAACCAAATGCGAGGCCCAATCCTGTGAGTATGAAAAATTACTCAGGGTTAAATAGAGATATGCAACTTGATTAGATTTTGCAAGCTGTTACAGAGAGTCAGCGATAGAATGCTGAAGCTCTCGCTGAGATTCAAAGGCAATGTAAGGTAGAATTGGCTGATTTACGAAATCAGATCACGCTTTTGGTTGAATCTCGTCAGCCAAGTACTCTTCCATCTTAGCCAATTCCGAATCCTAGGAGTCTGCAAAACCCTAGGCAACATCAAGGCTAAGTACATTTCATCAATCAGGCCTTTGATTCTAATCAAAACCCATCCTCTGTACTTCCTGAAAATAATCCACCAAACCCGCATTAGTAGCCTTTGTTATATCAAAATGACCCACCTATTATTGAGAATCAGAATTGACTCTGCTGATCTCCTGAACTTGGTTGGAATCACTTCTCAGATTGCCTCAATCTTTAATATTTTACATCTCAACTTAAATCAAATATATTTTTCATGAGATCCACTCTGATCTTTCTGAGATTTTTCACGGGAATCTGATTTTGGTTCTGTGAGATCTATTTTAGGTAATCTCAGGACGAGTTTTACCCGAGTGTTTTTATCTGTTTTCCTATTTTCTTGAACTAATTCTTCCATAACTCCTTTGATTTCACCTTACATATTCTTTCTAGGAGTTCTTTACTAGGGTTTACGCCTAGCTGAAGGCATAAAACTTAGCACTCTGTATAAAGCTGTTTTCTATTTTCTACACTTTTCTCTACACATACACTCAAATCTGTACCTGAATTGTCACTTATTTTACACTGATTACCTTCACTTAGTCTGACTTACTATTTTGACCTTTGGTCAGAATAGAAATCGTCTGCACAGAGATCTTTGATCTCCTCTATTCGACTCCTTTCGTCACCCTACACTAAGTGAAGTGTAACATTCTTTTCCACCCTTTTTATAATGACATTGTAATATTTTGGCTTGGGGGGGTGTGAAGTGACAATTTTCACTTCAAGTGTATTTGTAGATAAGAGTAAAAATATAAAACACAAAAAAAAATTAAATATGCATGAAATTTTAAAAAATAGAAATACCCAAAAAATTAAAAAAATTTATAAAAGACAAAAATACCCTAAAAATTTTGAAAAATTCATAAAATTTTGAAAATTTTATAAAACATAAAAATAAATATATATAAATATAAAAATTGAAAAATTATAAAATCATAAAAATAATAAAGGGGTTTTACATTTATAATAAAGAAGAAAAAGAAGATACCAAAAAAATATATTTATACTTAATTATATTAGTAATTAAGAGCTTAATTTTGCTTTTAGGTCAGAAACCAAAAATATATATATTTATATATTTTATAAATAGCATTTTATAAGAGCATTGAATCCTTATTTAGATTTTTACTTAAATAATCTTTTCAAAATGCGCATCTATTTTGCGAAATTTTGAACGAGATTTTATTTAAGTTAGAGTTAGAAACCCTAAGGATCTGTTTTTTCCACTCTTTTCCCTGAAATAAAGCAACTAAGGTGTATTAAGTTTAAAACTTCAATTTTGGAATTAAATTGTAACTTTCATGGTCAATTAGACTAAGTCCTTTTCTTTTTGAATATCTATTTTTACCACCAAATTAAGTGAAAAGGCCAGATATTCAGAGTTAATTAAGTAAAGAGTTGGTAGAATCTTAGTCTTAAGGTCTATCAGGCTATAGTTAGCTTAATCAACTAAGGACATTCATCTAGACTTGGCGAGTTGTGTCTTGACAGATCCTGTGGGAGGAAACAAGAATTTAAAGGGCCTAAGAGTGAATGGCTTTGTAGTCCAAGCTCTGCTTTGAGAGCTAAGCAACCTAAGTGTCCAAAATTCACACACATAGAGTTGTCTTGTTGGCATCTGAGATCGTGAAAACATAGAGGTTAAGAGATCTATTGTAAATCCTCTTTAGTCTAAGGATTTCCGTGGGGCGGCTCTTGAAAGGGTGAAGGATGTGCCACTCACCTAGAAAAAGGAATTAGAGTATTATGTTAGTAAGAAAAATGAGAAGGAGAAAATAAAAAAAAAGAAAAAAAAAATATAATGAAGAATAAATCACCCTGCAGTTAAGCACCTCGCTACAAATGGGTACTTATGCAGTTTATCCACCAAATAAAGCATCTCGATACAAATGGATGTTACCCTTCCTTTCATCAAATAAAAGAACACCTTGCTACATATGGGTGTTCTATCCTATAGAAAAGATTTGAAAAAAATATGGAGATAAAATAGGAATAAGAGACTCAGTGGTTCAATGGGGAGATATACACAAAAAGTGTTGACCTTGGGATAGAAAACTGGTGAGGTGAAAGCAACCAAATCTGAGTAAGGCCAAGCCAAAGGCTTGAATTGGAATAACCTAGATTGGAAATTGATGTCTTAAGATCTGGATTTTTGCAACTTTGGATGCCTTTAGGATAATTCTCTTCACAAGTATGGATGCTTTAAAATCATAGCTACTGAACCTTTGTATTGGGTAGTAAAGCCTAAGAAATCAGGTTTTGCAGACTTACAGTTGAGGCCTAAAGAAGAAAGATTGACAAAACCCTAGTTCTAAAAGTCTGTCCTTGGTGCTGTGCGCTGGTAGATTAGGCTTTTACCACTCTGATTTTGGTTAATAATGAGTGTCTGGCTAATTTACTAAAACTTGGGTTGATAAAAATCAGATTTCATAAACTTAAGGATTAACTTAAGTCTATTGAGTTTTTTAGTTAAAATTTAATTTCCAACTCTTGAGTTTTGTTTTCTTAAGACACTTTGAATTTTGAGTTTCTAGGGTTTAGAGTGATTACAGAGAATAAGTGGGTTTTCGGTATTCTGATTTTTGATAAAATTCCCAACAAAAACTCTATTTTTAATAGAGTGTTTTGAGAAGGTCATTTGAGTTTTTAAGTCTAAGTAAAGAGATTTCCGCAAAATTCTCTGCATGTTTATGAATACTTATATATATATATATAATTTAAAAGAAATTGAATATCCAAAATTCTGACCTAAGCCTTCCTCTACTTAGTTTTTATTTATAATATAATAATTTAAACCCTGGTGTTTAAATCATCATATTTATGGTTAATTTTGCTAGGGGCTAGAAAAACTTTGGCTTGGGGGTATGATGAGAGGCTCATCATGGCTTCTAATTACCTCTAATTAACTAGTTTCCCTAGTTAATTAGCTAGGAATATGTATATATAAGGGTTAATTATGTAATAAGGGATAAAACATTAAAGGACCTTAAAATAAGTTTAAAATGCTAAATTATGACCCAATTAATATTATTAATAATTTAATTAATAAATGCACTCAAAATACCATTAATTAGTTACCTAATTAATATCTTAATTAACTTAAGTATAACTTAAGACCTAAGTTCTTAAATAACTTAAGTAAGTTAATAAGTAAATAAATATAAATAAATGGGTCAAAAATGTGAATACAAGGCTTTAATATAATATTTAGCTAAGTTATAAATATATATAAAAACTTAGAAAAGAAAATAATTTAAATTAACCTTAAAAGCCTTTGTTTGCATTTCGATCCTTGGAATTCATTGCATTTGAGTCCTTTCCTTTCACCTAGGTCCTTACATTTCCTCACATTCAGGTCCCTATGTACATTCTTCTTCTTCTTCTTCGTTTCTTCTTCAACCGCTTCAACGGTTGACAAATGGTGGTGAAGACACTTCACGATCACCTTCCATCCGGGCGTTCTTCCTTCCTCAGCAAGCTTCTAGAGCTTGCGCTCACCTCCTTCATTTCATCCCACGGTCTGGATGATCTTCAAATCCTAATTAGGGCTTGGCAATAACTTCACCAAAGTCGGAGACGACGCCGGTGGTTACCTTGAACCTAGACCTTCTAGCGTCCAGATTCAGCCACCTTTACAGTCGCCGCAACCTATAAATACCCTTCGACCCCTCCAATTTCAAAGGTCAGTCCCCTATCATTCTTCCCCAACTGCGGCCGAGGATAGGCTATCCCTCCACTACCTCCGGTGACCTCTCATCCCCCTATCGGAGCTCCTCCATGAGAGGGACTTGCCTCTCTCACCTCCTCTTCCTCTCCGGACGGCTGTGACAGGGCCAAGGAGTGCCACTTCCTCTCTATCGATGCTTTCAACTTCTCGCCAGAGCTCTATCCCCTACCCTCTGATTTTGTCCTCCGTTACTCACCTTTCAACAGAGATTCTTCCCCCTCTCTTTGTCCAGGTAACCGTAGATTACTTAGTGTAGCTTAGATTAGTGTAATTAGCTTAGTTAGATTAGTTTAATTAGACTTCCAGTACTTCCTTCCTCAGCTCCGGCAAGGCCACGTCTAGCCTCGCCGGGCCCTCTTTCACTGATCCAAGCACAATTCCACTTTCTTAATCTTAACATGTTTCATTTCCACCTTCTTCCCCTCACTGTTACTACCTAAATTGCCTAATACACCTCACCGTCACCGGCGACCTCCGCTGTCTATGGTGGAAGTCCCCGAGCCTTATACACCTCCATTAGGGTCTTCCATCGCTAGAGCACCACCCTAAGACCCTTTCCCAACCATAGATCTACCTTAATTCCACCTAATCAACTACACCAACTCACACACACCTGGACACTTCACTGTCCATGGTGAAGTGTCCAGAAACTTCCCTAACACCTAAGCACCTTAGCAATTCCATTAATTGCTCCTATAGAGCTTCCTACTAGAAATGCCTAATTCCCCCTCATTTCTGAGCTCGCTGTCAATGGTGGCTTAGAGATGAGTTATTCATCTGATTAAATAGTCCATTGGTATTGCCTCACCATGTAGAACTCTTTCCCTCACTCAATTGAGTGAGGGGATCCTCTCTGAGTTCCACTGAACTCAGAACTTGTACTTTATGAATTCAAAGCTAATCTCCTGATTTAATCTTCATTTGAGTTAATTGGTGAGCTCCTGAGGTTCCTTGTGACCTCAGGAAGCTTTTGAGATTTCTGATGGTCTGTTTCACAGAGTTTTGAACTCTGGCAAACATTTCTTGGATTCACCGGAGCTTCGGTGAGCTCCAACAAGTCATTTTTGAACTTCAGCCCTAGATAAGTGTCAAGGAGTTCCAGACTGCATTATTGAGGCTTAAGGATCATGAATTGGTGATTAGATTGGTGTTTTGACTTCTGGAGCTAGACATAAGCTTCTGTCTTCTCCAACTCCAGTAGAGTTGGAGAGATGCCTCCATTAGGGTTTTGTTTGTTTTAAGAGGTTCAAAAGCAAGATTGATGACTGTAGAATTCATTCTAGCCCTCTGATCTCTTGTAGAACCTATGATTTGTTCTGCCAAACAAACTACCTCAGAGTCTCAGGCGACGAGTCTGCAAACCCTAGGAAATTTGATCAAAGTTTTTGTTGAAGCTCTGAACACATTCATGAGGTTGTTTAGAGTCGATCCAGAGCTATGATTTGATCAGAGAAGGATTAATTTGGAAAGTCAACTCTTAGGGCATTTCAGTCAACTGTAGGTCGCCAATGGGCAATTCTTGAATAAAATTGATGTTTATTGAGTTGAATCTGATGCTAGGGAGATTCTGAGGTTGTTAGAATAAATTTTAAGTTGATTTATTGAGGTTTTAAACCAAATCAGGTCTCTGTCCAGTTTGGGTCATTTTTGAACCCATACTGCCTTCAATAGGTTCTTGGCGAGTTTTGATCGCCAAATCGGCCCAGATCAATTGTTTTTAGCCTCCTGAATTAGTTCAGATCACCTGTTGAGGCTGTTTTCTCTCTGATGGATGAATTGGAGCTCAATTCCAAGCTCTTAACACTGAGAATGAAGCTTTCAAGCTTCTGTTGCTTCCTAGAGCTGTTTAGAGCTCCCTTCCTTTCCCTTTAGAAGCAGAAACCTCTCCTGAATAGAGTCCTGAACCTCAACTGGAGGTTTAAACCTCTCCTCAGGCATTCGACCTGAAAGCTCATTTGCTGCAGGCCATTAGGGCCATGCAAATCCTTGACTTTTTCCCTTTGAATCGAAGGGTCAGATTAGATTTGAACACCAAATTGGTGTTACAATCATGTAGAGCATCCAAAGGGCTTTCAATTGAGCCTTTACTCGATAAAATCATCCAGTGAGTCGCCCAGACTTGCCGGTCAAAGTTCGGCTAGAATCTGGGAAACATAGTCCCACCTCGGAAAACCATGGCCGCATGACATGCTGATGTGCATACATCTGATTAACCTAAAATGTCTATTAATGCATGTTCTTACTGTCACATTAGCATCATACATTGTAAATAGTGCATAACATGCATAATCATGCATTTAGATCAAGCTGTATAAATTGTATAGTAATTGTCTCCTTTTTATGGTCAGGGATAGGGAGACTTTTTATCGGGGCCTTGGATCAAAGATCCAACCATACAAATCTGATCAGGGCAACGATTGGAGTTCAACGACTCCAAGATCACCCTAATCGGACATCGGTAGCACTAGATAAGAGATCGAGGAACCTTAAAGAGCAAGGGCCAAGATGATGTTAATCCACACATCAGATGACAAATCCGACTGCACAGATGGGTTCGAATCAATGATCGCAGCCTAACAGCATGAAAATCAATCCAATCCAACACCCGTGGCACCATCTACATCACTCAGAAGATGGATGGCCTAGATGGCGTCACATGGCGCCATCATAGCCACCCAACACTGACCGTAGCTCTCCTTCTTCACCCACTCAACAAATCTCAGTTGTTGGATGCCCATCCAATGGCCGAGATCGCTCCATGCCACTGCTCATCCAATGCTCTCCTCTTCTGAAGGTGCATGCTACGTTTGATCTCGACCATTGGATGAAGATCAAATGGTCGAGATCAACCATGCACTAAACACTCCACGCGACACAAAGCTACGCATAGCGCAGCAGTAGAGTGCGCGACTCACGTTCGAGCCTGCATTCGCTGCGAGCAAGTGCGCGATTGGAGCCGCACGATGAAGATCTAGCGGCAGAGATTGAGCGATAGCGCCCACGAGCGATCAGGCACGCGACGCTTATGCGTGATCGCACGCGGCCGATCAACGTGGGTGCGCAACGATGTGCTGCCTCGTTCCCATTCCTCCTGCTTCGACCTCCTTCTTCCCGCTCCGTTCCTCGTCTTCCAGGCGTTGTCTCGTCCGCCTCATCCTCCAAGCGATCGTCGAGGAGGATAACTTTTCTCTCCCATTCTTTTTCCTATTTTCTAGAGTAGAATTTTCCTACTTTCTAGCTGTAATAATTTCTCGCTTTCTAATGTAATATTTTCTCATTTTCTTAGTTGTAAAAACACTTTGCAATATCAAGTGAATGTTTTCTCTGTCTCTCTCTCTCTTATTGTCTATATTGATTCCATTTCATTGTGATTATTCCGCCCTTTAAACAAAAACACAAAAAAAGATATAATTGCGAATTTTGATCGACGTAGCTCCCTGAGTTCGACCCGGGATTTCTTTACAGATTTTTCGGTATAAATTTTATTTGTTGAACAAATTTCTTCGCTACTCAAACTACAACGACAAGTTTTCAAAATTAATTTCGATAGCATAGTCGTCCAATGTTCAACACATGCTATATTATGATTTTCTTCACTGGATGATTCAGTCGTCAGAGCAGGGTGTGAAATGGAAATGGCTTGGGTGCGGGTGCATGCAATGCACGTGCCTGCGCATGTGTGTGTGTGTGTACGCCTATGGGTGTGAGCATGGGCCTGTGAGTGGGAGTGTGGGCCTGGGAGGCCAGGTACTATGCATGAGCTTGAATTGGAAAATAAAACACCTAATAAAAACTAGGCTTGGACCTAGTAGGGTCTGGTCCCACCCTCTAGGGGTTGGGGTGTATCCCCGACCGGTCTGAGCCGCCAATTAGAAAAATCAAATTTTTGTAATCGAAAGTTTAATGGGCTTAAGAATGCTAGAATTTGGCTAACTGTGGAAATCATTAAACACAGTAAAGAAGTTAAGGTTAAGGAAAGGAATGAGCTCGAGGAAAAGATAAAGGGCAGAGATAAGGGAATGAAGCTAAGGAAGAGAGTAAAGGAAAAGAGAGATTGAGAGAGAAAGCAATGACAGAGCAACAGTGAAGTATAAAAGAGAAGAAAAAGAAATAGAGAGGGGTGAAGATTAAGAAGAAAGAAAAATGGAGAAAGTTAGATGTCTATATATTCTTTTAAACTTCTAATTTTACTTTTAAGATGACGAATAATATTTTTAGATGTCTGATTTGTGCTTTTATTGCTATAATATGTCTCCTCTTGCTATTTTGAGCTTAATTGATGTAATAAGGCATTTGTACTCATTTGATTAGCTTTTTCTTGCCATAATCTTTTGTAATTAGATGTAATGGTTGTAATAAACATGTTTACTTGGTTTTTAATGACAAATCACATGTGTAAATATGTTCTCTATTCATGGAATGTTGCATGTGCTAATTTGATTAATTCTTGTGTAATGTTCATAGGCTTGAAGTATTCTAATTTAATATTTAGTCAATTAATTAATTCTTAATTATTCCTTAGCAATTAATGGTGAATTAAGATTAAGTTATGCCTCCCAGTGAATGACCTGAACTCAATCAGTTAAAAAGAACTTAAAATCTAAAATGTTAGGTTAACTTGACCCTATACTACACTCACGTCATTAATTCGAGTTAACCTAAGTTACTTTCTCATGTAATTAATTAAGCCTACATAACTTAATTAACTGTGTTGCGGATTTAAACAATTAGTGAGCACCTTCATCCCCCGGATTTCGAGGCCCCCCGTTGCCCCCCAGTCCTCTTCTCAACCTTCAGAATGTCTTCTACCTTCCCTTCACTGTATGTTTGGCCTCCAATAGCACTCCTTCCCCTCAATTTATATGGCGAGCGCACATACTTTCTCTTTGATGAAGAACCCAACCCATAGCTCATCTCCCCTAGCGCCAAGAAAGAGAAGCTATCAGGATTCTGGG
Organism: Thalassia testudinum; assembly: GCA_037157565.1. Classification (NCBI taxonomy): domain Eukaryota; kingdom Viridiplantae; phylum Streptophyta; class Magnoliopsida; order Alismatales; family Hydrocharitaceae; genus Thalassia; species Thalassia testudinum. Next base: position 27,683,567 of record JAZHRO010000049.1, read on the forward strand.
GAGTAGCCTTTTGGGTCTCCTGTTGCCTCTGTGCATCAGAATTCACAACTACAAGCTCCCTTCCCCCACCTTCATCCTACACCAACGCAACCTCTGAGAGTGGTTGGTCTGACCCCCTCATCTCCTTCATTTCAGCATCCGACACCTTCGACCAATGAAGCTCCTTCCTCTTTTTCGCCTCTTGTTTGCTAGAACTCCTGGCTCTATCCCCATGGGGATCAATCTGGGTGTCCATCTCCTCAACCTGCACATCCGAGACTGCCTCTTGCACAATATCCTTGCGACAGAAGGCCAATTTCAGCCAAAGGAGCCAGGAACTCCCCTTGCACCTGAGGATAACTTTATCCAAGATTGGACCCTCCCTTGTCACCTTCACCTCAACCTTAATCGATCTCCCATCTCCCTCACACAGACCAACCATGGCACTCTCCATGGTCACGAAGTTGGCAATCACTCCAGCCGCCACCCCCTTTGTCCTTAAATGCAACGACAGTCCCCAGATCTCCATGACCCCCCTTCTATTCTAAGCCCTCTGAGGAGATGATCACGAAGAGCTCCATCAAAAGGAGACACTAGTCTCCATATCACCGTCACCCCATCGAAGCTCGACATATGGAAACGTAGCCCTTCCACATCCAACATGCCCAAATCAAAAAGCACAAACCTTGGCCCCCCAAGTGGGCCACCTTCCGCCCCTAAGATGAAAGTGAAAGAAACCTTACCAGATTTTGGATCTTCTCATAAGCATAGGTGCTAATCATAATTTCACCAATAAGCACCCCCCTGATCGCCATCTCCACTGCCCTGACCTCATTGGATTGAGGCACTTCCACATCATACACTTGCCCCAACCCCTCCAACGGTGGTGGTGGTGGCGGCGGCATCTCATTTACTCCCTGAACCCTATCTCTCCCACTATCATGCTGAGTCTCCCTCCCCTTTGCTCTACATTCATTCCTCTTATGTCCCTACCCCCCACACGCTAAGCAAAGGGTCAGCGACTTGCACACTGCCACCATATCTCCTCTCCTTCTACAGCGATAACATAGAACATTCGCATTCCCTCCATGCCTTCACCTCCACATCTCACCAACCCTTTGAGCCACCCGTGGTGGTGCCCAAGCCTCCTCCATCCTCTCCCTCTGACATCGTCTCCTAGACCTCCAAACCCTCCAGCCATCATCCACCTCCCAAACCCTAGCTTCACCTCTCCTCTCCATCGAGCGAATTGTGTTCCTAAAAGGGCTTCGATCAATTCTTAATTCTAGTTGTGAATAGCATTTAGGTTAACCTTGCTAGGGACTGACAAGGGGTAGGCATGGGGGTATGATGACTCTACAATTACCGGTGTTAATTATATCAATTAAATTCAATTTCGGGGGCACATGTGCATTAATATCATAATATAAAGGGTCTGAGAGCAATGCATACATATCGTGTAAGATCTACATTTAGATTGCTTGTAATTAATGTTTAATGACCATGTGTACAAGTGCATATTTAAATACATCTCATATGAGCAATCAAACCATACGGATGGATCTGGATCGACGAACAGAGTCTAACAGACTCAAAATCACCTCAATCAGACCTCTGTAGCTCCCACAACAAGCCTGGGAAGTTCTGACCATTGATCTAATGATCAATGACCCAAAATGGGCCATGTGTTAGCCACAGGGGCCTCCTTGCATACCTGCTTCCCCTCTTCACTGCATGTATGTGCAAAGGCTACCATTGGATTGCCATCAGATGGACGGCTGCGATCTCATCCCATGCTGCATAGCGCAACGCCACACAGTGCTATTCGCAAGCAGGGGACGCAGGATCGAGGCACAATCTACGCCCCTCCGCTCATGAATAGTGCACAAAATTCAATCGTCGATCGAACAGCGAGTGGCTGCAATGAAGGCAACGTCAATGAGGCGCAATGTGCGGTGAAGATAGTCCTGTGTGGCCCAACCGATGGAGCCAATTGAGATCACGCACGAGATCATGCAGGCGAAAGCGTGATCCGAAGCATGATCACCACGCAATCTCGTGCATACGATGGAGATCTAATGACAGCAACCTCCTCGCGCAACCAGTACAAGCTAAAGTGTACCAGCGGGCATCCAACAACATGTGTAGGTGAGGGGGTGCTGGTTCGGGCATGTGAACCGGCGCAGTAAGGCCTAAGCACAATTTGGGGGTGGTCTAAGCTGAATTTAGGCTTCTTTTCACCTATAAAAGGACCCTATGGCCTCAATTGGCAAGGGGGCTCCTCATATCTTTTGACCAAGCAAATCTCCCACTCCATAGAGTTTCCAAGTAAGATTCTGGAGTTGCCAAGTCATTGACGAAGCCCTCTTTCCACCGCCGTGGTTGCCTTGACGCCTCCACTTTCTTGCATTTAGCTTATTATTTTATATAGCTTGCGGTTTATTTATCTTGAAACATTCCTCTAGTTTTATTGCTTACAATTGCAAGACCATTTTTAAAAAAAGATTTTGATATCGTAATGCTTGTCCGGTGTTCATTCTAAACTAAGTGCCATTTACACCATTTTATGCTTCATCATGTCTTATTATGAGTAGTTAGCCACCATATCCTTCTACAGATTTCTAACCCTACCCTACTCTCTCTCTATTCTTCTCGCAAGCAAATCAAAATAACCATCATGTGGCATTAAAAATGAGCGACGAGTTGATTCATATTTTCACCTCCTCAAGATTAACACTTGTACTCACCTTTCCATTTCTTCATCAAAATTTACGTCATATTTGCATGCTACAATGGACAAATTAACCTAATGCATTTCTCGACGTCAGTCAGCCACCAACGCATGCACAAGCGACCACCTCTACATGCCTCTACCTTCTTGATGGGAACACCATCATGAGCCATAACTAGCTCAATTTGATCTAATAAAGTCAATAACAACTCCTACATATCAATTAGAAGGTCTCTTGGGCAGGTTGAGTTGTTTTGAGAAGAAAAGAAGAATAAAAGTTATTTCTATAATTTTACCAGTAATCCACAGATACAGAATAACCACGGGATTTTTCAGGGTTTACTAAAGGTCAAATATGCATTTAAGTCTAATAAGAGGGTTCAAGCAAATAGAAATGGGTTTTCACGTATTTCAAGAATTAAATGACATCGAAACCCTAAAAATAGACCCACTTAACCTACTGAGGTTCCCCTCTAAAATTCATAGAAAAATATTCTCTAGGGTTTAGCATCTTCGAATTGACCATCAAAACCCATTTTGACCCAAAATAGAGTCACAAACAGACTATTGCCCTAATTTGGGTTTTTACATAAATTGCCTAGTTAAACTAGGTCAAAAATAAAATCCAACTTCATCATTGGATTCCTTGGGTCTAAATGAGGTTTGTATCAAAATTTGGGTCCAATCAGAGATCGTCTTGACCTAGTTTGTATTTCAGTCCTGTCTAGTTCTTTCTATTTCACAACTGCCCCTAGATTTTGAAATTCATTACAAATAGGTCCCTATCTTTGTCGTCACTCTTTGCAAATAGGTCCTTCCACCATTGTCACGGAGGAATCCTACTCCGGCGACCTTCATTTGGAAAATTCTCTATGATTGCTTGACAAAACTCCCCCAAACTTGAACTAGAGATTCCTTAAGGAATCTCTTTCCATCGCACCTAGTCTTGGACCCCATAACCTTCCCAATCTCTCATACGAACGCATGAGAGAATCGAGTATCTCTTGTGCGTCAAGGTTACCAAGCTTGAAAGCTTGGTTTCTAAGCTTCAAACCTCCCTCTAAGGTCTATATAACGACCCATGATGCACGCTGATCTCCCTACGCTCGTTTTCGGCCTGGAATCCCCCTACTTACTCCCTCCTCTCCAGCCAAAAGGCTCCACAACATCTGGCGACCTTCTGTGACCACCCTCCACCCTCTTTGTCTGCTCACAATATCGACGGCGAATTCGCCTTCCACTCCTACGTCGTGCTGTGCCAGCCGACGCCTCTCCCTCAAGTCTTCCTTACCGAAGCATCTTCATCTCCGGCACTGACCACACTAGACCCGACGTTGCCTTTGCCTCTATTCATCCATAGCCCAGCCTAAAAGACACTCTATCCTCTACTCACTAGCACCGTACTACTACTTCTCTGTATCGACCACTCTTACGCCGTCCACATCATCGTCTTCCACCTCGCCGGCAAACCTGCGGCGAGCCCTAACGGCTTCCAAAAATGCCCAACCATGCCACTTCCACGCTCCTCACCTCCGCCATCACCTCAAGACCAAAAGCCCTCTCCTATTTCACCTATTCACACACCCAAAACCTCCGCTGAACAACCCACCTTCCCACCTCCGTTCTCGACCTCGTCCGACCACTTCACGCCCTTTCACGACATGCTACCACCACTGTCACCTTCGCCAAGACCAGGCGAAGCTTCTGAGATGTTCTAATGCGACCGCAAGGCCTTATTTCATGTTCTCAGGTTCTACACTAGATCTCCGCCACCTCCAGCATCGTCGCCTTCATTCTTCAAGCTCCAGGCATCGAAAGCCCCAGGTCTCACCTCCAGCTAGAGCAGACTAGCCCCAGGAAGTCATCCCAGCCCTCAATTGGAGGTTTCAGCTGTGAAGACTACGCCCAATTGAATGAAGCTTCACCTGCAGGTGCATGAAGGAGGGGACTTTTAGTCCCAGATCGAGCGTAGAGAGGCACATGGTAGCCCATAAGTTGATTTTTTGATATCGGCTTACTGCCTCAAGACACTAAGGGTGAGGTCCCTGCTCATCTGCTCACTCTCACTTGACCCAACCTGATTACCTATCCTAAGCACTCCTTGGCTACTACCCACACCGGTAGCCCTGGACCTGGGTGCGCATGATACAATTACCCAACCATCTGAGAGAGAAAGAGGAGACCAGAGAAGAGAGAGAGCCTGATGCAGAAAATTATGAGGTTTTCAAGATTAGGGTTTTAAGTCGTTGCAACATGTAAATTCGTTCGCTTTTAAAATTTGTAACCTAGATAGGGGAGTATCTAGGGTCGTCCAAGGAGGCAATAAGTTTGCAAAATTTAATCTCTTGCTTGAAAATGCAACTCAACTTTCTTTTTGTTCTTTTTCGAATGTATAATTTTTAGGGTTTTTGATTTAACAAGGCAATACAAAATTGGTGGTGGAAAGACAAAACCTACTTTAGCAACTAGGTGGCAAAGTAACCTCTTCCCAAGCTCATCCTAAGCAAGTGAAGGCCTAGGATAATTGGGAAGAAGGTGTGAAAGTCCTAAAACAAAACCAAAGTAGATAACAAAATGCACTAGATTAGGAAAGCAACTTTATAAAAATCATACTTTTGTTCTACACTTGTAGAGGAAAGCTTATAACAATAATGAAAATATAAAACAAGCAAAACAAAAGTCCTGGTTGATGAAGATGGTGAAGAGGTGAAGCTCCTTGCTCTAAGCTTAGTGGCTCCTAGGCTAGAAAAGGGCTCCTCCTCCTTCCTTGCTATGCTCCTCCAAGATGGTGTCCTCCAAGGTGGAAGCTACCACCTTCAATGATCTCCTTCAAGGGAGGGCATGTACCACCCTTTCTTCTCCTTGCCTGGCCGTCCTCCTGATGGTGAAGATCCTCCTCCTTCTTGGCGTGGCACAAAGGGAAGGAATGGGGAGAAGAAGGCACCAAGGGGGCAGGTGATGTGCCCCCTTAATCTTCTTCTCTACTCCTTCTTCTTGGTCATAGGTTTAGGTGGAAGTAAGGTGGAAATTATCTAATGGGAGGATGATTTTTTTGGTGGAATGTGATGGGTTTTTATAGAGGTAGAAGGGGGTAGGGTTGGCATGAATAGGTGGAGGGCTAGGATTGATTCTAGGGGTGGTTATGGGTGGTTAGGTTGATCCTAGGGCTAGGATTAAATGGCGCCAAATGAGGGGGCACAAAGGGGGGTAGTTATGGCCTTGGTGTCCCTTAGGGTTGGCGCCAAAATGGGCCTTCTAGAAAGCTATTAGGTGGCTCCATCTTAGGGTTCTAGAAGGAGGGTATGTGGATGGCTAGGATGGTTTATATGGGTAAGTGTAGGGTGGATAAAGGGGCTGAAAGTTGGTGCCAAAAGGGAGGTGGTTAGGGTTAGTTTTGGCGCCAACTTTTGGTGTCTTTTGGTGGTTAGTTGAGGAGTGAAAGGTGGTGAAGGTGGTGCCGCCAAAGGGAGTATGGTGGAGCTAGTTAAGGTGAGCTAGGTAGGGCTTAGTTGGTGGAGCTAGTTAGGTAGGGTTTTATGGTGGTGATTGGCCAAGGGAGATGGAGTCTAGCTAAGCTAAGTTAAGCTAAGCTAGCTTAGATAGTAATGGATTAGAGGAGTAGGCAATGGGAGCTAGGGTTTTAAGAGAGGAGCTAGACAGAAAAAGTCTGGAGCTGCACTGGAGCTGGCAGCTACTGAAGAGGGTGGCATGGAGCTACTATAGCTAGCTTAGCTTGCTAGTTCTTTGCTAGCTGCTAAGCCAAGCTAAAGTAAGCTGGCTTCTAACATGAGGATTTGAGGTAAGTTGGGTCTGGTGCTCCTGGGGAGGATCAAGTTGGTTGGGGTAGCTAAGGTAGCTTAGCTCAACTGAGTTGAGCTAAGCTGAATCCTCGGGAGCTAGACTTGAGCTTCCTGAGCTGAAATGAAGTCATCTTCAGTTGGCGAGAGTTGAGTGGGGTTGGATGTAGCTGGACCTAAGCTAGGGTGAACTCCAGTCAACTCAGCTAAGCTAGCTAGAGCTCCCTATGGACTAATGGGAGCTGATGAGCTAAACTCAGCTAAGTTGAGCTAGATCTGAGCTGACCTGAGCTAGGGTGAGCTAAGATGAGCTGAATAGAGCTAGGATGAGCTAACCTTAGTTTAGGTGAGCTAAATTCCAGCTATAGTGAGCTGGATCAAGCTGTGTTCCAGCTGGTGAGAGCTTCTCCTTCACCAGTTTCCTTCCTAAGTGCTAGGGTTCTAGGGATCTGCAATCCGTATATCCCTAACACTGACAAAAACACATTAAAAGGACAACAAAAAGTGCAATGCATGCCTAACCTAATTAATGCCTAAATGCAGCCCAAAAACCCATTTGCAGAGCAAAAATCCTAAGAGCTAGGTTTGTTTTAGTGCATAAGAATGATGATAAACTGGCGTTTATCAGAGCATGGGGGAGGGGGTTTTGCTCTCTGAAGAAGTTTCTCTATGAGACACTTAACCAAATTTGAAGGGTGCATAGCCCTTGTACGTGAAGAGAGAAGGCTTAAGAAGAGAAAAGAAGATGGAAGAGAAGAGAAGATGAACAGTGCCTTTGCACTATAGCATCTAAGTACTTGGAGACTGATTGACTATTACTGTTGAATAATTTAAGTACTATGGTTAAGATGCATGCTTAATTGTGGATCTAAAAGGTGATTTAAATCACCACTTTTTAGATCATTTCCATTCTTTTTGTTATGCCAAACTCATGTTATACATTCTTATCAATACTTGAGTAATTATTCTTCCTTGAATATCATTATTGGCTTAATTATTATGCTCATATATGTATTCATTGAGATTAGTTCTTGAATTCCTACTTTCTCCCTGTGTTCGATCTCGGATTTCTTTCGAGCTATAAATTTTAAGTGTTCTTCGCAATTTATCGACTATACCACAGCGTATTATTTTTAAAACACTGATTCAGCGTGCGAACATTTTGGCACCGTTGCCAGGGAGCAACGCACAATTCACTGCTACCCTTTTTTTTATCTGATTATATTTGAGAACTAACTTTCCCTATTTGATTTTTTGTATTTTGCGAGGTACTTCACGAGGTGAACTTCCACACAATTCAACCACTCCAGGACAAGTAATCTCTCTTCCTCCCTAATCTCCTAATCCTTGTGATGGGAACACCATCATGAGCCCTAACTAGCTCATTTTGACCCAATGAAGAGAATAAATGCTCCTACGTAACCAACTGAAAGTCATAATTCACTGCATAACCTTTCTGAGAGAAACACAAGGAAGAAGGGGTAAAACTGTAATTTTACCAATGTAGTACAACCACGGGTTTTCTCAAGGTCTAAACAAAGGTCAAATGGTCTTAATAAGATAACAAGTGGGTTGGATTTGACAGAAAAGGGTTTGTGTGAGTTCTGAGAATTAAATGATTTTTGAAATCATAAAACATACTCACTTAATTAACCAAGGTTATGGTCAGGATAAAATTCACTTAAAGCCTCTAAAAATTCATAGAAAAATATTCTCTAGGGTTTAGAACCTTCAATTTGGCCATTAGAACCCATCTTGACCTAGAATGGAGTCTCAGATAGATATTTGCCCTAATTTAGGTTTTTATATAAATTACCCATTCAAACATGGCCAAAACCAAAATCCAACTTCACCATTGGATTCCTTATGTCCAAATTAGGTTTGTACCAAAATTTGGACCCAAAATGAGTTTGCCTTGACCTAATTTGCAAAAAGGTTCTATTTGATTACATTTCTACCCCTAACTTTCAAAAACCCTTGCTAACAGCCCCCTAGCTTTCTCATCTCCTTCACAAGTAGGTCCCTCCACCATTATCGCAGAGGAAACCTACTCCAATGACCTTTGACAGAGAAGATCTCCTTGATTGCTTGGAGGATCTCTTCCAAAATTGGAAGGAAGATCCTTTGAGAAATCTCTGTCAGTATGAACCCATCTTTGATCATTGATTCCCTCCCAATCTCTCATGTGAACGCATGAGAGATTTTGGTATCTCAATAACTCCCATCTCCGACAACCTTCTAATCTTGGGAAGCTTGCTTCCCAAGCCCTAACCGCCCTTCAGAGCCCTATTTAAAGAAGCCCAGATCTCCCCGACTTCTTCACGCTCAAATTCAGCTGCGAATACCCTCAAATTCTTCTCTTCCCCTCATGGCCGAAGGCTCCTCGACGTCTGGCAACCTTCCCTGCTCCTTCTCGTCGTCTAACCACTATACCTGCGGTGAATTCCTCCTCCCTACCTTCGTCCGCGTCTCACCGTACCAGCAGGCGCCACTCCCTCTTCATCCTCGCCGTTCCCACCTCACCAGAGTCGCCTTTGTCTCCGGCGTCGACCATACCAGACCCGATGCCTTCACTACCTCCCTTCATCCCTTAATGTCCTAGCTAAGTTCCCTATTCCCTCTACTTTCTTCTCTGCCCTCTACTTGCCAAAACCAACCACTGCCGCCCTTCACACCTCCATCTCCGACCACCACCTCCGGCGAGGCCATCCCACCTCCACAGGCCACCAAAACCCTCACCGACAAGCCCACAACCTGCGTCACACCTCACTAAGCATTTCCCCTCACTTCACTCACCACGCCACTCACCCAAATCACCCCCCGAACACACCCACTCACTCGCACACAATGTGACCTAGGTACACACTCACAGATGCTTACATGCCACGCCACCAACCCCAGCACATCCGCCGTGCTTCGACGATCCACCCTGAGCGATTTGACGTGGCCGCGAGGCTGTTCTATTGTTTTCAGGTTCAGGCCCCATCCACCATTGGTGAGCAAGCTTGAAGCTCGCTTGAAGATGCTCCAGGTGCTGCTATCCAAGGTGCTACTATCCCAGGTTGCGCGGAATTACCTCACGCATGCACCCAAGACCTCAATTGAAGTCAAAAGCCTCTGTAGCTGCTGCAATTGGAATACCAATCTCTACTACAGGCACGCGAGAAGAGGGGGCACAGATAGTCCCACCTCAGAAACGAAGGGGCATCCGTACCCGCATAAATTGAAAAACTATCTAAAGCTTATCGCCTCAGTTACCAGGGAGTGAGGTCCCACTCAGCCATATCGGTCTCGTCCTCGACACCTCACCCGCGGACCTAGCTGACTCGACCCGACCTGCACTCCTCGCCCACCACCGCACGCCGGTGGGCTAGTCTCGAGTACACACCCGACCTGATAACCTAAGTACCTGTGTGGCTCTGGGAGAGCAGATCCTAAGTGAGAAAGAGAGGAGAGTCGCATGCGTAGGGGGAGGGTTTTGCGACAAGGGTCTTTGGCCAACACTTAGCCAATTTAGAGGAAAAAGAGAAGGCCAGGGTTAAAGGAAGAAGAAGAAGAAGGGAAGGAAGAAGAGAAGGCACGCAAAGGCAAAGGAAGAGGAAGAAGATAGAGAAAGCTAAGGGCAGAAGAAGCTAAAGAGAAATAGAAGGATCGCAGAAGAAGAAGAAGAAGAAGAAGCAAGAAGCTAAAGAAGAGAAGGACCTCAGAGAAGAAGAAAAGGAAGACACAGAGAAAGAAGCAAAGGCATAAGAAGAGAAGAAGAATCAGACAACTTAAGTCGTCTGATTCCTTCATCAGACAACCAATCATCACTTTCATTTCATTGCAAATACATTAAGTTCCTTGGTGATATTGTAGGAGTATTTGGTGATCCAAATCACCATTTTACTCCCATATTTTTTCACATTGCTACTACTTTTATTGCCAACTCTTTTAATTCTGAATTGTGATCTTGATTTCTAAATATCAATTTGATCCTTGTGTTCGACCTCAGACTTTTTCGAGTAATAAATTGTATTTGTTTGAATGCTATTTCGACTATATTACAACGTGACACTTTTTAAACACCAACTTAGCGACTCAAACACCTTGGAAGAGAGAAAAGGAAACAAAACTACTTAGGAATCACCTGCATTATTTTTCTAGTAATTATCATTAAGAGGCAAGTTTCCTAATTTGCAGAAAATCTTCATATCTAAATGAAATTTGAAGCGATTCTATTTAGAATTCCCTAACCAAATTGCCTGTACCTATTACGGACTATGCTTAATTTCTAAAATCACCCTGGGCTAACACACTGCTTGCTTGAAGCCCTAGATGAAGATTTTGAAATTAAATTGGACTTGAAATAGAGCCAATTAGGGTTTCAACACTAGGGTTTGAAGTGCTAGTTCACATTTGCCTGCATAAAAGGAAATAAACCCTTCCGCACTTGTGTGCTACCCAAGCCCCTATTTGAAAAGACCTAATCAGGAAAACCCTAAAAAAATCAGGCTCTAAAATCACTTGAACCCTAAAATTGTGGACCTAATAAACTGAGAGTCATTCAGGGTGATTTCAGGGTCTTGACCTAGATTTCATTATGTCATCTTTAGGGCAGGTCAGGTGAAGATGGTCTACTTTGGGGGCCAACCAACCTCCAAATTAAGTCACGAGTCAAATTAACTTCTAAACCAAGTGGAATTAAAGGCACAAATTAGGACTTAAAACTGGTAGAGTTAAGAGGTCAAGTTATCCATTCTAGTCTACCTGGATCCACGGTGACAAGGAAGGTCGGGTGGGGGAAACCCTGTAACCCGTAGGGACGCTCTACCATGTAGGGGTCTTTGCAGGACTCTCCCTTCCTGGCTGCCTAGGTTATTCTCAGGTGGACGACTTTCTGATATAGGGGTATCATCCGCCCTGAACCTCTATAGTCATCCAAAAATCTTTGGGTGCCTTGATTGGGTCCAAATAACATTCAAGTCCCTCATCTTTTCACTAGAGCACACACAGGAAGGTCCTTAGGTTTTTAACCTAAGAGACCACATTAAATCTTCTTGGGAATCTCTTTTTAGATCTGATCAATTTCAATCTAAATCCTGAGTTTGATTCTACATCTTGCTTCCACCACCTGATTTGAAGATGCAGTTTGGCAATTTAGGAAGACCATTTAAGAAACCTAAATCCTGAATGTCCATGAGAGATAGAATGATTGAGGATGCCCTAAAATATTATGGAGTTGATGACAAAACCTCGAATCCAATCAGCATGATTCAGATTAATACCCTAGAAACAACAACCCATATCATAAGCCATGCTAGATTACTATTTACACAAATGATACACGGTTCAACCTGGGATGATCTTCTAACTGAATACAGTGAATTGTGGAGACTACACAATACCAAGTATATACATTGTTTGTCCAATCCACACTTTGGGAGATGTACCAAGGTCTCATGGAAAAATGTGGGTGTATGTTGAACACATTACAACAAACCATTGATCAAAATTACCCGTACATCCCTTCAGAAATTAATGAGACACCTTGGAACAACATTGAGCATCAGTACAATTTCCCAAATCCCGGGTTCGAGCATCAAGGTTGTTGTGGATCCCCAACCTAGATGGAATATGATCCAACTTATATGCAAAATGATAGGCCTAATTTTGAGTTGGGTTAGAAAGATCCAATTGCAGGTGTTCCCAATTTCAAGCCAGCATTAGAGATACGAGAACCTGGTTCGCTTAGCTTTAAATTTCCAAACACCTGTAATGATGAGCATAAAATAGAACTCCTTGAGAATGTAAATCCCAAGTCTATCTTGTTAAGGTAATTCTCGAGGATGATTCTGACATCCCAATAAAGCCCAACCTAGATTTTAATGAACCAATCCATACCCTTAACCTAGAATTTGAATTCAAGCCTATTTGGGATAATTATGAGGCCCCATGTGATGAGACTCAGATTTTCGAGTTGAACTACGATTCTGAGCCTGTGTTTGATGACTACACCCCTCCAGACTCCTCCAAGATACAGATCAATTTGTCGAAAATCATGCCAATTTATGACACAGAAACCAAGGAGCTGGAAGAGTTGGGATTCGATTAGGTCTCTCCTAGGAGCCAAGAACCCGAGCCCATGCCTAATAGGGACACCTTTTTTAGTTCGGATTCTGAGTTTAGGTTAGACCCAAGTCAGGTTGCTGCTTCCCCACATCTTGATTCACTCTGTGGTGGAATGTTCGATCTGGAATCAAGTTCAGAACACAATCTTCGCAAGTTCTCCAATGAAAATGAATCTTACTCTAATTTCAGAGAACCTTTGTTTCCTGACGACTACGAGCCAATCTATGATCCATTCTTTGAATCTAACTCTAAGGTCCCTAATCTCGAGATTATCGATTCAAAATCGAGGTCCATTAACTTGGAATCATTCCTTTATGATCTACAAGATTCAGAAACTACAAGTACTGAGAGTGTATGCAATCTAGAGTTTGAATCTTTTGTTGACTCCGATTTTCATGATTTATAAACACTCTTCAGGCCTTTACATTTGATTTTGACAGGCTCTATGAGGACTCTCTAGATACACCTACCTTTGAACCTTTTCTAGAAGAGCCCTCGCATACAGTTCTCTTTGAAGCTACCTCTTCTACAGCACATATAGAACCTTCTCGAATTCGATCCCAACCCTGACCCGCAATCGGAATCAACTTCTATTCTAATTGTCCTCTCGATGATCCGATCACACATGACTCTTATCCATCTTTTGATCGAGATTCAAACTTTGATCAGACTACTAATCACATCACATCTTTCTCAAATCACTCTCGTAGGGATCTCACATCCTCCACTAATCCATTCTCTTTTGAGGATACCTACTTTGACCAAGCTGATCCGATTCAGCCAAACCCATGATTCACAATGCCATATCTTTTTGAGTCACAAAGTATCTAGTGGGCACCATATCCCTTGATCCACATCCATCAACCCACCAGACTGATTGGGTTTGGGTTGCATCATCAGCCAGTCGATCTAAACAAGCACCTGGTTGGACTAACCAAGCTATTGATCAAGGTGCTTGTGATACAAAACTCGACTGATTTGACCACTCCTTCTCCATGACCATTTTCTGCTCAGCTAAAGGCATCGAATTTAGTGCTTAACAGCAGGCAACCGGACATTTCAAAAACCTGAGACCCTTCTGATTATCCTTTTGAGCTTCACATCTACTGCACTCTGAGCTCAGTTTTAGAACAGCCGACTCCACCTTTGATATTCGTATCAAAGCTTGAAATCATTCGCAACAATCATCCTGACCCATTCACCCACCCTTTTGACCCTATTCTAATCCTTGAACCCAAACTGATTTCAGACCCTCCAGTTTACAATGACATTGCAAAACTTAGGCATGGGGGGGTGTTAAAGTGCAAACACACAAAAAACTTTAGTTTTTGAGGGGTTCTCACAAAAAATTACATATTCCAAAAAACCAAAAAAATTGAAAAAATAAAACAATGGAGAAAGGGGAGGAAATTTTGAGAAAATTAATTGCATATCATTTTTTAGGAGGAAATGAGGAAGTGATTCAAATGCTAAAAAGGAGCTACAATTTGAAACAAAAAGGTGATAGTCATTACTAAAAGATTATGGAATCTACTTAAGTTCTAGACCAAATCAAAAGAAAAAAATTAAGTCCTAGAATGACAGAGAGACAGAGATTAGTATGAGTGCTGATCTTAGGCCTCTTGGGCTTATTTTACGGCTTAAAAATTCATGTATGCATTCAGATTTGGATAGTCCTCAAGAGGTTGAGGAAAATGCGAAGCTTACGTATTAGGTCTAAAACTAAGGGAATATTTGACCTTGTTAACTGACCTCTGGTTTGCGAGACTCAGTAACCTAAGCACCCTATCCACACACAGTCTGGTTCAATATGCTTAATATCAAAATCACGCAAACGAGTTTAATTCTGTTCTGAAAAAGCTACCTAGATTAGGAGCGACTTATCAACACAAGTTGATTTGGATAAGTTCCCAATGCAGAGAAGCAGGAAATTCTCCTCAAAGATGAGAAATAACATACCGTCTCCTCAGTGCTTGTCTCCTAGGATATCTAAATATCCTACCAGGGGTGCGTAAGCACCTTGTGCTGGTTCAAATGCCATGGGTGGCATTATCATGAAATGTTGATTGCCAGGGTCTGAATTTAGCTATAGAACGCCATGGGCGATGATAAATCTTGTTTCACGAATTAAAATCGGGGTTTGGAGAACCCATCATTGTAGCTCACAAAACACATCTATCAAATACAATTTATAACCAAAACTCCAAGGGAGTCTCGGGTCGAACACAGGGAGGCAACATTTACTTTGTTTGAAATCCATGCTTTATTATTTTGGTGTTTTGGGGTTTTGTTATTTTTTTCTTTTGTTTTATAGAAGAATCAAGCAAGATAGATCACAAGAGAGATGGAACAACTATGATATATCACGTAAATGTTTATTACAATAATGTATGAAAGCATAAAAGAGATAGGGGTGAGAGGAAATCTCCCAAATCGGTTATTCGGTGAGATGACGGTGCCTGGCGAAAGCTTGGATGAAGGAGGTGAGATGCAGGATGACGGAGGTGAGATGCTGGAGGACGCCAAGTAGAGGAATGCTTCACCGAGGCTTTGGAATGGAGGTGACAAGACAGAGGCGATCTTCTACTGGAATGGAGGTGGGAGGACGGCAACCTACGAAGGTGGTGGGATGAAAGATGCATATTTGATGGGAAATAGGAAGATTACACTAATAGGAGGCCTTTGGAGCTTGAGAGTAAGCTCTAATGGAGCTTTGGTAGGCCACTAGAGCTTAGGAGTAGGTGGGAGTAGAGTAGGTAGAGATGAAGAGGAATGAGGGGTGTTTATATAATGGTGGAATGGAGGTGGTTTGCATGCACGGGTCTTTAGCGACATTTAAGGCATCGCTAAAGACCTGCTGGAGGTGTTGCTGTAGCATTCACGTGCCTTGGCTGGCTCTTGGAAGCACAGCTGCAACTGGCGTAGGGCACGGCGATCGTCAACCGTTGGATCAGGCGTGGATGGCTGAGATCGCAAGGAAGGAACGTGTGCTCGCCCGCATTTGAATCACGCACCGCTGGTACATGCGTTGACAGTCGTCGGATGAAGCATCGCACAGCCGAGAGATGCCTGCGGATCGTGCCTTCACTGCTTTGAATGCATGCGGATCGCGCCCTCATGGAGATCCAATGGTTGATAGTGCATCCGCTTAACTTAAATGAGTGCCTTTGATTGCACGCGTATGATTTGGCATGTGTCCTCACATCGGTGGGCAACATCAGATCGTGCATGAAGAATCTCGACCACTCGATCGAGATCGAGCAACCCTATTTCAGTCGACACTGTAGTGGGTGCAGTGGATTGCAGCTTGAACCCGCGCATCTCATTTGAGGAGAGGGTGCTTCACCGTTTGGCCAAAGCGCCACTTTGTCGAGTGGAGGGTGGTGCGGTCGTGCGCGCCTTGACCGTTGGATGAAGATCCAATGGTCGAAGCGAATCCTTGCTTGAGGCCGGGCACCCTTCAGCCGTAGGAGTGCGTGTCTCAGCCATTGGATTAAGATCCAACGGCTGGGATCTCTTCTTACAGCAAGGTTGGGGATGTGATGGCTTAGGTGGGGAGGCCTAGATGGTGCCACATGGTGCCATCTGGGCCATCCATCTTCTTCTTTTTGTAGAGGGTGCTACGGAGCTCTGATTGGGGTGATTTTTGCTTTGATGGACTGCGATCGTCGCTCTGGATTCATCCGTATGGTCAAATTCTTCATCCGAAACCTGTAAAGATGTCGCACTACCTCCTGGCCATAGAAAATGGAAGAATTAATGTACATAATACACAACTATCCTAAATTCCATGCAATGGATGTTATGTAGTATTTATAACATGATAT
Source organism: Thalassia testudinum (assembly GCA_037157565.1). Taxonomy (NCBI): domain Eukaryota; kingdom Viridiplantae; phylum Streptophyta; class Magnoliopsida; order Alismatales; family Hydrocharitaceae; genus Thalassia; species Thalassia testudinum. Next base: position 27,700,012 of record JAZHRO010000049.1, read on the forward strand.
GCATGCTATGCCTAGGAACTACCATAAATAAGCATTTTATCATGAATTTATGTGTGTTTATCATACCCCCATGCTTACTTTTTGCTAGTCCCTAGCAAAATTAACCTAAATGCTATGTATAAAAGTAGAATCAGGATTTGATTACTTAGGCAAAATTTGTCGATTGCTTTAGAAAATCTCAACCCCAAGACCTAATTATAGAAACTCGACAGTGCCCGGGTGTTTGCCAGAATGCAGACCGCCCAAGCCCTCACCTTATTTAAAAAGGGAAGATACACATTTTTTTTGTTTTTCTTCTTTTCTAATATTTTTTGTACTTTTGGAGTTTGAGACTTTTTATGGCTACTCGACCCGTCTAAGACTCGAAAAGGACTCTAAGTGCTAAGCATCTAGTGAAAAGAGTGAAAGACTCACTAAGTGGCTATTAAAACGGACTTCGGGTTTCTACGACCCTAGGTGATCTTGCCTAAAGGTTTATCTTTCCGAATGGTAGCTTTCTCCCTAATTCTTTTATTTATGGGGTCAACACAAGGGCGAACCCAGTGTATACCTCCCCGATTTATTCTACTTCCCCGCTTCTTCCCTAACTATTTTGGGAATTATTGTGTAGTTTTGTGAGATGGGCTCTGGACAACCGGCCAATGGGCTGTTACCCACGGCAACTTGCCTACCATAGTCCTGCGGTGAAGTGCGATTTTATTTGTTTATTTTTTACTTTCTCCTTTTTCTATTTTTTTTCTTTTTCCTAAGTAGGTGGCTTCCCTGATCTAAGATTTACCTAAAGGCAGTACGAAGAAAATGATCTTGTGGCTAGGCTCTAAACAACCAGCCAATGGGCTGTTACCCATGACAACTTGCCAGCCATACCACCCTAGATAGTTCATTAGCTACCAATTTCCATAAAAATCGTCAGAAAGTGAGTCAGTGCGAATAGTGTGTAGATGCTTAGACTTAAAATCCCCTCAAATTAGAGGGCGAGTTGATAAGTGTACTTATCATCCCAGTTTATTTACCAGATTAAAGATGAAATTGAATTGGCGAGGACTCAAGACTAAGTCCACATTCGAGTGGACACCCAGGCTAATTAAGCTCGAAGACCTGAAGAGTCTAAGTTTCAGGTCCCAAAGTATCAATTCCTAAAGTTTGGAACTCCTAATGCCTAAGTTCTCGTCTCCTAATTCTTTTTTTTTTAAGAATAATAGGAAATTACTGTTATGACTGACAAAAAGATTATTTCATAAGATATATCCACCCCCCATGTTTAGCTAATGCAATGTCCTCATTGTTAAAAATGAAAGCATGCAGGAGAGTAGAAGTGGAAGAATAGCACCTGGTTTGCGTGAGATTCTGGTCAGCTCGGAACAGTCTTTACACGTGCTGAGTTTAGTGCCTTCAACTAGGTGATGATCGGCCCGCGGTGGTTAGGGTAAGGTAAGAGCAACCTTGTCCGAGACGGAGGTGTGGGTGCTTCATCGTTTGGCCAAAACACCGCTTTGTCGAGTGGAGGGTGGTGCGGTCGCATGCACCTTGACCGTTGGATGAAGATCCAATGGTCGAGGTGAATCCTTGCTTGAGGCCAAGTTCCCATCAGCTGTTGGATTGAGATCCAACGGCTGGGATCTCTTCTTGCGACGAGGCTGGGGATGCAATGGCTCAGGTGGGGTAGCCTGGATGGCACCACGTGGTGCCATCTAGGTCGTCCATCTTCTTTTTGTAGAGGGTGGTACGGAGCTTTGATCGGGGTGATTTTGCTCTGACGGACTGCGATCATCGCTCTGGATTCATCTGTATGGTCGGATTCTTCATTCCAAACCCATAAAGATGTCGCACTACCTCCTGGCCATAGAAAATGGAAGAATTAGTGTGCTTAATACACAACTATCCCAAATGCCATGCAATGGATGTTATGCAGTATTTATAACATGATATGCAATGCTAAGTCTAGGAACTATCATAAATAAGCATTTTATCATGAATTCATGTGTGTTTATCAGGTGACACTATCTCGAAGTGTCGAAAGCTAGGGTTCTGGGGTTGCCATGGGTGATGCTATCTCGAAGCATCGATTACAAGGGACCCTGCGAGAATTGATGGTTGGGACAAGGAATCCAATACAGACCGTGTTTTTGAGCCAATCCAAAGATAGAAATAATCAGGAAAAAAAGAAAGAAAGCTCTTCAAAAATGAAAAATATTCTTCTATCCTTCTCTCTTACAAAGAAAACTCACTGCAAACTAAACCAAGATTAACCAAGTTACAAGCATGGGTGCTTTAACCACTGGGTCCAACAAACCTTAGGTTAGTTTCTGTTGGCCTTAGAAACCTTCGCGACAGACTGAGGCTAAAGCTGGTCAGGTCTGGATCTTGATTGATACTTGAGTACTATTGGACGTACGAATTGCTACGCTAACATGTTTGGTTTCAAAACCTTGTCGTTGTAGTTTGAAAGCGAAGAACTCGTGTTCAACAGATAAAATTTATACCAAAATTGAAATTTCGGGTCAAACACAGGGAGGCGGACGTTTGATTTAAAAATAACGCGTTTGTTTTTATTTGTCATGAAGTAATTCCATTTAAAACTATCTAACTATTTACAATAAATAGAAGAGAGAAAGAGAGAGAGAGAATATTACACACAGAAATCAAAGTGAGATGTAGAATAAACAGGGAATTTATCATTAAGGAGATTGTTCATTTCACTATTACAACTAGAAAGCATAAAATAATTGCACTAGAAAGAGATAAATTTACTCTAGAAAGCATTAAAAGAATGGAGGGAGAAATGTCCTCCTCGACGATCGCTTGGAGGACGATCAGAACTACTCTAGAAAGCAGTAAATCTATACTAGAAAGCAGTAAAAAGAATAGGGAGAGAGATATCCTCCTCGACGGTCGCTTGAAGGACAAGCTGGACGGGACGACGCCTGGACGAAGGAGGACGAAGCAGGACGAAGGGGGACGAAGCAGAAGAACGGGAACGGAGCAGCACGTCGTCGTCGTCGCGGGATCCACTTCCGAAGGGGGACGAAAATTTGGATTTTATCTCGCGAGAAACATCCCGGGTGTGGGACAAGCTTCTCTTGAGCTTTGGAGAGGTAGAGAAGAGAAGGAAGGGATGAGAATTTCGTGTGGAGGGGGTCTCCTTTTATAGTTGCAAGGAGTGGGGGCAAATTGGACATTACATCTTTAAAATATTAAATAAGGGGTCTTTAGTGATGGATATAACCGTCGCTAAAGCCCCCTTCAAGGGCGTAGTGGACGGCTCGCGTACGCCCGCTCGTCTGCTCGAGCGCGCAATGCTTGCATATGTCCAGCGATCCTCAGCCGTCCGATCGCGAGATCGGACAGTTGTGATCACGCCTTCCCCCTCGCTGCGCGCCCGCCCCAGCGCGTGCGATGACGCATTCCCACCTCGCGTGAAATAGCATGTGGCCACTATTGGAAGATCTGAGCCGCCCAATCACGATCCAACGCACGCCAACGCTCGCTCACCTATGCCCTTCTTCCCTTTGCTACAGCTCAAACCCGCGACTGCTACTCGTGATAGCGCCTTCACCCACTGCGTTGCGGGGCGCAGATGGTCGAGCGGACAATTTCAACGCGCGCATCCACAGCCGTTGGATCAAGATCAAACGACCCAGAAGCGGCACTTAGATTGAAGAAGAGAAGGTGCGGCAGTGCTGGGGGCCGGTTGGACGGCTGAGATGGTGCCACGTGGTGCCATCTTGGCCGTCCATCTTCTGGATGTTGTAGATGGTGCCACGGGTGTCGAATTGAGTCAGTTTTCATGCCGTTAGGCTACGATCGTCGATCCAAATCCATCCATGCAGTCAGATTTGTCGTTTGAAGTGTGGACTTACACCATCCTAGCCCTTAATCTTCTAGGGTTCCCCGGTCACTATCTGATGCTACAGATGCCTGATTAGGGCAATCTTGGAGTCGTTGAACTCCAATCGTCACCCTGATCACATCTGTACGGTTGGATCTTTGATCCAAGGCCCTGATAAAACGTTTGCCCTGTCCAAGCACATAAAAGGAGACAATTGACCTCCATTTTATTCAAACTACTCTAAATGCAAGATGATGCATGTTATGCACTATTTATAGCATGCAATGCAATCCTATGCTTAAGAACATGCATAAATAGACATCTTAAGTAGTGTAACTGTGTTTACATCAAATACCTTTAGGCCTACTATTGGCATTTTGACCTAATTTCTAAAAAGAAGAAAGAATCAGGACTTTGAACATAAATGCATGGTCTAGAATTTGAGTTAATTCCGTGAGAATTTTGCTAAGGGACTAGCATAAGCTAGGCATGGGGATATGATGGGAACACCATCATGAGCCATAACTAGCTCAATTTGATCTGATAAAGTCAATAAAAGCTCCTACATATCAATCAGAAGGTCTCTTGGGTAGGTTGAGTTGTTGTGAGAAGAAAAGAAGAATAAAAGGTTATTTCTGCAATTTTACCAATAGTCCACAAATACAGAATAATCACAGGATTTTTCAAGGGTTACTAAAGGTCAAATATACATTTAAGTCTAATAAGGGTGTCCATGCAGATAGAAAGGGGTTTACACATATTTTAAGAATTAAATGATATTTGAAACCTTAAAAATAGATCCACTTAATCTACTAAGGTTTTGGTCAGGATAAAATTCACATAAAACCTCTAAAATTCATAGAAATATATTCTCTAGGATTTAGCATCTTTGAATTGACCATCGAACCCGTTTTGACCCAAAACTGAGTCATAGACAAACTATTGCCCTAATTTAGGTCTTTGCATAAATTGTTCAGTTAAACTAAGTTAAAACCAAAATCCAACTTCACCATTGGATTCCTTGGGTCCAACTGAGGTTTGTAACAAAATTTGGGCCCAATCAGATATCTTCTTGACCTAGTTTGCATTTCAATCATGTCTGGTTCTTTCTATTTCATAAGTGCTCCTAGCTTTTGAAATTCATTACAAATAGGCCCCTATCTTTGTCGTCACTATTTGCAAATAGGTCCTTCTACCATTGTTGTGGAGGAATCCTACTCTGGCGACCTTCATTTGGAAAATTCTCTGTGATTTCTTGACAAAACTCTCACAAACTTGAACCAAAGATTCCTTAAGGAATTCTCTTTCCATAGCACCCAGTCTTGGACCCCATAACCTTCCCAATCTCTCATGCGAATGCATGAGAGAATCGGGTATCTCTTGTGCATCAAGCTTACCAAGCTTGAAAGCTTGGTTTCCAAGCTTCAAACCTCCCTATAAGGCCTATATAAAGACCTCATGTAAGAACACCTCTCCTCCACGCACTAGACCTCCACATGCCCACAGGCACCACCCCTATAGCACATGCCCCCGACGCCCCACAACACACACCTCCAGTGCCACTGCCGACGCACGCACGCCTCCTTCCTAGCAGACCATGCATCTCCTCTCCAGCTGCATGCGCCGGCTCATCTGCATCATCTTCTTCCTCTTCTTCAACTTGTGCACAGTGAAGGAACCCATAACCACCACCACGTGCAGCCACCTCCTCCTCGATGTCAACACCTCTTCGATGCCACCATTGTCGAGCATGTCCTCCTAAGCATAGCAGCCGACGTCCCTATGTGACCTACGCTGCCCACAACGGCTCTCAACAATGGCAACAACACATTACCACTACACCTCCTCCTCATCGCTGGCAATAGCTCCAGCCACCGCGTGCCACCGCACCACCACCGGAGTTCTCCTCTTCTCCGACCCTACTCCTCCGATGAGTCGTGCCTCCATCCATCCCTCCATGTGCGTGTGATCACTTGAATGGAGACATCACATGCGTGCGTGGAACACTAAAAGCATCTTTTTTCAAGTTCAGAGGGAGATTATTGAATGTCTTTTATTGAATGTTACTGAAATATCGCTTGATGAACCAGGGAACATTTTTAGAACCTCTTGCATTGGTTCGATTCACGACACTCATGAAGTAAGATATTGCAACATGGTGAATGCTTATCAATGTGAGTGCAGGTTAATGGTGTTTAATGGAATTCCTTACAAACATATATTTGCGGTTCTAAAATTTATGAATGTATGTACAATAGATGACTTATATATAATATAAAGATGGAAAAATAACATTAAAAAGTTTGGTGTGTATCCTATATATAATGTTTCTTCCCACAATGAGGATGCAAAGGATTTACATATACTTTGTTCAAAACTCATCGAGTCATTAAAATACGACACATTTTCTAGAGCAAAGGATTTAATTATATCTACTATTTCTGAGATACATGACATGATAAAAATCAGGATCTCCCTCGATGAAGCATCGGTAGTACGATCATTGAACAAATCACCATCTAATTATATTATGGTCAGGGAACCTAGAATTGCAAAGACAAAGGGAAATGGCAAGAGTGTGATGGTAACACCATCATGAGCCCTAACTAGTCATATTTAGTCAGGTTTGAATGATAAAAGCTCCTAGCTAACCGTTTTAGGGTTACAACTCCGTATCGTTCTGAATTGAGAAGAAAACAAGGAATCAAGGTTAATTCTGCAATTTTAACAGCACATCACAAACACAAAATAACCACAGGGTCACTCAGGGGTTAATTGAAGGTCAATCAAGCACAAAAGTCTAAAAAGTGAGTCAGCACAGGATTTCACGTATTTCGAGGGCAAAAACAATACACAAAACCTAATTATCAACCCACTTAAATTAAAGAGGTTATGGTCTGGATAAAATTAATCTAGACCTCATAAAATTCATAGAAAAATATTCTAAGAAGTTTGATACCTTTGGTTTGACCATCTGAACGTATTTTGGCCTAGAACAAAGTTACAGACGAAAATTTACCGTGATTTGGGTTTCTATGCAAATTTCCTAGTTAAAAAATGGTCAAAATAAACAATCCAAGTCCACCATTAGATTCCTTGGATCCAAATCAGGTTAGCACCAAAAATTGGGCCCAATTAGAGTTCATCTTTACCTAGTTTGCATTTTAACCCTTAGAAACTTTATTTCTTACATTTAGCCCCCCATGTTTTAATTTTATTGCAATTTGGTCCCTAACTTTCTCATCATTTTCTACAAAGGGGTCTCTGCCACCATTAGTGTGAACTATGATCCTACAGTGAGATTCAAGGGAGGATTTCTCCCTCAACACAAGGACCTCCCCGATCTGTTGAACCAACTCAAAGACCCCACGGAGATCCCAAGAGCTCAAGTGAACTCTTGAAATTCAGTGGGTTTTCCTTATGATTTTTGTGAGGATTTCACACTGATTTTGTGCGAATTGAGACCCAATCCTCTTCTATATAAACTCCTCAAGGTCCCTACTCTCTTTTGAGCAAGAATAGGTCGGAAATCGCCTCTCCTCTTCTTCTTAGACCAACGTCTCTTCGAGCTCCGACGACCTCCTCCATCTCCTTCGTCTGACCTCCCAACAATCAAATTGGGAGGCTCACCATCTTCCTCTCGATCCTCCGCTCCTTGCTAGCCACAACAAGGGCCTTCTCCCTCCTCCTCGTCGTCGTTCCCCCTTGCCGTCGACCTCATCTTCTCTGACTCCAACCCATCAACGTCAGATGACTCCACCCACTCTCTCCCACCCTAAATCTCTCTTCTCTCTTCCTCTCACTCCCCTGCTTCCTTCAACACCTTTAGATTCTAGGATCGCCCATAGAATCACCCTCACCACCTCCATCTTCCCCACGGTCGGCGAAGCTCCAGTGAGCTCGCAATGCCACCACATACCACCAAATCGACCACGACCACCTCCAAAAGCATGCCATTCCTCACTAATCAAAAGTCCTAAAGAAATTTAGGGCTTTGATCATGCTTTCACTCCATCGAACACCACACTTCCCACTCACCATCTCGGACGTCGACAGACCTACTCCAACCACCACATGCCCGGAAACCACCTCCACTGCACTCGCCTTCACACAACGAAAGTTCTAAACGTGTTTGATAGGGCCATGAGAAAGCTTTCGTGCATGCAGGACTTCACTGAAGCACCTTCATTGCCTCCATCATCTCCATCATCAACTACCTCTCTCCGACCTTCATTCAGCCTGCTATGACCCTCACTCGAAGCAACTTTAGTTCGTGAAGCCACCCGCACCAGCAATTATGAAAGGGGCCTCCACACAAAGCCTTGATTTGAAGAAGCCATCTGCTACAACACGCGAAGCTGTGTGTGAAAGAAAGCGGGGACTTTAGTCTTAGAACGTGTGAGGAAGAGCCACCAACAGCAAATAAAACTAATTCCTCTCATCAACTTGTTGCCTCAGCAAGCACTGGGGGTGAGGTCCCCATTCACTCATGCATAAGCACACCCTCGCTCGTGGTTCACGCCACGCAAGTTTGGGCTGGATCCAATTGCTCGGTTATTGTTCATCTGGGTCTGATGGGAAAGAGATCTAAGGAGGGAGGGGGGTTTTGCACTGTAGCCTTGAGATTCGTGCCCCCTCCTTTCCTCGCTCAACACTTAGCTATTCTTGAGTGTCGCTAAGCCTTGTGCCTCTATTCTGTGCCTTGCCTTGGTTCTTCAGAGGCCCTTGAGGATAAGGTGTCTAACCCTTAATTCTGACGTCTGACTGGCTACTTGCTTGGTTCTGACTTTGTTGTGGATATTTAGTTGTGATTACTGTTGGATTATTTGAGATATTTGATTAGAGCTTAATTGTAGGGTTAATTTAGTTATTTCAACCACAATTTTTACCCATTCTTTTTGCACTTTGATACTTGATATTCTGAGATACATTCCTGACGTATATTGCATATCCTTTTGATTCACTTGCATTATTATTTTCGATAATTGTGATTAGTGCATTGATTTGCTTAACTTGCTCCCTGCAAACGTCCTCGAACTCACTTCTATTTTTGAGTTTATAAATTTAAAATGCTGTATCTATTTTCGTCGCTATACTACAATGCATTATTTTCCTGAAAACAATGATTTTTTACTCAACATTTTGGCGCCGTTACAGGGGAGCAACACACATTTCATTCACTGATTACAATTCTAATTTGGTACTAACTTGATTTATCTGATTTATTGTGATTGTTTGCGAGGTGAATCTGAAGATCGACCACACGAACAACAACACCAAGGGTAGGTAATCTCATTCCCTTCTTCTTAAGCCCCTTATTTCTTGAAGGATTAAAAAGAAAATCAATTAGGATCAACTCGCTTAATCATAGTAATCAAACCTCTGAGTTGCCTGATTTGATCTGATTTGATTAGAGATCCCCATCCTGATACTTGCACCTATTAAGGACTTAAGGTGCCTTGGGCTACTCACATTCTTGATTAATCCCTAGGTACCGACTTTGGAAATAATTAGACTTGGAAAATAGAGCCAAATTAGGGTTTCAGGAAAACACACTTGATTGATTTAAGGAGAATAGATTTCCCGCAATGTGTGTTACCCAAGCCCTAGTTGAATTGATCTAATCAAAAGAACCCTAAAAGTAGGCTCTAACAAACACTTGAAGCACTAAAACTTGGGACCTAATACTTGTTTACAAACCACTTCAGGGTGATTTTGGGTTCTTTACCCAACTCATCCTCAATTTTAGGGTAAGTTAGGTGAAGTTGATCAACTTTGTGGGTTCCAACCTCCAACTTAGGTCACAATCAAAATCAACTCTAAAGTTCATGTGAAATTTAAGGCACATACTCAGGATTAAAATTGGTAGACTTAGGAGCCAAGCTTGCTTATTCTGGCCTACTTGGACTCTCAGTGACAAGGAAGGTCAAGTGGGGAAACCCTGTAACCCGTGGAGATGCTCTACCATGTAGGGGTCTTTGCGGGACTCTCCCTTCCTGGCTGCCCAAATAATTCTTAGGTGAGTGAGTTTCTAATCCAGAGGTATCATCTACCTCGAACCTCCTTAGTCATCCAAAGATTTTTGGGTGCCTCGATTGGGTCCATAACACATTCTGTCCCTCATCTGATTCTTTAGTGCAAGTTCAAGAGGAGGTCCTGAAGACCACACTTGAGGCCTCCATTAATAGTTCATTCTTGTCAAGGCGAAGCCTCGACTCACTTATTTGTGCTACCACTCGATCAAATTGGCATCGCTTCCAACTCTTCCACATCTAAGCCCAGATCTCCATCATCTGCATCCAAGGAGAACCAAGAACAAAAGCCCAACATTCAGAATCAATTGCGGTGCCTCACCATTCTATTTCATGCATTCATAAACTCGCCACAGCATCCACAGATGTGAGATCACTACAATCCTATTGCGGTGGCAATCGAACCTAGGGTGTAAATCCCAGCTGGAGGACCTGATGCTAAAGTGAAGCCGAATTTGATTAATGCTATCCCCAAATCCCATGGCTTGAACTTCGAAGATCCCTTCCAACACATCAAACAACTGAAACATCTGGCTCAGTCCTTTGGACCACCTGTTCAGAATTGGGACATCCTACTCATGAAGATGTTCTCCTTCTCGCTTATGGATAAGGTTGCCTACTCATATCAGACTCTAACTTGTCCGATCAATACATGGGAGGAACTCCAATCTGAATTCCTGAAGAAATTCTTCCTAGTTGGTCTCACCAACGCTTTGAGGCACAAGATCACGCATTTCACACAAAATGCGGAAGAACCACTTCATGAGGCATGGGACCGCTTTTTAGATCTCATGCGGAAATGCCCCCATCATGGAGTTCCTAAATGGTAACAAGTTCAATCTTTTTACCATGAACTTCATGAGGATATCAGGTTATTTGTCAATGCAACCTGTGGTGGCGGCATCATGGGTCAGCATGAAGATACCGCTTGGGAGATTCTCGAGAACATGTGTGAGAACTCCATAAACAATGAATCTATGGGTGTGTTTGACCGGATGACCATTCGCGCATTGACAAACACGTGTGGGGCACATGAGACTCAAGGCCTATCTGCATCCATCGATCTAGACTTAGTGGCCTGTCTCTTGGATAAGGTCTCCATCATTGAGAAGAAGGTGGACGAATTGACTCGACATCTGTAGAGAGCCACCACTGCACAACAGAGCACGTATGTGCAACCGCCCTCTGGTAGGGAGATTGTGCATAACATTCACCACCACTGTTATCAAGGGATGGACCCGTATCCACCCTCCTCTAATCCCAATTTTGGGGGAAACTCCAGGCCATCCTACTCTAGTTGGGGGAACTCTAAACCTTCGTACTTTGACTTCTCTGGAGTTCCTTGGACCTGCGAGGATCTCCACGCCATCCAGAATGATCAGTTCTCTAACACTTACAACCTTGGATGGCACAATCATCCCAACTTCGCATGGTCGAGAAATAATCAGAACACGAGATCTCAATTCCAATCTTGACCACAAGCTCTGCGCCCATATCAGCCCATTCAACCTAGCCCCAATCCGAATTACCAATCCAAGCCGTCAAGGGAAGATCAAATGAATATGATTTTACAAACCCTGGCCAACATCCAAAAGACCATTGCAGCTATGCAGAAACAGCACAAGGATGAGATCATAGAGGTTTGGAATCAACTCACACAAATTTTTGGGTCTTGCCAACCTGGTGTACTCCCTTCTCAATTTCTGCCGAATCTGAATAACGTGTCAAACCAAAGATGCGTTATGAACCCAAATCAGGGCCAAGCTCACTATGTTTACCAAGCCCCTTATGCTCCATCACCCAACGAGATGGAGACTTCCACAATGTATTCGGGATATCAGCAGCAACCACCTCTTTTGCCGACTTCAAACCAAAACCAGGCAAGCCTTAATGTTGTTACCACTTGTAGTAGCAAATCGGCTCAGGATCCACCTTCTCCTAGCCACTTTAAACCTGGTAGTTCAAAGCCTAACCCTAGGATGGTTATCCAGGACACTCCTATCCCAAATCCGGAGCCTAAAACAATCCTAGAGGAACCAACAGAGGTTCTATTTCCTGAGGCCTTGACCAAAGGAAAGAGGAAACCCAAACCCATGGCACTTGAGGAAGACTTGGACAAGCTCTTTGAGTAAGTCCAGATAAACATCCCCTTGATGGATGTGATTCGTCACATATCGACTTATGTGCAATTTCTGATGGACTTATGTACACCAAAGCGTACACCGCAAAACAAAGATGGGAGTCCGATCATATTGTTTGAGCAAGCTAGTTCAATCATCCTGAGCAAACTCCCACAGAAAGTGAAAGATCCTGGCACCCCTTTGATCTCTTGTAAGATCGGTGACCTAGAGTTTGATAGAGCTTTATTGCATCTAGGAGCCTCCATAAATTTGATCCTTACATCCCTACTAGATCATTTCGAGGAAACTGAATTCAAACCGACTAAGGTGACCTTGCAACTAACAGACAGATCAATTAAGTCACCTAAAGGAGTTCTCGAGGATGTTCTAATTAGGATTCGAGATTTCTACTTTCTAGTGAACTTCATCGTATTAGATATGGATACTCCTGAAAATCTGAGAGACACACCGATCATCTTAGCGAGACCGTTCCTAACCATAGCTAGGGCAAATATCAATTGTCACTACGAAAAAAATGGCCTTTAATGGCGAATTAGTTAGTGGCATATAATGCATTTGCCACTAATTGCTTAGATTTAGTGGCAAATTTTTTATAGTTGCCACTATAGCATTTTGTCAAGCAACAATTAGTATTAGTGGCAATTATATTGTCACTATTGACTTTGATTTAGTGGCAATTGTTATTTATGCCTCTATAATATTTTTATCAAAGGACAATTAACATTAGTGGCAAATATATTTGCCACTATAGTCTTTGATTTAGTGGCAATTGTTACTATAATATTTTTGTAAAATGATAATTAGCATTAGTGGCAAATAAATTTGCCACTATAGTCTTTGGTTTAATAGTAATTTTTACTTATGCTACTCTAATTTTTTTTCGAAGGACAAATTGGTGTGGATGAAATGAGGCCATTATTTCATCTTCAACATTGTTTTAATAACATAAATAGGGAAAAGGTAAATTGAAACTTATCCCTTCAAATAGAAAAAAAAACTTTTGATTTCATTTATTTAAGATATTTTAAGCGAAAATCAAAGCAATGTGACAACAATGTTGAAAAAAATTTGTTAATTAATACATCAAGATATAATTTAAAATGTGCTTTCACCAAAGTGTTCATTTTTTGTGAAAAATATTAGAGTAAATATTTTAACGTCTATTAGTTTGAAACATCTAATAATATCCACTCTCCCAAATGCATCTAATTAATATTACAAATCCCACAACTTTATATATGTCACGTATGTGTATAACATATTATTATTATTATTTCCAAACAAAATTTAGGGGTAAAAAAATGAATTTTTTGAAAGTAAATATGAGTGTTCAGTAAATAATAAAAAAATGTTTATTTTATAAAATTTTAAGGAAAAGAGGCAAAAATAATAATAATTAGCTTCATTTAAGGGGAAAAAAATTAAAACTCTTTTTTTCACTCAAAACATCGTGCGTGAACTCCCGTGCCTCTCCTCTTGGATCCTCCTGTTCAGCTGTCGCCTCTAACTACGTGATTTGCTCTCTCGTTCCGATCACTGCCATCGTCTCCAATCATGTCCTTTGCTCCACCATCATCTCTGATCACGTCCTCTACTCTGCCATTGTCTCTCGTACCCTCTACTCCTCCATCATCTCTCACTTCCTCTGCTCCACCATCTTCCCAAGGTATCGATCTTTGTCTATCTCTCTTGCTTTCTTCCCCTCTTGATCTTGCCTTCTTCCCAGCAACCTCACTCAATCTCATCGTCTCCTCGTTGATGTCGTTTCCAACCATGATCCCGAACCACCTCATCTCCTCCCCCTGCCTTCTTCCCCTGCCACCACACCTCCTCCTGCTGTCACATCCTCCCCTCCTATCCCTGCCCTTTGTCCTTACCGTCCCCCTCCTCTCCCTGGCCCATCCTTCCTTCCTCCCACCTCCCTGCCCTATGCCCCTGCTGCCCCCCTCCTCCTCCTGACCCATCCTCCTTTTCTCCCCCTGGCCCCTCCCCCCTCCCTGCCCTCCCCTCACAGAACCCCCCTTCTTTTTTTTCTGAAATTAAATGTGTATTTTAGTGCTAATATACTTGGCTTTTATTTATTAGATTCAATTTACATGTTAAATTAAATGCTCAGGTAATATAAATTTACATGTTAGATTAAATTAAAGTTGAACGTTAGATGAAATTAACATGTTTGATTAAATTTGCATGTTTATTTGTAATATAAATTTTTATATAAATGGTTTTTGAATTAATTCAAGAAATTAAATTAATTGAATGTTAGTTTGCATGGAAATGTGAATATAAGTGAATATTATTCAATTTCAATTAAATTTCATTTGATTAAATTTGTGATGTGATTGTGATGTCAAATGTTACAAGTTTAATTATTTTTATTATTTAAGTTAAATGTGGGGTGTGCTCACATATATCATGATTTAGCATTTAGGATTTGAAGTTTTGTGTTTTGGCTTTTTGCTTTAGGTATTACATTTTCAATTTATGGGTTTTGGGTTTAGAGTTTAGAGTTTAGGGTATTGGGTCTTCAGGGTTTCAATTTAGACTTTAGGATATTGGGCTTTATGGTCCTGCATTTAGAGTTTAGGGTCTTCGATTTGGGTTTAGGTTTTAGGGTTTTGAGTTTAAGGTCTTGGGTTTTGGATTTAGGTTTTAGGATTTTGAGTTTAGGGTTTTGGAATTAAGGTTTCATGTTTAGGGTTTTGGGTTTTGATTTAGGGTTTTGAGTTTAAAGTTTAGGGTCTGGGGTTTTGAGTTTAGATTTTAAGTTCAGGGTTTTGTGTTTTTGGGTTAGGGTTTAGGGATTTTGTGGATAAAATTTAGTTACAAAAAATTGATTTAAAACTAACAATTTTGATTATTAGTTTTTGTATTATATTATTTAATTACACACACTTGCAAAAATTAAGATGCACTTAGTGACAAACATTAGGAGATCTAACCCTTAGGGTACAAGTTGAGGGTGGGATATAAATATGTCAAAATACTCACCCATTTGCGACTTATGATGATGTTATACGGGCAATGTTTTAGTGTATGTATACCTCACATACATGCATGATGCGTTGTCGTTATAACATAATATAAGTCTTGATCGTCCTTAGTTCGGAGAAGTTTCGAACTAATGAGGGTCCTTGAAAGTTTGATCACAACTTAGGTGTTATTTGTTACATGTAAACAGTGATTGGTGAAATTTTGGCATCATCTTCCTACTCTTCTCTAGTATACCAACTAATTTTAGCTACGTTCCTAATGCATCCTTAATTAGGTGCTATTGGGAATATAGTTAAGGTTAGTCTTGGGAGGTATACTGGAGAAGTGTAGGGAGATGCTGCCAAAATTTCTCCAGGCACTGATTGCATGTAAGAAATAACATTGTGATCAAAGCTTCAAGGATGGGCTATCAATTAAAAATCTTCATCAAAATACACATGTCATCCCTATATTTCTTTCCAACTTATGGGTTGTTTACTACAAATTTTAGGTTACGTTAAAAGATTTATTTCATTATAATTATTAATGAAGCTTATTTAAAATCTCTTTGGAAAATACTTCCTCAAGTACTCATTACTCGATTAAGAGTTAAACAATGGATAGAAGTTGGATCCTTGAAGAAGATAAAACAAGTAGTAAATATTTAAGAGGTGTTATCCAATTCATTGAATTTACTTTTAGGAAAGCATCAAAAGATGGCACCATTCTTTGCCCTTATAGAGTATGTGCTAACCTATATCGTACAAATAGGAAAGTGGTATTAGAGCATTTAATTTGCAATGGCTTTTTACAAGGATATGTTCAATGGATTTTTCATAGGGAAGTACCCATAGATGCCAATAAAAGTAATGCTGAAAGTAGTGAAGATGAAGACCATGATCAAATAAATGACTTGATATATGATACTGTTGGGTTCCAAAATTTACATAATGACACATATCACATGGAATATGGGTCTTCAAGTGGTGTTGATGAGAAAACAAATGAATTCTTTAACTTGCTTAAGAACGTAGAAGAAGAATTGTACCCTAGATGTAAAAAGATTAACAAGTTGTCATTTATTGTCCACTTATTTCACAAAAAATGCCTTGGAGGTTGGACAAATAAATCTTTCACCATGTTATTAGAATTGCTAAAACAAGCATTTCTAGAAGGAGAAACACTTCCAGCGTCTCTTTATGAAGCTAAGAAGATAATATCTGCCTTGGGCTCAACTACAAGAAAATTGACATATGTCCTAACAAATGCATGTTATATTGGAAAGAGAATGCAAATGATGTCAGCTGTAAAGTATGTGATGCTTCTAGTTGGAGGGAAAGTGGTAATAAATCGGAGGATGATGCAAATTGCAAATGAGGTAAGAAAATTCCTGCCCAGGTTATGTGGTATTTTC
This sequence comes from Thalassia testudinum, assembly GCA_037157565.1. Classification (NCBI taxonomy): domain Eukaryota; kingdom Viridiplantae; phylum Streptophyta; class Magnoliopsida; order Alismatales; family Hydrocharitaceae; genus Thalassia; species Thalassia testudinum. Next base: position 27,716,401 of record JAZHRO010000049.1, read on the forward strand.
TATTGAAGCCTAGATTATAGAAGTTGTTTATGTCATTGAAAACTTCTCTAATGAGATAGCATGCTGAAGATCACACAAACGATGGTATTATGAGACATCCAACAGATTCTCTAGTATGGAAAAGCTTTGATAGCAAACATCTAGATTTCTCATCAGATCCTTGAAATGTTCAACTTGGTCTAGCGACCGATTGTTTTAATGCTTTTGGAATTATGTCATCTTAATACAGCATATGGCCTATTATTTTGATACCGTACAATTTGCCTCCATGGTTATGCATGAAACAACCCAATTTCATATTGTCAACACTAATTCCTGGTAAATCTAGTTCGAAAGCTCATATAGATGCTTTTTTGCAACCTTTAATTGAGGAGCTACAGGAGTTATGGCTTGGGGTTTCAACATTTGATGTGTCTACAAAAGAGTTATTCCAGTTACGTGCTACACTTTTATGGATCATTAATGATTTTCCTACTTACGATGATATCTCTAGATGGATAACAAAAGGGTACATGGGATGCCCTTCATGCAATAAGGACACTAACTCAATATATCTTCACTTTAGTTGAAAAAATGTCTGCATGGGCCATAGACGATTTCTTCCTATGAATCATAAGTATTGAAGACAATTGCCATCCTTAATGGTAAGCGAGAGTTTGGGGAGCCACCTAAAAAATTATCTACCAATGAACTTTCAGCACAGTTGGAAGGTATTCCTAGTATCATTGGCATTCATCCTAACAACAAAAGCAAGTACATGCCTAATTGGATAAAAAAAAGTATTCTATTTGATTTGCCTTACTGGAAAGGAAATCTTGTACGCCACAATCTTGATGCAATGCATATTGAGAAAAATATTTATGAAAGTATTGTGGAAACATTACTGCATTGGACAAAAAGAACAAGGATAATGTAAAAAGTTGGCTTGATTTGCAAGAAATGAATATCAGACATGCTTTGCATCCAACTATCATGGGAAACAAGACGAACCTACCCTCTGCATGTTTTCGTTAAAGAAGAAAGAAAAAATTGACATGTTCAAACTTTTTAAAGGAATAAAGGCTCCAGATGGGTATGCATCAAACATATCTAGATGCATAAGTATATCCACACAGAATATAATTGGTTTGAAAAGTCATGACTACAATATTCTAATGCAACGACTACTTCCATTGGCATTAGCAGTTGTTGTAAATAATGAGAATGTGAGGTTAGTGTTGATAGAATTTTGCAATTTCTTTAGAGACCTATGCTCAAAAGAGATCAATCCAAGTCATATTGAACAATTGAAATGAAGAATTGTGGTTATGATGTGCCAAATGGAGAAAATATTTCTGCCTTCATTCTTCTATATAATGATGCATTTGCCTATACACTTAGCTACAAAGGAAAAGTTAGCTAGGCATGTTCAATATCAATGGATGTATCCCATTGAGAGGTAATTAACCTTTCTTTCAAGTAATTTAATTAATTGCTTGACATGCTAATTTATGTCGTTTTGTTTTACTAGGTACCTTTTCACATTAAAAATATAATACTTTTCTTTCTACTTATTTTTATTGATAATGCTTAGGAACAATTAACTAATGACATGGAGAAAGGAGAGGAGTTAGAGGATCCTTCCCACATCGATGAGGTTTACACAACCATAGTGAGAACAAGAAAAGCAAAATATCAGCATGGATATGGGCTAGGAGCATCTATTATGGGTGGAGCACAAATCAAGGAAGAACATTTAAGGAAACAAAATCTTAAAGCAAAGTTGGATGCTCAAGACAAAAAGATGCAGGAAATGTTGTCATCACAACATCAAGAAATAAACAATTTAAAAGAAATGCTACAATCTTTGGCTCGACCAAACTTGCAAATTAGGAATTCTATTAAGGTACTTGATGCAAACATGTTTACACTACTTAAGATGTCTATTTATGCATGTTCTTAAGCATAGGATTGCATTGCATACTATAAATATTGCATAACATTCATCATCTTGCATTTAGATTAGTTTGAATAAAATGGAGGTTAATTGTCTCCTTTTATGTTCATGGATAGGGCAAACTTTTTATCAGGGCCTTGGATCGAAGATCCAACCGTACAGATGTGATCAGGGCGACAATTGGAGTTCAACGACTCTAAGATCGCCCTAATCAGACACTTATAGCATCAGATAAAGATCGAGGAACCCTAGAAGATCAAGGGCTAAGATGGTATGAATCCGCATTTCAAACAACAAATCCGATCGCACGGATGGATTCGGATCGACGATCGCAGCCTAACAACGCGAAAATCAACTCAATCCGACAACCGTGGCACCATCTACATCATCTAAAAGATGGACGGCTCAGATGGCACCACATGGCTCCATCTCAGCCACCCAACCGGCCGAAGCACTCGCCGCACCTTCTCTTCTTCAATCAGAGCGCCGCTTCTCTGCCGTTGGATGCGCATCCAACGGTTGTGGATGCGCGCGCCTGAATTCGTCTCCGTGACACAAGAGCCTTCGTAGCGCAGCGGGTGGAGGCCTTATCGTGAGCGGGCGGCGCTCGTTCAAGCTTGTGTGAGCAGCATTTGAGGCGCGGGTGAGCGGGCTCCGCGACCGCTCGATCACGATCGAGCAACTACAGGTGCTCAATCCGTTCCACGCTCTATCGCACGCCCGCGCGTGACGCAGGATTACACGCGGGCAGGCACGCGCTGAGGAGCGAGTGAAGGCGCAAGATAAGCCGTCCGATCTCACGATCGGACGGCTGAGAATCGCAGATCGTGGAGCATGCGTTACGCGCGAGGAGGCGAGCGGCCGCGCGGGCGGCGCCCCACTACTCCCACGATGGGGCTTTAGCGACGATTTTATCCGTCAGTAAAGACCCCTGATTTAATGTTTTTAGAGTTGTAATGACCAAATTGCCCCCACTCCTTACAACTATAAAAGGAGACCCCCTCCACACGAAATTCTCATCTCTTCCTTCTCTTCTCTCCCTCTCCAAATCTCAAGAGAAGCTTGTTCCACACCCGGGATGCTTCTCACAAGATAAAGTCAATTTTTCATCCCCTTTTCGAAAGCGGATCCCACGACGACGATGACATGCTGCCCCGTTCCCGTTCTTCTCGCTTCGTCCTCCTTCGTCTTTCTCCATTCCCCATCTTCCAGGCATCGTCCCGTCCGGCTCGTCCTCCAAGCGACCGTCAAGGAGGATATCTCTCTCCCCATTCTTTTTACTGCTTTCTAGTGCAATCATTTTCCCGCTTTCTAGTCGTAATGTTTAGTGTAACGAACAATCCTTCTGATAATGAATTCCATGTTTATTCTACATCTCTTTTTAGTTTGCTTGTAATATTCTCTATCTCTCTCTCATTCTCTCTCTCTTCTATTTATTTTAAATAGTTAGATAGTTCTAATCAATTAATTTACTTCGTGACAAATAAAACAAACGCGTGTTTTTAAATCAAACGTCTACCTCCCTAAGTTCGACCCGGGATTTCTATTCCGGTATAAATTTTATTTATTGAACACGAGCTCTTCGCTTTCATACTACGACGACAGGTTTTCAAAACCAAACACGTTAGCGTAGTAACCCATGCATTCAACATTTTGGCGCCATTGCCGGGGAGGTGACAATCTTTGCTTTTTCTTCGTGTTTTATAACTTACAAATCATTTACCTCACTTCTCTCCTTTCTTATTGTGATTGCAGGTACTCTTTCGAGACAAGCAAAAATGGTAGATTGGAGTAAAGTGCTGCTGAATGTTCTGTAAGTATCCCCCACCTCCCACCTATTAGTTTTCATTTCACCACATAATAACACAAACATCAATCAACCTAGGTGTTCTTATAAACTCTAAGGTTAGATTATTTGTTGTTTGACACCCATACTCGCCTCAACCTCCACATTTAAAAAGAAAAGAATAAAAAAATCCCACAGAGGTACATAACCTCATCTGATTTTCAAACTCAACTGGTAAACTGATCTTTGGAACCGGTACACACATCCAAACATATAATTGAGTAGAAATCAGATTAGGTAATCACTTGTGTGCCTAATTAAGTGGTGCAACAGGCCAATTATTTGAGTTGATTGGGCCGCACCACTTTAATTAAAATCAACTCATCAAGTAGCTGCCACATAGGTTCAACTCTTAGGGTTTTACCAGGCACTCCACATTCTTTTAAGTTTTAAAGGAAAACATCTTCACCTGTGCTTTCAAAACCTGGTGTGCCAACAAAACTTGTTTGGAAACACCTAAAGTTGAATCCTAAAAGCTACTAAGCAAGATTTGAACCCTAAAATTCACCGCATCAAAAGTAATCTTGCTTGAAAATCACTGGTTGTGCACGCACACACAAATCAATCAATCATTAAGGGCACAACCCAGATAAAGGGCCCATCACATTCCAAAGCACATTCAAACCAAGCCCTAAATAAAACAGAGTAGACGTTGGCCTTAGGATTCGACTCACTCTTCAGAGCTCAGAATGAGATTATTTTCTATTAGTCTGTTTCTACTGTTCAATCTGATGTCTAGCTAGGGGAGCAGAATCAAACGATCGCGGCTGAGGGATACACTAGGAACCGGAGGTGCAAGCCGAAGGAAGAACCTTCTCCCCAGTCCCTCCTTCTAACTGGTTGGATTGAATAGATAGAAGTAGATCAAATCATTCCTTTATCTCAAGACCAGTTGTGGGAGTCTATAAGTCTTTAGGCTAGCCCACTTAAGGACAGGTTTGATTGCTTGTATTGCAGGGTGCCTTTCTTCCTCCTGTTTATCATGAATCCTTCCGCACATTATACGCATTCCCGCTCTTTCCCTTCTGTTTTGAATTATTCTCAACATGACGATTATCCCAACTCGTACTGTAATCAACCATCAGATAGTTGGGATAACTCAGATTGGGGATATAGTTCCGGACCTCCGTGTTTAGGGTCTAACCCTGAACACTTTGATTGTGATTTCTATCCTTCTCAGAGCCACATTGATTATAGATCTCCATCCTTTCATGGACAACCTAATTCGATCTACAATCAGGAAGGATACATTGATCCTTACCCATCCTCTGATTACACTGCCTTTAGGTCATCACCACCTTTTGAACAATCCGAAATGACCTATTATCAAGAAGGATCTAACGAATCTCAATTCGTTAATTCCCTTGCATTGATCCCAAACCTGCCCAACCCTGAACTAACTCATTTGGTTCAGGGTAGCCAGGTTCAAAATAAGGTTCTAGCTAACTTGAGGAATATTAGACAAACTTTAGAAGTTCAGCCAATACCTTCCATTGAAAGATTGGAGCCCCTGATTCAGATGATTGATGATTTGAATATTTATTTGTTGGATTGGTTCCAGGATGTTAAGGATAAGAACCCAGGTGAGTTTTTATTTGGGAAGTTAGCAAAATTGAGGATGAGATTTGCGGTTGCTTTGATTCAATCATGGGATGATTCCCAGGATGAACCCTCTTCAGGAGAGCCAATTTTAGAACCCACTCAGGCACCTGTTAGAGGGGATACGTGTTACGAGGCTGACCAGATTGAATTAGAGCAACCAATTAAGGATGATCTAATTTCTTCACCTAAAATCCTTGAGCCAGGGAATGAGGAAATGTATGTCTCCATGGATCAGAAAGTGACAGATGATTTTGGGACATACATTAATATGAATCTTGATTTCTTTGATTCTGATGGTGAAGATTCAAGTTGTGAAGTCTCACGCGAGTTTACAGAACATGATTTCTATGAGACGATTGGACCTGAGGAATCTGATAGATCATTTGATAACCCAATAATTGAGGAAACTGATCTTATTGGGGCTCACATTACGGATCTAGAATCACATTTTCTGGAGGATTCAATTCAATGCCCTAATTGTCAGTTACACCCCATTGAGCTTATCGATGATTCTGTTTCTGAGATAATTAAACCCAAGTCAATTTTGATTTAGCCACATCATTTAGACTTGGAGATTTCAGACGGGGTGATTAATATGCAAGAGGTCCTGGAATTTGACATACTGAATGAGGAGGATAGGAGCCGGGAAATTTTGATTTGGGAAGCAAGTTCTGGAGGAAGTAGAAGATGAGTCGAAGGGTTCCATTTTATCAGAAATCTTCAAACCAAAACCCTTTTGACATTTGTTCTGAGGATGTCCAACCTAAGCACACATTCAATGATTATCCTTTTGAGCTTGAATTCTCTGTAACCCGACTCTTTGGTCTTAGGTTGCATCCTCATAAATCGCAGGCCCGACCCCGCTTGCATACTAATTTTAGGTTTTGGGTAATTTTTATCTAGAACATGAGATATTCTCGATTATGGGGTATGGGTTTGCACCACAATCTGGTCCACATTTGTGGACATCTGTTGGCAGGTCAGAGGATTCTTCTATTTATTCTGATTCTGACTTGCACCTGTGAATTCTTTATTTCTCTTTTTTGTATAGTGTACCTAGCTGAAGGTACTAAATTTAGCACGTATACAGTTCTTTTTAGTTTTTATCTCGGAGCAGACCTGACATTCACACAATTCAGGTGCTTTCTACTCTATTCCACTCTGTTTTATGTCTTTTTAATACAATGAGGATATTGCATTAGATAGGCATGGGGGGGTGGATATTCATCTCTAAATTTATTTGTCAGCTTCGTAGATTTATTTTATTTTCTTTTTAAAAAAATGTGGAATTAGGAAAGAGAACTTGGGTTTAAGAAAATTTTCAATCTTAGGAAATACTACATTATGATCTGAACACAAAGACCCTTCAGGTCTTTAAACTTAATCAGCCCGTGTATCCACTAAAATGTGGATTTATTTTTCGAGTCCTCGCCAACCTAAATTCTATTTTAATTGGAGTAAATAAGTTTGGGTGATAAGTACACGACTTATCAACTCGCCCTCTGATTTGAGGGAATTTTGAGTTTTAAGCATCTACACACTATCTTGTCACTAACTCATTGTACAGAGATTCTAATGGAAATTAGGTAGCTAATGAACCTTCTAAGGTGATATAGTTGGCAAGTTATCATGGGTAACAACCCATAGGTAGGTTGTCCAGAGCCCAATCACTGGACCTTTCTCTTTTTGCTGTCTTTAGGTAAATCTTACACAAGGGAAGACACCTACTTAAAAAGAGAAAAAGAAAATAAAAAAGAAAATAAAAAAAAGGAGAAAAAATAAATAAATAAACCACACTTCGTCGCACGAGTATGGCTGGCAAGTTGTCAGTGGTAACAGCTCATCGACCGGTTGTCCAGAACCCAGCTCAATAAATGCACTAAAAATTTCCAAAACACTTAGGAAGAAGCGGAGAAGTAGAATAAACCAGGGAGATATACGCTGGATTCACCCTTGTGTTGACCCCGTAAAAATAAAAGTAGGAAGAAAGCTACCGGTTGTAAAGATACACCTTCAGGCAGAATTCTCTTTTTAAGGTCACCTAGAGACATAGAAATTCGAAGCCCATTTTAACTGCTGATCAACAAGTCTATCACATTTACAATAAGATGCTTAGAACTTAGGGTTCTCATCAAATCTTGGGTGAGTTGAATGGCCGTAGAAAGCCACTCCTAAACCCTAAAATTTGAAAATCCAAAAAAAAAAAATTAGAAAAGAGGAAAAAGAGAAAAAGAAATTTTTTTTTGAATAAGGCGAGGGCTTGAGGCGATCTGCATTTTGGCAGATACCCGGCGACTGTTGTGTCTTTGAAAGTTCAGATCCTAAGTAGACATTTTCTTAATAATTGAAAATAACTCATGCCCAAATAATCCAACCTGATTCTTTTATAAATAGTATATAGTTTTGCTAGGGACTAATAAAAGATAGGCATGGGGTATGATGTAAACATGTTTACACTACTTAAGATGTCAATTTATGCATGTTCTTAAGCATAGGATTGCATTGCATACTATAAATATTGCATAACATGCATCATCTTGCATTTAGATTAGTTTGAATAAAATGGAGGTTAATTATCTCCTTTTATGCTCATGGAAAGGGCAAATTTTTTATCGGAGCCTCGGATCGAAGATCCAACCATACAGATGTGATCAGGGCAACGATTGGAGTTCAACGACTCCAAGATTGCCCTAATCAGACACCTATAGCATCAGATAAAGATCGAGGAACCCTAGAAGATCAAGGGCGAAGATGGTGTGAATCCGCATTTTAAACAACAAATTCGACCACACAGATGGATTCAGATCAACGATCGCAGCCTAACGGCGCAAAAATCGACTCAATCCGACAACCATGGCACCATCTACATCATCCAGAAGATGGACGGCTCAGATGGCGCCACATGGCACCATTTCAACCACCCAACCAGCCGAAGCACCTGCCGCACCTTCTCTTCTTCAATCAGACCGCCACTTCTCCACCGTTGGATGCGCATCCAACAGTTGTGGATGTGCGCGCCTGAATTCGTCTCCGCTACACAAGAGCCTCCGTAGTGCAGCGGGTGGAGGCCTTATCGCGAGCGGGCGGTGCACGTTAGAGCCTACGCAAGCAGCATTTGAGGCGCGGGTGAGCGAGCTCCGTGACCGCTCGATCATGATCGAGCAGCTACGGTCGCTCAATCCGTTCCACACTCTATCGCACGCCAACACGTGACGTGGGATTGCACGCGGGCAGGCACGCGCTGAGGAGAATGCGGAGGCGCGAGATAAGCCGTCCGATCGTGAGAATCGTAGATCGTGGAGCACACGTTACGCACGAGGAGGCGAGCGGCCACGCGGGCGGCACCTCACTACGCCCACGATGGGGCTTTAGCGATGGTTTTATCCGTCACTAAAGACCCCTAATTTAATGTTTTTAGAGTTGTAATGACCAAATTGCCCCCACTCCTTGCAACTATAAAAAGAGACCCCCTCCACAAGAAATTCTCATCCCTTCCTTCTCTTCTCTCCCTCTCCAAAGATCAAGAGAAGCTTGTCCCACACCCGGGATGCTTCTCACGAGATAAAGTCAATTTTTCGTCCCCTTTTCGGAAGCGGATCCCGTGATGACGATGACGATGACATGCTGCTCCGTTCCCGTTCTTCTCGCTTCATCCTCCTTCATCTTGCTCCGTTCCCTGTCTTCCAGGCGTCGTCCTGTCCGGCTCGTCCTCCAAGCGACCATCAAGGAGGATATCTCTCTCCCCATTCTTTTTACTGCTTTCTAGAATAGATTTACTTCTTTCTTGTGTAATCATTTTCCCGCTTTCTAGTCGTAATGTTTAGTGTAACGAACAATCCTTCTGATAATGAATTCCATGTTTATTCTACATCTCTTTTTAGCTTGCTTGTAATATTCTCTATCTCTCTCTCATTCTCTCTCTCTCTCTTATATTTATTGTAAATAGTTAGATAGTTCTAATCAATTAATTTACTTTGTGACAAATAAAACAAATACATGTTTTTAAATCAAACGTCTGCCTTCCTGAGTTCGACCCGAGATTTCTATTCCGATATAAATTTTATTTGTTGAACACGAGTTCTTCGCTTTCATACTATGACAACAGGTTTTCAAAACCAAACACGTTAGCGTAGCACCCTGTGCATTCAATAGTACTTTGTGTATGGTTCCTTTACTTTTAGTAATAACCCTATTTATTCATGTATCTAGTGCATATAACCCATGTACTCATTTGTAGGTGATAAACGCTAGTTTATCATCATTCTTATGCATTAAAACAAATCTAGCTCTTAGGAATTTGCTCCGCAAATGGGTTTTTGGGTTGCATATAGGCATCAATTAGGTTAAGCATGCATTGCATTTTTTATTGTGTTTTTGATATATTTTGTGTGTTAGGGATAAGCAGATTGTCAGATCTCTAGAATCCTAGCACTCAAGAAGGAAACTGGTGAAGGAGAAGCTCAAACCAGCTGGAACTCAGCTTGATCCAGCTCACCATAGCTGGAATACAGCTCACTTAAACTAGGGTTAGCTCATCCTAGCTCCATTCAACTCATTTCAGCTGAATGGCAGCTCAAGAGAGCTCATCTTAGCTCACCTTAGCTCAAGTTAGCTTAGACCTAGCTTAACTTAGCTGAGTCTAGCTCATCTCAGCTCCTATCAGTTCACTGGGAACTCTAGCTAGCTCAACTGAGTTGACTGGAGTTCACCTCAGCTCAAAACCAACTACATCCAACTCCACTCAACTCCAGCCAGCTAAAACTGACTTCATCTTAGCTCAGAAAGCTCAAGTTCAGCTCCCAGGGACTTAGCTTAGCTCAACTTAATTGAGCTAAGCTACCTTAACTACTCCAACTAGCTAGGTCCTCCTCGGGAGCATCAGACCCAACTCACCTCAACTCCTTTCAGCAGAAGCCAGCTTGCTTTAGCTTGGCTTAGCAGCTAGCAAAGAATTAGCAAGCTAAGCCAACTAAAGTAGCTCCATGCCACCCTTTTCAGCAGCTGCCAACTCCAGTTCAGCTCTAGACTTCTTCTGTCTAGCTCCTCCCCTCAAACCATAACTTCAATTGCCTCCTCCTCTACTCTACTTCTAGCTAAGTTAGCTAAGCTAGCTGAGCTTAGCTAAGTCCATCTCCATGGCACCAAAAACCTAACCCTAACTCCACCTACATAACCTTCCACTCTAAGTCCACCTAAGCTCCACATAAACTAATCCTACTTTCACTTCACTTTGGTGCCAACCTAGCCTACCCACTACCTCCAAAAGGCACCAACAAGGTGGCACCAAAACCACCATAACTGCCTCCAAGTTGACACCACTTTTTCCCTCCAAAATTCCCTTCATCTCCACCATACACCTCTCCTTAAAATCATCTCCACCATCCACCTAGGACCTCCTTCTAGAAACTCCAAGTTGGCACCAATTTGGTGGTGTCTCTCCACCACCAAGAGCCACCAACACCACCATAACTACCACCCTACAAACCCCTTAGGTTGGTGCCAACAACCTCCACCCTCAGATCACCTAACTACCTCCCAAATTCCATCCTAACCCTCCATCTATAATCCATGCCAACCACCACCTTCCCTTCCTATAAATACACCATTAAGCACCCACATTTCATCATCCTCCATTAATGTAAATTCTACCCTATACCCACCTAAATCCACGGCCAAGGAAGGAGAAGAAAGGAAGAAGATTAAGGAGGCATCCTACCTACCCCCTTGGTGCCTTCTTCCCCTTTCTCTCTTCTTCCTTGTGCCATGCCAAGGAGGAGACTCTCTTCATATTGGAGGATGGCCAAGCATTGAAGGAGATAAGGGTGGTGCACGTCCACCCTTGCAGAGCATAGGGCACTCCTCCTTTGTGGGCTTGTCTTGGAGGACTTCACCTTGAAGGAGCTTTATAAGGAAGGAGTTGGAGGACTTCTTTTCAAGCTCGGGAGCTACTAGGCTTGGAGCAAGAAGCCTCTATCTCTTCTTCACCATCATCATCATCAAGAGGTCTAGTGTTTTTACTTTTTGTATTTTTGATTTCTAGTAGAAGAAGCATTCCTCTATGTTACGACCCGGTTCCCGAATCCCTATAGGACATGAGACCAGATCGACCTGACTGATCCCAAGACCCAGTCGTCCAACGAGAAAGTAACAAAAAAGCAGCAAAATAAACTGCATTCACCATGCAAGCAACTAACAGTAAAAAGTACAGCAGTAAAGAAGTAACTACTACAGTACACACCACCACAACAGTAGAAAATTAAACATGTACAGGGATATAAAGTTTACAATAAACGAGTACAGAAGTGTAACAACTACTTACTACAACAGGAATGGAGTACAACAGAAAACTATGACTACTGGGCTCTACTAGGCCCAGCACCCTCTGCAGCCGAGTGCTCTGGCTACTCAACACCTGGACCTGAAAAGAGTTATGAGTACACGAAATCAGCAAAAGCTGAGTAGAGTGGCAACCAACTAACTAAAATAGTAAAGGTGGACAAGTAGCTGTTGTTTTTCAATTTCTTTCTTTCTTTACTAGTTATTCTTTCTTTCATCACTTGGTTTATTAATCAGGTCTCTTTCTTGATCTCGAATGTTCCTCGTGGGAACGATCTTGATTGCAGCATTTTCCGAAGAGTAGAAGTAGCACGTGATGCTCTCCTGGCCAGGAGAGTCTCCTGTGGTCGTCTTACACCCAGTCAACCACCCCAGGGTCACTGACAGACGTAACGGTGACTACGGCACGCACAATAGACGCACGGGTAGCTACCCTACACTGGCACGCGGTCAGTCGTTTCTGTTAACGGGTGCGCCCAAATCACAGCACGGAACCAGTATAGGGCATAGCCCTCTCAGTAACAAGGGTCTAGCCCCTCAACAGTAACCAAACAGGGGTCTCGCCCCTCCACTGTCCGCGCACCCTCGCCTGACTACCCTGGTTTGCCCAATGGGCCTAACAAGTCAGTGTAAGGCGACTAGCTCTCTCCTTACACTAGTAGCTCTCCCCGGTACAGTGTACACGAGGGCCACCGAGTCGGTGAAAAGTGGCTAATCCTAACCCCAGGTCCCAACCAAAGGGCAGCTAGCTCTACTCTACACTAAACAAGGGGACAGTCGCTCTCCTTGGTACTCCGTACTCAAGGGCCAGCTCACTTCCCCATTCACATTTCCAGATTCCATTCCATTTACTTCCAGGAGCTCTACTCCTAATTCCCTGTAGGGTTCATGCTCATGTTTCTCAGGCCAAGCCATACTAGGTTTCATCATTTCTATTTTCATTTCTCAAGTTCTACACATGTAGCATGCAACTTTACTATTCACATTCTAGGTTTATTCGCAGGCAGCTCGTGTTTCCAACATTCAATCTTCCATTTCCAATTCATATACAGGCAGCTTGTATTTAATTGTAAACAACAGGAATTTACATGCAACAGTTGCTAACAATAGTACTTTACAGTTCACAGGCAGCTGTTATCCATTTACAGGCAATTGTTATTATTCCATTTACTCATCCAGACTGCAATTCATACATTCCATACAACTATTCCAGTGCTTCTAGTCCTAGGATTCATGCCATACCCTACGATCTAACATTCATTCCAAATATGCATTCATGTTGGTAATTAAACTAGGGGAAGCCACTCTACCAGTAAACCTAGGAGTAATGGGGGCTTGATCGGCAGGTCCACGTGCCTCAGCAAACCCCAAATCTGCAACAGAACGAGGTCCTATCACAAGGATCAATCACAAGAAACCACTCAGAATAGGATAAAGAGTATTCCAACAAGTAGAGGAACTTATATGGAGAACAACAGAATCTTAATCGCGGAAATAGGACCTCAAATGGACCTTAAACGGGTCAAAATAGAAATTCTGATTCATATCAGACGTCTGGAATACCTTCCAGATGTCTTAAAAAAGTGCAGAACCATACCTCAACTCTACGCTACTCCTCAGATGTCCAGGGACTCTGCTGAACTGTCTGGACCCAGTTTCAAACATCCAACCACCTCTCCGAACGTTTGGAGACGCTTCCCGCCGTCTGGTGCCTCGCCCAAACGTCTGAACTGCATGGGAGGGTGTGTCCCGCACCTACCCGAAGCGAATCCTACACGCGTGACGTAAAATCTCCTTAATATGGCACGGAACAGTGCCTCGGTGGAACGGCCTGCATGGCCGTATCCGCAAAGGGAGGTGTATGTCGCGGGATTTACCTCTCAGTCGTCTAAAGCCTCCTCTATACGTCGTCTACGTCGTCTGGATGTAGATCCGATGTCTAATTCTGGGAAAATCCTAATACCAGAGACTGCCTTCGCCTCCTCACGCCGCGCCCGCTCGATCGCTGCTCTGGCTGCAGCAGTGTCGAGGAGGACCTCCCCGACGCACCTCTCCACCTTGCGCACGCCCGACCAACCGTGAGCTCTCTGGTGAACTCCCTCATGAGCTCACATACTCTCCTCTCTTCCCCTCGCTGCTCCTCTCCTCCCACGCCGCTCACGCTCGCTGCTCGCTGCCTGCTGCTCTCGCTGGAGGAAGGAGACAAGTGGATGGAAGTGGGGTGGCGTGAGGGAGAGGAGGGGGGTTTATAAGGGTGAGGTTTTAAGGTTTTCACTGGGAGCTAAAGAGAGAGAGAGGACGGATGAAAATGAGGGTACTGTCTGCACACAACATGCGCACAGACACGAGTTCGTATCCAAGATTTTCGATTTTCAGACGTCTGGGAATTAGTCCAGACGTCTTACAAGACGTCTGACCCTTAGTCCAGACATCTTACTAGACGTCTGACCTAAAGTCCGGACATCTTAAAAAGGCTTAACAGTACGGGTCTTAACACTCTACTAGGGTTTTGTAAAACATTTTGCTCCTCTAGTAAAGTTGCTTTTTTCTTAATTGTTTTTCTCGCAATTTTACTTTTACCTTAGTGTAATCACCCCCTCTCTCTAATTACTCTTAAGTTTCCACCTACCTAGGGTGAGCTTAGAGAAGGGAATTATTTGTCACTTAGGTTTTAGTTTAGTAATTTTAGGTGTTAGTCATCTTCCCCCCATCAAATCCGCATTGCTTTAATTATTTCAAACTATAAAAATTGCATATTTAAAAACACCAAAAAGAAAGTTGATTTCCATTTTGAAGCAAGAGATTCGATTTTACAACATATTGCCTCCTTGGACAACCCTAGATACTCCCCTATCTAGACTTATAAATTTAAAAGCGAATCCATTTTTGTGCTGTGCAGCGACTTAAAACATTACTTTTACAAACCGTGCAAAAATGCGATCAGTAGGAAAGACAAGAAGATAACCTCTTAAGGAATGAGATAAGAACTTCAAAAAGGCAACATGCAATTATTGCATCTACTTTTTCTAGAGGACAGGTACAATTTAAGTTTTTATGTTTTCTAAGTGACATTAACCTAGTATATAATCTAAGTTTTTATTACTGTAGGAGGTTTCATTACTTGGTATAGATTCTACAGAAGTAGAAGTTGCATTTGCTCGTGTACTATTAATTTATCCAAGTAAGTGCATTGAAGGCATCCAAATTGGATCAAAATATATAGGGGTTGTTATTGAGGTTGCAATTGAGGAAGATGAGCCTTTGATTAGGCCGTTCGAACAATATCAAACAATAGAGATGCTACCGGTGCAATCATTGCATGGCCTAAAAGACTTACTATTCCAAGGTAATGGATAAGTTTACCAACCATTATAACTTTTTATCCTTGTTAGATTGGTAATTTACACTATTTCTTAATCTTTTTCAGGAACTTTTAATAGACGTGGGAACTCAAAGATGAAAATTTGATAAAAGAACATGTTGCCCACATTATCTAGTTTAGATATGGTCTAGAGTTTAGTTTAGGTGTCCTAGCTTTGAAATTAGAATATACTTTTTGTACTTTTCTTGATTGTTATGTTAGTTGTTTAGCCTTGAACTCTAAAGAATGATTATAGGTTATGTACAATGACTTCTATTTTATTGGTGGAATGATTATAGGATATTGCTTTATAATATGAGGCAGCAGTTAGATATTGTTTGTTATTAAGGAATGATTTTGGATGGTGGCCACTGATGATAGTTTTAGTATAATTTGTTAATTGGAGTGCAAGTAGTTGCTGCTATTGTCCCTATTTTAGACTTATTTTCAGACTTAAACATTTGCATTTTTTTTACTTTGTTTTCCTATTTTGTAATTGACCTTGAAGGGCACTGCTTATATTGTTTTCAAGGAGGTAAATACAGATAGCTCAGATGTAGTATTTGCATAGAAAAGATGTTTTGCTATCTTAATATTTGTTTCAATAGCTATACACAAGATAGCCAGCTCTCGCCCTCGATGTTCCCTTGAAACAACCCCCTTATGGCTAGCAGCAGCAGCTCTGCATGCCTTCTTCCAGAGAGGAATTTGTGGCTGTGGTGAAGGGGGTCGTGCTGGTGAGGGTGGTAACTAGCAATTGCAACATAATGACTTCAAAATTAATTAGGCTTTTATCTACTTGATTTATTTTATTTGATCCTAATAGCTCTGAATTATTTGCTCTGATTGATCACTGCAACTATATTAAATCAAAGGACTGATCGAATGTGGAGCTTAAGGCAGGAGCGAACTGAGTTCAACAATTGTTGTGGGCATCAGTCAAATCAAAGGACTGAATGTGGAGCGTGAGGCATGAGCGGACTGAGTTCAGCAACTGTTATGTGCATCAGTCATTTGGTTTTTAGTTTAACACAGATAATCTGATCTTTGGAGCCATACAAGCTTTATCTAACAGTGAATGTTCTCTGATGACAAATGAATTCTCTGATGACAACTATTATCTCTTGATAGTGATTGTTCTTATATTGTTGATCTTTTGCAGTTCAAGAAAGTACTTGCAAATGTTGTTGGAATTTCATTGAACTCATTTGATGACCAGACCAGTTGAAAAGAAATGAACACCACTTCATGTTTCAGCTGGCTGGATTCACTCAAGGAACCTAAAGAGAGTAAGTATCATCTATTTTCCACTATAGGCCTTCTATTGGTCTACATCATGTAAGTATTATCTATGGATTGGTTACCTCATGGGCAGAATTCCGTGGAGACTTATAGTGACCAGATGTGCATTGTATCCATATGCCATGATAAGTTGTTGCTGTGCGCTGCAAGAGAAGCTGTTAAAGCTCATTGGAACGTTTCATTCCTTAAAAAGGTTACACGAGAAAAGTGATTATTTTAATTCAAGTTTATTATTTCAATGTGCAACTGTTGTTTTACTTGGAAAAAGTTGCTATGCAATTCTGCACAGGAAATGATATATTCTTTATTAGTGGAATATATACATGAAGTATTATCTTTCCTTTTTGGCAGTTAAGGAAATATTTGAGCTATGGAATGAATATGAGGAGAATTCCACACCTGATGCAAAACTTGTCGAAAATTTTGACAAGGTAAGTATTGTTTCTGCTGCTGCTGCTGCTTGCCTATGTTGCTGCTGCTGCTTGCCAATGCTGCTGCTGCTGCTTACTTGCCTGCTGCTGCTGGTGCTGCTTGCCTATGCTGCTACTGCTGCTTGCTTGCCTGCTGCTGCTGGTGCTGTTGCCTATGCTGCTGGTGCTGCTTGCTTGCCTGCTGCTACTGCTGCTGCTTGCTTATGCTGCTGCTGCTTGCCTATTTAGCAGCATGTTTTGGTAACTCAGATTAGTTCTATTTGCTTCTTCATCACCCAAATAACTTGTAAAATGGGACACCAACCCCAGCTGAGGAAAAAGAAAGGAAATGCTCCAATCTTAGTTATCCAGCTGAGATTTTTCCCAATCTCCATTCACGGGAAAATGCTTAAAGTCTGATTGCAAGTGGAAAGAAACGAAATAGTAGTTCTAATGTGGATATTTTCTTTTTTTTTCAACAACAAATTATTTGAAAACTAAAATAATGAGGTGAATTTACTACATGCTTATGGGTGATTGACTTTGTCTTTTACTTTTCTTGACACTAATTTTTGCCACTTCTTGCAGGAAAGAGGTGTTGATTTGGATGAAGACTTTGACCTCGATAACTAGTCCAGGTATTCAGCTGTTGATAGAGGAGTTGATTGTGCTCCTCTTAACTGCCATGGGCATATTCAAGTAGGTTTCTAAAGTGAGGATAGTTTTGGACAAATTCGTGGATTAGATGGAAAAGAATCAAGTGATTTTTCTGAAAGGAAAGGTTGTGATACACAATTGTGATATTTCTAAGTATCCGTGGCTTCACTCTATTCTTGGGTGCTAGTAACATGTTACTTTTTTTCCATTAAGAGTTTTGACACATAATTTTCTCTCTCTAAAGTGAAAAAAAGTTTGCCTTCACACTGGCATTTCATATTTTGTGTTGGCAGGATGAGACCCATCTGATAATTCTACGAAAATGCCTACCCATTGCTCTAGTTATTTTAAACAAGATAGACAACTAGGTTGTGAGGGTGTTTTGATGGATGGTCATTCATCAACTGACTAGAACAGATATATAGGTGTTATACTGGGAATTTCATAATTATCTATTCCCGTGGGTTTAGGACTTTTAATTTTCTGAACTTGGGGACCTTGCCTAATCTTAGATGTATGGAGTTTGGCATTCAAACTTTAGATGGAGGAAACACTCTATATTTATTTTGCCTGTATAGTGCTGCTTTAAGTATGCTTCCTTAGCCCAAACCAATAGTGAAGGTGTATGCATTTTTCAAGGAGGGAAGGGGTGGGGGCAGTTCTCTCTCTCTCAGCATTAGAAACTCCCCTTGAGATCCCCTGAGGATATTCACAGCAGGGATAGTTACATTGACTACACAGGACAAAGTTGCAGTAGTTATTCTACCAACCATACTAGGGTTTGGAAGCATGCATTTTTTGCCCCAAATCTCTAGATTTGTATATTCCCCCTTCTGGGTAACAAATGTATGATTTTTAAAAATTATTGCCTTTCTGGGTAACCATTTTTTGCCACATATATCATTTGCTTTTTGGAGATCACTCATTCTAAATTTCCCTATTGAATTTGCTATTTCGCTAATCTATTTTGGGTTTTAAATGGTCAGGATCTAGGCTTAATGCTTCTGTATGTACTTAGTCAGCTGAGTTGAGCACTGCCTTCCTGCACTTTCCTCCCTAACATTTTTCTGTCCATCCATTTATGTATCTTATCAATTACTAGAAGTCACCTATTATTAACTTCTTTTCCCTGGTTGAGTAATCTACAAATGTGTTGCTGCTGGAATTTCAATCCAATTTGGGTTGGCTATTTTGATCCAAATTTGCCCAATTAAAAGCAACCCAAATATGAAAAATTAAAGATATACTACTATCATAATTCCCAATATGATAACATTGTTGAGCTCATGTATTTCATTAATTGTGCTGTTAGAGGGAATTAGCTTTAAGGATTGCTGCTGAGCTTAAAATTTGAGTCCTTAGAGAAGATCTTGTTCCTATGGTTAATAGCGAAAGATGATTTGCATTTGTTAAAAGGACACACTTGTCAAATTTGACTATCAGAAAGCAAGCTATGTAGTTGATTTTGTTTGAAGGAATAGCTTCATTGGGAGAGTATGTAATCTTTTTACTTTAGGCATCTTCTTGGGAGCACAAGAAACTATTTTCATGTCATAATGTTGTATATCGCTATACTTCACCTCCATGGAAAGGGTAGATTGTAGCTGCTGGTTACCTTACTGCTATTGTTCAATTGCTGTACATCATTCTTGATTTTGGGAGATCATGAGTTTGATTTAGTTTCAAGTAAATTTTATATCCGTTTGCATCTCTTTTTTTAGTTCTTGATCTAACTTTTCATAATGGTGATATAGAGTAAGTGATGGTGTTCTAAATTTTTCTATATGATAGGTGCAGTGAATTTATATGTAGTCTGTAGCTGCTTCCGTTGAACTGATGTTGCGGCTGATCAGTTGCTGTGGCTGATCTACTGCTGCTAATGCGGCTGAGCTAGAAAAGCTGCTGCTGCTGAACTAGCAGAGTTGCTGCTGCTGCTCCTGAACTACCAGCTAATGCTGCTGCTCCTGAACCAGCTGCTGCTGCTGCTAAAGGTTGTTTTTTTTGTACATTCTTTCGAGAATTCTACCAGTGTCACTTTATGTTTAAAAAATTTGCAAGTATATTGTCCTCAATGCAGATTGTTTTCGGTAAGTTTGGCCCTCATTTTAAGTTCCCAAGCCATTATGGCTCAGAAACTATATGATCTGTTTGTATTATGGTTGATCAGTTCTTGGTCCAGAAAGGATTTCATTACTGTTTTTGTGACCTGTAATTTGTGTTTGAGGGCTCAAGTTAGAAGTTGAGCTTTTACCTTCATGGTTTCTTATTCTTGACTGCCATCATATTACTAAGTTATGTCCTTCCTAGTGTAGAATGACATGGCCTCTAGTATAATTTTTTTTTTTTATTATGATGCAAACTCAAATGTACTTATATCTACTTAAATGTTTATTACAAAAGATAAATCACTTTTGGGGTGCTCAAGTTGCATCTGACTATGAGGACTATGTTAAATGCTCTGAATCATAAGTACATGCCCTATATTTCCTCCACCCAAGAGTTGGGGAATTTACTGTGAAATGAAAGGTCATGCTATTTTATTGACTGCTAAGCTGAGGTTCAACTTGTGGAAGGAAAAATAATTCAAATTCAAACTGTAGGCTGGATACATAAGTGTGAATAATTTAGTAATTCCACTTCTCAAAAAAAAAACTCAGTAATTCCTGTTTTTCTTAATAGTGTTTCACCTGTTAGTTTCCTTATTTTGCATAATGGCATATAGATGCTTGCAAGTGCCTTCTTGTACTTGAGTCTCCAATATCTTATGGTCACATAGTTTGCAACCATCTTAGGGCCACTTATAGATGCTTGGAAGACTTCTTGTGTTTGAATCCTGTAAGTCATGTAGTTTGCTATTATGTTCAGCTAGAATTGAGTTTGAATTCCATGTCAGTCAGTTTTCACAAATTCTTGACAGCTATGTTCATCGAAACCTTTTCCTTGTCTTCTTGCTACAGAACACCCTCTTCAATCTCTGTTCTCTAGACACAAATAATTCCACCTTTCCTTTTCTTTGTCCCCCATCACACTCATGGAAAACTAATATGAAGTGGCAAAACATCTATGTTCTAGAACTTGACAAGCGAATCCCTTCTTTATGGTGGGTTAATGTGCATAAGTTCGTCTAGGACATCAACCCTTCAAACAGGGATTTTTAAATAATTTGCTTGACTATTTTGAAGATGTTTAACGTTGTCATTCTGTTAAAGATGTTTAAGGTTGTTATTATGTTAATTGATAAATATAAAGAGATCAACTTAAAAAGGTACTAGTTTTGTAATGCTTGAACATCATCATAATCTTATTTAGCTGATGTCTGTTGGTGGTTGCTGTAGTAGATCCACTTGGTTATTAGAAGCTCTTATTATTGAGTGTTTAGTTTGAACATAAAGTGAGCGGTTATGTTCTTCATTGTGCATTCCTGAATGTGGCATCCTAGGGTTTTGTTTATCCTTTTTTTTCTTGTTGCTGTAGGTGGAATGTTTGTTGGTAGTAATTAGATGCATCTCTAATAGCACAAGTGGAGCATTTATGTTTTTGTTATTTCTTAATGTCAGTTGATGCTGTGCTAGTTATTCAAATTATTGTTCAAATTACTGTTGTATCATGGTTATTCTGTGAAAATTATTTTATAAAAGGTTGATGGTTGAGCAT
Source organism: Thalassia testudinum (assembly GCA_037157565.1). Taxonomy (NCBI): domain Eukaryota; kingdom Viridiplantae; phylum Streptophyta; class Magnoliopsida; order Alismatales; family Hydrocharitaceae; genus Thalassia; species Thalassia testudinum. Next base: position 27,737,505 of record JAZHRO010000049.1, read on the forward strand.
TTATTTTAAATATAACCTACAATGGGGAACAACACTGCACTTGGAACAGCTAAGATTCCTTCCAAAAGAAAGCAGTTGTGACTGAAGATTCTAGCATTATATGGCCAATCTTTTCCTTCACTGTTGATGATAATCTTCAACATTCACTCTGCTTTCTTGCTGAGTTCACAGAATATTAAGGTTCCAATTTTCTAAATTATCTTGGGATGTCAGTGTAAAAATTCTAGAGCTTATCAATTTATCCGGATGATAAAGTAAATTTACACACTTGGTCATCTTGTAACAATTGTGGAGTTCATCTATTTACCAAGACTAGAAAGTGATGACACAATGGATCAGCTTTGCATTTTTTGTTGAAGAGACTTGGTGGTTCATTTTCCTTATAAGATTCTTTTGCCAAGATAGTAACTTACAAATGGATCTTGGAGAAAAGTTGCTTCCTTATTATGATATCTATTGTGATATTATCAATGGGTGGACAATTGTGTCAGAGGCAAATATTTTGAGGTGTTTTTCTGGGGAAGCTGAATACAGCATAAAAAGTCTCTTCTACGCAATCTTCTGTTATCGTTGTTTGAACCATATATATATCATGTCATTATATTGTTTTTCTATATGTTGATTATTGTAGCATAAGGTGTCACTTGAAGGTATGGTTCTTTGTCCAATGTAGTTGTTTTTGCATCTCTTGCTTTTTTTTTCTGGAGATTTTTCATCAGGTTGTTAATGTCATAACTGCGACATCTCTTTTGAAGCCTTCTTTGGTTCTCTATCCTTTGTTCAAGTTCTTATATTCAAGGTTGGTTACATTGCAAATTATCAATGCCTCTAGCTGGAATGTCAGTTGGTACTTCCTTGTAATTTTTCATATATCCAACTATTTGATGTGATTTTTCTCTATGAATTTAATTGACATAACCAAACTCACCTGTTTTTCGTCAAATATGAAAATTTTAATCCCTAACATTTCTAAGTTTCTCTTTGTGTAGGTTTAATTGCTAACATAGTTTGGCTAATGGTGATATTTTTTAGGTCTTTCTGTTCTTGTGAGTATCACTTCATCAATTGCTGGGTTGGCAGAGCAACTGAGCTAGCAGAGTTGCTGCTGTTGCTCCTGAACTAGCAGAGTTACTGTTGCTGCTCCTGTTCGCTCACGAGACGTGTTAAAAATTAATTCTATCATTGTAGTGCAAATCGCGATGAAACAAATAATATTTATAAAGTTTCAGTGAATACTGAGTCATTCGCAGGGAGGCAAACACGATTTCTATGCTAAAGCTTTCCAGAAAGTCACTCTTAAATATTTATATATGTATAGACAACCATCAAATATCAAATTTTCATTATCACTTGCAAAGAGTCGTTAAACTATGAATAGAAATAACTATGCTAGTGAGAGTGAGAGAGAGATAGATAGATAGAAAGCAAAAGCAGATGACGACGACGCCGCTTGTGGGATTCTTGTGTGAAGTGTGGTAACACTTCAGATCCAAAGCGCAGGGATGAAGTCTAGAGTAGAGTTACAGAGAGGGAGAGAGGCTGGAGTTGTATTTAGTGGGAGTTATGGTGGAAGAGATGTTCAACAGAGGGGCCCTGATCTTCTTTTATAGCTTTGATGAGGGGCAAAGAGGGCATTTTAGCCCTTAAAATCATGCAACTCTAGGCCAATCAGATCTGTCGATTGGGAGATCAATGACTCTGATTTGGCCTCAAACACCCTCATTTGCGCCTTCTACGCTCGGATTTAATATGGGCTTGACACGTGGTAGCCTCTCGCGCCTTGGATCTCCATCGGACGATCCAGCTCGCCCACTCCAACACTGCTACACTTTTCTCTCTCCTCACGTGCACCTGCACATTCAAATCGCACGCCATTAATCCTCAGCCACCCGATCTCTCGATCGGATAGCTTAAAATCTCACCCACACTGCCTTCGTTGAAGAGAGCGCGTGAGATCGGGCGTAGAGTGCAAGTTCGTTCTCGCGTGCAGCCACAGAAGCCTGTGATCGCACCACGCGGCTATATCAGCACCCTCTGATCACCATCCAATGGCCAATCGCATGCGCTCCCACCAGCTTCCCAATTTTATTGCTGAGCGCGTCTTGAACCCACACCTTGCACTTGAGGTTAAGTACGCTCTCCATTGCGCTGAGGCCATGGATGGGCAAGTTTCTCCTTCGGTGCTCGGCTACTCTCGGCCGTTGGAATCCAATGGCTAAGAGTAACCTTCCTATTGTTGAAGAGTGGTAAGGCGAACGACATGGCTTCTTTGAGGCCTTTGGATGACGATCCAACAGTCCTCATTTCTTCCTTCAGAGGTTGGGCGTGAGGCAAGGGTGGCTACAATGGCACCATGTGGCGCCATCGTGGCCGTCCATCTTCTCTTCTTTGTAACTAGTGATGTAGGCCTCCGATCGGGTTGATTTTTGCGTCGTTGAACTACGATCGTTGATCTGGATCCATCCATGCGGTTGGATCTTTCATCTAAGGCTTGGATCTCTGTCATCTTGCTCCGTGGCCTCTACACTTTTATGGGCTGCACAAGATGCTATTGTTGTCTGATCAAGACGGTTTCGGAAGTGTTGGACTCTCGTTGTCATGATCAGATCTATATGGTCTGATCTATCATTTGTGGCCTCGAATCATCTGCAATTAATTTCATCTCTCTTTTAGTGCATGAAATGACAATATTATTTATGCTACTAACAAACTAACTATTATGCGAATTACGATACTTACGCATGCATTGTTCCTAAGTTATGCTATAATCTAACTTAATTCAGGTGGTTTAGGTTGCATGATTGCTGTGCAATCACACCCCCATGTCTAAATCTTGTTAGTCCCTAGAAAATGAATGACTTAATGCAAAATGGTCCTCTATGACAAATTTCTTATCAAGAGTTCGATTAGAGATTTATTTCTTTTGTTTTCATCCAAGACTTTAAAAATCCAGGCAGTTGTGAAAGTGTATTATTGTAGCCTATGCAACGGATCCAAGTGAAAAGCTAATTCACATCTAAAGCTCATATTTGACCCTTAGTAAAATTCTATTGGGATAGGCAGACTTCTTCCCTCGAGGTTATAAAGTAATATGTAAATTCAGCCTCGGCTTTTGGCTTAGGTAGAAGATACTTTGAGTCTAGTAGATTTGTATTTGGTGGCTCATACTCATCTGGTGCTACATATAGACTAGTACTTTAGAACCTAGATTTCTAGACTATTAAATAAATCAACTCAAAGAGAGGTGAAGAAACTATGCTCTGTTTAATTCCTTTGTGCTCATTCTCTCTTTCTCTTTCTTCCTTTTTCTTTTTCTTCTTTCTTCTCTTTTCTTTTCTTTCTTTTTGAGCTCAAAATCTCAGTATATTTCATAGTCTCTCCTTCATTAACACTTTGATTAGGTTCTGATAACCCTATGACTAAGTTAGAATTCCTCAGCCAGTATTCAGGCAGCTAGAAATACAGAAAAGTAGGTCAAAGCTGTATTTGGTGGATCGTAAGGGTGATAGGTGTTGTTGCTTCAATATACTTGAAACAAATTCTAAACTCATAAAGTCATTTTTTTCTGCTCTTTTCCTTTTCTAAAATTTTTTTCTATGTATATATATATTTTTTTTTTCTTTTCTTTTTCTTTTTCTTTCTCTTTTTTTTCTATATATGTATATTTTTTTTCTTTTCTCTCTTTTCTTTCTTTTTCTTTTTTTCTCTTTTTTCTTTTTTTCACATCCATATATCTACTAATGCAACGCAGTATAGCATATGAACTTTTATTTACGAGGCATTATGCGGGATTGGGGATGTTCAAGAGGATATCAGGTGGCTTATTTGGTGGAAGTGCCTACTCTTGTCACCAGGAAAGGAATGGATAGGACAGCGTATTTCTGACATTAACACTAATACCTCCTTCAGTTGAGAATTCTGTAAAGGACCGTCGTGACCATCCACTTCAGTCTTAGTTTTATCAGAATCTGCTCTTTGCATATTTGCCTTATTTGGTGGCTTTCAAAAGATTCCCACTAAGAATTTATATGCAGAAATCGAGAGCGAAAAACTATGTCTAACTCCGAGTATCATTATCTAATTTTCTAGAATTTAAAATTCCTCATACTAGCCTTAGAGCACCAGTAGACTTTCTATTCTCACCTCACACTTGTTTGGTGGATCTGCTAGAAGATAGTTTGCCTGACTCCCTAATTACTGTCCAAGGGCTCAGGAGAAGAAGCATTGCTTCTTCTCGACAAGCTAAAGATGTCTAACGGTCTTCACAGAGGATCCATTGCAAATTCTGTGTACGTGTGAAATTATACTAGATTCTAAGTTCAGGAATCAACTTAAGAATAAATCCTTAATAAAACCTTTTTGATAAAAATTCCTTATGCATGAATGCAGATTTTTTTTTTGACATAAAATCAGATATGCAATGTCCACCCCCCCATGCCTATTCATTATAATATTCTCATTGAAATGTATGTAGGAAAATAAAAAAGTAACAAGCAAGAGGAGGGGATATTACCTGACTGAGCTTGTTATTCCAAGTCATCTTCGATGCAAAACTACCTGTAAAGAATACTGGGTTGCCTCCCAGCCAACGCTAAGTTTAACGTCATTTGCCGGACTTAAACCCAAAAGAAATATGTAATTCAATATTGTTGGTCAAGAGAAGGAGTAATGACTATCGTTGAGAGATTCAAAATTAGTATAAAGATATGATCGTTTGGTCTAAAAATCAATGATCCATAAATGAAGACCAACTGATGATGCAGTCCTACTCTAAAGAGTTTGTCTAATTTGAGATAGACAATAGGGTCAAATAGATGAGGTTCATGAAGCAAAGTATGTTCATTAATCCAGTTCCATAATTCAAGAAGAGTTGGTAGAGGGTCTAGATTGAAATCATGATTGAGGCTTAAATCTGGTTCTGAATTAGAATCGTAAGGATCTTCATAATGGTAGTTGATGTCAAAAATCATGAATTCTCCATGCTCTGGTTCATATGAGGACAAAGGTAGAGTTGTGCTGAATTTGTCAAAATCCTCATCAGAAATTACTTCTTCCTCATCAAAAGTCATTTCTTCCTCAGATTCAAGTCAACCATTTGAACCAGTCTGAGTATAAGTTCTTCACCAATCCATCATGATTTGAGCTTGTTTTTCTGAGGTTGTTTCTTCATTTACCTGGTTCATGTCCTTAGATTGTCCAATTTCTTGAACCCCCTCAAAGTTCAATAGTTCTTGAATTTCAGGGTGGATGTATCGAGGATTCTTTATGTTATCATCTAATTCATCATAAGATACTCCCAAGAGTTTCTCAATCTCACTAATGTCTTTCTCAATTTGATTTTCTATGGGAGGTGGTAAATCAGAATCATCCTCAAGTACATCACTTTCTTGCCTCTTGTGTTGATCTTGAGATTTAGCAGGATTTGGATCATCTTTAATGTGAACTGCCAAAACCTCTTCAATTGTTCCTGCGACCTCAATGGAACCACCATTCACCTTATTCTTGTGGGAAGCTTTAAAGATATTGAGTTGATAAGTTTTCCTTTCAGAAGTGATTTGCATAGTCCCAGTCTCACAGTTGATTAGGGCCTTGGCTGTGGCCAAGAAAGGTCTTCCTAAGATTATCGGGGTGTGGTTCAAGTTTTCTGATGCCTCCATATCTAAAATAAGAAAGTCCACAAGGTATTCAAAATCCCTCACTTTTATAATCACGTTTTGTAAAAGTTTCTTTGGAATCTTGGTTGACCTATCAGCAAGCTGAAGGGTAACCTCAGTGTGTTGCAAGGGACCTAAATCCAACTCTTCATATAATTCTATGGGGATTAGATTGATGGAGGCACCAAGGTCCAGCAAGGCTCGATCCAAGACAAAACCATCTATCTCACATGAAATTAAGGGGGTCCCTGGATCTTTCCTTTTAGGAGGGAGCTTGTTTAAGATGATAGCATTGGCTTGTTCAGAAACTGACCCTTTTTGATGATTTGGCCAGGCGTTTCCGTGTGCATATTTCCTTCGAAAATTTCACATAGGCTGGGTGTAAAGATCCGTTTTGTTCTAAGCTTTTTAAGACATCTGGACTATCAATCAAACATCTGGTCAGACGTCTGGACCCCTTCCCAGATGTCTGGAAATTGAAATTTTTGTATGTAGCTTCCCATCTACGTGCTAGCTACGTGCAAACTGCCTACCTCCCTTTTCTCTCTCTTCTTTTCTTTTCCACAGAACCATAGCTACTCCCCTATATAAGACCTTTCTCCCCCTTCCTCTCTTCTCCACTCCATCACCACCACCTTCCTTCCACTCCATTTCAGCGAGAGGGACGAGCGAGAGAGAGGGCGTGAGAGCGAGGAGCGAGGAGGAGAGGTGACGTGAAGAAAGGAGGAGCTTAAGCTTGCTAGTTCGGGGGAACTCGCCAAGGATGCACGATCGAAGTGGCGCGTGTGGGAAAAGGAGCGCATCGGGGGAGACGTCCTCGACACTCTGCTGCAGCCGGAGCTGCAAACGAGGAGGAGAGGTCGCGGTTGCGCACGGTGAGGGGAGCAGGAGGTCGGTCTAGTTTTGGGTTTTTCCCAAAATCAGGCATCTAGCGTGTCGTCCAGACGATGGGTTGGATGTTTGATGATGACATCGGACGTCTAAAAGCAGAGTTTCGCGAAGGTACGTTCCTCTTGCAGTTACGACCATGCAGGCCACACCGCAAAGTCAATCTACATGGCTAAAAGCAGGTGATTCAATCTGTCGCATGTAGGGATAGCTTCAGGAAGGCGCAGGGCATGCCCTACCACGCGTTTCAGACATCTGGACAGCTTACCAGATGACAGGAAGCACTCCCAGACAACTGGAGGAGAGGTCGGACGTCTGGAGCTGGGTCCAGACGGTTAAGTAGGGGTTCTGGACATCTGAAGTCGATGCAGGAACCTGAGGTGAGACCCTGATGACTTTTAAGACGTCTGGACCTTGTGCCAGATGTCTGATTTAGGTCTGCAGTTCTGTTTTGACTCGTTTAGGGTCCGTTTGAGGTCTGTTTTACGCAAACAAGATATCTGTGGTTTCCTTGTGAGTTATTCTACATGTTAGAATTCCTTATATACTATTCTGAATGTTCCATTGTGGTATGTTCCTTGGAATAGGACTTCGATCTGTTGCGTGTTCGGGGCTTGCTGAGGAATGTGAGTCTGCTGTTCGGGCCCCCAGTACTCTAGGATTGTCTGGTAGAGTGGTTTCCCCTGTTTTAATTATAAAACATGAATGCAGATGTGAAATCAGATAACTAGAACCCTAGGAAGTGGCATGAATCCTAGGACGAGAAGTACTTACACTGTTTCTATGCGTGTTTGAGATTGCAGTCATAAATGAATAAATAGAAATGTAAATAATTGCCTGTTAATAAATGCAAGATGCCTGTGAAATATGAAATGCCTGTGCTAGTTAAATAGTTACTTGTGACATTACTTCTTGTATATGTTAAATTGTGGTAATACGAGCTGCATGTGTATAATACGAGAATGGAAATGTGAATGATGAAACCTAGTATGGAACAACATGGTGAATACGAGCATGAACCCTATGGGGAATTAGGAGTAGAGCTCCTGTGGATAAATGGAATGGATCTGAAAATGTGAATGGGAAGTGTGCTGGCCCTTGAGTACGTGGTACCAAGGGGGAGCGACTGTCCCCTTTTTAGTGTTGAGCGAAGCTAGCAGCCCTTGGGTTAGGACCCAGGGTTAGGAATGGCTACTCTGCACTGACTCCTGTTGGCCCTCGCATACACAATACCGGGGAGAGCTACTAGTGTAGGGAGGGAACTAGCCACCCCACGGGGCCTGAGGTTAAGCTAGCCAACCTACACCGACTTTTTCTTTGGCCCTCTGGGCAAATCGGGGTAGTAAGTCGAGGGTCCGCGGACTATAGAGGGGTGAGACCCCTGTTTGGTTCTGAGGGGCTAGACCCCTGTTGCGAGAGGGCTAGGCCCTATACTGTTTCTTGTTGTACTTTGGGCATACCCGCTAGTAGAAACGACTAACCGAGTGCTAATGCGGGGTAGCTACCCGTGCGCTTATCGCACGTGCCGTAGTCACCGCTACGTCTAGAAAGTGACATTAGGGTGGTTGACTGGGTCTAGGATTACCATGGGGGACTCTCCTGGCCAGGAGAGCACCACATGTGCCTTCTACTCTTGGAAAAGACTACAATCAAGATTATTCCCATGAGGAACATTCGAGATCAAGAAAGAAATCTGACAGTAAACCAATGGGTGGAAAGGAATTACTTGTAAAATAAAATAATTGGAAAAGATAAATTTACCTATTAGCTTTTACTACTTTAGTTAGTTTTGTTACCACTCTACTCAACGTTCGCCAACTCCATTTTATTCATAACCCTTTACAGGTCCAGGAGTTGAGCAGCTTGAGTCATCGGCTGCAGAAGGTGCTGGGCCCAGTCAAGCCCAGCAGTAGTTCCTGTTGTTGCTGTACTTCATTTTTGCTAGTGAGTTAGACTGTTGTTACCATTTTTGTTTCTGTACCTTGTTCTACTTTACTGTTGTGGTGGTGATATGTACTATTAGCAGCCTTTATTTCCTTTACTGCTTGTACTCTTTTACTATTAGTTACTTAGCATAGTGAATGTGGTTTACTTTCCTACTTTGTGGTTATTTCTTATTGGATGACTGGGTCTTGGGATTAGTTGAGTTGAGTCGGTCTTGGGTCCTGTAGGGATTCAGGAACCAGGTCATAACAAGATAGTATCAGAGCAAGGTCGTCCCGAGAAATGAACCAACTAGCTTGAGAATAACCAATTCACGTGCATGTAACTAGAGTAACCACCACAACGTACCGCTTGACATCCGTTTTGAGTTTCTTTCACTGAAGTCCATTATAATTGACTTCTTTTTGTTCTGTCTTCCATGTCTCCTTGCAGGAGATGCCTCATCGGAGAGTTCCCGAGAAAGGTCGTGGACGTGGCCGTGGACGAGGCCGGAGGGACAGACGTGTTGGGCTTGGATTTTATGCTACCCCTTCTCTCCTCCTGAGCGTCTAGTCCCAGGACCTCATCCAGTTGATTCGAGAGGTCGTTCAAGAAGAATTTCAGCTTCCGCCTACTCCGCCGCCCCCTCATCTTCCTCCTGAGGGTATAGAGGGGGAGTCTTCCGTGGGATGACAGAGTCACCGTAGCACCAGGCAAGTCAGAGGAGCTCAAAGGAGGCACGCGGCACCTGCGGGAGAGCCGTCTCATTTTGTGGGGTCGTCAGTGGCCTTTGGAGGCCCTCGACAGGGGCCAGCTATCAGCACTGGACCCCCGCCCAGCCATCAGCAGGGACCTACGAGGGAGGGAGTCGAGTCCCCCTCTGCTACCAGTGTGGCCAGCCGGGCCACTTCAGGAGGGACTGCCTGTCTAGGGCTATAGTGCAATAGATGCTCCCCGCAGCGAGCACTGGAGGCCGAGCAGGTGATCGTGGTTCCCAGGCGCATGGGGGAGGACAGTAGTCACGGGGAGGATACCAGCCAGCTGTCACTCGCTTAGTCCTGGGCTTGGCTGTTTTGTCTGCACCCCGGACTGAGAGGTGTCGCGACGTCTTGACCCACGGAGACGCCATAGCTTCAGTTTTTGTGGTGACAGGTATGGTTACGATTTTTGGTCTGTTTGGAGTACATATTTTCTTGTTTCTGGTACAGCATACTTTCTTGCTCCATAAGTTTATCGCTAGTTTGGGGTCTGATAGCACTCTATTAGGGGATCCATTTGTGATCAGAGACCTAGGTGGCTAGCTATTTGTAGTTGGGGAGGTCTACACAGACAGTGAGGTTAGCATTGGGGGACACAGCCTCCCTGCTGATCTGATTGTGATAGCAATGAAGGATTTTTGGCGTAATCCTGGGAATGGATTGGTTGTCCGCCTACCACGCCTTGGAGGGCTGTTTTGGGAGGAAGATCGGCTTCTCCATATCGGAGGTGACTTCCTTTTGAGTCTCACGGACGGCCGGAGTACGGAGGTTTCAGGTGCATATCTGCGCTTCGAGCAGCGAGATTTTTGAGCCAGGGGTGTGAGGGCTTCCTAGCCTGTGTGGTGGCAGAGCCCAGCCCCGTGACAGACTTTCATAGCATCCCAGTGGTTAGAGAGTACCCCGACGTGTTTCCAGAGGAGCTGCCAGGACTACCATCCGAGTGTGAGATCAAGTTGAGATCTCATTGGTATTGGGGACTAGCCCTATTTCTACTGCACCGTATTGGATGGCACCAGTTGAGTTGCAAGAGCTCATGTCACAGCTACAGGACTTGTTGGAGGTCTTTATGAGGCCCAGTACGTCCCCATGGGGAGCCCCTGTGTTGTTTGTAAAGAAGAAGGATGGTACCCTGCGCCTTTGTGTTGACTACAGACAACTGAAAAGGGTCACCATCAAGAATGAGTATCCGCTGCTGAGGATTGATGATTTGTTTGACTAGTTACAAGGTGCCACGATATTCTCCAAGATAAATCTGAGATCAGGCTACCACCAGTTGAGGATCAAGGAGATCGACGTCTCCAAGACAGCTTTCCGCACCCGATACGGACACTACGAGTTTTTGGTTATGTCGTTTGGGATGACCAACGCCCTCGCTACCTTTATGGATTTGATGAACAGGGTTTTCAGGCCACATTTGGATCAGTTTGTGGTGGTATTTATTGAAGACATGCTCGTTTACTCGCGAGATTAGGCACAGCACAGACAGCACCTGCGGATGGTTCTGGATACTTTGAGACGGCGCAGGCTGTATGCCAAATACAGCAAGTGCGAGTTTTGGTTGAGGCAAGTGACTTTCTTGGGCCATGTGACTTCAGGGGATGGCTTGGTTGTGGACCCAGCCAAGGTTGAGGCAGTACTCAGGTGGGAGAGGCCACATACAGTGACAGAGATACGTAGCTTCTTGGGACTGGCAGGTTACTACCGGCGGTTTATCAGGGGTTTCTCGCAGATTGTGTATCCTTTGACTCAGTTGACCTGGAAGGACATGCCCTTTACTTGGACAGACACTTGTGAGGCGTGTTTTCAGGAGTTGAAGGAGAGATTGACTTCAACTCCTGTGCTTACCATCCTAAATAGCAGTGGCAGTTTTGTGGTCTCCACGGATGCTTCGTTGCAGGGGTTAGGGGCTGTGCTCATGCAGCGGGGTCACGTTGTCACTTACGCTTCACGGCAACTGAAGCCCCATGAGCATAGCTACCCAACCCATGACTTAGAGCTGGCAGCTGTTGTCTTCGCGCTGAAGACATGGAGGCACTACCTTTACGGTGAGACCTTTGAGATTTTCACGGATCATAAGAGCCTCAGGTATTTGTTTGATCAGAAGGAGCATAACATGAGACAGAGACGTTGGTTAGAGCTCCTGAAGGACTATGATTGCAGCATCTCCAACCATTCAGGGAAGGCCAACGTGGTGGCTGACGCCTTGAGCCGAAATGCACCCACCCACTTGGTCAGTGTACAGGCACAGAGTTGGAGACTTATGGAGAAGTTGGGCAGTTGGCGACCCCTAGAGTTACAAGGGTATTGTGGGATAGTGATGGTGACACGACAAACGAGACCAGAGCTGATAGACTGCATCATCACAGGGCAGATGACAAATCCGTACCTGCAGTCTTTGCGAGACAGAGTGTTGTCAGGGGACCCAGGAGACTTCTCTTTTACAGATGAGGTACTGCGCATGAGGGGACATTTGTGTGTTCCTAGGGACTAGGAGTTGTTGAGAGAGATCCTAATTGAGGTGCACGGGTCCAAGTTCACCATACATCCCGGGAACAGAAAGATGTATCATAATCTAAGACGTGACTTTTGGTGGAGGGGGATGAAGCGGGATGTAGGAGAGTTCGTGCAGCAGTGTTTGGTGTGCCACTAGGTGAAGGCCGAGCATCAGAGGCCTGCAGGGTCATTGCAGCCACTTCCTGTGCCAGAGTGGAAGTGGGAGAGCATCACCATGGACTTGGTGGTGGGCTTACCCGTTACCAAGCGAGGATACAACGCAGTCTGGGTGATAGTAGATAGATTGACGAAGACGGCATGCTTCTTGCCGATCCGAGTCACCTTGGGACCAGCGCAGTTGGCAGAGAGGTATATTCATGATGTGGTACGTCTGCACGGAGTTCCACTTGAGATTGTATCCAACCGGAATACCCATTTTACTTCCCAGTTTTAGGAGGAGTTTCAGCAAGCCTTGGGGACACGGTTGAGGTTCAGTACGGCGTACCACCCCCAGACGGACGGACAGTCAGAGCGCACTATACAGACACTTGAGGACCTTTTACGTGCCTGTGTACTAGACTGGAGGGGCTCTTGGGAGGAGCACTTACCCCTAGCAGAGTTTGCATAAAATAACAGCTATCACTCGAGTGTCGGCATGGCACCTTACGAGGCTCTGTACGGATGGAGGTGTACTGCGCCCTTGAGTTGGGTTGAGGTGGGGACCAAGTGGGAGGTTGGCCCCAGGCTGATCCGACGGAGTCAGGAGGTGATAGAGCAGATTCACAGACGACTTCGCACTGTCAGGTGTAGACAGAAGAGTTATGCCAATCGGAAGCGTAGAGAGGTGCAGTTCAAGGGTGGGGATCACGTCTTTCTCTGCGTTTCACCCATGAAGGGCCTGCAGCATTTTGGGGTGAAAGGGAAGCTTGCGCCGAGGTTTGTGGTGCCCTTTGAGGTCATGGAGTGGGTGGGACCTGTTGCTTATCGGCTTGCCCTTCCTCCCCAGCTTTCTGGTGTGCACGACGTGTTCCACATGTCCAACCTCAGGAAGTACGTCGCCGATCCTAGTCACGTTCTGAGCCACGAGAGTGTCGAGGTGGGTGACGACCTAACCTACCCTGAGAGACCAGTGCAAATACTAGACAGAGCCATCCAGAGTTTGAGACAGAAGCAGGTACCCCTGGTGAAAGTCTTGTGTAGGAGCCAGCGATATGAGGAGGCTACCTGAGAGCCTGAGGCGGCGATGTGAGAGCGGTACCCAGAGCTTTTTGAGGGTACGTCTTTTTGGACCGGCTTCGATCCTCTTTAAGTTTGTTATGCGTGTATATTTTCCTTTTCTGCACCCTAGCTAGCTCAAGTTTTAGAGATGAAACTTCCTTTAAGTTTGTTATGATGTAAAGACCCATTCTGTTATCTGGTCAGACATCTGGACCCTTCCCAGACATTTGGAAATTGAAATTTTTGTACGCAGCTTCGCGTCTGCGTGCTGGCTGCGTGCAGACTGCCTTCCTCCCTTTTCTCTCTCTTCTTTTCTTTCCCACAGAACCCTAGCTGCTCCCCTATATAAGACCTCCTTCCCCCTTCCTCTCTTCTCCACTCCATCACCACCACCTTCCTTCCTCTCCATTTCAGCGAGAGGGACGAGCGAGAGAGAAGGCATGAGAGCGAGGAGCGAGGAGGAGAGGCAGCATAAAGAGAAAAGGAGGAGCTTGAGCTCGCGAGTTCGAGGGAGCTCGCCAGAGGATGCACGGCCAGAGCGGTGTGTGCGGGAGGAGGACCACGTCAGGGGGGAACGTCCTCAACACTCTGCTGCAGCCGGAGCTGCAGTCAAGGAGGAGAGGCCACGGCTACGCGAGGCGAGGGGAGCAGGAGGTCGGTCTGGTTCTAGGTTTTTCCCAGAATCAGACATCTGGTGTGTCGTCCAGACGACGGGTTGGACGTCTGGTGACGACACCGGACGTTTGAAAGCAGAGTTTCGCAAAGGTACGTTCCTTTTGCGGTTACGGCCATGCAGGCCTCACCACAAAGTCGATCTACATAGCTAAAAGTAGGCTATTTGGTTTGTCGCGTGCAGGGATAGCTTCGGGAAGGCACGAGGCACGCCCTCCCACGCGTTTCGGATGTCTGGATAGCTTACCAGACTACCGGAAGCACTCCCAGATGATTAGAGGAGATGTCGGACGTCTGGAGCTGGGTCCAGACGGTTAAGTAGGGGTTCTGGATGTCTGAAGTCGACGTAGGAACCTGAGGTGAGACCCTAGTGACTTTTAAGACATCTGGACCTTGTGCCATACGTCTGATTTAGGTCTGCAGTTCTGTTTTGACCCATTTAGGGTCCGTTTGAGGTCTGTTTTACGCAAACAAGATATCCGTGGTTTCCTTGTCAGTTCTTCTACATGTCAGAATTCCTTATATACTGTTCTGAATGTTCCATTATGGTATGTTCCTTGGTATAAGACATCGATCTGTTGCATGTTCAGGGCTTGCTGAGGCACGTGAGTCTGTCGTTCAAGCCCCAGTACTCCCTAATTGTCTGGTAGAGTGGTTTCCCCTGTTTTAATTACAAAACATGAATGCATATGTGAAATCAGATAACTAGAACCCTAGGATGTGGCATGAATCCTAGGACGAGAAGTACTTGCACTATTTCTATGCGTGTTTGAAATTGCAGTCATAAATGAATAAATAGAAATGTAAATAATTGCCTATTAATAAATGCAAGATGCCTGTGAAATATGAAATGCCTGTGCTAGTTAAACAGTTACCTATGACATTATTTGTTGTATATGTTAAATTGTGGTAATACGAGCTGCATGTGTATAATATGATAATGGAAATGTGAATGATGAAACCTAGTATGGAACAACATGGTGAATACGAGCATGAACCCTATGGGGAATTAGGAGTAGAGCTCCTATAAATAAATGGAATGGATCTGGAAATGTGAGTGGGAAGTGTGCTTGCCCTTGAGTACGTGGTACCAAGGGGGAGCGACTGTCCCCTTTTTAGCGTAGAGCGGAGCTAGCCGCCCTTAGGTTGGGACCCGGGGTTAGGAATGGCTACTATACACCGACTCCTATTGGCCCTCGCGTACACAGTACCGAGGAGAGATATTAGTGTAGGGAGGGAGTTAGCCACCCCACGGGACCTGGGGTTAAGCTAGCCAACCTACACTGACTTTTTCTTTAGCCCTCTAGGCAAACCGGGGTAGTAAGACGAGGGTGCGTGGACTGTGGAGGGAGGAGACCCCTGTTTGGTTCTGAGGGGCTAGACCCCTGTTGCTGAGAGGGCTAGGCCCTATACTGTTCCGTGTTGTACTTTGGGAGTACCCGCTAGCGGAAACAACTGACCGCGTGCCAGTGCGGGGTAGCTACCCGTGCGCTTATCGCGCGTGCCGTAGTCACCGCTACGTCTAGACAGTGACCTTGGGGTGGTTGACTGGGTGTAAGATTACCATGGGGGACTCTCCTGGCCAGGAGAGTCCCCCATGGTAATCTTACACCCAGTCAACCACCCCAAGGTCACTGTCTAGACGTAGCGGTGACTACGGCCAGGAGAGCACCACGTGTGCCTTCTACTCTTGGAAAAGACTGCAATCAAGATCATTCCCATGAGGAACATTCGAGATCAAGAAAGAAATCTGAAAGTAAACCAATGGGTGGAAAGGAATTACTTATAAAATAAAATAATTGGAAAAGATAAATTTACCTGTTAGCTTTTACTACTTTAGTTAGTTTGGTTACCACTCTCTCAGCATTCGTTGACTCCGTTTTATTCATAACCCTTTACAGGTCCAGGAGTTGAGCAGCCCGAGTCACTGGCTGCAGAAGGTATTGGGCCCAGTCAAGCCCAGTAGTAGTTCGTGTTGTTGTTGTACTTCATTTTTGCTAGTGAGTTAGACTGTTGTTACCATTTTTGTTTCTGTACCTTGTTCTACTTTATTGTTGTGGTAGTGATATGTACTGTTAGCAGCCTTTATTTCCTTTACTGCTTATACTCTTTTACTGTTAGTTACTTAGCATAGTGAATGTGGTTTACTTTCCTACTTTTTTGTTATTTCTTATTGGACGACTGGGTCTTGGGATTAGTTGAGTCGAGCCAGTCTCAGGTCCTGTAGGGATTCGGGAACCGAGTCGTAACACTGGGATATTCTCAATTGCCTCAAGTAGTGGTATGTTCACTTTGACTTGTTTAAAATCTCAAGCCACTCCTTAGATTAATTGGTTTTCTTTTACTTGGATTTGTTCAAGGCTTCAGGAAAAGGTGCTTGAGAGAAAACATGAGTGTTCAAATCTTGAGTCTTGTTTTCTAGATTAGCCTGGTCTCTCAGGTCAGATTCAGGCTCCTCAAGATCTTGGTAAGATTTTGATGTAGAAGGATAAGGATCTTGGATTTGTTTCCCACTTCTCAAAGTAACAGCACAAGCATAGGCATTAGGGTTAAAAGGGTGAGGTGGGTTTGGCAAGATAGGCTGAGCCTAGGTTGGGTTGGGGTTAACAAAACCAGGTGGGTGCTAGGGAGTGGGTTGAACTATGTGTGCTTGTTGCTCCCGTGTGGTGTTTTGGTTAACCCTATTGAAGTTTCCTGGGTTGGGGATGGGTTGGGATGGTAGCATCCCATGTTGTCTAGCATCAACTAGTTGGTCTAGTCGTCCCATCAATTCTGTCCTCAATCGATTTATTTCTTCCTTATGTCTTAGATTCATTTCTTGCATTTCCTTGAGGACCAAACTCAGATCAAAGGGCTACTTTTCCTGAGTAGGTTGTGGCTGATATGTGTGTGGTTGTGTGTACCAACTAGGTTGCCCTTAAGTGTTTGGCTTAGTCAAGTTAGGACCCTAGGTAGGTTTCTGACTTGACCAAGCAAAATTAGGATGGTTGAGCCATCCCAGGTTGTAATTGTATGAATAGGGATCATTTCTAGTGTAACCCTGGAGTGCATTCACATCCTCAGGATAACTAGGCATCGAGATGCCTAGTTCAAAATTTGAGGGCATCATGGTCCCTCCTTGGTACCCAGAAAGAGATGAGTCCAAGTAGAGTTGGTTCATAGGTGGAGCCATGGACAGGTTATTAACATTGTGCACCATTTCCTGACCTAAAGGGTTGGAGGGTTGGGTGTGGGTTATCATAGAAACTCCTTGGGCAGGCATAGGATTTACTTTGGAATGTGTACCTAAGGAACTCCCGCCCTTCAGAAGGTTGTCCAGTTTCTTATCCAAACACTCTACGTTCTTTCCATGAGTTCCACCTTATCCAATCGTTATGCAATTAACTCTAAATCAATTGAGTTTGAATTATCCTTAACTTCATAAACTCCACTCCTTGGTTGATTTGCTCTATTAAAGGCTAACATTGAGTCACTGTTGAGGAAATTTTCACTCATATTCTCAAATAATTGAAAGGCTCCCTCATCATCTCTACTTAGGAAATTACCCTCACATGTCGCATCAACAAAATTATTTAAATTGTCACTTAACCCATAATAGAAAATATGAGCCAAGTGCCACTTCGGAATCCCATGATAAGGGCATTTCCTAGCCAGATCATTAAATCTCTCCCAAGCCTCATGTAGTTGTTCCCTAGGGTTTTGCTTAAAGGTTGTAATGGCATATCTAAGGGCATTGGTTTTTCCTATGGGAAAGAATTTTTTTAGGAATGTGCTTCTTAAATCTTCCCATGTTAGGATTGGTCTACCAATAGTGCTCAACCAATGAGCAGCTTTATCTTTTAAGGAGAATGGGAATATTTTCATCATTAAGGTACCTTCATTCAAGTTCCTAGGGCCAAAGGTCCTTCCTATGTGTAGAAGTTCTTCAAGGTGGTGGAAGGGGTCATTAGACTCGCGGCCATGGAAGTGAGGAATCAGATTGATGATCTGTGATTTGAGTTTAAAATCTTCCCCATCTTGAGGTACCCTAATAAAAGGTTCAGGTTGGGCCTCAAGAGGATTGTAAAAGTCATGGAGAGGTTGGTCTGCTCTTTCGTTTTGGAGTCGAGTAATGGCCTGCACTATGACCTCTATTTGTCTATCATGACGTCAGCCTTGCTTAGTGATCTACCTTTCTAGAAGAGTCATTAGATCCAGATTTTGTTCTTCCTCTTCGATTTCATCTTCCTTGTGGTGACTAGCCATTAAAGAGGGTTCAGATTCAGATTCTGAACAATTAGGTCTTCTCCTAGCATTTCTTCCTAAAGGTGGTAGCAAATCAGGATGTAGAGATCTTCTACCTTACCTGCACCAGAAGAATGTCTGCAGATGAGAGAGAGAACACAGATGAGAAAATACCCCACCCTTTCAATGCAAGTAACCAAACTAATCCTTAGAGTGTAAACCCTAAATAGACTTAATCCTGGTTCCCCAAAACATGACTAGGTTAGGTCAACCCTTGAATTACTTGGCTGGCCAGAAGGGTGGGACCCCTTAGGACACCCCACATGGTGGGACACCACTAAGAGTTAACGCGGTTACCGCACTGACTTTTCTTGTCACCAATGGGTCTAGGTAGACAAGGCCTTAACCTTAACCCAATCTAATTTCAAGTCCCCAAGAATATTAATTCTGCCTAAGGCACGTCTACTCAGTTCTAGGCTTAGGCTTGATGTGCTTATGGAATATGATGGGTGTTAGGGGGGTGTTGCCCTTAAGATTCATTTTCAAACATGTGAGTGCTCAGGTAAGGGGTTCACAAGCAATTTTTTTATCATGAAGTGAATTTTAAGGTTCAAATGCTTGCATTAGTCGATTTTAGGATTCACTTGAGTTAATATCTTCAATCAAGGGTTCTGATGAGGCACACAAGAGTTTTGCAAATCCCAATTATTTGATAGATCTCCTTTAAGAATGGAAATGTAGGTGTGCTCTACCCTAATGTGAAACCCTAAAAGTAGATAATATTAGGATGATTATTTTAAGTTCAAAATCAGAAGAGTGGTGCGACCCAAACAATGCAATCAATTGGTCTTGTTGCACCATTAACTAGGCACTCAGAAAATATTTTTTTCAAGAATTTTAATGAAAGTTTTTTATTTTTTCTAGATTTAAAGTGTACTAGGGGTTTTGCAGTCTATTTTGACCCCCAGTTAATGATTGAGTAATTCGTGGAATCAAACATGTAGAAAATATTTCTATCAGATTTTTCCTAAATTCTTAATTTCAACAGGAATTCAGTGTCACAAATTTCAAGTCAATCGAAGTTGTATAAAAAGTCTTATGATATTTTGAACTACGAAAAATCAGGAGTAATAATCGATTTGATAATAGATCAATATGCAAATTTTCAAAATTTTTTATAACTCAGATTTGTACTAAATTTGGATATGTTGCTCTTGACTTCAAAATCCACGGTTATAAAAATGTTGGAATTTTTGGATTTACAGATTTTCAGGAATTGAATTTTTAATATGAAAGTTTGTTTCAGCTCGAAAAATCACCAAGAGAGATTTTTTTTTTTTTTCAAAAAGCAACCAAATGCTAACCAATCCTAAGGTTCAAGCAAAACACCTAATTTTTTGAATTTTTTTGAAAGGAAATCTAACCTAATGTAAGCTATGAGTACTTACCTGAGATTCGAACCCGATTTTTTTTTTGTTGCACGTATCTTCCTACAATTTTGTGATTCCTGCGCAATAAAAAATAACAAGTTAGAATCTCAACTAATCACTTTACAAGAAAAGCTTTTAAAATTTTCCATTGCCTCCCTAGTGATGAGCCCATATTTGTGGGCTAATTTATTATTTAAATGCTTAGACATTAAGTTTATAGCTAGATATACATAGCATGTATTAATATGTAAATAAACTAGTTTACAAATATACTTTCATGTATATTTCATTCATGTCTAAGCATGCATTAGAATAAAAGTGGCTAGTTATAAATTAGTTTGCATACATGCATTACATACATAATTTAAATAAGAGTAGGATTTAGTATTTCTTATGGGTTTTGTACATAAATAACCCTCATTTAATTTCTTTATTTTATCTCCAATGGATGCATGCAGGAGAGTGCGCCGGCTAAATGCACAAGTGACAATCGTGGATCTTTGTTCCCACGATCTGCGTCGCTTCACCTCTTCTTCAACCAACGTCTGCCTCCACTGCCCGCACTCCTCTTGCAGCATAAAAGAAGGGAGAGCCTCAACCAGGCTCTAGAGGCCACCACCATCCCAAGCCACCACTGTGCAAAAGCCTTTGAGCTTCTCCATTTCACCACCACCGGCCTCGATTGTGACAGTTGCTCCACCACCGTAGGCATGCGTCGTGACAGGATGCTCCGCCAAATCGAAGCAGCTACGTTACTGTAAGCACCTCAGTGTGCACCCTTCCATGTTGCATCACCGCCATCACCAGCAACCATCTCCAATTCCTCGCCCCTGCGCCAGTTAAGACGTCTGGGAATGATCCCAGAAATTTGACCTCTGCCTTCCTCTTCATTTTTCCTTCCTCTGTTTTTCCTCCACCAAAAAGAACCCAAACACCCTCTCCACGTGCCTCCACTACCCTCATGCAAGCACCACCTGTAGCTGCGCCATTCCTACGCGCCCATCACCTCCGTGCCTCACCACCCTCGCTGCACCTCCACGTGCACCACCCTTCCCGCACGGCCTACTCGTGCAGCCTTCCTCGCGCCTCCAGTAGTCACAGCACCCCTCCAACGCACCCAGCTCGCGCACAGCAGCAGCGCGCATCACCTCCAGCAGGAGCACCTTCTCCTCCATGCACGTGCGACCTGCACGTGCTCCGCCAGCACCTCCACCCACCCCTTCAGCACCTCCATCACCCCCGCAGCTCCAGCACCTACGGCCAACGTGCCTCCAGCAGCTGCGCTCCTTCAGCAGCGCGCCGCAAGCACCTGCGCACCTTTAGCAGTTCGCGTGCCCCTAGCAAGTGCAGCTAGCAGCCACCGCCAGAACACACCTTCACCGAAGCTCTGTCTGGCTAGCTCCGGCCACCTTGCAACTCATCGCCGCCATCGCTGCGAAGCCCTCGGTTTAGAGATCTTCCTCCGAGCTTCGCACCTCCGGCCATATCCTCATCCTCGTGCACGAACAAAGGGAAGTTTTCCCATGTTTTGCTACAGTAAAGCACCTATTAGTTTTTACAATTCATGCCATTGTGAACTTCATTTTCTGATTTAATTATTATGGTGATTTTATGCAAAGAACCTCTGTCTTTCTCGTAAATACAATATCAGCATGTTAAAGTCTTATTATCTTAATTGAAAAGCGATTTTGTCTTGATTTCTTGACGAAATTAATAGTGAACATCAGTTTTTGACCCTTGCGAGTTTAAATAGGCCATTGCCTCCCTGTGGATATGACCCACTCCTAATTGAGTGGTTATATTAATTGTTGATTAGTCGATTTTCCACCACTTGCATACTACAACAATGCGTTATTTCATGTGCGAAACTTAATCGAAAGTGGAAAATCGGCACATCAAATGGCACCATTGCCAGGGAGACAACAGGCTTGTTAAACTCGCATTTATCTATTTATTTGTTCACACATTATTTTTGAGGCATATTTAACTTCAATCTTTTTGGTGTGAGGTACACATATCTTCTACATCTTACCGCACCAGCCTCAGAGATCAGGTGACCCTCACCACCATTCGTTGGCCACACATCAGGAGCAACATAGCTGCCGTGTGCATAATTGAGGTGGACCTTGAGCCACAATTCGGAAGAGAACATTTTGAGGAAGCTGCAAACATCAACTCCTCCATTCCGAATAGATAGAATAGATAGCATATTAGATTAGTTTAGATTTAGTTTAGACTTCACATACATTTGGTTTGGGACCCTTGTTCTAGGGTACAGTTTTAGGGGTTTGTTTCCCGATTTTGTTTTAGGCTCTTGTTGGGTAATTTTTGGGAGTATGTTCCTTTTTTCTTTAGATTTAGGTTTTCAGTTTCTTTGTGGATTGATTTTATTTTTTCTTGATTGTGCATAAGTAGCTAAAAAAAAAACAAACAAAACACGAGTTGCCTGCCCTTAGGACGAACCATTCAGATCTGTATGAGCAGCCTCTAGATTTATTTCTCTGTATTGCGTGCATTCTCGCATGGTTGATTACTGAGAGCAAGGTACGCATTCTCTTACTTTGCATCCATATTTTGATCACGCATTGCATTTTGGACTTAATTCTAAGACCACATAAGTTGTCTTGAAACAATTTAACAAGTGGTCACATTTTTTGAAAAAGGACTAATTAATAGGAGGAACATATAAAACCTAAGGAGTTGATTTGAGATATTGTGTTGTGATTCAAAAAAAAAAAGATTCAAACCTTTTCGGTGTATGCACACTTGTTTGATCCTTGCACCAAAGCACGCATTTAGACACTCCTAGGTTTTTGAGCTTTTAGGAAAGAACTCTCCTATCATTGGATACCAAAGTGATTACTTAAGCTCAAAGGTTTTGTAACTTCAAGGAGGGGGATACCCTGTCATGGATTTTTCAGGGTAGTTAAGAAGCACCGCGAAAGCACAGCTTCAAAGGAAGGCTTAGGCCTACTTGCATCCCTCGATCTTCCGTCCTTGGAATACTTTACTAGTTGAACTTTAGGACAGAGCACCTAAGTTCCAAGTAGTTCTTCATTAAGGCATTTCGTAAGTCGACAATAGGCACGTAATTGTTTGGGCAATTTGTATTGTCATCTACAACTGGACTTAAATCTCAAAGGTCTTAATTGATTAAAGACACAAAAGCCCTTTTGAATTGTGTTTATTTGTGTATGCTTGGTAAGCGATCTCTAAGGAGACAACTTGTGTTTAATTTAGAACCTGAAAGGATCCTTAGGAGAGCCAACCAAGAGAGAATAGAATTGTGGAAAACTAATGATCTTTGCGAGATTATTTTATCCCTACCAATCAACCTGGCCATACATTGAGAAGACCTGGGGGGAATAATCCATATGAAATCAAGAGTAGTACCATATCTCTGTTGCCCTCATTCTATGGTACTTCTAGGGAGGACCCTTACAAGCATCTGGAGGAATTCACCGAGGTCTATTCCACAGTGAGATTGCAGGGTGTTACTGATGATGCCCAAATGCGAACCCTCTTTCCTTTCACCCTCAAGGATAAGGTGAAGCATTGGTATCACACTTTAGATGGTAGAGTGGATACTTGGGAAGCCTTGAAGGGAGAGTTTTTGAAAAAATACTTCCCCATGAGCAAGACCAATCATTATAGGAGGGAAATCATAGGTTTTGCTCAACAAGATGGAGAATAATTTCATGATGCATGGGAGCGCTTTAAAGATTTGTTGCGCTTATGTCCACATCATCAAGTGCCAAGATGGCAACTTGTAGAAAGGTTCTACACTGGATTAAATGACAAGCACAGGCAAACAGTGGATGGAGCCTGTGCAAGAACCTTTCTTACAAAAACTGAAGATGAGTCTTGGGATCTTTTGAGACCTTGAGTGAGAATTCTATCCATTTGAATTCTTCCTATTTGAATAGGAAACCCACTCTTATGCAGTGAAAGATTGAGGCAAATGAGGCTAGGGATACCCAGAATTTGGCCTTCCAGATTCAATTGTTGAACCAAAACATGGAAAGGCTTATGACAAACCCTAGCCAACTCATGCTAAATGCCTCTGCTTCTGAAGCTTCTGAATGCTCCATTCGCAACCGCAATATTCACGCTACTGTGGATTGTCATTTGGCCTCCTAATTCCCTGACCTTGTATGGGCGGACTTGAATGCCGCCCAAGGATTCCGACCCAGACCTCGTAATGACCCATTTTCCAACACTTATAACGAGGGATGGAGGAACCACCCTAATTTTTCATGGAGACAGGGGAATGTCTCTAATTCAAGGAATTACAGACCCCAACCCTTTCAGACTTAACAGTATAATCAACCTCCCATGCCCTCCCAACCATCCAAGACTTCTGAGATGGATGAGCTTAAAGCCATGCTAAAAGCCATGCAGGAGAATCAAAGCATGATCATCCAATCTCATGACAAGGCAATCAATGAGATGAAATCACAAATTGGACACCTTGTCGAGGCCATTGATGTAAACACATTTACACTACTTAAAATGTCTATTTATGCATGTTCTTAAGCATAGGATTGCATTTCATGATATAAATATTGCATTACATGCATCATCTTGCATTTAGAGTAGTTTGAATAAAATGGAGGTTAATTGTCTCCTTTTATGTGCTTGGACAGGGCAAATATTTTATCGGGGCCTCGGATCAAAGATCCAACCGTATGGATATGATCAGGGCGACGATTGGAGTTCAACGACTCCAAGATCGCCCTAATCAGGCATCCGTAGCATCAGATAGAGACCGGGGAACCCTAGAAGATCAAGGGCCAGGATGGTGTAAATCTGCACTTCAGATGGAAAATCCGACCACACGGATGAATTCGGATCGACGATCACAGTCGAACGACACAAAAATCGAGTCAATCCGACATCCGTGGCACCATCTACAACTTCCAGAAGATGGACGGCCAAGATGGCGCCACGTGGCGCCATCCCAGCCGCCCAATCGGCCGCAGGAGTCCTGTGAAGTCCGCGCAACGTCTCCTCTCCGCCGTTGGATCTCGATCCAACGGCTGCGGTCGCGCGCGTTTAAAAACGTCCGCGCGACCATTTCGCCCGCGTAGCGCAGCGGCGACGCAGCTGCGGGCGAAGCGGAGGTCGCGGGTTCGAGTCGCGGAGAGGGGATCGAAGGCGCGGGCGAGCGGGCGCGCACGAGCGTCGGATGAAGATCCAACGGCCGCGCGCGCCCGATAGCGTCGACGCGCAATTGGACGCCCTGGTGGGCGCGTGATCGCACGCGGGCGGCGCGCTACGCAGCGGGCGCGGGCGCGATCTAAGCCGTCCGATCTCGCGATCGGACGGCTGAGACGACGCGGACGTGCGTCTGCGTTACGCGCGCAGGCCAGCCGAGCGGGCGCGCGTGGGTGCGGCGGCGACGGCGACGGCGGGGCTTTAGCGACGGTTTTATCCGTCACTAAAGACCCCTTATTTATTATTTTGAAGATGTAATGTCCATTTTGCCCCCACTCCTTGCAACTATAAAAGGAGACCCCCTCCATACGAAATTTTCATCCCTTCCTTCTCCTCTCTACCTCTCCAAAGCTCAAGAGAAGCTTGTCCCACACCCGGGATGCTTCTCGCGAGATAAAGTCCAAATTTTCGTCCCCCTTCGGAAGTGGATCCCGCGACGACGACGGCGTGCTGCTTCGTTCCCGTTCTTCTGCTTCGTCCTCCTTCGTCCCGCTTCGTTCTCCTTCGTCCAGGCGTCGTCCCGTCCGGCTCGTCCTCCAAGCGACCGTCGAGGAGGATTTCTCTCTCCCTATTCTTTTTACTGCTTTCTAGTATAGATTTACTGCTTTCTAGAGTAGTCTATTCGTCCTCCGAGCGATCGTCGAGGAGGACATTTCTCCCTCCATTCTTTTAATGCTTTCTAGAGTAATTGTTTTATGTTTTCTAGTTGTAATGAAAGAACTCTTTTATGATAAATTCCTTGTCTATTCTACATCTCATTTTGATTTCCATGTATAGTATTCTTTCTCTCTCTCTTACTCCCTCTCTCTCTTTTATTTGTTGTAGATACTTAGATAGTTTAAATTGAATTTCTTCGTGACAAAATAAAAAAACGAAACGCAAAGTTTTTAAATCAAACGTTCGCCTCCCTGTGTTCGACCCGGAATTCTTATTTCGGTATAAATTTTATTTGTTGAACACGAATCCTTCGCTTTCGAACTACAACGACGGGTTTTTCCAAAAACCAAACACGTTAGCGTAGATTCGTCGCGCTCAACATTTTGGCGCCGTTGCCGGGGAAGCAACGCTCTTTGATTTCTCTTCGCGTTTTGTAACTTACAAATCATTTACCTCACTTTTCTCCTTTCTTATTGTAATTGCAGGTACTCTTTCGAGACAGGCAAAAGCGGTAGATCGGAGTAAAGTGCTGTGGAAGGTTTTGTAAGTTACCCCCCACCTCCCACCCATTAGATTTCATTTCATCACATAATAATTCAAACATCAATCAACCTAGGTGTTCTTATAAACTCTAAGGTTAGATTGTTTGTTGTTTGACATCCATACTCACTCCAACCCCCACATTAAAAAAAGAAAAAAATAAAAAAAAATCTCACAGAGGTACACAACCTCATCTGATTTTCTAACTCAACCGGTAAACCAATCTTAGGAGCCGGTACACACATCCAAACACATAATTGAGTAAGAAATCAGATTAGGTAATCATTTGTGTGCCTAATTAGGTGGTGCATCAGGCCAGTTGTTTGAGTTGTTTGGGCCGCACCACTTCAAATAAAATCAACTTATCTAGTAGCTGCCAATTAGGTTCAACTCTTAGGGATCTACCAGGCACTCCACATTCTTTTTAAACTTTAAAGGAAAATATCTTCACCTGTGCTTGCAAAACCTGGTGTGCCAATGAAACTTGATTGAAAACACCTAAAGTTGAATCCTAAAAGCTACTAAGCAAGATTTGAACCTTAAAATTCACCACATCAAAAATAATCTTGCTTGAAAATCACTGGTTGTGCACGCACACACAAAGCAATCAATCATTAAGGGCACAACCCATTTAAAGGGCCCATCACATTCCAAAGCACATTCAAACCTAGCCCTAAATAAAACAGAGTAGACGTTGGCCTTAAGGATTGGACTCGCTCTTCAGAACTCAGAACGAGATTATTTTTGATTAGTCTGTTTCTACTGTTCAATCTGATGTCTAGCTAGGGGAGCAGAGTCAAACGATCGCGGCTGGGGGGTACACTAGGAACCGGAGGCGCAAGCCGAAGGAAGAACCTTCTCCCCAGTCCCTCCTTCTAACTGGTTGGATTGAACAGACAGAAGTAGATCAAATCGTTCCTTTATCTCAAGACGGGTTTTGAGAGTCTGTAGGTCTGTAGGCTAACCCATTTAAGGACAGGTTTGATTGTTTGTATTGCAGGGCACCTTTCTTCCTCCCGTATCTCATGAATCCTTCCACATATTTCACGCATTCCCGCTCTTTCCCTCCTGTTGTAAATTATCCTCAACATGACGATTATCCCAATTCGTATTGTAATAGACTATCAGTTAGTTGGGATAATTCAGATTGGGGATACAATTCCGGACCCCCGTGTTTAGGGTCTAACCCTGAACACTTTGATTCTCAATTCTATCCTTCTCAGAGTTGCATCGATTATAGATCGTCCTCCTTTCATGAACAACCTAATGCGATCTACAATCAAGAAGGATACACTGATCCTTACCCATCCTCTGATTTCACTGCCTTTAGGTCATCTCCATCTTATGAACAATCTGAAATGATCTATTATCAGGATGGGTATAACGAATCTCAATTCGTTAATTCCTCTACATTGATGTCAAACCCGCCCAACCCTGAACCAACTCATTTGGTTCAGGTTAATCAGGTTCAAGATAAGGTTCTGGCTAACTTGAGAAATATCATTCAATCTTTAGAAGTTCAGCCAATACCTTGCATTGAGAGATTGGAGCCCCTGATTGAAATGATTGATGATTTAAACAAGTCTTTGTTGGATTGGCTCCAGGATGTTAAGGATAAGAACCCGGGTGAGTTTCTACTTGGGAAATTAGCGAAATTGAGGATGAGATTCGTGGTTGCTTTGATTCAATCTTGGAATAATTCCCAGGATGAACTCTCTTCAGGAAAGCCAATGACAGAACCCGCTCAGGCACCTGTTGGGGGGGACACGTGTTACGAAACTGACCAGATTGAATTAAAACAACCAATTAAGGATGATTTGATTTCTTCACCTGAAATCCCTGAGCCGGGTTACGAGGAAACGTATGTCTCCTTGGAACGCAAAGTGACAAATGATTTTGGGACATACATTGATACGGATCCTGATGGTGAAGATTCAAGTTGCGAAGTCTCACACGAGTTTTCAGATCACGATTTTTGTGAGACGATTGGGCCTGAGGAATCTGATAGATCATTTGATAGCCCAATAACTGAGGAAACTGATCTTATTAGGGCACACGATACGGATCCAGAATCGCATTTTCTGGAGGAATTAATTCAATGCCCTGATTATCAGTTACACCCTGTTGAGCTTATTGATGATTCTAATTCTGAGATAATTAGACCCAAGTCAATTTTGATTTTGCCACATCATCTAGACTTGGAGATTTCAGACGGGGTGATGAATATACAAGAGGTCATGGAATTTGATATGACGAATGAGGAGGATAGGAGCTGGGAAATTCTGATTTGGGAAGTCAATTTTGGAGGAAATGGAAGATTGAGTCGAAGGGTTCCTTTTAAACTGAAACCATCAAATCAGAACCCTTACGACATTTGTTTCGAGGATGTCAAACTCAATCACACATTTAACGATTATCCTTTTGAGCTTCAATTCTCTGTAACCCGACATTTTGGCCTTGGGTTGCATCCTCACAAATCGCAGGCCCGACCCCGCTTGCATTCTGATTTTAGGTTTTGGGTAATTTTTATCCAGAACCTAAGATATTCTCGATTATGGGGTGTGGGTCTGCACCACAATCTGGTCCACATCTGTGGACCTTTGCTGACAGGTCAGAGGATTCTTCTGTTCATTCTAATTCTGACCTGCACATGTGAATTCTTCATTTCTTTTCTTTGTATAGTGTGCCTAGCTGAAGGCACTAAACTCAGCACATATACAGTTCTTTTTCATTTTCATCTCGGAGCGGACCCGATATCCACGCAATTCAGGTGCTTTCTACGCTTTTCCACTCTGTTTTATGTCTTTTTAATACAATGAGGACATTGCATTAGATAGGCATGGGGGGATGGATATTTATCTTTGAATTCATTCGTCAGCTCCGTAGATTTGTTTTTATTATTAAAAAAAAAAAAAAAAAAAATCGAAATTAGGAAAGAGAATTTGGGTTTAAGAAAATTTTCGATCTTAAGAAATACTATATTATGGTTTGAACACAAAGACCCTTCAGGTCTTTGGACTTAATCAGCCTATGTATCCACTAAAATGTGGATTTGTTTTTCGAGTTCTCGCCAACCTGAATTTTATTATAATTGGAATAAATAAGTTTGGGTGATAAGTACACGACTTGTCAACCCGCCCTCTGATTTAAGGGAATTTTGAGTTTTAAGCATCTACACACTTTCTTTGCACTGACTCGTTGTTTGGCGATTTTAACGGAAATTGGGTAGCTAATGAACCTTCTAGGGTGATATGGCTGGCAAGTTATCGTGGGTAACAGCCCATAGGTAGGTTGTCCAGAGCCCAGTCACTGGACCTTTCTCTTTTTGCTGCCTTTAGGTAAATCTTAGACCAGGGAAGCCACCTACTTAAAAAAAAAAAAAAAAAAAATCAAAAAGGAGAAAAGAACAAAAAGAAATAAGCCACACTTCGCCGCACGAGTATGGCTGGCAAGTTGTCGGTGGTAACAGCTCATCGACCGGTTGTCCAGAACCCAGCTCAGAAAATGCACTAAAAATTCCCAAAACACTTAGGAAGAAGCGGAGAAGTAGAATAAACCGGGGAGATATACACTGGATTCACCCTTGTGTTGACCCCGTTAAAAAAAATAATAAAAATAAAAAAAAAATAAAAGTAGGGAGAAAGCTACCGGTTGTAAAGATACACCTTTAGGCAGAATTCTTTTTGAGGTCACCTAGAGGCGTAGAAATCCGAAGTCCGTTTTAATTGCCGGTCAACGAGTCTATCACAATCACAATAAGATGCTTGAAACTTAGGGTTCTTATCAAATCTTGGGTGAGTTGAATGGCCGTAGAAAGCCACTCTTAAACCCTAAAATTTGAAAATCCAAAAAAAAAAAAAAAAAAAAAAAAGTAAAAACAGAAAAAGAAATTTTTCTTTGAATAAGGCGAGGCTTGAGGCGGTCTGCATTTTGGCTGATACCCGGGCACTGTTGTGTCTTTGAAAGTTCAGTTCTTAAGTAGACAATTTCTTAATGATTGAAAATAACTCAGGTCCAAATAATCTAACCTAATTCTTTTATAAATAGCATATAGTTTTTGCTAGGGACTAGCAAAAGATAGGCATGGGGGTATGATGTAAACACATTTACACTACTTAAAATGTCTATTTATGCATGTTCTTAAGCATAGGATTGCATTTCATGATATAAATATTGCATTACATGCATCATCTTGCATTTAGAGTAGTTTGAATAAAATGGAGGTTAATTGTCTCCTTTTATGTGCTTGGACAGGGCAAATATTTTATCGGGGCCTCGGATCAAAGATCCAACCGTATGGATATGATCAGGGCGACGATTGGAGTTCAACGACTCCAAGATCGCCCTAATCAGGCATCCGTAGCATCAGATAGAGACCGGGGAACCCTAGAAGATCAAGGGCCAGGATGGTGTAAATCCGCACTTCAGATGGAAAATCCGACCACACGGATGAATTCGGATCGACGATCGCAGTCGAACGACACAAAAATCGAGTCAATCCGACATCCGTGGCACCATCTACAACTTCCAGAAGATGGACGGCCAAGATGGCGCCACGTGGCGCCATCCCAGCCGCCCAATCGGCCGCAGGAGTCCTGTGAAGTCCGCGCAACGTCTCCTCTCCGCCGTTGGATCTCGATCCAACGGCTGCGGTCGCGCGCGTTTAAAAACGTCCGCGCGACCATTTCGCCCGCGTAGCGCAGCGGCGACGCAGCTGCGGGCGAAGCGGAGGTCGCGGGTTCGAGCCGCGGAGAGGGGATCGAAGGCGCGGGCGAGCGGGCGCGCACGAGCGTCGGATGAAGATCCAACGGCCGCGCGCGCCCGATAGCGCCGACGCGCAATTGGACGCCCTGGTGGGCGCGTGATCGCACGCGGGCGGCGCGCTACGCAGCGGGCGCGGGCGCGATCTAAGCCGTCCGATCTCGCGATCGGACGGCTGAGACGACGCGGACGTGCGTCTGCGTTACGCGCGCAGGCCAGCCGAGCGGGCGCGCGTGGGTGCGGCGGCGACGGCGACGGCGGGGCTTTAGCGACGGTTTTATCCGTCACTAAAGACCCCTTATTTATTATTTTGAAGATGTAATGTCCATTTTGCCCCCACTCCTTGCAACTATAAAAGGAGACCCCCTCCATACGAAATTTTCATCCCTTCCTTCTCCTCTCTACCTCTCCAAAGCTCAAGAGAAGCTTGTCCCACACCCGGGATGCTTCTCGCGAGATAAAGTCCAAATTTTCGTCCCCCTTTGGAAGTGGATCCCGCGACGACGACGGCGTGCTGCTTCGTTCCCGTTCTTCTGCTTCGTCCTCCTTCGTCCCGCTTCGTTCTCCTTCGTCCAGGCGTCGTCCCGTCCGGCTCGTCCTCCAAGCGACCGTCGAGGAGGATTTCTCTCTCCCTATTCTTTTTACTGCTTTCTAGTATAGATTTACTGCTTTCTAGAGTAGTCTATTCGTCCTCCGAGCGATCGTCGAGGAGGACATTTCTCCCTCCATTCTTTTAATGCTTTCTAGAGTAATTGTTTTATGTTTTCTAGTTGTAATGAAAGAACTCTTTTATGATAAATTCCTTGTCTATTCTACATCTCATTTTGATTTCCATGTATAGTATTCTTTCTCTCTCTCTTACTCCCTCTCTCTCTTTTATTTGTTGTAGATACTTAGATAGTTTAAATTGAATTTCTTCGTGACAAAATAAAAAAACGAAACGCAAAGTTTTTAAATCAAACGTTCGCCTCCCTGTGTTCGACCCGGAATTCTTATTTCGGTATAAATTTTATTTGTTGAACACGAATCCTTCGCTTTCGAACTACAACGACGGGTTTTTCCAAAAACCAAACACGTTAGCGTAGATTCGTCTCGCTCAACAGCCATGAGTAAAAGAGAGACTAGGAAGCTTCCCAGTTCATCTGAGGAGAGCCCTAAAGGGAAAGGGATTGTTTTTAGGGAGCATTCCCAGGCGGTGACTATTCTGTGGAGTGGGAAAGAAATTTCCAAACCTGATGCTCCTATAGTCCCACCTTCTGAAAAACCATCCACCTCGTCTTTCGACCTCACTGGAGAAGAGCAGCCCAACTCTTCTCCTCTTGAAATCACCTCACCGGAAGAGGTTGTCCCCGTTCCCGCACTTACTCGACATGACAACCCTTCCACCCAGAGACCGAGAGTGCCCTTTCCAGAGTGTTTATCTGACTCTAGGCAGATTTCTGTTGGCTCATCTGGAACCAAAGATAGGGCGGATGAAATCATGGAGACTTTCAAACAAGTGCAAATTAACCTACCCTTGCTTGAAGCTATCAGAAAGATTCCGCCCTATGCCCGCTTTCTTAAGGACTTGTGCACGAAAAAGTGGTAATAAAGGAAACAGGTCCAATCAAAGGTTGTCCTACCTGATTCTGTTAGCTCAATTATACAACATGGGACGCCCCCGAAACTTAAGGACCCAGGAGCCCCATACATCTTAGTGGTTGTTGGCGACCTACAAATAGACGAGGCTCTGCTTGATCTAGGTGTGGGGGTAAACATCCTTCCGAGCTATGTATATGAACAACTTGGAGGAGGCAATCTGAAGCCTTCCCCTATAATCCTCCAAGTTGCAGACCGTTCTTTGAAGACACCATGGGGCCTACTGGAAGATGTCCTCGTGAGAGTGGAGGATTTCTTTTTCCCCGTTGACTTTCTAGTACTGGACACTGACCCTACGAACAAACCAAACAAGCCCTCTATCATCTTGGGCCACCCTTTTCTTGCGACTTCTAATGCTTCAATTAATTGTCACACTGGGGCATTAAAAATGGGCTTTGGGAACAGGAAAATTCGACTGAATGTGTTTGATGCTTATAAACAAGCTGGATTTGAGGATTGTTCCCAAGTTGAGGTGGTAGATGATTTCATTCAAGAGACAACTCCTGCAATTTTATGTGATAACCCCTTCAGCATGTCATGCTAAATGAGCATTCCCATCTCTTGGAGGAATGTGAAGGGGAAGTGCTAGAACTTGAGAAATTGCTTGGAGTTTCTACTGAGTCTCTTTCCCCATCATGTCTGCCTAAGGTAGATCTGCTACCTGAGATGGGGACTTCTATTTTGAAACCCTCAACCATACAAGCTCCTGACCTTGAACTGAAACCCCTCCCTGACTCTCTCAAGTATGTATTCCTTGGGCCAAATGATATGCTCCCTGTAATCATCTCATCTGCACTATCTGAAGTGTAAGAGGGAGCCTTGTTAGACTATTTATCAAGGCACAAGGAAGCCATATCTTGGATGATTGCTGATATTAAGGGTATAAACTCTACACTCTGCATGCATCACATTTATACTGATGATTCCATCAAACCCTTTCGAGACATGCAGAGATGTCTTAACCCCAACATGAGGGAGGTGGTTAAAAAGGAGATTCTGAAGTGGTTGGACGCTGGGATCATTTATCCCATCGTAGATAGCAAATGGGTTAGTCCAATACATGTGGCACCAAAGAAGGTAGGCTTCACTGTAGAAACAAATGACCAGGGTGAACAAGTGGTGATCAGACCCTAACTGGCTGGAGGATCTGCATTGACTACTGCAAACTGAACACCGCTACCCAGAAGGATCACTTTCCCTTGCACTTTATTGACCAGATCCTTGAGAGATTGGCAGGGAACAGGTATTTTTGCTTTCTAGATGGATATTTTGGGTACAACCAGGTTACAGTCTTCCCTGATGATTAGAATAAGATAAATTTCACTAGTCCTTATGGCACTTTTGCGTTCAGGCATATGCCGTTTGGATTATGTAATGCACCAGTAACTTTCCAGCGGTGTATGATGTCCATTTTCTCGGACATGATTGACGAGTGTGTTGAGGTTTTTATGGATGACTTTTCCATTTATGGCTCATCTTTCGACTAGTGTCTCCTACACTTGGAGAATGTGCTGAAAAGATGTAAGGAGACTGGTTTAGTCCTCAGCTAGGAGAAAAGCCACTTCATGGTACAGAAAGGCATTGTATTTGGGCATGTTGTGTCTAAAAGAGGCTTGGAAGTAGATAAGGCTAAAGTTGATTCTATTTCCAAACTTACGTTGCCCACGAATGTCAAACAGATTAGATCCTTTCTGGGCCATGCAGGCTTTTATAGGAGATTCATTAAGAATTTCAGCAAAATTTCTAGGCCACTTTGCGACTTATTGGCGAAGGAATCTTCCTTCGATTTTGATTCAAAGTGTGCCAAGGCTTTTCATACGCTCAAGGAGGCCTTGACCTCTGCGCCTATTCTCTAAGCTCCTGATTGGACACTCCCATTTGAGCTGATGTGTGATGCTTCAGATTATGCTGTGGGAGTCGTTCTTGGACAGAGGGTTGAGGGAAAACCACATGTGTTGCATTACGCTAGCAAAACTTTAACTGAACCATAGAAAAACTACATAGTCACTGAAAAGGAATTACTTGTAGTTTTTTCTTTGGAGAAGTTTAAGTCTTATCTTCTTGGATCCAAGGTGGTCATTTTTACTAATCATGCGGCAGTGAAACATCTCATTGCCAAGAACGACTCTAAGCCACGTTTAATTAGATGGATTCTACTCCTTCAAGAGTTTGACTTGGAGATTCGTGAAAAGAAAGGAGTGGAAAATGTAGTGGCTGACCACCTGTCTTGCCTTCCCCTTGATGACTCTCAATCTAGAGACATCCACAAGACATTTCTCGATTAAACCGTTATGGCAGTAACACCGACTTCACCCTGGTATGTAGATACAGTTAACTACTTGGTCACTGGAGAAACCCCTGGCTCTTGGGATGCGCAAAAATGGAAGCGATTCATTTCCCAAGCTAGATTCTTTCGTTGGGAAGAGCCAGAATTATTTCATATTGGACAAGACCAAGTTTGGAGATGATGTGTGCCTGAAGAAGAGCAACAGAATGTGTTAAGATTTTGCCATGAGCTTCATTGTGGAGGACACTTTGGTACTAAGAAAACAACTTTTAAGGTTCTCCAGTCCAATTTTTGGTGGCCTTCTTTATTTAAAGTTGCCCATTACTTTGTTAAGGCTTGTCTCAGATGTCAACGGACTGGAACGATTGGGAAGCGGAATGAGATGCCCCAACACCCTATCCAACCTGTGGAAATTTTTGATGTTTGGGGGATAGCCTTCATGGATCCCTTCCCATCGTCCCATGGATTCGAATTTATCTTGGTGGCAGTGGATTATGTCTCCAAGTGGATAGAGACCATTCCTACATGCACAAATGACCACTCTGTGGTCTTGAAATTTGTGAAGGCCAATATCATATCTTGCTTTGGCTGCCCCAAGATGATTATAAGTGATGGGGGACCTCATTTCTGGAACCATCATTTCAATCTACTACTCAGGAGTCTGGGAGTAACTGACAAGATTGCTACCCCTTATCATCTTAGACAAGTGACCAGGTTGAAGTGTCAAATAGGGAGCTCAAGAACATTTTAGAAAAGACTGTTAGGCTAAATAGGGACTGGTCCCAAAAGCTCGATGGCGCTTTATGGGCTTATTGAACGGCCTACAAAACCCCTTTGGGTATGTCTCCCTTCCGGATTGTGTACGGGAAAGCTTGCCACTTACCCGTTGAACTTCAACATAGGGCACTTTGGGCTATCCGAAGTATCAACATGGATTTAGAGCAAGTTGGTAAAGCACGTTTACTAGAGTTGACTGAGCTTGAGGAGCTGAGAAATGATGCTTATGACACCTCCCAAGCTTATAAAGAGAGAACTAAGGTCTTGCATGATAAATATATCCTTAGAATGACCTTTGAGCCCAACCAACAAGTCTGGCTTTTCAATTCTAGACTTAAGTTATTTCCACGAAAATTGAAATCACGTTGGGATGGGCCTTACGATATTACCAAAGTGTTTCCACATGGGGCTGTGGAGATTAAGAACCCTTCCTCTTCAGCACCACCCTTCACCATCAACGGCCAACGATTAAAACCTTACGTTACTTTGGATGGCCATCTGGTTGACGAGGTCAATCTTGAGGAGCCTTAGCTCCTTTCTCTTCCACCTCAGGAAATATCTTTCCTTGGTCATTCTACTTTTAATGCGAACATTGTTTGAATTAGGCATGGGTGAATAGGACCTGAGGCATCTGTACATAGCATTTATACATAGTGCACTCATGCATTTAGTTAAAACATTCTGCATTGTTAAAATAAAATAAAAAAAAACATTATTGAGCTTAACTGGCTAGGCCTTGCATTCTTAGGCAGACCGGAACTTTAGGTTAGACTCTGTTGACTCTAGGTGTCTAACTTTAGAAGCTAAGTTGAAGTACTAGCTCTAGACCTTTAGGGTCCTTTGTGGACTTAAAAACTCAAGTAGGAGTTAAGTTGCAGACCATTCCTTGAGAGGTTGAGGAAGGAAAGCTAGGGATTAAGTTAAAGGCTGGGTAGTGCTTGGTGTCTTTTTCTACCTTTTGGTTTACGGGTCCTTGTAACCTAAGCATCCATAATTCACACACTCTTGGTCTTGTGTAAATAGTGATCACCCTAATTCCTTTCTTGGAGAAAAATTTTGGTTCTCTTAGTTCTGACTTAGGAGAAGCTTGAAAACACAAGTTGATTGGAAGAGTTCCTACCACGTTAGAGGTGGAGTACATACTCACCTTGAGGATGCGATGATAACATGTCACCTCCTCGGCGCTTGTCTCTTAGGATATCCATCCTATTGGGGGCATGTAAGCACATTGTGCGATTCAGGTACCATGGGCGGTCCTATCTCGAAGTGTCGATTGCCACAGGCCTAAATTTGCTTTAGAAATCCATGGACGATACTATCTCTTAGTGTCAATTGCCAGGCACCCTTCGAGGTTTGGTGATGGGGACAATGAATCCGACACAGATCGTGCTAATAGCTTATCTAAGGTTAGACTTAGAGGAATCAAACAAAAAAATTATATATTAAAAAAAAGAAAATCTCTTTCTTACTCTCTTTCCTGGTTGGCAATCAAACCAACCTCAAATAACTCAGACCAACGCACATGCATGGATGCTTTAATCTCTAGGACCAATAAACCCTAGGGTAGAGTTAGAAATCAGGGAAACCTATGCCTACAACTCGTCTTTACTCGACCTAGTCTGTAACTTAGTAATTACTTGGGAACCTTAGGTCTAAAGTCTGAACTTAACGTGTTTCTAAAGGAAGATCGATTGAGTTGGCTAGTCCACTTGAAGAATTGGGTTATTGCTTGAATTTGCTAGGGATTAGCAAAAACTAGGCATGGGGGCATTTGATGAGCCCATATTTGTGGGCTAATGTATTATTTAAATGCCTAGACATTAAGTTTATAGTTAGATATACATAGCATGTATTAATATGTAAATAAACTAGTTTACAAATATACTTTCATGTATATTTCATTCATTTGTAAGCATGCATTAGAATAAAAGTGGCTAGTTATAACTTAGTTTGCAAACATGCATTACATACATAGTTTAAATAAGAATAGGATTTAGTATTTCTTATGGGTTTTGTACATAAATAACCCTCATTTAATTTCTTTATTTTATCTCCAACGGATGCATGCAGGCGAGTGCATCGGCTAAATGCACAAGCGACAATCGTGGATCTTTGTTCCCACGATCTATGTCGCTTCACCTCTTCTTCAACCAACGTCTGCCTCCACTGCCCGCACTCTTGCAGCATAAAAGAAGGGAGAGCCTCAACTGGGCTCTAAAGGCCACCACCATCCCAACCCACCACTATGCAAAAGCCTTTGAGCTTCTCCATTTCACCACCACCGACCTTGACTGCGGCAGTTGCTCCACCACCGTAGGCGTGCGTTGTGACAGGATGCTCCGCCAAATCAGAGTAGTTGCATTACTATGAGCACCTCAGTGTGCACCCCTCCACGCTGCATCACCGCCATCACCAGCAACCATCTCCAGTTCCTCACCCCCGCACTAGTTAAGACGTCTGGGAATGATCCCAGATGTCTGACCTCCACCTTCCTCTTCGTTTTTCCTTCCTCTATTTTTCCTCCATCAAAAAGAACCCAAACACCCTCTCCACATGCCTCCACTGCCCGCACACAGGCACCACCTGCAGTTATGCCATTCCCGCGCGCCCATCGCCTCCGCACCTCACCACCCTCGTTGCGCCTCCACGCGCACCACCCTTCCAGCACAGCTTGCACACGTAGCCTTCCTCGCTCCTCCAACAGTCACAGCGCCCCTCCGGCAAACCCAGCACACGTAGCCCTTCACGTGCACAGCAACAGCGCGCATCACCTCCAGCAAGCGCACCTTCTCCTCCGCACGTGCGCGACCTACACGCGCTCCACCAGCACCTCCATGCGCCCGCCCCTTCAGTGCCTCCATCACCCCTGCAACTCTAACACCTACAGCCAACGTGCCTCTAGCAGCTGTGCTCCTTCGACAACATGCAACACGCACTCGCACGCCTCAAGTAGTCCGCGCACCTCCAGCAAGTGCAACCAGCAGCCACCTCCGAAACTCACCTTGACTGAAGCTTCGTCCAGCCAGCTCCAGCCACCTCGCAACTCGCCGCCACCACCACCGCGAAGCCCTCAGTCTAGAGATCTTCCTCCGAGCTTCGCACCTCCGGCCATATCCTCCTCCTTGTGCACGGATAAGGGGAAGTTTTCCCCTATTTTGCTACAGTAAAGCACCTATTAGTTTTTACAATTCATGCCATTGTGAACTTCATTTTCTGATTTAATTATTATGGTGATTTTATGCAAAGAACCTCCCTCTTTCTCGTAAATACAATATCAGCATGTTAAAGTCTTATTATCTCAATTGAAGAGCGATTTTGGCTTGATTTCTTGATGAAATTAATAGTGAACATCGATTTTTGATCCTTGTGAGTTTAAATAGGCCACTACCTCCCTGTGGATATGACCCGCTCCTAATTGAGTGGTTATATTAATTATTGATTAGTCGATTTTCCACCACTTGTATACTACAACAATGCGTTATTTCATGTGCGAAACTTAATTGAAAGCGAAAAATCGACACATCACCCAGCAACAACGCCAACTTGTTCTCTCCCGAGATGCGTTAAAAATTAATTCTATAGTCATAGTGCAAATCGCGATGAAACAAATAATATTTATAAGGTTTCAGTGAATACCGAGTTGTTCGCAGGGAGGCAAACATGATTTCTATACTAAAGCTTTCTAGAAAGTCACTCTTAAATATTTATATATGTATAGACAAGCGTCAGATATTAGAATTTCATTATCACTTGCAAAGAGTCTTTAAACTATGAATAGAAATAACTATGCTAAAAAGAGAGAAAGAGAGAGATAGAGAGCAGAAGTAGATGACAATGACATCGCTTGTGGGATTCTTGCGTGAAGTACGGTAGCACTTCAGATCCAGAGTGTCTGGATGAAGTCTAGAGAAGAGTTGCACAGAGGGAGAGAGGCTGGAGTTGTATCTAGTGGGAGTTATGGTGGAAGAAATGTTCAATAGGGGGGCCCTGGTCTTCTTTTATAGCTTTGATGAGGGGCAAAGAGGGCATTTTAGCCCTTAAAACCATGCAACTCTAGGCCAATCAAATCTGTCGAACGGGAGATCAACAGCTCTGATTTGGCCTCAAAACACCCTCATTTGTGCCTTCTACGCTCGGATTTAATTTGGGCTTGACATGTGGCAGCCACTCGCGACTTGGATCTCCATTGGACGATCTAGCTTGCCCGCTCCAACGTTGTTGCGCTTTTCTCCCTCCTCGCACGTTCCCGCACATTCAAATTGCGTGCCATTAATCCTCAGTTGTCTGATCACTTGATTGGACAACTTAGAATCTCGCCAGCACTGCCTTCGTTGAAAAGAGCGTGTGAGATCGCATGTAGTGTGCACGTTCATTCTCTCCTGCAGCTGAGGAAGCCTCTGATCGCGCCATGCGGCCGTATCAGTGCTCTCTAATCACCATCCAACGGTCAATCGTGCGCATTCCCACCGACTTCCCAATTTTAGCACTGAGCGCGTCTTGAACCCATGCCTCGCACTTGCGGTCGAGCATGCTCTCGTTTTGCACTGAGGCCACGGATGGGCGAGTTTCTTCTTCGATGCTCGGCTGCTCTCAGCCGTTGGATGGAAATCCAACGATTGAGAGTAACCTTCCTGTTGTTGAAGTGAGGTGAGGCGGGCAACATGGCTTCTTTGAAGTCATTGGATGACGATCCAACGATCCTCGTTTCTTCCTTCAGAGGTTGGGCGTGCGGCAAGGGTGGATACGATGGTGCCACGTGGCACCATTGTGGCTGTCCATCTTCTCTTCTTTGTAACTGGTGATGTAGGCCTCCTATCAGGTTAATTTTTACGCCGTTGGACTGCGATCATTGATCCGGATCCACCCGTGTGGTCGGATCTTTCATCTGAGGCTTGGATCTCTGTCATCTTGCTCTGTGGCCTCTGTTCTTTTTATGGGCTGCACAAGATGCTATTATCTAATCAAGATAGTTTCGGAAGCGTTGGACTCTCGTTGTCATCCTTACTAGATCTATATGGTCTGATCTGTCATTGGTGGCCTCGAATCATCTGCAATTAATTTCATCTCTCTTTTAGTGCATAAAATGACAATATTACTTATGCAGCTACCAAACTAACTATTATGCGAATTACGACACTTATGCATGCATTGTTCCTAAGTTATGCTAGAATCTAACTTAATTCAGGTGGTTTAGGTTGCATGATTGTTGTGCAATCAGCTCCTGAACTACCAGCTGCTGCTGTAGCTCCTAAACCAATTGCTGCTACTACTCCTAAAGTGTTCATTGCTGCTTCTGCTACTGCTGAACCATCTACTACTACTGCTACTAATGCGGCTAAAATAGTAGAGCTGCTGCTGCTGCTGAACTAGCAGAGTTGCTACTGCTACTCCTAAACTACCAACTGCTACTGCAGCTCTTGAACCAGCTGCTGCTCCTAAAGTGTTCATTGCTGCTACTGCTACTGCTGAACCATCTACTGCTACTACTGCTGAATGGCTTGCCACCTCCATGTTCATTGGGTGTAAGGACATTCTAGTGATGTTAAGCCTAAGAATGAATTTGTGACAGAATTATGGAAGGTTCTTCCTTCTGCTCTCAAGGATGT
The DNA here is from genome assembly GCA_037157565.1 of Thalassia testudinum. NCBI lineage: Eukaryota > Viridiplantae > Streptophyta > Magnoliopsida > Alismatales > Hydrocharitaceae > Thalassia > Thalassia testudinum. The sequence continues at coordinate 27,778,248 of JAZHRO010000049.1, forward strand.
AATCGAGAATGGTGAAGAACATCGATGGAATGTGGTACATAGACTGGTAATTACCTTAATATTATTTTCAATTCGATAAATATGTTGGCTATGTTGTCTTTACTAAAATTTCTGGGAATGGAAAGCAACAAAAATGGGTATCTGAATTGACAACTCTCGTGGAATTATACTTGAAGTTGCTCATATATTTGAGGTTAATAAAATGACAGAACATACTACAAGGAAACCAGTTGATGAAAATGTGACCACCTCTGCATCCAAAATAAGTTTTTTGTCCAATCTCTAGATGCAAAACCTGTAAGTATGTTTTAATCTTTCTAGTGGAAAGAAGTTGATGGCTATTGAGCTCAATAAAAACTCAAAAATTATATGTTAGCTTTTTTTTCTTCTCTTCCCTTTACATAAGTGGTAGGTGTAGGCAACACTTGGTTGGCTGTCAAATAGGTTATAAAAAATGAATAGTCAAGATCAGGTGAGGACAAAATCCTCTTTTACTGTGCTTCGATTTTGATTTCAATGACTTTGATTTTGATGTACTTTTTTGTCTGATGGTTTCCGTGATATAAGATTTGACTTACTGTTATAGATGTCATCTTTAGTCTTAGAAGAAGTTTCAATTTCAGACTGAAGTTTCTGTTAAAATTTCTTACTAAGTTCTAAAATGTAAAAGGGAAGATAATTTTGGTTAAAGTAGAACAAATATTCATGTCCATGTGCTTGAAGTAGACCAGTAAAGCAGTATCACAAGTTTTCAATTAAACTAATTTCTGGGAGTAAGCACTGTCATTCACCACTCATAAACTGACCCCTTGAATTTTTAACGTTGGAATCATTAAAAATGTCTTGGTGTGCTGCTGATAATTGTTCAATTGTTTGGATGAATATCATGTCTACTCGTCTAACCAATCACATTTGTTGACCATCTCTCTTTCCATATAGCATGGGCTTGAACCTTTCCAAGGGGACCATTCATAACAACCTCAAGGCAGGGGTTTTCGAGCCTGCAATGAGTAAAGTGAAGATTATACATGTACAATACTTGCATATATAATGTAGTATCAATTTAATGATAGAATGCTACTAAAGATAGAAGTTATTGCATATATGGCACAGTCTTAGCAATGGATTTACTGCAGCTATGACAAAGGCCAACTCCCAATCGCAACACAAGGAAGTGAGGCAGCAGACATAACATGACGGCTTCTTGAATTGTTGGCCTCCAACTTTATTTTGAATTGTTGGTCTTCACAAGGAAAATTTTGCATAGCTAAAGGGCATCTTGGGCTTCTAAATAGGGATGATGTGAAGCACTGAAGAAGCACTGCAACATGAGATGGATGCCAAAGTTTTATGATTTTGCATATGATTTTAGTTGGGTTGATGAAGTGCTTCATATGTCAGGATCCTCGTATTTTTATTTTTTCTATATTTTTATTTTCTTTTCTCTTGTATTACCATTAAGAGGGGCATATGTGCTATGATGATCTGCGAAGTCAATAAAAAAAGACTTTGTACTCATGCTCCTATGTTTTGAGCTTGATAAAAAAATTTATTTCTTAGTAAAGAATAAAATTAAGTCGTATATATAGGCATCATTAAAGCGAATCAATAGATGCAATTAAATAGCAAAAAAAAAAGTGTCATTAAAGTATATCATTAGTGACGATTTAGTGGCATAAGAAAGTGCTATTAAAGCAAATCAATAGTGGCGATTTAGAGACACAAGTAATTGTTGCTAAATAATATCAATAGAGGCAATTAAATGACAAAAACAAGTGTCACTACAGTAAATAAATAGTGGCAATTTAGTGACAAAAAAGCCATTAAATGATGGATATAGTGACACTAATAGCGTCAGTTAAATTGCCACTAATATAAATCAATAGTGGCGAAATAGTGGCAAATAAATTGCCACTATAGAAGATCATTAGCGACATTATTTGCGGCAATTAAAGTGCCGCTAATACCATTGGTTTAACGATGATTGTACAATTGCCGCTAACCTTTTAGTGACGCCAACGAAGGCGGCAATTAAGCAACAATTATTTTAAGTGTCGCTATTTACATATAGCAGCAAATAAAGGCTTATAGTGGCAAATATTAAATGCCGCTAAAGGCCATTTTTTTTGCAGTGTGTGAAGAGGGCCAGATTAAGTTAAAATTCAAGAACAAGACATTACGAATTGATATCTTTAAGGCCTAGAAAGGAATAAACTGTGGGGCGATCGAAGAAGTATGCGACATCAGTTCTTTGGTTGACTTGATTACAGAGGAAATTTCGATTATCCTAGAGCCTCTACCACAAGAAGATCTAGACCCACAGATAAAGAAGCCCAAAGCTAATCCAGACCTACCCATAGCTCCCACCCTATCTTCTAAGGCCCATCCCGAACCCCCACCCATTGTTGATAACCCAGTACTAGAATTGAAGCTCCTCTCGGATCATCTAAAGTATGTCTTCTTGGGTTCTAATCAGACATTTCCTGTGATTATCAATTCTCGACTCACACCTGATCAGGCAACTAAGATGATTTCTATTCTCCAATAGCATCAAAGAGCCATCGGATGGACTCTAGATGACCTGACTAAGATAAGTCCCTCGTATTGCACGCATCATATCTACACCGAAGAGGCTCACGACCATCAAGAGAAATGCAAAGACGACTGAATTCGAATCTTCAAGAGGTCGTGAAGAAAGAGATATCAAGTGGTTAGACGCTAGAATCATCTACCCGATCTCTGACAGCTGCTGGGTGAGCCCCATCCAAGTTGTGCTTAAGAAGGCAGGGCTCACTGTGATTACAACCGAATATGGGGAGACCATTCCAACTCGTATTTCGAATTCGTGGAGAGTGAACGTTCAATTCTCAACACAGTTAATTAAGGTTATTAGTCTTAATTAATTGCATAAAGAATGGACTTAGGTTAACATGATTTGTTAAACCGTTGTCGTTGATTGTAATATAGGGCAAGCTAACCTAACATTTTAGATTTTATTTCTTTTAGCTGGTTGAGTCCAAGTCGTTCATTGGGAGGCATTGTAATTTGATTTACCATTTTCTCATTCTAAGCATAATTTCCTAATTAATCAAATCTATAATTAGATAATATATTAAGCGTATGAACAGTTGCACAAGAATTTAACTCTAAAGCATGGCAATTATTCAATTAATAAAAGAAGAGGTACATGAAAGATTTACAATGAATGACAAGTAATCATAATTACAACATCAAGTGTTACAAGATAAGGCATATAAGAAATGATTACATTATCTACAATGCCTTGTATCACATGAAAAGCTCAATCACTTGATATCTCTTTAATAAGCCTTAGCCTTTAGTGATTAGACGTCTCTTTGCAATCTTCAGATGACTTAAAAATAGAAATTAGACTTCCATTTACAGTACTAGATGTCTAATTACCATTCTTTAATTCTCTTTCTTCAATTCTTTTATTTAACCCATTCTCTCTCTTAGCTCTCAACACTCTCTTCTTCTTTCGTCCTTATCACTGTGCATTCAATTCCCTCCACACTTAAAGCCAATTTTCAGAGCTTTAACCCATGCTTAACACTTAACAAAAATTGTTTGATGGGCAGCCTAGGCTCTTTCGGGGATACACAACGCCCACTAGGGGTGAGACCAGACCCTACTCGAGGCCCAAGCGTAGTTTTATTGGGTGGATTTTAACCATTTTAATCATTTGCACAATTCTAAGTCAAATAGGCCCATACACTCACGCCCACCCAGGCCCATGCACACACAAGTGTGCGCACACGCACGTGCATGGCACGCGCTCAAGAGATCAGATAAGCTTTTCATGTGCCCTGCGCTGATGATCGAATAGGCTCAGTGCCTTTTTGGTTTTATACCCACGCAGGCGTCCCTCCACTTTCGATGTGGGACTATCACAGCTGATCCTCCTTCAGCATAGCATGTTCTGGTTGGCGACTTCAGCCGAGGATTCCAGGAAGCATAATGGACCAAATAGAGCATATGATAGCTCAATGGAAAGATCTAAGATTTGGCTACACGATTTTATCACCAATTTGGTGATTGGATCACTTTTGATCCATGGATTTAAAGGAGGGCCATGTCACTGTTCTCACAACCTGGAATATGCCTTAAAGAGTATATTCAGGTTAAATGACCTACAGATTTGATTAAACTCTCGATTGAGAGCCGAGGAGAGCTTAGGAAATTCTTTCGCGGGTTTAAGAGAGAGAAGGGAGGTTGGATAGAGCTTCAGGAAGCTCCAGAAGCTTAAGAGCTTCTGATTTAGGGTTCAGAGCTCTGATTTCAAAGTGAATTAGACCAACAGATAGTTTAGATCATCGGGAAGTGACTTAGATTGATTCAGTGAATCAAAAAGCACCAATTTGAGTAGGTTTTAGCTTAGAAGATCAACAAAAACTCAAAGAACCACTTTGGGTTTCAGACTGAACCTCAAGTACACTAATCTTGAAATCTTCAACAAACCTCAATGAAACTCATTCAATTCAGCTCCAAATGATTCAACTAAGTAGTAAGAGTCCAAATAACCCATAAAGTCTGAAATTTAAACTCTTAATCTCCAAAATCGAACTAGAGTTGACCATGGAAGCTCAAATATTGACTTTGAAAACAAAGCTTCTCTAATTCAATTAAACTATCCAGAAAGACTAAAATGATCAAGAGGAATTCATTTGACACTTCAAATCCCTGTATTGATTCCTCCTATGGTACTCTCAGGCTTCGTCACCTGTGCTCTAGAGATGGGTTGTTTGTCAGAACAATCCAGAGATTACAAGACTTAAGTGAGGGTTAGCATGGGTTCTATAAGGTCTGCATAAGCTTAAGAACCTAATTTCGAACCCTAACTCTCAACAGGTGTGCCTCTCCAACTCCGCCGGAGTTGGAGAAGACGAAGGTCGATAGAGAGTAATTATCATCTAAATGCAAATCAAACAGGTGGATTAAGTTCCTTTAATCAAATTACGATGAACTGGAGCTTCTCATGTAATTTGGAAGGCTGAGGCTCTAAATGAAGTCGCCTGAGGTTGTCAGAGCTCCGGTGAATGCTGTAAATGACATTGGAGATCAAATCTCCACAAAACAGACCGAGAATGATCTTGATCAATTCTTGAGGTCACAAGGAACCTCAAGAATGTCTCAATTAACTCAATTATTAATCAAACATAAGAATTAATTAGGAATTCAGCAAAAACACCTATCGAGTTCATCTGAACTCAATAGTTGCCCTCTCACTCAATTGAATGAGAGAAAATGATTAAGAAGGTGAGGCGATGATGTTTAAGTGATCAATTACGTGAATCAAGTCTTCTTGAACCGCCATTGATAGTAAGCTCAAGAGGTTGAGGGTGAATTGGGCATGTTATGTGTAGCTATTAATAGGGCTAATTAAAGAGTGGAACAGGGCCCTAAAATGATGATAAGGTGATGAAGGGCCCCTGTTGGCTATTGATAAATCCACTTTCGTGGACCATTTTTTTAGCCTAAAGTACTCTTTAATTAGTTGTTCGTAATTGTTAATTGATTAGGAGTTAAATGAGAATTCACCTTTGTCCGCATATAATCTCATGCAATAATTTTATATTTAATAACATATAACATGATATGATAATTATTTGGTGGATGCAGGTTAGGTGCAAGGCACCTGAAGGCATCAGTCAGACGTCCAAAGTCACATTTTAAGACATCTGGAGCCTAGTCGAACGTCTGGAACCTCCAGCGTGGACTCATTGCTAACCATACATTTTAAGATGTCTGATGGGAACCACCAACGCTTACCCTTTTGTTCCAACCACTCGTGATCCTCTTCGAGAGGTTGGAGAAGTTGGCAGCCACAAAGAACAAGACGGGAGATTTTAAAAAGAGGCCGCTCCAATGCAGCCGGAGGCATCTTCTTCGATCTCCTCCACCATGACCTCTACCTGCAATGTGGACTCAGTATGCACCGTGGCCTCTACTCACCTACCTCCATCCTTCTTCCTCTCGTCGGTTGCACGGTGACAGCGTGCGGCCACCATTGCAGCCACCCTTCACCACCTTCTCCCTTCCCATGCCAACACCACCACCCCTCGACCTTGCACCCACCGCATGCGCCCTCACTGAGCGCGCCAGCCACCGATGCCAGCAGCCGTGCACCCACTCACACCACAAGCCTCCCGCATGCACAACCCGTGCGTACATGCTCGCGCACTCCTACGGCCTCCTTCATCTTCTTCATCAACCAACAGAGACGAACCCAAAGCCACCGCCGGTCATCCTCTTCGTAGCCGGCTCCACAGACCTCCAAACTTTGCTCCATCAACGTTGTTGAACTCGCCTCGCCCTTACGAGGCCACCCATGCCCACGACTGCAACCATCGACCACCCACACGACCGCCGGCCGAACCCACCTCATTGGCCAACCTCTTCTCTGACTGGTGACTTCCGACCACCATCCTTTGTGCTACCACTGCCCATGCGTCGACCTCTCCATCGGTGACCTTTTAGCACAACCTCGCCTCTGGCTGGTCCTCCATCTCCTCGTGTGAGCAAAGGGGAGAACTTCCCTAGTTTCTCTACAGTAAAGGGTTTATTACTATTTACATTGCTATGCCATTGTTGAGATTCTTATTTTGAATATTATATTGGATTTATTGGATGAATTTACAGCCAAGTCCCTTTAGTTTTCCCTAATTAGTTGGCTTATCAAATTGCATGACTATCTTCTCCATCTATTAGCCTCACATTTAATGGTTATATTATAATTTACATTTTATGCCATTGAATATTTGGGCTGATTGATTTTATAGTGAGTATTCTAGTGAAAGAGAATTTGCATGATTGGTCCATCTCTTTTCAGCAATTAAAGATTGGTTATTTGATTCATCTATTAGTGTTCTCTCTTTTACATTAGGATGAATGAATGAAATTATTTTTAAGTAAACAAGAGGGAAACTTATTGTGAGTTTATTTAGCTCGATCCTCCCTATGGATATGACATTTTTACTGTGGTTTAAATTAATATCTATTTTAGTCTTTGATTGAGAGATTTTCCACCATGTGACTACAACAACATATCAGTTTATTACGACTATCTTATATAAGCAAAATTCTCTCCGTCAGCTGTGAAATAAGCTGGAGGCCTTTACCATGGATAGCGGAGATGCTCTGGTGAAGGTGATAGGGATTAGGCGTATTAGGTGATAACAATCAAGGGAAAAGAAGTGGAAGTGATCATGAGATGATAAGGTGTGTGATCAAGTGATGGAAATTGACCTCACCGACGGCAGAGAAGAAAGAAAGAGTTTGAGCTAAACTACACCTACTCCTAAGATTTACTCTCCTAATTGAAAAGCTAATCCTACTCCAAAGAGTTAGAGCTACTTACCTAACGAAGGAGGTGAGGGAATCAGCCATTGGCAGGGCAGAAACAAGATCGAAATTAGACTTTGGTGAGGAAAGAAACTCCGACCGATCGAAGCGGAGAGATTCACAGCTATGGGGTGCTCCAATGTCGTTGGCAGGGCAGAGGAGAGGAAGAAGAGGTGAGAGAGGCAACGCTCCTCGGTGGTAGCACTTGAGAAAGGTGGTGGGAAGATGCTAGAGCTAGGAGGAAACCTACTGAATAACTATGGTGGGAGGAAGGGGTAGGGAGTCACTACTTGTAATCACTGTGGTAGGATGGTATTTATAGGTGCAGATTGAGGTGGAGGTGAAGGTATTTGGATGGGAATAGGTCTAGGTGCATGGAAATAGCAATGTCGGTGAGGTTAATCAGCTAGGTTGATTAGGATTCACGGCCCATCTAGTTTGTCGGATGAAGAGATGGAGGTGAGATTACGTCAAACAGCAACGGCGAAGGCTTTACAACGTGGGATTGGTAGTGATCGATTGGTACGGACATCGGAGGTCGTGGACCGTCCGAAACTAAAAAAGAGGGGTTGAAGAAGACACTATTCACAGGGGTATATTTGTATATAAAAAGGACCTAAATGAAATATGAAGGACTCAAATGAAATGAAAGCTAAGGACCTAAATGTAAACAGTAAGTTCAAGGCTTATTTTAATTTATTTATTTTTCAACATTTTATATATAATTATAAATTAGGTAAATATTATATTTATGCCTTGAAATTACATTTTTACCCTTTTTAGATATATTTATTTAAATGATTAATTTAAATAGGTTAACCACATACTTAGGTCTTTAAATTAATTAAATTAGTTTAAATATTAAATATCTAGCTAAAAGATTATTAATTGAGTCCACAATGTTAATTAAATTATTAATAAGATTAATTGACATTTAATTTAATGTTTTAAACTTATTTTGGGGGTCCTTGGTGTTTTAGCCCCTATATTATAATTAACCCTATAATTAATGTATTCTTAGTTAATTAACTAGGGAAACTAGTTAATTAATGATAACTAGGAGCTATGATGAGTCTCTCATCAGAGAGTCTGCATAGACTATCGATGATTAAATGCCTCCATAAAGAAAGATCATTTCCTGCTCCCTTTCATTGATCAGATTCTCAAGAAACTGGTGGGAAATCAATTTTTCTATTTCCTGGATAGGTACTCCGGATATAATCAGGTGGCAATCCATCTCGAAGGTCAAGAAAAGGCCACCTTTACCTACCCCTACAATACGTTCATGTTCTGCAGGATGCCATTTAGGCTTTATAATGCACCCGCCACCTTTCAGCGGTGCATACTAGTCATATTCTTCGATATGGTAGGTAAATACCTTGAGGAATTCATGAATGCCTTCTCAGTTTTTGGTGAGTCTTTCGACGATTGCCACCTGCATTTGGTCCATATCCTTCAAAGCTACATCGAAGTGAACCTGGTTCTTTCTTGGGAAAAGAGCCACTTGATGGTTCTTGAAGGCATCGTTCTTGAACACCTTGTCTCTGAGAGAGGTATCCAAGTAGACAGAGCTAAGGTAAATCTGATTTCCAAATTACTTGTGCCTACCTTGGTCAAAGACATCAGATTGTTTCTGGGGCACGTCGGATTTTATTGTCGATTCAAATATGATTTTTCAAAGATTGCGGGCCCCTTAACGAAACTTCTCTCAAAGGGTACGCCTTTCGAGATGATGAGTGAGTGCATTCATGCATTTGAAATCCTGCATGACCAGGTCACCTAAGCACTAATCCTGTAATCTCCTGACTGGTCTCGACCCTTCAAGATCATGTGCAATGCGTTTAACTACGCAGTAGGAGCAGTGCTAGGGCAGAAAATCTACGGGAAGCTGGTGGTATATATTATGCCAGTAAGACATTGGACAAGGCTCAATATAATTACACTATTACAGAGAAAGAGCTGCTGGCTATAGTATTTGGTCTGGAGAACTTCAGATCATACCTCTTGGGATCCTATGCCATCATTTACTCAGATCACACTGTAGTGAGGCACTTACTTACAAAGAAGGACATGAAGCCTAGATTAATCTGCTGAATCTTGCTGCTATAAGAATTCGATCTTGAATTGCAATAAGGAGGGGAAGTATAATGTGGTACTGACCATTTGTCTAGCCTTCCTTCTTCAGTCATTGACTCGTCACTTTCTAGATGAGCATCTCTTGGGCATTAACAAACTTCCCTGGTTTGCCAATATCGTGAACTACTTGCTTACAGGGAATGTTCCACCTGATTGGATGACTTCCCGATGGGACAAGCTGATTTCCGATGCCAAGTACTATGTCTTGGAAGATTCGTATATTTTCCATATCGGTAATGACCAAGTGATCTAGAGATGCATTCCCGACGACAAGGTCAATGATGTCATCTCATTCTGTCATGACTAAGCCTGCAATGGCAATTACTCTGAGTGTAAAACCATAGCAAAGATCCTCTAATGTGGGTTCTTTTGGCCCACAATGTTCAAAGACCCACAATCCTATTGTAGGGCATGTGCCCATTGTCAGACCCTCGGCAACATGGGCCCAAGCGATATGATACCCTTAAATCCGATTATCGTGTGCGAAATCTTTGATATCTGAGGAATTGATTTCATTTTTTTTTTAAACAAAAAGGAAAGCTATCGTTCTACGATAGCAATCTGGGAGAGCATGTTATTCCTCGAAACTAAGCTAGGAACTTACAATATAGATTCCCACATATGTATGATGGACCAGCACACATTTACAATTTGTTCCACACAAACCGGCCTCTCCTGAAACAAAAACTCATTTCTCGCTCTCCAAACACACCACATCACTACTGCAATATGAATATGCAGCTTATCACGCATCAAAAAGTTATGCCATAGAATATCCCACATGGGGAGTAGTTCCTTACATGCTCTTCTCCAAACCGCATCAGTCACCACACACGAGGAGAAAATGTGAGTAGAGCTGTCGAGGGGTAATCTGCAAAGCAGGCAAGACTGTAAGGTAATACCCATCCTCCTATGTCTAAGATCGCCTGTAATCAATCTATCCCTCCTTCATAGCCACAGAAATATTTAGACTTTTAATGGGATCTTCAACAGCAATAGTTTTCATCCTATCAAATCCGCCTCATCAAAAATAGACCTCATCATGATCTTGTCATATGCCTGGGCTAGAGTGAAGATCCCATCCCATCAATAGCTATCTTCTAAACTAGCCACTGGTTTAAAGGCCATTAAATCCAGCTGCAGCCATGACTTCTCCCAAGTTCTGGTGCCTTCTCTGCTTGAGTCACCCCCATCAATCCGCCAAGACTCCAACTCAGACCAAAACCTGCTAACCGGGTCCCATTTACTTGTCGCAACTGCATAGACTCTTAGATAAGCATCCTTCAATAGTCCCAAAGTCAACCATTCCTCCTGCCAGAAACTGAAAGAGCAACCATCACCTTACACCGACTGAAACATCTGCCAATTGTCCCTCATTGCTTGTACCACAGATTTCCAGAAAGGGGATGGTTTGATTGGCTGAAGTCGATTCAAAGAGCTTTGAGAATTGCCATAGTTTTCTTTAATAAGGACTGCCCAGTCCTTATTCTCATCATTAAGTAATCCGATGGCCCACTTAAGAAGTAATGCATCATTGAATTCTTTAAGGGATTTTATCCCCATTCCGCCATGTTCTTTGGGCATACACAGTTTATCCCATTTCAAGGGTTGTAAAAATTTACCTTCGTGGCTCGATCCCTTCCAAAAGAATTGCTTCCGCATCACATCAATGCACTTCCAAATGGATTTAGGTGCTTTGAACATAGAAAAGAAGACAGGGACGGAGGTAATCAGAGAATTTAAGAGAATAAGCTTGCCTCCATTGGATAAGTATCTACTACTCCAACCTTCCAGTTTGACTGAGATTTTATCAAACAAGATATTCCAATCACTTTTTTTTTATTTGGTGCATTTCAAAGGTAAGCCCAAGTATCTGATTGGAAGAGTAACCAGTGGCATACCCAAAATAGAGGATATGGTCATTTGTTCATCACCAGAAAGCCCAAAATAGACCAAAGATGATTTGTCCCCATTCAATTTCAGATCAGATATCTCCCCAAAAATCTTGAACATGTGTAGCAGTGCTTGTGCTTTCTACTCTTTCCCCTCTACAAAAAAGATCGTGTCGTCGGTATATTGTAATACAGGAGCCATGGCATTCCTATTAGAGATGGAATAGCCTCTAATTATACCAACCTCTGATAATCTGCAAGCATACCTCGCTAAAGTGTCAACTGCAAGGTTGAAAACAAGTGGTGCAAGCAAGCATCCTTGCCTAACCCCTCATTGCGGTTGAATCCATGCCCCACATGGTCTACCATTTATCAAGGGCATGAAAGAGGCAGTGGTGATGCATCTTTTCATCCATTGTAGCATGTGGATGGAAAACCTCTTCTCTTGAAGACTTCCCATAAATAATACCACAACACTGAGTCATAAGCCTTCTAGAAGTCTACCTTCCAAAGAAGCACCTTACATTTTCTCCAATTCCATCCCATCACCATTTCCTGATCCATGATGAAAGACTCTTGTAACCTATTGGGGAGGAAAGCAGATTGGACTGGAAGAATCTGACCTTGCAATACACTTCGAAGTCTATTTGCCAAAACTTTACTCACCACCAAGTATATAGAGTTCTAGAGTGCAACGGGCCTAAAATTTGGGAAGCTATCTACACTTTGTTTCTTTAGGAGTAAAAAGAGATATGATCGATTTATCTTATCGAAACCATAATTGCCCCTTTCAAACTCCCTGACCACCTCCATCACCTCCACTCTTAATACATTCCAAAATTCTTTGTAAAAAAAAACTTGCACTCCATCTGAACCAGGAGAGCCCTCATTGTTCAAGTCACTAATGGCCTCCTGTACTTCTTCTTCAGATATAGCAGCCACCAGATTGCCAGCCTGCTCGTTGGAGATTCATGGAAAAATCGACCTAGCCATCCTCCAGTCACCCCTGCCCATAGCTCGAGAGGTATTCTTGAAGTACTTGATGGCTGCTGCTCGAATCTCCTGCAGAAAGGAAATTCTCTGATCTCCCACAACAATTGATGAAATATAATTGTGTCTTCTACGTGAACTGGCTGCCACGTGAAGGTATTTAGTGTTGTCATCCCCCTCTTTGAGCCATAATTGTCTAGAGCGTTCACGCCAATCCATTTCCCTCTTCAAATCTTCTTCAGCTATCACCTCCTGCCACTATTTCCGTGTTTCCAGTTCATGTTCAGATAGAATGGAGGTTGATTCCTTAGCATCTAGCCACTGCACTTGCAAGAGGGCTTCATGGCGTTTCTGCTCTCTCTCCGCAACAACAGCAGATCCATATTCCTCTAACATTATCCGCATAAAAGCAAGCTTTGAGGCCAATCTAATTGTAGCTGTACCCTCCACCTGTTTCGCTTGCCACCATGATGCAATCATTTCATGGAATCTCAGTTCTCTAAGCCACGAGCGTCTAAATTTGAAATAAGAACCAACCTAAGCATTCTCACCACTATCCCAAACCAATGGTGTATGGTCAGAGAAAGGACGCTCCAGACCAGCCACAGATGATAGCTGGAATCTTTCCATCAGGTCTGCATTCCCGAAGAACCTATCTAATTCTGATTTCAAACCATTTCCAATTCTCCAAGTAAACTCCACACCCACAGATGGGAACTCATTCAGACCTAAATTTTGCACAGTCAATTGAAATCCCAGCGATGAACTATCCATCAGGCCACTTGCTCTATCCGTTCCTGTCAATGTGCAGTTGAAATCACCTCCTATCAACCATGGGAGCCCCCATGTATGAGTTGCAATCGCTGAAAGATCCTCCCATAGTTCATACCGAGAGTTCGCAGCACATGGTCCATACACCTCAGTAATTACACACTCCAACTCTCCCTGAACCATCTTACACTTACAAGTGATTGCATGCCTAGATTTGAATGTCTCAATCACTTCTAGACAAGCCTTCCTCCACCAAATGGTCACCCCACCAGACCTCCCTTGCGTATTCAGATTCACACAATCAGTACTACCAACCCTCTTCATTTCATTCCACATTGGACTATTATCATCCTCAATATTTGTTTCTTGGATAAGTGCACATTCAAGCTCCCGTTCCTTTAAATATCTTGCAAGTGAGGCTCTTCGGACTCTGTCGTGCAACCCACGCACATTCCATGAGAGGACTCTCATCTCCCCTCTTGAGAAACCCCCTTGTTTGCTTGCTGGGATCGTTCCACTCTAAGCACTGTTGCTATAGAGTTTTCATCCATCCTTCTAGAATCAACATTCCTTCTTTGCCTTAGCTTGTATGGGGATCTACCCAAAGAAGGTTTTGATGTAGCTCTAGCCCCAAACTTCAACCCTTCTGCAGCCTGAAAGGAAGGGTGTTGTCTCAGTGAATTAACTAGGATCTCTTGTAGAACCCCCACAACTGAATTCTCTTCAGCTGCAGGTTGGTCACTCTTCATGTCAGACATCTCCTCCTCTTCCACTCCCATGTGATGGTGATCCTTCCTCTTTTTTGGCTGAGGTGCTTCCTCTAGTGGGTCTCGGCCCAACTGCTCCTGATTGAGTTCCTCCCTCACAGCATCTGCATAAGTCTTCTTCCCATCTTGCTCCTAGACATCTACCTCCACACATCCAAACTGCAGTCGTATTAGCCATGAACTGCCTCCACATCATAGTACAATCTTCTCCGGTACCGACCCACCTATGAAGACATCAACATTAACACATAGCTAACGACCATCTCCTTCCCATAAACCAACCTCTGCATCTTCAGTCAATTTTGCGAACCCTGTTATCATTGAGGCGTTCACATATTTCGATCTCAAATGCAATGGTTGGCCTCTGATTTCCAACCACCCTGATCGAGATCCAGCCCTTTGAGGTGGTCATTCTGACAATGACCATCAAAAGGCGGCAACAATCTCCATAACACTGTTACATTCTCAAAAACACTCGATTGAAACCTAAGGCATTCCACATCAATCATGCCCAATCCAAAAACCACAAACCTTGTGGGAGAAAGAGTGGCAATCTTCCAACTTTCAACAGATAGGGATAGGAATCTTACCAATAGCTGGAGATGCTCCAGTGAGGGGTTTCCAATCATCACTTCTCCAACCAGAGCACCTTTGAGCACTAGTTCAGAAACCCTAATATCTTCAGAGATTGGGACCTCCACATCAATGGAATGACCCATATATGCATCAGGCGATGGAGGTGGGCCTTCTCTATTTACTGGCCTAGGGCAAAGAGCAACCCCCTCTCCAGATCTCCTATTCCCTGTGCAAACGTCTCGCTTGTGACCAAGGCCTCTGCATGCCAAGCAAACCAGAGGAGATCGATAGACTGCTGCCATGTGTCCTCGCCTTCGGTAGCGAAAACACACAATCTCCCTATTAACCCTTCTCCACTTCTCCTTTACTACCCTCCCTTTGTTCGCATGACTCCTTCCTCTTGAGGCAACCCCTCTCTGATCTCTCCTCCGCTATTTCCTTGACTGCCAGGCCAACCAACCCTCGTCACCACCATAGTCGCCAGAGCCTCTCCCTTCCATCCACCTACCAAGTCTATCCTTGTTTAGTCGCTTTTCAAGAATTGATTTCATGGGACCCTTTCCAGGATCTAACGACTTCAAGTACATGTTACTCGTTGTTGATTATGTCTCAAAGTGGATCAAAGCCATCCCCACTAGAACAAATGATCACAAAGTTATTCTTCGATTCATTCAGGAGAACATCTTTTCCAGATTTGGGGCTCCCAGAGCCATCATCAGCGATGGCTAGTCTCATTTCACGAATGTGCACTTCAGTCCTTGATAAAAAAGTATGGGGTGTCGCATCGTATTTTGACTCCTTATCACCCCTAGACTAATGGATTGGCTAAACTATCCAATCGGGAGATTAAGAAAATTCTTCAGGTCACTATTCAACTTAACAGGAAAGATTGGTCTACCTGTCTTCTGAAAGCCTTGTGGGCCTACAGGACCACCCATAAGACCCAGTTAGGAATGTCTCCCTAAAGACATGTGTACAAGAAGGCATGTCACCACCCTGTAGAAATGGAGCACAAAGCCTACGGGTAGTAATGAAGTGCAATCTAGATCTCATGAAGGTTGGGATCCACCGCCGGTTACAAATAAGCGAGATGGAGGAACTACGTAATGATGTGTACGAGAACTCACGTATCTACAAAAAGCGGATCAAAGCCTTCCATGACAGGCGCATTTCGCAGAAATCATTCCATCTTAGTCAGAAAGTATTACTCTTCGATGCCAAGCTCAAGCTCTTCTTAGGAAAATTAAGATCGAAGTGGATTGGACCATTCCTCGTTCGACGAGTCTTTGGAAATGGAGCTATCAAAATCAGTGAACTTAGCATTGACTCATAACCATTTGTCGTGAACGGTTAGTGACTCAAACCATTCCTCGAACTCACCGATTCAAATCTAGCTGCAGTATTTTTTTATCTCCATTCTCCCTGAGCAACATTGTGCCCAGTTGATGGCATTAAACTTAGCACTTGATAGGAGGCAACCCATCATTTTGAAAAACCTGGGACCCTTCTGACCTATCTTTATGTTGAAATCATAATGCACTTTAGGGTTCGCCCATTACAACAGTCGACTCCACCTCTAATACTTGTATCAGAGCTTGAAATCGTCCGCAATAGTCATCTCGACTCATTTGCTACCCACCAAATATGTTCTAATGTACAAGCTAAGTTGAAGTCAAACCCACTTAATTTACAATGAGGACATTGTAAATCTTAGGCATGGAGGGGTATTAAAGTGCAAAACACTGTGAAATTCGATTATGGAGGGGTTTGATTCAAAGAAAAAAAAGGTGAAAGGAGAAAGGACAGGTCAATTTTGAGCTTGATTGAAAAATTGAGGAGAGAAGAAAAGAAAAGGAAAAGGAGTAATCAAAAAGAAATAAAATGAGATAGTCCCTGTGATTGAGTATGGAACTCACCTAAGTTCTAAGCTAGATCGGATGATGAATTAAGACCTGGATCTTAGGCCTCTTGGGTCTATTCTAGGTCTTAAACACTCACGTATTTATTAAGATCTGGATTAGTCCTCAAGAGGTTGAGGAAAGTGAGAGGCTGATGTTTTAAGTCTAAGGCTTAGGGATTATTTGGCTCTGTTGCCTGCCCTTTGGTTTGCGGGACTTAGTAACCTAAGCACCCAAAAATCACACCGGTCTGGTTTAGTGTGCTTAATGAGGAAATAATGCCAAAAGTGTCCGTTCTGAAAAAGATTTTCTTGAAGATCTAGCTTAGGAGTAGCTCGAAGACATGAGTTGATTGGACGAGTTCTCGGAGCGGAGAGGTGGAATGAAAAATACTCTCCTCAAAGATGCGTAATAACATATTGTCTTCTCGGTGCTTGTCTCCTAGGATATCTAATTATCCTACCGGGGGCATGTAAGCACCTTGTGATGGTTCAGGTGCCATGAGCAGGATTATCTCAAAATGTCGATTGCCAGGTAATCAATGACTTGCGACATTCGTCAATCAATCACAGTAAAGCATTATTGTCAGGTTTTTGTCCTCAGCAACAACGCTAAAAATATGATCATCGATTATCTGAGTTGCAATAAAAATGATATTTTATCTGTCGTTGTTGTAGTATATTTGTCACAAATGCAAACCGATGTCGCATCATTTTTATTTAATTACAATTTTTACTGGTCAATTTCTAGGTCATTCACTGAGAGACAGTGATATACCTCACTCTCTAAGTCCAAAAATATTCTTTTATTCCAAAAAAAATAGTTTTATTTACGAAAAGAATGAATGAATTAAACAATGAATGAATTTGTTAATTATATACAAAAAAATCAATTAATAAACACTACAATGCCTTAGACATATTCACAAATAACAGGCATCAAAAATTAATTAAAACTACACTAAGTTGTTATATACAAGTACTCTAAGTAATACCTAGGTATAGATATAAAAATAGCTATTAATATCCACTATACTAAATTATATTAATATACTAATATCTATAGTAACATATATTACATATACAATAACATATATATACGTCGCTATAGCCCTAGTAACATATGTACATAACCTAAGGCAAAAAGAACTACTTATACTAACGTACATACATATATCCTGTGACAAATACATTTGTCACTAAAGCCTTAGTTTATTTATTTACATATAAGAGCTCAAATATAGTCTATACTATTCTACTTATACACACACACACACACACATATATATACTATTATATACATATACATTATTTACTTTATTTATATACATATACTTATACTTTATATTTATACTATATATATACATATACACATGCATATCTTATTTACATACATATATATACTACTTACTATTAAACTTATACAATATATATGTATATATACATATATTACATACACACACACATATATACACATACACACAGCTGCACACAGTTAGCCGCACAGTGGCTTTCTTCTTCTTCTCTCTTCACTTATATTTCAAGCTTCTCTCGTTCACAACACAGACACGATTACTGTTTAGGGGACCAAAATTTTAGTTTTAAGTGGGCAAGGCGACCCATGTTCGGAGGAAACACAACACCCATATGGGTGGGACAGACTCCTACTAATAGGCCAGCCCTAGTTAATTTTAGGTACATTTTAGTGCATGCTCAGGCCCAATATCAGGCCCACACGCACTCATACGCCCACACACCCGTGCACATACGTGCATACACACGCTTGGCCGTAAGAGCACACGACATGTGCCTTGAGGACAAATGCCTGTATGCTCAATTGTGCACCCTACGCTGACGACTGAGGGGTCACAGCACCAAGGCCACTTATACCGCTACTAGCGGTCCACAACAAATAATGTGGTACCAATCTGAGGCACCTATTTGGCTCGACACAGTGCTATAGTGCGTCCAAATGCATAAATTTTGACCCTCGATTTGAGGGCCATAAATTACTTAAAATTAAAATTAAATTATATGAATACAAAGCCCTTATATAGTGTTACCTAATTGTATAATTAATTTAGAGAAATAAGTTATTTAGATATATAATAAAATTAGTTAAAGTTATGAAATTAAACATATTAACTTAAGGATTAATTTCTTAATTAAAGTATAAATTAGTTAATTAAATATGAAATTGACTTAATACAAAGTTAATTTACATAATAAATTATTTATTACACATTTTTAATGTATTTTAGAAACTTTATTTTAATTTATTTACATTTAAATACTTGTTTAAGTTAGTTTTACATATAAATAATTTATAAATACTATAACACATTATAAATACAGTATAAATACATTGAAAGTACTTAACATAATATTATACAAATGTACACTATAACTTCAGTTTAAACTTAAATTATTAATTTATTTTATTTTAAGTTAATAAATTACTTAGTTAACTTAATTATTTACTATAAATATATAATTAAATTGGTTTACAGGTATTATACAGTTCATAATATATAGTTAAATACTTGTGTACAGTATTAGACATAGTTATGTACATATAAATAGGTTTATATAATTACTTAGATTAACGTACTTTTAGTTAATATAAATTAATACATAATTATACGATAAAGTTATATATATAATAAATCATTCTAAATATTTAATTTAATATATAGAATACATATATAAGTTAATTATGTACATTATATACATATTATACACTATAAACATACAGCGTAGATTTAAATTATATTATACAAGTATATACAAAGTATACAAGTTATTTTTAGGTGTTTTTGGACTTTTTCTGATTTTTATAGATTTTATATATATAAGAGAGGTAGGGGATGAGAGAGAAAGGGTGAGGTGAGAGAGATAAAGTTCTTTTTGGTGTTTTTGATATTAGGTTCTTTTATTAAATTCCAAGGTATATTGAACCGTCGGCTGATATGTTCTACCAAGTTGGGAGTTCAGATTACCTTGAAATCTGGTACACATCTAGAGAAATACTTGATCTTATTCAAGACAGGTTTATTTTATTTTATTATGAATTTTTATGTATTTTATTTGTATACAAGTCAACCACAATTTAGGCCTTAAAGGGTATTGGAAAGTAAAACTAAGGCCTCAAGTTCAATTCTAAGGGTCTAAAATTGAATATTATGCATAAAAAACATTCAGAAAACAACATGAAACTTGAATGCACATATGAACATGATTTTTGCATTGAATTTCATCAAGATCTCATTTTAGACAATTAGGACAGTGCATATGTAGTTCACAATGGTTCTCAAACATGAAGTACAAGCAATCTTTAGATCAAATTTGAGTTACAAAAATACATGAAAGATTATAAGCCATCTACTAACAGTATACAATATTTGGAGCTCGAGACTCCCTCAAAACTGAACTCAATTCATCTTGAAGACAATAGAAACACCAACAGCTAACAGATCTTAGGGCTACTGCTGCTTCATTTAAGATTAAATGATACTGTATTAGACTCAGTGGCTAATAGCTGCTGAAGATGCATCTCAGATGATATCACAATAGATCAAATGGCTTAAAACAATGCTGTAGCTACTGTTGCAGCCATTTCAGTAGCCAATAGCACATCTACATTATTGCCCAAAACCCATGCTTGAAAACTGAGTAAGAATCAAAATTTAGTTGAAAACTGATCCAAGACTCAAAATTCATTCCAATGTAGAACAACTTATATCTAGACATCATGAATCATAGATCACAAAATCACTTTTAATCAAGGTGTAAAATCCATTCAAAACTCCTAAATTCTAGATCTCATATCAAAACCCAATGAGAACCCAATTGACTCTTTTATCATGCCATAGACATCTTAATAAAAAGAGATTGATAGGAACACTAAAAATCCACTCAAAATGACTTCCCAACCTTCATTAAAACTTGTTATATCTCAAACTAAAAATTGAAATGCAGCTTGAAAACTTATTAAGATCAACTCAAATGTTGCCCATCTGGGCATTTGGTTCTAGATCACCCACATGATATGATCATCTAGGAATTCTGTACACTATTGCTTAGTGCTCAGAGATCCTAGGTGATCCTTAGAAAGTACTTAGGTCATCGCCAAAGCCTCTATTCAGTGCATCAACAATCCTAGGCTTTAGCTACCTCAAAATTCATTTGAAAATAGTAACTCAAAGAGAAATTGGGCGTATGCACATTCGATGATTAAAATCCAATCCAAATTGCTTAAACTCATCTCAATCAACTCAATGGAACATAATAGGACTCAATTTGCTCATTCAAATCAGATCAAACTTGATTTCAATCAAAAAAATCCCAAATCAGCAAAAGTAATGAATCTGATGTATATGCTCAAATTGATTCAACTCAAATCAAATCAAGGGGTCTTTATGGATTTATGGAATGTGTGGGAGACCCCCCAGGTGAAATTAGTGCTCAATTAGATCTAGATGCTATGGAGCATCAGATCTGATTGATGTTGCAATGAGTGGGTGAATTGTGATTAAAACTTCGAGGAGAAGTGGATGTGGTCATGAAATGATGAGAGAGTTGTATGAGTTGATGCGAAGGTGTGCAAAACTTCTCTCTGATCTGAATTGATCAGAGAGGTCAGAGTGGCTCTATACTAATCTACTCCTAGCTAACCCACAATATCCACGAATTCAGCTATCTGATCTACTTTAACTAATCTAAACTACACTAACTAATACTAAAACTAATATAGAAAGCAGGAAAACTAATCTTCGAAAGCGGTAAATCTAGCAAATAGATGAAGGTGGTGTCCAAGGTCACCAGCCGGCGGCCGATGATGAAGAAAGGGGAGAAGACCCTTTAGCTAATGAGGGAGGTGTCCAAGAGACAACCGCTAGCGGCTAGAGGCGATCGATGGAGGGAGAGCAACCTTCTCTGTCACCGTAGGTGAGGAAAGGAGGTGGAAAGCTGAGGGAGTAGATGAATGGAACCACTCAGGGGGGAGGGAGCAGGTTACCTTCTGCGGGACCTCAGGTAGTTGCTTAAGTAGCTGATGTAGTGAACCAAAACACTACAACGGTAGGATTAATTGGGTAGGGTTTCAATGGTGGATTGGGCTTGAGAGGGGCGCACAAATGTCCAAATCAAATCATAGACATAAGATCAGATTTGGGGTTGGTGGTGATGCTAAGCATAAATGTGCGCAAAGTTTGGATTGGGTTTAGCCGTAAGATCATGGATGCATGTAGGAGATGACCATGATTTGATGAGTTCATGCGAGTGCTACAGTAGACCGTTGCTATAAGGTGTGTTTGAAAACTTACCAAGAGGCCCTTGAAAGCAAAATGGTATGAATATCAGGCGAAGAGGTCCTTGGGGTTTATAAAGAGGTCCTCGACGATTTTCAAAGAAACCCGTGTGGCTTTTCAGCTTAATTAAATGTATAGGATGAAGGACCTAATTGCAATCTACTGAATGCAGGGTTCTAATGATGTCCAAATGCAACCAAGATTTTATTGAAGTATAATTGAACATTTAGGAAGATAATTCCACCTTTGATTTAAACTTTTGAACCCAAATATGTGCTCAACTCATAATTGGATCACCATATTACACTTTTGAATAGAATATCTCATTTTATGAATTAATTGTACGTTGTTAACACTAATTTGCTGTTTTAGGTCATTTCAACCCATTTCTTATGTTAATTATGTAGTATTTAACCTAGTTTTTAGCTTAACTTGGGTATTTTAGCTATGATGAGCCATACCTCATCACAAAGGCCTGAATTTAGCTATAGAATGCCATGGGCAACACTATCCCGAAGTGTCAAAAGTCAGGGTTCTGGGGGTTTCCATGGGCGATGCTATCCCGGAGCATCAAAAGTTTGGGACCCTTCGAGGATTTATGGTGGGATAAGGAATCCGATATAGATTGTGTTTAAGGCTAATCTGATGTTGGATTTAGGGGAATATAAAATGAAAAGAGATAACACTCTTAAAATGAAAAATCCCTCTCTATCTCTCTTATCAAAATGCACTGGCAAATTGAACCTGGATTCGCTACAAATACACATGGGTGCTTTAATCGCTGAGGTCAACGATCCTTTAGGCAGTTTTTGCGGGCCTTAGAAACCTTCGCGACAGACCCAATGCTAAAGTTGGTCAAGTCTGGATCTTAGCTGGTACTTGAGTACCTCTAGGCCTATTTTTGGTATTTTGATCAGATTTCTAGAGATGCGACATAGTAGGGCATCCTGACAGTTACATCTAGCTTAGAGATCTGGTTTGGTCCATAGGATTTTGCTAGGGACTAACAAAAGCTAGGCATGGGGTTATGATGGTAACACCATCATGAGCCCTAACTAGCCACATTTATTCAGGTTTGAATGATAAAAGCTCCTACCTAATCCTTTAAGGGTCACAACACCGCATCATTCTGAATTGAGAAGAAAATAGGGAATCAGGGTTAATTCTGCAATTTTAACAACACATCACAAATACAAAATAACCACGAGGTCACTGAAGGGTTAATTGGAGGTCAATCGAGCACAAAATTCTAAAAAGTGGGTCAACATAGACTAAAATAGAGTTTTACGTATTTCGAGGGCAAAAATAGTAACAAAACATTAATTATCAACCCACTTAAATTGAAGAGGTTTTGGCCAAGATAAAATTAATCTAAACCTTCTAAAATTTATAGAAAAATATTCTAAGAGGTTTAATACCCTTGGTTTGACCATCTGAATCTATTTTAACTTGGAACAGAGTTACAAACGGAAATTTGCCTTGATTTTAGGCTTCTGTGCAAATTTTCCAATCAAAATGTTGTTAAAACTCAAATCCAAGTTCACCATTAGATTCCTTGAGTCTAAATTATCTTAACACCAAAAGTTTGGCCCAATCAAAGTCCATCTTGACCTAGTTTGCATTTTAGCCCTTAAAAACTCTATTTCATACATTTAGCCCCCCAGGTTTCAATTTTATTGCAATTTAGTCCATAACTTTCTCATCATTTTCTACAAAAGGGTCCCTTCCACCATTAGTGTGAACTGAGCTCCTACAGCGAGATTCGAGGGATGATTTCTACCTCAAATCATATCTAAATCCCTTTAAAATTAGAGGGATTGATCGCAAGGACCTTGTCGATCTGTTGAACCAACTCAAAGACTCCACGGAGATCCCAAGAGCTCAAGAGAACTCTTGAAATTCAGTGGGTTATCCTTGCAATTTTTGCGAGGATTTCGCATTGATTTCATGCGAATCGAGACCTGATCCTCTTCTATATAAACTCCTCAAGGTCCCATATCTCTTTTGAGCTAAGAACAGGTCGAAAATCACCTCTCCTTTTCTTCTTCGACAATCGTCTCTTCGAGCTCTGGCAACCTCCTCCATCTCCTTCGTCTGACCTCCCAACAATTAAATTGGCAGGCTCACCATCTTCCTCTCAGTCCTTTGCTCCTTGCCAGCCACAGTAGGGGCCTTCTCCCTCCTCATTGTCACCGTTCCCCCTCGCCGTCAACTTCATCTTCTCCGACTCCGGCCCATCAACGTCGAATGACTCCACCCACTCTCTCTCTCCCTAAATCTCTCTTCTCTCTTCCTCTCACTCCCATGCTTCCTTCTACACCTTTACATTCTAGGATTGACCACAGAATCACCCTCACCACCTCCATCTTCCCCATGGCCAACAAAGCTTCAGCTAGCTACCACTCCACCACATACCAGCAAACCCACCACGACCACCTCCAAAAGCATCACCACTCCTCATTGATCAAAATCCCCAAAGAAATTTAAAACTTTGATGGCGCTTTCACTCCACCGAACACCACACTCCCTGCTCGCCATCTCCGACGTCGAAAGACCTCCTCAGACCATCACACGCCCAAAAACCACCACCATTGCACTCTCCTTCACAATGTGAAACTTTTGAATGTGTTTGAGAGGGCCGCGAGACCATTTTCGTGCGTGCAAGACTTCACTGAAGCACCTTCGCCTCCTTCATCGTCTCCGTCACCGACTACCTCTCTCTAGGCTTCATTCAGTCTACTACGACCCTTGTTCGAAGCAGATTTAGTTCGTGAAGCCACCCGTACTAGCAATTGCAGAAGAGGCGTCCACACAAAGCCTCAATTTTATGAAGCCATCTGCTGCAGCACGCGAAGCTACGTGTGAAGGAAAGTGGGGACTTTAGTCCCACATCGTGTAAGGAAGAGCCACTAGCAGCAGCTAAAACTAATTCATGTCATTGGCTCTTTGCTGCAGCACTCACCGGGGGTGAGGTCCCCATTCACATGCATAAGCACACCCTTGCCCGCGGTTCATGCCATGCAGGCCTAGGCTAAATCCGATTGCCCATTTACTATTCATCCAGGTCTGAAAAGAAAGTGATCTGAGGAGGAGGGAGGGGGTTTTTGCACTGTAGCCTCGAGATTCATGCCTCCTCTCCTCGCTCAACACCTAGCCATTCTTAAGTGTTGCTGAGCCTCATCCCTCTGTGTTGTGCCTTGCCTTGGTTCTTCTGAGGCCCTTGAGGATAAGGCATCTAAGCCTTAGTTCTGACGTCTGATTGGTTACTTGCTCTGTTCTGACATTGCGTGCATATTTGGTTGTGGTTACTGTTGGATTATTTGAGATATTTGATTAGAGCTTAATTGTAGGGTTAATTTGGTGGTTTTGACCACCATTTTTACCCATTCTTTTTGCACTTTGATACTTGATATTCTGAGATACATTCCTGACATATATTACATATCCTTTTGATTCACTTACATGATTATTTTCGATAATTGTGATTAGTGAATTGATTTGCTTAACTTGCTCCATGCGAACGACCTCAAACTCAATTCTATTTTTGTGTTTATAAATTTAAAATGCTATGTCAATTTTCATCGCCATACTACGACGCGTTATTTTCCTAAAAATGACATTTTTCGATGCAACAGAGTGGAAGGCCTAAACTAGGCAGTAGTCTCATGAAGTCGGTTTCGGAGCAAAAGCAAACAAAAGGTCGTTAATGTAAGTTCTGTATGAAGTATAATGTTGGCCACGATTCAACAATTGCTCGATCAAAACTTCAAATTCTCAATTGCCATTATGTAAGTATGTTTACACCCTATACATTCATTGATTTGTTATATTTGTTTTGTTATCTATTTTTGTGAGTTTAAGTATTCAACATTGCAATGGTTTTTTCACTTTTGTGTTTTGTTCAAGGTAGATGCTGAGATACATGATATAAGCTTTAGCAACAAATGACTCGTCTATTAAAGCTCGTTGTGCTTATGTTCAAATTTTTCCCCCATATGTTGGGTGTTTTGCTCTGTAGACATTTTCTTATTTTCCTCATTTTTTTCTTACCTAATGTAAGGATACATTACTCTTTAGTTTATCAGTATGCAATGGTTGTCATTTCCTTAATTATCTATTCATTGCTATCTCTTGCTTGTTCATACAAGATATTTGATATTTTGCATTCAGTTGTATAACTATTCACTTCAACCAATGGTTGTATTATGCAAACATTAAAACGTAATTATGGGGGTAGCGTTAATTGGCCTCCACCACTGACCTCTCCATATCATCTACATCCTCCTCTTCCCATTTTCCCTGCACACCCCCTCTTATATTGTGTAGTAGCAAGAGGAGAAGAAATATAGACTCCATTAAAGCCAACTCCAAGTAGACACCTCTCACCTACATATTCTCTCTTTTCCTTGTCTAATTTTCAAAGATTTTTGGTGTTCCAAATTGAATTTAGGTGAGAAGAGTAGGGGTGGAAGCATGGTTGCCGGATAATTGCGTCGTAATACAAAACAATCTCTTTTATAATTTTGTGAATTCTCAGAAATAAATTTTGTAACAACACCAAGCTTTAACACATTTGACATAGTAATACATCATTCTTATTTAGCCATCTTTTCAATCAGAATGCATGAGAATAGTTCTACCATCTAAGATTGTACTTGTAAAAACACAAGCACAAGTTTTCAAAAGGAATGAATCGTAAACAATTATAAGTCATCGATGAACTTGTATTTGAATGTAAGTAGTATCGAAACCATCAATAGTTTGTATGGCACAAAAAGTTGTAAATCTATAGCACCTACAAAGTTTGTCAAATTATTACATACAAAAAACCAGAAAGCATTTCTATATTCACGTAAACCATAGCAAGAACAAAAAATGTCAATAGTTTGTTCTACAATAAATAGATTCAAACATATACCAACTATATCATCATAATAGCAACCAACTAAAAGACTACTTCACATGTCTCTTGGAGAGGATATTGAAAATGAGAGCATCGTTCTGATCATTTCCATATTCAAGCAACACCGTTGCTATCTGTGCTCTAAATCTCCCTATATCTCCATGGACAAAACATGCAGGTTTATCTTCACACATCAGCTCCATGTACTTGATAAGGCATATGCCGCAATCAATGCTAGTTTCCGGTTGTTGTGGCACATCTCTACAAATTGAACCCTCCAACCCCTTATGTTCAATTCCGGTACATTACATGTGAAGAATTGTGTAACGATATCTTTCTACAGGCAGTAAACATGAAAGTTTTATATTTTGTATGTAATTTAATGACTAAATTAGTCAAAGAATATTGAGATAAAGCTCATCCATCGGAATGCCTCTTGTCTGCTTCTCCAATTGTTTGGCAAGGAGTTGTACACCCTAAACTAATTGGTTTCAAAGCAGGCAACAAGTAATATCCAATATCTTGGCAAATGGACTGGGAAGAATGCCTTCTTTATTTTTCCATAGGTGCTTGGATGTGCATCAAATATCTCTGCCAAGTTCTCTTGCTCGTCCTTTGTTAGGACATGGGCCTTGTTATTTATCAAACTCTGTGGATGATAGTCAGTAGTGTTTTTTAAATAGTTATCAAGCTTATATTATAAATTGGAAATTATGATTATAGTACCATGATGGCTAGGGATGCAAAGAAATTGGGTACTTTCCCTCTGGATAACATGGAGTGTATGAAGAACAAGTAGTCCATGTATGCATCTATGATCTGCATACAATTTGATTATAAGATTACCACCATATATGTAGGGTGCCAAAAAAATTGACAAAGTGCAATACAATTAATGTGTTCTTATTGGGTTATTACCAAAAAAGCATGTGATACATGTTATCTAATTATATTTATTATGAGGTTATATCATAAAAACACATTTACAAACATTAAACCCCTTTTCATATCAATTACTTGAAATGTATTACATCTATTCATCGAACAAAAATACATTTTATGAATTAGTTTTGCTTACAGTGTCCTCGACCATGCCTCCATACAGTAGGTTGTGGAGATGCTGCCCTCTTCAGTAGTTGTCCAATGGCATATGGTAGTTTTTATTCAACCTACATTATATTTTCTGATCATGAAGGATGTTTTTTATTATAACAAATCAGCTATTAGTATTATCGGTGTAGATCACATTACTTGTCTACTGGATCCATCAGAAATGCCTGAATAATGTTGTTTTCCTCTTTGCTGACTTGATCACACCCTTGGTAATCATCATGAGGATCATAGAGGTATTGTATGTATGTTATTCAAATTCCATTTCACAATCAAATCATACATGCAACTTTAACATTTATAATATATCATGAGATTTGATTTATTCATTGGAAGTGTAGTATTTTTGAATTAAATATCGCATCACTATCAATGTCTTCATTCAAAGGTAGATCAGCACCTAGAGCTTTAGGTTCATTTTGCTTTTGATCACCTTCTTTTTCTTCACCCTGATCATCATTATCCAAATTATATGCGACTGACTCCTCCTGATTTGGCTTCTTCTTCCTTGATCTTTTCTTCTCAACTCCATCACACGTCTTCTCCTCCTCTTCCAAATTCCTTACAACACCTTGAATTTTCTCCCCTACTCTTTTACTTTTCTGTTCTGTTCTCTTTATTCTCTCCACCATTGAACTTGGTGTTCTTCCTCTTTTTCTTCCCACACTTTCGTTTCCCCTCATCTCGACAGTGCTATTTATATTACAAGTGGTGTCAGTTTCCTAAGAGAAAATTACCTCATCAGCATTGGGTTTTTGCTTTTGTCCTACATTCTCACCACCATTGTTATCTTCAACATTCCCTTCACTTCTTTTCCCACTCACCTCCCCATGCCCTTCTTGTGTCAACCCAAATCAAATGATGGTGTTTTAAAACCTTCTTTGTCCTTTGTCTTTGCCTGCTCCACTCCCTCACTATTGCTTCCATCTCTAGTTGTTCCCACCCCAAAACTTCTAGTAGTTTTCACAAAGTCTCTCTTCCAACAACTTTTGAACCTTTTTTTTTAACTTTGCAAGCTCATACTCAAGCATGCACATCTTTTGCTTGCAGTTCTCCAATTCATCCTTCAAACCCATTTCTCATTAAGGCAGGACTCCCTCCTGTAGATACCATCATCCTCAAAAGCATGACATCTTTCACTTGTTACATTGATGAGAAGTGGTACCTGGTCAATCAGCATATCAATAAGCTGAAAAGGTCTTCTATATAGAAAACCTTTCGTGTCAAAGGTCCCAAGTGAGAAAATGTAGTCGTTTGCACTGACCTTGAACACTTCATTTTTCTCAGCAACCAAACAAGTTTCCATCTGTTTGTATTTTTTGTTTTACGTCATAAGCATGTTTGAATTTTATTTATAATTCACAAAACCAATTTAAATAAGTCCTTAATACAACTTACCACATTATCCCCAATGTGCACCATGTCCTTAAGCTTGACAATGTTCACCCCTGTCTACTTTCTAATTCTTGGCCTTAGATTACGATTAATGTATGAATATTGGAAGCAATGTTCTAGCATCCACACCTACACATCAGTGTATATGTTTGAAGTCAAATCATAAACTTTTTAAAAAGCACTAGTCATATGTCAATTTGAGATTTATATTGTATACACACTTACATATAAACAAGCTACGCATCCGTTCACGTAGCCTAGTGACCCACAGGACCTATTCTCTTCATTGCAACTCAGCTTCCTTGCAACTTCCCTCATTTTGGCTAGCATGAAACTCCACCACTGCTGAAGACCAATTGAAGTACTTGGTATCCTCAAGAGAATCAACGTAGTTTAATAGGATTCAAGGGAATGAATACCCCAAATCAAGAAATAGGAATGTTGTGAACATAAGTGTAATGAGTCTCATTACAAAAATGTACACAGAACGATCATCGTTATAATGGTAGTATGCTTGTACAATAGGCTTGATTGACCTTCGGTCGTGGTGTCCTTCTTTCTTGAATATGTCTTCATGGTAGTAGCTTCACCTTGGGAGTGCTTTTTCATTAACTTTAATTTCATAACCACTACTCGGTAAACCCAATATTAATCCAATGTCATCATTTGAGAGCTCTACAATCCTATCTCCCAGCAAGAATTTTCTTTCATGAGCATATCTCTTAATCATCCACTTTAGTATCTTTGTGTCTATGTTTATCTTCCCAATCCCTATCAGACGATGAAATGCGATTTTTTCTAGCAGCCCTTTTTGCTTTTCTAAGAGTGGGTGCTTATCTAAGAATTCCTTGAAATGTTAATGTAACATCGATGTGTTACTTTCTCCATATCTACATTTATCCCAAGTATACCACTTATCAATTCAATAAACAAGCGCTAATGCATAATCTTAAATAAACAAAAATTTGTTTACTTACAACCTTTCTTCTTCAAGGTTTGTGTATTAGTTGTTAGCTTTTCTTTAGGAATGTGCTCTCCAGGTGATTTTTTTGTGTGCTCCTGATCCCCAGATGTTGCTTGTTCTCTCCCTTGCCCCTACTCTTGTTGGTGCTTTCTGCCTCATTACCAGATGGTCTTCTATTGGTACTCGATGCTCCAGAATTCACCATCCTAACATACCAAGATATATCATTATCAAACAACTTCATTTAACATTCAACATTACTAATTGAATCACATATTCATTATTAGAAGTACTTTTCTTAGGCATTTTTCGTATTTAGGCTTTTTTATCCATATATTATGTTTATAATGGTACTTTGCTCGAAATCTTTTACAAATACAAGTTTTATGATCTCTTCCAACTCATAAATCTCTAACAAAACCCTAAAATAATCAACACATGAAACGACATACATGTAGTTACGCATTTTCATTTATTATATCAATTAAAAAAATAAAAAAATGCAAGATTGCTCTTGAGTTAAATTATTTCTAACCTGAATTTGAAAAAGAGATTGCATTGATCACCTTCCTACCCCTCTTAAACACCCTACTCCTATTCCTTTTACCCGCAGCACTTTCTCACGAACAGATAAGAGCAAGAAAGGACGCTATGTTTTTTTCTTCGCATAAAATAAGCTATTAATTGTATGCTTGCCTTTTACATTAACCATCACGTCGATGCATCACATCTTTTCGCCACCGAATTTCACCCCTTCATTGCTTGTACTACAAAGTCACGAAGATGTATCACATAATATTGCATGCAACATGCCTTTTCGGTGCAGCTTTATCGAACAATGAAATGCCACGTCATGCATATTTAAAATTTCAAAGTAGGTAATTTAATACCCACTTTCAACTAACTAGTATGCAACTCACACGTAACTTTGCATTACAACATTTTTGATATTTGATGTACTGATGCCAAGTTTGCCCATAAAAGGTTAATTTTTTCATTGCTATTATTAATGAATAGAAACACACAATTTTATTTGTATTTTCATGCATTCAATGTGTGGACATGCGGTTGTTTTGACGAGTCGCATCTTTTGTTAAAAATGTTATCAAACATTGTATTATAATCTTATATCAACAATGAGCATTTTATGTTTTCATTTTTACCAACGTGTTCCATTAATGCCAATCTACCGTCGAACATAATACAAATATCAAACTCGTTACCAAAAGTTAAATTCTTATTTATTTGTATTATGGAATATAACATGTAATTTATTTGTATTATATGAATACAACACGTGTACACTTCATTGTATTGTGGAGACGCCTATATTGTATTACATGTTTTATGATTGTTCGAATACTAGATCTTTGTAATACATATTATAATGTTACAATACATATGTTATTCTATTACAACTTCTATTATTTTACTTACAATACATACACATCCACTTTACAAACTTATACCTTATAGTTACAATGCATATGCAGTTACGTTACAATGTTTTCACGATTATAACAAGCATGACACGTTGTTTTTAATTTCAAATCAGCACGTTTTGCGTGCCTCACCTATTTATAGTAAACACAATCGGGTTTGTTTTGGAAGGTTGTTTTACTATTTAGAATTATATATTATTTTATATGGTAAAAGCCATCATATTTGTTTGAATGGGAAACCACCATCGTGTAAATAAGTGGTATTTATGGATATCGTGGGATCGTGATCTAATGGTTATGATTATGGGCTTATTTGTTAATTTTTGAACACTGTGCTCCGTGGATAGCCCACCACCCCCCAATATATATATATATATATATATATATATAGACACATAGGTTATATACAATAATTATATACATATCTAATTTATATATATAATATACATATACAATACTACACAATATAACTTGGTATAAATATACATGCATGATAACTTATTTGCATATAAATAATATATAAATACAATATATGCCTAACTTATATACATATAAATTAATATACACTTTCAACTTATGGATATATATATATATTAATATTTACAATATATACAAGATCTTTTTAGGATTTTTGGGGCTTTTTTGTTTTTGAATTTTAGAGGGAAACACTAAAGAAGAGAAAGCTAAGGAAGAGGAAGAGGAAATTCTTTTTTTTATTTTTGTTTTGGTTTCCTTTATTTCTATACCTTAGATGTCTAGAACTTTTGCATGCATGTTCTCCTAACTAGAAGACTCAAAACCTAAAATTAAACACACACATACCTTAAACATATGCTAATCTCACTCAAGACACTTTTTATTTACTTATTTTCACTCTTTTTGTATTCTTTATATATATTTCAAGTAAATGCTGGGAAATAGCTAAATAGAGATCAGAAATTAGTTTCATGCCACAAAATTCATCAGAATTGCTGAAAATAGATAAAAGCATCATAAAGACATCACTTTTTATCAAATCAGATTTAAAAGCATAGTTCTAACTATTGAATCACAACTCAAGTTGTATTTTAGTCAATTTAACAACAATCTCCTTATTGACAAAAGACTTACAAGCATTGTTTTCTTCGCTCCCAAAGTAGCTAAAGAACTCAAGAGCATCAGGTCTTTTGGTTAATTTGCACTAGAGGCCCTTCATGCGAGGCGGTAGAGAAATTACTCAAGGAACCCATTGGTGATTAAAATCCTAACCCACAAGTCCCTATCGATTTGTAATTAAGTCCCTGACTATTTTTGGATGAAGAGAATGTGAAGACTTATATGTATGCAAAGGACCTAAATGTAAATCACTATTTTCAAGGTCCAAATGATGTTAGAATGTAATGTAACTTATATGGCATATGATTTGAACATATTAGAACATATTCCAACTATTGATTTGTGAAATTAAGCTCATTTTGATGTTCAATTGACATTAGAACCATCCATTTGTATACTTAGGTATAGGATATCTCAAAAGTGACCTAATTATGCATTTTTAACACAATTTTGATGTTTTAAGTCATCTTTCATAATTCTCACACTTAACCCTTTTCTTGTGTTAATTAATAGTGTTTTAACATAGTTTCTTTCTTAACTTTAGCATTTTAGCTATGATGAGCAATACCTCATCATACCCCTATGCTTAGGTTTTGCTAGTCCCTTAGCAAACAACTCATTAAGTTGCATTTCTATTTAGCATCAGCAAGGCAACTGTGGAGAGATTTCTTTGTAACTCATTTCAAATGTAAAGTTTTAGAGATGATCTTAAGCTGAAGATTTTCTGAAATATTTCAAAATGTGTTTGTAAAGTGGACATTGTGAGAACCAATTGCCAAAAAGAGTACCATAACTTGAGACTTGCATGGCATAGACCATCTCTCGACTAATAAGGACTCTTGATATTTAAACCTTAACTATGGCTTCCAGGATCCAGAGAGTTTTACCAAGTTTAAGAATTAAGAAGTTATTGTTGTGCTCAATGCATATCAGGACTAACCAGACGAACTTTAAGACTCTAATCCAGGGTTTTACGTCTTTTTAAGTCCAGGTTGCTCTCAGCTTCAGTTCATATTTTCGGATCAAGTCTCAAAATGGTAAAGACTCAAACCCAACTTTTATTGTGTATGTGACTCAAAGAATATTTGGTAGACATAGGGTATTTGTAATGTACCTTGAAACAACCATGTTTGGTGAATATGTACAAGTATTTACAAATGGAATTGGAGAACATATCGACTTATTCCAAAGAATCATTTTTTCTTTTTTCTTTTTTCTTTTTGACCTTTTCTTATTCTTTTTTTTCTACTTTTCTCATTTTTCTAATTCTTTTCTTGATTTTTCTAACAAGAAATGTCGGTATGTCTCCCATCAACTTTATTTGGAGGAGCACACTTATTTAGTGGCTGAGTTCTTGGTAGAAAGAATTTGTCCTAGACATAAGTCTAAAGACTAAGATAAAGAGTCTACCTGCACACATACGTAAGGACTCCACCTTCCCTAATGAGCACCAGGGTTGAGACTTAAGTTTGCTTGGTTCTTCCTAAATCAGTGTAGTGTAAACCAAAGTTACTTAACTCTTAAATAGAGACAAACAGACGGATCCTGTGTTAATTGACTCAGGTATAAGAATGTGACCTAAGTTAGGAAAGATTTTGGTTCTATATTGTCAATGCTCAAGTGTATTATGCCTAAGCCTAAGTGAATCAAGCTTATGTAGCCAAGAGAGTCTAAAAGCAGAGGTTAAATATCCATAAACGGCTATTTTATTTTAGCTTTAAGATCATAGCTAATCACTTATAAGAATTTTTGTTCTGTTTCTCCCTTTTAGAATTCTTGAGCTTCTCCCTCAGAAGTGAATATAGATGAGGTCCCTTTCTTTTTGGAATTTTTGAATTTTTCAAATTTTTATGTGTTTTTGTATTTTGTAATTTTTCAAAATTTTTCAATTTTTTTGGTTTTTTCAATAATTCTATCTATATACACTACAGGATGTGTCTATAATTGCATTTCAAGTGAAAGATTCACCATTTACACCCCCCATGCTTAAGTAATGCAATGTCCTCATTGTATGATTAGGGGAAATGCAAATCCTTTTTTTGCTTTTCACAACTTAGGCTAGGGTGGCGGAAAGAAGTCGGAATGAGGAGAAAAAAATCTTTGTGCGGACGATTTCTACTCTAATAAGATTTCTACTCCGATAAAAATCAGAGGGGTCATTCAGGCTAAGTAGTGAAATGCAAGACATATGTGACTATGCAAGGATAGACACCTAATAAAGAAAGGAAAATGACTATATACAACATAGGTTAACTCCCAAGTGTTGGTGCAAGTACACCATGATCATTGATTTTAATGATAACAAAACACTTGAGTTTTAACATTTGTAATTGAGTTTAAGATTTTAGGATTATTGCAAATGATAACAAGTGTGAAGGAGCTCAAACTCAAGTCCTTGGAGGCATGGAGGAGCTTGATAGAAGCAAAAGCATCAGGGAGCGTGGAGATGAAGAAAGAAAAATAGGATAGAGTTTTTCTATTTCATGTATTTGTACATTTGTTACTCTTTCTTTTCTTTAGATTATTTGTAAAGAGCCCAAAATATATTAACCTAAGCCCTAGGAACATTGACCTATCTTTAGAACACTTAGGCAAATCCTTAAATAGACTTAGAAAATAAAAATCACTATTAGACAGCTTTATCAAATATCCAAGATGATTACCAAATGTCTGATATCACCTTTTCAGACATCTGATGTTTAGATCAGACGTCTAATATAGAGTCGTCGGATATTGTCAGAGCATAATTTTCTAGAGACACTTAACCCATATTTTTATATTATTTTTAGACGTCCAAGACCCTATCTAGACATATGATAAAGAGACGTTGGACCTTGTCATACCCAAATCTAACCGTTAGCTTCTCGAGAATCAATTCC
The DNA here is from genome assembly GCA_037157565.1 of Thalassia testudinum. Taxonomy (NCBI): domain Eukaryota; kingdom Viridiplantae; phylum Streptophyta; class Magnoliopsida; order Alismatales; family Hydrocharitaceae; genus Thalassia; species Thalassia testudinum. The sequence goes on from JAZHRO010000049.1 coordinate 27,813,736, forward strand.
CGCAGAGTTTTCTTTGTTCTAGACGTCCTAAACCTTGATAAGACATCTGACATCTATACACTAGATCCTTGTTTGGATCTGATCAATCCAGGAACAACCCCCACATAATTAGACGCCCAATATTACTATCAGACGTCTTAAAACTCACATTCAAGCATCTAGTGCTTTGTGTTAAGATCCTTGTTTAGGTCCAATTATTTCCAAGAACACCACCCTTAGGTTTAAACATCCGAAAATATAGTCAGACATCTAATATATCCTTATCATGCATCTGACCCAAAAATTAGACATCTGATTCTGCTGTCAAAGTCATTATGACCTTGGTTTCAGCCTGATTCTTCTTGGATTTTATCCCAATAGCTATGAGGCCCCTCCAAGGCCTTCTTGAAGGCTCCCAAGGCCTCTATAAATAGAGGAGGACCTCTCCTTTGTTGACATACACCTAAGAGACAATTCTTTCTACCATTTGAGTGTTTAAGAGAAAGAAATCATTTAGAACAGAAGTCTCTGCTCTCCAAGCTTTCTACCATACATCAGAGAACACTGAAACTCTACCACATTTCGCGCCTACTCTCTTCCGCATAAGAGAACTCCTTTTGCCTATAGTAGCATAGTTTAACCTATACTTTGTGGCTCTATAGGTTTTCTTGTATTTTTGTTTTCTTGGTTGGGTATTCACATGGTGAGTTCTCATCTCCTTCATGAGACAAAATTCTCTTCGTGAAGAAGAGGGATTGAGGTACACTACCCTCGGTTGTAAAGTAGTGTGGTTTGTATTGAGGTTGTACTGCCCACATTTTAAGTAGTACGATTAGTGGATTTGATTGACTTAGTCGATCGAGAAATCCTAAGTCGAGAGGCTTAGGTGGTGGTTTTTACCTAGGTTGGGTTTCCACCTAAAAATACTTATCTTGTGGTGAATTATATTTGTGTAATTGCATTTCATTTGTATTAAATTTCAATTCACTATTCACCCTCCCCTCTAATGGAATTTCACCAAGAAGTGCTAAGTTTTACACCTTCGGCTAGGCGTAAACCTAGAAGTATCAAGATATAAGTTCAAAATGTAGGACTGATATGGTAGAGTTGTCAAGTCTATGAAGCTCAATGAAAGATTTAACTTTCTTTCCAAGGTGAAAGGATGAGAGTTGTCAATCTCAAAGATAAGAATAGGCTCCATTAATCAATGTGAATCAAAATCATAGTCAGACTTGGTACAAAGTCCAAGTTTAGATGGAATCAAATCAAACTCAAAAGACTTGGCTCAAGGTCCAAGTTCAAAGGGTGTAATCAAAGAATATCAATGTGGTGAAAATTGAATGATCTACAGCTTCTAACTCTCCTAAATTGTGAATGCGAATCAAGATGTTGAAGGTAAATCAGCATTGGGGAGAAGACGTGGTTGCTGATTAGAATATGGTGTAGAAGAATCAGATGTGTACTCAAAATTATGCAAGGCTTGTGATTGATCGTTTCTCACCTCAACTCAGTTAATTAAGTTAATTTTACTTAATTAAGAGTAAAGAAAAGTTACTTAGGTTAACTCGAAGTTGTGTCGATTAGTAGTATAGGGTCGAATTAACCTAACATTTTAAAAAAATTTTACTGGTTAAGTCCAAGTCGTTCGCTGGGAGGTATAAGTCAATTTAAATTCACTAATTAACTCTATTTATCTTATAAGTATAGGAGTTGTAATTAAGTTAATTTTAATAACATGAATTTCGCAAAAATGATTTAAAATTGAGGAAATATGCAAAATTCCATATGCAATCACATTTACAACATTTATTTCAAAATATTTAAGGCAAATAAGAGTTTATATATTCAAAACATGCCTCATTACAACAATTGAAAGCAAGAGAAATTAAAAATATAACAAGAAAAATAATTTCTTTTATGCTTCAACCTTTAGCCTCTCTCCTCTTTTTCTCTTCTTTTTCACTCTTTTATCTCTCTATTTTCCTTTTCTTTTATTTATTCTTTTTTTTATACTCTCTCTCGAGTTCTCTTTCTTTCTTCTTTCTTTATTGCTCCTGCCTCTGCCTTTCTCTTCCCTTAGTCTTTTTCTTCTTAGTTTCTTCTTTAGACTCTTTGTTCCTTAGTGCCTGTTCTTCTCCTTTCTTTCTGTAACGACCCGGTTCCCGAGTCCCTACGAGACACGAGAACCGGACCGACTCGACTAATCCCAAGACCTAGTCGTCCAATGAGGAAGTAACCAAAAGAGCAGTAAAATAAACCTCATTCAGCATGAATATAACTAACAGTAAGAAGGTACAGCAGTAAGGAAAGAAACTACTACAGTATATACCACCACAACAGTAGAACAACATTTATCATATAACATGAACTACAGGTAAAGAAAAGTACAGCGGAAACAAGAACTACTCACTATAACGGAAACAAAGAGGTACAAAAGACAGTGGTAACTCTACTGGACCCTACTCGGCCCAGCGTCCTTTGCAGCCGCTGACCCTGGAAGCTCAACACCTGGTCCTGAAAAAGGTAACGAGTGTAACACGTCAGCAAAACGCTGAGTAGAGTGGCAACTAAAACTAAAGACAACAGTAGAGTGTACAGTAGCTGTTATGTTCTATTACTTTCTTTATTTACATCTTTCAATTGTCTCACTATTTCATTTATTTCTCAGATCTTTTACTTGATCTCGAATGTTCCTCGTGGGAACGATCTTGATTGCAGTCTTTTCCAAAAAGTAGAAGTAGCACGTGGTGCTCTCCTGGCTGGGAGAGTCCCCCGTGGTGATCCTACCCTCAGTCAACCACCCCAAGGTCACTGACAGACGTAACGGTGACTACGGCACGCGCGATAAACGCACAGGTAGCTAACCCGTACTGGCACGCAGTCAGTCATTTCCGTTAACGGGTGCGCCCAAAGCACAGCACGGAACCAGTCCAGGGCAGAGCCCTCTCAGTAACAGGGGTCCAACCCCTCCACAGTAACCAAACCGGGGCCTTGCCCTTCCACAGTCCGCACACCCTCGCCTGACTACCCTGGTTTGCCCCAGCGGGCCTAACAAGTCGGTGTGGGAGGCTAGCAGAACCCCGGGGCCCGTGAGGTAGTTAGTACCTCCCTACACTAGTAGTTCTCCTCGATACTACGTACGCGAGGGCCAGCAAGTCGGTACAGAGTGGCCAGTCCTAACCCCGGGTCCCTGGGGCGGCTAGCTCCTCTCTGCACTAAACAGGGGGACAGTCGCTCTCCTTGGTACTCCGTACTCAAGGGCCAGCTCACTTCCCCAATACTATTCCATTCACTTTCCAGGAGTTCTACTCCTACTTCCCCGTAGGGTTCCATCCTTTTTACTCAAACATCCAGGTTTCACTTTCCAGTTTCACATTCTTACAATCCATGTTCTCAACCACGTTATCTATTCACAACAGGCAGCTGTTAATTCAAATTACAGGCAGCTTTATATCTCTTTCCATTTTCCAAGACTACAGTATTATACATTCCACTAGTTTTCCCATCCTAGGATTCATGCCATATCCTAGGATCTATCATACAATCTAGTTTTCCAGTCCTAGGATTCATGCAACACCTAGGAGCTATCATTCCATCTATTTCTCATTCCTAGGGTTCATGCAATGTCCTAAGTTCTATTTATGGTTTCATAATTTAACAGATTTTAATAACTTAAAGCCACTCTACCAGGTACAACAGGAGTAATGGGGGCGTGATCGGGAACCCCGCGTGCCTCCGCGACTCCCAAGACTACAACTGAACGAGGTCCTATCACAAGGATCAAACACAAGGAAAGTCTCAAAACAGTGTATAGCTACTGTAGATGGGTAGAGGAATTAATTCTGAAAGGAACGCAACTCGAATCGCGGAAAACGGAACCCGAACGGGCCCTAAACGGGTCGAAAACGACGACCCTGTGTAAAATCTGACATCTGGAACTTCTTCCAGACGTCTTAAAAAGTGGATCAGAGAATTACCTGCTCAGCGTGGTTTCCCAGATGTCCAGAAGTCTGCGGGGACGTCTGGCCTAGCTCACAGACGTCCGATGGTCACCCCGGACGTCTGGAGGTCACTCCCGCCGTCTGTTACAACTTCCAGACGTCTGATTCGCAAAGGATGGCGAATCAGCGAGCCTGCGCACAGCCAACTCCCTCCCTCAGTACGGTTAGTCGACAGCAAGGAAGAAGAAAGCGGAATACTCACCTTTCAGACGTCTGTATGATCTTCCAGACGTCTTCCTCACCGTCTGGATATCAACCCAGACGTCTGATTCTGGAAATTTTTCCAGAACAGGGCACCACTCGTCCTCCGCTCGCGACGCCACCCGCGTCGCACCTCGCATGTCTGCTGCTCAGACCGCAGCAGGTCCCTCTCCGCGTCGTTCCACGCCTCCTGCGCCCTCCGTCGGCCGGCCAAGCTGCTCCGGCGAGCTCGCCCTCACGGCAGAGCTCCGCCCTCGCACGCCGCACCTCCTCCGCGCTCACTGCGGCCGCCGCTGCCGCCCTCGCGCTCGCTTGCTCTCGCGCACAGGAAGGAGAAGAGGAAGGGGACGGTGGAGACGACAGGAGGGGAGGCGTGGCCTTTTAAGGCCGCGCAAGGAGGAGGGAGAGAGAGTGCGGCAGGTCTGCAGCCGCAGAGAGAGAGGGAAAAAGAGAGAGAGAGAGAGGAATCGCGGGTCTGCGCGCACAGGCGCGTAGACGAATCTCTCGTGCGAAAAAAAAACTGTTTTACAGACGTCTTGAAACGATCCCAGACGTCGGGTCAGACGTCCGGATGTGATCCCAGACGTCTGGTACGACGTCTGGGCCACCTCCCAGACGTCTTAAAATACGTCTGGGGCACGCGTTCGTTACAATATAACAAACTCAAAGGAAGTTTCGTCCCCGAAACTTGCGCCAACTAGGGTGCGGGAAAAGACGTCCAAATAACCATAACAAACTCAAAGAGGACCGAAGCCGGTCCGAAAAGACGTACCCGCAAAAAGCTCCGGGTATCGCTCCCGCATTGCCGCCTCAGGCTCCCAGGTAGCCTCCTCGTACCGCTGGCTCGTCCACAAAACCTTTACCAGGGGTACTTGCTTTCGTCTCAAACTGCGGACGGCTCGGTCTAGGATCTGCACTGGCCGCTCGAGGTAGGTCTGGTCGTCGCTCACCTCGACGCTCTCGTGACTCAGTACGTGACTGGAATCGGCTACGTACTTCCTGAGGTTGGACACGTGGAACACGTCGTGCACACCAGAAAGCTGCGGGGGAAGGGCAAGTCTGTAAGCAACGGGTCCAACCCGCTCCAGGACCTCAAAGGGCCCTACGAACCTCGGCGCGAGCTTTCCTCTCACCCCAAACCGCTGTAGGCCCTTCATGGGCGAAACACAAAGGAAGACGTGGTCCCCAACCTCAAACTGCACCTCTCTGCGTCTCCGATCCGCGTAGCTCTTCTGTCTGCTCCTGACAGTGCGGAGTCGTCTGTGGATCTGCTCAACTACCTCCTGACTCTGTCGAATCAACCTGGGGCCAACCTCCCACTTGGTCCCCACCTCAACCCAACTCAACGGTGCCGTACACTTCCGTCCGTACAGAGCCTCGTAGGGAGCCATGCCGATGCTCGAGTGATAACTGTTGTTGTATGCAAACTCCGCCAGGGGCAGGTGCTCCTCCCAAGAGCCCCTCCAGTTCAGTACACAGGCACACAAAAGGTCCTCAAGTGTCTGTATCATGCGCTCAGACTGTCCGTCCGTCTGGGGGTGGTAAGCCGTGCTAAACCTCAACCTCGTCCCCAAGGCCTGCTGAAACTCAGCCCAAAACTGGGACGTAAAGCGGGTATCCCGGTCGGATACGATCTCCCGTGGAACTCCGTGTAGTCGTACTACATCACGGATATACCTCTCTGCCAACTGTGCTGGTCCCAAAGTGACTCGGATCGGCAAGAAATGCGCCGTCTTCGTCAGTCTATCCACTATTACCCAGACTGCGTCGTGTCCCCGCTGGGTAACGGGTAAGCCCACCACCAAGTCCATGGTGATGCTCTCCCACTTCCACTCTGGCACTGGAAGCGGCTGAAGCGGCCCTGCAGGCCTCTGATGCTCGGCTTTCACCTACTGGCACACTACGCACTGTTGCACGAACTCACCCACATCCCGCTTCATCCCTCTCCACCAAAACTCGCGTCTCAAGTCGTGGTACATTTTCGTGTTCCCGGGATGTATGGTGAATCTGGAACCGTGTGCCTCAGTCAGGAGCTCTCTCAACAGCTCCTTGTCTCTGGGAACGCACAACCGTCCCCTCAAACGTAGCACCTGGTCTGTGAAAGAGAAGTCCCCTGGGTCTCCTGATAGTACTCTGTCGCGCAAAGACTGCAAGTACGGATCGGCCATCTGTCCTGTGATGATACGGTCTATCAGCTCAGGCCTGGTCTGCCGTGTCACCGTCACTGCCCCACAGTACCCTCGTAACTCTAGAGGTCGCCAACTTCCCACCTCCTCCAAAAGGCTCCAACTCTGTAACTGTAGACTGGCCAAGCGTGCGGGCGCCTTACGGCTCAAGGCGTCAGCCACCACATTGGCCTTTCCCGGGTGGTAGGAGATGCTGCAATCGTAGTCCTTCAGGAGCTCCAACCAACGTCTCTGTCTCATGTTGAGCTCCTTCTGGTCAAAAAGATATCTGAGGCTCTTGTGATCTGTAAAAATCTCGAAGGTCTCACCGTACAAGTAGTGCCTCCAGGTCTTCAGCGCGAAGACAACAGCTGCCAACTCTAGGTCGTGGGTAGGGTAGGTATGCTCATGGGGCTTCAGTTGCCGCGAAGCGTAAGCGACAACATGACCCCTCTGCATGAGCACACCTCCTAACCCCTGCAAGGAAGCGTCCGTGTACACAACGAACCCGCCACTACTGTCAGGGATGGTGAGAACGGGAGCCGAGGTCAACCTCTCCTTCAGCTCCAGAAAACATGCCTCACAGGCGTCTATCCAAGCGAAAGGCACGTCCTTCCGGGTCAACTGTGTCATAGGACGTGCAATCTGCGAAAACCCTCTGATGAACCGTCTGTAGTAGCCAGCTAGTCCCAGGAAACTGCGGATCTCAGTGACTGAACGCGGTCTCTCCCACCTGAGCACTGCCTCGACCTTGGCTGGGTCCACCGCCAGGCCGTCTCCAGAGATCACATGACCCAAGAAGGTCACCTCCCTCAACCAGAACTTGCACTTGCTGTATTTGGCGTACAGCCTGCGTCGTCTCAGAGTGTCCAGAACCATCCGCAAGTGCTGTCCGTGCTGCGTCCGATCTCTAGAATAGATGAGTACATCATCTATGAAAACCACCACGAACTGGTCCAAGTACGGTCTAAACACCCGGTTCATCAGGTCCATGAAAGCAGCGGGGGCATTGGTCAGCCCAAACGGCATGACCAAAAACTCGTAGTGTCCGTATCGGGTGCGGAAGGCTGTCTTGGAGACGTCGGTCTCCCTGATCCTCAACTGGTGGTATCCAGACCTCAAGTCTATCTTGGAAAACACCGTGGCACCCCGCAACTGGTCAAACAAATCGTCGATCCTCGGCAGCGGATATCTGTTCTTGATGGTGACCCTATTCAGCTGTCGGTAGTCCACACAAAGGCGTAGGGTCCCATCCTTCTTCTTCACAAACAGTACCGGGGCTCCCCAGGGAGACGCACTGGGCCTCATGAAACCTTTCTCCAAAAGGTCCTGCAACTGAGACTTGAGCTCTCGCAGCTCAAGCGGTGCCATCCTGTATGGCACGGTGGAGATGGGGCTGGTCCCTGGTACTAGTGAGATCTCAAACTCGATCTCACGCTCGGGCGGTAGTCCTGGTAAATCATTTGGAAACACGTCGGGGTACTCTCTGACCACTGGGATGCTCTGGAAGTCTGCCACAGGGCTGGGCTCTGCCACCACACAGGCTAGGAAGCCCTCACACCCCTGGCTCAAAAGTCTCACCGCCCGAAGTGCCGAAATGCACCTGAAACCTCCGTCCACTGGCTGTCCGTGAAACTCGAAAGAAGGCAACTTCGGAATGGAGAAGACAATCTTCCTCTCAAAATAGTCCACCAAGGCGTGGTAAGCGGACAGCCAATCCATCCCCAGAATCACACCAAAGTCCTCCATCTGGATCATAATTAGGTCAGCTGGCAGGCTATGTCCTCCAACACTGACCTTGCAATCCGTGTACACCTCCTCAGCTACAAACAGCTGACCACTCGGACCTCTAATTACGAACGGATTTTCTAACAGTGTATAATCCTGGTCCAAACTAATTGCGAAACTGGCTGCGACAAACGAGTGCGTAGAGCCGGAATCGAAAAGCGTGTAAACGAGTCTGCCAGAAACTGCAACCATACCTGCTACCACAGATCATGAAGCTCTGGCGTCCCTGTGTGTTAGGGCGTTGATACGCCCCTCAGCTCTAGGTGCGGACGAAGCAGCCACACTCTGCGTCGGACGGGTAGGTGCTGGCCGGTACCCTCCTCGCAACTGCTGTCCTCCTCCTCGCGCCTGGGAACCGCGGCCTCCTGCGCGCCCTCCAGTGCTCTGCACGGGAAGTATCTGCTGACCTCCTGCCCTAGATGGGCAGTCCCTCCTGACGTGGCCCGGCTGGCCACACTGGTAGCAGAGGGGAACCCGACTCCTGCCCTCAGTGAGTCCCTGCTATCGATTAGGCGGGGGTCCGATGCTGGCGACTGGCCCCTGTCGAGGGCCCCCAAAGGCCACTGATGGCCCTGCACAACGTGACAGCTCTCCTGCGGACGCCATGTGTCTCCGTTCTTGCCGGCCCTGTGAGAAGTCTGGCTGAAAGGGCCTCTTCCGCCCGCCATCAGTCTCTCGCGCGGACGGGTTGGTCTCCTCGTAAGTCATAGCTGCCTCTACCACCCTCGAAAACATAGGCAGCTTCAGGGGTTTGACATACCCCCGGATCGCAGGCCGGAGCCCCTCGGTGAACCTCCAAAGGCGCTCCTCCTCAGTGGCTACCGCTGTCGCTGCAAAGCGGGACAGCTCCAAGAAACGCGTGCAGTACGCGCTCACAGTCATCGTCCCTTGGCGGAGAGTGTGGAGCTCCCGCCTCCTCTGGTCCTGTCACGTCTGGGGAAAGTACTACTCGCAGAAGAGGGTGACGAACTGGTCCCACGTCGGCTCGTCCCTCTCCTGTCCCCGGACCGCCCTCCACCACCGGTGTGCCGCACTCTCCAGCTGGTACGTGGCAAAGGCCACGCAGCACTCCACCGGGGGGCGAAGGGTGTCGAAGATCTTCTCCAGCAGCTCAAGCCAGTCCTCTGCCTCGGTCGGGTCCTCATCCCCCTTGAAGGAGGGGGGCTTCAGCTTCCGGAACTGTCCGAAAAGCTCGAAGTGGAAGGCGAAGGTGCCTCGTGTACAGAAGCGTCAGAGGAAGGTAGGGGCTGCAGGGGCCCATCCCCTCCCTCGTGTCCAGCGCCGTGTTCGTCATGTGGTCCCACAGAGGACTCCCCCTCTGCAGCCCCAGGAGGAGGCGCTCGGGGCGGTGGGTGGAGCTCCTCTCGTACAATATCTCGTATCAGTCTGGCGAGGTCCTGGGCCTGGACGCCCGGGAGTGGTGGCTGGTCCACCGAGACGTCAACAACAGCACGTCCACCTCGCCGACCTTGCCCTCGGCCACGCCCGCGGCCAGTCTCGCCAGTCCCGCGACGAGGCATCTCCTGCAAGGAGACGCGAAACCAAACGAAAACGTCAAACAGACGGTACCTAACGAAACTTCTAAGAGCTCAAGTCAGGAGATATGTTGTGGTGGCTACTCTAGCTATAAACATGCGAATTGGTTATTTTCCAGTCAGTTGATTCACTTCTCGGGACGACCTTGCTCTGATACCATCTTGTAACGACCCGGTTCCCGAGTCCCTACGAGACACGAGAACCGGACCGACTCGACTAATCCCAAGACCTAGTCGTCCAACGAGGAAGTAACCAAAAGAGCAGTAAAATAAACCTCATTCAGCATGAATATAACTAACAATAAGAAGGTACAGCAGTAAGGAAAGAAACTACTATAGTATATACCACCACAACAGTAGAACAACATTTATCATATAACATGAACTGCAGGTAAAGAAAAGTACAGCGGAAACAAGAACTACTCACTATAACGGAAACAAAGAGGTACAAAAGACAGTGGTAACTCTACTGGACCCTACTCGGCCCAGCGTCCTCTGCAGCCGCTGACCCTGGCTGCTCAACACCTGGTCCTGAAAAAGGTAACGAGTGTAACACGTCAGCAAAACGCTGAGTAGAGTGGCAACTAAAACTAAAGACAACAGTAGTGTGTACAGTAGCTGTTATGTTCTATTACTTTCTTTATTTACATCTTTCAATTGTCTCACTATTTCATTTATTTCTCAGATCTTTTACTTGATCTCGAATGTTCCTCGTGGGAACGATCTTGATTTCAGTCTTTTCCAAAAAGTAGAAGTAGCACGTGGTGCTCTCCTGGCCGGGAGAGTCCCCCGTGGTGATCCTACCCTCAGTCAACCACCCCAAGGTCACTGACAGACGTAACGGTGACTACGGCACACGCGATAAACGCACAGGTAGCTAACCCGTACTGGCACACGGTCAGTCGTTTCCGTTAACGGGTGCGCCCAAAGCACAGCACGGAACCAGTCCAGGGCAGAGCCCTCTCAGTAACAGGGGTCCAACCCCTCTACAGTAACCAAACCGGGGCCTTGCCCCTCCACAGTCCGCGCACCCTCGCCTGACTACCCTGGTTTGCCCCAGCGGGCCTAACAAGTCGGTGTGGGAGGCTAGCAGAACCCCGGGGCCCGTGGGGTAGCTAGTACCTCCCTACACTAGTAGCTCTCCTCGGTACTACGTACGCGAGGGCCAGCAAGTCGGTATAGAGTGGCCAGTCCTAACCCCGGGTCCCTGGGGCGGCTAGCTCCGCTCTGCACTAAACAGGGGGACAGTCGCTCTCCTTGGTACTCCGTACTCAAGGGCCAGCTCACTTCTCCAATACTATTCCATTCACTTTCCAGGAGTTCTACTCTTACTTCCCCGTAGGGTTCCATCCTTTTTACTCAAACATCCAGGTTTCACTTTCCAGTTTCACATTCTTACAATCCATGTTCTCAACCACGTTATCTATTCACAACAGGCAGCTGTTAATTCAAATTACAGGCAGCTTTATATCTCTTTCCATTTTCCAAGACTGCAGTATTATACATTCCACTAGTTTTCCCATCCTCGGATTCATGCCATATCCTAGGATCTATCATACAATCTAGTTTTCCAGTCCTAGGATTCATGCAACACCTAGGAGCTATCATTCCATCTATTTCTCATTCCTAGGGTTCATGCAATGTCCTAAGTTCTATTTATGGTTTCATAATTTAACAGATTTTAATAACTTAAAGCCACTCTACCAGGTACAACGGGAGTAATGGGGGCGTGATCGGGAACCCCGCGTGCCTCCGCGACTCCCAAGACTGCAACTGAACGAGGTCCTATCACAAGGATCAAACACAAGGAAAGTCTCAAAACAGTGTATAGCTACTGTAGATGGGTAGAGGAATTAATTCTGAAAAGAACGCAACTCGAATCGCGGAAAACGGAACCCGAACGGGCCCTAAACGGGTCGAAAACGGCGACACTGTGTAAAATCAGACGTCTGGAACTTCTTCCAGACGTCTTAAAAAGTGGATCAGAGAATTACCTGCTCAGTGTGGTTTCCCAGATGTCCAGAAGTCTGCGGGGACGTCTGGCCTAGCTCACAGACGTCCGATGGTCACCCCAGACGTCTGGAGGTCACTCCCGCCGTCTGTTACAACTTCCAGACGTCTGATTCGCAAAGGATGGCGAATCAGCGAGCCTGCGCACAGCCAACTCCCTCCCTCAGTACGGTCAGCCGACAGGAAGGAAGAAGAAAGCGGAATACTCACCTTTCAGACGTCTGTATGATCTTCCAGACGTCTTCCTCGCCATCTGGATATCAACCCAGACGTCTGATTTTGGAAATTTTTCCAGAACAGGGCACCGCTCGGCCTCCGCTCGCGACGCCGCCCGCGTCGCACCTCGCGCGTTTGCTGCTCAGACCACAGCAGGTCCCTCTCCGCGTCGTTCCGCGCCTCCTGCGCCCTCCGCCGGCCGGCCAAGCCGCTTCGGCAAGCTCGCCCTCACGGCAGAGCTCCGCCCTCGAACGCCGCACCTCCTCCGCGCTCACTGCGGCCGCCGCTGCCGCCCTCGCGCTCGCTCGCTCTCGCGCACAGGAAGGAGAAGAGGAAGGGGACGGTGGAGACGACAGGAGGGGAGGCGTGGCCTTTTAAGGTCGCGCGAGGAGGAGGGAGAGAGAGTGCGGTAGGTCTGCAGCCGCAGAGAGAGAGGGAAAAAGAGAGAGAGAGGAATCGCGGGTCTGCACGCACAGGCGCGCAGACGAATCTCTCGTGCGAAAAAAAAACTGTTTTACAGACGTCTTGAAACGATCCCAGACGTCGGGTCAGACGTCTGGATGTGATCCCAGACGTCTGGTACGACGTCTGGGCCACCTCCCAGACGTCTTAAAATACGTCTGGGGCTCGCGTTCGTTACACTTTCCTTTAGCTTTTCTCCTTAGTTCCCTTAGCTTCTTCAGCTTCAACACTTAACCTTCAGCTCTTCCTTTCTTCTCTTCAGCTGAACCGAGTTTTTCCTTTAACCAAAAATTGGTTTAAGGTTTGTGGTGAGGTCCTTTCGAGGATACACAGCACCCTGAGATCAGGGTGGGACCAGACCCTACTCGGTCCTCACCTTATTTGATTACGGTTTACTTTTGGTTTATTTCTTTCTCGAGCCGAACTGGCCCAACCGCCTCCCAGGCCTCGCCCTCCAGGGCCAACATCGCACACGCCCACTCGGGTACACACTCGCAGGCACACACGGCGATTAGATGCTCAAAATGGTCAGGTTCAGATTTCACGCCGAGCGCTTGACAACTGATAAGCCCAGTGCACAAATCAATTTTATACCCATGCGCGCGCTCGAAGATTTCCAATGTGGGACTATGTTTCCCCCCTCCATACCCGACTTCAACTGAGGATATCTCCCTACTCAGAGCTCCAAATCAAGCGATTCAAAGCTTGACGGAAAGCTCTAAGGTAGCTCTACAAGGTTGCAAGGTAAATTTTAGGTTAAAGGGATGTTTTCCTCTTCGATTTGAAGAGAGAATCTAGGGGGTTCCTACGGGGTTATATCTGCCTGGGAATGAAATAATACTCACAGTGATTATAGATTGGCTTTTCTAACTTAACTAAGGGTCTGAGCAAGCTTTACAGGTCTTTTCGCAGCTATAGGAATGGGTTCTGAAGTTCTTTAAGCTTTAGAAGCTACAGAGAAGCTTCAAGCTTCTCTAAAAGCTTCAGAGAATGAATTTCTAACTCTGAATAGGTAAACAGACAGCTAAGAACATTCTCAATTGATTGAAACAGATTCTAAGGGTTGTTACAAATTGATCAGGGCAGGATTTAAGATCAAATCTCAACAAAATGCCACTGCTATCAGTTTGGGTTCGAAAACAAACCAAATTGGCAGGTGTTAATTCCTACAAAATTACAAGCCTAAGCTCTTCTAATTCATTCTTAAACTTTTCAACAGAATCTCAGAGTCCATTTAAACTTCTCAATTCCTCAAATCAAGCTCAGAATCAAGATCTCATACTTAGTTTGACTGTGAAGCTCAAAATTTTGACTTTCTATTTAATACTTAAGAAATTAACGCCTATAATAGAATCCTCTCAACCTCAGAAACTCATCCAATCCCTTAAATAGGCGTTCTAACCTGAGAACCTAGGGTTCCAGGCTCATCGCCTAAACTCCTAAAGTGTTTTGTTCGTCAGAATGATTGGAAGGTTTCTAAATTAATTTAAGGACATGAATGGCTTCAATGCACTGTACTGAAGCTTCTAGGTTTACTAAATGCTTCTCAGACCTATCTGTCAGGCTTCTCCAACTCTGCCAGAGTTGGAGAAGAAGATACCTCAATCTGAGCTCCAGTTATCAAAATTCTAATTAAACTTCCTCAAATTGATCAGTGATCATCATTTCATCATCTGGAGCTCTTCATCAACTTCTGTAGGCTGAAGAACAGGAAATGACTCGCCGGAGCTCGTCGGAGCTTCGGTGAGTCCAGTAAAATGCAAATCATTCTCAGAGTGGTTAATTTGTGCCATTTTTGATCTGAAAAGGTTTCTGAGGTTGCAAGGAACCTCAAGATCGCATTTAATTCCTCTTTAATTCATTACATGAATGATTAATCAGTAAAATCAGTTTAAATGTAATCTGAGTTATTTGAGGCTCAGGACTTGGTCTCCCACTCAAATGAGTGGTTGAGACAAGTCAACAGTTATCTGCGATACTATATATATATATATAATTAATGATTTGAACTACTCCTGAGCTGCCATAGACAGCGAGCTCAGGAGCTTAATTAAAATTGGGCGTTTACATTATAGATGGCAATTACTCATATTAAAGTGTAGAATAGGGTCCTTAGTGATGAAAAGATGATGGAGGACCCTGTGGATGTGAAGCTAAATCAGCTATTGCCGCCATGGACAGCAACAATAGTCGATGGAGATGGAAGTGATTTAGGTGAACAAGTGATCAAATTATGAATTAAGTGTGATAGAATTGATTGTGAAAGATAAAGGAAGGTGATCAGTGAGTTCAAAAGACAATATTAGGGCTCTAGTGAACTCAAGGAGTTCGTCGGAGTCGAAGAAGATGAACACTAAACTCTGAAATTACAACTAAACTACCTAACTAACTACCTACCTAAACTACCCTACTCCTACTCCTACTAATCTACTATTACCTGGACAAAGGGGTCAACAGGATTCTGTCGAAGGCTCATGGCGGACGACGAAATCAGAGGGTTTAAGAAGAAGATCTCCAGCGGCGGATGCGAGATGAAGTAGAGGATCTCCTTGGTCGTCGCCTTTGTCCAGAGACGTGGCTGACCTTGGCGAAGCTCCTCAGCTGATCAGGATGGATGGAGGAAGTCAGAAGATGAAATGGGGAGTTGCCAGAGTTGCAGAGGGAATAGCCTATCAAAGTCGGCTGCAGTGAAGAAGAGGGAAGGGAGCCAACTTGAGAGAAATCAAAAGGGTGAGGGGGTATTTATAGTGAATGGCGACGAAGAAGGTGGAGAGGTCTGGACGAAGAAGAAGCTTGGGGAGCTTAACCTCCGGCATCGTCTCCGACGACGGTGAGGTTAACTCCCACCAGAAATTAGGATTCCTGAGTAATCTAGACCGATGGATGAAGATGGAGTGGTGAGCGCAAGCTCCAAGAGCTTTGAGAAGGAAGGATGATGTCAGCAGGGCGGTGATCACACGGTGGAGTCATTCTCCGTCGTCAGCCGTTCACTCAACTGAAGAAGAAGAAGACGAAAGGGACCTAAGTGCAATGAAACTTAAGGACCTGTATGAAAATTAAGGACCCGATTGCAATGAATAATAAGGACCTAAATGTAAACCCAGGCTTTAAAGGTTTATTTTAACTTAGATCTTTTTCAACTTTTAATATATGTTAGTAAATAAGGTAACTATTATGTTTAGACCTTAAATTTACATTTTTAGCCTTTTTAGGTTAATTTATTAAATTAAGTAAAATTACTTAAGTTATAATATACTTATGTATTCATTATGTTTAAGTTACTTAACTTATTAATTAAGAAAATGACTAATAAGATTTCGAGTCCAATTATTAATTAGATTGTTAATTGAATGTTAAAATATTATTTTTAACTTATTTTAAGGTCCTTTACTAAATATCCCTTATTTTATAATTAACTCTTATATATTCATAACCTTCACTAATTAACTAGGAAGACTAGTTAATTAGGGGTAATTAGAGATCATGATGAGTCTCTCATCAGTGATATGACATGTGCTTGGCCTTGGGTAGTAGGAAAACATACCTCTGGGTGGGTACATTCTTTGGGTTGGGTTCAGTCTTATATGGTAGTGAATTTGATTGATAAGGTGCAGTCAAGAGTGCTAGCTGTGCTGTCATTTTAGCTATGGCCATGTCATGTTTCTGCTGCAATGCAATGTTCTACTTTTGCATGTCAGCAAGAGCTTTCATGATCATGCCCAACTACTCATCTTATGTAGGCCCAGATTGAGAATATTGGGTGGGCCTTGGTGAGCACATTTTCATGAGTGAAATCAGGGTTTCGGGAGAACCCGTCGTCGTAGTCGCAAAAATCGCTACCAGATAAAATTTATACCGAAACTCCAACGGAGTCCCAGGTCAAACACAGGGAGGTGAACGTTTGATTTGTGAAATCCACGCTTCGATTTTATTTCTTTTTGTTGTTTTTATCTTTTGTAATTTTTTTGTATTTTTATAAGGCAAGAGATCAAGTCGAAACAATTTCTATCTAATCTGCTTGCAAAGAGAGAGAGAGAAACAATCACATATATATCTAAACAAGTGTTTGCTAAAGATAAGAAAGTGGAAAACTCCACTACAAAAGCGATAAAGATAGAGAGAGGTGAGAAGAGTCCCCTTCGACGGTTGCTTGGAAGACGACTCACTCTGACGTCGCCTAGATGAAGGTGGTGGGAAGCTGGAGGAAGGAGAACGGCGGCAGAGGAAGGAGGATAGGGTAGGACGGCGTCGCGGCGAGGATCTTCTTCCGGAAGGTGGTGAGGGGATAGCCACAGGATGCTCCACGAATGAGGAGAGAGGCAGGAACAAATGTTGGTTTTCTACATAAGGGGAGTATCTTGGGCTTAGGACAAGCTCTCACTAGAGCCTTGGAGGTGTTGAGGAAGAAAAAGGAAGAGATGAAAAAGAATGGGAGGGGTAGGGGTCCTTTTATAGTGGAGGAAAGGATCCATTTCGTACATAGGACATTTAGTGACAGCCATAAATGACGCTAAAGAACCTCCGCAAGCGTCGCTAAAGCTCTAGCTCACGCGCCCCACACACAGCACTCATGCATCCGCTCCACGCACCCGATGGAGCTTGCTACCTCCCCGCGCTATGCGCTCCACGCTACTACGCGCTTGTGCTGTTGTGTACGCTCATGCTGCTACGTGCACCCATGCGCTGTGCACGTGCAATGGTGCATAAGCGCCCATGGACAACCTGGATAGTGCCACATAACACGATCTGGGTCGTTTATCTTCTTTCCTTTGTAGGGCCTAGTACAGAAGTCAGATTGAGTTGATTTTCACACCGTTGAGCTGTGATTGTTGACTCGAATCCATCCATGCAGTTGGATTTGTCATTTGAAGCTCTAAATTGCATCACCTAGTCTCTTGGCCGTTGATCTTCCTCGGACTGCATAAGGTGCTACGGGACTCCGATCAAGATGATTTTGGAGGCGTTGGTCTCCGATCATCGTCATGATCAAATCCGTACGGTCGGATCGTCAATCTGAGGTTCTAAATTAAATCTCCTTCCCTCCTGGCCATAAGAGGACGTAACAACCTAAAATATACACAAATTACTCTAAATGCAGAATGATGCATGCTATGCAATATTTATAGTATGGAATGCAAATCTAAGCCTAGGACATGCATAAATAGGTAGTTTATCCTAATTAAATGTGTCTTTATCATACCCCCATGCCTATCTTTTGTTACTCCCTAGCAAAATCAAACTAAATGCTATGTATAAAAATAGAATTAAGATCTGATTACTTAGGCAAGATTTGTTGATTACATTAGAAAATTTCAACTAAGGACCTAATTACAAAAACTCAACAGTGTTCGAATGTCTACCAAAATGCAAACCATCCAAATCCTCGCCTTATTTTGAAAAGGAAAGATACTTTTTTTTCACTATTTCTTCTTTTCTAATTTTTTTTTATTTTGAGTTCAGAGTTTCGGGGTAACTTTTTACGGCTACCCGACCCACCCAAGACTCGAAAAGAACTTTAAGTTCTAAGCATCTTTGTGAATGTGATAGATAGACTCATTGAGCGACCATTAAAATGAACTTCAGGTTTCTACGACCTTAAGTGACCTTAAGAGTTTCTACCTAAAGATTTATCTTTCCAATCGGTAGATTTCTCCCTACTTTTTTTATTATTTTATGGGGTAAACACAAGGGCGAACCCAGTGTATATCTCCCCGGTTTATTCTACTTCCCCACATCTACCTTAAGTGTTTTGGGAATTATTTGTGCATTTTTTTGAGCTGGGCTCTGGACAATGGGCTGTTACCCATGATAACTTGTCAACCATACTACCCTAGAAAGTTCATTAGTTACCTAATTTCTGTAAAAATCGTCGAAAAGTGAGTTAGTGCGACTAGTGTGTAGATGCTTAGACTTAAAGTCCCCTCAAATCAGAGGGTGGCTTGATAAGTCATGTACTTATCACTCCAATTTATTGGCTAAATTAGAATAAAATTACTTAGAGAGGACTCAAGACCAAGTCCACATTTGAGTGGACACCCAAGCTGATTAACCCCGAAGACCTGAAGAGTCTAAGTGTTCAGGTCCTAAAGTATCGTTTCCTAAAGTTAACAACTCTTAATGCCCAAGTTATCTTCTCCTAATTCTTTTTTTTTTGTAAAGAACATAAAATAAATTCCAAGGAGCTAACAAAATAATTTCAGGATTAAGTATCCACCCCCCATGCCTAAATGATGTAATGTCCTCATTGTAAAAATAAAGACATGAAAAGGGCAAAGTAAATAGAATGTCACCTGAATTTCGTGAAAATCCAATCAACTCCGCAAAGAGAAAGGAGTATACACATGTGCTAAGCTTTTTGCTTTAGCTAGGCAAATATATAAACAAAGAAGAAATTAGGAATTCACATGTGCAGGTCAGAATCAAAATAAAAATATTGATCCTAAAACCCACCAGCGGAAGATGTTCATAGATGTAGACCAAGTTGTGGTGTAAACCCATGCCCCAGGGTCAAGTGGTCCTAAGGTTATGGATGAAAATCACCCAGAACCGGAGATTAGTGTGCTTGTAGGGCCGGGCCTGCAGTTTTGTGGTGTGCAACCCAAGTCTAAAGTGGCGGACAATGGGTAAATCTGATTCATTAAATTTTAGTGTCCACTTAGAGTTCAACTCAGAAAGATAGTCAATTCTTTCGAGATTGGGTTTCACGTCAAAGATATCATAAGGGTCCTGATAGAAGGTGGGTGGTTTCAGGTTAATAGAAACCCTTAAATCCAAAATCAACTTTCCCTTAGAAGTAGCCTCCCAGATTTTCATTTCCAAATTTCTATCCTCCAAGTTCAAGTGCTCAATTTCTGGGACCTCAAGCATATCATTCACCCCATGTGATATATCCAAGTCCAATAATTGTGGCTAAATCAGAATTAACTTGGGTATAAATTCAAGATCATCACTATATTCTTCGGGGTGCAGAAGAGAAATGGGGCTACTGATTGAATCTTCTGATAAATCAGGATTCGGATCCTCCGAATTGGCCCCAACCGGATCACAATCTTCGATAATCGAGCTATCAAATGGTTCATCAGATTCCTCAGGCTCGTTTGTCTCACTAAAATCATCTTCCTTAAGCTCAAGTAATACTTCACTAAAAGATGCCTTACCCTCAGAATCAAAGAATTCAAGATATTGATTTATATATGTCTCAGAAATATTTATCGTTTCCTAGTCCTTGGAGACATATTTTTCCTCATTCCCTAGCTCTGGGATCTCGGGTGACGCAATCGATTCATCCTCAATGGATTTCTTTAGACCAACCTGGTCATCCCTAGTCTCAGAAAATGTGTCCCCCCCGACAAACACCTAAGCGAGTTCTAACATTAGCTCTCCTGAAGGGGGTTCATCCTGGGAATCATCCCAAGATTGGACTAAGACAACCACAAATTTCATCCACAATCTTGACAACTTCCCAAGTAAAAAGTCACCTAGGCCCCTATCCTTAACATCTTGGAGCCAATCCAATAAATAACTATTAAGCTCATCGATCATTTTAATCATAGGCTCCAATGCTTCAGTGCATGGTATTGGCTGAGCTTCTAAAGATTGTATAGTGTTCCTCAAGTTAGCCAACACCCTATCCTGGACCTGGTTCACTTGAACCGGATGATTCGGTTCAGGGTTGGGTGGGTTTGGGTTTAATCTAGGGGAGTCAAGAAATTGAAGTTCTCCCTGAAAATAGGTCATTTCGGGTTGTTTAAAGAGAGGTGGTGACCTATATTTAGTATAATCCTAGGGAGGGTAAGAGTTATAATCATCATATCCTTCTTGATTGTAGATCAGTTTAGGTTGATCATCAAAGGATGGAGATCTATAATCATTGTAGGCGTGAGAAGGATAATAATCATAGTCATGATGTCCAGGGTTAGGTCCTGGACATTGAGGTCCGGAATCATATCCCCAATCAAAGTTATCCCAACTAGGAGATGGGTAATCATAAGTTGAGTCAGGATAATAATCATTTTGAGGATAAGTGGTGGTAGGAGGGTAGGATTGGAATTGTGTGTATGGTGTGGAAGAATACATGATGAAGTAGGAGGGAAAACAGAATAGAGAAAGGTGCCTTGCAATGCAATCAACCAAACTTGTCCTTAGGTGGGTAGCCTAAAGACCTACAGACTCCCAAGACCCATCTTGAGATGAAATAAAAGATTTGGTTTACTTCTATCCAGTCAATCCAACCAATTAGGAGGGGTTAGGGAGAAGGTTCTTCCTTTGGCTTGCGCCTCCGGTTCCTTTGATACCCCCCAACCGTGGTCGTTTGACACTACTCCCCTAGCTAGACATCAGATGGACCAGTAGAAGCAGATTAATCAAAAAAATCTCAGTTGGAGCCCCAAAGAGCGAGTTAATCCTTAAGGCCAACGTCTACTCAGTTTTAATTAGGCTTGGGATAATTGTGCTCTTGGAATGTGATGGGCCCTTTAGATGGGTTGTGCCCTTAATGATCAGTTAATATGTGTGTGCGTGCACAACTAAAGTTTTCAAACAAGGTTATTTGATAATGTGTCTTTTAGGGTTTAACCTTATTTAGTAGCTTTTAAGGTTTAATTGTAGGTGTATTCAACCAAGTTCAGGAGAACACTCCAAGTTTTGCAAGCACTGGTGATGATATGTTCCTTTAAAAATCAAAAATAATGTGGAGTGCCTGGTTCAGCCTTAAAAATCAATCCTAAGAGGCAAGCTACTGATGAATCACTTTTATTTTGAGTGGTGCGGCCCAAACAAATCAATCAATTGGCCTATTCGCACCACAGATTAAGGCATACATTTTCTTAACCTAATCAGATTTCTACTCACTTATGTGTATTGAGTTGAAGTGTACTAGGTCCACAGGTCAGATCCCGGTTAAGTGGTAGAATCAATGTGATTGTGTGCCTTAGGTCGAGAAACTTGTGGGTGTTTAAGTTGCATCACTTTTAGCTTAATCCTACAAGAAGAGAAGAGTAATGTTTTTTTTTGAATTTATGCGGGTGGGTGAGAGGAGGTGAAGTGACAATCAAACAATCAAGTCTATCCTAGGGTTTATAAAAGTACCTAGGTTGATTTGAGTTTGAGTTATTAGGCGATGAATGGAAATCTAGTGGGTAGGTGAGGGGATACACTTACAAAACCTTCTAACCACACTTTACTTTAATCTGTCTGCTTTGGCTCGCCTTAGAAGGGTACCTGTAATCACAAAAAGAAAGGAGTAAAGTGAGCTAAAATGTTAAGGTGGAAAACGTGGAAAAAAAAACAAAGAGCGTTGCCTCCCCAACAACGGCGCCAAAATGGTTAGCAGGTTTTTCTAAAAGAAAAGTTAGGGTTTTGGGAACCCCGTTGTCGTAGTCGCAAAACTCGCTATCAAATAAAATTCCTCGACAACTGTGCCAAAATGGTCAGTGGGTTTTTCGTGAAAAAAAGTTAGGGTTTTGAAAAACCTGTCGTCGTAGTCATAAAACTCGCTATCAAATAAAATTTACCGAAACTCGAAAGGAAGTCTCGAGTCGAACATGGGGAGGCGACGTTTGTTTCTTTTAAATGCACGTTTCGCTTTTGTTTCTTTTTGTTGTTTTTATCTTTTATAATTTTTTGTATTTTTATAAGGCAAGAGATCAGGTCGAAATAATTTCTATCTAATCTGCTTGCAGAGAGAGAGAGAACCAATCACATATATATCTAAACAAGTGTTTGCTACAGATAAAAGTGGAAAACTACACTACAAAAGCGATAAAGATAGAGAGAGGAGAGAAGAGTCCCCCTCAATAGTCGCTTGGAGGATAACTCGCTTTGACGTTGCCTGGATGAAGGTGGTGGGATGCTAGAGGAAGGAGAATGGGGCGGAGGAAGGAGGACGAGGCAGGACGGCGTCGCAGCGAGGATCTTCTTTCAAAAGGTGGTTAGGGGATGGCCATGGGATGCTCCACAAATAGGGGTGAGAGGTGAGAACAAATGTTGGTTTTCTACTCTAGAGGAGCATCCCGAGCCTAGGACAAGCTCTCGCTAGAGCCTTAGAGATGGTGAGGGAGAGAAAGGAAGCGATGAAGAAGAATGGGAAGGGTAGGGGTCCATTTATAGTGGAGGAAAGGATCCATTTCATACATAAGACATTTAGTGACAGCCATAAACCTTGCTAAAGATCTGCTGCAAGCGTCGCTAAAGCTCCAGCTTACGCACCTCATGCGCGACGCTCGTGCGCGCGCTCCGTGTGCACCAACTGCTACGCACCTCTGCGCGCTATGCACTCCACGCTACTGCGTGTGTCGATGCATTGCGTGTGCTCACGCCGCTACACGCGCCATGCACTACGCACGTGTGGTGCTGCATGCGCACCCAAGGGCGACTTGGATAGTGCCACGTGGTGCAATCTGGGTCGTCTATCTTCTTTCCTTTGTAGAGGCTACTGCAGAAGTCGAATTGAGTACATTTTCACGATGTTGGGATGCGATCGTCGACCCAAATCCATCAATGTG
Organism: Thalassia testudinum; assembly: GCA_037157565.1. NCBI lineage: Eukaryota > Viridiplantae > Streptophyta > Magnoliopsida > Alismatales > Hydrocharitaceae > Thalassia > Thalassia testudinum. The sequence goes on from JAZHRO010000049.1 coordinate 27,836,595, forward strand.
GTTGGATTTTTCGTTTGAAGCTCTGAATTGTGTCACTGAGTCCCTTGGCCATTGATCTTCCTCGGACTACATAAGGTGCTACGAGACTCCGATCAAGACAATTTCGAAGGCATTGGTCTCCGATCGCCATCATGATCAGATTCGTATAGTCCGATTGTCAATCCAAGGCCCTGAATTAAATCTCCTTCCCTCCTGGCCATAAAAAGATGCAATTAACCTAAAATATACACAAACTACTCTAAATATAGAATGATGGATGCTTGCAATATTTATAGTATGGAATACATATCTAACCCTAGGACATGCATAAATAGGCAGTTTATCCTAATTAAATGTGCCTTCATCAGGCCTTGGTTGGGTTTGTTGGTAGAAACACGGTGGATAACCATGTTGTGGTGTAGGTGGTGGTTAAGTCAGGTGTTGAAGTGGAGGTGCAAAGGGTTGTTCGAAATTGGGTCTCTTTGTGTTACCTAACCAAGAAAAGTTTGGATGATTACGCCATCCAGGGTTATAGGCCTATGAATATGGCTTGTTTTGAATGGTGTGGGTTCCTCCAAAGCTTTGGGAGTAGTAGGGAAGTCATAATATGGAAGAACAAAGATTCCTTCGGTCGGTGGTGAAGGATAATGCAGTGAATAGGTAGGTGGTGGTGTCACAGATAGGTTGTTCACAGTTTCCCTCCCTATAGGAAGTTGTGTAGAAGTGTGATGTGGAGGTGACTAAGAAGAAGATGATTTAGAAAGGAATTTCCACACCTCATCAACCTTCTCAATTAAGCCCATTGTATCCAGCTGACTGGCCACTAATTTCATGTCATGTGTAATGGATTAGACTTCATGTACCCTGGTGTGTGAATGGGAATGCAAGGATCTCCTATTAAAAATGCTCATCGAAGAGTTATTAATGGAATTTTCAGCCATGCCTTCGAACAACTCGAAGGCTAAGTCATCGTCTCGACACAGGAAATTGCCTCTACAAACAGCATCTACAAAATTTCATGTGTCATCATGGAGCCCATGATAGAAGATCTGGACCCATTGCTAGCATGGGACACCATGGTGAGGACATTTCCTTAAGAGTTCATGGAATCTCTCCCATTCCTCATGCAGTTGTTTTCCAAAATTCTGAGTAAATGTGGTAATAGCACACCTCAAGGTATTGGTACATCCTACAAGAAAATACTTCTTTAGGAACTAATGTTCCAAAGAAAGCCAGGTTTCTATGGGTGTAGTATAGGATAAAGTGCGGTACCAAAAGGCAGCTTTATCCTTAACTGAGAAGGAGAACATCTTCATCAGAAGTGTGTGCTGATCATGGCCCTACGGACCTAAGGTTTGGGCAAGATTTTTCAACTCCTCTAAACGCTGAAAAGGATCCTTAAAAGAAAGACCATGGAAGTGAGGGATTAAAGCTATAATGTTCAGCTTTAATTCAGCAAGAAATCAAACTGCAAGCATAGTGGGTGCAACTGTGGCATTAGAGTAATCCCGTAGTTAAGGTCTATGAGCCTGGGGTCGAGGGTTAGCTAAAAATTTAACAACTTCAATAAGTTGTTGCACCTATTGTGTAAGTGTATTCATTTGCACTTGTGTATTAAATAGGTGTTGTAGGTTAGGTGCACCTCTCTTTGGTCTTGGTGGGTTCTCAAAATTAGGATATGGAGGAGGTGGAAAAGGTGGTGGTGGATGTGGAGGAGGGTGATCTTTGAAGTCTTCATAGTGTTGTGAATCATGGTCATCCTTAGGGTGGATAGGATGGTGAATTGGAGTTTGAGACTCGGGAGGTAAAGGATTCGATGTGGAAGGCATGGTAGAAGTGGCTTGGGCATCAGTACCCAAAAGAGGTATAAGGGGCAGGTTTTGGAATCTCCTACTGTCCATGAGTTGATTTTTGAAAAAGATTTTACGAAGCAATCAAAAACTCACAATGAAAATCTCAAGATCAATCAACAATTAAACCAAATCCAAACTAGAAATCCCAATCTATATCTCATTCACAAGACCACAAAATGCAAGAGAGACAAAATACATGACTTTTCTCCTAAGGGTTTGCTATGAAAAGATAGATTACGCAAACATATATTATCAATGCAATGGTACATGTCCTAAGATAAAACTAATGAAGTACAAACCTCTAAATCCACCTACAACTTGGATAAGACCGGCATGCAAATCCAAGCTGCTATGGGTGCACAGAAAGATGAGATAGAATCTGTGTGTTTGCATACCTTATGTGATTGTGTAGTGTGTACATGATAAGCAAGCAATAGATAGTTGGTGAAAATCTTACATAAGGTATCAATCAAATTATTAAGTCACCTTTTGAATTAAATTTGTCTTCTTAGAAGTGTTTTGCAGGAAGAGTCTCACTTTTTAGTCAGTTTCAAACAAGTGATGATCTTGTTTAGCTTAAGTCAAATGCAAGGATGACAGGAACTAAGGAAGGATAGAGATGCATACTTGACTCCAGCACTCAACAAATATGCAAGTAGACAGAAAGTTAATCTAGCAGGAAGAGTGAAAACCTAAGTATGGTATGCTTAAGTTATGTTGCTGCTAGACCAGAAGAAATGAGATCTCTTTTTGGTAGTTTTTATTTTGCAGATTTTTTGCATTTTCTTAATGCAAGAAATCAAATCAAACCAAATCGAAAAAACCAAAAACGAGAAAGGAAAAGAGAGAGAGAGAGTTCAAAGCTTCAAAGTCCTAATTATTACAGACGGTGTGTGAGAATAGGCTCTCACAACTCAGATCTATACAAATAAACCTAAAACTAAATCCTAATGTCTATAGTAAATCTAAAAAAATGGGAAAATAGCTCTGTCGAGGAAGATCTCTGCCAGGAAGTTGAGTCAAAGTTACAGCAACTCCACTGAGAAGCTGAACCTCCAAGAAGTCGAATACTCCTCAACAAGTGCTGCAAAAACAAAAATGATTAGTAAGATAATTATATACAAATGAATCAAAGAATATATATACAAAAACAACATGAATAACAGAATGAATATTTACAAAGAAAACAAATATATATACAAAGAAAGAATAAACGAAAAATTTTGGCGTAAAGAGAGTTACCTCCTCGGCAACGGCGCAAAAAATGATGTTACATTTGGACTGTAGGTTAATCTAGGGTTTATCATTGTAGTAGTATAGTGTCGCAATCCAGATGGATGTCCTTTTATTTATACAATTTTTGCTAGTTTTATTTCAGGTCATTTACTGGGAGGCAGTTATTGATATATATCTCTCACTATTGTTAAAAATCTATCCTTTATTCTAAAAATGTTAGTTTTATTTATAAAAGAATGAATTAGGAATCAAACAATCAAAGAATCAACTAATATAAATTAGTTATTTACAAGTTATAACAACCCATTGAATTTGGAAATGCCTTAAAAATATGTACAATGCAAAGGTAGAAAAAAGATTAGGTTAATCACTAAATATACCTACTTATATATATATATATATAATATACTTGTAACTCATGCACAACTTTATAATACAAATACCTAGTTTACATAATACACATAATATTTAATACCTATATACATATACAACATTCACACACATAACACATACTTTTACATATAATCTAAACACTATATAATACTAATATACATATAACACGTATATACTTAGTTACAAATATGTACTGCAAATAACACATATACACATATATATATACATATATGCACACCACATAGCACATACATAACTAATATTACACACTTAACACATATACAACACACACTCAGTTAACACTTAAGTTAATTCAAGCCCAAAAAGAATAGTGGGCTATTTTATTTGAAAATAAACAATGTAAGAGGAGTGGTCAAAGGAAGGGGGTTGAGTGGGTTTTTATTTGACCTTACAAAAAATATACCTATATACGTATTTTTTTCTCTATGCAAAAATCGACCTAATACTCAGTCAACTACACCGACTACTCGATCGAGTAGTCAATGTTTCCAACTATAGGCTATTCAGTTGGGAGGGTGCCATTGATCGAGTAGTCAATGTTTCCAACTATAGGCTATTCAGTTGGGAGGGTGCCATTGAGGATTACTCGGCTGATTACTTGTCCAAGTAGACCGATTTTTCCATCACTGAAATCGGATTTAAAGGCATAGTTCTAACCATTGAATCACAGTTCAAGTTGCATTTTAAAGAGTTTAACAGTAATCACCTTGCTGATAAAAGATTTCCAAAGGGATATATAAGCTTTCTACTTCAAATCCAAACCACTTAACAATACATGAATGCTTGTTCAATACAAATATTACATAAAACCATCTCAGAACTTCATTAGAACTCAGTCTGAACTCATGAATGCTTGAATCTAAGATTAATAGATCAGACCATTCTCTACAGGCAATTTCTATCCAAAAGAAGGGTTCAACAGCTCTAAAACTTGTTTCAGTATCCAAAAATTCAAATCTAAATCAAATCCTTCATAGAAAACTTAACATAAACATGCATACTTCATAAACCATTTAAATCCATGATTCAAAACATCAAAGCTTCAAACCAGATGCAACGGTTGTAGCTGCTGTTGCAGTTGTTGATTTGCTGACAAAAACATATCCCAAATTGAATTTAAAGTTCAAAACTTATCGAACACTCAAACCTTTCTCATAATCATCAAAAATCCTTCTCATATCTTATTCCAAGTGTAAGAAACTTGATTAAAACATTAGATCTATAGACCAACCTAGAACTTGAACATTGAAATCAAAAATCCCAGATTCAATTCAAAATAATTAAATCCCAATCATAGGTATCTCAAATACTCATTAGAGGTTCTGGAACTCATCAAAATTTTGATCAAGGCTCAGCAAACCCTAAAGTCCTATAGACAATGAAGAAAAGGAACTCAAATCAGGTATCAAAATCAATCAAAAATTGATTCCAAACCTCCATGTAGAGCCATCAAACTTCATTCAACTCCTGAATAGCACATTGAAACACTTTAGATTGGAATTAAGATGTTTCCCAGGTGGGTGCTTTAATGTGAATCGCTATACCGATCTGATCATCCAAACACCCTATACACTATTGATTAGTGTTTAAGGTGTTTGGGCGATCCTTAAAAACCATTTGTATCATTGCAAGGACCTCAACTCAATGCATTGAATTTCATAAGTCCACGCTACCCAATGAAGGATAAAAATAGTACCCAACATGGGAATTGGGCACGAGCTAAATTCTCATGAAAATTCTAATCAAATTATCCCAGAACAGTCGCCATACATCCAATAAAACTCAACTCAACTTGATTCAATCGATTAAATCTGAATTACATGCAATTGTGTCAAAAATCATTCGATCAACCACTGAAATCAAATTTGATACAATCCATTAAATTAGATCAATTTGAACCATGAGGAGGGATTTTGTGATCATGTGAACTGAGTGCGAATCCCTCCAGGTGGTTTGGTACACTATAAGATCCGATAGCTAGAAAGCTTTAGGTCTCATAGCTACCTTGATGGATGGAATGATCTATGGATTAAAATAGCGAGGAAACAATGCAAAGGTGATCGTGAGGTGTTGTGGGAGAATCATGATCCAATATGGGTGGGTGAATTAAGCTCTCTTATCAGGATTGACCAGAGAGGGTGGATTGGTAGTGAACTACAATTAGCAGTACTCTAAGCTAATTTAAAGCAATTGAACAATGAATCTGATATAAACTATCTAAAACTACTCTAATTTAAACTAAGAAAGCATTAAATCTAATCTATTAAAGCAGTAAAAGTCCTAATCTAAATGAGACGAAGGGGACTCTTAGGGGTAACCAACCGACGGCTGGAAATGATGAAAGGGAAGTTCACCTCTAGCGGAAGGAGTTACCTTGGGACTAGTAGCCGGCAGCTAAAGGTGAAGAATTGAGCTAGGAAGTGGCTGCTATCACTGGACACAAAAGAAGGAGAATTAAAGCCGAAGGTATGGAAGAAGGGACTTGCTCAGTGGGGCAGGAGCTAGTAAAGGAGCGAAGGGCAGCTAGGGTGCTCCTTAAATAGGTGAGGGAGGCTATGGTGACCTGTAGTGATGGGTGAAGGTTGTTGGGCATCAAAGGCTAAGATAAGGCCAATGAGAGTGCAAGAACATCTTGGATGAAAACCAACTGTTAGATGAGATCTAGGGCTTGGCCTGAGACTCTGGAAACTAGCTCCAACAGGTTAGAGCAAGATAAGGCATTAGATCAAATCAGAAAGGGAGGGATGGCTCAATGTGCTGTGTTCTTCGCGCCTGAAGCAGCTCAAGAACTGAAGAGCATCAGGTCTTTTGGTTAATTTGCATTGGAGGCCCTTCATGCAAAGCGATAAATAAATTCCTCAAGGAACCCATTAGTGATTAAAATCCTAACCCACCGGTCCCTGGTGGCTTGCAATTAAGTCCCAAACTATTTTTGGATGAAGAGAATGTGAAGACTTATATGTATGCAAAGGGCCTAAATGTAAATCACTATTTCCAAGGTCCAAATCATGTTAGAATGTAATGTAACTTTTATGGCATGTGATTTGAACATATTAGAATATATTCCAACTATTGATTTGTGAAATTAAGCTCATTTTGATGTTCAATTGACATTATAATCATCCATTTGTATACTTAGGTATAGAATCTCAAAAGTAATCTAATTATGCATTTTTAACACAATTTTGATGTTTTAGGTCATTTTCCATAATTCCCACACTTAACTCTTTTCTTATGTTAATTAATAGTGTTTTAACTTCGTTTATAGCTTAAATTTGTCATTTTAGCTATGAAGAGCCACACCTCACCAAAATACTACAGATTTTTAGCATTTAAGGTAAGTCCACTTAAACTTTTTTTCACAACTTAAAAATTGAGTATATGATTAAGTTTAAAAAATAGCTTATTGATGAATCAAATTTAGTAATTGCTTTCTATAATACCTCATAATTTTAAAAATCATGTGAAATAAGATTTTGTAGATTTTTGTAGAATCTATATGATTAATTACTTTCTATTAAGTTTAAATGTTTAATAAGTTTTCGTGCAATTTTACGTTATTTTCTTAATTAATAATAAATAATTCATGAACAACGTGTAGTTTGATAAATTAAGTGAAATAATCTAAATTAAATTATTCTTTGATGATTACATTATGTTATTTGACTTATTGATTACATATTGTATAAAATATGAATCATGGAATGATTGGTTTTGTTTTTCATTCATAACTTGTTGTATAACCAATTGTAGACCTTACCATTCAACTTAATTTAAACATAAAAAAGTAAATTTAATTTATAAATTATGTTATAAGAAATCATAAAATTTGATTAAAAAACACTAACTTTATAAATTAGATTTATAAATTAATTCCTTGTTGTAAGAAATCATAAAATTTGATTTCATATAAGTATGAATTTTAAAAATTATATTTATAAATTAATTTATTATCATAATAAATAATAAAATATGCTTTCACGAAAATGTTAGTTTTAGAAATTACATAAATTATTTTTTAATTTAATAAATAATAAAATATAATTTCATAGAAATATTAATTTTAGAATTAGATAAATTATGAGTCTACTTTATAAATTATTTTTTTAGTGTAACAAATACTAAAATATCATTCCATATAAATTATGAATATACATTATTAATTATTTTCTTATTTTAAGAAATAATAAAGTATGATTCCATACAAATATTAATTTTAGAAATTAAATAAATTATGAGTCTATTTTAAGATTTATTCTCTTAATGTAACAAATAATAAAATATCATTTAATAAAAAAATTAAATAAAATTTGATTTTATACACGTGTTAAGTTTAGAAATTAGATAAAGTATGAATCCAGTTCATAAATAATTTTCTCAATCTAGCGAATAATAAAATTTTATTTCATAAAAATGTTAATTTTAGAAATTAGATAAATTATGCATATATTTCATAAATTATTTTCTTGTTTAACAAATTATAAAATATAATTTCATAAAAATGTTAATTTTAGAAATTAGATAAGTTAAGAATGTACTTTACAAATTATTTTCTTAATGTCACAAATACTAAAGTATTATTTCTTTTAAATTATGAATATACCTTAAAAATTATTTTTCATTATATTAAATAATAAAGAATGATTTCATACTCTGGATAGGTTCAGTTGGTTTGAACCGTTATGCAAATATGACCAACTTTATGGAAGTTCAGATTCATTACAGTGGTAGAATGATATCAACTTATTATAGTATTGATTAAATGGATGATATTTGATGGTTATATCGATCAACCATCATACATCATTTGAAGATTTGTGGTCTACTATCTAGAACAACATTATTATCCAGAAGATGAAGTAGTAGATGCAGAACGTCTAACTATTAACCTTAATATTGAAGCTCACAAGAGTGATGAAAATGAGAACAGACCCACAGATCATGACAAGAGAGGGGCCTCATAAAACTTTTGTAGAGAAGAGCAAAGATGTGGAACCAAATGGTGATGATGATGCTAATAATGAGGGGGAAGGTGATCCTATGGATGGAGCACGTTAATTTCCTAATGACAATGAATGGATAAATCCAAAGGTAGATTAAGATGAGACCACATTTTTCCTTGACTAACAAGAAATTATTGACACTACTTTAGTGGATTGGGTGACGAGGAGATGGAAGACCAAAGAAGATTTAAAACAAGACTTAATGAAACAGAGTATTTGCAAAGGGATGCAATACAAGAAGATTGCATCTAAGAAAAAATTATTAACCATCATGTGTGTCTCTAATAACTGTAAGTGGCATTTACATTCATCTTTAGATAAGTGTTTTGGCAATTAGACAATTACTAAGTATGGTAAGGGTTACAGTTCTACAACCGACACTTTAGGAGATTATAGACAATGCAACACAAAGTTTATCCTTCATCATATATTGCCACATTTCATGTCAAATTTTAGCCTATCTCCTAAATAGATCCAAGTCTTAATTGATACAGAGGATAAGGTGAAGATAGGTTATCTCACTAGGTCACTGAATGATCCAGCGAGTTATCCTACAGTCACCTACAAGGTTGGCAATGTAGTGGAAAGAGGGTAATAGGCCGCTGGATGATCTAACGACCTATACCTTCCAGTAACCTATTACCTCTTTTGCTAAGTGGTTGCAGTCCTTGTCCCCTTTCCCAAATGTTGCTCCCACCCATGCCCCTTTCGCTAAAATGACCAATTTTGAAACTTTGCAAGAGGCAAATACGCCATCAGAGAAATCTAATCAAATTTGGAACCATTCACCAATATGGTTAGAATTGAAATAATTGTTGCAACTATCATAGTAAGTTGCTGGTATTTTCTATTGTACTTTTTTGTTGTAGACTTAAGGCATTAATTAACCATAGAGTAAAAGAAAGGGCTAAACTTTCACAACAACCACTTGGAAGCATTTGTACGAGAGAAAAAAAAGGTGCAGAAAGCCAAAGTTTAAGGAAAATTGAACGGGTTGTCTTAGGACATAATGTTGACACCTTCTATAATCGATTTCCAGAGTTAAAGAATGTGGGAAAAGGAAGCCGTTTATTTTTTTTTTGTAAGGTAATAGGTGAAATGTTAACTGGAACAAAATTAACGATTATGATAATGCACTTAATGTGCATAGATGTGCTTATCCCTTTAGGTTGATTGAAATGGAGGGAAAGGAAAACATTCTTTGTTGGGTGTCATTGTTTCGTAACAAATTTTTAATTTGTTTTTTTTTTTTGGAGTTATTTTGTCCAGACCCCCTGTAGTATGTTTATGAGTGCACATGACTCCTTAATTATGTTATTGAGTTGAGCCAAAGGACCCTAAACTCCCTATTGCGCTTGTATGCTCTCTCTTCTTAATCTATCCATAGTATCATATATCGAGCTACATTACATCTATTCTCGTAATCCTCATAGAAAGTCTCCTTAAATATTGGTTGTTCTATTAGGTAGCTCCATCAAAATGACTATTATCATCTTGATCTACTCTATTGCATCGCAATTAATCCACTACACAATGAAAATATCACAGAAGAGATTCTAAAAGGTCACAAGTGCATGCATGCATGCAAGACAAGCCTCCTCCAAAGATTTTCAATCATGATGGCTAAAGGAGCTAGATTGTTTGAGAAGGCTCTTATTTATGAATGTATAAGCTAACACAATAATAGGGAATCCTACTTTAGTTGAAATGATGAAGGAAAGATGTACATCAATTTCAAGCAGTTAGGAGATAATAGGTGTCTTGTAAAGTTCAACTTAAAGGAGAATATCATTAAGGTACATATGCAATCTCCATGCCTTGATATAAGTGACAATGTTATTTTGAGGCAACCTAGGCCTATCTCTGACCAAAGGATTATTCATTTACTTCTTTTTTGGTGGATTCAAACATTAAAGTTTACGATTCCATGAGTGAGGTAAGATGGTATGATTCTAGAGATTGACCTTAAAGTGACGTTAAATAGGGGCCACATGTCCATCTTAAGTCTAAATTTTATCTTGATCGATCAATTATCGATACAATCTCATATGATTTGGGATATCTGTCTAACTATATATGCTCTTTCCCTTTGAAGCTCCTAAGGTATTGCACCTTTTGTGATTTGGTTGGCTATAAGTATAGGCAATGCAAAATAAGGCTTGACTTGGTTGCCACTATCACTACTCTTGAGAGAGGGAAACTTAGAGTGGATTATACATAAAATATCAAGTTCTCCTGGAAGTGCTCATAAAAGATCCTTAGTCTCAAAAGGTGGTCTTTAATTAGATCACATTTTAATTTAGATCACTTTTAACCAAAATGATCCACTCCACTTCTTCATCTAAAGCAACTTCACCTTTGAAGTTAATCCCTAATATAGTATACATGATTCATATCATAATCTTCAAGTTTTCGTTGATAAGGTAATTCAAAAAGCTCTTATGGATGTTGAGGCTCGAAGTGAACATGGACATCATGGTAAGGCTAGTCATCATGACCTAGGTAGGCCCATATCTTCCATTTATTCTCTTGTTCCAATGTGAAGCTATGTCAATGACATGAGTATGATTGCCAAAAAGTCATGGCGAAATACAACCAGTAAATCAAGGTGAGGCATTTTCAAGCAAGGGACCTAGCTCTCCAATAGACTGAAGCATCCAACTCATCTAAGCCAGGTGGAAAATTATCTCCAAATTGGGAACACCCTTATCGAATCACTGCCTCTAATTTGATAGGCCCTTGCCATTTAGCGACCCTGGATGGGACCCCAACTCCCCAATCCTAGCATGCTAACCCAAGGCCCTACTACACTTAAGATGAGATTTGGCAGAGATAGCATATCAATCCAAGCAATATTCAAGCCACAAGAAAGTGTCACCCAATTTTCATTAAGCAAATGGAGAGTGGTCACCTTTACAATAAGGTGAGGCAAGCTGCTTGATACAAAAGCATAAGGGAAAACAACTAGAACAAAAAAGAGAACAAGACATAGAAGGATAAACCGTGAAAGGCCGAGGCAAGTGAATCAACTATTTGAAGCCTCAGGCAGATGCCTCGGTGAAGCCTCAAGGTCGCAGGAGGTCCCCCCATGGAAGAGTTTGAGGCAGAGGCCTCTCCTTCCTTGGATGGCGACTTAATAGAAAGACAATCCATAATCTAGCTTGATCAAACCTACTTGCTATGAATCCAATTGAGGTCCCTTATAGGCCACAATAAGATGTCCTCCTTGGATGAGCAACCCCCTGTCTGAATGGAATGGATGGCCGCTAAGGTATGCTTACTTATTTCCTCTCCCAACTTCAAGAAATTTGCCTCCATTGAAGGATTAGTGGCGAAGAAGTCCATCACAATATTTGGGTGAAGCCGTTGCCGCTTTTCAACTTTTAGCTAGCAGATCTCGTCTGATCGTTCTTCATTTAAAGTTGCAACAACCTCAACATCTTTCTCCAGTAACAAGACCTTCCCCTCAAGGTGGGACACTGCCTCTTCAGCTTCGTCTCTCTCCACTTGAGACTCCTTCATGGCAGTCATGAGCTCAAAACAAATCCTCTCATGCTACTCCTTTCGAGTCCGACACTAAGCAAATAAGCCCCGATGGCCTCCCTCAACTTTTGAGTCCGCTGGATCGCCTCATTTATTTTAACAGAATGATCCTCCAAGGGAAAAATTAGTTTGGCTAGGCCGCTATTCTAAAGCCTCATGAATTAACAAAGCTCCTTGTGAATTTCTTAAGCATCAGCCAAGTCTTACTGATATAGTTATGTGTTTATAGTACATTAAGGTATGTAGTCAGCAAGATGGTCTTTGAACTTTTTGAGCTTTATAATTGTAATTGTATTGAAAGATGTATTCCAATGTAGCGTAATTTTTTGAGATTGACTTGTCATCATGTAAATATATTTTGTTTTAAAGTGTAACGCCTATAAGTTTATTTGCGGGTATGGATGAAATCAAGCAATAAGGTCAACTATCTAGTCAAATGTGGGTGCATGAAAGGAAATGTTGTTGCAAGCACATGTGCAACCTTGTTTTAGAGAAGGATGAGATGGCTGAGTCAACACCTCCTGAGAGACTTTTCTACGTGTGTCCAAATGAGAAACAAGTGAGTGATTTTGAAACCTTAGATTTTATGGGAAGTCAGGTTCACCATAGCAATAACAAAATAAAATATCTTACATCTATTTAGGGATGTAGTTACAAGAGGTTGGCAAACACATTTCAATCCACCATGAACTCACTTATGACTAAGCTCAAGTTCATAATGGTCATTTACAGTAAGCTAAAGAAGAACTATGTTCATTTGAAAGAGAAATCAAAGTACGACAACAAGTACTCGAGTACTTACTTGATTAGCTCGTTACAACAAAAACGATCAAAGGTGATGTTTAATTAAATTTAACATCACTATATTTGATGATGTTAATAAATTAATATAATAAAAATAATAAAAATAACATGAACTTCACATTGACATCTTTTTAATTAAATATCAACTAAAAAAATTAAATGCAAACATTACAAAAATAAAATCCATCCCCAAATATAGTAACGAAGGTTACTTCTCGTTATCCCCCACACCTTTTCGATTCCCTCCCTTGATCAAAACGCAAAACCCTTTCATCTTCCTTAATCCCTCCCCCGACCGCCCTCAATCCCTCTCCTCCTCCTCTAAACATCGCCCTCCACTCCTCACCAACTTCCTCGTCTGCGTCGTCACCGGCACCCTCGCTCTCTTCCGCCTCGCCTACGCTCGCCCTCCTTCGCCTCTTTGACGGGCTCGCCCTTCTCCGCCTCGTCGTCGCGCTCGGCCCCCTCTGCCTTGTCGGCCTCCTCGTCCGCGTCATCATCGACGCGCTTGCCCTACTTCACCTCTCCCTGCTACCTCTCTGGCCACCGGCCACTTCCACTACCCTACTCAAAAGTGCGCTCTCTCAACCCTTCTCTCTGATTACCCTCCGTCACCCTCCCTTCCTCCCTCAGCCATGATCCCCACCAATGCTCCACCACCCTCCTCCCCTCCCTCAGCCGCCCCCTCGACGACCCCGCACCACCCTCCTCCCCTTCCTTAACCGCGAACGCCTCCTCCTCCATCCACCCTCCCCCCTCCTCCGATGGTGCCCCACCACCCTCCTCATCGATGTCACTGAGATGTTGAGCTTTCATTTGAGATCCGAGATGTATTTGTTAGTGGCAGCCGTAGCTGTTGAGCATTTTTTTGATGAAGTTCACATGGTTTTGATCATAGATTTTAAATGTGTTTTTGATGAGCTTATAGTTACCTTGATTTTTTTGGGAGAGATCTTTTATAGATCTATCTTCCAGACTCATTGGAGTAAATAAAAGCATCAAGATAACCTGATTGGTCATCTAACAGAAATAGCTGCTGAGTATTATTGGATTGAATGAACGATGTTTGAATCGAGGATTTAAAATGATTTTTTGAAGGATTGAATGATTACAATGATTTTTCTGCAGAGATCTTGCATAGATCTATCTCCTACAACATCTGCGCAGCTCTTGAAAATTTAGATAATAGATCTAATCTCCTTTGACAGCAGCAGCCACTTTAAGAACTGCCAAACCTGCTGAGTGTTTGATCCATGAATTGGTGTAGTTCCTGAGCTTGTTTCAAGTGTTAATGAGGTTTCTTAGATGCTCTAATTTTAGAACAGTATTTTTAAAGCATGTATTGATTTTATCTTGCCTTGAAATGGATTGAAAAGCATGTAATATATGCTAGAATTTCTCTGTCAGCAATTATGACGACCGCTAACTATCAGACTGAGTTTTGATGTTAATTTCAATGCTAAATCATCTTCATGTGTTTGATTTTCATTAAATTCAATTTCTGGAAGGTTAACTTGTTTGAATCTTTATTTCCAAACTTTTTATAGAATTTTCAGGGCTTAGATTCATTTTCTAACCTTTAGTTGGCCCACTTTCATGCTTTAATATAATAAATTTTTTTTTTTGAAAAGAAAAGGAAAGCTATCAAATTGCCGATAGCAATCCAGGAGAGCTATTATTGATTATATGAAACAAAAGGATTACAAAATTGAACCCCACATATGTATGAGATTCCAACATATGTATTATATTATTATTAATATAATAATTAGGGTGTTAATTAGATAATCAGTGTAAATAAATAAATAAAAAGTGTAGTGAGTAGGATTAGAGTATATTAAACATGTTTAGACACTTAGATCCAAATTTCCATGTGTTTAGATTAGAGAAAATGCTAGCAGAAGCTTGGACATTCTCTTAGGTTAGAAATAAAAGAAAAAGAAAATAAAAAATAAATCTAATACTATGGAGTCGTAGAAGGATTGGCCATATTTTAGATTCCTGTTATAGGGAGTAGATTTCTCAAAGGACAAAGTGCAACCCTAATGCTTCCCAGATGATCTTAGTCCTAGATTATAGCTTGCCAATGATCAACTATTGTTATCTGATGCCCTTCTTAAGGTTGAAACAATGTATAGCCGCCTCTAGAAGTTCTAGGTAGACAATGCTCAATCTACTCAAGCATCAACTGTGGTAAAGGAGTCTTCTATACTTGCTGTGACCTCTGGATGTGAAGGTCATTTTGGACGGTGTAGTCACAGTTGTGCTGGTGGTAAAGATAGCAATCATGCTTACTAATTGTGTTAATCCACATCATTGACAAATAAATTTTTTATTTTTCATTCCTTTCAACTAATTCCGTGCTAATCCAAACAAGAAATAAAACTATCCAAACATTGCCTTGGAGAAGGTGAAGAAAAATTCTCTTGAAGAAAAAAATCAAAACCATTTCATACTTATCATGTGAGACAAAATCCATAGGTATTTCACATGGTTTGGAGGTAAGATAACATGAAAAACAATCAAGCAAATCCAATTTCAATTACCTATAGATCGTACCTTATGTAATTACTAAAAGCTTTAAGTCAATATATAGTGGAAAAAGAAATAATAACTCCACTTATTTTTTACCAACATATGGAAACTTAACCACTTGGACTAATTAATCAACCAACAATGTTTCAAGTCTAGGAAACTACATAAAGTTATGGCTGGGCCAGATCAAAAGCATTATTTAATGAAAAAAATTGTATTCAATTTTGTTGTTTACTTTATTTATTTTGACAAGGGCTAGGACTCTTGCATCTTTGCAATGTATAACATTTTGTGATACATTAGTTTCAAAATCTTGCCTTATCTATACCTCTAAGAAGAAATGTCTAATTGAGAATATGCATCTTTGTCAAGCTTTATAATAAGAACTTAAGGCCCCGTTTGATAGAAGTTTAAAGTTTAAGGCTGAATAAAGTTTAGGAAGTCTTAAGGAAGGATAAGTGAATGGGTAAGAGGAGGGTTAGTGGATGTCATGAGCCAAGGGATTTTAATGGCACACTATCGGTTGATGATAGGCCAAGGGAAAGAAGGGACACCAATTTTAATGGCCTATGTAGAGTTAAGGTGCATCTACTTCTTATGTCTTGAATACAGTACTATCACTACAATAAAATATAGATTTAGCGACATTACACCTTGCAACTAGTAAAGTATATGCTGCTAATAGTACCTTTAGCGACATGTCCAAATAATTCGTCACTAAAAAAAATTTGTTAGCTAACACAATTTTTTAGTGGCAATTTTTTATGTCCGTAAAGTCATGCATTAGCAACATAGCTATATCATTTGCCGCTATGTAAATATGTTAATTGATAAATACTTTTAGTGACAAATTTTATTCATTGGTGTTTTTATGAGTCAAGGACATATTCATTTATTTACCACTACATTGGTGAATATAAATATCAATATAATTACAATTTAGGAAAAGATGTATTGATCATCTTCATGGTATATATTAATAAAAAAAGTTACTGTTAATTAATGTACCAAGATATAATTTAAAATATACATTCACAAATGATAAGAAAATTATAGTAACTTTTTTTATGCACATTATTCAAAAATCTCATAATTCATTAATTTCTTCTTGCTACTCCATCACAAAATCCTAAAATTTTATCATAAAATTCTACCCCTACCTATAAAATCCATCGTACCTTTACAAAAATCCTACATACATAAGAATTCACCTCGCCATTGAGGAAAACTAAATTTTTCGCCTCAAAAATCCTACACTCTGCCACCCGACCCTTCCCCTAAGGCATCCAATTGGAAAAAACCTAGGAGGTTCTGACGTCAGAGGGGCCAGGGAGATTTGCCCGGTGGATTCAATGTTGAACGATATTTGTCAACGGTAAAAGATAGCCCTACCCTAAAGTGAGGGCCCTGAAGATAGGATTTCTCAACTGTCGATTGACGTGCTCGTCTTACACCGTTTCCTGACAATGACAAAGGCTTGCGAAACGGAGGGGTTGCAAACTTGCCCCAGAGGAATATGTGCTTCTAAAAGATCTTTGATACTGTGTCTAATCCCGAAGCTCGTCGCACCTTTCCCCCTTAATCCGCTCGCACCTCCAGAAGAACTCCATCATGAATCTTCCCTCTAATCCCGCCATCGCGCTCCAAATCCTCACGAATCTCCCCTCAGATCCCACCATCCCACGATCTCCGCTGCCATCCCACGATCTTCGTCGTCACCTTCCCCTTGCGCCATCGCCATATCTCCACCACCCCTTCTGCCTCTGATTCCCCTCGTGCTCGCCTGCGACCATCAACGGTTTCTGGCAGTTCCTCGAAATCCCCTCGTGAATCCCATTATGCGACCAAGGCCTGCAACCATCGGTTCCTCTTCTTGCTCCCTCCCTTCCCTAATCCCCTTCACCATTGACCTCACTGCCCCTGACCCATCCAACTCCCCCAATCACGACCTCTGCCACCATTCTCTTCCCCCACGACCTTTGTCGCCCAAAACCCTTGAGTGCCTACCCTGATCCCCATACTCGTTGCCAACCTCAGCCCCCTCCCCCAAACCCGTTCATCCTCACAAGCTCGCTCGCCACCGAATGCAGTCGACCGCACGCTCTCGTCAATCTCTCAAGCTCGCTTGTTGCCGTCTTACCCAGGTTCCAAACCCTTGTCATGTAGGTTTACATGCTTCTAATTAAAATCCAAAAGGGCCGTATGCATATGATTTTGGTATATCTATGTTCCTCGAGCTATTCTAGATTATTGGTTTCATCTTACTGCCTGCAGTTTAGAATTTATGATGGATTGGGTTTTGACATTGCCATGTCTATTCATATTTTGATTTCTGAAAACCAAGAAATCAACCGAATTTGACATTCACAAATTTTCATGTCATGTTGTAATATTTGCTCTTCTATACTATGATTTCATTTTCCTTCCGACTTTTATGAGATTATTTACTCAACAACATTTTTCGAAGGATTTTTTTTTAACTGCATGGTCAGGCAATTTTGCTAGACCTTGGTAGGCAATTTTGCTAAACCATGGTCGGACAATTTTCATCTACCGAACATAACTGCAATTGAATCTTGACATCCAATGCATTTACATTAAAAGAGGAATGAAAAGGTTATGCATTTCTATCGAAATAACCAGTGACATGATAGAAGGGTTTTTTACAATTAATTACACCGCTTCATGAGCATACAAACACAAGAGAATACAAAGACTACAGGGACATCAATAAGTTTGAGTCCAACCAGGAGAGACTTCCATGGAGCTAAATGATAATACGGAGACAATCAAAACAGGTACAAGGTTCCAAGAATAAGATGATAAAAGGAATCAAAAATCAAATCTTGCATAACTAACATACAGAAGTTGGGATTTTTTTAGCACCACCTATGGAATATATGCGCAACCTATATCGCAAAAATCTTCAATCTCTAGTCTGGTGATACTAAGAAGATAGAATAGATATAATTCTACACCAAATAAAGGGGAAGTGCAGCTGGACGAGTTGCTCAACCGAATGGCAATAAAGAAAAGGCCTCGCAAAAAACATATGCAAACATACATCCATGTTCTTCACCAAGTAAAGCATCTTGAGGGGCAGACCTGCGCAGATACACCTATAGAACACTTGCTGGGTGCTTGTTGGCATCATTTAGGCTAGTTTCCTTGTCCATCTTACACTTGCAGACATTAGACACTTAGTTCAGCAAAGACATTGTTTCAATATATGTAGATATGCATATAAATGTACATTCTGCAATTTCTGTTGGAATTATTCCATTGAATGTGGTGAATATGACCAATGGGCCTAATGTTACGACCCGATTATCGAATCCTTACGAGACACGAGAATCAGACCGACTCTACTGATCCCAAGACCCAGTCGTCCAACGAAAAAGTAACCAAAAGAGCAGTAAAATAAACTACATTCACCATATATATAACTAATAGTAACAAAATACAACAGTAAAGAAAAGAACTACTACAGTATACACCACCACAGCAGTAAAATTTCTATGACCCTGGCATCATATTTATGTACCTGTTTATTTCTTTACTGTTGTGGTGGTGTATACTGTAGTGGTTATTTTCTTTACTGCTGTATTTTGTTACTACTAGTTATATACATGGTGAATGTGGTTTATTTTACTGCTCTTTTGATTACTTTTTTGTTGGACGACTGGGTCTTGGGATTAGTCGAGTCGGTCCGATTCTTTTGTCTCGTAGGGATTCGGGAATCGGGTCATAACAAGAAACAAGATGGTATTAGAGCAAGGTCGTCCCGAGAAGTGAAACAACTGACTGGAAAATAATCAATTCACGTATCTGTAACTAGAGTAGCCACCATAATGTTTCTTTTGACATATGTTCTTAGACTTCTCCTTTAGATACCGTTTTGTATTGACGTATTTTTCGTTCTGTATTCGCGTCTCCTTGCAGGAGATGCCTCGATGCGGGACTAGCGAGGCGGGCCGCGGGCGCGGCCGAGGACGAGGTCGGAGGGGTGGGCGTGTTGAGGTCGATGTTTCAGTGGACCGGCCACTACTCTCGGGCATTCAGGCCTAGGCCTCGCCTAGCTGATACGGGATATCGTGCTAGATGAGCTCCACCCGCTGCTACGAGCGCCTCTTCCTGAGGCTGCGGAGGGGGAGTCCTCTGTGGGACCACGCGACGGACATGGCGCTGGTGCGGGGGAGGGGATGGGTTGCCAATGCCCCCACCTTCCTCCGACACTTCTGCACACGTGGCGCCTGCAGGAGAGCCGTCCGCAGTCTGAGACAGAAGCAAGTACCCCTGGTGAAGGTTTTGTGGAGGAGCCAGCAGTACGAGGAGGCTACCTGGGAGCCTGAGGCGGCGATGTGGGAGCGGTACCCGAAGCTTTTTACGGGTACGTCTTTTAGGATCGGCTTTGATTCTCTTTGAGTTTGTTATGCATATATCGTTCTTTTCCGCACCCTAGTTAGCGCAAGTTTCGAGGACAAAACTTCCTTTGTGTTTGTTATGTTGTTATGACCCTGGCATCATGTTTATGTACTTGTTTATTTCTTTACTGTTGTGGTAGTGTATACTGTAGTAGTTCTTTTCTTTACTGCTGTATTTTGTTACTACTAGTTATATACATAGTGAATGTGGTTTATTTTACTGTTCTTTTGGTTACTTTTTCGTTAGACGACTGTATTTTGGGATCAGTCGAGTCGGTCCGATTCTCGTATCTCGTAGGGATTCGGGAATCGGGTTGTAATACCTAATTGACTCGCAACCAAATCCAATGGTGCTATTATGCTTATGACTGGACATAACCACCCTCTTCCTGTGCCCAAAATGTTGAGTTGCCTTGTACAGCAATATGGAATGCATGAAAGAAATATGAGGATGCTTGTTATCATCATAAAAAAAGGCACAAAGGAGAAGATCAAGGGGAAAAAAGAGTTAATATAGGGATGGAGTGCAACTCCAAGGATTTTCCATCCATCAAAGGAATCATGGATCGAGGTAGGCATCCTAAGTTCATGACTATTATATGCTTGATTGTAAAAACCAAACAGAGACAAAACCAAGGGCCATAACTAGAAAAGTTCACAGAGATTTCTTCAACTATATTACTATGTAGCCTAATCGTTGATTCTTTCCTTTCCCTTGCCACAAAAATGTCTTTCTTTTCCTAAGAAGGTAGATTGAGTTTGAGATCGAGAGGGAACCTAGACCTGTCAAGCTAAAAGAAAGAATGGCGAATCTGGGCACCATATTAGGCCTACTCCATCACCATCGGAAACACTAGTGCAACTTCAAAGTAAAGAAGAAAGATGAATCCCCATCACCAAGAATGTGTGCATAGACTACAAATAGTGGAATCGAAGGAAAACCAAGATCAAAGAGGTCACACTAGGAGATGACAAATACGCATAATTTTCAAAAACACAAACGTGCATATTAGGAAAATAGAAAAATTATGGGGAATTTACATCTCATGATTCAAAAGAGAGAGTAAGAGTCAATTACTTGATTGCCTGCACAAAAAGCAAGTAAAGAGTCCATACGCAAAGAATAAAGAATGTCAAAAGGACTGTAGTTGTCTTGCTAAGTTTTAATTGATCTAGGGAACCTCGTAACAGAAAGCATTCCCCGTCGTCTTCACAACAACGATATGGGTAAATTTTGTAAACACTTTATTTAGTATAGGACAATGATATTCACCTGCAAAGAAAACAATGGCACGTATCTTTAGGAATAGACGACATTGAGAATGGTATCTTGACATTGGTGTCATTCTCCAATTGATACACTATAGGTTCCAAGTTCCACACTAACTTCTCCCCCCAACATGGAATTTTGAACATCCTCCTAACCATTTTTGTTCTCATTCCATGCCTTTGTTTTAAGCAAAAGAAGGATTCAGAATTTTAAAATTTCATATTCTGTTGGGTATCAGAAATTCAACCTACATGTACAATAAACTCAAATAATACAAACTTAGCAACATAAAAAGTGAATGACAAGAATATTCGTGAATGTGATTTTTTTTTTTTTTTAGAGAAATCAGGAGCAAAGTTTTATTCATTCCCCACTTCTAGGAGGCACAAAAAGGAAGGTAGGGGGATTAGACCAAAACCTACCTTGTACAACAAAAAGGGGGTCCACGACTCCTGGCCTAGTACATCAAAAGAAACAGAAAGAGCAAAAAGCCAAAAAAGGCTCAATAGGCACTGGAATGAACTCAAGCTGTCACATAAGGGAATTGAATTTGATCTAATCTCAGTAAACCATGGCATCTGGGAGGCATGAGGGAATCCTTAACCACCACATGCTATGGACCTTCAACTAAGGTTCGAAATGTCAATTTCGATGTTGTGCCGATAAAATTCTAAGTATACATTTTATGGGCATGTCGAGGGCACGTCGTAGAAATGTCGAGGGCATGCCGACAAAAAATCACATAAAAAATCAAAATGATATCATTTTCAAAAAATAATGATTGTGTAACAATAAAGGTATTTCATAATAACTGTGTGTGACCTTAGCCTTTACATTCCTCAATATCGACCTTCTATGTCCTTAGGATTCCAGAAATCGACCTGTGACAGCAGCACCTTCACCCAGCAGCATCAGACTCGGCATGCCCTTGAAATTGTTGGCATACTGTCGAAATCATCTGCATGCTGTTGGCACACTTGTAAATTGATACTTTAATCATCTTGGCATGACCCCCTCTCCAAAATAGCCTTGCCGACGGTATGCCGACGACATGCCATCAGCATTTAAATCATTGCCTTCAGTAGAGGAGGCGAACACATTATATAACTTATTATTGATGTGTAATTTATCTTTTGATCTTTGTTTATATTTATTTTCATTTATAATATCAATCATGCAATTAAGAGAACAAATGCTAATTTTTTATATGTAAGATACTTGAAACATTAATACCGATAAAATTATAATACTTTTAAATAAATGATAATTTTTTTACTTTAATGTATGCTTTTGATCAAGAATAATGTTTTTAATTTGACTTTTTTTTATGTCATTTTAGTTGAGATTTTTATTAGGTTCAATTTTTTCATAACTTTTTTAATAGCATAGAAGGTTATATGATGACAAGTTTTTCTTATAGGAATAATTTAACGAGGCAATTGAGAAGATGGATGGTTTGGAAGATCCTTCATTGCTTGATGAAATTTATGCAAAAGTTGGAAAAGATAAATGTGGTCGTGTTAAAGGATATGGATTAATATTATCACATTCTAATTTGTAAAGGCAAAAAGAAATTAAGGAACGAGAATAAAGGAAAGAATGAGAAAGACAAATTGAGATTCAATTTTTGGAAGAGATAAAAGAAATGAAAGAAAGCCAAGCAAACTTTCAAGAAATGCTACTCCAGGATTTCTCCATCATTGAAGAGGTCATAGGTGTTATGATTTTTAGTTAAATAATTGAGTATATTTAAGTTAAGAAACTAATCATATCATCTACAATCAGGGTACTCAAAATGTGGTTATGTAATAAGGCAACATCTGTGCAAGTTTAAAGAAGATAGAATCATCATAAGGATGAGACTCAATCTGTGTTGGTTGAAGGTTAGGTAAACTTTTATGTAAAAGTACATTAAAATTTTAAATTCAATATTAAACTTTTGATAAAAACTATAACTAAATTGATCTTGATACTATCATTTTATTGTTATAATAATTCACATGTAGGATGTATATCTACTAAGCATGTGTTGAAGTGGAAAATCGTCACAAATAGATTTGGGTTTGGAAAACTTGTCGTTGTAGCATATTTGCGAAGAAATCCATCAACAAATAAATTTTATCGAAACTCGAAAAGAATTCTGAGTTGAACACAGTGAGGCTACGTAGATTTGAAATCCACGATTATATTTTTTTTTGTAATTTTTGTTTAAAGGCGAGATACTCACAATGACTAGATACTAAACTAGAAGAGAACAAAATACTTTTATAAAATGGATAAGGTTTTTACAACTAGAAAGTGGGAAATATTACAACTAGAAAATAGTAAAATCTATTCTATAAAGTGATAAAAGAGAAGGTGGAGAGAAGTTATCCTTCTTGTCAGTTGCTTGGAGGACGAGCTGGAACGGGCGATGTCTGGAAGACCGAGAGCAGAGATGGAATGTGAAGAACGAAGTGGGAAGAATTGGGGGTGAGGCAGGGCGTCATCATCTCGGAATCCACTTCCGGAATGGGGGAGAGAAGACGACCACGGGAACTCCATGAATGGGATGAGAAGTGGACAAAATTTTTACTTTTAACTCTAGAGGAGCATCCCGGGTTTGGGACAAGCTTCTTTAAAGCTTTGGAGATGGAGAGAGGTGAAGGAAGGGATGAATGAAATGTAAGGGGCGTAGGCCTTTTTATAGGTGTAGAGGTTGGGGGAAAATAGGTTATTTCAAGTTAAAAACATTAATACAAGGGCCTTTAGTGACAGATTTAAGTGTCACTAAAGGCCTTAGTGATGCATGCGCATGCCTTCTCCTCTCCCCACGCTTAAAAATGCCTACGCACATTCAAAAGATCTTAGCCGTCCGATCGCGAGATTGACGGCTGAGAATGCATCGCACCACACCTTCATAACACCTCCCTCGCATGCGATGATGCGTTGGAACGTGTGTCATCGCGCACATTCACGCTTGACGTTCATCTGTTGCGCCACGTGGTGCCCCTGCTGCCGCACGATCCAAATTGGACGGAGGAATTTGGCTGCGCTCGCGCTTGCGCTTGATTTGAGGTGAGGCGGGCCTGGAACCCTCGCCTCCCTCTTCACGTAAAGTCGCGCGACCGCTGAGCTAGCGGTCACTTGAGGCGCTTTTGTGGATTTGGGTGTGAGCTCTCTCAAGATCCAATGGTTGAGATTATCCGCACGATTGAGGAGAGAGATAGCAGCGGTGGGTCCTTGGGCCGGTTGGGCGGTTGGGACGGCACCATGTGGCGCCATCTTAGCTGTCCATCTTTTATGTCTTGTAGATGTGCCACAGATGTCGGATTGAATCCATTTTCTCACCGTTGGGTTATGATCGTCGATCCAAACCCATCCGTGCGGTCGGATTTGTCATCTGATGTACGGATTTACACCATCTTGACCCCTTAACCTCTGATCTTTCTCGGACTGCATCTGATACTGCGGAAGTTCGATCGGGGTGATCTTAGAGCCATTGAACTCCGATCATCGCCCTAATCAGATCCATACGGTTGAATTTTCAATCTGAGGCCTTGATTAAATATTACTTGTCCTTAACCACAAAAAAGAGTACATTACTATATAATTTATATACTTTGACCTAAATACTTGATGATGCATGTTATGCAATATTTACAATGTATGATGTTTCAACGACACTAAGAACATGCATAAATAGACATTTTAGGCTATTCAGATGTATACACATCACCTCCTCATAACTATCTTTTACTAGTCCCTAACAAAAATTATATGCTATTTATAAAAGAATTAGGTCGGATTTCTTAGGTAAAAGTTATTCTTCAATACTAGGAGATTTTTACTAAGGACCTGAACTATAAAGACATAATAGTGCCCGGGTGTCTGCCAAAATGCAAACCACCTCAAGCCTTCACCTTATTCAAAGAAGGATATTTTTCTTCCTTTCTTCTTTTCTATTCTTTTTTTTAATTTTTGAATTTAGAGTTTCGGAGCACCTTTTTACGACCACTCAACTCACCCAAGACTCGAAGAGAACCCTAAGTTCTAAGCATCTTTATGTGTGAAATGTAATATACTTACTGATCGGCAATTAGAACGGACTTTGGGTTTCTATGCCCCTAGGTGACCTTGAAAAGAAATTCTGCTTAAAGGTGTATCTATTCGACCAGTAACTTTCTCCCTACTCTTATTTTTATGAGGTCAACATAAGGACAAACCCAGTATATATCTCCCTGGCTTATTCTACTTCTCCGCTTCTTCTTAAGTGTTTTGGAATTATACATGCATTTCTTGAGCTGAGATCTGGACAACCTACCAATGGACTGTTACGATAACTTGCCAGCCATACTCGTGCGGTGAAGTATGGCTTATTTCTTATTTTTTTCTTTTTTTTCTCCTTTTCTATTTTTTGCTTTTCTTTTTTGATATTTTTCTTTTCTCTTTTCTTTCTTTAAGTAGGTGGCTTTCCTGATCTAAGATTTACCTAAAGGCAGCAGGAAAAGAATGGCCGTGTCACTAGACTCTGGACAACCTACCAATGGGTTGTCACTTACGATAACTTGTCAGTCATACCACCCTAGAAGGTTCATTAGCTACCAAATTTCCATTAAAATCACCAAAAAGCGAGTCAGTGCAAATAGTGTGTAGATGCTTAGATTTAAAATTCCCTCAAATCAGAGGGCGAGTTGATAAGTCATGTACTTATTACCCCAACTTATTTAATCAAATTGAAGTAAATTCAGAATGGCGATGACTCGATAAATAAATCTACATTTTAGTGGACACCCGAGCTGTTTAAGCCCAAAGACCTGAATGGTTTAAATGTTCAGATCCTATTGTATTATTCCCTAAGGTTGAAAAATCCTAATGCCTAATTATTCTTTCCTAATTCAATTATTTTTTTAGAGAAAAATAAGTAGAATTTAAAAGAATTCCACAAAGCTGACAAATGATTCAGAAATGAATCCACCTCCCATGCCTAGCTGATGCAACGTCCTCATTGAAAATAAAATGAATGAGAAGCATGGTAGAATGAAGAAAATATCACCTATATTCCATGATGCTCGAGTCAGTTCTGAGTCAGACTGTACAAATGCTGAGTTTAATGCTATCAGCTAGGCAAAGTTCAGCCAAAGAAGTCACATTAAGGTTAAGGCAACCTTATCGGAGACAAGTTCTAGAATAACACGGTCAACATAAGGTTTTAGACATTGTCCGTTGACGTTAAAAGAATTACCTGTCTTTAGGTCAGAGATCTCAACAGCTCCATTGGGAAATATTCGATCGATTATGAACGGACCGTCCCACTTTGACCTAAGCTTGCCGGGAAAGAGCTTAAGTTGAGAATCAAAGAGTCAGACCTTCTTGTTCAGCTCAAAGCTCTTGCAGGAAATCAGTTGGTCATAAAGAGTTTTGGTTCGAGCCTTATAGATCTTGGAATTCTCGTATGCATCATTTCTAAGCTCCTCCAACTCAGATAGTTGGAGCTTCCTGGTCTTTTCGGCTAAACTTAGATCAAAGTTGCATTTCTTGATTGCCTAGAATGCTTGATGTTCAATATCTACGTGTAAATGACATGCCTTTTCATACACTAGACAAAATGGTGACATGTTGATAACTCTACATCCAGTGATGATAATTCCATCAACTAGAGTCAATCTTAAGGGTATATGTGCATTAATGACATATCATGATGAGCTTGGGAGCATTGCATGTATTACAAATTAAGATTGCTTATAATCAATGTTTAATGGCTATATGTACAAGTGCATGTTGAAACATGCCGTAGATGAGCAATCGGACTGCACGAATGGATTCAGATCGATGAATGGAGTCCAACAGACCCGAAATCACTTAAATCCGACATTTGAAGCTTCCCCAACAAGCCCAAGAAACAGATCAATGGCCCACAATCAACCACGTGGCGCCATCCGCTACGTGCACACATCGCAGCGGCCTCGTTTCAGCACAAGGAGATGAGATAAGTCGTCTGATCCAAGGATCAAACGGTTGAGAACCATGGGGCCTTGCCAATGCACGCACGTGCCCAACCAGCTTCAAATCCTGACTGTTAGATCTCCATCCAGTGGTCGGTGACACCCGCGTGCAACTTTGCCTCCGCGACTCATCGAGAAGACAACACAGTGGAGAGAGATCCACTCGCACAGGCAGCGGCGAGCGTTCGAAACCCCGCATGCTGCCAAATCTATCCCTCGCGCAGGCATGATCACCTACGACCATTGATACACGCACGGATGGAGCAGATGAAGACACATGGTGCGTTTGGATGCGAGCAGGTGCAAACGTGCGTGATCACGCGTAGGGCACGCTCCCAAAGCGCGCAAGGCACGATCTGAACCAGTGCTTAGGGCGTGATCTCAGTCGTCCGATCTTTGATTGGATGGTCCATGTTGCGCACACACAGATCGCGTGAAGGAAGAAGCACGCGCGTGCACTTGGACCGACGGGTGAGGGGCTTCACCAACACTTCTAAAATGGGTTTAGCGACGTCCTGGACGTTGCTAGAACCCTTACCTAGTTTGGAAACCCCTTCTTTTCTATAAAAAGGCCCATACCTCTCCATTCATCTCCATCTCTTAGCATTCAATTCTCATTCACTCATCATGCAATACTAGCCTTCTCCTAGCTCCACCAAACACTCCATACCACCCTCAGAGTTGTCGAGCTGCCGACGGAGCCGCCCTCCACCATCGTGGCTGCCTCGCCTCCTCACACTCTCTTTTACTCTAATTTTATGTTACACTATTTTAAGCTTTCATCTATTGTTGTATTTGTAAACGATCTCTAATTGTATGCTATATGTTGATGTTGCTTTTTTATATCATAGTTCACATCTCCTTAAGTGATTGTCATGTTTTAAATGCAAGCTCTAACCCTACTCTCTCTCTCTCTCTCTTTCGCTCTTGTTTCCGCAAGCAAACCATTCTACCATTTTGTGACACCTAAAGTGACTAAAACTAATATGATTTCACGCCTCTTTGAGATTGATACTTGGACTCACAAATCCATATCTTAATTTAAAATTGACGACGTGAGCACATGCTACAATGAGATAATTAAACCAACGCGTTCCGCGCGCGTTAGTTTTTGGCACTATTGTTGGGGAGGCAATGGATTTCTTTTATCGCTTTCATCCCACATTAGTATTCATATCTTAGGACTCATTTTTTCTCTCTCTACTTGATTGGTTGCAGGAACTCGATGCCTTGGCGATGGAAGAGCACGATCCAAGACAGTAGACAAGGAGTAAAGTGCTGTGAAGACTGTTGTGAGTATCACTCCACCCATTGAGTGTTTGCTTGTTTAAAAAAAATAAATAAATACAAAAAAATATAAATATAAAATTGGCATGGTGAATGGCTACTTGACCCACATTCCAAACTCATCACCCAACCAAAAAAAATACACTCTAACGTTCTTGAAATCTTTCTGGAGTGTTCTTCTTTCTTTTGAGTGGTGTGTTGTGAAGCCACTATGATTTGACTTGGGCTACACCACTCACCATAATTAAAATCAACTCACCTGGTAGAACTGCATGAATACTAGGGTGAATACACTAGGGTTATTTTCTAGGGCTACATCATTCTAAAGGAAATCGACTTTCGCCTGTTGTACGCAAAACCTTGTGTGTCCACTTAAAAATTGTTTGAAAACATTAAGGAACTCAAACCCTAAAAAGCATTAAAGCAAGGATAAATCATTAAAAGACACCACATCCTAAAATTCTTGCTTGAGAATCATGTTTTGTTAAGTGCACACACACGCTCAATCGAACTAAGAGGACACCTCATCACATATCCTGAGTACAAGCATTGACCTAGCCCTCATTAAAATCGATTAGACATGCCCTGGGAAGGACCAATCTAAGTCTTGGAGGAGTAATTGGGTTTGTCAAGTGTGTAGCCTTAATTCCTATCATGGAATCTGGTGTCTAGGCTACGGGGAAGTATCAAACGATCGCGGTTGTGGGGTCTACGTAACCGGCGGCATAAGCTAAAGGAAGAACCTTCCCCTCAATCCCATTATAATCAACCTGGCCAGATTAACTTTGGGAAGGGAGGTTAAGTACTTGCAAGTTTAATTATTCCCTCCAAGGCTTTTTAGGTCACCTAGGTCTACATCATAAGGACTAGACTTGCTTGATTGTTTGTGCACACACACTTCTCTCACCTGTTCTCTCACTCCACCTCTTCCCAACCATAAATTTCAATGCCTATCCATCTTGCCCAAATT
This sequence comes from Thalassia testudinum, assembly GCA_037157565.1. Lineage (NCBI taxonomy): Eukaryota > Viridiplantae > Streptophyta > Magnoliopsida > Alismatales > Hydrocharitaceae > Thalassia > Thalassia testudinum. The sequence continues at coordinate 27,865,897 of JAZHRO010000049.1, forward strand.
ATCCCCAACATGATTTGTATTTTAACCCAGGTAGTCCGTATCCACAGCTTACTTAGGATAACCAGCCACCTAGTTTGGGATATAACCTAGAATACCCCCCTTGCCTCAACTATCCCAATTGTAACCAACCCGCACCAACCTCTTATTGGGATACATCCAACCCACCCACCCAAGGGTACGATCCAAACCTTGGGGATCCTTATCTCGATTCGCCTCATGATGACTCTCTAGTTAGGTCCCACCCACTCACTAACCACTTTGATGGGACCTACACTCTAGGAGAACACCAAGATCCCTGCCCTTCCCAAGACTATAATCAAGAAGGTCATTTGAATTTAAGGATCTCTCCTACTTGACCTTTGGATTGGATGGGCTTCTAGACAAATGGAAATCAAAGGATGATCAGAAACCTAAGCAAATCAAGAATGATCAGCCTTTGATTTGGTCTCCTGATGAAGAATTCGACTGGGAGGAAGACTTAGAACCTCAATTATTCTGGAGTAGGACTAAATAGAGAATGGTTCCTCTTTAAGAATTGGACCTTGAAAATGATAGAATAGAGGACTCACCCAAGAACTTAAACTCCAGTGCAGATTCCAGTATACATCCTCAACCACACCTTCTTAGCCCTGATTTAAAGGAGAAATCCAAGGGAAATCAAATGACACCCTGTCAATTCTTGATAACCTTCAGTTAGAGTTACATAGACAGAATCAAGAATTGATTAAAGGGCAACAGACCATAATGGATATGTTCCAACAACTGGAGGAAAAGGGCCAAAGAAAACTGTTGAAAACAACTCCATTCACAGAATTTGTGAAGCAAGGCCCTGCCGTGATCAATTGGACTACACCTATTTATCCAAAATTAGTTCATTCCACCATTGATACTCTCCAGGAGTTGGACAACTCCATAGAAGATGTCATTGAGGACTCCTCAGAACATGATTGGAGGAGAGTTGAGGACACACATCAGGAGGAAATTGAGAATTTGGGGGGTGATGTCGTGGAAGTCAAATCTAATCTTCCTGAGGAAAGTGATTCGGTGGAAAAGACATTCAACATTGGAGATGGGGAATGGGATTGTAATTTTGAAATAATCAATTTTGAATTAGTTGAAACCCCTGTCGCAAATTTAGAGGAGGGCCAAGAGAAGGAATCTGAGTTAGAGGATGAAATCAGCCCTACCTCTAGAGCAACCTTAAACATTGAGTCTGATATGAAAGAGGTTGAAGAGAATATTCTTGGGGTCAAGGACTTAGAGGGAATAGGCAATGAAACCCTAGTTGAACAAGAGATGGATCTTTCTCTGGAGAGAGATCTCATGCTTGATTTCAGGGCTCATTATGAAACTCTTAATTTTATTACATGCCCTACCAGAATAGAAATCCCGCAACCCAAATGCACTAGAATTGATACATCTTTGAGGGTTTACAATTTTATAAGGACAGAAGCTGAGTATAAAACCTACATCTTTAGTGTCCGGCATTTTAGATTCGAGGTGTGCTCGTCCACATCAACTTCTCTGCATGCCCACAGACTAAGAGAGGAACAAACACGGGCATGCATGTTACATCTGTTGCAGAGGGATGGGACTCCACCACAACCTAGTTCCTATCTGCGGACTTCTAAGTTTGGGTCTTGCTGATTCCGTCTGCATCTTCTTGACCCAGACAATTCGTGTTTGTGCATTATGCCCAGCTGAAGGCAATAAACTTAGCGCTTCCTGGGAGGCAACCTAGAAGATTCAGACTGATCAGGTACACGGCGGCACTCAGGTGATTTCTTTCTGTACCCCTGTGCATACATTTATTTGCCAATGAGGACATTATCCAACTTAAGCATGGGGGGGTGGTAATTTGCATTCTCTGAGTTTATATTATCAGCCTGAATTATATATATATATATATATATAAGAAAATTAGAAAGGAAAACTTAGGCATTAGGAGCTTGTCAACTGTAGAAAATAATACGTGAAGAACCTGAACACTTAGACTTTTTAGGCCTTCAGGCTTAATCAGCCTAGGTGTCCACTAAAATGTGGATTTAGTCCCGAATCCTCGCAACCTTAATTTACATTAATTTGATCAATAAAGTAGGGTGATAAGTATACGACTTATCAACCCGCCCTCTGACTCGGAGGGACTTTTAGTTTAAGCATTTGCACACATTTTTGCACTGACTCACTCCTTGAAGATTCTAATAGAAATTGGGTAGCTAATGAACCTTTTAGGGTGGTATGACTGGCAAGTTGTCATGGGTAACAACCCATTGGCTTGTTGTCCAGAGCCTAGCTATAGGACCATTCTCTTTTATTATTGCCTCTAGGTAAATCTTAGATCAGGAAAGTCATCTACTAAAACAACAACAAAAGAAAAAGAAAAGAAAAAGGGAGAAATAGAAAAATAGAAAAAGAAGAAAAAGAAAAAAAAATAATAAGCCACACTTGACTGCACGAGTATGGCTGGCAAGTGGTCGTGGGTAACAGCCCATTGGCCGGTTGTCCAGCACTCAGCTCACTAAATGCATGAAAAAGCCCAGAACACTTAAGGAAGAAGCGGAGAAGTAGAGCAATCCTGGGAGATATATACTGGAAGCACCCTTGTGTTGATCCCACACAAAATAAAAGTAGGGAGAAAGCTACCGATCGGATAGATACACATTTAGGCAAGCATTTTCTTTTCCGGTCACCTAGGGGCATAGAAACCCGAAGCCTATTTTAATTACCATTGAGTGAGTCTATCACAATCTTCACACCAAGATGTTTAGCACCTAGAGTCTTTTTCGAGTTATGGGTGGGTTGGGTAGTCGTAAAAGTTATCTACACACTCTCAACTCCAAAAATCCAAAAAAATTAGAAAAGATGAAAAAGAAAAAATATATATCTGTATATATGCTTTAAAGCAATGACTTATGCGGTTTGCATTTTGGTAAACACACGGACGCTGTTTAGTCTTTGTGGATTAGGCTCTTAGTATATATTTCCTCCCATTGACATGCAACATATGTCTAAGTAATCAATTCCTAATTCCAACTAAAAATAACGGTTAAGATAACCTTGCTAGAGACTAGTAAGGGATGAGTATGGGGGTATGATAACTCTACGTCTAGTGATGATAATTCCATCAACTAGAGTCAATCTTAAGGGTATATGTTCATTAATGACATATTATGATGAACTTGGGAGCATTGCATGCATTACAAATTAAGATTGCTTATAATCAATGTTTAATGGCCATATGTACAAGTGCATATTGAAATAGGCCTCAGATGAGCAATCAGACTGCACGGATGGATTCAGATCGACGAATGGAATCCAACGAACTTGAAATCACTTAAATCCGATATCCGGAGCTTCCCCAACAAGTCCAAGAAGTTTTGACTGTTGATCTGATGATCAACGGCCCACAATCGACCACGTGGCGCCATCTGCCGCCCCAATGCACCGCAGCGGCCCTGCTTCAGCACAAGGAGATGAGATAAGCCGTCTGATCCAAGGATCATACGGCTGAGAACCACCGAGATCACGACCTCGAGAATTCCTTGGCATCCTTAAATAAAGACGGCCAATAGAATCCAGATTGAAGCATTTTTACAGTAGTCTTTTTCCCGGAGAAATATCCACCACACGCAGATGCATGACAGAACTCAAGTATGCTTTGAAACTCATTCTCCAGTATACATCGACGAATAATCTAATTAAGGCCAATGTGATACAGTTCAGGGTCATCCCAGAAGTAATATTTGGCTTCAAATTTAAGTCTATCCCGTTGTTGCTTGGTCTAATCCTGGGGGATTTGACTAACAGCCAAATAAGTTATTATGTCTGCAAACTAAGGGTTTTGGACACCTGAAACTACCAGAATAGTCTCATCCAGAAAAGTATCAGTAATCGGAATATTAAGATGAGAAAAATCACTTAGAAGCCTTGAAAGATAATCCACCACCACATTCTGTGCCCCAGATTTATCTTTGATTTTAAGATCGAATTCTTGAAGCAGAAGAATTCATCAAATGAGTCGGGGTTTAGCATCCTTTTTAGCCAAGAGATATCTCAAGGCCGAGTGGTCGATGAAAATTATGACATGTGACCCTAAGAGATAAGCCCCGAATTTTTCTAAAGCAAATACTACAACTAGCAACTCCTCAGTAACAGTATAATTCTTCTGGGCCTCGTCTAGAGTTCTACTAGCGTAGTAGATGACAGAGGGCTTTCTGTCGATCTTTTGACCCAAAACAGTCCCGATCGCATAATCAGAAGCGTCAGTCATGATCTCAAATGGGGCGGTCCTGACCGGTGGTTGCAACACCGGAGCACAAGTGATTGCCATTTTAAGAAAATTGAATGCCTTGCAGCATGATTCATTGAACTCAAATGACGTATTTTTGGGAAGAAGGTTGCTCAGAGGGCGAGGAACCTTAGAGAAGTCCTTGATGAACCTTCGATAGAATCCCACATGACCGAGAAATAAGCAGATTTGTTTGACAGATGTGGGAGGAGGAAGTTTAGAAATAGCATCAACCTTAGCTTTGTCAACTTCAATTCCCTGTTCAGAGATTACATTGCCCAAGACGATACCTTTTTGTGTCATGAAATGGCTCTTTTCCTAGCTAAGGACAAATCTTGTTTTGATGCATCTTTTAAGGATCAATTCGAGATTAGCCAGGCAAGATTTAAACGAGTCTCCAAAAATGGAGAAATCATCCATGAAAACTTCCATGAACTCTCCCACCATGTTAGAAAATATGGCCAGCATACACCTTTAAAAAGTCGTAGGTGCATTGCAAAGCCCGAATGACATTCTACGGAAAGCAAAGATTTCGTAGGGACAGGTGAAAGTTGTCTTTTCCTGATCCTCGGGATGGATAGGGATTTGATTATATCCTGAGTAACTGTCTAGGAAGCAGAAGTACTTTTGCTCGGCTAATCTTTCAAGGATATGATTGATGAAGGGCAGAGGGAAATGATTCTTTTTGGTGGTTGTATTTAGCTTTGTGTAATCGATACAGACTCTCAAGGAGGAAGCTGAACAAGTTGTGACAGATTTTCGTTTCTTGTTAGTCACAAGGGTAATCCTGTCTTTCTTGGGAACAATTTGCATAGGGCTTACCCAAGGACCATCCGAGATCGGATAGATGATTCCTGCATCGAGCCACTTAATTATTTCTTTCTTGTCCACTTCTCGCATATTAGGGTTTAGTTTCCTCTGCATCTGGCGAGAAGGGCAGGATCCATCTTCCATGAAAATTCTATGATTGCAGTAAGATGGCTCAATCCCCTTAATGTCATTGATGGTCCAACCAATTGCTTCTTTGTGTTCTTTTAGGACCTTGATCAGTTTAATCTCCTGCACCTTAGTCAATCTAGCATTGATAATCACAGGGAGCGTCTTTCTAGGTCCTAAAACTGATATTTCAAACTTTCAAGCAATACTTTCAGTTCGAGTTGGGGTGGGTCTAAGATGGAAGGTAAGGAGGAAGCTGATGAAGACTCATCAGGACGATCGAGAGGAAGAGGTTGAAAGTGAACAAAATCAACAACCTCTTCAAAATGTGACGGGTTTGCCATGGAGGGTTGTGAGTTGGGTTCATCAGTGCCAGAGGAACTCTCAATAGCAGATATAACCATACATGTCTCAATATTCAAATTATCTTCCTCGAGTTCCTCTATAAATCCACAATCCTCAAATTTATTAATCGCCTTGAAAATACCCAATTTTAGTTTCCGATCCCCAAAGGCGATTTCCATGCTACCGCTCTTACAGTGATATTGACCTTAGCGGTAGCTAGGAATGGATGCCCCAGAATGGTGGGCGTGTTCCTCAAATTCTCAAGTACATCCATGTCAAGGACAAGGAAATCTACAGGAAAATAGAAGTCCTTAACCTTGATAATAACATCCTCAATAATGCCTCTACAATTTGTGATTGAATGATCTGCTAATTGTAGCGTTACTGAGGTTGGCCGAAATTCACCTAATCTGAACTTCTTGTAAAGAGAAGTCAGAATTAGGTTAATGGATGCACCAAGATCCAAGAGTGCCCGGTCAAAAGTGTAATCTCCGATAACACATGAAATCAAAGGAGCACCTAGATCTCTCTTTTTCTGAGAAAGGTGATGTAGGATAATAGAACTGGCATGCTCAGAGAGTATCACCTTCCTCGAAACAGATTCCTTCGGCTTACGCTTCTGGGTGCATAAATCCTTTAAGAATTTAGCATAAGCAGATATGTGTTTGATAGCATCGAGGAGGGGGATACTGATTTCAACATTCTTGAATATATTCAAGAGCTCCTCGTTACTATCAACAGGCTTCTTCTTCCTGGGTTTAATCAAGGCCTCAGGAAAAGGAACATGAGTCAGATATTCGGAATTAGATCCTGAGCTTTGATTTCTTCTTCAGAATTCTCCTTTCTTTCCTCAGGCTCACTAGGATTTTCTTGACTAGAGTAGGGTAGGTGTGGGTCCTGGGTTTGCCTTCCACTCCTCAAAGTAACGGAGTTGGCAGATGTGTACGGGTTTGGGTCTTGGGGAGGGTTAGGAAAGATCGGAGGGGCTTGATTAGCCAAAAACCTCGGATTTAATGAAGCAGAAGAGGAAGGATCCTACTCACCATCTAAGCATGTGTGTGTGGGTCCCTTTGATTCCCATACCCTTGGGCTTGATTGCCTGGATTCTTTATGTTGCGTGGGTTGGGTACGAGTTGAGATAGCAAAGATCTGGGTTGACGGGTGTTAGCAATGAGCCCGATTTGCAAGTTGTCCAGTGAGGTTTTCATTTGTTGCATGATTTAGAGCATAGATCCTTGCATCTCTACCATCTGACGGTTCAAATCAGCCTGCCCTACGGATTAACGAGCATTCCAAATTGGCTGATTGACCTGTTTCGGGGGTAACTGAGTATAAACATGACCTTGACCCATTGGTCTTTGCGGAGCATAGTTGCTGGTGGTAATTGGGTCTGCTGCCCCAGATTTTTCCAAGAGAAGTTAGGGTGGTTCTTCCAACCCGGATTATAAGCATTGGAATATGAGTTGGACCTAACGTTCTCCTGTATAGCATAGACATCCTCATAGGGTGAGGTGGGGAGAAAGAAAGGGAGGGATCAGAGAAACTGGGATCAAAGGCCCTAGTTTGGAACCCGTGGGGTTCTGAGCAATGTTGGCTCATAGGTTGAGCTGCATCTAGTTAATTCACAAACTCCCATTCAAAAGGAACTCACAAAGAATGGAATCCCGAATTCTGGGATTGAGTGGATCGAGAATTGTTTGCAGAGTTTCCCGCCATCTACTCCTCCATCCTTTTGGTAACCAGGTCCACCCTATCTAGTTTATTACAAATCAGCTCCATATCGAATGAATGAGAGTCATAGACCTCATTAACATTCGATCTGGATTGTTGGGACCCATTAAATGTATCCATGGAGGCATGATTGATTGACTTTTCACTCATTTCCTCAAACAAATCATGCGCGCTATTTGCATCTTTGTTGAGGAAATTGCCTCTGCAAGAAGCATCCATGTGATTTCTGAGTTGCTTAGTCAACCCGTGGTAAAAGATCTGCACGAGTTGCCATTTCGGCACCTCGTGGTGTGGATACTTCGGCAATAAGTCCTGGAATCGCTCCTAGGCAACATGAAACTACTTCCCCAGCTGCTGGGCGAAAGTAGTAATCGATTGCCTCAGTGCATTGGTACGCCCAACTGGAATGAATTTCTTTAAGAAAGCCGATTTAAGAATGTTCCAAGTTGCTATCGGCCTTCTTATGGTCCTGTACCAATGAGTAGCCTTATCCTTGAGAGAGTGAGGAAAGAGTCTCATGATCATTTGCTCTTCATTCACGTTTCGTGCTTTGGTGTCTAGACCAAAGTGGTTAAGTTCTCCAAATGCTAAAACGGGTCTTCAGAGACAAGCTTGTGAAAATGTTTGATTAGGCTTAACATCTGGGACTTAATTTCTACGTCTTCGGCAGGAATCTAGACACCAGGGTGTTCCTAATAATTTGAAGGATCATAAAAATCCTTCATGGGCTGAGTGCCCTGTATTCTTTAGAACCATTCTCTGCATTTGTTTCAGCTATCTTTGAAACATCTCTTGTTGATTCTGAGGCAGAGGAGGTTGTTGATCGGCCATATGATCAATTTGACCAAAATTTAATCTACGCTTCCTAAAATGATCTAATGGTCCTTCCAATCGGGGATTCAATGACTTCCTTCCAAGCATAAACTAGGAAGAGGTCGAGGACTAAGGATAAGAACCCTGGAGCATAATAAAACAAGCCTGTCGTTAAGTTGGGTAGCCTAAGGATCTACAGACTCTTAGAATCCGTCTTAAGATTATAGACGATTTACTCTACTTGTATCCAATCAATCCAACCAATTAGAAGGATGGGTTGGAGAGAAGGTTCTTTGTTTGGCTTGCACCTCCGGTTCCTAGTGTACCCCCAATCGTGGTCGTTTGACACTACTCTTCTAGCTAGACATCAGATTGACTAGTACAAGTAGGTTAATCGTAAACAATCTCAATCTGGGCCTCGAAGAGTGAATCAGTCCTTAAAGCCAATGTTTAATCAATTTTAACTTAGGCTTAGGATCGTAGTACTTATGAAATGTAATGGACCCTTAAAATGGGTTATGCCCTTAATGATTGATTGAATATATGAGTGTATGCACAACCAGGGTTTTCAAGCAAGATTATTTGGATGAATGGATTTTAAGATTCAAATCTTTCTTAAGTAGTTTTTAGGGTTTAGAATTAGGTAAATTCAATCAAGTTCAAGAGGCAAACCAGATTTTCAAAAGACGGGTGAAGATCTTTTCCTTTTGAAATCAAAAGTAAAGTGAAGTGCCTGGTATTGACTTAAATTGTAAACCCTAAGGGAAAGCTACTTGATGAGTTGATTTTAAATGAAGTGGTGTGGCCCAAACAACTCAAACAGTTGGCCCTAATGCACCACTGAGTTAGGCACCAAGTGGTTACATAATATGATTTCTACTCAATTATGTATTTGGGTGTGTGTACCGGTTCCAAAATCGGTTGACCGGTTGAGTTTGAAAATCAGAAGAGGTCATGTACCTCCGTGGGATTTTTTAAAATTTTTTTAGTTTATATATGGAGGGTGAGATGGGTGGAGGTGGAAATCAAATAGTCAAAACTAATCCTAGGGTTTATGAGAACACCTAGGTTAATTAAGTTTTGAATTAAGGTTATGAAATGAACTTTATGAAGGGGGGGAAGAATAGGGAGCACTTATAGTTGTCTTTAACTGCACTTTACTCCTTTCTACCGCTTGAAGATTCCTTATTGAGGTACTTGCAAAATAATAGAAAAGAAATAAAAGCAAGTTAGAAAATAGATAAGTGCACGAAAACGTGGAAAGGAAATCGAGATTCGTTGCCTCTTCGGCAATGGTGCCAAAATGTTAGATTGGAAAATTGTCGCAAATAGATTTTAGTTTGGAAAACTTGTCGTAATATGATTTGCGAAGAAATCCATCAACAAATAAATTTTGCTGAAACTCGAAAAGAATTTCGGGTCGAACACAGGAAGGCTACGTCAATTTGAAATCCGCGATTATATATTTTTTTGTTTAAAGGCGAGATACTCACAGTGAATCAATATTAAACTAGACAGAGAGAATAAAACACTTTTATAAAATGGATAAGGTTTTTACAACTAAAAAGCGGGAAATATTACAACTAGAAAGCGGTAAAATCTACTCTAGAAAGCGGTAAAAGAGAAGGTGGAGAGAAGTTATCCTCCTCGTCGGCTGCTTGGAGGATGAGTCAGAATGGGAGACGCCTGGAAGGAGAGCAGAGACGGAAGACAAAGAACAAAGCGGGAAGAACTGGGGGCGAGGCAGGACATTGTCGTCGCGAGATCCACTTCCGGAATGAGGACGAGAAGACGACCACGGGAGCTCCACGAATGGGATGAGAAGTGGACAAAATTTTTGCTTTTAACTCTAGAGGAGCATCCGGGTTTGAAACAAGCTTCTTTAGAGCTTTGGAGAGGGAGAGAGGTGACGGGATGAATGAAATGTGGGGAGTGTAGGCCTTTATATAGGTGTAGAGGTTGGGGGCAAATAGGTCATTTCTAGCTAAAAACATTAATACAAGGGCCTTTAGTGATGAATTTCAGCATCACTAAAGGCCTGAATGTGGGCTTAGTGACGTGCGCGTGCGCCTTCTCCTCTCCCTGCGCTCAAAAATGCCCATGCACGTTCAAAAGATCTCAGCCGTTTGATCGCGAGATCGACGATTGAGAATGCATCGCACCGCACCTTCATAATGCCTCCCCTACGTGCGATGGTGCATTAGATCGCACGTCATCGCATACGTTCATGCTTGATGTTCATCCGTTGATCTCGCTGCTGCATGATCCAAATCCAACGTGGTTGTGCCCACGCTTGCACTCAATTTGAGGCAAGGCGAGGCTCGAACCTGTGCCTCCCTCTTTGCGTAAAGTCATGCGACCGCTGAGCTACGCGGTCACTTGAGGCGCCTTTGTGGATTTGGGCGCAAGCTCTCTCAGCCGTTGAATCTTGATCCAACGACTGAGATCATCTGCGCGGTTGAGGAGAGAGATAGCAACGGTGGGTCCTTGGGCCGATTGAGTAGCTGGGATGGTGCCACGTGACACCATCTTAGCCATCCATCTTCGATCCTATAGATGGTGCCACAGATGTCAGATTGGATCGATTTTCACACTGTTGGGCTGTGATTATCGATCCGAACCCATCCGTGCGGTTGGATTTGTCATCTGATGTACGGATTTACACCAGCTTGGCCCCTTGACTTCTGATTTTTCTCGGACTGCATTTGATGCTACGGAAGTCTCATCGGGGTGATCTTGAAGTCGTTGAACTTTGATCATCGCTCTGATCAGATTCGTACGGTTGAATCTTTAATTCGAGGCCCCGATTAAATGTTGCCTATCCTTGATCACCAAAAAGAGTAAATTACTATATAATTTATACACTTTGACCTAAATGCATGATGATGCTTGTTATGCAATATTTACAATGTATGATACTTCTACGACACTAAGATCATGTATAAATAGACATTTTAAGTTATTCAGTTGCATACACATTAGCATGGTAGACATGCAAAGGAAGGTTGCACTTGCATGAGTACATACCATTGATCCTAGTGTAATTATTGGAGGAGCTGCCATTGGTTCCACTTGTGTAGGGGTTTATGTTGAAGTTACCATCGATAAGGAAGAGATGTTGATTAGGCCATATGACAAATATGAAGTTTTAGGTGAGACAATTGAAGCTATCATTGCTTGACCTAAGATGTTTATTATTTCACGATAGGTACTGTGATAAAATTATTTTGAATCATGGTATTTAGAGTAACTCTTCCTTTATTTAATGTATCTTAGAATTATTTTCTGACATAATTTTCTTTTTTTTTCAGGATCTTTTTAAGTTACTAATAGAAGATGCACTCGAGTTATCGGCAGAAATTTTTTTACGTGCTTTTAATTTAGTCAAAATATTTTTTTAGACTTTTTTTTGCTTTATCTTGGATATGTATCTTTTTTGGTTATGTTACTCATGTTGCCTTGTTTATGAAATTTTTTCTTCTAATAAAAGATTATTAGTTGATGAATGAATATTGTATATGATCAACGTGTCATTTTAGATGTTTGTTCTTTTTTACTACCATTAAATTATAAAAATGTGCAATTGGTTTAGACGACTTACCACTTTTCATTCTTTAATTTTAAAATGAAAAGATTTATTTTTTATCACAATAGATCTTTATAATATTATTTTATTGTTTAAATATTTATTCATTTCAATTTAAGAGTCATATACTTCATAATTAAAGTTAATGTAAGGTAAAGTGTAATAATGACCCTTAAGATATAGCATTAAGTAGCAATCAAAGTTAATTTATCAAGTATATAAAGCAACAATGCTATTGGTGATAAAATTATGGCATTGAATAAAATGTTTATTATTTAAAATTAGCAACAGATACCCTTAATAATCTCCATTAGTGGCATCAAATTGTCATAATAAAAATTAAAAAATTGTAATATTAATTAGCAACGAAAATTGATTGCCTCTAAAGCATCTTATATCGTCAATTTGTTGTGACAATTATTTTTGTCGCTATTTTCCTTTACAATAGCGTCAATTGTAGCAACAAAAGGATAGTCGTTAAAAGTAACATTTACCGACAAAATAGCGATAAAAGTAATTGCTGCTAAAGATAAAAAAATGCCGACAATTTAAAATTGTCGGTAAATCTTTAGCAAGATTAGTTATATCGACGAACAAGCGACGAATCCAAAAAGTGTCAGAAAATGTCTATAGTGACAAATATTAATGCTTTATCGACATATCTCTTTTGTTGATAAACATTATTTTTGTTGTAGTGTATGCAATTAATAGCTTGTAAGGAAATCAAAAATTAATTTATTTTAAAACTGCTAGGTTGGATGCTAATATCTTAATAAACCCTTCCTTATGGGTGAGCAAAAGTATCGAAGGTGACGTTTAATTAAATCTAACGTCACTATCTTTACTGATGTTAATAAATTAACGTAATAAAAATAACATGAACTTCACTTATATTGATGTCTTTTTAATTAAACATCATTTTAAAAAAATTAAATGCAAACATTAAAAAAAAAAATCACCAAATATTCTCTCCATCATTTCTCTTTCCGTCCCAGTGACCTCCATTCATACGAAAATAACTCGCGACCTCCATCTTGTTGGTTGGTGAATGAGTTGTTGAGCTTGGGAATGGCATCACATCCATGATCCATTTCGTTATACCTAGAAACTTAGAACACAAGGCTCGAATGCTTAGAGCATAAAACTGTTCCCAAGGATTGGACTATAAAGAGTACTACTATCGAGGAAAAACCACAACCAGGAGTAACCTTAAGATCTCAGTCTTCTCCACCTTATTATGGATGATAGATGATTAAATAGATCATCCAATCAAAAGAAGGGGATGAAAGAAGGAAAAAAAAATAGTATCTAAGGTACATGTGTGAGAATATAGAGAGCAGAGCCTGCGATAGAGGCCTATAAAATATAGTTATAATGGATTTCCAGATTTCAAGATTATGTGGAGGTTTAGTTTTGCTTCATGTTTCAGATATAGAGATGGGTCAGAAAATCTCAGCTATGGTCTTCCACTGTAAAGACTCGTTCTATTCTGAGCCCTTTAAGACGTCTGGACCCCTTCCTAGACATCTGGAAATTGAAAACTTGGTACGTAACTTCGCGTCTGCGCACGGGTTGCGCGTAGACAGTACCGCTCCCTTCTTTGTCCCTCTTCTCTCCACCCGAACCCTAGCATACCCTTATAAAACCCCTCTCCCCCTTCCTCTCTTCCCCACTTCACCACAGCCACCTTCTTTCGTTCCTCTCCACTGCAGCAAGAGGGGCGAGCACGAGAGAGGGAACGAGAGCGAGCGATGAGGAGGAGAGGCAGCATGAGGAGAGGAGGAAGAGCTTGAGCTCGCGAGTTCATGGGAGCTCGCCGGAGGATGCACGGTTGGAGCAGCGCGTGTGGAAGGAGGAGCGTGTTGGGGGAGACGTCCCTGACACTTGCTGTAGCCGGAGCTACATGCATGGAGGAGAGGTCGTGGCTGCGCGCGGCGGGGAGGAGCAGAAGGTAATTCTGGTTCTGGGATTTTCCCAGGATCAAATGTCTGGCGTGCCATCCTAACGATGGGTTGGACGTCTGGTGACAACACCAGACGTCTGAAAGCAGAACTTCGCGAAGGTACGTTCCTCTTGCGGTTACAGGCATGCAGGCCGCACCATAGCTACGATTTACGTGGCTAAATATAGGTGATTCGCCTGTCGCGTGTAGGGATTGCTTCAGGAAGGTGCGGGACACGCCCTCCCACACATCTTGGACGTCTGTACAGCTTACCAGACGACTGGAAGCACTCCCAGATGACTGGAGGAGAGGTCAGACGTCTAGAGTCAGGTCCAGAAGGTCAAGAAGGGGTTTTGGATGTCTGAAGTTGACGCAGGAACCTGAGGTGGGACTTTGGTTACTTTTAAGATGTCTGGACCTTGTGGCAGATGTCTGATTTTGGTTTGCAGCCCTGTTTTTAACCCGTTTAGGGTCCTTTTGAGGTCCGTTTTGCGCAAACAAGATATCGGTGTTTTCCTTGTGAGTTCCTCTACTTGTTAGAAGGCCTTTTATACTGTTCTGAATGTTCCATTGTGGTATGTTCCTTGGTATAGGACTTCAATCAGTTGCAGGTTCGAGGCTTGTTGAGGCACGTGAGCCTACCGTTCGAGCCCCTAATACTCCTGGGTCGTCTGGTAGAGTGGTTTTCCCCTATTTTTAATTATAAAACCTGAATGCATATGTGAAATTGGATAACTGGAAACCTAGGATGCGGCATGAATCCTAGGACGAAAAGTACTTGCACTGTTTGTATGCGTGTTTGAAATTGCAGTTGTAAATGAATGAATAGAAATGTGAATAACTACCTGTTAATAAACAAGAGCTGCCTGTGAATGAAATGCCTGTGCTAGTTAAACAGTTACCTGTGACATTACTTGTTGTATATGTTAAATGATGGAAATACGATTTGCATATGTATAATCTAATGAAAATGTGAATGATGAAATCTGGTATGGAATGACATGGGGAATGCGAGCATGAACCCTACGGGGAATTAGGAGTAGAGCTCCTGTGGATAAATGGAATGGATCTGAAAATGTGAGTGGGAAGTGTGTTTTCCCTTGAGTACGTGGTACTAAGGAGAGCGACTGTCCCCTGTTTAGTGTAGAGTAGAGCTAGCCGCCCTTGGGTTGGGATCCAGGGCTAGGATTGGCCACTCTACACCGACTTCTTTGGCCCTCGCGTACACTGTGCTGGGGAGAGCTACTAGTGTAGGGAGAGAACTAGCCACCCCACGGGACCCAGCTAGCCACCCTACACCGACTTGTTAGGCTCACTGGGCAAACCGAGATAGTCAGACAAGGGTGCGCGGACTGTGGAGGGGCGAGACCCCTGTTTGGTTATGAGGAGCTAGACCCCTGTTACTGAGAGGGCTAGGCCTTATACTATTCCATGCTGTACTTTGGGCGTACCCACTAGCAGAAATGACTGACCGCGTGCCAGTGCGGGGTAGCTACCTGTGCACTTATCGCATGTGCGGTAGTCACCGCTACGTCTGTCCATGACCTTGGGGTGGTTGACTGAGTGTAGGATCACCACGGAGGACTCTCTCGGCCAGGAGAGCACCACGTGTGCCTTCTACTTTTCGGAAAAGACTGCAATCAAGATCGTTTCCACGAGGAATACTCGAGATCAAGAAAGAGATATGAAAAGTAAACCAATGGGTGAAAATGAATAACTTGTGAATTTAAAATAATTGGAAAAGATAAATTACCTGTTAGCTTTTATTGCTTTAGTTAGTTGGTTACCACTCTACTCAGCATTCGCTGAGTCCGTTTACTCATAACCCTTTTCAGGTTCAGGTGTTGAGCAGCCCGAGTCATCGGCTGCAGAGGGTGTTGGGCCCAGTCGAGTCCAACCGCAGTTTTCTGTTGTTGTACTTCCTTTTGTTGTGAGTTCAGACTGTTGTTACTATTTTTATTTCTGTACTTTGTTTCCGCTTTACTGTTGTGGTGGTGATATGTACTGTTAGCAGTTTTTACTTCCTTTACTGCTTGTACTCTTTTACTGTTAGTTACTTAGTATAGTGAATGTGGTTTACTTTCTTGCTTTTTGGTTATTTCTTGTTGGACGACTGGGCCTTGGGATTAGTCGAGTTGAGCTGGTCTCGGGTCTTGTAGGGATTCAAAAATCAGGTCGTAACATCCACCTACCTTATGATGAGTTTCTTACATTACATTGGTTTTGCTAACACCAGTTCTAAGAGGTGTTAGCAAAATAGGTGTTAACTTTGTAACTTCTTCACACCCAAACCTTACTCCTTAGAAATTGGTGTTAACACCAATTTCAATAAACATTACAAGAGTTAACACCACAACTTAACATCAGCTTCCTAAACCGCCAAGTAAACTAACCCTTAGAGACTAATTTTCAATATGCATGGCAATGTAGAGATCAGATGCAATGGTAAAAAAAGGAAAAAAATATCTTAAAATGCTTGAAAATTTTTGGTTGATTTAATGGAGAAATGAGTTAAAACTAAATGTTATTCAAGTACACATTAGGTATCTTGCTAGTAGGGTGGCAAGAATGTTAAACACCATAAGATTCCATGTGTAAAGAATGGACAAGCCAGTAAACAAAAGTGCCTAGACCACAAGCACAGTGTACTTTACAACTGATGAGCGTCCTATCATGAATGCCATCAAGCAAATGAAAACATGTGATACCCAATGTACGTATATCAAGTAAGAATCCAACAAAGGATATGACATCAAAATACCCTAAAATGACTCAATTATAAAATCTGTATGAACTCTTACTATATTGATGTTAAGCTTGTTAGAAATACCTCTCTTGCTTTATTGATGTTAAGCTTGTCAGAAATACCTCTTTCTCACGGTTGCAATATATAGTAGAGCAAAAAGGACTTGCTACTTGTTATTCATGATGAATTTAGTAGACATGGATCAAGGGAGCCAAGGCCTAACAAACCCATCCAGCTGTCTATTACATGTCACAACTTTTTTGTGAGGGGAGCTCTGGTAACCGAGAGCTGGGATTGGAAAGTTTGACCTAGAGTTGATGAGATTGGGTTCAGAATTGGCCAAGAAGTCTTATGTGCTTCAAGAGACCACTTGTTAGAAAGGGCAACTTTGACACTCGAAAGATCTTTATTTAGGATGTTATGGTAGGGTAGAAAGAAGAAATGTGGCCTATTGAAATAAGCATTGTTAGGGCTTTCCTTTCCAATAAATAATCAATGGAATTGTACATCATTAATCTTATCAGGCTTCACTAAACCATGATAACAATTAACACAAACCTAATTTCTTGTATTGCAAAACATATAAGGTATTCACAATCTTCTTAACCTTCGATTATGAACTTTTAACCTCTTGATCTTTCAGCTATTTCTTTGCATGCTTGGATTGCGGATCTCATCAGATGATTCTGTCCTTTCAGATTAACTTCTCATGTCTTGTTGCTTGTAGATGTGAGCATATCTCAATGATCATACTTGGTTTTCCTTCTTTTTTTTTGGACGAGAGTTGGAATTAGTAAAATTTGAGTTCCTTGGTTTATCTTCTTTCCTAAAATATCTTCTGCCTTCTAATCTCCATTCTTTCTCGACCAACATGGTTTTGGCATGTATTTTTTTATTTACCATCCTCCTTTCTTTGTTGCTTATGTAGCCACCAAGTTTCATTTGTGTGACGGCCATATTTCATAAATTCTTGAAGTATACACTTTGCAAGCAACTTTATCCTAGAATCATCATTGAAACTTTATATCCATGTTTTTAAGGTTTTTGTTTCCCCCTAATCTATCCAAATTAGCAAATCCATGCACAATCGAAGATAGATCTTGATGGAAAGCCAAGAATCCATGCATCTAACCTCATCATCACAATGGCAGCTAATGTATGCATCTAACCCCAATAAGTTTGAGAAAGGCTAGACATGGGTTCGAGATATGTATATCAAATAAAAAGCAAACTTAAAAAAAAAAAGAAATCTATCAAAAGAGCAAAATGATCCTTTTAGCATCATTGCAAATGTTGACAAGTATATCCATTCCTTCCCAAAAATTTAAGGAAAAAATAAATCAACAGGTATGATCCATTAATGGGATAATACCAGATATCACTCTTTTGATCCTCCACAGATCCCATTTGAAACACCTACATTCTTCTTTGAGCATCTGGAGTAGCGAGCATCAGTCATCTATTACATAATAAGAAAACCAAAAGACAAAAAGGCTCAATTCTAGACACAAAAGGTATATAAATGACAACCCAAAGGAATCATAAAAGCATTATCTGACCTGCATATGTTTTGACCAAGCAGGCTCCTCAGGTTTCTCCTGTGTAACCGGACCATCCTGTAACCAGCAAGTGTTACCCTATCAAACTTTGGCCATTGTACCACAATATGATACATGGTCAAAAAAAAAAAGACCTAACATGGTTCTGGTCATCGTTGGTAGGTCTAGAACTAGTTTACTAAGGATTTCAGACAACACATCAAATAAGAAAATACAAATATAGCAATATTGACAATTGTTACTAGTGTCAAAAATGCTTTGATCTGATTCATTGAGAAACCGTAATCTCTCTTACATGGAGATTAAAGAGCAAAATTACATGTCAATTTTTATAAGACAAACATCACAAAAAGAATTGAAAATAACTCTAATACTGCTCCTCAAGATGAAGCATACATATCAGTTATTCCCAACTTGTCACATAAGATGCCACTATGGTCCCAAGAAGAGCCTTGGTAAAAAAAAATATCAACAGTCTGAAGTCCAAAAAAACCATGCATAATAATCTTCAATATGGAAATAACATTGCAAATGAAATGAAAATTTACATTAGCATGCTTGCTTCTCTCATGAAATATTAGATTTAATACAATGAAGATAGGAGCTCCATTGTTGCTATATATAACAACTGTTGCAATAAATTCCAAGTCAGCTAGGAAATAGGGAATCCACAATAATTCACATGTTCTATATGCTAGAGTCCTACACTCAGCTTCTGCACTGGTTCAATACACAACTGTCTATTCTTATTTCTCCATGTAACTAGATTACCTCCAAGATAGGTACTATAGCCAGCAGTGGATCTTCTACCCTTAGATGTATAAGCACACAAGTCCACATGATCCTTTAAAAAGACCTTCCTAAATAATGTCCTTTAAATATCAACAAATAACATATACAACACCCTTTCAGAAAAAATAAGTTGTACAACATGTCAATCACTACAGGAGTAACAAGAAAACTGATACGTACCTGGTTCACAGTTGGATCAATAGCTCTCACATAATGCTCTCATAATTGCCTAGGACTTATTAAATTCTAGATGACTATCAACTCAAAAGTTCATCTTCCAATCCACAGATAAGATGAATATTTTGAAGGCCAATTTCCACATAATCTTCATTACTTCCATGGAGATAGTACAAGGCCCTTTGGATTTTTAGCCACCTTGATACTAAGAAAATAGCACTGGTATCCATAGAATCTTCATAACATACTTTCATGGAGATAGTAGAAGGTCCTTTGGATTTTTAGCCATTGTTTTTTTAATTAGATTTTTAGCCGCTTCAATACCAAGAAAATAGTGCAATTTGTCAAGATCATTCACAAGATATACCTTCTAAAAAGGCCTTGGCTTCATTGGTTCCTACATTTCTTATGAAACCCAACATCCTTGGGGATGCACATTGTTGCACTAGTTGAGCAAGCAAGCAACTCACAATGCCCAGCATCCTAATGATGGTGTTTTACTTGCATGAACACCTAGCCTACACAAACTTTGGTCTCAGAACATCTATACCGAAGACATATGTAAAGGCAAATGCATTTACAAGACATGCACAAGTCCCTCATTTTGCATTAAAACCCCATGCCTGCAGGCATAATAGTGGTTTCACCTAAATGTATTGGTAAATTTTAGATACATGCCTTTTACATGATTATGGAATGCTTATCTTGAGCTAGGATGATTGTGAAAGGTATGTATTGATCATTTCTTATGTTGTGAAAGGTATGTACTGATCATGCTTGCTTCTTATAAACAAGTTATGTTCTAACTATTTCTTGTTTGCTACTCGGCTAGAGGACACTTTTTAATTGTATGTGATTCATTTTTAATGTGAGGTGTGCCCACTTATATTTGTTTTATTATTTTTCTTTGAAGGTTTATAGAAAAACTTCAAATTTTAAGGGAAAACTTAGTTGAATTTTTTTAAATTTTTTTAATGTTCAAATTAGGTATTATTTAGCTACACACACTTGCTAAAGAAGATAAATGCACGCGAGGTCAAGCATTAGGTATTCTAACCCTTAGGGTAAAAGTCCTCCAAGTCAAATTGTGTCAAATTACTCACCTCTCGAAACTTATGATCATGTTATACAGACAATGCAGTTATATATGTATACCTCACTTACATGCATGATGTGTTATCTTTGTAGGATGCCATAGGTCTTGATTGACATTAGTTTAGTGAAATACTGAAATAAAGAAGGTCCTTGAAGATTTGATCACAACTTAGGTTTACTTGTTACATGTAACCTTGTGTAGTGAAATTTCGGTTGCTTTTTTTGCTCTTCTCCAGTATACCAACTATTCTTATTTGGTTTCCTTCAGTACCCTTAACTTGGTGCTAAAGGAAATCTAGTTAAGGTTAGTATTGGTGGTTATACTAGAGAAGTGCAGGGAGATGCTACCGAAATTTCACTGTACAAAGGTTACATGTAACAAGTAAACTTAAGTTGTGATCAAATCTTCAAGGATGGTTATAAAGTAAAAACTTTAATCAACATGAATAGATATATCTTTCTAACAATGATGATGTGTGGTTGACTATGCACATGCTATATGAAAAAATACTTATAATCATCTTAGAAATAATTAGATTGAACATGCAATAACTGCATGATGAATAATTGTCCATTTGAAAAGAAACATAGACTATGCACGATGTACTTGCATTAGTTTGATAGGAAGAAGTTTTCCTTAATACCTTTTGCTTTTAATTTTTAAAATGATAGTCACTCACCTGCTTAAAAAATGCTTAATTTTGCTACTATAAATCATTATATTAATTATCTTATGTGAAATATTGAAAAGTGTTACGTTTAATTGAACTACTTTGATATATTACATAAAATTTTGAGAATTTTGATCATTTATTTTTCTTCATTTCTTCCTTTGATTTACATCTACTTTTGGTGTTTAATCTAATTTAACATCTTCTGGAAAAGTAGGCCAATGGATTGATATGCTTGGATGAATGAAGATAAGAGAACATATGCATATAAAGTTGGGGTTGATATATTCATTACACATGTAAGGGAGATATACGGTGAGGAGGAAATCATACAATGTCCTTGCAAGAACTGTGCAAACGTATTTATGCAGTCGCAGCATGTGGTATATGGACATTTGATCGTGGATGGTATTGACAAGTCATATAAACCTTGGATAGTTCATGGAGATAAGCCTTGATTTACCTGGTGTCGAAAGCCTGAAGCATTAGAAGTCGAGGATGCAGAGGATATTATTAATGAAGATGTGAATGATTCAGATGCAGATTTCATTCGTGACATACTTGAGGATATTGGTTATTATCATGATGGGACAAATGCTGGTCCTTCTATTAAACAAGATTACAATGTATCTAATGTGTTCTATGATGCATTACAAAAAGATGCACAAGAATACCTTTTTCCTGGACAAAACAAGTATATCAAGTTCTCATTTCTTGTAAAGCTACTCCACTTAAAAGTATACAGAAATTTTTTTAAAAAGACCTTGAATGGGATTCTATCATTGCTAAGAGATGCAGTGTCTGGTTTAGAAGTATTACCTAAGGACTCTTACGAAGCTTGTAAGCATTTGAAGGAGATAGGAATGGGTCAGCAAAAGATTGATCTGTGCAAGTATGATTGCATGTTGTTTTGGAAGGAGAATGATAAAGCGATTGTATGCTCAAAATGTGGAACATCGAGGTACAAGATAAATGATGGGGTAGGTAAGCCAGTGCCACATAAAGTTATGTGATATTTTCCGTTGAAGCCAAGGTTACAATGTCTATTCTTATCTTCTAAGATTGCTATCTATATGGATTGGCACAAAAAAACTGAGCTAGTTGATGACAAGTTTATCTCTCATCCTAGAGATTCAGAAACATGGAAGAAGTTCAATAAAGATTACCCGTGGTTTGCAGAGGATGATAGAAATGTATATCTTGCACTAGCATCTTGATGTAAACATGTTTACATTGCATAAGATGTCTATTTATGCATGTTCTTAAGCATAGGATTGCATTGCATACTATAAATATTGTATAACATGCATCATCTTGCATTTAGATTAATTTGAATAAAATGGAGGTTAATTGTCTCCTTTTATGTTCATGGACAGGGCAAACTTTTTATCGAGGCCTCGGATCGAAAATCCAACCGTACAGATGTGATCAGGGTGACGATTGGAGTTCAACAACTCCAAGATCGCTCTAATCGGACATCTGTAGCATCAGATAGAGACTAGGGAATCCTAGAAGATCAAGGGCAAAGATGGTGTGAATCTACACTTCAAACGACAAATCTGACCGCACGAATGGATTCGGATCAACGATCGCAACCTAACGATGTGAAAATCAACTCAATCCGACAATCGTGGCACCATCTACATCATCCAGAAGATGGACGGCCAAGATGGTGCCACGTGGTGCCATCTCGGCCGCCCAATCAACAGTCCTCAGCTGTTGAGGATGCCAGCACCCACGAATCTCCACCGTTGGATCAAGATCCAACAGCTGAGATTGCATCCCAACCGGCGCGCTCAACTTCTAAAGCCGCACCTGAAGGAGCTGCCTTGACCGTTGGATGTCAATCCAACAGTCTTGATCGCATGCGCATGGATTCGTCTCTGCGACACAAAAGCTGCTATAGCGCAGCGGGTGAACGCGCTTGCAAGAAGGCGAGGCATACGTTCGAGCCCGCGCGAGCAGCATCTGAGGTGCAGGTGAGCGGCATCCGCGATCGAGCGACTGCAGGCGCTCAATTCATTCCATGTGATATCACACGCCCACACGTGACGCGGATCCCACGCGGGCGTTGCGCGTAGAAGAGGCGGGCGAGAAGCGCTCTCAGATCGAACGGTCGAGATTAAGAGAACGTGGGCGGTGTGGAAGATGAGCGGGCGCCCCACTACGCCCACGATGGGGCTTTAGTGACGGTTTTATCTGTCACTAAAGACCTCTGATTTAATGTTTTTAGAGTTGTAATGACCAAATTGCCCCCACTCCTTGCCACTATAAAAGGATACCCCCTCTACATGAAATTCTCATCCCTTCTCTTCTCTCCCTCTTCAAAGCTCAAGAGAAGCTTGTCCCACACCCGGGATGCTTCTCATGAGATAAAGTCAATTTTTTGCTCTCATTTCAGAAGCGGATCCTGCGAAGACGACGACGTGCTGCCCCGTTCTCGTTCCTCCTGCTTCAACCTCCTTCTTCCCGCTCCGTCCTCCTTCGTCCAGGCGGCGTCTTGTCCGGCTTGTCCTCCAAGTGATCGTCAAGGAGGATAACTTCTCTCTCCCATTCTTCTTTACAACTTTCTATAGTAGAATTTTCTTACTTTCTAGTGTAGCTGATTTCTCACTTTCTAGTGTAATTCTTCTCTAGTTTTATTGTATAAACATTTCGAATCATTGAATGCATGTTTTCTCTCTCTCTCTTTCTTATTCTGATTGTTAATATGGCTTCATTGTAATTACATCGCTTCACTTTTCAACAAAAATTCTAGAAAAAATATAATTGCGAATATAGATCAACGTAGCCTCCCTGAGTTCGACTCGAGATTTCGATTCCGATATAAATTTTATTTGTTGAACCCGAGTTTTGCGCTTTCAAACTACAACGACCGATTTTAAAAACCAAATACGTTAGCTAGCAACTCGGAGCGTTCAACATTTTGGCGTCGTTGCTAGGGAGGCGACGCTATTTGATTTTTTTTCGCATTTTTCTAACTTACGAATCATTTACCTCACTTCTCTCCTTTCTTATTGTGATTGCAGGTACTCTTTTGAGATGAGTAAAAGCGGTAGATTGGAGCAAAGTGCTGTTGAAGGTTCTGTAAGTCTTCCCCCACTCTCTTAGGGATAAGGCCGCGCATTGGTATAGGACAATAGGAAGGCCAAATGCAACTTGGAATGAGTTGAAATCGGCCTTTCTGAAGAAATTCTTCCCAGTGGGACTTACCAATGCCTTAAGATGGGCAATCACTACCTTTACCCAGCGGTCGGGGGAGCAGTTTCATGTGGCCTGGGAGCGATTCCAGGACCTATTGTGGAGGTGTCCACACCACGAGGTGCCGAAATGGCAACTCGTGCAGATCTTCTATCATGGGTTGATTGAGCAACTCAGAAATCATGTGGATACTTCTTGTGGAGGCAATTTTCTCAATAAAGACGCAGATAGTGCACACAATTTATTTAAGGAAATGAGCGAAAATTCAATCAATCATGCCTCCATGGATACATTTAACCGGTCCCAGCAGCCCAAATTAAATGTTAATGAAGTCCATGACTCTCATTCATTTAATATGGAATTGATTTGTAACAAACTAGACATGGTGGACTTGGTTGCTAAGAGAATGGAAGAGTGGATGGTTGGCAATTTTATGAACAACTCTTGATCCACTCAATCCCAAAATTCGGGATTCCATTCTTCACGAGCTCCTTCTGGACGGGAGTTCGTGAATCAACTCGATGTGGCTCAACCTGTGAGTCAGCATTTTTTGGAACCTCACGGGTTCCAAACTGGGGCCTTTGATCCCAGTTTTTCTGATCCTTCCCTTTCTTTCTCTCCATCCTCATCTTATGAGGATGTCTGTGCTGTACAAGAGGATGTTAGATCCAACTCTTACTCTAATGCTTATAATCTGGGTTGGAGAAACCACCCTAACTTCTCTTGGAAAAACCTAGGACAACAAACCCAATTTCGACCCGGCAACTATGCTCCGCAACGACCAATGGGTCAGGGTCATGTATATACTCAGTTGCCTCTAAATCAGGTTAATCAGCCAGCTTGGAATGACTGTCAACCCGTAGGGCAGGCTGATTTGAACCGACAAATGGTAGAGATGCAAGGATCCATGCTCCAATTCATGCAGCAAATGAAAACCTCATTGGACAACTTGCAGTCCAGGCTTATTGCTAACTCTCGTCAACCCAGATCTCTACCATCCCAACCCGTACCCAACCCGCGAAATATTCTAAATCCGGGCAACCAAGCCCATGGGTACGGAAATCAGAGGGAACCACATGCACATGCTCAGGTGGTTGAGTCGGGTTCCTCCTCTTCTTCTTCTTCTTCCTCTGCAAATCAACAATTTCTGGTTAATCAAGCCCCTCCAATCTTTCCTAACCCTCCCCAAGACCCAAACTCTTATGCTTCTGCAAATTCTGTCACCTTGAGGAGTGGTAAGCAGACTCAGGATCCACAACCACACTGTTCTGATCTACTGAATCCTAAAGAACCTGAGGAGAGAAAGGAGAATTCTGGAGGAAAAGTCAAGGCTCAGGAACCTGATTCCAAAGATCTAACTCATGTTCCTTTTCCTGAAGCCTTGATCAAATCAAAGAAGCCTATTGATAGCAACGAGGAGCTTCTGAATCTATTTAAGAATGTTGAGATCAATATCCCGCTCCTCGATGCTATCAAGCACATACCGGCTTACGCGAGATTTTTAAAGGATTTATGTACACAAAAGCGTAAGTCGAGAGAATCTGTTCCAAGAAAGGTGGTACTCTCCGAGCAGGCTAGTTCTGTTATCCTGCACCACCTCTCTCAGAAAAAGAGAGATCCAGGTGCTCCGTTGATTTTTTGTGTCATCGGAGATTATACATTTGATAGAGTACTTTTGGATCTGGGTGCATCCATCAACCTAATTCCAACTTCTCTTTATGAGAAGTTTGGATTAGGTGAACTTCGGCCAACTTCAGTAACGCTACAGTTAGCGGACTGTTCAGTCACAAATCTGCGAGGCGTTATTGAAGATGTTATAGTTAAGGTCAAGGATTTCTATTTTCCTGTAGATTTTTTTCTCCTTGATATGGATGTACCTGAAAATCTGAGGAACACACCCATCATTCTGGGGCATCCGTTCCTGGCTACCGCTAAGGCCAACATTAATTGTGAAAGCGGTAGCATGGAAATCGCCTTTGGGGATCAACAAATGAAATTGGATATTTTTAAGGCGATCAATAAATTTGAGGATTGTGGATTTATTGAGAAACTTGAAGAGGATAATAAAAACATTAAAATTTGTTTGATGGTTTCTTCAATTGAAAGTTCCTTCTTTGATGATGAATTCGACCGCAACCCTCTATGGCAGATCTGTCATCTTCTGAAGAGGTTATTGATTTTATTCACTCACAACCTCTTCCTCTTGTTGAGTCTTCAGCATCTTCCTTACCATCCATCATCAACTCACCCCAGCTTGAACTGAAACCATTGCCTAAGAATTTGAAATATCAATTTTTAGGATCTCAGAAGATACTCCCTGTGATTATCAGTGCTAAATTAACAAAGGAGCAAGAGATTAAATTGATTAAGGTCCTGAAGGAGCATAAGGAGGCAATTAGTTGGACCATTCATGACCTCAGGGGGATTGAGCCATCTTACTGCAATCATAGAATATTCTTGGAAGATGGATCTCGCCCTTCTCGCCAGATGCAGAGGAGATTAAATCCAAATATGCAAGAAGTGGTCAAAAAGGAAATCATCAAGTGGTCCGATGCTGGAATTATTTATCCAATCTCTGATAGTCCCTGGGTAAGTCCAGTGCAGATTGTTCCGAAGAAAGTCGGGATTACCGTTGTGACTAACGAGAGAGGAGAATTTGTTACAACTCGTTCAGCTTCCTCTTGGAGGGTTTGTATTGATTATAGGAAGCTGAACATAGCCACTAAAAAGGATCATTTTCCCCTGCCTTTCATCGATCAAATCTTGGAAAGATTAGCCGGGCAGAAGTACTTCTGTTTTCTTGATGGCTACTCGGGATACAACCAAGTTCCTATCCATCCCGAGGATCAGGAAAAAACTACTTTCACCTGTCCCTACGGAACCTTTGCTTTCCGTAGGATGCCTTTCGATTTATGCAATGCACCTGCGACTTTTCAAACATGTATGCTAGCCATATTTTTTGACATGGTGGGAGAGTTTATGGAAGTCTTCATGGATGATTTCTCTATTTTTGGAGAATCGTTTGACTCTTGTTTGGCTAATCTGAAAATGATTCTTAAGCGATGTATCAAAACATGATTGGTCCTTAGTTGGGAAAAGAGTCATTTCATGACCCAAGAAGGCATCGTCTTGGGTCATGTAATCTCTGAATGGGGAATCGAAGTGGATAAAGTTAAGGTTGATGCTATCGCTAAACTTCCTCCTCCCACATCTGTTAAACAAATCCGATCATTTCTTGGCCATGTGGGATTCTATCGAAGATTCATCAAGGATTTCTCGAAGGTTGCTCATCCCCTGAGCAATCTTCTTGCCAAAGAAACGCCGTTTGTTTTCGACGAATCATGCCGAAAGGCATTTGATTTCCTGAAAACGGCAGTCACCTATGCTCCAGTTTTGCAACCACCAATTTGGACAGCCCCTTTTGAGATCATGACCGACGCTTCTGATTACGCGGTCGGGGCTGTCTTGGGTCAGAAAATTGATAGGAAGCCCTCTGTCATCTACTACGCTAGTAAAAATCTAGATGAAGCCCAGAGGAATTACACTGTTACTGAAAAGGAATTACTAGCTGTAGTGTTTGCTTTAGAAAAATTTAGGGCTTATCTCTTAGGGTCTGTTGAACGAGAATCTACGCTAACGTGTTTGGTTTTGGAAAACCCGTCGTTGTAGTTCGAAAGCGAAGGATTCGTGTTCAACAAATAAAATTTATACCGAAATAAGAATTCCGGGTCGAACACAGGGAGGCGAACGTTTGATTTAAAAACTTCGCGTTTCTTTTTATTTTGTCACGAAGAAATTTAATTTAAACTATCTAAGTATCTACAACGAATAAAAGAGAGAGAGGGAGTAAGAGAGAGAGAAAGAATACTACACATGGAAATTAAAATGAGATGTAGAATAGACAAGGAATTAATCATAAAAGAGTTCATTCGTTACAACTAGAAAATATAAAACAATTACTCTAGAAAGCATTAAAAGAATGGAGGGAGAAATGTCCTCCTCGACGATCGCTCGGAGGACGAATAGACTACTCTTAGAAAGCAGTAAATCTATACTAGAAAGCAGTAAAAAGAATAAGGAGAGAGAAATCCTCCTCGACGGTCGCTTGGAGGACGAGCCGGACGGGACGACGCCTGGACGAAGGAGAACGAAGCGGGACGAAGGAGGACGAAGCAGAAGAACGGGAACGAAGCAGCACGCCGTCGTCGTCGCGGGATCCACTTCCGAAGGGGGACGAAAATTTGGACTTTATCTCGCGAGAAGCATCCCGGGTGTGGGACAAGCTTCTCTTGAGCTTTGGAGAGGTAGAGAGGAGAAGGAAGGGATGCAAATTTCGTATGGAGGGGGTCTCCTTTTATAGTTGCAAGGAGTGGGGGCAAAATGGACATTACATCTTCAAAATAATAAATAAGGGGTCTTTAGTGACGGATAAAACCGTCGCTAAAGCCCCGCCGTCGCCGTCGCCGCCGCGCCCACGCGCGCCCCGCTCGGCTGGCCTGCGCGCGTAACGCATACGCACGTCCGCGTCGTCTCAGCCGTCCGATCGCGAGATCGGACGGCTTAGAACGCGTCCGCGCCCGCTGCGTAGCGCACCGCCCGCGTGTGATCGCGCGCCCACCAGAGCGTCCAATTGCGCGTCGGCGCTATCGGGCGCGCGCGGCCGTTGGATCTTCATCTGACGCTCGTGCGCGCCCCGCTCGCCCGCGCCTTCGACCCCCTCACCGCGGCTCGAACCCGCGACCTCCGCTTCGCCCGCAGCTGCGTCGCCGCTGCGCTACGCGGGTGAAATGGTCGCGGGGACGTTTTTAAGCGCGAGCGACCGCAGCCGTTGGATCGAGATCCAACGGCGGAGAGGAGACGGTGCGCGGTCTTCACCAGACGCATGCGGCCGATTGGGCGGCTGAGATGGCGCCACGTGGCGCCATCTTAGCCGTCCATCTTCTGGAAGTTGTAGATGGTGCCACGGATGTCGGATTGACTCGATTTTTGTGTCGTTGGGCTGCGATCGTCGATCCGAATTCATCCGTGTGGTCGGATTTGCCATCTGAAGTGCGGATTTACACCATCCTGGCCCTTGATCTTCTAGGGTTCCCCGATCTCTATCTGATGCTACGGATGCCTGATTAGGGCGATCTTGGAGTCGTTGAACTCCAATCGTTGCCCTGATCATATCCATATGGTTGGATCTTTGATCCGAGGCCCCGATAAAATATTTGCCCTGTCCAAGCACATAAAAGGAGACAATTAACCTCCATTTTATTCAAACTACTCTAAATGCAAGATGATGCATGTAATGCAATATTTATATCATGAAATGCAATCCTATGCTTAAGAACATGCATAAATAGACATTTTAAGTAGTGTAAATGTGTTTACATCATACCCCAATGCCTATCTTTTGCTAGTCCCTAGCAAAAACTATATGCTATTTATAAAAGAATTAGGTTAGATTATTTGGACCTGAGTTATTTTCAATCATTAAGAAATTGTCTACTTAATAACTGAACTTTCAAAGACACAACAGTGCCCGGGTATCAGCCAAAATGCAGACCGCCTCAAGCCTCGCCTTATTCAAAGAAAAATTTCTTTTTCTGTTTTTACTCTTTTTTTTTTTTTTTTTTTTTTTGATTTTCAAATTTTAGGGTTTAAGAGTGGCTTTCTACGGCCATTCAACTCACCCAAGATTTGATGAGAACCCTAAGTTTTAAGCATCTTATTGTGATTGTGATAGACTCGTTGACCGGCAATTAAAACGGACTTTGGATTTCTACGCCTCTAGGTGACCTCAAAAAGAATTCTGCCTAAAGGTGTATCTTTACAACCGGTAGCTTTCTCCCTACTTTTATTTTTTTAACGGGGTCAACACAAGGGTGAATCCAGTGTATATCTCCCCGGTTTATTCTACTTCTCCGCTTCTTCCTAAGTGTTTTGGGAATTTTTAGTGCATTTTCTGAGCTGGGTTCTGGACAACCGGTCGATGAGCTGTTACCACCGACAACTTGCCAGCCATACTCGTGCGGCGAAGTGTGGCTTATTTCTTTTTGTTCTTTTCTCCTTTTTGATTTTTTTTTTTTTTTTAAGTAGGTGGCTTCCCTGGTCTAAGATTTATCTAAAGGCAGCAAAAAGAGAAAGGTCCAGTGACTGGGCTCTGGACAACCTACCTATGGGCTGTTACCCACGATAACTTGCCAGCCATATCACCCTAGAAGGTTCATTAGCTACCTAATTTCCGTTAAAATCGCCAAACAACGAGTCAGTGCAAAGAAAGTGTGTAGATGCTTAAAACTCAAAATTCCCTTAAATCAGAGGGCGGGTTGACAAGTCGTGTACTTATCACCCAAACTTATTTATTCCAATTATAATAAAATTCAGGTTGGCGAGAACTCGAAAAACAAATCCACATTTTAGTGGATACATAGGCTGATTAAGTCCAAAGACCTGAAGGGTCTTTGTGTTCAGAACATAATATAGTATTTCTTAAGATCGAAAATTTTCTTAAACCCAAATTCTCTTTCCTAATTTTGATTTTTTTTTTTATATAAAATAAAACAAATCTACGGAGCTGACGAATGAATTCAAAGATAAATATCCATCCCCCCATGCCTATCTAATGCAATGTCCTCATTGTATTAAAAAGACATAAAACAGAGTGGAAAGGCGTAGAAAGCACCTGAATTACGTGGATATCGGGTCCGCTCCGAGATGAAAAAGAACTGTATATGTGCTGAGTTTAGTGCCTTCAGCTAGGCACACTATACAAAGAAAAGAAATGAAGAATTCACATGTGCAGGTCAGAATTAGAATGAACAGAAGAATTTTCTGACCTGTCAGCAGAGGTCCATAGATGTGGACCAGATTGTGGTGCAGACCCACACCCCATAATCGAGAATATCTTAGGTTCTGGATAAAAATTACCCAAAACCTAAAATCAGAATGCAAGCGGGGTCGGGCCTGCGATTTGTGAGGATGCAACCCAAGGCCAAAATGTCGGGTTACAGAGAATTGAAGCTCAAAAGGATAATCGTTAAATGTGTGCTTGAGTTTGACATCCTCGAAACAAATGTCGTAAGGGTTCTGATTTGATGGTTTCAGCTTAAAAGGAACCCTTCGACTCAATCTTCCATTTCCTCCAAAATTGACTTCCCAAATCAGAATTTCCCAGCTCCTATCCTCCTCATTCGGCATATCAAATTCCATGACCTCTTGTATATTCATCACCCCGTCTGAAATCTCCAAGTCTAGATGATGTGGCAAAATCAAAATTGACTTGGGTCTAATTATCTCAGAATTAGAATTATCAATAAGCTCAACAGGGTGTAACTGATAATCAGGGCATTGAATTAATTCCTCCAGAAAATGCGATTCTGGATCCGTATCGTGTGCCCTAATAAGATCAGTTTCCTCAGTTATTGGGCTATCAAATGATCTATCAGATTCCTCAGGCCCAATCGTCTCACAAAAATCGTGATCTGAAAACTCGTGTGAGACTTCGCAACTTGAATCTTCACCATCAGGATCCGTATCAATGTATGTCCCAAAATCATTTGTCACTTTGCGTTCCAAGGAGACATACGTTTCCTCGTAACCCGGCTCAGGGATTTCAGGTGAAGAAATCAAATCATCCTTAATTGGTTGTTTTAATTCAATCTGGTCAGCTTCGTAACACGTGTCCCCCCCAACAGGTGCCTGAGCGGGTTCTGTCATTGGCTTTCCTGAAGAGAGTTCATCCTGGGAATTATTCCAAGATTGAATCAAAGCAACCACGAATCTCATCCTCAATTTCGCTAATTTCCCAAGTAGAAACTCACCCGGGTTCTTATCCTTAACATCCTGGAGCTAATCCAACAAAGACTTATTTAAATCATCAATCATTTCAATCAGGGGCTCCAATCTCTCAATGCAAGGTATTGGCTGAACTTCTAAAGATTGAATGATATTCCTCAAGTTAGCCAAAACCTTATCTTGAACCTGATTAACCTGAACCAAATGAGTTGGTTCAGGGTTGGGCGGGTTTGACATCAATGTAGAGGAATTAACGAATTGAGATTCGTTATACCCATCCTGATAATAGGTCATTTCAGATTGTTCAAAAGATGGAGATGACCTAAAGGCAGTGAAATCAGAGGATAGGTAAGGATCAGTGTATCCTTCTTGATTGTAGATCGCATTAGGTTGTTCATGAAAGGAGGACGATCTATAATCGATGCCACTCTGAGAAGGATAGAATTGAGAATCAAAGTGTTCAGGGTTAGACCCTAAACACGGGGGTCCGGAATTGTATCCACAATCCGAATTATCCCAACTAACTGATGGTCGATTACAATACGAGTTGGGATAATTGTCATGTTGAGGATAATTTACAACAGGAGGGAAAGAGCGGGAATACGTGAAATATGTGGAAGGATTCATGAGACACGGGAGGAAGAAAGGTGCCCTGCAATACAAACAATCAAACCTGTCCTTAAATGGGTTAGCCTACAGACCTACAGACTCCCAAAACCCGTCTTGAGATAAAGGAACGATTTGATCTACTTCTGTCTGTTCAATCCAACCAGTTAGAAGGAGGAACTGGGGAGAAGGTTCTTCCTTCGGCTTGCGCCTCCGGTTCCTAGTGTACCCCCCAGCCGCGATCGTTTGACTCTGCTCCCCTAGCTAGACATCAGATTGAACAGTAGAAACAGACTAATCGAAAATAATCTCGTTCTGAGTTCTGAAGAGCGAGTCCAATCCTTAAGGCCAACGTCTACTCTGTTTTATTTAGGGCTAGGTTTGAATGTGCTTTGGAATGTGATGGGCCCTTTAAATGGGTTGTGCCCTTAATGATTGATTGCTTTGTGTGTGCGTGCACAACCAGTGGTTTTCAAGCAAGATTATTTTTGATGTGGTGAATTTTAAGGTTCAAATCTTGCTTAGTAGCTTTTAGGATTCATCTTTAGGTGTTTTCAATCAAGTTTCATTGGCACACCAGGTTTTGCAAGCACAGGTGAAGATATTTTCCTTTAAAGTTTAAAAAGAATGTGGAGTGCCTGGTAGATCCCTAAGAGTTGAACCTAATTGGCAGCTACTTGATGAGTTGATTTTATTTGAAGTGGTGCGGCCCAAACAACTCAAACAACTGGCCTGATGCACCACCTAATTAGGCACACAAATGATTACCCAATCTGATTTCTACTCGATTATGTGTTTGGATGTGTGTACCGGCTCCTAAGATTGGTTTACCGGTTGAGTTAAAAAATCAGATGAGGTTGTGTACCTCTGTGAGATTTTTTTATTTTTTTCTTTTTTAATGTGGGGGTTGGAGTGAGTATGGATGTTAAACAACAAACAATCTAACCTTAGAGTTTATAAGAACACCTAGGTTGATTGATGTTTGAATTATTATGTGATGAAATGAAATCTAATGGGTGGGAGGTGGGGGATAACTTACAAAACCTTCCACATCACTTTACTCCGATCTACCGCTTTTGCCTGTCTCGAAAGAGTACCTGCAATTACAATAAGAAAGGAAAAAAAAAAAAAGTGAGGTAAATGATTTGTAAGTTACAAAATGCAAAGAGAAATCAAAGAGTGTTGCCTCCCCGGCAACGGCGCCAAAATGTTGAACGAGAATCTACGCTAACGTGTTTGGTTTTGGAAAACCCGTCGTTGTAGTTCGAAAGCGAAGGATTCGTGTTCAACAAATAAAATTTATACCGAAATAAGAATTCCGGGTCGAACACAGGGAGGCGAACGTTTGATTTAAAAACTTCGCGTTTCTTTTTATTTTGTCACGAAGAAATTTAATTTAAACTATCTAAGTATCTACAACGAATAAAAGAGAGAGAGGGAGTAAGAGAGAGAGAAAGAATACTACACATGGAAATTAAAATGAGATGTAGAATAGACAAGGAATTAATCATAAAAGAGTTCATTCGTTACAACTAGAAAATATAAAACAATTACTCTAGAAAGCATTAAAAGAATGGAGGGAGAAATGTCCTCCTCGACGATCGCTCGGAGGACGAATAGACTACTCTTAGAAAGCAGTAAATCTATACTAGAAAGCAGTAAAAAGAATAAGGAGAGAGAAATCCTCCTCGACGGTCGCTTGGAGGACGAGCCGGACGGGACGACGCCTGGACGAAGGAGAACGAAGCGGGACGAAGGAGGACGAAGCAGAAGAACGGGAACGAAGCAGCACGCCGTCGTCGTCGCGGGATCCACTTCCGAAGGGGGACGAAAATTTGGACTTTATCTCGCGAGAAGCATCCCGGGTGTGGGACAAGCTTCTCTTGAGCTTTGGAGAGGTAGAGAGGAGAAGGAAGGGATGCAAATTTCGTATGGAGGGGGTCTCCTTTTATAGTTGCAAGGAGTGGGGGCAAAATGGACATTACATCTTCAAAATAATAAATAAGGGGTCTTTAGTGACGGATAAAACCGTCGCTAAAGCCCCGCCGTCGCCGTCGCCGCCGCGCCCACGCGCGCCCGCTCGGCTGGCCTGCGCGCGTAATGCATACGCACGTCCGCGTCGTCTCAGCCGTCCGATCGCGAGATCGGACGGCTTAGAACGCGTCCGCGCCCGCTGCGTAGCGCACCGCCCGCGTGTGATCGCGCGCCCACCAGAGCGTCCAATTGCGCGTCGGCGCTATCGGGCGCGCGCGGCCGTTGGATCTTCATCTGACGCTCGTGCGCGCCTGCTCGCCCGCGCCTTCGACCCCCTCACCGCGGCTCGAACCCGCGACCTCCGCTTCGCCCGCAGCTGCGTCGCCGCTGCGCTACGCGGGTGAAATGGTCGCGGGGACGTTTTTAAGCGCGAGCGACCGCAGCCGTTGGATCGAGATCCAACGGCGGAGAGGAGACGGTGCGCGGTCTTCACCAGACGCATGCGGCCGATTGGGCGGCTGAGATGGCGCCACGTGGCGCCATCTTAGCCGTCCATCTTCTGGAAGTTGTAGATGGTGCCACGGATGTCGGATTGACTCGATTTTTGTGTCGTTGGGCTGCGATCGTCGATCCGAATTCATCCGTGTGGTCGGATTTGCCATCTGAAGTGCGGATTTACACCATCCTGGCCCTTGATCTTCTAGGGTTCCCCGGTCTCTATCTGATGCTACGGATGCCTGATTAGGGCGATCTTGGAGTCGTTGAACTCCAATCGTCGCCCTGATCATATCCATACGGTTGGATCTTTGATCCGAGGCCCCGATAAAATATTTGCCCTGTCCAAGCACATAAAAGGAGACAATTAACCTCCATTTTATTCAAACTACTCTAAATGCAAGATGATGCATGTAATGCAATATTTATATCATGAAATGCAATCCTATGCTTAAGAACATGCATAAATAGACATTTTAAGTAGTGTAAATGTGTTTACATCAGGGTCTCATGTTATCATCTACACCGACCACTCGGCCTTGAGACATCTCTTGGCCAAAAAGGATGCCAAACCCCGACTTATTCGTTGGATTCTTCTGCTTCAAGAATTTGATGAAATCAAGGATAAAACTGGGGTACAAAATGTGATAGCGGATCATTTATCGACTCTTAGGTGATTCTTCTCGTCCGGACATTCCGATTGCTGACACTTTTCTGGACAAAGCTATTCTTACAGTTTCAGGTGTCCACACCCCATGGTTTGCTGACATTGTTAACTATTTGGCCGTTGGTCAAATCCCCTAGGATTGGACTAAGCAACAACGGGATAGACTCAAATCTAAGGCCAAATACTACTTCTAGGAGGACCCTGAGCTGTACCGCATCGACTCTGATCAGATTATTCACCGATGTGCACCGAAGAATGAATTTAATAGTATACTCAAGTTCTGCCATGCATCTGGGTGTGGTGGACATTTCTTCGGGAAAAAGACGGCTACAAAAATCTTGCAATCTAGCTTCTATTGGTCGATTTTATTTAAGGATGCCCAGGATTTCTCAAGGTCATGTTCTCATGTCAGGCACTCGGGAGCATAACTAAGAGAGATATGATGCCCTTAAACCTAATTCTTCCTGTCAAAATTTTCGATGTTTGGGTCATCGATTTCATGGGACCCTTTCTCCCTTCATTTGGACATCAGTACATTCTTGTTGCTGTTGATTATGTGTCCAAATGGATTGAGGCAATTCCCACCCGAACCAATGATCACAAGGTGGTCATCGATTTTGTCAAGAAAAATATCTTCAGTAGGTTCAGGATTCCGAGGGCCATCATCAGTGATGGTGGCACTCATTTTATTAATGCCCAATTTTGAAATTTGTTAGCCAAATACGGGGTTAATCACCGAATTTCCACACCTTACCATCCCCAGACGAATGGACAAGCCGAGATCTCCAATCGGGAGATCAAGAACATTCTGCAAAAAATGGTTAGACCTGATTGCAAGGACTGGACTCAAAAGCTTGAGGACGCTCTTTGGGCCTACCGCACGGCGTATAAAATGCCCATCGACATGTCTCCATTCCATTTGGTGTATGGAAAGGCATGCCATCTACTCATAGAGATTGAACACAGGGCATTCTAGGCGATCAAACAATGCAATTTAGATCTAAATCTAGCTGGGAAGACCAGGAAATTTGAACTATTTGAGTTGGAAGAGCTTAGAAATGATGTATACGAGAATGCCAGGATCTACAAGGCTCGGACCAACGCTTTACATGATCAATTGATTTCCCGCAAGAGCTTTGAGTCGAACCAGAAGGTCTAGTTATTCGATTCTAAACTTAAGCTCTTTCCTAGCAAACTTGGATCTAAATGGAATGACCCATTCATAATTGACCAGATTTTTCTAAATGGAGCCGTTCAGATTTTTGACCCAAAGACGGGTAACACATTTAAAGTCAACGGTCAACGTCTGAAGCCTGTTATTGACCGTACTCTTCCAGAACCCGTCTCAGATACGATTGCTCTTGCCATTCTGTGACTTCTTTGGCTGGACTTCGCCTAGCTGATGGCATTAAACTCAGCAGTTGTACATATGACACAAAGCTGATACGAGCTTCATATTCAGGTGACATCTTTCATACTCTACCCTTTCTTTCATGTCTCTTTCTCAATGTGGACATTGCATCAGGTAGGCATGGGGGGGTGGATTCATTTTTGAATCATTTGGTCATCTTTGTGAAATTCATGTAAATTATTTTTCTCTTCTTATTTATACATAAAAAAGAAAAAATGAATTAGGAAGGAATAGTTGAACATTAGGACTTTTCAACTTTAGGAAATATTACATTATGATCTGAACACAAAGACCCTTCAGGTCTTTGGACTTAATCGGCCCGTGTATCTACTAAAATGTGGATTTATTTTTCGAGTCCTCGCCAACCTTAATTCTATTGTAATTTGAGTAAATAAGTTTGGGTGATAAGTACACGACTTATCAACCCGCCCTTTGATTTGAGGGAACTTTGAGTTTTAAGTATCTACACACTTTCTTTGCACTGACTCGTTGTTTGACGATTTTAACGGAAATTGGGTAGCTAATGAACCTTCTAGGGTGATATGGTTGGTAAGTTATCGTGGGTAACAGCCCATAGGTAGGTTGTCCAGAGCCCAGTCATTGGACCATTCTTTTTTTTGCTACCTTTAGGTAAATCTTAGACCAGGGAAGCCACCTACTTAAAAAAAAAAAGAAAAAAGAGTCATAAAGAAAAGGAGAAAAGAAGGAAAAAAAAAGAAATAAGCCACATTTCTCCGCATGAGTATGGTTGGCAAGTTGTCAGTGGTAACAAGTCATCGACCGGTTGTCCAGAACCCAGCCTAATAAATGCACTAAAAATTCACAAAACACTTAGGAAGAAGTGGAGAAGTAGAATAAATCGGGGAGATATACACTGGATTCACCCTTGTGTTGACCCCGTAAAAAGAAAAGTAGGGAGAAAGCTACCGGTTGTAAAGATACACCTTTAGGTAGAATTCTCTTTTTAAGGTCACCTAGAGGCGTAGAAACCTGAAGTCCGTTTTAACTGCCGATCAACGAGTTTATCACATTCACAATAGGATGCTTAGAACTTATGGTTCTCATCAAATCTTAGGTGAGTTGAATGGCCGTAGAAAGCCACTCTTAAACCCTAAAACTTGAAAATCCAAAAAAATTAGAAAAAAGAAAAAAGAGAAAAAGAAATTTTTCTTTGAATAAGGCGAGGGCTTGAGGCGGCCTGCATTTTGGCAGATACTCGGGCACTATTGTGTCTTCGAAAGTTTAGATCCTAAGTAAATATTTTCTTAATGATTGAAAATAACTCACGTCCAAATAATCCAACCTGATTTTTTTATAAATAGCATATAGTTTTTACTAGGGACTAGTAAAAGATAGGCATGGGGTTGTGATGTAAACATGCTTACATTGCATAAGATGTCTATTTATGCATGTTCTTAAGCATAGGATTGCATTGCATACTATAAATATTGCATAACATGCATCATCTTGCATTTAGATTAGTTTGAATAAAATGGAGGTTAATTATCTCCTTTTATGTTCATGGATAGGACAAATGTTTTATCGGGGCCTCGGATCGAAGTTTCAACTGTACAGATGTGATCAGGGTGACGATTGAAGTTCAACGACTCCAAGATCGCTCTAATCGGACATCTGTAGCATCAGATAGAGACTAGGGAACCCTAGAAGATCAAGGGCCAAGATGGTGTGAATCTACACTTCAAAAGACAAATCCGACCGCACGGATGGATTCGGATCGACGATTGCAGCCTAATGGCATGAAAATTGACTCAATCCAACAATCGTGGCACCATCTACATCATCCAGAAGATGGATGGCCAAGATGGTGCCACGTGGTGCCATCTCAGCCGCCCAATCGACTGCCCTCAGCTGCTGAAGACGCCAGCACCCACGAATCTCTACCGTTGGATCAAGATCCAACGGTTGAGATTGCATCCCAACCGGCACGCTCAACTTCTGAAGCCGCACCTGAAGAAGCTGCCTTGACCGTTGGATCTCAATCCAACGGTCCTGATCGCATGCGCATGGATTCATCTCCGCGACACAAAAGCCGCTGTAGCACAGCGGGTGAACATGCTCGCGAGAAGGCGAGGAGCGCGTTCAAGCCTGTGAGAGCAGCATTTGAGGTACAGGTGAGCGACGTCCGCGACCGCTCGATCTCGATCGAGCGGCTGCGGGAGCTCAATCTGTTCCACGCAATATTGCACACCCGCGCATGACGTGAGATCGCATGTGGGTGTTGCGCGCAGAAGAGGCGGGCGAGAAGTGCTCTCAGCCGTTCGATCGTGCTAAGATTCAGAGAACGTGGGCAGCGTGGAAGATGAGCGGGTGCCCCACTACGCCCACGATGGGGCTTTAACGACAGTTTTATCGGTCACTAAAGACTCCTGATTTAATGTTTTTAGAGTTGTAATGACCAAATTGCCCCCACTCCTTGCAACTATAAAAGGAGACCCCATCTACACGAAATTCTCATCCCTTCCTTCTCTTCTCTCCCTTTCCAAAGCTCAAGAGAAGCTTGTCCCACACCCGGGATGCTCC
This sequence comes from Thalassia testudinum, assembly GCA_037157565.1. Taxonomy (NCBI): domain Eukaryota; kingdom Viridiplantae; phylum Streptophyta; class Magnoliopsida; order Alismatales; family Hydrocharitaceae; genus Thalassia; species Thalassia testudinum. The sequence goes on from JAZHRO010000049.1 coordinate 27,905,255, forward strand.
TCGCGAGATAAAGTCAAATTTTCGCTCTCATTTCGGAAGCGGATCCCGCGACGACGACGACGTGCTACCCCGTTCTCGTTCCTCTTGCTTCGACCTCCTTCCCGCTCCGTCCTCCTTTGTCAGGTGGCGTCTCGTTCGGCTCATCCTCCAAGCGATCGTCGAGGAGGATAACTTCTCTCTCCCATTCTTCTTTACAGCTTTCTAGAGTAAAATTTTCCTGCTTTCTAGTGTAGCTGATTTCTCACTTTCTAGTGTAATTCTTCTATAGTTTTATTGTATAAACATTTCGAATCATTGAATGCATATTTTCTCTCTCTCTCTCTTATTCTGATTATTAATATGGCTTCATTGTAATTACATCTCCACTTTTCAACAAAAATTTTAAAAAAAATATAATTGCGAATATAGATCAATGTAGCCTCCTTGAGTTCGACTTGGGATTTCGATTCTGATATAAATTATATTTGTTGAACCTGAGTTTTGAGCTTTTAAACTACAACGACAGGTTTTAAAAATCAAATACATTAGCGTAGCAACTCGGAGCGTTTCAACACATCTAATGGGTTCAATCCATTTAGTATATTGAGTCAATCATACAACATGTGGCCTGTGATATTATTAACATACAACCTTCCACCATGGATGTGCATGAAGCCTGAGTATTATTTGATGTCTTTGTTGATACCAGGGCCACGAGCACCTGGTACGGATATAGATGTATTCCTATAGCCTCTTATCAAGGAGCTGAGGAAACTATGGGAGAATGAAATACAAATATTTGATGCTAGAAAGAAAGATTGGTTCACCATGCATGCAGTTCTATTGTGGACAATTAATGATTTTCCAGCTTATGGGATCTTGTCAGGTTGGCAGACCAAGGGTTACAAGGCATGTACTGTATGATGGGCCAAACTCCTTCAAAGAGACTTCGTTCAAAAATTGGATACACAGGTTGTCATTGTTTCCTCCCGAATGACCACCATTGGAGAAAAGTAAGAAGTTTGATGGGAAAATTGAAAATCGAACAATAACTGTAGAAGTTACAGCTGAAGGGCTTCTACAACAGGTAGATAATTTGCTAGATGTTCAACATGAAAAGCATCCTTCAATGAGAAAGCGTCGATGGCCAAATGAAAATCACAATTGGAGAAAGAGATCAATTTTCTTTAAACTTCCATATTGGCATATATTAGCATTGAGACATAATCTGGATGTTATGCATGTGGAGAAGAATATCTTAGAAAATGTTTTGTGGACAATTTTAGATGTTGATGAGAAATCAAAAGACACATTGAAAGCAAGGCTTGACCTTCATGACACAAACATAAGGAAGGAGTTGCATCTAAAGAAACAAAATGATGGAAGATTTGGTGTTCCGACCGCCTATTACGTAATGAGCCCTTCTGAAAGGAAAAAATTCTATGAATTCCTAAAAGCAATTTCGATGCCAAATGGTTATGCTTCTCACATAGGTAGATGTGTAAATGTTATGAACGAAAGGATTACCAGTCTAAAGAGTCATGACTGTCATGTGCTATTGCAATGTCTTCTTGGAGTCGAATTGTGTGGATTGCTTCCCAATGATGTAGTCTTTGCAATTTCAGAACTCAGCTTAATATTCTCTAAGCTTTGTAGGTAGAAGGTTAACGTTGACGAGATGAGAAAAATGTAGATAGAGATGATTTTATTAATGTGTAAATTGGAGATGATTTTCCCACTAGCATTCTTCGATATAATGGTACATCTTGCAATCCACCTACCAAGAGAGGTACTACTTGCTGGATCGATAGTATTCCACTGGATGTATCCTATCGAAAAGTATAATAATTACATTCTTTAAGTTGAATGCTTCTTCTATTGCATTTATAGTAACTTGATAGTGTTTAAATTTGTTTTCATAGGTTCCTGTCTACTTTAAAATAATTTGTACGTAATAGAGCTTGTCTTGAAGGCTCAATTGATGAAGCATATGTTATACACGAATGCTTGACATGGTGTTCTATGCATATTGGAGGCATGGAGAAAAGGTTTAATCGACAAGAAAGGAACTTTGATGTGGAAACAATTAAGGGTTATTGGGGCAACAAATTATAGTGTGCAATTAATGGATGTAGAGAAGAAATTTGCCATATGGTTCGTACTGTGTAATTCTGAAGACATACAAGAATATATGGAGTGAGTTTGACAAAAATTCATAGTTATATTAGCTCAATTGCTTAAGCTATAATCACTTACTCCTAATTTAAATAGGGAGCATTGAGGCATTCTTCAACAACAAAGTACTTCGAACATTGATGTCCGTCGAAAGCAACAATTTGCAAAATGGTTTAAGTCCAAGGTAATTTAAGTCACATTATTTTGTAGTTTATTTATATATATTATTAATAATTGTAGGCAATGTGTATTGTAGATCAAATTGATATATAATGCATCAGATTGTGAAGCAAGTGATGTAATAAGATCATTGTATGTATTAGCTTGTGGTCTAGATATATGCATTGAGAGTTACACTGGTTGCATTGTCAATGGAGTACGATATCACACGGAGCTACATGATTGCAAAAGAAAGTGTTAGAATAGTTCAATCATGTGTTAGGGCAATCATGAAGGTCACATGATCAACTTTTATGGGATCCTCGTTGACATTCTTGAATTTCAATACATTTTTGACAAATGGATATATCTATTTAAATGCAAATGGTGGGATTTAGGTAGTTGTTTCTCAAATATCAAGATTGAAGGTCACCTCACTTTGATTAAGGTGAATGGTACCTGGTATAAGGATGATCCGTTTGTATTAGCTTCACAAGTGCAACAAGTCCACTATCTTGAACACATGAACACCGTTATATATATGATGTTTCCATCCAACTTGTAGAGCAAAGTGAGTAATCAAATGTAATGACCTGTTACACTTTTAGCCATTTAAGACGTCTGGAGTTTCAGTCAGACATTTGGACCTATTCCCGGACGTCTGAAAGTGGAATTTTTGTACTACCTTTGCGCTCTATGCGTGGGCGGCACACAGAGACCATTTCTCTCTCTCTTCCTCATCTCTCTCGAACCCTAATCCCCACACCCTCCTATATAAACCCCTCCCTTCCCCTCCTCCTCTCCTCACACCACCAGCCACCACCACCTTCAGATCTCCAGTGCGATAGTGGCGAGGGCGGACGAGAGAGGCGAATGGAGGGCGAGCGAGGGAGAGTAAGTGGGAGGAAGGAGGAGAGCGTGGAAGGTCGGAGGACCTTCGGTAGCTTGGCAGAGCTTGCACGGTCGGCGGCAGGTGCGTGCGCACGTGGAGGATGTTGGCGAGGAGCTGTCCAAGCTTCTGCATGGGCTAGACCTGCCGCCGCGGACGGAGGCACTGGCGGAGCAAGCTGTGAGCAGGTTCTGATATTGGAAGTTTTCCAGTATCAGATGTCTGGCGTGACATTCAGATGACTAGGGAGGGATCTGGACGTCCGGAGCTAAGGTTGGACGTTTGAGAGCACGTATCACGTGAGGTACATACATTCCTGCGCTGATTTCTCCAATGCAGAAGATCTCAGTACGGGAGGCATTGTCGGCTGATTTGCGCCTGTGTTTGCATGCGCAGGTGCAGCTTTGGGAAGGCACGTACGATGCTTTTCCACGTGCTTTTGGATGTCTGATCACCTCACCAGACATCTGGAGGTGCTTCCAGACGACTGGAGACATTGTCCGACATTTCGAACTATCTTCAGATGGTCGCAGAGAAGGTCTAGACATCTGATCAGTTGCAGGAGGCACAAGGTAAGGTTTGACGCCTTTTAAGACATCTGGGATTATTCCTAGACGTCTGATTTTGAACAGTAGGCACGTTTTTGACTTGTTTAGGGCTCGATCGTGGTCCGTTTTACGCAAACAAAATACTTGTAATTTCCTCTCGAGTTCCTTTACGTACTAGAGTCTATTTTACACTATTCTGAACTCTCTTTTTGTGATGTATTCCTTAGTATAGGGTTTCAGCTTGCTGCGCATTTGGGGCTCGCAGAGACGTCTGGGTTTGCGGTTCAAGCCCCCATTACTCCCTTGTTTCTTGGTAGAGTGGTTTAACTCCGTTAATAATATTTAAATAAGAATGTGCTTGTGGAAATAGCTGAATGGAACCCTACGATGTGGAGTGAACCCTAGGGTAGAAAATGAATGAGCCTGTTTGTACTGTATGGTTTACTTGCATGCGTGATTAAGATAAATTGCTAGCAAATACCTGTATTATAATTACGAGTTGCCTGTTAAAATATGAGCTACCTGTATTAAAGGAACAATTACCTGTAAAATCACTAGCTGCATGTTATTAAGAATTGAATTATGAAAACACGAGCTGCCTGAATATGGATGAGAAATGAGTTATGAAAAATGAGATCTAGATCTGGATAAATGAGGTAAACATGAGCACGAACCCTACGGGGAGTTAGGAGTAGAACTCTTATGGATAGATGGAAATCTGGAACGTAGATGGGAGGTGTGCTGGCCCTTGAGTATGTGGTACAAAGGAGAGCAATTGTCCCCTTTTGTGTAGAGCAGAGCTAGCCTCCCTTGGGTTGAGACCTGAGGTTAGGATTGGCCACTTTACATCGACTCCTGTTTGCCCTCGTGTACGTGGTACCGAGGTGAGCTACTAGTGTAGGGAGGGAGCTAGCCACCCCATGGAGCCCGGGGTTCAGCTAGCCACCCTACACCAACTTGTTAGGCCCTTTGGGCAAATTGGGGTAGTCAGACGAGGGTGCACGGACTGTGGAGGGGCGAGACCCCTGTTTGGTTCTGAGGGGCGAGACCCTTGTTCTGAGAGGGCAAGGCCCTATACTGTTCCGTGCTGTACTTTGGGCGTACTTGCTAGCGAAAATGACTGACCGCGTGTCAGTGCGGGGCAGCTACCTGTACGCATATCACGCGTGCCGTAGTCACTGCTACATCTTGACAGTGACCTCAGGGTGGTGATTGGGTGTAGGACTACCAAGGGGGACTCTCCCAGCCAGGAGAACACCACGTGTACCTTTTACTCTACGGAAAAGATTGCAATCAAGATCGTTCCCACGAGGAATATGTAAGATCAAGAAATATCTAGATACTTTGAGAAATGGTTGAAACGGAAACATATAAAACAGATAAATAGAAATGAGAATTAAACCTTTTGCTTTTACTGTTTTGTACTTAGATAATATAAACACTACTCTACTCAGCGTTCGCTGACTCTATTTTTTCATAATAATATTCAGGACTAGGAGTTGAGCAGCCCGAGTTTTTGGTTGCAGAGGGTGCTGGGCCCAGTCGAGTCCAGCCGTAGTCATTCTTCAGCACTTTCTTTTTCTCTACTGTTGTTGTAAGCAATGGACACCTAGTTATTATTCTGCTACTTTTATTTCCTTTCCGCTTTCTGTTGTTATTGTTGTCGTTGTTGTTGTTGTGGTGGTATGTACTGAGACAGCTGCTCTATTTTCTTTACTACTTTGTACATTTCTTTTACTTAGTTATATTGTATGTGTGAATGTGGTTTAGTTTCTTGCTTTTGGTTATTTTTTGTTGGACGACTAGGTCTTGGGATTAGTCGAGGCGAGCCAGTCTTGGGTCCTGTAGGGATCCGGAAATCGGGTCGTAACAAGATGGTATCAGAGCAAGGTTGTCCCGAGAAATGAACTAATTGGCTTGAGAATAACCACTCACCTGCATATAACTAGGATAGCCACCACAACGTATCGTTTGATATTTGTTCCGAGTCTTTTCTTGATGTAATTTGGTATCGTTGACACTCTGGTTCTATCCTTCGCGTCTCCTTGCAAGAGATGCCTCATCGGGGAGTTCTCGAGGCGAGCCGTGGTTGCGGTCGTGGACGAGGTCGGAGGGGCGAACATGCCGGGCCTGAGGTACCAGTTGACCCACCTCTTCTTCCGGGCATTCAGGCCCAGGATCTCGCCCAGCTGATCAGAGACATCGTGCGGGAGGAGCTCCACTAGCCTCCATGGGCACTTCTCCCTGAGGATGTGGAGGGGAAGTCCTCGGTGAGACAGAGAGACCGTCGCAGCGCTAGACGAGCAGGTGGGGGAGGGGGTGGTCCTCCACCGCCCCCACAGCACTCTGACACTTCCGAGCACGAGCCCTCATTGCTTGGAGGCGTGCCTGTTCCCCCACTGCAGCTGCACCACGAGCTTTTCGGATAGTTCTGGAAGCTAAAGCCCTCCTCCTTCAAGAGGATGACGACCCGTTTGATGCAGATGACTGGCTGGAGCAGATAGAGAAGGTGTTTGATACCCTTCGCCCTCCCGTGGAGTGCTGCGTGGCCTTTGCCACGTACCAGCTAGAGAGTGTGGCACACAGGTGGTGGAGGGTAGTTAGAGGCTAGGAGGGGAGAGAGCCAACGTGGGACCAGTTCGTGACTCTCTTCTGCTAGCAGTACTTTCTGCAGACCTGGCAGGACCAGTGGAGGCTGGAGTTCCACACTCTCCGCTAGGGGACGATGATTGTTAGCGCGTATCGCACGCGTTTTCTGGAGCTGTCACGTTTTGCCTCGACAGCCGTGTCTACGGAGGAGGAGCACCTGTGGAGGTTTACTGAGGGGCTCTGACTTGCTATTCGGGGGTATGTCAAACCCCTGAAGCTGCCCACTTTCTCTCGTGTGGTTGAGGCATCCATGACCTACAAGGAAACCAACCTGACCGCGTGAGACACTGAAGTGGACGGAAGAGGCCCTACCAGCCAGAGTACTCTCAGGGCCGTCGGGAGAGGAGGCATACAGCACCCACAGGAGAGCCGTCCCATTTTGCGGGGCCATCAGTGGCCTTTGGGGGCCCCAGACAGGGGCCAGTTGCCAACACCGGACCCCTGCCCAACTGGCAGCAGGGACCTACTGAGGGAGGAGGTCGTGTTCTCCTCTACTACCAGTGTGGTTAGCCAGGCCACATCAGGAAGGACTGCACATCTAGGGCAAGAGCACAGCAGATGCTCCTCGCACCGAGTGTTGGAGGCCGAGCTGGTGGTTGTGGTCACCAGGCGTGTGGGGGAGGGCAGCGGTCACGAGGAGGGTACTGGCCAGCAGCTGCTTGCCCGACCTAGAGTGTAGCTGCTTCGTCTGCACTGAGGATTGAGGGGCTTATCAATGCCCTGACACACAGAGATGCCAGGGCTTCAGGTTTAGTGGTGGCAGGTATGGTTACTATTTCTGGCAGATTAGTATATGTACTTTTTGATTCTGGCACCACACACTCTTTCGTCGCTACGAGTTTTGTTGTCAGTTTGGGGTAGGGCAGTGTACTGTGAGAAGATCCGTTTGTGATCAGAGGCTCAGGTGGCCAGTTGTTTATAGCTGAGGAGGTCTACATGGACTGCGAGGTCAGTATAGGGCGACATAATCTCCCCGCTGACCTGATTATGACACAGATGGAGGATTTTGGCGTGATCCTAGGAATGGACTGGCTGTCCGCCTATCACGCCCTGGTGGACTGTTTCGGGAGGAAGATTGTCTTCTCCATACCGGAGTTGCCTCCCTTTGAGTTTCATGGACAACTGGTGGATGGAGGTTTCAGATGCATCTACGCGCTTTGGGTAACGAGGCTTTTGAGCTAGGGGTGTGAGGGCTTTTTGGCCTGTGTAGTGGTAGGGCCTAGCCCCATTACTGACTTTCAAAGTATCCCGGTGGTTTGCGAGTACCCTGATGTTTTTCCAGAGGAGCTGCCAGGATTATCGCCTGAGCGTGAGATCGACTTTGAGATCTCACTAGTATCGGGGACTAGCCCCATTTCTACTGCACCGTACCGGATGGCACCACTTGAGCTGCGAGAGCTCAAGTCACAGATGCAGGACTTGTTGGAGAAGGGCTTTGTGAGACCCAGTGCGTCCCCGTGGGGAGCCCTGATGAGAACCTCATCATGAGCCATAACTAGCTCATTTTGACCTAATACAAAGGATAAAAGCTCCTACATAACTCAAGGAAAGGCTTAACTCAGAGAATTCTGAGTTTAAGGAGAAAATGAATCATAAGGGGTAAAAATGCAATTTTACCAGTATAATCTGCATACAGGGTAATTCAGGGTCCAAACATAGGTCAAAGCAACCTAATAAGAATAAAAGTGGGATGAGATGATCTGGCAAGAGCTACAGCAATTCCAAGGAACTAAATGATAATCTGTAACCCTAAAACAAACCCACTTCAATTCACGAGGTTCGAGGCAAAGTAAAAATAGAATAAACCCTCTAAAATTCATAGAAAAATAATCTCTAGGGTTTAGAACCTTCAATTTGGCCTTCAGAACCCATTTTGACCTACATTGAGAACCATGCCCAATTAATAACTTAATTTGGGTTTTTGCATAAATTGATCGGTCAAACAAGGTTTAATATAGAAATGAAATTCACCATCAGATTCCTTAGGTCCTAATTAGTCATGTATAAAAACTTGAGCCTAAGAAGAAACCTTCTTGACCAACTTTACATTTTGGTCCTCATCTATTTACTTTTTGGCCCTCAACTTTTGAACCCTCGCATTTTGGCCCCTAACTCTCCTTCGTTCTTTGCGTTCAGGTCCCTCCTGCAAAACCTGCCAGCACCATGCTCCGGCGACCTTGCGCGGAGCATGGCGCCGCGCAGGGTGAGGGGGAGGGGCTGGCAAGTCAACCGGGGGTGCCCTGCGTCGTCAGCCGTCGCAGGAACACCCCCCTGGTCGCTGTAACCCACCATACTGGCCGTGCGAACGCACGGACGGTATGGGTTTCCATCTCCGGCGTCCTCCGGCGAGGGAGACACGTCGTCTCCCTCCGCCTTCCTCCCTGATTCGGTCCCTATAAATACCCCCGTCGCTCCACCGTTCTTCCGAGCTCGGATCTGACGGAGAAAACCCCCAACTTTCCTCTCTTCTCACTCCGGCAGACGCCCACCAGCTCCGGCGGTTCTTCCTCCTCCTCCTCTTCGCTCTGCCGCAATACCAACAGCAGAGACTTCTTCCCCTGCTCTTCCCGCGCCACGCCGCACCCAGCTGGCGCCTCTCCGGCCCTCTGCTCGCCGCCGCCCCTTCCCCCGGGCATCTTCTTCTCCGGCGACAGTCGATACGACTGTCGCCCGCTCCGGCCCCTCCTCCTCCTGCTAAGTAGGTAGAACTCCTCCTCTTCCTCCCCTCTTCCTTTTCCTCACTTTAAACATCTACTGTCGCCCTCGATTCCGACCCCTCACCCTCACCTTCTCCGCCTCCGGCGATCCTCCGGCGAGCCGCTCCCATCACTCCAGCAACCCACACGGCTCGCCGACCACCGCAGAACCTCCGCCTCCTCACCCTGATCAACCCCCGCCCTTCCACTTCCCCCACATCACCCTCTGCAACTCCACCGAACAAACCCATCTTCCGACCCACAGTCCGACCTAGGGCAGCCCTTGCACGCCACCCCACGCCTCGCCACCACCCACACGAGCTTAGACGCACTCTGGCGAAGCTCCCGGCACCTTCTGATTAGGCCGAGAGGCCGTTTTGCTGTGAACAGGTCACCCGTCCTCCGCCGCCATTGCCGTGCAGAAGGAGCTGCTTCCGCCTACAGCTGCAGGCGCACCACTCCCATATTCGACTCCCAGGCCGTGCGAGGCATTTCGACAAAGCGTCAGGCTGCAGCTGAAGCGAAGCCCTCGCGCGAAGGCCTCGCGTAACGCCGCGATTACCAGCTGTTTCCTCCGCGCAGGCGCCAACTCGGGGTGGGACATTTAGTCCCACCTCGGAAAACTCTGAAGAGGCGCAGCGGTATAAAGTGAAAAAGTGCTGGAGGCTTATTGCCTCAGCACACGGGGTGAGGTCCCCTTCACCCGCCCGGTTACCCGGTCTCGTCCGCGCTCACGCCCCGCGGACCTGGCCCGACCCGACTTAGACTGACCTGCACTCCTCGCCCACCACGCACGCCGGTGGGCCTGGACCCGGGCGCGACCCGTACCCGGCAACCCGGCAGCTCTGGGAGAGCTTTCCCAAGAGTGGCTTCTGTGAGAGAGAGACGCGGGGGGAGGGTAGAGATAGGTTTTGCCCCTCTCTGATCAAGCTGTGTAAGTGTGCAGGCACAGGTGAAGAACAACCGTGGAAGAAGACGAAGGCTGAAGGAAGGAGGATCACCGAGCGGCACTGTAGCAGCGGCGGTTTAAGTCGTCTGATTGGAAAATCAGACGACGTCCTGAAGGCAAGGAAGGAGAAGGAAGGCGAGGCAGAGGAGAACGCAGAGAGGCCAAGACAAGAACTAAAAGAAGAAAAAGAGCATGAGAAGAAGATCTGAAGAAAGGAAAAGAAAAGAAAGAAAAGAAGAAGAAGAAGAACAGGACCGCTCTGCAGAAGAAAGGAAAGAAAGAAGAAGAAGAACATGACCGCTCTGCAGAAGAAAGAAAGAAGAAAAAGAGCACGAGAAGAAGATCTGAAGAAAGGAAAAGAAAGGAAAGAAAGAAGAAGAAGAACAGGACTGCTCTGCAGAAGAAAGAAAAGAAGAAAAAGAAGAACAAAAAGAAGAGAGCAGAAGATCTGAGAAGGAAGAAGAGGAGAAGCAAAGAGAAAAGAAGAAAAGCCAACAAATTCTCTCTCTCTCTCTTTCTTTATTTTTGTAAAAGAAACTTGTACCCCTAGAATACAACTTGCTCCCTAAGTTCGACCTCGGGAACTCTTTATTTCCGAGTAACAAATTGTATTAAACTGGTAATCACCTCTCCATACTATACTACGACGGAATAATAAAACTATAGAGGAAGGTCGCCCCACCAAGCCCCTATGTTGTTTGTGAAGAAGGACGATACCCTACGACTTTGTGTCGACTACCGACAACTGAATAGGGTCACCATTAAGAACAAGTATCCACTGCCGAGGATTGACGACCTCTTCGACCAGTTGCGAGACGCCATAGTGTTTTCCAAGATAGATCTGAGGTCAGGCTACTACCAGTTGAGGATCAGGGAGACCGACGTCTCCAAGATAGCTTTTCGTACTCGGTACGGGCACTACGAGTTCGTGGTCATGCCGTTTGGGTTGACCAATGCCCCTGCTGCTTTTATGGATTTGATGAACCAGGTTTTCAGGCCGTACTTGGACCAGTTTGTGGTGGTGTTCATCGACGACATGCTCATGTACTCGTGTGATCAGGCACAACATGGACAACATTTACGCATGATCTTGGACACTTTGAGGCGACATAGGCTGTATGCCAAGTACAGCAAGTGCGAGTTTTGGTTGAGGCAGGTGCCTTTCTTAGGCCACATGATTTCAGGGGATGGTTTGGCTGTGGATCGAGCCAAGGTTGAGGCCGTACTCAGGTGGGAGAGGTCACGTACAGTGACAGAGATATGCAGCTTTTTAGGACTGGCAGGTTACTATCGGTGGTTTATCAGAGGTTTCTCTCAGATTGCACATCCTATGACCCAGTTGACTTGGAAGGACGTTCCCTTTGCCTGAATAGGTGAGTGCGAGGCATGTTTTCAGGAGTTGAAGGAGAGACTGAATTCAGCTCCTATGCTTACCATCCCAGATAGCAGTGGCGATTTTGTGGTTTACACAGACGCTTCATTGTAGGGGTGAGGGGGTGTGCTCATGTAGCGGGGTCACGTTGTTGCTTACGCTTTGCGGCAATTGAAGCTTCATGAGCATAGCTACCCTATCCATGGCTTAAAGCTGGCAGCTGTTGTCTTCGAGCTGAAGAGATGGAGGCACTACCTTTACGGTGAGACTTTTGAGATCTTCACAGATTATAAGAGCCTCAGGTACTTGTTTGACCAGAAGGAGCTTAACATGAGACAGAGATGTTGGTTAGAGTTCTTGAAGGACTACGACTGCAGCATCTCCTACCACCTAGGGAAGGCTAATGTGGTGGCTGATGCCTTGAATCGGAAGGCGCCCGCCCACTTGGCCAGCCTACAGTCACAGAGTTGGAGACTTATGAAGGAGTTGGGCGGTTGGCGACCCCGAGAGTTATAGGGGCATTGTGGGACAGTGATAGTGACGCGGCAGATGCTACCAAAGCTGATAGACTGCATCATCGCAGGGCAGATGACAGATCCGTACTTACAGATGTTATGAGACAGGGTGTTGACGAGGGACCAAGGAGACTTTTCCTTTATAGACAAGATACTACGCATGAGGGGACGCTTATGCATTCCTAGGGACGAGGAGTTGTTGAGAGAGTTCCTGGCTGAGGCGCATGGGTCCAGGTTCACCATACATCCTGGGAACACAAAGATGTATCATGATTTGAGATGCGACTTTTGGTGGAGAGGGATGAAGCTGGATGTTGGTGAGTTTGTGCAGCAGTGTTTGGTGTGCCAGTAGGTAAAGGCCGAGCATCAGAGGCCTGTAGGGCCATTACAGCCACTTCCTGAGCTAGAGTGGATGTGGGAGAGTATCACCATGGACTTGGTGGTGGGTCTACTAGTTACCCAGTAGGGACACGACGCAGTCTGGGTGATAGTAGACAGGTTGACGAAGACGGCGCATTTCCTGTCGATCCGAGTCACCTTTGGACCAGCACAGTTAGTAGAGAGGTACATTCGAGATGTGGTACGCTTGCACAGAGTTCCGCGTGAGATTGTATCCAACAGGGATACCCATTTTACTTCCCAGTTCTAGGCTGAGTTTCAGCAGACTTTGGGGACACGTTTGAGGTTCAGTATCGCTTACCACATGTTTGAGGTTCAGTACCGCTTACCACCCCCAGACGGTCGGACAGTCAGAGCGCACTATACAGACACTTGAGGACCTTTTACGCACCTGTGTTCTAGGTTGGAGAGGCTCCTAGGAGGAGCATTTACCCCTAGTAGAGTTTGCATATAATAACAGTTACCACTTGAGCATCGGCATGACATCTTATGAGGCTTTGTATGGATGGAGGTGTACTGCACCCTTGAGTTGGGTCGAGGTGGGGACCAAGTGGGAGGTTGGCCCCAGGCTGATCCGGTAGAGTCAGGAGGTGATAGAGCAGATTCACAGACAACTCTGCACTGTCAGGAGCAGGCAGAAGAGTTACACTGACCAGAAACGTAGAGAGGTGCAGTTCGAGGTTGGGGATCACGTCTTTCTCTGTGTTTCGCCCATGAAGGACCTGCAGCGTTTTGGTGTGAAAGGGAAACTTGTGTTGAGGTTTATGGGGCCCTTTGAGGTCTTGGAGTGAGTGGGACCCATTGCTTACCGGCTTGACCTTCCTCCCTAGCTTTCTGGAGTGCATGACGTGTTCCACGTGTCCAACCTCAGGAAGTACGTCGCTAATCCTAGCCACGTTCTGAGCCATGAGAGCATCGAGGTGGGTGATGATCTGACCTACCCTGAGAGACCAGTATAGATACTAGATAGAGCCGTCCGGAGTCTGAGATGGAAGCAACAACCACTGGTGAAGGTCTTATGGAGAAGCCAGCGGTACGAGGAGGCGACTTAGGAGCCTGAGGCGGCAATGCAAGAGCGGTACCCAGAGCTTTTTGAGGGTACGTCTTTTCAGACCTACCTTGGTCCTCTTTAAGTTATGCATTTTTACATTCCTTTTTCTACACCCTAGCTGGCTCAAGTTTCGGGTACGAAACTTCTTTTAAGTTTGTTATGATGTAATGACCCGTTACACTTTTGGCCATTTAAGACGTCTAGAGTTTTAGTCAAATGTCGGTCCAGATGTCTGGACCCATTCCCGGATGTCTGAAAGTAGAATTTTTTGTACTGCGCTTTACGCTCTGCGTGCGGGCGGCGTGCAGAGACTGTTTCTCTCTCTCTTCCTCATCTCCCCCGAACCCTAATCCCCACACCCTCCTATATAAACCCCTCCCTTCCCCTCGTCTCCTCACACCACCAGCCATCACCACCTTCAGATCTCTAGTGCGGTAGTGGCGAGGGTGGATGAGAGAGGCGAGTAGAGGGTGAGTGAGGGAGAGCGAGAGGGAGGAAGGAGGAGAGCATGGAAGGTCGGAGGACCTTCGAGAGCTTGGCGGAGCTCGCACGGCCGGCGGTGGGTGCATGCGTGCATGGAGGACGTCGACGAGGAGCTATCTAAGCTCCTGCAGTGGCTGGAGCTGTCGTCGCGGGAGGAGGTGCGAGCGGAGCAAGTTGCGAGCAAGTTCTGATACTGGAAGTTTTCCAGTATCAGATGTCTGGCGTGACATCCAAACGACTAGCGAGGGATCTGGATGTCCAGAGCTAAGGCCGGACGTCTGAGAGCACGTATCGCATGAGGTACGTATGTTCCTACGCTGATTTTTCTCATGCAGAAGATCTCAGCGCAGGAGGCATTGTCGGCTGATTCGTGCCTACGTTGCATGTGTAGGTGCAGCTTTGGGAAGGCGCGTGGGACGCTTTTCCACGCGCTTTTGGACATCTGATCACCTCACCAGACGTCCGAAGGTGCTTCCAGACGACCGGAGACACTGTCCGACGTCTCGAACTATCTTTAGACAGTCGTAGAGAAGGTCTGGACGTTTGATCAGCCACAGGAGACACAAGGTAAGGTCTGATGCCTTTTAAGACGTCGGGGATTATTCCTAGACGTTTGATTTTGAACAGTAGGCACGTTTTTGACTTGTTTAGGATCTGATTGGGGTCCGTTTTACGCAAACAAAATACTTGTACTTTCCTCTCGAGTTCCTCTACATACTAGTCTGTTTTACACTTTTCTGAACGCTCCTTTTGTGATGTATTCCCTGGTATAGGGTTTCAGCCTGTTGCACGTTTAGGGCTCGCAAAGACGTCTGGGTTTGCGGTTCAAGCCTCCATTACTCCCATGTTTCCTGGTAGAGTGGTTTAATTCCATTAATAATATTTAAATAAGAATGTGCTTGTGGAAATAGCCAAATGTAACCCTAGGATGTCGAATGAACCCTAAGGTAGAGAAATGAATGAGCTTCTTTGTACTGTATGGTTTACTTGCATGCGTGATTAAGATAAATTGTTAACAAATACCTGTATTATAATTACGAGTTGCCTGTTAAAATATGAGCTGCTTGTATTTAAGGAACAATTACCTGTGAAATCACCAACTACATGTTATTGAGAATTGAATTATGAAAACACAAGCTGCCTGAATATGGATGAGAAATGAATTATGAAAAATAAGATCTGGATCTGGATAAATGAGGTGAACATAAGTACGAACCCTATGGAGAGTTAGGAGTAGAACTCATGTGGATAGGTGGAAATCTAGAACGTAGACAGGAAGTGTGCTGACCCTTTAGTACGTGGTACCACGGAGAGCAACTGCCCCCTTTTGTGTAAAGCGAAGCTAGCTTCCCTTGGGTTGAGACCAGGGGTTAGGATTGGCCACTCTACACCGACTCTTGTTGGCCCTCTCGTACGTGGTGCCGAGGCGAGATACTAGTGTAGGGAGGGAACTAGCCATCCCACGGAGCCCGGGGTTCAACTAGCCACCCTACATTGACTTGTAAGGCCCTTTGGGCAAACCGGGGTTGTCAGACGAGGGTGCGTGGACTGTGGAGGGGCAAGACCCCTGTATGGTTCTGAGGGGCGAGACCCCTATTATGAGAGGGCAAGGCCCTATAATGTTTCGTGCTGTACTTTAGGCGTACCCGCTAGCGGAACGACTGACTGCGTGTCAGTGCGGGGTAGCTACTCGTACGCTTATCACGCGTGCCGTAGTCACTGCTACGTCTTAACAGTGACCTCGGGGTGATTGACTGGGTGTAGGACTACCAAGGGGGACTCTCCCGGCCAAGAGAGCACCATGTGTACCTTCTACTCTACGGGAAAGATTGCAATCAAGATTGTTTCCACGATGAATATGTAAGATCAAGAAATATCTAGATACTTTGAGAAATGGTTAAAACGGAAACATATAAAACCAATAAATAGAAGTGAGAATTAAATCAGTTGCTTTTACTGTTTTGTACTTAGATAATATAAACATCACTCTACTCAGTGTTCACTGATGCTGTCTTTTCATAACACTATTTAGGACCAGGAGTTGAGCAGCCCGAGTTTCCGGCTGTAGAGGGTGCTTGGCCCAGTCACGTTCAGCTGTAGTCTTTCTTCAGCACTTTCTTTTTCTCTACTGTTGTAGTAAGTAATGGACACTTAGTTACTGTTCTGCTACTTCTATTTCCTTTCTGCTTTCTGTTGTTGTTGTCGTTGTTGTTATTGTGGTGGCATGTACTGAGATAGTTGTTTTATTTTCTTTACTGCTTTGTACGTTTTTTCTACTTAGTTATATTACATGTGTGAATGTGGTTTAGTTTCCTACTTTTGGTTATTTCTTGTTGGACGACTACGTCTTGGGATTAATCGAGGCGAGTCGATCTCGGGTCCTTTAGGGATCCGGGAACCCTTCAAGCAAACGGTTGTAAAAAGAACTTGTACTTGTATGTGTATAAATGATCCTTGACATCTGTATATATTGTTGATGGTGGTGAATGATGTACCCACTTATTTTCTTATTCTGGTTTCGCCCGCCCAATTGAGTTGGTGGTAGGGTATGCCCACTGTATATGTATATATATATTTTTCTCGTATGCACGCACAGGTTTTTGTTGGAAGTATAGGAATTTGGAAAATGTCTCATAAATAAGTGAAACTTTGTCGAATTTTTGGTAGAATTAAACCCTTAGGTTCAATGGAACTCCTTGCTCCAAATTATTCCTTTTTTAATGAACTATGCGTTTAACCATTCATGCAATGTCTTTTTAGCAGTTTATATGCGCTATATCTTTTCCCATGTCTTGGTAATATATGTTCTTTGCCTTATGGCATATTTATACTTTTGTTTTATCCTTTTTATTGAAAATAAATTTTAATGATTTTAGAAAAAGCAGAACATCAAGTATTAACATAGAAAATGCATAATTTCAATAGTAGGGTTTTGAAAAGAAGGGTAAGTAACTGAAAGAAACATCTGAATTGTAGAAATATAATTAAACCTACATTCTATAATTTCACATCCCAGCTGGGCCATGAAGTAAAATTTTTTGGGGACTAAAGTACCATTATCATCCTGGTCCTCCTAAAAGATTGGTATTTCTTTCAAATCATTGCAAATTTCAGTAAACTACTTGACCAGATACTCCATACTAGGTTGCATTAGTTTACTTCTTTTGGAAATAGATATTGTAACGACCCGATTCCCGAGTCCCTACGAGACACGAGAGCCGGACCGACTCGACTATTCCCAAGACCTAGTCGTCCAACGAGGAAGTAACTAAAAGAGCAGTAAAATAAACCACATTCAGCATGAATATAACTAACAGTAAGAAAGTACAGCAGTAAGGAAAGAAACTACTACAGTATATACCAGTGGTAACTCTACTGGACCCTACTCGGCCCAGCGTCCTCTGCAACCGCTGACCCTGGCTGCTAAACACCTGGTCCTGAAAAAGGTAACGAGTGTAACACATCAGCAAAACGCTGAGTAGAGTGGCAACTAAAACTAAAAGCAACAGTAGAGTGTACAGTAGCTGTTATGTTCGATTACTTTCTTTATTCACATCTTTCAAATGTCTCACTATTTCATTTATTCTTCAGATCTTTTTCTTGATCTCGAATGTTCCTCGTGGGAACGATCTTGATTGCAGTCTTTTCCAAAAAGTAGAAGTAGCACGTGGTGCTTTCCTGGCCGGGAGAGTCCCCCGTGGTGATCCTACCCTCAGTCAACCACCCCAAGGTCACTGATAGACGTAACGGTGACTACGGTACGCGCGATAAACGCATAGGTAGCTAACCCGTACTGGCACGCGGTCAGTCGTTTCCGTTAACGGTGCGCCCAAAGCATAGCACGGAACCAGTCCAGGGCAGAGCCCTCTCAGTAACAGGGGTCCAACCCCTCCACAGTAACCAAACCGGGGCCTTGCCCCTCCACAGTCCACGCACCCTCGCCTGACTACCCTGGTTTGCCCCAGCGGGCCTAACAAGTCGGTGTCGGAGGCTAGCAAAACCCCGGGGCCCGTGGGGTAGCTAGTACCTCCCTACACTAGTAGCTCTCCTCGGTACTACGTACGCGAGGGCCAGCAAGTCGGTACAGAGTGGCCAGTCCTAACCCCGGGCCCCTGGGGCGGCTGGCTCCGCTCTGCACTAAACAGGGGGACAGTCGCTCTCCTTGGCACTCCGTACTCAAGGGCCAGCTCACTTCCCCAATACTATTCCATTCACTTTCCAGGAGTTCTACTCCTACTTCCCCGTAGGGTTCCATCCTTTTTACTCAAACATCCAGGTTTCACTTTCCAGTTTCACATTCTCACAATCCATGTTCTCAACCACGTTATTTATTCACAACAGGCAGCTGTTAATTCAAATTACAGGCAGCTTTATATCTCTTTCCATTTTCCAAGACTGCAGTATTATACATTCCACTAGTTTTCCCATCCTAGGATTCATGCCATATCCTAGGATCTATAATACAATCTAGTTTTCCAGCCTTAGGATTCATGCAACACCTAGGAGCTATTATTCCATCTATTTCTCATTCCTAGGATTCATGCAATATCCTAGGTTCTATTTATGGTTCCATAATTTAAGAGATTTTATTAATAACTTAAAACCACTCTACCAGGTACAACGGGAGAAATGGGGGCGTGGTCGGGAATCCCGCGTGCCTCTGCGACCCTCGAGACTGCAACAGAACGGGATCCTATCACAAGGATCAAACACAAGGAGTGTCTCAAAACAGTGTATAGCTACTGTAGACGGGTAGAGGAATTAATTCTGAAAAGAACGCAACTCGAATCGCGGAAAACGGAACCCGAACGGGCCCTAAACGGGTCGAAAACGACGACACTGTGCAAAATCAGACGTCTAGAACTTCTTCCAGACGTCTTAAAAAGTGGATCAGAGAATTACCTGTTCAGCGTGGTTTCCCAGACGTCCAGAAGTCTGTGGGGACGTCTGGCCTAGCTCCCAGACGTCCGATGGTCACCCCGGACGTCTAGAGGTTGCTCCCGCCGTTTGGTACAATAGCCAGACGTCTGATTCGCGTTGGATGGCGAATCACCGAGCCTGCGCACACCCATCTCCCTCCCTCAGTACGGTCAGTCGACAGGAAGGAAGAAGAAGACGGAAAACTCACCTTTCAGACATCTGGAAGGTCTTCTAGACGTCGCCCTCGCCGTCTGGCTATCAACACAGACGTCTGATTCTGGAAATTTTCCAGAATCAGGGCACCACTCGGCCTCCGCTCGCGACGCCGCCCGCGTCGCACCTTGCGTGCTTGCTGCTCAGACCGCAGCAGTCCCTCCTGCGCCGTTCTGCACCCCCTGCGCCCTCCGCCGGCCAGCCCTAGCAGCCCCGGCGAGCTCGCCCTCACGGCAGAGCTCCGCTCTCGCACGCAGCACCCCCTCCGCGCTCACTGCGGCCGTTGCCGCCGCAGCAACCTCGCGCTCGCTCGCTCTCGCTCATAGGAAGGAGAAGAGGAAGGGGTGGAGACGACGGGAGGGAGCGCGTGGCCTTTTAAGGCCGCGCGAGGAGGAGAGAGACGACGTGGCAGGCGTCTGCAGCCGCAGGGAATAACGAATAAGCGAATATCCGGTCTGCGCGCTCAGGCGCGCAGACGACCCGCGCGTGTCGAAATTAACGGATTTCCAGATGTCTGGAAACGATCCCAGACGTCTGGTCAGACGTCTGTATGTGATCCCAGACGTCTGGTCTGACGTCTGGGCCACCTCCCAGACGTCTTTTAAGACGTCTAGGGCACGCGTTCGTTACAATATAACAAACTCAAAGGAAGTTTCGTCCCCGAAACTTGCGCCAACTAGGGTGCGGGAAAAGACGTCCAAATAACCATAACAAACTCAAAGAGGACCGAAGCCGGTCCGAAAAGACGTACCCGCGAAAAGCTCCGGGTACCGCTCCCGCATTGCTGCCTCAGGCTCCCAGGTAGCCTCCTCGTACCGCTGGCTCCTCCACAAAACCTTTACCAGGGGTACTTGCATTCGTCTCAAACTGCGGACGGCTCGGTCTAGAATATGCACTGGCCACTCGGGGTAGGTCAGGTTGTCGCTCACCTCGACACTCTCGTGACTCAGTACGTGACTGGAATCAGCTACGTACTTCCTGAGGTTGGACACGTGGAATACGTCGTGCACACCAGAAAGCTACGGGGGAAGGGCAAGTCTGTAAGCAACGGGTCCAACCCGCTCCAGGACCTCAAAGGCCCCCACGAACCTCGGCGTGAGCTTCCCTCTCACCCCAAACCGCTGTAAGCCCTTCATGGGCGAAACACGAAGGAAGACGTGGTCCCCTACCTCAAACTGCACCTCTCTGCGTCTCCGATCCGTATAGCTCTTCTGTCTGCTCCTGACAGTGCGGAGTCGTCTGTGGATCTGCTCAACTACCTCCTGACTCTGCCAGATCAACCTGGGGCCAACCTCCCACTTGGTCCCCACCTCAACCCAACTCAAGGGTGCCGCACACTTCCGTCCGTACAGAGCCTCGTAGGGAGCCATGCCAATGCTCGAGTGATAACTGTTGTTGTATGCAAACTCTGCCAGGGGCAGGTGCTCCTCCCAAGAGCCCCTCCATTCCAGTACACAGGCACGCAAAAGGTCCTCAAGTGTCTGTATCGTGCGCTCAGACTGTCCGTCCGTCTGGGGGTGGTAAGCCGTGCTAAACCTCAACCTCGTCCCCAAGGCCTGCTGAAACTCAGCCCAAAACTGGGACGTAAAGCGGGTATCCCGGTCGGATACGATCTCCCGCGGAACTCTGTATAGTTGTACCACATCACGGATATACCTCTCTGCCAACTGTGCTGGTCCCAAAGTGACTCGGATCGGCAAGAATCGTGCCGTCTTCGTCAGTCTATCCACTATTACCCAGACTGCGTCATGTCCTCGCTGGGTAACAGGTAAGCCCACCACCAAGTCCATGGTGATGCTCTCCCACTTCCACTCTGGCACTGGAAGCGGCTGAAGCGGCCCTGCAGGCCTCTGATGCTCGGCTTTCACCTGCTGGCACACTAAGCACTGTTGCACGAACTCACCCACATCCCGCTTCATCCCTCTCCACCAAAACTCGCGTCTCAAGTCGTGGTACATTTTCGTGTTTCTGGGATGTATGGTGAATCTGGAACCATGTGCCTCAGTCAGGAGCTCTCTCAACAACTCCTTGTCTCTAGGAACGCACAACCGTCCCCTCAAGCGTAGCACCTGGTCTGTGAAAGAGAAGTCCCCAGGGCCACCTGACAGTACTCTGTCGCGCAAAGACTGCAACTACGGATCGGCCATCTGTCCTGTGATGATGCGGCCCATCAGCTCTGGCCTAGTCTGCCGTGTCACCGTCACTGCCCCATAGTACCCTCGTAACTCTAGAGGTCACCAACTGCCCACCTCCTCCAAAAGGCTCCAACTCTGTAACTGTAGACTGGCCAAGCGTGCGGGCGCCTTACGGCTCAAGGCGTCAGCCACCACATTGGCCTTTCCCGGGTGGTAGGAGATGCTGCAGTCATAGTCCTTCAGGAGCTCCAACCAACGTCTCTGTCTCATGTTGAGCTCCTTCTGGTCAAAAAGATACCTGAGGCTCTTGTGATCTGTAAAAATCTCGAAGGTCTCACCGTACAAGTAGTGCCTCCAGGTCTTCAGCGCGAAGACAACAGCTGCCAACTCTAGGTCGTGGGTAGGGTAGGTATGCTCATGGGGCTTCAGTTGCCGCGAAGCGTAAGCGACAACGTGACCCCTCTGCATGAGCACACCTCCTAACCCCTGCAAGGAAGCGTTCGTGTACACAACGAACCCGCCACTACTGTCAGGAATGGTGAGCACGGGAGCCGAGGTCAACCTCTCCTTCAGCTCCAGAAAACACGCCTCACAGACATCTGTCCAAGCGAAAGGCACGTCCTTCCGGGTCAACTGTGTCATAGGACGCGCAATTTGCGAAAATCCTCTGATGAACCGTCTGTAGTAGCCAGCTAGTCCTAGGAAACTGCGTATCTCAGTGACTGAACGTGGTCTCTCCCACCTGAGCACTGCCTCGACCTTGGCTGGGTCCACCGCCAGGCCGTCTCCAGAGATCACATGACCCAAGAAGGTCACCTCCCTCAACCAGAACTTGCACTTGCTGTATTTGGCGTACAGCCTGCGTCGCCTCAGAGTGTCCAAAATCATCTGCAAGTGCTGTCCGTGCTGCGTCCGATCTCTAGAATAGATGAGTACATCATCTATGAAAACCACCACGAACTGGTCCAAGTACGGTCTAAACACCCGGTTCATTAGGTCCATGAAAGCAGCGGGGGCATTGGTCAGCCCAAACGGCATGACCAAAAACTCGTAGTGTCCGTACTGGGTGCGGAAAGCTGTCTTGGAGACGTCGGTCTCCCTGATCCTCAACTGGTGGTATCCAGACCTCAAGTCTATCTTGGAAAACACCGTGGCACCCCGCAACTGGTCAAACAAATCGTTGATCCTCGGCAGTGGATATCTGTTCTTGATGGTGACCCTGTTCAGCTGTCGGTAGTCCATACAAAGACGTAGGGTCCCATCCTTCTTCACAAACAGTACCGGGGCTCCCCAGGGAGATGCACTGGGCCTCACGAAACCTTTCTCCAGAAGGTCCTGCAACTGAGACTTGAGCTCTCGCAGCTCAAGAGGTGCCATCCTGTATGGCACGGTGGAGATGGGGCTGGTCCCTGGTACTAGTGAGATCTCAAACTCGATCTCACGCTCGGGCGGTAGTCCTGGTAACTCGTCTGGAAACACGTCAGGGTACTCTCTGACCATCGGGATGCTCTGGAAGTCTGCCACGGGGCTGGGCTCTGCCACCACACAAGCTAGGAAGCCCTCACACCCCTTGCTCAAAAGTCTCGCCGCCCGAAGTGCCGAAATGCACCTGAAACCTCCGTCCACTGGCTGTCCGTGAAACTCGAAAGAAGGCAACTCCGGAACGGAGAAGACGATCTTCCTCTCAAAACAGTCCACCAAGGCGTGGTAAGCGGATAGCCAATCCATCCCCAGAATCACTCCAAAGTCCTCCATCTGTATCATAATCAGGTCATCTGGTAGGCTATGTCCCCCGACGCTGACCTCGCAATCCGTGTACACCTCCTCAGCTATAAACAGCTGACCACTCAGACCTCTGATTACGAACGGATTCTCTAACAGTGTATAATCCTGGTCCAAACTAACTGCGAAACTGGCTGCGACAAATGAGTGCGTAGCGCCAGAATCGAAAAGCGTGTAAACGAGTCTGCCAGAAACTGAAACCATACCTGCTACCACCGATCCCGAAGCTCTGGCATCCCTGTGTGTGAGGGCGTTGATACGCCCCTCAGCTCTAGGTGCGGACGAAGCAGCCACACTTTGCGTCGGACGGGTAGGTGCTGGCCGGTACCCTCCTCGCGACTGCTGTCCTCCTCCTCGCGCCTGGGAACCTCGGCCTCCTGCGCGCCCTCCAGCACTCTGCGCGGGGAGTATCTGCTGACCCCCTGCCCTAGATGGGCAGTCCCTCCTGACGTGGCCCGGCTGGCCACACTGGTAGCAGAGGGGAACCCGACTCCCGCCCTTAGTGGGTCCCTGCTGTTGGCTAGGCGGGGGTACGGTGCTGGCGACTGGCCCCTGTCGAGGGCCCCCAAAGGCCACTGATGGCCCTGCAAAACGTGACGGCTCTCCTGCGGACGCCACGTGTCTCCTTTGAGTTCTCCTAACACGCCTAGTGTGACGGCGAAAATCTCGTTCCACCACCAACTCCCCTGTCGTACACTCGGAAGGGGGAGGAGGGGGTGGCGATGTGGATGGAAGCTGAAATTCTTCACGAACCACCTCTCGAATTAGTTGGACGAGGTCCGTAGACGGTATGCTCAGGAGAAGAGGAGGGGTAGTATGTACTCTAAGCTCGACACATCTGTCCCTCGGGCCCCGACCTCGGCCGCGCCCGCGGCCCACCCTCCTAGTTCCACGACGAGGCATCTCCTACAAGGAGACGCGAAACAACGAAATACGTCAGTACGGAACAGTACCTAACGAAAACGTCTAAGAGCTCATGTCAAGAGATATGTTGTGGTGGCTACTCTAGTTATAGACATGTGAATTGGTTATTTTCCAGTCAGTTGATTCATTTCTCGGGACGACCTTGCTCTGATACCATCTTGTAACGACCCGATTCCCAAGTCCCTACGAGACACGAGAACCGGACTGACTCGACTATTCCCAAGACCTAGTCGTCCAACGAGGAAGTAACCAAAAGAGCAGTAAAAGAAACCACATTCAGCATGAATATAACTAACAGTAAGAAAGTACAGCAGTAAGGAAAGAAACTACTCCAGTATATACCAGTGGTAACTCTACTGGACCCTACTCGGCCCAGCGTCCTCTGCAGCCGCTGACCCTGGCTGCCCAACACCTGGTCCTGAAAAAGGTAACGAGTATAACACGTCAGCAAAACGCTGAGTAGAGTGGCAACTAAAACTAAAAGCAACAGTAGAGTGTACAGTAGCTGTTATGTTCGATTACTTTCTTTATTCACATCTTTTTAATGTCTCACTATTTCATTTATTCCTCATATCTTTTTCTTGATCTCGAATGTTCCTCGTGGGAACGATCTCGATTGCAGTCTTTTCCAAAAAGTAGAAGTAGCACGTGGTGCTCTCCTGGACGGGAGAGTCCCCTGTGGTGATCCTACCCTCAGTCAACCACCCCAAGGTCACTGACAGACGTAACGGTGAATACGGCACGTGCGATAAACGCACAGGTAGCTAACCCGTACTGGCACGCGGTCAGTCGTTTCCGTTAACGGGTGCGCCCAAAGCACAGCACGGAACCAGTCCAGGGCAGAGCCCTCTCAGTAACAGGGGTCCAACCCCTCCACAGTAACCAAACCGGGGCCTTGCCCCTCCACAGTCCGCGCACCCTCGCCTGACTACCCTGGTTTGCCCCAGCGGGCCTAACAAGTCGGTGTGGGAGGCTAGTAGAACCCCGGGGCCCGTGGGGTAGCTAGTACCTCCCTACACTAGTAGCTCTCCTCGGTACTACGTATGCGAGGGCCAGCAAGTCGGTACAGAGTGGCCAGTACTAACCCCGGGTCCTTGGGGCGGCTGGCTCCGCTCTGCACTAAACAGGGGGACAGTCGCTCTCCTTGGTACTCCGTACTCAAGGGCCAGCTCATTTCCCCAATACTATTCCATTCACTTTCCAAGAGTTCTACTCCTACTTCCCTGTAGGGTTCCATCCTTTTTACTCAAACATCCAAGTTTCACTTTCCAGTTTCACATTCTTACAATCCATGTTCTCAACCACGTTATTTATTCACAACAGGCAGCTGTTAATTCAAATTACAGGCAGCTTTATATCTCTTTCCATTTTCCAAGACTGCAGTATTATACATTCTACTAGTTTTCCCATCCTAGGATTCATGCCATATCCTAGGATCTATCATACAATCTAGTTTTCCAGCCCTAGGATTCATGCAACACCTAGGAGCTATTATTCCATCTATTTCTCATTCCTAGGATTCATGCAATGTCCTAGGTTCTATTTATGGTTCCATAATTTAACAGATTTTATTAATAACTTAAAGCCACTCTACCAGGTACAACGGGAGAAATGGGGGCGTGGTTGGGAATCCCGCGTGCCTCCGCGACCCCCGAGACTGCAACAGAACAGGGTCCTATCACAAGGATCAAACACAAGGAGTGTCTCAAAACAGTGTATAGCTACTGTAGACGGGTAGAGGAATTAATTCTGAAAAGAACGCAACTCGAATCGCGGAAAACGGAACCCGAACGGGCCATAAACGGGTCGAAAACGACGACACTATGCAAAATCAGACGTCTGGAACTTCTTCCAGACGTCTTAAAAAGTGGATCAGAGAATTACCTGTTCAGCGTGGTTTCCCAGACGTCCAGAAGTCTGCGGGGACATCTGGCCTAGCTCCCAGACGTCCGATGGTCAGCCCGGACGTCTGGAGGTCGCTCCCGCCGTCTGGTACAACAGCCAGACGTCTGATTCGCGTTGGATGGCGAATCACCGAGCCTGCGCACACCCATCTCCCTCCCTCAGTACGGTCAGCCGACAGGAAAAAAAGAAGAAGACCGAAAACTCATCTTTCAGACGTCTGGAAGGTCTTCCAGACGTCGCCCTCGCCGTCTGGCTATCAACACAGACGTCTGATTCTGGAAATTTTCCAGAATCAGGGCGCCACCCGGCCTCCGCTCACGACGCTGCCCGCGTCGCACCTCACGCGCCTGCTGCTCAGACCGCAGCAGTCCCTCCTGCGCCGTTCCGCGCCCCCTGCCGGCTGGCCCTAGCAGCCCCGGCGAGCTCGCCCTCACGGTAGAGCTCCGCTCTCGCACGTAGCACCCCCTCCGCGCTCACTGCGGCCGTCGCCACCGCAGCAACCTCGCGCTCGCTCGCTCTCGCGCACAGGAAGGAGAAGAGGAAGGGGTGGAGACGACGGGAGGGAGCGCGTGGCCTTTTAAGGCCGCGCGAGGAGGAGAGAGAGGACGTGGCAGGCGTCTGCAGCCGCAGGGAATAACGAATAAGCGAATATCCGGTCTGCGCGCTCAGGCACGCAGACGACCCACGCGTGTCGAAATTAACGGATTTCCAGACATCTGGAAACGATCCCAGACGTCTGGTCAGACGTCTGGATGTGATCCCAGACGTCTGGTCCGACATCTGGGCCACCTCCCAGTCGTCTTAAAAGACGTCTGGGGCACGCGTTCGTTACAGATATATTGTAAGAATTAGGAGATAAGTAAAATTTGTTAGAATTTAATGAGATCCAAAATCATAAGGATGTGAATGTATTTTCTAGAAAACAATCAAATTCAACCTCAAATCAAGGTAGTTTAACTGATCATCTTTGGTGAAGTTGTTAGAAATTCTTGGAGATCGATGAAAACCTCAACTCATCCACATCCAATATTTTTTCAAAAAGGGAGCAATCCACAACCAATTTAAATAAAAGAAAAGCCCTCGTTCATTAGCACTCTATTCCACTTCATCAAGAACTTGGCAATGCTGAAAGAAATTAAATAAATGAAATAGCTTGAAAATCATCCTCTCTTTAGAAATTTATCCTGAAACACATAGGCCATCTAACTCTTCAAGCCCTTAATATAAATTGCAAATATCAACTCCACATATATCATCATCACATCTTATTAAAAATATAGAACAACTGTCCTCTTATCAAAAGGAGATCACACACTATTCTGATAACCAGCATATCTTTTTTGTTTTAAATTATTTAATGGATTATCATGTTTGTTTTAAATAATGTAAACATGTAAGGTATCATCTCAGACATAAAATGCATAGACATTAGTAGTTTTACTTTACAGCTATTATTTTTTGTTATATATTTTGTCTACAGTTATACCATTCATGATATCTCTATTGACGATGACAATGATATGTATGATTGGTGGTCACTTTCCCTTCTCCAAAACTAAGGGGAAAAGAAGCAAAAAGAGGCCTATTAGCTTTTAATGACATTCGTCTCAAGTTGTAACAAATATGATGGATCATGTGTCAAACTCAGGAAGCAGGTAATTTTAAATTTATATTTATTAATTTTAAATAAAACAAGACCATTGCATTATTTTTTAATCGTGTAATTTTTTTTGCATAGGGACATCACCCATGATTTCAACCTATTGTAGAGGTCCTACAAGACTATTGCCTTAAGAGAAGAGGACTTCAGTAGTAAGTCAGAATATGCTTAACTCGAGCAGAGTTTTCTGGGCAGCAAGTACATTGAATACTACTCCATTAGTTACCCCCGAAGAATAAGAAGCTACAATAAATATAGTGATAATGTCTTGCAAACTCAAGAACCAGGTAATTTGAAACTTACATATATTAACTTAAAATGTAATAAGATATTTTTATTAATTTTTAATCATTTATTTATTTTTCAATAGGGTTACCAGTCGTGGCTTCAACTCATTGCAGAGGTCCCAATAGGCTGTTAAATTTAGAGAAGAAAACTTTAGCGATGATTCAAAAGATGTCAGTCAATATTGACAAAAGCGTAGGAGGCCCAACTATAAGAGAGCAAGCTACGAGTCTTGCCTCTATTTCTAGTGTCGTTGTAAGATACAATGCCCTGTATGTCTCTGATGCTAAAAAGATGGCTTCATTTAACATTCAAATATGTTTAAATCGTATTCAAGAATGTGCATTATAATGTATCAATTTTATTTCAAATGTTTAATGTATAAAGTTTATTTGTAATTCAATATTTCCTTTTCCTATAGACTAAGGTCAATGTAATTGGACTTAATTCAGATCGTGATAAGATTAATCAGGTCATGTCAAGAGTTAAAAGGAAAATGAGAAATCATAGATATAGGGTAAGGAAGACCTATTGTTTAAAAGGGAATGATGCCAAGCCTCCTAAGTGGACTAATGCAGAATGGGAGATGGCAACCATAGATTGGAATGATCCCGTATTTGGTAATATCATCTAGTAAAAAACATCATAAATAAATATTTTCCCTTTTCATATTTGATATATATATGTAATGATTTCTTTTTTTTACTTTTAGGAAAAATGTGCAAAGAATACAGAGACTCAGAGAAATGCTGTGAAAAATCTCCATAGTAGTGGGCCGATATCTTTCTAAGTGTAGAGAACTGATTTAGAAAGCTTATATTCCTTTATTTTATATTGGTCATATGAATGATTCAAATAAGGGTATAGAAAATAATATTTATATTTTTTTGCAAGGTACGCAACACTTAGATGGTGCAGAGTGCGGGAGGATATTACCTTTTTGTGTGACCCACTTTCGACCTAGTCCAATGAGTTTGGTTGATCCAGACCTGATTACAGGATTGGTTGGTAAATGGTCTAGTGAAATAACTAAGTCAAATTATGTAAGTATTATTCCCTTTTATAGAAATAAATGTAATTATATGTTTGTGTATATTATAACTGTTATATTTTTTATATTTGTAGTGTAAGATGGTACGAGTACGTGATGAGGCCATTCAAAATGGCCAACTTGTAGATGAGAATGATATTTACAATACCATCTTAAAAACTAAACATCGATTAGATTATATAATTGGACTTGGATATGGGTCGAAGCCTATTCACACTCATCAAGGAAGTAAAATAAGGCATAAGTTGGAAGATGAACTTTACGAAACCCAGTCGCAATTGGGGAGGATTGATGAGGAACATAGAAGGGATGCAGAGGAGAGTAAAAGACAAGTAGAGGAATATAAAAGACAAGCAGATGCATATAAAAGGGAAGTAGAGAAATATAGAAGATTTATAGAGGAAAGGAAGAAGAAGTTTGAGTCAATCATTAATTTCTCTTATTCACTGGATCTAGATTCAAGTAATTATTAATTATAATCACTGTCTAAATTTTATTTATAAATTACATTATTAATTTAGTAATTTTGCTGTGAACAGCGTTATTTGCAACAAAATCTAAGCGGCATCAGAAGAAGGGATCTGTAGGTTCAGACGACGAAACAAAAGAGTCATGATTGTAATAGTTTTAAGTTAGGTTTGTATAATGTTAGATTAAGAAAATTATTTTCAGTAAATAAATTTATTTATGGTGGTCTTATATAGTGTTCTTTTTTACATTAATAATTTTTTGTTTAGTACATTTCTTTTATGTAAAAAGATGACTTTAATATCTTTTTTTAATTTTGAGTGACATAACTATTAGATGTGATTTTATTAAGAAATATACTTTTTTTATAAGTGTTGTGATTATAGTTGCAAACGTATTTATTAAATATAAATAGTATTAATGGAAAATAAAGGACATTTTATAGGTTTTAAGATGATGTTTAAGATTCTTTTAAAGCAAGTTAAAGTAACATTCAAATATTATTGTAAAATGTATTATGAGTTGTTTAAATGTCATTTAAAATAATATAAATTAACATTTAAATATCATAGTAATTGCACACTTTTAACGTCATTAAACTAAGGTCATGTTTTAACGTCATTAAAAGGGATATAAAATGATATTTAAATGTCTTCAAAAGCTACCTAAGGTAACATTTAAACGTCAATATAGAATACATAAGAAGACGTTTAAACGTAGTTAAAAGTTATATAAGATGATGTTTAAGCGTCGATGATAATTACCTAAAATGACGCTTAAACGTCATATTTTGATAAATAAGGTGAAGTTTAAACATCATTAAAAAGAATATAACATGATATTTAAATAACTTCAAAAGATACGTAAGTTAACATTTAAACATCAATATAAAATATATAAAAAGACATTTAAATATTGTTAAAAGTTACATAAGGTGACATTTAAGCATCAGTGAAGGTTACCTAAAATGATGCTTAAACATCATAATATGATAATTAAGTTGACGTTTTAATGTCACTAAAAGGAATATAACATAACATTTAAATACCTTCAAAAGCTATCTAAGATAACATTTGAACGTCAATATAAAATATGTAAGAGGATGTTTAAACGTTATTAAAAATTACACAAGATGACGTTTAAACGTTGGTGAAAGTTACCTAAAATGATGCTTAAACGTCATAGTAGGATAAATAAGGTGATGTTTTAACGCATTAAAAGGGATATAATATGACATTTAAATGTTTTCAAAAGATACATAAGGTAACATTTAAATGTCAATATAAAATACATAGGAAGATGTTTAAATGTTGTTAAAAGTTACATAAGGTGATGTTTAAGCGTTGATGAAAATTACCTAAAATGACACTTAAACACACTACAACAAAAATGGCTAGAGGCGATGAATATTTTATGAAGACGTCGATGAATAAATTGTTGTTATATGACTTGCTAACGAATAATTTATTTATTGCCACATTCGTTGCTATACAAGCTATTGTTAAATCTATAATGAATAATATATTTGTTGGCAAATTCAAACAACGAATAAAATCGTCACTAAAATCGTCACATACTTTAAATTTAGTGATGAATATTTTCATTGTCTTTCTTTTAACAATAATTTTTTTTGTCGCCTTGTAAATAAATGCCAACGATTAATTCATCGCAATATAGGAAGAATAAAAAATTTTATTAATCATCCTTTAAAACACTCAAAATGTATCATACTTATAATTTATGTTGATTACCTATAAAAGAAAAATTTATTTTACAATATCGACTAAAACATTTCTCACAAATTGAAATTTTCCAATGAAAACCTTATAGAAAATACACCTAAAAGATTGTAGAGAGGGTTTATAAAAATAAGTCAAACAAAGAGCTACCTACCTTTATAAACCTTTTGAGAATTTATGTACCTAAAAAAAACTTGGCTAAACTTCTATAGAAATAAACAAAAAGTAGTGTATAAAACATGAAGGTAATTGTAGTCCATAACAAGACAAAACACAAACTATATTACAATTGCATTCAACACTTAGATGTCTAACCGTAACCTAACCACGAATGATCCTTGCAACCTATCCATGAATGATCCTTGCAACCTATCCACACTTAGTCCTTGTAGTATCTTGCCACTGGTTTGATGATTGCATGTGTGGAAGCTTTAACAAAAAAGAACCAAAGAAATGCCATCAATAAGGAAGATATGAAACTTAAGACTTTTAAGGTCCTATTACATGATTTGGAAACAAAAAACCAAAACAAAAATTTTCAAGCCAAGGAAAATAATCGTCATCAATTTCATATGTAAATAGAACAATGTTTCTGCCAATAGAATAACACTGGAGAAATGAGGTCCAAATGATGCCACTCCAACGAAAATGGCTATAATGTTCTCATTTTTCACACTGTACAAACTCTAGATTTGGTCCTTCTCTATCTAATTGAACTCTACATTCTTTTGCAATGTTCAAAAAGTTATCCAACTTCACTTTCTTTCCATATTAATTACTCATGCCAAAGTAAAGCCAAGTTCTGAACTTGTAGCTTCAATTAGAAGGGGGCTACTAATCAAAAGCATTAAATAGCAGAGAAAAATGCAAGAATGGGGAGCAGCTTCAGAAAGAGAATAGAGCATTCCTTCACGAATATAATACAAACTTGGCCTTCTAACATGGGGGATATAATGGAGACAGGATCCAAGTACTGAAGCTAAATAGATAAGGAAAGACTTGGTTCAAATTTAGGGATGAATTATTGTGGCCTTCCATATTTTTTTGAACTGGAGGTCTGATTTTCTCTTGCTTCAAGAAACCAAGCTTAAGGACTTGGATATTAAAAGAAATATTGGGGGTAGCCTTTTTCGTGGTTTTCTTCAGGTTGATTCTATAGGCAAATTTAGTGGAATGCTTATTGAATAGAATGATAGTAATTTTTGTTTGAATTCTCTCAATTGTGGCAGATGGGTCCTAACTGGTTGCTTTACAAGGAATTCTGATGGTTTGCAAATAGCACTCACAATGGTTTATGGACCTTGTGAAGATGCATCCAAGGTAGAGCTATGGGAGGAGCTGTAGCTAGAATCTGGCTGAAGGACATGACTCTAGAAACTAAGGCTATGGCTAATTACATATAAGGACATCTAAGAGAAAAGAGAGGACTAGAGGTGTTGCTACTTTAGATCAGCTTGAAGATGTAAGGGATTTGACACCCTCAAAGGCAGAGGATATATAGAATGAAGTTGCAGTTTGCTATGCAACTTTCAAACTAGTGTTTTGTTCTCTTTGTTACTCATTTTCGAAGAGACTACTCAATAAACGAGTGGATTATTGAGAGTGCTCCATCGTTGACATGGCTGATGGGAGTTTACCCCAAAAAATCAACCTTGCCTGGTAGTAGAGTTATTGCCTGATGATTTCTTTCAATTTTCCTTATTTGAGAAAGATATTGGTAATAACATAAGCATCTTGTTTATACATGAAAAACATACCATTGTTTTAGAAACTGTAATTAGTAGCAATAAACAACAGAGATTAACTAATTCAGCCAAAACTACTTTTGTGAACTATTTGATTACCTGATTATTTCAAAGAACAATAACTGCCACATATAAAAAATATGCCTAAAACCCCTTATGAAAGAAAAGGAAGAAGAAATAAAGAAAAGAAACTAAAAGAAAATGTGCCTAAAATAGTGAATCTATAGATGATGACAAATGTTGTTGGGTGTGCAATTTTGATAAAGGGAAAGGAACTTAATAGGAAAAATGCTGGAATTGATGGAATTGGGAGAGAAGTTGCAAAATTGGGGAGAAAATCCCATTCAAACAACATATTTGTATACCAAGCCAGTGAAATTGCTTATTCAGGTTTGGAAGCAAAATGGATTTTTTATTGGTTTTTTTTAGATATTGGTATTAGTATGTCTCAAAGCTAGGAGGAATTGAATTTTTATTTGGATTAGTGACAAAGTTATCAGTGTTTTGTTCTTTTTGATACTCATTTTGGAATAGATGACTCGATAAATGAGTGGATTATTCAGGGGCTCCATCATTGTCATGGCTGATGGGAGTTTACCCCAAAAAATCAGCCCTGCCTGGTAGGTAGAGTTATGCATCAACATATCCCTTTTTGTATTAGGTAGCATTTTGATGATGGTGATGTGATAGTCATGCCATTTTTGATTTATTCTACTTTTATCCTGGATACTCTTTTTAGTCTAGGAAGCTATGAAAATCTAAGGCGAATGGTGTGCGGTTGGTCTTAAGGGGGACCATAATGCTTGCGTAATCTTACAGAGGTGTAAATCAATTTTAGTAATTCTTGGCTTTGTATTTTAACATGTGCTGAGTTTTTGCTAGATAAGCCACAAAATCAACAAGCTCTCCTTTGGAAAAGAGTTTCCTGGTATTGTCAATCCACTTGATGGGTAATCTGGTTCACTAAGCATTTTGTTGTAGTTTTCTTTTCTTGAGGTTACTATGGTAAACTCAGGGATTATAAAACTTAGGTCTGTCTTGTGAATTTCAATGTAAAATGGATGCAAGTTTCAGATTCTATGAGAATGTTTCAATACTTTGTTAAGGTAAAGTGTTTATCCAGTTGTTTGATAAGTGTATTAATGTGTATTGAAAATACTCTTGAGATATAGTTATTATTCTGTTTTATCTTTATCCAGTTGTTTATTGTCACGACCCTGTTCCAGAATCCCTCCAAGACTCGAGATCGGCTCGACTCGACTAATCCCAAGACCTAGTCGTCCAACAAGAAACAACCACAAAGCAGGAAAATAAACCACATTCACTATGCAAGGTAACTAACAGTAGAGAGTACAAGCAGTAAAGGAAATAAAGCTGCTAAACAGTACATACCACCACAACAACTAGAAAATAAAATAAAAGTACAGTAACAGAAATAGTAAACACGGTCAGACACTCACTAACAGAAAGGAAGTACAATAACAAAAGACTACTACTCTTGGGCTCGACTGGACCCAGCACCCTCTGCAGCTGGTGACTCGGGCTGCTCAACTCCTGGACCTATAAAGGGTTATGAGTAAAACGGAGTCAGCGAAGGCTGAGTAGAGTGGTAAACAAACTATCTAAAGCAGTAAAAGCTAACAAGTACATTTATCTTTTCCAATTATTTTAATTTACAAGCAATTCCCTTTCACCCATTGGTTTACTTTCAGATTTCTTTCTTGATCTCGGATGTTCCTCGTTGGAACGATCTTGATTGTAGTCTTTTCCAAGAGTAGAAGGCACACGTGGTGCTCTCCTGGCCGGAAGAGTCCCCCGAGGTAATCCTACACCTAGTCAACCACCCCAAGATCATTGATAGACATAGTGGTGACTATAGCACGCGTGATAAGCGCACGGGTAGCTACCCCACACTGGCACGCGGTCAGTCATTTCCGCTAGCGGTACGCCCAAAGTACAACACGGAATAGTATAGGGCCTAGCCCTCTCAATAACAGGGGTCTCGCGCCCCAGAACTAAACAGGGGTCTCGCCCCTCCACAGTCTGCGCACCCTTGTTTGACTACTCTGGTTTGCCCAGCGGGCCTAACAAGTCGGTGTAGGGTGGTTAGCTGAACCACGAGCCTCGTGGGGTGGCTAACTCCCTCCCTACACTAGTAGCTTTCCCCAGTGTAGTGTACGTGAGGGCCAACAGAAGTCAGTGTAGAGTGGCCAATCCTAACCCCGGGTCCCAACCTAAGGGCGGCTAGCTCCGCTCTACACTAAACAGGGGACAATCGCTCTCCTTGGTACCACGTACTCAAGGGCCAGCACACTTCCCACTCACATTTCCAGATCTTTCCATTTATCCACAGTAGCTCTACTCCTAACTCCCTGTAGGGTTCATGTTCATATTCACTATACTATTCCATATCAGGTTTCATCATTCACAATTCCATTCCCGTATTATATACATGTAGCTAGTATTTCCACAATTAACATATGCAACAAGTAATATCACAGGTAACTGTTTAGTTATCTCAGGCATTTCATATTCTAACAGGTAGCTCGTATTCATTAACAGGCAGTTGTTTACAGTTCAGCTCATTCATTTATGATTGCAATCTCAAACACACATACAAACAGTGCAACTATTTCTCGTCCTAGGATTCATGCCACATCCTAGGGTTCTAGTTATCTAAATTTCATAGATGCATTCATATTTTATAAGTAGAACAGAAGGAAACCACTCTACCAGACAATTCGGGAGTACTGGAGGCTCGAACGACAGACTCACGTGCCTCTGCAAGCCCCGAACACGTAACAGATCAAAGTCCTATACCAAGGAACATAGCATAATGGAATGTTCAGAATAGTATAAAAAGGTCTCTAACATATAGAGGAACTCACAAGGAAACCATCGATATTTCGTTTGCGTGAAATAGACTCCAAACAAACCCTAAACGGATCCAAAATAGAACTGCAGAACCAAATCAGACGTCTAGCACAAGGTCCAGACGTCTTAAAAGTCACCAGGGTCTCACCTCAAGTTCCTACGTTGACCTCAGACGTCCAGGACCCCTACTTCACCGTCTGGACTCAGCTCCAGACATCCGACCCCTCCTTCAGCCGTTCGAGAGTGCCATCGATTGTCTAGTAAGCTGTCTAGACGTCCGAAATGCATGGGAGGGTGAGCCATGCACCTTCCCAAAGCTACTCCTGCGCATGACAGAGTAGCAAAACCCCTTTTAGTCAAACAAATC
Source organism: Thalassia testudinum (assembly GCA_037157565.1). Taxonomy (NCBI): domain Eukaryota; kingdom Viridiplantae; phylum Streptophyta; class Magnoliopsida; order Alismatales; family Hydrocharitaceae; genus Thalassia; species Thalassia testudinum. Next base: position 27,941,187 of record JAZHRO010000049.1, read on the forward strand.
AACTCTGAGGTGCGACCTGCATGGCCGTAATTGCAAGAAGGACGTACCTGCGTGAAACCTTGCTTTCAAACGTCTGGTGTCATCACCAGACATCCAGCCCGTCGTCTGGAGGGCACTCTAGACGTCTGATATTGGAAAAATCCTAATATCAGGGTGAGCTCCCGCTCCTTTCGCCATGCTTCGTCTCGGCTCCTCCCTCTCGGCTGTAGCTCTGGCCATTGTAGGAAGTCGGGGACAGCTTCCCCCAACGTAGTCCTCCTCCTGCATGTGCCGCGGCGGTCGTGCACACTTCGGCGAGCCTCTCCGAGCTCGCGAGCTCAACCTCCACCTCTCTTCACAACGCTCCTCCTCCTCGCTCTTGCTCCCTCTCTCTCGCTCGTCTCTCTCACGGCAGTGGAGAGGAAGTAAGGTGGTGGTGATGGAGTGGAGAGGGGAGGAAGGGGTGAGGGCTCTTATATAGGTGGTGGGGTTAGGGTTTGGTGAGTGGGAAGGAGGAAAGAAGAGAGAGAAGAAAGTGGTCTGTGAGCAACCAGCACGTAGAACCGACCCTGCGTACAGATTTTTCAATTTTCAGGCATTTGGGAAGTGGTCTAAACGTCTGACCAGATGTCTGACTGACAGTCCAGACATCTTAAAAGGCTCAGAACAGGACATATCTTTACATCATAACAAACTTAAAGGAAGTTTCATCCCCGAAACTTGAGCTAGCTAGGGTGCGGAAAAGGAAATATAAACACATAACAAACTTATAGAGGATCGAAGCTGGTCCGAAAAAACGTACCCTCGAAAAGCTCCGAGTACCGCTCTCGCATCGCCGCCTCAGGCTCCCAGGTAGCCTCCTCATATCGCTGGCTCCTCCACAAGACCTTCACCAGGGGTAACTGCTTCTATCTCAAACTTCGGACGGCTCAGTCTAGTATCTGCACTGGTCTCTCGGGGTAGGTCAGGTCGTCACCCACCTCGACACTCTCGTGGCTCAGAACGTGACTGGGATTGGCGACGTACTTCTTGAGGTTGGACACGTGGAACACATCGTGCACACCAGAAAGTTGGGGAGGAAGGGCAAGCTGGTAAGCAATGGGTCCTACCCGCTCTAGGACCTTAAAGGGCCCCACAAATCTCAGCGCAAGCTTCCCTTTCACCCCAAAATGCTGCAGGCCCTTCATGGGTGAAACGCGAAGAAAGACGTGATCCCCAACCTCGAACTGCACCTCTCTGCGTTTCCGGTCAGCATAGCTCTTCTGCCTGCTCCTGATAGTGTAGAGTTGTCTGTGAATCTGCTCTATCACCTCCTGTCTCTACCGGATCAGCTTGGGGCCAACCTTCCACTTGGTCCCCACTTCAACCCAACTCAAGGGTGCAGTACACCCTGTTCGTACAGAACCTCGTAACGTGCCATGCCGATGCTCGAGTGATAGCTGTTATTATATGCAAATTCTGCCAGGGGTAAGTGCTCCTCCCAAGAGCCCCTCCAGTCTAGTACATAGGCGCGCAAAAGGTCCTCAAGTGTCTGTATAGTGCACTCTGACTGTCCGTCCATTTGGGGGTTGTACGTAGTACTGAACCTCAACCGTGTCCCCAAAGCCTACTGAAACTCGGCCCAACACTGGGAAGTAAAACAGGTATCCCAGTCGGATACAATCTTATGCGGAACTCCGTGCAGACGTACCACATCACGAATGTACCTCTTTGCCAACTGTGCTGGTCCCAAGGTGACTCGGATCAACAAGAAGAGTGCCATCTTCGTCAATCTATCCACTGTCACCCAGACTACATCATGTCCTCGCTAGGTAATGGGTAGACCCACCACCAAGTCCATGGTGATGCTCTCCCACTTCCATTCTGGCACAGGAAGTGACTGCAACAACCCTGCAGGCCTCTGATGCTTGGCCTTCACCTGCTGGCACACCAAACACTACTGCATGAACTCACCTACATCCCGCTTCATCCCTCTCCACCAAAAGTCACATCTCAGATCATTATACATCTTCGTGTTCCCGGGATATATGGTGAACCTGGACCCGTGCGCCTCAGTCAGGAGCTCTCTCAACAATTCCTTGTCCCTAGGAATGCACAAACGTTCCCTCATATGCAGCACCTCGTCTGTAAAAGAGAAGTTTCCTGGGTCCCCTGACAGCACTCTATCTCGCAACGACTGCAAGTATGGATCTGTCATCTGTCCTGTGATGATGTGGTCTATCAGCTCTAGTCTTGTCTGTTGTGTCACCGTCACTGCCCCACAATACCCCTATGACTCTCGGGGTTGCTAACTGCCCTACTCCTCCATGAGTCTCCAACTTTGTGCCTGTAAACTGGCCAAGTAGTCGGGCGCCTTCTAGCTTAAGGCGTTAGCCACCACGTTGGCCTTCCCTGGATGGTAGGAGATGCTGCAGTCATAGTCCTTCAGGAGCTCTAACCAACATCTTTGTTTCATGTTAAGCTCCTTCTGATCGAACAAGTACCTGAGGCTCTTATGATCCATGAAAATCTCAAAGGTCTCACCGTAAAGGTAGTGCCTCCATGTCTTCAACGTGAAGACGACAGCTGTCAGCTCTAAGTCATGGGTAGGGTAGCTATGCTCATGGGGCTTCAGTTGTCACGAAGCGTAAGCGACAACATGACCCCGCTGCATGAGCACACCCCTTAACCCCTACAACGAAGCATTTGTGTAGACCACAAAACCGCCACTACTATCTGGGATGGGGAGCACAGGAGCTGAAGTCAGTCTCTCCTTCAACTCCTGAAAACACACCTCACAAGCATCTATCCAAGCAAAGGGCACGTCCTTCCGGGTTAACTGAGTCATAGGACGCGCAATCTGTGAGAATCCCCTGATAAACCGCCAGTAGTAACTAGCCAGTCCCAAGAAGCTGCGTATCTCTGTCACTGTACGTGGCCTCTCCCACCTGAGTACGGACTCAACCTTGGTTGGATCCACAGCCAAGCCATCCCCTGAAATCACATGGCCCAAGAAAGTCACCTGTCTCAACCAAAACTCTCATTTGCTGTATTTGGCATATAGCCTATGTCATCTCAATGTGTCTAGAATCATCTACAAGTACTGTCCGTGCTGAGCCTGATCCTACGAGTAAACGAGCACGTCATCAATAAATACCACCACAAAGTGATCCAAATATGGTCTGAAAACCCAGTTCATCAAATCCATGAAGGCAGCGGGGGCAGTGGTCAGCCCAAACGGCATGACCAAAAACTCGTAGTGTTTGTACCGGGTGCGGAAAGCTGTCTTGGAGACGTCGGTTTCCTTGATCCTCAACTGGTGGTATCCTGATCTCAGATCTATCTTAAAGAATATCGTGGCACCTCTCAACTGGTCAAACAGATCATCAATTCTCAGCGGCGGATACTTGTTCTTGACGGTGACCATATTCAGCTGTCTGTAGTCAACACAAAGGTGCAGGGTACCATCCTTCACGAACAACACAGGGGCTCCCCACGGGGATGCACTGGGCCTCACAAAGCCCTTCTCCAATAAGTCCTGTAACTGTGACTTGAGCTCTCACAGCTCAAGTGGTGCAATCCGGTACGGTGTAGTAGAAATGGGGTTGGTCCCTGGTACCAATGAGATCTCAAACTCGATCTTACGCTTGGGCGGCAGTCCTGGCAGCTCCTCTGGAAACACGTCGGGGTACTCACTAACCACCGGAACGCTTTGAAAGTCTGTCATGGGGTTGGGCTCTGCCACCACACAGGCTAGGAAGCTCTCACACCCCTGGCTCAAAAGTCTCGCTACCCAAAGCACAGATATGCACTTGAAACCTCCGTCCACCAGCCATCTGTAAAACTCAAAGGAAGGCATCTTCAGTATGGAGAAGACAATCTTCCTCCCGAAACAGTCCACCAAGGCGTGGTAAGCGGACAGCCAATCCATCCCCAGAATCATGCCAAAGTCTTCCATTGGTATCACAATCAGGTCAATGGGGAGGTTGTGTCCCCCAATATTGACCTCACAATTTGTGTAGACCTCCTCATCTGCAAACAACTAACCACCTGGACCTCTGATCACAAACAGATCCTTTAACAACATGTAGTCCTGTCCCAAACTGACAGCAAAACTCTCAGTGACAAAAGAGTGCATGGCACCGAAATCAAAAAGCACGTAAACTAATCTGCCGAAAACTGTAACCATACCTGCCACCACTGAACCGGATGCCCTGGCATCTCTGTGTGTCAGGGCATTGATATGCCCCTCAGCTCTCGGTGTAGAAGAAGCAGCCACACTCTGAGTCGAGCGAGTAGCCGCTGGTTGGTATCCTCCCCGGGACTGCTGTCCTTCCCCATGCGTTTGGGAACCACGACCTCTTGCTCGGCCTCTAGCGCTCTGTGCGGGGAGCATCTGCTGCGCTCTAGCCCTAGATTGGCAGTCCCTCCTGATGTGGCCCGGTTGGCCACACTGGTAGCAGAGAGGAACTCGACTCCCTCCCTCAGTAGGTCCCTGCTGACGGCTGGGCGGGGGTCCAATGTTGACAGCTTGCCCTTGTCGGGGGCCCCCAAAGGCACTTACGGCCTCGCAAAATGAGACGGCTCTCCCGCGGGTGCTGCGTGCCACCTCTCTCATCAGCCCTGTGAGTACTCTGGCTGGTAGGGCCTCTTTTGTCCGCTGTCGGTGTCTCACACGGCTGGGTTGGTCTCCTCGTACATCATAGCTGCCTCCACCACTCTCGAGAAGGTGGGCAGCTTCAGGGGCTTGACATACCCCCGAATAGCAGGCTGGAGCCCCTCAGTGAACCTCCATAGGTGCTCCTCCTCTGTAGCTACGGCTGTCGCAGCAAAATGTGACAGCTCCAGGAAGTGTGTGCGATACACGCTAAGAGTCATTGTCCCCTAGCGAAGAGTGTGGAACTCCCGCCTCCTCTGGTCCTACCAAGTCTGCGAGAAGTACTGCTCGTAGAAGAGGGTCACGAACTAGTCCCACGTCGGCTCTCCCCTCTCCTGACCTCTGACTACCCTCCACCACCTATGTGCCGCACTCTCCAGCTGGTAAGTGGCAAAGGCCACGCGTCACTCTGCAGGGGGGCGAAGGGTGTCAAACACCTTCTCAATCTGCTCCAACCAGTCCTCTGCCTCAGACGAGTCCTCATCCCCCTTGAAGTAGGGGGGCTTTAGCTTCTGGAACTATCCGAAAAGCTCGTAGTGTAGATGTAGTGGGGGAACGGGCACGCCTCCAGGCAGGGAGGGCTCGTGCTTAGAAGTGTCCGAGTGCGGTGGGGGCGATGGAGGACCACCCCCTCCCCCTCCTGCTCGTCCAGCGCTGCGTCGGTCTCTCGGTCCCACAGAGGACTCCCCCTTCACGTCCCCAGGGAGAGGCGCCCGTGGAGGTGGGTGGAGCTCCTCTCATACTATGTCTCAGATCAGTTGAGCGAGGTCCTGGGCCTGAATGCTTGGGAGAAGTGGCGGGTCAACTGGCACCTCGGGCCCGGCACATCCGCCCCTCTAACCTCATCCACGGCTGCGTCCGCGGCCAGCCTCAAGAACTCCATGACAAGGCATCTCTTGCAAGGAGACGCGAAAGAAAGAGCAAAAGAAGTCAACCCCAACGGACTTCAGCTAAAGGAACTAAGAACAGATGTCAAGCGGTACGTTGTGGTGGTTACTCTAGTTACATGCACGTGAATTGGTTATTCTCAAGCTAGTTGGTTCATTTCTCAGGACGATCTTGCTCTGATACAATCTTGTTAGGACCCGGTTCCTGAATCCCTACAGGACCCGAGATTGGCTCGACTCGAATAATCCCAAGACCCAGTCGTCCAACAAGAAACAACCACAAAGCAGGAAAATAAACCACATTTACTATGCAAGGTAACTAACAGTAAAGAGTGCAAGTAGTAAAGGAAATAAAAGCTGCTAAACAGTACATACCACCACAAAAACTGGAAAATAGAACAAAAGTACAGTAACAGAAATAGTAAACAAGGTCTGAAACTCACTAACAGAAAGGAAGTACAACAACAAAAGACTACTACTGCTGGGTTCGACTGGGCCCAGCACCCTCTGCAGCTGGTGACTCGGGCTACTCAACTCTTGGACCTGTAAAGGGTTATGAGTAAAACGGAGTCAGCGAACGTTGAGTAGAGTGGTAACTAAACTATCTAAAGCAGTAAAAGCTAACAGGTACATTTATCTTTTCCAATTATTTTAATTTACAAGCAATTCCCTTTCACCCATTAGTTTACTTTCAGATTTCTTTCTTGATCTCGGATGTTCCTCACGGGAATGATCTTGATTGCAGTCCTTTCCAAGAGTAGAAGGCACACGTGGTGCTCTCCTGGCCGGAAGAGTCCCCCGTGGTAATCCTACACCCAGTCAACCACCTCAAGGTCACTGACAGACGTAACGGTGACTACAGCACGTGCGATAAGCGCACGGGTAGCTACCCTGCACTGGCACGTGGTCAGTTGTTTCCGCTAGTGGGTACGTGCAAAGTACAGCACGGAATAGTATAGGGCCTAGCCCTCTCAGTAACAGGGGTCTCGCCCCTCCACAGTCCGCGCACCCTCATCTGACTTCCCCGGTTTGCCCGGTGGGCCTAACAAGTCGGTGTAGGGTGGCTAGCTGAATCCTGGGCCCCGTGGGGTGGCTAGCTCCCTCCCTACACTAGTAGCTCTCCCCGGTACAGTGTACGCGAGGGCCAACAGAAGTTGGTGTGGAGTGGCCAATCCTAACCCCGGGTCCCAACCCAAGGGCAGCTAGCTCCGCTCTACACTAAATAGGGGATAGTCGCTCTCCTTGGTACCACGTACTCAAGGGCCAGCACACTTCCCACTCACATTTTTAGATCTTTCCATTTATCCACAGGAGATCTACTCCTAACTCCCCGTAGGGTTCATGTTCATATTCACCATACTATTCCATACTAGGTTTCATCATTCACAATTCCATTCCCGTATTATATACATGCAGCTAGTATTTCCACAATTAACATATGCAACAAGTAATATCATAGGTAACTGTTTAGTTATCTCAGGCATTTCATATTCTAACAGGCAGTTGTTTACAGTTCAGTTCATTCATTTATGACTGCAATCTCAAACACGCATACAAATAGTGCTACTATTTCTCGTCCTAGGATTCATGCCACATCCTAGGGTTCTAGTTATCTAAATTTCATAGATGCATTCATATTTTATAAGTAGAACAGGAGGAAACCACTCTACCAGATAATCCGGGAGTACTGGGGGCTCGAACGGCAGACTCACGTGCCTCTGCAAGACCTGAACATGCAACAAATTGAAGTCCTATACCAAGGAAGATAGCATAATGGAATGTTTAGAATAGTATAAAAAGGTTTCTAACATATAGAAGAACTCACAAGGAAACCACCGATATTTCGTTTGCGTAAAATGAACTCCAAATGGACCCTAAACGAGTCAAAAACAGAATTGCAAAACCAAATCAGACGTCTGACACAAGGTCCAGATGTCTTAAAAGTCACCAGGGTCTCACCTTAAGTTCCTGTGTCGACCTTAGACGTCCAGGACCCCTACTTGATCATTTGGACTTAGCTCCAGACGTCCGACCCCTCCTTCAGTCATCCGGGAGTGCCTTTGGTCATCTGGTATGCTATCCAGACGTCCGAAACACATGGGAGGGCGTGTCGTGCGCCTTCCCAAAGTTGCTCCTACTTGCGACAGAGTAGCAAAACCCCTTTTAGCCAAACAAATCGGCTCTGCAGTGTGGCCTGCATGGCCGTAATCACGAGAAGGACGTACCTGCACGAAACCTTGCTTTCAGACGTCTGGTGTTGTCACCAGACGTCCAGCCCGTTGTCTGGAGGGCACTCCGGACGTCTGATACTGGAAAAATCCTAGTATCAAGGTGAGCTCCTGCTCCTCTCCCTGCGCTCCGTTGCGGCTCCTCCCTCTCGGTTGCAGCTTCGACCGCTGCAAGAAGTCTGGGACAGCTTCCCCCGACGCACTCTTCCTCCCGCACACGCCGCAATGGCCATGCACACTTCGGCGAGCCTCTCCGAGCTCGCGAGCTCAACGTCCTCCGCCTCTCTTCACGCCGCTCCTCCTCCTCCTTGCTCTTGCTCCCTCTCTCTCACTCCTCTCTCTCGCTGCAGTGGAGAGGAAGTACGGTGATGGTGATGGAGTGGAGAGGGGAGGAAGGGGTGAGGGCTCTTATATAGGCGGTGGGGCTAGGATTCGATGAGGGGGAAGGAGGAAAGAAGAGAGAGAAGAAAGTGGTCTGCGTGCAGCCAGCACGCAGAACCGACCCTGTGTACAGATTTTTCAATTTCCAGACGTCTGGGAAGTGGTGTAGACGTCTAACTGACAGTCCAGACATCTTAAAAGGCTCAGAACAGAATGGGTCTTTACATTTATCCAGTTGTTTGTGAAAAATTTTAGGATCTTAAGATGCTTTCCAAGTTTGAACACATTCATAAAAGGTGGTGACCTATTGCCATCTGAATGTAAAACCACTTAGTTCACTTGCAATTCAGGTAGTGTGTAAAACCATAGAGATAAAAGAATTATTTATTGATCAAAGAGATAAGGAAATACCTTTTGCAACTATATATTTCCATTTGAGTTTAGCAAATCCTCAACAGATCTTTAGTACTTTGCAATTAGCTCCCTATATTAGAAATGCATGAAAAAGGCATAGGAGAGATTAGTTTCTTTTTGCTAATATAAGAATAATTCTTTTAAATATACGCTGATGCACATATGCACATTGATATTAGCTTGATAGTGATGATATCTATAGGGATTAGCCTATCGATTTTGTTTTGAGACAATATTCCAAGAGAATTCAAACCCTAGACAGGGTAATGATCTCCTTCAAAGTTGAGACCTAGATTATAAGGTCTTCTACTACTTTATTTAAAACCTCGAGATGAGACTTCTAGCAAAAATTTCCCATCCCCAAGAAATGAATATGGGAAGCCCTCATCTTGATGCACAATATCCTAATCACCATCTTTAATAGGTGAGGTTGTTGCTTACCGTTGTTAAAACAGGATTTTTCATGAAAAGGAATGTGGCAATAACTGGAAAGCATCAATAAACTAGAGATCGGGAATAAATAGTAAAAATCAAATCTATCAAGTGGGGCTAGCTACATGAATTTCAAGAGTAAGAATTCAAGTAAAATATCAGGAGATTTTAGGATGTATTCCTCTCTTCTAATCAACTTTAACTTGCATTTTTTATTTCCATTTGTTATCATCGGTTTACATAAATAACTACACATCACTCAAGAGCATTCTTTTAGAAGAACATTCAAGCAAGTTTTGAAGTTCTACTCCAGGTGAGAGCACACTTTCTATTGATTCAATTGCTATGCACATAAATGCATACAGGCAGGAGAAAAATAAATGATGATCTTAGTTAGATCTATTAAATGTTCTATGCTGACTTCATTATGTAAATTTTATATTCTGCTTGATTTACTTTTATATTTGTTATTTTAGCTGCAGTCTTAAGTATCTACCACAACTAAATTTTCAAGAACAGCAAACGACCTGTCTCAAAAAAATAATGATGATGATGATAATAGCAAAAGGCATTGTTAAAAAAAAAAAAAGACATCTACATGATGTGTTGTCTTTTTAATTGGACATTTCCAGCACAAGCACAGAATAAGAAATATATAAACCTATTAGTGGACTGAACATTTTATCATCACTCTATTTTTGCATTGTGTAATGATCTGCTTACAATATTACAAAATATGGCTCTGGAAACCATTAATATGAATATAAGATCACACTGCCAATTTAGAAAGATAAAGAACTAGGAGTTGGGTTTTATTTTGAAAGGAAATCATGGAACTTGTCAAAGTAAAGATGAAAATCTACATTAGAATTTTCATATTCATATGGTAGCTTAACAATGCACAGATATCCTAAGATATCTAGAATCAGAAATGCACATGCACTCTATGATTCCACAATCACCTAATTGAAAGATATGAAACTTTTTTTTAAGGAACAAACATGCATTCAACAAAAGCTAAAAGAAGTTGTAGCTAAATAATTTTTGATAATTGGAAAAGAAAAAAGGGTCATGCATAGTGATAAGCACATATAAATTCATCATAAAATGCTTATTTATAATAGTTCCTAGGCATAGCATTGCATATTATGATATAAATATTGCATAAACATCCATTGCATTGCATCTAGGATAGTTGTATATTATGTACATTAATTCCATCATTTTACATGGCTAGGAGGCAGTGAGACATCTTTACGAGCCTCAGATGAAAAATCCGACCGTACAGATGGATTCAGAGCAACGATCGCAATCCATCAATGCGGGAATCGCCCATATCTGATCTCTATAGCACCCTTCGCAAGAAGAAGAAGATGGATGGCCTAGATGGTGCCACGTGGCGCCATCCAAGGTGCCCCACCTGAGCCAAGGAGACTCCAAGCCCACTGCAAGATCAGATCCTAGCCGTTGGATCTCAATCCAATGGCTGAGGGGCCGCACGGTGATCCAACGGCTGAGCGGCCACCCTTACCGTGCGGGCATGACTCTTCTTTGCATCACACCTGCAGGCATGGCATAGCGGTGAAGGGAAGCACTCTCAAAGAGTGGGCGCAAGATTGAGCCGTGATTCGTCGCACCCTGCTACAGTGTCAAATGCAATAGCGCTGCCCGATCGTGATCGGGCGATCGAGGTTCCCCAGGCGTGATCCAACGTAGCCCGCCGACACGAAGGCGCACGCCAGATCACATGCATGCCATTTGATACGTGCATTTAAGTCACCTGCGTGAAGCGCCAGCCATCCGATCTACCCAATCGCGCGAGGCGCACGATTCAAATCAATGCACATGCGATCTGTGGGCACATCTCGATCGTGCGATGCGGCATCCAACGGCGGCCAGTGCACGCGCCAGCAATTCAAAATTCAAACATTGGCAGGCACGTGCTCTCCTCGGTAATCTTAGCCGTCTGTGCCTGATCCAACAGTTGAAGATTGTTGTGCCTTTAACAGCTGCGAGCGTGAGCGTTGGGCATGGGCTTTACAACGACAGAAGGGCGGGCCTTTAGTGATGCTTATGGCTGTCACTAAATGGCTTGCACAGTGCGTGTGCTAGCCCAAGCAATGAAGAGGCGTGGATCTTCAGCAACAGCTTAAGCGGCCTTTAGTGACGCTTATAGCTGTCACTGAATGCCTGTGCACAGGGCTCTCTCTTCCCTCTACTATATAAACACCCCTACACCTCTCATTCCTCTTCATCTCTACCTACTATACTCCCACCTACTCCCAAGCTCTAGCAAGCCTACCAATGCTCCATTAGAGCTTGTTCTCAAGCTCCCAAGGCTCCTATTAGTGTAGCAAACCTCTGCCTCACCAAATATTCATCCATCTTCCCATCTCCATTCATAGGTTGCCTTGGAGCCATCCTCCCACCTCCATTTCGATAGCAGATAATCTCCACCTTCTCACCTCCATTTCGGAGCTAGACGAGCTTTCCTCTACCTGACATCCTCCTGCATCTCACCTCCGTAGTCTCGCTCCTCACCTCCTTCGTCCGAGCTTCTGCCAGGCGTAGTCGTCTTGCTGAATAGTAGATTTGGGAGATTTCCTCTCACCCCCTCTCTTTTTATGCTTTCATAGTTGATTGTGATAGACATTGAAGTGATATCTATACTATATTTGTTCCATCTCTATCTTGTGATTTGTTTGCTTGTTTTCTTCTTACAAAAATACAAAAAAAATAACAAAACCCTAAAATACACAAATTGAAGCGTGGTTTTCAATTAAAGTAAACGTTGCTTTTCTGTGTTCGACCCAGGACTCCCTTGGAGTTTTGGTATAAATTTTATCTGATCGACGATGACAGGTTACTTGTAACCTCGATTTCTAATACGCGAAACACGTGCGACCATTTTTGGCACCGTTGCCGGGGAGGCAATGGATTAGTGCTATGTAAATGGTTCTCAAACCCTAGGATAGAATTTTTTGTCTTGTTTGCCACCTTCATCCACCTCACCCCTGCATATATAAAAAAAAAAGAGATACTTTCTGTGGGACGAATCAATATACACACTCTATACACTCACATTTGAGACACATAATCGGACTTGATTTTCATCTACTCAACCGAGCTTCCGAGCTGTGGACCTGGTACATGAATTCAACACATGAAAGAGTAGAAATCATATTAGGTTAACCACCTTTTTGTGTGCCTTAATCAGTGGTGCATTTGAGCCAATTGATTGAATTGTTTGGGCTGCACCACCTAATCTAAAAGAGGTTCATTTTCTAGCTGCCCCATAGGATTCAATAACTAGGTCAAGCCAGGCACTCCATATTTTTTCTTGATTTCTAAAGGAAGATACTTAAACATGTCCTTTCAAATACAAGCTTGGTTTGTCTCACAAAACTTGGTTGAAAACACCTAATATTTGAATCCTAAAAGATATTAAGCAAGATTAGAATCCTAAAACTCACCTCGTCATTAATAATCTTGCTTGAAAACCTCTTGGTTGTGCACATTCACACATTCTCAAACAAATCATTAAGGGCACAACCAATTAAAAGCCCATCACATTCCAGGGCACCAATTTCCCAAGCCTAACTAAAATCAATTAGACATTAGCCCTAAGGATTCATTCGCTCGTCGGGATCCAGATTGAGATTATTCATGATTAACCTGCTTATACCAGTCAATCTGATGTCTAGCTAGGGGAGTAGAGTCAAATGACTGTGACTGGGGGGTACACTAGGAACTGGAGGTGCAAGCCAAAGGAAGAACCTTTTCCCCAATCCCTCCTTCTAACTGGTCGGATTGCCTGGACATAGGTAGAGTAAATTGTCCATAATCTTAGGATGGATTCTGAGAGTCAATAGACCTTAGGCTACCCCATCTAAGGATAGGCTTGTATTCTTGTGCTGCAGGGTTCCCTCTTTTCCTCGTCCTTCTGACTTCCTTCCAGTGTATGCTTTGCAGGAGGTCATTGAACCCTAGATTGGAAGGACCTTTAGACCATTCTAGGAGGCAGAGGTTGAGCTATAGCCAAGCAGGTCTCATGGCTGATCAACAACCACCTCCCCTGCCCTAGAACTAGCAGGAGCTGATTCAGAGGCAGTTGGAAGAATTGCAGCAGATGCAGCAATGGTTCCAACGTATGCATGGTCAGGGTGCTCGGCCCTTGAAGGATTTTTACGATCCTTCAAACTATGGGGAACGTCCCAGCATCATGATTCCCGTTGGAGACATAGAAATCAAGCCCCAAGTCTTAAGTTTGATTAAGCATTTCCATGGGCTTGGCTCGGAGGACCCATTCCAGCACCTGGAGGATTTGACCACTTTGGTTCAGACCACCAGAGCAAGGAATGTGAACGAAGAGGACATGATCATGAGGCTTTTCCCCCACTCTCTCAGGGATAAGGCCGCACATTGGTACCGGACTATAGGAAGGCCGATTGAAACTTGGGATGCTCTTAAATTGACTTTCTTGAAGAAATTCTTCCCTATCGAAAGGACCAATGCCTTGCGACGGGCGATTACCACTTTCGCCCAGCGGCCGGGGGAACCGTTTCATGGTGCCTGGGAGCGATTCCAGGAACTTTTGAGGAAGTGTCCACACCACGAGGTGCCAAAATGGCAACTCGTGTAGATTTTCTATCACTGGTTGGTTGAGCAACTCCGTAATCACGTGGACGCCTCCTGCAGAGGCAATTTCCTCAACAGGGATGCAGATAGCGCATACGACTTGTTTGAGGAAATGAGTGAGAACTCAATTAATCATGCCTCTGTGGATGCATTCAACCAGTCCCAACAACCTAAGTCAAGTGCTAATGAGATCCAGGATTCTCATTCATTTGACATGGAATTAATTTGTAATAAACTGGATAAAATGGACTTGGTGCTAAGAAAATGGAAGAGTGGATGTTTGGGAATTCAAGAAACACTTCTATACCCACTCAATCCCAGAATTCGAGATGCCATTCCTCATGAGCTCCCACGGGGCGGGAATTCGTGAACCAACTTGATTCGACTCAACCTATGAGCCAGGATTTCTTGGAACCTTATGGGTTCCAAACTAGGGCTTTGATCACAGTTTCTCTTTTCCTTCCTTCTCTCCATCCTCGTCTTATGAGGATGCATATGCAATGTAGGAGAATGTTAGGTCCAACCCGTATTCCAACACTCATAACTCGAGATGGAGGAAACACCCTAACTTCTCCTGGAAAAATCAGGCGCAACAGACCTAATCTCGACCCAGCAACCATGCATCTCAGAAACCTATGGGTTAAGGTCAAGTATACACCCAGTTGCCCCCAAGACCAGTTACTCAGCCATCTTGGAATGCCCAACAATCTGTAGGGTAGGCTGATTTAAACCGACAAATGGTGGAAATGCAAGGGTCCATGCTTCAGCTTATGCAACAAATGAAGACATCATTGGTTAACTTGCAATCTGGGTTAATTGCTAACACTCGACAACCCGGATCTCTACCATCCCAACCTGTACCCAACCCACGCAATGTGCAAAATCAGGGCAATAGTGCCCAAGGGTACGAGAATCAAAGGGACTCACATGCATATGCTCAGGTGGTTGAGTAGGGTCCCTCATCTTCTTCTTCTTCTGGTTACATGACTAACCAAGGACCTCCAATCTTCACTAGCCCACCTCAAGACCCAAACCCGTATGCCTCTGCAAACTCTGCCACCTTGAGAAGTGGAAAGCAAACCCGGGACCCTAACATGCCTTCTAGATGCCAAAATTCTAGGGAGCTTGAGAGAGAAGAGGAGGAGATTGAAGAAGACAATAAGGCCCAGGGATCGGAGATTGAAAATCCCACCCATATCCCATTCCTTGAAGCCCTATTGAAAACCAAGAAGAAGAAAACCCTAGGTAGCAACGAGGAGCTTTTGGATTTATGCAAGAGTGTAGAGATCAATATTCCGCTCCTCGATGCTATTTAGCACATCCCGTCTTACGCTAAATTTTTGAAAGAACTATGTACCCAAAAGAGTAAATCGAGAGAACCCACTTTCAGGAAGGTGATTCTCTTTGAGCAGGCAAGTTCTGTGATCCTACATCACCTTCCTCAAAAGAAGAAAGATCCAGGTGCCCCCTCGATCTCATGCATTATTGGGGAATATACTTTTGATAGGGCACTATTGGATCTAGGTGCATCCATCAACCTAACCCCGACTTCTCTTTATGAGAGGTTTGGGTTAGGTGAACTAAGGCCAACCTCAGTAACGCTACAATTAGTGGACCGATCTGTCACCACACCGAGGCATTATTGAGGATGTAATTGTCAAGGTCTAGGATTTCTATTTTCCTGTAGATTTCCTCGTCCTTGACATGGATGTACCTAATGATTTGAGGAACACGCCCATCATTCTGGGGTGTCCATTCCTAGCTACCGCTAAGGCCAACATAAACTGTGAAAGCGGTAGTTTAGAGATCATGTTTGGGGATAAGAAATTAACTCTGGATATTTTTAAGGCGATAAGAGGATTTGAGGATTGTGGATTCATTGAGGAACTCGAGGATCAGGATCTTGAGACTTGTATGACAATCAGTGCACTCGAGGACTCCACCAGCTTTAGCGAACCCAATCGACAACCCTTCGTGGTAGACCTGCCACATCCTGAAGAAGCAGTTGATTTTGTTCATTCCCAGCCTCTTCCACTGGATCGTCTCGATGAATCTTCATCAGCATCCTCCCTTCCTTCTATTCTAAACCCACCTTAGCTGGAATTAAAACCATTGCCCAAAAATTTGAAATATGAGTTCTTAGGACTTGAAAACATGCTCCCTGTGATTATTAATGTTGATTTGACTAAGGAGCAAGAATTGAGGTTAATTAAGATCCTTAAGAACAAGGAGGCAATTGGTTGGACCATCCACGAACTTAGTGGGATCGAGCCATCTTATTGTAATCATTGTATTTTCATGGAAGATGGATCTTGCCCTTCTCGCGAAATGCAATGGAGACTAAACCCGAATATTCAAGAAGTGGTCAAGAAGGAGATAATCAAGTGGCTCGATGCTATAATTATTTACCCAATTTTGAATAGTCCGTGGGTTAGCCCCGTACAGATTATACCCAAGAAGGCGGGGATAATCGTTACGACTAATGAGAAAGGTGAAACCTTCACTACTCGTTAAGATTCTGCTTGGAGAGTTTGTATTGCCTATAGGAAGCTGAACATAGCCACTAAAAAGGATCACTTTCCCTTGCCATTCATCGATCAAATCCTCGAAAGGTTAGCTAGGCAAAAATATTTTTACTTTCTGGACAGTTATTCGGGATATAACCAAGTCCCTATCCATCCTGAAGACCAGGAAAAGATAACTTTCACATGTCCCTACGGAACCTTTGCATTCCGTAGAATGCCGTTTGGGCTTTGCAATGCGCCGGTGACTTTTCAAAGGTGCATGCTGGCCATCTTTTCCGACATGGTGGGAGATTGCCTTGAGGTGTTCATGGATGATTTCTCTATTTTCGAAGATTCTTTTGAGTCTTGCCTAGCTAACCTGGAATTGATCCTCCAAAGATGCATCAAAACACGGTTGGTCCTTAGTTGGGAAAAGAGCCACTTTATGACTCAGGAAGGCATTGCCCTGTGTCATGTGGTCTCTAGTTTGGGTATTGAAGTTGATAGAGCTAAGGTGGATGCTATCTCTAGACTTCCTCCACCCACATTCGTAAAACAGATCCACTCTTTCCTTGGGCATGTGGGTTTTTACAGAAGATTCATTAAGGATTTCTTGAAGGTTGCTCGGCCCTTGAGTAACCTTCTAGCCAAAGACATGCCATTCGATTTCGATGAATCATGTCGTAAGGGATTTGATTTATTGAAAACAGTAGTCACTTGTGCCTCGGTGTTGCAACCACCGGTCTGGACAACCCCATTTGAGATTATGGCTGACGCATTTGATTATGCCATCGGGGCTGTCTTGGGTCAAAAGATTGAGAAAAATCCCTCTGTGATTTACTATGCTAGCAAGACTCTGGACAAGGCCCAAAGGAACTACACTGTTACTGAAAAGGAATTGCTAGCCGTAGTTTTCGCTTTAGAAAAATTCAGGGCTTATCTGTTAGGTTCTTGTGTTATCATCTATATAGACCACTCGGCCTTGAAACATCTCTTGGCCAAAAAGGATGCCAAACCCTAGTTTATTCACTGGATTTTGCTGCTTCAAGAGTTCGATCTTGAAATCAAGGATAAAACCAAGGCACAAAATGTAGTGGTGGATCACCTCTCGAGAATCCTAATTGATTCTCCTCATCCGGATGTCCCGATCTCTGATACTTATCCGGATGAGACTGTCCTCACAGTCTCGGGTATCTAAACCCCCTAGTTTACGGATATTGTCAATTATTTGGCTGTTGGTCAAATCCCCTAGGATTGGACCAAACAACAATGGGATAGACTTGTGTCTGAATCCAAATATTATTTTTGAGATGATCTTGAGCTGTATCACATAGGCGTAGACCAGATTATTCATCGATGAGTCCCGGAAGTGGAGTTCCATAGCATACATAGTTCTGCCACACATTTGCGTGTGGTGGACACTTTTCTGGGAAAAAGATGGCTGCAAAAATTTTGCAATCTGGATTCTATTGGCCGTCATTATTTAAGGATACCCAGGAATTCTCATAGTCATGCACCCGATGTCAGACACTCGGGAACATGGCTATGAGAGATATGATGCCCCTAAACCCAATTCTCTCTATTGAAATTTTTGACATTTGGGGCATCGACTTTATGGGACCCTTCCCTCCTGCATTTGGACACCAGTATATTCTGGTTGCTGTTGATTACATGTCCAAGTGGATTGAGGCAATTCCCACCCAGACCAATGACCACAAGGTGGTCATCGATTTTGTGAAGAGAAATATCTTCAGTCGGTTTAGGGTTCCTAGGGCAATTATCAGTGATGGTGGCACATATTTTACTCATGCCTAGTTTCGGAATTTACTAGGAAAATACGGGGTGAATCATCGGATTTCCACACCTTACCGATGAGAGGCTCATCATGACTTCTAATTACCCCTAATTAACTAGTCTTCTTAGTTAATTAGCTAGGAATATGTATATATAAGGGTTAATTATAGGATAAGGGATAAATTATTAAAGGACCTTAAAATAAGTTAAAAAAGCTAAATTATTAGCCAATTAATATTATTAATAATTTGATTAATAAATGGACTCAAAATATCATTAATTATTTACCTAATTAATGTGTTAATTAACTTAAGTAACCTTACTTAATTAAATAAATTAAGCTAAAAAGGCCAAAAATGTAAATCCAAGGTTTATATATAATATTTGTCTAATTTGTAATCATATATAAAAAGTTGAAAAAGATTTAAATTAAAATAAGCCTTGAAAGCCTTAGTTTACGTTTTAGTCCTTAGGTTTTATTTTAATTGAGTCCTTTTATTTCACTTAGGTCCTTAGCTTTCCTCACATTCAGGTCCTTGTATACATCTTCTCCTTCATTTCTTCTTCATCCATTTCGATAGCTGACGACAGGAGGTATTGTCACCCGCCGATCACCATTCATCTGATGCTCGTCCACCTCTGCCAAGCTCCTAGAGCTTGCGCTCATCGCCACCTTTCCATCCATCGGTCTGGATGAAGTTGCAATCCTAATTAGGGTTTGAAGATAACCTCACCGATGTCGAAGAAGACGCCAATGGTTACCTCGCACCTAGACTCTACACTGTCTAGATTC
The DNA here is from genome assembly GCA_037157565.1 of Thalassia testudinum. Classification (NCBI taxonomy): domain Eukaryota; kingdom Viridiplantae; phylum Streptophyta; class Magnoliopsida; order Alismatales; family Hydrocharitaceae; genus Thalassia; species Thalassia testudinum. The sequence goes on from JAZHRO010000049.1 coordinate 27,959,873, forward strand.
ATCCTCCTTCTCAGCCGCCGCAACCTATAAATACCCCTCCACCTCTCTAATTTCAGAAAGTTAGCTCCCTGCCCTCTTCCCCTACTGAGCTAACAGATAGGCTATTCACTCCAAACCTGGCAACCTTCTCTCGCTTCCACCATCTTCATCCAATCATTTCCACTCACCTCTGATCTCTGCCGTCGTCCGCTGAGTCTTCTGACAAAGTGCCGACGATGGACTTCACCTCTGCTTCTCGCCAACACTCGTTAGACTTCTTCCTCCGCTCCTCTAGTTTCCTCCTCCGTTACGACCTTCGACGGAGACTCCTTGCCCCCTTTCGTCTAGGTAATAGTAGGATAGGTAAGATAGAGTAATTAGTGTAGTTAATTAGGTAGTTTAGTTAGGATTAATGATAGTTCTTTCCATCGTCTTCCTCAGCTCCGGTGAGCTCTTTGAGCTTGATTGGAGCATCTTTTTATCTTTTGAATTCACTGATCACCTTCTATAATCTTCCATGATCATATCTGGCACATTGATTTCTTAATTTTATGACCTAAAATGCCTAATCCACCTCCACCTTCACCGGTTGCTTCCGCTGTCCATGGCGCAGAGGTCACTGAGGGCAATTCACATGCACTGGGGCCATCCATCACCTTGTCATTATCTAAGGGCCCTGATTTTCATATTAATTTGATTAATAATCACTTACATCTAAAACGCCTAAATTTCACTCAACCTCCTGAGCTCGCTGTTAATGGAGGCTCAGGGGGAGTTTCTCCATCTAATTAATCACCTGTACACCATCGCCACATCCCACTTACTTGTTCTCTCTACTCAATTGAGTGAGAGAATTTGACCTGAGTTTCAGCAAACTCAGATCACACTCTCTATAAATTCATTGCATATCTTTTATTTTAATCATCAATTGAGTTAATTAATGAGCTTCTGAGGTTCCTTGCAACCTCAGGAAACTTTTTAGATCCTTAATGGATTATTTTAATAACTTTTACACATTGTCAGCCATTGTCTGGATTCACCGGAGCTCCGACGAGTCAAAAATAGTCTTCAGCCCATATAACTTCATGCAGAGCTCCAGATTGATTATGAATGATCTAAGGATTCTATTTTGATGTTTATTTTGATGTTTTGAGGTCTGGAGCTCTATATAGGCTACTGTCTTCTCCAACTCCAGCAAAGTTAAAGATGACTGTTGGTTAGGGTTAGGTTTAGTGTAAGAGGTCTAGAAGCATCAGGAAGGTGCTCTGAGGTTAGTCCTGTGGATCTTTTACTTAGAAAAGTCGTAGTTTGTTTTGTTGAACAAACTCATTTAGGATCTTAGGCGACAGACCTGAAACCCTAGAATTCCTGGTTGAAACCTCTTCATGAGACCCTGAATCAGTTCCAGAGGTGAAATAGAGTTAATCTGAGGTATTAATTTCATTTGAGTGAGCCTAATGAAGAAAGTCAAATTCTGAGGCTTAATGGTCAACCTCAGGTCTCATCTGATGATTGATACATCAATTAGGTTAATTGATGATTAAAAATGATTCCTGGGATGTTTCTAAATGATTTAGATTTGGTTTGGATAAGTTTAAGTTAGGATTTCATGTAAATTCATTTTCTGTTCAGTTTGGGTTCATTTGAACCCAATATTGACTTTAGTGCATTTCTGGCAAGATTCAGATGAAAATGTTGCCGAGCTGGAATCTTTACAACCTTCAGAGGTTGTTTGATTGGGTGCTATTGACCCTTAGCTATCTATCGAGCTAATCAGAGCTCAAATTGGAGTTTTGAAGCTCCCGTAAGAAGCTTTTGAGCTTCTTCTTCTTGAAGCCTCTTAGCACTCCTACCCTTCACCATTAGGTGCGGAATCATCTACTGAGATGATTCAGGACCTCATTTGAGGTCAAAAGCCTTACTGTAGGTCCTTAGACCTGAGTTGCATTTCTGCAGGCCAGAATGGCTGTAAAAACCTTCAACTTCTACCCTTCAAATCGAAGGGCAAGTTCTATTTTTAGCATCAAATTGATGTTGTAATCTTGTAGTGCAACTTTAGAGCTTTCCAACGAGCCCTTGTTTGCTCGATTTGGAGCTCTGAGTCGGTCGGAATCCTTAACCAAAGTTTGGTCTGGAGGGGACTAACTTAGTCCCACATTGGTAGAATTAGAAGCACCGCTTTAGAATAAAAGGAAAAAGTGTATGGGCCTTACCAATCGTCAGCGTTGGGCGCACAATAAGCATATGTGTGTGTGTGGGTGCGTGCGGTGCACATGCCCGAGTTGTATATGCCTATGGGTGAGAGCATGGGCCCGTGAGCGGGCGTGTGTGTGGGCCTGGGAGGCCGAAGGCTGTGCATGATGATGTGAATTGAAAATAAACCACCTAATACAAACTAGGCTCAGACCCAGTAGGGTCTGGTCCCACCTTGAGAGGGGTGCTGTGTATCCCCGACCGGTCCGAGTCGCCAATCAAAAACCCAAATTTTTGGTTCAAGTGTGGTTAACCTACACAGTTAAAGAGTTGAAAGAAAAAAGGAAGAGAGGATGGTTAAGAGAATTAACAGAGAGGTGAAGAAGAGCTTAAAGAAGAGCCGACAGACAGGTGAAGAAACAGTAAAGGAAAGAGAGAGAGATGGCAGAAAAGACAGAACAGAAGAGAAGAAGAATTGAGGCTGAAGATTAAAGAGGAAAGAAAAGATGAAAATAAAAGAGATTAAGACATCTGATTTTGTATTTTTTTTACTTCAATAATATGGCTTTTGAGCTTAATTGATGTAATAAGGCACTTGTATTCATTTGAATCTCTTTTTCTTTCCTTAATCTTTTGTAAATAAGATGAAATTAGTGTAATGAACATATTTACTTGCTTTTTAATAACAAATTACATGTGTAAATATGTTTTTCCTTATGAAATTTTGCATGCTTTTAAGTAAATATCCTTTGTGGAAGATTCATATTCTTAAAGTAATCTAATTATAATTCTAATTGATTAAGTAATTAGTAATTTATGTTTAGGATTTAATGATGAATTAAGATAAGTTATGCCTCCCAGTGAACGACCTGGACTCAACCAGTTAAAAAAGAATAAAAAAATCTAAAATGTTAGGTTAGCTTAACCCTATACTACACAACCGACATTAAATCAACTTAACCTAAGTTAGTTTCTCTTGCACTTAATTAAGCCTAAATAACTTAATTAACTGTGTTGAGAATTTGAACCCAACATTTTAATGGCACCGTTGCCGGGGAGGTAAGTGTAGTTTATATTCGCCATTACTATTTTTGTTTTTTATGTTCCTTTTACTAATTAGTTTTGTTTTGTTCTGTTTTTTGTCTTCTTTTTAGGGTTACCTCTGTGGGTATTCTCAGGAAAGGAGGCGGGCGACAGGAGGCGATTCTTGCGCATGCTTTGAAAACAGAGATCTCGTCATAGTATAGTGCGCGAAAACACTCGTCATAAATAATTTATAAAAATAACGAGAATTGAGTCCTGGTCATTCGTCTCTGGAAGGTGTTTATGGAAATGCAGATTTGAAATCGATCTCTCTTGCTTTACTTATTCAAAATCGCCTGTCGATTTATGCTAAGTTCATATTTATGCACAACATACTTGGTTACCAGAATATCAGAAATTAAAACATGCCACTTCAATCACACAAAAATATTGCAACAAGGCTCATGGTGATTTTCTCAAATATATATATATATATAGAAAAAGATTTTCATTGATTCATGATGATGTTTGCAACATAAACCTCATAGAAAGCTTGTAGAGGAATGCTTGAAAACATAAATCTAGCTAACAGAAAATGATTGCATACATGAATCTAAGGGGGGATTATGCATGCATCATTGGGGGAAAATTTAGAGCTACACTATTAAGTAGTAAATAAAGCAGTAAAATTGAGAAGAACTATAATATAATATATCAGAATTAAGAGCATTTAGAGGTGGGCTCTGATGGCCTTTGACTTGGTTGAGAGGAGGAGGGGCAGCCAATGGTGCTTAGGCTGGCCTTTGGAGAGAGGTTGAGGAGGTGATCCAACATCTTGGCATGGAGATGGTGGTGGCCACGGTGAAGCTACTCGTGAAGGTGGAGTGGAGGTGGAATGAAGCTAAGCTAAAATGAAGCCAAGAGTGAATGGGTGCAAATGGCCACCCCTTAGGTCTTTTTATAGACCTAAGGGAAGCTCTCTAGAGAATTATGGAATTCTTTAGAGAGGTCTATGGTGGGAGCTCATGGGAGAGTGAGAGAGAGGATGGATGGTGGTTTTTAGATCCACCAAATGTGGATCTAAAAATTGAATGGCTCTTGGTTGCTAATGTTAGCAGCCAAGGCAACAACTTATGGTAGAGAGTCCTAGAGAACTCTAGGCTAGGTATTTTCGTGTGGATGGTGTGTGTGGGTGTGTATGGGTTGAAATTTAGGTGGCTAGGTTGATTAGGTTAGGTTCTAGCAGGTTTAGGTCAAGGTAGGTCTCAAATTAGGGTTGTAAACCCTAATTCACTAAGGTAAAGTGCAATTAAACTTAATACAATTTAATTGGGTGTGTGGAAACATAATTGAGAGTGAAATAACTCAATTAAGTTAGGTCTAGGTCAATTGAACTCTCACTGAGTCCAATTGGACAGTGTGTGCTGAGATCAGGGCTCAATTGGACTCAATGAGTCCAATTGAATAGGCTGATGGAATTGACTAAGATCCAAGTCAATTAGGTTTAGTGAGGACCTAATTAGGTCCTTAGGGAGGTCTAGAGGTGATGTACTAGGGTTAGAGTACCTTAATTTAGGTTCATATGGGGTTGGAATTGGGTTTAGGGAGCTAGAGATCCAAGATCAAGGCTTGACTTCGAAAACAGGAATTGGAGGACAGTATCAGACGTCTAATAAAGTTGTCAGACGTCTTATAATGAAAAATCAGAAGTCCAGACTTATTGTCTGGATGTCCAATCAGAGTCAGGAGGGATTCTAGGTTCTATCTTGGGTATCTGCAGAAATTGGACGTCTGACCAAGTGTCTGGATGTCCAATAACACTACAGAAGTGAGTTTAAGGTGTGCAGGAGTTGGCTAAGGGTTATGGACGTCCAGATAGAGGCTAGAATTATGGTTTTAAGGTTTCATAGTGTGCGGCAACCTAATCTATGGGTAGCTAAGGCTTGGGGAGGCTTCTAGGTTGTCCTAGGGCTAGGACGGACCTAAGTTCTTCACAATTTACTGCTTTATTCCTACTTAATAGAAAAACATACCTTAACTCCCTTACATTATTATCTATTGCATCTAATCTAGGTCTTCCGCTCTAGCTCTTCTGCAACGCCAGTTATTCTTTATTCTTCAGATTCAACTTCAGATCTAGCTTCTGATCAGCTTATTACCCGCAATTGACATAATGCACCTAATCGGTACATTATAGCATTATTTTATGCATAGCTAAAAGAAAGCAGTAAAGGTGCTAGTAATGTTTATGCATGCGTGAATTACCCTAACTTATGCTAAATCCTAGCCTAATTTAGGTCAATTAAGACCTATGATTGCTGCGCAATCATACCTCCATGCCTAAATCTTGCTAGTCCCTAGCAAATACGAGACTAAATTATTCACAGAAGGGTCCCTAAGGGATTGATTATTTTATTAAGTGTATGCCTAGAGATTTTTCTTCTTTTTGTTTGCATCCTATACTCTTGAAATCTAGACAAATGTGAAAGTGCTGCTACGTAGCTTTTGCAACGGATTCGAGTGAAAGACCTGATTCACCTCTAAAGCCTGTACTTGACCCCTAGTAAAAAGTATAGTGGGATAGGCAGACTTCTTCCCTCGGGGTATTCAAGATATTCTATGAATTCCACCTAGCTTTAAGCTTAAGTAGAGGATCTTAGAGGGTAAAGATTATATATTTGGTGGCTTACTCTCGACTGGTGCTACATAGAGATTAGTACTATAGAATCTAGATTCCCAAATTATTACGTAACTCAACTCAGAGAAAGATGAAGAAAACTATGCTCTCTTTTGGTTCCTTTGTATTCATTCTCTCTTTTCCTTTTTATTTTTCTTTTCTTTTCTTTCTTTTTCTTAAAGCTCACAATCTCACCAGATTCACATATATGACTTGTATTTGGTGGTCTCACTTGGCATTAACACTTTAATTGAGTTCTCATAGCTCTAACACTAAGTTAGAATTCCTCAGCTAATATTCGGGTGGTCAAAAACAAAAGAAAGGTCGGTTAAGGCCATATTTGGTGAATCTCAAATTTATTTGGTAGTATTGCCTCAATGCAACTGAAATAAATACTAAATATTCACTCTTTTTTTCTTTGCTTTTTCTTCTTTTTCTAATTTTTTTCAATTTTTCTCTCTTTTCATCAATTTTTTTCTTTTTTTTTTCTCTCTTTCTTTTTTTTTTTAACATAACACAGCTAGCACACATCCATGAACTTTATTGAGGAGGCATTCTTAGGGATTGGTAGTACTCAAGAGACATTGGGTGGCTTATTTGGTAGAAGTGCCTACTCACAGCACCGGGAGAGATGGATAGGATGGTGTACTTCTGACCTTGACATCAATACCCTCCTTCAGTCGAGGATTCTGTAAAGAATGGTCGTAACCATCCACCTTAGCCCTAGTTTTATGAAAACTCGCTCTCTGCGTATTTGCCTTATTTGGTGGCTCTCAAAATTTCACACAAAATGTATACGCAGGAACCGAGAGTGAAAACTATGCCTAATCTCTGAGTATCATCATCTAATTATCTAGGATTCCAGATTCCTTGCACTAATCTTAGAGCACCAGCACTTTCTATTCTCATCTCACACTATTTGGTGGATTTTTGGAGAAAAATCTGCCTAGCTCCCAAAACACTGTCTAGGGGTTCAGGAGAAGAAGCAATGTTTGATGTGAGAGTATTTCACTTGATTAAAATAACAATAGAATGATTTATCGCTGTAATTTATGTGGTGAAAATCTCTCAATCAAAGATTAAAATAGATATTAATTTAAACCACAGTAAAAAGGTCGTATCCACAGGGAGGATCGAACCAAATAAACTCGCAGAGGTTGCTTAATCGGTTCATTATATCCGATGTTCCCTGCATTAAAAGTTAGAATCTTCATGCATAACAATAGACAATTAAACCTAATTACAAGAATATCTAAGCAAATTTCCCTAAATAAAATAATCCCTTAAATATTGATATAGTTACTGGCAATGGCATATATGGTAAATTCTAATTGCCATCAAAATAGAGGACTTGCAGGGGGTGTACGATACTCACGGAGGAGGGCTCGCCCGTTGGTAAGGTTGCACGTGAAGGTTCTCTGGAGCGAGGGAAGACCAGCAGCAGTGGTGGCACGAACTGAGGCGATTGGAGATGGTCACCGGAGATGAGTACCTGCAACTGTTGGGTGCTGGCTGGGACGATGTGGTCGCTTGTTGGCGGCATGGGTGGTGGAGGTTGGCTGGTGATGGCTATGCTATGGTTTCATCTTGAAGTCACGATCGAGGAGAGAGCTGGGAGGACTTGCAGAGAGAAGAGGGTGTTGTTGTGGGCGTCTCTGTCGCTGGAGAGGGAAAGTGAAGGAACCAACGTGGCCTCTGTTCCATAGAAGAGGGAAGGCGCGAAGCCTACTGTCGCTCGTGAGGGATGGAGAGTGAGGGAGTGGCAATCATGAGGGCACGGTGAGGCTGCAAGAAGAGGAAGATGGTGGCCAGTTGTTGCTGTGGTGGGGTGTGATGGTGGTGTGTTGGCTGTGCATTCAAGCTGAAGGTGAAATAGGGGAGAAAGAAGGGAGGAGAAGGAGAAGAAGAAGGGAAGAGGGCGCAGTGCGTGGTGCTTTCGGTGAAGGTTAGAAACATGCAAGCTCTAAGCATGGTCCACAGTGCTTGCCATCTCCACAGTGTTTGCCCAGGCCATGATGATGGTGGTGGAGGTGGTGATCCCCGAAGGGAAAAAGGAAGAGATAGAGATGATTCCCCTCTGGCGTGGCCATTCTTTTGTTAAAAAAAATCCTATAGTTGAGAGAAAAGGGGAGGAGGTTGTTTCAACTGAGCATTTCAACTTGATTTTTTTTCTTTGTCAAATTTGAAGATACCTGCACATAAATATATATATATATATAAGTTGGGGTAACTCCGATTAATCAAATGCAACCCCGGAGGAAGGTGATGGCATTGGGGCAGCAACAGGCCATCTCAGGCGGTCTTGGGGTGGTAACTGGCGATCTCAGGGCGGCGACTGGTAGAATCAGGGATGACGAGGGATGGACTACTTGGAGGTCGTGGACATGGAGGCGGAAGGAGAGGAGAGAATCTGATATACATGATAAAAGGGTAATGGAGGCGAGGTGGACTGATAGAGGGAGCGCAAGGGAGAACAGAAGGATCGTGTGCTTCCGGTGCCGGTGATAGGGCCATATGGCGGTTATCTGCCGATCTCCCGTTTTGTGTCTAGCATGCGGTGGATTTGGTCACAAGCGGGATTCGTGTAGAGTTCTTGATGGGTAGATGAAAGGCTACCTTTTCCCGCGGTCTGAAATTTTGAATACCAGGTTTCAGCCAACGCCACCGCCACCACCACCCCCCCATACCTTTGGGGGGCATACGGTTGACGTGGAGGTCCCTATGACAGAAAACATCAGAGCGGCAAAGCTGATATTGCGAGGGGCACTGATTGGAGAGGTTATGACCGGGAGACCGACGTCGGAGAACTTGCGTAATCTGGTAAGCTCTCTTTCCCCATCGACTAATACTTGGTAGTTCACCTCTCTGTCCCCAACACGTTTTGTGCTATTTGGATTGGGGATGATGGATGTTGAAAGACTGCGATTTCAAACGTCCTTCAATGAAGGCCTAACGGTGATCTAGAGATCGGTTTCTCCCTTTGATGGAGCCTTGCTAGAGTGGTCGCCCTAGAGATTGGGATCTAGGTCGGGGAGACTTGAGATCAAGGGGTTACCTTTACACCTGAGGTCGAAGGAGGTTGTGGCATCCATGATATCTGGTTTTGTCTCAATGGCAGAAGATGCAGTTGTAGGACTGCTGGAGGGTGATGGATGATCGCTGAATGTGATGGTCGATGTGTTTAAAGCAGGTTCGGTCCCTGACAGATTGATTTTAAGATGTGGTGGTAGTTCATGGTTGCTGCTGCTGAGGTTCACGGTGGGTGACACTGTTGTGAGGCAAGATAAGTCGTCTGATTCTGAAGTCGTTGAAGAGGTGGTTGCGTAGGGTGGGTGTAGGGCTTCTCCTGAAGAGTCCCCCTCTATCAAAAAACACAAGGACCATCACTTGGGGGAAAGGGGAGAGACAATGGCTGAAGAGAAGGAGGAATCGGTTGGGATGGAAGCGACGAGACCAGCATTTGAGGAAGCAGGAAGTGTGCTGCCAGACGCTGAGGATAATGAGGTGCAGGGGGTACAAGAGACTATGCCTGACTCCCTGAAGGACCAGCAGAATCTGCAAGAGGTGGAGGGTCTCAATTTTGGTGTTGGATCTTGCTTTAAATCTGCTAAGGGCAGATCACCTTATAGTCTCAGGCAGAGGAAATCAAAGGCTGACCTACTGCTGGATGAAGACAAGGTTGCAGAGCTTATGCAAGTATGCAAATGTCAGAACCATAGGGGGGAGGGATCTCGTGAGGATAAATGAGAATCCTCACTTGGAATGTGCGTGGGTTGCACGATAAGAGCTGGAGGGCTTCATTGATGAGATACTTGAGAGAGTGGGGGATTGAGTGTGCGATCATTCAAGAGACGCACATTGAGAATGACTCTGATAGACTATGGAGTGACTTATTGGCTGTGGGGGCGAATGAAAGTGTGAAGGTTAATGGACATGGTAGATCGAGGGGCATTGCTATTTGGTGGAGAGAGGCTTGGGCACACTGTCTGGAAGTTCATAAGGCTAGACACTTACTGACTTGTAAATTCCTAACTCACTAGGGGCATGACACTATCTGGGTTATTGGTGTGTATGGCCCCTATGTTGCATCTGCAAGGCAGGAATTATGGGAGGATTGGGTGGCTGCGGCTGAATTGGTGCAAGGGGAAGCCTGGCTAAGAGGAGGTGATTTCAACTGTGTGCTGACAGGGGCAGATAGGCCTTTCGGTGACACAAACAGCTCAGCTATTGGTTTCCAACTGGTGGTTCAATCTCTTGAACTAAATGAGTACCCCTCTTCAGGTGTTGAATTTACTTTGCACAATGGTAATGGGTTGCTTTCCAAAATTGACAGATTTTTTGGGAATGTGAACATCCTTGAAAGATTCCAACTGTCGAGTGTTGCTGGCTTGGATCGACCTTTCTCCAACCATACCCCTTTGGTTTGGGATAGTGGGGAAGAGATCCAAGTCAGCTCATACTTCAAACTTAGAAGATCATGGCTGAGTGAACTGGGGTTCCATCAGATGATCAGTTCATGGTGGCAAGCTAAAAAGGTGGAGGGTTCTGCTACTGTCAGATTGGCATCCAAGCTGGCAACCTTGCGCACAATCTTGAAAGAGTATGGTGCTACTGTGAACACTTTAAGGCATCAAAGGCGGGTAGAGGCTTTGAGTAACATCCAGGAATTGGACTCTAAGGAAGCAGCAGGTCTTCTATCAGAGGAGGAACTTGCAGATAGGAAAATGTGGCAGGGTGTGATAATGGAAGAGGATCTCAAATAGGAGATTGATTGGAGGGAGAGATCAAGACAATTGTGGCTTAAGGAGGGAGATGCCAACACGAAATTTTTCCATCTTGTGGCTAGCTCTAGGAGGCATGCAAACTATATCTCTTCTATTATCAAAGATGGACATAGGGTCTCTTCCACTCAGGAGGTAAGATCTGAAGCTATCAAATACTATAGGGGAGCCTCTCGGGCAATTAAGAGAGGGGAATGGAGAATGGTAGGGAATGATGCACCTGGTGTGACAAGGGAACATGCTTCTCAACTGACAGCAGCCATCTTTGAACAAGCGACCTTGCAGGCAATTAAAGAACTTAATATGGAAGGTTCCCCAGGCCCTGATGGGATACAAGTATTCTTTTATAGAGAAATGTGGAGTGTGGTGGGAAATGAGGTGATGGAAGTCATTAGAGGGTTTGAGAAGGGAAATGCTGGCTTTGATAAGATCAATAAATCATATCTCTTCCTACTGCCAAAGACATTGGGAGCAGAGAAGTTTTCTGACTTCAGGCCGATCTCACTATCAAATTCCATCTACCTTGTAGAGAGCAAGATATTAGCAAATCGACTGAGAATTGTTCTTCAGAGCCTAATCCACCCTGTGCAGTCTGCTTTCTTGCCCAATAGATCACTCCAAAAATCCTTCATTTTGGCTCAAGAAATGGTGAGTGGATGGCACCGAAGGAAGTGCAAGGCATTCATGTGGAAAGTTGACTTCCAAAAGGCATATGATTAGATTTCTTGGTCTTACATCTAGGAGGTATTTAAAAGGAGAGGATTTCCTCCTTTATGGATCCAGTGGATGAAATGTTGTATCACAACTGCCTCCTTTTCTCCTTGATCAATGGGAAGCCATGTGGTGCTTGGATTCAACCTCAACATGGGGCTAGACAAGGATGTCCTCTAGCCCCCTTGATCTCTAATCTTGCAGTGGATGGGCTTGCAAGATATGCATGCAGATTGGCAGAGGTGGGGGTCTTCAAAGGGTATTCACTGTCCAATAGGAGAACCTTGGCTCCCATTTTGTAATATGCAGATGACACGGTCCTCTTTGTGGAAGGGACCAATCCTGCTACACATGCTCTGGGGCTTATGGTTAAGATCTTTAGGGACATTTCAGGCCTGAAATTGAACAAGGAAAAGTCTACTCAGATATGCTTTGGCATGAATGAGAAGGAACAGAAGGAGCTAGAGACTACTTTGGGTTCACCTCGAGCTAAGTTACCAATGAAGTACCTAGGATTGCCATTGAGAGCTGCAAAGCTGAAGAAAAATGATTGGCATATTTTGTTTGATAAAGTTTCTGGCAAGTTGAAAGGATGGAGTAGTAAATTCCTATCGAAGAGTGGGAGATTAATCCTCTTTAACTCAGTCATAACATCCATCCCGGTCTTTTATTTCAACATCTTTATGGCCCCGAAATCTATTTGGAAACGATTGGATGTTATGCGGAGGGGATTTTTTTGGAAAGGTGCTGGACATGAGGGAGGTTTTATGCAGCCCATCAAATGGGAAAAGATCTGCAGATCGAAGGAGACAGGTGGTATGGGGATTTAGGCACTCAAGGAGTTCAATGAAGCTCTCCTGATCAAGTGGGCCATCAAGATTTTGGACTGCAAGGATGATATAATGACAGACTTAATCAAAGATAGCTATGGTGGTTCTAATAGTACATTGAAGAGGCTACAACCAGTGAAACCATCCCCTTTTTGGTGATCTGTTACTCTTGCATTCAGATGCAATTGGATCTGCTGCAACCTAGGCTTGGAGATGGCTGTGATTTCAGTATGTGGAATGAGTAGTGGTCAAGTTTGGGGATACTAAAAGAGGCATATCCGAGGGCATATGCAGCAGCTGCGGAGAAGGAGGCCACTGTTAGCAGTTTGTGGTTTGCTGCAGAGGGGTGCTGGAGGTTGGAAGGTCATGATCAATGTAGACTAGGCACTCGGCTATGGGAGGATAGGCAGAATATGTTGGCTGCACTGCAGCAGATGCATCCTAGGTAGAATATAGCTGATACTTATGGCTGGAATGGGATTTTTTCAGTGCAACAGGCCTATGAGAGGATCATCAGATCAAACACAGATATGGGGAGTGATCCAATTGACAGGAAAATATGGCTATTGAAGATCCCTTTGAAGGTTCAAATTTTCTTGTGGCTATGCAGGCGGGGAGGCTTGATCACTAGCGATCTTAGGCACAAAAGAATGGGGACTACGTTGAATGCCTGTCATCTCTATGGATTACACACTAACAGTGCATCACATATTTTCTCTTCATGCCTGATCATATACAAGATTTGGAGGAAGATTTTCCAGGAACCTCTGCCTACCTGGGACTCTCTTTGGCAGAGGTTCGACACTCCTGGACGGCCATACAAATGTATGGTTGCCACCCTGTGGTGTGTGTGGAGGGTGCGAAATGAAAAGTTTTTTTCAGGAGAGATCGGTTAGATGTGAGAAAATTATAAATGAGTGCTGGTCCCTCATACACAGTTGGGGATCTATTTTGTAATGTTTTGTTTGATTTGAAATATAATACCCTCCGGACTGCTATCGGCTAATGATAGCTTTCCTCATTGTTTCAAAAAAAAAAAAAATATATATATATATAAGTAATATGTCAACAAATGATCAATGGAGCATATGCATTGGGTTAAAAATACAGGAATGTCAAAATTTAAGCTTAATTAATATTCTAGTATAATGCACGTTTGAAATGTAGTTCAATTCCCAACTTGAGTGTACTTAACAGTAATTAGTAGTCCAATAAATTGGACTTATCAAATACCCCCATGGCTAAGTTTTGCTAGTCCCGAGCAAAAATGAAAAACAATAGAAGTAATCAGAAGATTTCTTCTATCCTTATTCCAAAAATTTAGATATCTAAACAAATGTGAAGTGATAGTAACCTCGGAATGGATCCAAGTGAAAATAACCAACTTACATTTGCAGTTCGTACTTATCCTTTGGTAAATAATTCTATCGGGATAGACAACTACTTCACTCGGGGATAAAGCAGAAAATAATCTAAAATTTGACCTCGGCTTTTTGGCTTAGGTAGGAGATACTGAGTTGAATGGATTCATATTTGGTGCCACACACTCATTTGGTGATACATGTAATCTAGTGCTACAGACTCTAGATCTCTAGACTATTAAACAAGTCAACTCGGAGAGAGGCTAAACAACTGTGCTCTCTTGATATTCCTTTGTGCTCACTTTTTTCATTCTTTTCTTTTTGAAATCACACATCTCACTAGATTTTGTAAATGTACTCACTATTTGGTGGCCTCACATGGCATTCACACTTCAATTAAAGTCCTAATAACTCTACAACTAAGTTAGAGTCCTCAGCCAATATTCGGGAGATCAGAAATACTGAAAAGTAGGTATGGGTCATATTTAGTGGATCGCGATGGGTGTTTTTGTTGCCTCAGAAACATCGTCACAAAGATAAAACTATGAACTTGGACTCTTTTCTTTTTTTTTTCTTTGTCTCTTTTCTCTCTTTTTTTCATAATATAATTGTTTCTTTCTTTTTTTTTCTTTTTCTTTTTTTTTCTTTCTTAATAAATCAACATAACATGATGCAGACTTTTATTTATGAGGCATTATTAAGGACGATGATGGTCAAGTGGATATTGTGTGGCTTATTTGGTGGAAGTGCCTACTCTCAGCACCGGGAAGGAATGGATATGACAAGCATATTTCTGACCTTTGACACTATTATGCTCCTTCAGCCGAGGACTCTATGAAGGACGGTCGTAACCATCCACCATAGTCATAGCTTTATTAAGACTCAATCTTTGTGTGTCTACCTTATTTGGTGACTCTCAGGAATTCACACAATGTACACACACAAGAAAAGAGAGCAAAAACTATGCCTAACTCTAAAGTATCATTATCTAATTCTCCAAAACATAAGAGTCCTGGCACTAGACTTAGTGCACCAGTAATCTCTCTACTTTCTTCTCACAAATATGACGTGGATCTACTAGAAGATAGTATGTCTGACTTCCTATTAACTGTCAAAGGGTTCAGTAGACTAAAAATGCTTATTGGTTTTCTTCAAAGATCCATTACCCAGTCTACGTGCAAGTGAAGTAAATGTATTGGATTCTAAACTTAAGAAACAATTTAAGAAGAAAAATCTTTAATGACACCTCCATGACAAAGATGTTTTGCTAGGGACTAACCAATTCAGCTGAAGAAAAGATTTTTTTTTTTATATGCTAACCTAAATGCACGAATACTTCCTAAAATGCAAAGTGCACCCCCCCATGCCTAAATCCTACAATGTCCTCATTGTAAAATTAAAACAGGGGGAGAAAGGAAGGACATCACCTGATGATGGTGTTATTCAGAACGCTGGGTTGCCTCCCAACAAGCACTGCATTTTCTGTCAGCAGCCACACTTATAGGGAACTTGTAAGTCTGGTTCCAGACAAGAAAAGCTAGGCCCTAAAAATATGCGTAACAGCACGGGCCTAGAAAATAGGTAGCCACGGATGTTGGCGAATTGATGATGCAATGCTATCCTAAATGCTCGCCAAAAGACATGAAAGCAAAGAACCTCGTTGGCTACCTTGGGAGGTTTAGGAATAACAAAAGGAATATGAAAAAGGACCTCCCAAAACGGAATAAGTGGAGGATAACAAGGATCCTCCAAAGCAGGATGGGTTTTAAAAGATATAAACATTATTATTTCAAACCCTTGAATGGCGAGACTAAACGTACAAGCATCAATCCAAACTCGCCATTCTACCCGAGGATGTACTGGCCTGATATGTTCTCCAAAAAGAATGTACATGAGCAGTGACCTGAGCCGAGGATTAGGTAAAGAATCTACTGGTTGCTTGAGTGATTGGGTGGTAATTATTAAGTCCAAAGAGGGCTTAGGCCATTCCCAATAAGAATTCATATTCCACATCCTTACCTAGCTTCTTTATTTTATGAACCTCCAACTGCTCCTCTACAATAGATGAATCATGTATAGAATTAAATATCTCATTAGTAGACTCATGATCAACATGCTTTAACGACAGTTGGGTTTCTTGGGAAGTAGCGAGATCAGAATTATCAGCAAATCCATCCCTAGGTTCTTTCTTGTCAATTACATCCTTTCCGGGGACTTTGTGTGCCACTTCATTATCCTTAATATCTTTAGGAGGATTATCATCTTTAATGTTATGGAGAAAGCCTATATCACTGAATTCTTTGTTCTTCTCGGGGCATAAATCCTCAATTGACGTGTTTTGTCCCTGAGAGTCTCCCTTAGGCTTCTCACTATTGTGTTTGTCTTCCTTCAATATCAACTCCTGATTTTGCGGAGGATGATTTTCAAAATTAAAAGTAGGGAGGAGTCCAGATTTCACCAGATTATTTGTATCCTCAGGGGGTAAGTCCTCGAATAACACATAATCCCCCTATGATTCACTCCAGATTCTTAGTTCGGGTTCCTCCATTGGGTCATCCTCGTCCTCTAAAATAGACTCTTTATATCCCTGAGACCAAAATTGATCTAATTCATCCTCCATTCCCTTAGGGTCACCTTCATTGGGTGCATTTAAATCCTCAGGATGCTGAATGGTAGTTGTTGATTCCCTAAGTGGAGGGTCAGGATTAGGCTCACTAAGGGTAGAATGGGATTCCACCAGATAATTAACAGGGGAAGATATATGAACAATACGACCTTGACCCGGGTTATCAGGGGTAAGGAAAATACTATCATTAGGGTCAAGGTCCTCAAGAGGTACCATCTTCCCTTTCTTTTGACTCGAATATAGCTCAGGTGGATAATTAGTAGGATCGTTCTCCTCTAGTGGTCGTGTCTCATTGGGAGAGTCTAAGTGATAGCTACGTAAAACGGGATCCCTATTGTCATTGTTTTCCACAGAATTATTTTCATGATCATGGTCGTATGGGTAGGGATCAAAATTACTAGGAAGAGCGTAGCTAAGATGTCTAATTTCTTTGTTCAATTGTTGACTACTCCTCAACATTTCTCCCATAGTTTCCATCATTTTCTTTTGTTGTTTTTGCATTTCTATCATAAAAGAGGAGAGGCTACTACTATCAGGTTGCCTAGGGGTATCGATCCAACCTCGGTACGAAAAATCATGAAGGGTGGGAGGGTTGGGTGTTTGCATAGAAGTAGGGATTCTAGGGTTGGAAAATCCCACTCCTAGGCTTTGCTCAAAAGTTGGAGCTATTAGGCCAGTACTCCTAGGATAAGAATATGAATGATCCCATGAATTGTCAATGTACCCATCAAAGGATGAATATGCTCGGGGCATGGGATCTTGGTTAAAATGATAGGAGTAAGGATAGTCAATTTCTTTCAATTAAACAGGTTAAACTCTCTTAGGATTTAAAAGAATTTAGAACACAAGCAGAAACTTCCTAGAGAGTTCCATCGCTGTCAAAACAAACACAAATCTAGTGTGATTTATTTTTAGTAGATTCTAGGTCTTAGAATTAAATGTTCAGTTGGTGGCCAAACAAGTTTTGCAAGAATTACGCTTCCTAGGCCAACCTTCGTTGGTGCCTATAACCTACTCGCAATGGATGGAAGTCTCGAATTGAGCCCACACACGAGGAACCGAAGTAACTTGGTGGATAGGCTTGTTGATTTCCAACTAACTTCCCTTGTGGTATAAAAGAGGATAGGTAGAAATTTATCTAGTGACCTTACGTGTGATGTGCACAGTGTCTCATGTGTGCAACAAACGTTTGCATTTTGAGTTTTGAAATCTCACAAACAAAATCCTTTTCACACAATTTCAAGTCATAGATTTTATGGTCCAATCTCTTAACAGTCCCAACTTTTAAAGTGACCACTGAATTAACCTGATTCAAACACTTTAGTGGTCTTGAAGTTAAGTCCAATGCAAATGCATGACAAGTATTTGATGCTAAAGAGAAGACGTACCTTACTCCAGCTTTCTTCGTGCAAGGATGTATGCAATGCAGTAAAGATCAACTAGATGCTGCTCATTCAATCCTAGATGGTCGCCCTATTGATACGTAGCTTCTACCAGGAAGTTCGATTTTTTTTTAAAATTTTTAATAATATTAAGCAAATAAACCTAATCTAACTAACTAACTAACCTATATGCATTTCAAACAATTCGAATAATCCTATAATCTAAATAAAATGGGAACACGCTCCCAAAAATATGCTCCCGCATACAGGAGCGATAAGCAATAAAAGCATTGGGAACATGTTCCCAAAAATACCCAACACGGGTCAATAATACAAAAATTAAATGTCTGAGGTCTATCTAAACTAAATCTAAACTGAGATCTAATGACTAAATCAGAAAAATGCTCCTTCATACGCCTACGTGCGTGGGATCAAGGCCCACAAGCACATGCGATTATCCTTGAAGTTGGGACAATGTCCACCAAGACAAGCATCCACTGTGTGCTCTTCTTCCTCCAGAACATACCTTGCATGAAAGAATGATAGATCAATGAATAGCAATAAGCAAGGGTCAATGCAAATAGAGAAATATTTGTGAGTTTCCTAGGCTCGTTGCCTCCCCGGCAACGACGCCATTTGATGTGAGAGTCGGAAGTGGCTTTTGCAGACGATTTTTAGCTCCAATGCAAACATTGGAGGTGGAGTCAGTTGTTCTTTTATTTAGGGTCCTAGAGTATGTTTGACATGTAGCTCTTGGGTTTTGCTAAATGATGGCATAAAAATTTTCAGTTTTGTCGTATCTACCCCCCATGCCTAAGTTCTTGCATGTCCTCATGCATCAATATAAAAGAAAATAAATACAGCAGGGAGTAAATGGGTAGAAATCACCTAGAATTACTCCTGAATTTTAACGTTTAGCATCGACCAACCTGACAGTATGCAATATGCAAGAGAAATATGCTTAAAAGAAAAACATGCTATGTATAAAAATGGCTATGTATAGATGATGGTAGAATGTGGGATATGCTATCTATACATGCTGAGTTTAACGCCTCCAGCTGGGCGAGAACTTACTCAGATATCCTCGATAAGATGAATGAGTTCGTCAGATAGAGGAGGTTCCTAGGCCATGAATGGCTTGAGGTGCTGGCCATTTACCGTAGATACATGCCCAGATTTTGGGTCCTTGATTTGGACCGCCCCATTAGGATATGGGTGAATCACAACATATGGGCCAGTCCACTTGAACTTGAGCTTCCTTGAAAAAGTTTCAATCGCGAATCAAACAACTAGACTTGCTGGTTGGGCGTGAATGCTTTTCTCCGGATGTGGCAGTCATGAAAGGCCTTGGTCTTGTCCTTGTATATCAATGAGTTCTCATAGGCCTCCCATCAGATCTCTTCTAATTCGCCGAGCTGGAGTTTTCGTTCTTGACCTCCCGCATCGAGGTCAAGGTTACATTTTCGCACCACCCAAAAGGCACGGTGTTCCAACTCTACAAGAAGGTGATAGGCCTTGCCATATACCATACAATATGGTGACATTCCGAGTGGGGCCTTGTACGTGGTTCGATATGCCCAGAGTGATCAACTAATTTATCTGACCAATCCTTCCTATCTGGCTAACTGTCTTCTGGAGAATCAGCTTGATCTGACGGTTAGACACTTCAGCCTGCCCATTAGTCTGTGGGTGATACGGGGTGGCTACACGGTGATGTACCCCGTATTTCTTTAATAATGACCTGAAGTGGGAGTGGATGAAGTGGCTTCCCCCATCGCTAATCAGAGTGCGGGGTATTCCGAATCTCGCGAAGATGTATTCTCGTACGAAAGAAATGACGGTCTTATGATCAGCCCGTCTCGCTGGGATGGCCTCGACCCACTTCAAGACATAGCCAACAGCTAATAATATGTACTCGAAGCCATGCGAGTTCTGAAAAGGGCCCATAAAATCGATGCCCTAGACGTCGAACACTTCTACAACCATGATGAGCTGGAGTGGCATCATGTCTCTCCTGGTCATAGAACCGATTGACTGGCATCATTTATAGTGCTGGGCGTATTCGTGTGTATCTCTGAAAATAATTGGCCAGAAAAATCCCGATTGCAAAATTTTTGCAGCTACTTTCCATCCTGAGAAATGACCACCACAAGCATCGTTGTGGAAAAAAGATAACACACTGGGGATCTCAGAATTTGGGACGCATCTTCGAATAATTTGATCCGCTCCAATGCGAAAAAGCAGTGGGTCATCCCAGAGGTAGAATTTGGCCTCCGCAGTAAATTTGAGTTTCTGGTCCTAGGATAGGTTCGCGGGAATCTTGCCTGCAGCAAGATAGTTTGCGATATTCGCGTACCAAGGGAACTCAACAGAGTGAACTGCCAAAAGGCATTCATCCAGAAATTGGTCATGGATAAGCAGGGAATAAGGAATGTGGACTAGGTTTAGTCTGCATAGGTGATCCGCCACAACATTCTACTTTCCAACTTTGTCACGGATTTCAATATCAAATTCTTGCAATAGAAGGATCCATATGATGAGCCAAGGTTTGGCATCCTTCTTTACCAACAAATGCCGGAGGGCAGAGTGGTCAGTGAAGATGATAACTTTGGATCCAAATAGATAAGATTTGAATTTCTCCAACCTGAATACTACTGCTAGCAATTCTTTTTCGGTGATAGTATAATTGTGCTGAGCCTATTCAGCATCTTGCTAGCATAGTATATGAAAAAAGGTTGTTTCTCCCGACGCTGGCCTAAAACAGCACCGACGACGAAATCAGAAGTGTCGCACATCATCTCGAAATCAAGTGACTAGCCGGGTGGTTGGAGAATCGGGGAATTAGAGACAGTGCTTTGTAAATTCTTGAAGGCACTGAGACATGAGGTGTCGAATTCGAATGGGGCATCGGCAACAAGAAGATTCGTCAAAGGTCATGCAATTTTTGAGAAATCATGTATAAATCTCCGATGGAAGACGACGTGACCCAAGAATGATCTGATCTGCTTGATCGAGCTAGGTGGCGATAAGTGGGAAATAATCTCAAATTTAACTCGATCGACCTCGAGTCCATTTTTAGAGATCTTATGCCCTAGTACTATGCCATCCCTCACCATGAAATGGCTTTTCTCCCAGGATAGTACTAGGTTTACCTCAATACACCGTTTTATAATTTTGGTGAGGTTACCAAGAAAAGATGCGAAATCATCTCCGAAAATGGAGAAGTCATCCATGAACACCTCCACATAGTCCCCAATCATGTCAGAGAAGATGGCCATCATACAATGTTAAAATGTTGCTGGTGCGTTGCAGAGGCCAACGGGCATCCGCTTGAAAGCGAATGTTCCAAAGGGGCATGTGAATGTGGTCTTGTCTTGATCTTCTGGGCTAATCGCTACTTGATTATACCCAGAGTATCCATCCAGAAAGCAAAAGAAACTACGTCCAGCTAACCGTTCCAAGATTTGATCAATGAAAGGCAAAGAAAAGTGATCCTTCTGGGTATCCATGTTCAGTTTCCTATAGTCGATGCAGACCTGCCATGATGTCGCAATGTGGGTCGGGATGGATTCACCTTGATCATTTTTCACTACAGTGAGTCCTGCTTTCTTGGGCACTATCTGGATCGGACTCACCCATTGCCTGTCAGAGATTGGGTATACAATACCTGCATCCAACCATTTGATGATCTCCTTGTTAACAACCTCTAGCATATTCGGGTTTAGCTGTCTTTGAGGTTGTCTAGAAGGTTTCACCCCCTCATCCATGTAAATGTGATGAGTGCAATACGAGGGGCGAATACCGCGGAGATCAGCAATGCTCCACCCTATAGTAGCGCTATGGTCTTGTAAAATCGAAATCAGTTGATGCTTCTGTTCCTGGGTTAAGTGAGCACTAATAATGACCGAGAATGTCTCACTTTCGCTCAAGAACACATATTTAAGTGAATTAGGTAAGGGCTTCAATTCAATTTCGGGTGGGTCAGAGTCAGAAATGGGAATAGGAGGAGCAGAATTGAAGGTGGGAATCTGATGATCTAGATGCGTGTGAATTCTTGCTGATTCACTACCTGTGAGATAGTTGGTTGTGACTGTGTCAACGGGAAACCCGTTAGCTGTGGTCACGTCTTCCTACAACAACAGGGGCGATTCAGTAGTGTACAGATCAGGATAGCTAGATTCAGGGGTGCTGTGGTCAGAAACACACCTTAAACAATCGGATCCACAGGGAGATATGTACAATGCAATGGTCTCAGTCCCGTGTGGATCGAGGTCCAAGAACCCTGAGAGTGCAGACGAATGAGACATTGGGTCATCACAAAGGAGCCCAATGTTACCACAGTATGCCGAATCTTAGTCTTCACCATCCTCCTCTATGCGATCACAGTCAAAATTCTTTGCTGCCCTGAATATGTCAAGTTGAAGTCGCTCATTACCTAGGGCTATTTCCATGCACCCGGATGCATAATCAATGTTTGCTCAGGCTATCACTAGAAATGGGCGACCCAAAATGATTGGTGCATCTCAGAGATTAGGAGGAACTTCCATATCAAGAACGAAAAAGTCTGCGAGAAAGCAGAATCCGTGGACTTTTACGATCACGTTCTCAACTACCCCCCCTCGGTGTTTTTACTGATCTATCAGCCAGCTGAATCATGACCAAGGTTGGCTTTAACTCCCCAAATCGAAATCAATCAAATACGGCAGTAGGAGTCAGGTTGATGGACGGGCGCAGATCTAGAAGGGCCCGATCAAATGGAGAATCCTGTAAGAAGCAGGATATGAGTAGGGTACCAGGGTCTTTCTCTTTTGGCGGTAATTCGGCTAGAATCACGGTGCTAGCTTCTTTTGACAGTACCGACTGTCGTCCAATTCTAGGCTGTCGCTTCGGGGTACAACAGTCCTTGAAGAACCTAGCGACAGCGGGGATGTGATCAATTGCCTCAAGGAGAGGGACCTGAATATGTACTTCCTTGAACATTGACTTCAGGTCCTCAAAATTCTGTGTGTCCTATACTACATTTCACATCAGAGCCTTGGGAAAAGGGACGGGAATCTCAGGGTCAAGTGGCCTCTTACCCTTATCTACTGAAGGTGGCTCTTGAGATGAAGGAGTCGAACTTGCCTGCGGCGAAGGGTGAGAAAAATCAAGACCCGCCTGCCTATGTGGTGGGTCGAATGTCTTCCTTCCACTCCTCAATGAGACAACATTTGCATCGGCTTGTTGTCCATGAGGTGGTGGGGGAGCAGAAGGGGCAGAGTATGCGGGGTTCTACATCAAAGGCGGTTGGCCTTGAGTGTAACCATGCGGTGTAGGAGGCGCCTGTAATATGGCATGTGCCTGTCCCTGTGGTGCCTGAAACCTAGGTGAGGCACCTTGGTTCTGCACATACCGAGGGTTCAGGACAGGTTGGGAGGGCAAGGCTCCCTGAGTCCTATGCTCCTACAACAGCTGGTTTTGCATGTTCTATATAGTCTATATCTGGTCAGCCATCTCCTTAATTATCTGTAAGCTATCCTACGTAGACTTCCTCATCGATTCTTGCAGCTCCTCTTTCAGTGCCTCTAGAGGGTCAGCCCGCTTTAGAGGGTGACTGGCAGCTTGGTGCAGTGGCTGGTATATAGAACGGGGTTGCTGCTGCTGAGACAGGAATGGCTGCTGCCTAGGGTATGTGTTTTGCGCATTCCCATATTGCCTGGTTTGGTAGTGTGGATCTTGATGTGGTCTTTATGAGTTACCTGACCAGGAGAAGTTTGGATGCTGGCGCCAACTAGGGTTATACGTCTCTGAATATGGGTTATTACGCCCCTATCCTTGAATAGCACCGACGTCCTCGTAGGCCGAAGACGTCTGAGACGTATATCCCTCAAGGGGATACGTATTATAGTTAGCGGGTGGTGTGTAACCCTGGTCATATGGTGCCAGATCGAGATTGTTTACAGGATCTTGATATCCAGGATCTCGTAAATAATGAGAGGATGCATCCCGAGTGAGTAGATTAACTTGAGCAGGAGGGGCTCGGGGTGCATAGGAGGGTCTTGGAGCAGTAGAGTTCAGGTCAGATTGACCCTGATTAATTTGGTCAATCCTTTTTTCGATCAGGTTCATTCTATCCAGCTGCTTGACATTGATATCCATGTCAGATTGAATAGACTCGGTGTGAACCTCATGGACACCAACCCGTTGCTGACCAGGCCATTGGAACTGGTTCATGGATGTGACATTCGTTAAATTGTCCGCCAAAGATTTGAATAACTCAAATGCGCTGTTCTCGTCTTTCGCGAGGAAATTCAAGCCACTAGATGCATCGGCTAGATACCGATGTGTGTCATCCAGCCCATTTTAAAAGATCTGAGCTAGGTGCCATCTGGGCACACCATGGTGCGGGCATTTTCGGAGGTCGTGAAATCGATCCCAGGCATCATGAAACTTCTCCCCAGCTCCTTGGGAGAAAGTTGTGATCGCACGCCTTATCACGTTTGTTCGACCGATCAGGAAGAACTTTTGCAGGAATTCACGTCGTACTTCCGGCTAGATTCCAATCGACTTCTCAATGGTCTTGAACCATTATGAAGCTTTGTCCCTCAGAGAAAATGGGAAAAGCTTCATCAGAACAATCCCAAGATCAACATTCCTAGGTCGAATTGTCTCTGCGAGTCGACTCAGGTCCTCTAAGTTCTAGAACGGATCTTCGCTTGAGTTTCCATAAAAGCAACTAGTGATCAAACCAATCACATTAGGCTTGAGCTCAAGCGCATCTCCGCCTATGGGAATCCAGACTAAGGGTGTGACGTTTGGTGCAGCTGGATCATAGAAATCCCGAAGTTATTCTCCTCGCGGTGGATGCTGCATTCTCTCAAGCATTCTCAAGATACGGTCCATGCTCTGCTGATGCCGCTCCTATAATTCAACCATCCAGGCCTCCAAACGAGCCATCGGATCCAAATTACCAGCATCCTGACCCGGTCTAGGTCCAGGTCCAGGATTAGGGTTAGCCATCTCGACTAAGGGAGTAGAAGAAGTGGGGGGAGAAGATGGTCCTAGCGAGGTGACTCGCCTCCTTGGGAGCGGCTCCCAAGGTCCAACCAGTCGTGGTCTAAGTGGCCTCCTTCCTTGCACACACCACCCAACCCCTGGGTTGGTGTAGCCAAGCCAGACAAGGCTAAGGCCCTATCAATCAGATGGTCCTTATGATCGGGTGACTAGACTTTTCGTTTTAAGTTCGAATTCTTGAAGAAAAATTCATCGTGCAACCGACTGAAAGTGATTCCCGCCTCTCAAGCTAACGTAGCTAGTCTGGTTATGAGGGGACTAAGGGGAAGGTTCTTCCTTTGGCTCATGCCTCCGGTTTCGTTACCTCTTAGCCGCAGTCGTTTGACACTGCCTCGCAAACTTAGTCACCAGGTTTGGCAAGAGAGGTTGAAGCCACCCAGTAGTACGACAACGAATTTGGGTTTATTTCGTGTTTGAAAAATAATTTTAACCCATTGTTTTTCAATGGGGTTTGTTGTGAGTGGCCTACAAGGTGACCAATCTCACCAGCTAAACACTAGACTTGACTAAGTCTAGGTTAGCCCAAATGTGGTCTCTAGAATGTAACCCTAAAGGTATAACCTAAGGTTCATGCAATTTTAGGGTTTTTTTTTTCTTTCTTCTTCAGTAGACTAATGAAACGCAAATAATTCTCTGGATAAAATTTGAATCCAAATAAACTGAAATTTTGCAAGTAGATTCCTTTTTCAATTATCTTTTCAGAGAATATTTTTTTATGATCTTTAATATTTCAATCGAATTTCTAGGGATTTTTGAATGTTAGAGGTCAGAACTGGAATTTTGACTCCTAATCGATTTTTCAAATTGAAATAGTATCAAATGATCTTCAAAAATTTAGAAAAAATATGGGAATTAAAGCCAATGAAATTAGCTTTCAAACCCTACCATTTTTAGTCAAAATAGATTCTCGAATTGCTTGGAATTGCTTTTTGAATTTTGAAAATTTTCAAATATGGCTCAGTCTGACCCCCTTGCACTTTGCGAATTTTTAAAAATTTTGTACCTGGAATTTAGAAGAGTATGTGAATCGGGCATGTTGTCGAAGGATACAAAGGAAAGAAGTAGAGGAGGTTTCGAAGATGATAAAAAGTGGGAGGGTTGTTGGACCTGATGATATTCCTATAGACGTTTGGAGAATGACGGGAGAACGGGGTATAACTTAGCTCACAAATTTTTTTAATACTGTGTGGAGAGGCAAGAAGATGCCAGAGGAATGGAGGAAAAGTTTTGTGGTACCTTTATACAAGAACAGGGGTGACATACAAGATTGTTTCAACTATAGAGGTATTAAGTTGATGAGTCATACGATTAAACTTTGGGAAAGAATAATTGAAAGAAGGGTGAGGCAAGTCTCTATGGTAACTGAAAATCAATTTGGCTTTATGGTAGGCAGGTCTACTATTGAGGCAATACATCTCTTGAGACGTATGATGGAGACATACAAAGTAAAGAAAAAGGATTTACATATGATTTTTATTGATTTGGAGAAGGCCTATGATTCTGTCCCAAGAGATATCTTGTGGAGAATTTTGGAGAAGAGACAAGTGCCAGTTATATATATCAACCTCATAAAGGATATGTACTATGGAGCAGCGGCTTGTGTAAAGACTAAGGATGATTTGACAGACTACTTTGATATCACCATTGGTCTGCATCAAGGTTTGACTTTAAGCCCTTATCTTTTTGCCTTGGTCATGGATGAGTTGCCGAAGCATATCCAAGTTGAGGTGCCTTGGTGTATGCTTTTTGCTGATGACATTATGTTGGTTGATGAGACAAGAGATGGAGTGAATAGAAAACTTGAGCTTTGGAGAGAAGCCTTGGAAGATAAAGGATTACGCATAAGTAGGACGAAAACTGAGTATATGGAATGCAAGTTTAGTAGTAGAGGGAACAATGAAAGGATTGATGTAAAAATTAGAGAAGAGTGCATTCCAATGAAAGATATTTTAAAGTACTTGGGATCCATTTTCCAACATGATGTGGAATTGATGGAGATGTTACACATAGAATTAATGTAGGGTGGTTGAAATGGAGGGATGCTTCTGGTATTCTCTGTGATAAGAGGGTTCCTTTAAAAGTCAAAGGAAAATACTATCGAGCTGTGTTAAGACCAGCCATGTTGTACTGTTCTGAACGCTGGGCTATAAACCATAGGCATGTACAGAAGATGTCTGTGGTAGAAATGAAGATGTTAAGATGGATGTGTGGTCATACAAGAAAGGACCGTATTCAAATGAGTTTATTAGAAAAAGAGTTAGGGTGACTCCGATAGAGGATAAAATGAGAGAGGCCTGCCTAAGATGGTTTAGACATTTACAAAGAAGGCCACTAGATGCTCTAGTTAGGAGATGCGAGAAGTTGGAGGCTGAACCCGCTAAGAGGGGGCGAGGAAGACCAAACAAGTGTTGGAAGGAAACTATTAAGTATGACCTCAATTACTTTAATTTAAGTCCTGAAATGGCTGAAAATTGATCTATGTGGAGGCAAAGAATCCATATAGCCGACCCCACTTAGTGTGGGAAAAAGTTTGGTTGTTGTTGTTGTTTGTACTTGGAATTTTTTCAAATGAATGGTGTCGTTTGAAAGATGGTTTGAAAAAGAAGGTCTAGCCAAAATTTTAGAATTTTTTGCTCATTAATTTTTCGGATATTGAATTTTTAAATCAGAATTTGAAATCTGACCGAAAATCGGAGAATGCTGGGAAAGCTTTTGAAAGGTATTTGAATTCAAAATTCAAACTTTCCACCAAAATGACTTTTTTTTCAAAACTTTTGAATTTTTTTTGGAGGGAGAAGCTTTTCTTCAAAAAAATTCTTTTTTTTTTTTTTTAAGCAAACTAACCTAAGATTCAAATGGAAACCTAATCTAACTACCTAAACTTTCTTTTTTTTTCACGAAGATAAATAGGCTTCTTTTTTTTTTCAATTGAAATTGCTAGAAGGAAATCTAACCTAAGGTTCAAATCAAGCCTAAACTAAGAAAGATATGATGTGCACCTGGTATTTTTTCCGCGCTCGTTGTGTGCACAGATCTTGTTTTTCCCTGTTTTCCTGCACATCAAAAGACAAGTAGAGGAAGATTTATCAGTGATAATTCTAGAGATCGAAAAAAAAAATGACGTTGCCTCCCTGGCAACAGCACCATTTGTTGGGGGGCGATTCTCGCGCGTGTTTTGAAAACAGAGATCTCGTCATAATATAGTGCATGAAAACGCTCGTCAAAAATAATTTATAAAGATAACGAGACTTGAGTCCCGGTCATTCGTCTCTGGGAGGCATTTATGGAAATGCAGATTTGAAATCGATCTCTCTTGCTCTACTTATTCAAAATTGCATGTCGATTTATGCTAAGTTTGTATTTATGCATGACATGCTTAGTTGCCATAATATCAGAAATTAAAACATGCAACTTCAATCACACAAAAATATTGCAACAAGGCTCATGGTGATTTTCTCAAATATATATATATATATATATATATATATATATATAGAAAAAGATTTTCAATGATTCATGATGTTTGCAACATAAAGCTCATGGAAAGCTTGTAAAGGAATGCTTGAAAACATAAATCTAGTTAACAGAAAACGATTGCATGCATGAATCTAAGGGGGGATTATGCATGCATCATTGGGGGAGAATTTAGAGCTACACTATTAAGCAGTAAATAAAGTAGTAAAACTGAGAAGAACTATAATCTAATCTATCAGAACTAAGGGCATTCAGAGGTGGGCTTTGATGGCCTTTGACTTGGTTGAGAGGAGGAGGAGCAGCCAATAGTGCTTAGGCTGGCCTTTGGAGAGAGGTTGAGGAGGTGATCCAACATCTTGGCATGGAGATGGTGGTGGCCACGGTGAAGCTACTCGTGAAGGTGGAGTGGAGGTGGAATGAAGCTAAGCTAAAATGGAGCCAAGAGTGAATGGGTGCAAATGGCCACCCCTTAGGTATTTTTATAGACCTAAGGGAAGCTCTCTAGAGAATTATTCTCTAGAGAGGTCTATGGTGGGAGCTCATGGGAGAGTGAGAGAGAGGATGGATGGTGGTTTTTAGATCCACCAAATGTGTGGATCTAAAAATTGAATGGCTCTTGGTTGCTAATTTTAGCAACCAAGGCAACAACACATGGTAGAGAGTCCTAGAGAACTCTAGGCTAGGTATTTTCGTGTGGATGATGTGTGTGGGTGTGTGTGGGTCGAAACTTAGGTGGCTAGGTTGATTAGGTTAGGTTCTAGTGGGTTTAGGTCTAGGTAGGTCTCAAATTAGGGTTGTAAACCCTAATTCACTAAGGTAAAGTGCAATTAAACTTAATACAATTTAATTGGGTGTGTGGAAACATAATTGAGAGTGAAATAACTCAATTAAGTTAGGTCTAGGTCAATTGAACTCTCACTGAGTCCAATTGGACAGTGTGTGCTGAGATCAGGGCTCAATTGGACTCAATGAGTCCAAGTGAATAGGCTGATGGAATTGACTAAGATCCAAGTCAATTTGGTTTAGTGAGGACCTAATTAGGTCCTTAGGGAGGTCTAGAGGTGATGTACTAGAGTTAGGGTATCTTAATTTAGGTTCCTATGGGGTTGGAATTGGGTTTAGGGAGCTAGAGTTCCAAGATCAAGGCTTGAATTCCAAAACAGGAACTGGAGGATAGTATCAGACGTCTAATAAAGTTGTCAGACATCTTATAATAAAAAATCAGAAGTCCAAACTTATTGTCTAGACGTCCAATCAGAATCAGGAGGGATTCTAAGTTCTGTCTTGGGTATTCTGTAGAAATTGGACATCTGGCCAAGTGTCTGGACGTCTAATAACACTGCAGAGGTGGGTTTAAGGTGTGCGGGAGTTGGCTAAGGGTTCTGGATGTTCTATAACTCATCTCGATGTCCAGATAGGGGCTAGAATTAGGATTTTAAGGTTTCCTAGGGTGTGGTGACCTAATCTAAGGGTGGTTAAGGCTTGGGGAGGCTTCTAGGCTGTCCTAGGGTTAGGATGGACCTAAGTTCTTCACAATTTACTACTTTATTCTTACTTAATAGAATAGCATACCTTAACTCCCTTACATTATTATCTATTGCATCTAATCTAGGTCTTCCACTCCAGCTCTACTGCAACACCAGTTATTCTTTATTCTTCAGATCTAGCTTTAGATCCAGCTTCAAATCTAGCTTCTGATCAGCTTATTACCTACAATTGACATAATGACCTAATTAGTACATTATAGCATTATTTTATGCATAGCTAAAAGAAAGCAGTAAAGGTGCTAGTAATGTTTATGCATGCATGAATTACCCTAACTTATGCTAAATCTTAGCCTAATTTAGGTTAATTAGGACCTATGATTGCTACGCAATCAGCGAGTTTTCCTATTTTCTATTTTTCTGACCATTATACATACCATTGTGAGTATTTCTTTCTTAGTCTTTAGTATAGTTTGTATTTTTGCATTTAGCTAGTTTAAAAAATTAAAAAAACACAAAAATACTCATCCTTCTTGACTAGCAGCGACATGTTTTAAGCATACACTCCTAGGAGTGCACATACCTGCAAGTTTTATTGCGATCTGACTCGGGAAATTTTTCTACTATTTTTCTTGCATCAGTGGGAAAACACGCAAAACCCACGTAGATCCCTGTCTTGGAGTAAATAAACAAGACCATATTCTTGTTGAAATTACCTAAAAAGCTGACACTTTACTTCTGTCTATCATTTTTCTAAAAAGATTAAGTGAAAAGAGGATAATAAAATTTGTGACTCGATCTTTTTGTAGAATGCATGCGGGTTTTTATGCTATCGTCTGTTGCATGCTATCACACACACAGCGCAATCACTAGAGTCACACGAGTCTGATTTTTTCTACCTCTCCTCTTTGCACCTCTTAGGGCTTTGGTTGAAGATCAACAAGTCTGTCTCACTACTAGAGCCCTGGGGAGCCAGTAGTGAGCGGTCTCGATCCTAAACCTTAGACCTTTGAGCTTTAAGGATACGCACTTGTGTAGACACGAGTTTAGGATGCGTATTTTGATATTGATATTATACTTGTTTGCGTCCAAATTACTTTGCGTATTCTAGGACTCTCTTCTTTCCTTTGAAAGAAGAGAAAAATCCGCTTTTTCATGCTGTTTGCGGATCTTGTTTGTTGCTCTTTTTAGTGGCGTGAGTGTGTCTTTGCACATTTTTTTTGGTTTATGCACGGGAGGCGATCCCTGAAACTGTCTCTCGTATCTCCGTTGACGGGTATTCCTAGACCAGTTGCATTGAGGCAACCAACAAATTTCCCATCTGATACATCTGCTTTTTCTGCATTTGATCCTATGGACCAATTGTAGAACCAAAATCCCAAGCTCCCTTCTTCTTCTGGTCAGGGGGAGATGCCACCTTTTGATGTTCATGAGGTGCTCCTGAACCAGAATCTTCAAATGCTCGAGCAGAACCATCAAATTAATATGTTGACAACTACTCTTCATAATTTGCAAAATCTACAAGCCCATCCTCCACCTCGACCTGAGGTGGGTTTTGATATCCTTGATTTACCGATCCCTCATCCTAGGCCTCTACTTCGAGAGTATTAAATCCATCTAATGCACAAGTAGAGCCTAATGTTAGGATTCCCATTAGGGAAAATGACCCAGAGTTAAAGCCAAATATTATAGGTCTAATCCCACACTTTCATGGATTTGCATCCGAGGATCCATTTCAACACATTGAAGATCTTAAGAATCTATCTCAAACTCTTGGACCTCGAAATCAAAGCCGGGAAATCCTACTCATGAAGATGTTCTCCTTTAGCATTAAGGATAAGGCTACCTACTGGTATAGAACAATTGCAAGACCAATCTCAACTTGGGCTGAACTCGAATCTACATTTTTGAAGAAATTCTTCCCTATTGGTCACACCAATGCATTAAGGCGAGCTATCACGACTTTTACTCAAAATCAAGGAGAACCAATTCATGAAACATGGAAGCGCTTTCATGAATTACAAAGGAAATGCCCACATCACGACATCCCTCATTGGCAACTAATGCATATCTTCTATTATGGATTGCAAGGGGGCATTTGCAATCTAGTCAATGCCTCTTATGGAGGAAATTTCCTAAATCGCGACACAGAATCCACCTCAGAATTGCTTGAAGGGATGGTAGAAAACTTGATCAACAATGTATCAATGTCACAATTCACGCGGGGCACCAATACAGCGCATCAAAACCCATAGAAGGGCATTCATGAGATTGGTAATTCGTCCAGTTCCAAGGATTTAGAGATTATAGCAGAAAAATTGGAAAAAGTCAACATTGTAGCGAAGCATCTTGACAAGGTCCGAAACACGATGAAATCTCTTACGCCTCTTCTCACTACGCAAAATCACACGCATTTACCTATTCCGCAAATTCCCATGGGGAGGAAATTTGTGAATAATCTGGATTCGAGAGATCCATCTTCCTTGGTTTTCTATCTACTCCTGCATCAACCCAAGGAGGGACCTTTGTCCTACAATCTTTCCTACCTCTGTCCCCACTTCCTATTTTTGCAGAAAACACACCTTATCCTTCATATTTAAATGCCATTCAGGGATATGCACCAAGATCGAACCCATATTCTAATACCTATAATCCTGGATGGCGTAATCACTCGAATTCCTCTTGGTCTGACCATTCACAAAGACCATCATATCCGACTCAAACCAGACAAAACCCGCCTACGTTACTGTTTCAGCAACCAAATACGAGGCCATTTTACGTGTGTTCGCAGAACCTCACAGGGCCAAATAGAGACTCCCAGCTTGACCAGATTTTGTGAGCTGTGACTAAGAGCCAGCGACAGAATGCTGAGGCTCTTGTTAAAGTACAATGGCAATGTTCGGTAGAATTAGCTGATCTTAGGGGCCAAATCACGCAGTTACCTAAATCTCGTCAGCTAGGGGCCCTTCCATCTCAGCCAGTTCCAAACCCTAGGAATATCCAGCAGAGACCACACTCGGGCGTTCAAAATCCGAATCAGGGACATGTCCATTTCCTTAATCAAATACCCCTGAATCAAAATCCGAATCAGAATCTACCCTCTGCTATTCATGATTACAAGAATCTAAATTAGCAGCAATCTTTTTCAAATCAATGCAACCAGCAGCCTCTACTCTCTAATCCATCTTTCCAGCACCAGCAAGCATCTTCTTCTTGACCAGCTTCTTCTTCTCATGTGGGTATTAACTTTGTTACAACCCACCGTGGAACTTCCACTAGGGATCCAGTTTATCCAAGGAACTTATCCCAAGACCTTAGTACATCTAGAATGACCACTGTTTCTACACCTATAAGAGGTGCAAAACCCGATCCCGCAGTTCCTGCTAATTCGCAAGATCTGGGAAATACCTTAGTAGAACAGGAAATCCAAGTCTCATTTCCAGAAGCTTTGAAGAAGATTAGGAAATAAAAATAACCTGTTACATTAGATGAGGATTTAGTTAAATTTTTTTAACAGGTACATATTAATATCCCACTCCTAGATGCTATCAAACACATTCCGACTTACGCGAGATTTCTCAAGGAGTTGTGTACTCCCAAGTGTAAGCCGAAGAAAGGAAGCACTGTGGTACTCTCAGAGCATGTGAGCTCTATCATCTCGAGTATGCTTCCTTTGAAAAAGAAAGATCCAGGATCTCCATTTATTTCCTATATAATTGCGGACTAGTGTTTTAATAGAGCCCTCCTAGATTTAGGAGCATCTATTAACCTCATTCTTTCATCTTTGGTAGATCATTTCCAAATAGAAAACCTTACATCTACCAATGTGACTTTACAATTAACTGAAATATCTATTAAGTCACTTAAGGGAATGTTGGAGGATATAATTGTAAGAGTTCGGGACTTTTATTTTCCGGTGGATTTTATTGTACTTGATATGGAAGTACCCGAACACATTAGAGATACCCCAATTATTTTAGGGAGATACTTTTTGGCCACTGCAAAGGCCAACATAGATTGTGAATCTGGAAAGATTGGATTGAAATTTGGGGAGAAGACAATTAAATTGGATATATTTAGAGCTTCTAGAGGATTGGATTGCAATTGGATTGAGGGAATTAGATCTATTTTAGTTTTTGAGGATGACCTTAGTTCCCTAGAACTAGAGAACACATCTTTTGATATCTTATACCCTCAAAACAAAAACCCGCTAACAGAATCTACACTTGACCCTGAATCTGAATCTCATGACTCATTTCATTCACTTTTTGCAATCGAAAATCCCACCCTAAATCCTGTTGTTGATCCTACTCCTGCATTAGAATTGAAGCCATTGCCTGATAATTTTAAATATGTTTATCTAGAACCTAATCAAACATATCCTGTAATCATTAATTCTCATCTTTCTGAATCACAAGAATTGAAATTGATCAAGGTTTTATCAGATCATAAGAAGGCAATTGGGTGGACTTTACACGATCTCACCAGGATTAGCCCTAATTTTTGTACTTATCGCATCTATATTGAAGATGGGGCACGACCTTCAAGAGAAGCTCAAAGATGCCTGAATCCAAATTTAAAGGAGGTCGTAAAGAAAGAAATAATCAAGTGGCTAGATGCTGACATTATTTATCCTATATCTGATAGCCCTTGGGTGAGTCCAATTCAAGTGGTACCTAAAAAGGTAGGACTCACCAAAATCAAGATTGAATTTGGAGAAACCATTCCCACACGAATTGCGAATTTGACACAGGTTTGCATTGACTATCACAAGCTCAACACAGTTACAAAGAAGGACCACTTTCCTTTGCCATTCATTGATCAGATCGTTGAGAGATTAGCTGGTAATAGGTTCTTCTGCTTTTTGGATGGTTACTCTAGATATAATCAGGTAGCAATTTATCCCGAAGATCAAGAGAAAACAACTTTCACCTGCCCCTTCGGAACCTTTGCTTTCCGAAGAATGCCATTTGGGCTTTGCAACACACCCGCAACTTTTTAGCATTGCATGTTAGCCATTTTTACCGAGATGGTGGGTGAATATATGGAGGTTTCTATGGATGATTTTTCAATCTACGAGGAAACATTTGATATCTGTCTGGATAATTTGTCGAAGATTCTCAAGAGATGTATAGAAGTGAATCTTGTCCTTAGTTGGGAGAAGAGCCATTTTATGATTCCAGAGGGCATTGTACTTGGCCACCTTGTGTCTAAGCGAGGTATCCAAGTAGATCGAGCCAAGATCAATCAAATTTCAAATCTTCCAATTCCTGACTTGATCAAAGGCATCAGATCTTTTCTCGGGCATGTGGGATTTTATAGAAGATTTATACTCGATTTTTCGAAGATTGCCCGACCACTTACAAACCTCGTCACAAAGGATACGACTTTTGAAATGAGTGAGGAGTGTATATCTGCATTTGAGACATTGAGAGATAGAGTTACACAAGCTCCGATCTTGCAACCACCTAATTAGGATTTACCATTTGAAATCATGTGTGATGCATCAGATTACGCAATTGGAGCTGTTTCGGGATAGAAAATCGAGAAGAATCCGGTAGTGATTTACTATGCTAGTAAGACTTTGAATGAGGCACAAAGGAATTACACAGTTACGGAAAAGGAATTACTAGCGATAGTATTTGGATTAGAAAAGTTTAGATCTTATATACTCGGATCTCAAATCATTGTGTACTCTGATCACTTAGCTATTCGACACCTTCTATCTAAAAAGGACACAAAACCTAGGTTGATCAGATGGATCTTGCTTTTGCAAGAGTTTGACCTAGAAATTCGTGATAAGGTGGGATGATAGAATGTTGTTGTCGACCATCTTTCCCGCCTTCCTTTTGATACTATTGAATCATCTCCTCCAATCACTGAGCACTTTCCTGATGAACATCTTTTGACTATATCGTCAGATCTTCCTTGGTATGCAGATATTGTTAACTATTTGGTTACACATCAATTCCCACTAGACTGGGACGGGAATCGCAAATCAGGACTCAGATCAGAAGCCAAATACTTTTTTTGGGAAGACCCGTATCTTTTCTGACTCTGGAATGATCAAATCATTAGGCATTGTGTTACTTCTTCTAAGATTGATTCTATCCTTTCTTTTTGTCATGACCAGGCTTGTGGTGGTCATTTTTTTGGTCGTAAGACCGTTGCAAAAGTTATGCAATGTGGGTTTTATTGGCCCACTTTATTTGCAGATTCACAGACGTATTATAAGGCATGTAGCAGCTGCAAACTCTTGGTAGCATGTCCCGAAAAGACATGATGCCTCTGAATCCGATTGTCGTCTATGAAATCTTTGATATTTGGGGCATAGATTTTATGGGTTCGTTCCCATCCTCTTTTGGCTTCGAGTATATTTTAATTGTTGTTGATTATGTTTCTCGTTGGATTGAAGCCATACCCACATGCACAAATGATCATCGAGTTGTCATTCCTTTTATACAGAGTCACAAAATGCAAGAGAAAGTAACCATTAAAATGTTGGGTTTAAATTCTCAACACAGTTAATTAAGTTATTTAGGCTTAATTGAGTGCAAGAGAAAGTAACTTAGGTTAACTTGATTTTATGTCGGTTGTGTAGTATAGGGTTAAACTAACCTAACATTTTATTTTTTTTAATTCTTTTTTAACTGGTTGAATCCAGGTCATTCACTGGGAGGCATAACTTATCTTAATTCACCATTAAATCCTAAACATAAATTGCTAATTACTTAATCAATTAGAATTATAAGTAGATTAATTTAAGAATATGAATTTTTCAAAAAGGATATTTACTTAAAAGCATGCAAAATTCCATAAGGAAAAACATATTTACACATGTGATTTGTCATTAAAAAGTAAGTAAACATGTTCATTACACTAATTTCATCTTATTTACAAAAGATTAAGGCAAGAAAAAGAGATTCAAATGAATACAAATGCCTTATTACATCAATTAAGCTAAAGAAACATATTATTGAAGTAAAAAAAATACAAAATTAGATGTCCTAATCTCTTTTATTTTCATCATTTCTTTCTTCTTTAATCTTTAGCCTCTTCTCTTCTGTTATGTCTATTCTGCCATCTCTCTCTCTTTCCTTTACTCTTTCTTTACCTCTCTGTCATCTCTTCTTCCCTGTATTTCTCTTAACCCTCCTCTCTTCCTTTTTCTTTCAACTCTTTAACTGTGCATGTTAACCACACTTGAACCAAAAATTTTGTTTTCTGATTGGCGGCTCAGACCGATCGGGGATACACAGCACCCCTCTCAGGTTGGGATCAAACCCTACTGGGTCTGAGCCTAGTTAAAGATTTTTCTTCTTAAATTATTTCTTAAGTTTAGAATCCAGTACATTTACTTCACTTGCACGTAGATTGGGTAATGGATCTTTGAAGAAAATCAATAAGCATTTTTAGTCTACTGAACCCTTCGACAGTTAATAGAGAGTCAGGCATATTATCTTCTAGTAGATCCACCTCATATTTGTGAGAAGAAAGTAGAGAGATTACTGGTGCGCTAAGTCTAGTGCAAGGACTCTTTAAATTTTGGACAATTAGATGATGATACTTCAGAGTTAGGCATAGTTTTCACTCTCTGCTCTTGTGTGCGTACATTGTGTAAATTCCTAATAGTCACCAAATAAGGCAGATACACAGAGATTGAGTCTTAATAAAGCTATGACTGTGGTGGATGGTTACGATCGTCCTTCATAGAGTCCTCGGCTGAAGGAGGGTAACAGTGTCAAAGGTCAGAAATACGCTTGTCTTATCCATTCCTTCCCGGTATTGAGAGTAGGCACTTCCACCAAATAAGCCACACAATATCCACTTGACCATCATCATCCTTAATAATGTCTCATAAATAAAAGTCTGCATCATGTTATGTTGATTTATAAAGAAAGAAAAAAAAAGAAAAAGGAAAAAAAAAGAAAGAAACAATTATATTAAGAAAAAAAAAGAGAAAAGAGAAAGAAAAGAAAAAGAAAAGAGTCCAAGTTTATAGTTTTATCTTCGTGACGATATTTTTGAGGCAACAAAAACACCTATCGCGATCAACCAAATATGACCCATACCTACCTTTCAGTATTTCGGATTACCCGAATACTGGCTAAGGACTTTAACTTAGTTGTAGAGTTATTAGGACTTTAATTGAAGTGTGAATGCCATGTAAGGCCACTAAATAGTGAGTACATTTACAAAATCTGGTGAGATCTGTGATCTCAGAAAGAAAAGAAGGAAAAGAGTGAGCACAAAGGAATATCAAGAGAGCACAGTTGTTTAGCCGCTCTCCGAGTTGACTTGTTTAATAGTCTAGAGATCTAGAGTCTGTAGTACTATATTACATGTAAAACCAAATAAGTGTGTACCACCAAATACGAATCTATTCAACTCAGTATCTCCTACCTAAGCCAAAAAGTCGGGGTCAAATTTCATATTATTTTCTGCTTTATCCCCAAGTGAAGTAGTTGCCTATCCCGATAGAATTATTTACCAAAGGATAAGTATGAACTACAAATGTAAGTTGGTTATTTTCACTTAGATCCATTCTTAGGTTATTGTCACTTCACATTTGTCTAGATATCTAAATTTTTGGAATAAGGACAGAAGAAATCTTCTGATTACTTCTATTATTTTTCATTTTTGCTCGGGACTAGCAAAACTTAGGCATGGGGGTATTTGATAAGTCCAATTTATTAGACTGCTAATTACGCTTAAGAACACTCAAGTTGGGAATTGAATTACATTTCGAACGCGCATTATACTATAATATTAATTAAACTCGAATTTTGACATTCCTATATTTTTAACCCAATGCATATGCTCCATTGATCATTTGTTGACATATTACTTATATATATATTTATGTGCAGGTATCTTCAAATTTGATAAAGAAAAAAAATCAAAGTTGAAATGCTCGATTGAAACAACCTCCTCCCCTTTTCTCTCAACTGTAGGATTTTTTTTAACCAAAGAACGGCCACGCCAGGGGGGGGATCATCTCTATCTCTTCCTTTTTCCCTTCGGGGGTCACCACCTACACCACCATCATCATGGCCTGGGCAAACACTGTGGAGATGGTGAGCATTGTGGACCATGCTTAAAGCTTGCATGCTTCTAACCTTCACCGAAGGCACACGCACAGCGCCCTCTTCCCTACTTCTTCTCCTTCCTCACCCTTCTTTCTCCCCTATTTCACCTTCAGTGTGAACATACAGCCAACACACCACCATCACACCCCACCACAGCAACAACTGGCCACCATCTTCCTCTTCTTGCAGCCTCACCTTGCCCTTACGATCGCTGCTCCCTCACGAGCGACAGCAGGCTTCGCGCCTTCCCTCACCTGTGGAACAGAGGCCACGTCGGTTCCTTCACTTTCCCTCTCCAATGACAAATACGCCCACAACAACACCCTCTTCTCTCCGCAAGTCCTCCCAGCTCTCTCCTCGATCGCGACTTCAAGATGAAACCATAGCGTAGCATCACCAGCCAACCTCCACCGCCCACGCCGCCAACAAGCGACCACATCGTCGTAGCTAGCACCCAACAGTTGCAGGTCATCGACTCCGGTGACCGTCTCCAATCGCCTCAGTTTGCGCCACCACTGCTGCTGGGTTTCCCTCCAGAGAACCTTCACGTGCAACCTTACCGACGGGCGAGCCCTCCTCCGTGAGTATCGTTCACCCCCTGCAAGTCTGCTATTTTGATGGCAATTAGAATTTACCATATATGCCATTGCTAGTAACTATATCAATATTTAAGGGATTATTTTATTTAGGGAAATTTGCATAGATATTCTTGTAATCAGGTTTAATTGTCTATTGTTATGCATGAAGATTCTAACTTTTAAAGTAGGGAACATCGGTTATAATGAATCGATTAAGTAACCTCTACGAGTTTATTTGGTTCGATCCTCCCTGTGGATACGACCTTTTTACTGTGGTTTAAATTAATATCTATTTTAATCTTTGATTGAGAGATTTCCACCACATAAATTACAGTGATAAATCATTCTATTGCTATTTTAATCAAGTGAAATACTCTTGCATCAAGCAGTGCTTCTTCTCCTGAACCCCTGGATAGTGTTTTGGGAGCTATGCAGATTTTTCTCCAAAAATCCACCAAATAGTGTGAGATGAGAATAGAAAGTACTGGTGCTCTAAGAATAGTGCAAGGAATCTGGAATCCTAGATAATTGGATGATGATACTCAAAGATTAGGCATAGTTTTTGCTCTCGGTTCTTGCGTATACATTTTGTGTGAAATTTTGAGAGCCACCAAATAAGGCAAATACACAAAGAGCGAGTTTTCATAAAACTAGGACTAAGGTGGATGGTTACGACCATTCTTTACAGAATCCTCGGCTGAAGGAGGGTAATGATGTCAAGGTCAGAAATACACTGCCCTATCCATCTCTCCCGATGCCGTGAGTAAGCACTTCCACTAAATAAGCCATCCAATGTCTCTTGAGTAACACCAATCCCTAATAATGCCTCCTCAATAAAGTTCATGGATGTGTGCTAGTTGTGTTATGTTGAAAAAAAAAAAAGAAAGAGAGAAAAAAAAAGAAAAAAAATGATGAAAAGAGTGAAAAATTGAAAAAAAAATAGAAATAGAAGAAAAAGCAAAGAAAAAAAGAGTGAATATTTAGTGTTTATTTCAGTTGCATTGAGGCAATACCACCAAATAAATTTGAAATCCACCAAATATGGCCTTAATCGACCTTTCTTGTGTTTCTGACCGCCGGAATATTGGCTGAGGAATTCTGACTTAGTGTTAGAGTTATGGGAACTCAATTAAAGTGTTAATGCCAAGTGAGACCACCAAATACAGGTCATATGTGTGAATCTGGTGAGATTGTGAGCTTTAAGAAAAAGAAAGAAAAGAAAAGAAAAAGAAAAAGAAAAAGAGAGAATGAATACAAAGGAACCAAAAGAGAGCATAGTTTTCTTCATTTTTCTCTAAGTTGAGTTATGTAATAATTTGGGAATCTAGATTCTATAGTACTAATCTCTATGTAGCACCAGTCGAGAGTGAAACACCAAATATATAATCTTTTCCCTCTAAGATTCTCTACCTAAGCTTAAAGTCAGGCGGAATTCATAGAATATCTTGAATACCCCAAGGGAAGAAGTCCGCCTATCCCACTATAATTTTTACTAGGGGTCAAGTACAGACTTTAGAGATGAATCAGGTCTTTCACTCAAATCCATTGCAAAAGCTACGTAGCAGCACTTTCACATTTGTCTGAATTTCTAGAGCATAGAATGAAAACAAAAAGAAGAAAAATCTCTAGGCATACACTTGATAAAATAATCAATCCCTTAGGGACCCTTCTGTGAATAATTTAGTCTCGCATTTGCTACGGACTAGCAAGATTTAGGCATGGCGCCATTAAACTACAGTTACCTCCCCGGCAACAGTGCCATTAAAATGTTGGGTTTAAATTCTCAACACAGTTAATTAAGTTATTTAGGCTTAATTAAGTGCAAGAGAAAGTAACTTAGGTTAAGTTGATTTAATGTCGGTTGTGTAGTTTAGGGTCAAGCTAACCTAACATTTTAGATTTTTTTATTCTTTTTTAATTGGTTGAGTAGAGGTCGTTCACTGGGAGGCATAACTTATCTTAATTCACCACTAAATCCTAAACATAAATTACTAATTACTTAATCAATTAAAATTATAATTAGATTACTTTAAGAATATGAATCTTCCACAAAGGATATTTACTTAAAAGCATGCAAAATTCCATAAGGAAAAACATATTTACACATGTAATTTGTTATTAAAAAGCAAGTAAACATGTTCATTACACTAATTTCATCATATTTACAAAAGATTAAGGAAAGAAAAAGAGATTCAAATGAATACAAGTGCCTTATTACATCAATTAAGCTCAAAAGACATATTATTGAAGTAAAAAAAATACAAAATCAGATGTCTTAATCTCTTTTATTTTCATCTTTTCTTTCCTCTTTAATCTTCAGCCTTAATTCTTCTTCTCTTCTATTCTGTCTATTCTGGCATCTCTCCCTCTTTCCTTTACTCTTTCTTCACCTCTCTGTCGGCTCTTCTTTAAGCTCTTCTTCACCTCTCTGTTAATTCTCTTAACCTTCCTCTCTTCCTTTTTTCTTTCAACTCTTTAACTGTGCAAGTTAACCACACTTGAACCAAAAGTTTGGTTTTCTGATTGGTGACTCGGACCGGTCGGGGATACACAGCACCCCTCTCAAGGTGGGACCAGACCCTACTGGGTCTAAGCCTAGTTTGTATTAGGTGGTTTATTTTCGATTCACATCATCATGCATAGTCTCCGGCCTCCTAGGCCCACACACATGCCCGCTCATGGGCTCACGTTCACACCCATAGGCATACACACACTCGGGCACGTGCACCACACGCACCCACACACACACATATGCTCATTGTGCGCCTAGCGCTAACGACCGGTAATGCCCATACACTTTTTGCTTTTATTCTAGGCGACGCTTCTAATTCTACCGAAGTAGGACTAAGTCCGCTCGAGACCAAACTTTGGTTAAGGATTCCGGCTGGCTCAGAGCTCCAAATCAAGCAAACAAGGGCTCGTTGGAAAGCTTTAAAGTTGCACTACAAGATTATAGCATCAATTTGATGCTAAAAATAGAACTTTCCCTTTGATTTAAAGGGTGGAAGTTGAAGGTTTTTACGGCCATTCTGGCCTGCAGAAATGCAACTCAGGTCTAAGGACCTGCAGTAAGGTTTTTGACCTCAAATGAGGTCCTGAATCATCTCAGTAGATGATTCTGCACCTATTGGTGAAGGGTTGGAGTGCTAAGAGGCTTAAGGAAGAAGAAGAAGCTCAAAAGCTTCTTATAGAAGCTTCAGAGCTCCAATTTGAGCTCTGATTAGCTCGACAGATAGCTAAGGGTCAGTAGCACCCAATCAAACAACCTCTGAAGGTTGTAAAGATTCTAGCTGGGCAACATTTTCATCTGAATCTCACTAGAAATGCACTGAAGTCAGTATTGGGTTCAAATGAACCCAAACTGAATAGAAATTGAATTTACATGAAATCCTAACTTAAACTTATCCAAATCAAATCTAAATCATTTAGAAACATCCTAGGAATCATTTTTAATCATCCACTAACCTAATTGATGTCTCAATCATCAGATTAGACCTGAGGTTGACCATTAAGCCTCATAATTTGACTTTCTTCATTAGGCTCATTCAAATGAAAATAATACCTCAGATTAACTCTATTTCACCTCAGGAACTGATTTAGGGTCTCATGAAGATATTTCAACCAGGAATTCTAGGGTTTTAGGTCTGTCGCCTGAGATCCTAAATGAGTTTGTTCAACAGAACAAACAACAACTTTTATAAGTAAAAGATCCATAGGACTAACCTCAGAGCACCTTCTTGATGCTTCTAGACCTCTTACACTAAACCTAACCCTAACCAACAGTCATCTTTAACTCCGCCGGAGTTGGAGAAGACAGTAGCCTATATAGAGCTCCAGACGTCAAAACATCAAAATAAACATCAAAACAGAATCCTTAGATAATTCATAATTAATCTGGAGCTCCACATGAAGTTCTATGGGCTGAAGACTATTTTTGACTCGCCGGAGCTCGTCGGAGCTGCGGTGAGTCCGGACAATGGCTGACAATGTGTAAAAGTTATTAAAATAAGCCATTAAGGATCTAAAAAGTTTCTTTAGGTTGCAAGGAACCTTAGAAGCTCATTAATTAACTCAATTGATGATTAAAATAAAAGATATGCAATGAATTCATAGAGTGTGATTTGAGTTTGCTAGAACTCAGTCAAGTTCTCTCACTTAATTGAGTACAGAGAACAAGTCAGTGGGGTGTGGCGATGGTGTACAGGTGATTAATTAGATGGAGAAACTCCTCCTGAGC
This sequence comes from Thalassia testudinum, assembly GCA_037157565.1. NCBI lineage: Eukaryota > Viridiplantae > Streptophyta > Magnoliopsida > Alismatales > Hydrocharitaceae > Thalassia > Thalassia testudinum. The sequence goes on from JAZHRO010000049.1 coordinate 28,003,351, forward strand.
CGCCATTGACAGCGAGCTCAGGAGGTTGAGTGAAATTTAGGCGTTTTAGATGTAAGTGATTATTAATCAAAATAATATGAAAATTGGGGCCCTTAGATGATGAAAAGGTGATGGATGGCCTCAGTGCATGTGAATTTCCCTCGGTGACCTCTATCATGGACAATGGAAGCAACCGGTGAAGGTGGAGGTGGATTAGGCATTTTAGGTGATAAAATTAAGAAATCAATGTGCCAGATATGATCATGGAAGATTATAGAAGGTGATCAGTGAATTCAAAAGATAAAAAGATGCTCCAGTTAAGCTCAAAGAGCTTGCCGGAGTTGAGGAAGATGATGGAAAGAACCATCATTAATCCTAACTAAACTACCTAATTAACTACACTAATTACTCTATCTTACCTATCCTACTATTACCTAGACGAAAGGGGGCAAGGAGTCTCCGTCGAAGGTCGTAATGGAGGAGGAAATTAGAGGAGTGGAGGAAGAAGTCTAGAGAGTGTTGGCGAGAAGTAGAGGTGAAGTCCGTCGTTGGCACTTTGTCAAAAGACTTAGCGGACGGCGACGGAGATCAGAGGTGAGTGGAAATGATCGGATGAAGACGGTGGAAGCGAGAGAATGTCACCAGATTTGGAGCGAATAGCCTATCTATTAGCTCAGTAGGGGGAGAGGGCAGGGAGCTAACTTTTTGAAATCGGAGAGGTGGAGGGGTATTTATAGGTTGTGGCAGCTGAGAAGGAGGATGAACCTAGACAGTGTAGAGTCTAGGTGTGAGGTAACCATCGACGTCTTCTCCGATGCCGATGAGGTTATCTTCGAACCCTAATTAGGATTGTAGCTTCATCTAGACTGATGGATGGAAAGGTGGCGGTGAGCGTAAGCTCCAGGAGCTTGGCAGAGGTGGACGAGCATCAGATGAACGGTGATCGGCGGGTGACAATACCTCCTGTAGTCAGCCGTCAAAATGGCTGAAGAAGAAATGAAGGAGAAGATGTATACAGGGACCTGAATGCGAGGAAAGCTAAGGACCTAAGTGAAGGAAAAGGACTTGATTGAAATAAAACCTAAGGACTAAAACATAAACTAAGGTTTTCAAGGATTATTTTAATTTAAATCTTTTTCAACTTTTTATATATTATTATAAATTAGGAAAATATTATATATAAGCCTTGGATTTACATTTTTAACCTTTTTAGCTTAATTTATTTAATTAAGTAAATTTACTTAAGTTATTACATACTTAGGTATAAATTATGCTTAAGTTGATTAACACATTAATTAGGTAAATAATTAATGATATTTCGAGTCCATTTATTAATTAAATTATTAATAATATTAATTGGCTAATTATTTAGCATTTTTAACTTATTTTAAGGTCCTTTAATGATTTATCCCTTATTCTATAATTAACCCTTATATATACATATTCCTAGCTAATTAACTAAGAAGACTAGTTAATTAGGGGTAATTAGAAGCCATGATGAGCCTCTCATCACTTACCACCCTCAGACAAATGGACAGGCCGAGGTCTCCAATCGGGAGATCAAAAATATTTTGCAGAAAACCGTTAGGCCTGATAGGAAGGACTGGACCCAAAAGCTAGATGATGCTCTTTGGGCCTACCGTACAATGTACAAAATGCCTATTGGTATGTCTTCGTTCCATCTAGTGTTTAGTATGGCGTGACACTTATCTGTAGAACTTGAACACCGAGCATTTTGGGCCAACAAGAAATGTAATGTGGACCTTGAGTTGGCTGGGAAAACTAGGAAACTCCAACTATTTGAGTTGGAGGAGCTTCGAAATGATGCTTATGAAAATGCAAGAATCTATAAGGCAAGGACCAAAGCTCTCCATGACCAAATGATTTCACGTAAGTGTTTTGAGCTGAACAAGAAGGTCTGGCTTTTCGATTCTCGATTGAAGCTTTTCCCCGAAAAACTTAGGTCTAAGTGGGACGACCCGTTCGTTAATGAGCAGATTTTCCCTAACGAGGTCATCAAAATCTCTGACCCAAAGACGAGTAATATTTTCAAGGTCAATGGATAGTATCTCAAACCCTTTGTTGACCATGTGCTCCCTAAACCCATCTCGGACAAGGTTTCTCTTACTTTGCCTTAACCACTGTGGGCTGATCATCGCCCAGCTGAAGGCACTAAACTTAGCACATGTAAAGACTGTTCCAAGCTGACCAGAGTCTTATGGAAACCAGGTGCTATTCTTCCACTTCTACTCTCCTGCATGCTTTCATTTTGAATAATGAGGACATTGAAATAGATAAGCATGGGGGGGGTGGAAATATCTCATAATCATTTTATCAGCTTTAACAGTAATTTCCTGCTTTCCTTTATTTTATTAAAAAAAAATAGAATTAGGAGATGAGAACTTATGCATTAGGAGTTGCAAACTTTAGGAATTGATACTTTGAGACCTGAACACTTAGACTCTTCAGGTCTTCGGACTTAATTAGCATGGGTGTCCACTTGAATGTGGACTTAGTCTTGAGTCCTTGCCAATTCAAATTCATTTTTAATTTGGCTAATAACTTGGGATGATAAATATGCGACTTATCAACCCACCCTCTGATTTGGGGGGACTTTAAGCCTGAGCATCTATACACATTTTTTGCACTGACTCACTTTTAAGCGGTTTCTTTGGAAATTGGGTAGCTAATGAACTATCTAGGGTGGTATGGCTGGCAAGTTGTCGGTGGTAACAGTTCATCGGTCAGTTGTCTAGAGCCCAGTCACAAGACCATTTTCATTGTACTGCCTTTAGGTAAATCTTAGATCAGGAAAGCCACCTACTTAAAAAAAAATAGAGAAAAGAAAATATAGGAAAAAATAGAAAAAAGGGAAAATAAAAAAACAAATAAAATCACACTTCATCGCACGAGTATGGCTGGCAAGTTATCGGTAGTAACAGCTCATCGGCCAATTGTCCAGAACCCAGCTCACAAAAAAAAATGCACAATAATTCCCAAAACACTTAGGGAAGAAGCGGGGGAGTAGAATAAATCGGGGAGATATACACTGAGTTCGCCCTTGTGTTGACCCCATAAATAAACGTAAGGAGAAAGCTACCGTTTGAAAAGATAAACCTCTAGGCAAGGTCACTTAGGGTCGTAGAAACCCGAAGTCCATTTTAACGGCCGCTTAGTGAGTCTTTCACTATTTTCACAAGATGCTTAGCACTTAGAGTCCTTTTTGAGTCTTAGGTGGGTCGGGTAGCTATAAAAAGTTATCCCGGACTCTCAAACTCCAAAAGTACAAAAAAATTAGAAAAGAAGAAAAATAAAAAAATGTATTTCCCTTTTCAAATAAGGCAAGGGCTTGGATGGTCTGCATTCTGGCAGGCACCCGGACACTATTGAGTTTTCGTAATTAGGTATTGGGGTTAAGATTTTCTAAAGCAATCAACGAATTTTGCCTAAATACTCGAATCTTGATTCTACTTTTATACATAGCATTTAGGTCCATTTTTTCTAGGGACTAGCAAAAAGTAATCATGAGGGTATGATAAGCACATATAAATTCATCATAAAATGCTTATTTATAATAGTTCCTAGGCAGAGCATTGCATATCATGATATAAATATTGCATAAACATCCATTGCATTGCATCTAGGATAGTTGTATATTATGTACATTAATTCCATCATTTTACATGGTCAGGAGGCAGTGTGACATCCTTATGGGCCTCGGATGAAGAATTCGATCGTACGGATGGATTCAGAGCAACGATCGTAGTCCATCAGCGTGGGAATTGCCCAGATCTGAGCTCTATAGCACCCTCCACAAGAAGAAGAAGATGGACGACCCAGATGGCGCCATGTGGTGCCATCTAGGCCGCCCCACCTGAGCCAAGGATCCTCTAAGCCCGCCACAAGATCAAATCCCAGCCGTTGGATCTCAATCCAATGGCTGAGCAATCGCCCTCACTGCGCGGGCACGACTCTTCTTCGCATCACACCAGCAGGCGTGGCACAGCGGTGAGGGGAAGCGCTCTCAAAGAGCGGGTGAGAGATCGAGTCACGATTCGTCGCACCCCGCTACAGTGTCAAATGTAATAGCACTGCCTGATCGTGATCGAGCAGTCGAGGTTCCCCACGCGTGATCCAATGCCACCCGCCGACGTGAAGGCGCATGCCAGATCACATGCATGCCATCTGAGGCGTGCATTTAAGTTTCCCACGTGAAGTGCCAGCCGTTCGATCTCCTCAATCGCATAAGGTGGGTGATTCAAGTCAACGCGTACGTGATCTGCGGGCACATCTCGACCGTGCAATGTGGCATCCAACGTTAGCCAGCGCATGCGCCAACGATTCAAAATTCAAACGCTAGCAGGCACGCGCTCTCCTCTCGCAATCTCAGTCGTCCGTGCCTGATCCAACGGTTGAAGATTGCTGCGCCTTTAACAACTGCGAGCGTCAACGTTGGGTGCGGGCTTTACAACGACAGAAGGGCAAGGCTTTAGTGACACTTATAGCTGTCACTAAATGGCCTGTGCAGTGCGTGCACCAGCCTAAGCAATGAAGAGGTGCGGATCTTCAACGACAGCTCAAGCGACCTTTAGTGACACTTATAGTTGTCACTAAATGCCTGTGCGTGGGGCTCTCTCCTTCCCTCCACTATATAAACACCCCTACACCCCCCATTCCTCTTCATCGCTTCCTACTCTACACCCACCTACTCCCAAGCTCTAGCAAGACAACCAATGCTCCATTAGAGCTTGTTCTCAAGCTCCTAAGGCTCCTATCAGTGTAGCAAACCTCTGCCTCACCATATATTCATCCATCTTCCCATCCCCATTCATAGGTCACCTTCGAGCTGTCCTCCTACCTCCATTCCGATAGCAGATAATCTCCACCTTCTCACCTCCATTCTGAAGCTACGTCGAAGCTTTCCTCTACCTGACATCCTCCTGCATCTCACCTCCATCGTCTTGCTCCTCACCTCCTTTGTCCGATCTTCCACCAGGTGCCGTCATCTCACCGAATAGCCGATTCGGGAGATTTCCTCTCACCCCCCTCTCTTTTTATGCTTTCATAGTTGATTGTAATAGACATTGAAGTGATATCTATACCATATTTGTTCCATCTCTATCTTGTGATTCGTTTGCTTGTTTTCTTCTTACAAAAATACAAAAAAAATAACAAAACCCTAAAATACACAAATCGAAGCGTGGTTTTCAGTTAAAGTAAATGTCACCTCCCTATGTTCGACCCGAGACTCCCTTGGAGTTTCGATATAAATTTTATTTGATCGACGTGTTTTGCAACTATGATGACAGGTTACTTGTAACCCCGATTTCTAACATGCGAAACACGTGCGACCACATAGTAAATGAGGTAAATGAAATCTGTTAAGAAATTATTACCATTTCTCATGACTTCGAAGATCATGTCACAGTAATATCTGAATGGAGAAATTCTTACGACCTGACAAACATACTCCGTAAGATGATATGGGAATAGCTACAAACAGTTGTCTCGAGTGAGAAAACTTCAGGAAAGAAACTTGAGAGGCAATTGCACAAGAAACAATGCCAAAAACATCTTCCAAGTTATATAAAAGCAAAGGGATAGAGATATACAATTGACAAAGGAGACACCTGTCCAAACTTGATGCAAATGTAAACATTTATATCCATCTACTGAGAAATAACACTGGGAGGGTGAAAGATATTATAGTGCCAAAAAAATATTGAAATATATTTATAACCTATTAACCTAAGAGAAATACTTGATCATTTAAAAAACTTTATGCTAAGAAATAAAATTTGTTAATTTGCATCATACATGCATCCTAAGTCTTTATTTTAAGAATTAAAAAGTAAAAAAGAAGATCCAGAAAAATAGAGAGAAGTGCTCATACACACCACAAGATTCTTACGTAGATACCGCATCATCTCTTCATAATATTCTCCCTCTTTGCATACTTTTCGAGCAAAACAAATATTCCATTATAGTCACTTCTTTATGCAATTATCTATAATCCTACACTCAAATAACAAACAATGGTTGAAGAAACATCATATAGATTAGAGATCCAGTTGAAAACTTCCAAGCCAAATCTATGAACTTGTAAAAAGAAAGCATCCTTATTGTCATGAAGCTCAAACAGAGATAATGGCAAAGATCACAAGCCTTCGCATTATAATAACTGCAAGTTACAAAGACAATTGTCGTTCAATTTCCTCAACATTCGTATATGAATACAACTATGGTCATACGTTGTAGGTCCACCTTTCTGTCATATCCACCCCATTACCTTCCATTGCCCTCCCGTCAGCCTGATGAAACTAGAAGGCCCCACTAACTCATTGAAACATGTAAATGATGGATGGATAAGATGGGCATTGACAAGTCAATTTTCACTTTCTTTGAAATTTTAAACATAAAATGACATGTCGTTGTAAAGCTTTTGTGGTGGAAAATCGACTATCAAAACATTAATTATTTCTAACCATAATGATTAGGTTGTTTCCACAGGGAGGAATTAGCCCAGTAAAATAATGAATGATGATTTGTCTACTCAAGACTATCAATTGGTAAATATAGAACCCATTGCAACCTTAGGAATCATCATTCTATGCAATTGAATAAGAGTAGAGGGAGTTCTTATGCAAAACCACTTCAATAAAATATCCTTTAAATAAATTAATAGTATTCTTACAATGGTAGTTGACGTAATTTTTATTTAAATTGAAAATAGAGGATTTTCTCTCCATGCTCGTGCAAGGAGGAGGAGCTGTGGTCAGTTGCAAGGATTGAGGTGAAGGTGTGTCTTGACGAGGGCTTCGCATTGACGATCTAGGTACAGGCTGAGATGGCCACCGGTGGCTACGCAATGGCAGAGAGACCGACAGCAATAGCTTCTCGACGTCGATGTGGAGATGATCGGGAAGGTGCTGTGGATAGTGGGCTTGTCGACGAGCACGCGATATGCGTGCTAGTGGTGATGGTGTCAAGCTCGAAGATCAGAGGTGGTCGGTCAGAGGGCACTCAACGATGGGGTATCCGGCAGGAGCACGTTAGCGTAGGCGATAGCCATGACCCTGCATGGCCTCTGTGGTCAGAGAGGGCACTCGTGGGGTCGTGGTGATCTGAGATGGAGCGTAGTTGAGGTTCTTTGGTGAACAGAGGAAAGGTTTCGATGAAGAAGAAGAAGAGAAAAGAAGGGGTGATGGTGGGTGGCTGTTGGGGCGTGGAAGGGTTGTGTGTGGATGGTGGGTGCACGTAGGTGGGTGTTGGCAGTAGTGATGGATGGCTAAAGGGGAAGGAAGTGCACATTGTCACCGTGCACAGGAGGAGGTCGAGGGCGGGCGAAGGAGTAGGCTTAGATCACGATGCACGCCGTTGACACAGTATGCGTAATGGCCATGGTGCTCGCTGGTTCCGCGGTGGAGACGATGCTTTATGGTGGAGAGGATGGAGGAGGTCCCCGCAGGGGGGAGGGAGATATCCTCTAGGGAGGTTCTCCTTCCTCTTCTTTATGCTCAACGGCCCCTTACCCCTTCATCTGTGGCATCTGTTAGGGAATTTTGAATTCCCTTCCCAAATTAGGCATAGCCTCGAAGCCATCGCGATTTCCTTGCATTTAAAAATATGGAATATGTATTTAAATGTATAATGGATATAAAAGGAATATATGCTAGATAAAATGAATTTCACTTATACCTAGGTAATTAGAGATCATGACACCACAGTTAGGAAGCACTTAGGCCAATTCGTGATTCACTAAAGTGAACCCATCAGGCACATGAGACACAACCACCAAATACCATACAATCGCATCTGTTCTTTCCAAAAATGAAGAGTGTCGTAAGGAATTCGTATTTGTGGCAGCAAATACATGACACATAGAACCCTTTCTGTAGGGAAATGGGTGCATACAATTCGCATGACATAATTGGGCCAATGAGTTCATTGCAATCCCTTGCAATTTCAATAGCGACTGTACATGTATCATTATCCTCGCAAATCCACTAATTCACAAACTAATTCATAAACTAGGATAGTAAAGCCACCACAAACTTCATGACTTCTACTAGCATTGTATCAAGAGTTGTAGGACGAATAGTATACCCCAAAAGGAATAGTATACCCCAAAAGATCTAAAATTAGTTATTCTATTTGAAAAGTTTTACCTTTGATTACAGTTAGCTCAACTGCTTGAACTTCTTAGTCAAGTATGCCACACTAAAATGCTATGGCTTTAGCAATGTCTCCAGTAACTGCATGCATCTAAATAGTTACTACCAAAACAAATAGCCTTATTAAAGAACAATTCTGAAAACTAACATAAAGCAAAATCATGAACACTAAAACATTTATATATTCTATGTATGGTTGAAAGCATACATGGAAGCTCCAAATAACTGTAAGATTGAAACCACATACTTATATCCTTATTAACTTAATAGAAGTTAAGAAATAGATCAGGTCTTGTTGAATTTATATTAGACCCTATATAATTTCTCATGTAGTCTATGAGTAAATTCCAATTGAATAGGATCCTATAACAAACACATGCACTGTACATCAGGGGAGAAGATACAAGAACCTCCAACTCCTCTCCTCGTTCTCCTGCATGACCACCCTCATCTAGGGCTTGCACACAACAAAATACATGACATTAAAAAAAGAAAAGCTAAATGCCTAATCCTAACCCTAAATCAATCACATGCCAAAAAAGTTAACTGTGTAACTCTAACCCTTAACCGAGCTCATGAGCAACCAAGAAAGATTGACCAAAATCGAGAGAGTGGATTGAAAGATCTTAAGCATAGATCTGAGCATAGATTTAATCCACATATGTGATTGGAGAAATGATTGAAGGATCGAGGAAGATAGATCTTACTAAGTATGTGATTGCAGCACTACGTGAGCCATAGGGTCGTCGCGATGGCCTCTTAGAGCTACCCCCTCCCCTGCTCCTCCATCATAACCTGATGCCCCTTGAAGTGGAGGCGAACCAATGCATCTTCATCCCCCTCGTCATGGAGGGGCATCGAGGCCTCAACCAGCTCGATCGCAGCATAGGGGCTCGCGGTCGTCACCTTGCAACTCCTCGCCATGTGGAGCCAAATCTGCTCCTTCGTAGTGACCTGCACCTCCCTCGACTCCACCATCACCGTAGGCCTCCACGAGCTCTAGCTCGTTCTCCCCCAGTCGTTGCTGCACCATCGCGAAGGCCTCCCAAAGCTTCCTCCTCCTGCTCCTCTAGCGTCGCCTATGGGCCCTCGAGGTAGAGGCGGACCAGCATGTTGACCTCAACATCGATCTCGAAACCTTAAGATTGAGGAACGAGGGGGGAAGGGCAGGGTAGGAGAGGAAGAGGAGGAAGTAGAGAGGAGGAGGGGAAGGGCACGTCTGCGACAGCGTAGGAGAGAGGGAGGAGTGAAGGTAGAGGGCAGCGAAGAAGTAGAAGGGTCTAATGTTGAAAACATTACACATAGAGTTTTATATTTTTTTTAATAAATAATAATTTAATGATGATTATTCGTCGCTATCAATAGATAATAGCAACGATTTTCTTTCGTTGTCATATTTAATGACAAATATATAAAATCGTTGTTAACTTTAGAAGAAATAATGACGAATGATCTAAATCGTTGTTATGTTTAAGATATAATAACGAATATCAGTAATCGTCGTTATTTTTTCATTGCCCTTAACTCATTTTGTTGTAGTGACATCATAATATGATAACTAAGGTGACATTTTAACGTCACTAAAAGAGATATAATATGATGTTTAAATGTCTTCAAAGCTACGTAAGGTAACATTTAAATGTCAATATAGAATTGGTGAGAGGATGTTTAAATGTTATTAAAAGTTACATAGGATGATGTTTAAGTGTCGATGAACATTACCTAAAATGATGCTTAAACATCATAGTAGGGTAAATAAGGTGTCGTTTTAATGTCACTAAAAGGGATATAAAATGACATTTAAATGTCTTCAAAATGTGCATAAGGTAACATTTAAACGTCAATATAGAATAGGTAAGATGTTTAAATGTTGTTAAAAGTTATATAAGATGATGTTTAAATATTTTTAAAAGCAATCTAAAGTAACGTTTAAACATCACAGTATGATAAATAAAGAGATGTTTAAACATCGCTATAGATTTTGTAGAAACTTAAGGAAAAGTTAATGCGATGTTTAAACATCTTCAAAATTACTTAATGTGATGTTTAAACATTATCTTACGTAAGATATGGTGACGTTTAAATGTTTCCGTAGTTATTTTCTGGTGACATTTTAACGTCATTGAAAGATATCTAAGATGACATTTGCATAGGTTCGGTTACATGGTGGAACTTTTAAGAGATATTTAAATGTCACCTTAGATGTTATAGGCAACGTTTATTTAACTTCAACAGAATTCTTTTAGGTGACATTTGATTTTTGACGTCGATATAGACCTAAGACGATGCACCTAAGGAAAGTTTATGGTGGCATTTTTTTAACGTCTACAAAATCTTTTTTTTACAAAAATGGGAGTATTTCTATCCATCCCCCACTCCCTGGAGGCCAAAAAAAGAGGCGGGGGAACCAAACCAAAACCCACCCAGTATAAAATAAAGATGCAGACCACAACTCATGACCCATTACAAAAGGAAATCAGAAGCAAACATGCAACAACACCAACGCCACTAACAAGAGATCAAGCGAGCCATGACACATGGCCAAAAATAAAAAGACAGGAGAAAGCAGTAGGCAGCAGCACCAACGCCTCAGTCAGGAAATCACATAGAGCAACTAAATTTTAGCCAAAAGTAAAGTGCCTTGAATACGCATGGGCAGGTCCCTAACATTGGAGAGGAGGGACCATTGATCCAAGCCCAAAATCGCCAATTTAGCAACTAAAGCATTAGCTGAAGGGCAAATATCTGAGAAAGAGGCAACCTAGCTCTTGAAGTAGCTTAAATATCCAAAATCCATTCTGATCGTCCAGGGAAAAGGAATTTTCCCATTCCACTAAAAATGAAAAAGAGTGGAATTTTTCTCCAGCTATATACCAGGGTGCTAAGGGATGATAACTCAGAAATGCTTGATCACTCTAACAAGAGCTAAATTATTATCGGTGATCCCAAGTCTGACGTGGGTAGCCTTCCAAAAGTCCCCATTGTAATTGCGCATAATCCAAGAAACATGAGTAAAATGCAGGGCAAAAATCACAGCTATATTAGCCTTAACCCCCTCAGCAGGCCGAGTCCAGGACACCACAAAAGTCTTCGGGCGCTATCTTTTAAACCACAAGGACATAGTAAAATTATCCCAGTTATGGCTGAGGACGTAGTTAATCCTATTAGAGTTAAAACCTTATGGGAACATCATCATGAGCCATAACTAGCTCATTTTGACCCGATTAAGTTAGTAAATGCTCCTACATAACCAATTGAAGGTCATAATTCATTGCATAACCATTCTGAGAGAAAAATAAGCAACTAAGGTTAAAACTATAATTTTACCAGCTTATCATGAATGCAGTACAACCATAGGTTTTCTCAAGGGATGAATAAAGGTCAAATGATCTTAATAAGATAATAAGTGGGTTAGATTAGACAGAAGAGGGTTTGTGTGTGTTATGAGAATTAAATGACTTTTGAAATCCTAAAAACAGACTCACTTAATTAAATGAGGTTTTGGTCAGGAAAAAATGCACTTAAATCCTTTAAAAATCATATAAAAACATTCTCTAAGGTTTAGTACCTTCAATTTGACCATCAGAACCCTTCTTGACCTAAAAAGGAGTCTCAGACAGATATTTACCCTAATTTGGGTTTTTGCATAAATTACCTAGTTAAATGTGGTCAAAACTTAAATCCAACTTCACCATTGGATTCCTTAGGTCCAAATTAGGTTTGTACCAAAATCTGGACCCAAGATGAACTCTCCTTGACCTAGTTTGTAAAATAGTCCTGTGTGATTACATTTATACTCCCAACTTTCAAAAACCCTTGCATACTGCCCCCTAACTTCTTCATCATCTTCACAATTAGGTCCCTCTGCCATTATCGTGGAGAAAACCTTCTCCGACAACCTTTGACAGGAGATTTCTCCTTGATTGCTTGGAGAATCCCTTCCAAAATTAGAAGGAAGATTCTCTGAGAAATCCTCTCCAGTTTAAACCCATCCATATGCTCTGATTGTTTCCCAATCTCTCATGCAAATGTATGAGAAATTTGAGTATCTATAAAACTCCCAAGTCCGGCGACCTTCCAAGCTTGGGAGGCTTGCTTCCCAAGCTCTAACCGCCCCCTAGAGCCCTTTATAAGGACCCTTAGAGCTCACCGATCTCTTCACGCTCAAAATCAGCTGTGAATCCCCACAATTCCTCTCTCTCTCTCACGGTGAAAGGTTCCTCGGCGTCCAGTGACCTTTTCTGCCTCATCTCGTTGTCCGTCCTCCATACCTACCGTGGATTCATCATCCCTATTCTTCTCCGTGTCTCGCCGTACCAGCAGACATCCTTTCCTCCTTCATCCTTGCCATCTCTACCTCACCAAAACCGCCTTCATCTCCAGCGTCGGCCACACCACATCCGATGCCATCCCTACCCCACTTCGTCCATCAACCTCCTCGCTAAGTCCCTTATCCCCCCTACTATCTTCCCTACTCTTTATTTTCCAAATTCGACCACCGACACCTCTCCGCAACTCCATCTCCTCCATCTTCGACCACCCCCTCCAGCGAGCCCATCCCACCTCCACAGACCACCAAAACCCTTTCCGACCACCTTAAAACATTCGCCACACATCCATGATCATTTCCCCTATCTTCATTCACCTCGCCACTCACTCACACGCACCCTTGAACACACCCACTCACACGCACACAGTTTGACCTAGCTACGCACTCACAGCCACTATCGCTCCATGCCACCACCCCCATCACGTTCACCGTGCTCCGGCGATACTCCCTGAACGTTCTGACGTGGCCGAGAGGCCATTTTACTGATTTCAGGTGTACTCCTTGTCCGCCATTGACGAGCAAGCTTTGAGCTTGCTTGAAGGTCTCTCCAGGTCTTGCTACTCCCAGGTTGACGTCCCAGGTCACGCGGAAGTGCCTCACGTGCAAGTCCAGGCCCTCAATTGAAGATGTGAGCCTCATTAGCTACTGCAATTGGAAGGAAATCCCTTGCTATGGACACGTGAAGGAAGGGGGCGCAAATAGTCCCACATCGCTGGCTGCGAAGCGTGTTGAGGTGTATAAATTGAAAAAGTGATAGCAACTGTTCGCCTCAGTTTACGGGGTGAGGTCCCTCTCACTCGCTCACCCGGTCTCGTTCGCGACACCTACCTGCGGACCTGGTCGACCCGATAACCCACTTGACCTACACTTCTCGCTCACCACCGCACGCCGGTTAGCCTAGACCCAGGTACATGCCTGACCCGATAACCCGGATACCCTGTGGCTCTAGGAGAGCGGATCCTAAGAGAGAAAAAGAAAGGAGAGTCGCGTGGGTATGGGGAGGGTTTGCTACAGGGACCTTCAGTTGACACTTGGCCGGATTCTGAAGAGGAAAATTAGAGAAGGAAGAAGAAGAAGACGAGGAGGCCTGAGTAGAAGAAGAAGAGGGTTGCAGAGTCAAAGAGGAAGCAGCTAAGGGCAGAAGAAGTGAAGGCTTGAACTGAAGGGCTAAAGAAGAAGAAGAGCCAAAGAATCAAAGAAAGAGAAGGAGAGAAAGAAGAAGAGGTGAAGGCTTGAGAAAGAAGAAGAAGGAGAAGAAGCCGTAGCTGAAGAAAGAGGAAGCAGCTAAGGGCAGAAGAAGAAGTGAAGGCTTGAATTGAAGGGCCAGAGAAGAAGAAGAGCCAAAGAATCAGAGAAAGAGGAGAGATAGAAGAAGAAGTGAAGACCTGAGAAAGAAGAAGAAGAAGAAGGAGAAGAAGCTGTAGCTGAAGAAAGAGAAGAAGCTACAGAAGAAAGGAAGAATCAGAGAAAGAGAAGAAGAAAAGAAGAAGAACAGATCATAGCATACATATACATTAAGTTCCTTAGTTGATATTGTAGGAGTATTTGGTGATCTAAATCACCATTTTACTCTCATCTTTTTGCACATTGATTTTGATATTGTTGCAAATTCTTTTAAGTTTGAATTGTGATATTGATTTCTAAATCTCATATAGCTCCCTGTGTTTGACCTTGGAATCTTTTCGAGTAATAAAAATTGTATTTGTTTTCAAAATGATTTCGACTATATTACAACGCTTCATTTTAAAACACCGATCTCGCCGTGACAAACAAAACCCTCATTTCTATATTTGTTCCTAATCCGCCAGACATTATACCAAATGAAATAGATAAGGACCTTAAGAATCTTAGCTCTCTGAGAATTGGCCATAGATTTCATGATACGAAAAAATTGGAACGGATGAACAGGAGCAATAAGATGCTTGGAAACAACCCAATTAGAGATCTGATGAACAAGCTCACTCTTAGTGAAAAGGTGCAAAAGGGTTTCCTGAGCAAGAGAGGAAGAGCAACGCCAACATTTAGACAAAAGATTGAACCCTAACTTGGTGATGTTATCGTCAGTAGGAAGCTTAAGGTGAAGGATTCTCCACGTCAACATGGAGATAGAGAGAGGCATGTCAATCTTCCAAATCTCTTTCTAGTAACCAATCTCCTAAACCGTGGGGAAATTAGATAGATATGCAGAGGCCATGGTGAAGGAACTAGAGGAATTAGGTGACTAAATGGGGATGTTCGGAGAATTATCCAAAGTAGTCTCGAGAATATGAGTTCTGATGTTGATGGGTAAGAGAGAAAATTGGGGATTATTAGGGGGATGATCAATGATGCCCTTGACAAGGATAGGAGACAGTTCGATGGACTCGGGTAAAAGACTTTTGAGAGTCATATCACCAATCCAAATATCAACCCAAAAGTCCACAGCCCCTTCATTGACCTCCCAGCGGATGAGGTGCCTCATTGAGAGGAAGGTCTCCTAAAGAATGCGGATACGAGTAGGGAGAGGGCGAGAAGCTGCGAAAATATTGCTATAAAGATGTTTCATAAAGTCAGCAAAGGGTGAATTAGAGAATAGAATGTTCCACACCATCTTCATCCTAAGAGCCTGAACAAAGAGACCAAGATCATGAATAGCAAGGCCACCATGAGATAGGGGTTTGGTAGCTTGCTTCCAAGCAACCTAGTGGTGTTTATGCTTGGAAGAAGAAGATCCCCAAAGGAAATCTTCAAACTTGCTCTCCAACCTTTTGATGATAGCCCAAGGGACATCCATAACAGAAAGGATATAGATGGGCATGGAAGAGAGGACATGTTTGATGAGGAGTAGTCTTAAGGCATAAGATAAGAGGTTGGCTTTCCATCCAGCCAATTTAGCGTTGATTTTGTCAATAATAAAGGAAAAATATGAGATCTTTGCATGACTGGGGAAAATGGGGCAACCCAAGTAAGTGAAAGGGAAGG
This sequence comes from Thalassia testudinum, assembly GCA_037157565.1. Classification (NCBI taxonomy): domain Eukaryota; kingdom Viridiplantae; phylum Streptophyta; class Magnoliopsida; order Alismatales; family Hydrocharitaceae; genus Thalassia; species Thalassia testudinum. The sequence continues at coordinate 28,018,795 of JAZHRO010000049.1, forward strand.
AGCCAATCTGGCAACCAATAAGATGAAGAATGCGATTAAGTTTGCCAGAGGGGAATGCTTGCCAAAAAAAATAAGCTCTTCATATGGTTAAGGCGTTGCCCAAAATCAGCCTCAAAAGATTGGATAAACTTAGAAAGATTGGAAATCGTACACACATTGCCATTAAGAAAAAGGACAATATCATCGGCATACAAAAGGGTGAGAGGGGGGGGGGGGGAGAGAGACCCCACGCTTGACAGAGTAGGGAACCAAATTGCCATGAAACGCCAACTCTTTAATGCCCTGGATGAAAGGTTTCATGAAAAGGTCAAACAGCAGGGGGAAAGAGGATCACCCTGCTTAAGACCCTGAGACACATGAAAAAAGGAAGTGGAAACTCCATCAATGAGGGAAGATCCTTCATGATGAACGAAACCCTTGACAAGATCAATAACCCTCTCAGAAAAGCCAAATCTCCGAAGGATGTTAAAAAGAACATTCCATTCAACCCTATCATAAGCTTTCTGGAGATCGAGCTGGATAATGAGATTGGAGCCAAACACTTTCTTGTCAATACACTGAGCAAGCTCAAAGGTAGTAGCAATATGGTCAAAAATAGAGCGACCCTTAACAAAACCAGCTTAGTCAGGAGAGATGAGCTTAGGTAGGAGACTGGCCAACCTATTAGTCAAATTACCAGAGGAGATTTTGTAAATGACATTGCAAAGGCTAATGGGACGATAGTCAGAGAGGTCGATGTTATTCCCTTTTTTGGGATAAGGGAGATGAAGGTATTGTAAAAGGATTTAGGACCCTTGCAATTATTGAAAAAGTAGCAAGGGTTAAGTTGCCCTTAATCAAATCCCAAAAATAGTTGAAAAATTGCGCATTAAAACCATTAGGACCCAGGTGCAATTGACGGGCATTTAAGAGAGAGTGAAATAAATTTCCTCCTGAGAAGGAGGGACAGAGAGGAAATCCGAATCTTGCTAAGTCACCAATGAGGGAATAAGGTCAATCATCGAGGTCGAACCAGAAACTTGATCCGAGGTAAGGAGGTTGCTGTAAAATTCAGTAGTGATGTTAGCAGCAGCCTCCCAAGAGCCATTACCAATGGACGAAGTGAGATTGGAATGAGATTTTTTTGCAAATCTTCTTTTAATGGTAGCATAGAAGAACTTATTATTACCCTCCCCATTATTAATCCAATCTATTTTAGCCTTTTAAGAAAGAAAATCATTGAGATTTGCTTGGGCATCATCAAGTTGGATTTGGATGTCATTGAGCTTAGCGGAGAAATTATTATCCCATTGGGATGCTAATTTAGAATCCACATCATCTCTATGAATCTCAAGGTTTTTAATAATGGAATAAATGTCCTTAATAGTCATCCTCTTCCACTGGATAAGAGTCCTCTTAAGAATGGAAAGTTCGATGCAAATCTTAGAGAGAGGGTCAAGCATCTGATGGGAATCAGCCATATTCCAGGTATCCACCACCAAAGAATGAAAAGACGGGTGCCTAAACCACATGTCTGGAAACGAAATGGGCAAGGCTTGGAGGGGGGATGGAAGAGGAACAAAGGATCATGGGTGAGTGGTCTGAGTTCCTTCTGCACACATAGGAGCCAAGGAGCCAAGGGAGAGCTTTAGCATTCAAAATGATGCGATCAAGTTTCTTGTAAATGCAAGCGGAACCCTTATGACCATTGCACCGAGCTGAGAACCCACCATAGGCATATCAATCAAGGCAGTAGAGTCAATACAAGATCTGAAGGGAGCCACTTGGGAGTCATGAAAGGGAAGCCCACCTGACTTCTCAGAGGCCGACAGAATACAATTAAAATCATCGGCAACGACCCAAGGGGTGGGGAGATCATAAGTAGAGGAGGTAATGTGATCCCATAAAAACCTACAATCATCAGCATCACAGGAAGCATAAACGGCAGTAATCCTAAGGATAGAATCCCCTGCACAACACTTAATAGTAAGAGCCTGATTCGTAGAAGAGAGAAGGGAGATACTAATAGGATCCTTCGACAAGCACCAGATCTTAGAAGAGTTTGGGCCAGCAAAACCAGAAGTGAAAGAGATCTAATCCTTGATAAAATCAATCGAGATAGAATCAGCAAAAGGCTCTAAAAGGGAAACAAGGTTTAGATGGTGTCGACCAATCAAGTCTTTTAGACGAGAGATAGTAAGGGCATTGAGAATGCCCCTGCAATTCCAAAAAAGGAACTTCATAAAGAGATGGATCTAGCACGACTTCGGGTAATTCTTCCGGTGCCCTTACAGGATTGACCACCACAAACTCCTTTAGCAGTCGAGGGAGAGTGTGCTTCATATGCCAAATCCTTGAGGTATAAAGGTTCCAGATCAACAAAATACAAAACACCCTAAGATTCGAGATCAGAAAATGATTCAATACCAATGGCATCATTGCTCAAAAGGGAAATGTGTCCATCTCCTGGGATTTCCTCTATATGAAGGAGATCCAAATCAGGAAGATGGGGAGTAACAAGGAGATAAATGCCCTAAGCAAAGCCACAGTGATTTTCACCATCCACCATAGTCGCACAGGTATTCCCAGTATCATGCCCCATCGAGAAAACATGTCTGTTCAAGTAATTCAATGAATCAGAATCCATCCTAGGAACAACAGCAGAAGAGTTTTCATCCAAACCGCAATTATCACCAGGAGATTTAAAAGCAAAATCAACGTGACTTTTGAAAGCAGGACTAACCATGGGAAAACCAATGGAACTTGAAGCTAGAGAAAACAAATTAAAGCACTAAAAAGTAAAGGAATCCGCACCACGAAGCAAAGGGATAGAACTATTCACCTTGGGGGGAAAGGAAGATCATTTTACAATGATTTCCTTCCCCAACCCATCAGACTGAGGTGGTAGCAGCTTGGATCTGCGCTACAGACGAATATTTCTCCTCCTTCTCCTTCTCCATGAGAGAGGCACAATAGTATCAGGAAGAGAGGAAGGAACCCCCCAGAAGAAGGAGAAAGAGGAGTTAAACAATCTGGATTACACAAATCAGAAATCCCCTCCCGAGGTAGCGAAGAAGCGTTCTTGCAAGCAGCCTCATCCCTGTGCGAGCTGGGGTAGGAAGTAGAGGGGACCGGCATAACTTTAGACGAGGGTAGGGGTGAAGGCTCAAAAGGGGCATGCACTTCAGGGTCAACTGAGGGAGAAAAGGGTTGAGGGACCTTCACACCTGCAGGGAGATGACAGTCGGGCAAGAAGACAACAAATGACCCAGCTTGAAACACTTCGAGCAAAACAAAGGAACCTTTTCAAATATCACGCATTGCAAGATGATTTTGTTACCATTAAAAATAACCATAGAATCATTATGAGTAGCTGTTAAATCAACCTCAACGCAAACCCTAGGGTAACCTGGTTTGTGACCATGGATCGTGTGTTGATCAACACAAATCGGGGTTCCCAACTAGTAAGCAATAGAGATTAAAGCATTCGGATGATGAAGATGGAGATTAAGGCCAAGGAAACCAACCCAAACCGGAGGTGTAGAAATAGACCGATCCATACGGAAATCAGAAATCCAACAGGCGAACTGCAGCCGCACTCCCTCAAGAACAACTGAGCCCTAAGAAAAGACCTTGCAAAAATCCTCATAAGTCTCACAACGAATCAACCAGTGGCGAAAATCCAAAGGCACAATGTCAAAACCCAAAGCAAGCTTGAACTTCTAGGACAGAAGATTCTGCAACTGCTGAAAGGAAGGTTTCCGACCCTAGGCCCGAGCAACCAGAGAGGAGGAAAAACCCTTACAAAGCTCAGAAATCTCATTGGAGGAGAAGGGAGTGCCTAAGATCCCATCCTTGAGCACAGGGTGTCGGACCAGGAGCGCGAGCTCCGATAAAGGAGATGGCTCGAAGTGGCCAACTCCGGCCACCACCGAAGCAAAGGAAGGCTTTAGTGGTGGCGTCCAATCCACCGACGATGAGGGGGCTGGCTGTGACGAAGACATTGCAGCAAAAAGTAGAAAACTGGCAAAGCCACAAGAAGCAACGAAAGAAAAACCAAACACAAAGGTAAGACAAAATGCATGTGAACACACAACAAACCTTAGGAAAAGGCAAACCCTTAGAAAGAGGCTAGGGTTGCACTCCACGAAGCTCCAAAAGGAGCCATTGGAGAGGCAAGGGGCACAGAGGCCCCCCTCCGGGGGGGAGGACCGGAAGGCCTCAACAACAAGGAGCCAAAACCCTAAGCCGCAAAGGAGAAAGGGACAACGAAGGGAGGAGGAAGGGAAGAGGAGAGGAGCGGGTAGGGGGACCGAGGAGTGGAAGGAAGCAAATGAGAGTGCTCAATGCATAACATTTACAAAAACTTATGGTGACATTTATTTCACTTATGGTGACGTTAAATCTTAAGTCTTTTTTGTTGTAGTGGCTATCAGAGTACAAGAGAAAACTTGATGAAATTTGGTATGAAATCCGAGATTTGGAGATGGAGGTGGTCACCTCGAAGAAAGAATTAAAGGAGTCCAAGGTTAGGATAACTGAACGGAGGTGCAATCGTAGGCTATAAGGAATAGTTGTGACAAACAGCTCATTGCAAGGATGGCAACCATGGGGATTTAGGATTTCAATACGGCTTGTTCATTTATGTGATCAATTACCTTTGCGAGATTGTAATCTCTTTAACGACCACGTTCTAGTTCTGAACTATTGCGGTAGATTGATGAATTATTTGTGAGTATTGCTGAGTACATTCACATGTTAAGCATGTGAATTGCAGATATGGAGGACAAACGTTTCGATGAGAGATTTCCGAGCAATGGGAGATTGTGCAAATGTGGGCATCTCTACAGCATTCACTGTGACAAGGACAATGCAATTGATGCCCCTCCCGTAGACTAGCTGTTCTACGTTTGCCCTCGTGGCAATTTAGTGCTTAACGATTTTAAGCAAATAATACAAAAGTGGTTGACAACAAATATCAATATCCAGGGTTGTCGATACATAAAGCTGGCAAAGGAGCTCCCTCGCACAAAGGATTCATCCCAAAGTTGAGGTTCTTTTCATGATAGTTTTTTTGCATCCAATACGAGGAGGAGAACAAGCAACTTTAGTAGTCAAATAGACTGCTCAAACATCACCTGGATATTGACGATCAAGAGATTTTCGAGATGGATGCGGAACTTGACAGAGAAGAAGCTACAGTTGAGGAGTTGCAAAGTAGAGTTTCCAACGTCAAAACAGAGCTGGAAGCTAGTCACAACATGCACCATTTTGACATTTACATCAAATTTGATTTTAGTTGTTGTCCAACTTCACCAGTCAAGGAGTTACATCATGTCATGTAGCTACGAATAAACTATTAGATGAACAATTATGATAGGATCGTTGTGGTTTGAACAATAACCATTGAAAATGTCTTAACTATGTTTGTTGATAGTGTAACTGAAACTACTTCATACATTTGTAATGTCTGTAGCTAGTGTGTGGTCATTCTCTAATTACATATATGCTTTTACATCGTTTAAGGTCCTAATGCAACAAACACCCCCGCCCTATCACCATAAACGAATATTGCAGATATGGAGGTAAAGAGAAGGTTCGATGCAAAACTTCCATACTATGGCACACTTTGCCTCTGCGACAATGTCTACGATCTCATTTTTTATGAGGATGAAATTTTTGATGAGCCACCAATAGAACGTTTGCTGTATGTCTTCCGTCATGAAAAGACGGTGCGTTAACCTCTACTTAGTATTGTACTAGTTGATTAAACCTACGTACGCCATCCAGTGGGATGTACCGTAATTTTAAAAAATAAATAAATATGATTGGTACTAATTTATTTACATAAAAAAATACTACAAGTAATTTATTGTTTTAATGAAATTTTAGGTGTATAGCTTTTAAATTACATGTCAATATCTATTTATATTCTAAATAAGCCTTTACTTTGATAAAAAAAAAAAATCTCCTTTTAAATTTCATGGATTAGCCTCTTTTTTGATGTTTGAAAAGTAGCTTAAAATGGCTTGACATGTAGAAGTATTTTTTCTTATCAATTTGATACATGCACTATTATAATAGAAAGATTGTGTGGATATTCATTTCTCTATCTTTTACCATATGGAGCCTATGTATTGCTCTATTAATATAATTTAAGTTTGAGTTTAATAAAGTCACCTTAGATAAGGATTACTAAAAAAAAATGATATGTACCGTCAGTTATTTGCTATTGATTGTTAAAGCAATGGCAAATATAAAACAATGGTAAATACATATTTGCCATCGGTTATTTCTATAAGCAACGACGAATGTGTAATTAAAAATAATCCGCTGCCATCACTAGCAAAAAGCAGCAACGAGCATGCGAGGGTGATATTAATATTTACCATCGGTTAGTGACGCCAAATTGTGGGTTAAAATTAGCCCACTAACTTCACCAACATTTAGGTGCAAGGGGGGATTTTATTTAATGTCCATTGATCTATATGCACGCAGAGCCCTCTCCTCCCCTACACTTTGCACAAACCCTCACCTCCCTCCTCTCCTCCTCCTCAATCACCAGTCGTCCTCGTCGTCGCCCCTCCTCGATCCCTGATCATCGTCGTCGATCGCCGCTCGTCCTTCTCCTCAGGTAACTCCTCATCTCCCCCCTCCCTCACCAATCACTGGCACCCCTCCTCCTCCTCCTACTGCTCCCTTCCTCCTCCTCATCTTCCTCCTCCTCCTCCCCACCCCCTCCTCCTCTCCTTCTCCACCTGCTACCGACTCACCCTCCTCCTCCTCCCCCTCCCTGCCCCCTCCTCCTCTCCTCCTCCTATTGCTGTGTGCCCGCCCCCTTCCTCCTCCTCCACCCATCTTCCTCGTCGATCTCCCTCCCACTCTCCTACTATCCTACCTCCTCCCCCCCATCTTACTAGCTAGCCCCCTCCTCATCTCCTCTTGTCGTCCCCCTCCTCCTACCAGTCCCCCTCCTCACCCACCTACTGCCCATCCTCCTCCTCTCCTCCTGTAGTCCCCCTCCTCCTCTCATTCAAGTCAAATTGAAGTGTTTTTTAAGTCTCATATGAATAGAAAAGAAACCATTAAAATCCCATTTCATTGTCTTCTCAAAAAAAAATCCCATTTCAATGAAGAAAAAAAAATCAATAAACATCATGTGTATGGCATATTTCTATGCTTGGAGACATTAAGGTCAAAGCTAAAGAGATGGTAGGCTTCTAATTGTATGGAGTCTAGCCTAATTAAATCAAACTCACTTAAGTCAGTGTGAAGATCATATAGATCAATATCCTGATCGTTAATTCCATAAAAGCATTTCACGTTAGCTTTAGGAATTCATTTATAAATAGGACTCATGCTCAAAGTTTCAACACTATTGAAAGAGCATTGTAATGGATTAAATTTGTGCTTCTGAAATTCAATTTGTCATTCTACACAAACACATATGCATGCAGACGTATCCCCCTCCTCTCACCACCTCCTACTGCCCTTCCTCCTCCTCCTTCTCTTAGTCCTATATACTTAATAGCATAATATATGTTATTAACATAACAACTATAATACTTATAATAACTTTAAATAAGTCTAAAAGTTTTTGACATGCTAATAATGTGTTATTTAATTAATTTTGTTTCTTACTGGTTATCGGTGACGAGCATTTGTGGAAACTGCAGTACTTAGAGGTATAATGTCAATGTTTTTAATTTATCTTTATAATATTTAGGTTTTCGTTAGATATGGGGTTTGCCCACATATTGGTTTTTATTTCAATAAATGGATGTGGGATGTGCCCACTTGTGTGATTTATTTTTAATGTGAAGTGTGCTCACTTGTGTGATTAAATTCATTTTTAATGTGAGATGTGCTCACTTATACTATATATGTTATTTTGCCTATGCAGGTTTATAGAAAAACATCAAAATTTATGGGAAAACTCAGTCAATTTTTTTTAAAATTCTTTTAATGTTTAAATAGCTTGATAGTTGATAATTAACTAAAGTCAAGGTCATATCCCTTTAATCATGATCAATTAGTTTTATCATGCTGTCATTATGATCAACATGACATAAGAAACACAATTAAGAATCTAGTGTTGGCTATCTTGCTATTTGATCATTCACGAGCACCCTAGCTAGCCCTAACAAGACTATCTTGTTGAAACCAAAAGAAACCATATTGCTTCCACATTGAATAAGAAACAACCTAGAGCTTCAACGTTGTCTATCTTACCATTTGTCTATCTAGTGTTGTCTATGACACCTACGCCTTACATGTGGCCTCTTAAATGAGATAAGATCTTAATTTTTGAAAAAGATGTGACTTAAACTAATGTTGGTTTGCCACTTTTTATGTACGTTGATGTGCATACATTGAAATAGCCAAAAATGTCTATTAATGCATGTTCTTAGTGCCATATTAGCATCATGTATTGTAAATATTGCATAACATGCATAATCATGCATTTAGGTCAAATTGTATAAATTATATAGTAATTATCTCCTTTTATGGCTAGGGATAAGGCAACTTTTAATCAGGGCCTCGGATCGAGGATTTAACCATACAGATCTGATTAGGGCAACGACTGGAGTTCAACGACTCCAAGATCGCCCCGATCGGACATCCATAGTATCAGATATATTCCAAGGAAGCTTAGAGATCAAGGGACAAGATGGTGTTAATCCGCACTTCAGACAACAAATCTGACCACACAGATGGGTTTGGATCGACAATCGCAGCCTAATGGCGTAAAAATTGATCCAATCCAGCATCTATGGCACCGTCGACAACACACAGAAGATGGACGGCCAAGATGGCTCCATGTGGCACCATCTCAGCCGCCCAATCGGTCCAAAGACCTGCAGCTACACTTCTGAAGGCAAAGGCCCAGACATGTGGGTCGTTGGATCTTGATCTAACGACCACGGGTGTGCGCGCTTAAAACGTAAGCGCGACAAAGCGGCAGCCATAGCATAGCGATGCAAGCGCTTCACGCAAAGAAGAGGCGTGGGGTCGAATCCTCGCGAGCCTCAAAATTGAGCTGAGGGTGTGAGGTGGTTGATTCCAGTCGTTCGATGCAGATCGTGCAAGCGAGGAGCAGGCAATGTGGTGCAACGGATGTGCATGGTTCACACATGGGTGATTGTTACGACCTGATTCCCGAATCCCTACGAGACACGAGAATTGGACCGACTCGACTGATCCCAAGACCCAGTCGTCCAACGAGAAAGCAACCAAAAGAGTAGTAAAATAAACCACATTCACCATGTATATAACTAGCAGTAACAAAATACAGCAGTAAAGAAAAGAAATACTATAGTATACAGCACCACAATAGCCAAGAAATAAACAGGTACATAAACATGATGCTTGCAATAAAAGAGTACAGTGGTAACAGAAAACACTCACTACAACAGAAGGAAAAGTACAGTGGGTACTACACAAGTAAAACTATTGGGCTCTGTTAGGCCCAGTACCCTCTGTAGCTGCCGACTATGGCTGCTCAACACTTGGTCCTAAAAAGGTGACAAAGTTGACAGTCAGCTAAACGCTGAGTAGAGTGGCAACCAAAAGCTAAGAAAACAATAAGGTGGATAGTAGCTGTTATATTTTTAATCTCTTCCTTTATTTTTCCATTTATTCATTATTGAATTATTTCTCAGATCTTTCTCTTGATCTTGAATGTTCCTCATGGGAACGATCTCGATTGTAGTTTTTTCTGAAAAGTAGAAGTAACACGTGGTGCTCCCCTTGCTGGGAGAGTCCCCTGTGGTGGTCCTACCCTCAGTCAACCACCCCAAGGTCACTAACAGACGTAACGGTGACAACGGCATATGTGATAGATGCACGGGTAGCTACCCCGCACAGGCACGCGGTCAGTCGTTTCCGTTAACAGGTGCGCCCAAAGCACAGCACGAAACCAGTATAGGGCAGAGCCCTCTCACTAATAGGGGTCCAGCCCCTCCACAGTCCACGCACCCTCGCCTGACTACCCTGGTTTGCCCAGTGGGCCTAACAAGTCGGTGTAAGAGGCTAGCAGAACCCCGGGGCCCGTAGGGTGGTTAGTGCTCTCCCTACACTAGTAGCTCTCCTCGGTACTATGTACACGAGGGCCAAAAGTTGGTACAAAGTGGCCAGACCTAACCTCATGTCCCTGGGGCGGCTAGCTCCGCTCTGCACTAAATAGGAGGACAGTCGCTCTCCTTGGTACTCCGTACTCAAGGGCCAGCTCACTTCCCCAATTCTATTCCATTCACTTCTCAGGAGCTCTACTCCTAATTCCCCATAGGGTTCATGCTCATTTTTCTTTAACTCAGCCAATTTAGGTTTTATCATTTCAGCTTTATATTCATATAACCCATGTTCTCGACAATAATTATCCATTCATAAACAAGCAACTGTTAACCAATTACAGGCAGTTATCGTTTTCCTTTCTACTTTTCCAAGACTGCAATATATATATTCAATCTAGTTTTCCAGTCCTAGGATTCATGCCATATCCTATGATCTATCATTCAATCTAGTTTTTCAGTCCTAGGATTCATGCCATACCCTAGGATCTATCATTCAATCTAGTTTTTCAGTCCTAGGATTCCTGCAACACCCTAGAATCTACTAATTATTTCACAAGTGCAAAATTTTTGATAAATAATTAAAGGGGCCACTCTACCCACAAAACCGGGAGTACTGGGGGCGTAATCGGCAAGCCCGCATGCCTCCGCAACCCCTAGAGCCGCAACGGAATGGGGTCCTAACACAAGGATCAATTACAAGGAGCTACTCAGAATAGTATACAATTACTGTAAACAGGTAGAAGAACTAAATCTAAGAAGAATGAAACTTGAAATGCGGAAAACAGACTCCGAACGGACCCTAAACAGGTCAAAAACGACAAGTCTGCCCAAAATCAGATGTCTAGAACATTTTCCAGACGTCTTAGATGGTGGCTCAGGTCATACCTTGATCCTGCGTGGTCCCTCAGACGTCCAGAAGCCCGCTGAACCGTCTAGACTTAGTTTCCAGACGTCTGACTGTCACTCCGGACATCTGGAGACCCTCTCCGTCATCTGGTGTTGTGCCCAGACGTCCGATCTGTGTGGGAGGGCATGCCCTTGCGCCTTCCCGAACGAGTCCTACACACATACGTGGCCGTCCTCAACACAAAATGATGCAGAAGCCTTTGGTGGAATGGCTGCATGGCCGTACACACGAAAGAAGGTAAAAATATCATACCTTTCAGATGTCGGGACCTCCCTCCAGACGTCTCCTGCGTCGTCTGGACGTATGTCCAGACGTTTGGTTCTGGGAAATTTTCCCAGAATCAGGACCTCCTCGCCCTCCGCCCGTAGCGCACAACCGTGCCGCGCAGCGCTCGCCTGCTGCCTGAGCTGCAGCAGCTCCTCCCTAGCACCACGCACCTGCTGCGCACCTGCCGGCCGGCCCTGGCTGCTCTAGCGAGCTCGCAACCTCGCGATTGAGCTCTCTCTCCCTCTCGCAGCAGCCCCTCCTCCCCACGCACTCACAGCAGCCACTACGGCTACCCTCGCCCGCTCACTCTCTCGCTAACAGGAAGAAGAATAAGAAGAAGGCGGTGGAGTGAGGGTGAGGGAGAGGAGATGGGTATTTGAAGGCTGTCGAGGGGAGAGAGAGAAAAAGCTGTCTGCGCCTGCAGGGAGGAAGGAAAGAGAAGAAGGAGGGCGGCGGTTCAGTCTGCGCGCGCATGCGCACAGACGCGAACCCGTAGGCCGAAAAAATTTAATTCCAGATGTTTGGGAAGGCTTCCAAATGTTTGACCAGATGTCTAGACCAATTCCCAGACGTCTTAAACGACATTTGATGCCAGGGTTATAACAACATAACAAACTCAAGGGAAGTTTCGTCCCCGAAACTTACGCTAACTAGGGTGCGGAAAAGAACGATATAAGCATAACAAACTCAAAGAGGACCGAAGCTGGTCTGAAAAAGACGTACCTACAAAAAGCTCCGGGTACCGCTTCGGCATCGGTGCCTCAGGCTCCTAGGTAGCCTCCTCGTACCGCTGGCTCCTCCACAAAACCTTCACCAGGGTACTTGCTTCCGTCTCAGGCTGCGGACAGCTCGGTCGAGAATCTGCACTGGTTGCTCGGGGTAGGTCAGGTCGTCGCCCACCTCGATGCTCTCATGACTCAGGATGTGACTGGGATCAGCGACGTACTTCCTGAGGTTGGACACGTGGAACACGTCGTGCACACCAGAAAGATGGGGAGGAAAGGCAAGCCTATAAGCAACGGGTCCAACCCACTCCAGGACCTCAAAGGGTCCCACGAACCTCAACGTGAGCTTCCCTCTCACCCCAAACCGTTGCAGGCCCTTCATGGGAGAAACGCGAAAGAAGACATGGTCCCCAACCTCAAACTGTACCTCTCTGCATTTCCGATCTGCATAGCTCTTCTGTCTACTCCTGACAGTGCAGAGCCGCTTGTGAATATGCTTGACCACCTCCTGACTCTGCCGGATCAGCCTGGGGCCAACCTCCTACTTGGTCCCCACCTCAACCCAACTCAAGGGTGCCGTACACCTTCGTCAGTATAGAGCCTCGTAGGGTGCCATGCCGATGCTCGAGTGGTAACTGTTATTATATGCAAACTCCGCCAGGGGCAAGTGCTCCTCCCAAGAGCCCCTCCAGTCCAGTACACAAGCACGCAAAAGGTCCTCAAGTGTCTGTATCATGCGCTCAGTCTGTCCGTCCATCTGGGGGTGGTAAGCTATACTGAACCTCAACCGCATCCCCAGGGCCTGGTGAAACTCAGCCTAAAATTGGGATGTAAAGCGAGTATCCCGGTCGGATACGATCTCCCGCGAAACTCCGTGTAGATGTACCACGTCACGGATATACCTCTCTACCAACTGTGCTGGTCCCAAGGTGACTCGGATCAGCAAGAAACGTGCCGTCTTCGTCAATCTGTCAACGATTACCCAGACTGCGTCGTGTCCTCGCTGGGTAATAGGTAGGCCCACCACCAAGTCCATGGTGATGCTCTCACACTTCCACTGTGGCACTGGAAGTGGCTGTAGCGGCCCTGCAGGCCTCTGATGCTCGGCTTTCACCTTCTGGCACACTAAACACTGCTGCACGAATTCCCTCACATCCCGCTTCATTCCCCTCCACCAAAAGTCACGTCTCAAGTCATGGTACATCTTCGTGTTTCCAGGATGTATGGTAAATCTGGAATCGTATGCCTCAGTCAGGAGCTCTCTCAATAGCTCCTCATCTCTGGGAATGCACAAACGTCCCCTCATGCGCAGCACCTGGTCTGTAAAAGAGAAGTCTCCAGGGTCTCCTGACAGTACTCTGTCACATAAGGACCGCAAGTACGGGTCGGCCATCTGTCCTGTGATGATGCGATCTATCAGCTCTGGCCTCGTCTGTCGCGTCACAGTCACTGCCCCACAGTGCCCCCGTGACTCTAGGGGTCGCCAACTGCCCATCTCCTCTAAGTGACACCAACTCTGCACCTGTAATCTGGCCAAGTGTGCGGGTGCCTTCCGGCTCAAGGCGTCAGCCACCACGTTGGCCTTTCCCAGGTGGTAGGAAATGCTGCAGTCATAGTCCTTCAGGAGCTCCAACCAACGTCTCTGTCTCATGTTGAGCTCCTTCTGATCAAATAGATATCTGAGGCTCTTGTGATCTGTGAAAATCTCGAAGGTCTCACCGTACAAGTAGTGTCTCCAGGTCTTCAGCGCGAAGACGACAGCTACCAGCTTCAGGTCGTGGGTAGGGTAGCTATGCTCATGGGGCTTCAATTGCCGTGAAGCATAAGCGACAACGTGACCCCTTTGCATGAGCACACCCCCTAACCCTGTAAAGAGGCATCCGTGTACACAACGAACCGGCCACTACTGTCTGGGATGGTGAGCACGGGAGCTGAAGTCAGCCTCTCCTTCAGCTCCTGAAAACACGCCTCACAGGTGTCTGTCCAAGTGAAGGGCACGTCCTTCCGGGTCAGCTGTGTCATAGGACGTGCAATCTGTGAAAAGCCCCTGATAAATCGCCTGTAGTAGCCTGCCAGTCCCAAGAAACTACGAATCTTAGTGACCGTACGTGGTCTCTCCCACCTGAGCACTGCCTCGACCTTGGCTGGGTCCACATCCAAGCTATCCCCAGAGATCACATGACCTAAGAAGGTCACCTCCCTCAAACAGAACTTGCACTTGCTGTATTTGGAGTACAGCCTACGTTGTCTCAGTGTATCCAAAACCATCCGCAAGTGCTGTTCGTGCTGCGTCTGATCTCGATAATAGATGAGCACATCATCAATGAATACCACCATGAACTGGTCCAAATACGGCCTAAACACCCGGTTCATCAAGTCCATGAAGGCAGCGGGGGCATTGGTCAGCCCAAACGGCATGACCAGAAACTCGTAGTGTCCGTACCGGGTGTGGAAAGATGTCTTGGAGACGTCTGCCTCCTTGATCCTCAACTGGTGGTATCCAGACCTCAAGTCGATCTTGGAGAACACCGTGGCACCTCGCAGTTGGTGAAACAAGTCATCAATCCTCGGCAGCAGATATCTGTTCTTGATGGTGACCCTATTCAGCTGTCGGTAGTCCACACAAAGGCGTAGGGTACCATCCTTCTTCTTTACAAACAGTATTGGGGCTCCCCAGGGCGACGCGTTGGGCCTCACAAAGCCCTTCTCCAAAAGATCCTGCAACTGAGACTTGAGCTCTCGAAGCTCAAGTGGTGCCATCTTGTACAGTGCTGTGGAGATGGGTCTGGTCCCTGGTACCAGTGAGATCTCAAACTCGATCTCACGCTCGGGCGGTAGTCCGGGCAACTCGTCTGGGAATACGTCGGGGTACTCTCTGACCACCGGAATACTCTGGAAGTCTACTATAGGGCTAGGCTCTGCCACCACATAAGCTAGGAAACCCTCACACCCCTGGCTCAAAAGTCTCGTCGCCCGAAGTGCAAAAATGCACCTGAAGCCTCCATCCACTGGCTGACCGTGGAACTCAAAAGAAGGCAACTCCGGTATGGAGAAGACGATCTTTCTCTCAAAACAGTCCACCAAGGCGTGGTAAGCGGACAGCAAGTCCATCCCCAGAATTACGCCAAAGTCCTCCATTTGTATCATAATCAGGTCAGCGGGAAGGCTGTGTCCCCAAACACTGACCTCGTAACCCATGTTTACCTCCTCAGCTACAAACAGCTGACCACTCGGACCTCTGATCACGAACGGATCCTCTAACAGCATACAATCCTGCCCCAAACTAACCGCGAAACTGGCTGCGACAAACGAGTGCGTAGCTCCAGAATCGAAAAGCGTGTAAATGAGTCTGCCGGAAACTGAAACCATACCTGCCACCATTGATCCCGAAGCTCTGGCATCCCTGTGTGTCGGGGCGTTGATACGCCCCTCAACCCTAGGTGCAGACGAAGCAGCCACACTCTGCGTCGGACGGGCAGCTGCTGGCTGGTACACTCCCCGTGACTACTGTCCTCCTCCTCGGGCCTGGAACCCGCGGCCTCCCGCTCGCCCTCTAGTGCTGGGCGTGGGAAGCATCTGCTGACCTCCTACCCTAGATGGGCAGTCCCTCCTAATGTGGCTCGGCTGGCCACATTGGTAGCAGAGGGGAACCCGACTCCCGCCCTCAGTGGGTCCCTACTGTCGGCTGGGCGGGGGTTCGGTGCTAGCAACTGGCCCCTGTCAAGGGCCCCCAAAGGCCACTGATGGCCCTGCAAAACGTGATGGCTCTCCTGCGGGCACCACGTGTCTTCTCTCTCGTCGACCCTGTGAGAAGTCTAGCTGATAGGGCCTCTTCCACCCGCTGTGAGTATCTCGCGCGGACGGGTTGGTCTCTTCGTATGTCATAGCTGCCTCCACCACCCTCGAGAATGTAGGCAGCTTCCGGGGTTTGACATATCCTCGAATCACAGGCCGGAGCCCCTCGGTGAACCTCCAAAGGCGCTCCTCCTCAGTGGCCACTACTGTCGCTGTGAAGCGAGATAGCTTCATAAAATGCGTGCGATGCGCGCTCATGATCATCGTCCCCTGGCGGAGAGTGTGGAACTCCTGCCTCCTCTGGTCCTGCCACATCTAGGGAAAGTACTGCTCGTAGAAGAGGGTAACGAACCAGTCCCAGGTCGGCTCGTCCCTCTCCTGTCCCCTGACCGCCCTCCACCACCTGTGTGCCGTGCTCTCCAGCTGGTACGTGGCAAAGGCCACGCGGCACTCCCCTGGGGGGTGAAGGTGTCAAAAACCTTCTCGATCTGCTCGAGCCAGTCCTCCGCCTCGGTCGGGTCCTCATCCCCCTTGAAGGAGGGGGGCTTCAGCCTCCGGAACTGTCTGAAAAGCTCGAAGTGGCACTGCAGTGGAGATGCTGGTGCACCTCTAGGTAAAGAAGCCTTGTGCACAGAAGTGTCAGAGGAAGGTGGGGGCGGTGGTGGCCCATCCCCTCCTCCACATCCGGTGCCACGTCCGTCGCGTGGTCCCTCAGAGGACTCCCCCTCCGCAGCCCCAGGGAGAGGCGCTCGTGGCGGCGGGTGGAGCTCCTCTCGCACGATGTCCTGTATCACTTGGGCGAGGTCCTGGGCCTGAATGCCCGGGAGCAGTGGCTGGTCCACTGAAATGCCGACCTCAACACTCCCACCCCTCTGACCTTGTCCTCGGCCGCGTCGGTGGCCCGCCTCGCTAGTCCCGCGTCGAGGCATCTCCTGCAAGGAGACGCGAAATACAGAACGGAAACACGTCAATACGAAACAATATCTAATGGAGAAGTCTAAGAACATATGTCAAAAGAAACGTTGTGATGGGTACTCTAGTTACAGACACGTGAATAGGTTATTTTCCAGTCAGTTCATTCACTTCTCGGGACGACCTTGCTCTGATACCATCTTGTTACGACCCGATTCCCGAATCCCTACGAGACACGAGAATCAGATCGACTCGACTGATCCCAAGACCCAGTCGTCCAACGAGAAAGCAACCAAAAGAGCAGTAAAATAAACCACATTCATCATGTATATAACTAGCAGTAACAAAATACAGCAGTAAAGAAAAGAAATACTACAGTATACACCACCACAACAGCCAAGAAATAAACAGGTACATAAACATGATGCTTGCAATAAAAGAGTATAGTGGTAACAAAAAATACTCACTACAACAGAAGGAAAAGTACAGTGGGTACTACACAAGTAAAACTACTGGGCTCTGCTAGGCCTAGCACCCTCTACAGCCGCCGACTATGGCTGCTCAACACTTGGTCCTGAAAAGGTGACAAAGGTGACACGTCAGCAAAACGCTGAGTAGAGTGGCAACCAAAAGCTAAGAAAACAGTAAGGTGGACAGAAGCTATTATATTTTTAATCTCTTCCTTTATTTTTCCATTTATACATTATTGAATTATTTCTCAGATCTTTCTCTTGATCTTGAATGTTCCTCGTGAGAACGATCACGATTGCAGTCTTTTCTGGAAAGTAGAAGAACACGTGGTGCTCCCCTGGCCGGGAGAGTACCCCGTAGTGGTCCTACCCTCAGTCAACCACCCCAATGTCACTGACAGATGTAACGGTGACTACGACACACACGATAGACGCACGGGTAGCTACCCTGCACTGGCACGCGGTCAGTCGCTTCCGTTAATGGGTGCACCCAAAGCACAGCACGGAACCAGTATAGGACAGAGCCCTCTCAGTAATAGGGGTCCAACCCCTCCACAGTAACTAAACAGGGGTCTTGCCCTCCACAGTCCACGCACACTCGCCTGACTACAATGGTTTGCCTAGTGGGCCTAACAAGTCGGTGTAGGAGGCTAGCAGAACCCTGGGGCCTGTGGGGTGGCTAGTGCTCTCCCTACACTAGTATCTCTCCTCGGTATTGTGTACACAAGGGCCAAAAGTCGATACAAAGTGGCCAGACCTAACCCCAGGTCCCTGGGGCGGCTAGCTCCGCTCTGCACTAAACAGGGGGACAGTCGCTCTCCTTGGTACTCCGTACTCAAGGGCCAGTTCACCTCCCTAATTCTATTCCATTCACTTCTCAGGAGCTCTACTCCTAATTCCCCGTAGGGTTCATGCTCATTTTTCTTTAACTCAGCCAATTTAGGTTCATCATTTCAGCTTTATATTCATATAACCCATGTTCTCGACAATAATTATCCATTCAAAAACAGGCAACTGTTAACCAATTATAGGCAGTTATCGTTTTCCTTTCTACTTTTCCAAGATTGTAATATATATATTCAATCTAGTTTTCCAATCCTAGGATTCATGCCATATCCTAGGATCTATCATTCAATCTAGTTTTTCAATCCTAGGATTCATGCCATATCCTAGGATCTATCATTCAATCTAGTTTTTCAATCCTAGGATTCATGCAACACCCTAGAATCAACTAATTATTTCACAAGTGCAAAATTTTTGATAAATAATTAAAGGGGCCACTCTACCCGCAAATCCGGGACTACTAGGGGTGTAATCGGCAAGCCCGCACGCCTTCGCAAGCACCAGAGCCACAATGGAACGGGGTCCTAACACAAGGATCAATTACAAGGAGCTACTCAGAGCAATATACAATTACTGTAAATAGGTAGAGGAACTAAATCTGAGAAGAACGAAACTTGAAACGCGGAAAACGGACTCCGAATGGACCCTAAACGGGTCAAAAATGATAAGTCTGCCCAAAATCAGACGTCTGGAACATCTTCCAGACATCTTAAATGGTGGCTCAGGTCATACCTTGATCCTGCATGGTCCCTCAGACGTCCAGAAGCCCGCTGAACCATCTGGACTTAGTTTCCAGACGTCCGACTGTCACTCCGGACATCTGGAGACCCTCTCCGTCATCTAGTGTTGTGCCCAGACGTTCGATCTGTGTGGGAGGGTGTGCCCTCACGCCTTCCCGAACGAGTCCTGCACACATATGCGGCCGTCCTCAACACGAAGTGATGCAGAAGCCTTCGGCGGAACGGCTGCATGGCCGTACACACGAAAGAAGGAAGGTAAAAATATCGTACCTTTCAAATGTCTGGACCTCCCTCCAGACGTCTCCTGCGTCGTATGGACATATGTCCAGACATCTAATTCTGGGAAATTTTCCCAGAATCAGGACCTCCTCGCCCTCCGCCCGCAGCGCACGGCCGTGCCACGCTGCGCTCGCCTGCTGCCTGAGCTGCAGCAGCTCCTCCCTAGCACCACACGCCTGCTACGCACCCGCCGATAGGCCCTGGCTACTCCAGTGAGCTCACAACCTCGCGATCGAGCTCTCTCTCCCTCTCGCAGCAGCCCCTCCTCCCCTCGCACTCACAGCAGCAGCTGCGGCTGCCCTCGCCCGCTCACTCTCTCACTGACAGGAAGAAGAAGCAGAAGAAGGCGGTGGAGTGAGGGTGAGGGAGAGGAGAGGGGTATTTGAAGGCTGCCGAGGGGAGAGAGAGAAAAAGTTGTCTGCGCCTACAGGGGGGAACGAAAGAGAAGGAGGGCGGCGGTTCAGTCTGCGTGTGCATGCACGCAGACGCGAACCCGTACGACGAATAAATTTAATTCCAGACGTCTGGACCAATTCCTAGACGTCTTAAACGACGTTTGATGCCAGGGTTATAACAGTGATTCTACGCAGACGCAAATGGTCGATTAGATGTGGGGAGCACGATGCATTCTGAGTTGTTGGATGCAAGATTGAACGACTGAGAGGAGGTGTGCTTGTGCATTGAGCTGATGAAGAGGAGCTAGCAAGGAGCATTTTAAGCTGTCCGATCTTGAGATTGAATGGTTGATCTTGTGAGAATGTGGATGAGCATTAGGCGCGCAGGAGAGGAGGAGACGGTAGGCGTGCGCGAAGCTGCGGCGACGTGGGGTCTTTAGTGATGCTTAATTCCATCACTAAAGATGCCCTCATTTAATGTTTTGAATATGTAATGATCAAATTGCCTCCAATCCTTGCAACTATAAAAGGAGACCCCTACCCTATGAAATTCTCATCCCTTCCTTCACCTCTCTCCCTCTCCAAAGCTCTAGAGAAGCTTGTCCCACACCTGGGATGCTCCTTTAGAGCCAAATCCAAAGTTTTCTCGCCCCCATTCCGAAAGTGGATCCCGTGACAACGATGACGCTCTGCCTCATTCCCGCTTCTTCCTACTTCATCCTCCTTCTTCCCACCCCATCCTCCATCTTCCAAGCATCATTCCATCCGATTCATCCTCCAAGCAATCATCGAGGAGGATAACATCTCTCTCCCTTCTTTTTATTGCTTTCTAGACTAGAATTTCCCGCTTTCTAGCTATAAAAACAGTATTCATATATCAAGTGATTGTTCTCTCTCTCTCTTAGTGTTAATATCAATTCCATTGTAATTATCTCGCTTTCAAACAAAAATACCAAAAAAATATAATCGCGGATGTTAGATCGACGTAGCCTCCCTGTGTTTGACCTGGAATTTCTTTACGAATTTTGGTTAAATTTCATCTGTTGATGGATTGCTTCGCAAATCGAACTACAACGATGGATTTTCAAATCCAACTCCAATTGCGTTGTTTTCCGCAAACAACATACGTATAAAACTTATGCTCTTTTCACTTTATCTTCGTGATTATACCATTTGATCTTTTTATGCTATAGCGATGTTAATTAATAGACGTCGAGATAGGGCTTTTGTGCTACCCATAATCATCTAGATAAAATTCATGTATAGATTCAAGTATTAACTCATGTATGCTCTTTTCACTTTTATTGAGTGTTATTTTGATATGCAGGCTTATAGCAAACTCCAAAATTTAAGGGAAAACTCTGTTGAAATTTTTATTGAATTTCTTTTAATATTCAAATTGGCTAGGTTAAGTTAGTGTTTAGGAATTATGTTAGTGTTTAGATACATACACTTGCACTGTTGTAGATGCACTTGAGGTCAAACAATAGATATTTTAATCCTAGGGATGTAGGTTGTCTGAGTTAAATTGTATCAAAATACTTGCCCATTATGAGTTATGACTATGTTATGTGGACATTACAGAGTGTGTGTATACCTCACTTACATGCATGATGCTTTATTTTTATAGCATGCCATAAGTGTCAATCGTCTTTAGTTCGATGAAGTACTAGGCTAAAAACGGTCCTTTAAGATTTGATTACAACTTAGGATTACTTGTTACATATAACTGGTGTCTAGAGGAATTTCGGTAGCATCTTCTCGCTCTTCTCTGGCATACCAACTAATTTTAGCTACATTCCTAAAGTATCCTTAATTGGGTGCTATTGGGAATGTAGTTAAGGTTAGTCTTGGGGGGTATACTAGAGAAGTGTGTGGGGAGATGCTGTCGAAATTTCTCTAGGCACTGGTTGCATGTAACAAATAACGTTATGATTGAATCTTTAAGGATAGGATATCAAGTGAAAATCTTTATCAAAATATACACATCATTCCTATATTTCTTTCTAACTTACGTGTGGTTTACTGTAAGTTTAGGCTAGCATGGACAAGTCGTGGATTGGTTTGAAGAGTTCAGACTACACCAGATATAAAGATGGACTAATTTCATTCCTGCTTTGGGCATTTAATGATGATAGGAAGATATTTAGGTGAAAAGAACTCCTCGATAAGATCTTCTACCCATGTAGAAGATGTTTGAATGGTTCTTTATACAAGAGGAACACTATGCTTGAGCACTTAATTTGTAATGGTTGGTGGCAGCATTACACTAATTGGGTCACTTATGGTGAGGATTTAACTAAGGAAATCAAAAACAATGAAATGACTGTTGACGAAGAGATTGACAAAGGGATTGCTAGCTGTGGAAGTAAAGAAATGTTGAACAAGATGAGACTAGGAGATGATATAAATACAGATAAGGAAGATCAATTAAGAAGTTGTGATCAGTTTTATGATGCTGTTAAGGTGGTTGAGGATCCTATTACTCCTGGCGTTATGAGCATGTTTAGGTTGTCATTTCTGTTGAGGATGTTTCAGCTTAAGGTTATGAATAGAGCAACTGTTAAATTCATGTCAGAAATACCTCATTTCATTGTTGATCTATTGAATAACCCTAATGATTTTTTGGATTCATGGTATGAGGCAAAATAACAGATTCGCAAGCTTAGTTTGGACTGTCAAAAGATCGATGCATATCCGAATGACTACACTCTGTTTAGAAATGAATTTGCAAATTTGAATAACTGTCCCTAATGTGGACATGAAAGATATAATGGAGGTAAACATGAAAGTAAGAAGAAACAACCTCAGAAGGTTCTTTGTGACTTTCCATTGACACCTAGGCTTCAACATCTTTTTATATTAAGTAAAACTGTAAGGTGGATGATATGGCACCATGATTATAAATCTCAAGATGAAAGAATATGTCATCCTATGGATTGCGATGAGCGGAAGAGATTTGACGGCAAAAACATTTCATTCTCATTAGAGGCACAAAACGTAAGATTAGGTCTTACAAGCGACAGATTTAATCCATTTAAGAGTATATACCTGTCATATTTGATATGGTCAGTAGTGATGGTGACTTATAACTTACCTTCATGGTTGTGTATAAGATCTGTTAGCAGCACAAGAAGGAAGGTTGAATTGTCTAATAAAAAAATAATCACAAAAAAAATCACAACAAATAACACAAGTATTTAGAGAGAAAACCCTTACGGGATAAAAACTACTACCTAAATCTCCCAATCTAGGATTTTGCCCCCAAATCAATTGGAAATCATTAAACCGTACCACAAATCCGAGGGTGGTGTTTCTCAAAATACAATTCCCTTCTCCTGGACAACCCTCAAGGAGAGTTTAGTCCCTCTACTAAGAGGAAATGGAAAACCCACAGCTTGAGCACCCAAACAAACTAATAAAATAAAATAAAGTAAACAATCCTAAGAGCCTTGAATGATATGGAAAATAAAGTAGGCTATGATACTCCCTTTGCAAACCTATGTGATGCAAAAAATCAGAGTGGGAGTGATGTTGCTCTCAAGAATTTCTAAGAACAAAAGAGCATAATAGAGCACAATAGCTTTGGAAAGCTTAGAATAGGTTAATTGAAAGTATTTAGTGCTAGAATATTTCTTTTCTTGGTGTGTACGCTTAAGGCAACCCTTGGTGAGTATATATAGGTGTATAGGATCTGATTTAAGCCTAGGCAGTTGTTGGAATTTGAATTGGAATGGAATAAATTAAGGTAGAACGGTTACATTGCATTTACTCAAACTCTAACTGGATCAGACGTCTGAAAAGATAGGATAGACTTCTGAAGGAGTCATTTCAGATGTCTGAGAATAAAATCGGGCATCTGAAAAAGCCTCGGTGTCAAAGTGATCGTTACTACAATGAGGTTGGATCTAAACAGGGATCTAAAGACTTATAGTCAAATGTCTTACTAGACGTCTAGAGGAAAGATTAGACGTCTTAAAATGAAAATGCAGTCGTCTGAAAAAAAGACATGACATTTAAAGGCCTACAACATTTCATAATCAATGAGTAACGGATATAATCAATTATGGTCAAATTGAATGTTGGATAAAAAAATGAACGTTGGTCATTTCAAATGTCTTAAGAAGAAACTAGACGTCTGAAATACAAGAACAATTTTGACCGTTGTTCTTCTAAAGAGAAAAAAGTTAAAGTGATATCAAAAGCTCAAGGAGACATCTGAAAGACTTTACTAGACATCTGAAGTGGAGAACAGACGTCTAAAATCCTAGGTGACAAAGGTCAAGAATTCTGGACAAGATTCTAGGTTCTAGACAAGATCCTAGACATCTAAAAAAGTAGATTAGACGTATGAAAAAATTAGACTCAGATGTCTGAAGGCAACATAAGACGTCTGAAAATCAACAAAGGTTAAACCTCAACATTTTAAGGATAAGGATATAGATAGGAAGGTTATAAGGATATCTTAAGGATAATGCAAGGCTCATTTACATTCTAAAAATAATAAACCAAATAAAATTAATCTACTTCACCTCTTTCTATCTTCATCTCATCATCTCCTTGATGCTCATCTCCTTCTATCTTTTACAGAGCTTGAGCTTAAGATTTCATGAAGCTTCTTCCAACCCTGAGCCTGAAATATTCATCTCTAAATACAAATGTTAAATATAACATTTTTTGTTATCATCAAAATAAATGATCATGGTGCTTTATCACCAACATGATCATCATTCATGATGTTGACCTCATTAATCCCCGATCCAAAACAACCTGAAAATGTAATAGATGTTTACCTTCAACCATTGATTGATGAACTCAAACAATTGTGATACATCGACATGAAGATGTATGATGCAAAAAAGAGAAAATTCTTGCAAATGCATGCAGCACTATTGTGGATCATAAACGACTTTCCGGCATATGCAAATTTGTCAAGTCGAACTACTAAGGGAAAGCTTGCTTGCCCAATCTATATCGAAAATACTCATCACCTACGAATGCCGAAAAGTAAGAAGTTTTATTACTTAGAGTACCGCAGATTTCTGTCCATTGAACATAAATGGCGAACATCACAGTTTAGGGGTAGATTTGATGGCAAAATGTGTCGGTATTTAATAAAAATCCAAAGAATAAACTTGCTATTTATTTTATCAGGTTATCAGGTCAGGTTATCAGGGAGAGATTACAAGAAATGAGTGAGATAAGATTGGGTCAACCATTCAAACAAGATCAGATAGCCTTGAAAAATTCTAGGTTTAGAAAGGAAAGCATTTTCTTTATGAATCTTCCATACTATAAAAATCTTACAATATGTCATAGCTAAGATGTTATACACATTAAAGAGAATGTAATGGACAATATTTTAGATGTATTAAATCTGACAAATGATCTAAAGGACACGGTGAAACAAGAAATGACATGAAGAGTTTGGGGATTTGTCCTGAGTTGCATATTCATGAGGACGATAGTTACTTCCCACCTACTATTTACAGGTTGAATCAGGATTAGAAGAGTAGATTGTTCACCTTCTTAAGGGACATTGGGGTGCCAGATGGCTTTTCATCGCAGCTTTCTTGTTGTATTAAAGAAGCACAGAAGAAGATATCTGGCTTGAAAAGTCATGACTCCCATGTTTATATAAAAGTATTGTTTCCACTAACGATACAGAAGATATTGCCTGAGCTAGTTATTGATTCCTTCACAGAAATGAACAGATTTTTCAAAGCTATTTATTCAAAGACACTACAAAATGAAATGTTGGACCACCGGAATAAACAAATATTCATTACTCTCTGTAAGATGAAATGGATTCTTCCCCTAGCCTTTTTCAATGTAATGGTTCATCTCACGTTGCATCCTGCAAATGAAGCGAGAATCGGTGGACCTATACAATTCAATGGATGTATCCTGTGGAGTATTTTCTAAAAAGCTAAAAGATTATGTCTTGAACAAGGCAAGGTCAGAAGGTTCAATTGTAGAAGGTTATTTCATGGAGTGTATAAATTTTACATCCATGTACATGAATGAAGTAGACAATCACTTTAATAAACTTCAAAGGAACTATGAGAAGAAATACAATGAAAATGATGAAGAATGTCGATTTTTATATTAGAGGAAGGTTAGCACTTCGTACAGAATACAAGCCAATTTCAAAAATTGATAGATGTTGGGCACATCTATATATTTTAAAGCAAATTCTAGATATTGATCTATTCTACGAGGAATTTGAACGATTATCTCATTCAAGTACATTAGAATTTGACTTCCTGGATGGTTCAAACTCCATATTCATCAATTGAAAGAGGGTAAGGACCCACAATGGATACCAGATTTTGATGTAATTGTCGATACACCATTATATTATGCACATTATCACTCTGGGTATATAATAAATGGGTTCAGATTTAGAATACAAGAAATTGACGATAGAAAGGTTACACAACAAGCTAAAGTTGTTGATTCTGATCTTACCACCGATCCATATGAATACTAAGGTGAAATCCAAGAAATTGTGGAGATCAGCTTCAGATATGATCACAGAGTTGTGTTGATGCGTGAGAGTCATCTTTTAGAAATACGTGTCATAGTATAAGACAAAATTCGCACAAACAGTTAAATTTATAAAAGTCAAAATCAAGAAATGTGAATCCGAGGTCGTTCGTAGGGAGCAAATTGGGCAATTTAATTCACTAATCATAATATAAAGAATAACAATTTGCAAGTGAATCGAATAATCAGAAAGATATGCAATATATGTTAGAAAATGTATCTCAAAAATGCGGATATTAAAGTGCAAAAAGATTAGGTTAAAATGGTGGTTTAAACCACCAAATTAACCCTAATGTTTAAGCTCTAGAATCACTTAAATATTTGAACAGTAACCGCAATCAAATATCCACGGTAAATATCTCCACAGTATCCAGTATCAAGCCAATCAAGCACCAAGTTAGACGACAGTGTGAGCCTTCAGACACCTTAACCTTAAGACACCAAGGCACAGTAGATAAAGGCACAAGGGCCTCTCTAAGGCTCAGCAACGACTAAGTATAGAGAGAGGAGAGGGAGGACATGAATCCTGAAATAGCAAAAACCCCACTCCTCCCTCTCAAATTTTTCTCCTTGCTCTTCAGAACAGACCGGATCCAGGTAATCGACCCAATGCGCAGACCCGCGGGCGTGTTTGCGGGCGAGGGCACATGGACAAGTGTGTGTAGTGCATGCGGTGGGGCATGTGAGGGACCTCACCCCTGTGCTCTCAGAGGCGAACAGCCAAGAGCGCAAAAATAATTTATGCTCAGTTGTACTTTTGTCCCACACAATGTGGGACTAATATCCTGTATTCCTTTACGCGCAGCTTCGCTTGCTGTAGCAGGGTGAGTCTCATCAAATTGAGGTAGTGGATGCTACCTGCTGCTTCGCTTGAGGGCCTAGGAGACCTCAGGAGTTGGGTCCGTGTCAATGGAGAGTGGCAGCAGGGTAGATGATGGTCGGAGATGAGTGAACATAACTAGAGGAGACGATGGTGACGGTGGTGCTTCAACGAAGACCTGAAGAGCAAAATACTGCCTCATGGCCTAATCAAAACAATTCAATAGCTTTTCTGGTGTGCAACGAGTGCAATGGTGGCTATGATGTGGTGGTTAGAGGTGTAGTTTGACCGGTAGGAGTCGGAGAAGGTGATCGGATGTGTGTGTGTTCAGGGGAGTTGTGGAGTTGGTGGAAGACGGAATAGGTAGAGGGATTTTGAAGATGGAGGTGTGGAAGAGCTTTTGGTGGTGGTAGTAAGTGGCTTGGCAGCCTATGGCACCAGCATGAGCTTGCCAGAGCTCGTGTTAGAAGTGGGGAAGACAGGGGTAATGAGGGTGAAGCGGCGATTGACAGTAAGATTGAAGTGGATAAAAGTGAAGAGAGGGTTAGAGGAAGAGAATAGAGTAAAGGAAGAGGAAGAATAGGGAAGAGGAAACACTAGCATTGGCTTGCCTGCACTGAAGAAGATGATGAAAGTGGCGAGGTAGAGCGGTGACGATGGAGGCGTGGAGAACCTCTACTTTGACCGACGAGAAGTGGAAGCGCGAAAGGAAGGAAGGGGGCCATCCAATTTGATTGTTGGACGACTGGAAGAGGACATCAGAGAGAGCTGTCAGAGCTTGAGATGTGGTCGGTCGGAGAGGAGAAGAAGTAGTTGACCTTTTCTGAGCTAAAAAAGAACGGCGGAAGCATAAGGAGCTTTTATAGAGCTTCAGATCAAGCTCTTAATCGGCGAAGAAGATTGATTGGGTTGTGAAATCAGGGAAAAGGATCCCTTGATTTCTTTGAGTTCGTTCGAGCTCCATGGAGAGAATCAAGGTCCAAGATCTACTCCAAATGATAGAGAGATCTCTCAAGATCAATCCCTCTAAATTTGAAGGGATTTGGTCTTGATTTGAGAGAGAAATCTCTTCGTGAATCTCGACTGAGGTGTGTTCCCACTTCTAATGGTGGTAGGGACCTAAATGAAGAAAATGATGAGAAGTTAGGGGGCTATTTACAAAGAATTCAAAACCTGAGGAGCTAAATGTTAAAATAAGATTTTAAAGGGCTAAATTGCAAACTAGGTCAAGATGGACTTTGATTGAGCCCAAATTTTGACCTTAACCTAATTTATACCCAAGGAATCTAATGATAAAGTTGTATTTGAGCTTTTACCACATTTTCCTGGGCAATTTGCACAGAAACCTAAATTAAGGTAAAATTCCATCTGTAACTCTATTCTAGGTCAAAATAGGTTTAGATGGTCAAACCAAGGGTACCAAACCTCTTAGAATATTTTTATATGAATTTTAGGAGGTTTATATGAATTTTATCTTGACCAGAAACCTCTTTAATTTAAGTAGGTCTAAAATTAGAGTTTTGTGTGCAATTGTGGTTCTCAAAAAGCGTGAAATCTCATTTCTGTCTGTGTGGACCTACTCATTGGACTTTAATGCACATTTGACCTTTAATGAACCCTTGAAAAATCCTGTGATTAATCTGTGTTCATGATTTGCTGTTAAAATTACAAAATTAACCCTAATTTTCCGTTCTTCTCTCAAATCAGAACATTATGGAATTACGACCCTCAAATGATCATGTAGGAGCTTTTATCAATCAAACCTGACTAAAAGTGGCTAATTATGGCCTATGATGGTGTTTTCATCAAGTTTTATTATTTAAGTTTCATTGGTTTGATGTTTTTAAAGAGGGCATTACTTTCAAAATTGGCAAGAAACACAAATTCTTAAATTTAAATCGTAACCGTCAAATTCTTCAGTCTTCTGAACCATTCACATTGGCATGTCAAGTAATACAAGTGTTTTACATCTCCGATAATTGCTAAAGAGGTTGGGTTATACCAATAAGAACAGTACCACGCAATCATTTTGGCGCACAATCTAAAGTATACCAAGAATTAATGAAAGAAGATCACTAGATTCAAATGCAATAGATGTGGAAATCTATGGTTAGTAACAATTTTTTTACTTTGTTTCCTTTATGGTTTACTTATGCATTTCATATTTTTGCATTTCTGTAATTTCTTTGTGTATTTATTTCATTATAGGTTTCCTTTATGTTATTGTTTATTTTTGCATTAATGCTTTATATATTGTTTTCAGCTATATTAGTTTTTGTATTTATTTGTTGTTGTAGATAAAGGAGTTTAATAAAAAAAATAAAAAGGCTCCCTCTCAAACAGCCATCCACCCATCCCAAGCCATCTCGCTAAGCTCAGCCAACCCCCAGCACCAAGCTCCCTCTCACTCACGATCTCAAGGACTTGGCATGATCTCATGATGTACTATATGCAGGGGGGAAGGGAAAGGGTAAGGGGGTTCCTTCTACTAAGCCAGAGTGAGTACCGGTTGATCCAGATTATCAACCGGAGTTGTGGGCATTAGAGGAAGATGATGAGGGTGAGAACAATGAGGAGGACGAGGACGAGGAGGAGCAAGTTGAGAGTACATCCCTAGTACATGTGGACCAAAGCGTGGCAGGTATAAGTTCTGGGGAGAACTCCTATACTTTTTAAAAGTATTTTACTTCTATATTTCATAACTTATTGCATATTTGATATAATTAATATGATTAATATCTATGCAGGTAGAGTAAGAAAAGGACGGGGGAAGATAAAGAACCTAGATCTCCAGCGTGTCCTCGAGGAGCTTAGAATAGCTATTAGGCTTAGATCCATGGGCGAAGTGGAGAATTACCAGGGCTTCATTAGTCAAGTGAGCATGATGGTGAAGTCTGTCATGCCACTTTACTACTTTGATTGAAGGAGGGTGCCAGCAAAGCTGAAGAGGCAACTCCTCCGATAGTTGGAGATAATGCAATAGATTTTAAATATTATTTCTATAACTTTATGTTATAATTATTTTTATGTATGATTGATATATTTTTTCAAAATAATGTAGGTGAGCTACTATTGGAATGACGACCCCAATGTCCCCATGTATATCCTTAAGCATACCACCAAGCTCCACAGAGATTGGAGAACGGAGATAAGGAGAAAAGTAAAAACTTTTAAACATTTACATGTTTATTATGTGCATAATTTCAAATATTGTTTCCAACATGTTATATTTGTTATTCAGTTTTTCTCAAATAGGTCGCACGAGGAGGCAATAGAGAATTGTCCTCCTGATGTCATGCCTGAACATTGGTAAAAGGCATGCGAACATTGGATGGATCCTAAAGCGAACGTCAGTAATTGATTCTAAATGTTTATATTAAATTCATATATCTTAAATTCGTAATAAAAGATGAATTTGTTTAGTAATTTATATATGTTTTTGTTACATGAGCAAGCAAGGAAAAATAAGGCTAATAGCATAGACCCACTATCTGGGTCGAAGAAGCACTGAGACATTCAAGAGTCATTATATAAGTTTATTATAATAACTTTGCACTTAAAAGTTATTTACTTTAGAGATGATCTTAATAAAATTTTATCATTTTCATATTTTCAGTCCGCTTTGCATGACGAGAGAGAGATGAATAGGATGGATGTCTACGAGGTTACCCATAGTAAGGTTATAGCTGAGGGTGTTCGTAGGTGGATTCATGAGTCATACCAGTAAAGACACGTAAGGTTCCTAAATTCAAAAAATCTATTACTTGGTATATATATTATAGTAATAATTTTTAATAGGGTTAGGAGAGAATGGTTCACTTGGTCCATCCCCCCTTCGATGAGAACTCCAATAGCATCCAGTAGCCTCTGGATCCAAAGGAAGCATTTAGGATTGTGAAGCCATCGTACCACAGTGGTTTCGTTCGTAGCGTGGAAAAGGCACACACCTTGTGTAGCTAGTATGGGAGGAAAGGGGTCATCTCATCTAGTGTCATCGATCAGCTGAACCAAAAGATCGACACACTATAGAGACGAGGGGAGGAGAGAGAGAAGAGAGAGGCAGAGATGAAGAACCAGATGGATACCATGCAATCTCAGATGGGTAAGACAAATGATCGATTCAACAGTTTCTACTTCTTCTTTTGAAGAATGGACAATCAGAGTATCTGTCTCCATCTAATCACAACACCTACAGACGAGACAATGACGATATGGGCGGGGTTGGTGGAGTTGGTGACATTGGTGCGGCAGTCTTTTGATATTCCCTTTTTTTCCTTATTATTATATGTTTCTTATTATATGTAAATGATGAGTCCATATTTGTGGGCTAATTAGTTACTTAAGTGCCTAGGCATTAGATTAATATTAGTGTATACATAGCATGCATTAAGATATAAATAATTTAGTTCATATATATTTGCTTATATGCATTACATTCATATATAAATTATTTAGCATGCATTAGAATAACATGCATTAGTCTTTAGGTTGAATTATATGCATGTATTAGAATTAACATTTTATGTGAGGGTTTGTAGATAAATAAACCATCATTTCTTTTCTTATTTTATTAATCCATTTTTTCCTTTCTTCAATGGCTTTGGGAACAGGAAAATTCGGCTTAATGTATTTGATGCTTATAAATAAGCTGGATTTGAGGATTGTTCCCAAGTTGAGGTGGTAGATGACCTGATTGAAGAGACAACTCCTACAATTTTATGTGATGACCCCCTTCAGCATGTCGTGCTAAATGAGCATTCCCATCCCTTGGAGGAAGGTGAAGGGGATGTACTAGAACTTGAGGAATTGCTTGGAGTTTCTACTGAGTCTCTCTCCCCATCATACCTGCCTAAGGTAGATCTGCTACTTGAGATGGAGACATCCATTATGAAACCCTCAACCATACAAGCCCCCGACCTTAAACTAAAACCCCTCCTAGACTCTCTCAAGTATGTATTCCTTGGACCAAATGATATGCTTCCTGTAATCATCTCATCTGCACTATCTGAGGTGCAAGAGGGAGCCTTGCTAGACTGCTTATCAAGGCACAAGGAAACTGTAGCTTTGACAATCGCTGATATTAAGGGTATAGACTCTACGCTCTGCATGCATCACATTTATACTGATGATTCCATCAAACCATTTAGAGACATGCAGAGACATCTTAACCCCAACATGAGGGAGGTGGTTAAAAAGGAGATTCTGAAGTGGTTGGACGTTGGGATCATATATCCCATCACGGATAGCAAATGGGTTAGTCCAATCCATGTGGTGCCAAAGAAGGCAGGCTTTACAGTAGAAACCAATGACCAGGGAGAATAAGTGGTGACCAGATCCTCAACTGGCTGGAGGGTCTGCATTGACTACTGCAAACTGAACATCGCTACCTAGAAGAATCACTTTCTCTTGCCCTTTATTGATTAGATCCTTGAGAAATTGGCAGGGAACAAGTATTTTTGCTTTTTAGATGGATATTCTGGGTATAACTAGGTTGCAATCTTCCCTGACGATCAGGATAAGACAACTTTTACTAGTCCCTACGGTTCTTTTGCATTCAGGCGTATGCCGTTTAGATTATGTATTGCACCAACAACCTTCCAGCGGTGTATGATGTCCATTTTTTCGGACATGATTGACGAGTGTGTTGAGGATTTTAGGGATAACTTCTCCATTTACGGCTCATCTTTCGACCAGTGTCTCCTGCACCTAGAGAATGTGCTGAAGAGATGTGAGGAGACTGGTTTAGTCCTCAACTGGGAGAAAAGCCACTTCATGGTACAGAAAGGCATTGTACTTGGGCATGTTGTGTCAGAAAGGGACTTGGAAGTAGATAAGGATAAGGTTGATTCTATTTCCAAACTCCCATTGCCTACGAATGTCAAATAGATTAGATCCTTTCTGGGCCATGCGGCCTTTTATAGGTGATTTATTAAGAATTTCTGCAAAATTTCTAGGCCAATTTGCTACCTGTTGGCGAAGGAATCTTCCTTCGATTTTGATTCAAAGTGTGCTGAGGCTTTTCATACACTAAAGGAAGCCTTGATCTCTGTGCCTATTCTCTGAGCTTCAGATTGGGCACTCTCATTCGAGCTAATGGGTGATGCTTCAGATTACGCAGTGGGAGCAGTCCTTGGACAAAGGGTTGAGGGAAGACCATATGTGCTGCACTATGCTAGCAAGACTTTAACCGAACCATAGCAAAACTACACAATCACTGAAAAGGAATTACTTGTTGTAGCTTTTGCTCTGGAGAAGTTTAGGTCTTATCTTCTTGGATCTAAGGTGGCCATTTTTACTGATCATGCGACAGTGAAACATCTCATTGCCAAGAAGGACTCTAAGCCACGTTTAATTAGGTGGATTCTACTCCTTCAAGAGTTTCACTTGGAGATTCGTGAAAAGAAAGGAGTGGAAAATGTAGTGGTTGACCACCTTTCTTGCCTCCCACTTGATGACTCTCCATCTGGAGACATCCGCAAGACATTTCCTAATGAAACCCTTATGGTGGTAACATCGACTCCACCCTGGTATGCTGATACTGTTAATTACTTGGTCATTGGAGAAACTCCTAGCTCTTAGGATGAGCAGAAATGGAAGAGATTCATTTCCCAAGCTAGATACTTTCATTGGGAATAGCAAGAATTATTTAATATTGGGCAAGACCAAGTATTGAGACGATGTGTGCCTGAAGAGGAGTAAAAAAGTATGTTGAGATTTTGCCATGAGCTTCATTGTGGAGGACACTTTGGTGCTAAGAAAATCGCTTTTAAGGTTCTCCAATCCGATTTTTGGTGGCCTACTTTATTTAAAGATTCTCATAACTTTGTTAAGGCCTATATTAGATGTCAATGGACTGGAACGATTGGGAAGTGGAATGAGATGCCCCAACACCCTATCCAACCTATGGAAATTTTTGATGTTTGGGGGATAGACTTCATGGGTCCCTTCCCTTCTTCCCATGGATATGAGTATATCTTGGTGGCAGTGGATTATGTCTCTAAGTGGATAGAGGCCATTCCTACGTGCACAAATGACCACTCTGTGATCTTGAAATTTGTGAGGGCCAATATCATATCTCACTTTGGCTACCCCAAGATGATTATAAGTGATGGGGGACCTCATTTCCAAAACCACCACTTCAATTGGCTACTCAGGAGTCTGGGAGTAATTCACAAGATTACTACCCCTTACCATCCTCAGACGAATGGCCAGGTTGAAGTATCAAATAGGGAGATCAAGAACATTTTGGAAAAGACTGTTGGGCCAAATAGAAAGGATTGGTCCCAAAAGCTGGATGGTGCTTTATGGGCTTATCGAACAGCCCACAAAACCCCTTTGGGTATGTCTCCCTTCCGGATAGTGTACGAGAAAGCGTGCCATTTACCCATTGAGCTTCAACATAGGGCATTTTGGGCTATCCGAAGTGTTAACATGGATTTAGAGAAAGCAAGTAAGTCACGATTACTGGAGTTGACTGAGCTTGACGAGTTGAGGAATGATACTTATGACACCTCCCAAGCTTATAAAAAGAGAACTAAGGTCTTACATGATAAGTATATCCTTAGAAAGACCTTTGAGCCCAACCAACAAGTCTGCCTTTTCAATTGCAAACTTAAGCTTTTTCCAGGGAAATTGAAATCATGTTGGGATGGGCCTTACATAATCACCAAAATGTTTCCGCATGAGACTATGGAGATCAAGAGCCCTTCCTCTTCAGCAATATCCTTTACCGTCAATGGCCAACAATTAAAATCATATGTTACTTTGGATGGCCATCTAGTTGACGAGGTCACTCTTGAGGAGCCTTAGCTCCTTTCATTCTTCACCTCAGGTAACATCTTCCCTTGGCTATTTTACTTTCAATGAGGGCATTGTTTGAACCAGGCATGGGGGGATAAGACCTAAGGCATCTATTTATAGCTTGTATATTGGTTGAACTCGAATAGGTTGTGTTAATATAGTGAAATTATCGTTGAAGTTATTATAGTGGGTTAACCTAAATCGAGTCTAACCATCTTTCAAAAAAAATTTTTTAACCTAGCCTTCTTGATTTTATCTTGGTCACTTTAACCTAGGGTCGATCTCAGGGAGGCAGGAATTAAAGATCAAGGAGTTTCTACACATTTCCTAAAACGTATCTCTTCCTTGCGTTTATTATGTTTTTTTGGTTTTTCTATTTAAGATTTTTTTTGTTGATAATATTATCCTTGAGGCACACCTTCACAATCAAGTCCTTGGCTTTGAGCCAAATGGTTCTTGGCTTGTAGCCAACTTGGGGTTTCCAAAAATTGGTCCTGTTACTCGCAAGATCGAGTACCTGCAAGACAAGAATTATCTTTTCTCTTTTACTCTTTTTTTATCTTTTTAATAGCAAGAAACAAAAGATAAATAAAAATAAGGTAGGTTGCTGGCAAAGGAATACTTAGCTTAATATATGTATATATAGGGGTGGAGGTGGAAGTGGAAATGGAGTGTAGCACAGTGTCAAGTTGGTCCACGTCTAGTAAGACGCAACCAACAAGATGGAGTGCCACGTGGAGTGTGGGGCGGATGTGTGGGAGTGTGTGTGGAGGCACTTGCTTTGCATGGTATCGGGGAATATTAGCAACTGGCATAGATATTCCCGCGATATGATGCACGGTGGAGTGACTAGTGCACAAGCGTATGGGTGGTGAAGTGTATATATGGATACGGGTAGGTATATGTAATATATATATAACAATATATGTATATATATATATATATATATAGTTGTATATGTATATAGATATATATATGTATATATATGTAGATATATATATATGTATATATGTGAGTGGATATATAAATATATATGTGTGTAAGCATGAGTATATAAGGGTATGTGTGAGTCTGTACAAGTGTGTGAGAGAGAATACAAGTGCGTGTACAAGTGGGGGTGTGTGTGTGTGCTGGTGGATGAGGGGGCGCGCAGCAGATAAGCCATCTGCTACGCAGCCCCGTGGTCTGATGCGTGATGAGGCACGGGCACAGGAGGAAGAGCGCACGCGGGGTGCTGGAAAGGGCGCTTGCGCTGTCTTCGCACGTGGGCTAGTACGGGTAAGCGCAGCGCAGCGCGTAGTGCTGCGGGCAGGTGCGGGCGCGGGCACGGGCGCAGACGCTAGAGACGTGTTAGAGTGGGTGACATGGATGAGAGAGAGCTCCAAAGCCACCGGCTAAGTGAGAAGCGAGCCGGTGGCTATAGTGTCGCGCAGATTGTGTGCTACAGTGCGCGTGCGATCTGCCAACCAGTACCGGCCGGTTCCGCATGCTAGGCGCACTGGAAGCACCTGCGCGTGCAGGAAGAGAGTGCGTCGAGTGTTGTTGAGCCCGAATAGGTTGTTAATATGGTGATTTTATCGTTGAAATGTGCATAGTGGTTAACCTAAATCGGACCTAACCATCTCTTTACAAAATTTTTAACCTGGCCTACTTGATTTTATCTTGTCACTTTTAGGCCCAGGGTCGAACTCAGGGAAGTGGGGTACAAGTCAAGTTTCTACGCCTTTCCTACAACGAGTTTCTTCCTTTCGTTTATTGTGTTTTTGGTGCTTTTTTCTTATTTAGATTTTTTTTCTGGTAATCTTTGTCCTTGAGGCACACCCTCAAAATTGCGTTCTTGGCTTTAAGCCAAAACAGAGTTCCAAAACGAGTCTTGCTATTCGCAAGACGGAGTACCTGCAAGTCGAAGATTATCTTTTCTCTTTTATATTTTTTTTATCTTTTTACTA
Source organism: Thalassia testudinum (assembly GCA_037157565.1). Taxonomy (NCBI): domain Eukaryota; kingdom Viridiplantae; phylum Streptophyta; class Magnoliopsida; order Alismatales; family Hydrocharitaceae; genus Thalassia; species Thalassia testudinum. The sequence continues at coordinate 28,055,298 of JAZHRO010000049.1, forward strand.
ACAGGAAAGCGAAATAGAAATAAAGTAAATATAGTATATATATAGGTATATATTATGTATATAAAGGGGTGGGGGTGGAGGCGGAGATGGAGTGTAGCACGGTGTCGAGTCGGTCGTCGTCTAGAGAGACACAACCAACAGGACTAGGTGCCGTGTGGAGTGTGGGATGGATGGTGGATGATGTATGCGACCACGCTTTTTGTACGCGTGTATCGGGGAATATCAGCAACTGGTGCAGATATTCCTGCGATACAGCGTATGGTAAATAATGTGAAAAAATATATATATATGTGTATATGTAAATATGTCTATATGTATATATGGTTATCTATAGGTATATATATTTATATAGATACATGTGTATATATATATGTATGTATAAGTATATATATATATGTATGTATATATATAAGTATATAGATGTATATATGTATATATATGTGTGTATATAGACTAATACATATTTATATAAGTACTAATATATGCATAGATATATGTAAGTATATATGTATATGTGTGTATATATATATATATATATATATATATATATATATATATATATATGAGTATATAGATATATGTATATATGTATATACAGATACTAATACTACTATATATATAGATATAAGTATATATATATATATGTATGTATATGTATAGTAGTATATGTATATATGTATATATATATATCAATATATAAGTATAAGTATATATATATGTATACAATAGAGTATAGGTGTGTGTGTCTGTGTGGAAGTGTGAGTGTAGGTGTGTGCGTGCATCGGTGTAGAGTGTTGTGAGTGTTGTGAGAGAGAGTGAGAGAGAGAGAGGGAGAGAGCAGGAGAGAGAGAGGGAGAGAGTGGGAGAGAGAAATGGCAGAGAGAGCGCAGCCGCACTGCTGGAGGGTTGAGTTAGGTCGTCTGCAGCTAGCGAGCATCGTTTGGAGACTCAGGCTCGCGCGCAGGCGCGTCTGCGTAGAGAGGAGCACGTGGGAGTGGGGAGCAGAGAGGAAACGCAGCGCACAGCACTGCGCGAAGGCTGGAGCAGGCGAAGGCAGCCGATGATGCAGGCGCACGCTGGTGAGTGGGGTGGGCTGGTAGACCTGCGGGTGCAAGCGGGCGGAGACGCGCGAGCGGGAGCGCGCACGGGCGAGGGCCGGTTGCGGCGCACCGGGTGACCGCGAAAGTGAGAAGCTTTCCGATCAGACCACTGTAGCCACAGTGTCGCGATGACTCGTGTGAACAGTGGCTACAGTGGTCGCCCGCACCGTGCAACCGGCAGTGGGCGGTGCTGTGAGAGAGGCCTGCTCACGGCTAGCGCGCGCGGGTTGGCGCGCGAGGGAGAAGACCTGCGCCGGTCGGTTTCGAGTGCGGAGAGCTTGCGACAGCACACGCGAAGAAGGAGGCGAGGTGTCTGCAGGCGCGCGCGGAAGCTTGCAGAGGCTGGTAGCGGGCGGGAAGCGCTTGGCCGGCCGCTGCAGAGGCGCGCAGCGACCGGTTGCAGGAGGGAGTGAGCTTGCGACAGAGCGGAGAAAGCGGAGGCGGAGAGGCCCTGGAGGCACGCGCGGAGGGTTGGGGCGCCTGTAGGGGCGCACGGAAATGGCTGGGGATGCTGCTTCTGCTGCTGCCACTGCTTAGCTGCTACTGCTGCCAAGCTGCGAAGCTTTTGAGCTTCAGACCTTGATGCTACTCCAATGGCTGGAAGGTACGGGAACGGGAAAAAAAATGAGAACAGACCCACCACGCCCACCGACTCTTTGAAGAGCTAGGCGGTGGTGGTCTCACTGTGGTGGTGTGCACCACAGTGAGGGCTCCTACCCGCCGGGTATCTCCTCGGAGGAGGACCGGCGTATGGAGGGGAATGGAGGAGAAGACGGTGGTGGCTTGGAGATGGAGCTACCTGTGGGATTTTTGGCTTGGACCAGGCCTGCTTTTGAAGAGAAGAAGCCGTGGCTTTTTATAGGAGAAGAAAGCCATGCACGGCCATGCTATGCATGGCTCATGCATGACCACAGCAGGGAATGGCAACTTCAGGGAAGGGCTTGGCAAGGAGAGGGCGTTGCAGGGAAACATGGCGCGCGGAGAAGAAGAAGATGCAGCCGCGGGAAGGAGTCAAAATCAAAAAGAAAATAAAAAATGGAGATGGGAATATTGCGAAGATGCACTTGAGGAAAAAAGTAAAATGCAAGGCCACTTATTTCATTCTCCTCTCTTCTCAATTAGATGCATGCATGCATGTATTTTTACAAAATGCAACTATGGAATACTAATATGCATAGGTAATGCTAGGAAATAGCACAAGAAGGAACTATTGCAGGCATATTTTTGCGGTGCAATCATACCCCCATGCCTATCTTTTGCTAGTCCCTAGCAAAACAGTATTTAGAAATGACCTTAAGCTGAAGATTTTCTTCTGAGGCGATATAGGTGTGTTTTTTGTTGGATATTGTGAGAACCAATTGTAGAGAAGACTACCAATTCCTTAAGTCTCACATGACATAAATCATCTCTCAACTAACCCGGACTCTTGATATTTAAACCTTAAGTACGATTTCCAGGACCCAGGAGGTTTTTGCCGTACTCGAGAGCTCAAGAGGTTATGGCTTGTGCTTAGTGAAGGATCAAGGCTGACCAGATGAACATTAAGACTCAAGCCCAGGGTTTCACGAATCTTTAAGTACAGGTTGGTCCCAGTTTCAGCTCGTGTTTTCGGATTGACCCTTAAGAAGATGACGAAAAACTCAACTCCCATTTTCTGATTTTTGTGGCTCAAAGGAAAACAAGGTACTTGTAACCTGCCCTGAAGAACTTCTTGTAGGGCTAAGACTTTACAGACATTTGTGAGATATACTGACTTATTTGCAACATTATTTTTTCTTTTTGATGGAGCATACTTTTTTTTCTTTCTGGTGGGAGAATTTCTTTTTGGTAGAAAGAGTTTCTCCTAAACACAAGACTAAAACCTGGGATAAAAAGTCTACCTGCATGCACAGGTAAGGACTCCACCTTCCCTAATGAACACTAAGGTTGGATCTTATGTTCACCTCCCCTTTCCTGCTTTGTGTACCGTGAACCAAGTTTACTTAAGCTCTCAAGTAAAAGCAAACCAACGGATCCTGTACTGGTATCTCAGGTACAAGAATACGTCCTTAGTTAGGAGAGATTCCAATTTATTTTGTCAATGCTCAAGTGAATTAAGCCGAGCCTGAACGAATCAAGCTTCTGTGGCCTGGAAAGTCTTCAAAACAGAGGTTGAATATCCATAAGCACTTATTGTATTTTTTTGTTTCAGCTTTCAGATCATTACTAAGCACCATTTATTATTATATATATATATTTTTTCTTTTTCTTTTTCTTGCATATTTATAAATAGCTGGGAATTGTATGATACCATAAAATACCCAGATCCTATGGATGCCTATCCACCCCCCCATGCCAAACAATGCTATGTTCTCATATGCATGCAGGGAAAGGTAGAGAAAGGATGAAAGATCGGGTAGCAAGAGCTGAGGTTCAAGGTATACAGCAGGGTGGTAGGGTGGGTGGATGGTGGGTGGTGAAGAGATCGTGATAGCGGCATGAAAAGTGATGGTGGATGGTGAAAGGTCAGGCATTTCATGGGACGAGAGTGTCCCAGGCGGATCGGAGAACAAGTCAGGAGGAAGAATTGGCTCTCAGATTGGCCAAGAAGAGGGGCTTTTTGGATAGATGGATCCAAAAAGGAACAACCCCAGTGAGTAAGATGTGGGCTCAAGGTCCCAGTGTGGAATTGCAAATCCGCCTAACTTGGCGAGAAAGAAAGGGCAATCCGGTCTTCAAGAGTGTAGACCAGCGGTGAGCTGCCCGGATATGACTCAGACCACGAGGTATGGGAAGCGGAGAAAACCTCGTCAGAAGTCTAGTCAAGAGAAGGTACGAGAATAGGGACGGATTGGGGAACGTCACAATTTGTGTTGGTCAGGCAGTCATCAGTGTTTGTAGGTAATCCGCAGTAGTCCGAATAGGTCCCAAATAGTCTGATACATGCACTAACGGTCATGTCCTCGTCAGACGTGTCATCCTCGATGCAATCACAATCAAAGTTCTTGGCTGCCTTGAAGATGTTCAGCTTGATCTTTTCAGATCCAACGGCAATCTCAATACAGCCCGACTCGCAGTCGATAAGGGCGTGGGCTGTGGCCAAGAAAGGTCGACTGAGGATGATCGGACAACCAGAAAGTGAACTAGGAACTTTCATATCTAAAACAAGAAAGTCAACAGGAAAACAGAGACTATTGACCCTAACCACCACGTCTTCCACCACACCCTTCGGGATTTTGACAGAACGATCTGCCAACTATAACGTGACAAGGGTGGGTTTCAGATTTCCCAAGGAAAATTTTTCGAGCATGATGGTCGGTATGAGATTTATGGAAGATCCTATATCAAGCAGGGCACGGTTAAAATTGCATCCTTGGATGCTACAGGAAATCAGCGGTGTGCCTGGATCTTTCTGCTTCAGTGGTAGGTTTAACAGTATAGCACAACTCGCATGAGGCGAGAGAACTACCGGATTTTTAGTTTTCTTTGACTGTCGCCTGGGTGTTGTGTAGTCTTTGAAAAATCGGGCGACAGTAGGTATGTGGTCAATAGCCTCGAGCAGGGGTACCTTGATTTCTACATCCCTGAACAAATTACGTAGGTTATCAAAGGTCTGCGTATCTTTCTTTTTGCCTTTTGGCTCCCTCAGTAGAGCCTCAGGGAATGGGACTGATTCTGGCAACAATTTGGGTGTATCCTCCTCTCGCGAATACGATGCGCATCCCGAATGAGAGGGCGATGAAGAAGAAGATGGGTCAGGATCAAGTCGAGGCGGATCGACGGTCTGCTTACCACTCCTCGTAGTGATAGCATTGGATGATGCAGGTCCAGTGGGATCATACGGCGGAGGAGGGTTCACAATGGGGACATAAGAGTGCGGTGCTGCAGCGGGATTAGCCTGAAATCCCGGTGGAATGCTCGGAGCTTGCAGAATTTGATGAATCTGCCCCTGAGAAGGTTGTACCTGTGGTTGTGGACCACGGGGTACGAAGTTTCACGGGTTGGGAACAGGTTGGGCTAGAAGAGTGCCCTGAGATCGAGTCGCCATGCGTAGTTGACTGATCTCAGCATTCCGTTGCGCCAATTGGTACTGAAGAGAGGTCATGTTCTCTTCATGGCGCTTTGACATATCCGTCATCATTCTCATCAATTTATCAAGAGGACTTGATGCGTGTTGTGCTTGCGGTACGCAAGGGCCTGATGGCGGATTCGCCATAGGATTAGACTGGGCCCTTGGGATGACGGGTGTGAACGGTCGCATTGGTCCACCTGCGGGGTTTTGGTGCTGCGGGTTGTTGGACCATGAGAAGTTTGGATGATTACGCCACCCTGGGTTATAAGTGGCAGAGAACCGGTTGTTCCCCAGGGCGCAAGCGTCTTCTATGCTAGAAGACATGTCCGCATGTAAATATGCATCCGAGCACACGAAGGCTTGGTCCTCCGTGTTGAAATACTGGCTCGCAGAAGCCAGTTCCACATGACTTACCGAGTCGCTTGGCGCGACACTCGATAAGGTAGGTCTTACAGGATTTCTTGGGATAAGCCTGGTGTTGGAAGAATTTGGATTGTGACGAAGTGGTGAAGAGGTTGTGTTTGCCAGAGATCGGGCGAGGTTGGCCAGAAGCTCGTCCAGCTTCTTGTGCACGATGGAAACTTCATCCAGTTTTTGTGCAATACGGCTTAGATCAGTGGATGAATGGGAGGGTCCCGTGTCAACTTCGTGGACATTTCGGGGCTGGCTGGTACGATTAAAGGCAACAATGGAAGCATTATTCATCGAGTTTTCACTCATATTTTCAAACAGTTCAAATGCTCCATTCTCGTCTTTATTCATAAAGTTCCCTTCACATGAAGCATCTGCAATCTGCTTCAAAGTCTCATTTAGCCCATAGTAGAAAATCTGGGCTATATGCCACTTAGGCATACCGTGGTACGGACACTTCCTGAGGAGGTCATTATACCTCTCCCATGCCTGATGAAATTGTTCGCCATTTTGTTGCGTAAAAGAGGTGATAGCACGGCGAAGCGCATTGGTTCGCCCGATTTGGAAGAACTTCTTGAGAAACGCTATTCGCATCTCTTCCCAAGAGTGGATGGTTCTCCCAAGGGTGCATAACCATTGCGACGCTTTATCCCACAATGAAAATGGGAACATTTTCATGAGGACTATAGGTAACCCGACATTTCTTGGTTTAACAGTTTTAGCCAGTCGAGTTAGGTCTTCCAAGTGGAGAAAAGGATCTTCACTTGCAAGACCATGAAAGTGGAAATTTATTAGGCCAATTATGTTCGATTTCATTTCAAAGTCGTCCCTACCCATGGGGACCCAAATTTTTCCAATGGTCTCTGTAGCAGCATGATTCTGATAAGAGCTAAGAGACCTAGGCTCCTCCCGTTCGGGAGGGTTCTGCATTTCCTCCAATGTTTCCCAAATGGCTTCAATTCGTTCATTATACATTTCCATTTGGGCTTGGAGGAGGGTTATGGGATCTAAGGCTCCACCACCTGGTGGCTTTTGAGGGTGGTTTCCTCCCTTGGGATTTGGGGGTGGGCATGCAGCCATGTTTGTGGAGGAGGAGGACGATTCGACTTATTTTCTAGATTTATCAGTCAATTCAAACAGTTCAGGGTTTTGTGACCTCCTCCCAAACATGCACTACTGCAGGAAGATTTGGGGAGATGAGAAGGGAAAAGAGATGAGAGAAATGATGTCGCAAAGGTACACTTGATTACAATTCAGTACAATCAAATTCCTAACCTCTACAGTGTGCCATTAGACCTAAAGGTCTAAGTTACCTACTATCACGAACTACGGAACCGAATGCGAGCACCGCGGAACCACCGAGCCAGATTGAAAGGCCGTTTGCCCTAGTCTTAGACACCCAATAGCACGCGGGAACTCTCACCAGCACGTAGCTGCTACACGTAGGTAGTTAGACCTCCAATCCTTAAGAAGGGTCAAGTTACTACCAGTTTTAGTTAGAGTCTTAGGGTCAAGTGCTTTTGGAATGTGAAGGACGTTATTTACGGGTAATGCTAAGTGATTAATTTTCAGAGTGTGTAAAACAAGCATGCAATGGGGAAATCTCCCCGAATTAAAGTTTTTAATTGGTGAATGGTTTTTAGAGTTCAGCCTTAAGTAGTATGGATTTTAGGATTTCGCTGAAATACCAATTCAACCAATCTCTGGGTTTTGTGAGAATACATGTTTTCTTTCTAAGCCCAAGAAACCCTTCTTCAATATCAGTTAGTTAATGCATGCTAAAATGCAATGGGCTACCCTAATTGGAGATTTCTATGTGTGGATGCATGAATCAGTTTTAAAGTTTATGTGAAAGGGAGCCAAAGCACTTCAATTCAAGTGCTCCCAATCACCAGAAAGATGTCCACACACAAGGCTTCAACCAACAGATAAAGAAACTAAAGTTGTTGGTGTTGAAATACTTGGGATCAAATCTGAGGCAAGTTGAAAAGTCGTGGTGGGGTTGGAATCAACTCAATTCCAAGTCTCCCCACTAAAAATGTGATCCCGAATTGAAGATAAGTGAGGCAAAAGAGGGGTGCAATCAATCTTTTTGTATTTGCCTCAAAGAATACTTCACATGGCGGGAAATTCAAGAATCAAGATTCTTGGATTTACGCTATGCGAAGTAAGGAGGAAAAATCCCAGGGCAGTGGGAGAGAAAATAATAAATCAAACAAGTGAATTTTAATCCACTTGCCCCAAGAGATCCCAAAAAGTTTTTCTAGTTTTTAGTTTTTAGTTTTTTTTTTTTAATTAAGGTGACAAGTTAACCCTAGTTGCTAAGAAAAGAAGACCTACTTGTTCGGTAACGTGTGCGAAGCTCCAATGCAGTGTCAGCGTCTTCACGCTCTCATTCCCGCCTTGGATCTGCCCATGTTCCCAACTTCGTTTGCCTGTCTTCCTTGCACCAGGTTCACCTGCACACCAAAAATAGAGATACCCGTGAAGAGAAAAGAGAAAAATTGAAAGGAATTGAATAGAAACTTACTTGAAGGCACACTTCCCCGCAACGGCGCCAGAAAAGAGTATGTTGTCGAGCACGAATAGGTTGTTAATATGGTGATTTTATTGTTGAAATGTGTATAGTGGTTAACCTAAATCGGAACTAACCATCTCTTTACAAAATTTTTAACCTAGCCTACTTGATTTTATCTTGTCACTTTTAGGCCCAGGGTCGAACTCAGGGAAGTGGGGTACAAGTCAAGTTTCTACGCCTTTCCTACAACGAGTCTCTTCCTTTCATTTATTGTGTTTTTGGTGTTTTTTTCTTATTTAGATTTTTTTTCTGGTAATCTTTGTCCTTGAGGCACACCCTCAAAATTGCATTCTTGGCTTTGAGCCAAAACAGAGTTCCAAAACGAGTCTTGCTATTCGCAAGACGGAGTACCTGCAAGTCGAAGATTATCTTTTCTCTTTTATATTTTTTTTATCTTTTTTACTAACAGGAAAGCGAAACAGAAATAAAATAAATATAGTATATATATATAGGTATATATTATGTATATAATTGGGTGGGGGTGGAGGCGGAGATGGAGTGTAGCACGGTGTCGAGTCGGTCGTCATCTAGAGAGACGCAACCAACAGGACTAGGTGCCGTGTGGAGTGTGGGATGGATGGTGGATGATGTATGCGACCACGCTTTTTGTATGCGTGTATCGGTGAATATCAGCAACTGGTGCAGATATTCCCGCGATACAGCGTATGGTAAATAATGTGAAAATATATATATATGTATATATGTAAATATGTCTATATGTATATATGGTTATCTATAGGTATATATATGTATATAGATATATGTGTATATATATATGTATATATGTATGTATAAGTATATATATATATATATGTATGTATATATATATATATAAGTATATAGATGTATATATGTATATATATGTGTGTATATAGACTAATATATATTTATATAAGTACTAATATATGCATCTATATATATATATATATATGTATGTATGTATATGTATATATGTATATATATATATCAATATATAAGTATAAGTATATATATATATATGTATACAATAGAGTATAGGTGTGTGTGTTTGTGTGGAAGTGTGAGTGTAGGTGTGTGTATGCGTCGGTGTAGAGTGCTGTGAGTGTTGTGAGAGAGAGAGAGAGAGAGGGAGAGAGAGAGGGAGAGAGCGGGAGAGAGAAATGGCAGAGAGAGCGCAGCCGCACTGCTGGAGGGTTGAGTTAGGTCGTCTGCAGCTAGCGGGCGTCGTCTGGAGACTTCAGGCTCGCGCATGGGGGCGTCTGCACAGAGAGGAGCGCATGGGAGTGGGGATCGGAGAGGAAACGCAGCGCACAGCACTGCGCGAAGGCTGGAGTAGGCGAAGGCAACGGGTGATGCAGGCACACGCGGGCGAGTGGGGTGGGCTAGCAGACTGGCGGGCGCAAGCAGGCAACGCGGGCGGAGACGTGTGGGCAGGCGCGCGCACGGGCGAGGGCTGGTTCAGTGCGCTGGGTGACCGCGAAAGTGAGAAGCTTTCCAGTCATACCACTGTAGCCATAGTGTTGCGATGACTCACGTGAATAGTGGCTACAGTGGTCGCCCACGCCGCGCAACCGGTAGTGAGCGATGTTGTGAGAGAGGCCGACTCGCGGCTGGCGCGCGCGGGCTGGCACGCAATGGAGAAGACCTACGCCGGTCGGTTGTGAGTGCGGAGAGCTCGCAACAGCGTGCGCGGAGAGGGAGGCGAGGTGTCTACAGGCGCTCACGGAAGCTTGCAGAGGCTGGCAGGGGGTGGGAAGCACTTTGCCGACCGCTGCAGAGGCGCGCAGCTACCGGTTGTGGGCGGGAGTGAGCTTGCGACAGAGCGGAGAAAGTGGAGGCGGAGAGGCCCTGCAGGCGCACACGGAGGGTTGGGGCGCCTGCAGGGGCACACGAAAATGGCTGGGGATGCTGCTGCTGCTGCTGCCAAGCTGCGAAGCTTTTGAGCTTCAGACCTTGAAGCTGCTCCAATGGCTGGAAGGTGCGGGAACGGGAACAAAAATGAGAACAGACCCACCACGCCCACCAGCTCTTTGAAGAGCTGGGTGGTGGTGGTCTCACTATGGTGGTGTGCACCACAGTGAGGGCTCCTGCCCACCGAGTATCTCCTTGGAGGAGGACCGGCGTATGGAGCAGAATGGAGGAGAGGACGGTGGTGGCCTAGAGATGGAGCTGCCTGCAGGATTTTTGGCTTGGACCAAGCCTGCTTTTGAAGAGAAGCCGTGGCTTTTTATAGGAGAAGAAAGCCATGCACGGCCATGCTGTGCATGGCTCATGCATGGCCATGGCAGGGAATGGCAGCTGCAGGGAAGGGCTTGGCAGGGAGAGGGTGTTGCAGGGAAGCATGGCCCGCGGAGAAGAAGAAGATGCAGCCGCGGGAAGGAGTCAAAATCAAAAAGAAAATAAAAAATGGAGATGGGAATATTGCAAAGATGCACTTGAGGAAAAAAGTAAAATGCAAGGCCACTTATTTCATTCTCCTCTCCTCTCAATTAGATGCATGCATGTATTTTTTCAATATGCAACTATAGAATCCTAGTGTGCATAGGTAATGCTAGGAAATAGCACAAGAAGGCACTATTGCAGGCGCATTTTTGCGGTGCAATCACCGGGCCTGCAGGTGCACGCGCGGTGGCCGACAGCTGTTGCAAGCTGACTTGTGTGCTACTGGAGCTTCTGAGCTTGAAGCTCTGGCAATGGCGGAGAAGGTGATCAGCGGTGAAAATGAAAGGTGAACCCACCACGCCCACCTGCTCACGCAAGAGCTGGGCGGTGGTGAAACTCACAATGGTGGTTGTAGGACCACTGTGGGTTTTCTCCTGCCCACAATGTGCCTCTTCTCAACGAGAAGAGCTACTGTGTATGGAGAGGGAAAGGGGAGGAGGTTGGCCTGACGGTGGATGAAAGTGCCTGTAGGTTTCTGTAAGGGCATGCTCGCACGAGGGAGAGGGCCAAGGGTTTTAAAGAGGAAGAGGTATGTCATCACCATGCTGTTGGCAGCACACCTCCTACCATGCTGTTGGCAGGAGGTGTGGTGCAAAGAGGCGCACATGCACCCTGTCCTATAGCTGCGCGAGAAATTCAAAGAAAATAAAAAATAAGAAAATGGTGAAATTGCAATGCTACCCTTAATGAAGATGTTAATTAAAGGTAGTGGAATGGATGGCCAATTATTCACACTCTCCTCTCTCTATAAATGCATGCAGTCGTCTATTTACAAATGCAATTATAACTACATTAGATGCAATGGCAGTGCTAGGAAATATCACAAGATGGCATAATTACTGGTGTATTTTTGCTGTGCAATCATATACATATTACATTCATGCATTCATATTTCATTCAAAAAAAAAATTGCATTATTAAGCTTAACTGGCTGGACCCTGCATTCTTAGGCAAACCAGAACTTTAGGCTAGACTATGTTGACTATAGGTGTCTGACTTTAGAAGCTAAGTTGAATTACTAACTCTAGACCTTTAGGGTCCTTTGTGGACTTAAAAACTTAAGTAGGAGTTAAGTTACGGACCATTCCTCAAGAGGTTGAGAAAGGAAAGTTATGATTGAGTTAAAGGCTGGGTAGTACTTGGTGTCTTTTTCTACCTTTAGGTTTATGGGTCGTCGTAACCTAAGCATCCACATTTCACACACACTTGGTCTTGTGTAAATAATGATCACCTTAATTCCTTTCTTGGAGAAAATTTGGTTCTCTTAGTTCTGACTTAGGAGAAGCTTGAAATCACAACTTGATTGGATGAGTTCCTGCCGCGGGAGAGGTGGAGTGTATACTCACCTTGATGATGAGATGATAACATGTTACCTCCTTGATGCTTGTCCCTTAGGATATCCATCCTATTAGGGGCATGTAAGTGCATTGTACGGTTCAAGTACCATGGACGGCCCTATCTCGAAGTGTCAATTGCCATAGGCCTGAATTCGCTTAAGAAATCCATGGGCGATACTATCTCAAAGTATCGATTGCCTAGAGTTCTTGAAGTCGTTATGGGTAATGCTATCTCGAAGTATCGAAAGATAGGCACCTTTCAAGGTTCGGTGATGAGGACAATGAATCCGACACAGACCGTGTTGATAGCTGATCTAAGGTTAAACTTAGAAAAAATAAATAAAAATATATATATTACGAAAAAAAATAAAACAAAGTACAAAAGAAATAAATTTCCTTCTTACTCTCTTTCTAGGTTGGCAATCATACCAACCTCAAATAACTTAGTCCAATGCACATGCACGGATGCTTTAATCTCTAGGACCAATAAACTCTAAGGTAGAGTTAGAAATCAAGAAAACTTTTGCCTGCAACTCATCTTTAGCTGACCTAGTTTGTAACTTAGCAACTAGTTGAGAACTTTAGGTCTAAAGTCTGAACTTAACATGTTTCTAAAGGGAGACCGATTGAGTTGGCTAGTCCACTGGGAGAGTTGGGTTATTGCTTGAATTTGCTAGGGACTAGCAAAAACTAGGCATGGAGGCATTTGATGAGCCCATATTTGTGGGCTAATTAGTTACTTAAATGCCTACGCATTAGATTAATATTAGCGTATGCATAGCATGCATCAAGATATAAATAATTTAGTTTATATATATTTGCTTGTATGCATTACATTCATATATAAATTATTTAGCATGCATTAGAGTAACATGCATTAGTCTTTAGGTTGCATTATATACATGTATTAGAATTAACATTTTATGTGAGGGTTTGTAGATAAATAAACCATCATTTCTTTTCTTATTTTATTAATCCACTTTTTCCTTTCCTCAACGGTTGTAGTGACGGCACCTTTACTCTCTGCTTTGATGATCGCGAAATAGGGATTTGGTCGGGGTAGTCGTGACTACAAGGGAGAGGAGGGGGCAACCATGTGACAGGAGGCCTCCACCCGAACTCCATCACTGTGCGTGCATCTTGCACATTCCTGCTCTGCCACCGCCAGCTTCAACCGTGGCAACGAGCCTCCACCACCGTGGGCATGCATCGTGACAGAATGCACTGCCAGATCAGAGCTCACTTGCATTACCGTGCTGCTTCACCGTGCAACAACATCAACACCTCCTCTATCTCCAGCAAGTCGTCACCTCCAGCACCTCCACCTCTACATGGAACCCAACACCGATCACCTTCACACCGAAGCTCGTCCAACTTTTCGTGCATCTCCCACGCACGATTCCTCATTTCCATACTTATCCACAATGCCACCATCATCTTCCTCTTCTTCTTCCCCTGCCACTTCATCTTCTTCTTCAACCTCCACGCACCACCATTTTCCTCCTTCCCCACGAACCCAATAGACCCACCACCATTGCCAATCACCTCACTTCTACCACCCAAGACAAGCGACCAGCAACAACCGTGCACGATCGCCGCACGCACGCTAGCAGCAGCCACCTTCATGCATGCTGTAAGCTGCCCGCATCCTCTTGCTTCTAGCCCACGTGCGGCCCCCACCTATGTGCAGCAGTTAGCTGCAGTGCCACCAAATCACATGCCCTCGCACATCACCCGCAGCTTGATAAGTCGGTTTTCACTTTCGAAAATGATGATTAAGATGATTTGTCGTATTTCTAAGTGGTGGAAAATCAACTAATCAAAGTAATTAAAATAACCACTCAATGAGGAGAGGGTCGTATCCACAGGAAGGCAATGACCTATTTAAACTCACACCGGTTAAAAACATATGTTCACGATTAGTTTCATCAATAAATTGGATCAAAATCGCTTTTCAATTGAGGTAATAAGACATTATCATGCTGATATTGTAGTTATGCAAAACAAGAGGGAGATGCTCATAAAATCAACCGAATAGAATATTATTAACTAAAAATCCCTTCCCCCTCAATGGAAAAAAATGTAAATTTTAATTACAAGCAAAACAGAGGATTTTGTTGCGAGGATCTCTGTTGAGCAGAGAGGAATCTACGCTAACGTGTTTGGTTTTTGGAAAAACCCGTCGTTGTAGTTCGAAAGCGAAGGATTCGTGTTCAACAAATAAAATTTATACCGAAATAAGAATTCCGGGTCGAACACAGGGAGGCGAACGTTTGATTTAAAAACTCCGCGTTTCTTTTTATTTTGTCACAAAGAAATTCAATTTAAACTATCTAAGTATCTACAACAAATAAAAGAGATAGATGGAGTAAGAGAGAGAGAAGGAATACTATACATGGAAATCAAAATGAGATGTAGAATAGACAAGGAAGTTATCATAAAAGAGTTCTTTCACTACAACTAGAAAACATAAAACAATTACTCTAGAAAGCATTAAAAGAATGGAGGGAGAAATGTCCTCCTCGACGATCGCTCGGAGGACGAATAGACTACTCTTAGAAAGCAGTAAATCTATACTAGAAAGCAGTAAAAAGAATAGGGAGAGAGAAATCCTCCTCGACGGTCGCTTGGAGGACGAGCCGGACGGGACGACGCCTGGACGAAGGAGAACGAAGCGGGACGAAGGAGGACGAAGCAGAAGAACGGGAACGAAGCAGCACGCCGTCGTCGTCGCGGGATCCACTTCCGAAGGGGGACGAAAATTTGGACTTTATCTCGCGAGAAGCATCCCGGGTGTGGGACAAGCTTCTCTTGAGCTTTGGAGAGGTAGAGAGGAGAAGGAAGGGATGAAAATTTCGTATGGAGGGGGTCTCCTTTTATAGTTGCAAGGAGTGGGGGCAAAATGGACATTACATCTTCAAAATAATAAATAAGGGGTCTTTAGTGACGGATAAAACCGTCGCTAAAGCCCCGCCGTCGCCGTCGCCGCCGCGCCACGCGCGCCCGCTCGGCTACCTGCGCGCGTAACGCAGACGCACGTCCGCGTCGTCTCAGCCGTCCGATCGCGAGATCGGACGGCTTAGATCGCGCCCGCGCCCGCTGCGTAGCGCGCCGCCCGCGTGCGATCGCGCGCCCACCAGGGCGTCCAATTGCGCGTCGGCGCTATCGGGCGCGCGCGGCCGTTGGATCTTCATCCGACGCTCGTGCGCGCCCGCTCGCCCGCGCCTTCGCCCCCCTCTCCGCGGCTCGAACGCGCGACCTCCGCTTCGCCCGCAGCTGCGTCGCCGCTGCGCTACGCGGGCGAAAAGGTCGCGTGGACGTTTTTAAACGCGCGCGACCGCAGCCGTTGGATCGAGATCCAACGGCGGAGAGGAGACGTTGCGTGGTCTTCACAGGACTCCTGCGGCCGATTGGGCGGCTGGGATGGCGCCACGTGGCGCCATCTTGGCCGTCCATCTTCTGGAAGTTGTAGATGGTGCCACGGATGTCGGATTGACTCGATTTTTGTGTCGTTCGGCTGCGATCGTCGATCCGAATTCATCCGTGTGGTCGGATTTTCCATCTGAAGTGCGGATTTACACCATCCTGGCCCTTGATCTTCTAGGGTTCCCCGGTCTCTATCTGATGCTACGGATGCCTGATTAGGGCGATCTTGGAGTCGTTGAACTCCAATCGTCGCCCTGATCATATCCATACGGTTGGATCTTTAATCCGAGGCCCCGATAAAATATTTGCCCTGTCCAAGCACATAAAAGGAGACAATTAACCTCCATTTTATTCAAACTACTCTAAATGCAAGATGATGCATGTAATGCAATATTTATATCATGAAATGCAATCCTATGCTTAAGAACATGCATAAATAGACATTTTAAGTAGTGTAAATGTGTTTACATCATACCCCCATGCCTATCTTTTGCTAGTCCCTAGCAAAAACTATATGCTATTTATAAAAGAATTAGGTTAGATTATTTGGACCTGAGTTATTTTCAATCATTAAGAAATTGTCTACTTAAGAACTGAACTTTCAAAGACACAACAGTGCCCGGGTATCAGCCAAAATGCAGACCGCCTCAAGCCTCGCCTTATTCAAAGAAAAATTCCTTTTTCTGTTTTTACTCTCTTTTTTTAGATTTTCAAATTTTAGGGTTTAAGAGTGGCTTTCTACGGCCTTTCAACTCACCCAAGATTTGATGAGAACCCTAAGTTTTAAGCATCTTATTGTGATTGTGATAGACTCGTTGACTGGCAATTAAAACGGACTTCGGATTTCTACGCCTCTAGGTGACCTCAAAAAGAATTCTGCCTAAAGGTGTATCTTTACAACCGGTAGCTTTCTCCCTACTTTTATTTTTTAACGGGGTCAACACAAAGGTGAATCCAGTGTATATCTCCCCGATTTATTCTACTTCTCCGCTTCTTCCTAAGTGTTTTGGGAATTTTTAGTGCATTTTCTGAGCTGGGTTCTGGACAACCGGTCGATGAGCTGTTACCACCGACAACTTGCCAGCCATACTCGTGCGGCGAAGTGTGGCTTATTTCTTTTTGTTCTTTTCTCCTTTTTTTTTTTTTTTTTTTTTTTTTTTTTTTTTTTTAAGTAGGTGGCTTCCCTGGTCTAAGATTTACCTAAAGGCAGCAAAAAGAGAAAGGTCCAGTGACTGGGCTCTGGACAACCTACCTATGGGCTGTTACCCACGATAACTTGCCAGCCATATCACCCTAGAAGGTTCATTAGCTACCCAATTTCCGTTAAAATCGCCAAACAACGAGTCAGTGCAAAGAAAGTGTGTAGATGCTTAAGACTCAAAATTCCCTCACATCAGAGGGCGGGTTGATAAGTCGTGTACTTATCACCCAAACTTATTTACTCCAATTATAATAAAATTCAGGTTGGCGAGAACTCGAAAAACAAATCCACATTTTAGTGGATACATAGGCTGATTAAGTCCAAAGACCTGAAGGGTCTTTGTGTTCAAACCATAATATAGTATTTCTTAAGACCGAAAATTTTCTTAAACCCAAATTCTCTTTCCTAATTTCGATTTTTTTTTTTTTTTTTTTTTTTAATAATAAAACAAATCTACGGAGCTGACGAATGAATTCAAAGATAAATATCCACCCCCCCATGCCTATCTAATGCAATGTCCTCATTGTATTAAAAAGACATAAAACAGAGTGGAAAAGCGTAGAAAGCACCTGAATTGCGTGGATATCGGGTCCGCTCCGAGATGAAAATGAAAAAGAACTGTATATGTGCTGAGTTTAGTGCCTTCAGCTAGGCACACTATACAAAGAAAAGAAATGAAGAATTCACATGTGCAGGTCAGAATTAGAATGAACAGAAGAATCCTCTGACCTGTCAGCAGAGGTCCACAGATGTGGACCAGATTGTGGTGCAGACCCACACCCCATAATCGAGAATATCTTAGGTTCTGGATAAAAATTACCCAAAACCTAAAATCAGAATGCAAGCGGGGTCGGGCCTGCGATTTGTGAGGATGCAACCCAAGGCCAAAATGTCGGGTTACAGAGAATTGAAGCTCAAAAGGATAATCGTTAAATGTGTGCTTGAGTTTGACATCCTCGAAACAAATGTCGTAAGGGTTCTGATTTGATGGTTTCAGTTTAAAAGGAACCCTTCGACTCAATCTTCCATTTCCTCCAAAATTGACTTCCCAAATCAGAATTTCCCAGCTCCTATCCTCCTCATTCGGCATATCAAATTCCATGACCTCTTGTATATTCATCACCCCGTCTGAAATCTCCAAGTCTAGATGATGTGGCAAAATCAAAATTGACTTGGGTCTAATTATCTCAGAATTAAAATCATCAATAAGCTCAACAGGGTGTAACTGATAATCAGGGCATTGAATTAATTCCTCCAGAAAATGCGATTCTGGATCTGTATCGTGTGCCCTAATAAGATCAGTTTCCTCAGTTATTGGGCTATCAAATGATCTATCAGATTCCTCAGGCCCAATTGTCTCACAAAAATCGTGATTTGAAAACTCGTGTGAGACTTCGCAACTTGAATCTTCACCATCAAAGAAATCAGGATCCGTATCAATGTATGTCCCAAAATCAGTTGTCACTTTGTGTTCCCAGGAGACATACGTTTTCTCGTAACCCGGCTCAGGGATCTCAGGTGAAGAAATCAGATCATCCTTAATTGGTTGCTTTAATTCAATCTGGTCAGCTTCGTAACACGTGTCCCCCCCAACAGGTGCCTGAGCGGGTTCTGTCATTGGCTTTCCTGAAGAGAGTTCATCCTGGGAATTATTCCAAGATTGAATCAAAGCAACCACGAATCTCATCCTCAATTTCGCTAATTTCCCAAGTAGAAACTCACCCGGGTTCTTATCCTTAACATCCTGGAGCCAATCCAACAAAGACTTGTTTAAATCATCAATCATTTCAATCAGGGGCTCCAATCTCTCAATGCAAGGTATTGGCTGAACTTCTAAAGATTGAATGATATTCCTCAAGTTAGCCAGAACCTTATCTTGAACCTGATTAACCTGAACCAAATGAGTTGGTTCAGGGTTGGGCGGGTTTGACATCAATGTAGAGGAATTAACGAATTGAGATTCGTTATACCCATCCTGATAATAGGTCATTTCAGATTGTTCAAAAGATGGAGATGACCTAAAGGCAGTGAAATCAGAGGATGGGTAAGGATCAGTGTATCCTTCTTTATTGTAGATCGCATTAGGTTGTTCATGAAAGGAGGACGATCTATAATCGATGCAACTCTGAGAAGGATAGAATTGAGAATCAAAGTGTTCAGGGTTAGACCCTAAACACGGGGGTCCGGAATTGTATCCCCAATCCAAATTATCCCAACTAACTGATGGTCGATTACAATACGAGTTGGGATAATCGTCATGTTGAGGATAATTTACAACAGGAGGGAAAGAGTGGGAATGCGTGAAATATGTGGAAGGATTCATGAGACACGGGAGGAAGAAAGGTGCCCTGCAATACAAACAATCAAACCTTTCCTTAAATGGGTTAGCCTACAGACCTACAGACTCTCAAAACCCGTCTTGAGATAAAGGAACGATTTGATCTACTTCTGTCTGTTCAATCCAACCAGTTAGAAGGAGGGACTGGGGAGAAGGTTCTTCCTTCGGCTTGCGCCTCCGGTTCCTAGTGTACCCCCCAGCCGCGATCGTTTGACTCTGCTCCCCTAGCTAGACATCAGATTGAACAGTAGAAACAGACTAATCGAAAATAATCTCGTTCTGAGTTCTGAAGAGCGAGTCCAATCCTTAAGGCCAACGTCTACTCTGTTTTATTTAGGGCTAGGTTTGAATGTGCTTTGGAATGTGATGGGCCCTTTAAATGGGTTGTGCCCTTAATAATTGATTGCTTTGTGTGTGCGTGCACAACCAGTGGTTTTCAAGCAAGATTATTTTTGATGTGGTGAATTTTAAGGTTCAAATCTTGCTTAGTAGCTTTTAGGATTCAACTTTAGGTGTTTTCAATCAAGTTTCATTGGCACACCAGATTTTGCAAGCACAGGTGAAGATATTTTCCTTTAAAGTTTAAAAAGAATGTGGAGTGCCTGGTAGATCCCTAAGAGTTGAACCTAATTGGCAGCTACTTGATGAGTTGATTTTATTTGAAGTGGTGCGGCCCAAACAACTCAAACAACTGGCCTGATGCACCACCTAATTAGGCACACAAATGATTACCCAATCTGATTTCTACTCAATTATGTGTTTGGATGTGTGTACCGGCTCCTAAGATTGGTTTACCGGTTGAGTTAGAAAATCAGATGAGGTTGTGTACCTCTGTGAGATTTTTTTTTTTTTTTTTTTTTTTTTTTTTTTTTTTAATGTGGGGGTTGGAGTGAGTATGGATGTCAAACAACAAACAATCTAACCTTAGAGTTTATAAGAACACCTAGGTTGATTGATGTTTGAATTATTATGTGATGAAATGAAATCTAATGGGTGGGAGGTGGGGGGTAACTTACAAAACCTTCCACAGCACTTTACTCCGATCTACCGCTTTTGCCTGTCTCAAAAGAGTACCTGCAATTACAATAAGAAAGGAGAAAAGTGAGGTAAATGATTTGTAAGTTACAAAACGTGAAGAGAAATCAAAGATCGTTGCCTCCCCGGCAACGGCGCCAAAATGTTGAGCAGAGAGGAATCTACGCTAACGTGTTTGGTTTTTGGAAAAACCCGTCGTTGTAGTTCGAAAGCGAAGGATTCGTGTTCAACAAATAAAATTTATACCGAAATAAGAATTCCGGGTCGAACACAGGGAGGCGAACGTTTGATTTAAAAACTCCGCGTTTCTTTTTATTTTGTCACAAAGAAATTCAATTTAAACTATCTAAGTATCTACAACAAATAAAAGAGATAGAGGGAGTAAGAGAGAGAGAAGGAATACTATACATGGAAATCAAAATGAGATGTAGAATAGACAAGGAAGTTATCATAAAAGAGTTCTTTCATTACAACTAGAAAACATAAAACAATTACTCTAGAAAGCATTAAAAGAATGGAGGGAGAAATGTCCTCCTCGACGATCGCTCGGAGGACGAATAGACTACTCTTAGAAAGCAGTAAATCTATACTAGAAAGCAGTAAAAAGAATAGGGAGAGAGAAATCCTCCTCGACGGTCGCTTGGAGGACGAGCCGGACGGGACGACGCCTGGACGAAGGAGAACGAAGCGGGACGAAGGAGGACGAAGTAGAAGAACGGGAACGAAGCAGCACGCCGTCGTCGTCGCGGGATCCACTTCCGAAGGGGGACGAAAATTTGGACTTTATCTCGCGAGAAGCATCCCGGGTGTGGGACAAGCTTCTCTTGAGCTTTGGAGAGGTAGAGAGGAGAAGGAAGGGATGAAAATTTCGTATGGAGGGGGTCTCCTTTTATAGTTGCAAGGAGTGGGGGCAAAATGGACATTACATCTTCAAAATAATAAATAAGGGGTCTTTAGTGACGGATAAAACCGTCGCTAAAGCCCCGCCGTCGCCGTCGCCGCCGCGCCACGCGCGCCCGCTCGGCTACCTGCGCGCGTAACGCAGACGCACGTCCGCGTCGTCTCAGCCGTCCGATCGCGAGATCGGACGGCTTAGATCGCGCCCGCGCCCGCTGCGTAGCGCGCCGCCCGCGTGCGATCGCGCGCCCACCAGGGCGTCCAATTGCGCGTCGGCGCTATCGGGCGCGCGCGGCCGTTGGATCTTCATCCGACGCTCGTGCGCGCCCGCTCGCCCGCGCCTTCGCCCCCCTCTCCGCGGCTCGAACGCGCGACCTCCGCTTCGCCCGCAGCTGCGTCGCCGCTGCGCTACGCGGGCGAAAAGGTCGCGCGGACGTTTTTAAACGCGCGCGACCGCAGCCGTTGGATCGAGATCCAACGGCGGAGAGGAGACGTTGCGTGGTCTTCACAGGACTCCTGCGGCCGATTGGGCGGCTGGGATGGCGCCACGTGGCGCCATCTTGGCCGTCCATCTTCTGGAAGTTGTAGATGGTGCCACGGATGTCGGATTGACTCGATTTTTGTGTCGTTCGGCTGCGATCGTCGATCCGAATTCATCCGTGTGGTCGGATTTTCCATCTGAAGTGCGGATTTACACCATCCTGGCCCTTGATCTTCTAGGGTTCCCCGGTCTCTATCTGATGCTACGGATGCCTGATTAGGGCGATCTTGGAGTCGTTGAACTCCAATCGTCGCCCTGATCATATCCATACGGTTGGATCTTTAATCCGAGGCCCCGATAAAATATTTGCCCTGTCCAAGCACATAAAAGGAGACAATTAACCTCCATTTTATTCAAACTACTCTAAATGCAAGATGATGCATGTAATGCAATATTTATATCATGAAATGCAATCCTATGCTTAAGAACATGCATAAATAGACATTTTAAGTAGTGTAAATGTGTTTACATCAATCTCACGCATTAAGGAGGGCTTGGCTGGAGGCGAGATTTGGTGGAGGAGATGAGTGAGCCGAGGGCTTCGCGGCAGTGGCAGCGGCAAGTCACGAGGTGGTCGAAGGTGGTCGGATGGAGCGGCCAAGGAGATGGGTTCTAGTGGCTACTGCTACTGGGAAGAGCTCCAAGCGAGCGGCACAGGAGGTCTACTGGCCATGCGTGACGTGCACGAAGAGGAGGGTGGTGGCTGCTTGTTAGAGGCGCACGTGATCATGCGGGAAGTCTGCTGGCTATGCATGGGAAGCTGCTGCTGCTACACTGAGCGCATGGAGTGGATAGGCTAGTGACGAGGAGGCATAGTGAGTGACTGCACGTGCGTGGAGTGTGGCGCTGCTGGAGGACGATCACTGCTGCGAGCGTGGCGGAGCTGTTGGAGTAGCGTGCGCTCTGCGCGCGTGGGCTGGAGGTGAGGGTTGGTGGGGGGGTGCTCTGTTGCTGCTGGAGCAGCAACTTGGAGTGGCTGCTGGCAACGCTGGGCATGCGGTGACAGTGCTCTACAAGGGGTGTGGGCGTGCGGGGGCATGCAGCTGAAGGGGTAGCAATGCACATGGAGATGCACTCGAAGAGGTGAGCACACGCAGTTGAGGCAAGGAGGCGCGGAGAGTCGTGCACCCACGCTTCTGCTGTGCACGCAGCAGACACGCGTGCGTGTGCGTGGTTGCACAGTGAGTTTGCGAGGGGGACACCGGCCTTGCTTGGGTGCGAATGAGAGGGTGGCTCCCTTGCGTGGTGGCTCTACAGGTGCACGCGGAGAGGAGGGTTATGTGCACGATGAGGCGGTGGAGATGGTGATGATAGTTTGGGTTCTTTTTGGTGAAAACAAACAAAGGAAGAAGAAGAAAGAAGAAGAAGAAGAAGAAGAAGATGGTTTTGGTGGGTGTGGACAGGGAAGGTGATCTGGTGGTTGCATGGTGATGGTTGCGTGGCCGTTGGAGATGCACATGCACAGTGATGGCCGAGCTCGCCGGATTGGCGCGGTGGTCTATCACCCCGCCGGCCCACGGTGTGGCGATGATCGACCTTGGAGACACACGATGGTGGAGTTGGGGTGGAGTCTCACTGAGCATGGTAGTTGCTTCTCCTCTCTTGTAGCCGTCTTCATGGTTTTGAAATGGAGAGGCGGGAGCAAATCCACTTCTCACGGCCATTAAGGAGGTATGGCTGGAGGAGGAGAGGTGGAGCTGTTCCTGCGAAAAAGAAGATGAGAAATATAATAAACATTGGCTTATTTATAGACAAATCCTTATAAAATATCTAATTGCGTGTATTACGTATAATTCCCACTAAATGCAAACTAAATTAAAAACCATGCATGCTAAGGCCTAATTTACATAAAAATGCGATGCATGAAATAGATCTATAATTAATGTATTTATATCCTAATGCATGCTAAATACATGTTAAAGTTAACTTAATGTCTAGGCATTTAAATACCTAAATAGCCCACAAATATGGGCTAACCAACACCCTCATGCCTAGCTTTTGCTAGTCCCTAGCAAATTCAAGCAATAATTTAGCTCTTCAAGTAGGCTAGCCAACCCAAATGGTCTTCCTTTAGAAACATGTTAAGTTCAGACTTTAGACCTAAGGTTCCCCAGTAGTTGCTAAGTTATAGACTAGGTCAACTAAAGACGAGTTGCAGGCACAGGTTTCCCTGATTTCTAACTCTACCCTAGGGTTTATTGGTCCCAGAGATTAAAGCATACGTGCATGTGTATTGATCTGAGTTATTTGAGGCTGGTATGATTGCCAACCTAGAGAGGAAAAAGGATTTTTTTTTGTAATATATATTTTTGTTTGATTCCTCTAAGTCTAACCTTTGATCAGCTATCAACACGGTCTATGTCGGATTCATTGTCCCCATCACCGAACCTCGAAGGGTGCCTGGCTTTCGATGCTTCAAGATAGCACCACCCATAGCAACCCCAAGAACTCCTGGCAATAGACACTTCGAGATAGTATCGCCCATGGATTTCTTAAGCAAATTCAGACCTGTGGCAATCGACACTTCAAGATAGTGCCACCCATAGTACCTGAACCGCACAATGTGCTTACATGCCCCCAGTAGGATGGATATCCCAAGAGACAAGCACCAAGGAGTGACATGTTATCATTGCATCCTCAAGGTGAGTATGTACTCCACCTCTCCTGCAGCAGGAACTCTTCCAATCAAATTATGTTTTCAAGCTTCTCCTAAGTCAAAACTAAGAGAACCAAATTTTCTTTAAGAAATGAATTAAGGTGATCACTATTTACACAAGACCAAGTGTGTGTGAAATGTGGATGCTTAGGTTACGAGGACTCGTAAACAAAAAGGTAGAAAAAGACATCAGGTACTACCTAACATTTAACTCAAACCCTACCTTTCCTTCCTCAACCTCTTGAGGAATGGTCCACAACTTAACTCCTACTTAAGTTTTTAAGTCTACAAAGGACCTTAAGGGTCTAAAACTAGTATCTCAACTTAGCTTCTAAATTCAGACACCTAGAGTCAACTTAGTCTAACCTAAAGCTCTGGTCTGCCTAAGAATGTAGGGCCCAGCCAGTTAAGCTCAATGCAAAATGCTTTTTTTTTTGTGTCTTTTTTTTCTTTTTCTTTTCAATGCAAATGTATGTAATGCAGAATGCTTTAACTAAATGCATAAATACACTATGTATAAATGCTATGTATATCCCCAAGTACACCCCCCCATGCCTAAAATCTACAATATCCCCATTACATAGAAGGATATTACCTGGGTTAGGGATGGGCTACCGTTATTTTGTTGGCAGTCAAGTAGCCAAAGAATCTGCAAATTAGGTTCAAGGATTGCAAAAATAGGCCCTAAAATGAGCAAAGTAATGCTAGCCAGCCTAGAAAATAGGTAACCTAGGATGTTGGCGAGCTAATGATGAATCCCGATAGCAAATGCTCGATCAACCAGGATGGGAATGAAATCATCCCAGGTCACCAGAGGAGGTTCTAAAGGATAAACTGGCATAACAACCTCCAAAGGGGTAGGGGGAGGATGACAAGGATCCTCCAAAAGGAATGGGGAAGGAATGGTGAAGAAATAAACCCCCTCGGTGATGGACTGACCATAGAAAGCATCAATCCATACTTGGTACCCCATTACAAGAGATATTGATCTATTAAGCCCCCCGGTCAAAATGATAATCAGAAAGACTTTAACCGAGGGATTTTCTAGGGTGTCTAACTTTCGAGGTTGCGGAACGGCCATAAGATCTAAGGTAGGTTCAGTCGGCTTAGTGTCCATACCTATGAACCTTTCCAGTTCTTCAATCACATCCCTAAAATCTCTGGTAATATCACAAGTATCTACTTGCTCTTCATTAGTGATCATTTCAAGGTATGGAGTCAAAATTTCACCTTCAGACATAGGCAAATTAGAGGGTGACTTCGAATCAAATGAAGGCAGGTTGGAAGCAACAGATCTAGGGATTATCCTATCAATCTCATCTCTGGGTTCTTGTTCTTTACTCAAATCCCCCCCGGAGTATATATGTGAATCCACATTAATCTCAGAAGTTACTTCCAAATTTTCCATTATTTTATCATGAGGAGAGATATCATCAATGGGTGTGCTAAGGAAACCTAATTTGGTCAACTTTGTGACGTCCTCGGGGGCTAATTCTTCAAATAAGACATAATCACCCTTAATGTCACTCCAAATCTTGAATGTAGGTTCCTCATATAATTCATCCTTCTCCTCATCATACGATTCATCATATACCCGAAGTCTAGAATCATCTAAAATCTCAGCAGATCACCTAGGACACTCTATCTGGGGTACATGGTTTACACTGGTAACATTAGAGTCCTCAAATAGGTGAATTTCTTTAGGGTTAGGTTCCCTAAGGGTGGGCTTGAGCTCCATCTCATGATCAGAAGGGAGAGTGGGATTAACAACTTGACTTCGACCCACTTCATCAAATGTGACGAAAATACTATCATCTGGGTCAAGGTTTTCCAATGATGCCATCATTCCCTTCTTTTGACTCTAATATAATTCAGGTGGATACTCAACCTGATCATCATCTTCCTCGGGTTACCACTTTTCTTCATCCCATGTATAGCTACTTTCATACATATCCTCCTCCCACTTAAGGCGTGGACCTCTCAAGGAAGTGTCATCTAGCGGGGAGGTTTCAAAATCAATCCTCGAAAAGTAACTATTCTCCCTTACATAATCCCCAAAATTTCCCTCCAACTTAGTGTGTGGCTCTCCCACAGGAGATGCATCTAGCATAGAGGGGTGCACTTCATTCTCAATGGGGTAGATTGGGTGTCTAATTTCATCTTTTTCTTGTTGTCCTGCTCTCGAAGATTCTCCTAACAATTTAATCATTTCATCTTGCATTTTCTGTATTTCTATCTTCAAGGAGGAGAGGTCATCATTACTATCAAGAGAGAAGTCAGGCTCAGGCTTATAGTTCCTAGAAGTTTCTGTCCAACCATTACAATCAATCAGGGAGGGTGGGTTGGGTGTTCCTATGGTGTGTGGGATATTGGGCAAGGAAAATCCCGCTCCTAGGTTCTGCTCACTGATTTGGGGCTTAACCAGGCCCATACTCCTATAATAGGAGTAAAATGGATCCCAATGGCTATCATTATGTCCATCAAAGGATGGACCATCTCGACGTATGGGATCGAAGATCGTAGAGTGGGGGTAAGGGTGTAGGCAAGATGTGAGAGGATGAAAGTCAACGTGGTCCATTCTAGCTCACACCACAATTAGATTCCCCAAGTAAACACAAATCAGAGGACCTTTTAGGTCTTTAATCAGTTAGGCATTTGAGATTTAAGTCCACTTGTAGGTGACAAATCAAGTTATCTAAATAGTTACGTGCCTACTTATCGACCTACCATATGCCTAAGAAAACCTAACTAGGACTTAGGTGATCCTCCCTAAAGCCCAAAAAGTTTAGTCACCACCAAACACAGTAAAGAGGGATGTAAGTAGGGTCAAGCCCTTCCTTTGAAGCATTGCTTTCGCAATGCTTCTTAACAATCCTGAATCCACAAGGTGTGGAGGCAACTTCACCTCTGAACTAAAGTTTGGGTCACTTTAGACCCTAGTAATAGGAGGCTCTAGTCCTAGCAATTCGAAACCTAAGGAGTATCTAATTGCGTGCTGTGGTGCAAGAGATATAAGTATGCATACACCGTAAAAGATTTTGAATTTTGAATCGTAGGCTAAGTTTGAAATTCAAGTCCTTGGTTTTTAAGTGTCCTTCCTTTAATTAGTCCTTTTTCAAAAAATTAACTATGACCACTTGTTAAATCTATTTGATTCAATTAGGTGGTCTTGCAATTAAATCCAGATGCACATGCGTGAACAATATAGAATGCAAAGAAAGAGGATGTACCTTCCCTCTAGTAATCAGCAATGCAAGATGCACGCAATGTAAAATGAATCTAGATACTGTCATACACACCTATATGGTTCGACCTAGAGGCATGCAGCTTCTAGCAGGTAGTTCATGTTTTTTTTTTTAGCTACTTATGCACAAACAAATAAAGGATAAACAACCCACAAAAGAAAACCTAGATCTAAAGAAAAGGGAACATGCTCCCGAAAAGTTACCCAACATAGGCCTAAAAGAAAGTCAGGGAACAAACCCCTAAAATGTACCCCAGAACAAGGGTCATCCAAATGAATGTACTGAAATAAAGAGAAGAAAGAAAAATAAAAATCTATCTACAGCTGAAAGAATGAAATGAGGATGTGGTCCTCCAGATATCTCCTCTAGTGGTGGAAACAAGGTCCGCCAAGGCATTGCAGAGGCAGATGTGATGCTCCTTCTCCCAGTGTCGTGACTCTGCTGGCGATGTCAAGGATTGCCTGATCTCTGAGGTTGGTGTGACAAGATGTCTCCAAATACACGTACCTCGCACCAAACAGATAATTGAATTGAAATGTGCCTCAAATAAAGTGTGTGAATCAATAAATAAATGAATGCAAGTTTAACAGACTCGTTGCCTCCCCGGCAATGGTGCCTTTTGATAAGTTGATTTTTGCTTTCGAAAATGATGATTAAGATGATTTGTCGTATTTCTAAGTGGTGGAAAATCGACTAATCAAAGTAATTAAATTAACCACTCAATGAGGAACGGGTCGTATCCACAGGGAGGCAATAACCTATTTAAACTTGCACCGGTTAAAAACATATGTTCACGATTAGTTTTGTCAAGATATCAGATCAAAATCACTTTTCAATTGAGATAATAAGACATTATCATGCTGATATTGTAGTTATGCAAAACAAGAGGGAGATACTCATAAAATCAATCGAATAGAATATTATTAACTAAAAATCCCTTCCCCCTCAATGGCAAAAAATGTAAATTTTAATTACAAGCAAAATGGAGGATTTTGTTGCGAGGATTTCACGCATTGAGGGGTTGGCTGAAGGAAAGATTTGGGGGAGGAGATGAGTGAGCCGAGGGCTTCGCAGCGGTGGTGGTGGCGAGTCGCGAGGTGGCCGGAGGTGGTCGAATGAAGCAGCCAAGGAGATGGTTCCAGTGGCTACTGCTACTGGGAAGAGCTCCAAGTGAGCAACGCGGGAGGTCTGCTAGCCGTGTGTAATGTGCACGGAGAGGAGGGTGGTGGCTGCTTGTTGGAGGCGCACGCTATCATGCGAGAGGTCTGTTGGCTGTGCATGGGATGCTATTGCTATTGCTACACTAGCGCGTGAGCACGTGGAGTGGATGGGCTAGTGACGAGGAGGCGTACCAAGGGACTGCACGCGCGCGGAGTGTGGCGCTGCTAAAGGGTAGTTGCTGCTGCGAGCGTGGCGAAGCTGCTGGAGTAGGCACGCTCTACGTGCATGGGCTGGAGGCGAGGACCGGTAGGGGGCTCTGTTGCTACTGGAGCTGCAACTTGGAGTGGCTGCGGGCGACGTTGGGCGTGCGGCGACGACGCACTGCAGGGGGTGCGGGCTCACGGGGGCACACAGCTAAGGGGGTAGCGGCGCGTGTGGAGATGCACTCGAAGGGGTGCGCGCACGTAGTTGAGGCAAGGAGGCGTGGAGAGTCGTGCACCCATGCTTCTGCTGTGCACGCAGCAGGCATGCATGCGTGTGCGTGGCTACACAGTGAGTTGGCGAGGGGGACACAGACCCTGCTTGGGTGCGGATGCGAGGATGGCTCCATCGCGTAGTGGCTTTGCAGGTGCATGCGGAGAGGAGGGTTATGCGCACGGTGAGGCGGTGGAGATGGTGATGATAGTTTGGGTTCTTTTTGGTGAAAACAAACAGAGGAAGAAGAAGAAAGAAGAAGAAGAAGAAGATGGTGTTGGTGGTGCGTGGACAGGGAAGGTGATTTGGTGGTTGCACGGTGATGGTTGCATGGCCGTCGGAGATGCACGTGCACGGTGATGGCTGAGCTCGTCGGATTGGCACGGCGGTCTGTCACCCCACCGGCCCACGGTGTGGTGATGCTTGACCTTGGAGATGCACGATGGTGGTGATGGAGGTAAGCTCGAAGCTCTTCACGGTGGTGGAGTCGGGGTGGAGTCTCACTGAGCATGGTAGCAGCTCCCCCTCTCTTGTAGCCGTTTGCATGGTTTTGAAATGGAGAGTCGGGAGTAGATCCGCTTCTCACGGCCATTAAGGAGGTATGGCTGGAGGAGGAGAGGAGGAGCCATTCTTGAGAAAAAGAAGATGAGGAATAATAAACATTGGCTTATTTATAGATAAATCCTTATAAAATATCTAATTGCATGTATTATGTCTAATTCCCACTAAATGCAAACTAAATTAAAAACCATGCATGCTAAGACCTAATATACATAAAAATGCGATGCATGAAACAAATCTATAATTAATGTATTTATCTCCTAATGCATGCTAAATACATGTTAAAGTTAACTTAATGTCTAGGCATTTAAATACCTAAATAGCCCACAAATATGGGCTAATCATAGCTGGCCTCTCCTCTTCGCCGACCCCTCCTCGCGCACATACACTCCTGCAGCAGCATGCAACCACCGCCACCTCTCCCTCGACTCCAACAGCAGCAGCACGCAACCACTGCCGCCACTCCTCTCTGCTTCGTCCGGCCACCTTCGCCGGTCACTATCCACTGCGCCACTACCACCACCGAATACGCGTCAGCCCCGCCTAGCTCCAGTGAGCTCCTCACCGCCGGCCATCACCTCTCCTCCACGTGCAAGCCACTTGAAGGGAATCCCCTGTTTCCCTTGGTATTTGTTTTTACATTATATGCCATTGTCAAGACAACATTTATCATTTAATGGATTATATATTGTGTGATTTTATACAAGTACCCCTCCTTTCTCCCTTTATGCTAGAATCTTTGTTATAACTCTAATTTAGAAGGATTTCGATTCTGTGTTTGGGGAAATTTTCGATAAATGATTGTCCACGACTTTTGCGAGTTTTAATAGGCAATTGCCTCCCTGTGGACACGACCTGCTCTCTCGAGTGGTTAATTTTAAATACTTTAATTAGTCAATTTTCCACCACTTAGAAATACAAACGATAAGTTATTTGAATTATCATCTTGTTTAGCAAGAATCGACTCATCAGTAAATATTTCATTATGGAACTTGTTTTGTATCATACTTTATTTTGGTTGAATATCAAACTTGTTTTCATTCTCTGCATTGTGTATAAAAGTAGGTATTTTCCTAAGTATAATTGCATTATGAAATCTTTTAATTTTTAAATATTTTACATTTGGAATGGCAGGTGTTTCCCACAATTTTCAAATAAAAAAAAATCCTTACATTTGATATTGGTTAATGTTACGACCTGGTTCCTAGATCCCTACAAGATCCGAGACTGGCTCGCCTCGACTAATACTAAGACCTAGTCGTCCAACAAGAAATAATCTAAAAGCAGGAAAATAAACCGCATTCACACATGCAATATAACTAAGCAGAAGAAACATACAAAACAGTAAAGGAAACAGAACAGTTGTCTCAGTACATACCACCACAACAACAACAACGACGAAAAGTGGAAAGGAAATAGTAGTAGAATAGTAATTAAGAGTCCATTACTTACACAACAGTAGAGAAAAAAAGAAAGTGCTAAAGAAAACTACAGCTGGACTCGACTAGGCCCAGCACCCTCTGCAGCCTGAAGCTAGGGCTGCTCAACTCCTGATCCTGAATAGTATTATGAAAAGACAGAGTCAGCGAACGCCGAGTAGAGTGGTGTTTATATTATCTAAGTACAAAATAGTAAAAACAACAGATTTAATTCTCATTTCTATTTATTTGTTTTATGTGTTTCCGTTTCACCCATTTTTCAAAGTATCTGATATTCCTTGATCTTGCATGTTCCTCGTGGGAACGATCTTGATTACAGTATTTTTCGTAGAGTAGAAGGTACACGTGATGCTCTCCTAGCCGAGAGGGTCCCCCGTGGTAGTCCTACACCCAGTCAACCACCCCGAAGTCACTGTCAAGACGTGGCGGTGACTACGACATGCGTGATAAGCTCACGGGTAGCTACCCCACACTAATACGCGGTCAGTCATTTCCGCTAGCGGGTACACCCAAAGTACAGTACGGAACAATATAGGGCCTTGCCCTCTCAGAACAAGGGTCTCGCCCCTCCACAATCCGCGCACCCTTGTCTGACTACCCCAGTTTACCCAGAAGGCCTAACAAGTCGGTGTAGGGTGGCTAGCTGAACCCTGGGCCCCATGGGGTGGCTAGCTCCCTCCCTACACTAGTAGCTCGCCTCGATACCATGTACGCGAGGGCCAACAGGAGTCGGTGTAGAGTGGCCAATCCTAACCTAAGGTCTTAACCCAAGGGAGGCTAGCTCCGCTCTACACTAAAAGGGGACAGTTGCTCTCCTTGGTACCACATACTTAAGGGCCAGAACACTTCCTGTCTACATTCCAGGTTTCCATCTATCCACAGGAGTTCTACTCCTAATTCCCCGTAAGGTTCATGCTCATGTTCACCTCATTTATCCCGATCCAGATCTCATCTTTCATAAATCATTTCTCATCCATGTACAGGCAACTCGTGTTTTCATAATTCAATTCTCAATACATGCAACTGGTGATTTCACAGGTAATTGTTCATTAAATATAGGCAGCTCATATTCTAACAGGCAACTCACAATTATAATACAGGCAATTTCTAACAGTTTATCTTAATCACGCATGCAAGTAAACCATACAGTACCAACGGTTCATTCATTTATCTACCTTAGGGTTCATTCCACATCCTAGAGTTCCATTTGGCTAATTCAACCAAGTACATTCTTATTCAAATATTAATAACTGGATTAAATCACTCTACCAGTAAACACGGGAGTAATGGGGGCTTACACTGCAGACCCAGACTTCTCTGCGAGCCCCAAATGCACAGCAGGCTGAGACCCTATACCAGAGAATGCATCACAAAAGGAGAGTTTAGAACAGTGTATAACAGACTCTAGTACGTAGAGAAACTCGAGAGGAAAGTGCAGGTATTTCGTTTGCGTAAAAGGGACCCAGATCGAACCCTAAACAGGTCAAAAATGTACCTACTGTTCAAAATCAGACGTCTGGGGATAATCCCAGACGTCTTAAAAGGCATTAGATCTTACCTTATGTTCCTGCGGTATCCTCAGACGTCCAGACCTTCTCTGCGATCGTCTGAAGACAGTTCCAGATGTCGGACAATGTCTCCGGTCGTTTGGACACACCTCCGGACGTTTGGTGATGTGATCAGACATCCAAAAATGCATAGGAAAGCGTTCCACTCACCTTCCCAAGGACCTTTACCTGCGTACAAAAATCGCAGGTCCAAATCAGGCTAAACCAAGCTTTTGCGGTGAGGCCTACATGGCCGTAACTGTGAAAAAGCACGTACCTCAGCACTGTGCGTACTTTGAGATGTCTGGCCCCAGACCTGGACATCTAGCTGCCGCCACGGTCGTCTGGTCGACTCTCCAGACGTCTGATACTAGAAAAAACCCAGTATCAGAACCCCTCCCGCGAGCTGTCTCCTTCGAGAGCTCGCCCACAGGAGCTTATGCAGTCCCTTCCGCGGCTGCAGAGGGTCGGAAGCTGCCTCCCCGAGCCCCTCCGAGTCTCGCCGAGCCTTCATCGGAGCTCCGCCGAGCTAACGTCGAAGCTCTACCGAAGGTCCACCGACCTTGGGCCTCCTCCTCCTCCCACGCTCTCCTCCTTCTACCCTCTCGCTCTCCCTCGCTCGCCCTCCACTCGCCTCACTGGAGATCTGAAGGTGGTGGTGGCTGGTGGTGCGAGGAGAGGAGGAAGGGAAAAAGGGGTATAAATAGGAGGGTGTGGGGTTTAGGGTTTGGGGGAGATGAGAAAGAGAGAGAGGGGAAGGAACGGTCTTTGCGCGTTGCCTACGTGTAGAGTGCAGTGCGGAGTACAAAAATTTCACTTTCAGACATCCGGGAATGGGTTCAAATGTCTTAAATAGCTAAAAGTGTAACGGGTCATTATAGTTAATAATGTCACGGTACAAGTACATAACTGACAACTTTATTATCTTTTTTTTTATAAAAAAATAGCTCTTTGTCGTCGATTATACTATAACCAATGGCGAAAAAATATACGTCGTTGCTTCAAAAAGCGACGGCAATGACCCATAACCGACAACTTTAAAAGTTATTATTTTTTAAAAGGGTGCAAAAATTTATACGTCATCGCTTCTAAAAGCGACAGCGTATATTTTTAACCGACGAAAAATACCTCAAATGGCACATAAACGTGAGAAAATATGATGTACAATCGCCGTTACTTATTCTATAAATGATGGCAAATACAACTCCTGTCGGCTATAAAACGATGACAAAAGTTCTAATATGTCTATTAAGGCACGAATAATTCGTTGTTTTATTTTGTTTATAACCAACGGCAAAACAAAACGGTGACACTAGTAATGTCGTCGCTTTTTATCGTCGGTTGTAATACATTTGCCATCGATTTTTGATCGATGACGAAGGTCAATATTCTTATAGTGAAGGCTCCCTTGTGCTTTTATTATTTAAAAGTTTAAGTTATGAAGGATACAATATGGAGGACGATAGGGGTCCTTACATGTTGCTAATACAAATGAGAGTGTAAGTAGTTGGTGGTGTAGTTAGTGAAAGTGATGGATAGGAGGGGAGAGGTTGCTAGTTGTAGTTATATCAAATGAATCATGAGAGATTGATAAAAGGACTATACATGTATTCAAAGAATATTGACTTGAATAAAAATGGCAAAAATAGTTATAACTAAATATCTAAGGTTGAAGAACTTGTTTTCAGATATCTGATACATATTTTTGTTCTAAAAGATTATACCATTCTTCCATGAGAATATCCAACCGAAACCTAGGATAATCCTCATTTTTATCCCTCCCATATTCCTCTAGATAATCCTTATCCCAAGCACTCAATTGCAAGTTTTCTTTATCCGGATGTTTTTGTTGCTTTCCAAACACCTGGAAAAATGTCAAATTGAGGGATAATATAAAATGAACTTGGAGACTTGTTAGAGGTGTTCATGAGTGCTCTTTGTTATTCTCTTTCTCTCTGTCCTTCCATCTCAACGAATAGCACATTGAAAACAATAGCCAAACTTTGTAGATATAATGTAAATTACTCTTAAGTTACTGTTTCTAAAATCGATGCTCCTAGTAGAGAAAGGAACCCAACACGTGTAAGATCTTGTCATTGGTATCAATAATGAGTTGCAAGATCAAATGATATAGCTTGGTTATTTTCATTCTTGTGGAGATTTGAATTCACAAGCACCTAGATTGTGGGATTATTGAAGAGAAAAAGAAATTGAGTAAAATCGACCTGGATAGCATCTCATAGGTTCGGAGTTTACAATCATGTGATAATTTTATATG
Source organism: Thalassia testudinum (assembly GCA_037157565.1). Lineage (NCBI taxonomy): Eukaryota > Viridiplantae > Streptophyta > Magnoliopsida > Alismatales > Hydrocharitaceae > Thalassia > Thalassia testudinum. The sequence continues at coordinate 28,089,995 of JAZHRO010000049.1, forward strand.
TCATCTCAAAGTACTTTTAACCTTCTTCCAAACAAAATATGCATATTATTACATTCTACTAATATATTGTGCTTATGAGCATTGGCTAAAATAAATGCACAAGAATGTCTAGTGGCTCTCAGTCGAGGAAGTGGGACGCTGGGTATTCCACTTGCATGGCAGAGAGTCGAGGTTAGCAATCGCATCCCAGAGTATTCCTCGTAGTTTTCGCAGGAGATTGAGGTGCTCATTCTGTCTTCCTATTAGTTTGGGTGTGAGTTTGGCGTACGTGTTGGGAGGAAGGGGAAGGTTGGGGGAGTGATCCAAGATTGGAGGAAGCAATCGAGATCTACGCGAGTAGGTTGTCCGGTGTGGCGCGAGCGAGAAAGAAGAGGACAGGGCAGGATAATGGTAAATAAAAGTTTATTAGCATTTTCTGAAATCGAAGCCGCCAACCTTCAGTGTTAGTTGTGTATTTTTTTTTCAATCATAGCTGCGACCGAGTGCGATACAGGGAGGTGCTGACGTGGCTGAGGGAGGTTGAATGCACTCTTCTTTAGTTATATTACTAGACTTCATCCCGAACTCCTCCAAGTACTTACACCAGGAGCACACCCACGCTCCAGCGCCACAATTGCCGCTTACGCCGTAGCACTTGCCATGTACCGTCGCATTGCAACGCTCACAGTAGAGGAGATCACCCGGCACACTTGCATGGTTGCAGCAGTAATTGCAGGAGGGCGACACCTCCTCATCCTCAACCAGGGGAAGCCTCAGCACCCTCTCCAATCCCGCATCACTGCCCAGCAGCTTCCGCTTCTTCGTCGGCCGCTCCGTGGTCGGTAGCACTCTGTGCTTGCTCCCCAGCAGCCAATTCAGCGGGGGACCGCTCCCCATTTCTACTGGTTCCTCTGTAACTAAGGAAACTCCCGTGTCTCCGCGGTTTCTCGGGGAATTCTCCACCTCCTCATCGATCTCCATGTCCTCCACCTGCTCCCGCTCCACCTCCCCGCTTCCCCTTCAACATGGGCAGCGGCAGGGGCAGGGGCAACGGCAGGGGCAGGAGCAACCTCCTGCGGTGGTAGCGGGATGCGGAGGCACGCGTTGTCCAGGTGCGGGGCGGGAGGGGAGAGGAGGTCGAGGTCGGCAAAGGTGATGCTGCGGAAGTACTCCTCGGTCCGGGCCCAGACGGTGGCGACGGGGGGGGGCGGAGGCGGAGTGGGACTTCTTGGCGGGGTTTGCCGGGGGGTCTTGTGGTGGGGCGTGCGGCGGCCGTCGAGGGATGACGCGAGGGCGACGGGGAGGGTGGGGACGCGGGAGGACTCCTCCTCGGAGGCGAAGGGGGAGCGCTCGGAGAGGACCTTGCGGGCCTGCGAGAGGAGGTCGACGGCGGTTTAGGAGGCACGGGGGCGAGAGAGAGATGAGGAGGGGGCCCTGGAGACGGGGCATGGCCTCTCCTCGGTGCCGCACCCTCCCTCGGCGCCCCTACCCATTATCTTAGGGCACCGGCGACAATCACGGCGCCGACCGCGAGGCTCTCGGAACCGGAACCCTAAGGTCGGATTTGCGGGATCAGTCGGGGCGGTGAGAGAAGACGACAAAGGGAGGAGGTGACGGCATATTTTCAGGTGGGAAGGGGGATTTCTGCTAACCCGGATCTTGAGGGAGAGGCCGGAGCAGGGGGCGATGCGGGGGTAGGTGCTGTGGGAGACGGAGATGCCGAGCCCTGTGGGAGAGTTGGGGATCGTGGGAGAAAGAGAGAGAAGGGGGTGGGAGAAGCACTGACACGGAGAGAAGACGACGAAGGGAGGAGGTGACGGAGGGGGAGGGACTGACACGTGACGGGGAAAATCCCATTTTGGTAAAGAGTACAGATAGATTATAGATAACGTAGGAGGTCAATATTAATGAAAGTTACTTCAACGTAGGATGTCGGTGCAAGAGATCGTCGAGGGAGATACCTGACACAATGTAATCATGGAAAGTACAGTTACATGTTATGATGGACACCTGTGTCAAGTATAAGACGGAAAATCTACGATTGAAAAAGGACAATGCCTCACTGTCCTTTCAATCAGATATTCAGTGATGAAGAGGTCGCTTCAAAGAATGACCAACTCCAGCGGACCAAAAAAAACTATTCACACATTAAATGGGAAGGTCCAGCAGCTACGAGAAGAGGTTGCAACTAACGAACACTGACGGCAATTCGAACAAACACTCCACGTGAAATTTTAGATGTTTTGAACAATGTATTCCGCGAGTAGTACCTTCTTCCGTGTATGACTTATGATTAACACGACGATTCGGATGAACACTCTGCCACGCTAACGTTCGTAATATTATTGAACAAGGCATTCCGCGAGCAGTTCCTTCTTCATTGTACGAGTTGTGATTAACTTAGGATATGTTCCAATTGCAAAGCTTAGCGTAATAAGTTCCTTCTTAATGCATGCAATTGAGTGCAATAAGTGTTGTACTACTGTATTTGGTTCTAGAGCATATTTGTTTCCATCAATCATTAATTCAAACCTACATAAATGCAAACATGGCGACCATACCACAAACCTTTGAGGACAATCAAAAGTGTAAGTAAGATTTGGCACACTCGTTGCATATGTAGGAACAAGGTCAGCTTCGGCTGCCATTGAAGTTGAGGGTTTTGTATGTTTGTCCTCGTGACAATAATGTAAGCTATCTCCAAAGCAATTAAACAATCTTGCAAGCATGTAAATAATCAATTATATCATAACATGGCATTAATTTATAGGGATGTGGTTATCTTGAATACTTTGTAAACTTATAGTCAACTTTAGAGGCAATCACTACCAAGCACAACTTTTTAGCAAAAAGATTTGACGTGCTCAAGTGAATGTACACGAAAGTGAAAGAAAACTTAGATTATTACGAGTAAAAAAGTGAAGAGAGGTTAAAAAATTTGAAAAGCTTTACGATGAAAATTGGAAGCTAAGGGAGAACAATAGCAATTCAAGTGTAGCCTCACCATATGACTATGAGGTTAACAACAACCTTAGCAATTGGTCTATGTGATTGATGGCTCTAGCCTCCAATTATGTCCAATTCAATGACATGTTACCCCTTACCATACATGGGCATAAATGAATCTAATGTTGTGTTTGTAGGATTGAAGACTACTTTTCATTTCTAAAGGTGTGTATTCTCTATATTAAATTTGTAGACAATCTTAGTTTAATTATCTCATCTCTAGATCATGTTTATTGTCATCTTGTTGTCATTACGGGCATGGCATTGTACTTTTATTTTAATTTTACAAAAGCTAATCATTACCCAATTTACATTTATTTTGATATCTCATAACATTGTGCTAAAGTTTGATACAAATTTGGAGGTCATTCATACAAGTTTTAGTAATCAATTCTACTTTTTATAATGTGAAATATCTAGTAGCTAACATGCATATTATTTTAGCCACATTACTTTGGACAATAATAAAAGGTCCTTAAAATGTAGTGGGAAGGGTTTTTTTATCATTTATAAAGGTTTAGATGTCGAAACATGGGTAGGTAGGATAGCTGGTTCTCCATATTCCAACAACCCCTACATTCTAAAATGCATGGTAGCATGGTTGGAAGCAATTCCTAACAACCCCTACATGTGGAAAACATGTTGTAAAGGCCATAATTTGTGTCTACAACTTTGTGGCAATGACAATGAACCCTAATGAAATATGCCCATGTTGAGTAACCTGAACCTTATGTTCTTTAATTCTAACTCACTATAGCGTACTGACATTCACATACAAGTTTTCATCCAATCATGAAAACTCCCCTTAAATATACTACACCCCTAATCATGGAGAGTATATCTGAGCACATGTAAATAATGATTGTAATTTTTCTTATTCCACAATCTTTGCTCTTGAATGTATTAATTGTAATTGGTGCAATATTATCTGAATGAATGATTTGGCACATGTGTGGTAAGGTAACAACTTGATGAAATCAACGCATATAAAAAATAAATAAATAAATACATATGCATTTCCAATGACTTCACATAAATCAAAAATATTAAATTAAGCAAGTCAAACATGATATGACAAGATCCAGAATAAAATAAAGAATAAATAACATGCAATAACTAAAATAAACAAAACAAAGAAAAGTTAGAAGTTCTACGATCGAAGTGCACATGAAGGACTTTCCTTAGAGAAGGAATCACCCCCATAATACCGATATGTTGAGGTCTGACAAACTTCTTCGAGGATATAAAGATCAACCTCCAAGATTCGACACACTCTAAACTTAGATATCCTCAAAAATAACCTCAGGAGAATGAAGCCAAGACAATTTGATTGATCAACCAAAGTCCTAATTAATCTATTAATTTAATTAGTTGACCAATCAAAAACCTTCAGTTGATTACTCTCAACCGTTGCGCGAGATTGACAAATTTGGTTGGAGATTTTTCTACCAATCTTATGTCAAACGAACACAGTAAGAAAGAGAGATAAGAACGAGAGGGAAGAAGAGTGGAGAGAGCTTTTTTGCTCTTGTTGTATGTCAAATGAAAGCCCCCTTATTACGATCCGATCCTAACTCCCTACAGGACCAGAGATCGACTCACCTCGACTAATCCCAAGACCTAATCGTCCAACGAGGAATAACCAAAAGTAGAAAATATACTACAACCACACATGCAATATAACTAAGCAGAAATAAATAAGAGACAGCAGTGGAAATCAGAACGAAAAGTCTCAAATATTACATGCCACATGCGGAAGAGTACCATAACATACATAGCCATCACAATTATAACAGAAAGAAATATAACAAGAACACAACAGGAACAACTAATACACACTACAGGTACTCACTACTACAAAAAGAGCTCTGAAATAGAAAAGGAACAACTATGGCTAGGCTCGGTTGGGCCCAGCACTCTCTGCAGCCTGTGGCGCTGCCTGCTCAACTCTCTGACTTAAACATGATTATACAATCTGTGATTAGCTAATGCTAAGTAGAGTGGTGGTCAAGCCATTTACATGCAATTCAACATAAAAAAATAAGCAATTAACTATTCATGTGTTTCCATTTATCTCAACTAGGTGTTTCTGATTCGTTTATTCTAATAGGGATCCACAACATTTCTTAATGCTCTTCTTCCCTAAGGGAACAATCTTGATTGCAGTTTATTTCCTGATATAGGATGTACACGTGGCACTCTCCTGGACAGGAGAACCCCCGTGGTTGTCCTATTCCCGGTTTACCACCGTGAGGTCACAGTCGTGACATAACGGTGACTATGGCACATACGATAAGCGTATGGGTAGCTATCCCACACTGACATATAGTCAGTCGTTGTCGCTAGCAGGTACTCCCAAACATACAGCACAAAACAGAACAAGAGTCTCGCCCCTCAGAATAGGGGTCTTACCCCTCAACAGCCTGCGCACTCTCACCCGACTATCCTGGTTTGCCCAACGGGCCTAACAAGAGTTGATGTAGGGTGGCCAGTCCTAACCCCGATCCCCATGAGGTGACTGGCTCTCCCCCTACACTAAAGTAACCAGAGTCGGTGTAAGGGGCCATTCCAAAGCCTGGGTCTCAACCCAAGGGCGGCTAGCTCCCCCCTACACTAAAGTGACGGTAGCTCTCTTTAGTACCGCGTACACGAGGGCCAGCTCACTTTCCATGCAAAAAAGAGAGTTGCACTCCTCGGTACTGTGTTCTCGAGGGCCAGCTCACTTCTCTCCTATATATGATATTCGTTCCATACATGCAAGTTCCTTTCTAGTTCTCCATAGGGTTTGTACATAGACTTTCTCATTCTCACATCCGATTCATTAAATGCATAACAGGAAGCTCAAAATTTCACAATCGATTATTCAGTACACTGCAGATATTTTTACTCATGTCATGGTTCATTAAATGTGGAACAGGAAACTCATGGTTTACTACTTTCAGTAAGCATCACAAAAATTTAATCATTCAATACATGCACATTCATCTCTTTTCATCCCTAGTGTTCATTTCACAACCTAGGGTTCAATCGAATATTTCTAAAGTAGTATGCATTCATCTCTTTCAGCCCTAGGGTTCATCTCACAACCTAGGGTTCAATCGAATATTCTAAAGCATGTAATTTAATTATTAATTCTGGGATTAAAGAGAGAACCACTCTACAAGGATACACAGGTGGAATGGGGGCTCGAATTGCAGATCCCGTCGTCTCCGCAGGCCCCGTATACTCTACTGGCTAGAGACCTATACAATTGACCAAACACATCAAACAAGTTTAAAACAGTATATGAGTGACATTAATACGTAGAGAGACTTGAACGGAAACCAACGATAATTCGTTTGCGTAAAACTGACTCCGTTTGGGCCCTAAACGGGCCAAAAATGTGCATACTGACTACAATCAGACGTCTGGGACTAGACCCAAACGTCTTAAACAACCTCAGAATCTCACCTTACTTTCCTGCGGGTTCCTCAGATGTCGGAACCCCTCCGCAACTATCTGAGGGAGATCCCAGACGTCTGACACTCCCTCCGATTGTCTGGGAGTGCAATCAGACGTCTAGAACTGTCACCAGACGTCCTAAAGCACCTCGAAGGGCATGCCATGAGCCTTTCCCACATATTGTACCTGCACATGCACGCGAGTTTAAAAACACGACACGTAAAAACATAAGTACGTGTATGCAGGCACGTACAAAGGACATACCTCGGCACCCTACGTTCTATCAGACGTCCGGCGCAAGCACCGAACATCCTGAGGCTCCTCCAGACATCTGGATAGTGTCCTAGATGTCTGATACTGCGGAGAAATGATTCCGCAAAACTCCACGTGAGCTTTCTCCCTGCGCAACCCTCTACCCGCAAAACCACAATTGCTCCTCCAGCAGCTGCAGGAGGTCACGGAGCTCCTCTCCACAAGCTCCCTCGGCCGCACCTTCTCTCATGAGCTCCTCTAAGCTCCTCGCTCTCCCTCTCCCTAGCACAGGAGCTTCAGCGGCAACCGTCCTTAAGCACCTCCTCGTAGTCGAACCCCAACAGCTCCCTCTCCACTATGCGAGCTCGAGCTCCCCTCTTTCCCCAATCGTGGCTGCAAGGGGGGACAGGAAGGTAGGTGGTGGAGATGGAGAGGTGAAGGTGGTGGAGATGAAGATGGAGAGTGTGGTGATGGTGTCTTTTTAAAGGGAGGAGGGTGTGTGTATGGGTGTGTCATGTGGGTGTGTTGTGTGGGAAGAGAGAGAGTGAAATTATGGAATCTCCCTTGCAGAACCTTTCCCTTCCCCACAAGACCCACACACCTAAACCCAGGGGTTTAAAATTACACATACACCCCTACCTTTCCGGAAAACTACGGACGACCCTTGGGAAGGGTCATTTCACCCCTCATGGCCTTTATATAGAGCCCACAATCCGACATTTATGGAAATATGGTAATTAATCGACCAATTTATTCTAAGTGATTGATCAAATCATTTAATCCATCAAACTTGAATTATTGGTTGACCAAACTTATTAATCGATTAAATATAATTCATTGATCAATCAAAATAATTGATCAGCCAATTTTACCTTTTCATCGACTAATTCATGATAAAATAATGAGATTTAAAAATACGTATTAAAAGAGTCTAAGTTCTAAGTCCCAAATTGATTCTCATCGGAGCCCAAGCCCAAGCCAGGGCAAGACAGGGTGTGCACGTAAGCGTTCATAGTTCCCAGCTCTTGCTCTCACTCTTTGCTACATAAGTCATGGGAGGCAGTCTAACACTGCTAATTTGTAATACTCTTAATAGGCTAATTAAAAATATTAATTAGTTGTTTAATGTGAAATTAAGGGTTTGGATAACCCTAATTTAATGATTATTAGCCTTGGAATTAAACAAATCTCCTAATTCATTAACAAAATGTTAATAAATGAAAAGTTAAGGGACCATTTGCGAGGAAAACATGTTTGGAAGCCTTTCTTAAGGCTCATGAAAGAAGCTAAAGGGCTTGGATGTAAAATACCCAACCCTTATTTAAGAGAGAGAGAGAGATTTAAAAATTTAAAAGAAAATCCCATTTTCTTCTCCCCCTCAGCTGGTTCCTTCTCCTCCAACCGATGCACCCCCATCCCCCTCCTACCTGCTGGTTGTTGCTACTATTGCCGGCTATTGCTGTTGTTGCTGTTGTGGTTGTTGCTATTGCTGCGTGAAAGAAGGAGAAGAAGGAGGAGAAGGGAAGGAAAAGGAGGAGAGCTACAGCTGCAGCTATTGTTGAAGCTGCTACTATTGCTGTTGTGGTTGTTGCTGCTGCTATGTGAAAGAAAAAAGGAGAAGAGAGGAAAGGAAGTGGTGCTGCTACTGTAGTAGCTACCATTGTTGCTATTGATGTTGATGCTACGATTAGGAGAAGAGAAAGGAGCTCCAACTAAGGTAGGGTTTATTAATTCTCTTATTTCATCCTCTTGTTCCCATGGCTAGAAGTAGCCAAAAAGGGTTGTTTTGGTTAAAATTTCCACGTTGCTTCTAATAATGGTCGGGTTATGCCCTAGTTATGGGTTAAATCTTGGGAATGCCGAATGGAGGGTTTCCATTATGGGTTGAAATTGATGTTGAGGTCTATAAATTCATGTGGCTTTAGGTGTTTACCATCAATTCCAAGTTGTAGACGTAAATGGTGGTTTGGATTAGGGTTAACTGGGTGTTTTGATAGATTTAACTAGGTACTAAGAGCATCTAGTACCGATACTGATCACTAGTACCGATACTAGTTGACCTAGAACCACAATGTAACGCACTGAAATGGGAACTGAAAGTACCCAGTACCAGTACTAGTGATCAGTACCGGTACTGGATGACTTCAATCAGTGAACTGGGGCTGCCCAGTAGTAGGACTAGTGTTCAGTACCAGTACTAGCTAGGTTATTTTGATACAAGGCCGATGGTGTCCAATACCGGTACTGGTGTTTACTACTGGTACTAGCTGGGTTATGTTGATACAAAACTGATGGTGCGCAGTACCGATAGTAGTTAAAACTTGTGACTTTGGTACTAGGGTTGCCTAGTACCGGTACTAGTTGGCCGAGTTGAGTTTGAGGACAGAATGTGCAAAATCCATGTGGTTTTATGCCATTATAAACTGAATTCAGGTTGTAAACAATTATTCTTCGAGTAAAGGTTATTGTGCATAGCTTTTGGATGTTAGGAACTCACCCTGAACTCAGATGCGGTTCTGAGTGGGTTATCCAACATCTGATGATCCATTAGGCATCTGATACCCTTGATCCTGACATCTGATCCCTTGGTGAGATGTCCCTACAATTGGATTGTCGTTCCAAGGACTAAGTCCTAGCGATTGGATGCCTGGTATTACATCGAGTGCCCAATATGCTTGATTCAAACGTCTAGCCAAGGAATCAACCAATCACCGGTAGCTACCGAAAGTGGGATGTTATTCTCGAATGTCTGACACGAGATGTTGGACGTCCAATTTGAGGCTTGTAGTTTCGTTTCGAATGGAATTTTCCTACAGGAATCAGGAGTTTAATCTAATTAGTTAAACCCTAGCCTGGTAACCGTGGATGTAAGCTAAGAATCCTGGTTAGCATCTAATGTCAGGAAACTCGAATTTTGGGCATAATTAGGACTTGGGGTGGTTGGTCCTAAATGGAAATAAAACAAACCCTCTAGTGGTACAAATCCTAATTTGGAAACAATAAAGAGAAGATTCTAAAGTGAATGCATGAAGCCATGTCGCCAGAATACCCGCGAGGCTAAAATGCATGGTATGAACTAAACCTAATGGGTCTTAGTAAAGGTATAGAATCCTAACGGGTTAGATAAGCATAATCCTATAGTGGTGGAAGGGAAGTTCCATTAGGAACTTTTGTAACAATAAAGATTTGGGATCCTAACCGTATGTCGCGGGAGGTACTCCTGTACCCAGTGTAGGTCTTGGGTGAGGAGAGGATCGACTCTAACAATCGACTGCTAATACGGGTTTCATGTGAATCTTTGCCCCTACACGGGGATAGCCATCTTGAGGAGTTGCGGGACTTACCCACCCCTCTGTTAATTATATAATTTGGGTAATCAAATGGAGGGTCTGAGCCAGGGATTGGGTGTGGCAAACGCCCGGTACTGGTAGCAATGGCAGTTATCGATACTTGTTGAATCGGAATAAGTTAAAAAGGGACTTAAGTCTAGTACTGAAGGCACCTTGTATTGGTATTGGTGTCCCATACTGATACCGCGTGAGTTCAATGGCCATGGAAGCAGGGGTGCCCAGCCTTGGTGCCTAAGACTAAGACTGATAATGGTGTACTCATTCTACATCAATAAACTCTAAAGAAGGATAAAATTGGCTTAACCTGGCTGAGGGCTAAAGTTAGAACTGTGAGATCAAGGATCTCTTGGGTTCAGGGTACAGACACGTGTGTCTGTACTGGTGGTCTTGATTACAGAGAATCTTGGTGGTGCAAAACTAGGGTTTCGGGCACCAAAGGCGGGTTTTCCTGTCCTAGTTTGGACAAGCATCTTGACCTAGCGATAGGTCAAGATTACCTGATAATAGATGTATGTTGTTTGAATGTACTAATGATAGGGACCAGGTCCCTGATGTTTGATAATTGTTGAACGTAATAATTGTATTGAACTGTGTGAATCTGATAATTAGAAATCCCATGAAATGTTAGAACCTAATTGAGGGTCTAGCAGGAACCCTAATGGATAGGGATGAAGGGGGGAAAACTTGTTGTTAGACCCTAGATGGGTGAAGCATATGTGTGTGTGTATACACCTATAATTTGAGCATGAAACCCCCTAAACACATTAAAAGCAAATTTGAATTGACTAAGTAATGGCTTAAATCTCATAAGATGACATCTGTGACTTGACCCGAATCTAATAAAAAGGATATGCTTGGATCCTAAGGTCTTGGGTATGACCCCAGGAAATCCACTAGGTCCTTAGGACTTCATTCCAAGCACGGAACCCAAATGAAATTAAAGGGATGGTAAGTCAACTAGGTGAGCTCGTAAGGCTGCTCCCTTAGACTTGGCGAACCACAGGTTCATTGCTCGGGTAGAAGACCTGAGCTGTTGCGGTAGCAAGAGGCTACCAAGGAGATCTGCCTTGGAACAGGAAAGGTTCCTAGGTTCGGTGACAAGCTTTGGGCTGTCACTGGTGTTTGGTACTTGAATGTATCCGAATCTGACTCGATGCGAAGGTACTCAAGCAAGAGGCTCATTAGTCGCCAGCATGTGCGAAGATGGCTAGGGTACTGAGATGGATTGGTTGATATCTCATCTAACGGTGGATTGAAAGGGCACACCCAAGGGCTATGCTCCTACAGGGAGCTGCTCCTAGCGGGAGCATTGGCGTGGCTCGATGATTCTCGCAAATCTTGAGATGATGATCTGATTTGATCTATGACTAGTCCTTGTTGGACACCATTGGGCTCGTGTTTCGTGATCACAAGCAATAGGCCTGGGTAGCTCCCAAAAGGTCCAACTCTTCTGACTGAAGTCAGCAACATACTGGATATATCGAGGATGAGCACACCTTTCTAGAGGATTAACAACTGCTAATCTCTCCCTTGGTCAGGGCGAGACTATCAGGTTAGGATTAAAAAAAAAGGATGCATCTCAATCTCCTCTAGTAGAAAGGGATGATTTCCAGAATCTGATCATTGAGGCGAGTGAGGGAATAAATTATTGTACCAAATCATGGAAAGAACTTGGGCAACTTGTTAATGGGTCACTAGATCAAGGTGATTGGTCGTACTAAGTAAGGTTCGAGAAACTAGAACCTAAAGTGTAGGTTTGGGCTAAGAACTAGCCAGTAAATGAAACTGTACACTATCCTATTTGGTTGAGATACAATAGATGATTGTTTCCTGCTGAGTCGATTGGCCCATCCCTACTTTGTGACCTACTTCAGGTTATCATCGCGGGTCGTCGACATACGGAATTTGTTGCTATGCAAGTTTGTGCATGCTCTGTCGACAAGTACATTTTATTCTTTGGTTTACAACAAGTTTATATTTTATTACTATTTTCCTATATCAATTATGTGCCATTCTTTTCGAACTTTCTTCCATTTTATGTCATAAATGGAACTCTTTTTATCTCGACTTGGTCAGGTACAACCCGAATTAAATAAACTAATATCTCTTTCCTTTCTGTCCATCGGGACTCCGACCTTCATTTTGGGGTTTGAGTTTTGGGGCGTGACAGGTACAAGCCTTTTACACTCATTAAAAGATTTGTCTACTTCCGGTATAAGACTAAAAATCTTTACCAAATCTTGTTAATTTTAATATGAATTCCACGTCACCATATATCAATTTCATCTCGATTGATGCAATTAGACTCCTAAAACTAACACAACTTTCACGGTACATAGTTTTCCAATTTCTTAGTTTTTTCCATCAATTCTTACGATAAAAAATAATCTTGTACAACATGTATAGCTAGACTTGATGAGAACAAGCCTATCACAAGACTACTTGAGGCACATGTTAGTTTCACTTACCATTATATGATGTAAACCCTCAATGTCACATATAGTGTAAAGCTATATATAGTGGTTACTTGTAACTTTGTGAAAGAATATCAAAATTCTATATACTTAAAATATAACAAATGAAGATGGGATTTGGACATGTTAGTAATTAAAATTATGTGCATGTAACATTATCCAACTTTATTGATTTTCTTAAAAGGCAATAAAATTTCGTACTGATATTCTATTCAATACTCTTTTTCAATGTATTATCTTCATTTTCGTCCATTGCAATTTCATGACAATGCATACATATTTAATGACACATATTTGAGAACTACTAAGTCACTGATAACAATGAAATCGTACACAAATAATAAATCAAAATCACAATACTAAAGAAAAAAATACTATTGTACCATTATTATTAATCAAAACGTCGTTTCAAATTTACGTCGTATATATGCAATGCGTCCGTAGTTGTATCATACCATACTAGGTAGTATAATATAAGTAATGAAACACTTATTACCAAAAGAAACAAACTTAATAACGACAAATTTGTCACCCAAATCAAAAAAGTTGTGTATCATAATATATATACATTCTTTATTGGGATCAATTTAAACAACAAAAAAAACATTTTAATGTTATAATGCATTTCAACTCAATAACTAATATTTTAAGGAGAGGTCAATATCTTTCGAGCCTCATATTTTAAGGTTTTCCATTACAGTCGTTGAACAATAGCAAACACTCATTTCTAGAGAGAATTGATGTCAAAATTATTTCTGACAAGATATGACATGCAGGGACGGTGAACAATTGTTAAATTCAACGATAAGTTTCCTATGTTTTATCATTATCTTTGAAAGTCGAACCAGACATGGAACCAATTAGATGCTGGGTTTCATTTGTGGCTGTTAGATCAACGATATATAACAGCCACGCGATGATTCATTAGCACAATAGAAAAACAAAAAAATTGTCCAAATTTCAGAGCTCTGTTTTAATTTGTCTAGGCCTACACAATCTGTTAAACTAAGTTGCACTAACATGTACTAGAGCTGTAAAATCTAATCTGGTCCTATTTAACTAACCCGACCTAATAGTGAACCTGAACCCTAACCCGTTTAGAAACAAGAGGGTCAAGTGAAGTCCAACCTAATTAGTAACAAATTAAGTCTGAGTGAGAGATTACATGAATCTGGTAGACCCATTGAACCCATTGACCCATCCCATACCCTTTCCGCTACTTCAAAGACAAGCATGGTAACTCCTCATTGAGCCCATGACAACAGCACAATTTCCAAAATTTCATATGGATAGACTTGTTTGCACCCAATTAAGAACTGATTGACCTGAAATCATTTTGAACCTGTTAGATATGTGGACTACACCAATTTGCATAGATGATGTTTGGCAAGAGGAATATATTTATGAAATAAGTAACAAAATAAGGAATGAGTAATGGAGTAAGTAGATTTTGGCATTTAAATGTTTACCCAAATCAAATTAAATGATAAACAAAATATGAGTTAACAAATCATTCACCTGATTCAGTTAACATCCATTTATAAACAAGTCATTAACTGGCCAAGTTGAACCCACCCATCCAACTTACACCCCTAATATGTAGTTCAGAAAAAATTAAAGGAGGGTGTTTCAAAACTACCAATTCTAAAAGTTTTGTCATATTATAAAACATAGAGAATAGTAAGTGTTAAAAAGAAAAAAGAAAAAAAATACTTCAATTTATAGTAAATACAACACACGAACTAATCATATCACTAACTCTTAGGATAGTTTACAGAGGGGGTTAACCCCCAGAAAAGGGGGTTAACCTCATTTACCATGGGGATTAACCCTATTAGTTCAACCTCTCTAAAATTAAGTTTTGATGATTTTACAAAATTACTAAAAGAAAAATAAAATCATATTAGCTTTATTGTTGTTATAACTCCATTGCAGGATTTTCGCTCAAATGTTTCATGAAAACCTAAAGGATGAACATGTCTATCTGTTTAGGTCTTAGGATTTATAGTATAATCTTCAAAGAGTTGTATTTTCATCTTTTCTAGAGTTGTAAAGAGCCCTTAATAGATACAAAACCTCTAGACTTAGGCTCACAACACTTAGGTAAAACTTAAAAACCAAAACACAACTAAGAAACATCCATTAGATGTCTAAAAGTGTTCCCAGATATCCAATATTTAATTTTACGTCATCTGACACCTTAAGCAAATGACCAATCATCATAAACAATGCCTTAGTTGTTTAACCGCTTAGGCTCCAGACGACTAGTTATCACTCTAAACATCCATAAATCACTTCAGACATCTGGTAACTCTATCAATCGTCTATTGACACTACCATTAGAACTAATTATCTCCAAATCTCCTTGTGTCAGAACAATATCCAAGCATTGGAGTCTTTACCATTATGCCAAATGTCCGAACATGACTCTAGACATCCAATAATGGAATGTTACACCTAAACTCACTTAACGAAACCTTTGTTAGATGTAATCATGTTTTTGGATTTGCAAGAAAGCCAAAGCTCAAGGTCATCATAACTTTCACACATCCAGAGCCATTGTTAAACATCTGGTCAGACGTATGACCTCCTTACACTAGAACCCTATTTAGAAATGGTCAAATCTAGGAATAAACTCCCATAAAATTAGACGTCCAAAAATTTTCTCAGACGTCTTAAAATGCACTACCAGACATTTGACTATTTGTAACAAGAACCCTATTTCCATCCAACTGAATCCAGGAATACTAACTTATATCAGAAGATCAAAACTATAGTCAAACATCTGATAAGACGTCTAATTCTATTGTTAGAGTCACTATGAGCCTAAATTGATTTGGATTTCGACCAAATCTATTGGGGATTAACCCCAATGGCTAGGAGGGGTCTCCCAAGCCTTCTTGAAGGCTTTTATAAAGCCTATATATAGCCATTAACCTCCTCATAGGCTATATACCTTTAAGAGATAATTCACAAGCAAAACACTAGCTCTATATACTCATATTTCCCTACTATTGTGCAACACTTTCTTTTGGGCAAACACTCACTCCATTGCATTATAGCCATCATCATCAAGGAGTTCACTCACCCTTTGTAGAGAGCTTAAACTACTTATATTTTGGGGAGCTCTATAAGGTGCTTTTTAATTCCATTTTCATATACTTGTAGTTGGGGATTCGGCTTATCGGATCCCTACCTCTTCCTTGCGAAGGGGAAAACCCTCAGTATGGGATCGGAGGTGGGTATTGTAATTAAGGTTCACTACCCTTGTCTTTAAATGGTGTGGATAGTAAACTGATCACATTTGTGATCGTAACTCCTAAGTCAGGGATTGACTTAGGTGGTGGTTTTCTCCCAATTTGAGTTTCCACTTAAAAATCTTGTGTCTCAATTGTGTGATTAAATCTTTATTTAGCTATTATTATTCAATTTCACTATTCATGCCCCCTCTAGTTAAATTTCAAATCCAAGCCTTCTTCGAGTTGCTAGCCGGTGTTATCCTAACACTGGATTGATGAGGGGTTGGCTCAACCCATGTTTGTAACCCATATTTTCTCTCTCTGGTTATGATCCCTCATGCTCCCATTATGCCAAAGATGCCCTTCTCCACTTTCTCCTCAGATCGCTTGTCCACGCAATGGCGTGGAATCAAAACCCTCATTCCCATCGATGGTTATCGACACTATAGAGGCAGGTATGCCTTTGGCACCATTCGATGCTGGCTGTAGGCGCTTCTGTTATTCAAATTCCAAAGCTACTGTGTCTATGGTCTTCTTCCTCTAATGAAAGGTTGGTAGGTATCCCTTACTCCCTTGCCTTTACCAAAGTTCTCCCTCCATTTGTGAGATGGTCGATTCTGAGGTGATGTTGCTCTGCGCATCCGCAAATTTGACTGGTGTATTCTTGTGAACACATAATCTGAAACCTCTATAGAAGGGTACCCACATCTAATCCTCCTCTCCATGCAAATTTCTAACCCTAATTAGGTCTGGTCTTCCTTCTTTGCTTTTTTTTTTTTTTGTTCTTTGTTCTTTGTTTGATGGAGGTCTTAGACATTGGCCATTTATGTCTCAGGTTTTGTTGCATAGCTATTCTTGGGTTCGATTTGCTAGAAAGGGGTACAATTGTCAATTTTCTGAGATAAGAAATCCTTCATCCCCATGTGCTTCAATGATTTGAAATGTGTGTTTGCTTGTGCTTCCATGCAATACTACCTTGCTGATTCTTTTTGGAGTATCCTGTGGTTCTACTGTGTAGTCTGTGGTGATTTCTGTTGATGCTTTCATATGATGATCTCCTTCTGGTTTACCTTAAATGAGTTGTCCTTGCATGCTACTATTTTGTTGTTTCTCCTAATTTCTGCCATTGGTGGTCATTTATGTGGATGATTTCCTTACCCATAATCATATTTAATTGTGGATGATTTCTTTTGCTTCCATGCTTGTGATTTGTTGTTTTTCCTAATTCCTGCGTTGGTGATCATTTTTGTGGAGGATTTCCTTACCTATAATCATATTTATCTATGGATGAAGTCAAGGAGATGATCTCCTTCTTGCTTACCTAAGATCAGTTGTGGTTCTATGGCGTGATTTGTTGTTCCTCCTAATTTGTGATGTTTTATTCCTTGTTTCTTTGCTGCCATGACATGATTTCTTTAACAAGGTTCAATTAAACACCCCATTGACTTTGCCCTAAAGCCCTATCCATCTTTGGCTTGTGATTCCATGCCATGATTTGTTTATGAAGCTTCATAAGAAACCCCCAACGACTTTACTTGAATGCCGCACCCCCTTTACATTGAGGATAATTGATTTTCTTGTTTGTTTCTCCTTGTACTGACTTGTATAGATGATCGCCTTATGTTTAATTATATTTAGCTCATTGTTTTCATGTCATTAACTCACTATTACTTACCTAAGCCCATTTATTTCTTATAAAGATTTGCCATGTTGGCTGTGGATTTGTTATTTTCCCTGATTTCCTATGATGGTGGTCATTTATGTGGATGATTTCCTTACCTATAATCATATTAAACTGTGGATGATTTCTTCAGATGATTTCCTTCTAGTTTACCTAAGATCACTTGTGGTTGCATGGTAGTGATTTGTTGTTTCTCCTCATTGCTGACTTTGGTGGTCATTTTTTGGATTTCCTTACCTACAATCATATTTAAGTGTCGATGATTTCTTTTGATTGTGTCATTATAGTTTACCAAAGATTAGTTGTGCTTCCATGCTAGTTATTTGCTATTTCTCCTCATTTCTGATGATGGTGGTCATTTTTTTGGTTGATTTTCTTACTTATAATCATATTTAACTGTGGATTATTTCTTATGATGATCTATTAATGGTTTAGCTAAGTTCTGTTTTGCTTCCAAGGCATGATTTGTTTTTTCTCCTTATTTCTAATGTTGTTTTGCTGGGTTATTTGCTGCCAAGTCATGATTTGTTTAACAAGGTTGAAATGCAACCCCATTTACTTTGCCCTAAAGCCCTGTCCCTATTTGGTTTCATGATAATGTGATTTTTGTTTTTCAAGAGTAGGTGATGCACTTAGCTACAACTATATGTAACTGAGCTTCTCTACTAGCCAAGATTAGAGTTTGATAGTTCCAATGGCTTGGTTTGTTCTTTCTCCTGATTTCTATTATTGTTTTCCTTCATTTTTTTCTGCCATGCCATGATTTGTTTAAGAAGGTTGAAATTGAAACCCCATTTATTTTGCCTTAAAGCCCTATCCGTCTTTGGTTTGTTGGTTCCATGGCCTGATTTGTTGGTTCTCATGATTTCTAATGTTGTTTTGCTTGGTTTTTTTTTTACAATGTGATCGCATGGGTTTCGCGTGTTTGAAATCAGGGTTACAAGTAACCTGTCATTGTAGTTACAAAACTCATGATCAAATATAATTTATACCGAAACTCCAAGGGAGTCCCAGTTCGAACACAGGGGGTGATGTTTACTTTGTATGAAATCCGCACTTCAATTTGTTTCTTTTTGGTGTTTTAGGGTTTTGTTATTTTTTTTATTTTTGAAATAAAATGACAATTAATCACAAGAGAGAGATGGAATCAAATATGATATATTTCATGAATGTCAATTACAATAATCTAGAAAACATGAAAAGAGGGGGAGGTGAGAAGAAATCTCCTGAAGCGGCTATTCGGTGAGACGACAGCGCCTGGCAGAAGCTCGGACAAAGGAGTTGGGAAGCAGGACAACGGAGGTGAGAAGTAGGAGGACGTCTGGTAGAGGAAAGCTTCAGTGTAGCTCCGGAATGGAGGTGAGAAGGTGAAGATGATCTGCTACCGAGATGGAGGTGGGAGGATGGCTCCAAGGCGACCTATGATTGGGGATGGGAAGATAGAGGAGTATTTGGTGGGGTAGAGTTTCGTTACACTAATAGGCACCTTGGGAGCTTGAGAGCAAGCTCTAACAGTGCGTTGGTAGGCTTGCAAGAGCTTAGGAGTAGGTGGGAGTAGAGTAGGTAGAGATGGCTTGGAAGGGAGGGGGTGTAGATGAGGCTAAAATAGGCATGGGACCATTAGCGACCTCCAGAACGTCGTTGTAAGTGTCGTTGTAGCTAGCTCACGCCTGCTCACGCGTGCAGCTGGCCTTGCTGGCGTGCAAACAATTAGCGACGACTGTAAACGTCGCTGTAGGTCTAGCTCAGGCATCGCTGTAGCCACCTCACGTCCCCCCATGCTAGTTGTGTTGTCCCTCCTCATGAGCGCGGATTGCGCGGAGACCCTACTGGCATGGGTGCTGGCATGCGCTGGCGTACGCGCGCGCGCTATTGGTGAGTGCTGGCGCTGCGCTGCAACTGCATGCGTGCACATCCAATTGAAGAAGGGGGTGTAATACCCTACTTAGAGGGGGTGAGATCAGCGTGACGTAAAAAATACGGAATTAAAGATATAACAATCTCACGAAATGACAACCATACAATGTACACAATTATTTTTAGGTGGAAACCCAACCCGGGTGAAAACCACCACCTAACCCTCTCGAGTTAGGATTTTCCGATCAACCAAGTTGATCAAATCCACTAAATAAATCATTTTAAACGAGGGTGATTCAACCTCAATTACAACCACACTACCAGTGCGAGAGTAGCGTTCCTCAACCCCTTCTCTTCACGAGAAGGATTTTATCCCTCGATGGAGACGGGAATTCGCAACGCGAATACCCAACCAAATAACAAAGTAAAAGACAACAATAATCCTATAGAATCAACAAAGTAATTCTTAAACTAAGCTTCTATAGGAGTTAGAATGCTTCCCTTTGCTGGAAGTGTGTCGATGACGCGAATGAGTGAACTACGCGATGGTGCAACAGTGCTCTCGTGAATTATGGCGAGAGAGCGGGTGCGCAAATTATCGATGCTCTCTACATGTAGAACTTAAGCTTGGAGAGCTAGAGCTTTAACTTCTTCTCTTGGACACAAAAGATGTGGAAAGTGGTTTGCTTTGTGTGTCTTGGTGTATGTATGAGTGGCAAAGGTTCTTCTCTATTTATAGAGGCCCTAGGAAGGCTTTGGAAGGCCTTGGAAGGCTTCCAAAGCCGTTGGGTACAACCTCCAAGAGAATCAGGCCGAAATCAGGATTAATCATTACACTGACATGGTTGGACGTCAGTGTAACCCACTAATTGGACATCTGGCAAAAACATCAGATGTCTTCTAAGACGTCTGGACTAAGGTCTGGACGTCTGATTTCATTAGACAGAGCTAACTAAGTCTAGCTTAAATATTATCGGACGTCTGAGTCAATAGACAGGCGTCTTGAAAGTCATTATCAGACATCTGATTTTCAGATTAGACGTCTGATAAGGCTATCTGAACCCTATTTTGATTTTCTAAGTTCTCTACAGAAAACCTAAGTATCCTAGAGTTGTGCAAGTGTTCCTAGGACTACTGTTAGGGTACTTTGAGGCTCTTTAACATGAATCTAAGTAACAAAATAAAGAGCAACAAAAGAAACAAAAATACATAGACTACAAAGAAAGGAAATCTATCCTATTCTTCATCTCCTTCCTTCTTCAAGCCATCGCTCCTCGCGAAGCTCCTCTATTCTCCATCAAGCTCCTCCAATCCGTCCTGGATGCGAGCTCAAATTCCGTCTAACCACATCTCCATTTTCAATTGATCTGAAATCTAAGACTTCAAGTGCAAATGTTAAATGACACGTATTTTGTTATCATCAAAATAAACCATCGCGATGCTCTAGCACCAACAATCTCCCCCTTTTTGATGATGACAAAATCATAAATAATAATGTAAAAAATTCTCTCCCTTTTTGACATTATCAAAAAGGTTTAATTGATTTTAAATTTCCTATAACTCCCCCTTAAAACATGCCCTTCTATAAATGGGTTGAATTTCTTTTATCAAGAGTAATGTCCTCCCCCTTTTTGTAACAACAAGATAGCTATTATTTTTTCTCCCCCTTACTAAAGGAAATATAGCTAATTTACATCTCCCCCTTTATAATTGACAATTAGCTCATAATTTTAACTTCCCTTATCTATATGCTAATGATAAAAGGATAGGGTAAAGGGTTTTACCTTACCTACCATGGCCAATAAAATGACCCAAATGGAGGTGGTGGATGCCACATCGGATGGGGCTCCCATCCGTAGTTTGGAGGCTCGGGCATCGGCGCTGGTCTCCAGTCTGGCGGTCAATGTGCGGCGAGTTCGGTTGTTTGTCGTCTCGTCGGTCTTCTCGTTCTTCTGCTTGGTCTACTCCTTGGTCCTCCCAACTCGAGTTGACCAGCCTTGAGCTTGTAGGTCCAGTCCTTTGTGTTATAGCCACCCTTGAAACCTACAAAACAAGATTCCAAAATTTTCTTCGGTACCCAAGTGAGCTTGGATCCGGATCTGTTAGCAGGTCTCCTTGACAGAGATCCTTTCTCAACCTTAGGGCTATGCAAATCTTCTACTTTATTGATTAATTTGTTAGAATTTTCCCTAAGGCATGCAATTTTTTTTCTATAATATTTATCTTAGTCTTTAAATCAGAAATTTCTAACTTTAGACTAACATTTTTCTCAATCAATTTAGTATTTTCATTGATTAATTCTTTATTTTCTAATAACAAATTATTATCCTTAGGACTAGTTTCTAGATCCTTGAGTTATTTTTCTAACATTTCATTTTCATTTTTAAGAAAACTAAGGTTCTTTTTAATATTTTTATTTTCTACCTTAAGTGATTTACTAACTTCAAAAAGCTCATTAAAAGCATTTTGTAAATCGGAATTTACCTCGTTGTCGGAGTCGCTTCCGCTTTCGCTGTCGCTTTCTCCTAAGGCCATGAAACCAAAGCAAGCGGTTTCATCCTTCTCAGGCTTTTCTTCTTCCTCTTCCTCTGAGCTCGAGTCTTCCCAAGTTGCTTGGAATGCCTTCTTCTAGACTTCTTCACCTTTTCCTTCTTTTTCTCCTTTATGAGAAGAGAGCATTCTGGTCGTAGCTGCCCTTTCTTGTTGCAGTGGTAACAATGTCTTAGGCTTTCCTTCTTCTCCTTCTTTTCTTTCTTTGACTCCCTACAAAACTTGGAAAATTTCTTAAGTAAAATTTTAAAGTCTTCGTTGTCGGAACTTACCTCGCTATCTGATGCAGCTCTGAATGCAAGGGTCTTCTTTGATTTTAGCTCTGGTGTATCCTTCTTCTTCTGCTTTAACTTTGTCTCGTAGGCCATTAGATTGCCTAGGAGATCCTCCATGTTGAGCTCCTCCACTTCGTTTATCTCCTTAATGGCGGTGACCTTCTGTTCCCACTCCAGTCCAAGGGAACGAAGAAGCTTCCCTTGAAGCTCCCCCTTGATGAAGGTTTTTCCTAAAGCTTTTAAATTATTTACTATGAGAGTGAACCTAGTGTTCATCTCACTTAAAGATTCGTTAGACTTCATAGAAAAAGATTCAAATTCTTGAGAAAGTAAATTTATTTTAGAATTCTTTACCTTTAAGGTACCTTCATGAGTTACCTCGAGTGTATGCCAGATCTCGTATGCAGTAGCACATTGCGAGATTCTGTTAAACTCCTTCCGGCTCAAAGTGCAATACAACGCATTTATAGCTTTCGCGTTGAGTGAGAGTTCCCGGATCTACTGCTGCGAGTATCCTACATCGGGTCGCTCTGGGATCTCGTATGGGGTTTCACAACGTCCCTATAAAGCGAAGTCAATGGCTTGAAGCCACATCCTCATCCTTAGCTTCCAGTAGCTGTAGTTGTTTCCGACGAAGTAGGGTGGTCGGACGGTGGACTGCCCCTCAGATATTCTGATCGCAGAACTGCTCCCCTCCATGATCTTCTTGCCGGGTGTTACTCCGATTTTTCAAGAACCTACTCTGATACCAATTGTAATTCCCTACTCAGAGGAAGTGAGATCAGCGTAAGATAAAAAATGCAGAATTAAAGATATAACAATCTCACAAAATGACAACCACACAATGTACACAATGATTTTTAGGTGGAAACCCAACCCGGGTGAAAACCACCACCTAACCCTCTCGAGTTAGGATTTTTCGATCAACCAAGTTGATCAAATCCACTAAACGAATGACTTTAAACGAGGGTGATTCAACCTCAATTACAACCACTCTACAAGTGCGAGGGTAGCATTCCTCAACCCCTTCTCTTCACGAGAAGAATTTTGTCCCTCGATGGAGACAGGAATTCTCAATGCGAATACCCAACCAAATAACAAAGTAAAAGACAACAATAATCCTATAGAGCCAACAAAGTAATTCTTAAACTAAGCTTCTATAAGAGTTAGGATGCTTCCCTTTGCTGGAAGTGCGTCGATGACGCAGATGCGTGAACTACACGATGGCGCAACGGTGCTCTCGTGAATTATGGTGGGAGAGCGGGTGCGCAAATGATCGATGCTCTCTAGATGTAGAACTTAAGCTTAGAGAGCTAGAGCTTTAACTTCTTCTCTTGGATGCAAAAGATGTGGAAAGTGATTTGCTTAGTGTGTCTTGGTGTATGTATGAGTGGCAAAGGTTCTCCTCTATTTATAGAGGCCTTAGGAAGGCTTTGGAAGGCCTTGGAAGGCTTCCATATCCGTTGGGTACAACCTCCAAGAGAATCAGGCCGAAATCAAGATTAATCATTACACTGACAGGGTTATCAGACGTATGGTCCTAGCATCAGACGTCTGGAAAACCAGTTTAAGACGTCTGGGAACAAGGTCATACATCTGATTTTAGGCAGGTTTCCTTCCTAGCTTGAATCAGATCTAAACAGGATTCTAGTGAATTGTCATCAGATAACATACAGGATGTCTAGAATGATGTATGGACGTCTGGAAACCTACTTTTCTTCGGAAATGGATTCCCAAGGGAGTGCAACGGCTATAAAATCTCTGAGAAGAGATTTTGGGTCAGCCGAGGCAAAACGATCATGTATCAGACGTCTGGGGTCCTCTACAAACGTCTGATGCGAGGCCAACAGTCATATCCTTTATTGTTTGCTAAGCCAGCCAATGGTCCACTAATTGGACGTCTGGCAAAAACATCAGATGTCTTCTAAGACGTCCGGACTAAGGTCTGGACATCTGATTTCATCAGAGAGAGCTAACTAAGTCCAACCTAAATATTATGGGATGTCTGAGTAAATAGTCAGGCATCTTAAAAGTCATTATCAGACATCTGATTTTCAGATTAGACGTCTGATAAGGCTGTCTGAACCCTATTTTGGTTTTCTAAGTTCTCTACAGAAAGCCTAATTATCCTAGAGTTGTGCAAGTGTTCCTAGGACTACTGTTAGGGTACTTTGAGGCTCTTTAACATGAATCTAAGTAACAAAATAAAGAGAAACAAAAGAAACAAAAATACATAGACTACAAGGAAAGGAAATCTATCATATTCTTCATCTCCTTCCTTCTTCAAGCCATTGCTCCTCGCGAAGCTCCTCTGTTCTCCGTCAGGATCCTCCAATCCATCCTGGATGCGAGCTCGAACTCCGTCTAACCACGTCTCCATTTTCAATGGACCTGAAATCTAAGACTTCAAGTGCAAATGTTAAATGACACGTGTTTTGTTATCATCAAAATAAACAATCGCGGTGCTCTAGCACCAACAGGACGGGCACTACGGGTCTTGAACCCGCATCTTGCATCTACGGAGAGGACGCCTCACCATTTGGCCGAGGCACACTTTTGGTCAAGTGTAGATTGCTACTGACGTGCGGTTCGAGCACCCCTCAGCCGTTCGATTGAGATCCAACAGCTGAGATCCCTGCATGCGGTGGCTTGGGGATGTGCCGGCTCAAGTGGGGCGGCCTGGATGGTGCCACGTGGCACCATCTGGGCTATCCATCTTCTTCTTCTTGTGGAGGGTACTACAGAGCTCTGATCGGGGTGATTCTCGCGGTGACGGATTACGATCGTCGCTCTGAATCCATTCGTACGTTCGGATTCTTCATTCAAAGCCTGTAAAGATGTCACCTTGCCTCCTAGCCATGTAAAAAAATGAAATTAATGTACATAACATACAACTATCCTAAATGACATGCAATGGATGTTATGTAGTATTTATAACATGATATGCAATGCTAAGCCTAGGAACTATCATAAATAAGCATTTTATCATGAATTCATGTATGTTTATCATACCCCCATACTTACTTTTTTCCAGTCCCTAGCAAAATTAGCCTAAATTCTATTTATAAAAGTAGAATTAGGATTCGATCTCTTAGGCATAATTTGTCAGTTATTTTAGGAACTTTCAACCCAAGACCATGTTACAAAGACTCGACATTGCCTAGGTGTCTACCAGAATGCAAGCCATCCAAGCCCTCGCCTTATTTGAGAAGAGAAGATACAAAAAAATTTTTCTTTTTCTTCTTTTCTAATCTTTTTGTACTTTTGGAGTTTGAGAGTTCCAGGATAACTTTTTACGGTTGTCCGACCCTCCCAAGACTAGAAAAGGACTCTAAATGCTAAGTATCTAGTGAAAGAAGTGAAAGACTCACTAGGCGGCCGTTAAAATGGACTTCAGGTTTCTACGACCCTAGGTGACCTTGCCTAGAGGTTTATCTTTTCGAATGGTAGCTTTCTCCCTGCTTGTTTTATTTATGGGGTCAACACAAGGGTGATCCCAATGTATATCTCTTTAGTTTATTCTACTTCCCCGCTTTTTCCCTAAGTGTTTTGGGAATTATTGTACATTTTTTATGAGCTAGGTTCTGGACAACCGGCCAATGGGCTGTTGCCCACGACAACTTGCCAGCCATAGTCGTGCGGTGAAGTGTGATTTTTTTTTTCTCCTTTTTCTATTTTTTTCTTTCTCTCTTTTTCTTTTAAAGTAGGTGGCTTCCCTAATCTAAGATTTACCTAAAGGCAGTAAAATGAAAATGGTCTTGTGACTAGGCTCTGGACAACCGGCCGATGAGCTATTACCACCGACCACTTACCAGCCATACCACCCTAGATAGTTCATTAGCTACCCAATTTCTGAAGAAACCGCCGAAAAGTGAGTCAGTGACAAAAAAGTGTGTAGATGCTTAGGCACAAAGTTCCCCCAATTTAAAGGGCGGGTTGATAAGTCGCATACTTATCATCTCAATTTATTTACCAAATTAAAATGAATTTTAATTGGCGATGACTCGAGACTAAGTCCACATTCGAGTGGACACTCAGGCTAATTAAGCCCGAAAACCTGAAGAGTCTAAGTATTCAGGTCTCAAAGTATCAATTCCTAAAGTTTGCAACTCCTAATGCCTAAGTTCTTGTCTCCTAATTCTATTTTTTTTTTTAATCAAATAACTGAAAATTACTGTTACAGCTGACAAAAAGATTATAAGATATATCCACCCCCCCATGCTTAGCTATTGCAATGTCCTCATTGTTAAAAATGCAGGCATGCAGGAGCTTAGAGGTGGAAGAATAGCACCTGGTTTTCATGGGATTCTGGTCAGCTTGAAATAGTCTTTACACGTGCTGAGTTTAGTACCTTCAGCTAGGCGATGATCGGCCCGTGGTGGTTAAGGCAAGGTAAGAGCAACCTTGTCCGAGATGGGTTCAAGGATCATATGGTCAATAAAAGGTTTGAGACGCTGTCTGTTGACCTTGAAGATATTATCCGTCTTTGGGTCAGAGATTTTGACGGCCCTGTTAAGGAAAATTTGCTCAATAATGAATGGGTTGTCCCACTTAAACATGAGTTTTCCAAGGAAAAGTTTCGATTGAGAATCAAAAAGCCAGACCTTCTGGTTTGGCTCAAAGCTCTTACATGAGATCATCTAGTCATGGAGAGCTTTGGTCCTTACCTTATAGATTCTGACATTTTCATAAGCATCATTTCGAAGCTCCTCCAACTCAGATAGTTGGAGTTTCCTGGTTTTCTCAGCCAACTCTAGGTCAAAATTACATTTCCTGATGGCCCAAAATGCTCAGTGTTCATGTTCTACGGGTAAGTGACATGCCTTACCAAACACCAGACGAAACGGAGACATACCGATAGGCATTTTATATGCCGTACGGTAGGTCCAAAGAGCATCATCTAGCTTTTGAGTCCAATCCTTCCTATCAGGCCTAACGATTTTCTGCAAAATGTTTTTGATCTCCCGATTGGAGACCTCGGCTTGTCCGTTCGTCTAAGGGTGGTAAGGTATTGAAATCCGATGATTCACCCCGTATTTCCCTAGTAAATTTTGAAACTGGGCATGAGTGAAATGTATGCCACCATCACTAATAATTACCCGAGGAATCCCGAACTGACTGAAGATATTTTTCTTCACAAAATTGATGACCACCTTGTGGTCATTGGTCCGGGTGGGAATTGTCTCAATCCATTTGGACACGTAATCAATAGCGACCAGAATATACTGGTGTCCAAATAAAGGAGGGAAGGGTTCCATAAAGTCATTGCCCCAAATGTCGAAAATTTCGACGGAAAGTATTGGGTTCAGGGGCATCATATCTCTCTTAGCCATGTTCCCGAGTGTCTAGCATCGGGTGCATGACTTTGAGAATTCCTAGGCATCCTTAAATAATGAAGGCCAATAGAATCCTGATTGAAAGATTTTTGCTACCGTCTTTTTCCCAGAAAAGTGTCCACCACACGCAAATGTGTGGCAGAACTCAAGTATGCTATGGAACTCAATTTTCGGGATGCATCGATGAATAATCTGGTCTGCACCAATGCAGTATGGATCAGGATCATCCGAAAAATAATATTTGGCCTCAAACACAAGTCTATCCCATTGTTGTTTGGTCCAATCCTGGGGGATTTGACCAACGGCCAAATAATTGACGATATCCACAAACTAGGGGGTTCAAATACCCAAGATTGTAAGGATAGTCTCATCCAAAAAAGTATCAGAGATCGGGACATTCGGATGAGGAGAATCAATTAGGATTCTCGAGAGGTGATCTTCCACTACATTTTGTGCCCCGGCTTTATCCCTGATTTCAAGATCAAAATCTTGAAGCCGTAGAATCCAGCGAATAAGCTAAGGTTTGGCATCCTTTTTGGCCAAGAGATGTTTCAAGCTCGAGTGGTCAGTATAGATGATGACACGAGAACCTGAAAGATAAGCCCTGAATTTTCTAAAGCGAAAACTATAGCTAGAAATTCTTTTTCAGTAACAGTGTAGTTCCTCTGGGCTTCGTCCAAAGTCTTGCTAGCGTAGTAAATCACAGAGGGCTTTTTCTCAATCTTCTGACCCAAGACAGCCCCGACGGCATAATCAGATGCGTCAACCATAATCTCAAATGGGGTTGTCCAGACAGGTGGTTGCAACACCGAGGCACAGGTGACTGCCATTTTTAATAAATCAAATGCCTTACAGCATGATTCATCAAACTTAAATGGCCTGTCTTTGGCTAGAAGGTTACTCAAGGGCCGAGCAACCTTTGAGAAGTCCTTAATGAATCTTCTGTAACAACCCACATGCCCAAGGAAAGAGCGGATCTGTTTTACGAATGTGGGTGGAGGAAGTCTAGAGATAGCATCCACCTTAGCTTTATCAACCTCAATACCTCGACTAGAGACCACATGACCCAGGACAATGCCTTCCTTAGTCATAAAGTGGCTCTTTTCCCAGCTAAGGACCAGTCGTATTTTGGTGCATCTCTGGAGGATCAATTCCAAGTTAGCTAGGCAAGACTCAAAAGAATCTCCGAAAATAGAGAAATCGTTCATGAACGCCTCAAGACAATCTCCCACCATGTCAAAAAAGATGGCCAGCATGCACCTTTGAAAAGTCGCAGGTGCATTGTGAAGCCTGAATGGCATTCTATAGAATGCAAAGGTTCCATAGGGACATGTGAAGGTTGTCTTTTCCTGGTCTTCGGGATGGATAGGGACTTGGTTATATCCCGAATAACCATCCAGGAAGCAAAAGTATTTTTGCCCAACTAACCTCTCAAGGATTTGATCGATGAATGGCAAAGGAAAGTGATCCTTTTTAGTGGTTGTATTCAACTTCCTATAGTAAATACAGACTCTCCAAGCGGAAGCTGAACGAGTAGTGAAGGTTTCCCCTTTCTCGTTAGTCGTAACAGTTATTCCCACCTTCTTGGGTACAATCTGAACGAGGCTAACCCATGGACTATACGAGATTGGGTAAGTAATCCTAGCATTGAGCCACTTGATTATCTCCTTGACTACTTCTTGCATATTTGGGTTAATCTCCTTTACATCTCGTGAGAAGGGCGGGATCCATCTTCCATAAAAATACGATGATTACAATAAGATGGCTCGATTCCCCTAAGGTCGTGGATAGTCCAACCAATTGCCTCCTTGTTGTTCTTAAGTACTTTAATTAACCTCGATTCTTTCTCCTTAGTCAAATCAGCACTAATGATCACAGGGAGAGTGTTTTTAGGTCCTAAGAACTCATATTTCAAATTTTTGGGCAATGGTTTCAGTTCAAGCTGAGGTGGGTTTAGAATAGAAGGTAGGGAGGATGCTGACGATGATTCATCAAGACGATCCAATGGAAGAGGCTGGAAATGAACAAAATCAATAGCCTCTTCAGGATGTGGCAGGTCTACCACGGAGGGTTGTGGGTTGGGTTCACTAAAGCTGGTGGAGTCCTCGAGTGCACTGATTGTCATACAAGTCTCAAGATCCTGATCCTCAAGCTCCTCAATGAATCCACAATCCTCAAATCCTCTTATCGCCTTAAAAATATCCAGAGTTAGCTTCTTATCCCCAAAGGCGATCTCCATATTACCGCTTTCACAGTTTATGTTGGCCTTGGCGGTAGCTAGGAACGGATGCCCCAAAATGATGGGTGTGTTCCTCAAATCATTAGGTACATCCATGTCAAGGACGAGGAAATCTACGGGAAAATGGAAATCCTTGACCTTGATAATTACATTCTCAATAATGCCTCTCGGTATGGTGACCGAACGGTCTACTAATTGTAGCGTTACTAAGGTTGGCCTAAGTTCACCTAACCCAAACCTCTCATAAAGAGAAGTCGGGATTAGGTTGATGGATGCACCTAGGTCCAATAGTGCCCTATCAAAAGTGTATTCCCCAATAATGTATAAGATCAAGGGGCACCTTGATCTTTCTTCTTTTGAGGAAGGTGATGCAGGATAACAGAACTTGCCTGCTCAGAGAGAATCACCTTCCTCGAAGTGGGTTCTCTCAGCTTACACTTTTGGGTACATAGTTCTTTCAAGAATTTAGCATAAGCTGGGATGTGCTTAATAGCGTAGAGGAGCGAAATATTTATCTCTACGCTCTTGAATAAATTCAGGAGCTTCTCATTGCTATCTATGGTTTTCTTCTTCTTGGTTTTCAATAGGGCATCAGGGAATGGGATATGGGTGGTATTTTCAATTTCCAATCCCTGAGCCATTTTGTCTCCTTCCATCTCCTCCTTCTCTTTCTCAAGTTCCCTAAGGTTTTGACTTCTAGAAAGTAATTCAGGGTTCTGGGCCTGCTTCCCAGTTCTCAAGGTGACGGAGTTTGCAGAGGCATATGGGTTCGGGTCTTGAGGTGGGGTAGTGAAGATTGGAGGGCCCTAGTTGGTCATATAATCAGAAGAAGAAGATGAGGGACCCTACTCAACCACCTGAGCATGTACGTGTGGTCCCTTTGATTCCCGTACCCTTGGGCTCTCTTGCTTTGATTTTGCACATTGTGCGGGTTGGGTACGGGTTGGGATGGTAGAGATCCGGGTTGTCGGGTGTTAGCAATTAACTTGGATTGCAAGTTATCTAATGATGTCTTCATTTGCTGCATAAGTTGAAGCATGGACCCTTGCATTTCTACCATTTGCTGGTTTAACTCAGCCTGCCTTGAAGATTGTTGGGCATTCCGAGATGGCTGAGTAACCGATCTCGTTGACAACTAGGTGTATACTTGACCCTGACCCATAGGTCTTTGATATGCATAGTTGCTGGGTCGAGTTTAGGTGTGTTGCCCCTGACTTTTCTAGGAGAAGTTAGGGTGGTTCCTCCAAGCCGAGTTATAAGTGTTGGAATACATGTTGGACCTAACATTCTCCTGCATTGCATACGCATCCTGATAAGAAGAGGATGGAGAGAAGGAAGGATCAAAAAAACTGGGATCAAAGGCCCCAGTTTGGAAGCCATAAGGTTTCGAGAAATCCTGGCTCACAGGTTGAGCTGATTCAAGTTGGTTCACGAACTCCCGCCCCATGGGAGCTCGTGAGGAATGGAATCCTGAATTTTGGGATTGAGTAGGTGTAGAAGTGTTTCCTGAATTCCCAGACATCCACTCTTCCATTCTCTTAGCAAACAAGTCCATTCTATCCAGTTTATTACAAATCAATTCCATGTTAAATGAATGAGAATCCTGGATCTTATTAGCACTTGACCTGGGTTGTTGGGACCGATTGAATGCATCCATGGAGGCGTGATTAATTGAGTTCTCGCTCATTTCCTCAAACAGGTCGTATGCACTATCTGTATCCCTGTTGAGGAAATTGCCTCCACAGGAGGCATCCACATGATTACGGAGTTGCTCAACCAACCTGTGATAGAAAATCTACACGAGTTGCCATTTTGGCACCTCGTGGTGTGGACACTTCCTCAAAAGTTCTTGGAATCGCTCCCAAGCACCATGAAACGATTCCCCTAAACACTAGGTGAAAGTGGTAATCACCCATTACAAGGCATTGGTCCTTCCGATAGGGAAGAATTTCTTCAAGAAAACTGATTTAAGAGCAGCCCAAGTTTCTATTGGCCTTCCTATGGTCCAGTACCAATGTGCGGCTTTATCCCTAAGAGAATGGGAGAAGAGTCTCATGATCATTTTCTCTTCATTCACATTCCTTGCTTTGGTGGTCTGAACCAAAGTGGCCAGATCCTCCAAGTGCTGGAATGGGTCCTCCGAGCCAAGCCCATGAAAATGCTTAATCAAGCTTAAAACTTGGGGCTTGATTTCTATGTCCCCGATGGGAATCATGACGATGGGACGCTCCCCATAGTTTGAAGGATCATAAAAATCCTTCAAGGACCGAGCACCCTAACCATTCATACATTGGAACCATTACTGCATCTGCTGCATTTCTTCCAACTGCCTCTGAATTAGCATCTGCTGGTTCGAGGGTAGGGGAGGTGGTTGTTGATCAGCCATGGGATCTGCTTGGCTAAAGTTCAACCTCCGCCTCCAGGAATGGTCTAAAGGTCCTTTTAATCTAGGGTTCAATGACCTCCTTCCAAGCATACACTAGAAGGAAGTCAGAAGGACGGGAAAGAGAAGGAGCCCTACAGCACAAAAATACAAGCCTGTCCTTAGGTTGGGTAGCCTAAAGGTCTACAGACTCTCAGAATTCATCTTAAGATTATGGATGATTTACTCTACTTATGTCCAGGCAATCCAACTAGTTAGAAGGAGGGACTGGGGAGAAGGTTCTTCCTTTGGCTTACGCCTTCGGTTCTTAGTGTACCCCCCAGCCGCAGTCGTTTGACGTTACTCCCCTAGCTAGACATCATATTGACTAGTATAAGTAGGTTAATCGTGAATAATCTCAATCTGGATCCCGTAGAGCGAACTAGTCCTTAGAGCTAACGTCTACTCAATTTTAGTTAGGTTTGGGTCAATGGTGCTTCTGGAATGTGATGGACCCTTAATGGGTTGTGCCCTTAATGATTTGTTTGAGAATGTGTGAATGTGCACAACCAAGAGGTTTTCAAGCTAGATTATTAATGATGAGGTGAGTTTTAGGGTTCGAATCTTGCTTAATAGCTTTTAGGATTCAAATATTAGGTGTTTTCAACAAAGTTTTATGAGGCAAACTAAGTTTGTTTTAAAAGCACGTGTTCAAGTATTTTCCTTTAGAATTCAAGAAAAATATGGAGTGCTTAGCTTAACCTAGTTATTGAATCCTATGGGGCAGCTACAAAATGAACCTCTTTTGGATTAGATAGGGCCCAAACAATTCAATCAATCAGCTCAAATGCACCACCGATTAAGGCACATAAAAAGGTGATTAACCTAATATGATTTCTATCTTTTATGTGTTGAATTCTTGTATCAGGTCCACAGGTCGGAATCCCGGCTGAGTAGATGAAAATTAAGTCAGGTTATGTGCCTCTGATGTGGGTGTATAAAGTGTGTAAATTGATTCGTCCCACAAAAAGTACCTTTTTATTTTTTTTTATAAAATGTGGGTGAGATGGGTGAAGGTGGCAAATAAGACAAACAAAGTCTATCCTAGGGTTTATGCAAACACCTAAGTAGATTAGGTCTTGGTTATAATTGTGGCGAAATGAACTAGTGGGGGGGAATGTGAGGGACACTTACAAAGTACTCTACCCGCACTTTACTCCAGTCTACCGCACTTGGATCTCCATGCTAGGGTACCTGCAAGATAGTAGATCAAAGACAAGCGGAGTTAGTGCTATGTAAATGTAAAGAACACAGAAAACAATAAAGTAAATTCTGTTACCTCCCTGGCAACAATGCCAAAATGATCGCACGGGTTTCACATGTTTGAAATCGGGGTTACGAGTAACTCGTCGTCGTAGTTGCAAAACTCGTGATCAAATATAATTTATACCGAAACTCCAAGGGAGTCTCAGGTCGAACACAGGGAGGCGACGTTTACTTTGTATGAAAACCATGCTTCGATTTGTTTCTTTTTGGTGTTTTAGGGTTTTGTTTTATTTTTTTGTTTTTGAAATAAAATGACAATCAATCACAAAAGAAAGATGGAATCAAATATGATATATTGCATGAATGTCAATTACAATAATCTAGAAAACATGAAAAGAAGGGAAGGTGAGAAGAAATCTCCTGAAGCGGTTGTTCGATGAGACGATGGCACCTAGCGAAAGCTTGGACGAAGGAGTTGGGAAGCAACACAACGGAGGGGAGAAGCGGGAGGACGTCTAGTAGAGGAAAGCTTCAGCGTGGCTCTGGAATGGAGGTGAGAAAGCGGAGATGATCTGCTACCGGAATAGAGGTGGGAGGACAACTCTAAGGCGACCTATGAATGGGGATGGGAAGATAGAGTATTTGGTGGGGCAGAGTTTCGTTACACTAATAGGCACCTTGGGAGCTTGAGAGCAAGCTCTAACAGAGCGTTGGTAGGCTTGCTAGAGCTTGGGAGTAGGTGGGAGTAGAGTAAGTAGAGATGACTTGCAAGGGAGGGGGTTAGGTCCTTATATAATGGATGAGAAGAGGCTAGAATAGGCATGGGACCATTAGTGACCTCCAGAACGTCGTTGTAAGTGTCGCTGTAGCCAGCTCACGCCCGCTTAAGCACGTAGCTGGCCTTGCTGGCGTGCAAACAATTAGCGACGGCTGTAAAAGTCACTGTAGGTCCAGCTCAAGTGTCGTTGTAGCCACCTCACACCCGCCCATGCAAGTTGCACTGTCACTCTTCATGCATGCAGATTGCATGGAGACCCTGTTGACGTGCACGCGCGTGCGCTGCTGGTGCGTGCTGGCGCTGCGTTGCCACTGCTGCTACATGAACGTGCATCCAATTGATGAAGGGGGCACTGCGAGTCTCGAACCCGCGTCTTACGTCCACAGAGAGGGCACCTCACCATTTGGCCAAGGCACGCTTTTGGTCAAGTGTAGATTGCTGCTGACGTGCGGTTCGGGCACCCCTCAGCTGTTGGATTAAGATGCAACGGCTAAGATCCCTCCATGCGGTGGGCTTGGGGACGTGCCGGCTCAGGTGGGGTGGCCTGGATGGTACCACGTGGTGCCATCTGAGCCGTCCATCTTCTTCTTCTTGTGGAGGGTACTACAGAGCTTCGATCGGGGTGATTCTTGCGATGACGGACTGCGATCGTCACTTTGAATCCATCCGTATGGTCGTATTTTTCATCCAAAGCCCGTAAAAATATCCCTCTACCACCTGGTCATGTAAAATGACGAAATTAATGAACATAATATACAACTATCCTAAATGCCATGCAATAGATGTTATGCAGTATTTATAATATGATATGTAATGCTAAGCCTAGGGACTATCATAAATAAGCATTTTATCATGAATTCATGTGTGTTTATCACAATGCCATGATTTGTTTGAGAAGGTTGAAATGAAAACCCCATTTAGTTTGCCTTAAAGCCATGTCCCTAGCAGCTTCCTTTGCTTGTTTGGATGTTTCTCCACTTGGACAGGACTGTGTACATTTTTCTTCTCTTGTAACTAGTCTAGTATTGCCTGAATAGTTGATTGTAAATATGTAAAGCTGTTGGTTCACGGATATGCAGAAATACCAATAACAGTTTCTTTAATTTTTATTTTCAATCCTAGCAAAGAGTTTACAATTAAAATTGGGATTTTACTTCTAATAGGGAAGAGCCACAAGATGTTTGTTTCCAATCTGCTCTGTCCATGGAGATTGGTACTTAAGTAGAGTCTTAAAAAGAAGCATTTGTTGTAGTTAAGCATTTACACCTCTATTTCTATTATAATGTAGGTTTTTCATATGGAGTTTGTTTTGTTATAATCGAATATTATTTATTAGTCTTGATTATCCAGAATACTTTGAAAGTAGATTATCTCGTTTGTGGGTTAACAAGAATCTTTGAAATAGTGCTATGCTTATTCTTTTAGGCAACCGTCAAACTATATGGCAGGCATTTAGTATGATGGTTTGATAGTTTGGGGAAACTAACACAAGGTTCACCTAGTTCGGAGCACTGTGAGAGTGAATTAAGATCATAAGTACATTCCCAAATGAGAAATTATAATCCATGCAAGTATACTATTTCCTATGTTGGATAAGCCATTTGATGAAAGAAATTGGATTATGATTTGAAGAAAGAAATTGGGTTATGATGCAATATGATTTTAACCACCGTCAATTGTGTCTAGGTGGTGTGTATATGGATTTTCCACCTGAATATTTGACATAGGAAATGGATGATGCATTTAGTCGGGTTAGCCATTGTGTCTGCCCTGAGTGGAAGAGGAATTTTGAAAATGAACAAAATTCTCTTCTTGAAATGATCGTTGCAATTGCTGTAATGATACTTACATTGGAGATGCAAGATGGTCACAACAATGATGTGGGGAGAAAATTATCCCAAGTAAGGTATATAAATTTTGCCTTCTTTCTTGACTCTTGAAAGGGTGACCTATTTTCCATTCAACATGTAGGATTTATGGAGAAGGTTGCAGTCGTTGAAAGGGTGTCCAGCAACCTTGCAAAGGGAGAGGTCCACGAATTGGCAATTGGACGGGGGACTAGGATAAGTTATTGATAAGGCTTCTCAATGAGCACTATGATAACAATTTTGTTAGAACTAGGTGGGTTGAGATTATTTAGGAGTTCAACTCTAAGAGCGGGTTATGTTATGTCAAGGATCAGTTACAGAATCGCTTCAAAAATCTAAAGGAGTACAATGCCTTCATTGAATTGATGAACAAAAGTGGTTGGAGTTGGGATGATCGTAGGAAATGTCCCATCCCATATGATGACAGTGAATGGGATAAGGTTAGTGAACTTTCCATTAAAATCCTAGCATTTCACTGTGAGTTTGCTCCATTTGTAACATATCACAAATACATGCAGCTTCCAGAGCATCTGAAGAAATTATGAGGGAAGACATTTCCTTACTATAATGAATTGGAAGTCATTGCTGGTAGAGAGACTGCTAGAGTGAATGCAACATCTAATCGTAGGCATATCGATGTTGAGGAATTCGGTGAATACGAAGGTGAAGCTGATGTCAACCTCTCCCAGGTAGATTACTCTATAAATGAGAACATGACTTTGTCTTCATAGGCCCCAATCTCGAGGAAAAATATGCCCACACAAGGAGCACCTACAGAATCTAGGATGCCTCGAGATGTTGAAGGGGGTGTAAATGTTAGGTGGAGATCACCACAATCGAGGGCAACATCGAAACCATCTAAGCATAGTTAGGGGAGCAACGAGAAACATCGTCACGGCGGGGCCTCAACTTCGAAACGGGTGGATAAGGTGACGGTAATGATGGACGAGTTCCGCGCATTTAGTAAGAGCAAGCGACTCTGGGACTTTAAGAGGGAAGAGATTGATAACTATGTTCTTAGCTTAACGATGATGCTACCAGATTTGTCAGTGGCTTGAAGATCAAGGATGATTGCTCGCCTATTAGACCTAGCTTTTAGAGATATAATGAGGGTGTTTCTTCATGGTACTGTGGATGATATGAGTGAGTTTGTGAAGATGATTATAAACGGTGATATCTGACCTTGTTCAGTCGTTTCCTGTTATGTTTAGGTGATTCTCCTATTCTCCTAATCGTGTTTTGGTGTCTTGACTATTTTGTTAGGATGTTTCTTTGTTATGGCGAATGTAATGTCATTCATTGTGCTCATTACAAAAAGATTATGTTTCCTTTATATGCATGCTATCTTCGTAGCTTATATATACATGTGCGAAACATTTCTCTAAGGAAAGCCTTGCCTTCTCATTTCCTTCATTTTGGTACTTCCCAATAGATGGAACCTCCAAGATGTTCTATTGACAGTGACATGTTGGGGAATTCGATTATGGAAGTCATGTTCGAGGAAACCATGCATTACGTTACCGATGAAATCCAATGTACCACCTGTGTTCCACGCATACTAAAGCACATCGAAGATTTAAATGGATTGGTATGGGTAAATAGAGTCTTGGAAAGACATTATGAGCGGTCACTGTATATGTTTCAAATGGATAATTTCCAATTTATCAAATTACAAGATATGTTAATGGAGAGGAAATATTTAAAACCCACAAAGGAGATACATCTAAACGAGGTCCTTGCAATCTGCATATATGACGCTGGCCAGGGTGCTACAAATCGTAACATGAAAGGGCGGTTTGAAAGATCATCACAAACTATAAGTAATTACAAGCAATAAAGATGCTTCAATTTGAGTTTATTGCCTTTCCCAATGATTTGGCACCAATTCCAAACAAGATAAGGAGGAACAGGAACCTATATCCATACTTCAAGGTATGGTCTTTACGTCAATAACCATAGCTATTTTGCTTCTCAACAAAGTTCATTTTTAGGAGATAATCTTTACAGGATATGATTGGGGCTATAGACGAAACACATATTGAGTTGTGTGTAAACCCTATGGAAGCTGGGAGGTATCGAAATAGACACGGATGGTGTTCACTGAACGTAATGTGTATTGCATCAATGGATCTCTCCATTCAATACGTTGCTAGTGGCTGGAAGGATCCATCGCTGATATGACGATACTTTGATGGGTAGTGCAAGATGACAATATTCCAATACCACTGGGTCAAGTTTATCTATTGGATTGTGGGTGTGCTAATACCCATCAAGTTTTCACTCCATACAAAAATGTAAGTTATCATATCATCGAGTACAACTCTACGGCAACACACAACAAGCATCGCAATAAGAAAGAGTTATTCAACCACCATCATGCAAAGATTCGAAATTACGTTGAAAGGTGTTTTAGTGTTTTAAAGAAGAGATTCCTTTGCTTTAACCACCCCTCCTACTCCGTTAAAGTCCATCGAGATGTGGTTTTTGTTTGTTGCATAATTCACAACTTCATATTGAGAGATAGGGGAGGGACGTATTTTACAATAAAAACATTGAAGTGTCACCTGTCGAAGATCTGACCAAAGAGCAACGACCACCTCCTAGGAGACATAACCCTAGAGACACTATCCCTAACCCATCAGTAACTTTAAGTCAAGCGAATATTCGGAGGGGCGGGCAAATTAGGGAGTTAATCGCAGATTTGATATGGGAGGAGTGCCAAAGAAGAAATGCATGATCATGATGTATGCGCAGGATTCATTGTTTCATGCATTTTGTACTCCTTATTTCATGTTTTCGTGTAGTACTTTTCAATATATGAAAGTCTTGGACATCACTTAGTCTTTCTAATATTTGAACTCCTACCTTTGGTGATTTAAGTTTGTAAATAATTGTTGCAATTTGTCAATTCCCATTAGTCCATGTGTAAGGATACAATTTCAGGGATAGAAACAGTCCCTCACTACATCGAGGGGCCTAGTATCATAAACATCAATGCCTATGTTTCGAACCATGAAAGCTTATTTTCGAATTAGACAACATCTGAAGTATGAATCCCTTAGACTGTTTATTTTATGTTTATCCTCGAGGGGACAGAGTAAGTTGGTCGACTAATCCCTTCATCTTAACAAAGCGGGTTGAAATTAGCCTAATGCATTTTAATTCATTTCAATCTAGGGTTGTAAGTACAAACAACATGTATGAGTAAATTTTCCAACTTTTCAATCACTTAAGGTAGAGCGTGACTTCATGGTCAAGTTATATACGAAGCTGGAGGTAAGTACTAACTTGACGTGGCAAGCGGAGCTACAGAGTGCATATGCAGAGGTGCAACATCTAAAGTCCGAGTTTGAGGACTTGAGATGAAGTCCGACACTGTAGTCGATGAATTAGTGTCTTACATCAAGCACAATAATTGCAATTAGTGAATGTGCTATTTGCATGTCTTATACCTTAAGCTTGTCTTCCATAAAGTTGTACTCTATCTAATTTCTTATGCATGGTCTATGTCTTACTTATGTCTATGATGTACCTCTTGATGAGACATAACTTAACCTATTATGGAAATTACATTCTTGTAATTTCTTTTTCAATCCCAATATTCGAATTACTTTTGTTAAGTTCTTAGATACAGGAATGTCAATGTCAAGAGGATTAACAACATATGAAAGGAGATGTACTTGTGGACACTTAACGGAACTTGTGTTGAAGGAAGAAACAAGTGTACATTATATCTTAAACAGACTGTATTACAAGTGTCATTGCGAGAAAAGCATAAGACGTAGTTGCCATAATTGTATCATTCGATTAAACTTATCGTGTATCGCAAGCATTAATGTTTTCATTTTAGGGATGCGGATTCCAAATGTCCCCTCTTGAGTTCAAGCCAACAATGATATCCGATAAGCTGGAGTTAACATTCTTGGCCTGCATGTATTATGATATTTGTAGCGAGCACTGAGAGGAGAGGAGGAAGAGGCTAGAATTGGAGTAGCAGTTACATGTTTACGAATAAGAAATAAAGAATTAAAGAACAAGCTTAATTGTACAAAGAAGCTAATACCATTAACGATTGTACGAAGAATTGATTATCATGTTCAAAGAAATACCAATATGTCATCTTAGGTTAGCCAATAATGTTGCGTAACGTAGGGTGAAGACGTTGTTGGAGAAGAAACTACTACCCATCTAGGAGAACGAATTATTTTATACTTCTACTATGCCACACGTTTGAATTTTTTCTCTCCTAAATGAAGAGTGCCACTAATTTTCAACTATTTTCTCATCCAAAATGTTATCTAAGTTGTCTGTCATTTTCTCAAAATTTCAAACGTAAGA
This sequence comes from Thalassia testudinum, assembly GCA_037157565.1. NCBI lineage: Eukaryota > Viridiplantae > Streptophyta > Magnoliopsida > Alismatales > Hydrocharitaceae > Thalassia > Thalassia testudinum. The sequence goes on from JAZHRO010000049.1 coordinate 28,130,286, forward strand.
ATGGCATCTTTCAGGGGTTGGACTCTTCATAAAGATGTATGCCTCATCTGTGCGTTAAGAAATTTGAAATTTGATGGAAAGTGCGTTAACGGTGCTTTCATAAGGACCGCCTGGCACATATTGAGAGATCACATAGAATATCATTTCGCTGAAACCATTCCACTAAATAACATTTAGAATCGCTGGAAATTTTTGAAGAAGAACTATCAACTGTTGATGGATTTATTAGCTAACAAAACATGGCAGTGGGATTTCAAATAAAATGTCATCGTCCCATACGATCCACCCTAGTGAGAACATGAAGGATTCCTTCCGTTATGCTTTCTTCTCTTTCTTTAACTTCTTGCAATGCTCCTAAAACTAATCATTTTGTAGGTTAACGTCAACTATAGAAGGTTACGAAGACTTCAAGTTCCATTCGTATAAATAATGGATGAGCTCGTCGATTATGATCCTTGTACATAGGATCGGTAGCAAAATGTATCTTTTCGTCTTAGGGTGCATGACTGAAATCTATCGTTGTGTCGCAGGTATTATGTAATAAGCATGTTGATTGAAACTTCGTCTCAACATCTTTAGTTATTATTTTTTTTGCTAATTGAATGTTGTTGAATATTATTTATGTTTCTTTTTCATATTTCGCAAGTAATGTGGTTTTCCTTAAAGTTCCTATTTATATATGTTTTAACATACATGAATCATATATTATTCACCTAAGATTTCTAATATACCTATAGGATGCATTCCAATAAAGTTTACGAAGGTTATATAGGTAATGATGAAAGCTTTGAATGCTTGAAGGCAAGGCTATTAAATAATTGGATGGTGTTGGTTTAGCTACTTGATGGAAAGAAACCAGGCAACACCAACAAATGTGTTTGCCTAACAAGGACGGCTATAGTACAACAACCCTATGCAACATAAAAATTGAGAGATAAATGATTTACACCAACCATAGTTGATAGACTTCGCACAATGACTAGCATTAAAAATTTTAACAATAGAGCAATCTAAGCTAATACATAATTAACAGTCCCTTTTTGATCACCCTAAAGTCTAATTAAAGGTTAGATTTTTTCTTATTTACAAATGTCATGTACTTATCTACTAATTAAGGTCCCGTATTGATTGTCGCTTAATGACTTTAACTTATTTTTGTAGCTTCAATTTCCTTCTAAATTTTAACTAACCATCATTCCTCAATATGTATGCAAATAGGTAATTTTTTGTCCTCTTTGTTATCCACTTACACTACATAATACTTGAATCCAAGAGCATGTCATTCTTACATAATGTTGAGTATACTCATACATTACACTGCACTGATTGACCACCTAGGTAGCTGTTGAGATTTAAATTATCTGGGATTGTTATACTATTTCTGATATTACGTATTTAACTTTAAGACTTTTTTGCAAATGTTGAGAAACTCGTTGATAAAATTGCATTGATCAATCATCTAGGTAGTCACTATAGATATGTATGGAACAGATTAGCCATAAATCCTTCACTTATTCCTTCCTACAAATTTATTTTATGAAGGATATTCACGGTTTCAATCTTCTATTAGTGTTGTAATTTTTTCAACTTGGCTAGATTGTCATTCATTGAAGAAAGAATGGATTAGAGACACCTACGAGCAGAAGAAAGACTTGAGAAATGCTTTGAAAGCATTTGAGGAGGTTCTTCTTTTTTGATTCAAAAAATAAGGTAGTCCGGCCTAGAAGAGATGAACCACAAAACGTGTGCAAATGTACAAGAGTGTTCCCCTTAAATCAGAAGACAAATAATATAATTTCTCTTGTTTCTAGTGTTAGTCTTGATGTAAATTTTTGACAATCTTGTGATTTGTTTGATACGAGGGCTTGGAAAAGAACCTACTGTATTTCTCAGCCGTATGGAATGTAATTTGATCTTGTTCGTATGAACTTTATTATTGCACCATGTTGTGTGGTAATTTGTGAATAGTATCCTACTTGGGCTTTTACCTTGGAGGAGCAATTTGGACCAAGTTGTTGAGAAGTAGGTTAACATTGAAATCTTTAAATCTAATTAAGGTGGTGAGCTTCTCCTAGAAATGATGCCTCGATTCTTACATTTTATTTCTACATGATATCTTCCAAAGTAAATTAATATAATTTTGAAAAAAAAATTACCTCAACTACTTTACCTATCATACAACCCTATCCTCATTTTCAAGTAAACACCATATACTTCACACTCAATAAACACAAATAGGAGTCAACTCCCCCTTTCAAGGTAAACAAAAGCAGAATTTAACGTTTTTACTCCCCCACCATAATAGAGAAAGGAAAAAGAAACGAAGGTTGCATGAGATGGCTACCCCCTCTCCTTCCTCCCAGCCCCCTCCTCAACCTCCACCTCCACCCCCTGACCCCTTCCTGTTAGACGATCCTGTGGTTTTTACTCCTCCGGAAAGTGGACGACCGATCTTCCACATCAAGGAAGAAGTCGCTGATGGCCTTAGAAGATGGGAAAATGCTCTTGTCACTCTCTGGGAAAGCATCCATTTTATGAGCACCTTAAGAAGTTCATCTCTAATTTTTGGCACCCTAAAGGTGAATTCTTCACTCGCACGATGATGGTGTGTTTATTGTGGAATTCCTTCTTAAGGAGGACTACTTAAGTATTCTCGAACGGGGACCGTGGTTTCTCAATGGAGTATGGCTTGTCGTCTCCAAGTGGTCTACCGATGCACCCATGGAACGTAGTGAACCGCGCACGGCACTGACTTGGATCCGACTTCTTGATCTTGGCATTCGCTTACGCTCTAGAATGGTGATCGGTAAAATTGCTAGTGCCATTGGAGTTTTGCTAGGGAGAGACTGAGGAACCCTCTCCAACTCTTTCCTTGATCATGTTCGGATTTGCGTGCGGATAGATGCAACAGCTGATCTGCCCAATACCATCTCCATCTGCTACGAAGATGACAAAGAACATACAGTCAAGATTGGCTATAACTGGATCCCCTCTAGGTGTGCACTCTGCGAAGTATTCGACCATGCTTTTGTAGCCTGCTTGCGTATAATGCAAAAGGGGGACCTTGCTGCTAATGAGGCATGCCGACATGACCTTCCCGTCCATCGTGAGGCCACCGGAGATTCGCTGCCTAGGCGGAGGAGGGCTCGCGGATGATCGACCAAGTGGAAGGGTGTCTCAAACGAGGAGTTGCAACACTCCGATTTTCGAGAGCCCTCGAATGGAGGTGACTCTTCCATGCAAACGGCGTGTAATGAGGCCTACCGAAAGGGTGTCTCAAACATGGAGTCAGGATGTTCCGTTTCTCGGGAACCATTGAATGGTGGTGACTCCATGCAAGAGGCGCGCAACGACGCTTCGACCAGACTGTTATCGAAAGTGGAAACGCCGTCTGCTGGGCGCCCACGTTATTTCCCACCAACGGACGTCTTCATTGGCAGGTGGGGTCCACCAGACAAGTCCTCCCATGAGTTATATCCTTTCGGATGCATCTGACCGGGAAAGAAGAGGCCAACAAGGGAAGCGAAACTCCACTGGGGAGAAGGGAGGTAAACAAAATGTTTTCAATCTTAATCAATCTCCTTCCCATTCAGGAGTTTCCTCCTCTATGGGTAGGAATATTGGGTCCCAGCGATTCTCTCCTCCAGTTCAAGACATTTTAAATGATGGCTACGAGCTTGAGGAAGGAGAATTGTGCATACAAAAAAACAAGAAGAGTAAGAAGAAGAAAGGCAGAGCCCACAAAGTTAAGCTTGAGACGGCGGTATAGGGGGATGCCAACAAGCAACCATGTCACTAGTTACATGGAATGTCCGAGGTCATAACTCCCTGGGAAATTAAAGATCTCCTCGCTCCTTCGTCAGCATGATGTCCAGCTTACGGTGTTGCTTGAAACTCGAATTTCCTATCGTGGTTGGCCACGCTTTGAGAAAAAGATTCCTGCTGGGTGGGAATTCACTCACAATCTCAGCCATGGTTGCAATGGCAAGATACTCTTCCTTTAGAAAACTGGATTATGGGATGTATAGGTCCTCCATTCTCCACACCAAGTCATCCTCATCTCTTACCAAAACAATGGGAGACTCCTCTTCTTCCTCTCATTGGTGTATGTGAGAAATGATGCAACAAGTAGACTTCAGCTTTGGAATGATCTACGTCTCCAACGATCAATCGCAATTGGGCTGTAGATTGTTCTGGGAGGTTCAACACCACCCGCCTTTGTTAAGAAAAAAGGGGAAGGGCCACCCCTTCTCAAAGTAGTATGGACGCCTTCAACTCTTGCATCTTAGACTGTGACTTCTCGGAATGCCCTATCATGGTCCAATCTTTCATCCAGAGATAGGCGCATTGCATGCAAGTTGGATAGGGGGCTCGTGAACCATGACTGGCTTGATAAATTCCCACTTATTAGAATGGATTACATTTATTCGGACCTCAGTGATCATGCCTGCTTACCACTCAAGATCGCCCCCTCTCAACATCAGAGGCATCCTTTCTGCTTCCTTAATTATTGGGCTAAGCATGACTTCTTCCTAGGCTTGGTTAAGGAAGCTTGGATGGAGGAGGTCACTGGTAACCCCTTGTATAGATGTGTCATCAAGCTTAAAGGAACTAAGGCTACCCTCAAAGCTTGGATGAAAGAAGATAGGTCCCAGGGGGACCACATTGCTACCCTCGCTTCAAAATTGGAGGCAATTCAAACGATGCTTGTTACGGACCCGGATGCATTGGATCTCCAAGAGTAGGATAAAGATTTGAGAAAGGATCTCAGTGCCCTTAGGAAAGAAGAGGACTTCTGGATTCAAAGGAGTCGTCTTGATTGGTTAAAAAAGGGGAACGAGAATACTGGATTTGTTGCAAGGGCCACCAAGGTTAAACAAAATCTCAATTTCATCTCAAAACTTTTAGATCCTAATGGGTAGGTGATCGACAAAGAGGAGTTGATAAGGAATGAGGTCGTCAAGCATTTTTTCAAACTCTTTTCGCTGGAGGAGAACGGGGCTCTCCCTATCTTGGATTGTTCTTGATCTTGACGTGAAAAGATAACAGCTCAGGACCATATTGAACTCACAGCCATTCCTACCAATTATGAAATTGAGGAAGGAAAGTTCCCATGTAAATATTTGAGAATTCCACTTAGCACTCCTCGTGATGCTTCTACAATCTCAACCTTGGAGGACCGAGTGAAAGATCTTCTTGATGGATGGAGAAGAAATAATCTCTCAAGGATGGGAAGAGTGTGCTAGGTAAAGTGGGCAATAGAAGGCCTTGTCCACTTCTAGCTTCATAACTCCTTTGTCAAATGAACTACTCTTCTTAAGATTAAGAGATGGCTCTCTAACTTCATATGGGACAAGAAAAGCCACCTTATCACTTGGGCCAACATATGAAACCTAAGGAGGAAGGTGGCCTAGGACTTTGTGACTATGAGGAAATGCAACTCCACGCTCGTGCAAAGTTGATATTCAAATTAGTCTTTGATAGCTCCTCCATCTGGGCCACCTGGATGCACTAGAGGTATGGTGATTTTCTTCAAAAAACAAGAATTCTTCTTCTTCAAGGATATGAAATACCTTGTTTGACATCAAGGAAAAAATCAAGGAATTATATATGTACCCATCAGGCTGGACATGGCCTCTTGCCCCTGACGGAAGATTAAATTCCAGAAGGCTTTGGGATGATACACATACCAAGGAGGTGAAACTATGTACTTGGAACTGGATCTCGGCATCCACAATAGCCCCAAAATGGAGCTGTTGTGTATGGTTAGCGATCAAACAGAAACTTCTAACAATGTCCAGACTTATAAGTTGGGGGGAACCGATTGACCCCATATGCATTTTATGTGGTAACAATAAAGATATTAATCACCACTTCTTTGATTGTATCTACTCTCGCACTGTTTGGATGGGGTTGTTTCCTCACCGACTACCTAGCATGCCGTCCTTGAGAATCCTAGACCTTGAAGCCTATTTTGAGGATGTCAACTTCTGGAGAACTCTTGTTGCCTCTATATGAGCAATCTGGAGAGAAAGGAATGATAAGAGGCGTAACACACCAAGCATGCCTGCCTCATCCTTGGTTTCCAAGATCAAAAGGCTTTTGTAAAGGTTGAAATGTGTTGATTTGTAACCTTTGGGATACCCCCCCTTTTGTAATTTGATTTTTGGCCGATTTGACCCCCTTTTGATCAATATATTACCCTTTTACTCAAAAACAACAGAGGTTAAACCTTGTAACCACTTTACTAACCCGAATTAACTATCCCACACCGTAAACTACCCCTTAATATGTGATGAGGGGCAAAAAATGCCCTTAAACCTGCAACCCTGTGATAGGTCCGAAAAGAAGGATCCAACCAGGAGAAGCTTGGATACAGGCGAGCTCGGAGATCCAACTTGTCTACATCCTAGGGAAGTTAGATAGAGCCGGTAATCAAACCCACCTGCACACAAGAAGGCCGGGCGTAGCCGAACCCAAAGGACCCTGTCCGCTAGAGGGCACAACGAAAGTACAGCAGGCCTGCACCCCCATTAAATGCTGACAATGGCAGCCGCTATTAATAACATAGCAGCGTGCGTATAATTGTCATGCGGTGTATTTGCTCAGAAGATCTTATTGGGAGTCCGATTCGCTCGGAAGATCCCGCTGGGAGCCCGAGCCCGATCCACTCAGAAGATCTCGATGGAAGTCTGATCTCAGCACTATAAATAGATGGGAAGGCCCTCAAGGCCTTCCCTAAGTAATTCAAGAGAAATCGAGAGATTGTATGCTTTGTAATCTTACCGAATTCCTGGTGCATAGTTCGGAGCCCTATCCTCCCCACAGACGTACACCCCTTGCAGTGGAACTGGGTAACCACATCATGTGCCATTTGTGAGATTGCATAGATCCCACGATTGGATCATCCACCCACTGAGGAGGTCTAATCATTACCTGAGTCGGATACTCCGTATCTCGAGGTGTCGATCAAGTGGTGTTGTCTGTAGGAAACGATTGTCGATTGATAACATTTCCTACCTCTCAAGGTCCTCTCGATGGCTCTCACAACCTGCAACTCCTCTCGTGCTAACACTGAGAAAGTGTCGGATCAGGCCAAGTTGAGTGTGTTGGTGTCCAAGAGATGCCTCTTGCCGATTGAGCTAAACAAGAAGCAGGGAGTCCCCGCTCAGCCGTCGGAGGACCACGAGCGTGACTCCCTCCCTGAGCTATAAGCGAGGGAAGAGCAATTTTGAGCTAAATTGGTAGCTCTCAGGGTTAAGGAAATCTTAGTTACAAAGAAGCTCCTAGAGATCAGATAGATCTGAGAACTTGGTCCACCCCCATATGGGAGACCCGCCAGCCCAACCTCGATGACCGTCTGTAGGAAACGATTGTGGATTAATAACATTTCCTACCTCTCGAGGTCCTCCCAATTACTCCGACAACTCACAACTCCTCTCGTATTAACACCGAGAAAGCATCAGATCAGGCCAAGTTGAGCGTGTCGATATCCAAGAGACACCTCCTGCCGATTGAGCTAAACAAGAAGCAGGGAGTCCCCACTCAGCCACTGGAGGACCACGAGCGTGACTCCCTCCCTGAGCTATAGGTGAGGGAAGAGCAATTTTGAGCTAAACTAGCGGCTCTCAAGGTTGAGGAAATCTTAGTTACAGAGAAGCTCCTAGAGATCAGACAGATCCGGGAGCTTGGTCCACCCCCACATGGGGAGACCCACCAACCCGACCTCGATGACAAGCAACTAAGGCAACGTCGTGCGATAGAGGACAAAAATGCCCATTTGCACGAACAGCTCAAGAAGCTAAAATGCAAGCTTAGTAGCCAGAGAAGGGAAGTCCCTCCTGACCCACTGAAGGCTCCTCACCTACCATCCTCAAAGGAGATCTCGAGGGCTCAACCCCTTGCAACCAACAGCGGGGAATCGATCCCTAAGATCGACCACCAAGTTACCAGGGCTATGAGGGGCATACGCTCCTGGGCCTACGTTGCCACCTACCCCTTCACTGAGGAGATGATGATGGCCCCCCTACCCTTGAGATTTAAGCAGCCCATCATGGCCCCATATGATGGAACGGTGGACCCCAACAGCTTCGTTGGGAGTTACCACTAGATGATGCTGCTGCATGGCTACCCCGACGGAGTGCTCTATAGAGTATTCCCATCCTATCTGTCCGGCATGGCCCATGAGTGGTTCAACGAACTAACTACCAGACAGATTTCCTGCTTCCAAGAACTAGCCAACAAGTTCTACCAGAACTTCACCGGAAAGCAGAGGGTTAGGGACAACCCCGAAAGGCTGTCAAAAGTCCGACACTGAAAGAATGAGTCCTTTCGATCATACTTAGACTGATTCAAGACCCAGTACTTCAAGTGCAAGCTGCCCCATGATGTCATCGCATCCAATACTTCAAGTCAAGACTCTTGACTCAGAGATTTTGGTATGACATCGACGACTTCCCACCTAAAGACATGGCGAAACTTTGGGACCGGGCCATGAGGTTCGCAAAGCAATCCGCTCCTGCAACCGGCTAGCGAAGGGATCCGAGGACACTAACCCAACCCGAGAGAGGTGGACCCCAGGCAAGTCTGAGCCCATCTCCATCCGCAGAAGTGGCCGCTTCAGCAAGTGCAAAGCCAGCTTCCTAGAGCGGAGGAAAGATCAGCCAAGCAAGGGTCGCAACAATGGACCACCAGACCAGGCAGGATTTTTTTGAAGAATACACTCCCCTGACCATGAACTAGGCGGATGTGTTGGCGGAAGTATGGATTACGGACAAGGACCTGCTACTCCCGCTCAAGCCAATGAAGAGGAAGGTGGACACCAGACCCTACTATATGTATCACAAGGCCTGAGGACACGCTTCTGAAGACTTCCATGATCTACACGACCAGATAGAGTCCTAGATCCGGCACAGGAACCTGGCCCACTTTGTTAAGCAGAATGAAGGCTAGGATAAAGGCAAGGGGCCCATTGAAGGCCCAGAAGACTACCACAAGGAGAGGCTCCAGCACCTCCGTGGGGTAAACATGGTATTCGCCGGGGGTCCAAAGCCCAACGATGCTACCTCCCACCTTCTCAAGCAGGTAGTATCCCCCATGCTCCTACCAAGCGAATACCACCACCAAGTCCTAGCGGCAATACCTAGGGTGCCCCAACACACTTACCACTCGCCCCCTCCAGGGATGAAGGTTTAAGTCATTTTTGGTGTCAACGTTGTCCCGAGCCGGTAGTCTAGCCCCTCCAAGCAGTCGACCCTTAGTGCCTTCCCCACCCTCCAGTGGGGCAAAAGAGGTCCTGTCAAGCAGGAGGCCTCACAGCTATTTGCCTCCCTCCCTGACCCAGCAGAGCATACTGACCCATCGTTGGTTACGCTCTTACTAGCTGGGCAATAGCAGCCCTGACTCCTTGTTGACGAGGGAAGCGCAGTAGACGTCCTCTTCCTCAAAACCCTATGCCAGTTGGGTTTTACAGAAGAGCCCCTAACCCTTTCTGTACAACCAGTGGTCGAGTTCAGCAATTACAAAGTGATTTCAAAAGGGGAAATCAGCCTCCCCTTGTCCATTTGTAATGGGGACAAGCACCTTGAAATTGCTGGCTTCGAGAGATAACCGGGTTTTATTGTTATAGCGTTGTAGTATAGCCAGTTATTGCCATCATTTCAAATATATAAATTTTTTACTCGGAAAATAAAAGAGAGTTCCCGAGGTCAAACTCAGGGAGCAAGTTGTATTCTAGAGATATACATGTTCTATTACAAAAAATAAAGAGAGAGAGAGAGGGAGAGAGATGAAAGTTTGAGTTCTTCTTCTTTTCTTCTTTCTTTCTCTTTAGCTGTTGTTCTTCCTGTTCTTCTTCTGTGTTTATCTCCTTGTGGTCCTCTTCTTCTTCTGTTGTTCTTCCTTGTTGTCCTCTTCTTCTTCTGTTGTTCTTCCTTGTTCTTTCCTCTTCTTCTTCTGCTGTTCTTCCTTGTTCTTTTGTTCTTCAGATCTTCTTCTTTCTTCTTTTCTTTTTCCTGTCAGGACGTCGTCTCTCCTTCTTTCTTCTTTTCCCTTCAGGCCGTCATCTGATTTTCCAATCAGACGACTTAAACCGCTTGTTGCTACAGTGTCTCCCTTAGCTTTCTTCTTCTTCCGCAGTCCTCCTTCTTCACCTGTGCCTGCACACTTCAGAGTTTACGTCAGAGGGCAAAACCTACTCTACCCTCCCCCACCCCCGCGTCTCTCTTTCTCTGAATTCGCTCTTAGGAAGGCTCTCCCAGAGCATCCAGGTAATCGGGTACGCTGGTCGCGCCCGGGTCCAGGCCCACCGGCGTGCGTGGTGGGCAAGGAGTGCAGGTCAGTCTAAGTCGGGTCGGGTCAGGTCCGCGGGGCGTGAGCGCGGACGAGACCGGGTAACCGGGCGGGTGAAGGGGACCTCACCCCGTGTGCTGAGGCAATAAGCCTCCAGCACTTTTTCGCTTTATACCGCTACGCCTCTTCAGAGTTTTCCGAGGTGGGACTAAATGTCCCACCCTAATTGAGCGCCCGCAGCGGAGAAAGCAGCGGGCGATCGCGGCTTCACGCGAGGCCTTCGCCCCAGCTGCGAGCCTGAAGCTTTGTCGAAATGCCTCGCAAGGCCTGGGAGTCGAATCTGGGTGTGGCGCGCCTGCAGCTGCAGGTGGAAGCAGCTCCTTCTGCACGGCAATGGCGGCGGAGGTCGGGTGACCTGTTCACAGCAAAACGGCCTCTCGGCCTAATCAGAAGGTGCCGGGAGCTTCGCCAGAGTGCTGCGAAGCTCGTGTGGGTGGTGGCGAGGCGTGGGGCGGCGTGCAAGGGCTGCCCTAGGTCGGACTGTGGGTCGGAAGATGGGTTTGTTCGGTGGGGTTGCAGAGGGTGATGTGGGGGAAGTGGAAGGGCGGGGGTTGATCAGGGTGAGGAGGCGGAGGTTCTGCGGTGGCCGGCGAGCCGTGTGGGTTGCTGGGGTGATGGGAGCAGCTCGCCGGAGGATGGCCGGAGGCGGAGAAGGTGAGGGTGAGGGGTCGGAATCGAGGGCGACAGTAGATGTTTAAAGTGAGGAAAAGGAAGAGGGGAGGAAGAGGAGGAGTTCTACCTACTTAGCAGGAGGAGGAGGGGCCGGAGCGGGCGACAGTCGTATCGACTGTCGCCGGAGAAGAAGATGCCCGGGGGAAGGGGCGGCGGCGAGCAGAGGGCCGGAGATGCGCCAGCTGGGTGCGGCGTGGCGCGGGAAGAGCAGGGGAAGAAGTCTCTGCTGCTGGTATTGCGGCAGAGCGAAGAGGAGGAGGAGGAAGAACCGCCGGAGCTGGTGGGCGTCTGCCGGAGTGAGAAGAGAGGAAAGTTGGGGGTTTTCTCCGTCAGATCCGAGCTGGGAAGAACGGTGGAGCGACGGGGGTATTTATAGGGACCGAATCAGGGAGGAAGGCAGAGGGAGACGACGTGTCTCCCTCGCCGGAGGACGCCGGAGATGGAAACCCATACCGTCCGTTAGTTCGCACGGCCGGTATGGTGGGTTACAGCGACCAGGGGGACCCCGGTTTACTTGCCAGGCTCTCCCCCTCACCCTGCGCGGCGCCATGCTCCACGCAAGGTCGCCGGAGCATGGTGCTGGCAGGTTTTGCAGGGGGGACCTGAACGCAAAGAACAAAGGAGAGTTAGGGGCCAAAATGCGAGGGTTCAAAAGTTGAGGGCCAAAAAGTAAATATATGAGGACCAAAGTGTAAAGTTGGTCAAGAAGGTTTCTTCTTAGGCTCAAGTTTTTATGCATGACTAATTAAGACCTAAGGAATCTGATGGTGAATTTTATTTCTAGATTAAACCTTGTTTGACTGGTCAATTTACGCAAAAACCCAAATTAAGTTATTAATTGGGTATGGTTCTCAATGTAGGTCAAGATGGGTTCCTAAGGTCAAATTGAAGGTTCTAAACCCTAGAGATTATTTTTCTATAAATTTTAGAGGGTTTATTCCATTTTTTCTTTGCCTTGAACCTCGTGAATTGAAGTGGGTTTGTTTTAGGGTTACAGATTATTATTTAGTTCCTTGGAATTGCTGTAGCCCTTGCTAGATCATCTCATCCCACTTTTATTCTTATTAAGTTGCTTTGACCTATGTTTGGACCCTGAATTACCCTGTATGCAGATTATACTGGTAAAATTGCATTTTTACCCCTTATGACTTGTTTTCTCCTTAAACTCAGAATTCTCTGAGTTAAGCATTTCCTTGAGTTATGTAGGAGCTTTTATCCTTTGTATTGGGTCAAAATGAGCTAGTTATGGCTCATGATGAGGTTCTCATGATACCCCCATGCCTAGCTTTTGCTAGTCCCTTAGCAAAAACTTAAGGTTTCAACCCTTGTTCTAGACCATGAAGTTTTTAATAGCTTTAGATAAGTGCTTTTTATTTGAGCATAGATTAGGTTAGAATGCTGACCATAGGCCTAAAAGGTACTCTAGTACCAATCAAGATCCAAATCTGTCTAGCCTTAGCCTCAGTCTTTAGCAAAGGTTTTTAAGGCCCACAAGAACTAACCTAAGGTTTATCGGACTTTGTGGTTAAAGCACCCGTGCTTGAAATGATTTTAGCCCTGGCTCAGTTCGCAGTGCGTTTTGTAAGAGAGAGATAGAAAGTTATTCTGTTTGGAGAGTTTTCTCTCTCTTTCTCTTTTTAGTTCTAGCCTAGGATTGGCTTTTCAACACGGTCTGTATCAGATTCCTTGCTCCCATCATCAATCCTTAAGGGTTCCTGGCAATCGATGCTTCGAGATAGCACCGCCCATGGCAACCCCCGGAACCCTGGCTATTGAGATTTCGAGATAATCCCATCCATGGTGTTCCGTGGCCGAATCCAGACCCTGGCAATTGACACTTCGAGATAATGCCATCCATGGAATCTGAATCAGCAGAGTGCTTACATGCCCCCAGTAGGATATGTAAATATCCTAAGAGACAGGCACCGAGGAGATGATATTTTGTTACGCATCTTCGAGGGGATTTCCCGCCTCTCCGCACTGGGAACTCATCCAAATCAACTTGTGTTGATCGGCCGCTCCTATTCTAGGTGTTCTTTTCAGAATTTTGCGACGCTTCTGTGTGATTTTGATTTTTACGCTTACTGAACCAGGCTGTGTGTGAGGTTAGGGTGCTTAGGTTACTGAGTCCCGTAAACCAAAAATTAGTTAACGAGGCCAAATACTCCCTAAGCCTTAGACCTAATACTTCAGCTTTTCATTTTCCTCAACCTCTTGAGGAGTGTCCAGATCTTAATAGGTACTAAGAGTCTATTCAAGAATGCCTAAGGTTTGCGTTCTTACTAATCTCATTATGCACTTTTCAGTTGTTTTCTTGAATGAGGTCTAGAACTTAGGTTAATTCCTTAGTTCCTTACTAATGACTATCACCTTTTCTTATAATTTTGTGCTCATTTTTCATTTTGTTTCTCTTCTCCTTCTCCTTCACAAAATTTCCTTCTCCTTTTATTCTTTTTCGAAAAATTTTTTAATTTTTATGGTGTTTTTGGCATATGTGAATTTTTTTGTTTGAAACCTTTTCTTACAAGTTTTGCACTTTCATACCCCCCCATGCCTAAGATTTGCAATGTCCTCATTGTAACCTAGGGGGTTTTTATTTAACTTAGTTCATTCCTTAAGACAGAAATTTGGATGAGTGGATGGGTTGGGTTGAATTTTTTTTTTTTTTTTTTTTTTTTTTTGCGGACGATTTCTAATCCCAGATGCAAGCATCTGAGGTGGGGTCGGCTGTCTACAAGGGTGAACCTTAAGTGCAAAAAGGTGTCAGAATAAGTTTCAGGTTTTCAAAGAGAATGACGGGCTGCCTCCCATTAAGCGCTGAGTTTTACGCCATCGGCTGGGTGCAATAAGCTCAAGGGGAAAGGAGGATATAAGATGCTTCAGCCAAATCAGTAGAAGTTACATCAATGAACGGCTTGAGTCTCTGACCGTTCACGATGAAAGGTTCAGAATCGTGGCTGAGTGGACTGATTTCGATTGCTCCATTTCCAAAAACCTGTCGGACCAAATATGGTCCGACCCACTTAGATCTCAGTTTTCCTGGGAAGAGTTTTAGTCGGGCATCAAAGAGTAGGACCTTTTGACCAGGATGAAAGATCTTTCTCGAGATGTGTTTGTCGTGGAAGGCTTTAACCCGCTCCTTGTAGATTTGCGAGTTCTCGTACGCGTCTAGGCGTAATTCATCAATCTCGCTGATTTGGAGTTTTCTATGGGTCCCAACCTTGGAAAGATCTAGATTACAGTTTCGTACTGCCCAATAGGCTTTATGCTCCAGTTCTACGGGAAGGTGGCATGCCTTTCCGTACACCAGTCTAAAGGGAGACATGCCCAATTGGGTCTTGTGGGCGGTCCTATAGGCCCACAATGCTTCCGGAAGTCGGGACGACCAGTCCTTCCTATCAGGTCGAACAGTGACTTGCAGGATTTTCTTGATCTCCCGATTAGACAGCTCAGCTAGACCATTAGTTTGGGGATGGTAAGGAGTAGAGATTCGGTGAGACACCCCGTATTTGATCATCAGTGACCTAAACTGAGCATTTGTAAAATGGGTCCCCCCATCAGAGATTATTGCACGAGGAATCTCGAACCTTGAGAAAATGTTTTGATGAATGAATTTGAGAACGATTTTGTGATCACAGGTTCGGGTCGGTATGGCTTCGATCCATTTGGACACGTAGTCCACAGCCAACAGAATGTATTCGAAACCATCCGAAACAGGAAAGGGGCCCATAAAATCAATCCCCCAAACATCAAAGATTTCGCATACTAGAATCGGTTGCATAGGCATCATGTCGCGATGGCTCATGTTGCCCAAAGTCTGGCAACGACTGCATGCCTTGCAGTGATTGTATGCGTCTTTGAACAGTGTGGGCCAGTAAAAGCCGCACTGGAGGACTTTTGATGCGGTTTTATGCCCGGCGAAATGGCCACCGCATGCCTGGGCATGGCAGAAAGAGAGGATATTGTTGAATTCCCCTTCCGGGACACATCTCCGGATAATCTGATCGGCACCTATGCGGAAGAGGTACGGGTCTTCCCAAATGTAATACTTGGCATCGGAGCGTAATTTGTCCTTCTTGGCCTTCGGCCAATCGGACGGGATCTGATGAGATGCCAAGTAATTTACTACATTAGCAAACCATGGAAGGCTAGTACCAATAGTCAGCAGGTGCTCATCGGGAAAATGCTCAGTGATGGGTCCGGGAGGGTCAATTATTTCAGAAGGAAGACGGGACAAGTGATCAGCTACCACATTTTGCTTTCCCGCTTTGTCGCGAATCTCAAGGTCAAATTCTTGCAACAGCAAGATCCATCGGATTAATCGAGGTTTCGCGTCCTTCTTTGCAAGGAGATGCCTCACAGCTGTGTGATCCGAGTATATGATGACACGGGAACCCAGAAGGTACGATCTGAATTTTTCTAGGGCAAATACTACAGCTAGTAGCTCTTTCTCAGTAACCGTATAGTTACGCTGAGCCTCATCGAGTGTTTTGCTGGCGTAGTAAATGACGACAGGTTTCCCGTCAATTTTCTGCCCCAAAACCGCTCCTACAGCGAAGTCAGATGCATCGCACATGATCTCAAAGGGTTGAGACCAATCAGGGGACTGTAGGATCGGGGCTTGGGTGACTCGGTCACGCAGGATTTCAAATGCTTGAGTGCATTCCTTGGAAATTTCGAAAGGAACATCCTTGGAGAGAAGAGTGGTCAGGGGGCGCGCGATTTTTGAAAAATCAGGGATAAATCGTCGATAAAAACCGACATGCCCTAAAAAGGAACGGATGTCCCTGATCGAGCTAGGCATAGGAAGGTGAGAAATCAGATTAACCTTAGCTCGATCCACTTGGATACCTTTCTCCGAAATTGAGTGTCCCAGGACAATTCCCTCAGGCACCATGAAATGGCTCTTTTCCCAGGAAAGAACCAAATTCACATCGATGCACCGCCTGAGTATCTGGACCAAGTGTTGGAGGCAATCGTCGAATGATGCTCCGAAAACTGAAAAGTCATCCATGAAGACTTCCAGATAATCACCTACCATATCTGAGAATATGGCAAGCATGCATCGCTGAAAAGTAGCGGGTGCATTGCAAAGACCGAAAGGCATCCTTCGGAAAGCGTATGTTCCGAAGGGGCAGGTAAACGTGGTCTTTTCTTAGTCCTCAGGATGGATTGCCACCTGGTTATAACCGGAGTACCCATCAAGAAAGCAGAAGAACCTATTTCCCACAAGTTTTTCGAGAATTTGATCAATGAAGGGTAGTGGGAAATGGTCCTTCTTCGTGGAGGAATTGAGTCAGCGGTAATCTATGCAGACTCTCCACGAGTTGGCTAATCGGGTAGGAATGATTTCTCCGGTCTCAGTTGTTATAGTGGTGAGTCCTGCCTTCTTGGGCACGACCTGAATTGGGCTCACCCAACGACTATCGGAGATCGGGTAGATGATTCCGGCATCTAACCACTTGATGATCTCCTTTTTCATGACCTCCTACAGACTGGGGTTTAAGCGTCTCTGCATTTCACGAGAAGGTCGTGTGCCCTCTTCCGAATAGATATGATGAGTACAATAAGAGGGACTTATTCCAGTCAAATCATCGAGAGTCCACCCGATGGCTCTGCGATGTTGCTGGAGGACAACAATCAGACGGGATTCCTGTTCAGGACTGAGGTTGGAATTGATAATCACAGGAAAGGTCTGATTAGAACCCAAAAAGATGTATTTCAAGTGAGCAGGAAGGGGTTTCAGTTCGAGGATGGGGTTATCAGCAGCAGCGGGTGGTTCAGTATAGATGTAAGGTTCGAGGGTGGGAGTTACTGGGTTATTCATATCTGGATTCGACTCCTCTATTTGCGGGTCAAGATCCTTCTGTGGTTGATGAGGCATAATCGCGTCATTCTGGAAGTGTGATTCATCAACCAAGGTCCTGATGTCATAAATTTGTTTGATGACGCCGCAATTAATTCCTTGTTGGGCCTTAAATATATCAATTTTCAGTGTTTGATCTCCAAACTTAAGCTCTATTTGGCCCTCCTCACAGCTGATGTTGGCTCTAGCAGTAGCCAAGAAAGGTCTCCCTAGAATGATTGGTGTATCCCTAGGGTTCTCAGGTGCGTCCATATCTAAGACTATAAAGTCCACTGGAAAATAGAAATCTCGTACTCTTACGATAACATCTTCGAGAATCCCTTTTGGTGACTTTATAGATCGATCTGCTAATTGTAATGTCACCTCGGTTGGTTTTAGCTCAGATTCTTCTAGATGGTCAAGTAAGGATGTGGGTATCAGGTTTATGGATGCACCCAAGTCTAACAATGCTCTATCAAATTGGGTACCACCTATCTTGCAGGAAATCAGGGGAGTACCAGGATCTTTTGCCTTGGGTGGGAGTCTACTGAGGATTACAGAGCTGGCTTGCTCTGACAGAACAATTGGGCTCCCTCCCTTGGTTCGCGGCTTACGCTGGGGTGTACATATATTCTTTAGAAATCGTGCGTAAGCTGGTACGTGGCGGATTGCATCCATCAAGGGGATGTTTATGTGGACCTGCTCAAAGAGCTTGACCAGGTCCTCCTCAGGGGCCACGGGTTTGGTGGTCTTCTTTCCCTTGGTCAAGGCCTCGGGAAACGGGATCTTGGTTGGTTCTTCTAGGATAGGTCCAGGTTGTGGATCTGGAACAGCGGTTTCTTGGATAACTATCCTAGGGTCATGGTTATCAGGCTTGGAGTGGTTTGGATAATGCGGGTCTTAAGTTGTTTTACCACTACGTGTTGTTACAGAATTTAATCCGGCCTGATTTTGGTTTGGGTTTGGTAAGAGGGGTGGCTACTGCTGAAATCCCGCATAAGAAGTTGAAGCTTCCATCTCGTCTGGAGATGGAGCAGTAGGGGCCTGATAAATCCATTGTGCGTGGCCTAAATTTGGATTCATAACGCGCTTCTGGGTTGGCACGTTATTTGGGTTAGGAAGAGGTTGGGAAGGGAGTGTGCCTGGCTGGCGAGAATTTGCCAACTGGGCCAGTTGAGTTTTAACTTCTGTAAGTTCGTCCTTGTGCTGTTTTTGAATAGCCGCATTCGTTTTTTGAATGTCAGTCAGAGTCTGAAGGATTAGGGACATTTGATCCTGATTTGGCCTTGATGGATAAGTAGGGTTGGGCCGAGGCTGAGGCAGTTGGTAATGACGAGAGGGCTGTGGGCGAGACTGAAAAGGTAGTCTTTGGGTTTGGGAATTTCCCGCCCACTGAAAATTGGGATGGTTTCGCCATCCATGGTTGTAAGTGTTAGAGAATGGGTCGTTCTGGATGGCGTTGAGGTCCTCGCAGGTCTGAGGAACCTCCTGAGAATCAGGGAAAGGGGGAATGGAGTTCCCCCGGCTAGTGTAGAAAGGATCGGGTGATCCTCCGATCCAAGAATCAGATGGGGATGGATATGGATCCATCCTAGGGGAAGATCGGTGGAGGATGTTTTACACAGTCTCCTGTGTGGAAGGAGGTTGTGCAAAGGAGTTACGCGCGGAGGTGGCTTGCTGCAAGTGCTGAGTCAGCTCATCCACCTTCTTTTCAATGATTGAGACCTTGTCCAATCGACTGGCCATTAATTCCAGGTCGACTGATGCGGACAGGCCCTGCGTCTCATGTGCTCCCTTAAGATTCGTCGCTGCGCGGGTATTCGTCCTGTCGAATAATCCCATGGAGTCATTGTTGATGGAGTTCTCGCACATGTTTTCGAGAATCTCCCATACGGTGTCTTCATGTTGACCCATGATGTTTCCTCCGCAAGTTGCATTGACGAAAAGGCGGATGTCCTCACGGAGTCCCTGGTAAAAAGATTGGACTTGTTCCCATTTAGGAACTCCGTGATGGGGGCACTTTCTCATGAGATCCTGAAAACGATCCCATGCCTCATGGAGAGGTTCTCCTGATTGTTGAGTGAAGTGTGTAATCTGATGGCGCAAGGCGTTGGTCCGACCAACGGGGAAAAACTTTTTCAAAAACTCGGATTGAAGTTCTTCCCAAGTGTTGATCGGCCGGGTCTGAGTTTGATACCAATGGGCGGCCTTGTCCATAAGAGAAAAGGAGAACATCTTCATGAGAAGAATATCCCGATTTTGCGCATCTGATCCAAAAGTGTGGGCCAGATGCTTTAGCTGTTTGATGTGCTGGAAGGGATCTTCAGAATTAAGCCCATGGAATTTAGGTATAGCATGAATCATGTTGGGCTTTAATTCGGAATCAGGTCCTCCGGTCGGGATTCTGACTCGAGGCTCAATGGCCACCGCAGCAGGATTGTAGTGGTCCCGCATCATAGGACGCTGTGGTGGGTGCACGAAGTTTTGGAAGAGGTCATTGAGTCGCTGGAGCTGGTGTTCCAGATTATTTTCTTCCTCAACTGGTTGAGCCATGATGGGGGAAGAAGAAGAACTTGGTTCTGAATCAGAAGGGAGAATAATGTGAGGGTGTTGCTGCACAAACACGGGCGTCGAGGCTTGGCCTTGACGAGAGCGAATTTCTAAAGGAGGTCTTAAGGGTGGTCTTAAGGACCTCCTTCCGTACATGCACTGTTGGAAGAGGTAAGTTTAGAAGGTGCTGGACCCAATCAAGACACCCAAAAATGTGTTGGGTGACTATAGAGGTGCGGGGCAGATGGACCCCTTGATCAGAAAGATCGTCCACCTGAGAATTACCTGGGCAGCCAGAGAGGGAGAGTCCCGTGAAGACCCCTACACGGTAGAGCGTCCCCACAGGTTACAGGGTTTCCCCCACCCGACCTCTCTTGTCACTGCGGTTCCAGGTAGACCAGAATGGGGATCTTGACCTCTTAAGTCTACCAATTTTAAGATCAGGGTGCTTAAGGTTTCACTTGAACTTTAGTCTTTTAAGTGCAAAGAGTGACCTAATTTAAGGTTGGTTGACCCAAGGGGTCAACTTTACCTCTTGTTTTCTTTGAGAGCTTTTAGGTCTTGTCTTTTAGGGTTCAAGTGTTTAGAGAGCCAATTGTTTTAGGTTTTCTTTTGAATAGGTATTTTCAATCAATGGTTTAGGCACACTTCTTTTGGATTTTCTCCATTCTTGATTTAAGTAGTGTGTCTCTAAAACCCTAATGTTGAATCTTATGTTGGCTCTACTTGGTCCAGTTAGTTCTTTGTTGGGTAATTAGGGCTCAAGCAAGAATGTGTTAGCCCTTAAATACCCTTAATAGTGTGCAGGACTAATGAGTTGAAAACATGCAACTCCTTATGGTTACTAAGTATGGAAGACAGGTTAGCCCTATATTGCTTGTTCTTTTCTTTTCTTCCTCTTTAGAGTTTAGGGGTTAATAGCGAGAGGAAAAATTTACCTGTCCTCGGAGTGGTTGTCGTGCGGTTGCTTGTCTTCTTGATTTCCTGTAGCTGCACAAAAGAGGGGAGATTATCAGAAATTAAAAAGAAACAGGAATGTTTACCTCTAGAATAGCCGTTGCTCCCCGGCAACGGCGCCAAATGAAATTGCTGGCTTCGAGAGATAACCGGGTTTTATTGTTATAGCGTTGTAGTATAGCCAGTTATTGCCATCATTTCAAATATATAAATTTTTTACTCGGAAAATAAAAGAGAGTTCCCGAGGTCGAACTCAGGGAGCAAGTTGTATTCTAGAGATAAACATGTTCTATTACAAAAAATAAAGAGAGAGAGAGAGGGAGAGAGATGAAAGTTTGAGTTCTTCTTCTTTTCTTCTTTCTTTCTCTTTAGCTGTTGTTCTTCCTGTTCTTCTTCTGTGTTTATCTCCTTGTGGTCCTCTTCTTCTTCTATTGTTCTTCCTTGTTGTCCTCTTCTTCTTCTGTTGTTCTTCCTTGTTCTTTCCTCTTCTTCTTCTGCTGTTCTTCCTTGTTCTTTTGTTCTTCAGATCTTCTTCTTTCTTCTTTTCTTTTTCCTGTCAGGACGTCGTCTCTCCTTCTTTCTTCTTTTCCCTTCAGGCCGTCGTCTGATTTTCCAATCAGACGACTTAAACCGCTTGTTGCTACAGTGTCTCCCTTAGCTTTCTTCTTCTTCCGCAGTCCTCCTTCTTCACCTGTGCCTGCACACTTCAGAGTTTACGTCAGAGGGCAAAACCTACTCTACCCTCCCCCACCCCCGCGTCTCTCTTTCTCTGAATTCGCTCTTAGGAAGGCTCTCCCAGAGCATCCAGGTAATCGGGTACGCTGGTCGCGCCCGGGTCCAGGCCCACCGGCGTGCGTGGTGGGCAAGGAGTGCAGGTCAGTCTAAGTCAGGTCGGGTCAGGTCCGCGGGGCGTGAGCGCGGACGAGACCGGGTAACCGGGCGGGTGAAGGGGACCTCACCCCGTGTGCTGAGGCAATAAGCCTCCAGCACTTTTTCGCTTTATACCGCTGCGCCTCTTCAGAGTTTTCCGAGGTGGGACTAAATGTCCCACCCTAATTGAGCGCCCGCAGCGGAGAAAGCAGCGGGCGATCGCGGCTTCACGCGAGGCCTTCGCCCCAGCTGCGAGCCTGACGCTTTGTCGAAATGCCTCGCAAGGCCTGGGAGTCGAATCTGGGCGTGGCGCGCCTGCAGCTGCAGGCGGAAGCAGCTCCTTCTGCACGGCAATGGCGGCGGAGGTCGGGTAACCTGTTCACAGCAAAATGGCCTCTCGGCCTAATCAGAAGGTGCCGGGAGCTTCGCAAGAGTGCGGCGAAGCTCGTGTGGGTGGTGGCGAGGCGTGGGGCGGCGTGCAAGGGCTACCCTAGGTCGGACTGTGGGTCGGAATATGGGTTTGTTCGATGGGGTTGCAGAGGGTGATGTGGGGGAAGTGGAAGGGCGGGGGTTGATCAGGGTGAGGAGGCAGAGGTTCTGCGGTGGCCGGCGAGCCGTGTGGGTTGCTGGGGTGATGGGAGCGGCTCGCCGGAGGATGGCCGGAGGCGGAGAAGGTGAGGGTGAGGGGTCGGAATCGAGGGCGACAGTAGATGTTTAAAGTGAGGAAAAGGAAGAGGGGAGGAAGAGGAGGAGTTCTACCTACTTAGCAGGAGGAGGAGGGGCCGGAGCGGGCGACAGTCGTATCGACTGTCGCCGGAGAAGAAGATGCCCGGGGGAAGGGGCGGCGGCGAGCAGACGGCCGGAGATGCGCCAGCTGGGTGCGGCGTGGCGCGGGAAGTGCAGGGGAAGAAGTCTCTGCTGCTGGTATTGCGGCAGAG
Organism: Thalassia testudinum; assembly: GCA_037157565.1. NCBI lineage: Eukaryota > Viridiplantae > Streptophyta > Magnoliopsida > Alismatales > Hydrocharitaceae > Thalassia > Thalassia testudinum. The sequence goes on from JAZHRO010000049.1 coordinate 28,152,468, forward strand.
CGAAGAGGAGGAGGAGGAAGAACCGCCGGAGCTGGTGGGCGTCTGCCGGAGTGAGAAGAGAGGAAAGTTGGGGGTTTTCTCCGTCAGATCCGAGCTGGGAAGAACGGTGGAGCGACGGGGGTATTTATAGGGACCGAATCAGGGAGGAAGGCGGAGGGAGACGACCGGAGATGGAAACCCATACTGTCCGTGCGTTCGCACGGCCGGTATGGTGGGTTACAGCGACCAGGGGGGTGTCCCTGCGACGGCTGACGACGCAGGGCACCCCCGGTTTACTTGCCAGGCTCTCCCCCTCACCCTGCGCGGCGCCATGCTCCACGCAAGGTCGCCGGAGCATGGTGCTGGCAGGTTTTGCAGGGGGGACCTGAACGCAAAGAACAAAGGAGAGTTAGGGGCCAAAATGCGAGGGTTCAAAAGTTGAGGGCCAAAACGTAAATATATGAGGACCAAAGTGTAAAGTTGGTCAAGAAGGTTTCTTCTTAGGCTCAAGTTTTTATACATGACTAATTAGGACCTAAGGAATCTGATGGTGAATTTTATTTCTAGATTAAACCTTGTTTGACTGGTCAATTTACGCAAAAACCCAAATTAAGTTATTAATTGGGTATGGTTCTTAATGTAGGTCAAGATGGGTTCCTAAGGTCAAATTGAAGGTTCTAAACCCTAGAGATTATTTTTCTATGAATTTTAGAGGGTTTATTCCATTTTTGCTTTGCCTTGAACCTCGTGAATTGAAGTGGGTTTGTTTTAGGGTTACAGATTATTATTTAGTTCCTTGGAATTGCTGTAGCCCTTGCTAGATCATCTCATCCCACTTTTATTCTTATTAAGTTGCTTTGACCTATGTTTGGACCCTGAATTACCCTGTATGCAGATTATACTGGTAAAATTGCATTTTTACCCCTTATGACTTGTTTTCTCCTTAAACTCAGAATTCTCTGAGTTAAGCCTTTCCTTGAGTTATGTAGGAGCTTTTATCCTTTGTATTGGGTCAAAATGAGCTAGTTATGGCTCATGATGAGGTTCTCATCACACCTCAACCACACAACCACATTCTTAGGGGCTAGGTTGACGGTGGCTTTCTACAGCAGCCTTGGCCTTCCCACTACCCACACCTTCCAGTTGAACCCCTCCTCTTACTTTCAATTTGTGCTTTTCCAATCTCCATGTGGAGTTGGAATAGTGCACAGGGATGAATCGGCCGAACACGAGCTCCTCCGAATCGAATTGGAGCGATCTCTAGAGCTGCAGCCCCCCAAGTTGCGAAAATGGGGGAAGAAAAGAAACCAAGTCTAAGGGATCTACTAGGAGACCATTCCTGGTGATCAGCCAATGACTTCGGGATTACAGCCAGGCTCTTCAGACATGGCTATACAGATTTGTCCCGACGACGCTACTAATCTCGTCTTGGTCGGAGCAGACCTTGCGCCCTCTGAAGTACATGACCTACTACTCCTGCTTCGGGCCAACACGGATGTCTTCTCTTGGCCTGCCAATGACCTGCTCGAGGTGGACCCGTCACTAGTTCAGCACCACCTGAACATTCAGGCGAGCACTCGTGCAGTCAAGCAAGCATGCATGCACAAGTTGGCCGAGTAGTAGCAAGCGACCGAGGCTGAGGTGCAAAAGCTCCTAGATGCAGAATTCATTGAAGAATCCTTATACTCGACATGGCTCTCAAATGTCGTAATGGTGAAAAAGGCCGACGGCCAGTGGTGCATGTGTGTCGATTTCACCAACCTGAATGAAGCCTGCCCGAAGGATGAGTTCCCCTTGCCAAGGGTGGACTTCCTAATGGACTCCTGCAGCGGACAATCCCACATGTCCTTCCTAGACACCTACTGCAGGTACCACCAGATCAACCTCAGCCCCACAGACAAGCCTCACACCTCTTTCATCACAGAGAGGGACCAGTTCTAATATAGGGACATGCCCTTCGATCTAAAAAATGCTGGGGCCACGTACCAGTGCCTTGTAAACATGGTTTTCACAAAAATAATGGGAAAATCATTCGATGTGTATATTGATGATATGCTTGTAAAGGGATCAAATTTCCTACAACACCTACAATACCTGGCCGAGGTGTTTCAAATTCTAAGGAACACCCACCTGCGACTAAACCCCGACAAGTGTACCTTTAGGCTCTCAGCCGGTAAGTTTCTGGGATTCCTAGTCTCTAGCTGAGGAATCAAAGCCAACTTAAACAAGATCTAGGAAATTGAAGACTTGCAACCACTAGGCATGCTAAAGGGGCTACAATCATTGGACGGCAAGATCTCCTGATTAGGCTAACTCTTCTCCCGATCTTCCGACAAATGTCTACCCTTCTTCGAGTGCATAAAAAAGGGCAAAGGCTACAATGCCGCCCGCTGGACTCCTTACTACCAGAAGTCCCTAGAGGAAGTTAAAAGTGCACTCCGAAGTCCCCCCATCCTAACGGCCCCCTAGCCCGAGGAAGTCCTCTCTCTATATCTTGCCATCTCTGCATCATCCATCAGCACTGTCCTAATCACCGATTGGGGCAGAGTTCAACGACCCGTCTACTTCATCAGCAAAACTTATTAAGGAGCTGAAGCCAAGTACACAGTCATCGAAAAGCTAGGGTTGGTTCTCATCACCACAACCCAAAAGCTTCTCCCATACTTTAAAACTCACACAATAACGATCCTATCTAATTACCCCCTCCGACGAATGTTACATAAGCCCACGGGGTCAACACGACAAATCAAATGAGCTATAGAGCTAGCCGAGTTCGATGTCAAATATTAGCCACAAAGGGCAATCAAGTCACAAGTCTTGGCAGACTTCGTTGTTGAATTTGCTTATCCTGATGCCACCCTCTCACTCCCTGTCAACTATAGGTCAACTGCTCATCCATGACAGCCAAGTTTGGGGCCAGGTTAGCCCTAACTGCCCCAAACGACGTTACTCATAAGTACACCATAAAATTGGACTTCCCTGCATCCAATAACCAAGCAAAATACAAGGCCATGATGGTAGGCATCCGGGTAGAGAAATCCATGGGGATCGCCTCGCTGAAGGTCCACACGAACTCCCAGCTGGTCGCCAACTAAATAAACAATGAATATCAGGCTCAGGATTCCAACATGATGTTATACGCCAACAAGATCAAGGAGGAGTTGGCGGATTTCAAGACCATCTCCATCAAGCAGGTACCCCGAGCGAATAACCCCTTGGCAGATGTGTTGGCTAAACTCGCCACTAACATCCCTCAGGGGCAAGACGAGGACGTCTGCCTTCAGACTCTAAGAGGGTCAACCGTCCTCGCTCCTAGAATGCTCGCGATAGAGCAATCCACCTCCTAGATGGCGCCTATCATTACTTACTTGAGCTCTAGCGAGCTGCTCCCGAGAGAACCCTAGCCCAAGGCCTTCCACCTCAAATCCTCTAAGAAAACCCTGATAGAGGAGCAATTGTACAAGCGAGAGTATTCCACCCCCTGCTACATTGCCTAACTCAGGATGAGGCAACCCAAGCCCTCTAAAAGGCCCATAGAGGCGCTTGCAGGAACCACGAAGAGTACAAGACACTACTCGCCAAACTATTCTAGGCCATCTACTTCTGACCCCAAATGAAGCAACATTGCAAAGCCTTCATATGCAAGTATGATAAATGCCAGTGATTCTCCACCCTGCACCACTTACCACCTAGAAAGTTGGTACCCTTCATGTCATCCATCCCCTTTGCAAAGTGGGGCATGGATTTCATCGATCCCTTCTGTTATGAACGTGCGCTCCAGACGTCTTTTAAGACGTCTGGGAGGTGGCCCAGACATCTGACCAGACGTCTGGAATCACCTCCAGACGTTGGACAAGACGTCTGGGATCATTTCCAGATGTCTAGAAATCGGTTATTTTGGCACGACGGAAATTCCCTCTCTCTCTTTTTCCCTCTCCCTCCTGCACCCTCTGTCGCGCTCTCTCCCTCCTCCTCGCGCGGCCTTAAAAGGCCACGCCCTCTCCCTCACTCCCGTCACCTCTGTCTCCTTCCTTTTCTCCTTCCAGCCAGTTATCGAGAGCGAGCGCGAGGGTGAGCGGCGGCGGCGACAGCCGCGGCGGGTGCGGGAGGAGGTGCTGCGCGGGGGAGGAAGCGCTCGGCCGTGAGGGTGAGCTCGCCGGGGCTGCTAGGGACGGCCGGCGGGGGGCGCAGCGGGCGCGGAGCGACGCGGGAGGACTGCTGCGGCTCGAGCAGCAGGCGGAGCACTCGCAGCGCGGTCGTATGTCGCGAGCGAAGGGCGAGTTGTGCCCTGGTTCTGGAAACTTTTCCAGAATCAGACGTCTGGGCTGATAGCCAGACGACGGGAACGACGTCTGGAATACTATCCAGACATCTGAAAGGGTCGGAGATTCGCATCCAACGCGAATCAGACGTCTGGCTGCAGTGCCAGACGGCGGGAACGACTTCCAGACGTCCTGGGTTACCATCGGACGTCTGGGAACTAGGACAGATGCCCCCACAGGCTTCTGGACGTCTGAGAGCCCACGCAGAGCAAGGACCCCGTTCCGTTGCAGTCCCGGGGGTTGCGGAGGCACGCGGGATTCCCGACCACGCCCCCAGTTCGCCTGTTGTAACCGGTAGAGTGGCTTTAAGTATAATCTGTTAAATTATGAAACCATAAATAGAACCTAGGATATTGCATGAATCCTAGGAATGAGAAATAGATTGAATGGTAGATCCTAGGGTGTTGCATGAATCCTAGGGCTGGAAAACTAGATTTGTATGATAGATCCTAGGATATGGCATGAATCCTAGGACGGAAAAACTAGTGGAATGTATGAATACTGCACTCTTGGAAAATGTGGAAAGGAAATAATAGCTACATGTGAAGTGAATTAATAGCTGCCTGTGAATTGAATTAACAGCTATCTGTTATGAATAAATGAACATGATTAAGAATATGGGATGTATGAATGTGAAACTGGAAAGGTGAAACCGGAATGCGCTGAGTTAAAGAGCTGGAACCCTACGGGGAATTAGGAGTAGAACTCCTGGAAAGTGAATGGAATAGAATTGGGGAAGTGAGCTGGCCCTTGAGTACGGAGTACCAAGGAGGGCGACTGTCCCCCCCTATTTAGTGCAGAGCGGAGCCAACCACCCCAGGGACCCGAGGTTAGGACTGGCCACTCTGTACCGACTTGCTGGCCCTCGTGTACATAGTACCGAGGAGAGCTACTAGTGTAGGGAGGTACTAGCTACCCCACGGGCCCCGGGGTTCTGCTAGCCTCCCACACCGACTTGTTAGGCCCACTGGGGCAAACCAGGGTAGTCAGGCGAGGGTGCGCGGACTGTGGAGGGGCAAGGCCCCTGTTTGGTTACTGTGGAGGGGTTGGACCCCTGTTACTGAGAGGGCTCTGCCCTGTACTGGTTCCGTGCTGTGCTTTGGGCGCACCCATTAACGGAAACAACTGACCGCGTGCCAGTGCGGGTTAGCTACCCGTGAGTTTACCGCGCATGCCGTAGTCACCGTTACGTCTGTCAATGACCTTAGGGTGGTTGACTGAGAGTAGGATCACCACGGGGGACTCTCCCGGCCAGGAGAACACCACGTGCTACTTCTACTGTTCGGAAAAGACTGCAATCAAGATCGTTCCCATGAGGAACATTCGAGATCAAGTGAAGGATCTGAGAGATAGATAAATTGTGAAACAATAGAAAGACGTAGATAAAGGAAGAAAGAAAATTAGAACAGCTACTGTACACTTTACTGTTTCTTTTGTTTAGTTGCCACTCTACTCAACGTTTTGCTGACGTGTTACACTCGCTACCTTTCAGGACCAAGTGTTGAGTAGCCAGGGTCAACGGCTGCAGAGGACGTTGGGCCGAGTAGGGTCCAGTAGAGTTACCACTATTCTCTTGCACCTCTTTTTGGTTCCACTGTAGTGAGTAGTTTTTGTTTCCGCTGTACTTTTCTTTACCTGCAGTTCTTATTATGTTATGAATGTTGTTCTACTGTTGTGGTGGTTCATACTGTAGTAGTTTCTTTCCTTACTGCTGTATTTTCCTGCTGTTAGTTATATTCATGTTGAATGTGGTTTATTTTACTGCTCTTTTGGTTACTTCCTCGTTGGACGACCAGGTCTTGGGATTAGTCGAGTCGGTCCGGTTCTCGTGTCTCGTAGGGACTCGGGAATCGGGTCGTTACACCTTCCCACCAGCACCGGCTTAAAAGCGGTTCATCTTAATTATTGTCGACTACTTTTCTTAATGGGTAGAGTTGAGGCCATGACCAGCCCCATGATCAACAAGATCATATCCTTCGTCCGAAGGAGCATTATAGCTCGATATGGGATACCTCACTACATAATCATGTACAACAGAACTCAGTTCGTTTGTAAAAAGTTCAAAGAATTTTGCACCAATTGGGACATCTGTCTGTGCTTTATGTCAGTTGGTCATCCCCAGGCGAACGGGAAAGTTGAAATAACTAACTGCACCATCATCTCATTGCTCAAATGCCGACTAGATTCAACCATAGGGAGGTGGGTAGAGGAGCTTCCAGACATTCTCTGGGATGCAAGACTTGCCAGAGGACTTCCACAAGGCACACACCATTCAGCTTGGTATATGGCATGGAAGCCCGACTACCCATCGAAACAATCCTCCCTACCTACAAAATGCAACTTTATGACCCAACCACTAACGATGACCAAGTCCGCCTATCCTTAGATGTCCTAGACGAGCTAAGGGACAAAACCTCCGAGAAGGCCCTCAAGCGTAAGGAAGCCACAGCCGCCTCCTACAATAAGCACGTCAAAACACGGAAGTTCTCTAAAAGAGACCTGGTCCTACGTAAGTGCGAAGTCTCCATGCCAATTTAGTCGGGTGGGAAGCTAGATCCATCATGAGAAGAGCCTTACAAGATTCTTAGGGACAATTTAGGTGACTTCTATGAATTACATGCCCTAGATGGTAGAGATATCCCCCGCACTTGACATGCAGGCAACTTATGTACCATGTATAAATGCCCATGAGCAATTAAGAAATGAGATTTTTTATTCCAAAAATTTCACCATTTACATCTCTTCTAAAAAAAGAGAGAGAGCAGAGATAACAAGGGTAATATTGCCGGAGGACCCTACTCCTACGGCTCAAATGTGTCCTTACTACCTACAGGTGAAAGGCAAAGCGGACTAACAACTCTTGCAGGCAAGTTGACGACCTTCAGTTAGCTTACCTCTTCGGCAACCAGCTAAGCTGCCCCCTTGGCAGCCATATCGGCCACCCCATTATCAGGTGACTGATCCACAGGCATTTCCACAAGCTTGTCATCAGCAATAAGACCAGCCCCCTTGAGGCGGTCATATTCTGACATCAACTGGTCAATGGACCAATTGCATAATTCCTCCGCAGAGACATGCTTCCCCTTAATAAGGGCTTGAATGGAAGCCAGAGTCTACTTCCCGATCTCTTGCAAAAGCTCCTTCTGAATCGGTCCCATCGACAAGTGCCTGGCGTAGAAGTCTATCACCACCTCTACATTTAGCTCAAGCCCTTCGGCCTCTTCTGCAGGCTCCTTCGCCCCTTCCAATTCCACCACCCGTAAGCCCCGCTCCGACACGAGCTTCTGAGCTTCCTCAAGGTCGACCCTTAGCTTTTCCACATCTGCCTATGCCTTCTCTAGACTCGCTCACATGGACGCAAGCTTGTCAATCGATGCAATAAGGCGAACGCGCTCCTCCTCGAGGGACTTCTCACACCCCTCTAATAAGGAAGAGTGCTCAACCTTAAGCACTTGCACCTCCTCCTTCAAGGAGACAACGTGCATGCAGGTGGCCGAGAGGCACTCAGACAGGTCCCTCGGGGCCTCTAGATGGGTGCTATACGCCCTCATGAGCCTTTCCTCTAGCTCCTCGCTAGCAATGGAGGTCCTTCAGAGCATGGAGCAGGTCTTCTTCAGCTCCTCCAACCGCCCCACTTGGCTAGCCACCTCTCAATGGGAGCGAAACCTTCACTCGACCTCCTCTGCCACCTTATCCTCCTTCTCTCACATAGTAATGGCCTCCGCCACTTGCCGAAGCAATTGCCGATGCTCCACTTTGGCTGTCACGACCCACTGATCAGCCAAGTCCGTTACATTGCTTTTACCAGCCAAGGCAGGAAGGTTCGAAGGAGCGCCGCCACGCGGAATGCAGCACGACCTAATCATCTATGCCTGAAAGCCACAAGCATGTCAAAATACGAGTAGCTCTGGCCAAGAAAAAATGAGTGAAGCACAGGCCTCACGAGCTTACCTCATGCATGCAGTAGAAAAACACGTGGTTATAGTCTATGCCATGAGGCCCAGATGTGGCCCATGACGCGACATCGTGCAAGTGCCTTAACACCTGCCTTACCTGGTCGAGGGTGTTGGTGCTAGAGCACCACGATCATTTGTTTTGATGATAACAAAACACGTGTTATTTAACATTTGCAATTTGAGTCCTAGATTTCAGGTCAATTGCAAATGTGGACGTGTTTAGACGGAGTTCGAGCTCGCATCCAGGACGGATTGGAGGAGCTTGAAGGAAAACAGAGGAGGTTCGCGTGGAGCGAAAGATTGAAGATGGAAGGAAATGAAGAATAGGATAGATTTCCTTCTTTTGTACTTGTTGTATTTTTCGTTTCTTTTGTTGCTCTTTATTTCCTTAGAAATTATGTTAAAGAGCCTCAAAGAACCCTAACAGTAGTCCTAGGAACACCGGCACAACCCTAGGATACTTAGGTTTTCTGTAGAATACTTAGAAAACCAATATAGGGTTCAAACAGAGTTTCCAGACGTCTAATTCCCAAATCAGACGTCTGATAAAGTATTTTAAGATGTCTGACTGTTATTTCAGACGTCTGATAACTGTTAGGCTGGACATAGTTAGTTCTGTCTGATGAAATCAGACGTCCAAACCTTAGACCAGACGTCTTAGGAGACGTCTGATGGATTTTCCAGACGTCCAATTAGTGGACCGTTGGCTGGCTTAGCGAACACTCAAGATTATGACCGTTAGAGCCTTATCAGACGTCCTTAGGCCTTTCCAGACGTCTGATAATTGACCGTTTTGCCTCGGCTGACCCAAAATCTCTTCTCAGAGATTTTCTAGCCGTTGCAACATTTGGAAATCAATTCCCACAGTAAAAGTTGGTTTCCAGACGTCCAGACATAGTGCCAGACGTCCTGTATGTCGTCTGATGGACTTGCGTAAAAACCCTATTTAGATCTGATCCAAGTCAGGGAGAGACCCGCCCAAAATCAGATGTCTGACCTTGGAATAAGACGTCTTAAAGTGAACTTCAAGACGTCTGATGCTAGAATTAGACGTCTGATAAGCCTGTCAGAACAATGATTGTTCCTGATTTCGGGCTGATTCACTTGGCTTTGTTCCCAACGGCTATAGAACCTTTCTTAAGCCTTCCAAAGCCTTCCTAAGGCCTCTATAAATAGAGGGGAGCCTTTACACACCAAGACACACCTAGAGAGACCAAGATACACAAGAAACAAGTTGTATTACACTTTCCACTCTCTTGTGTCCTAGCTAGCTCTTGCTCTCCAAGCTCAAGCACCATTCTCTTGAGAGCATCAAGCCGTTGCGCACCCGCTCTCCCGCCGTAGTTCACGAGAGCGAAGTTGCACCGTCGCGTGGCTCACGCACCGCGTCATCGTCGACGCACTCCTTGCAAAGGGGAGTTTCCTAAATCCTATAGAAGCTTAGGTTTATTACTTTGTTGGCTCTATAGGTTTGTTGTTTATTTTACCTTTGTCTTTTGGTTGGGTATTCGCTTTGCGAATTCCCGTCTCCTTCGTGGGACAAAATCCTTCTCGTGGAGAGAAGGGGTTGAGGAACGCTACCCTCGTACTTGTAGCGTGGTTGTACTGAGGTTGAATCACCCTCGTTTTAAAGTGATTCGTTTAGTGGATTTGATCAACTAGGTTGATCGGAAAATCCTAACTCGAGAGGGTTAGGTGGTGGTTTTCACCCGGTTTGGGTTTCCACCTAAAAACTTTTTGTGTACATTGTGTGATTGTCTTTTTGAGATTGCTTTATATTTCATTTACGCATTTTTTACGTCACACTGATAACACCCCTCCAAGTAGGGAAATTACATTTGGTATCAGAGCAGGTCTCGCAAAATCGGCGTTACAAACCGGCGAGGATCCAGATCATGGAGGGAAGCATAGCCGCAATCAGAATCTCCGAAGGGCAGTCCACCGTCCGACCACCCTATTTCGACGGGAGGGACTTCGGATATTGGAAGTTGAGGATGAAGACGTGGCTCCAAGCCACTGAATTTGAGGTATGGGGATGTTGCGAAACCCCATACGAGATCCCGAAGCGACCCCAAGGAGGCTACTCGTAGCTGCAGATTCAAGAGCTTTCACTCACCGCAAAGGCAATGAATGCCCTGTATTGCGCATTGAGTCTGAAGGAGTTCGAGAAAATCAAAGAGTGCACCACCGCCCACGAGATATGGAGGAGGTTGGAAGGCACTCATGAGGAGACAAGCTCGGAGGAAGAAGAAGAAGAAGAAACCGCTTGCTTTGGTTTCATGGCCAGAGGAACCAACAGCGACAGCGAAAGTGGAAGCGACGACAGCGACAACGAGGTAAATTTCAATTTACAAGAAGCTTTTAATGAACTATTTGAGATTAGTAAATCACTTAAAATAGAAAACAAAAGTATTAAAAAGAACCTTAGTTTTCTTAAAAATGAAAATGATAGGTTAGAAAAACAACTTAAGGACATAGAAGCTAGTCCTAAAAATGATAACCTATTTTTAGAAAATCATAAACTCATCAATGAAAATAATAAATTGATTGAGGAAAATGATAGTCTAAAGTTAGAAATCTATGATTTAAAGACTAAGATGCAAACTATAGAAAAAGAAATTGCATGTCTTAGGAAAAATTCTAACAAATTAATCAACAAAGTAGACAAGTTTTATAGCCCTAAGGTTGAGAAAGGATCTCCATCAAGGAGACCTTCTAACAAATCCGGATCCAAGCCCACTTGGATACCGAAAAAAGAATTAGAATCTTGTTTTGTAGGGTTCAGGGATAATTACAACATAAGGGACTGGACCTACAAGCTGAAGGCTGGTCAACTCGAGTTGGGAGAACCAAAGAGTAGACCAAGGAGGAGAACAAGAAGACCGACGAAACGGCGAACAAACGACGGACCCGCCGCACGTCGACCACCAGATTGGAGACCGGCGCCGATGCCCAAGCCTCCAAGCTACGGATGGGAGCCCCATCCGATGTGGCATCCACCACCACCATTCGGGCCATTTTATTGGCCATGGTAGGTGAGGTAAAATCCTTTACCCTATCTTTTTATCAGTAGCATTTAGATAGGGGGAGTTAAAAAATTTATGAGCTAATTGTCAATTTTTAAGGGGGAGAAATAAGGTAGCTAAATTTCCTTTAGTAAGGGGGAGAAAAATAATAGCTATCTTGTTGTTACAAAAAGGGGAGAATATTACCTTTGTTAAAATAAATTCATAGAAGAGCATGTTTTAAGGGGGAGTTATAGGAAATTTAAAATCAATCAAACCTTTTTGATAATGTCAAAAAGGGGGAGGATTTTTTTGTATTATTATTTACGGTTTTGTCATCATCAAAAAGGGGGAGATTGTTGGTGCTAGAGCACCACGATCATTTGTTTTGATGATAACAAAACACGTGTTATTTAACATTTGCAATTTGAGTCCTAGATTTCAAGTCAATTGCAAATGTGGACGTGTTTAGACGGAGTTCAAGCTCGCATCCAGGACGGATTGGAGGAGCTTGAAGGAAAACAGAGGAGGTTCGCGTGGAGCGAAAGATTGAAGATGGAAGGAAATGAAGAATAGGATAGATTTCCTTCTTTTGTACTTGTTGTATTTTTCGTTTCTTTTGTTGCTCTTTATTTCCTTAGAAATTATGTTAAAGAGCCTCAAAGAACCCTAACAGTAGTCCTAGGAACACCGGCACAACCCTAGGATACTTAGGTTTTCTGTAGAATACTTAGAAAACCAATATAGGGTTCAAACAGAGTTTCCAGACGTCTAATTCCCAAATCAGACGTCTGATAAAGTATTTTAAGACGTCTGACTGTTGTTTCAAACGTCTGATAACTGTTAGCCTGGACATAGTTAGTTCTGTCTGATGAAATCAGACGTCCAGACCTTAGACCAGACGTCTTAGGAGACGTCTGATGGATTTTCCAGACGTCCAATTAGTGGACCGTTGGCTGGCTTAGCGAACACTCAAGATTATGACCGTTAGAGCCTTATCAGACATCCTTAGGCCTTTCCAGACGTCTGATAATTGACCGTTTTGCCTCAGCTGACCCAAAATCTCTTCTCAGAGATTTTCTAGCCGTTGCAATGTTTGGAAATCAATTCCCACAGTAAAAGTTGATTTCCAGACGTCCAGACATAGTGCCAGACGTCCTGTATGTCGTCTGATGGACTTGCGTAAAAACCCTGTTTAGATCTGATCCAAGTCAGGGAGAGACCCGCCCAAAATCAGACGTCTGACCTTGGAATAAGACGTCTTAAAGTGAACTTCAAGACGTCTGATGCTAGAATTAGACGTCTGATAAGCCTGTCAGAACAATGATTGTTCCTGATTTCGGGCTGATTCACTTGGGCTTTGTTCCCAACGGCTATAGAACCTTTCTTAAGCCTTCCAAAGCCTTCCTAAGGCCTCTACAAATAGAGGGGAGCCTTTACACACCAAGACACACCTAAAGAGACCAAGATACACAAGAAACAAGTTGTATTACACTTTCCACTCTCTTGTGTCCTAGCTAGCTCTTGCTCTCCAAGCTCAAGCACCATTCTCTTGAGAGCATCAAGCTGTTGCGCACCCGCTCTCCTGCCGTAGTTCACGAGAGCGAAGTTGCGCCGTCGCGTGGCTCACGCACCGCGTCATCGTCGACGCACTCCTTGCAAAGGGGAGTTTCCTAAATCCTATAGAAGCTTAGGTTTATTACTTTGTTGGCTCTATAGGTTTGTTGTTTATTTTACCTTTGTCTTTTGGTTGGGTATTCGCTTTGCGAATTCCCGTCTCCTTCGTGGGACAAAATCCTTCTCGTGGAGAGAAGGGGTTGAGGAACGCTACCCTCGTACTTGTAGCGTGGTTGTACTGAGGTTGAATCACCCTCGTTTTAAAGTGATTCATTTAGTGGATTTGATCAACTAGGTTGATCGGAAAATCCTAACTCGAGAGGGTTAGGTGGTGGTTTTCACCCGATTTGGGTTTCCACCTAAAAGCTTTTTGTGTACATTGTGTGATTGTCTTTTTGAGATTGCTTTATATTTCATTTACGCATTTTTTACGTCACACTGATCACACCCCTCCAAGTAGGGAAATTACAGAGGGCACTATTTGACGTTCCCGGTTGCATGGGCACCTTGAAATGACCCGTCGCTTTTTTGTTGGATAGGACGTCTGGAGTGTTCGCCAGACGTCTAGATAGATGGCAGGACATCTGAAAGTAAGGAAAATCATACGTTCTTTTGCTTTCTGCGCGCATGCAACACACATGTGCTTCCCCCCCACCCCTCCGGCCTCCTCACCAAAATCCCTAATAACCATCTATTTAAACCCCCACACACCCATGCCACCCTCTCCATCACCACCAGTCGCCGCCACCTCCATCTTCTTCCCCCTGCCGGCGACCATCTTCGTCACCACCCCCTGCCACGAGCAAGAGAGCAGAGGAGAAGGAGAGAGGGAGAGAGTGTGATCGAGGGTGTGAGAAAGAGGGAAAGACCTCGAGGGAGCTCGTGCGCGAGGGGTGCCTTGCTGCGGATGCGACGGAGCGAGCTCGGTGGAGCTCGAGGAGGAGGAGCTCGAGGGGAGAAGATCAAGAGGGAGAAGCTCGAGAGGGAGCTGCAGGAGCTCGGAGAAGCTCGAGGGGAGGAGCTCGAGAAGGAGCCGTAGGAGATCGGAGGAGCTCATGTGGGAGGAGTCATGGATGCGTGCGAGGAGGAGGAGCTCGCAGGCAGAAGCCTCAGCCTCCTGCAGCAACTGGAGGCGCTACTACAGCTCCTGCAGGAGAGCTCACGAAGGAGATAATGTCGCGAGGAGTTCTGCGTACTGGATCTTTTCCAGTATCAGACGTCTGGAGCATCTACCAGACGTCTAAAGCAACAATGCGACGTCTAGAGCTGAAGTTGGACATCTGAAAGCACGTTTCGTGCTGAGGTACGTGTTTCTGCACAGGTTCCAGCCATGCAGATGGGACCTTAGTTGATTTTGGGTTTGTGCATTTGTACACAGGTGCAAAGCGTTGGAAAGGCACACGATGCACCCTTTGAGGTACTTTTGGACATCTGACTGTACTCCCAGACGACCAGAAGGAGAGTTTGATGTCTAAGACTCCCCTCAGACGATCATGGAAGGATCCGAACATCCGAGGAAGCTACAGGAAACATAGGGTGAGTTATGACATCTTTTAAGACATCTGGGCCTAGTCCCAAACGTCTGATTTTGGGCAGTATGCGCGTTTTTTGCCCGTTTATGGCCCAAACGAAATCGAGTTTTCGCAAATGAAGTACCATTATTTTCCATTCGAGTTTCTCTATGTATTAGTGTCGAGTTTATACTGTTTTGAACTCATCTGATGTGAATTAGTCACTAGTATAGGTTACTAGCCTGTAGCCTGTTCGAGGCCTGTGGAGAAGATAGGACCTGCAGTTCTAGCCCCCATTCCTCCTGTGTTTCTCGATAGAGTGGTTTGCTTTTAATATTAAGATTTAATCAAACAAAATGCATTTTTAGAATAACTTAATTGAACCCTGAGACATGAAATGAACCCTAGGACAGAAACGAACGAATGTTGGTTGAGCTACACTGTTTCCTTGAGATGCATGTTAAACCAACTTGCTAGCAAATATATTAGTTTATTGATGTGATGCTTTCTCAGTTAGTAAAACATGAGCTACCTATTATACGAATGAAACCCGTAATGTGAATAGTGAGATTTGAATGTTGGAAAATGGAATGAAAGGAATACAAGCATGAACCCTACGGGGAATTAGGAGAAGAACTTTTGTATATGGAAAGAACCTAGTAAGTATAAGGGAAGTGAGCTGGCCCTTGTGTACCTGGTACCAAGGAGAGCAACTGTCCCTTTAGTGTAGAAGGGAGCTACCCGCCCCTTTGGGTTAAGACCCAGGGTTAGGCCTAGTCACTTTACATCGACTTCTGTTTGGCCCTCTTGTACGTGGTACCAAAGTGAGCTACTTAGTGTAGGGAGGGAGCTAGCCGCCCCACAGGGCCCGGGGTTAGGACTAGCCGCCCTACACCGACTCTTGTTAGGTCCACTGGGCAAATCGGGATAGTCAGACAAGGGTACGTGGACTGTGGAGGGAGGAGACCCCTGTTCTATTCTAAGGGGTGAGACTCCTGTTCTGAGAGGGCAAGGCCCTATGCTATTCCGTGTTATACGTTTAGGCCTACCCATTAGTGGAAACGACTGACCGTGTGCCAGTGCGAGGTAGCTACCTGTGCATTTATCGTGCGTGCCGTAGTCACTGCTACATTGCGACCGTGACCTCGAGGTGGTTGACTGGGTGTAGGACTACCACGTGAGACTCTCCCGACTACGAGAACACCACGTGTACATCCTACAACACGGGAAAGGCTACAATCAAGATCGTTCCCTTGAGGAACAGACAAGATCAAGAAATAGCCAAATGAATAAAAGAACAAACAAATTAAAACCACTTGGTTAAGCTAAATGACATTGAAAAATTAATTAGTTGTTTGTCTTAATTGCATGAAAATGGCTTAATTACCACTCTACTCAACGTTAGCTAACTACGAAATTTTATAACCTTATTTAGGTTAGGTAGTTGAGCAGCCAGCACCACCGACTGCAGAGGGAGCTAGGCCCAGTGGAGCCCAGCTTTAGCTGTTGTCATTTTTGTTCCGGCACGTTCTTTTGTTGTAGTAGTGAGTATTTGTCATATGTAATACTTTTTTTGCTATATTTCCGCTATATTTTCCACTGTAGTAGTTGTGATGGCCTGTACTATTATGAGACATTTCATTTTGTTTCCCTTACTATCTCTGTATTATTTTCTACTTAGTTACATTGTGCTTGTGGTTGTGGGATAGTTTTTTATTTCGATTATTTCTCGTTGGACGACTAGGTCTTGGGATTAGTCGAGACGGGCCGATCTCAGGTCCTGTAGGGATCTGGGATTGGGTCATAACAAGATGGTATCAGAGCAAGGTCGTTCAAGAAATGAATCAAATGGTCTGAAAAATAGCCACTCACAGGCATGTAACTAGGATAGCCATCACAACATATCGCTTTGATCTTTGCTTTCAAGTCTTACCTCTTGATATAATCTGTTATCTTTGATAATTCCTACTCTTTTTCTTGTGTCTCCTTGTAGGAGATGCCTCGTTGGGGAGTTCTCGAGGCAGGCTGCAGATGTGGCTGTGGGCGGGGTCGAAGGGGCGGACGTGCCGGACCTGAGGCACCAGACAACCCACCTCTCCCTCTGGGCATCCAGGCTCAGGATCTCGCCTAGCTGATCCAAGATATCATACAAGAGGAGCTCCAGCAGCTTCCTCGGCCACCCCTCCCTGAGGACGTGGAGGGAGAGTCCTCCGTGGGACAGGGGAACCGCCGCAGCGCCGTACGAGCTGGAGGGGGAGAGAGTGATCCTCCACCACCCCCACCACCCTTAGACACTTCTAAGCACGAGCCCTCCTTGCTTGGAGGCATACCTATTCCCCTAGTGTAGCTCCACCACGAGCTTTTCGACCAATTCCGGAAGATGAAGCCCCCCTCCTTCAAGGGGGATGAGAGCCTGTCTGAGGCAGAGGACTAGCTGGAGCAAATAGAGAAGGTGTTCGACACCCTCCACCCTCCTGCAGAGTGACACGTGGCCTTTGCCACGTACCAGTTGGAGAGTGCAGCCCACAGGTGGTGGAGGGCAGTCAGAGGCCAGGAGGGGAGAGAGCCAACGTGGGACCAATTCGTGGCTCTCTTCTGCGAGCAGTACTTTCCACAGACCTAGCAAGATCAAAGGCGGGAGTTCCACAGTCTTCGTCAGGGGGCGATGACAGTTAATGCGTACCGCACGTGTTTCCTGGAGCTATCATGCTTCGCCCTGACAGTTGTGTCTACTGAGGAGGAGCGCCTATGGAGGTTTACTGAGGGGCTCCAACCTGCGATTCGAGGGTATGTGAAACCCCTAAAGTTACCCACTTTCTCTCGTGTGGTTGAGGTGACTGTGACTTATGAGGAAACCAACTCGACCGCACGAGACACTGATGCCAGACGAAAGAGGCCCTACCAACCAAAGTACTCATAGGGTCGTCGGGAGAGGAGGCACACGGTAGCCGCAGGAGAGTCGTCTCATTCTACGAGGCCACTAGTGGTCTTTGGGGGCCCCAGATAGGGGCCAGCTGCCAGCACCAAACCCCCGCCCAGCCACCACCAGGGAGCAACAGATGGAGGAAGTCGTGCCCCTCTCTACTACCAGTGTGGCCAGCCGGGCCACATCAGGAGGGACTACCCATCTAGGGCCAGAGCACAGCAGATGCTCCCCGCACCGAGCGTTGGAGGTTGAGCTGGTGGCCACGGTCACCAAGCACGTGGAGGAGGACAGTAGTCACTAGGAGGGTACCGGCCAGCTGCTGCTCGCCCGACCCAAAGCGTGGCCGCTTCGTCTGCGCCCAGGGCTGAGGGGCGTATCAACGCCCTAACACACAGAGACGCCAGGGCTTCAGGTTCTGTGGTGGTAGGTATGGTTACCATTTCTGGCAGATTAGTTATGTTCTTTTCAATTGTAGTGCCACACATTCTTTTGTCTCCTCGAGTTTTACCGTCAGTTTGGGGTCAGGCAATGTACTGTTAGAGGTTTCGTTCCTAATTAGTAGGCCAAGTGGATAGTTGTTCATAGCAGAGGAGGTCTTTACAGACTGTGAGGTCGCTATAGGGGTACATAGTCTTTCTGCCAACTTGATAGTAATCCCAATGGAGGACTTTGGCATGATCCTAGGGATGGACTAGTTGTCCGCTTATCACGCCTTGGTGGACTATTTTGGGAGGAAAATTATCTTCTCCATATCAGAGTTGCCTCCCTTTGAGTTTCACGGCTAGCCGGTGGACGGAGGTTTCAGGTGCATCTCCGCGCTTCGGGAAGCGAAGCTTTTAGGCCAAGGGTATGAGGGCTTCTTAGCTTGTGTGGTAGCAGAGCCTAGCCCCATGGCTGACTTTCAGAGTATCCCAGTGGTCTGCGAGTACCCTGACGTTTTCCCAAAGGAGCTGCCAGGACTACCGCTTGATCGTGAGATCGAGTTTGAGATCTCACTAGTACCGGGGACCAGCCCCATTTCTACTACACCGTACAGGATGGCACCACTGGAGCTGTAAGAGCTCAAGTCACAGTTACAGGACCTGTTGGAGAAGGGCTTTGTGAGGCCCAGTGTGTCCCCGTGGGGAGCCCCTGTGTTGTTTGTAAAGAAGAAGGACAGCACCCTGCGACTTTGTGTCAACTACCGATAGCTAAATCGGGCCACCGTCAAGAATAAGTACCTGCTGCCACGTATCAATGACCTCTTGACCAGTTGAGGGATGCTACAGTGTTCTCTAAGATAGATCTGAGGTTAGGTTACCACCAGATGAGGATCAAGGAGACCAACGTCTCCAAGACAGCCTTTCGTACTCGGTATGGGCACTACGAGTTCTTGGTCATGCCATTTGAGCTGATCAACGCCCTCGCTGCTTTCATAGACATGATGAACCGTGTTTTCATATCGTACTTTGACCAGTTTGTGGTGGTGTTCATCGACGACGTCCTAGTCTACTCTCGGGATCAGGCACAGCATGGATAGCATTTACGTATGGTCCTAGATACCTTGAGAGGATGCAGGCGTATGTCAAGTACAGCAAGTGCGAGTTTTAGCTAAGATAGGTGACTTTCTTGGGCCACATAATTTCAGGAGATGGATTGGCTGTGGATCCAGCCAAGGTTGAGGCCGTGCTCAAGTGGGAGAGACCACGCATAGTAACAGAAATATGCAACTTTTTGGGATTGGTAGGCTACTACAGGCAGTTTATCAGAGGGTTCTCTCAGATCGCGCATCTTATAACTCAGCTGACCTGGAAGGACGTGCCCTTTTCCTAGACCGACGAGTGCGAGGTGTGCTTTCAGCAGTTGAAGGAGAGACTGACTTCAGTTCATGTGCTTACCATCCCAGACAGCAGTGGCTGGTTCGTGGTTTTCATCGACGCTTCGTTGTAGGGGTTGGGTGGTGTGCTCATGCAGCTAGGTCACATTGTTGCTTACGCTTCGCGACAACTAAAGCCCCATGAGCATAACTTCCCCACCCATGATTTAGAGCTGGCAGTAGTTGTCTTCGCACTGAAAACATGGAGGCATTACCTGTATGGTGAGACATTCGAGCTCTTCACAGACCAACAGAGCCTCAGGTACCTGTTTGACCAAAAGAAGCTCAACATGAGACAGAGACGTTGGTTAAAGCTCCTGAAGGACTACGACTGCAGTATCCTACCACCCAAGGAAGGCCAATGTGGTGGCCAACACCTTGAGCCAGAAGGCACCCGCCCACTTGGCCAGCTTGCTAGCACAGAGTTGGAGACTCATGGAGGAGGTGGGCAGTTGGCAACACCGAGAGTCACGGAGTTACTGTGGGGCAGTGACAGTGACGCGGCAGGCATGACCAGAGATGATAGACCTCATCATTGCGGGGCAGATAGCCGATCCGTACTTATAGACATTGCGAGATAGGGTGTTGACAAGGGACCCAGGAGACTTTTCCTTCTCAGATGAGATATTGTGCATGAGGGGATGCCTATGCATTCCTAAAGACGAGGAGTTGTTGAGAGAGCTCCTGACTGAGGCGCATGGGTCCCGGTTCACCATACATCCTGGAAATACAAAGATGTACCATGATCTGCGACGCGATTTCTAGTGTAGAGGAATGAAGTAGGATGTTGGAGAGTTTGTCCAGCAGTGCTTGGTACGCCAACAGGTGAAGGTCGAGCACCAGAGGCTTGTAGGGCCATTACAGCCACTTCCTATGCCAGAGTGGAAGTGGGAGAGTATCACCATGGACTTGGTGGTGGGTCTACCAATTACCCAGAGGGGACATGACACAGTTTGGGTGATAGTAGACCGGTTGACGAAGATGGCATGGTTCCTACCGATCTGAGTCACCTTTGGGCAAGCACATCTAGCAGAGCAATACATTAGAGATGTGGTGTGTTACGAACGGGCGCTCCAGACGTCTTTTAAGACGTCTGGGAGGTGGCCCAGACGTCGTGCCAGACATCTGGAATCACTTACAGACGTATGACCAGACGTCTGAGATCATTTCCAGACGTCTGGAAATCGGTTATTTTGGCACGCTGCTGTTCGTCTGCGCGCCTGAGCACGCAGACCTGCGTTTTCTCTCTCTCTCCCTCTTTTTCCCTCTCTCCTGCGGCTGCAGATGCCTCGCCGCGTTCTCTCTCTCCTCGCGCGGCCATAAAAGGGCCATGCCTCTCCCTCACTCCCGTCACCTCCGCCTCCTTCCTCTTCTCCTTAAGCTAGTGCGCGAGAGCGTGCGCGAGAGCGAGCGCGAGGGTGCAGCGGCGGCGGCGACAGCCACGGCGGGTGCAGGAGGAGGTGCTGTGCGAGGGAGGAAGCGCTCGGCCGTGAGGGCGAGCTCGCCGGGGCTGCTAGGGCCGGCCGGCGGGGGGCGCAGCGGGCGCGGAGCGACGTGGGAGGACTGCTGCGGCTCGAGCAGCAGGTGGAGCACTCGCAGCGTGGCCGTGCGTCGCGAGCGGAGGGCGAGTGGCGGCCTAGTTCTGGAAAATTTTCCAGAATCAGACATCTGTGCTTCTAGCCAGACGACTGGAACGACGTCTGGAAGACAGTCCAGACGTCTGAAAGGTGAGTTCTTCCGTCTTCTTCCTTCCCTTCGATTGACCGTACTAAGAGAGAGAGGAAATGGGTACACGCAGGGTCGGAGATTCGCACCCAACGCGAATCAGACGTCTGGCTCCAGTGCCAGACGGCGGGAACGACTTCCAGACGTCCTGGGTGACCATCGGACGTCTGGGAACTAGGCCAGACGATCCCGTAGGCTTCTGGACGTCTGAGAGCCCACGCAGAGCGAGGTAATTCCCTGATCCACTTTTTAAGACGTCTGGAAGAAGTTCCAGACGTCTGATTTTACACTATTTCGTCGTTTTCGACCCGTTTCGGGCCCGTTCGGGCTCCGTTTTCCACATTTCGAGTTGCATTCTTTTCGGAATTACATCATCTACCTGTCTACAGTAGCTGTATACTATTTTGAGAAGTTCCCTGTGTTTGATCCTTGTGATAGGACCTCGTTCCGTTGCAGTCTCGGGGGTTGCGGAGGCACGCGGGATTCCCGACCACACCCCCAGTTCGCCTGTTGTAACCGGTAGAGTGGCTTTAAGTATAATCTGTTAAATTATGAAACCATAAATAGAACCTAGGACATTGCATGAATCCTAGGAATGAGAAATAGATTGAATGGTAGATTCCTAGGGTGTTGCATGAATCCTAGGGCTGGAAAACTAGATTGTATGATAGATCCTAGGATATGGCATGAATCCTAGGATGGGAAAACTAGTGGAATGTATGAATACTGCAGTCTTGGAAAATGTGGAAAGGAAATAATAGCTGCCTGTGAATTGAATTAACAGCTGCCTATTATGAATAAATGAACATGATTAAGAGTATGGGATGTATGAACGTGAAACTGGAATGGTGAAACTGGAATGTCCTGAGTTAAAGAGCTGGAACCCTACGGGAAATTAGGAGTAGAACTCCTGGAAAGTGAATGGAATAGAATTGAGGAAGTGAGCTGGCCCTTGAGTACGGAGTACCAAGGAGAGCGACTGTCCCCCCTGTTTAGTGCAGAGCGGAGCCAGCTGCCCCAGGGACCCGGGGTTAGGACTGGCCACTCTGTACCGACTTGCTGGCCCTCATGTACGTAGTACCGAAGAGAGCTACTAGTGTAGGGAGGTACTAGCTACCCCACGGGCCTCGGGGTTCTGCTAGCCTCCCACACCAACTTGTTAGGCCCACTAGGGCAAACCAGGGTAGTCAGGCGAGGGTGTGCGGATTGTGGAGGGGCAAGGCCCCTGTTTGGTTACTGTGGAGGGGTTGGACCCCTGTTACTGAGAGGGCTCTGCCCTATACTGGTTCCGTGCTGTGCTTTGGGCGCACCCGTTAACGGAAACGACTGACCGCGTGCCAGTGCAAGTTAGCTACCCGTGCATTTACCGCGCTTGTCGTAGTCACTGTTACGTCTGTCAGTGACCTTGGGGTGGTTGACTAAGAGTAGGATCACCACGGGGGACTCTCCCAGCCAAGAGAGCACCACGTGCTACTTCTACTGTTCGGAAAAGACTGCAATCAAGATCGTTCCCACGAGGAACATTCGAGATCAAGTGAAGGATCTGAGAAATAGATAAATTGTGAAACAATAGAAAGACGTAAATAAAGGAAGAAAGAAAATTTAAAACAGCTACTGTACACTTTACTGTTTCTTTAGTTTAGCTGCCACTCTACTCAGCGTTTTGCTGACGTGTTACACTCGTTACCTTTCAGGACCAGGTGTTGAGCAGCCAGGGTCAGCGGCTGCAGAGGACGCTGGGCCGAGTAGGGTCCAGTAGAGTTACCACTATTCTCTTGTACCTCTTTTTGTTCCGTTATAGTGAGTAGTTCTTGTTTCCGCTGTACTTTTCTTTACCTGCAGTTCATATTATTTTATGAATGTTGTTCTACTGTTCTGGTGGTATATACTGTAGTGGTTTCTTTCCTTACTGCTGTATTTCCTTACTGTTAGTTATATTCATGCTGAATGTGATTTATTTTACTGCTCTTTTGGTTACTTCCTCGTTGGACGACTAGGTCTTGGGATTAGTCGAGTCGGTCCGGTTCTCGTGTCTCATAGGGACTTGGGAATCGGGTCGTTACAAGATGGTATCAGAGCAAGGTCGTCCCGAGAAGTGAATCAACTGATTGGAAAATAACCAATTCACATGTCTATAACTAGAGTAGCCACCACAACATATCTTTTTACATGAGCTCTTAGACATTTCCGTTCGGTATCTTTCCGTAGTGACGTGTTCTGTTTTGTTTCGCGTCTCCTTGCAGGAGATGCCTCGTCGTGGGACCAGTGAGGCGGGCCGCGGGCGCGGCCGAGGACGAGGTCGGTGAGGTGGGCGTGCCGTTACCGACACCCCAGTGGACCAGCCACTACTCCCGGGCATCCAGGCCCAAGACCTCGCCCGGCTGATACGAGACATTGTACGTGAGGAGCTCCACCCATCGCCCCGAGCACCTCACCCTGGGGTTGCGGAGGGGGAGTCCTCTGTGGGACCACTCGACGGACGCGGCACTGGACACGGGGGAGGGGATGGGCCACCGCAGCCCCCACCTTCCTCCGATACTTCCGTGCACGAGGCACCTTCGCCTGGAGGTGCACCAGCACCTCCCCTACAGCGCCACTTCGAGCTCTTCGGGCAGTTCCGGAAGCTGAAGCCCCCCTCCTTCAAGGGGGATGAGGACCCGACCGAGACTGAGGAGAAGATTTTCGACACCCTTCGCCCCCCGGTGGACTGCCGCGTGGCCTTTGCCACGTACCAGCTGGAGAGTGCGGCACACAGGTGGTGGAGGGCGGTCCGGGGATAGGAGAGGGACAAGCCGACCTGGGACCGGTTCGTCGCCCTCTTCTGCGAGCAATACTTCCCCCAGACGTGGCAGGACCAGAGGAGGCGGGAGTTCCACACTCTCCCCAAGGGACGATGACCGTGAGCGCGTACTGCACGCGTTTCCTGGAGCTGTCCCGCTTTGCAACGACAGCGGTAGCTACTGAGGAGGAGCGCCTTTGGAGGTTCACCAAAGGGGCTCCGGCCTGCGATTCAGGGGTATGTCAAACCCCTGAAGCTGCCTACGTTTTCGAGGGTGGTGGAGGCAGCTATGACTTACGAGGAGACCAACCAGTCCGCGCGACACTGACGGCGGGCAGAAGAGGCCCTTTCAGCCAGACTTTTCACAGGGCCGGCGAGAGAGGAGACACGTGGCGTCCGCAGGAGAACCGTCACATTTTACAGGGCCATCAGTGGCCTTTGGGGGCCCTCGACAGGGGCCAGTCGCCAGCACCGGACCCCCGCCCAGCCGACAGCAGGGACCCACTGAGGGCGGGAGTTGAGTTCCCCTCTGTTACCAATGTGGCCAGCCGGGACACATCATGAGGGACTGCCCGTCTAGGGCGGGAGGTCAGCAGATACTTCCCGCGCAGAGCACTGGAGGGCGCGCAAGAGGCCGCGGTTCCCAGGAGCGAGGAGGAGGACAGCAGCCGCGAGGAGGGTACCGGCCAGCACCTACCCGTCCAACGCAGGGTGTGGCTGCTTCGTCCGCACCTAGAGCTGAGGGGCGTATCAACGCCCTAACACACAGGGATGCCAGAGCTTCGGGATCGGTGGTAGCAGGTATGGTTTCAGTTTCCGGCAAACTCGCTTACACGCTTTTCGATTCCGGCGCTACGCACTCGTTTGTCGTAACCAATTTCGCAGTTAGTTTGGACCGGGATTATACACTGTTAGAGAATCCGTTCGTAATCAGAGGTCCGAGTGGTCAGCTGTTTGTAGCTGAGGAGGTGTACATGGATTGCGAGGTCAGCGTCGGGGGACATAGCCTGCCAGCTAACCTGATTATGTTACAGATGGAGGACTTTGGAGTGATTCTGGGGATGGATTGGCTGTCCGCTTACCACGCCTTGGTGGACTATTTTGAGGGGAAGATCGTCTTCTCCATTCCAGAATTGCCTTCTTTCGAGTTTCACGGACAGCCAGTGGACGGAGGTTTCAGGTGCATTTCGGCACTTCGGGCGGTGAGACTTTTGAGCCAGGGGTGTGAGGGTTTCCTAGCTTGTGTGGTGGCAGAGCCCAGCCCTGTGGCAGACTTCCAGAGCATCCCGGTGGTCAGAGAGTACCCGGACGTGTTTCCAGACGAGTTACCAGGACTACCGCCCGAGCGTGAGATCGAGTTTGAGATCTCACTAGTACCAGGGACTAGCCCCATCTCCACCGCGCCATATAGGATGGCACCGCTTGAGCTACGAGAGCTCAAGTCTCAGTTACAGGACCTTTTGGAGAAAGGTTTCGTGAGGCCCAGCGCGTCTCCCTGGGGAGCCCCGGTACTGTTTGTGAAGAAGAAGGATGGTACCCTACGCCTTTGTGTGGACTACCGACAGCTGAATAGGGTCACCATCAAGAACAGATATCTGCTGCCGAGGATCGACGACTTGTTTGACCAATTGCGGGGTGCCACGGTGTTTTCCAAGATCGACTTGAGGTCTGGATACCACCAGTTGAGGATCAGGGAGACCGACGTCTCCAAGACAGCTTTCCGCACCCGGTACGGACACTACGAGTTTTTGGTCATGCCGTTTGGGCTGACCAATGCCCCCGCTGCTTTCATGGATCTGATGAACCGAGTGTTTAGACCGTACTTGGACCAGTTCGTGGTGGTTTTCATAGACGATGTACTCGTCTATTCTAGAGATCGGAAGCAGCACGGACAGCATTTGCGGATGGTTCTGGACACTCTGAGACGACGCAGGCTGTACGCCAAGTACAGCAACTGCGAGTTCTGGTTGAGGGAGGTGAC
Organism: Thalassia testudinum; assembly: GCA_037157565.1. Classification (NCBI taxonomy): domain Eukaryota; kingdom Viridiplantae; phylum Streptophyta; class Magnoliopsida; order Alismatales; family Hydrocharitaceae; genus Thalassia; species Thalassia testudinum. The sequence goes on from JAZHRO010000049.1 coordinate 28,178,124, forward strand.
CTTCTTAGGTCATGTGATCTCTGGAGACGGCTTGGCGGTGGACCCAGCCAAGGTCGAGGCAGTACTCAGGTGGGAGAGACCGCGTTCAGTCACTGAGATTCGCAGTTTCCTGGGACTTGCAGGCTACTACAGACGATTCATCAGAGGATTTTCACAGATTGCGAATCCTATGACACAGTTGACCCGAAAGGACGTGCCCTTCGCGTGGACAGACACCTGTGAGGCGTGTTTTCTGGAGCTGAAGGAGAGGTTGACCTCGGCTCCCATGCTCACCATCCCTGACAGTAGTGGCGGGTTCGTTGTGTACACGAACACCTCCTTGCAGGGGTTAGGAGGTGTGCTCATGTAGAGGGGTCACGTTGTCGCTTATGCTTCGCGACAACTGAAGCCCCATGAGCATACCTACCCTACCCACGACCTAGAGTTGGTAGTTGTTGTCTTCGCGCTGAAGACTTGGAGGCACTGCTTGTACGGTGAGACCTTCGAAATTTTCACAGATCGCAAGAGCCTCAGATACCTTTTTTATCGGAAGGAGCTCAACATGAGACAGAGACGTTGGTTGGAGCTCCTGAAGGACTACGACTGCAGCATCTCCTACCACCAGGGAAAGGCCAATGTGGTGGCTGACGCCTTTAGCCGTAAGGCTCCCGCACACTTGGCCAGTCTACAGTTACAGAGTTGGAGCCTTTTGGAGGAGGTGGGCAGTTGGCGACCTCTAGAGTTACGAGGGTACTGTGGGGCAGTGACGGTGACACGGCAGACTAAGCCAGAGCTGATAGACCCCATCATCACAGGATAGATGGCCGATCCGTACTTGCAATCCTTGCACGACAGAGTACTGTCGGGAGACCCGGGGGACTTCTCTTTCACAGACCAGGTGCTGCGCTTGAGGGGACGGTTGTGCATTCCCAGAGACGAGGAGCTGTTGAGAGAGCTCCTGACTGAGGCACACGGTTCCAGATTCACCATACATCCCGGAAACAAGAAGATGTACCACGACTTGAGACGCGAGGATGAAGCGGGATGTGGGTGAATTCGTGCAGCAGTGCTTAGTGTGCCAGCAGGTGAAAGCCGAGCATCAGAGGCCTACAGGGCCGCTACAGCTGCTTCCAGTGCCAGAGTGGAAGTGGGAGAGCATCACCATGGACTTGGTGGTGGGCTTACCTGTTACCCAGCGGGGACACGATGCAGTCTGGGTAATAGTGGATAGACTGACGAAGATGGCGCGATTCTTGCCGATCCGAGTCACTTTGGGACCAGCACAGTTGGCAGAGAGGTATATCCGTAATGTGGTACGACTACACGGAGTTCGCGGGAGATCGTATCCGACCGGGATACCCGCTTTACGTCCCAGTTTTGGGCTGAGTTTTAGCAGACCTTGGGGACGCGGTTAAGGTTTTGTACGGCTTACCACCCCCAGACGGACGGACGGTCTGAGCGCATGATACAGACACTTGAGGACCTTTTGCGTGCCTGTGTACTGGACTGGAGGGGCTCTTGGGAGGAGCACCTGCCCCTGGCGAAGTTTGCATACAACAACAGTTATCACTTGAGCATCGGCATGGCTCCCTACAAGGCTCTGTACGGACGGAAGTGTACGGCACCCTTGAGTTGGGTTGAGGTCGGGACCAAGTGGGAGGTCGGCCCCAAGTTGATCCGGCAGAGTCAGGAGGTAGTCGAGCAGATCCACAGGCGACTCTGCACTGTCAGGAGCAGACAGAAGAGCTACGCGGATCAGAGACGAAGAGAGGTGCAGTTTGAGGTTGGGGACCACGACTTTCTTCGTGTTTCGCCCATGAAGGGCCTGCAGCGGTTTGGGGTGAGAGGGAAGCTCGCGCCGAGGTTTGTGGGGCCCTTTGAGGTCCTGAAGCGGGTTGGACCCGTTGCTTACAGGCTTACCCTCCCCCCGCAGCTTTCTGGTGTGCACGGCATGTTCCACGTGTCCAACCTCAGGAAGTACGTAGCCGATCCCAGTCACGTACTGAGTCACGAGAGCGTCGAGGTGGGCGACGACCTGACCTACCCCGAGCGGCCAGTGCAGATTCTAGACCGTGCTGTCCGCAGTTTGAGATGAAAGCAAGTACCCCTGGTAAAGGTTTTGTGGAGGAGCCAGCGGTACGAGGAGGCTACCTGGGAGCCTGAGGCGGCAATGCGGGAGCGGTACCCGGAACTCTTCGCGAGTACGTCTTTTCAGGCCGGCTTCGGTCCTCTTTAAGTTTGTTATGGTTTTTATGACGTTTTCCCGCACCCTAGTTAGCGCAAGTTTCGGGGACGAAACTTCCTTTGAGTTTGTTATATTGTTACGAACAGGCGCTCCAGACGTCTTTTAAGACGTCTGGGAGGTGGCCCAGACGTCGTGCCAGACGTCTGGAATCACTTACAGACGTCTGACCAGACATCTGGGATCATTTCCAGATGTCTGAAAATCGATTATTTTGGCACGCTGCTGTTCTCTCTCTCCCTCTTTTTCCCTCTCTCCTGTGGCCGCAGACGCCTCTACCGCATTCTCTCTCTCCTCCTCGCGCGACCTTAAAAGGGTCACGCCTCTCCCTCACTCCCGTCACCTCCGCCTCCTTCCTCTTCTCCTTTAGCTAGTGCGCGAGAGCGTGCGCGAGAGCGAGCGCGAGGGTGCAGCGGCGGCGGCGATAGCCGCGGCGGGTGCGGGAGGAGGTGCTGCGCAGGGGAGGAAGCGCTCGGCCGTGAGGGCAAGCTCGCCGGGGCTGCTAGGGCCGGCCGGCGAGGGGCGCAGCGGGCGCGAAGCGACGTGGGAGGACTGCTGCGGCTCGAGCAGCAGGCGGAGCACTCGCAGCGCGGCCATGCGTTGCGAGCAGAGGGCGAGTGGCGACCTAGTTCTGGAAAATTTTCCAGAATCAGACGTCTGAGCTTCTAGCCAGACGATTGGAACGACGTTTGGAAGACTGTCCAGACGTCTGAAAGGTGAGTTCTTCCGTCTTCTTCCTTCCCTTCGATTGACCGTACTAAGAGAGAGAGGAAATGGGTATGCGCAGGGTCGGAGATTCGCATCCAATGCGAATCAGACGTCTGGCTCCAGTGCCAGACGGCGGGAACGACTTCCAGACGTCCTGGGTGACAATCGGACGTCTGGGAACTAGGCCAGACGCCCCCACAGGCTTCTGGACGTTTGAGAGCCCACGCAGAGTTAGGTAATTCCCTGATCCACTTTTTAAGACGTCTGGAAGAAGTTCCAGACGTCTGATTTTACACTATTTCGTCGTTTTCGACCCGTTTCGGGCACGTTCGGGCTCCGTTTTCCACATTTCGAGTTGCGTTCTTTTCGGAATTACATCCTCTACCTGTCTACAGTAGCTATATACTATTTTGAGAAGTTCCTTGTATTTGATCCTTGTGATAGGACCCGGTTCCGTTGCAGTCTCGGGGGTTACGGAGGCACGCGGGATTCCCGACCACACCCCCAGTTCGCCTGTTGTAACCGGTAGAGTGGCTTTAAGTATAATCTGTTAAATTATGAAACCATAAATAGAACCTAGGATATTGCATGAATCCTAGGAATGAGAAATAGATTGAATGGTAGATTCCTAGGGTGTTGCATGAATCCTAGGGCTGGAAAACTAGATTGTATGATAGATCCTAGGATATGGCATGAATCCTAGGATGGGAAAACTAGTGGAATGTATGAATACTGCAGTCTTGGAAAATGTGGAAAGGAAATAATAGCTGCCTGTGAATTGAATTAACAGCTGCCTATTATGAATAAATGAACATGATTAAGAGTATGGGATGTATGAACGTGAAACTAGAATGGTGAAACTGGAATGTCCTGAGTTAAAGAGCTGGAACCCTACGGGGAATTAGGAGTAGAACTCCTGGAAAGTGAATGGAATAGAATTGGGGAAGTGAGCTGGCCCTTGAGTATGGAGTACCAAGGAGAGCGACTGTCCCCCCTGTTTAGTGCAGAGCGGAGCCAGCTGCCCTAGGGACCCGGGGTTAGGACTGGCCACTCTGTACCGACTTGCTGGCCCTCGTGTACGTAGTACCGAGGAGAGCTACTAGTGTAGGGAGGTACTAGCTACCCCACGGGCCCCGGGGTTCTGCTAGCCTCCCACACCGACTTGTTAGGCCCACTGGGGCAAACCAGGGTAGTCAGGCGAGGGTGCGCGGACTGTGGAGGGGCAAGGCCCCTGTTTGGTTACTGTGGAGGGGTTGGACCCCTGTTATTGAGAGGGCTCTGCCCTGTACTAGTTCCGTGCTGTGCTTTGGGCGCACCCGTTAACGGAAACGACTGACCGCGTGCCAGTGCGGATTAGCTACCCGTGCGTTTACCGCGCGTGCCATAGTCACCGTTACATATGTCAGTGACCTTGGGTGGTTGGCTGAGAGTAGCACCACGTGCTACTTCTACTGTTCGGAAAAGACTGCAATCAAGATCGTTCCCACGAGGAACATTCGAGATCAAGTGAAGGATCTGAGAAATAGATAAATTGTGAAACAATAGAAAGACGTACATAAAGGAAGAAAGAAAATTTAAAACAGCTACTGTACACTGTACTGTTTCTTTAGTTTAGCTGCCACTCTACTCAGCGTTTTGCTGACATGTTACACTAGTTACCTTTCAGGATCAGCTGTTGAGCAGCCAGGGTCAGCGGCTGCAGAGGACACTGGGCCGAGTAGGGTCCAGTAGAGTTACCATTGTTCTCTTGTACCTCTTTTTGTTCCGTTATAGTGAGTAGTTCTTGTTTCCGTTGTACTTTTCTTTAGCTGCAGTTCATATTATGTTATGAATGTTGTTCTACTGTTGTGGTGGTATATACTGTAGTGGTTTCTTTCCTTACTACTGTATTTCCTTACTGTTAGTTATATTCATGCTGAATGTGGTTTATTTTACTGCTCTTTTGGTTACTTCCTCGTTGGACGACTAGGTCTTGGGATTAGTCAAGTCGGTCTGGTTCTCGTGTCTCGTAGGGACTTGGGAATCGGGTCGTTACATGGTGCGTTTGCATGGAGTCCCTCGCGAGATCGCATCCGACAAGGATACTCGTTCCATTTCCCAGTCCTAGGTAGAGTTTCAGCAAGCATTGGGGACCCGTTTGAGGTTCAGTACCGCCTCCCACCCTTAGACCGACGGACAGTCAGAGTGCACTATACTAGACTGGAGAGGCTCCTAGGAGGAGCATTTGCCCCTAGCAGAGTGTGCATACAGTAACAGCTATCATTCGAGCATCGGCATGGCACCTTACGAGGTTATGTATGAGGAGGTGTAATGCACCCTTGAGTTGGGTCGAGGTGGGGACCAAGTGGGAGGTTGGCCCTAGGCTAATCCGACAGAGTCAAGAGGTGATAGAGCAGATTCATAGATGACTCCGCACTGTCAGGAGTAGGCAGAAGAGCTATGCCGATAGGAAGTGCAAGGAGGTATAGTTCGAGGTTGGGGATCACGTCTTCCTCCATGTCTCACCCATGAAGGGCTTGCAGCATTTTGGGGTGAAAGGGAAGCTTGCGCCGAGGTTTGTGGGACCCTTTGAGGTCTTGGAGTGGGTTGGACCCGTTGCTTACTAGCTTGCCCTTCCTCCCCAGCTCTTTGGAGTGCACAACATGTTCCATATGTCCAACCTCAAGAAGTACGTCGCCAATCTCAGCCACGTTCTGAGCCACGAGAGTGTCGATGTGGGAGACGACCTGACTGATTGCACAGCAATCATAGGTCTTAATTGACCTAGATTAAGCTAGAACTTAGCATAAGTTAGGATTATTCATGCATGCATAAGCATTGTCTGCATCTTTACTGCTTTCCTTTAGCTATGCATGAAATAATGTTATAATGTGATGATCAAGTGCATTATGTCAATTGCAGGCAATAAGTTGATTAGAAGCTGGATCTGGAGCAGGATCTAAAGCTGGATCAGGAATAACGGGAGTTGCAATAGAGTTGGAGCACAAGGCTTAGATTAGATGTAGGAATAATGATGTAAGGGAGTTAAAGGTTTGTTATTCTATTAAGTAGGAATAAAGCAGTAAAATGTGAAGACCTTAGGTCCATCCTAGCCCTAGAATAGCCTAGAGACTTCCCCAAGCCTTAGCCACCCTTAGATTAGGTCACAACACCCTAGGAAGCCCTAAAACCCTAGTTCCAACCCTTATCTGGACGTCCAGATAAGTTATAGGACGTCCAGGACCCTTAGCCATCTCCCGCATACCTCAACCCCACTTCTGCAGTGTTATTGGACGTCCAGACACTTTGTCAGACGTCCAATTTCTGTAGAATACCCAAAATAGAACCTTGATTTCCCACTAACTCAGATTGGACGTCCAGAACTGAAGTCTAGACTTTTGATTTTTTAGTATAAGTCGTCTGATCACATTTTTGGATGTCTGGTATTGGTCTCCAGTCCCTGTTTTGAGATTCAAGCCTTAATCATGGACCTCTAGCTCCCTAGACCTAATCCAAACCCCATAGGAACCTAAATTAAGGTGTCCTAACCCTAGTACATCACCTCTAGACCTACCTAAGGACCTAATTAGGTCCTCACCAAACCCAATTGACTTAGATCAAAGTTAATTACCTTCACCTAAGTCAATTGGACTCACTGAGTCCAATTGAGCTTAGATCTCAACCCACACAAGTTCAATTGGACTTAGTGAAAGTCCAATTGATCTAAACCTAACCTAATTGAGTTATTTCACTCTCAATTACGTTCACACTCATCCAATTAAACTTAGGTTAAGTTTAATTACATTTTCCCCTTAGCAATTAGGGTTTGTAACCCTAATTCAAGACATACACCTACTTAAACCCCTTAGGACCTAACCTAGACTACCTAGCCACATAGAGCATGACCACACACACACACACACCCATTCACACACACACACTTCTCTAGAGTTCTCTAGAAGTCTCTTGAAGTGGTGCCACCTCTTGGTTGCCAAATTTAGCAACCAAGAGGCATTCAAAATGAGATCCACATTTTTTGGATCTCATAACCATATGGCCGGCCACTCTTGGACTCTCTCTAGAGAGTTCCACACCTCTCCAGAGAGAAGCCCTTGGGTCTATAAAAAGACCCAATGGGTGGCCATTTGCAGCCATTCACATTCTTGGCAACCACTCACTTCATTGGTTCCATTCACGCCCACCTCCACTTAGGCTAGCCACCTCATCTCCACGAGTTCATCACCACCATGAAGGACACCATGCCGAGATGTTGGATCACTCCTCTCTCTCTCCAAGGTCTGGCCTAAGCTCCATTGGCCGCCCCTCGTTCTCCTCCCAACCACTCCAAGGCTATCGGGGACCACCCCCGAATGCCCTTTTATTTTGCTAGATTTAGATTAGTAGTTTATGCTTTTCATAGTTTTACTACATTTTATTACTACTTAGTAGCGTAGTTCTGATTCTCCCCCAATGATGCATGCAAAATCCCCCTGTAGATTCTTGTGTACAATCCTTTTCTGATAGCTAGATTTACCTTTTTAAGCATTTATGTATAAGCTTTCCTCTACAGTTCTTGTTGCAAACAACTCTCCAATGGAATGAATGAAAATGCATTTTTGTATATATATCTCTCTATATGTTTGAAATCACCATGAGCTTAATAATTGCCATTCTTTTTGCGTGATTCAAGTTGCCTATTTTCAATTGTTTATCTATTTCGCAACAAGCATGTTGTTTCCTGAAGATATAGAAAATCTAACAATAGACGTGTTTTCTGTAAATAGTCACCACCTCACTAGAATCGTGCGCACAGAAACTCACATGTTCACCTTTGTGATTTATCTAACACATGTGCACGTAATCAGAGTTCATAACAGAAGTGGTGAAATCTTAATCAGGAGATTGGAAACCGACGTGAGTTTTTAAACAGAGTAGAGCGGTACAAGATCAAATTCTAAAGTAGAACAAACGCCTCCCAGAGACGAACGACCAAGACTCAAGTCTCGTAATTTTTACAAGCTTATTTTTTGATGAACATTTTTGTGCAACTACACTACGATTCCGACGACTTTCAAAACACGTGAAAATGGGTTCGTCAAATGGCACCGTTGCTGGGGAGGCAACGTCATTTTCTTTGATTTCGATCTTTGAAACTATCACTGACAAATTTGCCTCTGCTTTGTTTCTGGATGTGCAGGAAAAACGGAAAAAGAATGGGATCTGCACACACAAGGAGCGCAGAAAAGAAATCAGGTGCGCATCACATTCTCTTAGATTAGGTTTCTTCTGAACTCTAGAACTAGATCTACTTCCTGCAATTTATTTTGAAAAGAGAAAAGAAAAAAAAAATTACTCATTTTCGTGAAAAAGAAAAAAAAAATTGAAAAAAAAAAAATTTGAAAAAAATTTAGATTAGGTTTCATTTTGAATCTTAGGGTAGTTTGAAAAAAGCAAAAAAAAAAAGAGATTTTCTTTGAATCCTTTGAAAAAATTCTTTTTGAAAAAACAAAAAAAAAACGTGCAAAAGTTTTTGAAAAAAAAAACATTTTTTTGGTAGAAGGCTTGGATTTCAAACTCAAACCTTTTTAAGAGCTTTTCCACCATCGTCTGATTTTCAGTTAGATTTCAAGTCTGATTTAAAAATATGATTGCTGAAAAATTAGTAAGCGAAAAATTTTGAAATTCAGGCTAAACCTTCATTTTCAAACCATCTTTCAAACTCCACCATTATTTTGAAAAAATTCCAAGTATATAATTTTTAAAAATTCACGAAGCGTATGGGGGTCAGACTGACCCAGATTCAAGATTTTTCAAATTTCAAAAAGCAATTTCGAATAATCTGAGAATCTGTTTTAAATAAAAATGGTGGGGTTTAAAATTTGATCTAACTGGCTTTATTTTTCATATTTTTCCCAAATTTTTGAAGGTCAATTGATACTGTTTCAAAATGAAAAACCAACCAGGGGTCAAAATTCCAAATCTGATCTCCTGACGTTCAAAAATCCCTAAAAATTCGGTTGAAATAGTAAAAATTTCAAAAAAAATATTCTCTATAAAGATAATTGAAAAAGGAATCTACTCGCGAAATTTCAGGTTAATTGGATTCCAATTATTGTCAGAGAACTAACATTACTTTTGTGGTCTGCTGAAACAGAACAAACCCTAGAAGTGCATGAACCTTAGGTTGAATCTTTAGGGTTACAACTTAGAGACCACATTTGGGCTAACCTAGACTTAGTCAAGTCTAGTGATTAGCTGGTGAGCTTGGTCACCTTGTGGGCCACTCACCACAAACCCCACTGAAGAAAACAGGTTAAAATTAATTTTAAAACATGAAATCAACCCGAGTTCGTTGTCATACTACTGGGTGTTTTTAACCTCTCTTGCCAAACCTGGTGACTAAGTCTGCGGGGCAGTGTCAAACGACTACGGCTCGGGGGTTAACGGAACCGGAGGCGTAAGCCAAAGGAAGAACCTTCCCCTTAGTCCCCTCGTAACCAGACTGGCTGGGTTAGCTTGAGAGGCGAGAATCACTTTCAGTCGGTTGAACGATGAATTTTTCTTCAAGAATTCAAACCTCTAACAAAAAATCTGGCCACCTGATCCATAAGGACCATTTGATTGACAGGACCTTAGCCTTGTCCTGCTTAGCTACACCAACCCAGGGGTTGGGTGGTGTATGCAAGGAAGGAGGTCACTTAGACCTCACTTGGTTGGACCTTAAGAGCCACTCCCAAGGAGGCGAGTCACCTCGCTCGGACCATCTTCTCCCCCCACTTCTACTCCAGAGCCACCATGGCAAATCCTAGACCTTGACCTAGACCGGGTCAGGATATCGAGACTCTAGACCCAATGGCTCGTCTGGAAGCCCGGGTAGCCGAATCCGAGGAGCAGCATCGGCAAAGCATGGATCTCATCTTGACGACACTTGACAGGATGCAGCACCCGCCGCGAGGAGAACAACTACAGGATTTCTACAATCCAGCCACACAAATTATCGCACCCTAGTCAGAATTCTCGCAGGTAGAGACGCGTTTGAGCTCAAGCCCAATGTGATTGGGTTGATCAGCACTCATTTCTACGGGAACTCAAGCGAAGATCCATTCCAGCACCTTAAGGACCTGAGTCAACTCGCTGAAACGATTCGACCCAGGAATATCGATCTCAAGATTGTTCTAATGAAGCTTTTCCTGTTCTCTCTGAGGGACAAAGCTTCATATTGGTTCAAGACTATTTAGGAAGCCTATTGGAACCTGGCCGGAATTACGACATGAATTCCTACAAAAATTCTTCCCAATCGGTCGAATAAACGCAATGCGGCACGCAATCATGACTTTCTCCCAGGGAGCTGAGGAGAAGTTACATGAAGCATGGGATAGATTTCACGACCTTCTCCGAAAATGCCCACACCATGGTATACCCAGATGGCACCTGGCTCTGATCATTTACCATGGGCTGGATGACACACATCGGTACTTGGCCAATGCATCTAGTGGCAAGAATTTCCTCACAAAAGACAAGAATAGTGCATTTGAGCTGTTTGAATCATTATCGGAGAACTCGATGAATGCCACATCCATGAACCAGTTCCAGTAGCCTAGTCAGCAGCAGGTGGTGTCCACAAGGCTCACACCGAGTCTATACGAGCTGACATGGATATCATCGTCAAGCAGCTGGATAGAATAAACCTAATTGAGAAAAAGATTGACCAGATTAGTCAGGGTCAATCTGACTTGAGCTCTGCCGCCTCAAGACCCTCCTATGCACCCCAAGCCCCTCCTGCTCGAGTTAATCTACTCACTCGGGATGCATCTTCTCCGTATTTACGAGATCCTGCATATCAGGATCCCGTAAATAATCCATATCTGGTACCCTACAACTGGGGCTACACACCACTTGCAAATTATAATGCATATCCCCTTGACGGATATACGTCTCAGACATCTTTGACCTACAAGGACGTCAGTGCTATCCAAGGATACGGGCGTAATAACCCGTATTCAGAGACGTATAACCTTGGTTGGCGCCAGCATCCAAACTTCTCTTGGTCTGGTAATTCACAGAGACCACATCAAGATCCACACTACCAGACCAGGCAATACGGGAATGCGCAAAACACGTACCCTAGGTAGCAACCATTCCCGCATCAGCAGCAACCCCGCTTTTTATACCAGCCGATGCACAAAGCTGCCAGTCACCCTCCAAAGCGGGCTAACCTTCTGGAGGCATTAAAAGAGGAGCTGCAAGAATCAATGAGGAAATCAACACAAGATAGCTTGCAGATTATGAAGGTGATGGCTGATTAGATACAGACCATACAGAACACGCAGAACCAGCTGTTGCAGGAGCACAGGACTCAGGGAGCCTTGCCCTCCCAACCCATCCTGAATCCTCGATATGTGCAAAACCAGGGAACCCCGCCTAGGTTTCAGGCACCGTAGGGACAGGCACATGCCATATTACAGGCGCCTCCTGCACCACCCGGTTATGCGCAAGGCCAGCCACCTTTGCAGAACCTCGCGTATTCTGCCCCGTCCGCTCCCCCACCACCTCATGAACAGCAAGCTGATGCACATGCTGTCTCTTTGAGGAGCGGAAGGAAGACATTCGACCCACCACATAGGTAGGCAGGTCCTAATTTTTCCCACCCTTCGCCGTAGGCGAGTTCAACTCCTTCATCATCTCAGGAGCCACCTACAGTAGATAAGGGTAAGAGGCCACTTAACCCTGAGATTCTCAACCCTTTTCCTGAGGCTCTGACACAAAATGCAGTACGGAAAAAGGACTCGCGAAATTTTGAGAACCTGAAGTCAATGTTCAAGTACATATCTAGGTCCCCCTCCTCGAGGCAATCGATCACATTCCTGCTGTCGCTAGGTTCTTCAAGGCCTGTTGTACCCCGAAGCGACAGCCGAGAATTGGACAACAAGCGGTACTGTCGAAAGAGGCTAGCGCCGTGATTCTAGCTAACTTACCGCCAAAGAAAAAAGACCCTGGTACCCCACTCATATCCTGCTTCTTGCAGGACTCTCCATTTAATCGGGCCATTCTAGATCTGGGTTCGTCCATCAACCTAACTCCCACTGCCGTATTTGATCAATTCCGATTTGGGGAGTTGAAGCCCACCTCGGTCACGATTCAGTTAGCTGAAAGATCAGTCAAAACATCAAGGGGGGTGGTTGAGAACGTGATCGTGAAAGTCCACGGGTTCTGCTTTCCTGCAAATTTTTTCGTTCTCGATATGGAAGTTCCTCCTAATCTTCGTGATGCACCAATTATTTTGGGTAGCCCATTTCTGGCGACAGCCCCAGCGAACATTGATTGTGCATCCGGGTGTATGGAGATAGCCCTAGGTAATGAGAGACTTCGACTTGACATATTCAGGGCAGCAAAGAAGTTTGACTGTGATCGAATAGAGGAGGATGGTGAAGATGAAGATTCGGCATACTGTGGCAACATTGGGCTCCTTTGTGATGACCCAATGTCCCATTCATATACACTATCAGGGTTCTTGGACCTCGATCCACACGAGACTGAAACCACTGCACTACACATATCTCCCTGAGGATCTGAGTGTTTAGGGTGTTCTTCTGACCACAGCACCCCTAAATCTAGCTATTATGATCCACACATTACTGAATCGCTCCTGTTGTTGCAAGAAGACGTGACCACAGCTAGCAAGTTTTCCGTTAACGCAATCATAACCGATCATTCCACAGGGAGCAACTCAGCAGGAATTCACGTGCACATGGATCAGCAGATTCCCACCCTCAATTCTGCTCCTCCCACTCTCATTTCTGACTCTGACCCACCCATAATTGAATTGAAGCCCTTACCTGACTCACTCAAGTATGTGTTCTTGGGCGAAAGTGAGACATACCCAATCATTATCAATGCCCACTTAACCCAAGAACAGGAGCATCAATTGATTTCTACGCTTTAAGACCATAGGGCTGCTATCGGGTGGAGTATTGCTAATCTCCACGGTATTCGCCCCTCGTATTGCACTCATCGCATTCACACGACTGAGGGGGTGAAACCTTCGAGACAACCTCAAAGGCAACTTAACCCGAATATGCTAGAGGTTGTTAAGAAGGATATCATCAAATGGCTGGATGCAAGTATTGTATACCCAATCTCAGACAGCCAGTGGGTGAGTCCGATCTAGATAGTGCCCAAGAAAGCAGGACTCACCGTAATAAAGAATGATAAGGGCGAATCCATCCCGACCCGCACTGCGACATCTTGGCGAGTCTGCATCGACTATAGGAAACTGAACATGACTACCCAGAAAGATCACTTTCCTTTGCCATTCATTGATCAGATCTTGGAACGGTTAGTCGGACGTAGTTTCTTCTGCTTTCTGGATGGATACTCCAGGTATAATAAAGTAGCGATTAACTCGAAAGATCAAGACAAGACCACATTCACATGCCCCTTTGGGACATTCACTTTCAAGCGGATGCCCTTTGGCCTCTGCAACGCACCAGCGACATTTCAGCGTTGTATGATGGCCATCTTCTTTGACCTGATTGGGGACTATGTGGAGGTATTCATGGATGACTTCTCCATTTTCGGAGATGATTTCGAATCTTGTCTTGATAACCTCACCAAGATCCTGAAGCGGTGTATTGAGGTAAACCTAGTACTATCCTGGAAGAAAAGCCATTTCATGGTGAGGGATGGCATAGTACTAGGGCATAAGATCTCCAAAAATGGACTCGAGGTCGATCGAGCTAAATCTGAGATTATTTCCCACTTACTGTCACCTAGCTCGGTCAAGCAGATCAGATCATTCTTGGGTCACGTCGACTTCTATCGGAGATTTATACGTGATTTCTCAAAAATTGCGCGGCCGTTGACGAATCTCCTGGTTACCAATGTCCCATTTGAATTTGATACCTCATGTCTCAGCGCCTTTGAGACTTTATGAAGCGCTGTCTCCAACTCCCCAATTCTCCAACCACCCGACTGGTTGCTTGATTTCAACATGATGTGCGATGCTTCTAATTTTGCCGTCGGTGCTGTTTTAGGCCAGCGTCAGGAGAAATAACCCTTCGTCATATACTATGCTAGCAAGACACTGAATGAGGCTCAGTGCAATTATACTATCATGGAAAAAGAACAACTAGCAATAGTATTCGGGTTGGAGAAATTCAGATCTTACTTATTAGGGTCCAAGGTCATCATCTTCACTGACCACTCTGCCCTCCGGCACTTGTTGGCAAAGAAGGATGCCAAACCATGGCTCATTAGATGGATCCTTCTATTGCAGGAATTTGATATCGAAATCCGTGACAAAGCCGGAAAATAGAATGTTGTGGCGGATCACCTATCCAGATTGGACCCAGACCACATTCCTTATTCCCTGCCTATCCACGAGCAATTTCTGGATGAATCTCTTTTGGCAGTTCATTCTGTTGAGTTTCCCTGGTACGTGGATATCGCGAACTACCTTGCCACTGGCAAAATTCCCGCGAACCTATCCGAGGACCAAAAACTCAAATTCACTGCAGAGGTCAAATACTACCTCTGGGATGACCCACTGCTCTTCCGCATTGGAGCAGACCAGATTATTCGGAGACGCATTCCAGATTCTGAGATCCCCAGTGTGTTATCTTTTTGCCACAACGATGCATGTGGTGGCCATTTCTCGAGACGGAAAACCGCTGCAAAAATTTTGCAGTCAGGAACTTTTTGGCCAACCATCTTCAAAGATACACACGAATACGCCCAACACTACAAACGATGCCAGTCGGTCAGTTCTATGACCAAGAGAGACATGATGTCACTCCAGCCCATCATGGTTGTAGAAGTGTTCGACGTTTGGGGCATCGATTTTATGGGCCCTTTTCCGAACTCGCATGGCTTCGAGTACATATTACTAGCCGTTGACTATGTCTCGAAGTGGGTCGAGGCCATCGCGGCGAGACGGGCTAATCATAAGACCGTCATTTCTTTCGTACGGTAGAATATTTTCGCGAGATTCGGAATACCCCGCGCTCTGATTAGCGATGGGGGAAGCCACTTCATTCATGCCCATTTCAGGTCAACATTAAAGAAATACGGGGTACATCACCGTATAGCCACCCTGTATCACCTACAGACCAATGGGCAGGCTGAAGTGTCTAACCGTCAGATCAAGCTGATTCTCCAGAAGATGGTTAGACCAGATAGGAAGGATTGGTCCGATAAATTAGTTGATGCACTCTGGGCATATCGGACTGCATACAAGGCCCCACTTGGAATGTCACCATATCGCATGGTATATGGCAAGGCCTGTCACCATGTAGAGCTAGAACACCGTGCCTTTTGGGTGGTGCGAAAATGTAACCTTGACCTCGATGCAGGAGGTCAAGAGCGGAAACTCCAGCTCAGCGAATTAGAAGAGATCCAGCGGGAGGCCTATGAGAACGCATTGATATACAAGGACAAGACCAAGGCCTTTCATGACCGCCACATCTGGAGGAAAGCATTCACGCCCAACCAGCGAGTCTGGGTGTTTGATTCTCGATTAAAGCTGTTCGCAGGGAAGCTCAAGTCCAAGTGGACTGGCCCGTATATTGTGATCCATCCATATCGTAATGGCGCAGTCCAAATCAAGGACCCAAAATCTGGGCATATATCCACTGTTAATGGCCAGCGCCTCAAGCCATTTTTGGCCCAAGAACCTCCTCCACCTGACGAGATTTTTCATCTTATTGAGGACGTGTAATTGAGTGCTCACCCAGCTGGAGGCATTAAACTTAGCACGTATAGATAGCATCTATCCCACATTCCACCATCATCTATACATAACCATTTTTATATATAGCATATTTTTCTGTTAGCATATTTCCTTTCTGTATATTGCATGTTGACATATTGGCCAGTGTTGAATGTATATTTTCAGGAGCAATTCCAGGTGACTTCTACACACTCATCCTCTGTCAAATTTATTTTCTTTTATATTCATGCATGAGGACATGCAAGAACTTAGGCATGGGGGGGTAGATACAACAAAACTGAAAAATTTTTATGCCAACATTTAGGAAAACCTCAGAGCTGCATGTAAAACGTATTTTAGGACCTTAAATAAAAGAACAATCGACTCCACCTCCAATGCTCACATTGGAGCTAGAAATCGTCTGCAACAGCCATTCCTGACTCACTCGCTCACCTTTTATTCTAAATTTAGGGTCAAGCTTATTGTAACCCGATACGAAAATTTCATGAAGTACAATTATACGAGGTTACTTGTTTATAGCATATATACATATTGCATTCATGAATAAGATTATTTTATTAAGAGAATGCATTAGGGATTTTATCCTCTAGTTGATTCCTATAATCTGGAATCCAGTACAACTTTTCACATACACGTAGAATCCGCAATGGATTCACGGTGAAGGCTGATAAACGTCTTTAGTCTATCGAGAAGAAGTAGTGCTTCTTTTCCTGAACCCCTGGACAATGTTTGAGAGTCAGGCAGATTTTCTTCCAAAAATCCACCAAATAGTGTGAGATGAGAGTAGAATATACTGGTGCTCTAAGATTAGTGCAAGGAATCTGGAGTCCTAGATAATTAGGTGATGATACTCAGAGATTAGGCATAGTTTTCGCTCTCGATTCCTGCATAAACATTTTTGTGCGAAATATTGAGAGCCACCAAATAAGGCAAATACGCAGAGAGTGAGTTTTCATAAAACTAGGGCTAAGGTGGATGGTTAAGACCATTCTTTATAGAATCCTCGACTGAAGGAGGGTATTGATACCAAGGTCAGAAATACACCATCCTATCCGTCTCTCCCGGTGCCATGAGTAGGCACTTCCACCAAATAAGCCACCCAATGTCTCTTGAGTACCACCAATCCCTAATAATGCCTCCTTAATAAAGTTCATGGATGTGTTATGTTGGAAAAAAAAATGACGAAAAGAAAGAAAAATTGAAAAAAATTAGAAAAAGAAGAAAAACCAAAGAAAAAAGAGTGAATATTTAGTTCAATTGCATTAAGGCAATATCACCGAATAAATTTGAGATCCACTAAATATGGCCTTAACCTATTTTTCTTGTATTTTTGACCACCCGAATACTGGCAGAGAAATTCCGACTTAGTGTTAGGGTTATGGAAACTCAATTAAAGTGTTAATGCCAAGTGAGGACACCAAATATAGATCATATGTGTGAATCTGGTGAGATAGTGAGCTCTAAGAAAAAGAAAGAAAAGAAAAAGAAAAAGAGAAAGAGAGAATGAATACAAAGGAATCAAAAGGGAGCATAGTTTTTCTCGTCTTTCTCTAAGTTGAGTTACTTAGTAGTCTGGAAATCTAGATTCTGTAGTACTAGTCTCTATGTAGCACCAAGTGAGAGTGAGCCACCAAATATATAATCTTTTCCCTCATATATTCTCTACCTAAGCCTAAAGCCGGGGTGGAATTCATAGAATATTTTGAATACACCGAGGGAAGAAGTTCGCCTATCCCGTTAGAATTTTAGTAGGGGTCAAGTACAGGCTTTAGAGGTGAATCAGTTTTTCACTCGAATTCATTGCAAAAGCTACATAGCTGCACTTTCACGATTGTCTGGATTTCTAGAGCATAGGATGAAAACAAAAAGGAGAAAAATCTCAATGCATACACTTGATAAAATAATCAATCCCTTAGGGACCCTTGCTATAAATAATTTAGTCTTGCATTTGCTAGGGACAAGCAAGATTTAGGCATGGGAGTATGATTGCGCAGCAATTATAGGTCTTAATTGACCTAGATTAAGCTAGAACTTAACATAAGTTAGGATTATTCATACATGTATAAGCATTGTCTGCATCTTTACAGCTTTCCTTTAGCTATTTATGAAATAATGTTATAATTTGCTGATCAAGTGCATTATGTCAATTGCAGGCAATAAGCTGATCAGGAGCTAGATCTGGAGCAGGATCTAAAGCTGGATCAGGAATAACGGGAGTTGTAGCAGAGCTGGAGCAGAAAGCTTAGATTAGATGTAGGAATAATGATGTAAGGGAGTTAAAGGTTTGCTATTCTATTAAGTAGGAATAAAGCAGTAAAATGTGAAGAGCTTAGGTCCATCCTAACCCTAGGATAGCCTAGAGACTTCCCCAAGCCTTAGACACCCTTAGATTAGGTCACAACACCCTAGGAAGCCCTAAAACCCTAGTTCCAACCCTTATCTGGATGTCCAGATAAGTTATAGGATGTCCGGGACCCTTAGCCATCTCCCGCACACCTCAAACCCACTTCTGCAGTGTTATTAGACGTCCAATTTCTGCAGAATACCCAAAATAGAACCTTGATTTCCCCCTGACTTAGATTGGACGTCCAAAACTGAAGTCTGGACTTCTGATTTTTAGTATAAGTCGTCTGATCACATTTTTGGACGTTTGGTACTGGTCTCCAATCCCTGTTTTGTGATTCAAGCCTTGATCTTGTATCTCTAGCTCCCTAGACCTAATCCCAACCCCATAGGAACCTAAATTAAGGTGTCCTAACCCTAGTACATCACCTCTAGACCAACCTAAGGACCTAATTAGGTCCTCACCAAATCCAATTGACTTAGATCAAAGTCAATTACCTTTACCTAAGTCAATTGGACTCATTGAGTCCAATTGAGCTTAGATCTCAACCCACACAAGTTCAATTAGACTTAATGAAAGTCCAATTGACCTAAACCTAACCTAATTGAGTTATTTCACTCTCAATTAGATTCACACTCATCCAATTAAACTTAGGTTAAGTTTAATTGCATTTTCCCCTTAGCAATTAGGGTTTGTAACCCTAATTCAAGACATACACCTACCTAAACCCCTTAGGACCTAACCTAGACCACCTAGCCACATAGAGCATGACCACACACACACACACACACACCCATTCATGCACACACACTTCTCTAGAGTTCTCTAGAACTCTCTTGAAGTGGCGCCACCTCTTGGTTGCCAAATTTAGCAACCAAGAGGCATTAAAAATGAGATCCACATTTTTTGGATCTCATAACCATATGGCCAGCCACTCTTGGGCTCTCTCTACAGAGTTCCACACCTCTCTAAAGAGAAGCCCTTGGGTCTATAAAAAGACCTAATGGGTGGCTATTTGCAGCCTTTCACATTCTTGGCACCGACTCACTTCATTGGTTCTATTCACGCCCACCTCCACTTAGGCTAGCCACCCCATCTCCATGAGTTCATCACCACCATGAAGGACACCATGCCGAGATGCTGGATCACTCCTCTCTCTCTCTCCAAGCACCAGCCTAAGCTCCATTGGCCGCCCCTCGTTCTCCTCCCGACCACTCCAAGGCCATCGGGGACCACCCCCGAATGCCCTTTTGTTCTGCTAGATTTAGATTAGTAGTTTATGCTCTTCATAGTTTTACTGCTTAGTAGCATAGTTCTGATTCTCCCCCAATGATGCATGCAAAATCCCCCTGTAGATTCTTGTATGCAATCATTTTCTGATAGCTAGATTTATCTTTTTAAGCATTTATGTACAAGCTTTCCTCTACAGTTCTTGTTGCAAACAACTCTCCAATGGAATGAATGAAAATGCATTTATATATATATCTCTCTCTATATGATTGAAATCACCGTGAGCTTAATAATTGTCATTCTTTTTGCATGATTCAAGTTGTTGTTTTCAATTGTTTATCTATTTCGCAACAAGCATGTCGTTTCCTAAAAATATAGAAAATCTAACAATAGACGCATTTTCTGTAAATAGTCACCACCTCACTAGAATCATGCGCACAAAAACTCACACGTTCACCTTTGTGATTTATCTAATACATGCGCACGTAATCAGAGTTCATAACAGAAGTGGTGAAATCTTAATCAGGAGGTTGAAAACTGACGTGCATTTTTAAATAGAGTAGAGCGGTACAAGATCGAATTCTAAAGTAGAACAAACGCCTCCCAGAGACGAACGACCGGGACTCAAGTCTCGTAATTTTTACAAACTTATTTTTTGACGAACGTTTTTATGCAACTATACTACGATTCCGATGACTTTCAAAACACGTGAAAATGGGTTCATCACTAACCTATCCCGAGAGGCCAATACAAATACTACACAAAGTCGTCTGAAGTCTGAGATGGAAGCAGGTACCACTGGTGAAGGTCTTATGTAGAAGCCAGTGGTACGAGGAGGTGGCTTGAGAGCCTGAGGTGACGATGTGAGAGAAGTACCCGAAGATTTTTGAGGGTACGTCTCTTCAGACCTACTTTGGACCTCTTTAAGTTTGTTATGTGCTTTTACGTACTTTCCACACTCTACTTAACTCAAGTTTCGGGGATGAAACTTCCTTTAAGTTCGTTATATTTAAATGACCCGATGCTTTTTGGTTATATAAGACGTCTAGAGTGTTTGCTAGAAGTTTGTCGAGATGTCTGGATAGATGGCAGGACGTCTGAAAGTAAGGAAAATCGTACGTTCTTTTGCTTTTTGCGCGCATGCGACACACATGCACTTTTCCCCCCTCCTTCGACCTCCTCACCCAAAACCCTAATAACCATCTATTTAAACCCCCACACACCCGCGCCACCCTCTCCATCACAACCAGCCACCACCACCTCCATCTTCTTCCGCCTGCCAGTGACCATCTTCGTCATCGCCCCTACCGCGAGCAAGCGAGCGGAGAAGGAGAAAGGGAGAAAGTGTGAGTGAGGGTGTGAGAAAGAGGGAAAGATTTCGAGGGAGCTCGTGCGTGAGGGGTGCCTTGCTACGGGTGCGATGACGCGAGCTCAATGGAGCTAGAGGGGAGGAGCTCGGGGGGAGAAACTCGAGAGGGAGCTGTGGGAGCTCAGAGGAGCTCGTGCAGGAGTCGAGGATGCGTGCGAGGAGCTCACGGGTAGAAGCCTTGGCCTCCTGCAGCCACTAGAGGCGCTGCTACAGCTCCTGCAAGCGAGCTCACGAAGGAGACAGCATCACGAGGAGTTCTGTGTACTAGATCATTTCCAGTATCAGATGTCTGGAGCAGCAACGGGACGTCCAGAGCTGAAGCCGGATGTCTAAAAGCACGTTTTGTGCCGAGGTACGTGTTTCTGCACGGGTTCCGACCATCCAGACAGGACCCTTAGCTGATTTTGGGTCTGTGCATTTGTACATAGACGCAGAGCATTGGAAAGGCGCATGGTGCGCCCTTCGAGGTACATTTAGACGTCTAAGCACATCGTCAGACATCTAACTGTACTCCTAGACGACCAGAAGGAGAGTCCAATGTCTGGGACTCCCCTTAGATGATCACGGAAGGATCCGGACGTCTAAGAAAGCTGCAGGGAACATAGGATGAGTTCTGACGTCTTTTAAGACGTTTGAGCCTAATTCCAGACGTTTGATTTTGGGTAGTATGCGCGTTTTTTGCCCATTTAGTGCCCAAACAGAATTAGGTTTTCGCAAAACGAAGTACCGTTGTTTTTCGATCGAGTTTCTCTCTGTGTTAGTGTTGAGTTTATACTGTTTTGAACTCATCTGATGTGACTTAGTAACTAGTATAAGTCACCAACTTGTAGCCTGTTCGGGGCCCGCAAAGACGATAAGACCTACAGTTCTAGCCCCCATTCCTCCCGTGTTTCTTGGTAGAGTGGTTTGCTTTAATATCAAAATTTAATCAAACAAAGTGCTTGTTTAGAATAACTTAATTGAACCCTAGGACAGAAACGAACGAATGTTGCTTAAGCTACACTGTTTCCTTTAGATGCATGTTAAACCAACTTGTTAGCAAATGTATTAGTTTATTGATGTGATCCTTTCTTAGTTAGTAAAACACGAGCTACCTGTTATACGAATGAAACCCGTAATGTGAATAGTGAGATCTGAATGTTGGAAAGTGGAATGAAAGGAATACAAGCATGAACCCTACGGGGAATTAGGAGAAGAACTCTTGTATATGGAAAGAACCTAGTAAGTATAAGGGAAGTGAGCTAACCCTTGTGTACCTGATACCAAAGAGAGCAACTATCCCTTTAGTGTAGAAGGGAACTAGCCGCCCCTTTGGGTTGAGACCCAGGGTTAGGCCTACTCTACATCGACTTCTATTTGGCCCTCATGTACGTGGTACTAAGGTGAGCTACTTAGTGTAAGGAAGGAGGTAGCCGCCCTACATCGACTCTTGTTAGGCCCACTGGGCAAACCGGGATAGTCGGACAAGAGTACGTGGACTGTGGAGGGGCGAGACCCCTGTTCTGAGAGGGTATGGCCCTGTGTTATTCCGTGCTGTACTTTTACGCATACTCACTAGCGGAAACGACTGACTGCGTGTCAGTGCGGGGTAGCTACTCGTACGCTTATCTCGTGTGCCGTAGTCACCGCTGCGTCGCAACCGTGACCTTGGGATGGTTGACTGGTTATAGGACTACCATGAGGGACTCTCCCGATCAAGAAAACACCACGTGTACATCATACATCACGAGAAAAACTGCAATCAAGATCGTTCCCTTGAAAAATAGACAAGATCAAGAAATAACCAAATGAATAAAAGAACAAACAAATTAGAACTACTTAGTTGAGTTAAATGAAAATGAAAAATTTATTAGTTGCTTGTCTTAAATGCATGGAAATGGCTTAATTACTACTCACTCAACGTTAGCTGACTACGGAATTTTATAACCTTATTCAGGTCAGGGAGTTGAGCAGCCAGCACCACCGGCTGCAAAGGGAGTTGAGCCCAATCGAACCGAGCCTTAACTGTTGTCGTTTCTGTTCCAACACGTTCTTTTGTTGTAGTAGTACGTATTTGTCATACGTAATTCTTTTTCTGCTATATTTCTACTTTATTTTCCTCTGTAGTTGTTGTGATGGCTTATCCTATTATGAGACATTTTGTTTTGTTTCCCTTACTGTCTCTGTATTATTTTCTGCTTAGTTACATTGTGCTTATGGTTATAGGATATTTTTTGCTTTTAGTTATTTCTCGCTGAACGACTACGTTTTGGGATTTGTCGATGCGGGCCGATCTCGGATTCTGTAGGGATCTGGGATCGGGTTGTAACACACCCCAAACCCAAGTTCAATTCCCCAAGGGGCACCCTCCAACACGGATCCGACAATGGACCCGACGGTGCAGTCGATCATTCCCGAGCACCCTTGGCCAAAGGGATCCACCAGAACCCAGGCGCCTGTAGAGCTTCGCCAGTAGTAAGGCTGGCCAAAAATGCTTCCTGCACCAGCCACCTCCTGCACTAATAGGGAAAAGGCCCCTGGCGAAGCCGACGAAGCAACAAAGCCAGAGGCACCCTCTAGAGAAACTACCTCCAGAGGTGCCTCCAAGAGAGAGTAGCCAAGGGAGATCACCTCAAGCGGCTCAGACTGCGCCAGGGAACAGAAGGTGCACCCTCCCTCTCGACCTCATCAGGACTCCGTGAAGTGGACGTCGCCGACTCCTATGAAAGCTCCACGCAACGACCCTTCCTCCCCCACCTTAGGGGTACCTCTAGTTCTTACCAAACCCCCTCGAGGGCCTCCTTTCGCTTTAGCTCTTGCCGAGGAATTAGTTCACTTCCCTCCCCCTACTCAACAGGCCTTTCCTCGCCTTGCCGTGACTCGCGACCAATAACGCTGCCACCTCGACGCTTGGACGCAACTGACCGAGCGAACTGCTCGAAAGCTGCAACCACAAATACCGGATTAATAGGATGTTTAGCGAGTGTAAGGTATGATGCGAAAAGCCATTTTCTACCTCCCCACACTTACATGACGTAGGCAATTCGTCTGCCACCTATGAGAATGCCTCCTGGACATCCTTTCACGTAAGCTCCAACCGAGCGATCGATGCAATCTTAACTAACTTTTCCGCGTTCACCCACACGGACGGGTTAAGATCCTCAACTCTGGGCAGTTGGTCCCTCACAGGTGGACCTTGCCAGGTGGACAGGACTCTAAGGTCTTCAAGATTAGAAAGAAAAAGAAAATGGTGGTTCTACCCCTTTAAATTATCGAGGAGATCCACTATCCGATATCCAATCTACCAACTATACAACGCAAAAGTGTCTAACAGAGGCCTATCCTTTTTCACCTTTAAAAGCATCAGCCCAAAAAGCAAATGAAACAAATCAAGACGAGGGAAATCCCCAAATGTAGGTAGAGGGCGATAAAGGCATTCAACGCCAACCAACAATTAAGGCTAAGAGGCAAAGGAGCAAATCGATAAAAGCAAAGGAAAGAGTATACAAAGGAAGTCAAGGGTACCCATACACCATGCTCTATGATGTATTTGCATCTAATAAACATGTTCTTCAACCCATCTGAACACAGATGGGTCTCGAACCCACAAGCCTCAAATAGCACCCTGCCAAGCCCGTACTTTTGCAATAATGACAAAATTGCACACCGACTATGGAAGTCTGATGCAAAACCATATAAAGACCTGGTCTCAACAGAGACTTAACTGGAAGAAGAAGCAACAGACTTACCCTTACTCGCAAAATTCAACATGATGGCTTTCGCTTTAAATAGGCCTCGACACAATGGCACTATGACGAAAGACGTCCCCTCAGCTCTGCCGAGAGTAAAAGCTCTCTGCACAAGCACTCTCCAAAGTAGGTGGGTCATTAACCATGACCCACCACCCCTATATATAGCCCCCATAAATAACGATTTCACCTTTGCAGGGCACAACGTTCAAAAAAATGAAATCCCACCGTATCTGGCACAGATTCCAAATATACAGCCAAAAGGTGAAGAAAACCTCGACCATCATTACGAACATTTAATACCCCTTTGCATATATCCATTGAGGTAGAAAAAGGATGATCCCATCAATAATCGACACAACGTTTAGGGCCTTCGCCTTCAGATAATGAGACACCATTTCGATCTCGACGTAATTGGCCTATTCCACGGAAAAAGCAAGCAAACACACCTCCAAATCGCCTCTTAAGGCTGGTGACATAGTAGACGGATGCAGCTCAAAACCACCTCATAAGGCTGGTAGGATAACAAGCCTATGTGCCCCATACACATAACTACGGGACATAGCCCCAAAAAAACCACACTATATAACAAATACCCCCTCGCATAAACACAGTTAGAGAAATATTTAAGGATATCACCTATCATGAAATTTTTACTCCAACCATTACTCAACAAACATTCGCTAGCTCAAGAGTAAGGGGTATACGATAAGGGCTAAAAAATACTCTCAAATCCAAAACCTTGCGATAGGTGCGAAAAAGAGAATCCGACCTAAAGAAGCTTAGATACAGGTAGGCTCAAAAATCCAACCCATCTACATCCTAAGGAAGTCAGACAAAGCCAACAATCCAACCTACCCGTGTACAAGAAGGTCGGGTGCAACTGAACCTAGAGGATCATGTTTGCCTGAGGACACGACAAAAGTACAACAGGCCTACGCCCTCATTAAATGTTAATAATGACAATCACTATTAATGACCCAACAACATGCACACAATTGTTAAGTGACGTATCTACTCAAAAGATTTTGTTGGAAGATTGATTCACTTAAAAGATCCCATTAAGAACTCGAATCGAATCCGCTCAAAAGATCTCACCGGAAGTTTGAAAGTCCAATCTCAACACTATAAATAGATAAGAAAACCCTCATGACCTCCCCAACAATCCAAAAGAAATGAAAAGATTACGTATTTTGTAATCTTACGAAATTCCTAGCATATAGTCAGAAGCTTTATCCTCATCCACACCTCTTACCATAGAACTATGTAATCATTTCATGTACTATATATAAGATTACATAGATCCCACAATCAAAGTATCCACCCAAGGATCTCCATGGATATGTAAACATTTTTCCTCGTCAAAAAAGAAAACGTAAACATTTTTAATATAACACCGCAAAAGATTTTAAATATATATTAGATACAATATTCAAAATTTATATTTTATATATAATTAAATATCACATGTACTAATTTGCATACAATTCGAATGACCTCCCCAGTATATTTTGTAATGTAAGCAAATTCCTAGCGTATAGTTAGAAGATTCACCATCCTTTCACATAGACACCCTTTAAAATAAAATTAAACACCCTTTAAAATAAAATTAAGTCATCATTTCAAGTATCATTTATAAGATTGCATAGATTCCACAATCAAAACATACACTCATGGATCACCGATGCTGATCAATTTGCAAACATTTTTCCTCGTAAATAAAAAAGTAAACATTTTTAATATAACATCGTAAAAGATTCTAAATATATATTAGATACAATATTCAGAATTTATATTTTATAGATAATTAAATATCACACGTACTAATTTGCATACGATTCGAATGCTAAAAGACCGTCTGATAAAATGTCAGCTGCAAAAAAGTTCAGAGTTGGGGTGATAAGAGACGTAGGGTTGAAGATTGAAGGCTAGGGAATGAATGAACTTCTCAACAAATTAAGGATCAAACATTGAACTTGAAAAATAAAGGATAAACGCCATTTGCACATGCTAATTTAAATTTTGTTTCTTAAGATTTACGGAACATGAAATTTTACTATTTTCTTTATCTCCGAATGTCAATGTCAGATGGAAATCGGTTTTGATAACTTACACTGAATTTGATTTTAAATTTGGAAACCAATGTATTATTGCACCTCATACCAGTCACGTACCGAGTTGACTTCTTCCCTTGCTATTATTAATCTCTTTGGCAGTCATGACCTTACATGATCAAACATTCATCTTGTCATAAATTGATGTCTCACCTCCTTATTAGTTTGCCCATTATCTAATAATTGCGTGCATAGAAGCAACTGACAATCCAATAATACCTGTAACATCTCATCCGTAACCATCCTCAAATGGAACAAGAATCCGGTAAACTAAGCAATGATTTGGACACAATATAAAATATTATATCAAGAAAGGTGAAAAGAAATATCTGTTTAGTTGGTAATATAATTAGAAAGTAGAGTAATGAAATAAAATAATTAATATATTTATATCAATAAAAGTAAAGTATATTAGTAGATATTTATTTAATATTAAAATCAAGAGTAAAAATTATTGTAATTTAATGAGACATATCTCTCCTACACACTCAACTCTAGAGACGGGTTTCCATCCACGAGTCTGGAAATTTCCAAAAGATCTGCTTTAGGTACTGTTTAAAGGGACATGGCCATGTATCCCGCCTACTAAACATTATATCACGGTGTGAGGGAGGAAATCACGAGATAAATTTGTTCTGGAGTTAAGGGAGGGAAGAGGTGTGATAACCTTGTCACTTTCTCTTGTGAAATAAGATCCTCGTGTATTTCTTCAAATATCCTGCTTATCCAAGATTTGATCCATTTCTCACCCTAAACATCGATCGGGGTTGTAAGCTTTTGAACGCTCTTCTGGTACATTTTCGTGGAACTGATTACAGATCAAAGCGACCAAAACTCGAATGTCAAGAAAATTTAAAAAAAACGGAAGCAAAAAACATTGTTTTGTATGAGGGGTGAAAGTGAGGGCTCTCAGTGGTACGGCCACAGTTTTCCACAGGAGGAACAGCGGCATCTCACGAGCTACCCTCCGTTCAACCTCCGTCCCAAAAGGCTCCCGTTTCCCGCTCTTACCACCGCCTCTCGTCGCCCCCCGTGCGACCGCAAGATATCCACCGCAAACGGCGGACCCCTTTCGACCGCACCGGACGCAAGTCCTCGAAGCAGCGGTAAGATCCGGGTACGGAACCCTACGGGGACGACGGAGGAACGTAGATCGCTCCCGAGGCGCCTTCCTCTTCGGTGTGGTTAAAGCAAATCCTTCATCACAGAGCCACAAAAATAACCATCCAAATCAACAACACCAACCAAAACAGATCGGTTCGTGCGATCGAAATCCAACGCCTGACCCATTACTAAATAAAACAAACAGATCTGAACGCGATGGCACCATATGCGTTCGCTAAAGACAAGCAAAAAGAACAAATTTAACGAAAGAAGAAGGCGACGATTTTGTTTCTCCCGTTAAATCACAATATCTTAACAAAACCAGTAAAGATGTAAATCACAAAAAACACACATAGTAAATCGCAAAGCAACGCTTTATTCTAGCTCTGATGGATTCAACCAAATCCACTAAAGCCGTGAAAAAACGAACCTATAAAATGGGATTCAACGCGTTGAGCGGATGGGAAGAAGCCGAGATGTGGAAGCTACGAGAAAAGCGAGGGATCCTTGAGAGCGATCGGATCCTCGTGTCCAAAACTCCCGGTCAATCAAATCGACATCGATTTGGCACCTCTCGTATTCGCCTCGACCGGATTGGGGATTGCATCCGAAGAGGTTGATCTGAGAAGAGAGTGCTCCAGTCTGGATGAGGGGGCGACGGGGTTATTTATAGCGGGAGGAGCGGTTAGGGTTTTGGAGGGAGGGTTCCATGGATGGACGTGCATTTCGTAGCGTTAAAAGGGTTCACCGTGTCTTTCGGGTTTGGCCCACTTTTCCGCCGGTTTGGACCGATAGCAACGACTCATGGATTGCAAAATTTATTTCCTCAATACTTCTAAAATAAATTTTAAAAATTTAACTGAAATACATTTCAATAATAAGCTATCACAGCAAACAACATTTAGTCCTACTAATTAAATTTAAAAAAATACACATCACATTAATCTCCATTTTTTTCTCTAACCAACTTACCAAGTGCCTTAATCCATAGCACATAAACCTGCTAGAAATAACCTTGCTATCATCGACTTCATATTAAACTTACCACTCATGTCGACAATTTATTCAACAAAAATCACCCCCAACAAAAACCCAGGCCCTCTCCCTCCTTCCCCCAATTCCATCAAATACTTATCAATTCAAAGCCTTCGACCCCTTAGGCAATCTCATCAAGATCCTCAACCTCCACCTTCTTAGGCATCATGATCCTCTCCAATGTGAGCTGCATGATGCAATCGCCACTCATAACCTCAAAGTCAATGTCCGAGTGGTTAAAAAGGACAACCCCCATGGGGTCATTATAGTTCGCATTGATCACCCCAGCCCCTCAAGCAATGGAGTTCTTCCACACTAGGCTCGAGCAAGGGGTCACAGAAGAGTACATGTTGTGGGATTAATCGGAGCCTTTCTTACTGTGCCCTATTGGGTTTGAAATAGGAAAAAAGGACTATTCACAATGAATAATCACACCAAAAGATAAGAAATTTAGTTACCTAGTTCCACCTAGAAAAGGTATACATCTAGGGAGGGTATGATAACTCTTAAAATTTTCACTAAGTAGAATAAGAATACAGAACATCACTTTTCTCTCTCTATCTTTCTATCCGCATGTCCCCACATAAGGTCCTTGCATATTTATGCATCGATTATCTCCCAATGCACGTGATATTATTGACGCGAGATTTCTGGATACTGGTAGTCAAGGTTTGAATGACTGAGACTCCAAACGTCTTAAAAGACTAAAAGTGTGACGGGTTATTATATCATAACAAACTTACAGGAAGTTTCGTTCCCGAAACTTAAGCTAGCTAAGATGCGGAAAAGGAACATAAAACGCATAACAAACTTAAAGATGACCGAAGTAGGTCCGAAAAGACGTACCCTCAAAAAGCTCCGGATACCGCTCTCGCATCGCCGCCTCAGGCTCCCAAGTCGCCTCCTCATACTGCTGGCTTCTCCATAAGACCTTCACCAATGGTACCTACTTCTGTCTCAGACTCCGGATGGCTTTGTCTAGTATCTGCACTGGTCTCTCAGGGTAGCTCAGGTCGTCACCCACCTCAACGCTCTCGTGGCTCAGAACGTGACTGGGATCAGCGACGTACTTCCTGAGGTTGGACACGTGGAACACGTCGTGCACTCTAGAAAGCTGGAGAGGAAGGGCAAGCCAGTAAGCAACAGATCCCACCCTCTCCAGGACCTCAAAGGGCCCTACAAACCTTGGCCAAGCTTCCCTTTCACCCCAAAACGCTGTAGGCCCTTCATGGGCGAAACACGGAGAAAGATGTGATCCCCAACCTCGTGTTGGTGCTAGAGCACCACGATCGTTTGTTTTAATGATAACAAAACACGTGTCATTTAACATTTGCACTTGGAGTCTTAGATTTCAGGTCAATTGCAAATGTAGACGTGATTAAACGGAGTTCGAGCTCGCATCCAGGACGGATTGAAA
Source organism: Thalassia testudinum (assembly GCA_037157565.1). Lineage (NCBI taxonomy): Eukaryota > Viridiplantae > Streptophyta > Magnoliopsida > Alismatales > Hydrocharitaceae > Thalassia > Thalassia testudinum. Next base: position 28,208,100 of record JAZHRO010000049.1, read on the forward strand.
GAGCTTGATGGAGAACAGAGGAGATTCGCGAGGAGCGATAGATTGAAGATGGAAGACAAGAAGAATAGGATAGAATTTTGTTTAATCCTTTCATGTACTTTTATCTTTATTTGCTTGCTCTTTTTATTTTCTTAGAACATCTTGTTAAAGAGCCTCAAAGTACCCTAATAGTAGTCCTAGGAACACCCGCACAACCCTAGGATACTTAGGTTTTCTGTAGAGAACTTAGAAAACCAATATAGGGTTCAAACAGCATTTCCAGACGTCTAATTCCCAAATCAGACGTCTGATAATGTGTTTTAAGATGTCTGATTGTTGATTCAGACGTCTGATAACGTTTAGGCTGGATATAGTTAGTTCTGTCTGATGAAATCATACGTCTAGACCTTAGACCAGACGTCTTAGGAGACGTCTGATGACTTTGCCAAACGTCCAATTAGTGGACCGTTGGCTCTCCTAGCATACACTCAAGGATATGACCGTTAGAGCCTTATCAAACTTCCTTAAGCCCTTCCAGAAGTCGGATAATTGACCGTTTTGCCTCGACTGACCCGAAAATCTCCTCTCAAAGATTTTCTAGCCATTGCAAATCCATTCCCACGAAAAAGTAGGTTTCCAAACGTCCAGACATAGTGCTAGACGTCCTGTATGTCGTCTGATGGACTTGCGCTAGAACCCTGTTTAGATCTAATTCAAGTCAGGAAGAGACCTGCCCAAAATCAGACGTCTGACCTTATTTTCAGACATTTTAAAATGGTCTTCTAGATGTCTGATTCTAGAATTAGACGTCTGATTACCCTGTCAGTGCAATGATTGTTCCTGATTTCGGGCTGATTCACTTGGGCTTTGCATCCAACGGCTATGGAAGCTTTTCCAAGCCTTCCAAAGCCTTCCTAAGGCCTCTATAAATAGAGGAGAGCCTTTACCACTCCAACATACACCTAGATACACAAGACACACCTTGCAATACACTTTCAAACCATTTTGTGTCTCTCTTGCTCTCTAAGCTCTAGTTCTACATATAGAGAGCACCAAGCTGTTTTGCGCACCCGCTCTCCCGCCGTAGTTCACGAGAGCGATGTTGCACCATCGCATGGCTCACGCACCCGCGTCATCGACTCGACGCACTCCTTGCAAAGGGGAGTTTCCTAATTCCTATAGAAGCTAGGCTTAAAATTACTTTGTTGGCTCTATAGGATTGTTGTTTATTTTATCTTTGTTATTTGGTTGGGTATTCGCTTTGCGAATTCCTGTCTCCTTCGTGGGACAAAATCCTTCTCGTGGAGAGGAGGGGTTGAGAAACTCTACCCTCGCACTTGTAGCGTGGTTGTAATTGAGGTTGAATCACCCTCGTTTAAAGTGATTCGTTTAGTGGATTTGATCAACTTGGTTGATCGGAAAATCCTAACTCGAGAGGGTTAGGTGGTGTTTTTCACCTGATTTGGGTTTCCACCTAAAAATTATTGTGTACTCGTGTGATTGAATTTTTTGTGAGATTGCTTTATTTCCGCATTTTTTACGTCACGCTGATCTCACCCCTCCAAGTAGGGATTTACACCTCGAACTGCACCTCTCTGCGTTTCCAGTCAGTGTAACTCTTCTACCTGCTCCTGACAGTGCGGAGTCGTCTGTAAATCTGCTCTATCACCTCCTGACTCTGTCGGATCAGCTTAGGGCCAACCCCCCACTTGATCCGCACCTCGAGCTAACTCAAGGGTGCAATACACCTCCATCCACATAGAGCCTCGTAAGGTGCCATGCCGATGCTCGAGTGGTAACTGTTATTATATGCAAACTCTGCCAAGGGTAGATGCTCCTCCCAGGAGCCTCTCCAGCCTAGTATACAAGCACGTAAAAGGTCCTCAAGTGTCTATATGGTGAGCTCTGACTGTCGTCCGTCTAGGGGTAGTACGCGGTACTAAGCCTCAAACATGTCCCCAAAACCTGCTGAAACTCAGCCCAGAACTGGGAAGTAAAACGGGCATCCCTGTCGGATACAATCTCACGCGGAACTCCTTGCAGGCGTACCACATCGCGAATGTGCCTCTCTGCCAACTGTGCTAGTCCCAAGGTGACTCAGATCGGCAGGAAACACACCGTCTTCATCAACCTGTCTACTATCACCTAGACTACGTCGTGTCCTCGCTGGGTAATCGGTAGACCCACCACCAAGTCCATGGTGATGCTCTCCCACTTCCACTCTAGCATAGGAAGTGGCTGCAATGGCCCTGCAAGCCTCTGATGCTCGACCTTCACCTGCTGGCACACCAAACACTACTGCACAAACTCACTAACATCCCACTTCATCCCACTCCACCAAAAGTCACGTCTCAGATCATGATACATCTTTGTGTTCCTGGGATGTATGGTGAATCTGGACCCGTGCGCCTTAGCCAGGAGCTCTCTCAATAACTCCTCGTCCCTAGGAACGCATAAGTGTCCCCTCATGTGCAGTATCTCGTCTGTAAAGGAAAAGTCTCCTGGGTCTCCTGTCAACACCCTGTCCCAAAGTGTCTGTAAGTACGGATCTGTCATCTGTCCTGCGATGATGTGATCTATCAGCTCTGGTCACGTCTGCCGCGTCACTGTCACTATCCCACAATACCCATGTGACTCCCGGGGTCGCCAACTACCCAACTCCTTCATAAGTCTCCAACTCTGTGCCTGTAGACTGGCCAAGTGGGCGGGTGCCTTCCAGCTCAAGGCGTCAGCCACCACATTGGCCTTCCCTAGATGGTAGATGCTGCAGTCGTAGGCCTTCAAGAGCTCTAACCAACGTCACTATCTCATGTTGAGCTCCTTCTGGTCAAACAAGTACCTGAGGCTCTTATGATCTGTGAAAATCTCGAAAGTCTCACCGTAAAGGTAGTGCCTCCATGTCTTCAGCGCGAAGACAACAGCTGCCAGCTCTAAGTCATGGGTAGGGTAGCTATGCTCATGGGGTTTCAATTGCTGCAAAGCGTAAGCGACAACGTGACCCCGCTGCATGAGCACACCCCCTACAACGAAGCATTTGTGTAAACCACAAAACCACCACTGCTATCTGGGATGGTAAGCACAGGAGCTGAAGTTAGTCTGTAAAGAGTCATTCTGTCTTGAGCCTTTTAAGATGTCTGGACTGTCAGACAGACGTCTGGTCAAAAATCTGGATCCCTTCCTAGACGTCTGGAAATCAAAATTTTGGTACGAGCCTTCGCGTCTGCGTGTGGGCTGTGCGCAGACAGTGCCTTTCTTCTTTCTCTTTCCCTCTCCTCTCCTCAATCCAAACCCTAACACACCTTTGATGTAAACACATTTACACTACTTAGGATGTCTATTTATGCATGTTCTTAAGCATAGGATTGCATTTCATGAGATAAATATTGCATTACATGCATCATCTTGCATTTAGAATAGTTTGAATAAAATGGAGGTTAATTGTCTCCTTTTATGTGCTTGGACAGGGAAAATATTTTATTAGGGCCTCGGATCAAAGATCCAATCGTATGGATGTGATCAGGGCGACGATTGGAATTCAACGACTCCAAGATCACCCTAATCAGGCATCCGTAGCATTAGATAGTGACCCGGGAACCCTAGAAGATCAAGGGCCAGGATGGTGTAAATCCTCACTTCAGATGATAAATCCAACCGCACGGATGAATTCGGATCGACGATCGCAGCCCAACGACACAAAAATCGAGTTAATCCGACATCCGTGGCACCATCTACAACTTTCAGAAGATGGACGGCCAAGATAGTGCCACGTGGCACCATCTCAGCCGCCCAAATGGCCGCTTCATCTTGTGAAGGCCCCACACCCGATCGCTCTTCGTCGTTGGATCTTAATCCAACGGCTGTGGGCGCTCGCATTTAAAAGCACCCGCTCGACCATCCGCGCCCCATAGCGCAGTGGTCGAGCGTGCTATCGCGAGCGCGGGGCGCGGGTTCGATCCGCGACGAGGGGCTGGAGGGCGCGATCGATTAAGGCGCGTGGAGCGTCAGATGAAGATCGGATGGCCGCACGCGCCCGATAGCGTCGACGCGTGATTGGACACGCAATCGGACACGCAATCAGACGTGCGGGGGGCGTGCAACGTAGCGGGCGCGGATGCATCTTAAGCTGTTCGATCTCGCGATTGGACGGCTGAAAAGCGCTGGACGTGCGTGGTATTTGAGGAGCGGGCAGGCGAGGAGGCGCGCGCGAGCCGGCCACTACGCCCACGTTGGGGCTTTAGTGATGGATTTATCCGTCACTAAAGACCCCTTATTTATTGTTTTGAAGTTGTAATGTCCATTTTGGCCCCACTCCTTGCAACTATAAAAGGAGACCCCCTCCATACGAAATTCTCATCCCTTCTTTCTCCTCTCTACCCCTCTAAAGCTCAAAAGAAGCTTGTCCCACACCCGGGATGCTTCTTACGAGATAAAGTCCAATTTTCGTTCCCCTTCGGAAGTGGATCCCGCGACGACGACGGCGTGCTGCTCCGTTCCCGTTCTTCTGCTTCATCCTCCTTCGTCCTGCTTCGTTCTCCTTCGTCCAGGCGTCGTCCCGTCCGACTCGTCCTCCAAGCAATCGTCGAGGAGGATAATTTCTCTCTCCCATTCTTATTTACAGCTTTTCTAGTGTAGAATTTTCCTGTTTTATAGTGTAATTGATTTTCCGCTTTATAGTGTAACTTTTATTTAGTTTGATTATATAAACAATTGGAATATTGAATGCATGTTCTCTTTCTCTCTCTCTCTCTCTCTCTTTCTTTTAGTCTGATAGCTCCATTGTAATTATATCGCCTTACTTATAAAAAAATCCTAAAAAAATATAATTGAGAATATAGATCAACGTAGCCTCCCTGTGTTCGACCCGGAATTCTTTTCGGTATAAATTTTATTTGTTGAACACGAATTCTTCGCTTTTGAACTACAACGACAGGTTTGCCGAAACCAAACACGTAAGCGTAGCGATTCGCAAAAACCCGTTCAACAACCTTATAAAAGGCCCTCTCCCCCTTCCTCTCTTCCCCACTTCACCCCAGCCACCTTCTTCCCTTCCTCTCCACCACAGCGAGAGGAGCGAGTGAGAGAGCTGAGACGAGGAGGAGAGGCGACGTGAGGAGAGGAGGAAGAGCTTGAGCTCACGAGCTCGTGGGGGCTCGCCGGAGGATGCACGGCCGGAGCAGCACATGCGGGAGGAGGAGCGCATCTGGGAGACGTCCCCGACACTTACTGTAGCCGGAGCTACAGGCGAGGAGGCGAGGCCGCAGTTGTGTGCGGCGAGGGAGAGCAACAGGTCACTAAGAATCAGAAGTCTGGCGTGACGTCCAGACGACGGGGTGGACGTCTGGTGACTACACCGAATGTTTGAAGGCAGCTTTTCGCGAAGGTACGTTCCTTTTGCGGATACGGCCATGTAGGCCGCACCGCAGCCTCGATCTGCATGGCTAAAAGTGGTGGATTTTGTCTGTCGCGTGCAGAGATAGCTTCGGGAAGGTGCGAGGCACGTCCTCCCATGCGATTCGGATGTCTGGACAGCTTACCAGACGATCGAAAGCACTCTTAGACGTCCGGAGGAGAGGTCGGACGTCTAGAGCTGGGTCCAGACAGTCTAGAAGAGGTTCTGGACATCTGAGGTGGATGTAGAACCTGAGGTGAGTTTCTGGTTACTTTTAAGATGTCTAGACCTTGTGCCAGACATCTAATTTTGGTCTGTAGTCTTGTTTTTGATACGTTTAGGGTCCGTTGGAGGTCCATTTTACGCAAACAAGATATCGATGTTTTCCTTGTGAGTTCCTCTACTTATTAGAAGGCCTTTTATACTATTCTGAATATTCCATTATCGTATGTTCCTTGTTATAGGACTTCGATCAGTTGCGGGTTTGAGGCTTGCTGAGGCATGTGAGCTTGCCGTTCGAGCCCCCAATACTCCCGGGTTGTCTGGTAGAGTGGTCTTCCCCTAATTTAACTATAAAACCTGAAAGCATATGTGAATTGGATAACTAGAAACCTAGGATGTGGCATGAATCCTAGGATGAGAAGTACTTGCACTGTTTGCATGCGTATTTGAAATTGTAGTCTTAAATGAATGAATAGAAATATGAACAACTACCTGTTAATAAACAAGAGCTGCCTGTGAAATATGAAATGCTTGTGCTAGTAAACAGTTACCTGTGACATTACTTGTTGTATGTGGTAAATGATGGAAATACGAGCTGCATGTGTATAACCTGAGAATGGAAATGTGAATGATGAAACCTGGTATGGAATGGCATGAGAATATGAGCATGAACCCTACGGGGAATTAGGAGTAGAGCTCCTATGGATAAATGGAATGGATCTGAGAATGTGAGTGGGAAGTGTGCTGGCCCTTGAGTATGTTGTACCAAGGAGAGCGACTGTCCCCTGTTTAGTGTAAAGCGAAGCTAGCCGCCCTTGGGTTGGGACCTGGGGTTAGGATTGGCCACTCTACACGGACTTCTTGGCCCTCGCGTACACTGTACCGAGGAGAGCTACTAGTGTAGGGAGAGAGCTAGCCACCCCACGGGGCCTGGGGTTCAGCTAGCCACCCTACACTGACTTGTTAGGCCCACTAGGCAAACCAGGGTAGTCAGACGAGGGTGCGTGGACTGTGGAGGGGCGAGACCCTTGTTTGGTTCTGAGGGGCTAGACCCTTGTTACTGAGAGGGCTAGGCCATATACTGTTCCTGCTATACTTTGGGCGTACCTGTTAGCGGAAATGACTAACCACGTGTCAGTGCGGGGTAGCTATCAGTGCGCTTATCGCACGTGCCGTAGTCACCGCTACGTCTGTCCGTGACCTTGGGGTGGTTGACTGGGTATAGGATCACTACGGGGGACTCTCCCAACCAGGAGAGCACCACGTGTGCCTTCTACTCTTCGGAAAAGACTGCAATCAAGGTCACTCCCACGAGGAACATTCGAGATCAAGAAAGAGATTTGAAAAATAAACCAATGGGTGAAAAGGAATAACTTGTGAAATAAACTAATTGGAATAGATAGTTTACCTGTTAGCTTTTACTGCTTTAGTTAGTTGGTTGCTACTCTACTCAGTGTTCGCTGACTTTGTTTACTCATAACCCTTTTTAGGTCCAGGTGTTAAGTAGCCTGAGTTACCAACTGCAGAGGGTGCTGGGCCTAGTCGAGCCCAGTAGTAGTCTTGCTATTGTAGTACTTTCTTTTGTTAGTGAGTTCAAACTCTTGTTACCATTTACGTTTCTGTACTTTTTTTTCCGTTTTACTATTTTGGTGGTGATATGCACTATTAGCAGCTTTCACTTCTTTTACTGCTTGTACTCTTTTACTGTTAGTTACTTAGCATAGTGAATGTGGTTTACTTTCCTGCTTTTTGGTTATTTCTTGTTGGACGACTGGGTCTTGGGATTAGTCGAGTCGAGCCGATCTCGTGTCCTGTAGGGATTTGGGAACCGGGTCGTAACACAGTCTCTCCTTCAACTCTTGAAAACATGCCTCGCACTCATCTATCCAGACGAAGGGAACGTCCTTCCGAGTCAGCTGGGTCATAGGACGTGCAATCTGAGAGAATCCTTTGATAAACCGCTGATAGTAACCTGTCAGTCCCAAAAAGCTACGTATCTCTATCACGTACGTGGCCTCTCCCACCTGAGTATGGCTTCAACCTTGGCTGTGTCCACAGCCAAACCATCCCCTGAGATCACGTGGCCCAAGAAAGTCACCTACCTCAACCAAAACTCGCACTTACTGTACTTGGCATACAACCTGCATTGCCTCAAAGTGTCCAAGATCATCCGTAGATGCTGCCCGTGCTGCGCCTGATCCTGCGAGTAAATGAGTACACCGTCGATGAACACCACCACAAACTTGTCCAAGTACAGTCTGAAAACTCGATTCATCAAATCCATAAAAGCAGCGAGGGCATTGGTTAACCCAAATGGCATGACCAAGAACTCGTAGTGCCCGTACCGGGTATGAAAAGCTGTCTTGGAGACGTCGGTCTCCCTGATCCTCAACTGGTGATAGCCTGACCTCAGATCTATCTTGGAGAACAATGTGGCGTCCTGCAACTGGTCGAAGAGGTCGCCAATCGTCGGCAGTGGATACTTGTTCTTTTCCTATTCAACTGTTGGTAATCGACACAAAGTCGCAGGGTACCATCCTTCTTCTTCACAAACAGCACAGGGGATCCCCACGGGGACGCACTGGGCCTCATAAAGCCCTTCTCCAATAGGTCCTATAGCTGTGACTTGAGCTCTTGCAGCTCAAGCGGTGCCATCCAGTACGGTGTAGTAGAAATTGGGCTAGTCCCCGGTACCAGTGAGATCTCAAGCTCAATCTCGCGCTCGGGTGGTAGTCCCGGTAGCTCCTCTGGAAAAATGTCAGGGTACTCGCAAACCACTGGAATACTCTGAAAGTCAGCCACGGGGCTAGGCTCTGCCACTACACAGGCCAAAAAGCCCTTACACCCCTGGCTCAAAAGCCTCACTGCCCGAAGCGCGGAGATGCATCTGAAACCTCCATCCACCGGCTGTCCGTGAAACTCAAAGGGAGGTAACTCCAGTATGGAGAAGACGATCTTCCTCCCAAAACAGTCCACCAGGGCGTGATAGGCAGACAGCCAGTCCATCCCTAGGATCACGTCAAAATCCTCCATCTGTATCACAATCAAGTCAGTGAGGAGGCTGTGTCCCCCTATACTGACCTCGCAGTCCATGTAGACCTCATTAGCCACAAACAACTGGCCACCTAGGCCTTTGATCACAAATGGATCCTCTAACAGTACACTGCCCTGCCCCAAACTGATGGCAAAACTCGCAGCAACAAAAGAGTATGCGGTGCCGGAATCAAAAAGTACGTACACTAATCTGCCAGAAACGGTAACCATACCTGCCACCATAGAACCGGAAGCCCTGGCGTCTCTGTGTGTTAAGGATTTGATATGCCCCTCAGTCCTTAGTGTAGACGAAGCAGCTACACTCTGGGTCGGCGAGCAGCCGCTGGCTAGTACCTTGCTTGTGACTGCTGCCCTCCCCCACGCGATTGGGAACCATGACCACCAGCTCGGCCCCCAATGCTCGGTGCGAGGAGCATTTGCTATGCTCTGGCCCTAGATGGGCAGTCTCTCCTGATGTGGCCCGGCTGGCCACATTGGTAGCAGAAGGGAACACGACCTCCTCCCTCAATAGGTCCCTGCTGGTGGCTGGGCGAGGGTCCGGTGCTGGCAGCTGGCCCCTGTTTGGGGCAACCAAAGGCCACTGATGGCCCCGCAAAATGAGACGGCTCTCCTGCGGGTGCCGTGTGCCTCCTCTCCCGACGACCCTAAGAGTACTTTGGCTAATAGGGCCTCTTCCGTCTGCTGTCGGTGTCTCATGCGACCGGGTTGGTCTCTTCGTAGGTCATGGCTGCCTCAACCACTCGTGAGAAGGTAGGCAGCTTCAGGGGTTTGACATACCCCCGAATAGCTGGTCGGAGCCCCTCAGTAAACCTCCACAGGTGCTGCTCCTCTGTAGACACAGCTGTCGAGGCAAAATGTGATAGCTCCAGGAAACATGTGCGGTACACGCTAACAGTCATCGTCCCCTAGCAGAGAGTGTGAAACTCCTGCCTCCTCTGGTCCTACCAGGTCTGCGAAAAATACTGCTAGCAGAAGAGAGTCACGAATTGGTCCCACGTAGGCTCTCTCTTCTCCTGGCCTTTGACTGCACTCCACCACCTTTATGCCGTGCTCTTTAGCTGGTACGTGGTAAAGGCCACGCGGCACTCCGCGAGAGGGCGACGGGTGTCGAACACCTTCTCTATCTACTTCAATCAGTCCTCTGCCTCAGATGGGTCCTCATCCCCCTTGAAGGAGGGGGGCTTCAGCTTCCGAAACTGTCTGAAAAGCTCGTGGTGCAGCTGCAGTGGGGGAACGGGCACGCCTCCAGGCAAGGAGGGCTCGTGTTCGGAAGTGTCAGAGTGCGGTGGGGGTGGTGGAGGACCACCCCCTCCCCCTCCTGCTCGTCTGGCGCTACGGCGGTCTCTCTATCCCACCGAGGACTCCCCCTCCACGTCCTCAGGCAAAGGTGCCTGTGGAGGTTGGTGGGGCTCCTCTCACACAATGCCCCTGATCAGCTGGGCGAGATCTTGGGGCTGAACGCCCGGGAGAAGAGGTGGGTCAACTGGTACCTTAGGCCCGGCACATCCGCCCCTCCGACCTCATCCACGGTCGTGACCACGGCTCGCCTCGAAAACTCTCCGACGAGGCATCTCCTGCAAGGGGATGCGAAAGACAGAACAAGAGGGTCAACGATACCGAATTTCTTCTAGAAAAGACTCGGAACGAATATCAAAGTGATACGTTGTGGTGGTTATCCTAGTTATATGCACGTGAATGGTTATTCTCAAGCCAATTGGTTCATTTCTCGAGACGACTTTGCTCTAATACCATCTTGTTACGACCCGATTCCCGGATTGCTACAGGATCCGAGTTCGACTAGCCTAGACTAATCCCAAGACCTAGCCGTCCAACAAGAAATAACCAAAAAGCAGGAAAGTAAACCACATTCACATATGCAATATAACTAAGCAGGAGAAACGTACAAGCAGTAAAGGAAAAATAAATCTACTATTTCAGTACATACCACCACAAAGCAATAACAATGGAAAGCGTAAGTAAACAGTAGAGACAAATAGTAACTAACAGTTCAATACTTACTACGACAGTAAAGGAACGAAAAGGAAGTGCTGAAAAACTATGGCTTGGCTCGACTGGGCCCAGCACCCTCAGCAGCCGGAAGCTCGGGCTACTCAACTCCTAGTCCTGAACAGTATTATGAAGAGACAGAGTCAGCGAACGCTGAATAGAGTGGTATCTATATTATCTAAAAATAGTAAGAGCAACAGGTTTAATTCTCATTTCTATTTATCTGTTTTATATTTATATATATTTTCGTTTCACCCATTTTCTCTCAAGCATCTAGATATTCTTGATCTTGCATGTTCCTCGTGGGAACGATCTTGATTGCAGTCTTTTCTGTAGAGTAGAAGGTATACGTGGTGCTCTCCTGGCTGGGAGAGTCCCCCGTGGTAGTCCTACACACAGTCAACCAACCCAAGGGCACTGTCAAGATGTAGCGGTGACTACAGAACGCATGGTAAGCGCACGGGTAGCTACCCCGCACTGACACGCGGTCAGTTGTTTCTGCTAGTGGGTACGCCCCAAAGTACAGCACGAAATAGTATAGGGCCTAGACCTCTGAGAACAGGGGTCTCACCCCTCAGAACCAAACAGGGGTCTCACCCCTCCACAGTCTACGCACACTCGTCTGACTACCCCGGTTTTCCCAGAGGGCCTAACAAGTAGGTGTAGCGTGGCTAGCTGGACCCCGGGTCCCGTGGGGTGGCTAGCTCTCTCCCTGCACTAGTAGCTCACCTCGATACCACGTACACGAGGTCCAACAGGAGTCAATGTAGAGTGGTCAATCCTAACCCCGAGTCTCAACTCAAGGAAGGCTAGCTCCGCTCTACACAAAAAGGGGACAGTTGCTCTCCTTGGTATCACATACTCAAGGGCCAGCACACTTCCCGTCTACATTTCAGGTTTCCATCTATCCACAGGAGTTATACTCCTAATTCCCCGTAGGGTTCATGCTCATGTTCACCTAATTTATTCCGATCCAGATTTCACCATTCATAATTTATCTCTCATCCATATACAGGCAGCTCGTGTTTCCATAATTCGATACATGCAATTGGTAATTTTGCAGGTAATTGTTCATTAATTATAGGTAGTTCATATTCTAACAGGCAACTCACAATTATAATACAGGCCAGTGCTAGCAGCTTATCTCAATCATGCATGCAAGTATATTATACAGCACAAATGGTTCATTCATTTCTCTATCCTAGGGTTCATGCCACATCCTAAGGTTCCATTCCGCTATTTCCACAAGCACATTCTTATTTAAATATTATTAACAGAATTAAACCACTATACCAGGCAATACGGGAGTAATGGGGGTTCGAACTGCAGACCCAGGCGTCTCTGCGAGCCCCAAACATGCAGCAGGCTGAAACCCTATATTAGGGAATGCATCCCAAATGGAGAGCTCAGAATAGTGTACAAAGGACTCTAGTACATAGAGGAACTCATGAGGAAAGTACAAGTATTTCATTTGCGTAAAACGGATCCCGATTGGACCCCAAACGGGTAAAAAATGTGCCTACTGTTCAAAATCAAACGTCTAGGAATAAGCCCAGACGTCTTAAAAGGTGCCAGCTCTTTACCTTAAGTCCCTGCGGTATCCTTAGACATCTTGACCTTCCCTACGATCGTCTGAAGGTAGTTCCAAACGTCAGACAATGCCTCCGATCATTTGGACGCACCTCCGGATGTCTGGTAATGTGATTAGACGTCCAAAAGTGCATGGGAAAGTGTTTCGCGCTCCTTCCCAAGGTTGCACCTACGTACGACATCGTAGGCGTGGTCAGCCGACATAAACCAACCCTCTGCGATATGCATGGTGCAGGGAGGTACGTACCTTCACGATAAATGAGCTTCCAGATGTCTAGCCTTAGCTCCAGACGTCCAGATACCTCGTCAACCATCTAGACTCCACTCCCTCTCGCTATCCCTCGCTCGCCCCCTCTCGTCACTCCCGCACAACACTGAAGGTGGTGGTGGCTGGTGTGTGGAGTGGAGAGGAGATAGGAGGGGGGGCATATATAGAAGGCGTGGAGTTTAGGGTTTAGGGAAGAAAAGGAAAGGAGAGAGGAGAGGAGGGTTCTGCGCGCCGCACGCGCGCAGAGTGCAATGTGCAGTACAAAAATTTCATTTTCAGACGTCTGAGAAAGGGTCTAGACATCTGGATAGACGTCTGACTAAGACTCCAGATGTCTTAAAAGGCTAAAAGTGTGACGGGTCATTACAATTTGATATATCTTATTTTTATGCAAAAGAATACTCACACATGGTGATGTTCATCACTATTGAAATCAACAACAAACTACTTTTGTACAGGTGTAAACCACTCAAATTATCTTTGGAATAACTTTACACTAGTGCAAAACCACTTTGCACCAGTGCGATCTTACTTTGCATAGTTGCAAAATCACTTAGCACATTCAAAATAATTTTGCACCAGTGCAATGTAGTTGAAAATAATATTTCACCAATGCTAAATTAAATTACAAGTGTTTTTTTACCGATGACAAGTGATTTCACACTTGAAAGGAGATTTTTTACCTTAGAGTTTAGGGTATTATCTTTAATGTTTAGCTAAACCTTAAATCTTAAACCCTAAGATTACAAATCACCTTTCAAGTGAAAAATCACTTCTCATACGTGAAACCACTTTCAATAAACCTAAACCCTAAATCCTAAATCCTAAACCCATAGGTCAAAATCATTTTACGCAGGTGCAAAATCACTTTACACGGGTAAAATCACCCTTGGAATAATTTTGCACCGGTGCAAATTAGATTACACCGGTGCAAAGACATCTTAGAAAATAATTTATCACTAGTGCAAACTCACCCAAAATAATTTATCATCGATGTAAAGTGGTTTATCATCGATGCAAAGTTATTTATCACTGGTGCAAAGTATTTATCACCTATGCGTTTTAATTCAAAGGAGGTGGTGATTCTTTTGAATGTGATTAGACCCACCATATAATAAACCTTACATTCTTTTGTTTCTTTACATTAAATATCAATTATCAAGTGAGGTCCACATTCACACCACCTTACGTTACCTTTTGCATCAACTTTTACATTTCTTTACTTTTTTGCTTTTGTTTTTAACTTTGGCTTGCTGCGATGCGTAGAAAGCGACATTTTTTTTTCTTTTTAATTTGTTGTTGCATCGGTGGTGGCTCTTTCTTTTTTCATATACCCTAATATGAATGTCTTTATTTCCTTAGAGAATAGATAAAGAAAATCTCCCTTTCTAGATTATTATTAGGGATTTCTTTTGACAAGGGTACAAAAATGCACGTTACACTGCATTTTACAACGTGTTCTATATTTTAATTTTCAATCATTTTATTTTGATTTTCTACTGGTGGAAAATTAAAATACATCGATTGAAAATTAAAATAGATCGGTGGAAAAACAAAATATATCAACTGAAAATCAAAATATACTGATATATTTTAATTTTTAACTGATTTTACATCTGTGCAAGTGATTTTTCATCTATAATAAAGGATTTCTCACTTAGAAAATAGAAAATCAAAATACATTAGTTGAAACCATCACGTATTGTAATATACATTTCTTTACTTATTAACTTTTTCTTATTACATTAATTTTTTGAGTAGTAAAATTTTGATACGATTTTAATTTCTTTACTTTTGCAATAAGACACGAGTTAAAAACTAATTCTTATTATAACCAAGAGTGCTTTAGGGAGGGATCAGAACCTTTCTTATGGATATGGACAGTTCAATCTTTTCTTTTGAGCATTACCTTGTGATATGCTAAATGGTTCAAACTCTTTTCCTAAAATCTCAATTTACTAAGGATTAAAAGGAGCACCCACCGTGCTTCCATCAACCACCAAGAGGCGCGGCTAACTTTGCCCTGCTACTAGCAAGGTAATCAGGAGAGTATTTACATGAGTACCCAAATTCAACAAAAATTATAAAGAGTAGAAGCTACTTGCGCCACGTCACTTTGGTGTACCATCACTTGCCATCATGTGGATACGAATATGTTATGATCCTCGATGGCTTCAACTAGGATTGCTTCGGGTTTGGTATTGATGCTGAAAATTACCTCAACTTCCTCTTCTTGGCAATGGGGGGCTAAAATGTGTTCTGGGTAGGAGGTGCTAGATTACTTGGCAGTTCTCGCGACCAAGAGCATTTAAAGGCCTCTGGTGATATTCCTCCAGGGTGAGGTCGGTATGCAAACCTTGCTCTTCAAGGATTAAAGTGGCATCTGACTCCACTACTTCTTCCATGAGAATCATATTCACTCCACATAGCTAATGGGGTTTTTCTTTATGGTATTTCTCGAGGTCTTTCAGGGGTCCCTTCCCTTTGTCTTGGCCTTTATTGCACTTAAGAAATTGGGCCAAGTTGTCATATCAAATCTATTATTCTATTTGAACCCTGAGGTTACTGCAATTCTCAGTAGACTGCCACCGGGCCTTATGGTACCCACAATAAGGCCTATTGTTATTCTACCTCTTCAAAGACAAAGGCGGGGGCAAGAGGTCTTTGTTGCTGGATTAGACCTTAGTGAGACATCTGCCTGATTGACAACAAGAGAGGTGTATTCTTGGTGCAACTCCCTCTAGGGTAGGCAAGGGTCGCCCTCCCAATTGTAGGTTTGGCTATTGCCTCTTTGACTGGGGAAAGTCCCTTTATGCTTATTAAAGCAGGACCCTCCACCTTAGCCATAGGTCAGCTCTGTGACAATACACCTGCCGTTGGATCTTTTATTTTTCTTTTTTTTGTTGCAAGAGTGTCCAGGTTGTGGATTCCTATCTCGCAGAGATAAAATTGCATCAGTTTGATCTGGTACGTGCCATCTTAAGGTTACATTACCCTTAAATTAAAATAGTGTAGTTTAGTGTTTTGATCACTTCGCAATCAAGGAAAATTCTAAGTCAGGGTCACTTAGGTGATTGTTTTTACATGATGCAAGTTTTCCACCTGAAAATAATGTATCCATTTGTGGTGTCATTTTATTTATGCATATTATATTTTATTTTTATCTTATTACACTGTCACGACCCGTTCCCGGCTCCCTATAGAACCCGAGAATGGCTCTACTCGACGAACCCCAAGACCTAGTCGTTTAATGAGAAACAACCAAATGTAAACTCATTCCACAACTACATGTGCGATGTAACTAAGCAGAAAATACGTAAGAGATAGTAAAGGAAATAGAACAGTATATCTCAAGGATATAACATGGCACAAGTGGAAAAGAACAGTTACGAACATAGCCATCACAACAGAAATTGGTAGAAATATAACCGAACATAACAAAACAGTCTACAAGCTACTTACTACTAACAAAACTCTACAGTAGAAAAGAAGGAAGGACTATGGCTGGGCCCAGCGCCTTCAGCAGTCGGTGACGCTAGCTGCTCAAATCCCTGACCTAAACATGGTTATACAAATTCGTGGTCAACTAACGCTGAGTAGAGTGGTGGTTAAGTCATTTACATACAACTAAACATAATTAAACAACCAACTAGCTAATCATACATTGCCAGTTATTTATTATCATCCATTTCCATTTATCTTATTTATGCATTTCTGAGTTGAGTATTATAATTAGGATCCATAACATTGTATAATCTTCTTGTTCCCTAAGGAACAATCTCATTTAAGATCTCACTTGTAGTTTTCCCACGATGCAGGATGTACATGTAGCACTCTCTGGCCAAGAGAGTCCCCCATGGTAATCCTACACCCAGTCTACCACCCCGAGGTCACGGTCGCGATGTAGCGGTGACTATGGCACGCGCGATAAGTGCACAGGTTGCTACCTCGCACTAGTACGTAGTCAGTCATTTTCGCTAGCGGGTACCCCCAAAAGTATAATACAGAACAGCACAGGGCCTTGCCCTCTCAAAACAGGGGTCTCGCCTCTCCACAGTCCGTGTACCCTCGTTCGACTATTCTGGTTCGCCCAGTGGGCCTGTTACGACCCGGTTCCTAGATCCCTACAGGACCCAAGACCGACTCACCTCGACTAATCCCAAGACCTAGCCGTCCAACAAGAAATAATCAAAAGCAGGAAAATAAACCACATTCATACATGCAATATAACTAAGTAGAAGAAACGTACAAAATAGTAAAAAAATTAGAACAGCTGTCTCAGTACATACCACCACATCAATAACAACGGAAAGCAGAAAGGAAATTTAAGTAGCAGAACATTAACTAAGAGTCCATTACTTACTACAACAGTAGAGAAAAAGAAAGTGCTAAAGAAAAACTATGGCTGGACTCGACTAGGCCCAACACCCTTCGCAGCCGGAAACTCAGGCTGCTCAACTCCTGGTCCTGAACAGTATTATGAAAAGACAGAGTCAGCGAACGCTGAGTAGAGTGGTGTCGATATTATCTAAGTACAAAATAGTAAAAACAACAGGTTTAATTCTCATTTCTATTTATCTATTTTATATGATTCCGTTTCACCCTTTTTCTCAAGTATCCAGATATTTCTTGATCTTGCATGTTCCTCGTGGAATGATCTTGATTGCAGTCTTTTCCATAGAGTAGAAGGTACATGTGGTGCTCTCCTGACCGGGAGATTCCCCCGTGGTAGTCCTACACCCAGTCAACCACCCCGAGGTCACTGTCAAGACGTAGCGGTGACTACGGCACGTGTGATAAGTGCACGAGTAGCAACCCTGCACTAACACGCGGTCAGTCGTTTCCGCTAGCAGGTACGCTCAAAGTACAGCACGGAATAGTATAGGGCCTTGCCCTCTCAGAACAAAGGTCTCGCCCCTCATAACCAAATAGGGGTCTCGTCCCTTCACAGTCCGCGCACCCTCATCTGACTACCTCGGTTTGCCCAGAGGGCCTAACAAGTCGGTGTAGGGTGGCTAACTGAACCCCGGGCCCCGTGGGGTGGCTAGCTCCCTCCCTACACTAGTAGCTTGCCTCGGTACCACATACATGAAGCCTAACAGGAGTCGGTGTAGAGTGACCAATCCTAACCCCGGGTCTCAACCCAAGGAAGGCTAGCTTCACTCTACACAAAGGGGACAGTTGCTCTCCTTGGTACCACGTACTCAAGGGCCAGCACACTTCCCATGTACGTTCCAGATTTCTATCTATCCACAGGAGTTCTAATCCTAACTCTCCGTAGGGTTCGTGCTCATGTTCACCTCATTTATTCAGATCCAGATCTAATTTTTCATAATTCATTTCTCATCCATATTCAGGCAGCTCGTGTTTTCATAATTCAATTCTAAATAACATGCAGCTGGTGATTTCACAGGTAATTGTTCCTTAAATATAGGCAGCTCATATTTTAACAGGCAACTCATAATTATAATACAAGTATTTGCTAGCAATTTATCTTAATCATGCATGCAAGTAAACCATACAGTACAAACAGGCTTATTCATTCTCTCTACCCTAGGGTTCATTCGACGTCCTAGGGTTCCATTCGGCTATTTCCACAAGCACATTCTTATTAACAAAATTAAACCACTCTACCTAGAAACACGGGAGTAATGGAGGCTTGAACTGTAGACCCAGACGTCTCTACGAAACCCAAATGCATAGCAGGCTGAAACCCTATGCTAGGGAATACATCACAAAAGGAGAGTTCAGAACAGTGTAAAACACACTCTAATACATAGAGGAACTCAAGAGGAAAGTACAAGTATTTTGTTTGCGTATAACGGACCCCGATCGAACCCTAAACAGGTCAAAAAAGTGCCTACTGTTCAAAATTAGACATCTGGGAATAATCCCAGACATCTTAAAAGGCGTCAGATCTTACCTTGTGTCTCCTACGGTATCCTTAGACGTCCAGACCTTCTCTGCAATCGTCTGAAGACAGTTCTAGATGTCGGACAATGTCTCCGGTCGTTTGGAAGCACCTCCGGACATTTGGTGATGTGATCAGACGTCCAAAAATGCATGGAAAAGCATCCCACGCGCCTTCCCAAGGACCTTTACCTGCGTACGAAATCTGCAGGTCCAAATCAGGCTAGACAAATCTTCTGCGGTGAGGCCTGCATGGCCGTAACTACGTAAAAGCACGTACCTCAGTACTGTGCGTGCTTTTAGACGTCTAGCCCTAGACCCGGACATCCTGCTGCCGCCACGGTCATCTGGTCGACTCTCCAGACGTATGATACTGGAAAAATCCCAGTATCAAAACCTCTCCCGTGAGTTGTCTCCTTCGAGAGCTCGCCTACAGGAGCTTCCGCAGTCCCTCCCACAGCTGCAGAGGGTCGAAAGTCGCCTCCCCAAGCCCCTTCGAGTCCCGCCGAGCCTCCACCGAAGCTCCGCCGAGCTTCCACCGAAGCTCCGTCGAGCTTCCACCAAAGCTCCACTGAAGGTCCACCAACCTTAGGCCTCCTCCTCCCACGCTCTCCTCCTTCCTCCCTCTCTCTCTCCCTCGCTCACCCTCCACTCACCTCACTGGAGATCCGAAGGTGGTGCTGGCTGGGGTGTGAGGAGGAGAGGAGAGGCGAAGGGAGGGGTTTATATATAGGAGGGTGTAGGGTTTAGGGTTCGGGGGAGATGAGGAAGAGTGTAAAGACCCATTCTATTCTGAGCCCTTTAAGACGTCTGGACTGTCGGTCAGACATCTGGTCAAACGTCTGGACCCCTTCCCGGATGACTGGAAATTGAAAACTTAGTACGTAACTTCATGTCTGCGCATGGGTTGCATGTAGGCAGTATCGCTCCTTTCTCTTTCCCTCTTCTCTCCTCCACCCGAACCCAAGCACACCCTTATAAAACCCCTCTCCCCCTTCCTCTCTTCCGCACTTCACCACAGCCACCTTCCTTTCTTCCTCTCCACTGCAGTGAGAGGGGCGAGCGTGAGAGAGGGCGCAAGAGCGAGCGACGAGGAGAGGCGGCATAAGGAGAGGAGGAAGAGCTTGAGCTCGTGAGCTCGCAGGAACTCGCCAGAGGACCCACAGCTGGAGCAACGTGAGTGGGAGGAGGAGCACGTTGGGGGAGACGTCCCCGACACTTGCAGCCGAAGCTGTAGGCAAGGAGGAGAGGCCACTACTACGCGCGGCGAGGAGGAGCAGAAGGTAGTTCTGGTTCTAGGATTTTCCCAGAATCAGACGTCTGGCGTGCCGTCCAGATGACGGATTAGATGTCTGGTGACGACACTAGAGCAGTGTTTCGCAAAGGTATGTTCCTTTTGCGGATACGGCCATGCAGGCCACACCGTAGCTTTGATCTGCATGGCTAAATATAGGTGATATGGTCTGTCACGTGCAGGGATAGCTTCAAGAAGGCACGGGGTGTAACGACCCAACTCCCGAGTCCCTACGAGACACGAGAACCGGACCGACTCGACTAATCCCAAGACCTAGTCGTCCAACGAGGAAGTAACCAAAAGAGTAGTAAAATAAACCACATTCAGCATGAATATAACTAACAGTAAGAAAGTACAGTAGTAAGGAAAGAAACTACTACAGTAGATACTACCACAACAGTAGAACAACATTTATCATATAACATGAACTGCAAGTAAAGAAAGTACAGTGGAAACAAGAACTACTCACTATAACAGAAACAAAAGAGGTACAAAAGACTGTGGTAAACTCTACTGGACCCTACTCGGCCCAGCGTCCTCTGCAACCGCTGACCCTGGCTGCTCAACACTAGGTCCTGAAAAAGGTAACGAGTGTAACACGTCAGCAAAACGCTGAGTAGAGTGGCAACTAAAACTAAAGACAACAGTAGAGTGTACAGTAGCTGTTATGTTCTATTACTTTCTTTATTTACATCTTTCAATTGTCTCACTATTTCATTTATTTCTCAGATCTTTTACTTGATCTCGAATGTTCCTCGTGGGAACGATCTTGATTGCAGTCTTTTCCAAAAAGTAGAAGTAGCACGTGGTGCTCTCCTGGCCGGGAGAGTCCCACGTGGTGATCCTACCCTCAGTCAACCACCCTAAGGTCACTGACAGACGTAACGGTGACTACAGCACGCGCGATAAACGCACAGGTAGCTAACCCGTACTGGCACGCGGTCAGTCGTTTCCGTTAACGGGTGTGCCCAAAGCACAGCACGGAACCAGTACAGGGCAGAGCCCTCTCAGTAACAGGGGTCCAACCCCTCCATAGTAACCAAACCGGGGCCTTGCCCCTCCACAGTCCGCGCACCCTCGCCTGACTACCCTGGTTTGCCTTAGTGGGCCTAACAAGTCGGTGAAGGAGGCTAGCAGAACCCCGGGGTCCGTGGGGTAGCTAGTACTCTCCTAACACTAGTAGCTCTCCTCGGTACTACGTACACGAGGGCCAACAAGTCGGTACAGAGCGGCCAATCCTAACCCCGGGTCCCTGGGGTGGCTGGCCCCACTCTGCACTAAACAGGTACAGGTACTTCCCTTGGTACTGGGTACCCAAGAGACAGTACAAACTACATCTCAGTTCCATTCCTTCCCCTTTTCAGGAGTTCCACTCCTAATTCCCCGTAGGGTTCCATCCTTTTAACTCAAACATCCAGGTGTCACTTTCCAGTTCACGTTCTTACGACCCATGATCTCATTCATGTTTCTTTATTTGTAACAGGCAGCTGTTAATTCAATTTACAGGCAGCTGTTAATTCAATTTACAGGCAGCTTTATATTCCTTTCCATTTTTTCCAAGACTGCAGTATTATACATTCCACTAGTTTTTCCATCCTAGGATTCATGCCATATCCTAGGATCTAGCATACAACTAGTTTTCCAGCCCTAGGATTCATGCAACACCTAGGAGCTATCATTCCATACATTTCTCATTCCTAGGATTCATGCAATGTCCTAGATTCTAGTTATGGTTCCATACTTTAACAGATTTTAATAATAAACTTAAGCCACTCTACCACGTACAACGGGAGTAATGGGGGCGTGATCGGGAATCCTGCATGCCTCCGCGGCTCCCAAGACTGCAACTGAACGAGGTCCTATCACAAGGATCAAACAGAAGTAGTGTCTCAAAACAATGTATAGCTACTGTAGACGGGTAGAGGAATTAATTCTGAAAAGAACGCAACTCGAATCGCGGAAAATGGAGCCCGAACGGGCCCTAAACGGGTCTAAAAAGACGATACTGTGCAAAATCAGATGTCTGGAACTTCTTCCAGACGTCTTAAAAAGTGGATCAGAGAATTACCTGTTCAGTGTGGTTTCCCAGACGTCCAGAAGTCTGTGGGGACATCTGGCCTAGCTCCCAAACGTCCGATGTTCACCCCGGACATCTGGAGGTCACTCCCGCCGTCTGGTACAACTTCCAGACGTCTGATTCGCAAAGGATGGCGAATCAGCGAGCCTGCGCACAACCAACTCACTCCCTCAGTACGGTCAGTTGACAGGAAGGAAGAAGAAAGCGGAATACTCACCTTTCAGACGTCAGTATGAGCTTCCAGACGTCTCCCTTGCAGTCTGGCTATCAACCAAGATGTCTGATTCTGGAAATTTTTCCAGAATCAGGGCGCCACTCGTCCTCCGCTCGCGACGTCGCCCACGTCGCACCTCGCGCGTCTGCTGCTTAGACCGCAGCAGGTCCCTCTCCGCGTCGTTCCACGCCCCCTGCGCCCTCCGCCGGCCGGCCAAGCTGCTCCGGCGAGCTCGCCCTCACGGCAGAGCTCCGCCCTCGCACGCCGCACCTCCTCCGCGCTCACTGCGGCCGTCGCTGCCGCCCTCGCGCTCGCTCGCTCTCGCGCATAGGAAGGAGAAGAGGAAGGGGACGGTGGAGACGACGGGAGGGGAGGCGTGGCCTTTTAAGGCCGCACGAGGAGGAGGGAGAGAGTGCGCGGCAGGTCTGCAGCCGCAGAGAGAGAGGGAAAAAGAGAGAGAGAGAGAGGAATCGCGGGTCTGCGCGCACAGGCGCGCAGACGAATCTCTCGTGCGAAAAATAACTATTTTCCAGACGTCTGGAAATGATCCCAGACGTATTCTCAAACGTCTGTATGTGATCCCAGACGTCTGGTCCGACGTCTGGGCCACCTCCCAGACATCTTAAAAGACGTCTGGGGCACGCGTTCGTAACACGGGGCATGTCCTCCCATGCGTCTCGGACGTCTGGACAGCTTATCAGACGATCGGAAGCACTCCCAGACGACTGGAGGAGAGGTCAGATGTCTGGAGCTGGGTCCAGAAGGTCAAGAAGGGATTCTGTACGTCTAAAGTTGGCACAGGAACCTGAGATGAGACTCTAGTTACTTTTAAGACATCTGGACCTTGTGCCAAACGTCTGATTTAGGTCTACAGCCGTGTTTTTAACCCGTTTAGGGTCCGTTTGAGGTTCGTTTTACAGAGACAAGATATCGGTGTTTTCCTTGTGAGTTTCTCTATTTGTTAGAGGGCCTTTTATACTATTCTAAACATTCCATTGTGGTATGTCCCTTGGTATAGGACTTCAATCTGTTGCGTGTTTGGGGCCTGTAGAGGCACGTGAGCCTGCCGTTCGAGCCCCTAGTACTCCCGGATTATCTGGTAGAGTGGTTTCCCTTGTTTTAATTATAAATCATAACTGCATATGTGAAATTGGATAATTAGAAACCTAGGATGTGGCATGAATCCGAGGACGAGAATTACTTGCACTGTTTATATGCGTGTTGAGATTGCAGTCTGAAATGAATGAATAGAAATGTAGACAACTACCTATTAATAAATAAGAGCTGCCTATGAAATATAAAATTCCTGTGCTAGTTAAACAGAAACCTGTGACATGACTTGTTATATATGCAAATTGTGGAAATATGAGCTGCATGTGTAGAATTTAAGAATGGAATTGTGAATGACGAAACCTAGTATGGAATAACATGGGAAAAACAAGCATGAACCCTATGGGGAATTAGGAGTAAAGCTCTTATGCATAAATAGAATGGATCTGGAAATGTGAGTGGGAATTGTGCTGGCCCTTGAGTACGTGGTACTAAGGAGAGCAATTGTCCCCTGTTTAGTGTAGAGCGGAGCTAGCCGCCCTTGGGTTGAGATCCGGGGTTAGGATTGGCCACTCTACACCGACTTCTTTGGCCCTTACGTACACTGTACCGGGGAGAGCTAATAGTGTAGTGAGAGGGCTAGCCACCCCACTGGGCCCAAGGTTTAGCTAGCCACCCCACAGGGCCCGAGGTTCAGCTAGCCACCCAACACCGACTTGCTAAGCCCACTGAGCAAACTGGGGTAGTCAGATGAGGGTACGTGGACTGTGGAGGGGTGAGACCCCTGTTTGGTTTTGAGGGGCTAGACCCCTGTTACTGAGAGGGCTAGGCCCTATACTGTTCCGTGCTGTACTTTGGGCGTACCCGCTAGCAGAAATGACTGACCGTGTGCCAGTGCGGGGTAGCTACCCATGCGCTTATTGCGCGTGTCGTAGTCACTGCTATATCTATCCGTGACCTCGGGGTGGTTGACTAGGTGTAGGATCACCACAGGGGACTCTCCCAGCTAAGAGAGTACCACGTGTGCCTTCTACTTTTCGGAGAAGACTGCAATCAAGATTGTTCCCACAAGGAACATGCGAGATTAAGAAAGAGATCTGAAAAGTAAACCAATGGGTGAAAAGGAATGACCTGTAAAATAAAATAATTGGAAAGGATAAATTACCTGTTAGCTTTTACTGCTTTAGTTAGTTTGGTTACCACTCTACTCAGTGCTCGCTGACTCCATTTTTCTTGTACCTTTTTCAGGTCCAGGTGTTGAGCAACCCGAGTCACCGACTGCAGAGGGTGCTGGGCCCAGTCGAGCCCAGCTGTAGTTTCTTGTTGCTGTACTTCCTTTTGTTGTGAATTCAAACTGTTGTTACTGTTTCTGTTTTTGTACTTTGTTTCCGCTTTACTGTTGTGGTGGTGATATGTACTGTTAGCAGTTTTTACTTCCTTTACTGCTTGTACTCTTTTATTGTTAGTTACTTAGCATAGTGAATGTGGTTTCCCTTCCTGCTTTTTGGTTATTTCTTGTTGGACAACTAGGCCCTGGGATTAGTCGAGTCGAGCCGGTCTCGGGTCCTGTAGGGATTCGGGAATCGGGTCTTAACAAGATGGTATCAGAGTAAGGTCGTCCTGAGAAATAAACCAACTAGCTTGAGAATAACCAATTCACGTGCATGTAACTCGAGTAACCACCACAACGTACCGCTTGACATCTGTTCTGAGATTCCTTCGCTGAAGTCTGTTAGAGTTGACTCCTTTTGTTCTATCTTCCGCGTCTCCTTGCAGGAGATGCCTCGACTTGGAGTCCTTGAGGCGGGCCGCGGATGCGACCGTGGATGAGGTCGGAGGGGAGGACGTGCTGGGCCCGAGGTGCCAGTTGACTAGCCACTTCTCCAGGGCCTTCAGGCCTAGGACCTCACTCAGTTGATATGAGACATAGTATGAGAGGAGCTCCACCCGCCTCCACAGGCGCCTTTCCTTAGGGACGTGGAGGGGGAGTCCTCTGTGGGGCTGAGAGACTAACGCAGCGCTGGATGAGGGGGAGGGGGTGGTCCTCCACCGCCCCCACCGCACTCTGACACTTCTGAGAACGAGCCTGCCCTACCTGGAGGTGTGCCCGTCCCCCACTGTAGCTGCACTACGAGCTTTTCGGGCAGTTCCGGAAGTTGAAGTCCCCCTCCTTAAAGGGGGATGAGGACCCGTCAGAGGCAAGGGATTAGCTGGAGCAGATCGAGTAGGTGTTTGACACCCTTCACCCCCTGCAGAGTGCTGCATGGCCTTTGCCACATATCAACTGGAGAGTGCGGCACACAGGTGGTGGAGGGCAGTGAGAGGCCAGGAGGGGGTGGAGCCGATGTGGGACCAGTTTGTGACCCTCTTCTGCGAGCAGTACTTCCCGCAGACTTGGCAGGACCAAAGGAGGCGGGAGTTCCACACTCTCCGCCAGGGGACAATGACTGTTAGCGCGTACCACACGCGCTTCCTGGAGCTGTCACGTTTTGCTGCGACAGCTGTAGCTACTGAGGAGGAGCACCTGTGGAGGTTCACTGAGGGGCTCTAGCCTACCATTCGGGGGTATGTCAAGCCCCTGAAGCTGCTCACCTTCTCGAGAGTGGTGGAGGCAGCTATGACGTACGAGGAGACCAACCCGACCGCACGAGACACCGACAGCGGATGGAAGAGGCCCTACCAGCCAGAGTACTCACAAAGTCAACGAGAAAGGAGGCACGCGACGCCCGCAGGAGAGCGTCTCGTTTCGGGGGGCCGTCAGTAGCCCTCGGGGACCCCTGATAGGGGCCAGC
Source organism: Thalassia testudinum (assembly GCA_037157565.1). Lineage (NCBI taxonomy): Eukaryota > Viridiplantae > Streptophyta > Magnoliopsida > Alismatales > Hydrocharitaceae > Thalassia > Thalassia testudinum. Next base: position 28,233,946 of record JAZHRO010000049.1, read on the forward strand.
TGTCAGCATTGGACCCCTGTCTAGTCGTCAGTAGGGACCTACCGAGGGAGGGAGTCGAGTCCTCCTTTGCTACTAGTGTGGCCAGCCGGGCCACATCAGGAGGGACTACCCATCTAGGGCTGGAGCATAGTAAATGCTCCTCGCACCGAGCGTTGGAGGCCGAGCAGGTGGTCATGGTTCCCAGGCACGTGGGGGAGGACAGCAGTCACAGGGAGGGTACCGACCAGCAGTTACCCGTCCGACACAGAGTGTGGCTGCTTCTTCTGCACCGAGAGCTGAGGGGTGTATCAACGCCCTGACACACAGAGATGCCAGGGCATCAGGTTCAGTGGTGGCAGGTATGGTTATAGTTTCTGGCAGATTAGTTTACGTACTTTTTGATTCTGACGCCACGTACTCCTTTGTTGCTGCGAGTTTTGCTGTCAGTTTGGGACAGGACTGCATGTTGTTAAAGGATCTGTTTGTGATCAGAGGTCCGGGTGGTCAGCTGTTTATAGCTAAGGAGGTCTACACAGACTGTAAGGTCAGAATTGGGGGACACAACCTCCCCGCTGACCTGATCGTGATACCGATGGAGGATTTTGGTGTGATTCTGGGGATGGATTGGCTGTCCACTTACCACGCTTTGGTAGACTTTTTTGAGAGGAAGATCGTCTTCTCCATACCAGAGATGCCTTCCTTTGAGTTTCATGGATTGCCGGTGGACGGAGGTTTCAGGTGCATTTCTGCACTTCGGGCAGCGAGACTTTCGGGCCAGGGGTGTGAGGGCTTTCTGGCTTGTATAGTGGCAGAGCCCAACCCCGTGGCAGACTTTCAGAGCATCCTGATGGTCAGAGAGTACCCTGACGTGTTTCCAGAGGAGCTGCCAAGACTACCGCCTGAGCGTGAGATCGAGTTTGAGATCTCACTGGTACCAGGGACCAGCCCCATTTCTGCGGCACCGTATAGGATGGCACCACTTGAGCTGCAAGAACTCAAGTCACAGCTGCAGGACCTGTTGGAGAAGGGCTTTGTGAGGCCCAGTGCGTCCCTGTGGGGAGCCCCGGTGCTATCTGTTAGGAAGGATGGTACCCTGCGCCTTTGTGTTGACTACAGACAGCTGAATAGGGTCACCATCAAGAACAGGTATCCGCTGTCGAGGATTGATGATCTGTTTGACCAGTTGCAAGGTGCCACGGTATTCTCCAAGATAGATCTGAGATCAGGCTACCACCAGTTGAGGATCAGGGAGATCGACGTCTCCAAGACAGCTTTCCGCACCCGATGTAGACACTACAAGTTTTTGGTCATGCCATTTGGGCTGACCAACGCCCCCGCTGCCTTCATGGATTTGATGAACTGGGTGTTCAGACCGTATCTGGATCAGTTTGTGGTGGAATTTATTGATGACGTGCTCGTTTATTCACGGGATCAGGCACAGCACGGATAGCATTTGCGGATGGTTCTAGACACTTTGAGATAGCGCAGGTTGTATGCCAAATACAGTAAATGTGAGTTTTGGTTGAGACAGGTGACCTTCTTGGGCCACGTGATTTCAAGGGATGGCTTGGCTGTGGATCCAGCCAAGGTTGAGGCAGTGTTTAGGTGGGAGAGGCCACGTACAGTGACAAAGATACGCAGTTTCTTGGGACTGGCAGGTTACTACCGACAGTTTATCAGGGGTTTCTCGCAGATTGCACGTCCTATGACTGAGTTGACCCGGAAGGACGTGCCCTTTGCATGGACAGACGCTTATGAGGCATGTTTTCAGGAGTTGAAGGAGAAGCTAACTTCGGCTCCTGTGCTTACCATCCCAGATAGCAGTGGCGATTTTGTGGTCTACACGAACACTTTGTTGCAGAGTTTAAGGGGTGTGCTCATGCAGTGGGGTCACGTTATCGCTTACTCTTTGCAGCAACTGAAGCCCCATGAGCATAGCTACCCTACCCATGACTTAGAGCTGGCAACTGTTGTTTTCACACTGAAGACATGGAGGCACTACCTTTACGGTGAGACCTTTGAGATTTTTACGGATCATAAGAGCCTCAGGTACTTATTTGATCAAAAGGAGCTTAACATGAGACGAAGACATTGGTTAGAGCTCCTAAAGGACTATGACTGCAACATCTCCTACCATTTGGGGAAGGCCAACATGGTAGCTGACGCCTTGAGCGGGAAGGTGCCCGCCCACTTGGCCAATTTACAGGCACAGAGTTGGAGACTGATGGAGGAGTTGGGCAGTTGGCGACCCCTAGTGTTGCAGGGGCATTGTGGGGCAGTTACGGTGACACGGCAGACGAGACCAGAGCTGATAGACTGCATAATCACAGGACAGATGACAGATCCGTATCTGCAGTCGTTGCGAGACAGAGTACTGTCAGGGGACCCAGGAGACTTCTCTTTTACAGATGAGGTGTTGCGCATGAGGGGACGTTTGTGCGTTCCCAGGGATGAGGAGTTGTTGAGAGAGTTCCTGACTAAGGCGCATGGGTCCAGGTTCACCATGCATCCCGGGAACACATAGATGTATCATGATGTGAGACGTGGCTTTTGGTGGAGAGGGATGAAACGGGATGTAGGTGAGTTCATGCAGTAGTGTTTGGTGTGACAGCAGGTGAAAGCCGAGCATCAGAGGCCTGCAGGGCCGTTGCAGCCACTTCCTGTGCCAGAGTGAAAGTGGGAGAGCATCACCATGGACTTAGTGGTGGGCTTACCCGTTGCCTAGTGAGGACAAGATGCAATTTGGGTGATTGTAGACAAATTGACAAGGACAGCATGTTTCTTGCCGATCCGAGTCACCTTGGGACCAGTACAGTTGGCAGAGAGGTATATTCATGATGTGGTACATATGCACGGAGTTCTGTGTGAGATTGTATCCGACTGGGATGCCCATTTTACTTCCCAGTTTTGGGCTGAGTTTCAGCAGGCCTTGGGGACACGGTTGAGGTTCAGTACCGTGTACCACCCCCAGACGGACGGACAGTCAGAGCGCACGATATAGACACTTGAGGACCTTTTACGCACCTGTGTACTGGACTGGAGGGGCTCTTGGGGGGAGCACTTACCCCTGGTAGAGTTCGCATTTTATAACAGCTATCACTCGAGTATCAGCATGGCACCCTACGAGGCTCTGTACGGATAGAGGTGTACTGCGCCCTTGAGTTGGGTTGAGGTGGGGACAAAGTGGGAGGTTGGCCTCAGGCTGATCTGGCAGAGTTAGGAGGTGGTAGAGCAGATTCACAGATGACTTTACACTGTTAGGAGCAGACAGAAGAGTTATGTCGATCGGAAGCGCAGAGAGGTACATTTCGAGGTTGGGGATCACGTCTTTCTTCGCGTTTCGCCCATGAAGGGCCTGGAACATTTTGGGGTGAAAGGGAAGTTTGCATTGGGGTTTGTGGGGCCCATTGAGGTCCTGGAGCGGGTAGGACCCGTTGCTTACAGGCTTGCCCTTCCTCCCCAGCTTTCTGGTATGCACGACGAGTTCCACGTGTCCAACCTCAGGAAGTATGTCTCCGATCTCAGTCACATTTTGAGCCACGAGAGTGTCGAGGTGGGTGACGACCTGACCTACCCCGAGAGACCAGTGTAGATACTAGACAAAGCCATCCGGAGTTTGAGGTGAAAGAAGGTACCCCTAGTGAAGGTCTTGTGGAGGAGCCAGCGGTACGAGGAGGCTATGTACCAGAGCCACCTTCCTTCTCTTTCCCTCTTCTGGGAGTTTGTACAAGAAGGTACCCCTGGGAGATGCCGAAGGAGTGGCGAGAACGGTACCCGAAGCTTTTTGAGGGTACGTCTTTTCGAACCGGCTTCGGTCCTCTTTAAGTTTGTTATGCTTATACAATTCCTTTTTCCGCACCCTAGCTAACTCAAGTTTTGAGGATGAAACTTCCTTTAAGTTTGTTATGATGTAAAGACTCGTTCTATTCTGAGCCCTTTAAGACATCTGGACTGTCGGTCAGACATTTGGTCAGATGTTTGGACCCCTTCCCAGATGTCTGGAAATTGAAAACCTGGTATGTAACTTCGCATCTGCGCGTGGGCTGCATGCAGACAGTACCGCTCCTTTCTCTTTCCCTCTTCTCTCCTCCACCCAAACCCTAGCACACCCTTATAAAATCCCTCTCCCCCTTCCTCTCTTCCCCACTTCACCACAGCCACCTTCCTTCCTTCCTCTCCATTGCAACGAGAGGGGCGAGTGCGAGAGAGGGCGCGAGAGCAAGTGAAGAGGAGGAGAGGCGACGTGAGGAGCGGAGGAAGAGCTTGAGCTTGCGAGCTCATGGGAGCTCATCGGAGGATGCACGGCTGGAGCGATGCGTGCAGGAGGAGGAGCGCGTTGGGGGAGATGCCCTCGACACTTGCTGTAGCCGAAGCTGAAGGCGAGGAGGAGAGGCCGCAGCTGCACGTGGCGAGGAGGAGCAGAAAGTAGTTCTGATTCTGGGATTTTCCCAGAATCAGATGTCTGGCGTACCATCCAGACGACGGATTGGATGTCTGGTGACGACACCGGAGGTCTGAAAGTAGTGTTCCGTGAAGGTATGTTACTCTTGCGGATACGGCCATGCAGGCCGCATCGCAGCTTCGATCTGCATGGCTAAATATGGGTGATAGGTCTGTCGTGTGCAAGGATAGCTTCGGGAAGGCGTGGGGCACGCCCTCCCACGCGTCTCGGACATCTGAACAGCTTACCAGACGACCAGAAGCACTCCTAGACGACTGAAGGAGAGGTCGGACGTCTAGACCTGGGTCCAGACGGTCAAGAAGGGGTTCTGGATATCTGAAGTTGATGTAGGAACCTGAGGTGAGACTCTGGTTACTTCTAAGACATCTGGACCTTGTGCCAGACGTTTGATTTAGGTCTGCAGCCCTATTTTTAACCCGTTTAGGGTCCGTTTGAGGTCTGTTTTACGCAAACAAGATATCGATGTTTTCCTTGTGAGTTCCTCTACTTGTTAGAAGGTTGTTAGTTCAACCACTCATATATAATATTTTGATGATTTTACAAAATAAAGAAAATGAAATAAAGAATAAAGCGTAGCATATTGTTTCTCTCTGTAATAACATATTTGTAGGTTTCATAAAGTTTTCCAAGACGGAAGATTAAAAGTATGAAGACAAGTAGCATAAGTATTAGGTCCTAGGCTTTTTCATGTAAACTTTCAAAGGTTGTAATTTTCATTTTATTTGAGTTTAGAAATGTTGTAAAGAGCCCCTAAACATAACCTATAAATAGCTAACTTAAGCTCTCTACACTTAGGATAAATTAGAAACAAAAACCTAACACTCAGACTCTTATCACACGTCTGGAATAAGTGTCAGACGTCTAATTTTCCACTTTAAGACGTCTGACAAGTGTCTCAGACGTCTAATTTCCAAGAGTTCTGCCTTTAGTTTGTCTCCTCATGAACATCAGTCGAAGCACTTCTCTATCAGACGTCGATAACCTTATACAGATGTCTGATTTTTTACCTAGATGTCCTCAGACTAACCGTTAGACTTAGCACAGGGAAAAAATGTATTTCCAGACGTCTGGACACTCTTCCAGACATCTACCTTTGGACCATTATCCATGTTTTTCTGTGCGTATCTCCTTACGGCCATAAAATCTTTTGTTAGAAGAAGTAGCGAAGTATTTTTTGGTTTCCAAACGTTTGGTGATTTCCTCAGATGTCCATAACGACATCTGATCCTTTAAACCTAGAACCATGTTTGGATTTAATGGAAACAGGGAAGAATCCACCCTTTATCAGGCGTCTAGTAACATAACCAGATGTCTTATGTGAAAATATCAGACGTCCTTCTTGTGATCCAATGGAGTCAGTTTAGGATGACCGACAATATTAGACGACCAGAATTATAATCAGACGTCCTATAAGACGTCTGATCCTAAAATTAGACATCTGATATTGCTGTCAGACTCATCATTACCCTGATTTGTGGTGGATTTCGACCTAATCTCTTGGGATTTGTCTCCAATGGCTAGGAGAACTCTCCCAAGTGTTCTTGAAGGTTCCAAACTTTCCTATAAATAGACTACAACTCCTCTTAGGCAAAACACACACCTCTTGAGATACAATTCCCTTAGAAAAGTCACTTGCTCACTACTCTAAGCTTCATCTTGCCCTTATGCTGTGCCAACACTTTGATCAAAGGGTAAATCCATACTCCCGGCTCACTCCGTTCTGCAAATCCTCAGGGAGTTCTTTTCATGCTTAGTAGATAAGAAAGTAATTAAAGTATTGGTGTGCTCTATAGGTGTTGTTTCAATTCTTATTTTTGTATTTTGGGTATCCAGCCTGTCGGGTCCCCATCTCTTCATTTTAAAGGTAGAAACCTCCGTTTAGGGATCGGAGGTGGGATTTGTAATTGAGGTACACTACCCTCATTTAAGTAGTGTGGTTAGTGGATTGATCACCTTGTGATCGAAAATCCTAAGTCAAGAGATTGGCTTAGGTGGTGGTTTTCACCCATCTTGGGTTTCCACCTAAAAATCTGGTGCCACCTTTTGTGATTGAATTTTTTGTATTACAATATTTTATAATTTCACTATTCAGCCCCCCTCTAGTGCAATTTCAAATGCCTTTCATACTGTTCTAAACATTCCGTTGTGGTATGTCCCTTGGTATAGGACTTTGATCTGTTGCATGTTCGAGCTTGTAGAGGCATGTGAGCCTGCCGTTCAAGCCCCCAGTACTCTCAGATTGTCTGGTAGAGTGGTTTTCCTTATTTTAATTATAAATCATAACTGCATATGTGAAATTGGATAACTAGAAACCTAGTATGTGGCATGAATCCTAGGACGAGAATTACTTGCACCGTTTATATGCCTGTTGAGATTGCAGTTTGAAATGAATGAATAGAAATGAAGACAACTGCCTGTTAATAAATAAGAGTTGCCTGTGAAATATAAAATGCCTGTGCTAATTAAACAGATACCTGTGACATGACTTGTTATATATGAAAATTGTGGAAATACGAGCTGCATGTGTAGAATTTGAGAATGGAATTGTGAATGACAAAACCTGGTATGGAATAACATGGGAAAAACAAGCATGAACCCTGCAGGGAATTAGGAGTAGAGCTCCTATGGACAAATGGAATGGATCTGGAAATGTGAGTGGGAAGTGTGCTGGCCTTTGAGTACATGGTATCAAGGAGAGCGACTGTCCCCTGTTTAGTGTAGAGCGGAGCTAGCCACCCTTGGGTTGGGACCTGGGGTTAGGATTGGCTACTCTACACCGACTTCTTTGGCCCTCACGTATACTGTACCGGGGAGAGCTACTAGTGTAGGGAGAGGGCTAGCTACCCCACAGGGCCTGCGGTTCAACTAGCCACCTTACACCGACTTGTTAGGCCCACTGGACAAACTGGGGTAGTCAGACGAGGGTACGCGGACTGTGGAGGGGCGAGACACCTATTTAGTTCTAAGGGGCTAAACCCCTGTTACTGAGAGGGCTAGGCCCTATACTATTCCGTGCTGTACTTTGGGCGTACTCGCTAGCGGAAACGACTGACCGCGTGCTAGTGCGAGGTAGCTACCCGTGCGCTTATCGCACGTGCCGTAGTCACCGCTACGTCTGTCCGTGACCTCGGGGTGGTTGACTGGGTGTAGGATCACCACGGGGGACTCTCTCGGCTAGGAGAGCACCACGTGTGCCTTCTACTCTTCGGAAAAGACTGCAATCAAGATCGTTCCCACGAGAAACATGCGAGATCAAGAAAGAGATCTGAAAAGTAAACCACTGGGTGAAAAGGAATGACTTGTAAAATAAAATAATTGGAAAGGATAAATTACCTGTTAGCTTTTACTGCTTTAGTTAGTTTGGTTACCACTCTACTCAGCATTCGCTGACTCCGATTTTCCCATACCCTTTTCAGGTCCAGGTGTTGAGTAGCCTGAGTCATTGGCTGTAAGGGTGCTGGGCCCAGTCGAGCCCAGCCATAGTTTCCTGTTGTTGTACTTCCTTTTGTTGTGAGTTCAGACTGTTGTTACTGTTTTTGTTTCTGTACTTTATTTCCACTTACTGTTGTGGTGGTGATATGTACTATTAGCAGTTTTTACTTCCTTTACTGCTTGTAGTCTTTTACTGTTAGTTACTTAGCATAGTGAATGTGGTTTACTTTCCTGCTTTTTGGTTATTTCTTGTTGGACGACTGGGTCTTGAAATTAGTCGAGTCGGTCTCGGGTCCTGTAGGGATTCGGGAACCGTGTCGTAACAAAGAAAGAGAGAAACGGTCTCTGCATGCCGCCCACGCACAAAGCACAGTACGAAAATTCCACTTTCAGACGTTCGGGAACAGGTCCAGACGTCTAACTGAAACTCCAGATGTCTTAAATGGCTATAAGTGTAACGGGTCATTACAGGGCCTAACAAGAATCAGTGTAGGGTGGTTAGTCCTAACCCCAGGCCCCATGGGGCGGCTAGCTCCCTCCCTACATTAAGTAGCTCACCTCGGTACCACGTACGTGAGGGCCAAACAAGAGTCGGTGTAGAGTGACTAGTCCTAACCCTAGGTCTCATCCCAAGGGGCAGCTAGCTCCCCTCTACACTAAAGGGATAGTGGCTTCCTTAGTACCGCGTATGTAAGATAGTCGCTCTTCTTGGTATCGTGTACACAAGGGCCAGCTCACTTCCCATACTAAAGGGACAGTTACTCTCCTCGGTATACGAGAGCCAGCGCACTTCCCTTAACCAAGTCCGAACAGCTACCCGTAGGCAGCATGTCTCAATCATTCACCAGATTTTCCCATATCTATGGTTTCAGTTTCCTTTCAAATTCCCCGTAGGGTTCATGCATAGATTTTCTCCTTTCCATAGCGTAACATCTATCTCTATTCATGTCATGACAAATTTAAACACATAGCAGATAGCTCATGGTTTCACTATTCGGCAATCATCTCATCAATCAATTATACAGGATATATCATACATTTTAGTTCAATTATGGTTCAATAAATATAATCAGGCAGCTTATGATTTACCACATCCAGGAAACAATACAATAGATTAAGCATTCACCTTATTTCATAGGGTTCATTTCACAACCTAAGGTTCAATCAATTATTTCTAAGGCATGCATTTTAATTGTTAAATCTGGGATTTGAGAGAACCACTCTATCAGGATAATCGGGAGATGTGGGGCACAAATGACGGACCTTGCAACCTCCACAAGTCCCGTGCACACCACGAACGGATGACCTATCACATTGACCTACATGTCAAAGTGAGCTCAAAACTATATAGATACTACACCATAACGTAGAGAATTTTGAACGGAAACCAATGATTCGTTTACGGAAAACCAACTCCGTTTGGGCCCTGAATGGGCCCAAAAACACCAACTCTGACCAAAATCAGATGTCTGGGAAGAGTCTTAGATGTCTTAAACAAACTCAATGACTCACCTCGCTCTTTGTATCCTTTACAGACGTTTGAGGGGGTCTTCAGACGTCTGGCAACACTCCAGAACATCTAAAACCACCTCGATCCTCTCACTAGCGTGCTTTCCCAACCTTTAACATGTGCATGTACGGTCAGAACTCGGCATGGAAAAATAATTGAAATTATGCGCTATCAGACGTCTGGTATTATCTCTTGACATCTGGACAGACGTCTGATGGTCTCTCCAGATGTCTGATTCTGCGGAAAAATGTCTCCACAGAATTGTTTGTGAGCTCTCTCTCTCTCCCTTGCATTCTGTTGCAATAGCAGCAATCCCCGCAGCAATAGCTTCTCCTGTCGCTTCCCCCTCCTCTCCCGCACACAGCCCTCTCCTCTGTGCTCCTTCCACTCTTTGCTATCCCTCTCCTCCTCTTGACTTCTTGTGTGGCAAGCAAATGGAGGAGAAGGGGGGTTTTTATGGATGTGGGAGGCGTGGGGGAAGGGATGGCGTGAGGCATGAGGTAAGGTGGAGTATGGGGAGAACAGGGGAGATGTGTATGGGTGTCGTGAGTATGGGGGTGAGGGGTGGGGTATGGTGGGGTATGGTGTTTAGGGGCATGGGTATGGGAGTTTTTGCAAAGTTGATCCGGCAGAAGTCTCCTATTCCCACAAAGCCCAAAATTAAAATCCAAGGGGTTTAAAATTACAGTAACACCCCCACTATTCTGAGAAATTCCTAAACGACTCTTGGGAAGGGTCATTTCATACACTAATCACTCCCCCTTTAGTGTGTACTAGACAAAATTATAAACTTAAGCAACTACTCATAGCTTTTGAATTGTCTCCTTCCTTTGTTAAAGAACTTGTTCCCTTCAAAGTTTGCATGCACATGCATATCATGTATGTGTGTTTGAGAACCACATGTGTGTGTGTGTGTGCGTAAGGCTGTTAAAAAAAATCGAACCTACCTAATTCGATCCGAACCCAACTCGATTAATAGATCCAAACTCGATCTGAACCTGCTTATATTAAACAGGTTTAAACCCATTTATTAAATGGGTTGGGTTGGAATTTATCCTCACGAACCCACTCAACCTGACAAATCTGATTAATAAGAAAAAAATTCTCCCATTTAACTCATTTAACCCTCATGTTTACTCATTTAACATGTTATTAAATAGATTAAGCGGATCGGGTTAGGTTTGCCAGGTGTAACCAGATTAAATTCAAGTTAAAATATATAGACCCATCTAATAAATGAGTTAAATCTAACCCACCCTATTTATAAATAAATTTAATTTAATCGGGTCGAGCTCAACTCAACCCGTCCCATTCGACAGTCACGTGTGGGTGTGTGTGAACCATACCTCAGGCACAAATATATAGAAGTGGAATTATTTAGTCATGGGCTTATTTTCCACCGTAACTAACCATGGACGTGTTTAAACAAATTGCAACCACACGCGATTCTAAAATCACAAAGAAAAAGCTCCGTCATTCCAGCTATTATCAAACATCTTATAAGAGTGAACTTCTATAGACTTCACTCAAGAAAGATCCTATGCCAAATGAAAGAATGATCAAATACATTTCAAAATAAACTCAGCTCTTTACAAGAAATAGAAAACAAAGTATCTCAGGTTGAGCGTATTAGGAACTAAAATAAATCACACGAGGAAATTTAAAATGAAGAAAGTGGGTGGCGCTGAAGCATCTTTCGATTTTCAAACTTTTACGCTTCTCTTTAATTTCCATTCTTTCATTCTTTTTCCCGAAGATATTTGTGTTGCATTCCCATGTGATCTATATAAATGCGTAATCACTACCAGAAATTCGACTCCTTCCAGTATGCTACTTAATCTCATCAGTTTCATCGTTGTTACCCGATGTCTTGTATCATATTGAACTTTCGATGAAAAATGCATTTTACTTTTAGATCCCACGTTACATGGTTAGGTTGTTTTTTCAAACAGGCAACGAGTATAAAATGTAAATAAGCAACATGTGGCATTTGATTTCAATCAAAATGGTGACTACATCATATAATTACTCATTCTTGACTTAAAATAGGACTTGGATGCTCGGAGCAAAGGGTACGTTGTATGTTCTCAAGGATAACTGAGTCATTAGTTATGTGCGTGTTAATTATCTTCTACCATGGTCCTTTTGGATGCCATTCCAATCTAAACATGATGGTAAGCATCATATGCAAATGATGTCTGGAACTTAGAAAAGCTTAATTAAGATTAAATTCTTCATTCTTCCGTAGCAATATACAGTTGAGTGTGTAATCTTGCAAATACTTAAGCTACGTGACATCGGTTTTTCTTTTTCCTACAGTAAAGTGTGGGCAATCTATACTAGTACCTTATACATTAGAGCAATCACTTTGGTCGATTATCTTGAAGTTACATTTTCTAAATAAATGATTGCATGGAAATGGACTTCTTGAAATCCATTTACCAACCAAGATGGTATCATGGACTTGTTGGAAGGTAACTAGAGAAGGAATGGAAGATGACAGCGCAGTGGGAGAGGGAGTGTCAGGCGATGTGCCGTCAAGAGGTTGACAAGCGGTGGAAAGCGACATCAATACAATGCTTCCAATGTAGGGCTATGGGACATTATGCTAGAGAGTGCAGGGATCCATTAGTTTGCCTACAATGTGTAGGTCACAGCCACTGCCAATTTACATGTTGTACGCTAGTAAGGGAGGTGGAGCGATGGCTAGTAGAGGAAGGGGAGTGTCACCAAGAAAAGAAGATGGATTGTCGACTAGAGGGATCTTGTGTACCACTGTCGCGTCCACCCTCTTGCCCATTGGAGTATGAGGTTGAGGCTCCTTGGTCTTCGATGGTCTGTGACATTGACCATATCCTTCAAAGGTCGTTGGTGGGTCAACCGTCGTCAGGTGTTCATTCCTTGGACGTGGTTCAAGACTTGGTGTTCAAAATGGTCCCACATACGACCAATTGGAAGTTGGTGTGCCTAACATCAAGGAAGATTCTCCTCTTTGACTTAGAGGAGGATGACGTGAAGAGGTTGCATTTCCAAACCATGGAGGACGATGATCTATCCATCATGTGAAGGCTTGTGTTGCCATTTGATGGAGCTCTGGAGGAATAAGCTCCACAAAGGGTCCATGAGAAGGTCAAGGTTGCGAGCATCCCTATAATGACCCGTCACACTTTTAGCCTTTTAAGATGTCTGTAGTCTCAATCAGACGTCTGTCTAGACGTCTGGAACCGTTTCCAGACGTCTAAAAATGAAATTTTTGTACTGCACACTGTGCTCTGCGCATGGGCGGCGTGCAAAACCCTCCTCTTCTCTCTCTCCCTTCCTCTTTCTTCCCCAAACCCTAAACCCCACGCCTTCTATATAAACCCCCCCTCCTATCTCCTCTCCACTTCACACACCAGCCACCACCACCTTCAGTGTTGTGCGGGAGTGACAAGAAGGGGCAAGCGAGGGAGAGCGAGAGGGAGGAAGGAGGAGAGCACGGGAGGAGGAGGAGGCCGAGGTTGGAGGAGCTTCGGTGGAAGCTCGGAAGACCTCGCACGGCCACCGCGGGCTCATGCGGGAGGAGGAGAGGGCTTGGGGAGGTGGCTTCCTGGCCATCTGCAGTGGCTGGAGTTGCCGCGGCGCGAGGTGGAGTGAGTGGAGAGAGCTACAAGGACTTCCTGGTACTGGAAGTTTTCCAGTATCAGACATCTGGAGTGGAGTCCAGACGACTGACGGGGCACCTGGACAACTGGAGCTAAGGCTAGACGTCTGAAAGCTCATTTATCGCAAGGTACGTATCTCCCTGCGCCATGCATATTGCAGTGCAGGGGTATATGTCGGCTAACTGCGCTTGCGATGTCGTACGCAGGTGCAGCTTTGGAAAGGAGCACGGAACGCTTTCCCAAGCGCTTTTATACATCTGATCACATCACCAGACATCCGGAGGTGCATCCAGAGGACTGGAGGCATTGTCCGATGTCTGGAACTGCCTTCAGACGATCGCAGAGGTCTAGATGTCTGAGGATACCGCAAGGAGTTAAGGTAAAGATTTGGCACCTTTTAAGATGTCTAGGATTATTCCCAGACGTCTGATTTTGAACAGTAGGCACATTTTTGACCCGTTTGGGGTTTGATCGGGGTCCGTTTTATGCAAACGAAATACCTGTACTTTCCTCGTGAGTTTCTCTACATACTAGAGTCCTTTGTACACTGTTCTGAACTCTTCTTTTGTGATGTATTCCCTGGAAAAGGATTTCAGCCTGCTGCATGTTTGAGGCTAGTAGAGATGCCTGGGTCTGCGGTTCGAGCCCCTATTACTCCCGTGTTACCTAGTAGAGTGGTTTAATTCCGTTAATAATATTTAAATAAGAAAGTGCTTGTGGAAATAGCCGAATGGAATCCTAGGATGTGGCATGAACCCTAGGATAGAGAAATGAATGAACTATTTGAGCTGTATGATGTACTTGCATGCATGATTGAGATAAACCACTAGCAAATGTCTGTATTATAATTGTGAGTTGCCTGTAATTAATGAACAATTACCTACAAAATTACCAGTTGCATGTATCGAATTATGGAAACATGAGTTGCCTGTATACAGATGAGAAATGAATTGTGAAATGTGAAATCTGGATCGAAATAAATGAGGTGAACATGAGCATGAACCCTACAGGGAATTAGGAGTAGAACTCCTGTGGATAGACGGAAACCTGAAATGTAGACGAGAAGTGTGCTGGCCCTTGAGTACGTGGTACCAAGGAGAGCAACTGTCCCCTTTTTGTGTAGAGCGGAGCTAGCCTTCCTTGAGTTGAGACCCGAGGTTAGGATTGACCACTCCACACTGACTCCTGTTGGGCCTCGTGTACGTGGTATCGAGGCGAGCTACTAGTGTCGGGAGAGAAATGGGTGAAAGAAATATATATATATATATAACAAATAAATAGAAATGAGAATTAAACGTGTTGTTTTTACTATTCTGTACTTAGATAATATAGATACCACTCTACTTAGCATTCGCTGACTCTATTTTTTCATAACACTATTTAGGACCAGGAGTTGAGCAGCCCGAGTTTCTGACTGCGGAGGGTACTGGGCCCAGTCGAGTCCAGCCATAGTTTTCTTCAGCACTTCCTTTTCTTTTCTCTACTGTTGTAGTAAGTAATGGACTTTTAGTTACTGTTCTGCTACTACTGTTTACTTTTCGCTTTCCGTTATTGTTGTTGTAGTGGTATGTACTAAAACAGCAGATCTATTTTCCTTTACTGCTTTGTATGTTTCTTCTGCTTAGTTATATTGCATATGTGAATGTAATTTACTTTCCTACTTTTGGTTATTTCTTGTTGGATGATTAGGTCTTGGGATTAGTCGAGGCAAGTTAGTCTCGGGTCCTGTAAGGATCCGGGAATTGGGTCGTAACAATCCCCCAACACCTCTGGATGCCAAAGGTGGTCAGCACCATTGTCCAACGCTTTGGGAGGCTTTGCGTGTGCACAAGATTGAGCATGGTTGAAGGTGACGCCATGGCCATCCTCATCGAGGTGGACTAGGATTAGGGGCAAGATCCCTTCTTTGGTGGTCCTCTGATGTGAGGGCTCGTCATGGATACTTCATCTCCAACTCTTACAATAACCAAGGGTCGAAAGGGCTTCCTTCAATCCAAAGGGGGCACACACATATGCAGAAGTGGTTGCAAAAGGGAAGGAGAAGGCACTGATGCAAAGGTTGATGCCACCAACGACTTCCTCTGTCGAAATAGGGAGGACTGAATGGACAAGGATGTGGCTACCAAGGTTGATGCTGGCCAATGGAGGAGATGGCCATGGAGGAGGAATTACCATCTCATGAAGTCCTCGAGGAGGCCTGCCAGGTGTTTGATGAAATTCTCCAGCTACCACCTCCCATAGTTGAGCACTAGGTCTTCAGTGAAATGCCGGAGATGAGTGATAATGATAGAACCTTTCGTTGTTGTCTACGCCATGGACATGGGTCGAATAGAGGAAAACTGCAATGCACCCCTTCCTTACATAGATATTTTTGAGTAGTAGACAACTATCTAGAGTGAAAAGCCTTGCAAGATGAGTCTAGGCTATCAATGACGAGTGCCTTACACATGTGCTAATGGTCATGCAGGTGCAGGCACATGAGGTGGGAGCAACTCAATCCATGCATAGGGAGATGAAGGTTGAGTTTGCATCCTAGGTTCTTGAGGGGAGGATCTTGCAGTTGCATGACTCATGATCTATCTTGGAATGTCTAGGGGCTCCAGGATGACGAGAGGAGGTCCACTTTGAGGAGGTATTTGTTGGAGTGGTAGGTTGATTGCGCCTTCTTGCAAGAGACACATATTCCTACTCAGGATGTTAGGAGTTGGAACCCCTTAGGTAGGGGTCAGGAGAAGTTGATCTGTGGACCCCACAGGGGAAAGCCGAGGGCTTGGCGATTTGGTGAAGGATGGGCCACCTTCACCTTGTCTCTTCCATATAGGGAGAATACATACTTACAACGTGGTTCACAAGGATAGCGAATAGCGGCATGATATTTCCATATTTATTTATGTTAATTAATGCCTAATTAATTTTAGTCTAGGGCAATCTGGGTTAGATTGCATTTAGTAGGTCAGATTAGTCATTTTAGGACATTTTGTAAATAATGCAAACTTATGAGCTTTTATGAAAATTTTCCCACAATTATATCTGGTAAGTTTATGTGTTTATTTTTATATGTGTAGATACAAAATTTTAGGATGATTGGAGCATGGCTGATTGGATTCTGGACTTGAGCTGATTTGAAGTTGACTAGCCTAGTTAGTAGACCTATTTGGAAACCAATTAGCCCAATACCTTAGCCTAGTTAGGAGCCTAATTAATCTAGACCTACGCTCTACCCACCTAACCCAATTATCTAATATTATTGGCTGACCATAAGCTTGGATTTTCAGACTATAATGGCCGGCCATATTAGATCTTTTCCCTTAAGAAAACCTACACCAACCTAGATTTTATCCTAACCTAACCCTAGAAACCCTAGCTGCCACCTAGAGCCTCCTTATCCCTTCATAGGTGGCTAGCCAAACACCAAGATCTTATCCTAAGTGGCCGGCCACCTATATTTAGAAAACCACCAAAAAAATACCTCCTTATTCTAACCCTCCATCCAAGATTTAAGGGACCATATCCTACCTATCCTAGCCATCCCTTAGGATTCAATCTAGACCACCTAATTTAGTGATCCTAGGCACTCTAGATCAACCAATAGGAAGCCTCCCTATTTCCTACAAATACACCTAGCTACCCCCCCTTAGGATCATCTCTTACTTAGAATTCCCTACCATCAAATAGTCTCTATTACTAGTGCTAGTCCACTGCAACTCTGGTGGATCTGGTGGGTGCCCCTTTGCATCCGCATCTACACCGACACTCTGGGCTTCACCTTCGAAGGCCATAATTTCTACATTTCTCTAGTCTAGTTTTAGTTGTAGTAAGCTAGTTCTAGTTGTAATTTTCCAAGCATTTCTCTAGTTGTAGCACTACTTTTATTAGTGTTAAACTCTTATATTATTTAATGAAAGTTCTAGTATTTATTTTTTAACTTCTCTTTAAGTTGCATGCTCTCTAATAGTAGTATATTATAGTTCTAGTAGTTGCATACCATTAGATTTAGTATTAGTTCTAATAATCATCCTACTTGATATTCAGTTCTAATTCTAATTAGGAAAGCAATTTTGATCTATTTTCCTCCCTGCGAACGACTTGGCCTACCATATTTCTATTCGAAAAATCTTACGAGTTCGATTTCACTTACAAATTCAAGAGTTTCTGTGCACATTTACTATGGCGAAAAGTGATTTCTCGCAATTACATCCACGTAACAGAACACTTTTTGTCATCGTTGCTGCGAAGGCACGACGATTATTCCGCTTTTAATAGCTTCATCTAGATTTGCATTTGTGAGATCTAAGTCTTTTTTTGTAGTTTTGTGTGTAGGATCGTTGAATCGCACGAAAACGAATCACGAAGCGACGAGAAGAAAAAGTGTGGGTGAAGATTTCCAGGTAGGTCATCTACATCTTAAACTTAGGTAGATTCATGATTTTTAGGAGTAATTGCATTTGGTATTATATCAAAAAAAAAAAATTTCTTATCCTACTCTACTTGTGCTCTAAAGATCTTATCTCTTCCTAGCCAAGTTCAAAATGATTTTTCTTGATTTCATTCAAAAATTCTCAAATTTTTATTGCATGATCCCTTGAAGTCAGAAACAAACTCAACAAATTTCATATGAAAATTAATTTAGTGCTATCCTATAAAAAGGTTTTACTGTCATTGGATCAATCTAAAATTTTTCTATTAGAGATTCAAGTTCATAGAATTTTTCTGAATTCTATACAATTCTAAATTTGGTTAAATTTTTTTCATTGGATTTTTGATCAAATCTACTTTATTGAAAAGAATTGGGAAAATTTTCTGACAGGCGTATCATTACCAGTTCTGGAAAATACTCATTACAGGTCTATTTGGACTATTTTGGCACTCTAAGTTGCAAAATCTAAAAAAAATATTTTTAAGCCACTAAAAATTCTGAAAAAAATTATTTAGTGTGTGCTTAATCAATTGGTGTTTGGGAAGCCTTCTTTTGCATTGTTTGGGCCGTACTACTTGAAATGAAATTGACTCATTTAGAAGCTGCATGCTAATGTGCCACATTAGGATTGCCAGATTCACAAGTTGAAGGAAAAAGATCAAGGTCTCGTGATTGCAAAATGCTATCCGTTCCACTCAAAACTTGTTTGAAAAGATCTTGAAATTTAACCCTAAAATTGGTGAATTGATTATTTGAGCATTAAAAGATACTTCACCAATTAAATCTATTTGTGGACCCTTGTTTGGCACGCACACACATCTAAATTGAATTAATTGGGCACCCACCCCCCCTCATGCCCATCATATAATCCCCTGCACTTTAAATCCTAAGCCCTAATTAATTTGATAGATGCCCAATTAGGTTGAATTTTATTTTCCAAACTGGAGCTATACCTAGTTGATTGTAGTCGAGGCCTTGTCTATTTGGACCAACTGATGAGAAGAAAGGTCGATGCAGTAACCACGTTAACCTCTAGTGGTGTCCCACCGTGATGTCCTAGGGGTTCCCACCCTTCTGGCCAACCAAGTAATTCAAGGGTTAGGTCATTTAGCTAGGGTTAGAGAAATTTGGACCAGGTCCAATAGATGCAACCCTTTAGGGCTAGAATTTGATTGCTTGCATTGTGCACACATTTCTCTCTCCTATTCTCTCCACGTCTATAACCTTCTTCCAAGTGTATGCACAAAACTAGATCACAAAATCCACACTTGGTGCCACATCTGCAAAGAGAACCAAGGAGGGACTGATTATTGGTGTATCCAATTCTCCATCTGACTTGAACTCTAATCTTGATTTGATGGCAAACCCAGCCAACCTGAATCAACAACCGAATCAGATGGATCCCCAAGCTCAAATATAGAATCTCCAACTTCAACTGAACCAGTTTCAACAAGATCATCAGACCCAAATGCAAGAGATGCTTGAGATTTTACAGATCCAACATCTGCAGGCTAGACCCTTGAGGGATTTTTACAACCCTGCCCAATATCAACACCAACCTTATGTTAGCATCCCACCTGAGGCTCAATTTGAGATTAAGCACTCCACTATACAACTCCTACCTCATTTTAAGGGCAACAATGATGAAGATCACTTTCAATTCTTAGAAGAGTTTGTAGCCATTAGTGAGACAATTAGAATTCCTAATCTACATGATGATGTACTAAAAATGAAACTCTTCCATTTTTCCCTAAAGGAGAAAGCTAGCCATTGGTTTAGGTCTATAGGAAGGCTCGTTAACAATGCATTTAGAAGAGCTATCACCACATTCTCCCAACACCCTAAAAACCCCTTGCATGAAGCTTGGGAGAGGTTCATGGATTTAATTAGAAAATTCCCATATCATGAGGTTCCTAGATGGCAACTGTGCAGATCTTTTATCACAGGCTTAATGATCATATAAGAAGCCTTGCGGATGCCGCCTGTGGAGGCAAATTTATGAGAAAAGATAAAAATAGTGCTTTTGATTTATTTGAGAATATGAGTGAGAATACTATGAATAATGCCTCCATGAAAACTTATGGAAGATCCATGAAACCTAGAGGTGGAATTTATGAGGTCCAGGAGAGCTCCAGCAATGTGGATTTGAACTTGATCTGTGAAAAGTTGGACAAAGTTGGGATTGTTTCAAAAAAATTGGATAAACTGATGAGCCAAAATAGGAAAAGAGTAACCCTCCCATCACCCACTATCTAAGCTCCCTCAGGGAGGGAGTTTGTGAACAAGCTGCACATGGCTCGAGATGCAAGCCAACTGACCTAGGGTCCTTCTTAAGGGACCCACGCAGGGACCTTTGATCCCTAATATCCTAACTCTACACTCCTATCCTCACCATCACCTGGATATGAGGATGTATCAGCTATCCAAGGAAATAATAGAAATCCTTTCTCCAACACTTATAACCGTGGTTGGAGAAATCACCCAAATTTTTCTTGGAAAAGCCAAGGGCAAGGAAACCAACATATTACACAACTTAGCCCCTATCAGATGAACCCTAGCTTACCTAACACTTATAACCAGGGTTGGTATTACCAACCCTTACCCTCTAACCAACCTAGCCAAATTGAGTTGGCTAGATTGAATCAAAACCAGCAACTAATGGACACAAATACTTCCATGTTGTAAGCTATGCAACAATTGGCCCAGTCCATTAGGGATCTGAAGAACCAGATATGGCCTGAGCCTAATGATTGACCTATTGGTGCCCTCCCTTCCCAACTCATTCCGAACCCTAGAAACATGCCTAATCAATGACATAATACTTAAGGGTTCAACCAAGCATAAATGATTCAACCAACTCCTCTGATAGTTCTCGAAGTGCGTGAAACCCTATTTTTGTCCGCATAGACCCTCTTATTAGCCATTAATGAACATTTGACCTTAGATTAACCCCTGGGAAATCCCGTGATTACTCTGCATTCATAATATGTTGTTAAAATTGCAAAATTAACCCTATTTTAATGTGTTCCTCTCAGAATGGATGTTCAATGAATTATGACTCTCCAGCGATTATGTAAGTGCATTTGTCTCTTGATTGTGACTAATTAAAGCTAGTTATGACTCATGATGATGTTATCATCAATCTCTAAACTTAGGAACATGCATAAATAGGCATTTTAATCTAAATGGATGTGTCGACATCAAGTTACTTTAGAGCCTCAACTCCCTTTGACTTCTGATTTGACTCTTCCCGAGACACCTGCTAGAGTGACTTTGGACTCCCCACCAATTCTTTTAGTGTCTTTAGGATTTTATGATACCTCCTCTCCTGCTCCTTCCTCTAATATTACACCTGTGGAGCTGAAACCTCTTCCAGATTCTCTTAAGTATGTCTTCTTAGGATAAGATCATACTTATCCTGTGATTATCAACTCTCATCTAAATTCTGATTAGGAATCATGAATCATTTCTATCTTGTGAGCACATAGACAGGCCATAGGATGGAGTTTAGTAGGCTTGACTAACATTAATCCGTCTTATTAATTGCACACATAGGATTTTCACTGAAGAAGGATCTAGACCTACTAGGAAACCACAGCATAGGTTGAATCCTACACTTCAAGAGGTTGTTAAGAATGAGATGATTAAGTGGTTAGACAATGGAATTATCTTTCCCATATTTGATAGTTAGCGGGTGAGTTTTGTTTAGGCAGTATCTAAGAAGGCCGGACTTATCATCATAACCACTGAGTCTAGAGAAGTCATTCCAACATGGATTACAAGCTCGTGGCGAGTATGCATTGATTACCGCAAGCTCAAGCAAGCCACGAAGAAAGATCATTTCCCATTTCTCTTCATTGATCAGATACTAGAAAGATTGGTAGGGAATAAATTCTTTTGCTTTTTGTATGGCTAGTCATGCAATAATCAGGTGGCAATTCACCCTGATGACTAAGAGAAAATGACCTTCACTTGCCCCTATGGAACTTTTTCTTTCCATAGGATGCCTTTTGGATTGTGCAACGCACCTACTACTTTTTAGTGGTGTATGTTTGCCATCTTTTTCGATTTGGTAGGTGATTGCTTGGAAGTCTTCATGGATGACTTCTTGGTCTTCGGGAGCACATTTGACACTTGCCTAAATGTAAAGACCTGTTCTGTTCTGAGCCCTTTAAGACGTCTGGACGGTCGGTCAAATGTCTGGTTAGACGTCTGGACACATTCCCAGACATCTAGAAATTGAAAATTTTATACGTAACTTCGCGTTTGCGCATGGGCTGCGTGCAGACAGTACCGCTCCTTTTCTCTTCCCTCTTCTCTCCTCCACCCGAACCCTAGCACGCCCTTATAAAACCCCTCTTCCCCCCTTCCTTTCTTCCCCACTCCACCACAGCCACCTTTCCTCCTTCCTCTCCACTGTAGCGAGAGGGGCTAGCGTGAGAGAGAGCGTGAGAGCGAGCGACGAGGAGGAGAGGCAGCGTGAGGAGAAGAAGACGAGCTTGAGCTCGTGAGCTTGTGGGAGCTCACCAGAGGACGCACGACCGGAGTGGCACATGTGGGAGGAGGAGTGCATCGAGGGAGATGTCCCTGACACTTGCTGCAGTCGGAGCTGCAGGGGAGGAGGCGAGGCCGCGGCTGCACGCGGCAAGGAGGAGCAGGAGGTGGTTCTGGTTCTGGAATTTACCCAGAATTAGATGTCTGGCATGCCATCCAAATGACATATTGGACGTCTGGTGACGATATCGGATGTTTGAAAGTAGTGTTGCGCGAAGGTATGTTCCTTTTACGGTTACAGCCATGCATGCCGCACCGCAGCTTCGATCTGCATGGCTAAAAGTTGATGATTTTCCTGTCGCGTGCAGAGATAGCTTCGGGAAGGAGCGAGGCACGCCCTCCCACGCGTTTCAAATGTCTGGATAGCTTACCAAGCGATCGAAAGCACTCCCAGACGTCCGGAGGAGAGGTCGGACGTCTGGAGTTGGGTCCAGACGGTCAAGAAGAGGTTCTGGACGTCTGAGGTCGACACAGAACCTGAGGTGAGACTCTGGTTACTTTTAAGATGTCTGGACCTTGTGCCAGATGTCTGATTTAGGTCTACAGTCCTGTTTTTGACCTGTTTAGGGTTCGTTTGAGGTCTGTTTTACTCAAACAAGATATCTGTGGATTCCTTGTGAGTTCCTCTAAGTGTTAGAAAGCCTTCTATACTGTTCTGAACATTCTGTTGTGTTATGTTCTTTGGTATAGGACTTCATTTTGTTGCATGTTCGGGGCCTGCAAAGGCACGTGAGCCTGCCGTTCGAGCCCCCAGTACTTTCGGATTGTCTGGTAGAGTGGTTTCCCTTATTTTAAATTATAAAACATGAATGTGTATGTGAAATTGGATAACTAAAAACCTAGGATGTGGCATGAATCCTAGGATGAGAAGTACTTATACTGTTTGTATGCGTGTTTGAGATTGCAGTCTTAAATAAATGAGTAGAATTGTGAACAACTGCCTGTTAATAAACAAGAGCTGCCTGTGAAATATGAAATGTCTATGCTAGTTAAACAGTTACCTGTGAAATTACTTGTTGTATATGTTAAATGATGGAAATACGAGCTGCATGTGTATAATCTGAGAATGGAAATGTGAATGATGAAACCTGGTATGGAATGACATGGGGAATACGAGCATGAACCCTACGGGAAATTAGGAGTAGAGCTCCTGTGGATAAATGGAATGGATCTGAAAATGTGAGTGGGAAGTGTGCTGGCCCTTGAGTACGTGGTACCAAGGAGAGCGACTGTCCCCTATTTAGTGTAGAGTGGAGCTAGCCGCCCTTGGGTTGGGACCCGGGGTTAGGATTGGCCACTCTACACCAACTTCTTTGGCCCTCACGTACACTATATCGGGGAGAGATACTAGTGTACGGGGAGAGCTAGCCACCCCACGGGGCCCGGGGTTCAGCTAGCCACCCTACACCGACTTGTTAGGCCCACTGGGCAAATCGGGGTAGTCAGACGAGGGTGTGCAGACTGTGGAAAGGCGAGACCCTTATTTGGTTCTGAGGGGCTAGACCCTTGTTATTGAGAGGGCTAGGTCCTATACTGTTCTGTGATGTACTTTGGGCATACCTGCTAGTGGAAATGATTGACCGTGTGCCGTAGTCACCGCTACATCTGTCCATGACCTTGGGGTGGTTGACTGGGTGTAGGATCACCACAGGGGACACTCCCGGCCAGGAGAGCACCACGTGTGCCTTCTACTCTTCGGAAAAGACTGCAATCAAGATCGTTCCCACGAGGAACATTCGAGATCAAGAAAGAGATCTGAAAAATAAACCAATGGGTGAAAAGGAATAACTTGTAAAATAAAGTAATTGGAAAAGATAAATTACCTTTTAGCTTTTACTGCTTTAGTTAGTTGGTTACCACTCTACTCAGCATTCGCTGACTCCGTTTTATTTATACCCCTTCACAGGTCCAGGAGTTGAGCAGCCCAAGACATAGGCTGTAGAGGGTACTGGGCCCAGTCGAGCCCAGCAGTAGTGTTCCTATTGTTGTACTTTCTTTTGTTAGTAAGTTCAGACTCTTGTTACCCTTTACATTTCTGTACTTTGTTTCTGCATTACTGTTGTGGTAGTGATATGTACTGTTAGTACCTTTTACTTCCTTTACTGCTTGTACTCTTTACTGTTAGTTACTTAGAATAGTGAATGTGGTTTACTTTCCTGCTTTTTGGTTATTTCTTGTTGGACGATTGGGTCTGGGGATTAGTCGAGTCGAGTCGATCTTAGCTCCTGTAGAGATTCGGGAATTGAGTCGTAACAAGATGGTATCAGAGCAAGATCATCCTGAGAAATGAACCAACTAGCTTGAGAATAACCAATTCACATGCATATAACTAAAGTAACCACCACAACGTACCGTTTGACATCTGTTCTGAGGTTCTTTTGCTGAAGTTCGTGAGAGTTGACTTCTTTTTGTCCTGTCTTCCGCGTCTCCCTACAGGAGATGCCTCGACGTGGAGTCCTTGAGGCGGGCCGCGGGTGCGGTCGTGGATGAGGTCGGAGGGGCAGACTGTTAAGACCCATTCTGCCCTGAGCCTTTTAAGACGTCTGGACTATTCGTCAGACGTCTGGTCAGACGTCTGGAAATCAAAATTTTTGGATACGAGCTCGCGTCTGTGCGCAGACAATACCCTCTCATTTTCCTTTCCCTCTTCTCTCTCTCCCTGCCTCCAGTGAACCCTAACTCACTCTCTTTATAAACCCCTTCCCCCCCTCTCATTCTCCCCACACCAGCCACCTTCCTCTCTTCCTCTTCAGCCCAGCGCAAGAGCTAGCGCAAGCGAGAGAGCGTGAAAGCAGCGACGAGGAGGAGCGGCGTGAGGAGAAGAGGAGTTGAACCCGCGAGCTCGTGTGGGAGCTCACCGGAGGGTGCACTGCCGGAGCGACGCATGTGGGAGGAGGAGTGCGTCGGGGAAGTCATCGTCGACACCGCTACAGTCAAGTTGCAGGCAAGGAGGCGAGCCGCGGCCGAGTGCGGCATGAGTGAGCTCACGCAGGTTTTAGTTCTGGGTTTTTCCCAGAATCAGATGTCTGGAGTGACGTCCAGACAACAGTGAGGTCGTCTGGAGGCGGTTCCAGACGTCTGAAGAGAGATCTCAGCGAAGGTATGTTCCCTTTGCGGATACGACCATGCAGGCTGCTCCTCTACTACTTTTCGCATAGCCTTTTTGAGGAGATTTTGTGGTGTCATGCAGGATTTGCTTCGAGAAGGTGCGGGACATGCCCTCCCACGCAGTTCAAACATCTGGGCGGCTTACCAGATGGCTGGAAGTACTTTCAGTCGTCCAAAGAGGAGGTCAGACATCTGGAGCCAGGTCCATACAGTCCAGAAGAGTTCCTGGACGTCTGAAGTCGACGTAGAGCATTGAGGTGCATTTCTGGACATTTTTAAGACATCTGGAAGTTGTTCCAGACATCTGATTTGAGTCGGTAGCACTGTTTTTGACCCGTTTAGGATCCGTTTGAGGTCCGATTTACACAAGCAAGATAACGATGTTTTCCTTGCGAGTTCCTCTATTTGTTAGAAGGCTTTCTATACTATTCTAAATGTTCCCTTGTGATTATTCCTTGTGATAGGACTTCATTTCGTTGTGGATTTGGGGCTTGCTGAGGCACGCGAGCCTGTTGTTCGAGCCCCCACTACTCCTGGGTTGACTGGTAGAGTGGCTTCCCCTAAATTAAATACAAACCTGAATGCATGTGTGGAATGAATAATTAGAAACTAGGATTTTGCACGAATCCTAGAACGCGAAACACTTGAAATGCCTGTATGCGTGGTTGACTTGCAGTCTTGAATGAGTAGATAGAAAACAACTGCCTGTTAATGAATAAGAGCTGCCTGTGCAATATGAATTAACTGTGCTAGTAAAACAGTTGCATGTAACCTTACCTATTGTATACGTTAAATGCTAGAATACGAGCTGCATGCATATAACTTGAGAATGGAAATGTGAATGATAGAAACACGAGCTACATGTGTATAACCTAGGAATGGGAAAGTGAATGATGGAACCTGGTATGGAATGGTATGAGAAATATGAGCATGAACCCTATGGGGAGTTAGGAGTAGAGCTCCTGAAAATAAATGGAATGGATCTGGAAATGTGAGTGGGGAAGTGTGCTGGCCCTTGAGTACATAGTACTAAGGAGAGTGTATGTCCCCTATTTAGTGTAGAGCGGAGCTAGCCGCCCTTGGGTTGGGACCCGGGGTTAGGATTGGCCACTCTGCACTGACTTCTTGGCACTCGCGTATGGTCACGGCTTTTATCTCTATAGTTATTACAGTCGTTGTAGTATATGACAAAAATAGTTACCAGTCTAATATGATTTATTACTCAGAATAGAAAGTTTCCCGAGGTCAAACTCAGGGAGTAAACTATAATTCTAGAAGCATATAAATTCACAATATATATATATAAGGTTTTACAAAAAATTAAGAGAGAGGGAGAAAAAGAAGGGGTGATTGGCTTTTTCTTCTTCTCTTTCTTCAGCCGGCTCTCTTCCTTCTTCTTCTTTCTTCTTTTTCTTCTTCTCTGCTTTTGCAGTTCCTCTTTCTCTTTTCTTCTTCTTTGTTTCTTCTTTCTTCTTCTTCAGCCTGCCTTCTTCTTTCTTTCTTCAGCTTCTTTCATTCCTGTCTTCTTTTTTCTTTCTTCTCTTCTCTTGCTCTTCTTCTCTTTCTTCTTCCTTCAGCAATTCCATCCTTCTTCTTCTTCTTTCTCTTGCTTCTTCCTTCTTCTTCCCTTTCTTCTTTTTCTTCTTCAGCCTGCCTTCTTCTTTCTTTCTTCAACTTCTTTCATTCCTGTCTTCTTCTTTCTTTCTTCTCTTCTCTTGCTCTTCTTCTCTTTCTTCTTCCTTCAGCAATTCTGTCCTTCTTCTTCCTTTTCCTTTGCGTCTTCAGAGGCTCCTGCCTTCTCTTTCTTCTCTACTTTTCTTTTCCTTCCTTATGATTTTCTTCTTTCTTCTTCTTCTCCTTACTTGCAGCGGCTAAGTCCCTGCTTCTTTAGCTCTTCTTTCTTCCGCTCCTTCTTCTTCTTTGCCGACGTCTGATTCAGCACTCAGATGACTTAACTGCTCAGTTGCTACAGTGCAGCTCCTCTTTTTCTTTAGCTTCTTTCCTTCCTTTCTTCTTCTTTCGCCTGCTTCTTCCTTCTTCCTTCTTCTTCCCTTTCCCCTGCGGCTAAGTCCTGCCTGCTGCTTCTCTTCTTCTTTCTTCTTTCCTACGCACACACGCAAACATCAGCGCAAAAACTACCCCACCCCTTCCCCGCGTCTCTCTCTCTTTGGATCTCTCTTTAGGAAGCTCTCCCAGAGCCGGGTAATCGGGTCGGGTCGTGTGCCTGGGTCCAGGCGCACCGGCGTGGGTGGTGCGCGATGAGTGCACAGGAGTGTCGGGTCGGATCATGCCTGATCCGTGTGGTGAGTTCATGGACGAGGGCAGTGATAGGTGAGGGACCTCACCTCGTGTGTTTTTGGAGGCGATGAGCCTAAATCACAAAAACAATTTAATTGTGGGCGTAAGGCCACACACTTACAAGGTGGGACTAAATTCCCACCTCTGCTCCGCTCGCTCGCAGGCGAGAAGCAGCTGTCGATTGGGCAGCAGCGAAGGCTTCACGCTCCCAATTGAGAACCTGGGCGCCTTCACGGACTTGCCCCGCGTTGATTGGAGCCCTCTCCTAGCGTCGAAGAGACCTGGAGCTGCCTGCTAAGAAGCTCCAGCAGCTCGTCAATGGCGGCGAGGAAGGTGACCCCTGAAATCACGAAGATGGCCTCTCGGCCATGTCAGATAACACAGGGAGCTTCGCCGGAGTGTGGCGAAGGTGGTGCGAGGGGCGGCGTGTGGTGAGAGTGCCTGTAGGTGTGTACCTAGGGTAAACTACGTGTGCGGAAGTGGGTGTGTTCAGGGGGTGTACAGAGTGTGCAGGGTGAGGGGAAGCTTCTGGGCTTGTCGGCGAGGGGTGGAAGGTCTGTGGAAGTGGAGCGATCTCGCTGGAGATGGTGACCGGAGGCGGAGTAGATGAAGGTGGTCGTGGCAGTCGAGGGGTTTAAAATATTAATTCAAGAAGGGAAAAGTGAGAGGAGAGTAAGGAGAAAATTTCTACCTACTTAGTCGACGAAGGGGGAGAGGGAGACTGCCCGACGCGTGCCTGCCGGAGCTGAGGATGAAGGTGCCCAGGGGAGGAGTGATGGTGACGAGGAAGAGATCTGCGGACGCCAGCTGGTGCGGCCTGGCGTGGGACGATGAGGTAGAATGGGCTCTACTGCAGGTATGGCAGTAGAGCGACGAGGAGGAGGAGAGTTCGCCGGAAGCTAGGCAATCTGATTGAAGAGAGAGGAGATGAAAGAGAGGGGTTTTCTCCGCCAGAAATAGCTTGGAGTGGATGGCAGCCCCTACCGCTCGTTATAAAGGCACTGGCGCGGAGAGTGGCTCGAGGGAGTGACGTGCGAAGCTCGCCTGAGATGGCCGAAGATGGTGACCCATGCCTCTCGTGCGTTCGCACGAGAGGCATGGGTGGTTGCAGGACACTGGGGAGGGTCCCTGCGACAGAGGACGACGCAGGGAACCCCTCCTTCATTCCTGAGAACGGGCGCCATGCCCTACGCGGCGCCATCCTCCGCTCAAGGTTGCCAGAGGTATGGCGTTGCTCAGAATGGCAGAGAGGACCATTTTGCTAAGAATGACGAGAAAGATAGGAGGCAATGTGTAAGGGTTTCGAAAGATAATGGTCAAAAAGTAATTCAAGAGGACCAATTTGTAAAGTCGATCAAGATGGTCTTATCTTAGGCCCAAATTTTTATACCAGCCTCATTTGAACCTAAGAAACTTAATGGTGAAATTTGATTTTAGGTTTGACCTTGTTTGATTGGTCAATTTGCATAAAAACCCAAATTAAGTGATAAATTGGGCATGGTTCTCAATTTAAGTCAAAATAGGTTGCAAAGGATAAATTGAAGGTTCTAGACCTTAGGGAATATTTTTCTATGAATTTTTTAGGATTTAGTTGATTTTTATCCTGCCTCGAACCTCATGAATTAAAGCGGGTTTGTTTTAGGGTTAAGAATGTCATTTAATTCCTAGAAGTTGCTATAACCCTTTTTAGATCAGATCATCTCACTTCCTTCCTTATTAAGCTTATTTGACATGTGTTTAGACTCTTAGATACCCTGTTTGTGTACTGCATTGGTAAAATTACAGTTTTACCCCTAATGATTTATTTTATTCTTTGATTCAGAGTTTTCTGAATTAGGCCTCTCTTTAGGTTTTGTAGGAGCTTTTTCACACTTATTTAGATCAAATTGTGCTAGTTAGGGTTCTTGATGAGGCTCTCATCATACTCCCATGCCTAGCTTTTGCTAGTCCCTTAGCAAAATTTTAAGGTTTTAACCGTTGCTCTAGACCATGAATTTCTTATCAAGTTTTAAATAAGTGCTTTTTCTCTTGTATCCTTGATCAGGTCAGAATGCCAATCATATGCCTAAAAGGTACTCTAGTACCAACCAAGATCAAGATCTGTCTAGATTTTAGTCTCAGTCCTTAGTAAAGGTTTTTAAGGCCTACAGGAACTAACCTAAGCTTTATGGGAGTTCGTGGTTAAAGCACCCGTGCTTGAGATAATTTTAGTCTTGGTTCAGCTCGCAGTGCATTTTGTAAGAGAGAGAGGTAGAAGATTTATTTGTTTGGAGAGTTTTCTCTCTCTTTTTATTTTTAATTCTAGCTTAGGATTGGCTTCACAACACGATCTGTATCAGATTCCTTGTCTCCATCATCAATCCTCAAGGGTCTCTGGCAGTCGATGCTTCGAGATAGCACCACCCATGATAACCCCCAGAACCCTGGCTTTCGAGATTTCAAGATAATCCCATCCATGGTGTTCCGTGGCCGAATTCAAACCCTGGCAATTGACACTTCGTGATAATGCCATCCATGGAATCTGAACCAGCAGAGTGCTTACATGCCCCCAGTAGGATATGTAAATATCTTAAGGGACAAGCACAGAGGAGATGATATTTTGTTACGCATCTTCGAAGGGAATTTCCTACCTCTCTTCACTGGGAACTCATCCAAATCAACTTGTGTTGATCGGCCGCTCCTACTCTAGGTGACATTTTCAGAAATTTTGCAATGCTTCTGCGTGATTTTGATACTTATGCTTACTGAACCAGACTGTGTGTATGTAAATTTGGATGCTTAGGTTACTGAGTCTTTCAAACCAAAAGTTAGTTAACAAGGCCGAATACTTCCTAAGCCTTGGACCTAATACTTAAGCTTTTCATTCTCCTCAACCTCTTGAGGAATATTTAGATTTTAATGAGTACTAAGAGTCTATCCAAGAATGCCTAAGGTTTGCGTTCTTACTAATCTTACTGTGCACTTTCCTTTTCTTTTCCTGAATGTGGTCTAGAACTTAGGTTAATTCCTTAATTTCTTGCTAATGACTATCTCTTTCCTTTCATTTTGTGCTCCTTTTGTCATTTTGTTCTTTTTCTCCTCCTCCTTTGTAAAGTCCTCAAAATTTTCTTTCCTCCTCTCATTTTATTATTATTTTTCAAAAATTTTTTAATTTTTATGGTTTTTTTGGTATATGTGAATTTTTTTTTTGAAACCTTTTCTTTGCACTTTCATACCCCCCCATGCCTAAGATTTGCAATGTCCTCATTGTAAATTAGGAGGGTTTTTATTTGGCTTAGTTCATGCATTAGGGCAGGTATTTTGGTGAGTGGATGGGTCGGGGTGGCTGTTGCGGATGATTTCTAATCTCAGATGTAAGCACCTGAGGTGGAGTCGGCTGTCCTAAAGGATGAACCTTAAGTGCGAAGAGGTGTCAGAAAAGGTTTCGGATTTTTTCAAAAAGAAATGACAGGCTGCCTCCCGTTGAGCGTTGAGTTTTACACCATCGGCTGGGCGCAATATGCTCAGGGAAAATGGAGGATAAATGATGACTCAGCCAAATTTGTAGAGGCTACATCGATGAACGGTTTAAGTTTCTGACCGTTCACAATGAAATGTTTGGAATCATGGCTGAGCAGACTGATTTCGATGGCTCCATTTCCAAAAACCTGTCGGACAAGATATGGTCCAACCCACTTGGATCGCAGTTTACCAGGGAAGAGTTTGAGTCAGGCATCAAGGAGTAGGACCTTCTGACCAGGATGAAAGATCTTTCTAGATATGTGCTTGTCATGGAAGGCTTTAACCCGCTCTTTGTGGATTCGTGAGTTCTTGTACGCATCGAGGCATAATTCATCGATCTCGCTTATCTGAAGTTTTTTGTAGGTTCCAGCCTTAGAAAGATCTAAATTACAGCTCCGTGCTGCCCAATAGGCTTTGTGCTCCAGTTCGACGGGAAGGTAACATGCCTTCCCGTACACCAGTCTAAAAGGAGACATGCCTAATTGGGTCTTGTGGGCAGTCCTATAAGCCCATAAAGCTTCCGGAAGTCAGGACGACCAGTCCTTCCTGTCGGGTCAAACAGTGACCTGAAGGATTTTCTTGATTTCCCGATTTGAAAGCTCAGCTAGACCATTAGTTTGGGGTGGTAAGGAGTAGAGATTCGGTGAGACACACCGTATCTGGTCATCAGTGACCTGAACTGAGCATTCGTGAAATGGGTCCCTCCATCAGAGATGATTGCATGAGGAATCCCGAACCATGAGAAGATATTCTGATGAATGAATTTGATAATGATTTTGTGATCACAGGTTCAGGTCGGAATGGCTTCGATCCATTTGGACACATAGTCCACAGCAAGCAGAATGTACTTGAAGCCGTTCGAAACAGGGAAGGGGCCCATAAAATCAATCCCCCAATGTCAAAGATTTCGCATATGAGAATCGGCTGCAAAGGCATCATGTCACGATGGCTCATGTTGCCCAAAGTTTGGCAATGATTGCATGCCTTGCAGTGATTGTATGCATCTTTGAAGATGGTGGGCTAGTAAAAGCCACACTGGAGGATCTTAGATGCGGTTTTGTGCCCAGAGAAGTGGCCACCGCATGCCTGGTCATGGCAGAAATAGAGAATATCAATGATTTCACCCTGCGGGACACATCGCAGGATGATTTGGTCAGCACCTATGCGGAAGAGGTATGGGTCTTCCCAGATGTAGTACTTGGCATCAGAGTGCAATTTGTCTTTCTTGGCCTTCGGCCAATCAGACGGGATCTGATGAGATGCCAAGTAGTTCACTATATCAGCAAACCATGGAAGCTTAGTACCAATAGTCAGTAGGTGCTCATCAGGAAAATGCTCCGTGATGGGTCCAGAAGGGTTGATGATCTCAGAAGGAAGGCGAGACAAATGATTAGCTACCACATTCTGTCTTCCTACCTTATCACGAATCTCGAGGTCGAATTCTTGCAATAGCAAGATCCATCGGATTAATCGAGGCTTCACATCCTTCTTGGCAAGGAGATGCCTCACAGCCGTGTGATCCGAGTAGATGATGACGTGGGAACCCAGGAGATAAGATCAAAAATTTTCGAGGGCAAATACTACGGCTAGTAGCTCTTTCTCAGTAACTGTATAGTTCACTGCGCCTCATCAAGTGTCTTGCTAGCGTAGTAGATGACCATGGGTTTCCCATCAACTTTCTGCCCCAGAACCATTCCTACAGCGAAATCAGATGCATCGCACATGATCTCAAAGGGTTGAGACCAATCAGGGGACTATAGGATCGAGGCCTGGGTGACTCGGTCACGAAGGTTCTCAAAGGCTTGTGTGCATTCCTTAGAGATCTCAAAGGGTACATCCTTGGAGAGAAGAGCAGTGAGGGGGCACGAGATTTTCAAGAAATCAGGAATGAAACGATGGTAAAAATCGACATGCCCCAAAAAAGAATGGATGTCCCTGATCGAGCTAAGCATAGGGAGTCGAGAAATTAGATCAACCTTGGCTCAATCCACTTGGATGCCCTTTTCAGAAATTAGATGACCTAGGATGATCCCCTCAGGCACCATAAAGTGGCTCTTTTCCCAAGAAAGAACCAAATTTACATCGATGCAACGCCTGAGTATATGAACCAAGTGCTGGAGGCAATCATCAAATGATGCCCCGAAAACTGAGAAGTCATCCATGAAGATTTCCAGATAATCACCTACCATATCTGAGAATATGGCAAGCATGCACCGTTGAAAAGTCGCGGGTGCATTACAGAGACCAAACGGCATCCTTCGGAACGCGTATGTCCCGAAGGGGCAGGTGAACGTGGTCTTCTCTTGATCCTTTAGATGAATAGCTACTTGGTTATAGTCGGAGTACCCGTCAAGAAAGCAAAAGAACAGATTTCCCACTAATTTCTCAAGAATCTAATCAATGAAAGGTAGTGGGAAATGATCCTTCTTCGTGGAGGAGTTGAGTCTTCGGTAATCTATGCAGACTCTCCACAAGTTGGCTATTCGAGTAGGAATGACTTCTCCGATTTCAGTCGTAATAGTGGTGAGCCCTGCCTTTTTAGGCACAACCTAAATTGGGCTCACCCAACAATTGTCGGAGATCGGGTAGATGATTCATGCATCTAACCACTTAATGATCTCCTTTTTCACGACCTCCTATAGATTGGGATTCAAGCATCTCTGCATCTCACAGGAAGGTCGCGTGCCCTCTTTAGAATAGATACGGTGGGTGCAATAAGAGGGACTTATTCCAGTCAAGTCATCGAGAGTCCAACCAATGGCTCTGCGATGTTGCTGGAGAACAGCAATCAGACGGGATTCCTGATCAGGAGTGAGCTTAGAATTTATAATCATAGGAAAAGTCTGATTAGAACCCAAGAAGATGTATTTCAAATGGTCGGGAAGAGGTTTAAGTTCAAGGATGGGGTTATCAGCAGCAGTGGGTGGTTCAGGGTGAGTGTGAGGTTCAAGGATAGGAGTTATGGATTGTCTGAATCAGGGTCTGACTCCTCTAATTGCGGTTCAAGATCTTCTTGTGGTTGATGAGGCATAATCAGGTTATTCTCAAATTGTGTTTCATCAACCAAAGCTCTGATATCACAGATTTCTTCAATGACACCGCAATTGATTCCTTTTTGGGCCTTAAAGATATCAATTTTGAGAGTCTGGTTCCCAAATTTTAGTTCTATTTGGTCCTCCTCACAACTAATGTTGGCCCTAGCAGTGGCCAAAAAGGGTCTCCCTAGAATGATCGGTGTATCCCTAGGGTTTTCAGGTGCATCCATGTCTAAGACTATGAAGTCTACAGGGAAATAGAAATCTCGCACCCTTATAATAACATCCTCAAGAATCCCTTTTGGTGACTTTATAGATCGATTTGCTAACTGTAGTGTCACCTCAGTCGGTTTTAGCTCAGATTCTTCTAGGTGGTTGAGTAAGGATGTGGGTATCAAGTTTATGGAAGCACCTAAGTCTAGCAATGCTCTGTCGAACTGGGTTTCACCTATCTTGCATGAAATTAGGGGAGTGCCTGGGTCTTTTTCCTTGGGTGGGAGTCTACTCAGGATTACAGAGCTGGCTTGCTCTGATAGTACAATTGAACTCCCACTCTTGGTTTGCAGCTTACGCTAAGGTGTACACACATTCTTCAAGAATTGTGTGTAAGTCGATACGTGGTGAATCGCATCCATCAAGGGGATGTTTATTTGGACCTGCTCAAAGAGCTTGACCAGGTCCTCCTCAGGAGCCACGGGTTTTGTTGTCCTTCTTCCCTTGGTCAAGGCCTCGGGAAATGGAACCTTGGTTGGTTCCTTTAGGATAGGTCCAGGTCTTTGATCTGGGACAGGGATAGGAACGTCCTGGATTACTGTCCTAGGGTTTGGGTCACTACCAGACTTGGAGTGGTCTGGATAAGGTGGATCTTGGGTCTCCTTACCACTACGGGTGGTTATAGAATTCAGTCCAGCCTGGTTCTGGTTAGGGGTTGATAGGATGGGTTGCTGCTGATAACTCGCATAAGAAGTTGAGGCCTCCATCCCGTCAGGTGAAGGAACAGAGGGGGCCTGGTAGACCATGTGTGCTTGGCCCAGGTTTGGGTTCATAACGCACCGCTGGGTCAGCACGTTATTAGGGTTAGAAAGAGGCTGAGAGGGAAGTGTGCCTGGTTGGCGAGAATTCGCCAACTGGGCCAGTTGGTTTCGAACCTCTGTGATTTCATCCTTGTGTTGCTTTTGAATAGCTGCATTCGTTCTCTGAATGTCAGCCAAAGTCTGAAGGATGAGGGACATTTGGTCTTGGTTTGGCCTGGATGAATAAGTAGGGTTGGGCCATGGCTGAAGCGGCTGGTAAGGATGAGGTGCTTGTGGACAGGGCTAAAAGGGTGGTCTTTGAGTTTGGGAATTCCCTGCCCACTGGAAGTTGGGATGGTTTTGCCATCCAAGATTGTAGGTATTGGAAAATGGGTCATTTTGGATGACGTTGAGGTCCTCACAGATCTGAGGAACCTTAGAAAAGTTAGAGAATGGGGGAGTAGGGTTCCCCCGATAGGAATAGAAAGGATCGGAGGTTCCTCCGGTCCTAGAGTCAGATGAGGATGGATACGAGTCCACCCCAGGAGAAGGTCGATGGAAAATATTTTGCACAGTCTCTCGTGCGGAAGGAGGTTGTGCAAAGGAATTCTGCGCAGAGGTGGCTCGTTGCAAATGCTAAGTCAGCTCATCCACCTTCTTCTCAATGATAGAGACCTTGTCTAATCGACTGGCCATTAATTCCAGATCGACTGATGCGGACAGGTCCTGCGTCTTGTGTGCTCCCCTAATGTTCGTCACTGCGCGAGTATTTGTCTTGTCGAATAGTCCCATGGAGTCATTATTGATGGAGTTCTCGCACATGTTCTCGAGAATCTCCCACACGGTGTCCTCATGCTGACCCATGATATTCCCTCTGCAAGTTGCATTGATGAACATCCTAATATCCTCACAGAGTCCCTGGTAAAAAGACTGGACTTGTTCCCATTTAGGAACTCCGTGATGGGGGCACTTCCTAATGAGATCCTGAAAACGATCCCATGCCTCATGAAGAGGTTCTCCCGTCTGTTGCGTGAAGTGAGTAATCTGATGGCGCAAGGCATTGGTCCCACCAACGGGGAAGAACTTCTTCAAGAACTCAGACTGAAGTTCCTCCCAACTATTGATCGGCCGGGTTTGTGTTTGGTACTAATGAGTGGCCTTGTCCATAAGGGAGAAAGAGAACATCTTCATAAGGAGAATATCTCGATTTTGTGCATCTGACCCGAAAGTCTGGGCCAGATGCTTTAGCTGCTTAATGTGCTGGAAGGGGACTTCAGAATTAAGCCCATGGAATTTAGGAATGGCATGAATCATGTTGGGCTTCAGTTCAGTATCAGGTCCTCTAGTCAGGATTCTAACTCGAGGCTCAATAGCCACCGCAGCAGGATTATGGTGATCCTGCATCATGGGACGTTGCGATGGGTGCATGAAGTTTTGGAAGAGGTCATTGAGTCACTGGAGCTGGTGCTCCAGATTGTTCTCTTCCTCAACTGGCTGAGCCATTGTGGAAGAAGAAGGTGAGTTGGGTTCAGAATCGGAGGAGAGGTCTATGTGAAGGGTTGGTTGTGCATGCAAGGATACCGAGGCTCGGCCTCGAGGAGAGTGAATTTCTAAAGGAGGTTTCAAGGAACTCCTACCAAACATACACTGATGGAGAGGATGAGTTTAGAAGGTACTGGACCCAATCAAGACACCCAAAATGTTGGGTGACTATAGAGGTTCGGGGCGGATGGACCCCTTGATCAGAAAGTCGTCCACCTAAGAACTACCTGGGTAGCTAGAGAGGGTGAGTCTCACGAACACCCCTACACAGTAGAGCACCCCCGTGGGTTACAGGGTTTCCCCCACCCGACCTCTCTTGTCACTGAGATTCCAAGTAGACCAGAATGGGGACCTTGACCTCTTAAGTCTACCACTTTTAGTTAGGATCAAGGTGCTTAGGGTTTTCACTTGAACTTTAATCTTTTGAGTGTAAGGAATGACCTAAGTTGAAGGTTGGTTGACCCAAGGGATCAACTTCACCTATCAGTTCCTTAGAGAGCTTATTAGGTCTTGCCTTTTAGGGTTCAAGTGTTTTTAGGAGCCAAATTGTTTAGGGCTTCTCTGAATAGGTGTTTTCAGACAATGGCTTGGGCACACCTCTTTTGGGAATATTCCATTCTTGCTTAGAAAAGTGTGTCTCTAAAACCCTAGCTTTTGAATCTTATATTGGCTCTAATTGGTCCAGTTAGTTGCCTTTAGATTGGGTAATTAGGGCTCAAGCAAGAAGGGTTTTAGCCCTAACTACCTTTAATGGATGTACAGATAAAGTATGTTCAAATTTGAAAATAGGCAACTCTTGTGATTTACTAAGTATGGAAGACAAGTTATTCCTAGATAGCTTTTTCTTTCTTTTTCTTCCTCTTGAGAATTTAGGGGTTTAAATGAGAGGATAGAAAATTACCGGTCCTTGGTGTGGTTGTTGTGCGGCTGCTTGTTTTCCTCTTGATTTCCTGTGCCTGCACAACAAAAGAGAAGAGATTAGTCAATAGAAAGTCAAAAATTGTGAATTAATAGCTTCTAGAATAGCCGTTGCTCCCCGGCAACGGCGCCAAAAACTGGTCACGGCTTTTATCGCTATAGTTATTATAGTCATTGTAGTATATGACAAAAACAGTTAGCAGTCTAATATGATTTATTACTCGGAATAGAAAGTTTCCCGAGGTCGAACTTAGGGAGCAAACTATAATTCTAGAAGCATATAAATTCACAATATATATATAAGGTTTTACAAAAAATTAAGAGAGAGGGAGAAAAAGAAGGGGTGATTGGCTTTTTCTTCTTCTCTTTCTTCAGCCGGCTCTCTTCCTTCTTCTTCTTTCTTCTTTTTCTTCTTCTCTGCTTCTGCGGTTCCTCTTTCTCTTTTCTTCTTCTCTATTTCTTCTTTCTTCTTCAGCCTGCCTTCTTTCTTTCTTCAGCGTCTTTCATTCCTGTCTTCTTCTTTCTTTCTTCTCTTCTCTTGCTCTTCTTCTCTTTCTTCTTCCTTCAGCAATTCCGTCCTTCTTCTTCTTCTTCTTTCGCCTGCTTCTTCCTTCTTCTTCCCTTTCTTCTTTTTCTTCTTCAGCCTGCCTTCTTCTTTCTTTCTTCAGCTTCTTTCATTCCTGTCTTCTTCTTTCTTTCTTCTCTTCTCTTGCTCTTCTTCTCTTTCTTCTTCCTTCAGCAATTCCGTCCTTCTTCTTCTTCTTCCTTTTCCTTTGCATCTTCAGAGGCTCCTGCCTTCTCTTTCTTCTCTGCTTTTCTTTTCCTTCCTTCTGATTTTCTTCTTTCTTCTTCTTCTCCTTACTTGCAGCGGCTAAGTCCCTGCTTCTTCAGCTCTTCTTTCTTCCGCTCCTTCTTCTTCTTTGCTGACGTCTGATTCAGTGCTCAGACAACTTAACTGCTTGGTTGCTACAGTGCAGCTCCTCCTCTTTTTCTTCAGTTTCTTTCCTTCTTTTCTTCTTTCGCCTACTTCTTCCTTCTTCTTCCCTTTCCCCTGTGACTAAGTCCTGCCCGCTGCTTCTCTTCTTCTTTCTTCTTTCCTACGCACACACGCAAACATCAACGCAAAACCTACCCTACCCCTTCCCCGCGTCTCTCTCTCTCTCTGGATCTCTCTTTAGGAAGCTCTCCCAGAGCCGGGTAATCGGGTCTGGTCATGTGCCCGGGTCCAGGCGCATCGGCGTGGGTGGTGCGCGAGGAGTGCACAGGAGTGTCAGGTCGGATTGCGCCTGATCCGTGTGGTGAGTTCACGGACGAGGGCGATGATATGTGAGGGACCTCACCCTGTGTGCTTTCGGTGGTGATGAGCCTAAAGCACAAAAATAATTTAAGTGTGGGCGTGAGGCCACACACTTACGAGGTGGGACTAAATTCCCACCTCCTCTCCGCTCGCCCGCAGGCGAGAAGCAACTGTCGATTGGGCAGCAGTGAAGGCTTCACGCTCCCAATTGAGAACCTGGGCTCCTTTGCGGACTTGCCCCGTGTTTCCTGGAGCCCTCGCCTAGCGTCGAAGAGACCTGGAGCTGCCTGCGAAGAAGCTCCAGTAGCTCGTCAATGGCGGCAAGGAAGGTGACCCCTGAAATCACAAAGACGACCTCTCGGCCACGTCAGATAACACAGGGAGCTTCGCCGGAGTGTGGTGAAGGTGGTGCGAGGGGCAGCGTGTGGTGAGAGTGCCTGTAGGCTGATAACACTACATAAGGGGGTGATAAGCATGTTGAATATGGCCCATCTTATGAATAAAAGGCATAACATAAGTAGAATGGGAGCATTGCATGCATCATGTACCAAGATTGCTTATAAAACTATATTAATGGCCATTTGTGTAAGCATTTGTCAAAGCAGGCCTCAGATGAGCAATCAGACCACACGGATGGATTTAGAATGACGAACGGAGTCCAACGGACTGAAGATCGGCCAAATCCAACATCCGGAGCTCCTACAATGGGCCCAAGAAGTTCTGACCGTTGATCTGGAGATCAATGGCCCACATTGCGCGACGTCAGCCCCGCCCCACCGTGTGTCGCGCCCTCATCCAACCGAGATCAAATCTCGACCGTTGATCTTCGATCGAACGGCCGAGACTCGCGCGCCCGCCCGCTATCGCCGCGACAAAGCGCTGGCGTGGCGCAACGGTTAGCGCGCACGCCCGCACGCACGCGACGCGGGTTCGAGTCGCGCGGAGTCGAAATTGAAGACG
Organism: Thalassia testudinum; assembly: GCA_037157565.1. Lineage (NCBI taxonomy): Eukaryota > Viridiplantae > Streptophyta > Magnoliopsida > Alismatales > Hydrocharitaceae > Thalassia > Thalassia testudinum. Next base: position 28,273,616 of record JAZHRO010000049.1, read on the forward strand.
GGGGACGCGCGCAGAGAAATTGGGTTGCCCGATTAACAGTGGGCGGCCAAGATCTTGCCACGCGGCGCAACCACAGCTCACGGGCGTCCACGCACGCATGCACACCGGGTGATGACGCCTGCACACACGTGCGCCCGAGGCGCGATCCCAGCATAGCCGAGGAGGATTCTCAACCGTCCGATCTTTGATCGGACGGCTCTTGTTCAACAGTCGCGGATCGCGCAAGGAGAAGAAACGAGGCGAGCGGCTGACCAGCGGCTGGAGGGCTTCACCGACGCTTTTGGGAGTGGTTTTAGCGACGCTCTGTACGTCGCTAAAGCCCCTTCTTCTTTTAGGAAGCCCTTAACCATATTTAAACCCCCTCCAACCACTCATTCAAGGCATTCACTCCCCTTGCAACTACTCCAGCCCTCTCTTAGCTAGGTTTAGGCCCTCTTGTAATCGCCAGAGACGACGAGCCGTCGACGGAGCCTCCTCCACCGCCGTGGCTGCCTCATCGCTCTCCATACACACACACTCTCTCTCTTTTAAGCTTTCTATTACTTTTGTTGAAGCATGTATTTAATGTTGTAAGTCATGAACTACAAGTACATGATTAATGAAGTTATTTTCGGTTCAATTGTCACTTTAATTTCCATTCAAGTTGCATGATCAAACAATGACCTTTTTGACCCTAATCTCTCTCTATCTCTCTCTCGCTTTTCAAAATCGCATCCTTCGCAAGCAAAACCCCACACTTTCCGTGACAACAAGTGGTAAGCAAAAATCCAATTTTCACGCCTCCCTAAGACCGACACTCAAACTCACCTCCGTTTACTTATTTTAAAATCGACGTTGCAAGTGTGACTATAACGACACTCCTTAACACATACGCACAACGACACGTCATAGGCATGTACCTAGGGCAAACTGCGTGCGCGGAAGTGGGTGTGTTCGGGGGGTGTACAGAGTGTGCAGGGTGATGGATGGAGTAGGGGAATCGCTAGAGTGGAGTGAGGGGAAGCTTCTGGGCTTGTCGGCGAGGGGTGGAAAGGTCTGTTGAAGTGGGGCGATCTCACCAGAGATGGTGGCTGGAGGCGGAGCAGATGAAGGTGGTCGTGGCAGTCGAGGGGTTTAAAATATTAATTCAAGAAGGGAAAAGTGAGAGGAGAGTAAGGAGAAAATTTCTACCTACTTAGTCGACGAAGGGGGAGAGGGAGACTGCCCAACACGTGCCTGCCGGAGCTGAGGACGAAGGTGCCCAGGGGAGGAGCGACAACGACGAGGAAGAGATTTGAGGATGCCAGCTGGTGCGGCCTGGAGTAGGACAACGAGGCAGAGTGGGCTCTACTGCAGGTATGGCAGCAGAGCGATGAGGAGGAGGAGGAGAGTTCGTTGGAAGCTAGGACAGTCTGACCGGAGAGAGAGGAGACGAAAGAGAGGGGTTTTCTCTGCCAAAAATAGCTTGGAGTGGACGGCAGCCCCTGCCGCTCCTTATAAAGGCACTGGCGCGGAGAGTGGCCCGAGGGAGCGACGTGCAAAGCTCGTAGGAGATGGTGACCCATGCCTTTGTGCATTTGCACGAGAGGCATGGGTGGTTGCAGTACACAGGGGAGGGTCCTTGCGACAGAGGACGACGTAGGGAACCCCTCGTTCATTCCTGAGAACGGGCGCCATGCCCTGCGCGGTGCCATCCTCCGGTCAAGGTCGCTGAAGGTATGGCGCTGCTCAGAATGGCAGGGAGGATCGTTCTGCAAAGAACGAAGAGAAAGATAGGGGGCAATGTGTAAGGGTTTCAAAAGATAAGGGTCAAAAAGTAATTCAAGAGGACCAATTTGTAAAGTCGATCAAGATGGTCTTCTCTTAGGCCCAAATTTTCATACCAGCCTCATTTGAACCTAAGGAACTTAATGGTGAAATTTGATTTTAGGTTTGACCACGTTTGACCAATCAATTTGCGCAAAAACCCAAATTAAGTGATAAATTGGTCATGGTTCTCAATTTAGGTCAAAATAGGTTGCAAAGGCCAAATTAAAGGTTCTAAACCTTAGGGAATATTTTTCTATGAATTTTAGAGGGTTTAGTTGATTTTTATCCTACCTCGAACCTCTTGGATTAAAGCGGATTTGTTTTAGGGTTACAGAATGTCATTTAATTCCTAAAAGTTGCTATAACCCTTTTTAGATCAGATCATCCCACTTCCTTCCTTATTAAGCTTATTTGACCTGTTGACGTGCCGTAGTGCGTGTGTGTTAAGAGGTGTCGTTATAGTCGCACTTGATACGTCGGTTTTAAAAGAAGTAAATGGAGGTGAGTCCGAGTGTCGGTCTCAGGGAGGCATGTTAATCGGATTTTGTTTATCACTTGTTGTCATGAAAAAGGTGAAGTTTTGCTTGCGAAAGAGACGATTTTGAAAAGCGAGAGATAGAGAGAGAGTTTAGGGTTAGAAAGCTTTTGGTTTTGATCATGCACTTTGAACAGAAATTAAAATGGCGATTGAACGGAAAATAATTTCATTAAACATGCATTCATAGTTCATTGCTTACAACATTAAATACATGCTTTAACAAGAGTAAATGAAAGGTTAAAAGAGAGAGAGAGAGAGGTAGAGAGAGTGGAGAGCGACGAGGCAGCCACAGCGGTGGAGGAGGCTCCGTCGGCGGCTCGTCGTCTCCGACGATTATAAGAGTAACTAAAACTAGCTAGGAGAGGAGTGGAGTAGTTGCAAGTGGGAGAGCATATCTTGAATGGCGGTAGGAGGGGGTTTAAATAGAGTTAAGGGCTTCCTAAAAGAAGGAGGGGCTTTAGCGACATCCAGAGCGTCGCTAAAATCGCTTCCAAAAGCGTCGGTGTAGCCCTCTCGCCGCCGGTCAGCCACCCGCCCCGGTCTTCCTCTTCGCGTGATCCGTGGCCGCTGAACGAGAGCCGTCCGATCGAAGATCGGATGGCTGAGAGCCTTCTGCGCTCGCGCTAAGATCGCGCCTTAGGTACACGTGTGCGCGCGCGTTTCCTTCCAGCGTGCGTGTGCGTGTGGGCGCTCGTGCGCTGCGGTCGCGCCGCGTGGCGAGATCGTGGCCGCCCGCTGCTGATCGGGCAGCCCAATTTTTCTGCACCCTTCGCCCGCCTTCAAATCCCGCTCCTCGCGGCTCGAATGCGCGTTGCGGCGATACGGGCGTGCGCGTTAACCGTTGCGCCACGCCTGCGCTTTGTCGCGGCGACCGCAGGCGAGCGCGCGGATCTCGGCAATTCGATCGAAGATCAATGGCCGAGATTCGTCTTTGGCCGGCTTGAGGGTGTGCGAGCGGTGGGGGTGGGGCGACATGGCACTCTCTGGGCCGTTGATCTCCAGATCAATGGTTAAAACTTCTTGGGCCCATTGTGGGAGCTCCGGATGTTGGATTTGGCCGATCTTGAGTCCGTTGGACTCCGTTCGTCGTTCTGAATCCATCCGTGTGGTCCGATTGCTCATCTGAGGCCTGCTTTGACAAATTATTTACACAAATGGCCATTAATACAGTTTATAAGCAATCTTGGTACTTGATGCATGCAATGCTCCTATTCTACTTATGTTGTGCCTTTTATTCTAAAGATGGCCCATATTCAACCTAATTACTACCCCCTTGTGTTGTGTTATCATACCCCCATGCTTACTCCTTGCTAGTCCCTAGCAAGGTTTATTCTAGCCTTTATTTCCTTGGAGAATTCAAGAAGTAATTGCTTAGTGTTGAACGATTACGAAGCTACGCTAACGTGTTCGATTTTGGAAAACCTGTCGTTGTAGTTCGAAAGCGAAGGATTCGTGTTCAACAAATAAAATTTATACCGAAATTAAAATTCCGGGTCGAACACAGGGAGGCGAACGTTTGATTTAAAAACTTCGCGTTTCGTTTTTATTTTGTCACGAGAAATTCAATTTAAACTATCTAAGTATCTACAGCAAAATAGAAGAGAGAGAGAGAGTAAGAGAGAAAAAAGAATATTACACAGAAAAATCAAAATGAGATGTAGAATAAACAAGGAATTTTTGCATTGAAGTGATTGTTCATTACAACTAGAAAGCATAAAATAATTACTCTAGAAAGCGATAAATTTACTCTAGAAAGCATTAAAAGAATGGAGAGAGAAATGTCCTCCTTGACGATTGCTTGGAGGACGAGTAGATTAATCTAGAAAGCAGTAAATCTATACTAGAAAGCGGTAAAAAGAATAGGGAGAGAGAAATCCTCCTCGACGGTTGCTTGGAGGACGAGCCGGACGGGACGATGCCGGGACGAAGGAGAACGAAGAGGGACGAAGGAGGACGAAGCAGAAGAACGAGAACGAAGCAGCACGCCGTCGTCGTCGCGGGATCCACTTCCGAAGGGGGACGAAAATTTGGACTTTATCTCGCGAGAAGCATCCCGGGTGTGGGACAAGCTTCTCTTGAGCTTTGGAGAGGTAGAGAGGAGAAGGAAGGGATGAAAATTTCGTATGGAGGGGGTCTCCTCTTATAGTTGCAAGGAGTGGGGGCAAAATGGACATTACATCTTCAAAATAATAAATAAGGGGTCTTTAGTGACGGATAAAACCGTCGCTAAAGCCCCGACGTCGCCGTCGCCGCCGCGCCCACGCGCGCCCGCTCGGCTGCCCGCGCGCGTAACGCCTACGCACGTCCGCGTAGTCGCGATCGGACGGCTTAGATCGCGTCCGCGCCCGCTGCGTAGCACGCCCGCCCGCGTGCGATCGCGCGTTACGCCCGACGTCCAATCGCGCGTCGTCCTGATTGAGCGCGCGCAGCCGTTGGATCTTCATCTGACGCTCGTCCGCGCCCGCTCGCCCGCGCCTTCCACCCCCTCACCGCGGCTCGAACCCGCGACCTCTGCTTCGCCCGCAGCTGCGTCGCCACTGCGCTACGCGGACGAAATGGTCGCGCGGACGCTTTTAGGCGCGAGCGACCGCAGCCGTTGGATCGAGATCCAACGGCGGAGAGGAGATGGTGCGCGGTCTTCACAAGACGCATGCGGTCGATTGGGCGGCTGAGATGGCGCCACGTGGCGCCATCTTGGTCGTCCATCTTCTGGAAGTTGTAGATGGTGCCACGATGTCGGATTGACTCGATTTTTGTGTCGTTGGGCTGCGATCGTCGATCCGAATTCATCCGTGTGGTCGGATTTGCCATCTGAAGTGTGGATTTACACCATCCTGGCCCTTGGTCTTCTAGGGTTCCCCGGTCTCTATCTGATGCTACGGATACCTGATTAGGGCGATCTTGGAGTTGTTGAACTCCAATCGTCGCCCTGATCATATCCATACGGTTGGATCTTTGATCCGAGGTCCCGATAAAATATTTGCCCTGTCCAAGCACATAAAAGGAGACAATTAACCTCCATTTTATTCAAACTACTCTAAATGCAAGATGATGCATGTAATGCAATATTTATATCATGAAATGCAATCCTATGCTTAAGAACATGCATAAATAGACATTTTAAGTAGTGTAAATGTGTTTACATCATACCCCCATGCCTATCTTTTGCTAGTCCCTAGCAAAAACTATATGCTATTTATAAAAGAATTAGGTTAGATTATTTGGACCTGAGTCACTTTCAATCATTAAGAAATTGTCTACTTAGGAACAGAACTTTCAAAGACATAACAGTGCCCGGGTATCTGCCAAAATGCAAACCGCCTCAAGCCCTCGCCTTATTCAAAGAAAAATTTCTTTTTCTCTTTTTACTCTTTTCTAATTTTTTTTTTTTTTTTGAATTTTCAAATTTTAGGGTTCAAGAGTGGCTTTCTACGACCATTCAACTCACCCAAGATTTGATGAGGATCCTAAGTTTTAAGCATCTTATTGTGATTGTGATAGACTCGTTGACCGGCAATTAGAACGGACTTCGGATTTCTACGCCTCTAGGTGACCTCAAAAAGAATTCTGCCTAAAGGTGTATCTTTACAACTGGTAGCTTTCTCCCTACTTTTATTTTTTAACGGGGTCAACACAAGGGTGAATCCAGTGTATATCTCCCCGGTTTATTCTACTTCTCCGCTTCTTCCTAAGTGTTTTGGGAATTTTTAGTGCATTTTCTGAGCTGGGTTCTGGACAACCGGTCGATGAGCTGTTACCACCGACAACTTGCCAGCCATACTCGTGCGGCGAAGTGTGGCTTATTTCTTTTTGTTCTTTTCTCCTTTTTGATTTTTTTTTTTTTTTAAGTAGGTCTAAGATTTACCTAAAGGCAGCAAAAAGAGAAAGGTCCAGTGACTGGGCTCTGAACAACCTACCTATGGGCTGTTACCCACGATAACTTGCCAGCCATATCACCCTAGAAGGTTCATTAGCTACCCAATTTCCATTAAAATCGCCAAACAACGAGTCAGTGCAAAGAAAGTGTGTAGATGCTTAAAACTCAAAATTCCCTTAAATAAGAGGGCGGGTTGACAAGTCGTGTACTTATCACCCAAACTTATTTATTCCAATTATAATAAAATTCAGGTTGGCGAGAACTCGAAAAACAAATCCACATTTTAGTGGATACATAGGCTGATTAAGTCTAAAGACCTGAAGGGTCTTTGTGTTCAAACCATAATATAGTATTTCTTAAGATCGAAAATTTTCTTAAACCCAAATTCTCTTTCCTAATTTTGATTTTTTTTTTTATAAAATAAAACAAATCTACGGAGTTGACGAATGAATTCAAAGATAAATATCCACCCCCCCATGCCTATCTAATGCAATGTCCTCATTGTATTAAAAAGACATAAAACAGAGTGGAAAAGCGTAGAAAGTACCTGAATTGCGTGAATATCAGGTCCGCTCCAAGATGAAAACAAAAAAGAACTGTATAAGTGCTGAGTTTAGTGCCTTCAGCTAGGCACACTATACAAAAAAAAGAAATGAAGAATTCACATGTGCAGGTCAGAATTAGAATGAACAGAAGAATCCTCCGACCTGTCAGCAGAGGTCCACAGATGTGGACCAGATTGTGGTGCAGACCCACACCCCATAATCGAGAATATCTTAGGTTCTGGATAAAAATTACCCAAGACCTGAAATCAGAATGTAAGCGGGATCGGGCCTGCGATTTCTGAGGATGCAACCCAAGACCAAAAAGTCGGGTTACAGAAAATTGAAGCTCAAAAGGATAATCGTTGATTGTGTGCTTGAGTTGAACATCCTCGAAACAAATGTCGTAAGGGTTCTGATTTGATGGTTTCAGCTTAAAAGGAACCCTTCGACTCAATCTTCCATTTCCTCCAAAATTAACTTCCCAAATCAGAACTTCCCCGCTCCTATCCTCCTCATTAAGTGTATCAAATTCCAGGACCTCTTGTATATTCATCACCCCGTCTGAAATCTCCAAGTCTAGATGATGTGGCAAAATCAAAATTGACTTGGGTCTAATTATCTCAAAATTAGAATCATCAATAAGCTCAACAGGGTGTAACTGATAATCAGGGCATTGAACTGATTCTTCCAGAAAATGCGATTCTGGATCCGTAATGTGTGCCCTAATAAGATCAGTTTCCTCAGTTATTGGGCTACCAAATGATCTATCAGATTCCTCAGGCCCAATCGTCTCACAAAAATCGTGTTCTGAAAACTCGTGTGAGACTTTGCAACTTGAATCTTCACCATCAAAGAAATCAGGATCCGTATCAATGTATGTCCCAAAATCAGTTGTCACTTTGTGTTCCCAGGAGACATACGTTTTCTCGTAACCTGGATCAGGGATCTCAGGTGAAGAAATCAGATCATCCTTAATTGGTTGCTTTAATTCAATCTGGTCAGCCTCGTAATACGTGTTCCCCCAACAGGTGCCTGAGCGGGTTCTGTCTTTGGCTTTCCTGAAGAGGGTTCATCCTGGGAATCATCCCAAGATTGAACCAAAGCAACCACGAACCTCATCCTCAATTTCGCCAATTTCCCAAGTAGAAACTCACCCGGGTTCTTATCATTAACGTCCTGGAGCCAATCCAACAAAGACTTGTTTAAATCATCAATCATTTCAATCAAGGGCTCCAATCTCTCAATGCAAGGTATTGGCTGAACTTCTAAAGATTGTATGATATTTCTCAAGTTAGCCAGAACCTTATCTTGAACCTGATTAACCTGAACCAAATGAGTTGGTTCAGGATTGGGCGGGTTTGACATCAAAGCAGAGGAATTAACGAATTGAGATTCGTTATACCCTTCCTGAAAATAGGTCATTTCAGAATGTTCAAAGGATGGTGATGACCTAAAGGCAGTGAAATCAGAGGATGGGTAAGGATTAGTGTATCCTTCTTGATTGTAGATCGCATTAGGTTGTTCATGAAAGGAGGACGATCTATAATCGATGCAACTCTGAGAAGGATAGAATTGAGAATCAAAGTGTTCAGGGTTAGACCCTAAACACGGGGGTCCGGAATTGTATCCCCAATCCGAATTATCCCAACTAACTGATGGTCGATTACAATACGAGTTGGGATAATCGTCATGTTGAGGATAATTTACAACAGGAGGGAAAGAGCGGGAATGCGTCAAATATGTGGAAGGATTCATGATACACGGGAGGAAGAAAGGTGCCCTGTAATACAAACAATCAAACCTGTCCTTAAATATGTTAGCCTAAAGACCTACAGACTCTCAAAACCCGTCATGAGATAAAGGAACGATTTGATCTACTTCCGTCTGTTCAATCCAACCAGTTAGAAGGAGGGACTGGGGAGAAGGTTCTTCCTTCGGCTTACGCCTCCGGTTCCTAGTGTACCCCCCAGCCACGATCGTTTGACTCTGCTCCCCTAGCTAGACATCAGATTGAATAGTAGAAACAGACTAATCGAAAATAATCTCGTTCTGGGTTCTGAAGAGCGAGTCCAATCCTTAAGGCCAACGTCTACTTTGTTTTATTTAGGGCTAGGTTTGAATGTGCTTTGGAATGTGATGGGCCCTTTAAATGGGTTGTGCCCTTAATGATTGATTGATTTGTGTGTGAGTGCACAACCAGTGGTTTTCAAGCAAGATTGTTTTTGATGTGGTGAATTTTAAGATTCAAATCTTGCTTAGTAGCTTTTAGGATTCAACTTTAGGTGTTTTCAATCAAGTTTCATTGGCACACCAGGTTTTGCAAGCACAGGTGAAGATATTTTCCTTTAAAGTTTAAAAAGAATGTGGAGTGCCTGGTAAATCCCCAAGAGTTGAACCTAATTGGCAGCTACTTGATGAGTTGATTTTATTTGAAGTGGTGCAGCCCAAACAACTCAAACTGGCCTGATGCACCACTTAATTAGGCACACAAATGATTACCTAATCTGATTTCTACTCAATTATGTGTTTGGATGTGTGTACCAGCTCCTAAGATCGGTTTACCGGTTGAGTTAGAAAATCAGATGAGGTTGTGTACCTCTGTGAGATTTTTTTTATTTTTTTTCTTTTTTTTTTTTTTAATGTGGGGGTTGGAGTGAGTATGGATGTCAAACAACAAAACAATCTGACCTTAGAGTTTATAAGAACACCTAGGTTGATTGATGTTTGAATTATTATATGATGAAATGAAATCTAATGGGTGGGAGGTGGGGGATAACTTACAAAACCTTCCACAGCACTTTACTCCGATCTACCGCTTTTGCCTGTCTCAAAAGAGTACCTGCAATTACAATAAGAAAGGAAAAAAAAGTGAGGTAAATGATTTGTAAGTTACAAAATGCGAAGAGAAATCAAAGAGCGTTGCCTCCCCGGCAACGGCGCCAAAATGTTGAACGTTTACGAAGCTACGCTAACGTGTTCGGTTTTGGAAAACCTGTCGTTGTAGTTCGAAAGCGAAGGATTCGTGTTCAACAAATAAAATTTATACCGAAATTAAAATTCCGGGTCGAACACAGGGAGGCAAACGTTTGATTTAAAAACTTCACGTTTCGTTTTTATTTTGTCACGAGAAATTCAATTTAAACTATCTAAGTATCTACAGCAAAATAGAAGAGAGAGAGAGAGTAAGAGAGAAAAAAGAATATTACACAGAAAAATCAAAATGAGATGTAGAATAAACAAGGAATTTTTGCATTGAAGTGATTGTTCATTACAACTAGAAAGCATAAAATAATTACTCTAGAAAGCGATAAATTTACTCTAGAAAGCATTAAAAGAATGGAGAGAGAAATGTACTCCTCGACGATTGCTTGGAGGACGAGTAGATTAATCTAGAAAGCAGTAAATCTATGCTAGAAAGCGGTAAAAAGAATAGGGAGAGAGAAATCCTCCTCGACGGTTGCTTGGAGGACGAGCCGGACGGGACGATGCCTGGACGAAGGAGAACGAAGAGGGACGAAGGAGGACGAAGCAGAAGAACGAGAACGAAGCAGCACGCCGTCGTCGTCGCGGGATCCACTTCCGAAGGGGGACGAAAATTTGGACTTTATCTCGCGAGAAGCATCCCGGGTGTGGGACAAGCTTCTCTTGAGCTTTGGAGAGGTAGAGAGAAGGAAGGGATGAAAATTTCGTATGGAGGGGGTCTCCTTTTATAGTTGCAAGGAGTGGGGGCAAAATGGACATTACATCTTCAAAATAATAAATAAGGGGTCTTTAGTGACGGATAAAACCGTCGCTAAAGCCCCGACGTCGCCGTTGCCGCCGCGCCCACGCGTGCCCACTCAGCTATCGCGTCCGCGCCCGCTGCGTAGCACGCCCGCCCGCGTGCGATCGCGCATTACGCTTGGCATCCAATCGCGCGTCGTCCTGATTGAGCGCGCGCAGCCATTGGATCTTCATCTGACGCTCGTCCACGCCCGCTCGCCCGCGCCTTCCACCCCCTCACCGCGGCTCAAACCCGCGACCTCCGCTTCGCCCGCAGCTGCGTCGCCGCTGTGCTACGCGGACGAAATGGTCGCGCAGACGCTTTTAAGCGCGAGCGACCGCAGCCGTTGGATCGAGATCCAACGGCGGAGAGGAGACGGTGCGCGGTCTTCACAAGACGCATGCGGCCGATTGGGCGGCTGAGATGGCGCCACGTGGCGCCATCTTGGCCGTCCATCTTCTGGAAGTTGTAGATGGTGCCACGAATGTCGGATTGACTCGATTTTTGTGCCACGGTCTTCTCCAAGATACATCTGAGATCAGGCTACCACCAGTTGAGGATCAGGGGGACCGATGTCTCCAAGACAGCTTTCCGCACCCGGTACGGACACTACAATTTTTTTGTCATGCCGTTTGGGCTGACCAATGCCCCAGCTGCCTTCATGGATTTAATGAACCGGGTGTTCAGACCATATCTGGATCAGTTTATGGTGGTGTTTATTGATGACGTGCTCGTTTACTTGCGGGATCATGCACAACACAGGTAGCATTTGCGGATGGTACTGGACACTTTGAGATGGCGCAGGCTGTATGCCAAATACAGTAAGTGCGAGTTTTGGTTGAGGCAGGTGACCTTCTTAGGTCATGTGATTTCAGGGGATGGCTTGGATGTGGATCCAGCCAAGGTAGAGGCAGTACTCAGGTGGGAGAGGCCACGTACTGTGACAGAGATACACAGTTTCTTGGGACTAGCAAGTTACTACCGATGGTTTATCAGGGGTTTCTCGCAGATTGCGCGTCCTATGACTCAATTGACCCAGAAGGACGTGCCCTTTGCTTGGACAGACACTTGTGAGGCGTGTTTTCAGGAGTTGAAGGAGAGGCTAACTTCGACTCCTGTGCTTACCATCTCAGATAGTAGTGGCGATTTTGTTGTCTACACGGATGCTTTGTTGCAGGGGTTAGGGGGTGCAATGAAGCACGTTGTGACTTACGCTTCGCGGCAACTGAAGCCCCATGAGCATAGTTACCCTACCCATGACTTAGAGCTGGCAGTTGTTGTCTTCACGCTAAAGACATGAAAGCATTACCTTTACAGTGAAACCTTTGAGATTTTTAGGGATCATAAGAGCCTTAGGTATTTGTTTGATCAGAAGGAGCTTAACATGAGATAGCGATGTTGGTTAGAGCTCCTGAAGGACCATGACTGCAGCATCTCCTACAATCTGGGGAAGGCCAACGTGGTGGCTGACACCTTGAGTTGGAAGGCGTCTGCCCACTTGGCCAGTTTACAGGCACAGAGTTGGAGATTGATGGACGAGTTAGGCAGTTGACGACCCTTAGAGTTACAGGGGCATTGTAGGGTAATGACAGTGACACAGCAAACGAGACCAAAGCTGATAGACTACATCATCATAGGACAGATGACAGATTCGTACCTACAGTCATTGCGAGACAGAGTACCATCAGGGGACCCAGGAGACTTCTCTTTTACAGATGAGGTGCTGTGCATGAGGGGACATTTGTGCGTTCCCAGGGACGAGGAGTTGTTGAGAGAGCTCCTGACTGAGGCACACGGGTCCAGGTTCACCATACATCCCAGGAACACGAAGATGTATCATGATCTAAGACGTGACTTTTGGTGGAGAGGGATGAAGCGGGATGTAGGTGAGTTCGTGGAGTAGTGTTTGGTGTGACAACAGGTAAAGGCCGAGCATCAAAGGCCTGCAGGGCCGTTGCAGCCACTTCCTGTGCCAGAGTGGAAGTGGGAGAGCATCACCATGGACTTGGTGGTGGGCTTACCCGTTACCCAGCGAGGACATGACGTAGTCTGGGTGATTGTAGACAGATTGACGAAGACGGCACGTTTCTTGTCGATCCGAGTCACCTTGGGACCAGCATAGTTGGTAGAGAGGCATATTCGTGATGTGGTACGTCTGCACGGAGTTCTACGTGAGATTGTATCCGAGCGGGATACCCGTTTTACTTCCCAGTTTTGGGCTGAGTTTCAGTAGGCCTTGGGGACACTGTTGAGGTTCAGTATGGCGGACCACCCCCAGACGGACGGACAGTCAGAGCGCACGATATAGACACTTGAGGACCTTTTACGTGCCTGTGTACTGGACTGGAGGGGCTCTTGGGAGGAGCACTTACCCCTGGCAGAGTTCGCATATAATAATAGCTATCACTCGAGTATCGGCATGGCACCCTACGAGGCTCTGTACGGACGAAGGTGTACTGCTCCCTTGAGTTAGGTTGAGGTGGGGACCAAGTGGGAGGTTGGCCCCAGGCTGATCCGACAGAGTCAGGAGGTGGTAGAGCAAATTCATAGACGACTTTGCACTGTCAAGAGCAGATAGAAGAGTTATGCCGATCGGAAGCGCAGAAGGTTGGGGATCATGTCTTTCTTTATGTTTCGCCCATGAAGGGCCTGCAGCGTTTTGGGGTGAAAGGGAAGCTTGCGCCAGGGTTTGTTGGGCCCATTGAGGTCCTGGAGAGGGTAGGACCCGTTGCTTACAGACTTGCCCTTTCTCGCCAGCTTTCTGGTCTACACGATGTGTTCCATGTATCCAACCTCAAGAAGTATGTCACCGATCCCAGTCACGTTCTGAGCCACGAGAGTGTTGAGGTGGGTGACGACCTGACCTACTCCGAGAGACCAGTGCAGATACTAGACAGAGCCGTCCGAAGTTTGAGACGGAAGCAGGTACCCCTAGTGAAGGTCTTGTGGAGGAGCCAGTGGTACGAGGAGGCTACCTGGGAGCTTGAGGCGGTGATGGGGGAGCGGTACCCGAAGCTTTTTGAGGGTACGTCTTTTCGGATCGGCTTCGGTCCTCTTTAAGTTTGTTATGTGTATATATTTCCTTTTTTGCACCCTAGCTAGCTCAAGTTTCAGGGATGAAACTTCCCTTAAGTTTGTTATGATGTAAAGACCCGTTCTGTTTTGAGCCCTTTAGGACGCCTGGACGATCGGTCAGACGTCTGGTCAGATGTCTGGACACATTCCCAGATGTATGGAAATTGAAAATTTTGTGCGTAACTTCGCGTCTGTGCACGGGCTGCGTGTAGGCAGTACCGCTCCTTTTCTCTTCCCTCTTCTCTCCTCCACCCGAACCCTAGCACGCCCTTATAAAACCCCTCTTCCCCCATTCCTTTCTTCCCTACTCCACCATAACCACCTTTCCTCCTTCCTCTCCACTGCAGCGAGAGGGGTGACCGCGAGAGCGAGCTCGAGAGCGAGCGACGAGGAGGAGAGGTTGCGTAAGGAGAAGAGGAAGAGCTTAAGCTCACGAGCTCGTGGGAGCTCATCGGAGGATGCATGGCCGAAGCGGCACATGCAGGAGGAGGAGCACGTCAGGGGAGACATCCCCGACACTTGCTGTAGCCGGAGCTGCAGGCGAGGAGGCAAGGTCGCGGTTGCGCGTGGTGAGGAGGAGTAAGAGGTGGTTCTGGTTCTGGAATTTTCCTAGAATCAGACGTCTGGCGTGCCGTCCAAACGACATATTAGAAGTCTGATGATGATACCGGACATCTGAAAGCAGTGTTGCATGAAGGTATGTTCCTTTTGCGGTTACAGCCATGCAGGCCGCACCGCAGCTTCGATCTGCATGGCTAAAAGTGGATGATTTGCCTGTCGCATGCAGAGATAGCTTCAGGAAGGCACGAGGCATGCCCTCCCAAGCGTTTCGGACGTCTGGACACTTACCAAATGATCGAAAGCACTCCCAAACGTCTGGAGGAGAGATCGGACATCTAGAGCTGGGTGTAGATGGTCAAGAAGAGGTTCTGGACGTCTAAGGTCGACACAGAACCTGAGGTGAGACTCTGGTTACTTTTAAGATGTCTGGACCTTGTGCCAGATGTCTGATTTAGGTCTGCAATCCTATTTTTGACTTGTTTAGGGTCCGTTTGAGGTTCGTTTTACGCAAACAAGATATCTGTGGATTCCTTGTGAGTTCCTCTAAGTGTTAGAAAGCCTTATATATTGTTCTGAACATTCTGTTGTGTTATGTTCTTTGGTATAGGACTTCGTTCTGTTGCATGTTCGGGGCCTACAAAGGCACGTGAGCCTGCCGTTCGAGCCCCCAATACTCTCAGATTGTCTGGTAGAGTGGTTTCCCTTATTTTAAATTATAAAACATGAATGTGTATGAGAAATTGGATAATTAGAAACCTAGGATGTGGCATGAATCCTAGGACAAGAAGTACTTGTACTATTTGTATGCGTGTTTGAGATTGCAGTCTTAAATAATTGAATAGAATTGTGAACAACTGCCTGTTAATAAATAAGAGCTGCCTGTGAAATATGAAATGCCTATGCTAGTTAAAGAGTTACCTGTGACATTACTTGTTGTATATGTTAAATGATGGAAATACAAGCTGCATGTGTATAATCTGAGAATGGAAATGTGAATGATGAAACCTGGTGTGGAATGACATGGGGAATACGAGCATAAACCCTACGGGGAATTAGGAGTAGAGCTCTTGTGGATAAATGGAATGGATCTGAAAATCTGAGTGGGAAGTGTGCTGGCCCTTGAGTACGTGGTACCAAGGAGAGCGACTGTCCCCTGTTTAGTGTAGAGCAGAGCTAGTTGCCCTTAGGTTGGGACCCGGGGTTAGGATTGGCCACTCTACACCAACTTCTTTGGCCCTCGCGTACACTGTATCGGGGAGAGCAACTAGTGTAGGGGGAGAGCTAGCCACCCCACGGGGCCCAAGGTTCAGCTAGCCACCCTACACTGACTTGTTAGGCCCACTGGGCAAATCGGGGTAGTTAGGCGAGGGTGCACGGACTGTGGAAGGGTGAGAACCCTATTTGGTTCTGAGGGGCTAGACCCTTGTTACTGAGAGGGCTAGGCCCTATACTGTTCCGTGCTGTACTTTATGCGTACCCGCTAGTGGAAATGACTGACCGCGTGCCAGTGCTGGGTAGCTACCCTTGCGCTTATCGCGCGTGCCGTAGTCACCGCTACATTTGTCCATGACCTTGGGGTGGTTAACTGGGTGTAGGATCACCACGGGGGACTCTCCCGGCCAAGAGAGCACCATGTGTGCCTTCTACTCTTCAGAAAAGACTACAATCAAGATCGTTCCCACGAGGAACATTCGAGATCAAGAAAGAGATCTAAAAAATAAACCAATGGGTGAAAAGGAATAACTTGTAAAATAAAGTAATTGGAAAAGATAAATTACCTGTTAGCTTTTACTGCTTTAGTTAGTTGGTTACCACTCTACTCAGCGTTCGCTAACTCCATTTTACTCGTACCCCTTCACAGGTCCAGGAGTTAAGCAGCCCGAGACACCGGCTGCAGAGGGTGCTGGGTCCAGTCGAGCCCAGCAGTAGTCTTCCTATTGTTGTACTTTCTTTTGTTAGTAAGTTCAGACTCTTGTTACTGTTTACGTTTCTATCACTTTGTTTCTGTTTTACTGTTGTGGTGGTGATATGTACTGTTAACAGCTTTTACTTGCTTTACTGCTTATACTCTTTACTGTTAGTTACTTAGCATAGTGAATATGGTTTACTTTCCTGCTTTTTGGTTATTTCTTGTTGAACAACTGGATCTTGGGATTACTCGAGTCAAGCTGGTCTCGGGTCTTGTAGGGATTCTGGAACCGGGTCGTAACCCTAAACCACTTGACCAAGGTCCTGCAAAGATGTTTTAATGTGAATCTAGTACTTTCCTAGGAGAAGTCACATTTTAGTACCGGAAGGACTTGCCTAGGTCACCTAGTTTCTGAGAGAGGAATTGAGATTGACCTACCAGTACCTTCCTCGGTTAAACAGATTAGATCTTTTCTCAGGTATTTTGGTTTCTATCGCTGCTTTATAGCGGACTTCTCTATGATAGCCTGACTTCTTAGCAATCTCCTCTCTAAGGATGTAGACTTCCATATCTCTGATGATTGTGTTCATGCCTATATGACACTTCATGAAATGGTTACCAGGGCACCAATACTGCAACCCCCAGATTGGCCTCACCCTTTTGCGATCATGTGTGATGCCTTTGATTATGCTGTAGGGGTTGTCCTTGGGTAAAAATTGGATGGAAAGCCTATAGTCATTTACTATGCTAGCAAGACCTTAGATAAAGCATAAAGGAATTACATAGTCACTGAAAAGGAATTGCTAGCAGAAGAATTTAGACTGGAAAAATTCAGACCTTATCTTTTACATTCCCATTTTATAGTCTACACTGATCACACTGCAATTCGACATCTTCTCGCTAAGAAGGATGAGAAGTCTCATTTGATTAGATAGATCATGTTTCTGCAGGAATTTGATTTAAAGATTCGTGACAAGGCTGTGAAGCATAATGTGGTAGCTGACCACTTATCCTGCCTTCCTTTTGACGTGATTTCTCCTTCACTTCCCATAGTAGACCACTTTCCTAACAAGAAATTGCTAGTCATTCACTCAGATCTTCACTGGTATGCTAACATTGTCAACTACCTACCTTCTGCAGTAGTTCTCTTTGGGTGGACTAAATCTTAGATTGGCAGACATAGAGTCGAAGCCAAGCAATATTTTTAGGAAGAACTCTGACTATTTAACCAGTGCTCTAACGAAATCATTAGAAAGTGTGCCCTAGATAAGTAGAAAGAGAGTATTCTATTGTTTTACCATGACCAAGTGTGTGGTGGTTCTCTAGCAAAAAGATTACTGCCAAGATTTTACAGAGCGGTTTCTTTTCGCCCATGATCTTCAAAGATGCACGCGATTTCACCAAGGCATGTTTACGATGTCAGTCTCTCAGCAGTATTGGCCACTGAGACATGATGCCCTTGAACCTAATTCTAGTGTGCGAGATCTTTGACATTTGGGGTATTGACTTTATGGGACCTTTTCCGAATTCTCATCGCTTTGAGTACATCTTATTAGCTGTGGATTACATATCAAAATGGATTGAAGTCATCCCCACTAGAACAAATGATTATAGAGTTGTGACACAATTTGTTCAGGATTATATCTTTTCTCATTTTGGGGCACCTAGAGACATCATTAGTGATGGAAGGTCTCATTTTAGGAATACACATTTTCAGTCCCTGCTTCAAAAGTATGGGGTGACACATAGGATTGCAACACCTTATCACCCACATACCAACAGACTAGTTGAAGTGTCCAATCGAGAGAACAAGAAAATTTTGTAGACTACCATTAGTCTTGAAAGGAAAGATTGGTCTTCTTGCCTTTCTGATGATTTGTGGGCATATAGAATAACTCGCAAAACCCTATTAGGCATGTCTCCTTTTAGAATAGTGTACGGGAAACCCTATCATCTTCCCATAGAGCTTGAGCACAAAGCCTATTGGGCCATCAGAAAGTGTAATTTGGACTTAAAGAAGGCTGGTGATCATAGAAGATTGCAAATTTCTAAGTTAGATGAGTTAAGGAATGAATCTTATGAAAGCTTGGTGATTTATAAGGATAAACTCAAGGCCTTCCACGACCACCACATACATAGGAAAACCTTTCACCTTGGTCAAAAAATCCTTCTATTTGACTCTAGACTTAAACCTTTTCCAGGGAAACTCAGATCTAAATGGATTGAACCTTTCATTGTCAAAAGACTATTTGATAATGGAGCTGTCGAGATCTCTAAGATTGAAAAATATGAACCTTTTACTGTGAATGGACAGAAATTGAAACCTTTTATTGAGCCTCAAGATCTTACACTTGTTAATTCTACCTGTTTGCTCCTACATTTTGAAATCACATCTGATTCTGGGTTTGTGCCTAGATGAAGGTGTAAAGCTTAGCAACCATGTTTATATAGCTATTTTATCTTTCTTTGTTTTCCTTTCTTCCTTAAGTGTTTAACCTTGGATTCTTAGTCTATATGCATAGTCACACTTTGTCCTGCATTTTGCTATTTAGCTTGACTTTCCACTCTGATTTATATCAGACTTGAAATCATCCGCATGGAGATTTTATCTCCTCATTTCGACTTCCTTCCGTTACTGTAGCCTAAGTTAGTGAAAAGCAGAGCATGCATTTGCATCCACCCTAATCATTCAATGAGGGCATTGCATCATTTAAGGATGGGAGGGTGTAAATGGTGAAATCATTTACTAGAATGCAATTATAGATACATCCTTTAGTGTATATAGATAATATTATTGAAAAATTTTGAAAAATTTGAAAAAAATTACAAAACTAAAACACAAAAATAATGTGAAAAATAAAAATTTCAAAAATACAATAAAGGACCTTGTCTGTATTCACTTTTGAGGGAGAAGCTCTAGATTATTATGAGAAGGGAGAAAAAGGAACAAAAGTCTTATAAGTGTTTAATTATGATCTTAAAGTTGAACAAAAAAATAAAATAAGTGTTTATAGATATTCAACCTTTGCTGGTTAGACTTTCCAGGATACATAAGCTTGATTTGCTTCGACTTAGGTTTAATACACTTAATCTTTGACAAGATAGACCAAGATCTCTCCTAACTTAGGACATATACTTGTACCTAAGTCACCAGTAAAGGATTCGTTGGTTTGCCTCTGTTTAAGAGTCTAAGTAACCTTGGTTTACACTACACAGATTTGGGAAAAGCCAGATGAACTTAAGTCTCAACCCTAGTGCTCATTAGGGAAGGTGGAGTCCTTACCTGTGCGTGCAGGTAGACTTTTTATCTCAGCCTTTAGTCTTATGTCTAGGAGAAGCTCTTTCAACCAAAGTACTCACCCACCAAATAAAGTTGAAGGAGACATACTGACATTTGCTTTCAGAAAAAGAAGAAAAATCAAGAGAAAAAAATCAGAAAAATGAGAAAAAGTAGAAAAAAAAATAGAAAAAAATCAAAAAGAAAAGAAAAGACATTCTTTTGAATAAGTCAATATGTTCTCCAATTCCAATTGTATATATCTGTATTTCCACCGAATATGGTTGTTTCAGGGTGCATTACATATATTCTATGTTTCCACCAAATATTTTTGAGCCACAAGCACAATAAGTGTTGGGTTTGAGTCTTTAGTTATTTTGAGTCAATCCGAAAACACGAGCTGAAGCTGAGATCAACCTGGACTTAAAAAGAAGTGAAACCCTAGATTTGAGTCTTAGAGTTCGTTTGGTTAGTCCTAATTATACACTGAGCACAACCATAACCTCTTAGTTCTTAATCTTGGTAAAACTTTCTGAGTCTTGGAAATCGCACTTAAGGTTTAAATATTAAGAGTCATTGTTAGTCGAAAGATGGTTTATGTTATGTATGTCTTGAGTTCTGGTAGTCTTCTTAAGCAACTGGTTCTTACAATGTCCAAACATAAACACAGTCGGCTTGATTCAGGAAATTCAGCTTAAAGATCATCTCTAAACACTTAACATTCAAAATGAATTAAATAGAAATCTCCACACTTATCTAGCTGATGCTTATTGCTTTGCACTTAATGAGTTGTTTGTTAAGGGACTAGCAAAACCTAAGCATGGGGGTATGATGAGGTGTAGCTCATCATAGCTAAAATGCCTAAGTTAGGCTAGAAACAAGGTTAAAATACTATCAATTAACATAAGAAATGGGTTAAGTGTGGGAATTATGGAAAAGGCCTAGAATACTTAATTTATGCTAAAAATGCATAATTAGGTCAATTTTGAGGTATTCTATACCTAACTTTGTATATAGATGATCTATATGCCAATTAAACATAATTTGAGCTTAAAGAACAAATCAATGGTTGGATTATATTCTGATATATTCAATTAACATGCCATAAAACTTAGATTGCATTTTGACCTCAATAGGACCTTGCACTTAGTGGTTTACATATAGGTCCTTTAAGCATTTAAATTCTATGCAAAAAAACTTGTCAAGGACTTGATTGCATATCATAGGGACCTTCTTGATAGCTCTAATCGCAGGTATCGCGACAATCGTCAATCAACCACAATAAAGTGCTGTTGTCGGGTTTTTATCCTAGGTAACGACACCAAAAATATAATCCTCGACGACCGAGTTGCAATAAAAATAGTGTTTTAAGTGTTGTTGTAGTATAAGTGTCACAAATGCAAACTGATGTCGCATCATTTTTATTTAATTACAATTTTTACTGATTTTTTTTGAAGTCATTTACTGGGAGGCAGTTATTGATATACATCACTCTCTAAGTCTAAAAATGTCCTTTTATTCCAAAAATGTTAATTTTATTTATAAAATGAATGAATCAATCAAACAATTAATGAATTAGTTAATTATGTACAAAAAGAATCAATTAATATGCATTACAATGCCTAAAACAAATGTATAAAAAACATGCATCAAAAACTATCTAAAATTACACTATGTTAATTATATACAACTAATATAAGTAATTCCTAAGTGTAGGTAAAAAAATAGCTACTAATATCTACTATACTAAATTATATTAACATACTAATATCTATAGTAACATATATATACGTCAATGTAGCTTTAGTAACATTTGTACATAACCTAAGGCAAAAATAAATACAAATATACAGTGACAGATATATCTGTCACTAAAGCTCTAGTTTATTTATATACATATAAGAGCTCAAACATATCTATACTAATCTACTTATACACATATATATACACTATTATATACGTATACATTATTTACTTTATTTATATACATATGTATATGATACAATATATATATATATAGACACACACATGTACACACCCAAACACTCTCTTCTTCTCACAACACTTAGTCGTTTTCATTTCTTTCTTTCTCACTTAAACCTGGTTCAGCTACTGTTCACCTAGGCAAAAAATTTAGTATAATGGGTGAGCTGGCCAACTTTCCAAGGATACACAGCACTCCATAGGTATGGGACCAAACCACTACTATGAACTGGCCCTAATTCAATCAGGTGTATCTATTTTCAATTTAATTCAAGCCCAATACCAGGCCCAACACAACCCAGCTACAGTGCAGGTCCCTAACCCATGCACTATACAAATATATCATCATTTGCTTGTAGGATCACAGAGGAGAGTAACGGTATAATGGTGAGGTGCGCCCAGTGCTATGACAACTGGGAGATCATCTCACCAAAACCTTTTTATATGGCTCCAATTGTCTGCACACCATTGATGTGGTGCCTTTCTGAGCGCCAAATTTGCGTTGGGCAACGTTTGATTTCAAGAGATTTGGCCCTCGATTTGAGGGCCATAATTTAGTATAAATTAAAAATAAATTGTATACTTTTAAAGCCCTTATATAAGGCTACTTAATCGTACAATTAATTTAGAGAAAGTAGTTATTTACATATATAATAAAATTAGTTGAAGTTAGCTGTTTATACATGTTAAATTATGTGTTAGTTTCTTAATTAAAATATAAATTAGTTAATTAATTATAAAATTGACCTTATACAAAGTTAATTTACATAATAAATTATTTATTATACATATTTATTGTATTTTGAAACTTTATTTTAATTTATTTACATTTACTTACACATTTTAGTTAGTTATTCACATAAATACTTTATAAATACCATAATACAGTATAAGTACACTATAAATAGGCTGAAAAGACTTAATATAATATTATTCAAGTGTACATTATAAATTATTTCAGTTTTAACTTAAATTACTAATTTATTTTATTTTAAGTTAACAAATTACTTAATTAACCTAATAACTTAATTACCTACTATAAATACATAATTAAATTAGATTACAAGTATTATAAATATATATTATATAGTTAAATACGTATGTATGGTATTAGATATAGTTATGTACATATAGATAGGTTTGTATAATTACTTAGATTATTATACATTTAGTTAATATAAATTAATAGATAATAATGCAATAAGATTATATATACAATAAATCATCCTAAATATTTAATTTAATATATAAAATACATATATAAGTTTATTATGGACATTATATACATATTATACATTATACATATAGCTTAGGTTTAATCTATTTATACAAGTATATACATAGTGTACAAGGTATTTTTGGGTGTTTTTGGGTTTTTTCTGATTTTTATGGTATTTATATATATAATAGAGATAGGATATGAGAGAAGAATGGTTTCTTTTTGTGATTTTTTATTTAAACTCTTTATTAAGTTTCAAGGTAGACTGAGCCGTTGACTGGTATGTTCTACTAAGCTTGGGGTTCAGAATACTTTGCAACTTTGCATACACCTAAAAATATACCTAATCCTATTCAAGATATTTTTATTTTATTTTTTTGTGATTTTTTAATCATTTTATTTATATAAAAGCCTCACACAAAAGAGACCTTGAAAGAGTTTTAACCTAAGAACCTAAGAACTCAAACCGAGCTTAAGTGGCTGACAACAGTGTGTAGGACTATAAACATGTCCAGCAGATATTAAGAAATATGACGGAGCATTAAAACCAGATTTTCATTAAATATCCACTCAACTTTACACAATGGATAGTTGTACATATTGCATATAGCTGACAGCAAAATTAATGAGCATAATCAAGCAATTTCAACTAATTAAAAGTTCATTTCAGATGCATGAATGCTTTTACATGAAACCTTAACATTACAAAGCAAGTCAGCTAATTTCAATCACCAAAATCTGTCCAAATCTCCACTAGCTCAGACTCTCAAAATAATGGCTGTTGCTACTGTATAAACAGCAGTTGCTACAACTGCTGCTGCTGCAGTTCATTTCAGGTCAAATGCTGCCATATCAGACTTAGCAGCAAATAGCAGCTGCAGATGCAGCTCATATGATATCACAAATCGATCAGACGGTTTAAATTAGTTGTCTGTGAAATTAAGTAGCTGATTGCTGCTCCTGCTGCTATCTCAAACCATAACAAATGCTACCCTCATCTAATCAGACGTCTTAACTGCAGCTATTGTTGTAGCCAAAACTCTGATCAATCCAAAAAAAAAAATGATATTAAAATCTTCTGAAAATCAATTCAAATCTTCTAATGCTCAAAATCAGGGTTAATCCCATATAACGTAGCTGTTGAGAAGCTCTTTTATGTACTAATTTGGGAGAGCATGATTAAACCATTGCTCAAAACATAATCAATCTGAAGATTCATTCAAATTCAAATTCAAGCATCTAAATCTTCACTAAACACCCTCAAATCTCATGAAACACATATGAAAACTTTTGAAAACCAAATTCATCTCCCTAAAACATTAAAATCTTGATCTGATTTACATCTTGCACTATGGACAATGTAAGATGTAAGTTCATTTCAAGATTTTAATACATGAAAACCTACTCATCCACACTTCTCAAATCACACAAGACAACTCCCAATAAATCCAAATGGAAATCAGAGTTCACAAACTACAAAATTATCCTAATCTAATGCTCCCCTTATGCCATAGACAACATGAAGAGAAGAATTCAGATCAAGCACTTGACCCATTCATATTTCAATCCAAAAACTCTTATTACTGTCAAATCCAAAACAAATTTGAATCAATATGCCATTTGGCTTAGTAAAAATCAAACTAGAGCCATTGTGAACAAATGGGATGAATGGAGTGACCCTTAAATGCGTTTTAGCATGAATTCAAATCTAAAAGCTATAAAGCTTCCAGATTTGAATTCAACTCTCATGGAAGGGTGAAATATGATGTAACTCGTCGAGGAAACCAGAGAATACAAGTGTGAGATGATAAGGGAGATTAGTGGATCGATATGACAATGAAAAACCACCTCTCTGAACTGAATTGATCAGAAAGGGCAAAGTTGTTATAGGCTAACTCTACTCCTAACTCATCTAACAATTCATCTGTGAGTTAACTAACTAATTCAGCTCCTAAAAAGCGGTAAATCTAATCTATGAAAGCATTAGAAATCCTAGCTAAGTGGACGAATGGGATGCCTGGATTCACAGCGGGTTGCTGTGGTGAAGGAGGGTGAGAGGATCTCCAGTAAGGAATGAGGTCCTTGGGCTGCAGCTAGTTGCTACAATGACGAAATTGTGGGAGGAGAACCACACCCCTGTCACAGGCGCAGCTGATGAAGGAGGAAGAAGAGTTGGAGAGTGGACGATGATCAACTTAGTGAGAAAGGGAGGGAGTCAATGCACATGCAAGGAGCTTTAGAGCAGCTTAAGTAGCCAAATCAGTGAATTAGGGCACCGTGGAGGTTGATTTAGGCGTTTAGGGCTTAATGGTGGATGTGAGGTTGAGGGGAGCGCAAGAATGACTAGATCAAAATCCCACCGTCAGATTGGATCTGAGGCGAGGCGTGATACTATGTGCAAAAGCGTAGGAAGCTTCGATTTAGATCAGCCCTTGGATCTGAGGAGTAGAGAGTTGACGGTCTTGATTCAATGTATTCTTGCGAGCTACAATGGACCACCACGGTGAAGGCCTAAAGGGTAATTTGCACTCAGGTACTCAAGGGCGAAGGGGTAGAGAATTTAGGAAACCTTAAGTGGCTAAGAAAGAGTGCAGCGCGGTCCCTGCGATTTACAAAGAGGCCCTTGGTAGCTTGCAATTAGGTCCTTGAGGGCTTTAAATGTAGAAGAATGTGAATGGCATAAGGACCTAAATGAAAAATCGTTAATGCAAGGTCTTATTGATGTCCAAATGCAACTAAGTTTTTATTGAAGTCCAATTGAACATTTAAGAAGTTGATTTCACTTTTAATTTGATCTTTTAAACCCAAATATATGTTCAATTTGCAATTTGGATCACCATATTACACTTTAAATAGAATATCTCAATTTGTAACTTAATTTTACGTTTTTTAACACTGATTTACTATTTTAGGTCATTTATGTTATTTTTCATACTTAACCCATTTCTTGTGTTAATTATGCAATGTTTAACCTAGTTTCTACCTTAACTTGAGCATTTTAATTATGATGAGCCACACCTCATTAAGCTCTTAGGGACTTATTGGTTAGCATTCTTGTCACTTATGGGTTTAGCCATAAATGTTCTACTGCTTCAGCCACTTGGGCTTCACTGCAATTGTTCCAATACACCTGCAGCTCCTTTACACCTAATACTATTCACTTGTGAAGAATAAGTGCATCGTGAGTCGTTCGTCCTTCGATCTGTTGATCCAATGGTCGATTCTCCACCAACCAGCTAGCATCGATGCACACATGATTACAACCACCTCCAAATCTCATCCAATAGCCACATTTCATCTTGAGCACTCGCATGCTTCCTAGATCCAACCTTAGCCATAGATCTTTAACGGCTTGTCACTCCCTTTGTCCGATCATCTGAGCTAGCAAAGTCTATTTAAGGAGCTCCATAGACACCCTTGGCTTGTTTATCGACTCCCTCCACCCAGAGTTTATCCTTCTTCCATCCCTCCATCTCTAATTCTCCTTCTTTGCCATTGGTGACAGCTTTGGTTCCTTCTCTCAATTCCTCACCATTGGCCGAGGGCCGATGGATCCTATGACATCTCCTTCTTCCGCTAGAGGTCTCTTCCCTTTCGTCGCTACCAGTCGACGGTGGGTGGACCTTGGACTCCTTCATCTGGGTAGATAGGATTTTACTTACTTTCTTAGTTAGATTTACAACTTTTTAGATTAGTTTTATTTCTTTCTTAGTGTAGTTTAGAAGTTTAGATCATAATTCACTATTTGATTGCGTTAGATTAGGTGTAGAAAATCTTAGTTGTTAGTCCCCCTCGATTAGACCTCTGTGATCAATTCATATTAGAGAGTCAATTCCATGTACTCACTTCGATCCATTAATCTTCCCAATCATCCCATGATTCACATTCACTTATTTTCCTTGCATTTTAATCACAATTCACTTCACTCGTCTGAGCCACTTCAGATCTCAAGCTTTTTAGCTTTTAGATCTGAAGTGCACTTAATTCCACTCGAGGGTCATCCCATACACTTCACTAGATTACAATGGCCCTCGCCCAGGTCTAAATTGAGTGTGATTCACTTGATTATGTTTGATTTGATCTTAATGCCTGATCAGGAGATTTGGGTTTGAATTTGGTTTTTATTGATTTTAATCAAGTGAATTCAGCTGATATTTATGAAATTAGATTTACTACGATAGATTGAGATGCTTTGATTGGACTTTTATAGCATGATTCACTCATGCCTAATTTTCATCTCAACTTCTGACTTTTGTTCTACACTGTAAACCATGGGTCAATGAAATTGAGGCACTGAATAGAGACTCTTTGACGACTCTACAATTATCAGTGCTAATATTATCAATTAGAGTCAATTTCAAGGGTACTTGTGCAACAATGACATATTATAATGGGCTTAGGAGCATTGCATGCATTATGCATTATTTGATGTTGAGATTTCATAGAATCAATGTTTAATGACCATGTGCATAAGTCCATATTGAAACAAGTCTCAGATGAGCGGTTGGACTGTACAGATAGATTCAGATCAACAAACGGAGTCCAACAGACTCAAAATCACCTCGATTCGACCTCCGTAGCTCCCGATTACACAGTAATCATGCAACCTAAATCACCTGAATTAAGCTAGATTCTAGCATAACTTAGGAATAATGCATTCATAAGCATCGTAATTTGCACAATAGCTAGTTTATTAGTCATATAGATAATATCGTCATTTTATGACCTAAAAGAGAGATGATTTTAATCTTAGATGATTCGAAGCCACGGATGTCAGATCAGACCAGACAGATCTGATCAGAACGACGATGGGAGTCCAATGGTTCTAAAATCATCCCAATTAGACAACTAGAGCATCGTGTGCTGTTCATAGAAGAATGGAGATCGTGGAGCCAAAGGACAAAGATTTGAGCCTCAGATAAAGAATCCAACTACACAGATGAATCCGGATCGACGATCACAGTCCAACAGTGCAAAAATCAACTTGATCGGAGGTCTACATCGCTAGATACAAGGAAAAGAAGAATGGCCATGATGGCGCATGTTGCACCATCACAGTTGCTCCCTCACCATCGCCCCAACTAGGAAGGCCGCACCGCATGCTGTGGAGCATGCCATGTCACCCGCCCAGACCGGATAAGCATAAATAGAAACAACACATATATATAACAGAAGGTTCACTCAATGCATTGGCTTACGTGTGCGCGTGGAAGAGCGTGACATGCGTTTGAGGCATGTGCTGGGCGAAATTGAAGCGATGTTGGCTGTGCGGCCACGTGTGGGCACAACTGCGTAATCGTAAGGTGTAGGCACGCCCACGTGGCACAATGAGAGCGTACCGCGGGAGGACACGCTATCTTACGCGCTTGCTTCGACGCTAAGGCAGTGGCACTCGTTACGATCAGATCGTTGACATTAAGGCGGGTTTTGAAGGTGAGCGGTGAGAGAAGAAGATAAGCACACGTGTGAGGGGGAATCAGAGCCACGAAATCGAAGATGGATGATGCAACGACTGCCACATGTCGCCACCAGAGCAAATCCGAGCGTTTTAGGTGCAAATGAAGGTATTTTGAGGCCAAATTAGAGCCGTTGATCTCCCAATCAATGGATCTGATCAAATAGGAGTTGTTACACGAGATTAAGGCCTCAAAAATCCTTTTTTCCATCCATCAAAACTATAAATGATTACCCATGGCCCCCCAGTTGAAGCATCTCTCTCTCCGATCAACTCCAAATCTCTTCACCGTCTTCTCTGCAATTCTCCGTCCCGGCGCTCTGGATCTGAGGTGCTGCCGCATCTCACACAAGCATCCCACAAGTGACGTCGTTTCTCTGCCACTTTCTTCTCTCTCTCTCTTTCTCTCTATCTCTACTTTTTGCATAGCAATTTCTATTGTGAAAAACTCTTTATCAATGCAATTAAATTTGATCTTATGGATATCTGATGCATCTTTATACATATATACATATATAAATACCTTTAGAACTAGTTTATTGAAAAGCTTCTGTTAAAAATCGAGATTGCCTTCCTACGAACGACCCGATACTCACCAGAGTTTCATAAATTTATTTGTCGATGTATTTTCACGCTATACTACAACTGAATAATCTTTTAAAACACGAATTACGCACCGAAAAAGTTGGCGCCGTTGCCGGGGAGTGACGTGTTACGAACGCATTTGTTTAACTAGGTCATTGTAGCTTCGCGTTCGCAACGTCGATTTTTGAATATAAGAATGGACGTGAGTCCGAGTGTCGAACACGGGGAGGCGTGAAAGCAGGTTTTTTTTTCTGTCACTTAGTTGTCACGAAAATGGTGGGTTTTTGCTTGCACGCGAGAAAATACGGGAGAGAAAAGTGAGAGAGAGAGAGAGTCGGGTTAGAATCTTTTTCTCATAGCGTTCATGCAAATCACGATGAGAGAAAACTTGATAAAAAGAGAGCCAACATAATTCAACATGCAACTTGAGTTTTCATAAATACAACAATAGACAAATGCTTAAACAAAAGTAAAGTAATGCTAGGATAAAGAGAGAGAGAAAGAGAAAGGAGACGGCGAGGCATCCACGGCATTGGAGGAGGGCTCTATTGGTGGCTCGTCGACTTCGGCGAGTACAAAAAGGTGCTAAGGGTAGCTAGGAGTAAGGTAGAAGGCTTGCAAGTGTAATGAATGCTTTACATGGGTAGTTGGAGGGGGTTTATATAGGAAGAAGGGGTTTCTAATTTGGGTAGGGGCTTTAGCAACGTCTGGGACGTCACTAAAACCATGCTGAAAGCATCAGTGTAGACCCCTACTCGCTGGTCCAACATGCGCACCTGCTCTTCTTTTCCTTTGCGATCCGTGTGCGTGGCTTGAGGGCCGTCCGATCAAAGATCGGTCGGTTGATATTGCGCAGAGGGCGCACTCACGGATCGCGCTTGTGCAGCGCGTGCCCCGCACGTCATCGCAAGCACTTGGAATGAACACTCGCAATCACGTCGTGTGCCTTCATCCACTCCGTCCACGCACTCATCGACGGTTAAATTTCTTCTACGCGTGCCTTCGCCTTGGATTTGATGCGCGGTGCGGCTCAATCCTACGTCGAGTGCGTGGAGAAAGAGCGTCAACCACTGCATTGCGATTTGCGGATGGTCGCGGTGATGGATTTGTGCTTGGCTACTGCCGACCATTGAATGAAGATCCAACGGGCGGATCTTCGTGCTGGGTAGAGAGTGAGGGCGATGCAGTGGCCTCTCAACCGTCCAATTGTCAGATCGAACAACTTAGAATGCTTGGCGCGATGATGAGGTGTGTCGCGGGTGCAGGTACACCAGATGCCACCACGTGGTAGCCTGTGGGCCGTTGATCATCAGATTAATGTCTAGAAATTCTTGGGCTAGTTGCAGGAGCTCCAGATGTTGGATTTGATTGATTTTGAGTCTGTTGGACTCCATTCGTTGTTTTGAATCCATCCGTGCAGTCCGATCACTCATCTGAGGCCTATTTTGACATGAACTTGTACAAATGGCCATTAGCACTGATTATAAGCAATCTCAATGTGCAATGCATGTAATGCTCTCATGCCCATTTATGATGTGCTATTTGTGTATGTTGTCCTTAATAGAAACTCTGATTGGCAGAATTATCACCATAAAATGTAGCGTTATCATACCCCCATGCTTACCCCTTGCTAGTCCCTAGTAAGGTTCATCCTAGCTATTATTCTCAGTCAGAATTCAGGAATTGATCACTTAGATATTTTGTTACTTGTCAACAGGAGGAAATATACTAAGATCCTGTTCTACAGAGGCTAAATAGCGCCCGGGTGTCTGTCAAAATGTGAATACCTAAATCCTTGCTTTAAGGCACATATATTTTTCTCTTTTTCATCTTTTCTCATTTTTTTGGATTTTTGGAGTTGAGAGTGTGTTGGTAACTTTTTACGGCTACCCAACCCACCCAAAACTCGAAAAAGACTCTAAGTGCTAAGCATCTTGGTGTGAAGATCGTGATAGACTCACTCAATTGTAATTCAGACATACTTCAGGTTTCTACGCCCCTAGGTGACCGGAAAAGGAAGTGTTTGCCTAAAGGTGTATCTGTCCGATCGGTAGCTTTCTCCCTACTTTTATTTTATTTTGGGTCAACACAAGGGTGTTTTCAGTGTATATCTCCCCGGATTGCTCTACTTCCTCGCTTCTTCTTTAAGTGTTTGGATCTTTTTGTGCATTTAGTGAGATGGGCTCTGGACAACTGGCCAATGGGCTATTACCTACGACCACTTGCCAGCCATACTCATGCGGTGAAGTGTGGCTTATTTTGTTCTTTTTTCTTCTTTTCTATTTTTTTTTTAGTAGGTGGCTTCCCTGATCTCAAATTTACCTAGAGGCAATAAGAAGAAAGTGGTCCTGTGGCCGGGCTCTAGACAACCGGCCAATGGGCTGTTACCCACGACAACTTGTTAGCCATACCACCCTAAAAGGTTCATTAGCTACCCAATTTATGTCAGAATCTCCGAGGTGTGAGTCAGTGCAAAAATGTGTGCAGATGCTTAGACTAAAAGTCCCTCCGAGTTAGAGGCAGGTTGATAAGTCATATACTTATCACCCTATTTTATTGGTAGATTAAAATAAATTAAGGTTGCGAGGATTCGAAGCTAAATCCATATTTTAATGGACACCAGGGTTGATTAAGCCTGAAGGCCTGAAAAGTCTAAGTGTTCAGGTTCTTTTTGTATTATTTTCCACTATTGACAAGTTCCTAATGTCTAAGTTTTTCTTCCTAAATTCATCATTTATTTTATTTTATTTTATTCAGACTGATAAAATGAACTCAGAACATGCAAATTACCACCCCCCCATGCTTAAGTTAGACAATATCCTCATTGACAAATAAATTGATGCAACAGGGGTTCAAAAAGAAATCACCTGAGTAATGCAGTATACCTAATCAGTCTGAATCTTCTAGGTTGCCTCCCAGGAAGCGCTGAGTTTAATGCCTCCAACTGAGCGATGCTTCATGTCAACCCTCAATGAGGGTGACAACCTCCTTTAGGGGAACCTGGGCAAGGTAATGCTTTAATCTCTAACCGTTTATCGTGAAGGTGTGCCCAGTGTTCAGATGTGCAATTTCAACTGCCCCATTGGAAAAAGGTTTGACCACCCGATATGGTCCTGTCCACTTGGATCTGAGCTTCCCAGGAAAAATTTTAAGTTGGGCATCAAAAAGCTAGACTTGCTGGTTAGGCTCGAAGGTCTTTCTATGGATGAGTCAGTCGTGGATGACTTTCATCTTTTCCTTATAAAGTCGACTATTCTCAAATGCGTCCCCACGAATTTCCTCGAGCTCGGAGAGTTGGAGCATCCTCTATGCACCGGATAACTGAGAGTCCATGTTACACTGCTTAATAGCCCAGTAAGCCCGGTGTTCCAATTCGACCGGAAGGTGACAAGCTTTGCCAAAGACTAGGCAATACGGCGACATGCCTATTGGGGTCTTAAAAGCAGTCCTGTATGCCCACAGGGTATCATCTAGTCGTGTGGACCAATCCTTCCTGTCAGGTCTCACAGTCTTTTGCAGAATATTCTTGATCTGCCTGTTGGAGACCTCAGTTTGTCTGTTGGTTTGCAGGTGATACGGGGTGGAAATGCGGTGAGTAACCTTGTATTTTCTGAGGGCACGAAACTGGGCATGGATAAAGTGACTTCCACCATCACCAATCATGGCCTTCAGTATTCCAAACTGAGAAAAAATATTTTGCTTAACAAAGTCCATGACAGTCTTATGATTGCATCGACGGGTGGCAATGGCTTCAATCCATTTTGAGACATAGTCTACTGAGACTAAGATGTACTCAAAGCTGTTGGATGGTGGAAAGGGGCCCATGAAATTGATACCCCAAACGTCAAAGATCCCGACAATCAAAATGGGCTGGAGGGGCATCATATCTTTTTTAGTCATGGTCCCTAAGGTCTAGCAACAAGAGCAAGTCTTTGCAAAGTTGTGTGCGTCCTTGAATAAGGAAGACCAGTAAAATCTGGACTGCAAAACCTTTGCAGCCGTCTTCTTCCCCGAAAAGTGGCCACCACATGCTTGGTCATGACAAAAAGACAACACACTTTGAACTTCTTCCTTTGGGATACACTTCCTAATAATTTGGTCGACATAGAGGCGAAACAGCATGGGATCATCCCAAAAATAATGTTTGGATTTAGCCAAGAACTTATCCCGTTGCTGTCTGGACCAGCTGTGCAGTGTCTGTCCTACTACAAGATAGTTGACGAAGTCAGCATACCAGGGTGGTTTCCTTTCATGCACAGCTAGAAGTTGTTCATCAGGAAAGGCGTCAGATAAGGGCAAGGAGGGCCTAATGTGGTCTGGGTGGAGTCTAGACAGGTGATCGGCCACAGCATTCTTGGACCCGGCTTTGTCACAAATTTCTAGGTCAAATTCCTGCAAGAGCAGGATCCATCTAATGAGCCTGGGTTTAGCGTCTTTCTTGGCCAACAAATACCGAATGGCCGAGTGGTCCGTATAAATGGTCATGTGGAATCCTAGGAGGTAAGATCGAAACTTTTTGAGTCCAAAAACTACAGCGAGCAGCTCTTTCTCTGTGACTGTGTAGTTCCATTGGGCCTCATCCAACGTCTTTCTCGGGTAGTAGATCACCACGGGTTTCTTGTCTTGTCTCTGTCCGAGGATTGCGCCGATGGTAAAGTCTGATGCATCGCACATGATCTCAAAATCTTGGGACCAGTCTGGGGCCTGTAACACAAGTGCGGTGGAGATTGATTCCCTGAGAGTGTGGTAAGCCTGGATGCAATCAGGTGTTATGTGAAATAAGGAGTCGTTGGCCAGAAGGTTGGTCAAGGGTTTCGAGAGTTTGGAGAAGTCTTTGATGAACCTTTCATAGAAGCCAACATGTCCAAGGAATGAGCGGATTTGCCAGACCAAGCTAGGTGGGGGAAGTTTGGAAATCAAATCAACTTTAACTCGGTCCACCTCAATGCTCCTATGCGATAAGATGTGACCGAGGATAATTCCTTCTTAAACCATGAAATGGCTCGTTTCCCAACTTAACACCAAGTTAACCTCGATACATCGCTTCAGGATTTTCTCCAAGTTGCTCAGACAATGGTCGAATGAGTCCCCAAATACTGAGAAATCATCCATAAAGACCTCCAGGTATTCACCCACCATCTCTGAAACAATGGCTATCATGGAACACTGAAAGGTAGTGGGCGCGTTGCATAACCCAAATGGCATATGACGGAATGCGAGCGTGCCATACAGGCAAGTGAATGTGGTCTTCTCTTGATCTTCAGGAGCAATTGCGACTTGGTTGTATCCTGAATAGCCATCTAGGTAGCAAAAATATTTTTGCCCTGCCAATCGCTCAAGAATCTGGTCAATGAATGGAAGGAGGAAATGATCTTTCTTGGTTGCCTCATTGAGCCTCCTATAATGTTACGGCCCGGTTCCCGAATCCCTACAGGACCCGAGACCGGCTCGCCTCGACTAATCCTAAGACCCAGTCGTCCAACAAGAAATAACCAAAAAGTAGGAAAGTAAACCACATTCACACATGCAATATAACTAAGCAGTAAAAACGCACAAATAGTAAAGGAAAGTAAAGCTGCTGTTCCATTACATACCACCACAACAACAGAACAACGGAAATGAAAATAACAGTAGAGACAACAGTAGATAAGAAAAAGTCTGAATACTCACTACAACAGTAAGGGGGTACAACAAGGAAGTGTAGAAAACTACGGCTGGGCTCGACTGGGCCAGCACCCTCTGCAGCTGGAAGTTCGAGCTGCTCAACTCCTGGTCCTGAACAGTGTTATGAAAAAGATAGAGTCAGCGAACGCTGAGTAGAGTAGTATCTATACTATCTAAAGCAGTAAAAGCAACAGGTTTATTTCTCTTTTCTATTTATTTTGTTTTATGTGTATTTCCTTTTCACCCATTCTTCTCAATATCCAAATATTCTCAATCTCACATGTTCCTCGTGGGAACGATCTTGATTGCAGTCTTTTCCGAAGAGTAGAAGATACATGTGGTGCTTTCCTGGCCGGGAGACTCCCCTGTGGTAGTCCTACACCCAGTCAACTAAAAGTTTCCTACTAGGAGGGGTGACGTAATAATATGCGGAAATAAAATATAAAGCAATCTCACAAAGATCAATCGAACAATGTACACAGGTATTTTTAGGTGGAAACCCAAACCGGGTGAAAACCACCACCTAACCCTCTCGAGTTAGGATTTTCCGATCAACCAAGTTGATCAAAATCCACTAAACGAATCACTTTAAACGAGGGTGATTCAACCTCAGTACAACCACGCTACAAGTACGAGGGTAGCGTTCCTCAACCCCTTCTCTCCACGAGAAGGATTTTGTCCCACGAAGGAGACGGGAATTCGCAAAGCGAATACCCAACCAAAATACAAAGATAAAATAAAACAACAGTCCTATAGAGCCAACAAAATTAAACCTAGCTTCTATAGGAAATAAGAAACTCCCCTTTGCAAGGAGTGCGTCGACGATGACGCGGTGCGTGTGCCACGCGACGGCGCTACGTCGCTCTCGTTATCAACGCCGGGAGAGCGGGTGCGCAACGGGAATGATGCTCTCAAGATGATGGAGCTTGAGCTTAGAGAGCAAGTGCTTCTTGGACACAAGAGAGTGGAAATACTTGATCTTAGTGTATCTTGGTCTCTCTAGGTGTATTTCTTGTGTATCTAAGTGTATCCAAGTGTGTTTTTCTAAGTGTGTTTGTGTTACAAAGGTTCCCCTCTATTTATAGAGGCCTTAGGAAGGTTTTGGAAGGCTTGGAAAAGCTTCCATAGCCGTTGGGTGCAAAGCCCAAGAGAATCAGGCCGAAATCAGGACAATGATTGCATTTGACAGGGTTATCAGACGTCTAACTCTGGCATCAGACGTCTGGAAGGCCACTTCCAGACGTCTGATTTCAAGGTCAGACGTCTGATTCTATGCGGGTTTCTCCCTGACTTGAATCAGATCTAAACAGGGTTTTTGTGCAAGTCCATCAGACGACATATAGGACGTCTGGCACTATGTCTGGACGTCTGGAAACCTACTTTTACTGTGGGAATTGATTTCCAAACGTTGCAACGGCTAGAAAATCTCTGAGAAGAGATTTTGGGTCAGCCGAGGCAAAACGGTCATTTATCAGACGTCTGGTAAGTCCTATGGACGTCTGATAAGGCTCTAACGGTCATAATCTTGAGTGTTTTCTAAGCCAGCCAACGGTCCACTAATTGGACGTTTGGCAAAGTCATCAGACGTCTCCTAAGACGTCTGGTCTAAGGTCTGGACGTCTGATTTCATCAGAGAGAGCTAACTATGTCCAGCCTAACAGTTATCAGACGTCTGAAACAACAGTCAGACGTCTTAAAATTCTTTATCAGACGTCTGATTTCGGAATTAGACGTCTGGAAGTGCTGTTTGAGCCCTATATTGGTTTTCTAAGTATTCTACAGAAAACCTAAGTATCCTAGGGTTGTGCAGGTGTTCCTAGGACTACTTTTAGGGTACTTTGAGGCTCTTTAACATAATGTTCTAGGGAATCAAAAAGAGCAAGAAAATAAATACAAGAGATACATGAAAGGATAAAAAAGAATCTATCCTATTCTTCTTTTCTTCCATCTCCAATCTTTCGCTCCACGCGAACCTCCTTTGTTTTCCATCAAGCTCCTCCAATCCGTCCTGGATGCGAGCTCGAACTCCGTCTAAACACGTCTTCATTTGCAATTGACCTGAAATCTAGGACTCAAATTGCAAATGTTAAATAACACGTGTTTTGTTATCATCAAAACAAATGATCGTGGTACTCTAGCACCAACAATCTCCCCCTTTTTGATGATGACAAAACCGTAAATAATAATGCATAAAAATCCTCCCCCTTTTTGACATTATCAAAAAGGTTTAATTGATTTTACATTTCCTATAACTCCCCCTTAAAACATGCTCTTCTATGAGTTTCTTTTAACAAAGGTAATATCCTCCCCCTTTTTGTAACAATGCGATAGCTATTATTTTTCTCCCCCTTTCTAAAGGAAATTTAGCTACCTTACATCTCCCCCTTAAAAATTGACAATTAGCTCATCATTTTTTAACTCCCCCTATCTAAATGCTTATGATAATAAGATAGGGTTAAGAATTTTTACCTCACCTACCATGGCCAATAAAATGGCCCGAATGGTGGTGGTGGATGCCACATCGGATGGGGCTCCCATCCGTAGCTTGGAGGCCCGGGCATTGGCGCCGGTCTCCATCTGGTAGTCGACGTGCGGCGGGTCCGTCATTTGTTCGCCGTCTCGTCGGTCTTCTTGTTCTCCTCCTTGGTCTACTCATTGGTTCTCCCAACTTGAGTTGACCAGCCTTGAGCTTGTAGGTCCAGTCCTTTATGTTGTAGTCATCCCTGAACCCTACAAAACAAGATTCTAATTTTTTCTTCGGTATCTAAGTGAGCTTGGATCCGGATTTGTTAGAAGGTCTCCTTGATGGAGATCCTTTCTCAACCTTAGGGCTATAAAAATTATCAACTTTGTTGATTAATTTGTTAGAATTTTCCCTAAGACATGCAATTTCTCTTTCTATAATTTGCATCTTAGTCTTTAAATCAAAAATTTCTAACTTTAGACTATTATTTTCCTCAATCAATTTATTATTTTCATTGATGAGGTTTTGATTTTCTAATAATAGGTTATCATTTTTAGGACTAGCTTCTATGTCCTTAAGTTGTTTTTCTAACCTATCATTTTCATTTTTAAGAAAACTAAGGTTCTTCTTAATACTTCTATTTTCTATCCTAAGTGATTTACTAATCTCAAAAAGTTCATTAAAAGCTTCTTGAAGATCGAGATTTACCTCGTTGTCGGAGTCGCTTTCACTGTCGATGTCACTTTCTCCGATTGCCATGAAACCAAGGCACGTGGTTTCCTTCTCTCCGAGATCTTCTTCCGAACTCGTCTCCTCATGAGTGCCTTCCAACCTCCTCCATATCTCGTGAGCGGTGGTGCACTCTTGGATTCGTTCGAATTCTTTCGGACTCAACGCGCAATACAAGGCATTCATTGCCTTTGCGTTGAGTGAGAGATCTTGAATCTGCAGCTGCGAGTAGCCTGCATCCGGTCGCTCCGGGATCTCGTATGAGGCTTCGCAACGTCCCCATAGAGCGAAGTCCGTGGCTTGAAGCCACATCCTCATCCTCAGCTTCCAGTAGCTGTAGTTGTTCCCGTCAAAGTAGGGCGGACGAGTTGTGGACTGTCGGTCCGAAATCCTACACGCGGAACTGCTTCCCTCCATCGATCTTCTTGCTTGGTTGTTACGCCGAAACAGCAAGACCTGCTCTGATACCAATTGAAGGTTCCCTACTAGGAGGGGTGACGTAATAATATGCGGAAATAAAATATAAAGCAATCTCACAAAGATCAATCGAACAATGTACACAGGTATTTTTAGGTGGAAACCCAAACCGGGTGAAAACCACCACCTAACCCTCTCGAGTTAGGATTTTCCGATCAACCAAGTTGATCAAAATCCACTAAACGAATCACTTTAAACGAGGGTGATTCAACCTCAGTACAACCACGCTACAAGTACGAGGGTAGCGTTCCTCAACCCCTTCTCTCCACGAGAAGGATTTTGTCCCACGAAGGAGACGGGAATTCGCAAAGCGAATACCCAACCAAAATACAAAGATAAAATAAAACAACAGTCCTATAGAGCCAACAAAATTAAACCTAGCTTCTATAGGAAATAGGAAACTCCCCTTTGCAAGGAGTGCGTCGACGATGACGCGGTGCGTGTGCCACGCGACGGCGCTACGTCGCTCTCGTTATCAACGCCGGGAGAGCGGGTGCGCAACGGGAATGATGCTCTCAAGATGATGGAGCTTGAGCTTAGAGAGCAAGTGCTTCTTGGACACAAGAGAGTGGAAATACTTGATCTTAGTGTATCTTGGTCTCTCTAGGTGTATTTCTTATGTATCTAAGTGTATCCAAGTGTGTTTTTCTAAGTGTGTTTGTGTTACAAAGGTTCCCCTCTATTTATAGAGGCCTTAGGAAGGTTTTGGAAGGCTTGGAAAAGCTTCCATAGCCGTTGGGTACAAAGCCCAAGAGAATCAGGCCGAAATCAGGACAATGATTGCATTTGACAGGGTTATCAGACGTCTAACTCTAGCATCAGACGTCTGGAAGGCCACTTTAAGACGTCTGATTTCAAGGTCAGACGTCTGATTCTATGCGGGTTTCTCCCTGACTTGAATCAGATCTAAACAGGGTTTTTGTGCAAGTCCATCAGACGACATATAGGACATCTGGAACTATGTCTGGACGTCTGGAAACCTACTTTTACTGTGGGAATTGATTTCCAAACGTTGCAACGGCTAGAAAATCTCTGAGAAGAGATTTTGGGTCAGCCGAGGCAAAACGGTCATTTATCAGACGTCTGGTAAGTCCTATGGACGTCTGATAAGGCTCTAACGGTTATAATCTTGAGTGTTTTCTAAGCCAGCCAACGGTCCACTAATTGGACGTTTGGCAAAGTCATCAGACGTCTCCTAAGACGTCTGGTCTAAGGTCTGGACGTCTGATTTCATCAGACAGAACTAACTATGTCCAGCCTAACAGTTATCAGACGTCTGAAACAACAGTCAGACGTCTTAAAATTCTTTATCAGACGTCTGATTTTGGAATTAGACGTCTGGAAGTGCTGTTTGAGCCCTATATTGGTTTTCTAAGTATTCTACAGAAAACCTAAGTATCATAGGGTTGTGCAGGTGTTCCTAGGACTACTTTTAGGGTACTTTGAGGCTCTTTAACATAATGTTCTAAGGAATCAAAAAGAGCAAGAAAATAAATACAAGAGATACATGAAAGGATAAAAAAGAATCTATCCTATTCTTCTTGTCTTCCATCTCTAATCTTTCGCTCCACGCGAACCTCCTTTGTTTTCCGTCAAGCTCCTCTAATCCGTCCTGGATGCAAGCTCGAACTCCGTCTAAACACGTCTTCATTTGCAATTGACCTGAAATCTAGGAGTCAAATTGCAAATGTTAAATAACACGTGTTTTGTTATCATCAAAACAAATGATCGTGGTGCTCTAGCACCAACATCAACCACCCCAAGGTCACTGACAAGACGTAGCAGTGACTATGGCACATGTGATAAGCGCACGGGTAGCTACCCCGCACTGACACGCGGTCAGTCGTTTCCGCTAGCAAATACGCCCAAAGTACAACACGGAATAGTATTGGGCCTTGCCCTCTTAGAATAGGGATCTCGCCCCTCCACAGTCCGCACACCCTCATCTGACTACCTTGGTTTGCCCAGAGGGTCTAACAAGTCGGTGTAGGGTGGCTAGCTGAACCCCGGGCCCTATAGGGTGGCTAGCTCTCTCCCTACACTAGTAGCTCGCCTCGGTAACGTGTACACAAGGGCCAATAGGAGTCGATGTAGAGTGGCCAATCCTAACCCCGGGTCTCAACCCAAGAGCGGCTACCGAATAGAAACTACTACAGTAGATACTACCACAACAGTAGAACAACATTTATCATATAACATGAACTGCAAGTAAAGAAAGTACAGTGGAAACAAGAACTACTCACTATAACAGAAACAAAAGAGGTACAAAAGACTGTGGTAAACTCTACTGGACCCTACTCGGCCCAGCGTCCTCTGCAACCGCTGACCCTGGCTGCTCAACACTAGGTCCTGAAAAAGGTAACGAGTGTAACACGTCAGCAAAACGCTGAGTAGAGTGGCAACTAAAACTAAAGACAACAGTAGAGTGTACAGTAGCTGTTATGTTCTATTACTTTCTTTATTTACATCTTTCAATTGTCTCACTATTTCATTTATTTCTCAGATCTTTTACTTGATCTCGAATGTTCCTCGTGGGAACGATCTTGATTGCAGTCTTTTCCAAAAAGTAGAAGTAGCACGTGGTGCTCTCCTGGCCGGGAGAGTCCCACGTGGTGATCCTACCCTCAGTCAACCACCCTAAGGTCACTGACAGACGTAACGGTGACTACAGCACGCGCGATAAACGCACAGGTAGCTAACCCGTACTGGCACGCGGTCAGTCGTTTCCGTTAACGGGTGTGCCCAAAGCACAGCACGGAACCAGTACAGGGCAGAGCCCTCTCAGTAACAGGGGTCCAACCCCTCCATAGTAACCAAACCGGGGCCTTGCCCCTCCACAGTCCGCGCACCCTCGCCTGACTACCCTGGTTTGCCTTAGTGGGCCTAACAAGTCGGTGAAGGAGGCTAGCAGAACCCCGGGGTCCGTGGGGTAGCTAGTACTCTCCTAACACTAGTAGCTCTCCTCGGTACTACGTACACGAGGGCCAACAAGTCGGTACAGAGCGGCCAATCCTAACCCCGGGTCCCTGGGGTGGCTGGCCCCACTCTGCACTAAACAGGTACAGGTACTTCCCTTGGTACTGGGTACCCAAGAGACAGTACAAACTACATCTCAGTTCCATTCCTTCCCCTTTTCAGGAGTTCCACTCCTAATTCCCCGTAGGGTTCCATCCTTTTAACTCAAACATCCAGGTGTCACTTTCCAGTTCATGTTCTTACGACCCATGATCTCATTCATGTTTCTTTATTTGTAACAGGCAGCTGTTAATTCAATTTACAGGCAGCTTTATATTCCTTTCCATTTTTTCCAAGACTGCAGTATTATACATTCCACTAGTTTTTCCATCCTAGGATTCATGCCATATCCTAGGATCTAGCATACAACTAGTTTTCCAGCCCTAGGATTCATGCAACACCTAGGAGCTATCATTCCATACATTTCTCATTCCTAGGATTCATGCAATGTCCTAGATTCTAGTTATGGTTCCATACTTTAACAGATTTTAATAATAAACTTAAGCCACTCTACCACGTACAACGGGAGTAATGGGGGCGTGATCGGGAATCCTGCATGCCTCCGCGGCTCCCAAGACTGCAACTGAACGAGGTCCTATCACAAGGATCAAACAGAAGTAGTGTCTCAAAACAATGTATAGCTACTGTAGATGGGTAGAGGAATTAATTCTGAAAAGAACGCAACTCGAATCGCGGAAAATGGAGCCCGAACGGGCCCTAAACGGGTCTAAAAAGACGATACTGTGCAAAATCAGATGTCTGGAACTTCTTCCAGACGTCTTAAAAAGTGGATCAGAGAATTACCTGTTCAGTGTGGTTTCCCAGACGTCCAGAAGTCTGTGGGGACATCTGGCCTAGCTCCCAAACGTCCGATGTTCACCCCGGACATCTGGAGGTCACTCTCGCCGTCTGGTACAACTTCCAGACGTCTGATTCGCAAAGGATGGCGAATCAGCGAGCCTGCGCACAACCAACTCCCTCCCTCAGTACGGTCAGTCGACAGGAAGGAAGAAGAAAGCGGAATACTCACCTTTCAGACGTCAGTATGAGCTTCCAGACGTCTCCCTTGCAGTCTGGCTATCAACCAAGATGTCTGATTCTGGAAATTTTTCCAGAATCAGGGCGCCACTCGTCCTCCGCTCGCGACGTCGCCCACGTCGCACCTCGCGCGTCTGCTGCTTAGACC
This sequence comes from Thalassia testudinum, assembly GCA_037157565.1. Taxonomy (NCBI): domain Eukaryota; kingdom Viridiplantae; phylum Streptophyta; class Magnoliopsida; order Alismatales; family Hydrocharitaceae; genus Thalassia; species Thalassia testudinum. Next base: position 28,315,726 of record JAZHRO010000049.1, read on the forward strand.
GCAGCAGGTCCCTCTCCGCGTCGTTCCACGCCCCCTGCGCCCTCCACCGGCCGGCCAAGCTGCTCCGGCGAGCTCGCCCTCACGGCAGAGCTCCGCCCTCGCACGCCGCACCTCCTCCGCGCTCACTGCGGCCGTCGCTGCCGCCCTCGCGCTCGCTTGCTCTCGCGCATAGGAAGGAGAAGAGGAAGGGGACGGTGGAGACGACGGGAGGGGAGGCGTGGCCTTTTAAGGCCGCACGAGGAGGAGGGAGAGAGTGCGCGGCAGGTCTGCAGCCGCAGAGAGAGAGAGGGAAAAAGAGAGAGAGAGAGAGGAATCGCGGGTCTGCGCGCACAGGCGCGCAGACGAATCTCTCGTGCGAAAAATAACTATTTTCCAGACGTCTGGAAATGATCCCAGACGTATTCTCAAACGTCTGTATGTGATCCCAGACGTCTGGTCCGACGTCTGGGCCACCTCCCAGACATCTTAAAAGACGTCTGGGGCACGCGTTCGTAACACGGGGCATGTCCTCCCATGCGTCTCGGACGTCTGGACAGCTTATCAGACGATCAGAAGCACTCCCAGACGACTGGAGGAGAGGTCAGATGTCTGGAGCTGGGTCCAGAAGGTCAAGAAGGGATTCTGTACGTCTAAAGTTGGCACAGGAACCTGAGATGAGACTCTAGTTACTTTTAAGACATCTGGACCTTGTGCCAAACGTCTGATTTAGGTCTACAGCCGTGTTTTTAACCCGTTTAGGGTCCGTTTGAGGTTCGTTTTACAGAGACAAGATATCGGTGTTTTCCTTGTGAGTTTCTCTATTTGTTAGAAGGCCTTTTATACTATTCTAAACATTCCATTGTGGTATGTCCCTTGGTATAGGACTTCAATCTGTTGCGTGTTTGGGGCCTGTAGAGGCACGTGAGCCTGCCGTTCGAGCCCCTAGTACTCCCGGATTATCTGGTAGAGTGGTTTCCCTTGTTTTAATTATAAATCATAACTGCATATGTGAAATTGGATAATTAGAAACCTAGGATGTGGCATGAATCCGAGGACGAGAATTACTTGCACTGTTTATATGCGTGTTGAGATTGCAGTCTGAAATGAATGAATAGAAATGTAGACAACTACCTATTAATAAATAAGAGCTGCCTATGAAATATAAAATTCCTGTGCTAGTTAAACAGAAACCTGTGACATGACTTGTTATATATGCAAATTGTGGAAATATGAGCTGCATGTGTAGAATTTAAGAATGGAATTGTGAATGACGAAACCTAGTATGGAATAACATGGGAAAAACAAGCATGAACCCTATGGGGAATTAGGAGTAAAGCTCTTATGCATAAATAGAATGGATCTGGAAATGTGAGTGGGAATTGTGCTGGCCCTTGAGTACGTGGTACTAAGGAGAGCAATTGTCCCCTGTTTAGTGTAGAGCGGAGCTAGCCGCCCTTGGGTTGAGATCCGGGGTTAGGATTGGCCACTCTACACCGACTTCTTTGGCCCTTACGTACACTGTACCGGGGAGAGCTAATAGTGTAGTGAGAGGGCTAGCCACCCCACTGGGCCCAAGGTTTAGCTAGCCACCCCACAGGGCCCGAGGTTCAGCTAGCCACCCAACACCGACTTGCTAAGCCCACTGAGCAAACTGGGGTAGTCAGATGAGGGTACGTGGACTGTGGAGGGGTGAGACCCCTGTTTGGTTTTGAGGGGCTAGACCCCTGTTACTGAGAGGGCTAGGCCCTATACTGTTCCGTGCTGTACTTTGGGCGTACCCGCTAGCAGAAATGACTGACCGTGTGCCAGTGCGGGGTAGCTACCCATACGCTTATTGCGCGTGTCGTAGTCACTGCTATATCTATCCGTGACCTCGGGGTGGTTGACTAGGTGTAGGATCACCACAGGGGACTCTCCCAGCTAAGAGAGTACCACGTGTGCCTTCTACTTTTCGGAGAAGACTGCAATCAAGATTGTTCCCACAAGGAACATGCGAGATTAAGAAAGAGATCTGAAAAGTAAACCAATGGGTGAAAAGGAATGACCTGTAAAATAAAATAATTGGAAAGGATAAATTACCTGTTAGCTTTTACTGCTTTAGTTAGTTTGGTTACCACTCTACTCAGTGCTCGCTGACTCCATTTTTCTTGTACCTTTTTCAGGTCCAGGTGTTGAGCAACCCGAGTCACCGACTGCAGAGGGTGCTGGGCCCAGTCGAGCCCAGCTGTAGTTTCTTGTTGCTGTACTTCCTTTTGTTGTGAATTCAAACTGTTGTTACTGTTTCTGTTTTTGTACTTTGTTTCCGCTTTACTGTTGTGGTGGTGATATGTACTGTTAGCAGTTTTTACTTCCTTTACTGCTTGTACTCTTTTATTGTTAGTTACTTAGCATAGTGAATGTGGTTTCCCTTCCTGCTTTTTGGTTATTTCTTGTTGGACAACTAGGCCCTGGGATTAGTCGAGTCGAGCCGGTCTCGGGTCCTGTAGGGATTCGGGAATCGGGTCTTAACAAGATGGTATCAGAGCAAGGTCGTCCTGAGAAATAAACCAACTAGCTTGAGAATAACCAATTCACGTGCATGTAACTCAAGTAACCACCACAACGTACTGCTTGACATCTGTTCTGAGATTCCTTCGCTGAAGTCTGTTAGAGTTGACTCCTTTTGTTCTATCTTCCGCGTCTCCTTGCAGGAGATGCCTCGACTTGGAGTCCTTGAGGCGGGCCGCGGATGCGACCGTGGATGAGGTCGGAGGGGAGGACGTGCTGGGCCCGAGGTGCCAGTTGACTAGCCACTTCTCCAGGGCCTTCAGGCCTAGGACCTCACTCAGTTGATATGAGACATAGTATGAGAGGAGCTCCACCCGCCTCCACAGGCGCCTTTCCTTAGGGACGTGGAGGGGGAGTCCTCTGTGGGGCTGAGAGACTAACGCAGCGCTGGATGAGGGGGAGGGGGTGGTCCTCCACCGCCCCCACCGCACTCTGACACTTCTGAGCACGAGCCTGCCCTACCTGGAGGTGTGCCCGTCCCCCACTGTAGCTGCACTACGAGCTTTTCGGGCAGTTCCGGAAGTTGAAGTCCCCCTCCTTAAAGGGGGATGAGGACCCGTCAGAGGCAAGGGATTAGCTGGAGCAGATCGAGTAGGTGTTTGACACCCTTCACCCCCTGCAGAGTGCTGCATGGCCTTTGCCACATATCAACTGGAGAGTGCGGCACACAGGTGGTGGAGGGCAGTGAGAGGCCAGGAGGGGGTGGAGCCGATGTGGGACCAGTTTGTGACCCTCTTCTGCGAGCAGTACTTCCCGCAGACTTGGCAGGACCAAAGGAGGCGGGAGTTCCACACTCTCCGCCAGGGGACAATGACTGTTAGCGCGTACCACACGCGCTTCCTGGAGCTGTCACGTTTTGCTGCGACAGCTGTAGCTACTGAGGAGGAGCACCTGTGGAGGTTCACTGAGGGGCTCTAGCCTACCATTCGGGGGTATGTCAAGCCCCTGAAGCTGCTCACCTTCTCGAGAGTGGTGGAGGTAGCTATGACGTACGAGGAGACCAACCCGACCGCACGAGACACCGACAGCGGATGGAAGAGGCCCTACCAGCCAGAGTACTCACAAAGTCAACGAGAAAGGAGGCACGCGACGCCCGCAGGAGAGCGTCTCGTTTCGGGGGGCCGTCAGTAGCCCTCGGGGACCCCTGATAGGGGCCAGCTGTTAGCATTGGACCCCTGTCTAGTCGTCAGTAGGGACCTACCGAGGGAGGGAGTCGAGTCCTCCTTTGCTACTAGTGTGGCCAGCCGGGCCACATCAGGAGGGACTACCCATCTAGGGCTGGAGCATAGTAAATGCTCCTCGCACCGAGCGTTGGAGGCCGAGCAGGTGGTCATGGTTCCCAGGCACGTGGGGGAGGACAGCAGTCACGGGGAGGGTACCGACCAGCAGTTACCCGTCCGACACAGAGTGTGGCTGCTTCTTCTGCACCGAGAGCTGAGGGGTGTATCAACGCCCTGACACACAGAGATGCCAGGGCATCAGGTTCAGTGGTGGCAGGTATGGTTATAGTTTCTGGCAGATTAGTTTACGTACTTTTTGATTCTGACGCCACGTACTCCTTTGTTGCTGCGAGTTTTGCTGTCAGTTTGGGACAGGACTGCATGTTGTTAAAGGATCTGTTTGTGATCAGAGGTCCGGGTGGTCAGCTGTTTATAGCTAAGGAGGTCTACACAGACTGTAAGGTCAGAATTGGGGGACACAACCTCCCCGCTGACCTGATCGTGATACCGATGGAGGATTTTGGTGTGATTCTGGGGATGGATTGGCTGTCCACTTACCACGCTTTGGTAGACTTTTTTGAGAGGAAGATCGTCTTCTCCATACCAGAGATGCCTTCCTTTGAGTTTCATGGATTGCCGGTGGACGGAGGTTTCAGGTGCATTTCTGCACTTCGGGCAGCGAGACTTTCGGGCCAGGGGTGTGAGGGCTTTCTGGCTTGTATAGTGGCAGAGCCCAACCCCGTGGTAGACTTTCAGAGCATCCTGATGGTCAGAGAGTACCCTGACGTGTTTCCAGAGGAGCTGCCAAGACTACCGCCTGAGCGTGAGATCGAGTTTGAGATCTCACTGGTACCAGGGACCAGCCCCATTTCTGCGGCACCGTATAGGATGGCACCACTTGAGCTGCAAGAACTCAAGTCACAGCTGCAGGACCTGTTGGAGAAGGGCTTTGTGAGGCCCAGTGCGTCCCTGTGGGGAGCCCCGGTGCTATCTGTTAGGAAGGATGGTACCCTGCGCCTTTGTGTTGACTACAGACAGCTGAATAGGGTCACCATCAAGAACAGGTATCCGCTGTCGAGGATTGATGATCTGTTTGACCAGTTGCAAGGTGCCACGGTATTCTCCAAGATAGATCTGAGATCAGGCTACCACCAGTTGAGGATCAGGGAGATCGACGTCTCCAAGACAGCTTTCCGCACCCGATGTAGACACTACAAGTTTTTGGTCATGCCATTTGGGCTGACCAACGCCCCCGCTGCCTTCATGGATTTGATGAACTGGGTGTTCAGACCGTATCTGGATCAGTTTGTGGTGGAATTTATTGATGACGTGCTCGTTTATTCACGGGATCAGGCACAGCACGGATAGCATTTGCGGATGGTTCTAGACACTTTGAGATAGCGCAGGTTGTATGCCAAATACAGTAAATGTGAGTTTTGGTTGAGACAGGTGACCTTCTTGGGCCACGTGATTTCAAGGGATGGCTTGGCTGTGGATCCAGCCAAGGTTGAGGCAGTGTTTAGGTGGGAGAGGCCACGTACAGTGACAAAGATACGCAGTTTCTTGGGACTGGCAGGTTACTGCCGACAGTTTATCAGGGGTTTCTCGCAGATTGCACGTCCTATGACTGAGTTGACCCGGAAGGACGTGCCCTTTGCATGGACAGACGCTTATGAGGCATGTTTTCAGGAGTTGAAGGAGAAGCTAACTTCGGCTCCTGTGCTTACCATCCCAGATAGCAGTGGCGATTTTGTGGTCTACACGAACACTTTGTTGCAGAGTTTAAGGGGTGTGCTCATGCAGTGGGGTCACGTTATCGCTTACTCTTTGCAGCAACTGAAGCCCCATGAGCATAGCTACCCTACCCATGACTTAGAGCTGGCAACTGTTGTTTTCACACTGAAGACATGGAGGCACTACCTTTACGGTGAGACCTTTGAGATTTTTACGGATCATAAGAGCCTCAGGTACTTATTTGATCAAAAGGAGCTTAACATGAGACGAAGACATTGGTTAGAGCTCCTAAAGGACTATGACTGCAACATCTCCTACCATTTGGGGAAGGCCAACATGGTAGCTGACGCCTTGAGCGGGAAGGTGCCCGCCCACTTGGCCAATTTACAGGCACAGAGTTGGAGACTGATGGAGGAGTTGGGCAGTTGGCGACCCCTAGTGTTGCAGGGGCATTGTGGGGCAGTTACGGTGACACGGCAGACGAGACCAGAGCTGATAGACTGCATAATCACAGGACATATGACAGATCCGTATCTGCAGTCGTTGCGAGACAGAGTACTGTCAGGGGACCCAGGAGACTTCTCTTTTACAGATGAGGTGTTGCGCATGAGGGGACGTTTGTGCGTTCCCAGGGATGAGGAGTTGTTGAGAGAGTTCCTGACTAAGGCGCATGGGTCCAGGTTCACCATGCATCCCGGGAACACATAGATGTATCATGATCTGAGACGTGGCTTTTGGTGGAGAGGGATGAAACGGGATGTAGGTGAGTTCATGCAGTAGTGTTTGGTGTGACAGCAGGTGAAAGCCGAGCATCAGAGGCCTGCAGGGCCGTTGCAGCCACTTCCTGTGCCAGAGTGAAAGTGGGAGAGCATCACCATGGACTTAGTGGTGGGCTTACCCGTTGCCTAGTGAGGACAAGATGCAGTTTGGGTGATTGTAGACAAATTGACAAAGACAGCATGTTTCTTGCCGATCCGAGTCACCTTGGGACCAGTACAGTTGGCAGAGAGGTATATTCATGATGTGGTACATATGCACGGAGTTCTGTGTGAGATTGTATCCGACTGGGATGCCCATTTTACTTCCCAGTTTTGGGCTGAGTTTCAGCAGGCCTTGGGGACACGGTTGAGGTTCAGTACGGTGTACCACCCCCAGACGGACGGACAGTCAGAGCGCACGATATAGACACTTGAGGACCTTTTACGCACCTGTGTACTGGACTGGAGGGGCTCTTGGGGGGAGCACTTACCCCTGGTAGAGTTCGCATTTTATAACAGCTATCACTCGAGTATCAGCATGGCACCCTACGAGGCTCTGTACGGATAGAGGTGTACTGCGCCCTTGAGTTGGGTTGAGGTGGGGACAAAGTGGGAGGTTGGCCTCAGGCTGATCTGGCAGAGTTAGGAGGTGGTAGAGCAGATTCATAGATGACTTTACACTGTTAGGAGCAGACAGAAGAGTTATGTCGATCGGAAGCGCAGAGAGGTACATTTCGAGGTTGGGGATCACGTCTTTCTTCGCGTTTCGCCCATGAAGGGCCTGGAACATTTTGGGGTGAAAGGGAAGTTTGCATTGGGGTTTGTGGGGCCCATTGAGGTCCTGGAGCGGGTAGGACCCGTTGCTTACAGGCTTGCCCTTCCTCCCCAGCTTTCTGGTATGCACGACGAGTTCCACGTGTCCAACCTCAGGAAGTATGTCTCCGATCCCAGTCACATTTTGAGCCACGAGAGTGTCGAGGTGGGTGACGACCTGACCTACCCCGAGAGACCAGTGTAGATACTAGACAAAGCCATCCGGAGTTTGAGGTGAAAGAAGGTACCCCTAGTGAAGGTCTTGTGGAGGAGCCAGCGGTACGAGGAGGCTATGTACCGGAGCCACCTTCCTTCTCTTTCCCTCTTCTGGGAGTTTGTACAAGAAGGTACCCCTGGGAGATGCCGAAGGAGTGGCGAGAACGGTACCCGAAGCTTTTTGAGGGTACGTCTTTTCGAACCGGCTTCGGTCCTCTTTAAGTTTGTTATGCTTATACAATTCCTTTTTCCGCACCCTAGCTAACTCAAGTTTTGAGGATGAAACTTCCTTTAAGTTTGTTATGATGTAAAGACTCGTTCTATTCTGAGCCCTTTAAGACATCTGGACTGTCGGTCAGACATTTGGTCAGATGTTTGGACCCCTTCCCAGATGTCTGGAAATTGAAAACCTGGTATGTAACTTCGCATCTGCGCGTGGGCTGCATGCAGACAGTACCGCTCCTTTCTCTTTCCCTCTTCTCTCCTCCACCCAAACCCTAGCACACCCTTATAAAATCCCTCTCCCCCTTCCTCTCTTCCCCACTTCACCACAGCCACCTTCCTTCCTTCCTCTCCATTGCAACGAGAGGGGCGAGTGCGAGAGAGGGCGCGAGAGCAAGTGAAGAGGAGGAGAGGCGACGTGAGGAGCGGAGGAAGAGCTTGAGCTTGCGAGCTCATGGGAGCTCATCGGAGGATGCACGGCTGGAGCGATGCGTGCAGGAGGAGGAGCGCGTTGGGGGAGATGCCCTCGACACTTGCTGTAGCCGAAGCTGAAGGCGAGGAGGAGAGGCCGCAGCTGCACGTGGCGAGGAGGAGCAGAAAGTAGTTCTGATTCTGGGATTTTCCCAGAATCAGACGTCTGGCGTACCATCCAGACGACGGATTGGATGTCTGGTGACGACACCGGAGGTCTGAAAGTAGTGTTCCGTGAAGGTATGTTACTCTTGCGGATACGGCCATGCAGGCCGCATCGCAGCTTCGATCTGCATGGCTAAATATGGGTGATAGGTCTGTCGTGTGCAAGGATAGCTTCGGGAAGGCGTGGGGCACGCCCTCCCACGGGTCTCGGACATCTGAACAGCTTACCAGACGACCGGAAGCACTCCTAGACGACTGAAGGAGAGGTCGGACGTCTAGACCTGGGTCCAGACGGTCAAGAAGGGGTTCTGGATATCTGAAGTTGATGTAGGAACCTGAGGTGAGACTCTGGTTACTTCTAAGACATCTGGACCTTGTGCCAGACGTTTGATTTAGGTCTGCAGCCCTATTTTTAACCCGTTTAGGATCCGTTTGAGGTCTGTTTTACGCAAACAAGATATCGATGTTTTCCTTGTGAGTTCCTCTACTTGTTAGAAGGTTGTTAGTTCAACCACTCATATATAATATTTTGATGATTTTACAAAATAAAGAAAATGAAATAAAGAATAAAGCGTAGCATATTGTTTCTCTCTGTAATAACATATTTGTAGGTTTCATAAAGTTTTCCAAGACGGAAGATTAAAAGTATGAAGACAAGTAGCATAAGTATTAGGTCCTAGGCTTTTTCATGTAAACTTTCAAAGGTTGTAATTTTCATTTTATTTGAGTTTAGAAATGTTGTAAAGAGCCCCTAAACATAACCTATAAATAGCTAACTTAAGCTCTCTACACTTAGGATAAATTAGAAACAAAAACCTAACACTCAGACTCTTATCACACGTCTGGAATAAGTGTCAGACGTCTAATTTTCCACTTTAAGACGTCTGACAAGTGTCTCAGACGTCTAATTTCCAAGAGTTCTGCCTTTAGTTTGTCTCCTCATGAACATCAGTCGAAGCACTTCTCTATCAGACGTCGATAACCTTATACAGATGTCTGATTTTTTACCTAGATGTCCTCAGACTAACCGTTAGACTTAGCACAGGGAAAAAATGTATTTCCAGACGTCTGGACACTCTTCCAGACATCTACCTTTGGACCATTATCCATGTTTTTCTGTGCGTATCTCCTTACGTCCATAAAATCTTTTGTTAGAAGAAGTAGCGAAGTATTTTTTGGTTTCCAAACGTTTGGTGATTTCCTCAGATGTCCATAACGACATCTGATCCTTTAAACCTAGAACCATGTTTGGATTTAATGGAAACAGGGAAGAATCCACCCTTTATCAGGCGTCTAGTAACATAACCAGATGTCTTATGTGAAAATATCAGACGTCCTTCTTGTGATCCAATGGAGTCAGTTTAGGATGACCGACAATATTAGACGACCAGAATTATAATCAGACGTCCTATAAGACGTCTGATCCTAAAATTAGACATCTGATATTGCTGTCAGACTCATCATTACCCTGATTTGTGGTGGATTTCGACCTAATCTCTTGGGATTTGTCTCCAATGGCTAGGAGAACTCTCCCAAGTGTTCTTGAAGGTTCCAAACTTTCCTATAAATAGACTACAACTCCTCTTAGGCAAAACACACACCTCTTGAGATACAATTCCCTTAGAAAAGTCACTTGCTCACTACTCTAAGCTTCATCTTGCCCTTATGCTGTGCCAACACTTTGATCAAAGGGTAAATCCATACTCCCGGCTCACTCCGTTCTGCAAATCCTCAGGGAGTTCTTTTCATGCTTAGTAGATAAGAAAGTAATTAAAGTATTGGTGTGCTCTATAGGTGTTGTTTCAATTCTTATTTTTGTATTTTGGGTATCCAGCCTGTCGGGTCCCCATCTCTTCATTTTAAAGGTAGAAACCTCCGTTTAGGGATCGGAGGTGGGATTTGTAATTGAGGTACACTACCCTCATTTAAGTAGTGTGGTTAGTGGATTGATCACCTTGTGATCGAAAATCCTAAGTCAAGAGATTGGCTTAGGTGATGGTTTTCACCCATCTTGGGTTTCCACCTAAAAATCTGGTGCCACCTTTTGTGATTGAATTTTTTGTATTACAATATTTTATAATTTCACTATTCAGCCCCCCTCTAGTGCAATTTCAAATGCCTTTCATACTGTTCTAAACATTCCGTTGTGGTATGTCCCTTGGTATAGGACTTTGATCTGTTGCATGTTCGAGCTTGTAGAGGCATGTGAGCCTGCCGTTCAAGCCCCCAGTACTCTCAGATTGTCTGGTAGAGTGGTTTTCCTTATTTTAATTATAAATCATAACTGCATATGTGAAATTGGATAACTAGAAACCTAGTATGTGGCATGAATCCTAGGACGAGAATTACTTGCACCGTTTATATGCCTGTTGAGATTGCAGTTTGAAATGAATGAATAGAAATGAAGACAACTGCCTGTTAATAAATAAGAGTTGCCTGTGAAATATAAAATGCCTGTGCTAATTAAACAGATACCTGTGACATGACTTGTTATATATGCAAATTGTGGAAATACGAGCTGCATGTGTAGAATTTGAGAATGGAATTGTGAATGACAAAACCTGGTATGGAATAACATGGGAAAAACAAGCATGAACCCTGCAGGGAATTAGGAGTAGAGCTCCTATGGACAAATGGAATGGATCTGGAAATGTGAGTGGGAAGTGTGCTGGCCTTTGAGTACATGGTATCAAGGAGAGTGACTGTCCCCTGTTTAGTGTAGAGCGGAGCTAGCCACCCTTGGGTTGGGACCTGGGATTAGGATTGGCTACTCTACACCGACTTCTTTGGCCCTCGCGTACACTGTACCGGGGAGAGCTACTAGTGTAGGGAGAGGGCTAGCTACCCCACAGGGTCTGCGGTTCAACTAGCCACCTTACACCGACTTGTTAGGCCCACTGGACAAACTGGGGTAGTCAGACGAGGGTACGCGGACTGTGGAGGGGCGAGACACCTATTTAGTTCTAAGGGGCTAAACCCCTGTTACTGAGAGGGCTAGGCCCTATACTATTCCGTGCTGTACTTTGGGCGTACTCGCTAGCGGAAACGACTGACCGCGTGCTAGTGCGAGGTAGCTACCCGTGCGCTTATCGCACGTGCCGTAGTCACCGCTACGTCTGTCCGTGACCTCGGGGTGGTTGACTGGGTGTAGGATCACCACGGGGGACTCTCTCGGCTAGGAGAGCACCACGTGTGCCTTCTACTCTTCGGAAAAGACTGCAATCAAGATCGTTCCCACGAGAAACATGCGAGATCAAGAAAGAGATCTGAAAAGTAAACCACTGGGTGAAAAGGAATGACTTGTAAAATAAAATAATTGGAAAGGATAAATTACCTGTTAGCTTTTACTGCTTTAGTTAGTTTGGTTACCACTCTACTCAGCATTCACTGACTCCGATTTTCCCATACCCTTTTCAGGTCCAGGTGTTGAGTAGCCTGAGTCATTGGCTGTAAGGGTGCTGGGCCCAGTCGAGCCCAGCCATAGTTTCCTGTTGTTGTACTTCCTTTTGTTGTGAGTTCAGACTGTTGTTACTGTTTTTGTTTCTGTACTTTATTTCCACTTACTGTTGTGGTGGTGATATGTACTATTAGCAGTTTTTACTTCCTTTACTGCTTGTAGTCTTTTACTGTTAGTTACTTAGCATAGTGAATGTGGTTTACTTTCCTGCTTTTTGGTTATTTCTTGTTGGACGACTGGGTCTTGAAATTAGTCGAGTCGGTCTCGGGTCCTGTAGGGATTCGGGAACCGTGTCGTAACAAAGAAAGAGAGAAACGGTCTCTGCATGCCGCCCACGCACAAAGCACAGTACGAAAATTCCACTTTCAGACGTTCGGGAACAGGTCCAGACGTCTAACTGAAACTCCAGATGTCTTAAATGGCTATAAGTGTAACGGCTCATTACAGGGCCTAACAAGAATCAGTGTAGGGTGGTTAGTCCTAACCCCAGGCCCCATGGGGCGGCTAGCTCCCTCCCTACATTAAGTAGCTCACCTCGGTACCACGTACGTGAGGGCCAAACAAGAGTCGGTGTAGAGTGACTAGTCCTAACCCTAGGTCTCATCCCAAGGGGCAGCTAGCTCCCCTCTACACTAAAGGGATAGTGGCTTCCTTAGTACCGCGTATGTAAGATAGTCGCTCTTCTTGGTATCGTGTACACAAGGGCCAGCTCACTTCCCATACTAAAGGGACAGTTACTCTCCTCGGTATACGAGAGCCAGCGCACTTCCCTTAACCAAGTCCGAACAGCTACCCGTAGGCAGCATGTCTCAATCATTCACCAGATTTTCCCATATCTATGGTTTCAGTTTCCTTTCAAATTCCCCGTAGGGTTCATGCATAGATTTTCTCCTTTCCATAGCGTAACATCTATCTCTATTCATGTCATGACAAATTTAAACACATAGCAGATAGCTCATGGTTTCACTATTCGGCAATCATCTCATCAATCAATTATACAGGATATATCATACATTTTAGTTCAATTATGGTTCAATAAATATAATCAGGCAGCTTATGATTTACCACATCCAGGAAACCATACAATAGATTAAGCATTCACCTTATTTCATAGGGTTCATTTCACAACCTAAGGTTCAATCAATTATTTCTAAGGCATGCATTTTAATTGTTAAATCTGGGATTTGAGAGAACCACTCTATCAGGATAATCGGGAGATGTGGGGCACAAATGACGGACCTTGCAACCTCCACAAGTCCCGTGCACACCACGAACGGATGACCTATCACATTGACCTACATGTCAAAGTGAGCTCAAAACTATATAGATACTGCACCATAACGTAGAGAATTTTGAACGGAAACCAATGATTCGTTTACGGAAAACCAACTCCGTTTGGGCCCTGAATGGGCCCAAAAACACCAACTCTGACCAAAATCAGATGTCTGGGAAGAGTCTTAGATGTCTTAAACAAACTCAATGACTCACCTCGCTCTTTGTATCCTTTACAGACGTTTGAGGGGGTCTTCAGACGTCTGGCAACACTCCAGAACATCTAAAACCACCTCGATCCTCTCACTAGCGTGCTTTCCCAACCTTTAACATGTGCATGTACGGTCAGAACTCGGCATGGAAAAATAATTGAAATTATGCGCTATCAGACGTCTGGTATTATCTCTTGACATCTGGACAGACGTCTGATGGTCTCTCCAGATGTCTGATTCTGCGGAAAAATGTCTCCACAGAATTGTTTGTGAGCTCTCTCTCTCTCCCTTGCATTCTGTTGCAATAGCAGCAATCCCCGCAGCAATAGCTTCTCCTGTCGCTTCCCCCTCCTCTCCCGCACACAGCCCTCTCCTCTGTGCTCCTTCCACTCTTTGCTATCCCTCTCCTCCTCTTGACTTCTTGTGTGGCAAGCAAATGGAGGAGAAGGGGGGTTTTTATGGATGTGGGAGGCGTGGGGGAAGGGATGGCGTGAGGCATGAGGTAAGGTGGAGTATGGGGAGAACAGGGGAGATGTGTATGGGTGTCGTGAGTATGGGGGTGAGGGGTGGGGTATGGTGGGGTATGGTGTTTAGGGGCATGGGTATGGGGGTTTTTGCAAAGTTGATCCGGCAGAAGTCTCCTATTCCCACAAAGCCCAAAATTAAAATCCAAGGGGTTTAAAATTACAGTAACACCCCCACTATTCTGAGAAATTCCTAAACGACTCTTGGGAAGGGTCATTTCATACACTAATCACTCCCCCTCTAGTGTGTACTAGACAAAATTATAAACTTAAGCAACTACTCATAGCTTTTGAATTGTCTCCTTCCTTTGTTAAAGAACTTGTTCCCTTCAAAGTTTGCATGCACATGCATATCATGTATGTGTGTTTGAGAACCACATGTGTGTGTGTGTGCGTAAGGCTGTTAAAAAAAATCGAACCTACCTAATTCGATCCGAACCCAACTCGATTAATAGATCCAAACTCGATCTGAACCTGCTTATATTAAACAGGTTTAAACCCATTTATTAAATGGGTTGGGTTGGAATTTATCCTCACGAACCCACTCAACCTGACAAATCTGATTAATAAGAAAAAAATTCTCCCATTTAACTCATTTAACCCTCATGTTTACTCATTTAACATGTTATTAAATAGATTAAGCGGATCGGGTTAGGTTTGCCAGGTGTAACCAGATTAAATTCAAGTTAAAATATATAGACCCATCTAATAAATGAGTTAAATCTAACCCACCCTATTTATAAATAAATTTAATTTAATCGGGTCGAGCTCAACTCAACCCGTCCCATTCGACAGTCACGTGTGGGTGTGTGTGAACCATACCTCAGGCACAAATATATAGAAGTGGAATTATTTAGTCATGGGCTTATTTTCCACCGTAACTAACCATGGACGTGTTTAAACAAATTGCAACCACACGCGATTCTAAAATCACAAAGAAAAAGCTCCGTCATTCCAGCTATTATCAAACATCTTATAAGAGTGAACTTCTATAGACTTCACTCAAGAAAGATCCTATGCCAAATGAAAGAATGATCAAATACATTTCAAAATAAACTCAGCTCTTTACAAGAAATAGAAAACAAAGTATCTCAGGTTGAGCGTATTAGGAACTAAAATAAATCACACGAGGAAATTTAAAATGAAGAAAGTGGGTGGCGCTGAAGCATCTTTCGATTTTCAAACTTTTACGCTTCTCTTTAATTTCCATTCTTTCATTCTTTTTCCCGAAGATATTTGTGTTGCATTCCCATGTGATCTATATAAATGCGTAATCACTACCAGAAATTCGACTCCTTCCAGTATGCTACTTAATCTCATCAGTTTCATCGTTGTTACCCGATGTCTTGTATCATATTGAACTTTCGATGAAAAATGCATTTTACTTTTAGATCCCACGTTACATGGTTAGGTTGTTTTTTCAAACAGGCAACGAGTATAAAATGTAAATAAGCAACATGTGGCATTTGATTTCAATCAAAATGGTGACTACATCATATAATTACTCATTCTTGACTTAAAATAGGACTTGGATGCTCGGAGCAAAGGGTACGTTGTATGTTCTCAAGGATAACTGAGTCATTAGTTATGTGCGTGTTAATTATCTTCTACCATGGTCCTTTTGGATGCCATTCCAATCTAAACATGATGGTAAGCATCATATGCAAATGATGTCTGGAACTTAGAAAAGCTTAATTAAGATTAAATTCTTCATTCTTCCGTAGCAATATACAGTTGAGTGTGTAATCTTGCAAATACTTAAGCTACGTGACATCGGTTTTTCTTTTTCCTACAGTAAAGTGTGGGCAATCTATACTAGTACCTTATACATTAGAGCAATCACTTTGGTCGATTATCTTGAAGTTACATTTTCTAAATAAATGATTGCATGGAAATGGACTTCTTGAAATCCATTTACCAACCAAGATGGTATCATGGACTTGTTGGAAGGTAACTAGAGAAGGAATGGAAGATGACAGCGCAGTGGGAGAGGGAGTGTCAGGCGATGTGCCGTCAAGAGGTTGACAAGCGGTGGAAAGCGACATCAATACAATGCTTCCAATGTAGGGCTATGGGACATTATGCTAGAGAGTGCAGGGATCCATTAGTTTGCCTACAATGTGTAGGTCACAGCCACTGCCAATTTACATGTTGTACGCTAGTAAGGGAGGTGGAGCGATGGCTAGTAGAGGAAGGGGAGTGTCACCAAGAAAAGAAGATGGATTGTCGACTAGAGGGATCTTGTGTACCACTGTCGCGTCCACCCTCTTGCCCATTGGAGTATGAGGTTGAGGCTCCTTGGTCTTCGATGGTCTGTGACATTGACCATATCCTTCAAAGGTCGTTGGTGGGTCAACCGTCGTCAGGTGTTCATTCCTTGGACGTGGTTCAAGACTTGGTGTTCAAAATGGTCCCACATACGACCAATTGGAAGTTGGTGTGCCTAACATCAAGGAAGATTCTCCTCTTTGACTTAGAGGAGGATGACGTGAAGAGGTTGCATTTCCAAACCATGGAGGACGATGATCTATCCATCATGTGAAGGCTTGTGTTGCCATTTGATGGAGCTCTGGAGGAATAAGCTCCACAAAGGGTCCATGAGAAGGTCAAGGTTGCGAGCATCCCTATAATGACCCGTCACACTTTTAGCCTTTTAAGATGTCTGTAGTCTCAATCAGACGTCTGTCTAGACGTCTGGAACCGTTTCCAGACGTCTAAAAATGAAATTTTTGTACTGCACACTGTGCTCTGCGCATGGGCGGCGTGCAAAACCCTCCTCTTCTCTCTCTCCCTTCCTCTTTCTTCCCCAAACCCTAAACCCCACGCCTTCTATATAAACCCCCCCTCCTATCTCCTCTCCACTTCACACACCAGCCACCACCACCTTCAGTGTTGTGCGGGAGTGACAAGAAGGGGCAAGCGAGGGAGAGCGAGAGGGAGGAAGGAGGAGAGCACGGGAGGAGGAGGAGGCCGAGGTTGGAGGAGCTTCGGTGGAAGCTCGGAAGACCTCGCACGGCCACCGCGGGCTCATGCGGGAGGAGGAGAGGGCTTGGGGAGGTGGCTTCCTGGCCATCTGCAGTGGCTGGAGTTGCCGCGGCGCGAGGTGGAGTGAGTGGAGAGAGCTACAAGGACTTCCTGGTACTGGAAGTTTTCCAGTATCAGACATCTGGAGTGGAGTCCAGACGACTGACGGGGCACCTGGACAACTGGAGCTAAGGCTAGACGTCTGAAAGCTCATTTATCGCAAGGTACGTATCTCCCTGCGCCATGCATATTGCAGTGCAGGGGTATATGTCGGCTAACTGCGCTTGCGATGTCGTACGCAGGTGCAGCTTTGGAAAGGAGCACGGAACGCTTTCCCAAGCGCTTTTATACATCTGATCACATCACCAGACATCCGGAGGTGCACCCAGAGGACCGGAGGCATTGTCCGATGTCTGGAACTGCCTTCAGACGATCGCAGAGGTCTAGATGTCTGAGGATACCGCAAGGAGTTAAGGTAAAGATTTGGCACCTTTTAAGATGTCTAGGATTATTCCCAGACGTCTGATTTTGAACAGTAGGCACATTTTTGACCCGTTTGGGGTTTGATCGGGGTCCGTTTTATGCAAACGAAATACCTGTACTTTCCTCGTGAGTTTCTCTACATACTAGAGTCCTTTGTACACTGTTCTGAACTCTTCTTTTGTGATGTATTCCCTGGAAAAGGATTTCAGCCTGCTGCATGTTTGAGGCTAGTAGAGATGCCTGGGTCTGCGGTTCGAGCCCCTATTACTCCCGTGTTACCTAGTAGAGTGGTTTAATTCCGTTAATAATATTTAAATAAGAAAGTGCTTGTGGAAATAGCCGAATGGAATCCTAGGATGTGGCATGAACCCTAGGATAGAGAAATGAATGAACTATTTGAGCTGTATGATATACTTGCATGCATGATTGAGATAAACCACTAGCAAATGTCTGTATTATAATTGTGAGTTGCCTGTAATTAATGAACAATTACCTACAAAATTACCAGTTGCATGTATCGAATTATGGAAACATGAGTTGCCTGTATACAGATGAGAAATGAATTGTGAAATGTGAAATCTGGATCGAAATAAATGAGGTGAACATGAGCATGAACCCTACAGGGAATTAGGAGTAGAACTCCTGTGGATAGACGGAAACCTGAAATGTAGACGGGAAGTGTGCTGGCCCTTGAGTACGTGGTACCAAGGAGAGCAACTGTCCCCTTTTTGTGTAGAGCGGAGCTAGCCTTCCTTGAGTTGAGACCCGAGGTTAGGATTGACCACTCCACACTGACTCCTGTTGGGCCTCGTGTACGTGGTATTGAGGCGAGCTACTAGTGTAGGGAGAGAAATGGGTGAAAGAAATATATATATATATATAACAAATAAATAGAAATGAGAATTAAACGTGTTGTTTTTACTATTCTGTACTTAGATAATATAGATACCACTCTACTTAGCATTCGCTGACTCTATTTTTTCATAACACTATTTAGGACCAGGAGTTGAGCAGCCCGAGTTTCTGACTGCGGAGGGTACTGGGCCCAGTCGAGTCCAGCCATAGTTTTCTTCAGCACTTCCTTTTCTTTTCTCTACTGTTGTAGTAAGTAATGGACTTTTAGTTACTGTTCTGCTACTACTGTTTATTTTTCGCTTTCCGTTATTGTTGTTGTGGTGGTATGTACTAAAACAGCAGATCTATTTTCCTTTACTGCTTTGTATGTTTCTTCTGCTTAGTTATATTGCATATGTGAATGTAATTTACTTTCCTACTTTTGGTTATTTCTTGTTGGATGATTAGGTCTTGGGATTAGTCGAGGCAAGTCAGTCTCGGGTCCTGTAAGGATCCGGGAATCGGGTCGTAACAATCCCCCAACACCTCTGGATGCCAAAGGTGGTCAGCACCATTGTCCAACGCTTTGGGAGGCTTTGCGTGTGCACAAGATTGAGCATGGTTGAAGGTGACGCCATGGCCATCCTCATCGAGGTGGACTAGGATTAGGGGCAAGATCCCTTCTTTGGTGGTCCTCTGATGTGAGGGCTCGTCATGGATACTTCATCTCCAACTCTTACAATAACCAAGGGTCGAAAGGGCTTCCTTCAATCCAAAGGGGGCACACACATATGCAGAAGTGGTTGCAAAAGGGAAGGAGAAGGCACTGATGCAAAGGTTGATGCCACCAACGACTTCCTCTGTCGAAATAGGGAGGACTGAATGGACAAGGATGTGGCTACCAAGGTTGATGCTGGCCAATGGAGGAGATGGCCATGGAGGAGGAATTACCATCTCATGAAGTCCTCGAGGAGGCCTGCCAGGTGTTTGATGAAATTCTCCAGCTACCACCTCCCATAGTTGAGCACTAGGTCTTCAGTGAAATGCCGGAGGTGAGTGATAATGATAGAACCTTTCGTTGTTGTCTACGCCATGGACATGGGTCGAATAGAGGAAAACTGCAATGCACCCCTTCCTTACATAGATATTTTTGAGTAGTAGACAACTATCTAGAGTGAAAAGCCTTGCAAGATGAGTCTAGGCTATCAATGACGAGTGCCTTACACATGTGCTAATGGTCATGCAGGTGCAGGCACATGAGGTGGGAGCAACTCAATCCATGCATAGGGAGATGAAGGTTGAGTTTGCATCCTAGGTTCTTGAGGGGAGGATCTTGCAGTTGCATGACTCATGATCTATCTTGGAATGTCTAGGGGCTCCAGGATGACGAGAGGAGGTCCACTTTGAGGAGGTATTTGTTGGAGTGGTAGGTTGATTGCGCCTTCTTGCAAGAGACACATATTCCTACTCAGGATGTTAGGAGTTGGAACCCCTTAGGTAGGGGTCAGGAGAAGTTGATCTGTGGACCCCCACAGGGGAAAGCCGAGGGCTTGGCGATTTGGTGAAGGATGGGCCACCTTCACCTTGTCTCTTCCATATAGGGAGAATACATACTTACAACGTGGTTCACAAGGATAGCGAATAGCGGCATGATATTTCCATATTTATTTATGTTAATTAATGCCTAATTAATTTTAGTCTAGGGCAATCTGGGTTAGATTGCATTTAGTAGGTCAGATTAGTCATTTTAGGACATTTTGTAAATAATGCAAACTTATGAGCTTTTATGAAATTTTTCCCACAATTATATCTGGTAAGTTTATGTGTTTATTTTTATATGTGTAGATACAAAATTTTAGGATGATTGGAGCATGGCTGATTGGATTCTGGACTTGAGCTGATTTGAAGTTGACTAGCCTAGTTAGTAGACCTATTTGGAAACCAATTAGCCCAATACCTTAGCCTAGTTAGGAGCCTAATTAATCTAGACCTACGCTCTACCCACCTAACCCAATTATCTAATATTATTGGCTGACCATAAGCTTGGATTTTCATACTATAATGGCCGGCCATATTAGATCTTTTCCCTTAAGAAAACCTACACCAACCTAGATTTTATCCTAACCTAACCCTAGAAACCCTAGCTGCCACCTAGAGCCTCCTTATCCCTTCATAGGTGGCTAGCCAAACACCAAGATCTTATCCTAAGTGGCCAGCCACCTATATTTAGAAAACCACCAAAAAAATACCTCCTTATTCTAACCCTCCATCCAAGATTTAAGGGACCATATCCTACCTATCCTAGCCATCCCTTAGGATTCAATCTAGACCACCTAATTTAGTGATCCTAGGCACTCTAGATCAACCAATAGGAAGCCTCCCTATTTCCTACAAATACACCTAGCTACCCCCCCTTAGGATCATCTCTTACTTAGAATTCCCTACCATCAAATAGTCTCTATTACTAGTGCTAGTCCACTGCAACTCTGGTGGATCTGGTGGGTGCCCCTTTGCATCCGCATCTACACCGACACTCTGGGCTTCACCTTCGAAGGCCATAATTTCTACATTTCTCTAGTCTAGTTTTAGTTGTAGTAAGCTAGTTCTAGTTGTAATTTTCCAAGCATTTCTCTAGTTGTAGCACTACTTTTATTAGTGTTAAACTCTTATATTATTTAATGAAAGTTCTAGTATTTATTTTTTAACTTCTCTTTAAGTTGCATGCTCTCTAATAGTAGTATATTATAGTTCTAGTAGTTGCATACCATTAGATTTAGTATTAGTTCTAATAATCATCCTACTTGATATTCAGTTCTAATTCTAATTAGGAAAGCAATTTTGATCTATTTTCCTCCCTGCGAACGACTTGGCCTACCATATTTCTATTCGAAAAATCTTACGAGTTCGATTTCACTTACAAATTCAAGAGTTTCTGTGCACATTTACTATGGCGAAAAGTGATTTCTCGCAATTACATCCACGTAACAGAACACTTTTTGTCATCGTTGCTGCGAAGGCACGACGATTATTCCGCTTTCAATAGCTTCATCTAGATTTGCATTTGTGAGATCTAAGTCTTTTTTTGTAGTTTTGTGTGTAGGATCGTTGAATCGCACGAAAACGAATCACGAAGCGACGAGAAGAAAAAGTGTGGGTGAAGATTTCCAGGTAGGTCATCTACATCTTAAACTTAGGTAGATTCATGATTTTTAGGAGTAATTGCATTTGGTATTATATCAAAAAAAAAAAATTTCTTATCCTACTCTACTTGTGCTCTAAAGATCTTATCTCTTCCTAGCCAAGTTCAAAATGATTTTTCTTGATTTCATTCAAAAATTCTCAAATTTTTATTGCATGATCCCTTGAAGTCAGAAACAAACTCAACAAATTTCATATGAAAATTAATTTAGTGCTATCCTATAAAAAGGTTTTACTGTCATTGGATCAATCTAAAATTTTTCTATTAGAGATTCAAGTTCATAGAATTTTTCTGAATTCTATACAATTCTAAATTTGGTTAAATTTTTTTCATTGGATTTTTGATCAAATCTACTTTATTGAAAAGAATTGGGAAAATTTTCTGACAGGCGTATCATTACCAGTTCTGGAAAATACTCATTACAGGTCTATTTGGACTATTTTGGCACTCTAAGTTGCAAAATCTAAAAAAAATATTTTTAAGCCACTAAAAATTCTGAAAAAAATTATTTAGTGTGTGCTTAATCAATTGGTGTTTGGGAAGCCTTCTTTTGCATTGTTTGGGCCGTACTACTTGAAATGAAATTGACTCATTTAGAAGCTGCATGCTAATGTGCCACATTAGGATTGCCAGATTCACAAGTTGAAGGAAAAAGATCAAGGTCTCGTGATTGCAAAATGCTATCCGTTCCACTCAAAACTTGTTTGAAAAGATCTTGAAATTTAACCCTAAAATTGGTGAATTGATTATTTGAGCATTAAAAGATACTTCACCAATTAAATCTATTTGTGGACCCTTGTTTGGCACGCACACACATCTAAATTGAATTAATTGGGCACCCACCCCCCCTCATGCCCATCATATAATCCCCTGCACTTTAAATCCTAAGCCCTAATTAATTTGATAGATGCCCAATTAGGTTGAATTTTATTTTCCAAACTGGAGCTATACCTAGTTGATTGTAGTCGAGGCCTTGTCTATTTGGACCAACTGATGAGAAGAAAGGTCGATGCAGTAACCACGTTAACCTCTAGTGGTGTCCCACCGTGATGTCCTAGGGGTTCCCACCCTTCTGGCCAACCAAGTAATTCAAGGGTTAGGTCATTTAGCTAGGGTTAGAGAAATTTGGACCAGGTCCAATAGATGCAACCCTTTAGGGCTAGAATTTGATTGCTTGCATTGTGCACACATTTCTCTCTCCTATTCTCTCCACGTCTATAACCTTCTTCCAAGTGTATGCACAAAACTAGATCACAAAATCCACACTTGGTGCCACATCTGCAAAGAGAACCAAGGAGGGACTGATTATTGGTGTATCCAATTCTCCATCTGACTTGAACTCTAATCTTGATTTGATGGCAAACCCAGCCAACCCGAATCAACAACCGAATCAGATGGATCCCCAAGCTCAAATATAGAATCTCCAACTTCAACTGAACCAGTTTCAACAAGATCATCAGACCCAAATGCAAGAGATGCTTGAGATTTTACAGATCCAACATCTGCAGGCTAGACCCTTGAGGGATTTTTACAACCCTGCCCAATATCAACACCAACCTTATGTTAGCATCCCACCTGAGGCTCAATTTGAGATTAAGCACTCCACTATACAACTCCTACCTCATTTTAAGGGCAACAATGATGAAGATCACTTTCAATTCTTAGAAGAGTTTGTAGCCATTAGTGAGACAATTAGAATTCCTAATCTACATGATGATGTACTAAAAATGAAACTCTTCCATTTTGCCCTAAAGGAGAAAGCTAGCCATTGGTTTAGGTCTATAGGAAGGCTCGTTAACAATGCATTTAGAAGAGCTATCACCACATTCTCCCAACACCCTAAAAACCCCTTGCATGAAGCTTGGGAGAGGTTCATGGATTTAATTAGAAAATTCCCATATCATGAGGTTCCTAGATGGCAACTGTGCAGATCTTTTATCACAGGCTTAATGATCATATAAGAAGCCTTGCGGATGCCGCCTGTGGAGGCAAATTTATGAGAAAAGATAAAAATAGTGCTTTTGATTTATTTGAGAATATGAGTGAGAATACTATGAATAATGCCTCCATGAAAACTTATGGAAGATCCATGAAACCTAGAGGTGGAATTTATGAGGTCCAGGAGAGCTCCAGCAATGTGGATTTGAACTTGATCTGTGAAAAGTTGGACAAAGTTGGGATTGTTTCAAAAAAATTGGATAAACTGATGAGCCAAAATAGGAAAAGAGTAACCCTCCCATCACCCACTATCTAAGCTCCCTCAGGGAGGGAGTTTGTGAACAAGCTGCACATGGCTCGAGATGCAAGCCAACTGACCTAGGGTCCTTCTTAAGGGACCCACGCAGGGACCTTTGATCCCTAATATCCTAACTCTACACTCCTATCCTCACCATCACCTGGATATGAGGATGTATCAGCTATCCAAGGAAATAATAGAAATCCTTTCTCCAACACTTATAACCGTGGTTGGAGAAATCACCCAAATTTTTCTTGGAAAAGCCAAGGGCAAGGAAACCAACATATTACACAACTTAGCCCCTATCAGATGAACCCTAGCTTACCTAACACTTATAACCAGGGTTGGTATTACCAACCCTTACCCTCTAACCAACCTAGCCAAATTGAGTTGGCTAGATTGAATCAAAACCAGCAACTAATGGACACAAATACTTCCATGTTGTAAGCTATGCAACAATTGGCCCAGTCCATTAGGGATCTGAAGAACCAGATATGGCCTGAGCCTAATGATTGACCTATTGGTGCCCTCCCTTCCCAACTCATTCCGAACCCTAGAAACATGCCTAATCAATGACATAATACTTAAGGGTTCAACCAAGCATAAATGATTCAACCAACTCCTCTGATAGTTCTCGAAGTGCGTGAAACCCTATTTTTGTCCGCATAGACCCTCTTATTAGCCATTAATGAACATTTGACCTTAGATTAACCCCTGGGAAATCCCGTGATTACTCTGCATTCATAATATGTTGTTAAAATTGCAAAATTAACCCTATTTTAATGTGTTCCTCTCAGAATGGATGTTCAATGAATTATGACTCTCCAGCGATTATGTAAGTGCATTTGTCTCTTGATTGTGACTAATTAAAGCTAGTTATGACTCATGATGATGTTATCATCAATCTCTAAACTTAGGAACATGCATAAATAGGCATTTTAATCTAAATGGATGTGTCGACATCAAGTTACTTTAGAGCCTCAACTCCCTTTGACTTCTGATTTGACTCTTCCCGAGACACCTGCTAGAGTGACTTTGGACTCCCCACCAATTCTTTTAGTGTCTTTAGGATTTTATGATACCTCCTCTCCTGCTCCTTCCTCTAATATTACACCTGTGGAGCTGAAACCTCTTCCAGATTCTCTTAAGTATGTCTTCTTAGGATAAGATCATACTTATCCTGTGATTATCAACTCTCATCTAAATTCTGATTAGGAATCATGAATCATTTCTATCTTGTGAGCACATAGACAGGCCATAGGATGGAGTTTAGTAGGCTTGACTAACATTAATCCGTCTTATTAATTGCACACATAGGATTTTCACTGAAGAAGGATCTAGACCTACTAGGAAACCACAGCATAGGTTGAATCCTACACTTCAAGAGGTTGTTAAGAATGAGATGATTAAGTGGTTAGACAATGGAATTATCTTTCCCATATTTGATAGTTAGCGGGTGAGTTTTGTTTAGGCAGTATCTAAGAAGGCCGGACTTATCATCATAACCACTGAGTCTAGAGAAGTCATTCCAACATGGATTACAAGCTCGTGGCGAGTATGCATTGATTACCGCAAGCTCAAGCAAGCCACGAAGAAAGATCATTTCCCATTTCTCTTCATTGATCAGATACTAGAAAGATTGGTAGGGAATAAATTCTTTTGCTTTTTGTATGGCTAGTCATGCAATAATCAGGTGGCAATTCACCCTGATGACTAAGAGAAAATGACCTTCACTTGCCCCTATGGAACTTTTTCTTTCCATAGGATGCCTTTTGGATTGTGCAACGCACCTACTACTTTTTAGTGGTGTATGTTTGCCATCTTTTTCGATTTGGTAGGTGATTGCTTGGAAGTCTTCATGGATGACTTCTTGGTCTTCGGGAGCACATTTGACACTTGCCTAAATGTAAAGACCTGCTCTGTTCTGAGCCCTTTAAGACGTCTGGACGGTCGGTCAAATGTCTGGTTAGACGTCTGGACACATTCCCAGACATCTAGAAATTGAAAATTTTATACGTAACTTCGCGTTTGCGCACGGGCTGCGTGCAGACAGTACCACTCCTTTTCTCTTCCCTCTTCTCTCCTCCACCCGAACCCTAGCACGCCCTTATAAAACCCCTCTTCCCCCCTTCCTTTCTTCCCCACTCCACCACAGCCACCTTTCCTCCTTCCTCTCCACTGTAGCGAGAGGGGCTAGCGTGAGAGAGAGCGTGAGAGCGAGCGACGAGGAGGAGAGGCAGCGTGAGGAGAAGAAGACGAGCTTGAGCTCGTGAGCTTGTGGGAGCTCACCAGAGGACGCACGACCGGAGTGGCACATGTGGGAGGAGGAGTGCATCGAGGGAGATGTCCCTGACACTTGCTGCAGTCGGAGCTGCAGGGGAGGAGGCGAGGCCGCGGCTGCACGCGGCAAGGAGGAGCAGGAGGTGGTTCTGGTTCTGGAATTTACCCAGAATTAGATGTCTGGCATGCCATCCAAATGACATATTGGACGTCTGGTGACGATATCGGATGTTTGAAAGTAGTGTTGCGCGAAGGTATGTTCCTTTTACGGTTACAGCCATGCATGCCGCACCGCAGCTTCGATCTGCATGGCTAAAAGTTGATGATTTTCCTGTCGCGTGCAGAGATAGCTTCGGGAAGGAGCGAGGCACGCCCTCCCACGCGTTTCAAATGTCTGGATAGCTTACCAAGCGATCGAAAGCACTCCCAGACGTCCGGAGGAGAGGTCGGACGTCTGGAGTTGGGTCCAGACGGTCAAGAAGAGGTTCTGGACGTCTGAGGTCAACACAGAACCTGAGGTGAGACTCTGGTTACTTTTAAGATGTCTGGACCTTGTGCCAGATGTCTGATTTAGGTCTACAGTCCTGTTTTTGACCTGTTTAGGGTTCGTTTGAGGTCTGTTTTACTCAAACAAGATATCTGTGGATTCCTTGTGAGTTCCTCTAAGTGTTAGAAAGCCTTCTATACTGTTCTGAACATTCTGTTGTGTTATGTTCTTTGGTATAGGACTTCATTTTGTTGCATGTTCGGGGCCTGCAAAGGCACGTGAGCCTGCCGTTCGAGCCCCCAGTACTTTCGGATTGTCTGGTAGAGTGGTTTCCCTTATTTTAAATTATAAAACATGAATGTGTATGTGAAATTGGATAACTAAAAACCTAGGATGTGGCATGAATCCTAGGATGAGAAGTACTTATACTGTTTGTATGCGTGTTTGAGATTGCAGTCTTAAATAAATGAGTAGAATTGTGAACAACTGCCTGTTAATAAACAAGAGCTGCCTGTGAAATATGAAATGTCTATGCTAGTTAAACAGTTACCTGTGAAATTACTTGTTGTATATGTTAAATGATGGAAATACGAGCTGCATGTGTATAATCTGAGAATGGAAATGTGAATGATGAAACCTGGTATGGAATGACATGGGGAATACGAGCATGAACCCTACGGGAAATTAGGAGTAGAGCTCCTGTGGATAAATGGAATGGATCTGAAAATGTGAGTGGGAAGTGTGCTGGCCCTTGAGTACGTGGTACCAAGGAGAGCGACTGTCCCCTATTTAGTGTAGAGTGGAGCTAGCCGCCCTTGGGTTGGGACCCGGGGTTAGGATTGGCCACTCTACACCAACTTCTTTGGCCCTCACGTACACTATATCGGGGAGAGATACTAGTGTACGGGGAGAGCTAGCCACCCCACGGGGCCCGGGGTTCAGCTAGCCACCCTACACCGACTTGTTAGGCCCACTGGGCAAATCGGGGTAGTCAGACGAGGGTGTGCAGACTGTGGAAAGGCGAGACCCTTATTTGGTTCTGAGGGGCTAGACCCTTGTTATTGAGAGGGTTAGGTCCTATACTGTTCTGTGATGTACTTTGGGCATACCTGCTAGTGGAAATGATTGATCGTGTGCCGTAGTCACCGCTACATCTGTCCATGACCTTGGGGTGGTTGACTGGGTGTAGGATCACCACAGGGGACACTCCCGGCCAGGAGAGCACCACGTGTGCCTTCTACTCTTCGGAAAAGACTGCAATCAAGATCGTTCCCACGAGGAACATTCGAGATCAAGAAAGAGATCTGAAAAATAAACCAATGGGTGAAAAGGAATAACTTGTAAAATAAAGTAATTGGAAAAGATAAATTACCTTTTAGCTTTTACTGCTTTAGTTAGTTGGTTACCACTCTACTCAGCATTCGCTGACTCCGTTTTATTTATACCCCTTCACAGGTCCAGGAGTTGAGCAGCCCAAGACATAGGCTGCAGAGGGTACTGGGCCCAGTCGAGCCCAGCAGTAGTGTTCCTATTGTTGTACTTTCTTTTGTTAGTAAGTTCAGACTCTTGTTACCCTTTACATTTCTGTACTTTGTTTCTGCATTACTGTTGTGGTAGTGATATGTACTGTTAGTACCTTTTACTTCCTTTACTGCTTGTACTCTTTACTGTTAGTTACTTAGAATAGTGAATGTGGTTTACTTTCCTGCTTTTTGGTTATTTCTTGTTGGACGATTGGGTCTGGGGATTAGTCGAGTCGAGTCGATCTTAGCTCCTGTAGAGATTCGGGAATCGAGTCGTAACAAGATGGTATCAGAGCAAGATCATCCTGAGAAATGAACCAACTAGCTTGAGAATAACCAATTCACATGCATATAACTAAAGTAACCACCACAACGTACCGTTTGACATCTGTTCTGAGGTTCTTTTGCTGAAGTTCGTGAGAGTTGACTTCTTTTTGTCCTGTCTTCCGCGTCTCCCTACAGGAGATGCCTCGACGTGGAGTCCTTGAGGCGGGCCGCGGGTGCGGTCGTGGATGAGGTCGGAGGGGCAGACTGTTAAGACCCATTCTGCCCTGAGCCTTTTAAGACGTCTGGACTATTCGTCAGACGTCTGGTCAGACGTCTGGAAATCAAAATTTTTGGATACGAGCTCGCGTCTGTGCGCAGACAATACCCTCTCATTTTCCTTTCCCTCTTCTCTCTCTCCCTGCCTCCAGTGAACCCTAACTCACTCTCTTTATAAACCCCTTCCCCCCCTCTCATTCTCCCCACACCAGCCACCTTCCTCTCTTCCTCTTCAGCCCAGCGCAAGAGCTAGCGCAAGCGAGAGAGCGTGAAAGCAGCGACGAGGAGGAGCGGCGTGAGGAGAAGAGGAGTTGAACCCGCGAGCTCGTGTGGGAGCTCACCGGAGGGTGCACTGCCGGAGCGACGCATGTGGGAGGAGGAGTGCGTCGGGGAAGTCATCGTCGACACCGCTACAGTCAAGTTGCAGGCAAGGAGGCGAGCCGCGGCCGAGTGCGGCATGAGTGAGCTCACGCAGGTTTTAGTTCTGGGTTTTTCCCAGAATCAGATGTCTGGAGTGACGTCCAGACAACAGTGAGGTCGTCTGGAGGCGGTTCCAGACGTCTGAAGAGAGATCTCAGCGAAGGTATGTTCCCTTTGCGGATACGACCATGCAGGCTGCTCCTCTACTACTTTTCGCATAGCCTTTTTGAGGAGATTTTGTGGTGTCATGCAGGATTTGCTTCGAGAAGGTGCGGGACATGCCCTCCCACGCAGTTCAAACATCTGGGCGGCTTACCAGATGGCTGGAAGTACTTTCAGTCGTCCAAAGAGGAGGTCAGACATCTGGAGCCAGGTCCATACAGTCCAGAAGAGTTCCTGGACGTCTGAAGTCGACGTAGAGCATTGAGGTGCATTTCTGGACATTTTTAAGACATCTGGAAGTTGTTCCAGACATCTGATTTGAGTCGGTAGCACTGTTTTTGACCCGTTTAGGATCCGTTTGAGGTCCGATTTACACAAGCAAGATAACGATGTTTTCCTTGCGAGTTCCTCTATTTGTTAGAAGGCTTTCTATACTATTCTAAATGTTCCCTTGTGATTATTCCTTGTGATAGGACTTCATTTCGTTGTGGATTTGGGGCTTGCTGAGGCACGCGAGCCTGTTGTTCGAGCCCCCACTACTCCTGGGTTGACTAGTAGAGTGGCTTCCCCTAAATTAAATACAAACCTGAATGCATGTGTGGAATGAATAATTAGAAACTAGGATTTTGCACGAATCCTAGAACGCGAAACACTTGAAATGCCTGTATGCGTGGTTGACTTGCAGCCTTGAATGAGTAGATAGAAAACAACTGCCTGTTAATGAATAAGAGCTGCCTGTGCAATATGAATTAACTGTGCTAGTAAAACAGTTGCATGTAACCTTACCTATTGTATACGTTAAATGCTAGAATACGAGCTGCATGCATATAACTTGAGAATGGAAATGTGAATGATAGAAACACGAGCTGCATGTGTATAACCTAGGAATGGGAAAGTGAATGATGGAACCTGGTATGGAATGGTATGAGAAATATGAGCATGAACCCTATGGGGAGTTAGGAGTAGAGCTCCTGAAAATAAATGGAATGGATCTGGAAATGTGAGTGGGGAAGTGTGCTGGCCCTTGAGTACATAGCACTAAGGAGAGTGTCTGTCCCCTATTTAGTGTAGAGCGGAGCTAGCCGCCCTTGGGTTGGGACCCGGGGTTAGGATTGGCCACTCTGCACTGACTTCTTGGCACTCGCGTATGGTCACGGCTTTTATCTCTATAGTTATTACAGTCGTTGTAGTATATGACAAAAATAGTTACCAGTCTAATATGATTTATTACTCAGAATAGAAAGTTTCCCGAGGTCAAACTCAGGGAGTAAACTATAATTCTAGAAGCATATAAATTCACAATATATATATATAAGGTTTTACAAAAAATTAAGAGAGAGGGAGAAAAAGAAGGGGTGATTGGCTTTTTCTTCTTCTCTTTCTTCAGCCGGCTCTCTTCCTTCTTCTTCTTTCTTCTTTTTCTTCTTCTCTGCTTTTGCAGTTCCTCTTTCTCTTTTCTTCTTCTTTGTTTCTTCTTTCTTCTTCTTCAGCCTGCCTTCTTCTTTCTTTCTTCAGCTTCTTTCATTCCTGTCTTCTTTTTTCTTTCTTCTCTTCTCTTGCTCTTCTTCTCTTTCTTCTTCCTTCAGCAATTCCATCCTTCTTCTTCTTCTTTCTCTTGCTTCTTCCTTCTTCTTCCCTTTCTTCTTTTTCTTCTTCAGCCTGCCTTCTTCTTTCTTTCTTCAACTTCTTTCATTCCTGTCTTCTTCTTTCTTTCTTCTCTTCTCTTGCTCTTCTTCTCTTTCTTCTTCCTTCAGCAATTCTGTCCTTCTTCTTCCTTTTCCTTTGCATCTTCAGAGGCTCCTGCCTTCTCTTTCTTCTCTACTTTTCTTTTCCTTCCTTATGATTTTCTTCTTTCTTCTTCTTCTCCTTACTTGCAGCGGCTAAGTCCCTACTTCTTTAGCTCTTCTTTCTTC
The DNA here is from genome assembly GCA_037157565.1 of Thalassia testudinum. Taxonomy (NCBI): domain Eukaryota; kingdom Viridiplantae; phylum Streptophyta; class Magnoliopsida; order Alismatales; family Hydrocharitaceae; genus Thalassia; species Thalassia testudinum. Next base: position 28,346,420 of record JAZHRO010000049.1, read on the forward strand.
CGCTCCTTCTTCTTCTTTGCCGACGTCTGATTCAGCACTCAGATGACTTAACTGCTCAGTTGCTACAGTGCAGCTCCTCTTTTTCTTTAGCTTCTTTCCTTCCTTTCTTCTTCTTTCGCCTGCTTCTTCCTTCTTCCTTCTTCTTCCCTTTCCCCTGCGGCTAAGTCCTGCCTGCTGCTTCTCTTCTTCTTTCTTCTTTCCTACGCACACACGCAAACATCAGCGCAAAAACTACCCCACCCCTTCCCCGCGTCTCTCTCTCTTTGGATCTCTCTTTAGGAAGCTCTCCCAGAGCCGGGTAATCGGGTCGGGTCGTGTGCCTGGGTCCAGGCGCACCGGCGTGGGTGGTGCGCGATGAGTGCACAGGAGTGTCGGGTCGGATCATGCCTGATCCGTGTGGTGAGTTCATGGACGAGGGCAGTGATAGGTGAGGGACCTCACCTCGTGTGTTTTTGGAGGCGATGAGCCTAAATCACAAAAACAATTTAATTGTGGGCGTAAGGCCACACACTTACAAGGTGGGACTAAATTCCCACCTCTGCTCCGCTCGCTCGCAGGCGAGAAGCAGCTGTCGATTGGGCAGCAGCGAAGGCTTCACGCTCCTAATTGAGAACCTGGGCGCCTTCACGGACTTGCCCCGCGTTGATTGGAGCCCTCTCCTAGCGTCGAAGAGACCTGGAGCTGCCTGCTAAGAAGCTCCAGCAGCTCGTCAATGGCGGCGAGGAAGGTGACCCCTGAAATCACGAAGATGGCCTCTCGGCCATGTCAGATAACACAGGGAGCTTCGCCGGAGTGTGGCGAAGGTGGTGCGAGGGGCGGCGTGTGGTGAGAGTGCCTGTAGGTGTGTACCTAGGGCAAACTACGTGTGCGGAAGTGGGTGTGTTCAGGGGGTGTACAGAGTGTGCAGGGTGAGGGGAAGCTTCTGGGCTTGTCGGCGAGGGGTGGAAGGTCTGTGGAAGTGGAGCGATCTCGCTGGAGATGGTGACCGGAGGCGGAGTAGATGAAGGTGGTCGTGGCAGTCGAGGGGTTTAAAATATTAATTCAAGAAGGGAAAAGTGAGAGGAGAGTAAGGAGAAAATTTCTACCTACTTAGTCGACGAAGGGGGAGAGGGAGACTGCCCGACGCGTGCCTGCCGGAGCTGAGGATGAAGGTGCCCAGGGGAGGAGTGATGGTGACGAGGAAGAGATCTGCGGACGCCAGCTGGTGCGGCCTGGCGTGGGACGATGAGGTAGAATGGGCTCTACTGCAGGTATGGCAGTAGAGCGACGAGGAGGAGGAGAGTTCGCCGGAAGCTAGGCAATCTGATTGAAGAGAGAGGAGATGAAAGAGAGGGGTTTTCTCCGCCAGAAATAGCTTGGAGTGGATGGCAGCCCCTACCGCTCGTTATAAAGGCACTGGCGCGGAGAGTGGCTCGAGGGAGTGACGTGCGAAGCTCGCCTGAGATGGCCGAAGATGGTGACCCATGCCTCTCGTGCGTTCGCACGAGAGGCATGGGTGGTTGCAGGACACTGGGGAGGGTCCCTGCGACAGAGGACGACGCAGGGAACCCCTCCTTCATTCCTGAGAACGGGCGCCATGCCCTACGCGGCGCCATCCTCCGCTCAAGGTTGCCAGAGGTATGGCGTTGCTCAGAATGGCAGAGAGGACCATTTTGCTAAGAATGACGAGAAAGATAGGAGGCAATGTGTAAGGGTTTCGAAAGATAATGGTCAAAAAGTAATTCAAGAGGATCAATTTGTAAAGTCGATCAAGATGGTCTTATCTTAGGCCCAAATTTTTATACCAGCCTCATTTGAACCTAAGAAACTTAATGGTGAAATTTGATTTTAGGTTTGACCTTGTTTGATTGGTCAATTTGCATAAAAACCCAAATTAAGTGATAAATTGGGCATGGTTCTCAATTTAAGTCAAAATAGGTTGCAAAGGACAAATTGAAGGTTCTAGACCTTAGGGAATATTTTTCTATGAATTTTTTAGGATTTAGTTGATTTTTATCCTGCCTCGAACCTCATGAATTAAAGCGGGTTTGTTTTAGGGTTAAGAATGTCATTTAATTCCTAGAAGTTGCTATAACCCTTTTTAGATCAGATCATCTCACTTCCTTCCTTATTAAGCTTATTTGACATGTGTTTAGACTCTTAGATACCCTGTTTGTGTACTGCATTGGTAAAATTACAGTTTTACCCCTAATGATTTATTTTATTCTTTGATTCAGAGTTTTCTGAATTAGGCCTCTCTTTAGGTTTTGTAGGAGCTTTTTCACACTTATTTAGATCAAATTGTGCTAGTTAGGGTTCTTGATGAGGCTCTCATCATACTCCCATGCCTAGCTTTTGCTAGTCCCTTAGCAAAATTTTAAGGTTTTAACCGTTGCTCTAGACCATGAATTTCTTATCAAGTTTTAAATAAGTGCTTTTTCTCTTGTATCCTTGATCAGGTCAGAATGCCAATCATATGCCTAAAAGGTACTCTAGTACCAACCAAGATCAAGATCTGTCTAGATTTTAGTCTCAGTCCTTAGTAAAGGTTTTTAAGGCCTACAGGAACTAACCTAAGCTTTATGGGAGTTCGTGGTTAAAGCACCCGTGCTTGAGATAATTTTAGTCTTGGTTCAGCTCGCAGTGCATTTTGTAAGAGAGAGAGGTAGAAGATTTATTTGTTTGGAGAGTTTTCTCTCTCTTTTTATTTTTAATTCTAGCGTAGGATTGGCTTCACAACACGATCTGTATCAGATTCCTTGTCTCCATCATCAATCCTCAAGGGTCTCTGGCAGTTGATGCTTCGAGATAGCACCACCCATGATAACCCCCAGAACCCTGGCTTTCGAGATTTCAAGATAATCCCATCCATGGTGTTCCGTGGCCGAATTCAAACCCTGGCAATTGACACTTCGTGATAATTCCATCCATGGAATCTGAACCAGCAGAGTGCTTACATGCCCCCAGTAGGATATGTAAATATCTTAAGGGACAAGCACAGAGGAGATGATATTTTGTTACGCATCTTCGAAGGGAATTTCCTACCTCTCTTCACTGGGAACTCATCCAAATCAACTTGTGTTGATCGGCCGCTCCTACTCTAGGTGACATTTTCAGAAATTTTGCAATGCTTCTGCGTGATTTTGATACTTATGCTTACTGAACCAGACTGTGTGTATGTAAATTTGGATGCTTAGGTTACTGAGTCTTTCAAACCAAAAGTTAGTTAACAAGGCCGAATACTTCCTAAGCCTTGGACCTAATACTTAAGCTTTTCATTCTCCTCAACCTCTTGAGGAATATTTAGATTTTAATGAGTACTAAGAGTCTATCCAAGAATGCCTAAGGTTTGCGTTCTTACTAATCTTACTGTGCACTTTCCTTTTCTTTTCCTGAATGTGGTCTAGAACTTAGGTTAATTCCTTAATTTCTTGCTAATGACTATCTCTTTCCTTTCATTTTGTGCTCCTTTTGTCATTTTGTTCTTTTTCTCCTCCTCCTTTGTAAAGTCCTCAAAATTTTCTTTCCTCCTCTCATTTTATTATTATTTTTCAAAATTTTTTTAATTTTTATGGTTTTTTTGGTATATGTGAATTTTTTTTTTGAAACCTTTTCTTTGCACTTTCATACCCCCCCATGCCTAAGATTTGCAATGTCCTCATTGTAAATTAGGAGGGTTTTTATTTGGCTTAGTTCATGCATTAGGGCAGGTATTTTGGTGAGTGGATGGGTCGGGGTGGCTGTTGCGGATGATTTCTAATCTCAGATGTAAGCACCTGAGGTGGAGTCGGCTGTCCTAAAGGATGAACCTTAAGTGCGAAGAGGTGTCAGAAAAGGTTTCGGATTTTTTCAAAAAGAAATGACAGGCTGCCTCCCGTTGAGCGTTGAGTTTTACACCATCGGCTGGGCGCAATATGCTCAGGGAAAATGGAGGATAAATGATGACTCAGCCAAATTTGTAGAGGCTACATCGATGAACGGTTTAAGTTTCTGACCGTTCACAATGAAATGTTTGGAATCATGGCTGAGCAGACTGATTTCGATGGCTCCATTTCCAAAAACCTGTCGGACAAGATATGGTCCAACCCACTTGGATCGCAGTTTACCAGGGAAGAGTTTGAGTCAGGCATCAAGGAGTAGGACCTTCTGACCAGGATGAAAGATCTTTCTAGATATGTGCTTGTCATGGAAGGCTTTAACCCGCTCTTTGTGGATTCGTGAGTTCTTGTACGCATCGAGGCATAATTCATCGATCTCGCTTATCTGAAGTTTTTTGTAGGTTCCAGCCTTAGAAAGATCTAAATTACAGCTCCGTGCTGCCCAATAGGCTTTGTGCTCCAGTTCGACGGGAAGGTAACATGCCTTCCCGTACACCAGTCTAAAAGGAGACATGCCTAATTGGGTCTTGTGGGCAGTCCTATAAGCCCATAAAGCTTCCGGAAGTCAGGACGACCAGTCCTTCCTGTCGGGTCAAACAGTGACCTGAAGGATTTTCTTGATTTCCCGATTTGAAAGCTCAGCTAGACCATTAGTTTGGGGTGGTAAGGAGTAGAGATTCGGTGAGACACACCGTATCTGGTCATCAGTGACCTGAACTGAGCATTCGTGAAATGGGTCCCTCCATCAGAGATGATTGCATGAGGAATCCCGAACCATGAGAAGATATTCTGATGAATGAATTTGATAATGATTTTGTGATCACAGGTTCAGGTCGGAATGGCTTCGATCCATTTGGACACATAGTCCACAGCAAGCAGAATGTACTTGAAGCCGTTCGAAACAGGGAAGGGGCCCATAAAATCAATCCCCCAATGTCAAAGATTTCGCATATGAGAATCGGCTGCAAAGGCATCATGTCACGATGGCTCATGTTGCCCAAAGTTTGGCAATGATTGCATGTCTTGCAGTGATTGTATGCATCTTTGAAGATGGTGGGCCAGTAAAAGCCACACTGGAGGATCTTAGATGCGGTTTTGTGCCCAGAGAAGTGGCCACCGCATGCCTGGTCATGGCAGAAATAGAGAATATCAATGATTTCACCCTGCGGGACACATCGCAGGATGATTTGGTCAGCACCTATGCGGAAGAGGTATGGGTCTTCCCAGATGTAGTACTTGGCATCAGAGTGCAATTTGTCTTTCTTGGCCTTCGGCCAATCAGACGGGATCTGATGAGATGCCAAGTAGTTCACTATATCAGCAAACCATGGAAGCTTAGTACCAATAGTCAGTAGGTGCTCATCAGGAAAATGCTCCGTGATGGGTCCAGAAGGGTTGATGATCTCAGAAGGAAGGCGAGACAAATGATTAGCTACCACATTCTGTCTTCCCACCTTATCACGAATCTCGAGGTCGAATTCTTGCAATAGCAAGATCCATCGGATTAATCGAGGCTTCGCATCCTTCTTGGCAAGGAGATGCCTCACAGCCGTGTGATCCGAGTAGATGATGACGTGGGAACCCAGGAGATAAGATCAAAAATTTTCGAGGGCAAATACTACGGCTAGTAGCTCTTTCTCAGTAACTGTATAGTTCACTGCGCCTCATCAAGTGTCTTGCTAGCGTAGTAGATGACCATGGGTTTCCCATCAACTTTCTGCCCCAGAACCATTCCTACAGCGAAATCAGATGCATCGCACATGATCTCAAAGGGTTGAGACCAATCAGGGGACTATAGGATCGAGGCCTGGGTGACTCGGTCACGAAGGTTCTCAAAGGCTTGTGTGCATTCCTTAGAGATCTCAAAGGGTACATCCTTGGAGAGAAGAGCAGTGAGGGGGCACGAGATTTTCAAGAAATCAGGAATGAAACGATGGTAAAAATCGACATGCCCCAAAAAAGAATGGATGTCCCTGATCGAGCTAAGCATAGGGAGTCAAGAAATTAGATCAACCTTGGCTCAATCCACTTGGATGCCCTTTTCAGAAATTAGATGACCTAGGATGATCCCCTCAGGCACCATAAAGTGGCTCTTTTCCCAAGAAAGAACCAAATTTACATCGATGCAACGCCTGAGTATATGAACCAAGTGCTGGAGGCAATCATCAAATGATGCCCCGAAAACTGAGAAGTCATCCATGAAGATTTCCAGATAATCACCTACCATATCTGAGAATATGGCAAGCATGCACCGTTGAAAAGTCGCGGGTGCATTACAGAGACCAAACGGCATCCTTCGGAACGCGTATGTCCCGAAGGGGCAGGTGAACGTGGTCTTCTCTTGATCCTTTAGATGAATAGCTACTTGGTTATAGTCGGAGTACCCGTCAAGAAAGCAAAAGAACAGATTTCCCACTAATTTCTCAAGAATCTAATCAATGAAAGGTAGTGGGAAATGATCCTTCTTCGTGGAGGAGTTGAGTCTTCGGTAATCTATGCAGACTCTCCACAAGTTGGCTATTCGAGTAGGAATGACTTCTCCGATTTCAGTCGTAATAGTGGTGAGCCCTGCCTTTTTAGGCACAACCTAAATTGGGCTCACCCAACAATTGTCGGAGATCGGGTAGATGATTCATGCATCTAACCACTTAATGATCTCCTTTTTCACGACCTCCTATAGATTGGGATTCAAGCATCTCTGCATCTCACAGGAAGGTCGCGTGCCCTCTTTAGAATAGATACGGTGGGTGCAATAAGAGGGACTTATTCCAGTCAAGTCATCGAGAGTCCAACCAATGGCTCTGCGATGTTGCTGGAGAACAGCAATCAGACGGGATTCCTGATCAGGAGTGAGCTTAGAATTTATAATCATAGGAAAAGTCTGATTAGAACCCAAGAAGATGTATTTCAAATGGTCGGGAAGAGGTTTAAGTTCAAGGATGGGGTTATCAGCAGCAGTGGGTGGTTCAGGGTGAGTGTGAGGTTCAAGGATAGGAGTTATGGATTGTCTGAATCAGGGTCTGACTCCTCTAATTGCGGTTCAAGATCTTCTTGTGGTTGATGAGGCATAATCAGGTTATTCTCAAATTGTGTTTCATCAACCAAAGCTCTGATATCACAGATTTCTTCAATGACACCGCAATTGATTCCTTTTTGGGCCTTAAAGATATCAATTTTGAGAGTCTGGTTCCCAAATTTTAGTTCTATTTGGTCCTCCTCACAACTAATGTTGGCCCTAGCAGTGGCCAAAAAGGGTCTCCCTAGAATGATCGGTGTATCCCTAGGGTTTTCAGGTGCATCCATGTCTAAGACTATGAAGTCTACAGGGAAATAGAAATCTCGCACCCTTATAATAACATCCTCAAGAATCCCTTTTGGTGACTTTATAGATCGATTTGCTAACTGTAGTGTCACCTCAGTCGGTTTTAGCTCAGATTCTTCTAGGTGGTTGAGTAAGGATGTGGGTATCAAGTTTATGGAAGCACCTAAGTCTAGCAATGCTCTGTCGAACTGGGTTTCACCTATCTTGCATGAAATTAGGGGAGTGCCTGGGTCTTTTTCCTTGGGTGGGAGTCTACTCAGGATTACAGAGCTGGCTTGCTCTGATAGTACAATTGAACTCCCACTCTTGGTTTGCAGCTTACGCTAAGGTGTACACACATTCTTCAAGAATCGTGTGTAAGTCGGTACGTGGTGAATCGCATCCATCAAGGGGATGTTTATTTGGACCTGCTCAAAGAGCTTGACCAGGTCTTCCTCAGGAGCCACGGGTTTTGTTGTCCTTCTTCCCTTGGTCAAGGCCTCGGGAAATGGAACCTTGGTTGGTTCCTTTAGGATAGGTCCAGGTCTTTGATCTGGGACAGGGATAGGAACGTCCTGGATTACTGTCCTAGGGTTTGGGTCACTACCAGACTTGGAGTGGTCTGGATAAGGTGGATCTTGGGTCTCCTTACCACTACGGGTGGTTATAGAATTCAGTCCAGCCTGGTTCTGGTTAGGGGTTGATAGGATGGGTTGCTGCTGATAACTCGCATAAGAAGTTGAGGCCTCCATCCCGTCAGGTGAAGGAACAGAGGGGGCCTGGTAGACCATGTGTGCTTGGCCCAGGTTTGGGTTCATAACGCACCGCTGGGTCAGCACGTTATTAGGGTTAGAAAGAGGCTGAGAGGGAAGTGTGCCTGGTTGGCGAGAATTCGCCAACTGGGCCAGTTGGTTTCGAACCTCTGTGATTTCATCCTTGTGTTGCTTTTGAATAGCTGCATTCGTTCTCTGAATGTCAGCCAAAGTCTGAAGGATGAGGGACATTTGGTCTTGGTTTGGCCTGGATGAATAAGTAGGGTTGGGCCATGGCTGAAGCGGCTGGTAAGGATGAGGTGCTTGTGGACAGGGCTAAAAGGGTGGTCTTTGAGTTTGGGAATTCCCTGCCCACTGGAAGTTGGGATGGTTTTGCCATCCAAGATTGTAGGTATTGGAAAATGGGTCATTTTGGATGACGTTGAGGTCCTCACAGATCTGAGGAACCTTAGAAAAGTTAGAGAATGGGGGAGTAGGGTTCCCCCGATAGGAATAGAAAGGATCGGAGGTTCCTCCGGTCCTAGAGTCAGATGAGGATGGATACGAGTCCACCCCAGGAGAAGGTCGATGGAAAATATTTTGCACAGTCTCTCGTGCGGAAGGAGGTTGTGCAAAGGAATTCTGCGCAGAGGTGGCTCGTTGCAAATGCTAAGTCAGCTCATCCACCTTCTTCTCAATGATAGAGACCTTGTCTAATCGACTGGCCATTAATTCCAGATCGACTGATGCGGACAGGTCCTGCGTCTTGTGTGCTCCCCTAATGTTCGTCACTGCGCGAGTATTTGTCTTGTCGAATAGTCCCATGGAGTCATTATTGATGGAGTTCTCGCACATGTTCTCGAGAATCTCCCACACGGTGTCCTCATGCTGACCCATGATATTCCCTCTGCAAGTTGCATTGATGAACATCCTAATATCCTCACAGAGTCCCTGGTAAAAAGACTGGACTTGTTCCCATTTAGGAACTCCGTGATGGGGGCACTTCCTAATGAGATCCTGAAAACGATCCCATGCCTCATGAAGAGGTTCTCCCGTCTGTTGCGTGAAGTGAGTAATCTGATGGCGCAAGGCATTGGTCCCACCAACGGGGAAGAACTTCTTCAAGAACTCAGACTGAAGTTCCTCCCAACTATTGATCGGCCGGGTTTGTGTTTGGTACTAATGAGTGGCCTTGTCCATAAGGGAGAAAGAGAACATCTTCATAAGGAGAATATCTCGATTTTGTGCATCTGACCCGAAAGTCTGGGCCAGATGCCTTAGCTGCTTAATGTGCTGGAAGGGGACTTCAGAATTAAGCCCATGGAATTTAGGAATGGCATGAATCATGTTGGGCTTCAGTTCAGTATCAGGTCCTCTAGTCAGGATTCTAACTCGAGGCTCAATAGCCACCGCAGCAGGATTATGGTGATCCTGCATCATGGGACGTTGCGATGGGTGCATGAAGTTTTGGAAGAGGTCATTGAGTCACTGGAGCTGGTGCTCCAGATTGTTCTCTTCCTCAACTGGCTGAGCCATTGTGGAAGAAGAAGGTGAGTTGGGTTCAGAATCGGAGGAGAGGTCTATGTGAAGGGTTGGTTGTGCATGCAAGGATACCGAGGCTCGGCCTCGAGGAGAGTGAATTTCTAAAGGAGGTTTCAAGGAACTCCTACCAAACATACACTGATGGAGAGGATGAGTTTAGAAGGTACTGGACCCAATCAAGACACCCAAAATGTTGGGTGACTATAGAGGTTCGGGGCGGATGGACCCCTTGATCAGAAAGTCGTCCACCTAAGAACTACCTGGGCAGCTAGAGAGGGTGAGTCTCACGAACACCCCTACACAGTAGAGCACCCCCGTGGGTTACAGGGTTTCCCCCACCCGACCTCTCTTGTCACTGAGATTCCAAGTAGACCAGAATGGGGACCTTGACCTCTTAAGTCTACCACTTTTAGTTAGGATCAAGGTGCTTAGGGTTTTCACTTGAACTTTAATCTTTTGAGTGTAAGGAATGACCTAAGTTGAAGGTTGGTTGACCCAAGGGATCAACTTCACCTATCAGTTCCTTAGAGAGCTTATTAGGTCTTGCCTTTTAGGGTTCAAGTGTTTTTAGGAGCCAAATTGTTTAGGGCTTCTCTGAATAGGTGTTTTCAGACAATGGCTTGGGCACACCTCTTTTGGGAATATTCCATTCTTGCTTAGAAAAGTGTGTCTCTAAAACCCTAGCTTTTGAATCTTATATTGGCTCTAATTGGTCCAGTTAGTTGCCTTTAGATTGGGTAATTAGGGCTCAAGCAAGAAGGGTTTTAGCCCTAACTACCTTTAATGGATGTACAGATAAAGTATGTTCAAATTTGAAAATAGGCAACTCTTGTGATTTACTAAGTATGGAAGACAAGTTATTCCTAGATAGCTTTTTCTTTCTTTTTCTTCCTCTTGAGAATTTAGGGGTTTAAATGAGAGGATAGAAAATTACCGGTCCTTGGTGTGGTTGTTGTGCGGCTGCTTGTTTTCCTCTTGATTTCCTGTGCCTGCACAACAAAAGAGAAGAGATTAGTCAATAGAAAGTCAAAAATTGTGAATTAATAGCTTCTAGAATAGCCGTTGCTCCCCGGCAACGGCGCCAAAACCTGGTCACGGCTTTTATCGCTATAGTTATTATAGTCATTGTAGTATATGACAAAAACAGTTACCAGTCTAATATGATTTATTACTCGGAATAGAAAGTTTCCCGAGGTCGAACTTAGGGAGCAAACTATAATTCTAGAAGCATATAAATTCACAATATATATATATAAGGTTTTACAAAAAATTAAGAGAGAGGGAGAAAAAGAAGGGGTGATTGGCTTTTTCTTCTTCTCTTTCTTCAGCCGGCTCTCTTCCTTCTTCTTCTTTCTTCTTTTTCTTCTTCTCTGCTTCTGCGGTTCCTCTTTCTCTTTTCTTCTTCTCTATTTCTTCTTTCTTCTTCAACCTGCCTTCTTTCTTTCTTCAGCGTCTTTCATTCCTGTCTTCTTCTTTCTTTCTTCTCTTCTCTTGCTCTTCTTCTCTTTCTTCTTCCTTCAGCAATTCCGTCCTTCTTCTTCTTCTTCTTTCGCCTGCTTCTTCCTTCTTCTTCCCTTTCTTCTTTTTCTTCTTCAGCCTGCCTTCTTCTTTCTTTCTTCAGCTTCTTTCATTCCTGTCTTCTTCTTTCTTTATTCTCTTCTCTTGCTCTTCTTCTCTTTCTTCTTCCTTCAGCAATTCCGTCCTTCTTCTTCTTCTTCCTTTTCCTTTGCATCTTCAGAGGCTCCTGCCTTCTCTTTCTTCTCTGCTTTTCTTTTCCTTCCTTCTGATTTTCTTCTTTCTTCTTCTTCTCCTTACTTGCAGCGGCTAAGTCCCTGCTTCTTCAGCTCTTCTTTCTTCCGCTCCTTCTTCTTCTTTGCTGACGTCCGATTCAGTGCTCAGACAACTTAACTGCTTGGTTGCTACAGTGCAGCTCCTCCTCTTTTTCTTCAGTTTCTTTCCTTCTTTTCTTCTTTCGCCTACTTCTTCCTTCTTCTTCCCTTTCCCCTGTGACTAAGTCCTGCCCGCTGCTTCTCTTCTTCTTTCTTCTTTCCTACGCACACACGCAAACATCAACGCAAAACCTACCCTACCCCTTCCCCGCGTCTCTCTCTCTCTCTGGATCTCTCTTTAGGAAGCTCTCCCAGAGCCGGGTAATCGGGTCTGGTCATGTGCCCGGGTCCAGGCGCATCGGCGTGGGTGGTGCGCGAGGAGTGCACAGGAGTGTCAGGTCGGATTGCGCCTGATCCGTGTGGTGAGTTCACGGACGAGGGCGATGATATGTGAGGGACCTCACCCTGTGTGCTTTCGGTGGTGATGAGCCTAAAGCACAAAAATAATTTAAGTGTGGGCGTGAGGCCACACACTTACGAGGTGGGACTAAATTCCCACCTCCTCTCCGCTCGCCCGCAGGCGAGAAGCAACTGTCGATTGGGCAGCAGTGAAGGCTTCACGCTCCCAATTGAGAACCTGGGCTCCTTTGCGGACTTGCCCCGTGTTTCCTGGAGCCCTCGCCTAGCGTCGAAGAGACCTGGAGCTGCCTGCGAAGAAGCTCCAGTAGCTCGTCAATGGCGGCAAGGAAGGTGACCCCTGAAATCACAAAGACGACCTCTCGGCCACGTCAGATAACACAGGGAGCTTCGCCGGAGTGTGGTGAAGGTGGTGCGAGGGGCAGCGTGTGGTGAGAGTGCCTGTAGGCTGATAACACTACATAAGGGGGTGATAAGCATGTTGAATATGGCCCATCTTATGAATAAAAGGCATAACATAAGTAGAATGGGAGCATTGCATGCATCATGTACCAAGATTGCTTATAAAACTATATTAATGGCCATTTGTGTAAGCATTTGTCAAAGCAGGCCTCAGATGAGCAATCGGACCACACGGATGGATTTAGAATGACGAACGGAGTCCAACGGACTGAAGATCGGCCAAATCCAACATCCGGAGCTCCTACAATGGGCCCAAGAAGTTCTGACCGTTGATCTGGAGATCAATGGCCCACATTGCGCGACGTCAGCCCCGCCCCACCGTGTGTCGCGCCCTCATCCAACCGAGATCAAATCTCGACCGTTGATCTTCGATCGAACGGCCGAGACTCGCGCGCCCGCCCGCTATCGCCGCGACAAAGCGCTGGCGTGGCGCAACGGTTAGCGCGCACGCCCGCACGCACGCGACGCGGGTTCGAGTCACGCGGAGTCGAAATTGAAGACGGGGGACGCGCGCAGAGAAATTGGGTTGCCCGATTAACAGTGGGCGGCCAAGATCTTGCCACGCGGCGCAACCACAGCTCACGGGCGTCCACGCACGCATGCACACCGGGTGATGACGCCTGCACACACGTGCGCCCGAGGCGCGATCCCAGCATAGCCGAGGAGGATTCTCAACCGTCCGATCTTTGATCGGACGGCTCTTGTTCAACAGCCGCGGATCGCGCAAGGAGAAGAAATGAGGCGAGCGGCTGACCAGCGGCTGGAGGGCTTCACCGACGCTTTTGGGAGTGGTTTTAGCGACGCTCTGTACGTCGCTAAAGCCCCTTCTTCTTTTAGGAAGCCCTTAACCATATTTAAACCCCCTCCAACCACTCATTCAAGGCATTCACTCCCCTTGCAACTACTCCAGCCCTCTCTTAGCTAGGTTTAGGCCCTCTTGTAATCGCCAGAGATGACGAGCCGTCGACGGAGCCTCCTCCACCGCCGTGGCTGCCTCATCGCTCTCCATACACACACACTCTCTCTCTTTTAAGCTTTCTATTACTTTTGTTGAAGCATGTATTTAATGTTGTAAGTCATGAACTACAAGTACATGATTAATGAAGTTATTTTCGGTTCAATTGTCACTTTAATTTCCATTCAAGTTGCATGATCAAACAATGACCTTTTTGACCCTAATCTCTCTCTATCTCTCTCTCGCTTTTCAAAATCGCATCCTTCGCAAGCAAAACCCCACACTTTCCGTGACAACAAGTGGTAAGCAAAAATCCAATTTTCACGCCTCCCTAAGACCGACACTCAAACTCACCTCCGTTTACTTATTTTAAAATCGACGTTGCAAGTGTGACTATAACGACACTCCTTAACACATACGCACAACGACACGTCATAGGCATGTACCTAGGGCAAACTGCGTGCGCGGAAGTGGGTGTGTTCGGGGGGTGTACAGAGTGTGCAGGGTGATGGATGGAGTAGGGGAATCGCTAGAGTGGAGTGAGGGGAAGCTTCTGGGCTTGTCGGCGAGGGGTGGAAAGGTCTGTTGAAGTGGGGCGATCTCACCAGAGATGGTGGCTGGAGGCGGAGCAGATGAAGGTGGTCGTGGCAGTCGAGGGGTTTAAAATATTAATTCAAGAAGGGAAAAGTGAGAGGAGAGTAAGGAGAAAATTTCTACCTACTTAGTCGACGAAGGGGGAGAGGGAGACTGCCCAACACGTGCCTGCCGGAGCTGAGGACGAAGGTGCCCAGGGGAGGAGCGATAACGACGAGGAAGAGATTTGAGGACGCCAGCTGGTGCGGCCTGGAGTAGGACAACGAGGCAGAGTGGGCTCTACTGCAGGTATGGCAGCAGAGCGATGAGGAGGAGGAGGAGAGTTCGTTGGAAGCTAGGGCAGTCTGACCGGAGAGAGAGGAGACGAAAGAGAGGGGTTTTCTCTGCCAAAAATAGCTTGGAGTGGACGGCAGCCCCTGCCGCTCCTTATAAAGGCACTGGCGCGGAGAGTGGCCCGAGGGAGCGACGTGCAAAGCTCGTAGGAGATGGTGACCCATGCCTTTGTGCGTTTGCACGAGAGGCATGGGTGGTTGCAGTACACAGGGGAGGGTCCTTGCGACAGAGGACGACGTAGGGAACCCCTCGTTCATTCCTGAGAACGGGCGCCATGCCCTGCGCGGTGCCATCCTCCGGTCAAGGTCGCTGAAGGTATGGCGCTGCTCAGAATGGCAGGGAGGATCGTTCTGCAAAGAACGAAGAGAAAGATAGGGGGCAATGTGTAAGGGTTTCAAAAGATAAGGGTCAAAAAGTAATTCAAGAGGACCAATTTGTAAAGTCGATCAAGATGGTCTTCTCTTAGGCCCAAATTTTCATACCAGCCTCATTTGAACCTAAGGAACTTAATGGTGAAATTTGATTTTAGGTTTGACCACGTTTGACCAATCAATTTGCGCAAAAACCCAAATTAAGTGATAAATTGGTCATGGTTCTCAATTTAGGTCAAAATAGGTTGCAAAGGCCAAATTAAAGGTTCTAAACCTTAGGGAATATTTTTCTATGAATTTTAGAGGGTTTAGTTGATTTTTATCCTACCTCGAACCTCTTGGATTAAAGCAGATTTGTTTTAGGGTTACAGAATGTCATTTAATTCCTAAAAGTTGCTATAACCCTTTTTAGATCAGATCATCCCACTTCCTTCCTTATTAAGCTTATTTGACCTGTTGACGTGCCGTAGTGCGTGTGTGTTAAGAGGTGTCGTTATAGTCGCACTTGATACGTCGGTTTTAAAAGAAGTAAATGGAGGTGAGTCCGAGTGTCGGTCTCAGGGAGGCATGTTAATCGGATTTTGTTTATCACTTGTTGTCACGAAAAAGGTGAAGTTTTGCTTGTGAAAGAGACGATTTTGAAAAGCGAGAGATAGAGAGAGAGTTTAGGGTTAGAAAGCTTTTGGTTTTGATCATGCACTTTGAACAGAAATTAAAATGGCGATTGAACGGAAAATAATTTCATTAAACATGCATTCATAGTTCATTGCTTACAACATTAAATACATGCTTTAACAAGAGTAAATGAAAGGTTAAAAGAGAGAGAGAGAGAGGTAGAGAGAGTGGAGAGCGACGAGGCAGCCACAGCGGTGGAGGAGGCTCCGTCGGCGGCTCGTCGTCTCCGACGATTATAAGAGTAACTAAAACTAGCTAGGAGAGGAGTGGAGTAGTTGCAAGTGGGAGAGCATATCTTGAATGGCGGTAGGAGGGGGTTTAAATAGAGTTAAGGGCTTCCTAAAAGAAGGAGGGGCTTTAGCGACATCCAGAGCGTCGCTAAAATCGCTTCCAAAAGCGTCGGTGTAGCCCTCTCGCCGCCGGTCAGCCACCCGCCCCGGTCTTCCTCTTCGCGTGATCCGTGGCCGCTGAACGAGAGCCGTCCGATCTTCGAGCCTTCTGCGCTCGCGCTAAGATCGCGCCTTAGGCACACGTGTGCGCGCGCGTTTCCTTCCAGCGTGCGTGTGCGTGTGGGCGCTCGTGCGCTGCGGTCGCGCCGCGTGGCGAGATCGTGGCCGCCCGCTGCTGATCGGGCAGCCCAATTTTTCTGCACCCTTCGCCCGCCTTCAAATCCCGCTCCTCGCGGCTCGAATGCGCGTTGCGGCGATACGGGCGTGCGCGTTAACCGTTGCGCCACGCCTGCGCTTTGTCGCGGCGACCGCAGGCGAGCGCGCGGATCTCGGCAATTCGATCGAAGATCAATGGCCGAGATTCGTCTTTGGCCGGCTTGAGGGTGTGCGAGCGGTGGGGGTGGGGCGACATGGCACTCTCTGGGCCGTTGATCTCCAGATCAATGGTTAAAACTTCTTGGGCCCATTGTGGGAGCTCCGGATGTTGGATTTGGCCGATCTTGAGTCCGTTGGACTCCGTTCGTCGTTCTGAATCCATCCGTGTGGTCCGATTGCTCATCTGAGGCCTGCTTTGACAAATTATTTACACAAATGGCCATTAATACAGTTTATAAGCAATCTTGGTACTTGATGCATGCAATGCTCCAATTCTACTTATGTTGTGCCTTTTATTCTAAAGATGGCCCATATTCAACCTAATTACTACCCCCTTGTGTTGTGTTATCATACCCCCATGCTTACTCCTTGCTAGTCCCTAGCAAGGTTTATTCTAGCCTTTATTTCCTTGGAGAATTCAAGAAGTAATTGCTTAGTGTTGAACGATTACGAAGCTACGCTAACGTGTTCGATTTTGGAAAACCTGTCGTTGTAGTTCGAAAGCGAAGGATTCGTGTTCAACAAATAAAATTTATACCGAAATTGAAATTCCGGGTCGAACACAGGGAGGCGAACGTTTGATTTAAAAACTTCGCGTTTCGTTTTTATTTTGTCACGAGAAATTCAATTTAAACTATCTAAGTATCTACAGCAAAATAGAAGAGAGAGAGAGAGTAAGAGAGAAAAAAGAATATTACACAGAAAAATCAAAATGAGATGTAGAATAAACAAGGAATTTTTGCATTGAAGTGATTGTTCATTACAACTAGAAAGCATAAAATAATTACTCTAGAAAGCGATAAATTTACTCTAGAAAGCATTAAAAGAATGGAGAGAGAAATGTCCTCCTTGACGATTGCTTGGAGGACGAGTAGATTAATCTAGAAAGCAGTAAATCTATACTAGAAAGCGGTAAAAAGAAAAGGGAGAGAGAAATCCTCCTCGACGGTTGCTTGGAGGATGAGCCGGACGGGACGATGCCTGGACGAAGGAGAACGAAGAGGGACGAAGGAGGACGAAGCAGAAGAACGAGAACGAAGCAGCACGCCGTCGTCGTCGCGGGATCCACTTCCGAAGGGGGACGAAAATTTGGACTTTATCTCGCGAGAAGCATCCCGGGTGTGGGACAAGCTTCTCTTGAGCTTTGGAGAGGTAGAGAGGAGAAGGAAGGGATGAAAATTTCGTATGGAGGGGGTCTCCTTTTATAGTTGCAAGGAGTGGGGGCAAAATGGACATTACATCTTCAAAATAATAAATAAGGGGTCTTTAGTGACGGATAAAACCGTCGCTAAAGCCCCGACGTCGCCGTCGCCGCCGCGCCCACGCGCGCCCGCTCGGCTGCCCGCGCGCGTAACGCCTACGCACGTCCGCGTAGTCTCAGTCGTCCGATCGCGTCTGCGCCCGCTGCGTAGCACGCCCGCCCGCGTGCGATCGCGCGTTACGCCCGGCGTCCAATCGCGCGTCGTCCTGATTGAGCGCGCGCAGCCGTTGGATCTTCATCTGACGCTCGTCCGCGCCCGCTCGCCCGCGCCTTCCACCCCCTCACCGCGGCTCGAACCCGCGACCTCTACTTCGCCCGCAGCTGCGTCGCCGCTGCACTACGCGGACGAAATGGTCGCGCGGACGCTTTTAGGCGCGAGCGACCGCAGCCGTTGGATCGAGATCCAACGGCGGAGAGGAGATGGTGCGCGGTCTTCACAAGACGCGTGCGGTCGATTGGGCGGCTGAGATGGCGCCACGTGGCGCCATCTTGGTCGTCCATCTTCTGGAAGTTGTAGATGGTGCCACGATGTCGGATTGACTCGATTTTTGTGTCGTTGGGCTGCGATCGTCGATCCGAATTCATCCGTGTGGTCGGATTTGCCATCTGAAGTGTGGATTTACACCATCCTGGCCCTTGGTCTTCTAGGGTTCCCCGGTCTCTATCTGATGCTACGGATACCTGATTAGGGCGATCTTGGAGTTGTTGAACTCCAATCGTCGCCCTGATCATATCCATACGGTTGGATCTTTGATCCGAGGTCCCGATAAAATATTTGCCCTGTCCAAGCACATAAAAGGAGACAATTAACCTCCATTTTATTCAAACTACTCTAAATGCAAGATGATGCATGTAATGCAATATTTATATCATGAAATGCAATCCTATGCTTAAGAACATGCATAAATAGACATTTTAAGTAGTGTAAATGTGTTTACATCATACCCCCATGCCTATCTTTTGCTAGTCCCTAGCAAAAACTATATGCTATTTATAAAAGAATTAGGTTAGATTATTTGGACCTGAGTCACTTTCAATCATTAAGAAATTGTCTACTTAGGAACAGAACTTTCAAAGACATAACAGTGCCCGGGTATCTGCCAAAATGCAAACCGCCTCAAGCCCTCGCCTTATTCAAAGAAAAATTTCTTTTTCTCTTTTTACTCTTTTCTAATTTTTTTTTTTTTTTTTGAATTTTCAAATTTTAGGGTTCAAGAGTGGCTTTCTACGACCATTCAACTCACCCAAGATTTGATGAGGATCCTAAGTTTTAAGCATCTTATTGTGATTGTGATAGACTCGTTGACCGGCAATTAGAACGGACTTCGGATTTCTACGCCTCTAGGTGACCTCAAAAAGAATTCTGCCTAAAGGTGTATCTTTACAACTGGTAGCTTTCTCCCTACTTTTATTTTTTAACGGGGTCAACACAAGGGTGAATCCAGTGTATATCTCCCCGGTTTATTCTACTTCTCCGCTTCTTCCTAAGTGTTTTGGGAATTTTCAGTGCATTTTCTGAGCTGGGTTCTGGACAACCGGTCGATGAGCTGTTACCACCGACAACTTGCCAGCCATACTCGTGCGGCGAAGTGTGGCTTATTTCTTTTTGTTCTTTTCTCCTTTTTGATTTTTTTTTTTTTTTAAGTAGGTGGCTTCCCTGGTCTAAGATTTACCTAAAGGCAGCAAAAAGAGAAAGGTCCAGTGACTGGGCTCTGAACAACCTACCTATGGGCTGTTACCCACGATAACTTGCCAGCCATATCACCCTAGAAGGTTCATTAGCTACCCAATTTCCATTAAAATCGCCAAACAACGAGTCAGTGCAAAGAAAGTGTGTAGATGCTTAAAACTCAAAATTCCCTTAAATAAGAGGGCGGGTTGACAAGTCGTGTACTTATCACCCAAACTTATTTATTCCAATTATAATAAAATTCAGGTTGGCGAGAACTCGAAAAACAAATCCACATTTTAGTGGATACATAGGCTGATTAAGTCTAAAGACCTGAAGGGTCTTTGTGTTCAAACCATAATATAGTATTTCTTAAGATCGAAAATTTTCTTAAACCCAAATTCTCTTTCCTAATTTTGATTTTTTTTTTATTATAAAATAAAACAAATCTACGGAGTTGACGAATGAATTCAAAGATAAATATCCACCCCCCCATGCCTATCTAATGCAATGTCCTCATTGTATTAAAAAGACATAAAACAGAGTGGAAAAGCATAGAAAGTACCTGAATTGCGTGAATATCAGGTCCGCTCCAAGATGAAAACAAAAAAGAACTGTATAAGTGCTGAGTTTAGTGCCTTCAGCTAGGCACACTATACAAAAAAAAGAAATGAAGAATTCACATGTGCAGGTCAGAATTAGAATGAACAGAAGAATCCTCCGACCTGTCAGCAGAGGTCCACAGATGTGGCCCAGATTGTGGTGCAGACCCACACCCCATAATCGAGAATATCTTAGGTTCTGGATAAAAATTACCCAAGACCTAAAATCAGAATGTAAGCGGGATCGGGCCTGCGATTTCTGAGGATGCAACCCAAGACCAAAAAGTCGGGTTACAGAAAATTGAAGCTCAAAAGGATAATCGTTGATTGTGTGCTTGAGTTGAACATCCTCGAAACAAATGTCGTAAGGGTTCTGATTTGATGGTTTCAGCTTAAAAGGAACCCTTCGACTCAATCTTCCATTTCCTCCAAAATTAACTTCCCAAATCAGAACTTCCCCGCTCCTATCCTCCTCATTAAGTGTATCAAATTCCAGGACCTCTTGTATATTCATCACCCCGTCTGAAATCTCCAAGTCTAGATGATGTGGCAAAATCAAAATTGACTTGGGTCTAATTATCTCAAAATTAGAATCATCAATAAGCTCAACAGGGTGTAACTGATAATCAGGGCATTGAACTGATTCTTCCAGAAAATGCGATTCTGGATCCGTAATGTGTGCCCTAATAAGATCAGTTTCCTCAGTTATTGGGCTACCAAATGATCTATCAGATTCCTCAGGCCCAATCGTCTCACAAAAATCGTGTTCTGAAAACTCGTGTGAGACTTTGCAACTTGAATCTTCACCATCAAAGAAATCAGGATCCGTATCAATGTATGTCCCAAAATCAGTTGTCACTTTGTGTTCCCAGGAGACATACGTTTTCTCGTAACCTGGCTCAGGGATCTCAGGTGAAGAAATCAGATCATCCTTAATTGGTTGCTTTAATTCAATCTGGTCAGCCTCGTAATACGTGTTCCCCCAACAGGTGCCTGAGCGGGTTCTGTCTTTGGCTTTCCTGAAGAGGGTTCATCCTGGGAATCATCCCAAGATTGAACCAAAGCAACCACGAACCTCATCCTCAATTTCGCCAATTTCCCAAGTAGAAACTCACCCGGGTTCTTATCATTAACGTCCTGGAGCCAATCCAACAAAGACTTGTTTAAATCATCAATCATTTCAATCAAGGGCTCCAATCTCTCAATGCAAGGTATTGGCTGAACTTCTAAAGATTGTATGATATTTCTCAAGTTAGCCAGAACCTTATCTTGAACCTGATTAACCTGAACCAAATGAGTTGGTTCAGGATTGGGCGGGTTTGACATCAAAGCAGAGGAATTAACGAATTGAGATTCGTTATACCCTTCCTGAAAATAGGTCATTTCAGAATGTTCAAAGGATGGTGATGACCTAAAGGCAGTGAAATCAGAGGATGGGTAAGGATTAGTGTATCCTTCTTGATTGTAGATCGCATTAGGTTGTTCATGAAAGGAGGACGATCTATAATCGATGCAACTCTGAGAAGGATAGAATTGAGAATCAAAGTGTTCAGGGTTAGACCCTAAACACGGGGGTCCGGAATTGTATCCCCAATCCGAATTATCCCAACTAACTGATGGTCGATTACAATACGAGTTGGGATAATCGTCATGTTGAGGATAATTTACAACAGGAGGGAAAGAGCGGGAATGCGTCAAATATGTGGAAGGATTCATGATACACGGGAGGAAGAAAGGTGCCCTGTAATACAAACAATCAAACCTGTCCTTAAATATGTTAGCCTAAAGACCTACAGACTCTCAAAACCCATCTTGAGATAAAGGAACGATTTGATCTACTTCCGTCTGTTCAATCCAACCAGTTAGAAGGAGGGACTGGGGAGAAGGTTCTTCCTTCGGCTTACGCCTCCGGTTCCTAGTGTACCCCCCAGCCGCGATCGTTTGGCTCTGCTCCCCTAGCTAGACATCAGATTGAATAGTAGAAACAGACTAATCGAAAATAATCTCGTTCTGGGTTCTGAAGAGCGAGTCCAATCCTTAAGGCCAACGTCTACTTTGTTTTATTTAGGGCTAGGTTTGAATGTGCTTTGGAATGTGATGGGCCCTTTAAATGGGTTGTGCCCTTAATGATTGATTGATTTGTGTGTGAGTGCACAACCAGTGGTTTTCAAGCAAGATTGTTTTTGATGTGGTGAATTTTAAGATTCAAATCTTGCTTAGTAGCTTTTAGGATTCAACTTTAGGTGTTTTCAATCAAGTTTCATTGGCACACCAGGTTTTGCAAGCACAGGTGAAGATATTTTCCTTTAAAGTTTAAAAAGAATGTGGAGTGCCTGGTAAATCCCCAAGAGTTGAACCTAATTGGCAGCTACTTGATGAGTTGATTTTATTTGAAGTGGTGCAGCCCAAACAACTCAAACTGGCCTGATGCACCACTTAATTAGGCACACAAATGATTACCTAATCTGATTTCTACTCAATTATGTGTTTGGATGTGTGTACCAGCTCCTAAGATCGGTTTACCGGTTGAGTTAGAAAATCAGATGAGGTTGTGTACCTCTGTGAGATTTTTTTTATTTTTTTTCTTTTTTTTTTTTTAATGTGGGGGTTGGAGTGAGTATGGATGTCAAACAACAAAACAATCTGACCTTAGAGTTTATAAGAACACCTAGGTTGATTGATGTTTGAATTATTATATGATGAAATGAAATCTAATGGGTGGGAGGTGGGGGATAACTTACAAAACCTTCCACAGCACTTTACTCCGATCTACCGCTTTTGCCTGTCTCAAAAGAGTACCTGCAATTACAATAAGAAAGGAAAAAAAAGTGAGGTAAATGATTTGTAAGTTACAAAATGCGAAGAGAAATCAAAGAGCGTTGCCTCCCCGGCAACGGCGCCAAAATGTTGAACGTTTACGAAGCTACGCTAACGTGTTCGGTTTTGGAAAACCTGTCGTTGTAGTTCGAAAGCGAAGGATTCGTGTTCAACAAATAAAATTTATACCGAAATTAAAATTCCGGGTCGAACACAGGGAGGCAAACGTTTGATTTAAAAACTTCACGTTTCGTTTTTATTTTGTCACGAGAAATTCAATTTAAACTATCTAAGTATCTACAGCAAAATAGAAGAGAGAGAGAGAGTAAGAGAGAAAAAAGAATATTACACAGAAAAATCAAAATGAGATGTAGAATAAACAAGGAATTTTTGCATTGAAGTGATTGTTCATTACAACTAGAAAGCATAAAATAATTACTCTAGAAAGCGATAAATTTACTCTAGAAAGCATTAAAAGAATGGAGAGAGAAATGTCCTCCTCGACGATTGCTTGGAGGACGAGTAGATTAATCTAGAAAGCAGTAAATCTATGCTAGAAAGCAGTAAAAAGAATAGGGAGAGAGAAATCCTCCTCGACGGTTGCTTGGAGGACGAGCCGGACGGGACGATGCCTGGACGAAGGAGAACGAAGAGGGACGAAGGAGGACGAAGCAGAAGAACGAGAACGAAGCAGCACGCCGTCGTCGTCGCGGGATCCACTTCCGAAGGGGGACGAAAATTTGGACTTTATCTCGCGAGAAGCATCCCGGGTGTGGGACAAGCTTCTCTTGAGCTTTGGAGAGGTAGAGAGAAGGAAGGGATGAAAATTTCGTATGGAGGGGGTCTCTTTTTATAGTTGCAAGGAGTGGGGGCAAAATGGACATTACATCTTCAAAATAATAAATAAGGGGTCTTTAGTGACGGATAAAACCGTCGCTAAAGCCCCGACGTCGCCGTTGCCGCCGCGCCCACGCGTGCCCGCTCAGCTATCGCGTCCGCGCCCGCTGCGTAGCACGCCCGCCCGCGTGCGATCGCGCATTACGCTTGGCATCCAATCGCGCGTCGTCCTGATTGAGCGCACGCAGCCATTGGATCTTCATCTGACGCTCGTCCACGCCTGCTCGCCCGCGCCTTCCACCCCCTCACCGCGGCTCAAACCCGCGACCTCCGCTTCGCCCGCAGCTGCGTCGCCGCTGTGCTACGCGGACGAAATGGTCGCGCAGACGCTTTTAAGCGCGAGCGACCGCAGCCGTTGGATCGAGATCCAACGGCGGAGAGGAGACGGTGCGCGGTCTTCACAAGACGCATGCGGCCGATTGGGCGGCTGAGATGGCGCCACGTGGCGCCATCTTGGCCGTCCATCTTCTGGAAGTTGTAGATGGTGCCACGAATGTCGGATTGACTCGATTTTTGTGTCGTTGGCCTGCGATCGTCGATCCGAATTCATCCGTGTGGTCGGATTTGCCATCTGAAGTGCAGATTTACACCATCCTGGCCCTTGATCTTCTAGGGTTCCCCGATCTCTATCTGATGCTACGGATGCCTAATTAGGGCGATCTTGGAGTCGTTGAACTCCAATCGTCGCCCTGATCATATCCATACGGTTGGATCTTTGATCCGAGGTTCCGATAAAATATTTGCCCCGTCCAAGCACATAAAAGGAGACAATTAACCTCCATTTTATTCAAACTACTCTAAATGCAAGATGATGCATGTAATGCAATATTTATATCATGAAATGCAATCCTATGCTTAAGAACATGCATAAATAGACATTTTAAGTAGTGTAAATGTGTTTACATCACTTAGGCACTTCGTTACTTGTCAATAAGAGGAAATATACGAAGATCTTAATCTACAAAGACTAAGAAGCGCCCGAGTGTCTGCCAAAATACGAATTGCCCGAATCCTTGCTTTAATGTACATATGTATACGTATGTATATTTTCTTAGAATTTTTTTCGGAATTCAGTGTAGGTTGGTAACTTTTTACGGCTACCCAACCCACCCAAAACTCGGTCAAAACCCTAAGTGCTAAGCATCTTGGTGTGAATGTTGTGATAGACTCACTTAACGGTAATTGAGACAGACTTCGAGTTTCTACGCCTCTAGGTGACCGAAAAAGAAAATATTTTTGCCTGAAGGTGTATTTGTTCGATTGGTAGCTTTCTCCTTACGTTCGTTTTACTTGGGGTCAACACAAGGATTTTCCAGTGTATATCTCCCCGGCTTATACTACTTCCCCGCTTCTTCCTTAGGTGTTTTGGTCTTTTTTGTGCAATTATTAAGCTGAGCGCTGGACAACCGACCAATGGGCTGTTACCCACGATCACTTGCCAGCCATACTTGTGCGGTGAAGTGTGGTTTATTTTCTTTTCTTCTTTTTCCCCCTCTATTTATTATTATTTTTTTTTTTCGTAGGTGGCTTCCCTGATCTCAAATGTACCTAGAGGCAGCGAAAAAGAAATGGCCTGTGGCTGGGTTCTAGACAACCTGCCAATGGACTGTTACCCACGACAACTTACTAGCCATACCACCCTAGAGAGTTCATTAGCTACCCAATTTCTGTCAAAATCTCTAAAAAGTGAGTCTGTGCAAAAATGTGTGTAGATGCTTAGACTCAAAGTTTTCCTGAGTTAGAGGGTGAGCTGATAAGTCGTATACTTATTACCTTATTTAGTAGGTGGATTAGAATAGCTTAAAGTTGCAAGGATTCGCCGCTAAATCCATATTTTAACGGACACCAGGGCTGATTAAGCCTGAAGCCTGAAAAGTCTAAGTATTTAAGTTCTTTTTGTATTATTTCCCACTATTGACAAGTTTCTAATGCCTAAGTTTTCTTCCTAAATTCATTTTTTCATTTTTTTTTCTTTTTTCTTAATTATTTATTCAGACTGATTAATTGAACTCAGGATTATGCAATTTATCACCCCCTCATGCTTAAGTTGGACAATGTCCTCATTGGCAGATTCATGGATACAGCAGGGTTCAAAAAGATAGTACCTGAGTGACGTAAACTACCAGATCAGTCTGAATCTGCTGGGTAGCCTCCTAGGAAGCGCTGAGTTTAACTCCTCCAGCTGGGCGGTGCACAAATAGGAATGGTTTGGGTCAAGGAGATATGTTCAAAATTAATCAAACCTAAAATCAGAAGTCCACAGATGCGAATAAGGTTGTGGTGGAGTCCCATTCCTAAGGGGCGGGAATTCTGTATCATGCATGCCCGTGTCAGAACCTCTCTTAGTTTGCGGGCATGCAAACAAGTTGTTGTGGATGAACGCACCCCAAATATGACACGCTAGACACTAAAGATGTAGGTTTTATATTCAGCTTGTGTCCCCATAAAATTGTAATCCATCGAAAATGTATCAATTCCAGTGCATTCGGGTTGCGGGATTCTTATTCTGGTAGGGCAGGTAACAAAGTCCAGAGTTTCATACTGAGCCCTACAACCAAGCATGAGGCCTCTCTCCAAAGACGAATCCATCTCTCCTGCAACTATGGTTTCATTGCTCATTTCCTCCAAGCCCTTGATCTCAAGAATATTTTCTTCAACCTCCTCTATATCAGATTCACTGTTTGGGATTACATTAGAGGTAGGGTCAATTTCATCCTCTAGATCATAATTTCATCCTCTAGATCATATTCTTTCTCTCGGCCCTCCTCCAAATTTGTGATGGGGATTCTAACCGATTCATAATCAATTTCTTTGAAATTGTAACTCCATTCTCCATCTCCGACGTTGGCTGCTACTCCCACCGGATTACTTGTCTTGGGCCGATTAGATTCAAATTCCAAGGTCTCTCCCCTCACCTTCTCAGTTTCCTCCTGATGTTTGTTCTCAATCTCCCCAAATTGTGTTCCAAGGAATCCTTACTGTCTTTATCCACTGAGATGTCCAACTCCTGAGGGGTATCAATGGTGGACTGAACCAAATCAGGATGATTGGGTGTAGTCCAATTGATCATGGTAGGTCCTTGCTTTATGAATTCCATGAATGGCGTTGTGTGCAACAGCTTTCTTTGGCCTTCTTCCCCCAATTGTTGGAACAACTCCAACATGGCATGTTACCCTTTAACCAATTCTTGATTCTATCTGTGTAGTTCTAACTGGAGGTTATCAAGAATTGACGTGGTGTCATTTGGTGTCCTTTGGATTTCCTCCTTGAAATCCAGGTTAAGAGAGTATGGTTGAGGTTGTGGATCAGAATCCATATTGGTGTTTAGGTTCTTGGGTGGGTCCTCTATTCTATCATGTTCAGGGTCCAGTTCTTCAAGAGGAACCATTCTCTGTTTGGTCCTACTCCAGAATAGTTGAGGTTCTAAGTCCTCCTCCCAGTCAGATTCTTCATCAGGGGACCAAATCAAAGGTTGATGATCCTAGGCTTGCCTAGATTTTTGATCATTTTCTGATTTCCATTTGTCTAGAGCTCCTTCTAATCCAAAGGTCAAGTAGGCAAGGTTGTTGAATTCAGATGACCTTTCTTGGTTATTATCCTGAGATGGGTAGGGTTCTTGGTGTTCTCCTAAAGTGTAGGTCCTATCACAGTAGAGCGGGTCGGACCTAAATGAGGAGGCATCGTGAGGACAATCGAGATATGGAGCCCCATGATTTGAATCGTACCCTTGGGTGGCTATGTTGGTTGTATTCCAATAAGAGGTTGGTGCGGTTTGGTCATAGTTGGGCCAAGAGGGATATTCAAGGTTGTACCCCCAACTTGGTGGTTGGTTAGCCCAAGTAGGCTGTGGGTATGGTCCACTTGGGTTAGCATACAAATCCTGTTGGGGGTAGTTTGGGTAAGATGGATAGGCATTGAAATCCATGGTTTGGAAGAAATGGAGGGATGTGGGAAGAACAGATGCGAGAGTTGTGTCCTCAACCAAGCAAACAAGCCTAGTCCTTATGGTGTATTCCTTAGAAGACCTAGAAATCTCACAAAGGTTGATTAAGTCCGTAAGCACTGGACTCCCCTTCCCGAGGTTAATCTGGCCAGGTTGATTACGAGGGGATTGCAGGGAAGGTTCTTCCTTTGGCTTGTGCCTCCGGTTCCATAGACCCCACAACCGCAGCTGTTTGACACTGCCCCGCAGCCTAGTCACCAGATTCTACCAAGGGAATGAAAGCCAAGTGCCTAGCGAGCAAAACCTCACCTTTTGAGACTTAACTCAGTCCTGCCTAGGGCACGTCTACTCATTTTTAAAGGGATAGGATAGTACTTGTGCTTACGGTGATGTGATGAGGCGTTGATTGGGGTGGTGCCTCTTAATTTTCCACTTTCAAAGTGTGTGCTTCTAGCAAAACATGATTTTCAAGCAAGGATTTGTTAGGATGTGGTGTCTTTTAGTGTTTCATCCTTACTTTAGTACTTTTTAGGGTTGACGTGTCTTAATGTTTTCAAACAAGTTTCAGTGGGCACGTCAAGTTCTGCACACAATTTGATGAAAGTAGATTTCCATTTTATTCTGTAGAGGCTCTAAAACCCTAGTGTACTCATCCTAATGATCATGCAGCTTCTATTAGATGAGTCAGTTTTAGGGTTGAGTGGTGCGACCCAGGTCAACTCATGGTGGCTTCGCAAACACCACTCAAGAAAGAAAAGAACACTCCAAGAATTTATTCAGCATATTAGAGTGTACATTTTTTTTTTGTAGGGTGATGTGTTAAGAATGTGGGTCAAGCAATCATTCACCACGCCAATTTTTTTCAATTTTTTTTTTATAATTTTTTTTTGCTTTTTCACGCAAGCAAACAATGAGAGAGAGATTGCTCACTTTCGGTCCTCGAGGCGCCTACTCCCTTGCTACCGTCGGATGCGTCGCTTCGCCGTCCATGCGTCGAATTCCTGCAATCGTCAAGTAAAAAGGAAAATAGGGCATTAGACGATGTGAGAATGAGTGTGGAATGGAGGTGATAAAACAAATCCATTGCCTCCCCAGCAACGGCGCCAAAAACTGACGTGCCGTAGTGCTTGTGTGTTCAAAGGTGTCGTTATAGTCGCACTTGATACGTCGGTTTTAAAAGAAGTAAACGAAGGTGAGTCCGAGTGTCGGTCTCAGGGAGGCGTGGAAATCGGATTTTGTTTATCACTTGTTGTCACGAAAAAGGTGGATTTTTGCTTGCGAAAGAGACGATTTTGAAAAGCGAGAGATAGAGAGAGAGTTTAGGGTTAGAAAGCTCTTGGTTTTGATCATGCCCTTTGAACAGAAATTAAAATGGCGATTGAACGGAAAATAATTTCATTAAACATGCATTCATAGTTCATAGCTTACAACATTAAATACATGCTTTAACAAGAGTAAATGAAAGGTTAAAAGAGAGAGAGAGAGAGGTAGAGAGAGAGGAGAGAGACGAGGAAGCCACGGTGGTGGAGGAGGCTCCGTCGGCGGCTCGTCGTCTCCGGCTATTACGAGAGAGCCTAAAACTAGCTAAGAGAGGAGTGGAGTAGTTGCAAGTGGGAGAGCATATCTTGAATGGTGGTAGGAGGGGGTTTAAATAGAGTTAAGGGATTCCTAAAAGAAGAAGGGGCTTTAGCAACATCCAGAGCGTCGCTAAAACCGCTTCCAAAAGCGTCGGTGTAGCCCTCTCACCGCCGGTCAGCCGCCCGCCCCGGTCTTTCTCTTCGCGCGATCCGTGGCCGCTGAACGAGAGCCGTCCGATCGAAGATCGGACGGCTGAGAGCCTTCTGCGCGCGCGCTAAGATCGCGCCTTAGGCGCGCGTGTGCGTGCGTGTTTCCGCCTGGCGTGCGTGCGCGTGTGGGCACTCGTGCGCTGCGGTCGCGCCGCGTGGCGAGATCGTGGCCGCCCGCTGCTGATCGGGCGGCCCAATTTTTTCGCGCCCTTCGCCCACCTTCAAATCCCGCTCCTCGCGGCTCGAACGCGCGTCGCGGCGATGCGGGCGTGCGCGCTAACCGTTGCGCCACGCCCGCGCTTTGTCGCGGCGACCGCGGGCGAGCGCGCGGATCTCGACCGTTCGATCGAAGATCAACGGTCGAGATTCGTCTTTGGCCTGCTTGAGGGTGTGCGAGCGGTGGGGGCGGGGCGACATGGCGCTCTCTGGGCCGTTGATCTCCAGATCAACGGTCAGAACTTCTTGGGCCCATTGTGGGAGCTCCGGATGTTGGATTTGGCCAATCTTGAGTCCGTTGGACTCCGTTCGTCGTTCTGAATCCATCAGTGTAGTCCGATTGCTCATCTGAGGCCTGCTTTGACAAATGCTTTACACAAATGGCCATTAATACAGTTTATAAGCAATCTTGGTACTTGATGCATGCAATGCTCCTATTCTACTTATGTTGTGCCTTTTATTCTAAAGATGGGCCATATTCAACCTAATTACTACCCCCTTGTGTGGTGTTATCACCTGTGTTTACCCCTTAGATACCCTGTTTGTGTACTGCATTGGTAAAATTACAGTTTTACCCCTTATGATTTATTTTATTCTTTGATTGAGAGTTTTCTGAATTAGGCCTCTCTTTAGGTTTTGTAGGAGCTTTTTCACACTTATTTAGATCAAATTGTGCTAGTTAAGGTTCATGATGAGGCTCTCATCAACGTACATTGTACCAGAGAGAGCTTCTAGTGTAGGGAGAGAGCAAGCCACCCCACGGGGCCTAGGGTTTAGCTAGCCACCTTACACCGACTTGTTAGGCCCACTGGGAAAATCGGGGTAGTCAGGCGAGGGCGTGCGGACTGTGGAGGGGCGAGACCCCTGTTTGGTTCTTAGGGCTAGACCCCTGTTACTGAGAGGGCTAGGCCCTATACTGGTCCATGTTGTACTTGGGCGCACCCGCTAACGGAAACGACTGACCGCGTGCCAGTGCAGGGTAGCTACCCGTGCATTTATCGCACATGCCGTAGTCACCGTTACATCTGTCTGTGACCTTAGGGTGGTTGACTGGGTGTAGGACCACCACAGGGAACTCTCTCGGCCAGGAGAGCACCACGTGCGACTTTTACTCTTCGGAAAAGACTACAATTAAGATCTTTCCCACGAGGAACATTTAAGATCAAGAAAGAGATCTGATAAATAAACTGAGTGAAGAGGAATAAATTGTTAAATAAAGTAATTGGAATAAACAGCTACCTGTTTACTTTCACTACTTTAGTTAGTTGGTTGCCACTCTACTCAGCGTTAGCTGACTTTGTGTACTCATAACCCTTTTCAGGTCCAGGTGTTGAGCAACCCAAGTCTACGATTGCAGAGGGTGCTGGGCCTAGTAGAACCCAGTAGCAGTAGCTTTCTTTTGTAGTACCTTTTTGTGATAGTGAGTTCAGACTCTTGTACTTTACATTCTGTACCTTTACATTTCTGTACTTTTATGTTCCTGTACCTTGTTACTTTCTATTGTTGTGGTGGTGATATGTACTGTAGCAGCTTTTACTTCTTTACTGTTGTAGCTTTTTACTGTTAGTTGCTTAGCATAGTGAATGTGGTTTACTTTCCTGCTTTTTGGTTATTTCTTGTTGGACGACTAGGTCTTGAGATCAGTCGAGTCAGGCTGGTCTCATGTCCTGTAGGGATTCGGAAACTGGGTCATAACACGAACGTGCCGGGCCCGAGGTGCCAGTTGACCAGCCACTTCTCCTGGGCGTTCAGGCCCAGGACCTCACTTAGTTGATACGAGACATAGTATGAGAGGAGCTCCACCCGCCTCCACGGGCGCCTCTCCCTGGAGACATGGAGGGGGAGTCCTTTATGGGGCCGAGAGACCAGTGCAGTGCTGGACGAGGGGGAGGGGGTGGTCCTCCACGGCCCCCACCGCACTCTGACACTTCTGAGCACAAGCCCTCCCTGCCTGGAGGCGTGCCCGTTCCCCCACTACAGCTACACTACGAGCTTTTCAGACAGTTTCGGAAGCTGAAGCCCCCCCTCTTTCAAGGGGGATGAGGACTCGTCTGAGGCAGAGAACTGGCTGGAGTAGATTGAGAAGGTATTTGACACCCTTCGCCCCTCTGTGGAGTGCAGCGTGGCCTTTGCCACGTACCAGTTGGAGAGTGCGGCACATAGGTGGTGGAGGGCAGTCAGAGGCCAGGAGAGGGGAGAGCCAACGTGGGACAAGTTTGTGACCCTCTTCTGCAAGCAGTACTTCTCGCAAACTTGGCAGGACTAGAGGAGGCGGGAATTCTACAGTCTCTGCCAAGGGACAATGACTGTTAGCGCATATTGCACGCGCTTCCTAGAGCTATCACGTTTTGCTGTGAGGAATGCCTGTGGAGGTTCACTAAGGGGCTCCGGCCTACCATTCGAGGGCATGTCAAACCCCTGAAGCTACCCACCTTCTCGAGAGTGGTGGAGGCAGCTATAACGTACGAGGAGACCAACCCGGCCGCACAAGACACCGACAGGAGATGGAAGAGGCCCTACCAGCCAGAGTACTCACAGGGCCGACGAGAGAGGAGGCATGCGAAACCCGCAGGAGAGCCATCTCATTTTGTGGGGCCGCCAGTGGCCTTTGGGAGCCCCCGATAGGGGCCAGCTATCAGCACTGGACCCCCACCAAGCCGTTAGTAGCAACCTACCGAGGGAGGGAGTCGAGTCCCCCTTTGCTACCAGTGTGGCCAGTCGGGCAACATCAGGTGGGACTACCTGTCTAGGGCTGGAGCGCAGCAGATGCTCCCCGCACTGAACGCTGGAGGCTGAGTAGGTGGTTGTGGTTCCCAGGCGCGTGGGGGAGGACAGCAGTCTTGGGGAGGGTACCGACCGGCGGCTACCCGTCCGACACAAAGTGTGGCTGCTTCTTCTGCATCGAGAGCTAAGGGACGTATCAACGCCCTGACACACAGAGATGCCAGGGCATCAGGTTCAGTGGCGGCAGGTATGGTTACTGTTTCCGGTGGATTAGATTACATACTTTTTTATTTCAACGCCACGCACTCGTTTGTTGCTGCGAGTTTTGCTGTCAGTTTGGGATAGGACTACGTGTTGTTAGAGGATCCGTTTGTGATCAGAGGTCCGGGTGGTCAGCTATTTGTAGCTGAGGAGGTCTACACAGACTGTGAGGTCAATGTTAGGGGACACAGCCTCCCCGTTGACCTGATCATGATACTGAAGGAGGATTTTTGCGTGATTCTGGGGATGGATTGGCTGTCCACTTACCACGCTTTGGTGGACTGTTTTAAGAGGAAGATCATCTTCTCCATACCGGAGATGCCTTCTTTTGATTTTCACGGACAACCGGTGGACGGAGATTTCAGGTGCATTTCTGCACTTCGGGAGGCAAGACTTTTAGGCCAGGGGTGTGAGGGCTTTCTAGCTTGTGTAGTGGCAGAGCCTAGCCCCGTGGTAGACTTTCAGAGCATCCCAGTGGTCAGAGAGTACCCCGACGTGTTTCCATAGGAGTTTCCAGGACTACCGCCTGAGTGTGAGATCGAGTTTGAGATCTCACTGGTACCAGGGACCAGCCCCATTTCTATGGCACCGTACAGGATGGCACCACTTGAGCTATGAGAGCTCAAGTCATAGCTACAGGACTTGGAGAAGGGCTTTGTGAGGCCTAGTGCATCCCCGTGGGGAGCCCCGGTGCTATTTGTGAAGAAGAAGGATGGTACCCTACGCCTTTGTGTTGACTACAGACAGCTGAATAGGGTCACCATCAAGAACAGGTATCTGCTGTCGAGGATTGGTGATTTGTTTAATCAGTTAGAGGTGCCACGGTCTTCTCCAAGATACATCTGAGATCAGGCTACCACCAGTTGAGGATCAGGGGGACCGATGTCTCCAAGACAGCTTTCCGCACCCGGTACGGACACTACAATTTTTTTGTCATGCCGTTTGGGCTGACCAATGCCCCAGCTGCCTTCATGGATTTAATGAACCGGGTGTTCAGACCATATCTGGATCAGTTTATGGTGGTGTTTATTGATGACGTGCTCGTTTACTTGCGGGATCATGCACAACACAGGTAGCATTTGCGGATGGTACTGGACACTTTGAGATGGCGCAGGCTGTATGCCAAATACAGTAAGTGCGAGTTTTGGTTGAGGCAGGTGACCTTCTTAGGTCATGTGATTTCAGGGGATGGCTTGGATGTGGATCCAGCCAAGGTAGAGGCAGTACTCAGGTGGGAGAGGCCACGTACTGTGACAGAGATACACAGTTTCTTGGGACTAGCAAGTTACTACCGATGGTTTATCAGGGGTTTCTCGCAGATTGCGCGTCCTATGACTCAATTGACCCAGAAGGACGTGCCCTTTGCTTGGACAGACACTTGTGAGGCGTGTTTTCAGGAGTTGAAGGAGAGGCTAACTTCGACTCCTGTGCTTACCATCTCAGATAGTAGTGGCGATTTTGTTGTCTACACGGATGCTTTGTTGCAGGGGTTAGGGGGTGCAATGAAGCACGTTGTGACTTACGCTTCGCGGCAACTGAAGCCCCATGAGCATAGTTACCCTACCCATGACTTAGAGCTGGCAGTTGTTGTCTTCACGCTAAAGACATGAAAGCATTACCTTTACAGTGAAACCTTTGAGATTTTTAGGGATCATAAGAGCCTTAGGTATTTGTTTGATCAGAAGGAGCTTAACATGAGATAGCGATGTTGGTTAGAGCTCCTGAAGGACCATGACTGCAGCATCTCCTACAATCTGGGGAAGGCCAACGTGGTGGCTGACACCTTGAGTTGGAAGGCGTCTGCCCACTTGGCCAGTTTACAGGCACAGAGTTGGAGATTGATGGACGAGTTAGGCAGTTGACGACCCTTAGAGTTACAGGGGCATTGTAGGGTAATGACAGTGACACAGCAAACGAGACCAAAGCTGATAGACTACATCATCATAGGACAGATGACAGATTCGTACCTACAGTCATTGCGAGACAGAGTACCATCAGGGGACCCAGGAGACTTCTCTTTTACAGATGAGGTGCTGTGCATGAGGGGACATTTGTGCGTTCCCAGGGACGAGGAGTTGTTGAGAGAGCTCCTGACTGAGGCACACGGGTCCAGGTTCACCATACATCCCAGGAACACGAAGATGTATCATGATCTAAGACGTGACTTTTGGTGGAGAGGGATGAAGCGGGATGTAGGTGAGTTCGTGGAGTAGTGTTTGGTGTGACAACAGGTAAAGGCCGAGCATCAAAGGCCTGCAGGGCCGTTGCAGCCACTTCCTGTGCCAGAGTGGAAGTGGGAGAGCATCACCATGGACTTGGTGGTGGGCTTACCCGTTACCCAGCGAGGACATGACGTAGTCTGGGTGATTGTAGACAGATTGACGAAGACGGCACGTTTCTTGTCGATCCGAGTCACCTTGGGACCAGCATAGTTGGTAGAGAGGCATATTCGTGATGTGGTACGTCTGCACGGAGTTCTACGTGAGATTGTATCCGAGCGGGATACCCGTTTTACTTCCCAGTTTTGGGCTGAGTTTCAGTAGGCCTTGGGGACACTGTTGAGGTTCAGTATGGCGGACCACCCCCAGACGGACGGACAGTCAGAGCGCACGATATAGACACTTGAGGACCTTTTACGTGCCTGTGTACTGGACTGGAGGGGCTCTTGGGAGGAGCACTTACCCCTGGCAGAGTTCGCATATAATAATAGCTATCACTCGAGTATCGGCATGGCACCCTACGAGGCTCTGTACGGACGAAGGTGTACTGCTCCCTTGAGTTAGGTTGAGGTGGGGACCAAGTGGGAGGTTGGCCCCAGGCTGATCCGACAGAGTCAGGAGGTGGTAGAGCAAATTCATAGACGACTTTGCACTGTCAAGAGCAGATAGAAGAGTTATGCCGATCGGAAGCGCAGAAGGTTGGGGATCATGTCTTTCTTTATGTTTCGCCCATGAAGGGCCTGCAGCGTTTTGGGGTGAAAGGGAAGCTTGCGCCAGGGTTTGTTGGGCCCATTGAGGTCCTGGAGAGGGTAGGACCCGTTGCTTACAGACTTGCCCTTTCTCGCCAGCTTTCTGGTCTACACGATGTGTTCCATGTATCCAACCTCAAGAAGTATGTCACCGATCCCAGTCACGTTCTGAGCCACGAGAGTGTTGAGGTGGGTGACGACCTGACCTACTCCGAGAGACCAGTGCAGATACTAGACAGAGCCGTCCGAAGTTTGAGACGGAAGCAGGTACCCCTAGTGAAGGTCTTGTGGAGGAGCCAGTGGTACGAGGAGGCTACCTGGGAGCTTGAGGCGGTGATGGGGGAGCGGTACCCGAAGCTTTTTGAGGGTACGTCTTTTCGGATCGGCTTCGGTCCTCTTTAAGTTTGTTATGTGTATATATTTCCTTTTTTGCACCCTAGCTAGCTCAAGTTTCAGGGATGAAACTTCCCTTAAGTTTGTTATGATGTAAAGACCCGTTCTGTTTTGAGCCCTTTAGGACGCCTGGACGATCGGTCAGACGTCTGGTCAGATGTCTGGACACATTCCCAGATGTATGGAAATTGAAAATTTTGTGCGTAACTTCGCGTCTGTGCACGGGCTGCGTGTAGGCAGTACCGCTCCTTTTCTCTTCCCTCTTCTCTCCTCCACCCGAACCCTAGCACGCCCTTATAAAACCCCTCTTCCCCCATTCCTTTCTTCCCTACTCCACCATAACCACCTTTCCTCCTTCCTCTCCACTGCAGCGAGAGGGGTGACCGCGAGAGCGAGCTCGAGAGCGAGCGACGAGGAGGAGAGGTTGCGTAAGGAGAAGAGGAAGAGCTTAAGCTCACGAGCTCGTGGGAGCTCATCGGAGGATGCATGGCCGAAGCGGCACATGCAGGAGGAGGAGCACGTCAGGGGAGACATCCCCGACACTTGCTGTAGCCGGAGCTGCAGGCGAGGAGGCAAGGTCGCGGTTGCGCGTGGTGAGGAGGAGTAAGAGGTGGTTCTGGTTCTGGAATTTTCCTAGAATCAGACGTCTGGCGTGCCGTCCAAACGACATATTAGAAGTCTGATGATGATACCGGACATCTGAAAGCAGTGTTGCATGAAGGTATGTTCCTTTTGCGGTTACAGCCATGCAGGCCGCACCGCAGCTTCGATCTGCATGGCTAAAAGTGGATGATTTGCCTGTCGCATGCAGAGATAGCTTCAGGAAGGCACGAGGCATGCCCTCCCAAGCGTTTCGGACGTCTGGACACTTACCAAATGATCGAAAGCACTCCCAAACGTCTGGAGGAGAGATCGGACATCTAGAGCTGGGTGTAGATGGTCAAGAAGAGGTTCTGGACGTCTAAGGTCGACACAGAACCTGAGGTGAGACTCTGGTTACTTTTAAGATGTCTGGACCTTGTGCCAGATGTCTGATTTAGGTCTGCAATCCTATTTTTGACTTGTTTAGGGTCCGTTTGAGGTTCGTTTTACGCAAACAAGATATCTGTGGATTCCTTGTGAGTTCCTCTAAGTGTTAGAAAGCCTTATATATTGTTCTGAACATTCTGTTGTGTTATGTTCTTTGGTATAGGACTTCGTTCTGTTGCATGTTCGGGGCCTACAAAGGCACGTGAGCCTGCCGTTCGAGCCCCCAATACTCTCAGATTGTCTGGTAGAGTGGTTTCCCTTATTTTAAATTATAAAACATGAATGTGTATGAGAAATTGGATAATTAGAAACCTAGGATGTGGCATGAATCCTAGGACAAGAAGTACTTGTACTATTTGTATGCGTGTTTGAGATTGCAGTCTTAAATAATTGAATAGAATTGTGAACAACTGCCTGTTAATAAATAAGAGCTGCCTGTGAAATATGAAATGCCTATGCTAGTTAAAGAGTTACCTGTGACATTACTTGTTGTATATGTTAAATGATGGAAATACAAGCTGCATGTGTATAATCTGAGAATGGAAATGTGAATGATGAAACCTGGTGTGGAATGACATGGGGAATACGAGCATAAACCCTACGGGGAATTAGGAGTAGAGCTCTTGTGGATAAATGGAATGGATCTGAAAATCTGAGTGGGAAGTGTGCTGGCCCTTGAGTACGTGGTACCAAGGAGAGCGACTGTCCCCTGTTTAGTGTAGAGCAGAGCTAGTTGCCCTTAGGTTGGGACCCGGGGTTAGGATTGGCCACTCTACACCAACTTCTTTGGCCCTCGCGTACACTGTATCGGGGAGAGCAACTAGTGTAGGGGGAGAGCTAGCCACCCCACGGGGCCCAAGGTTCAGCTAGCCACCCTACACTGACTTGTTAGGCCCACTGGGCAAATCGGGGTAGTTAGGCGAGGGTGCACGGACTGTGGAAGGGTGAGAACCCTATTTGGTTCTGAGGGGCTAGACCCTTGTTACTGAGAGGGCTAGGCCCTATACTGTTCCGTGCTGTACTTTATGCGTACCCGCTAGTGGAAATGACTGACCGCGTGCCAGTGCTGGGTAGCTACCCTTGCGCTTATCGCGCGTGCCGTAGTCACCGCTACATTTGTCCATGACCTTGGGGTGGTTAACTGGGTGTAGGATCACCACGGGGGACTCTCCCGGCCAAGAGAGCACCATGTGTGCCTTCTACTCTTCAGAAAAGACTACAATCAAGATCGTTCCCACGAGGAACATTCGAGATCAAGAAAGAGATCTAAAAAATAAACCAATGGGTGAAAAGGAATAACTTGTAAAATAAAGTAATTGGAAAAGATAAATTACCTGTTAGCTTTTACTGCTTTAGTTAGTTGGTTACCACTCTACTCAGCGTTCGCTAACTCCATTTTACTCGTACCCCTTCACAGGTCCAGGAGTTAAGCAGCCCGAGACACCGGCTGCAGAGGGTGCTGGGTCCAGTCGAGCCCAGCAGTAGTCTTCCTATTGTTGTACTTTCTTTTGTTAGTAAGTTCAGACTCTTGTTACTGTTTACGTTTCTATCACTTTGTTTCTGTTTTACTGTTGTGGTGGTGATATGTACTGTTAACAGCTTTTACTTGCTTTACTGCTTATACTCTTTACTGTTAGTTACTTAGCATAGTGAATATGGTTTACTTTCCTGCTTTTTGGTTATTTCTTGTTGAACAACTGGATCTTGGGATTACTCGAGTCAAGCTGGTCTCGGGTCTTGTAGGGATTCTGGAACCGGGTCGTAACCCTAAACCACTTGACCAAGGTCCTGCAAAGATGTTTTAATGTGAATCTAGTACTTTCCTAGGAGAAGTCACATTTTAGTACCGGAAGGACTTGCCTAGGTCACCTAGTTTCTGAGAGAGGAATTGAGATTGACCTACCAGTACCTTCCTCGGTTAAACAGATTAGATCTTTTCTCAGGTATTTTGGTTTCTATCGCTGCTTTATAGCGGACTTCTCTATGATAGCCTGACTTCTTAGCAATCTCCTCTCTAAGGATGTAGACTTCCATATCTCTGATGATTGTGTTCATGCCTATATGACACTTCATGAAATGGTTACCAGGGCACCAATACTGCAACCCCCAGATTGGCCTCACCCTTTTGCGATCATGTGTGATGCCTTTGATTATGCTGTAGGGGTTGTCCTTGGGTAAAAATTGGATGGAAAGCCTATAGTCATTTACTATGCTAGCAAGACCTTAGATAAAGCATAAAGGAATTACATAGTCACTGAAAAGGAATTGCTAGCAGAAGAATTTAGACTGGAAAAATTCAGACCTTATCTTTTACATTCCCATTTTATAGTCTACACTGATCACACTGCAATTCGACATCTTCTCGCTAAGAAGGATGAGAAGTCTCATTTGATTAGATAGATCATGTTTCTGCAGGAATTTGATTTAAAGATTCGTGACAAGGCTGTGAAGCATAATGTGGTAGCTGACCACTTATCCTGCCTTCCTTTTGACGTGATTTCTCCTTCACTTCCCATAGTAGACCACTTTCCTAACAAGAAATTGCTAGTCATTCACTCAGATCTTCACTGGTATGCTAACATTGTCAACTACCTACCTTCTGCAGTAGTTCTCTTTGGGTGGACTAAATCTTAGATTGGCAGACATAGAGTCGAAGCCAAGCAATATTTTTAGGAAGAACTCTGACTATTTAACCAGTGCTCTAACGAAATCATTAGAAAGTGTGCCCTAGATAAGTAGAAAGAGAGTATTCTATTGTTTTACCATGACCAAGTGTGTGGTGGTTCTCTAGCAAAAAGATTACTGCCAAGATTTTACAGAGCGGTTTCTTTTCGCCCATGATCTTCAAAGATGCACGCGATTTCACCAAGGCATGTTTACGCTGTCAGTCTCTCAGCAGTATTGGCCACTGAGACATGATGCCCTTGAACCTAATTCTAGTGTGCGAGATCTTTGACATTTGGGGTATTGACTTTATGGGACCTTTTCCGAATTCTCATCGCTTTGAGTACATCTTATTAGCTGTGGATTACATATCAAAATGGATTGAAGTCATCCCCACTAGAACAAATGATTATAGAGTTGTGACACAATTTGTTCAGGATTATATCTTTTCTCATTTTGGGGCACCTAGAGACATCATTAGTGATGGAAGGTCTCATTTTAGGAATACACATTTTCAGTCCCTGCTTCAAAAGTATGGGGTGACACATAGGATTGCAACACCTTATCACCCACATACCAACAGACTAGTTGAAGTGTCCAATCGAGAGAACAAGAAAATTTTGTAGACTACCATTAGTCTTGAAAGGAAAGATTGGTCTTCTTGCCTTTGTGATGATTTGTGGGCATATAGAATAACTCGCAAAACCCTATTAGGCATGTCTCCTTTTAGACTAGTGTACGGGAAACCCTATCATCTTCCCATAGAGCTTGAGCACAAAGCCTATTGGGCCATCAGAAAGTGTAATTTGGACTTAAAGAAGGCTGGTGATCATAGAAGATTGCAAATTTCTAAGTTAGATGAGTTAAGGAATGAATCTTATGAAAGCTTGGTGATTTATAAGGATAAACTCAAGGCCTTCCACGACCACCACATACATAGGAAAACCTTTCACCTTGGTCAAAAAATCCTTCTATTTGACTCTAGACTTAAACCTTTTCCAGGGAAACTCAGATCTAAATGGATTGAACCTTTCATTGTCAAAAGACTATTTGATAATGGAGCTGTCGAGATCTCTAAGATTGAAAAATATGAACCTTTTACTGTGAATGGACAGAAATTGAAACCTTTTATTGAGCCTCAAGATCTTACACTTGTTAATTCTACCTGTTTGCTCCTACATTTTGAAATCACATCTGATTCTGGGTTTGTGCCTAGATGAAGGTGTAAAGCTTAGCAACCATGTTTATATAGCTATTTTATCTTTCTTTGTTTTCCTTTCTTCCTTAAGTGTTTATCCTTGGATTCTTAGTCTATATGCATAGTCACACTTTGTCCTGCATTTTGCTATTTAGCTTGACTTTCCACTCTGATTTATATCAGACTTGAAATCATCCGCATGGAGATTTTATCTCCTCATTTCGACTTCCTTCCGTTACTGTAGCCTAAGTTAGTGAAAAGCAGAGCATGCATTTGCATCCACCCTAATCATTCAATGAGGGCATTGCATCATTTAAGGATGGGAGGGTGTAAATGGTGAAATCATTTACTAGAATGCAATTATAGATACATCCTTTAGTGTATATAGATAATATTATTGAAAAATTTTGAAAAATTTGAAAAAAATTACAAAACTAAAACACAAAAATAATGTGAAAAATAAAAATTTCAAAAATACAATAAAGGACCTTGTCTGTATTCACTTTTGAGGGAGAAGCTCTAGATTATTATGAGAAGGGAGAAAAAGGAACAAAAGTCTTATAAGTGTTTAATTATGATCTTAAAGTTGAACAAAAAAATAAAATAAGTGTTTATAGATATTCAACCTTTGCTGGTTAGACTTTCCAGGATACATAAGCTTGATTTGCTTCGACTTAGGTTTAATACACTTAATCTTTGACAAGATAGACCAAGATCTCTCCTAACTTAGGACATATACTTGTACCTAAGTCACCAGTAAAGGATTCGTTGGTTTGCCTCTGTTTAAGAGTCTAAGTAACCTTGGTTTACACTACACAGATTTGGGAAAAGCCAGATGAACTTAAGTCTCAACCCTAGTGCTCATTAGGGAAGGTGGAGTCCTTACCTGTGCGTGCAGGTAGACTTTTTATCTCAGCCTTTAGTCTTATGTCTAGGAGAAGCTCTTTCAACCAAAGTACTCACCCACCAAATAAAGTTGAAGGAGACATACTGACATTTGCTTTCAGAAAAAGAAGAAAAATCAAGAGAAAAAAATCAGAAAAATGAGAAAAAGTAGAAAAAAAAATAGAAAAAAATCAAAAAGAAAAGAAAAGACATTCTTTTGAATAAGTCAATATGTTCTCCAATTCCAATTGTATATATCTGTATTTCCACCGAATATGGTTGTTTCAGGGTGCATTACATATATTCTATGTTTCCACCAAATATTTTTGAGCCACAAGCACAATAAGTGTTGGGTTTGAGTCTTTAGTTATTTTGAGTCAATCCGAAAACACGAGCTGAAGCTGAGATCAACCTGGACTTAAAAAGAAGTGAAACCCTAGATTTGAGTCTTAGAGTTCGTTTGGTTAGTCCTAATTATACACTGAGCACAACCATAACCTCTTAGTTCTTAATCTTGGTAAAACTTTCTGAGTCTTGGAAATCGCACTTAAGGTTTAAATATTAAGAGTCATTGTTAGTCGAAAGATGGTTTATGTTATGTATGTCTTGAGTTCTGGTAGTCTTCTTAAGCAACTGGTTCTTACAATGTCCAAACATAAACACAGTCGGCTTGATTCAGGAAATTCAGCTTAAAGATCATCTCTAAACACTTAACATTCAAAATGAATTAAATAGAAATCTCCACACTTATCTAGCTGATGCTTATTGCTTTGCACTTAATGAGTTGTTTGTTAAGGGACTAGCAAAACCTAAGCATGGGGGTATGATGAGGTGTAGCTCATCATAGCTAAAATGCCTAAGTTAGGCTAGAAACAAGGTTAAAATACTATCAATTAACATAAGAAATGGGTTAAGTGTGGGAATTATGGAAAAGGCCTAGAATACTTAATTTATGCTAAAAATGCATAATTAGGTCAATTTTGAGGTATTCTATACCTAACTTTGTATATAGATGATCTGTATGCCAATTAAACATAATTTGAGCTTAAAGAACAAATCAATGGTTGGATTATATTCTGATATATTCAATTAACATGCCATAAAACTTAGATTGCATTTTGACCTCAATAGGACCTTGCACTTAGTGGTTTACATATAGGTCCTTTAAGCATTTAAATTCTATGCAAAAAAACTTGTCAAGGACTTGATTGCATATCATAGGGACCTTCTTGATAGCTCTAATCGCAGGTATCGCGACAATCGTCAATCAACCACAATAAAGTGCTGTTGTCGGGTTTTTATCCTAGGTAACGACACCAAAAATATAATCCTCGACGACCGAGTTGCAATAAAAATAGTGTTTTAAGTGTTGTTGTAGTATAAGTGTCACAAATGCAAACTGATGTCGCATCATTTTTATTTAATTACAATTTTTACTGATTTTTTTTGAAGTCATTTACTGGGAGGCAGTTATTGATATACATCACTCTCTAAGTCTAAAAATGTCCTTTTATTCCAAAAATGTTAATTTTATTTATAAAATGAATGAATCAATCAAACAATTAATGAATTAGTTAATTATGTACAAAAAGAAT
Source organism: Thalassia testudinum (assembly GCA_037157565.1). NCBI lineage: Eukaryota > Viridiplantae > Streptophyta > Magnoliopsida > Alismatales > Hydrocharitaceae > Thalassia > Thalassia testudinum. The sequence continues at coordinate 28,389,241 of JAZHRO010000049.1, forward strand.
CAATTAATATGCATTACAATGCCTAAAACAAATGTATAAAAAACATGCATCAAAAACTATCTAAAATTACACTATGTTAATTATATACAACTAATATAAGTAATTCCTAAGTGTAGGTAAAAAAATAGCTACTAATATCTACTATACTAAATTATATTAACATACTAATATCTATAGTAACATATATATACATCAATGTAGCTTTAGTAACATTTGTACATAACCTAAGGCAAAAATAAATACAAATATACAGTGACAGATATATCTGTCACTAAAGCTCTAGTTTATTTATATACATATAAGAGCTCAAACATATCTATACTAATCTACTTATACACATATATATACACTATTATATACGTATACATTATTTACTTTATTTATATACATATGTATATGATACAATATATATATATATAGACACACACATGTACACACCCAAACACTCTCTTCTTCTCACAACACTTAGTCGTTTTCATTTCTTTCTTTCTCACTTAAACCTGGTTCAGCTACTGTTCACCTAGGCAAAAAATTTAGTATAATGGGTGAGCTGGCCAACTTTCCAAGGATACACAGCACTCCATAGGTATGGGACCAAACCACTACTATGAACTGGCCCTAATTCAATCAGGTGTATCTATTTTCAATTTAATTCAAGCCCAATACCAGGCCCAACACAACCCAGCTACAGTGCAGGTCCCTAACCCATGCACTATACAAATATATCATCATTTGCTTGTAGGATCACAGAGGAGAGTAACGGTATAATGGTGAGGTGCGCCCAGTGCTATGACAACTGGGAGATCATCTCACCAAAACCTTTTTATATGGCTCCAATTGTCTGCACACCATTGATGTGGTGCCTTTCTGAGCGCCAAATTTGCGTTGGGCAACGTTTGATTTCAAGAGATTTGGCCCTCGATTTGAGGGCCATAATTTAGTATAAATTAAAAATAAATTGTATACTTATAAAGCCCTTATATAAGGCTACTTAATCGTACAATTAATTTAGAGAAAGTAGTTATTTACATATATAATAAAATTAGTTGAAGTTAGCTGTTTATACATGTTAAATTATGTGTTAGTTTCTTAATTAAAATATAAATTAGTTAATTAATTATAAAATTGACCTTATACAAAGTTAATTTACATAATAAATTATTTATTATACATATTTATTGTATTTTGAAACTTTATTTTAATTTATTTACATTTACTTACACATTTTAGTTAGTTATTCACATAAATACTTTATAAATACCATAATACAGTATAAGTACACTATAAATAGGCTGAAAAGACTTAATATAATATTATTCAAGTGTACATTATAAATTATTTCAGTTTTAACTTAAATTACTAATTTATTTTATTTTAAGTTAACAAATTACTTAATTAACCTAATAACTTAATTACCTACTATAAATACATAATTAAATTAGATTACAAGTATTATAAATATATATTATATAGTTAAATACGTATGTACGGTATTAGATATAGTTATGTACATATAGATAGGTTTGTATAATTACTTAGATTATTATACATTTAGTTAATATAAATTAATAGATAATAATGCAATAAGATTATATATACAATAAATCATCCTAAATATTTAATTTAATATATAAAATACATATATAAGTTTATTATGGACATTATATACATATTATACATTATACATATAGCTTAGGTTTAATCTATTTATACAAGTATATACATAGTGTACAAGGTATTTTTGGGTGTTTTTGGGTTTTTTCTGATTTTTATGGTATTTATATATATAATAGAGATAGGATATGAGAGAAGAATGGTTTCTTTTTGTGATTTTTTATTTAAACTCTTTATTAAGTTTCAAGGTAGACTGAGCCGTTGACTGGTATGTTCTACTAAGCTTGGGGTTCAGAATACTTTGCAACTTTGCATACACCTAAAAATATACCTAATCCTATTCAAGATATTTTTATTTTATTTTTTTGTGATTTTTTAATCATTTTATTTATATAAAAGCCTCACACAAAAGAGACCTTGAAAGAGTTTTAACCTAAGAACCTAAGAACTCAAACCGAGCTTAAGTGGCTGACAACAGTGTGTAGGACTATAAACATGTCCAGCAGATATTAAGAAATATGACGGAGCATTAAAACCAGATTTTCATTAAATATCCACTCAACTTTACACAATGGATAGTTGTACATATTGCATATAGCTGACAGCAAAATTAATGAGCATAATCAAGCAATTTCAACTAATTAAAAGTTCATTTCAGATGCATGAATGCTTTTACATGAAACCTTAACATTACAAAGCAAGTCAGCTAATTTCAATCACCAAAATCTGTCCAAATCTCCACTAGCTCAGACTCTCAAAATAATGGCTGTTGCTACTGTATAAACAGCAGTTGCTACAACTGCTGCTGCTGCAGTTCATTTCAGGTCAAATGCTGCCATATCAGACTTAGCAGCAAATAGCAGCTGCAGATGCAGCTCATATGATATCACAAATCGATCAGACGGTTTAAATTAGTTGTCTGTGAAATTAAGTAGCTGATTGCTGCTCCTGCTGCTATCTCAAACCATAACAAATGCTACCCTCATCTAATCAGACGTCTTAACTGCAGCTATTTTTGTAGCCAAAACTCTGATCAATCCAAAAAAAAAATGATATTAAAATCTTCTGAAAATCAATTCAAATCTTCTAATGCTCAAAATCAGGGTTAATCCCATATAACGTAGCTGTTGAGAAGCTCTTTTATGTACTAATTTGGGAGAGCATGATTAAACCATTGCTCAAAACATAATCAATCTGAAGATTCATTCAAATTCAAATTCAAGCATCTAAATCTTCACTAAACACCCTCAAATCTCATGAAACACATATGAAAACTTTTGAAAACCAAATTCATCTCCCTAAAACATTAAAATCTTGATCTGATTTACATCTTGCACTATGGACAGTGTAAGATGTAAGTTCATTTCAAGATTTTAATACATGAAAACCTACTCATCCACACTTCTCAAATCACACAAGACAACTCCCAATAAATCCAAATGGAAATCAGAGTTCACAAACTACAAAATTATCCTAATCTAATGCTCCCCTTATGCCATAGACAACATGAAGAGAAGAATTCAGATCAAGCACTTGACCCATTCATATTTCAATCCAAAAACTCTTATTACTGTCAAATCCAAAACAAATTTGAATCAATATGCCATTTGGCTTAGTAAAAATCAAACTAGAGCCATTGTGAACAAATGGGATGAATGGAGTGACCCTTAAATGCGTTTTAGCATGAATTCAAATCTAAAAGCTATAAAGCTTCCAGATTTGAATTCAACTCTCATGGAAGGGTGAAATATGATGTAACTCGTCGAGGAAACCAGAGAATACAAGTGTGAGATGATAAGGGAGATTAGTGGATCGATATGACAATGAAAAACCACCTCTCTGAACTGAATTGATCAGAAAGGGCAAAGTTGTTATAGGCTAACTCTACTCCTAACTCATCTAACAATTCATCTGTGAGTTAACTAACTAATTCAGCTCCTAAAAAGCGGTAAATCTAATCTATGAAAGCATTAGAAATCCTAGCTAAGTGGACGAATGGGATGCCTGGATTCACAGCGGGTTGCTGTGGTGAAGGAGGGTGAGAGGATCTCCAGTAAGGAATGAGGTCCCTGGGCTGCAGCTAGTTGCTACAATGACGAAATTGTGGGAGGAGAACCACACCCCTGTCACAGGCGCAGCTGATGAAGGAGGAAGAAGAGTTGGAGAGTGGACGATGATCAACTTAGTGAGAAAGGGAGGGAGTCAATGCACATGCAAGGAGCTTTAGAGCAGCTTAAGTAGCCAAATCAGTGAATTAGGGCACCGTGGAGGTTGATTTAGGCGTTTAGGGCTTAATGGTGGATGTGAGGTTGAGGGGAGCGCAAGAATGACTAGATCAAAATCCCACCGTCAGATTGGATCTGAGGCGAGGCGTGATACTATGTGCAAAAGCGTAGGAAGCTTCGATTTAGATCAGCCCTTGGATCTGAGGAGTAGAGAGTTGACGGTCTTGATTCAATGTATTCTTGCGAGCTACAATGGACCACCACGGTGAAGGCCTAAAGGGTAATTTGCACTCAGGTACTCAAGGGCGAAGGGGTAGAGAATTTAGGAAACCTTAAGTGGCTAAGAAAGAGTGCAGCGCGGTCCCTGCGATTTACAAAGAGGCCCTTGGTAGCTTGCAATTAGGTCCTTGAGGGCTTTAAATGTAGAAGAATGTGAATGGCATAAGGACCTAAATGAAAAATCGTTAATGCAAGGTCTTATTGATGTCCAAATGCAACTAAGTTTTTATTGAAGTCCAATTGAACATTTAAGAAGTTGATTTCACTTTTAATTTGATCTTTTAAACCCAAATATATGTTCAATTTGCAATTTGGATCACCATATTACACTTTAAATAGAATATCTCAATTTGTAACCTAATTTTACGTTTTTTAACACTGATTTACTATTTTAGGTCATTTATGTTATTTTTCATACTTAACCCATTTCTTGTGTTAATTATGCAATGTTTAACCTAGTTTCTACCTTAACTTGAGCATTTTAATTATGATGAGCCACACCTCATTAAGCTCTTAGGGACTTATTGGTTAGCATTCTTGTCACTTATGGGTTTAGCCATAAATGTTCTACTGCTTCAGCCACTTGGGCTTCACTGCAATTGTTCCAATACACCTGCAGCTCCTTTACACCTAATACTATTCACTTGTGAAGAATAAGTGCATCGTGAGTCGTTCGTCCTTCGATCTGTTGATCCAATGGTCGATTCTCCACCAACCAGCTAGCATCGATGCACACATGATTGCAACCACCTCCAAATCTCATCCAATAGCCACATTTCATCTTGAGCACTCGCATGCTTCCTAGATCCAACCTTAGCCATAGATCTTTAACGGCTTGTCACTCCCTTTGTCCGATCATCTGAGCTAGCAAAGTCTATTTAAGGAGCTCCATAGACACCCTTGGCTTGTTTATCGACTCCCTCCACCCAGAGTTTATCCTTCTTCCATCCCTCCATCTCTAATTCTCCTTCTTTGCCATTGGTGACAGCTTTGGTTCCTTCTCTCAATTCCTCACCATTGGCCGAGGGCCGATGGATCCTATGACATCTCCTTCTTCCGCTAGAGGTCTCTTCCCTTTCGTCGCTACCAGTCGACGGTGGGTGGACCTTGGACTCCTTCATCTGGGTAGATAGGATTTTACTTACTTTCCTAGTTAGATTTACAACTTTTTAGATTAGTTTTATTTCTTTCTTAGTGTAGTTTAGAAGTTTAGATCATAATTCACTATTTGATTGCGTTAGATTAGGTGTAGAAAATCTTAGTTGTTAGTCCCCCTCGATTAGACCTCTGTGATCAATTCATATTAGAGAGTCAATTCCATGTACTCACTTCGATCCATTAATCTTCCCAATCATCCCATGATTCACATTCACTTATTTTCCTTGCATTTTAATCACAATTCACTTCACTCGTCTGAGCCACTTCAGATCTCAAGCTTTTTAGCTTTTAGATCTGAAGTGCACTTAATTCCACTCGAGGGTCATCCCATACACTTCACTAGATTACAATGGCCCTCGCCCAGGTCTAAATTGAGTGTGATTCACTTGATTATGTTTGATTTGATCTTAATGCCTGATCAGGAGATTTGGGTTTGAATTTGGTTTTTATTGATTTTAATCAAGTGAATTCAGCTGATATTTATGAAATTAGATTTACTGCGATAGATTGAGATGCTTTGATTGGACTTTTATAGCATGATTCACTCATGCCTAATTTTCATCTCAACTTCTGACTTTTGTTCTACACTGTAAACCATGGGTCAATGAAATTGAGGCACTGAATAGAGACTCTTTGACGACTCTACAATTATCAGTGCTAATATTATCAATTAGAGTCAATTTCAAGGGTACTTGTGCAACAATGACATATTATAATGGGCTTAGGAGCATTGCATGCATTATGCATTATTTGATGTTGAGATTTCATAGAATCAATGTTTAATGACCATGTGCATAAGTCCATATTGAAACAAGTCTCAGATGAGCGGTTGGACTGTACAGATAGATTCAGATCAACAAACGGAGTCAAACAGACTCAAAATCACCTCGATTCGACCTCCGTAGCTCCCGATTACACAGTAATCATGCAACCTAAATCACCTGAATTAAGCTAGATTCTAGCATAACTTAGGAATAATGCATTCATAAGCATCGTAATTTGCACAATAGCTAGTTTATTAGTCATATAGATAATATCGTCATTTTATGACCTAAAAGAGAGATGATTTTAATCTTAGATGATTCGAAGCCACGGATGTCAGATCAGACCAGACAGATCTGATCAGAACGACGATGGGAGTCCAATGGTTCTAAAATCATCCCAATTAGACAACCAGAGCATCGTGTGCTGTTCATAGAAGAATGGAGATCGTGGAGCCAAAGGACAAAGATTTGAGCCTCAGATAAAGAATCCAACTACACAGATGAATCCGGATCGACGATCACAGTCCAACAGTGCAAAAATCAACTTGATCGGAGGTCTACATCGCTAGATACAAGGAAAAGAAGAATGGCCATGATGGCGCATGTTGCACCATCACAGTTGCTCCCTCACCATCGCCCCAACTAGGAAGGCCGCACCGCATGCTGTGGAGCATGCCATGTCACCCGCCCAGACCGGATAAGCATAAATAGAAACAACACATATATATAACAGAAGGTTCACTCAATGCATTGGCTTACGTGTGCGCGTGGAAGAGCGTGACATGCGTTTGAGGCATGTGCTGGGCGAAATTGAAGCGATGTTGGCTGTGCGGCCACGTGTGGGCACAACTGCGTAATCGTAAGGTGTAGGCACGCCCACGTGGCACAATGAGAGCGTACCGCGGGAGGACACGCTATCTTACGCGCTTGCTTCGACGCTAAGGCAGTGGCACTCGTTACGATCAGATCGTTGACATTAAGGCGGGTTTTGAAGGTGAGCGGTGAGAGAAGAAGATAAGCACACGTGTGAGGGGGAATCAGAGCCACGAAATCGAAGATGGATGATGCAACGACTGCCACATGTCGCCACCAGAGCAAATCCGAGCGTTTTAGGTGCAAATGAAGGTATTTTGAGGCCAAATCAGAGCCGTTGATCTCCCAATCAACGGATCTGATCAAATAGGAGTTGTTACACGAGATTAAGGCCTCAAAAATCCTTTTTTCCATCCATCAAAACTATAAATGATTACCCATGGCCCCCCAGTTGAAGCATCTCTCTCTCCGATCAACTCCAAATCTCTTCACCGTCTTCTCTGCAATTCTCCGTCCCGGCACTCTGGATCTGAGGTGCTGCCGCATCTCACACAAGCATCCCACAAGTGACGTCGTTTCTCTGCCACTTTCTTCTCTCTCTCTCTTTCTCTCTATCTCTACTTTTTGCATAGCAATTTCTATTGTGAAAAACTCTTTATCAATGCAATTAAATTTGATCTTATGGATATCTGATGCATCTTTATACATATATACATATATAAATACCTTTAGAACTAGTTTATTGAAAAGCTTCTGTTAAAAATCGAGATTGCCTTCCTACGAACGACCCGATACTCACCAGAGTTTCATAAATTTATTTGTCGATGTATTTTCACGCTATACTACAACTGAATAATCTTTTAAAACACGAATTACGCACCGAAAAAGTTGGCGCCGTTGCCGGGGAGTGACGTGTTACGAACGCATTTGTTTAACTAGGTCATTGTAGCTTCGCATTCGCAACGTCGATTTTTGAATATAAGAATGGACGTGAGTCCGAGTGTCGAACACGGGGAGGCGTGAAAGCAGGTTTTTTTTTCTGTCACTTAGTTGTCACGAAAATGGTGGGTTTTTGCTTGCACGCGAGAAAATACGGGAGAGAAAAGTGAGAGAGAGAGAGAGTCGGGTTAGAATCTTTTGCTCATAGCGTTCATGCAAATCACGATGAGAGAAAACTTGATAAAAAGAGAGCCAACATAATTCAACATGCAACTTGAGTTTTCATAAATACAACAATAGACAAATGCTTAAACAAAAGTAAAGTAATGCTAGGATAAAGAGAGAGAGAAAGAGAAAGGAGACGGCGAGGCATCCACGGCATTGGAGGAGGGCTCTATTGGTGGCTCGTCGACTTCGGCGAGTACAAAAAGGTGCTAAGGGTAGCTAGGAGTAAGGTAGAAGGCTTGCAAGTGTAATGAATGCTTTACATGGGTAGTTGGAGGGGGTTTATATAGGAAGAAGGGGTTTCTAATTTGGGTAGGGGCTTTAGCAACGTCTGGGACGTCACTAAAACCATGCTGAAAGCATCAGTGTAGACCCCTACTCGCTGGTCCAACATGCGCACCTGCTCTTCTTTTCCTTTGCGATCCGTGTGCGTGGCTTGAGGGCCGTCCGATCAAAGATCGGTCGGTTGATATTGCGCAGAGGGCGCACTCACGGATCGCGCTTGTGCAGCGCGTGCCCCGCACGTCATCGCAAGCACTTGGAATGAACACTCGCAATCACGTCGTGTGCCTTCATCCACTCCGTCCACGCACTCATCGACGGTTAAATTTCTTCTACGCGTGCCTTCGCCTTGGATTTGATGCGCGGTGCGGCTCAATCCTACGTCGAGTGCGTGGAGAAAGAGCGTCAACCACTGCATTGCGATTTGCGGATGGTCGCGGTGATGGATTTGTGCTTGGCTACTGCCGACCATTGAATGAAGATCCAACGGGCGGATCTTCGTGCTGGGTAGAGAGTGAGGGCGATGCAGTGGCCTCTCAACCGTCCAATTGTCAGATCGAACAACTTAGAATGCTTGGCGCGATGATGAGGTGTGTCGCGGGTGCAGGTACACCAGATGCCACCACGTGGTAGCCTGTGGGCCGTTGATCATCAGATTAATGTCTAGAAATTCTTGGGCTAGTTGCAGGAGCTCCAGATGTTGGATTTGATTGATTTTGAGTCTGTTGGACTCCATTCGTTGTTTTGAATCCATCCGTGCAGTCCGATCACTCATCTGAGGCCTATTTTGACATGAACTTGTACAAATGGCCATTAGCACTGATTATAAGCAATCTCAATGTGCAATGCATGTAATGCTCTCATGCCCATTTATGATGTGCTATTTGTGTATGTTGTCCTTAATAGAAACTCTGATTGGCAGAATTATCACCATAAAATGTAGCGTTATCATACCCCCATGCTTACCCCTTGCTAGTCCCTAGTAAGGTTCATCCTAGCTATTATTCTCAGTCAGAATTCAGGAATTGATCACTTAGATATTTTGTTACTTGTCAACAGGAGGAAATATACTAAGATCCTGTTCTACAGAGGCTAAATAGCGCCCGGGTGTCTGTCAAAATGTGAATACCTAAATCCTTGCTTTAAGGCACATATATTTTTCTCTTTTTCATCTTTTCTCATTTTTTTGGATTTTTGGAGTTGAGAGTGTGTTGGTAACTTTTTACGGCTACCCAACCCACCCAAAACTCGAAAAAGACTCTAAGTGCTAAGCATCTTGGTGTGAAGATCGTGATAGACTCACTCAATTGTAATTCAGACATACTTCAGGTTTCTACGCCCCTAGGTGACCGGAAAAGGAAGTGTTTGCCTAAAGGTGTATCTGTCCGATCGGTAGCTTTCTCCCTACTTTTATTTTATTTTGGGTCAACACAAGGGTGTTTTCAGTGTATATCTCCCCGGATTGCTCTACTTCCTCGCTTCTTCTTTAAGTGTTTGGATCTTTTTGTGCATTTAGTGAGATGGGCTCTGGACAACTGGCCAATGGGCTATTACCTACGACCACTTGCTAGCCATACTCATGCGGTGAAGTGTGGCTTATTTTGTTCTTTTTTCTTCTTTTCTATTTTTTTTTTAGTAGGTGGCTTCCCTGATCTCAAATTTACCTAGAGGCAATAAGAAGCAAGTGGTCCTGTGGCCGGGCTCTAGACAACCGGCCAATGGGCTGTTACCCACGACAACTTGTTAGCCATACCACCCTAAAAGGTTCATTAGCTACCCAATTTATGTCAGAATCTCCGAGGTGTGAGTCAGTGCAAAAATGTGTGCAGATGCTTAGACTAAAAGTCCCTCCGAGTTAGAGGCAGGTTGATAAGTCATATACTTATCACCCTATTTTATTGGTAGATTAAAATAAATTAAGGTTGCGAGGATTCGAAGCTAAATCCATATTTTAATGGACACCAGGGTTGATTAAGCCTGAAGGCCTGAAAAGTCTAAGTGTTCAGGTTCTTTTTGTATTATTTTCCACTATTGACAAGTTCCTAATGTCTAAGTTTTTCTTCCTAAATTCATCATTTATTTTATTTTATTTTATTCAGACTGATAAAATGAACTCAGAACATGCAAATTACCACCCCCCCATGCTTAAGTTAGACAATATCCTCATTGACAAATAAATTGATGCAACAGGGGTTCAAAAAGAAATCACCTGAGTAATGCAGTATACCTAATCAGTTTGAATCTTCTAGGTTGCCTCCCAGGAAGCGCTGAGTTTAATGCCTCCAACTGAGCGATGCTTCATGTCAACCCTCAATGAGGGTGACAACCTCCTTTAGGGGAACCTGGGCAAGGTAATGCTTTAATCTCTAACCGTTTATCGTGAAGGTGTGCCCAGTGTTCAGATGTGCAATTTCAACTGCCCCATTGGAAAAAGGTTTGACCACCCGATATGGTCCTGTCCACTTGGATCTGAGCTTCCCAGGAAAAATTTTAAGTTGGGCATCAAAAAGCTAGACTTGCTGGTTAGGCTCGAAGGTCTTTCTATGGATGAGTCAGTCGTGGATGACTTTCATCTTTTCCTTATAAAGTCGACTATTCTCAAATGCGTCCCCACGAATTTCCTCGAGCTCGGAGAGTTGGAGCATCCTCTATGCACCGGATAACTGAGAGTCCATGTTACACTGCTTAATAGCCCAGTAAGCCCGGTGTTCCAATTCGACCGGAAGGTGACAAGCTTTGCCAAAGATTAGGCAATACGGCGACATGCCTATTGGGGTCTTAAAAGCAGTCCTGTATGCCCACAGGGTATCATCTAGTCGTGTGGACGAATCCTTCCTGTCAGGTCTCACAGTCTTTTGCAGAATATTCTTGATCTGCCTGTTGGAGACCTCAGTTTGTCTGTTGGTTTGCAGGTGATACGGGGTGGAAATGCGGTGAGTAACCTTGTATTTTCTGAGGGCACGAAACTGGGCATGGATAAAGTGACTTCCACCATCACCAATCATGGCCTTCAGTATTCCAAACTGAGAAAAAATATTTTGCTTAACAAAGTCCATGACAGTCTTATGATTGCATCGACGGGTGGCAATGGCTTCAATCCATTTTGAGACATAGTCTACTGAGACTAAGATGTACTCAAAGCTGTTGGATGGTGGAAAGGGGCCCATGAAATTGATACCCCAAACGTCAAAGATCCCGACAATCAAAATGGGCTGGAGGGGCATCATATCTTTTTTAGTCATGGTCCCTAAGGTCTAGCAACAAGAGCAAGTCTTCGCAAAGTTGTGTGCGTCCTTGAATAAGGAAGACCAGTAAAATCTGGACTGCAAAACCTTTGCAGCCGTCTTCTTCCCCGAAAAGTGGCCACCACATGCTTGGTCATGACAAAAAGACAACACACTTTGAACTTCTTCCTTCGGGATACACTTCCTAATAATTTGGTCGACATAGAGGCGAAACAGCATGGGATCATCCCAGAAATAATGTTTGGATTTAGCCAAGAACTTATCCCGTTGCTGTCTGGACCAGCTGTGCAGTGTCTGTCCTACTACAAGATAGTTGACGAAGTCAGCATACCAGGGTGGTTTCCTTTCATGCACAGCTAGAAGTTGTTCATCAGGAAAGGCGTCAGATAAGGGCAAGGAGGGCCTAATGTGGTCTGGGTGGAGTCTAGACAGGTGATCGGCCACAGCATTCTTGGACCCGGCTTTGTCACAAATTTCTAGGTCAAATTCCTGCAAGAGCAGGATCCATCTAATGAGCCTGGGTTTAGCGTCTTTCTTGGCCAACAAATACCGAATGGCCGAGTGGTCCGTATAAATGGTCATGTGGAATCCTAGGAGGTAAGATCGAAACTTTTTGAGTCCAAAAACTGCAGCGAGCAGCTCTTTCTCTGTGACTGTGTAGTTCCATTGGGCCTCATCCAACGTCTTTCTCGGGTAGTAGATCACCACGGGTTTCTTGTCTTGTCTCTGTCCGAGGATTGCGCCGATGGTAAAGTCTGATGCATCGCACATGATCTCAAAATCTTGGGACCAGTCTGGGGCCTGTAACACAAGTGCGGTGGAGATTGATTCCCTGAGAGTGTGGTAAGCCTGGATGCAATCAGGAGTTATGTGAAATAAGGAGTCGTTGGCCAGAAGGTTGGTCAAGGGTTTCGAGAGTTTGGAGAAGTCTTTGATGAACCTTTCATAGAAGCCAACATGTCCAAGGAATGAGCGGATTTGCCAGACCAAGCTAGGTGGGGGAAGTTTGGAAATCAAATCAACTTTAACTCGGTCCACCTCAATGCTCCTATGCGATAAGATGTGACCGAGGATAATTCCTTCTTAAACCATGAAATGGCTCGTTTCCCAACTTAACACCAAGTTAACCTCGATACATCGCTTCAGGATTTTCTCTAAGTTGCTCAGACAATGGTCGAATGAGTCCCCAAATACTGAGAAATCATCCATAAAGACCTCCAGGTATTCACCCACCATCTCTGAAACAATGGCTATCATGGAACACTGAAAGGTAGTGGGCGCGTTGCATAACCCAAATGGCATATGACGGAATGCGAGCGTGCCATACAGGCAAGTGAATGTGGTCTTCTCTTGATCTTCAGGAGCAATTGCGACTTGGTTGTATCCTGAATAGCCATCTAGGTAGCAAAAATATTTTTGCCCTGCCAATCGCTCAAGAATCTGGTCAATGAATGGAAGGAGGAAATGATCTTTCTTGGTTGCCTCATTGAGCCTCCTATAATGTTACGGCCCGGTTCCCGAATCCCTACAGGACCCGAGACCGGCTCGCCTCGACTAATCCTAAGACCCAGTCGTCCAACAAGAAATAACCAAAAAGTAGGAAAGTAAACCACATTCACACATGCAATATAACTAAGCAGTAAAAACGCACAAATAGTAAAGGAAAGTAAAGCTGCTGTTCCATTACATACCACCACAACAACAGAACAACGGAAATGAAAATAACAGTAGAGACAACAGTAGATAAGAAAAAGTCTGAATACTCACTACAACAGTAAGGGGGTACAACAAGGAAGTGTAGAAAACTACGGCTGGGCTCGACTGGGCCAGCACCCTCTGCAGCTGGAAGCTCGAGCTGCTCAACTCCTGGTCCTGAACAGTGTTATGAAAAAGATAGAGTCAGCGAACGCTGAGTAGAGTAGTATCTATACTATCTAAAGCAGTAAAAGCAACAGGTTTATTTCTCTTTTCTATTTATTTTGTTTTATGTGTATTTCCTTTTCACCCATTCTTCTCAATATCCAAATATTCTCAATCTCACATGTTCCTCGTGGGAACGATCTTGATTGCAGTCTTTTCCGAAGAGTAGAAGATACATGTGGTGCTTTCCTGGCTGGGAGACTCCCCTGTGGTAGTCCTACACCCAGTCAACTAAAAGTTTCCTACTAGGAGGGGTGACGTAATAATATGCGGAAATAAAATATAAAGCAATCTCACAAAGATCAATCGAACAATGTACACAGGTATTTTTAGGTGGAAACCCAAACCGGGTGAAAACCACCACCTAACCCTCTCGAGTTAGGATTTTCCGATCAACCAAGTTGATCAAAATCCACTAAACGAATCACTTTAAACGAGGGTGATTCAACCTCAGTACAACCACGCTACAAGTACGAGGGTAGCGTTCCTCAACCCCTTCTCTCCACGAGAAGGATTTTGTCCCACGAAGGAGACGGGAATTCGCAAAGCGAATACCCAACCAAAATACAAAGATAAAATAAAACAACAGTCCTATAGAGCCAACAAAATTAAACCTAGCTTCTATAGGAAATAAGAAACTCCCCTTTGCAAGGAGTGCATCGACGATGACGCGGTGCGTGTGCCACGCGACGGCGCTACGTCGCTCTCGTTATCAACGCCGGGAGAGCGGGTGCGCAACGGGAATGATGCTCTCAAGATGATGGAGCTTGAGCTTAGAGAGCAAGTGCTTCTTGGACACAAGAGAGTGGAAATACTTGATCTTAGTGTATCTTGGTCTCTCTAGGTGTATTTCTTGTGTATCTAAGTGTATCCAAGTGTGTTTTTCTAAGTGTGTTTGTGTTACAAAGGTTCCCCTCTATTTATAGAGGCCTTAGGAAGGTTTTGGAAGGCTTGGAAAAGCTTCCATAGCCGTTGGGTGCAAAGCCCAAGAGAATCAGGCCGAAATCAGGACAATGATTGCATTTGACAGGGTTATCAGACGTCTAACTCTGGCATCAGACGTCTGGAAGGCCACTTCCAGACGTCTGATTTCAAGGTCAGACGTCTGATTCTATGCGGGTTTCTCCCTGACTTGAATCAGATCTAAACAGGGTTTTTGTGCAAGTCCATCAGACGACATATAGGACGTCTGGCACTATGTCTGGACGTCTGGAAACCTACTTTTACTGTGGGAATTGATTTCCAAACGTTGCAACGGCTAGAAAATCTCTGAGAAGAGATTTTGGGTCAGCCGAGGCAAAACGGTCATTTATCAGACGTCTGGTAAGTCCTATGGACGTCTGATAAGGCTCTAACGGTCATAATCTTGAGTGTTTTCTAAGCCAGCCAACGGTCCACTAATTGGACGTTTGGCAAAGTCATCAGACGTCTCCTAAGACGTCTGGTCTAAGGTCTGGACGTCTGATTTCATCAGACAGAACTAACTATGTCCAGCCTAACAGTTATCAGACGTCTGAAACAACAGTCAGACGTCTTAAAATTCTTTATCAGACGTCTGATTTCGGAATTAGACGTCTGGAAGTGCTGTTTGAGCCCTATATTGGTTTTCTAAGTATTCTACAGAAAACCTAAGTATCCTAGGGTTGTGCAGGTGTTCCTAGGACTACTTTTAGGGTACTTTGAGGCTCTTTAACATAATGTTCTAGGGAATCAAAAAGAGCAAGAAAATAAATACAAGAGATACATGAAAGGATAAAAAAGAATCTATCCTATTCTTCTTTTCTTCCATCTCCAATCTTTCGCTCCACGCGAACCTCCTTTGTTTTCCGTCAAGCTCCTCCAATCCGTCCTGGATGCGAGCTCGAACTCCGTCTAAACACGTCTTCATTTGCAATTGACCTGAAATCTAGGACTCAAATTGCAAATGTTAAATAACACGTGTTTTGTTATCATCAAAACAAATGATCGTGGTACTCTAGCACCAACAATCTCCCCCTTTTTGATGATGACAAAACCGTAAATAATAATGCATAAAAATCCTCCCCCTTTTTGACATTATCAAAAAGGTTTAATTGATTTTACATTTCCTATAACTCCCCCTTAAAACATGCTCTTCTATGAGTTTCTTTTAACAAAGGTAATATCCTCCCCCCTTTTGTAACAATGCGATAGCTATTATTTTTCTCCCCCTTTCTAAAGGAAATTTAGCTACCTTACATCTCCCCCTTAAAAATTGACAATTAGCTCATCATTTTTTAACTCCCCCTATCTAAATGCTTATGATAATAAGATAGGGTTAAGAATTTTTACCTCACCTACCATGGCCAATAAAATGGCCCGAATGGTGGTGGTGGATGCCACATCGGATGGGGCTCCCATCCGTAGCTTGGAGGCCCGGGCATTGGCGCCGGTCTCCATCTGGTAGTCGACGTGCGGCGAGTCCGTCATTTGTTCGCCGTCTCGTCGGTCTTCTTGTTCTCCTCCTTGGTCTACTCATTGGTTCTCCCAACTTGAGTTGACCAGCCTTGAGCTTGTAGGTCCAGTCCTTTATGTTGTAGTCATCCCTGAACCCTACAAAACAAGATTCTAATTTTTTCTTCGGTATCCAAGTGAGCTTGGATCCGGATTTGTTAGAAGGTCTCCTTGATGGAGATCCTTTCTCAACCTTAGGGCTATAAAAATTATCAACTTTGTTGATTAATTTGTTAGAATTTTCCCTAAGACATGCAATTTCTCTTTCTATAATTTGCATCTTAGTCTTTAAATCAAAAATTTCTAACTTTAGACTATTATTTTCCTCAATCAATTTATTATTTTCATTGATGAGGTTTTGATTTTCTAATAATAGGTTATCATTTTTAGGACTAGCTTCTATGTCCTTAAGTTGTTTTTCTAACCTATCATTTTCATTTTTAAGAAAACTAAGGTTCTTCTTAATACTTCTATTTTCTATGCTAAGTGATTTACTAATCTCAAAAAGTTCATTAAAAGCTTCTTGAAGATCGAGATTTACCTCGTTGTCGGAGTCGCTTTCACTGTCGATGTCACTTTCTCCGATTGCCATGAAACCAAGGCACGTGGTTTCCTTCTCTCCGAGATCTTCTTCCGAACTCGTCTCCTCATGAGTGCCTTCCAACCTCCTCCATATCTCGTGAGCGGTGGTGCACTCTTGGATTCGTTCGAATTCTTTCGGACTCAACGCGCAATACAAGGCATTCATTGCCTTTGCGTTGAGTGAGAGATCTTGAATCTGCAGCTGCGAGTAGCCTGCATCCGGTCGCTCCGGGATCTCGTATGAGGCTTCGCAACGTCCCCATAGAGCGAAGTCCGTGGCTTGAAGCCACATCCTCATCCTCAGCTTCCAGTAGCTGTAGTTGTTCCCGTCAAAGTAGGGCGGACGAGTTGTGGACTGTCGGTCCGAAATCCTACACGCGGAACTGCTTCCCTCCATCGATCTTCTTGCTTGGTTGTTATGCCGAAACAGCAAGACCTGCTCTGATACCAATTGAAGGTTCCCTACTAGGAGGGGTGACGTAATAATATGCGGAAATAAAATATAAAGCAATCTCACAAAGATCAATCGAACAATGTACACAGGTATTTTTAGGTGGAAACCCAAACCGGGTGAAAACCACCACCTAACCCTCTCGAGTTAGGATTTTCCGATCAACCAAGTTGATCAAAATCCACTAAACGAATCACTTTAAACGAGGGTGATTCAACCTCAGTAAAACCACGCTACAAGTACGAGGGTAGCGTTCCTCAACCCCTTCTCTCCACGAGAAGGATTTTGTCCCACGAAGGAGACGGGAATTCGCAAAGCGAATACCCAACCAAAATACAAAGATAAAATAAAACAACAGTCCTATAGAGCCAACAAAATTAAACCTAGCTTCTATAGGAAATAGGAAACTCCCCTTTGCAAGGAGTGCGTCGACGATGACGCGGTGCGTGTGCCACGCGACGGCGCTACGTCGCTCTCGTTATCAACGCCGGGAGAGCGGGTGCGTAACGGGAATGATGCTCTCAAGATGATGGAGCTTGAGCTTAGAGAGCAAGTGCTTCTTGGACACAAGAGAGTGGAAATACTTGATCTTAGTGTATCTTGGTCTCTCTAGGTGTATTTCTTATGTATCTAAGTGTATCCAAGTGTGTTTTTCTAAGTGTGTTTGTGTTACAAAGGTTCCCCTCTATTTATAGAGGCCTTAGGAAGGTTTTGGAAGGCTTGGAAAAGCTTCCATAGCCGTTGGGTACAAAGCCCAAGAGAATCAGGCCGAAATCAGGACAATGATTGCATTTGACAGGGTTATCAGACGTCTAACTCTAGCATCAGACGTCTGGAAGGCCACTTTAAGACGTCTGATTTCAAGGTCAGACGTCTGATTCTATGCGGGTTTCTCCCTGACTTGAATCAGATCTAAACAGGGTTTTTGTGCAAGTCCATCAGACGACATATAGGACATCTGGAACTATGTCTGGACGTCTGGAAACCTACTTTTACTGTGGGAATTGATTTCCAAACGTTGCAACGGCTAGAAAATCTCTGAGAAGAGATTTTGGGTCAGCCGAGGCAAAACGGTCATTTATCAGACGTCTGGTAAGTCCTATGGACGTCTGATAAGGCTCTAACGGTTATAATCTTGAGTGTTTTCTAAGCCAGCCAACGGTCCACTAATTGGACGTTTGGCAAAGTCATCAGACGTCTCCTAAGACGTCTGGTCTAAGGTCTGGACGTCTGATTTCATCAGACAGAACTAACTATGTCCAGCCTAACAGTTATCAGACGTCTGAAACAACAGTCAGACGTCTTAAAATTCTTTATCAGACGTCTGATTTTGGAATTAGACGTCTGGAAGTGCTGTTTGAGCCCTATATTGGTTTTCTAAGTATTCTACAGAAAACCTAAGTATCCTAGGGTTGTGCAGGTGTTCCTAGGACTACTTTTAGGGTACTTTGAGGCTCTTTAACATAATGTTCTAAGGAATCAAAAAGAGCAAGAAAATAAATACAAGAGATACATGAAAGGATAAAAAAGAATCTATCCTATTCTTCTTGTCTTCCATCTCTAATCTTTCGCTCCACGCGAACCTCCTTTGTTTTCCGTCAAGCTCCTCTAATCTGTCCTGGATGCGAGCTCGAACTCCGTCTAAACACGTCTTCATTTGCAATTGACCTGAAATCTAGGAGTCAAATTGCAAATGTTAAATAACACGTGTTTTGTTATCATCAAAACAAATGATCGTGGTGCTCTAGCACCAACATCAACCACCCCAAGGTCACTGACAAGACGTAGCAGTGACTATGGCACATGTGATAAGCGCACGGGTAGCTACCCCGCACTGACACGCGGTCAGTCGTTTCCGCTAGCAAATACGCCCAAAGTATAACACGGAATAGTATTGGGCCTTGCCCTCTTAGAATAGGGATCTCGCCCCTCCACAATCCGCACACCCTCATCTGACTACCCTGGTTTGCCCAGAGGGTCTAACAAGTCGGTGTAGGGTGGCTAGCTGAACCCCGGGCCCTATAGGGTGGCTAGCTCTCTCCCTACACTAGTAGCTCGCCTCGGTAACGTGTACACAAGGGCCAATAGGAGTCGATGTAGAGTGGCCAATCCTAACCCCGGGTCTCAACCCAAGAGCGGCTAGCTCCACTCTACACGAAAAGGGGACAGTTGCTCTCCTTGGTACCATGTACTCAAGGGTCAGCACACTTCCCATCTACATTCCAGGTTTCCAACTAACCACAGGAGTTCCACTCCTAATTCCCCGTAGGGTTCATGCTCATATTCACCACATTTATTCCGATCTAGATTCCACCATTCACAATTCAGTTCTCATTTATATGTAAGCAGCTCGTGTTTCCATAATTCAAAACATGCCACTGGTGATTTCATAGGAAATTGATTATAAAATACATGCAGCTCATATTCTAACAGACAACCCACAATTATTTCACAGGTAATTGCTAGTAGTTTATCTCAATTTTGCGTATAAGTACCAAACAGTGCATTCATTTCTTTACCCTAGGGTTCATGCCACATCCTAGGGTTCCAGTTAGTTAATTCTACAATACATGCTTATTTGGACATTATTAAAAGTATTAAACCACTCTACCAAACAATTCGGGAGTACTGAGGGCTCGAACCGTAGACCCAGGTGTCTTTGCGAGCCCTAAACACGTAGTAGGCTGAAACCTATACCAGGGAATACATCAAAAAAGGAAGATTTAGAACAATGTACAAGGGCCTCTAGTATGTAGAGAAACTCGCAAGGAAACATAGGTACTTCGTTTGCGTAAAACAGATCCCGATTGGATCCCAAACGGGTCAAAAACATGTCTACAGTCCAAAATCAGACGTCTGGAAATAAGTCCATACGTCTTAAACAATATAGAACTTTACCTCAAGTCCCTGCGGTGTCCTCAGATGTCCAAGCCTCCTTTGCGAACATTTGAAGGCAGTTCCAGACATCAGACCACTCTTCCAGTCGTCTGGAAGCACCTTCGGTCGTCTGGTGAGCTGATCAGACATCCGAAAGTGCGTAGGAGAGCATTACGTGCTCCTTCCCAAGGCTGCTCTTGCATATGACAATCGCAACCACCCAAATCAGGCCCATCAACACTCTACGGTGCAGCTTGCATGGCTGTAACCGTGAAAAGAATGTACCTTCGTGATAAATGAGCTTTCAAACGTCTGGTCTAACTCTAAATGTCCAGATGCTCCACCAATCATCTGGACACTACTCCAGACGCCTGATACTGGAAGATTTCTAGTACTAGAACATGCTCCCAGCTCCTTCCGCCACGCACCTCCTCACGTCGCCACAGCTCCAACTACTGCAGATGGTCAAGGATGCCTCTGCGGGATCTCTCCTCCTCCTATACGTGCCCACGATGGCCATGTGAGCTCCATCGAGCTCCCACCGAAGCTCTCCGACCTCAAACTCCTCCTCCTCCTCCTCCTCCTCCCACACTCTCCTCCTTCTCGCCCTCTCGCTCTCCCTTGGTCGCTTCCTCTCGCCACTCCCCCAGCTCTGAAGGTGGAGGTGGTGGCTGGTGTGTAGAGTGGAGAGGAGAGGAGGGGGGCTTATATAGATGGTTGGGGTTTAGGGTTCGGCAGGAAGGGAGGAAAGGAGAGAGAGAAAGGAGATGTTCTACGCGCCGCCTGCACGTAGAGCGCAGAGCACGTACGAAAATTTCATTTTCAGACGTTCGAGAAAGGGTCCAGACATTTGGACAGACGTCTGACTGAGACTCTAGATGTCTTAAAAGGCTAAAAGTGGAACGGGTCTTTACATATAATCAATGCACACCCGCCATGCAGTGGTGGTGCGGGTTGGGATGGATTCGCCATGCTCATTGGTGACCATGGTGAGCCTGGCTTTCTTGGGGACCACTTGAGTGGGGCTCACCCAGGGGCTATCGGAGATTGGGTAGATGATGCCAGCGTCAGGCCACTTTATGATTTCCTTTCTAACGACCTCTCGCATATTCAGATTTAGTTGTCTCTGCATCTGACGGGAAGGTCGAGCCCCATCTTCCAGATAAATCTTGTGGGTACAATAGGCGGGGCTAATTCCTCACAAATCCAAGATGGTCCATCCAATGGCTGCCCGATGTTCTGATAGGGTCGCAGTCAACCTGAGTTCCTGATCCTTGGTTAGATGGGTGTCGATAATTACCGGGAAGGTCTGGTCATGTCCAAGGAAGGCGTACTTTAGATTTTCGGGTAGCGGTTTCAGCTCAGGTGTGGATGGAAAAACACTTGATGGGTAGGGAAAAGGCGGGAACTGATCGGCATCAATCTCCTCGAACGGTGGTTGCTGATGGTAATCAGCTCTACAGAGGTTAGCATGCATAGACGGGGATGGGTCAGAACAGTCATCACAAGGTTGGGTCTAATGGTCTGATACAGAATTAAGGGTGAGGCATTCCTCAACCAGAGGCTCCACGGGATCGTGCTCCTTAATCCAGCCACAATCGAAAGACTTGGTCGCCCTGAAGATATCCAACTGCATCTTCTTATCTCCGAAGGCGATTTCCATGCATCCCGTGCCACAGTTGATGTTCGCCTTAGTCGTAGCTAAGAAAGGTCTGCCTAGGATAATGGGTGTGTTCTGTAGCTGTTCAGAGACTTCCATGTCAAGCACTAAGAAGTCGACCGGGAAGTAGAAGTCCTTGACCCGAACAATCACATCCTCGACAACCCCCTTTGGGGTCTTCACAGATCTATCAGCCAACTGGATGGTCACAGGTGTGGGTGTCAACTCTCCAAATCCAAATTAGTGATACAGGGTCGTCGGGATCAGATTGATTGAAGTACCTAAGTCCAGGAGCGCTCTATCAAATGTCATGTCCCCGATATTGCAGGATATCAGGGGTGCTCCTGGGTCAATTCGTTTGAGCGGAAGGTTGCTTGATATCATGAAACTCGCTTGCTCTGAGAGCACAACCTTCCTAGGTGCTTGGGGTTGTGGCTTATGCTTCGACGTACAGGCGTCCTTTAGGAACTTATCATAAGTCGGGATGTGCTTGACTGCCTCGAGGAGCAGGATATTAATCTGAACTTGCTTGAAGATTTCCAAAAGCTCCTTATTTTCCACAACTTTCTTTTTCTTTATCTTCTCCAAGGCCTCGGGATATGGTGTCTGGATGTGAATAGGGTCCATCTCCGGGTCCTTAAGTTTTTCCTACTCATCCTCAGAGTCGAGTATCTCAGGGGGTGAAGTCACAGGATGAGTCGTCCATTTGGGATCCTGGGTTTTAGTGCCACTTCTCAAGGTCACCGCATTTGCAGAGGCATTGGGACCATAGGTTGATCCTTGAGAAGAAGAGGAAGAAGCGCTAAACCCTGGGGGTGTTTGTGGGGCTGGCTGGACCATGTGGGCCTACCCGGGATTGCCTTGGAACCCTTGTTAATTGGGGCCTCTGTTAATTACGTTTCGTGGGTTCGGCTGTGGTTGAGAAGGAAGGGATCCTTGTTGTTTGCAATCCAACAACTAGCTCAACTGTCCATTCACTAAAGCCATTTCCTCCTGGTGATTTTGGTTCATTTCAGCCATCATTTTTATCAAGGTGTCCATTTGGTTTTGTGGGGGATGGGCCGCCCTATTCGAATTATAGGGGGTCTAACCGGTGGACCCTGCTGATAAGAGGGTGGGTTTGGCTGATGGCTTGGCCTGGGCTGGTTCTGAAATTGAGGCAATTTCTGGTTCGTCCAAGCGAAGTTTCGGTGATTACGACATCCGGCGTTGTAGGTGTTAGAGAAGGGGTCAGGTTTGGAATAACCTTGGATAGCTTGGACATCTTCAAAGATAGAAGGTGTCGTGGGGGAGGGAAGAGGATAATCGGGGGTTGAGGGAGCAAAGGTCCCTCCTTGGAACATGATCAGGGGTTGTTCTAGGTGCTTCTAGCTTAGTGGCTAGACTAGGTCGACATTGTGAGCTCCCTTTGCTAGGGAGAGAGTCTATAGCGGGTTCCCAGTCTGGTTTAATAGTTCATCAATCTTTTTATCTACCAATTCCACTCGATCCAATTTCTTAGCAATGATATCCATGTCAATCATTCCAGAATTTTCTTGTACCTCATAGATCCCACCACAGGGTTGACTGGATCGACTAAACTAGGTCATGGAGGCATTGTTGAGAGAATTTTCGCTCATAGACTCGAAGAGCTTAAATGCGCTCTCCTCATCTTTGTTTAGGAAGTTTCCTCCGCATGAGGCATCAACGAAGTTCCGAAGGTTGTTGTCTAGACCGTGGTAGAAGATCTAGGCCAATTGCCACCTCGGAACCTTATGGTGTGGGCATTTTCTCAATAATTCGTAAAATCTTTCCCACGCCTCATGGAACTGTTCCCCACCCTGGAGTGTAAAGGTGGTAATGGCTCTTTTGAGGGCATTGGTCTTTCCTATGGGGAAGAATTTCTTTAGGAATGCATTCCTCAGTTCTTCCCAGGTGGAGATAGGTCTTCCTAAAGTTCTAAGCCAGTGAGATGCTTTGTCTCTCAGTGAGAAGGGGAACATCTTGATCAAAACAATGTCTAGGATGATGTTCCTGGGCTTTACAGTCCGGACGATCCGGTCAAGGTCCTCTAGGTGTTGGAAGGGGTCCTCACTTGAGCTCCCATGGAAGTGGCTCTGAATCAGGCTCAGGACATTTGGTTTTAGCTCAAAATCATCTCCCCCCTCGGGGACCCTAAGGTACGATTCAATCCGAATCGCAGAAGGATTGTAGAAGTCGCGGAGGGGCCTAGGTTGGCCCTAGAATTGTGGTGGATCAAGTGGTGGTTGCCCCTGCAGGTTTTGCAAAGGTGGTGGTGGTTGCTCCTGCAAGTTCAGCAACCAATGTATGGCTTGCATGATAGTGTGGATCTGTTGCTGCTGAAGCTGGTGGTTTGCATTGATCTAGGCCTGGAAGATGGCCATCGTATTTGGTGGAGGTTGATCCTCAACCTCATCTACTCTAGGTTCGGCCATATCTCTAGCAAGATCAAGTCTCTTGGTTTCCCGCCCCAAAACAAACAACTCGGGATGAACTAATCGTCTCCCATGCATACACTAGAGAAGAACAGGGGAGGGATGCGGAGAGAGACAGATGCGAGAAGCGTGTGTGCACAACCAAACAGACAAGCCTAGTCCTTACAGTGCATTCCTTATGGGACATAGAAATTTCTAAAGGAACGATCAAGTCTGTAGGCACGGGACCACCCTTCCCAAAGCTAATATGGCTAGGTTGATTACGAGGGGATTGTGGGGGAAGGTTCTTCCTTTTGCTTGCGCCGCTGGTTCCGTAGACCCCACAACTGTGGTCGTTTAACACTTCCCCGTAACCTAGTCACTAGATTCTACTAAGGGAATGAAGGCCAAGTGCCCAGCAGACGAAATCATGCCTTTCGAGACTTAAACCAGTCCTGCCTAGGGCACGTCTATTCTGTTTTAATGGGGCTAGGGCAGTGCTTGTGCTCTGGTTATGTGATGAGGCATTGATTGGGGTGGTGCCTCTTAGTTCTTCGATTCAGATATGTGTAAACCTAACAAGACATGGTTTTCAAGCAAGGATTTAAGATGTGGTTGGTGTCTTTTAACATTTGTCCTTACTTTAGTGTCTTTTTGGGTTGACGTGTCTTAGTATTTTCAGACAAGTTTCAAGTGGGCACGCCAAGTTTTGCACACAACGGGTGAGAGTGAATTTCCTTTAGTGTGATGAGGCTCTAAAATCCTAATGTGCTCATCCTAGTGTTCATGCAATTTCTACCAGATGAGTTGATTTTAGGGGTGAGTGGTGCTGCCCAAGTCAAACCACGGTGGCTTCACAAGCACCACTCAAGGAAAAGGAAATACTCCAAAAAGATTGTCTTTGAGAATGTTAGAGTGTATTTTTTTTGTTGGGTGATGAGTTTAGGATGTGGATCAAGCAATCATTCACCACGTTGATTTTTTTCTGATTTTAATCCTTTTTTTTTTAGATTTTTAGGCAAGCAAACAACCACGAGTAGAGCGATACTCACACCTGGTCTTTGCTACGTTCACTCCATCTCCACCGTCACGAGTCGTGCTCCTTCGTCGTCCAGGTGCCGAGTTCTTGCAACCATCAAGTAGAGGGAGAAAATGCGTTAGATGATGTGAGCATGGATGCAAAATGAAAGTGGCAAAATAAATCCGTTGCCTCCTAGCAACGGTGCCAAAAACTGGCGTGTTACAGATGCGTTTGTTTAACTAGGTCGTTGTAGCTTCGCGTTCACAACGTCGATTTTAAATATAAGAATGGACGTGAGTCCGAGTGTCGAACACAGGGAGGCATGAATGTGGGTTTTTTTTCTGTCACTTAGTTGTCACAGAAATGGTGAGTTTTTGCTTACACGCAAGAAAATGCGAGAGAAAGAGAGAGTCGGGTTAGAATCTTTTGCCTATAGCGTTCATGCAAATCATGGTGAGAGAAAACTCGATAAAAAGAGAGCCAACATAATTCAACATGCAACTTGAGTTTTCATAAATACAACAATAGAAAAATGCTTAAACAAAAGTAAAGTAATGCTAGGATAAAGAGAGAGAGAAAGAGAAAGGAGATGGCGAGGTGGCCACGACGGTGGAGGAGGGCTTCGTCGGCGGCTCGTCGACTCCGGCGAGTACAAAAAGGTGCTAAGGGTAGCTAGGAGTAAGGTAGAAGGTTTGCAAGTGTAATGAATGCTTTACATGGATAGTTGGAGGGGGTTAATATAGGAAGAAGGGGATTCTAATTTGGGTAGGGGCTTTAGTGACGTCCGAACATCGCTAAAACCATGCCGAAAGTGTCGGTGTAGACCCCTGCCCGCCAGTCCAATGTGCTCACCTGCTCTTCTTCTCCTTTGCGATCCGTGTGCGTGCCTTGATCGGACGGTTGAGATTGCGCGGAGGGCGCACTCGTGGATCGCGTTGTGTAGCACACGCACCGCGTGTCTGGAATGAACGCTCGCGATCACGCCACGTGCCTTCATCCGCTCTGTCCGCACACTCATCGACAGTTCAATTTCTTCTGCGCATGCCTTTGCCTTGGATTTGATGTGCGGTGCGGCTCGATCCTGCATCGGCTGTGTGGAGAAAGAGCGTCAACCGCTGCGCTGCAATCCACGGATGGTCGCGGTGATGGATTTGTGCTCGACTGCTGCCAACCGTTGGATGAAGATCCAACAGTCGGATCTTCGTGTTGGGTAGAGAGTGAGGGCGATGCAGTGGCCTCTCAGCCATCTGATCATCAGATCGGACGACTTAGAATGCTTGGCGTGATGATGAGGTGTGCCGCAGGTGCGAGTGCACCAGATGCCGCCACGTGGCTGCCTGTGGGTCGTTGATCATCAGATCAACGGCCAAAACTTCTTGGGCTAGTTGCGGGAGCTCCAGATGTCGAATTTGATTGATTTTGAGTCCGTTGGACTCCGTTTGTCATTATGAATCCATCTGTGTGGTCTGATCGCTCATCTGAGGCCTATTTTGACATGAACTTGTACAAATGGCCATTAACATTGATTATAAGCAATCTTAATGTCCAATGCATGTAATGCTCTCATGCTCATTTATGCTGTGTTATTTGTGTATGTTATCCTTAAGAGAAACTCCAATTGGCA
This sequence comes from Thalassia testudinum, assembly GCA_037157565.1. Taxonomy (NCBI): domain Eukaryota; kingdom Viridiplantae; phylum Streptophyta; class Magnoliopsida; order Alismatales; family Hydrocharitaceae; genus Thalassia; species Thalassia testudinum. The sequence continues at coordinate 28,415,806 of JAZHRO010000049.1, forward strand.
GAATTATCACCATAAAATGTAGCATTATCAGGGAGGCAACGGAAATTTTCAAAACTTTCTTTGGTGCGAATTTGAGATTTCTAACTTGCTATTTCTGTTGATTTCGTGTGTGCAGGAAAATAAGGAAATCAGAATGAAACACGACAACAGGAATTACGGGTTCGAACCTCAGGTAAGTACCTGTAGTTTAGATTAGTTAGATTTAGGATTTGGTTGAGCCCTATGATTAAATTAGAATTTGTTTGCTTATTGGAAAAAAAGAAAAAAAATTCTTGATTTTCTGGATGAAATAAACTTTATCTTAAAAATTCAATTCCCAGAGATCCATATGTCCAAAAATTCTCAAAATTTTACTAGATGTAGATGTCAAAGTCAGGAATAATATATCTAAATTTTGTGCAAATCAGATTTATATAAAAATTTTAAAAATTTGCACACTGATCTATTAGCAATACTATTATTGTTCGTGATTTTTCAGAGTTCAAAATATCATACGAATTTTTATGCAACTCCGATTGACTTAAAATTTGAAGCAATGAATTTTTGAGATAATCAAGAATTTAGGAAAAATCTAACAAAACTATTTCTTACACATTTGATTGTACGGATTATCCAATCATCAACTAGGGTTCAAAATAGACTACAAAACCCCCAGTACACATTAAATCAGAAAAAAATAGAAAACATGCATTAAAATTCTTAAAAAAATATTTGTGAGTGCCTAGTTAGTGGTGCAATAAGGATCAATTGATTTCATTACTTGGGTCGCACCACTCATCATTTTAGACCTAAAAGAATCATTTAAAACTATCTGTGCTTAGGGTTTCACGCTAAAGATAGAGCACACTTGCATTTCCATACTTAAAGGAAATCTATCAAACAAATTGAGATTTGCAAAACTTTTTGTGTGCCTCATCAGAACCTTGATTGAAATTATTTAATCATGTGAACCCTAAAATTCATTAACACAAGCATTTAAATCTTAAAAAATACTTCATCATAAGAAATTTCTTGTGAACCCTATTTACCTAAGCTCCTCACACATTTTAAAATCAATTTCAAGGGCAAACACCCCCTAACACCCATCATATTCCAAAAGCACATCAAACCCAAACCTAAAATTGAGTAGACGTGCCCTAGGTAGGACTAATAGACTTGGGGATTTGAAACTAGATTGGGCTAAGGTCAAGGCCTTGTCTAGTTGGACCCACTGGTGACAGGAAAGGTCGATGCTATAATCGCATTAACCTTTAGTGGTTTCCCGCTGTGCGAGGTGTCCTAAGGGGTCCCACCCTTCCGGCCAGCCAAGTAATTCAAGGGTTGATCTAACCCAGTTGTGTTTTGGGGAGCTAGGATCATGTCTAATTAGAGTTGACACTCTAAGGACCAATTTGATTGCTTTCATTGAGCGGCCAGGGTTTCTCTCATCTGTCTTCTCTCTCATCTACAGACATTCTTCTGGTGCATGTAAGGTAGAAGATCTCAAAATCCTGATTTGCTACCACCATTAGAAAGAAATCCTAGGAGAAGACATATTTATCTTGAATCTGAATCTAAACCCTCTGCAATGGCTAGTCATCATGAGGAAGAAGAGATCGATGAACAAAATCTAGATCCTATGACTCTCTTACAAAGGCAGATCACTAAGCAGGGCCAGCATCATGACCGACAGATGGAAATCATAGTGCAGGCCATCACTCGACTCCAAAACTGAAGGCAGACCGGCCCCTCCGTGATTTTTATAACCCTCCAAATGCCCAACCTGAACCCTTAGGGTACCTCAGGATGGGGAAGATTTTGAACTCAAACCTTATATCATTAACTTGATTCCCCACTTCCGTGGCCGTGAGTCAGATGACCCCTTCCACCACCTTGAAGAGCTCCTACACATAGGAAGAACTTTTGGACCTAGGAACATGAATGAAGGCACCCTAATGATGAAAATGTTCCCATTCTCTTTGAAAGATAGAGCTGCACATTGGTTGAAGACAATTGGTAGACCAATCCTAACTTGGGAAGACCTGAGAAGCACATTCCTAAAGAAATTCTTCCCCGTAGGGAAAACTAATGCCCTTAGATGTGCCATAACAACCTTTAAGCAAAACCCTGAGGAACAACTGCATGAGGCTTGGGAGAGGTTTAATGATTTATCTAGGAAATGCCCTCATTATAGGATTCCAAAGTAGCACTTGGCCCATATTTTCTATTATGGGTTGAGTGATAATCTGAAGAATTTTGTTGATGCAACATGTGGGGGCAATTTCTTGAGTCGAGATGCTGAAAGAGCCTTTCAATTGTTCGAGAATATGAGTGAAAATTCCCTCAACAATGCATCAATGTCCGCCTTTAACAGAGCTAATCAACCAAGGAGCGGAGTTTATGAAGTTAACAATAATTCAAACTTGGTTGATTTAGAGCTAATTGCACAACGATTAGATAAGATGGAACTTGTAGGAAAGAATGTGGAGAATTTGGATAAGAAACTGGATAACCTTCTAAAGGGTGAGAATTCCTTAGATACACAATCCAGATTAAATCCTATGCCTACCCAAGGAGTGCCTATATTAACCCACAACCAATTCCCCAACCCACTAAGTCAGGAATCAGTGCACAACATTAATGACCTAACAATGGCTCCACTTATGAGCCAACTGTGCTTGGACCCATCTCTTTCTGGGTACCAAGGAGGGACCTTGATGCCCTCGAATTCTGAACTAGGTAGCTCGATGCCTAGTTATCCTGAGGATGTGAATGCACTCCAGGGTTACACTAGAAATGAGCCTTATTCAAATACTTACAACCTGGGATGGCGCAACCATCCTAACTTTGCTTGGTCAAGTTAGAAACCCACCTAGGGTCCTAACTTGACTAAACAAAACACTTATGGGCAACCTAGTAAGTACACACAACCATGCACGTACCAGCCACAACCTACTCAGTCAAACCAGCCCACTAATTTGAGCCTGGTCCTCAAAGAAATGAGAGAGATGAATCTAAGACATAAGGAAAAAATGAATCAATTGAGGACAAAAATTGATGAGACGACTAGACCAGCTAGTAGATGCTAGACATGGGATGCTGCCATCCCAACCCATCCCAAACCCAAGAAATTTCAATAAGGTTAACTCGCACAACACAAGAGAGCAACAGGCACTTTTAGTACAACTTGCTCCCCAGCACCCACTTGGTTTTGCTAACCCTAATCAGTCTCCACCTATTTTACAGAACCCACCTCAACTTTCTAACCCTAACACTTTTGTTGGTGCGGTAACCTTGAGAAGTGGGAGACAAATCCAAGATCCTTACACTTCTAAATCTAAATCTAAACAAGATCTTAAGGAGCCCGAATTTGACCTAGGAAATCAAGAAGACAAGGATCAGGACCCAAACATTCATGATTTCTCTCAAGCTCCCTTTCCTGAAGCCTTGAACAAACCTAAGAAAAAGAAAACCAATCCATCTGAGGAGTGGCTTGATATTTTTAAACAAGTCCAGGTGAACATACCACTCCTTGAAGCTATTGAGAATATCCTAGCCTGTGCAAAATTTTTAAAGGAAATGTGCACACCTAAACGCCAGGCCAAATCAACTAAAAGGGTAGTGTTATCTGAACAAGCTAGTGCAGTTATCCTTAGAAACCTACCCCGAAAATAGAAAGATCTAGGAGCCCCTCTGATCTCATGTGTTATTGGAGATACTACTTTTGATAGGGTTCTGTTAGATTTAGGTGACTCCATAAATTTAATCCCTACTATGTTATACGAAAAATTTAACTTTGGAGAGTTAAAACCTACTGAGGTCACATTACAACTAGCTTATCGATCTGTGACCACACCAAGGGGGATTATTGAGGATATAATTGTCAAGGTTCACTATTTTTATTTCCCTGTGGATTTCCTAGTCCTTGACATGGAGGTACCTGAGAACTTGAAAAACACCCCGATAATTCTAGGAAGGCCATTTTTAGCTACTGCTAAGGAAAATATTGATTGTGAATCTAGAAATATGGAAATCAAATTCGAGGATAAGAAAACTAAGATTAACATCTTTAAGGCCATCAAACAATTTGAGGATTGTGGAATGATAGAAGATTCTGAGGACAATACCGTTGAATATTGTATGGAATTAGGAATAACCCAATCTGATCCTACAGGCCATGACACCCAAACCAATCAAGAGGTCAGCCCATTAATCACTAACTTGATTCCAAGACCTCTTGAGGGTAACTGTGATCCACCACTGGATCCTTTATCCTAAGGACCCAAACCTGAACTTAAACCTCTTCCAGATCATCTAAAATATGTTTTCTTGGGATTTGATCAGACTTACCCTTTAATCATTAGCTCTCATCTAACCCAAACTCAAGAAAAGCAATTGATTCAAGTGTTGGGAAGAAACAGTAGAGAAATTGGTTGGACATTAGATGATCTGAAGGGAATCAGTCCCACTTACTACACCCATAGAATCTATACTGAGGATGAATCGAGACCCTCTTGAGAAATGCAGAGACGGTTGAATCCAAACATGCGGGAGGTAGTGGAAAAGGAAATAATCAAGTGGTTAGATGAGGGAATAATCTAGCCAATCTCTAACAGCCCATGGATCAGTCCTGTACAAGTGGTTCCTAAGAAAGCTGAGTTGACTGTGATTACTAATGATAATGGGGAATTGATTCCAACCCACACAGCTTCCTCTTGGAGAGTCTATATTGACTATAGAAAGCTGAATAGTGCTACTAAGAAAGACCACTTTCCACTTCCCTTCATTGATCAAATCTTAGAAAGACTAGCCGGCCAGCAATTCTTCTGCTTCTTGGATGGCTATTCCAGCTATAATCAAGTAGCTATCCACTCTGAGGATCAAGAGAAAACCACCTTCACATGTCCCTACGTAGCATTTGCCTTATGTAGAATGCCTTTTGGATTATGCAATGCACCAGCAACCTTTCAAAGGTGCATGCTTGCAATCTTTTCAGACATGGTGGGTGATTTCATGGAAATCTTCATGGACGACTTTTCTGTGTTTGGGGACTCTTTTGAATCATGTCTGATCAATCTTGAAAAGACTTTACAAAAATTCATTGAGATGAATCTTGTTCTATCTTGGGAAAAGAGTCACTTCATGGTCAAGGAGGGCATAGTCCTTGGCCATGTGTTTGAAAAAGGAATTGAAGTGGATAAAGCCAAGGTGGACACTACAATCAAACTTCTGCCACCTTTGACGGTTAAACAAGTGAGATCATTTCTTGGACATGTGGGATTTTACCATCGATTTATTAAGGACTTTTCTAAGGTGGCGAGACCCTTAAACAACTTTCTGCTAAAAGATCAATCCTTTGATTTTAATTCAAATTACTTAACGATTTTTAATCAGCTAAAGGAGGCCATTACACAATCACCCATCTTACAACCTCCTAATTGGGAGCATCCCTTCGAAATCATGACCGTCGCCTCTGATTATGCCATCGGGGTAGTCTTGGGACAAAAGGTAGACAAGAAACTATCTATGATCTACTACGCTAGCAAAACCTTGGATGAGGCTCAAAGAAATACACCACTATAGAAAAAGAGTTGCTAGCCGTAGTGTTTGCTCTAGAGAAGTTTAGATCTTACCTACTGGGATCTCATGTCACAATCTTCACATATCATACTGCATTAAGGCATTTGATGTCTAAAAAGGATGCAAAACCCAGATTAATCAGATGGATCCTTCTGCTACAAGAATTTGATTTAGAAATCAAAGACAAATTTGGAGCCCAAAATGTAGTAGCAGATCATCTCTCTAGAATCCTTGTAGACTCTACAACTCCTCAACTCTGTGATTCGTTCCCTGATGAGACTCTCTTGACTATTTGCAAACTACCTTTGGTTTGCAAATATTGTCAACTATTTGGCCATCGAAAAACTACCCATGGATTGGCCTAAGAAAAAGCGGGATTAGTTGATTTTCAATGCCAAATACTACCTTTGGGAAGACCCAGAGCTATTCAAAGTTTGTGTGGATCAGGTTATCCACCATTGTATTCCAGACGAAGAGATCACAAGTGTACTAGAATTCTGCCACACTTTTGCTTGTGGAGGTCACTTCTCAGGAAAAAAAGATGGCAGCCAAGGTACTACAGAGTGGATTGTATTGGCCGTCTTTATTCCGTGACTTGTACAACTTTTGTAAGTCTTGTATCAATTGTCAAACTTTAGGAAACATAACCAGGAAGGACATGATGTCCCTAAACCCAGTCCTTGAAGTCGAAATCTTTAATGTTTGGGGCATTGATTTTATGGGACCTTTTACCAATTCATTTGGGTACCTGTACATTATGGTGGTAGTTGATTATGTATCCAAATGGATTGAGGCCATCCCGACCCGAACCAATGATCATAAAGTGGTCATGGATTTTGTAAAGAAGAGTATCTTTAGTCGGTTCGGTGTGTCCAAAGCTCTGATTAGTGATGGCGGATCCCATTTTACTCAGAACCAATTTAGGACCTTACTAACCAAGTATGGAGTCACTCACAGAATCTCTACTCCATACCATCTGTAGACCAACGGACAAGCTGAAATCTCCAATCGAGAAATTAAAAAGATCCTTCAAAAGGTGGTCTGCCCGAATAGGAAGGATTGGTCTACCAAATTGGATGACGCTCTCTGGGACTACCAGACTGCGTATAAAACTCCAATTGGAATGTCTTCATTCCATCTGGTCTACGGAAAATCTTGCCATATGCCCGTTGAGTTTGAACTTAAAGCTTATTGGGCAATCAGAACATTTAACTTGGATCTCGATCGATCTGGATGATAAAGGAAACTCCAATTGACTAAATTGGATGAAATCCGAAACGATGCTTATGAGAGTGCGAGAATCTATAAGAATAGAACAACAGCTTTACATGATAAGTACATCTCCAGAAAAGCTTTGTCCATAATCAAAAGGTTTGGTTATTTGATTCACGTTTGAAGCTCTTTCCGGGAAAATTAAGATCAAAGTGGACAGGTCCCTTCATTATAAAAAAAGTCTACCCTCATGGAGTTGTGCTTATCCTAGATCCCAAGATCGTTAATAAGACAAAGGTGAATGGTCAGAGATTGAAGCCTTTTATCACGCAGAACTGTGATCCCATTCCCGATGGTCACATCAACCTTCTGAAATCTTCTTAAAGTTGAACTGAGTCTAGCAAATGACGTTAAACTTAGCGCTGACTGGGAGGCAACCCAGTACTCTGTACAGGTAACTTTGCATCCTCTACATCCATACTGACCTGGATTAACAAGCATAGTTAGGTGATATCCCCTCCTCTTGCTTATTATATTTTGATTTTCATGCATATATTTCAATGAGGACATTGTAATGAATAGGTATGGGGGGGTGAACATTGCATGTCTTATCTTTATGTCTGAAAAAAAAATGCATTTAGGCATAAAGAATTTTTATTACTATTTTATTAGGGATTTATGAAGTTTCCCTTCTTGGAGGGGGTGACGTAATAATTGTGGAAATAAAATAGAAACAATCTCACTAAATAACAATCGCACAAAGAACACAAGAAATTATAGGTGGAAACTCAAACCAGGTGAAAACCACCACCTAACCCTCTCGAGTTAGGATTTTTCGATCAACCAAGTTGATCAAAATCCACTAAACGAATCACTTTAAACGAGGGTGATTCAACCTCAATTACAACCACACTACTTAAACGAGGGTAGCGTACCTCAACCCCTTCTCTCCATGAGAAGGATTTTGTCTCGCGAAGGAGACGGGAATTCGCAAAGAGAATACCCAACCAAATAACAAAGATAAAAGAAACAACAAGTCCTATGGAGCCAACAAAGTAATATTTAACCTAAGCTTCTATAGGAATTAGGAAACTCCCCTTTGCAAGGAGTGCGTCGAGTTTATGACGTGGTGCGTGAGCCACGCGACGGTGCAACTTCGCTCTCGTGAACTACGGCGGGAGAGCGGGTGCGCAAAGCTTGATGCTCTGAAGAGAATGGAGCTTGAGCTTGGAGAGCAAGAGCTAGCTAGGACACAAGAGAGTGGAACTATGTTGCTTAAGTGTGTCTTGTGCTTCTCTTGGTGTGTCTCTTGGTGTGTGTTCTTGGTGTGCATTGGTGTGTAAAGGTTCCCCTCTATTTATAGAGGCCTTAGGAAGGCTTTGGAAGGCTTTGGAAAGGTTCTATAGCCGTTGGGAACAAAGCCCAAGAGAATCAACCCGAAATCATGAACAATCATTGTTCTGACAGGCTTATCAGACGTCTAATTCTTCCATTAGACGTCTGGAAGTTCACTTTAAGACGTCTGATTTCAAGGTCAGACATCTGATTTTGGGAGGGTCTCTTCCTGACTTAGATCAGATCTAAACAGGATTTTTGTGCAAGTCCATCAGACGACATGTAGGACGTCTGGCACTATGTCTGGACGTCTAGAAACCTACTTTTACTGTGGGAATGGATTTTCCAAACGTTGCAACGGCTAGAAAATCTCTGAGAAAAGATTTTGGGTCAGCCGAGGCAAAACGGTCAATTATCAGACGTCTGGACAGTCCTATGGACGTCTGATAAGGCTTTAACGGTCATATTCTTGAATCTTTGCTAAGCCAGCCAACGGTCCACTAATTGGGCGTCTGGCAAAGTCATCAGACGTCTCCTAAGACGTCTGGTCTAAGATCTGGACGTCTGATTTCATCAAACAGAATACAAAGTCTAGCCTAATAGTTATCAGACGTCTAAAACAACAGTCAGACGTCTTAAAATACTTTATCAGACGTCTGATTTGGGAATGAGACGTCTGGAAACTCTGTTTGAACCCTATATTGGTTTTCTAAGTATTCTACAGAAAATCTAAGTATCCTAGGGTTGTGCAGGTGTTCCTAGGACTATTGTTAGGGTACTTTGAGGCTCTTTAACATGAATTATCTAAGGAAATAAAGAGTAACAAAAGAAATAAAAAATACAACAAGTACAAAAGAAGGAAATCTATCCTATTCTTCATTTCCTTCCATCTTTAATATATCGCTCCTCGCGAATCTCTTCTGTTCTCCATCAAGCTCCTCCAATCCGTCCTGGATGCGAGCTCGAACTCCGTCTAATCACGTATCCATTTGCGATTGACTTGAAATCTAGGACTCAAAGTGCAAATGTTAAATGACATGTGTTTTGTTATCATCAAAACAAATGATCGTGGTGCTCTAGCACCAACAATTTATTCTTAAGTTGATACCTAAGTTTAGAATCCAGTATAATTTCACACTTATACGTAGAATTTGCAATGGATCCTCAGTGAAGACCGATAAACATCTTTAGTTTGTCAAGAAGAAGCATTGCTTCTTCTCTTAAGCCCTTGGATAGTAATTAGGGAGTCATGCAAACTATCTTCTAACAGATCCACCAAATAAGAGTGAGGTGAGAATAGAAAGTCTACTGGTGCTCTAAGGGTAGTATGAGGAATCTTAAACTCTGGATAATGAGATAATGATACTCGGAGTTAGGCCTAGTTTTCGCTCTCAGTTTCTGTGTACAAGCTCTTAGTGCGAATCTCTTGAGAGCCACCAAATAAGGCAAATACACATAGAGCGGGTTCTGATAAAACTAGGACTGAGGTGGATGGTCACGACCGTCTTTATGAAATCCTTAGCTGAAGGAGGGTATTAATGTCAAGGTTATAAATACACTATCCTATCCATTCCTTTCCTGGTGCCGAGAATAGGCATTGACGTGCGGTTGTGCTTGTGTGTTAAGAAGTGTCGTTATAGTCGCACTTGCAACGTCGATTTTAAAATAAGTAAACGGAGGTGAGTCTGAGTGTCGGTCTCAGGGAGGCGTGAAAATCAAATTTTTCTTATCACTTGTTGTCACAGAAAGCGCGGAGTTTTGCTTGCAAAAGGTGCGGTTTTGAAAAGCGAGAGAGTGATAGAGAGAGAGAGATTAGGGTTAGAGCGTTCCTTGTTTGATCATGCAACTTAAACAGAAATTAAAGTAACAACTGAACAGAAAATAGCTTCATTAATCATGCACTTTTAGTTCATAGCTTACAACAATAAATACATGCTCAAACAAAAGTAATGGAAAGCTTAAAAGAGAGAGAGAGAGGATGGAGAGAGACGAGGCAGCCACGGCGGTGGAGGAGGCTCCATTGGCGGTTCGTCGTCTCCGACGATTACAAGAGGGCCTAAAGCTAGCTAAGAGAGGGGTGGAGTAGTTGCAAGGGAAGTGACTGCCTTGAATGAGTGGTTGGAGGGGGTTTAAATAGGGTTAAGGGCTTTCTAAAAGAAGGGGCTTTAGAGACGTCTGGGACATCGCTAAAACCACTCCAAAAGTGTCGGTGAAGCCCTCCAACCCACCGGTTAACCGCGCGTGTCATTCTTCTTCGCGCTTAATCCGCGGTCGCTGCGTGAGAGTCGTTCGATCGAAGATCGGACGGCTGAGATCTCTCCTTAGCTGCGCTTGGATCGTGCTTTGGGCGCGCGTGTGCGCACGTGTCGTCGCCCGGCATGCGCGCGCGCGTGGGCGCTCACAATCCGTGGGCCTGCCGCGTGGCGCAATCTTAGCCACCCGCTGCTGATCGGGTGGCCCAATTTCACCACACGCGCCTTCGTCTTCAATTTCACGCACCGCACGGCTCAACCCACGTCATGTGCGAGCAGCCGTGCGCGCTAACCGTTGCGCCACGCCCGCGCTTTGTCGAGGCGATTGCGGGCAGGCGCGTGAGTCTCGATCGTCCGATCGAAGATCGACGGCTAAGATCTGATCTCGGCTGGATGAAGAGGTGGCATGCGGTGGAGCGGGGGTGACATGGTGCTATGAGGGCCGTTGATCTCCAGATCAACGGTCAGAACTTCTTGGGCCCATTGTAGGAGCTCCGGATGTCGGATTTAGCCGATCTTGAGTCCGTTGGACTCCGTTGGTCATTCTGAATCCATCTGTGCGGTCCGATTGCTCATCTGAGGCCTGCTTTGAGAAGTGCTTACATAAATGGCCATTAATACAGTTTTATAAGCAATCTTGGTACATGATGCATGCAATGCTCCTATTCTACTTATGTTGTGCCTTTTATTCTTAATATGGGCCATATTCAACATAATTATCACCCTCTTGTGTAGTGTTATCAGGCACTTCCACTAAATAATCCACCCGATATCCTCTTGAACATCCCCCAATCCCGAATAATGCCTTATGAATAAAAGTCATATGTGTTACTGTGTTGTGTTAGTAGATGTCTGTATAAAGAAATAAAAAGAAAAGAGGTATATATGTCTATGCATATAGAATATATATATATAAAGAGGAGTAGAAAAGAAAGAAAGAAAAAGTAGAAAAAAAAGAGTTCATAAGTGTTTTTAGAGTTTATTTCAAGTGTATTGAAGCAAAAACACCCATCACCCTCACGATCCACCAAATACAACCTTGACCTACTTTTCTGTATTTCTTACCACTTGAATACGGTCTGGGGAATTCTGACTTAGTCGTAGAGTTATCAGAACCTAATCAAAATGTTAGTGTCAGCAGAGACCACAAATATACTGATAAATCTGGTGTGATTGTGAGCTTAAAAAGAAAGAAAAGAAAAAGAAAAAGAAAAAGGAAGAGAAAGAAAGAGAGAGAATGAGTACAAAGGAACTACAGAGAGGATAGTTTCTCGCCTCTCTCCGAGTTGAATTATTTAATAATCTGAAAATCTAGGTTCTAAAGTACTAGTCTATTTGTAGCACCAAATGAGTGTAAGCCACCAAAAATAAATCCACTTGACTAAAAAAATCTTCTACCTAACCCAAAAGCTGGGGCTGAATATATAGGTTACCTTTTAACCCTGAGGGGAGAAGTTTACCTATCCCAATAGATTTTTACTAAGGGTCAAGTACAAGCTTTAGATGTGGATTGACTTTTCACTTGGATCCGTTGCATAGGCTACAACAAAACACAATCACGATTATCTAGATTGCTAAAACTTCGGAGAAAAACCAAAGACATAAACCTCTAGTTAAACTCTTAATAAAAATTATGCATGTAAGACCACTTTACATTTAGTTATGCATTTGCTAGGGACTAGTAAGATTTAGGCATGGGGGTGTGATTGCATAGCAATCATGCAACCTAAATCACCTGAATTAAGCTAGGTTCTAGCATAACTTAGTAATAATGCATTCATAGGCGTCGTAATTTGCACAATAGCTAATTTATTAGTCATATAGATAATATCATCATTTTATGACCTAAAAGAGAGATGATTTTAATCGCAGATGATTCGAAGCCACAAATGTCAGATTAGACCGGACAAATCTGATCAGAACGACGATGGGAGTCCAATTGTTCCAAAATTGTCCTGATCAGACAACCAGAGCATCATGTGCAGTCCATAGAAGAATGGAGATCATGGAGCCAAAGGACAAAGATCTAAGCCTCGATGAAGAATCCAATCACATGGATGAATCTGGATCGACAATCACAATCCAACGACGTAAAAATCAACTCGATTGGAGGTCTACATCACCAGATACAAGGAAAAGAAGATGAATGGCCATGATGGCGCCATGTGGCACCATCACAGTCGCTCCCTCACCACCACCCCATCTAGAAAGGCTGCACCACACACTGTGGGCCATTGGATCTCCATCCAACGACTATGAGCGCGCAACGTTGCCCACCCAGATCGGATAAGCATAAATAGAAACAAACACATATATATAACAGAAGGTTCGCACAGCACGTTGGCTCACGTGCGTGCGCGGAAGCGCATGACGTGAGTTCAAGGCTTGCACTGCATGAAATTGAAGTGGCGTTGGCTGTGCAGGCGCTCGTGAGCATAATTGCACAATCGTAAGGTGTAGCCGCGCCCACGTGGCACAATGAGAGCATGCCGCGGGAGGACGCGCCATCTCACGCGCTTGCTTTGACACTAAGGCAACGACTCTCATTACGATCGGACGATTGATATTAAGGCGGGTTTTGAAGGTGAGCGGTGAGTGAAGAAGATAAGCGCATGCGAGGAGGAATCAGAGTCGCGAGATCAAAGATTGATGATGCAGCAGCTGCCACGTGTTGCCACCAGAGCAAATTCGAGCATTTTAGGTGCAAATGAAGGTATTTTGAGGCCAAATCAGAGCCGTTGATCACCCGATCAACGAATCTGATCAAATGAGAGTTGTTACACGAGATTAAGGCCTCAAATACCCTTTTTTCCCTCCATCAAAACTATAAAAGAAGACCCAGGGCCCCCTAGTTGAAGCATCTCTCTCTTCCATCAACTCCAAATCTCTTCTACCGTCTTCTCTGCAATTCTCCATCCCTCTGCAACTCCGTCTCGACGCTTTGGATCTGAGGTGCTGGTGCATCTAGCACAAGCATCCTACAAGCGACGTCATTTCTCTGCCACTTTCATCTCTCTCTCTTTCTCTCTTTCTCTCTATCTATCTCTACTTTTTGCATAGTAGTTTCTATTGTGAAAAGCTCTTCATCAATACAATTAAATTTGATCTTATGGATATCTGATGCCTCTTTATACATATATACATATATAAATACCGTTAGAACTAGTTTATTGAAAAGCTTCTGTTAAAAATCGAGATTGCCTCCTTGAGAACGACTCAGTACTCACCAGAGTTTTATAAATTTATTTGTCGATGTGTTTTTGCACTATACTACAACCGAATAATCTTTTAAAACACGAATTACATGCCAAACAACTCCCACAACAAGTTCAAGGAAGATCAATGGCCAAGGGGCAATGCGACATCCTTATGGGCTTCGGATGAAAAATCCGACCATACGGATGGATCCAGAGCGATGATTGCAATCCGGCAATGTGGGAATCATCTCAATCCGAGCACAGTGGCATCCTCTACAACAGAAAGAAGATGGACGACCTAGATGGCGCCACATGGCAATGTTTGGTGCCAACTAGGCCACCCAACACCAGCCAAGAAGCTCTAACACTAGTGCTTCTACATGTGCATCCTCCATTCCTGGCTGTTGGATGTTGATCCAATGATTGAGAAGCCATCCGCGCCACGCGTCCAGAGCCCCTCCTCGCGATGATTTCATGGCCGTAGCACAGTGGCCTCGAGATGCACTCCCAAAGGAGGGGCGCAGGTTCGAATCCTTGCGACCCCCGTCAATTACAATTGAAGCAAGGCATGCGATAGCAGTTGCAGTGCACGCATAGCATGTGTGCGCACAACGCGTTGCAACACAGTGGTAGTAGCGCGCAGCGCACAGCGCGTGCCAGCACATGCACGCGCGACACATCGCGTAGGGCACGTGGGCCAGTAGAAGCAAGGGCAGGGGCTACGACGATGCCTGCGGCAGATCTTCAGTGGCACTTTGAATGTCATTGTTGACCCGAAGATGATTTTTGGCCTTCTCCCTTCATTATTAAAGGGCTTATCCTCCCCCATTTGCACGGAGCTTCCACCCAAGAGCTACCACCACCTTCTAGAGCTAAGAGCACATCCTGGAGACACCGAGCCACCGACGGAAGTCCCTCCACCACCATGGCTGCCTTGCCTCTCCAATTAGCTAGTTCTTTAGTTTAATACTTGTCATTTTAAAGCTTTCCACTAGTGTTATTGTGAAACAGTCCTTTTATTTGATAATGGATTATCTTGCTCGATTTCTTTCATAGTTAACTATTATCACATCATCATCCTAATACCCTAACCCTAACCCTATCTCTCTCTATCTCTCTCTCTCTCTCTCTCTCTCTCTCTCTCTCTCTCTGGTTTGCAGGCGAACAAACAACGAATTTTGTCACACGGAAACGAATATCTGATTTGATTCCATGTCTCCCTGTGTTTGAAACTCAGACTCTCATCCGATACTTTATTTAAAATTGATGTCGTAAAATGTGTTACAACGAACGATTTTAACACAAACACGTCATTTGATGTCACTCTTGCAATGATTCTAGTAGTTCTAAAGGATCGTGAGGGGTTCTTGAACACCAATTAATGGTGTGCAGGAATCCAAAATGATCAAATCATTTGGACGATCTCAGATCAAAAGCCCAGGTAGGCGATATCCTGATCTCAAGTCAAATGAGTTTTAATATACTTTTCAGAGGTTGAATGAAGTTTAAAGGATCGCAATGAAGGTTTTGAATTTTTTTTCAAATGGATTTTAAGTCTAGCTCAATCCAACCTTCTTATGAGTTGTCCATAGCGAAGGAGGATCAACTAGGTTTTTTGGATTCTATTGAGCTTCAAGTGGATTTCTGTGGAGTTTCAGATCTTTCAAAGAGTATCTATGATGATTTAGCATGGTGTTTTAACGCTTAGAATCAGATCTGGGATGTCCACTCTCATCGCCTAGGTCTGAAGCAATTTTTGGGAATCATGCATTCAACTAACGCTCTAATGACCAAATAAAGGCTTGAAGATGGGTTCCAATGATTTTAGAGTCCAATGGAGTGAATTGAATGATGTCTTGGGTTTCAAATTAAGTTCAAGAGGTGTTCTTGTCAGTATAACAACAACAGATGTTTAATGCTGAACAATAATGCGATCTGCTGTAATTAAGGAATTAAAACAAGTTGTAAATGATTGGTGTTGGTAACAGATTCTCTTGCATAGATTATATATGTATGATCATTTCAAAGCTATGAACAAGCCTTGATACACATGGATTAAAGCTTAGATCAGAGCTAATAATCTATGCATTGAGAGAGAGAGAGAGAGAGAGAGGAATGGTTGGGAGTTTGCGGGCTTGTTGGGTCGTGTGCTAAGCATGTGTGGGTTGGTATTGGCCTGAAACTATACAAAAATGAACTTAATAATCAAACTAGGACCCAAGATTAGTAGTGGTTGATCCGGCCCCTAATAGGCTGTTGATTCTGCGAAGGGCTGGGTCCGCCAATAAAAAAATTTTAGATTAGAGACTAACTTGGGTTAAGTTTATGAGTTAAGTGTAAATTAACTAAGTGTTAATGTGTGTGAGTTTTAGCTATGAGTGTGTATGAGCATGTGTGTGTTAGTGTTGTAAGTATTGTGTACATAAGTAGTTAGTTAGCATACTTATATAGTTATTATAGTATATACGTGTGTGTGTATATATATATATATAGTATATGTATGATGTACCATATACATTCTTTTTGCCTTATTTTGTGTATGTGTTTTTAAGGCCTTTTAGTGTTGTATATATATGTTAGTGTACATAGTATATATATGTTACTATAGTAAGTAATATAGTTGTATATATATACTCTTTTTGTGCCTATATTGTATATAGTTTTAAGGCATTACTTAGATGTTAGTGTACATAGTTAACCTAGATTAGGTTAGAATAGTTTTTTATGCCTTTATACTTGTTTATATTCTTGAGGCATTATCATTAACATTAACCCATTCATTCATGTACATAATTGACTTAGATTAGTTCATTCTTTGACTCTTTCATTCATGATTCATTCTGATGCAAATAAACTTCACATTTTTGGAATAAAACATGATTTTTGGATAATAGAGAGTGATGTACATCAATACTTGCCTTCCAGTGAATGACCCAAATTGAAACCAACAAAAATTGTATATAAATAAATGTCATCCATCTAGATTATGGCACTATACTATGACATGATTAATTAACCCTAATTAACTACGATCCAGATGGTAATTAGCTTCCATCAACCTGATGCCCACTATGATCTTCGAGATGATTGGATTAGGGGACCTTGAACCTACTGAAATACAAATCCAGTTGGCCGACCAATCCACAAGACGTCCACACAGGATTTTGAGGGATGTAATTGTTCGAATTGCTAATTTTTACTACCCTGTGGATTTCATTATCTTGGATCGTAACATTCCTGAGGATTTGAGATGAGCCCTGATTATTCTCGGAAGACCATTTTTAGCAACTACAGAGGCCCTAATTGACTATAAGAATGAGAATATACAAATAGCCTTTAGGGATGAAAAGATGAAATTACAACTTTTTAAGACTGTTGAGGAATCTAATGAAAGTTGTGGGCTTATTGAAGAGCTTAAGCAGCTTGAGGGTCTGATTAAAAATGTCACTTTGAAAGACTCAAAATCAGAGGAATATATAGATGAATTTAAATATGAGACATTTTTCTTTAAGGATCAAATTTCTGATAATCCTGAAATTGAAAGCTTTGTATTCAATTTTGAAATAGAATTTGACGAATCCAATAATTCTGAATATGAGACCTTTTTATTTGAAGAGATTTTTGATAAGTTTGAAACAGAAGGATTCACATTTAATCTAGAGGAGAATTTCTCACTTGAAGTAGGTGAAGCTCAAAGATTTCAATTTAAACTTGATGAACCTTCAATGACTAGCTTCACCTTTACATCAGATCTGGATGAACCTGAATTTGAATAATTTCCTATAGAGTTTGATTGCATATCTGATGTAACCAAGTTTAATTTTAGCATTGATGATTTTAAAGACTTGGACTAAGGAAGAGAAAAAGGAGGTGGTGGAACTAAGAGAAAATTTTTGGGGAAATAATACCAAGGATCTAAGGGTACCTCTACTCGTAAATCTTCCTACCTTCTATTAGAACCCTTATGACTTATGGAATTTTGATTTTTGTAAACCCAATACATCCCAACATATGCAGCGTCACTTCAAATCTCTTTACCATTGGGCTTGATACTTCATGAATCACTTATCCTCTATACTTGGGTTACCTACCTTTAGTCCCAATGCACCTCTTGTCCTTAGCACTGAATGCCAGTGGATACAACTTCTTTTGATTTATTTATCCTGTATCCAACCCTCTGGCATGGGGCTGCATCACCAATTGATTTGATTCTAGGGATAGGGATAATTCCTAACTGAGCTACAAGGTTATATCATTTGCACTACTTATATATGTGGGAATCATTTGATTAATATCTCTTTTAATCTTTGAACTGTGTCTAGCTATAGATGTAAAATTCAGCATTTATTGAGAGGCAACCCAATGTTTGTAGATAATCTTGTTATTTGTTTTGAATATTTCATTCAGGTCTAGACATGATCAAGTCTTGATTTCTTTAGAACTTTCGAGTTTCAGGTAATATCTATTTTTTTTCTTATGTTTATTGATGCATTGAGGATATTGTATTAAATAGGCATGGGGAGTAGATAATATTTTTTAGAGTCATTCTTATTTATCTCAAGAATTATAGGTATTAGTGGTTTTTCTCGAATTAGTTGTCATCGAAAAATAGTAGTTATTTAAAAAAAAATAAAAAATAAAAAATCATGATTTTTAAAGTTTGAGCTATAAAAATATTAGAAAATTTGATTTTAAAGATTACCGATCTTAGGAAAAGTACAAATAAAATTTTTTTCGCTTAGACTCTTCAGGTTGTATGTTGACTTAATAATCTCGAGTATTTACCTAAATCTGGATATTTTCCCAAGACTTTGAAAGGAGTCTAAAAAAGCTAGAAGTATTAAGTCAAAAGAGTAATAAGTGAATGACTTACTGTTTCCCCCATGGGTTTGGATAGTCTTGGAGTTCGAAGCATCTTCACTTGCACAGTGCACTAACTCATCTTTTGGGCAATTTTGCTAAGTCCCTAGTGGTCAATAAGATTTAATCTTAGGGCTTACAGATCCAAAGGACCTTGCCGTGTTTCTAGTTCTTAGGACTATTTCTGTTTATAAGAGAATGCATTTAGAATGGATGAAAGAGAGCCACTCACTTAGAAAAATGATTTGAACAAAAAAAATATATAGATATTCAACCTTGAAAAAATTTTGAAAAATATGAAAAAAAAAATTCCACCAAATAAAGCACCTCGCTACAAATTGGTGTAATTCCACCAAATAAAATTATCTTACTACATATGGATGCTACCCTTTCCATTTTCAAAATAAAAACACCTCGCTACAAATGGGTGTTTATTCTATAGAAAAAGAGAAACAAATACGGAGAAAAAAATTAGGAATAAGAGACTAATGGGTCCAGCTGGGGAGATATACACCTAGTGTGTTGGCCTTAGGATAGAAAAATGGTGAGGAGAAAGCTGTCAAATCTTAGTATGGCCTAATCGAAGACAGGATTGTCTCAAAGAGAGTATAGAAATATTCTAAGTTTTATTGAATACTAGAAATCAACTTAGTTTCCCATCTGGTGAGTCACATTATTTCACACACAAGATGTTTGTTTCTCACATTCGATTCGAACCTTGGGTGGGTCGACTTAGTTAGAGAAAGTTACTCTAGCGACCCAAATCCAATGGTTAATAGGATTTTTTATTTGATTTGGGAGGTCCAGATTTAAGTCGAAACTTTAGAATTGTTGAGTCTTCGATGTTAAGATTTTGTGTATAATTCCTTTGTTTTGGTGAAGAATCAATATTGATGATTTTGATATCGTATAGCTCAAAACTTGCAAGTTGATTTTCTGTGTAAATATTATTTTCTCATAGTTTTTCTCTTAGTGTTTTACTCGAGGATTAGCAAAAGATAGACACAAGGATATGATATTTCCATATTTATTTATGTTAATTAATGCCTAATTAATATTAGTCTAAGGGTAATCTGGGTTAGTTTGCATTTAGTAGGTCAGATTAGCATTTTAGGATATTTTGTAAATAATGCATATTTTGGGATTTTATGCAATTTTTCCCGCAATTATATTTGGTACCTTGATGTGTTTATTTTTATATGTGCAGATACAAAATTTCAGGATGATCGGAGCATGAATGATTGGATTTCTGGACTTGAGCTTATTTGGAGTTGACTAGCCTAGTTAGCCGACCTATTTGGAGACCAATTAGCCCAATACCTTAGCCTAGTTAGGAGCCTAATTAATCTAGATCTACACTATACCACCTAACCCAATTAGCTAGCACTATTGGATGACCATAAGCTTGGATTTTCAAACTATAATGGCCGGCCATATTAGATTTTATCTCTTAGGAAAATCTACACCAACCTAGATTTTATCCTAACCTAACCCTAGAAACCTTAGCCGCCACCAAGATACTTTTTGTCCATTCATAGGTGGCCGGCCAAACATTAAGATCTTATCTTAAGTGGCAAGCCACCTATATTTGGAAAACCACTCAAAAAATACCTCCCTATCCTAGCCCTCCATCCTAGATCTAAGGGACCATATCCTACCTATCCTCACCACCCCTTAGGATTTAATCTAGACCACCAAATTTAGTGATCCTAGACACTCTAGATCAACCAATCGGAAGCCTCCCTATTTCCTATAAATACACCTAGCCACCCCTTAGGATCATCTCTTACTTAGAATTCCCTACCATTAAATAGTCTCTACTACTAGTGCTACTCCACTCCAACTCTAGTGGATCTGGTGGGTGCACCTTCTCATCGACATCTATGCTGACGCTCTGGACATTGCCTTCAAAGCCCATAGTTTTTGTATTTCTCTAGTCTAGTTCTAGCTACAGTAATCTAATTCTAGTTGTAATTTTCCAAGCGTTCCTCTAGTTGTAGTACTACTTTTATTGGTGTTAAACTCTGATATTATTCAATAAAAGTTCTAGTATTTATTTTTCAACTTGTCTTCAAGTTGTATGCTTTCTAGTAGTAGTATCTTATAGTTCTAGTAGTTGCATGCCATTAGATTTAGTATTTGTTCTAATAATCAGCTTACTTGATATTCGATTCTAGTTCTAATTAGGAAAGCGATTTTGATCTATTTGCCTCCCTACGAGCGACTCAGACTTCCATATTTTTATTCGAAAAATTTTATGAGTTTGATTTCACTTACAAATTCAAGAGTTTCTGTACACATTTACTACAACGAAAAGCAATTTCTTGCAATCACATCCTCGTAACAGAACACGACACTTTGTACCTATCCTATGTCTACAAGTTGTGTACCCTAGGAGATAGACTGAGGTTGTGGGATGCTTAGGGCGGTAGCAGAGCTGGCAGAGGAGGGCGCGTGGTTAGTGGGGGTTACTTCAATGGTACCCTTAGCCATGAGGATCAACCAGAGGGGTGTGGTGACAGCTCCACATTTAGGTTTCAGGAGGTCATGGCAGATTTAGAGCTGGAGGACTTTCCTACTTTGGGTGTGTGTTACACGTGGCTAAGTAGAAGCAGGGCGATGTCACGGCTTGATCAGTTCCTCTACAATGTGCATTTGGAGCAGATGCATCAGATGGCTGGAGTCATTGCCATGGCCAGGACATTTTCTGATCATACTCCCATCCTTTGGGACGACAGGAAGGGCCATAAGATGATGTCTTCGTACTTCAGGTTCTAGCACTTTTGGTTCTTGGAGGAGGGGTTCAGGGATATGGTGGCCCAACTGTGGGCTTTTTACCTTGCTGAAAGCACGACGACGAGGATGCTTGCTTCTAAGTAGCGCCAGCTATGCACCCACTTGTGGGACTACCGCTGGAGGATATAAGGGGAGAGGGAGCAATGGCGCCAGGCAACATTGACAAGAGTCACCACCCTCAATGCTAGAGAGGACGTCTCCCCTCTCTCCTTGGAGGGGCAGGAGGAGAGTAGATGCTGTCATGCTACGGTGGAGCAAAAGGACCATAAGCGGGAGGTAGATTGGCGAGAAAAGTCTTGACAGATTTCGTTGAACGAGAGGGATGCCAACACATGTTATTTCCATGCGGTGGCGAGCTCTAAGAGGCAAGCCAATCACATCTCCATAATGCGAGTGGAGGATAGGGTGATTGACACCCTAGAAGGGGTCCAGACGGAGGTAGTTGACTACTTTAGGGTCACATGAGCTACTCCACATGACACCAGGAGATTGGTGACTGCGTCCATTCTACGTTTGGAGGCCAATGAGGAGATTCAGACAACTATGAAAGGCCTGAAGGATAAAGGGTCTCCAAGATCGGACGACTTTCATGTCCTCTTCTACAACGAGTTTTGGGATGTGGTGCGAGAGGACATCCCGGCAGTGGTGGCTGAATTCCAGCAAGGGAATTTCGGCTTTGAGCGGTTGAATCGGTATCTCCTCTTCCTCCTTTCAAAGAGGTCAGGTCCAGAGCATTTGGCAAACTACAGACCCATTGCGCTCTCGAAATCCACCTACCTCATTATCGAGAAGGTCTTCACCAACCAGATCCCAGAGGTCCTCTCCTCCCTCATTAGCTTGGTACAGTCAGCTTTGCTTAAAGGCAGATCACTCCAAGAGTCTTTCATTTTGTCCTAGGAGATGGTCGCAGGATGGGCCAGAAGGAAGACCAAGGCCTTCCTTTCAAAGGTCGACTTCTCCAAGGCCCATGACACACTGTCATGGACTTATCTCTGGGAGATCCTCAAGCACTAGGGTTTCCCAGAGGTATGGGTAAGGTTAAGGCTGTCAAAAAAAACCAAACCCACCTAACTTGGCCCGATTAATGGACCCAAACCCAACCCGAACCTTCTTACATTAAACAGGTTTAAACCCATTTAACCCATTTATTAAAGGGGTCAGGTTCAGGTTTACCCCCACAAATCCGCTCAACCCGATTAATGAGAAAAAAACCCCATTTAACCCATTTAACCCGTTATTAAATGGGTTAAATGGGTCGAGTCGGATCGAGTTTGGCGAGTGTAGACGGGTTGGGTTCAAGTTGGAGTATATAGACCCATTTAATAAACAGGTTAAACCCAACCCGACCCATTTATAAACGGGTTTGGTTTAAATGGGTCAGGTATAACCTGACTTGTTTGACAACCCTAGGTAAGGTGGATGCGGAGATGTGTCACTACAACCTCTTTTTTGGTCCACCTTAATGGGAGGCCTGTCGGGACATGGATTCAACCATAAACGAGTGTGCGGCAGGGGTGCCCCCTTGCCCTACTTCTATTCATTCTTGCCGTTGACACTTTGGTAGATCTGGCTTTCCATGCTTGTGAGGGAAGACTTCTACAGGGGTATACCATGGCGTCTGGGAGGATGCTCACCCCTATCCTTCAATACGCTGATGACAAAGGGTTCTTCCTTGAGGGGGGGCTTGCCCAAGGGGAGGTGGTGAGCAAGCTCCTATTCATCTTCAATGAGATCTCTTGCCTAAAGGTGAATGGGGCCAAATCCTCCTTGATGTGTTTTAGCCAGGACCCAATTACCATGGCCTTCCTCTCTCAAGCACTTCACATTCCCGTAGTGACTCTCCCAATGCAATACATGGGCCTTCCATTGCAAGCAAAGAGAATGACATTGTTGGATTGGGCCTTCCTCTTTGAGAAGATCACAATGCGCTTCCAGGGGTGGAGCGATAGGCTGCTATCGAGCGATACTGCCTCACCCTCCTCAACTCAATCCTTTATGCTATACCAGTGTTCTACTTGTCCCTCTTTCGATTAGGGAAGACGATCCTTCAGAGACTAGAGGTGGCCAGGAGGAGGCTCTTCTGGCAGGGAGCTGTCCATGAGGGACACTGCATCAGATGCAGTGGGCCATGATCTACCAAGCGAAGAAGAATGAAGGACTTGGGATGTAGGGGGTCAAGGAGGTGGCTGACTCCTTGACTTTGAAGTGGGCGACCAAACTTTTCTAAGGAGAGTAGGGAATGTGGTAGGACATCCTGCATGACTCATATGGCGAGGCAGTTCCACTAAAGGGGTCACTTCGACACCATCAGGGCAAGTCTCTCTTTTGGAGATCCATGGTGGATGCACTAGGAGCACTTCTGGTCGTTGCTTGAAAATGACACTAACTTTTCCTTCTGGCAGCATGATTGGATAGGGGATGAAGTGTTTGAAGAGTAGTTCCCCAAGTGCTTCTCCCTCTCCCACCAGTAGGACGTCACCGTGGAAAATTGTTGGAGGGCAGATCTGGATGCCTAGGCCATACCCTTGCCTGAGGGTCCTACTGTTGGGAGGTCTACTGCAGAGCGAGGGGTCCTCCTTAAGGAGCTGTCACACCACAAACAACTCCCTGGACACGATGAGTACCTTTGGAGGCATGGGGTTTACCAACCTCGACAAGCTTATAGCATACTTGTTAAAGATCTATTGAACAACTAGGCAGATGTGCAATGCAGGCATCTATAGCGCATTAAGGCACCCTAGAAGGTAAGGATTTTTCTTTGGTTGGCTCAAAAGGAGGGACTAGTCACTGAGAGCTTGCGATGACATTTGATGGGGGTGATGGCCCAGACATGCACCCTCTACTCAGGCACTGAGGAGAGCACAATGCATCTCCTGGCAGCTTGCCCCTTTACCAAGGTGTGGTTCAAGGTGTGCGGGGATCCCCTTCCATCCTAGGAGGACTTGTGGCAACACCAAGCAAACGACAGGTGAGATAGGGGCAAATGGCAGCTGTGTTGTGGGGGGTTTGGCTGATGCAGAATGATCTTATCTTTTGCAAGACTAGAATATGATCGACAATCATAGTTGGGTACATTTTTTAATCCTCACACTTATAATTATTTAATTTATTAATAAAATTCTGAATGACTACCGCAAACGATTGTCATCCTTTCTTTCTTTTAAAAAAGATGGCATCGTAACACCATATTCTACCTCACTTTCTCTATCTTTTCAACATTTGTCTTGCACAATTTCTATTCCATCATCTCTGTCTTGGTAATCTTCATGTATGACAAAAAATGTGTGACAAAAAAGGAGTTCTAGGTCCACGACTCCAATTGTAAATATTGTCATCTGATAGATTAGATGACCGTAAAGGGTACGCACACTTCACAATCTATGATCCAACTCTGGTTCCATTTGGGTGCTTGACTTAGAGAAACCTTTTTCAACATAGGAAATTCACACCGCATCAAACTTTTTGTGTGGCGGTAGGTGACGAAGGATGAAGATGTCTTACGTGGAAAACCAATACCTTAAGATGTTATGCTACTCTTAAAATAGAATCGTGATCAAGATTGGTGCTGGGGACATGGGAGAAGATACCATTGAACTTGCAATTAAGTTATAATTGAGGAGAAGATATCACCACTCTTATAGCAAGAATTTGCAATTAAGACCATTTATCGTTGAGTCTGTTAGCTCATTGCGGAGCAAGCTATAATTGATATATTCATGGAAGGGCACTTGTATATTTGTACACACCATTTTGTCTATAAATATCTACCAAGGAGGTGTTGTTACGACAACCCATCCTCACACCTTTATTCATTGTAACAACATGGTATCAGGTGTCTTCCTCGCGCTGCCGCGTGATTAGGGCCTGCTCCTGTGGCATGGTGTATTCTCCTCCTCAATAGATCCTTGCAGATCTGATCGTAATTTTTTTGCTTGGTTTCAGATTGTTGGTTTGCTTCTCTGCACGATTGTGGTTTTCTGCTTCAGATTTGCTATTTCTACTGCCTAAACTCTCATCTCTCTCTGTGCAATCAAAAAATCACTCAAAATCATCCCCAGTTAGGCTACCCCCGGACTCGTCTTTAAGGACTACAGCAGTTTCCGAACTCACATTTAACTTGAACACCTTCTATTGTGTCAATGGGATATCTTCAACGGTACTACCCAAATTTACATCTCTTCCAATACTCCCCTAAGAACTTGGGGCAGGAAACTCAGTCCAGTGTGTTTTAACATATGTCTTCCAACTACTTCCGTGTTAAATGAGACACATTTTGAACAATCTTTCACAAGCTATGGCATTTGACAAGCATGGAGCAAAGTCCTTTCATACCACTTGGTATAGAACTACAACCCAAGAAAACTCTTCTAAGTAATTGAATAGTATTCAAGAACTTGACGAAAAGATCCCCACTGATAACATGAAACAATTATGCAAGAGTCTTCGCACCTCATTTTCTTTTGAACAGTACTGAGGAATTTGATGAAAGGAACTCAACTGATGCACGATGGAATCTCTCCTCGCAAAGTTTCGTGCTTCCTTCGAAGCAGAAGCTCATACCACCCTCGCTAGTAAACACAAAGACTGAACTTTACTGCAAATTCAAGATGACATTTGTATTGGGAAACCAGTTGATGGTCCCCGGATACCCATGTGCTCGGGTACACTTGGTATCGATAAAATCAACCCCTTTGAATTGCTCAATCTCTTCTTCGAACACCATCAATAGCTGCAAACCCAGCCTAAAGCCCTACCTCAAAGGAAGACCATCAAAAATGGTAGAATAGAAACCCAAGTACAAAAGAAAGCGGCATAACAATGAGATGCCACGAAAAACATGTGCAGTCAGTCAGTCTGTCTCAACAATTTGCACTTCTGCAAAATCTGCAAGAGTCTGATACAATAACATAGGGGGAGGGAGCAATGGGCATTTGTAGTCGGTCATAATGAATCTAGAGCAAAAGAATACCACACCAGAGAATAAAAATCCAGCTCCCATTCGGGCAAACAATTCCCATGGATTTGTACAACGACAATACCACTCAGTCCTCACAGCAGGAAAGGAGAGAAAATTCATAACGCCTTACAGAACTGAGACAAAATTGGCTATGGTGAATCCCTTGCACTGGACTAGCCACCCCTTGCCAGTCAGCTGCCCCTGCTGTCGCCAACCGCCATAACATCTCTTGTTGATCTCCAACCATCTCACAAAAAGAAAGCACAGGTTGTTAACACTGCCCAGATAACACAGAATGCCAAAATGGCGGTATCATAGAGCAAGGGGGCTGCAGCAGAATCTGCCGTGGAGTTCGTGGGTGCTAATGTCGTGCCATTTCCAAAGGTAGCATTCTTCCCTCCACTGTTCAGAACAATAGACCAATGAAACTGTTGTTGCATGTTTGATCGTAATCCAAGCTTGGTTTTGTTTTTGCAAAATTATAAAATGGACGAGCCAAAAAAAAAAAAAAAACAGAAAACCAAGCCTTGCAGAAAAAACAATAGATGGCAAAATTAATTATCTGAGGTCAAACTGGCATACCTTCCAACATATATACATGAATCTCGACCTGCAGCAACATCATAAAGAAGGATGGAGTTAGTTTAAATATGCACAATAGACCTGCAGCAACATCATACAAGTGCTCTCTATATGTGAATGCTGTTGCAAGGTTGTATGATTCTACTTCTAAGTTCTAGATCAATGTTTGTTTATCAAAGCAATACTCATTTAGTTTTATAAGATAAATAAAAGTTATGAATTTATTTATTTACTCGCATGAACACATCAAGAATGTATGTTGCCATGTGAATTCTATATGGGCTCAGGGAAAGATTACAAGCAAAACTTTTGTTTTGTTATGCTTCTATGGAAAAATTTTCATTTGAGTTAGGAAGTTGTTTAGAAATTTTTCTGTCCCTTGGGTTTTTCTTATATAACCCAAAATATTCAGAACCAAAGATGGACCACACAAACAAACCACACATCTTTCTCAATCCCTTGAATTCTTTGGATGGCCAAAATATTATTCAGAAACCAAAAATTGACAAGACAAAGAACCATACTTGGGTCTGTTGTGGTGATTGCAGCCACTCCGTTGAAATAGCAAGTCCCTGGTCCCATCCCAATCTGATGATAGTAGGAATTGAAGGCATACGAAGCATGTGACTCGACTGTATCTGGCTCATAGCAAGACTCTCCCTGCATAAGTACCGA
Source organism: Thalassia testudinum (assembly GCA_037157565.1). Classification (NCBI taxonomy): domain Eukaryota; kingdom Viridiplantae; phylum Streptophyta; class Magnoliopsida; order Alismatales; family Hydrocharitaceae; genus Thalassia; species Thalassia testudinum. The sequence continues at coordinate 28,443,231 of JAZHRO010000049.1, forward strand.
GCAGTCCACTTTCCCTGGTCCGCAGGCCCAATCCAGTGCAGCTTGCAGCATCTTACTATCAGCTCCATCTCTCGCAATGCAGAACGTCTGGTTGGTAGTGTCATTCGCCAAGATCACCCCTGAACCTGTGAGGTGAAGCGTGTAAACTGGCGTGCCATTAGCATCGAACAACCCCCAGTTCTTCTCGGACGTTGGCCCAGGCTTCAAGTCCTCGTTATAGAGCTCGTATATGAAAGTGCTCACAGAAATACCAGGGTGTTTCGGAGTTCCAGTATTGTTCAGCACATGTCGGATGAGATTGCTGTTGTAAGTGTTGGCATTGTCGACCGTAGCATCGGGCTCATTTGAGCCTCCCTTGGATGGCCAACCAGATTCGGAGACGACGACCGGCACGTTGGTGACATTCAGAAATGCCATGGCAAAGTATGCAGCATCGACGACAGCATCAAAGACGTTGGTGTAATGCAGCAAAGTGTTGGGATCTACAGCCTCCTTATTTGGTGGCAGTGGGCGGAAGAGTGCATAGTCAAGCGGGATCACGCCGTTAGATTGCATGTAGTCGTAGTACGGATAGACATTGAGCATGAGGTAGGACTTGGTGGACCGCAGGAACTTGAGCATCGGAATCATCACAGGCTCCCAAGTCCGGTTGAAAAATGCCTGAGAAGGTGGGAACGAATCAAGAATGATGGATGAAGAATGCGTGGTGGAGACCTTGATTTGCCGGTCAAGGTTTGCAGCAACGAGAGCAGAGTGCACGAAGCGCATCGCAGACACAAGGACAAGGGCTGCATTGGGAAGCACCGTCAAGACCTCGGAGCCAACTGCTATGGCAGTAATGTTGACGGCCGGAACATGCGCAATGATGTTCTTGGAGACCCAATTTGCGGCGGTGATGTTGGACTGGCCAATGCCAAGGAGCTGCTCGTTTGGAACTGTCACAGTCACACTGATGCCAGTCTTTGCAAGAGCTGAGAGCATCGCATGATCTGCATCGTAGAGGCGAATGTGGTGAATCTGCTGTGTTTTTAGTAATGCAACCACCATCGAGGATGAAGGCATGTTCGACAGAGAAGTCCCAATGTTAACCCCAATGAATGCATCTGTAATGATGTAAACAAAAGGTTAAGAAAAAAATGAGAACTTTGAGATAAATTCGAGATAAATGGTAAGCCATTGGTTGAGTAGCTAGTAAGACTGAATACGGTGAAAAAAACTTGAAATGAGATACTTTGTTAAAGATGATCTACTAAAAATTTAGTTGAACAAAACACAAATTCATAAATATTAATTGCATAAAAAAGTAACTGAAATCTTTTTTTTTTGAAAAGAAAAATAATAGAAATCTTGAAATTAGGAATAACCATCTAGGTATCAAGAATGGTTTACGAAATAGATTTTCACTAACGTACAATTCAAGATAGAGATTTCTTGGGATTATCTGTGCATTTCAGTTGATATGATAAAAGTCTTGCATTTCAGTTGATAGAGGAAGAGATGTCCTTCCATGACGTGTTATAGGACTAAATTTGGAACAAGACAGATGCCATCAAGAGGGTTGTTGATAGTTCTCCAAACTATTTAATTTTACAGCTTTCATGTAGTGATCACTTCCACTTTTTCTCTCATTTTATAACCCTATGAGCGATGTTAGATACGGCCCTTATTTATCAGGAGTGAAACAAGAGAATGGCTACAAACAAAAACTTTATCTAAAAGGAACCATTGCTTGTTTATTATTCCAAGTGGCAATAGTAGTATGAAATAATCTCTATGAATTAAGCTAAAATAAAAAAAGGAACCAATGTGGCAAACCTTTATCCTTTAGCAAATTGCACAAATAGCATCAAACTCAAAATCAATTGGCTCGAATGAAATATATGCCACTCACCAAGTTCACCAACATGCTCCCTCACATAGGTAAGCCACATTTCGATCCAACATCTGGGCAAATCAGTGTGGCCTTGACAACATATTGACTTAAATAAAAAGGCCTAACCTCAACACATGCCACTTTTCCAAGTGGACGATGAGGTTCTATGGTGGCTCAATTACCAAGATAAGCAGCTAATAGATGCCTAGCATCACCCTTTTTTTTTTGTCACTAATATCTCATATGGGTCCCCGTTTGTTGCAGGTTTGTCACAATTTTCTGTTGGGCATCTCACCAGCAGACATGGATTACAGCTGGGACGCAACTAGGAAATATTGGTACATACATAAAGACGACCACAATGTTTGGTGCCCACATGAGGTAGACTAGTCTAATATCCTTAACATGGTCCTTACCATGACTCAGCATTAACAATATTTTACTCCGAAATCATATCTGTGAAAGTATGAAGAAAGACTGGTAAAGCTACGGTGCGATCAGTAAAAGAAAATGAAAATACCCACCCAACAAACATGCAGAGTTTCTCATACGGGACGTTAACAATTGAACTGCCAACCACTCTTTTCTACTTCCAATATTTATAAACAATAAATTGATGCTCAGAGGGGAAATACTTTTTTAGATTTGGACAAAGAGGAACGCCAATTACAGAACGATTCCCTAAAATGACCACCGAAAAAGAAGTGAAGGAATCAGCCAACTTGGTACCTCAGATCAGAAGATGTGGGCCCACGTCACCATGATTCATATTTATAAACTGAATGAATTTAAGTGGGGGAGATTCTCTTTTGATCATGTTATATATTATATAGATAAAAACATAAATAATATTCAAGTTTCCATATTCCATGTGAATAGTTTTTCAATTTTAGCTCTTAATTTAAGAAAACGGATAGAGTGAACCAATCAGAGAATCAGAGAATGATGGTTAGATGGAGGGCAAGTTTCAGGAGGCAAAAAAAGTAGAGGCAAGAGGAATGATGGGTGGATGAGGCAATCATGTTAATATTTCTCAGAGAGAGAGAGAGAGTGATGGTTTGAAACTGCTGGAGATTAAAAGGAAAGAACCTCTATTATTGAGAAACTTCTCATGTCATATTTGACTCCCAAATGTGGATCTAATCTGTCCCCCGTAACCTTTTGTCACGTACAAACAAGTAACTCATGTGCATAATAGTATTATTAAAAACAGCCGACCCACATCTTCTCCTCACACTGTAACTGGCTAAATAAAAGAAAAAGCGCATGAATGGATGGCATTATAAAAACAAAAATGAATAGAAGGCCACATTAAATGTAATAAATAATAATAATAAATGAACACCTCAGTTCAACTTCACCACATTCCAAGAGGAAACCAGAGAGCCCCAAAGTTTTATTAGCAATTACGCATCAATCGGGGTTGCAGTTGCCATGATCAGAAAAATGCAAGAGTTCTAACGTCATGTCAAGGGCAGTGATGTTCCACATTCTCCCCGCCACTCAAGAAAACCTGCTACATTTATGAGCATGCAGGGTTAACAGGCAGCAAACGTAGACGTGCATTAAACCACCAGCACCACCCTCAACAACCCCATTCAGCTGAAATGCAAAAGACCAACATCGAAAAATGCAATCTTTACATAAGATTGGAAGGCAAAGGGTCACAAGTCTCGAAAAGAACCCTCCCTTTTGCATCCAAGAGTTAACCCAAATCAAAGAACAAACCCAAATCCTGTAAGAATAACAGCACGACCACAATAGCTCGCTTGGCTGAAATGCGAAAGACCAACATCGAAAAGTGCAATCTTTGCACAGGAATATGAGGGAATAATTACTGAAAGGGGGTCACACATCTCCGAAGAGCCTTCCTTTTTTGCAACCAAAAGGGAACCCAAAGATCAATATTTCAACGAACAAACCCAAATGTCAGGTAATGGGTGAGAAGGAACGGGGCAAAGGGTGCTCAAGGAGCTGAACTCACCATCATCAGCAGCATAGGCAGCAGAGACTACCAGAAGGAATATGAGGATCCAAGCCATGGCAGCAGCACCCACGAGCAAAGGAGGCTCCTTTCTCGCTTCCACCGACCGATCCCTGAGCACCAGAAGAACCCACCGGGGAGCTCGGAGGGTAGAAGGTGAGAAGAGCAATGAGTTGTAGACACTCTGCTTTTGGCCCTTTCCTCTCCTCACCTCTCTTCAGTCCTCTCTCCTCTCCTTCTTTCCCACCAACGGGAGGATGGTGTGGACTGGGTGAGAGAGAACGGAGTGTGGGGTAGAACAGCGCTGTTTTTTTTATCTGGAGGGGACACCGATCACGTGGTTGATGTCAGGGGGTATCTGACGGCCGAGATTTGGTGTTTGTGGGTCTTGGGACCTGAAAAGGGTTGCAGAGGGACTTTGTAGCCGTTGGTTTCGGGTGTTTCGCGTGTGTGGATTGGGGAGGCAACGGTCATGCTCACCGTCGGCATCTAGTTGTTTGAAGTTTTACCTTTTTCTCTCTTTCCGGTGTTACTGGGGACACAAGGGCCCTTGGTACCTAGAATTGGGTTTCAAATTTCTCGTTTGGGTTCTTCAATTCCGGAATGAAGAAGGGTTGGAACTGTGATTTTAAAATAGGATTTGGTAGATTCCACCTTGATTGTAGAGTTTGTGGGTTCCCCATCCCTATTCCACCTTGCTTGGTATTCTTTCGCTGCCCTTTTGATAGAATCTCCTCTCCTCTACTCCCGAACCCTCCGTGCTGACTTGCGAAACCCTAACGATCGGAGTTGCGCGATGCAAAGGAAGTCGTGAGCCTTCGACAAGGTCCTTGTCGCGCATCCATCCTTCGTTGGCAGACCTTCAACGATTGTCAAGGCAGATAAGTCATCGATTTCGTCGTTAAAGTTTAGGGTTTCTTTGTTATCGATTGGAGGTTTCTCGCATTGAGTAAATGGCTTTGTATCGTTGTGCGTGGATGCGTTCCTTATCGTGCAACAGCGCCTTGTACGCCCTAGGATGTTCATAGCCTGGGAAGCTTTGGCTTTGTCTTCATCATTGATGGCGAGGGACTGTGGCCATGGCAGGTCCCTGTGCTGGTCTTTATTGCGGTTGTTGTATCAAGGACTCTTATCAACTACCATTTCTTTATGTCTTGTAGGCGTTGTTGCCAGCATTTAAGGTTGTGTAGTCACGTTTCCTGCCCTCTTTGCATGCTTTCATTTATCGATAGAAGGGGCTTTGGTGTTGTTTCTCATCAGCAGCTCTATTTCGTCAGTTGGGGATGAGGTCTCCTAGCTCTGCTTTCTCATCCTGTGGTTGTATCAGTGCTCATTCATGGAGACTGATAAAGAGGAGGGTGAGGGTTTCACGCAACTATAAGTACCTTCCATGGGTGGTTGATGTTTTGATGTGGGTTGTACTATTTGTGGTGATTGAGGAGGAGGCATTTGAAAAGAAGTTGGGTAGGCAGTGGCATTCCAATATCTTTAGTAATGTTTGTTTACCTGATATGTTCGTTAGTTGGTTATGTTGTTTACTTCGTCTGGTAGGTCGGAGGAGGGGACGAAAATCTGAGGCTGCTCTCCTTCTAGAACGAGGAAGGGAATATCTGGAGGTTGGACAACATTTGCTTGAGAGGTATATGACTTAAATTAGAAGTTGTGATATTTAGCTCAATTTATTCGTGTATGGTATTTGATTCATGTGGATTTTATAATCAATGTTTGGTTGGTCTGTCAGTTATTCATGTTTTGTAGTTGGAGTGGGATTTTATGATCAGTGTTTTATTCGTGTATGATCATGTGGATTGTTTTGTAGTGGTTTGGTAGTTATTCAGTTATTCATGTTTTGTTAGTAGACTTTTTTTTCTTATTAAGTTAAAGATGGAGGGTTGCCTCTGTTTGCCATGCTCTTTCCTGAGATGTTTCCTGTCAAAATTTTTTCTTTTGGGTTCATTTATTCTATTTCTTATTTTGTGGGGATGTTTTGATGTTTTGTGGGGATGTTATCTGGGTTCATTATTCAGTTATTCATGTCTTGAGGGTTGCCTCTATTTTGTGAGATGTTTTCGTGAGATGTTTTGTGGGGATCCTGACTAGGATCATGCCAAACAAGAGGCCACAATAATCAATGGTGCTTTGGCTGGTAAAGGTACTTTCCAATAAATATTTTGTTTCTGATTAAGTGTAAGATGGAGGGTTGCCTGTGCTTGCCATGCTTTTTCATGAGATTTTGTATATCTTGGAGTTTACGTGAGATATTTTCTAGTAGATGTTTCCTGTGCTTGCCATGCTTTTTGATGTTTGGGAGATATTTTCCAGTAGATGTTTTTTTGCAGCATCTCCTATGTGAATTGCAGTCTTCTTGACTTGCAGATGCCATACTATTGTCTGCCTTTTCATCCTAAACTTGTGTCATTCTACTTCTCTAAGTAGAAGTAGGAAGCAAGAAATTTATATAGGTTTACCTGATAGGCCATTTTACAGGGAAAATATCCCTGCATGAACACCACAATTTCAAATCTCCATTCTTGTTTCTGTTTGGTGCTATTTACAAATTTGATTTGCGAAATTTACTATCTTGTGGTACTTATTGTTCCCTTTATTTCTTCATTTTGGGTTGGAATAGCATTGGGGAGAGAGTAGGTATAGGTGATTGAGACATAAATTGATTTCACAAACAAGGGAAGGAGATGAAAATTGAATAACAAAATATAATAATTTCTTTCATATGATCAGACAACGACCAAACCATGCATATGAAATGGATATAGAACAGATATAAATTTTGAAAGAGAAATATACATGGATAGTTCAGCAAATGAGGGGAACAAAATATTATAAAAATGTACCAAAACATGTGTGTAATTCTAGACACAAATCAATAAATAAGAAAGTGAGCTTGATGAAGGTGAACTATAATGCCTACATTGAAGATAATTGTTTGTATGGCCACAGTTGTTAATAGATGGTGGGAGCCATCATCACTGAAGAGAAGTTTCAAAAGTTTAGGAGATTCTATGGATGGTATCAATGTTAGTATGCTCTCATATTCTCCAATTTACACTTGCCTTGGGTAGAGATATAACCATCTTCCCTAGGTATGGGAGGAGATGCGAAGTAGGCACATTTAGATGCCAAGACAATGGAAATGCATGGGTGTAAATAGTTGATATTTAATGTCATCACTTGATCGTTTAAGGATCTTTACACTTGCTGGTTCTCAACACTTCAAGTTACCATCATTTGGTTGGCAGGATATGATAGGTGATCTTATAGCATGCACTTGATGTGTTTGGCTGTTGTTAAGACCCGTGCTGGTTGAGCCCTTTAAGATGTCTGGAGCTTGGGTCAGACGTCTGGTCAGATGTCTAGACACCTTCCCATACATCTGAAAATCAAAAATTTCATGTACGTCCTCACGTCTGCCCGCGTGCTGCACGCAGACGATACGTGCCCTCATTTTCTTCTCCCTCTCTTTCCTCTCGCCGACGCAAAACCGTAACCCCCACACGTTATTTAAACCCCTCTCCCCTCCCTCACACCACCCCACCTCCAACCACCCTTCTTCCTACTCCAGCGAGAGCAGTGAGCGGCGAGCGTGACCGGCGTGGGAGGGAAGGAGGAGCAGTGAGGGGAGGAGAGGAGAGCTAGCGCGCGAGCTCGTGTGGGAGCTCGCCAGAGAGCCCACGGCCAGCCGGCGCGTGCGTGGGGTGGAGGGGTGCGTCGGGGAGGTCCTCCCCGACACTGCTGTAGCCGGAGCAGCAGGCGAGCGAGCGCGGCACGGCCACGCGTGACGTGAGAAGGAGAAGGCTGGGTTCTAGTTCTGGGTTTTTCCCAGAATCAGACGTCTGGATCAATGTCCAGACGACGTAGACGACGTCTGGAAGGGGTTCCAGACAATTGAGAGGTAAGTTCCGCAACGTACATCTTCTTTGCGGATACGGCCATGCAGGCCATTCCGCCGAGGTGCTGCTTCGTGCCTTATTTAGGAGATATGCTTGATTTTGAGCAGGATTCACTTCGGGAAGGCGTGGGACATGCCATCCCACGCAGATCAAATGTCTGAACGAGGTACCAGATGGCAGGAAGCTTTTCCAAACGTCTGGAGAGGTGGTCGGACGTCTGGAACTGGGTCCAAACGGTCCAGCGGAGTTCCTAGACGTCTGAGGAGTGGCACAAGAGTTGAGGTATGGTTCTGGACTCTTTTAAGACGTATGGAAGGTGTTCCAGACGTCTGATGTGAATCAGATTTACTGTTTTTGACCTGTTTAGGGTCCCTTTGAGGTCTGTTTTTCGTAATTGAGATACTGTCATTTTACGTATAAATTCCTCTACTTGTTAGAATACTTTTTATCCTATTTGTGAATGATCCTTGTGATAGGACCTCATTCCATTGTGGAGTTGGGGTTTGCTGAGGCGCGTGGACCTGCCGATCAAACCCCCATTACTCCTGGGTTTACTGGTAGAGTGGCTTCCCCCTAGTTTAATTACAAACTTGAATGCATATGTGGAAATAAATGTTAGATCCTAGGGTATGGCATGAATCCTATGACTAGAAACACTGGAATATTGGTATTGAATGTACGGATTGCAGTCTTTGATGAGTAGATAGAATGATAACAATTATCTATAAATGAATAACAGCTGCCTGTGAAATGTAAAGTACTTGTGCTAGCAAATTGTTGCATGTAAATTCCTGTTGTTTACGTTAATGTCATAATATGAGCTGCATGTATATGAATTGGAAATGGAAGGGTGAATGTTGTAAACTCGAGCTACTTGTGAATAAACCTAGAATGTGAATAATAAAGTTACATGATTACATGTGTAGAACCTGAGAAATGGAAATAGAAATGATGGAACCCAATATGGCTTGGCTTGAGAAACATAAGCATGAATCCTACGGGGAATTAGGAGTAGAGCTCCTGGAAATAAATGGAATGGAACTGGGAATGTGAGTGGGGAAGTGAGCTGGCCCTTGAGTACGGAGTACCGAGGAGAGCGACTGACCCCCTGTTTAGTGCAGAGCGGAGCTAGCCGCCCTTGGGTTGGGACCCGGGGTTAGGATTGGCCACTCTGTACCAACTTCTTGGCCCTCGTGTACACAATACTAGGGAGAGCTACTAGTGTAGGGAGAGAGCTAGCCACCCCACAGGGCCCGAGGTTCAGCTAGCCACCTTACACCGACTTGTTAAGCCCACTAGACAAACCAGAGTAGTCAAGCGAGGATGCGCGGACTGTGGAGGGACGAGACCCCTGTTTGGTTACTGAGAGGGGCTAGACCCCTATTACTGAGAGGGCTATGCTTTATATTGGTTCCGTACTGTGCTTTGGGCTCACCCGCTAACGGAAATGATTGACTGCGTGCCAGTGCGGGATAGCTACCCATGCATTTATCACACGTGCCATAGTCACCGTTACGTTTGTTAGTGACCTTGGGGTGGTTGACTAGGTGTAGGACCACCACGGGGGACTCTCCCAGCTAGGAGAGCACCACGTGCTACTCTACTCTTCGGAAAATACTGCAATCAAGATCGTTCCCAAGAGGAACACTCGAGATCAAGAAAGGGACCTGATAAATAAACCAAGTGATGAAAGAAAGAATAATTAGTTAAAGAAAGAAAGAAATTGAAAAACAACAGCTACCTGTCCACCTTTACTATTTTAGTTAGCTGGTTGCCACTCTACTCAGCGTTTGCTGACTTCGTGTACTCATAACTCTTTTCAGGTCCAGGTGTCGAGCAACCAGAGCACACGGTTGCAGAGGGTGCTGGGCCTAGTAGAGCCCAATAGTCATAGTTTTTTTGTACTCATTTGTAGTAGTGAGTTGCCTCTTGTACCTTTACTTTTTGTACTCTTTCATTGTGAACTTTATGTTTCTGTACTCGTTTACTTTCCTACTATTGTGGTGGTGTGTACTGTAGTAGTTTACTTCTTTACTACTGTACTTTTGTTACTATTAGTTGCTTGCTTGGTAAATGTGGTTTATTTTACTGCTTTTTTGTTACTTTCTCGTTGGACGACTGGGTCTTGGGATCAGTCAAGTCGATCCGGGTCTCGTGTCCTGTAGGAATTTGGGAACCGGGTCGTATAAGATGATATCAGAGCAAGGTCGTCCCAAGAAGTAAACCAACTAGTTGGAAAATAACCAATTCACATGCTTATAACTAGAGTAACCACCACAACATACCTTTTGTGATCTGTTCTGAGGTTCTTTTGTTGAATATCCGTTGAAATTGACATCTTTCTGTTCTATGTTCACGTCTCCTTGTAGGAGATGCCTCAACGTGGAGTCATTGAGGTGAGCCGCGGACGCGGCCGAGGGCGAGGTCGGTGGGGCGGACGAGTTGCGCCCGACATCTTTGTGGACCAGCCACTACTTTCGGGCGTTTAGGCCCAGGGCCTCGCCCAGCTGATACGGGAGATCGTACGAGAGGAGCTCCACCCGCCTCCACAGGTGCCTCTCCCTGGGGCTACGGAGGGGGAGTCCTCTGTGGACCACGTGACAGACACAACGTTGGACGTGGGGGAGGGGGTGGGCCTCCACCACCTCTGTCGTCCTCCGACACTTCCAAGCACGAGCCCTCCTTACTTGGAGGCGTACCAGTTACCCCACTTCAGCTCCATTACGAGCTTTTCGGACAGTTCCGAAAGCTGAAGCCCCCCTCCTTCAAGGGGGATGAGGACCCGACTGAGGCGGAGGACTGGCTCGAGCAGATCGAGAAGGTGTTTGACACCCTTCGCCCCCCTGCGGAGTGTCGCATGGCCTTTGCCACTTACCAGCTGGAGAGCGCAGCACACAGGTGGTGGAGGGCCGTCAGAGGTCAGGAGAGGACCGAGCCGACCTGGGACCAGTTCATCACCCTCTTCTGCGAGCAGTACTTTCCCCAGACGTGGCAGGATCAGAGGAGGCGGGAGTTCCACACTCTCCGCAAGGGGACGATGACCGTGAGCACGTACCGCACACGTTTTCTGGAGCTGTCTCGCTTCGCCGCGACAGCTATAGCCACTGAGGAGGAGCGCCTGTGGAGGTTCACCGAGGGGCTCCGGCCTGCTACTCGGGGGTATGTTAAACCCCTGAAGCTGCCTATGTTCTCGAGAGTGGTGGAGGCAGCTATGACATATGAGGAGACCAACCCGGTTGCACGTGACACCGACAGTGGACGGAAGAGGCCCTACCAGCCAGACTACCTACAGGGCCGACGAGAGAGGAGGCACGTGGCTCCTGCGGGAGAGCCGTCACATTTTGCGGGGCCATCAGTGAACTTTGGGGGCCCCCGATAGGGGCCAGCTGCCAGCATCAGACCCCCGCCCAGCAGTCAGCAGGGACCTACCGAGGGTGGGAGTCGAGTTCCCCTTTACTACTAGTGTGGCCAACAGGGCCACATCAGGAGGGACTTCCCATTTAGGGTTGGAGGTCAGCAGATGCTCCCCGCACCGAGCATGGGAGGACGAGCAGGTGGCCGTGGTTCCCATGCACGTGGGGGAGGTCAGCAGTCGCAGGGAGGGTACCGACCAGCGGCTACCCATCCGACGCAGAGTGTGGCTGCTTCGTCCACACCTAGAGCTGAGGGGTGTATTAATGCCCTGACAAACAGAGACACCAGAGCTTCAAGTTCAGTGGTGGCAGGTATGGTTACAGTTTCCGACAGATTAGTTTACATGCTTTTTTATTCTGGCGCCACGCACTCGTTTGTCGCTTCTAGTTTTGCTGTCAGTTTAGGGCAGGACTGTGTGTTGTTAGAAGATCCGTTTGTGATCAAAAGTCCAGGTGGTCAGTTGTTTGTAGTTGAGGAGGTGTACACAGGTTGTGAGGTCAGTGTTGGGGGACACAGCCTCCCCGCTGACCTAATTGTGATACTGATGGAGGATTTTGGCGTGATTCTGAAGATGGACTGGCTGTCCGCTTACCACGCTTTGGTGGACTGTTTTGAGAGGAAGATCGTCTTCTCCATACTAGAGTTGCCCTCTTTTGAGTTTCACGGACAGCCAGTGGACGAAGGCTTCAGGTGCATTCTGCACTTCAGGCGGCGAGACTTTTGGGCCAGGGGTGTGAGGGCTTTCTGGCTTGTGTAGTGGCAAAGCCCAGCCCCTTGGCAGATTTTCAAAGTATCCCGGTGGTCAAAGAGTACCTCGACGTGTTCCTAGAGGAGCTGCCAGGACTACCGCCTGAGCGTGAGATCGAGTTTGAGATCTCACTAGTAGTGGGGACCAGCCCCATTTCTACAGCACCTTACAGGATGGCACCACTTGAGTTGCGCGAGCTCAAGTCTCAGTTGCAAGACCTTCTGGAGAATGGCTTTGTGAGGCCTAGTGCGTCTCCGTGGGGAGCCCTGATTTTGTTTGTGAAGAAGAAAGATGATACCCTACGACTTTGTGTGGACTACAGACAGCTGAATAGGGTCACCATCAAGAACAGGTATCCGTTGCCGAGGATTGATGACTTGTTTGACCAGTTGCGAGGTGCCACGATTTTCTCCAAGATAGACTTGAGGTTTGGCTACCACCAGTTGAGGATCAAGGAGACCGACGTCTCCAAGACAGCTTTCTGCACCCGGTACGGACACTACGAGTTTTTTGTCATGCCATTTGGGCTGACCAACGCCCCCACTGTTTTCATGGACTTAATGAATTAGGTGTTCAGGCCAAATCTGGATCAGTTCGTGGTGGTATTTATCGATGATGTGCTCATCTACTCGCGGGATCAGGCACAACACGAACAACACTTGCGGTTAGTTTTGGACACATTGAGACGACGCAGGCTGTATGCCAAGTACAACAAGTGTGAGTTCTGATTGAGGGAGGTGACCTTCCTAGGTCATGTGATTTCAGGGAATGGCTTGGCTGTGGACCCAGCCAAGGTTGAGGCAGTATTCAGGAGGGAGAGACCACGCACAGTGATAGAGATTCGCAGTTTCTTGGGACTGGCAGGCTACTACAGGTGGTTTATCAGGGGTTTCTCACAGATTGCACGTCCTATGACACAGTTGACCCGGAAGGACGTGCCCTTTTCTTGGACCGACGCTTGTGAGGCGTGTTTTCAGGAGTTGAAGGAGAAGCTGACTTCGGCTCCTGTGCTTACCATTCCAGACAGCAGTGGCGATTTCGTTGTGTACATAGACGCCTCTTTGCAGGGGTTAGGGGGTGTGCTCATGCAGCGAGGTCACATTGTCGCTTACGCTTCGCAGCAGCTGAAGCCCCACGAGCATAGCTACCCTACCCACGACCTAGAGTTGGCAACTATCGTCTTCACGTTGAAGACTTGGAGGCACTACCTGTACGGTGAGACTTTTGAGATTTTCACAGATCATAAGAGCCTCAGGTACTTGCTTGATCAGAAGAAGCTTAACATGAGACAGAGACGCTGGTTAGAGCTCCTGAAGGACTATGACTACAGCATTTCCTACCACCCGGGGAAGGGTAATGTGGTGGCTGACGCCTTGAGCAGGAAGGCACCAGCCCACTTGGTCAGTTTACAGGCATAGAGTTGGAGACTCATGGAGGAGATGGGCAGTTGGCGACCCCTAGAGTTATTGGGGCACTGTGGGGCAGTGACTATGACACGACAGATGAGGCCAGAGCTGATAGACCGCATCATCACAGGATAGATGGCAGACCCGTACCTGCAGTCGTTGCGTGGCAGAGTACTGTCAGGAGACCCTGGAGATTTCTCCTTTACCGACGAGGTGCTGCGCATGAGGAGACGTTTGTGCATTCCCCTGGATGAGGAGCTGTTGAGAGAGCTCCTGACTGAGGCACACGGTTCCAGGTTCACCATACATCCCGGGAACACAATGATGTATCATGATCTGAGACGCGACTTTTGGTGGAGGGAAATGAAGCGGGATGTAGGTGAATTCGTGCAGCAGTGTTTGGTGTGCCAGCAAGTAAAGGCCGAGCATCAGATGCCTATAGGGCCGTTGCAGCCACTTCCAATACCAGAGTGGAAGTGGGAGAGCATCACCATGGACTTGGTGGTGGGCTTGCCTGTTACCCAGCGAGAACACGATGCAGTCTGGGTAATTGTAGACAGATTGATGAAGACGGCACATTTCTTGCCGATCCGAGTCACTTTGGGACCAGCACAGTTGGCAGAGAGGTATATCCGCGACGTGATACGTTTGCACGAAGTTCTGTGTGAGATTGTATCCGACTGGGATACCCTCTTTGCGTCCCAGTTTTGGGCTGAGTTTCAGCAGCCTTAGGGATACGGTTGAGGTTCAGTACAGCATACCACCCCTAGACGGACGAATAGTCAGAGTGCATGATACAGATGCTTGAGGACCTTTTGTGTGCCTGTGTACTGGATTGGAGGGGCTCTTGGGAGGAGCACTTTCCCCTAGCGGAGTTTGCATATAACAACAGTTATCACTCGAGCATCGGCATGGCACCCTACGAGGCTCTGTACGGACGGAGGTGTACTGCACCCTTGAATTGGGTTGAGGTGGGGACCAAGTGGGAGGTTGGCCCCAGGCTGATCCGGCAAAGTCAGGAGGTGATTGAGCAGATTCACAAGCGACTCCGCACTGTCAGGAGTAGACAGAAGAGCTATGCCGATCAAAAGCGCAGAGAGGTGTAGTTTGAGGTTGGGGATCATGTCTTCCTTCGAGTTTCGCCCATGAAGGGCCTGCAGCATTTTGGGGTGAAAGGAAAGCTCGCGCCGAGGTTTGTGGGGCCCTTTGAGGTCCTGGAGTGAGTTGGACCCGTTGCTTATAGGCTTGCCCTTCCTCCTCAGCTTTCTGGTGTGCACGACGTGTTCCACTTGTCCAACCTCAGGAAGTACGTCGTCGATCCCAGTCACGTTCTAAGCCACGAGAGCGTCAAGGTGGGTGACCTACCCCGAGCGACCAGTGCAGATACTAGACATAGCCGTCCAGAGTTTGAGACGGAAGTAGGTACCGCTGGTGAAGGTCTTTTGGAGGAGCCAGAGGTACGAGGAGGCTACCTGGGAGCCTGAGGCGACAATGCGAGAGTGGTACCCGGAGCTCTTTGTGGGTTCGTTTTTTCTGACCGGCTTTGGTCCTCTTTGAGTTTGTTATGCATATGTTGTTCTTTTCCCGCACCCTAGCTAGCTCAAGTTTCGGGGATGAAACTTCCTTTGAGTTTGTTATGTTGTTAAGACCTGTGCTGGTTGAGCCCTTTAAGACATCTGGAGCATGGGTCAGACGTCTGGAAATTGAAATTTTCGTGTACGTCCTCACGTTTGCGCACGTGCTGCGCGTAGACGGTACGCACCCTTGTTTTCTTCTCCCTCTCTTTCCTCTCGCCGACGCAAAACCCTAACCCCCACACGTTATTTAAACCCCTCTCCTCTCCCTCACACCACCTCACCTCCAGCCACCCTTCTTCCTCCTCCAGCGAAAGCAGTGAGCAGCGAGCGTGACCGACGTGGGAGGGAAGGAGGAGCAGCGAGGGGAGGAGAGGAGAGCTAGCGCGCGAGCTCGTGTGGGAGCTCGCTGGAGAGCCCACGGCTGGCCGGTGCGTGTCGGGGCGGAGGGGTGCATCAGGGAGGTCCTCCCCGACACTGCTGCAGCCGGAGCAGCAGGCGAGCGAGTGCGGCGCGGCCACGCGTGGCACAAGAAGGCGAAGGCTGGGTTCTGGTTCTGGGTTTTTCCCAGAATTAGACGTCTAGATCAATGTCTAGACGACTTAGACGACGTCTGGAAGGGGTTCCAGATGACTGAGAGGTAAGTTCCGCGACGTACATCTTCTTTGCGGATACGACCATGCAGGTCGTTCCGCTGAGGTGCTGCTTCGTGCCTTATTTAGGAGATACACTTGATTTTGCGCAGGATTCGCTTCAGGAAGGCGCGGGACACGCCATCCCACACAGATCAGACGTCTGGATGAGGTACCAGACGGCAGGAAGCATTTCCAAATGTCTGAAGAGGTGGTCAGACGTCTGGAACTGGGTCCAGATGGTCCAGTGAAGTTCCTGGATGTCCGAGGAGTGGCGCAAGAGTTGAGGTATGGTTCTGGACTCTTTTAAGATGTCTAGAAGGTGTTCCAGACGTCTGATGTGAATCAGATTTACTATTTTTGACCCGTTTAGGGTCTGTTTGAGGTCCATTTTCCGTAATTGAGATACCGTCGTTTTCCGTATAAATTCCTCTACTTGTTAGAATACTTTTTATCCTGTTTGTGAATGATCCTTGTGATAGGTCCTCGTTCCGTTGCAGAGTTGAGGTTTGCTGAGGCACGTGGACCTACCGATAAAGCCCCCATTACTCCTGAGTTTACTGGCAGAGTGGCTTCCCCTTAGTTTAATTATAAACTTGAATGCATATGTGGAAATGAATGTTAGATCCTAGGGTATGGCATGAATCCTACGACTAGAAACACTGGAATATTGGTATTGAATGTACATATTGCAGTCTTTGATGAGTAGATAGAATGATAACAATTGCCTGTAAATGAATAACAGCTGCCTGTGAAATTAAAGTACTTGTGCTAGCAAATTGTTGCATGTAAATTCCTGTTGTTTACGTTAAATATCATAATATGAGCTGCATGTATATGAATTGGAAATGGAAGGGTGAATGTTGTAAACACGAGCTACTTGTGAATAAACCTGGAATGTGAACAATAAAGTTACATGATTACATGTATAAAACCTGAGAAATGGAAATAGAAATGATGGAACTCGGTATGGCTTAGCCTGAGAAACATAAGCATGAACCCTACAGGGAATTAGGAGTAGAGCTCCTGGAAATAAATGGAATGGAACTGGGAATGTGAGTGGGGAAGTGAGCTGGCCCTTGAGTACGGAGTACCAAGGAGAGCGACTGACCTCCTGTTTAGTGCAGAGCAGAGCTAGCTGCCCTTTAGTTGGGATCCAGGGTTAGGATTGGCCACTCTGTACCGATTTCTTGGCCCTCGTGTACACAGTACCGGGGAGAGCTACTAGTGTAGGGAGAGAGCTAGCCATCCCACAGGGCCCAGGGTTCAGCTAGCCGCCTTACACCGACTTGTTAAGCCCACTGGGAAAACCAGTGTAGTCAGGCGAGGGTGCGCGGACTGTGGAGGGGCGAGACCCCTGTTTGGTTACTGAGAGGGGCTAAACCCCTGTTACTGAGAGGGCTATGCCCCATACTGGTTCCGTACCGTGCTTTGGGCGCACCCGCTAACGGAAATGACTGACCGCGTGCCAGTGCGAGGTAGCTACCCGTGAGTTTATCACGCGTGCCGTAGTCACCATTACGTCTGTCAGTGACCTTAGGGTGGTTGACTGGGTATAGCACCACCACGGGGGACTCTCCCGGCCAGGAGAGCACCATGTGCTACTTCTACTCTTCAGAAAATACTGCAATCAAGATCATTCCCACGAGGAACACTCGAGATCAAGAAAGGGACCTAATAAATAAATCAAGTGATGAAAGAAAGAATAATTAGTTAAAGAAAGAAAGAAATTGAAAAACAACAGCTACCTGTCCACCTTTACTGTTTTAGTTAGCTGGTTGCCACTCTACTCAGTGTTCGCTGACTTCGTGTGCTCATAACTCTTTTCAGGTCCAGGTGTTGAGCAGCCAGAGCACACGACTGCAGAGTGTGCTGGGCCTAGTAGAGCCCAGTAGTCGTAGTTTTTTTGTACTCGTTTGTAGTAGTGAGTAGCCTCTTGTACCTTTACTTTCTATACTTTTTCATTGTGAACTTTATGTTTCTGTACTCGTTTACTTTCCTACTGTTGTGGTGGTATGTACTGTAGTAATTTACTTCTTTACTGCTGTACTTTTGTTACTGTTAATTACTTGCTTGGTGAATGTGGTTTATTTTACTGCTTTTTTGTTACTTTCTCGTTGGACGACTGGGTCTTCGGATCAGTCGAGTCGGTCCAAGTCTTGTGTCTTGTAGGGATTCAGGAACCGGGTCGTAATAACTGTCAAGTAAAAAAACTGTATGTGATATGTCACATTGGTAAATGGACATCGATAATTTGTCCTTAAGGATGGGAGTACATGAAAGGCTATGTGCATACATTTCACATTATTTGTGTGTAAATGAATGGGAGATTTAGAGGGTGCTTAAGGAGGGGGGAAACATTTTCATTGTGGAGTTTGAATAAAGAATGGGAAGACCTACTAGCCATGTGTGGATTATTTGGTGGGAAAAGGTTAATTTTTCTTATTATGAGTGGTAGGAAACCCTGTATAAAGTGGATTTACAAACAATCAAGACAGTCTGTAGTATTAGTTTCATCTTTTTTTGGATAATAAAAGTAAAATTTTCTCTTTGGATAATAGAAGTTTCATTTTTCTTGGATAATAACTTCATTAGCTCAGATTAGAACAAATCAACATGCAATTTAAATGATTTCAACTCATTCTACCATTTAAAAATGAATATATACATGATTATATTTGCAATACTGTTGATACGCGTTGGATCGAGGTTTTAAAAGATGCATTTATGTAGTAATAATTTCTCAAAAATAGTTCGAACAACAGATAAAATTTATAACTCGAATGTTAGAAATGAAGTCCGAGGTCGTTCGTTGGGAGTAAATATAGAATTCAATCGCTAATATCAATAAATAATATAAATGAGCACAATTAATTACTTAAAAACTAATATGCAATGTATAACATGAGTATATGAGGAACCAAAAAGAATTCTAGACAAAATAATGGTGATTAGGATCACCACTTATTAATCTAACACATATAGCAATTACTCAAATATAATCAATATGGAGTTGATAATAAGGAAATCAGACGTCCTAAAATGTGTTGCTACAGTGATTCTAATGGGAACACCATCATGAGCAATAACTAGCTCATTTTGATCTAATTAAGTCAGTAAATGCTCCTACATAACTGCAGAGGACTGTAATTCATCGCATAATCATTCAAAGAGAGAAAAGAAAATAGGGGTAAAACTACAGTTTTAACAGCATATCTCAATTGCAGTATAATCACAGGTTTTCTCAAGGGGTAACTAAGGGTCAAATGGTCCTAAAATGTTAACAAGTGGGTTAGAATAGACAAAAAAGGATTTTCGTGCGTTTTGAGAATTAAATGACTTTTGAAATCCTAAAAACAGACCCGCTTAATTACTTGAGGTTCTGATCAAGATAAAATTTACCTAAACCCTCTAAAATTCATAGAAGAATATTCTCTAAGATTTGATACCCTCAATTTGACCATCAAAACCCATCTTGACTCAAAACAGAGTCTCAGACTAACTTTTGCCCTAATTTAGGTTTTTACATAAATTATCCAATCAAACGAGGTCAAAAACTAAATCTAACTTCACCATTGGATTCCTTGGGTCTAAATTAGATTTGTACCAAAATTTGGACCTAATCTGAGATCATCTTGACCTAGTTTGCAATTTAGTCTAGTCTAAGTCTTTTCTCTCACACACATGCCCCTAACTTTTGAATTCCTTACAAAAAGGCCCCTATCTTTGTCGTCACTCTTTGTAAATAGGTCCATCTGCCATTATCACGGAGGAATCCTTCTCCAACAACTTTTGATTGAAGGTAACTCTTCTGTTCAATCAATCCCTTACAAAATTGAAAGGGAGATTCCTTGAGGATTCCTCTTCCCTTTGAATCCATCTATGAGCTCCATAACCTTCCCAATCTCTCATGTGAATGCATGAGAGATTTGGGTTTCCTACTCTGGTGACAATTCCTAGCTTGGAAGCATGGCTTCCAAGATCAAAACCCCCTCCTGAGCCCTATAAAAAGATCCCCAGGGCACAACTATGCTTTTTAGCAAGGATTTGGCCACAAAACCCTCTTCTTAACCCTACCTCTGGCCTCCTCCGACCTAGCTTTGGCGAACATCTTCCTTGTCATCCTACGGCCTCCCAATAGCCAAATTGGGAGCGTCTTCGTCCGCCTCTCGACGACCAACTCGTGGGCTCCTAAATCCCCTTCTTCCTCATCGTCTCTCCCTTCGGAGGTTCGTCTTCCCCACGTCCGACCATCACACCAGCATGGGAATATCTTCCCCTTTCGTCCCTAACTTTAGGTTCCAACGTTCCCTCTCCTTCCCTCCTTTTTCCCAATTTCTATCTCTCAAAACAACCGTCGACCACACGTCTCCCCCTCCGTCTTCTTCCGCTTCGGCGAAGCTCCGGCAACACCCAACCGCCGTTCCACCGCACGAATCACACCGCTATCACCTCCATCAGCTCCGCTGTGCTCCACTCTTCAAAACCCCTCTCTCCATTCACTTTATCATCCACTCAAACCCGCCGTCGAACAACCCACCTTTCCGTCATCTTCCCTGTCATCGACCGGCCACCACACATCCCAATCTGCCACAAAGCCACCGCCAACATACTCCATGTCATTCGGCGAAGGTCCTAAGCTAGTTTAACTTGGCCATAAGGCCGTATTATTGTTTTTAGGTCGATGCCATCCTCCGCTCATCGCAGCCATGGCCAAAGCTTCAAGCTTACTCGAAGCTTGCTCCGGGTCTCAATAACTCCATGTTCTCGCTTCAGGAGGTGCGAAACTCTCCCCAGAATGCGCGTGGACCAACCAATTAGGCCCTTGGACCAGGTCTTTGATCGCAATTGACGAAGAAGCTTCAATCACTGCTACATGAAGAAGAGGGTAGGATTTAGTCCCACCTCGGTAACACGGGAGCACTTGGAGTGCTATAAGTTGATTTTCTCTCTATGCTTTGTCACCTCCTAACATGAGGGTGAGGTCCTCCTTACCTGCACAGCCCGACTGTAAAGACGCGTTCTGTTCTGAGCCTTTTAAGACATCTGAACTGTTAGTCAGACATCTGGACCCCTTCCCAGACATCTGGAAATTGAAAATTTTGTACGCAGCGTCGCGTCTGCGCGCTGGCTGTGCGTAGATAGTCTTCCTCTTATCTCTCTCTCTCTCTTTTCTTCTCCACAGAACCCTAGTCACTCCCTTTATATAACTGTTACGACCCGATTCCCGAATCCCTACAGGACACGAGACTGGACCGACTCGACTGATCCCAAGACCCAGTCGTCCAACGAGAAAGTAACCAAAAAGCAATAAAATAAACCACATTCACCATGCAAGTAACTAACAGTAACAAAAGTACAGTAGTAAAGAAGTAAGCTACTACAGTACACACCACCACAACAGTAGAAAATTAAACAGGTACAGAAATATAAAGTTTACAATAAACGAGTACAGAAGTGTAACAGCTACTTACTACAACAGGAACGGAGTACAACAGAAAACTACGACTACTCGGCGCTACTAGGCCCAGCACCCCCTGCAGCCGAGTGCTCTGACTGCTCAACACCTGGACCTGAAAAGAGTTATGAGTACACGAAATCAGCAAAACTTGAGTAGAGTGGCAACCAACTAACTAAAACAGTAAAGGTGGACAGGTAGCTGTTGTTTTTTTTCAATTTCTTCCTTTCTTTAACAGTTATTCTTTCTTTCATCACTTGGTTTATTTATCAGGTCTCTTTCTTGATCTCAAATGTTCCTCGTGGGAACGATCTTGATTGCAGTATTTTCCGAAGAGTAGAAGTAGCACGTGGTGCTCTCCTGGCTGGGAGAGTCCCTCGTGGTCGTCCTACACCCAGTCAACCACCCCAGGGTCACTGACAGACATAATGATGACTACGGCACGCGCGTTAGACACACGGGTAGCTACCCCGCACTGGCACGCGGTCAGTCATTTCCGTTAACGGGTGCATCCAAAGCACAACATGGAACTAGTATAGGGCATAACCCTCTTAGTAACAGGGGTCTAGCCCCTCAACAGTAACCAAACAGGGGTCTCGCCCCTCCACAGTCCGCGCACCCTCGCCTGACTACCCTGGTTTGCCCAGTGGGCCTAACAAGTCGGTGTAAGGTGGCTAGCTGAACCCTGGGCCCGTGGGGTGGCTAGCTCTCTCCTTACACTAGTATCTCTCCCCAGTATAGTGTACACGAGAGCCACCGAGTCGGTGCAAAGTGGCCAATCCTGACCCTGGGTCCCAACCCAAGGGCGGCTAGCTTCGCTCTACACTAAACAGGGGGACAGTCGCTCTCCTTGGTACTCCATACTCAAAGGCCAGCTCACTTCCCCATTCACACTTCCAGATTCCATTCCATTTATTTCCAGGAGCTCTACTCCTAATTCCCCGTAGGGTTCATGCTCATGTTTCTCAGGCCAAGCCATACTAGGTTTCATCATTTCTATTTTCATTTCTCAAGTTCTAGACAGGTAGCATGCAACTTTACTATTTACATTCCAGGTTTATTCACAGGCAGCTCGTGCTTCCAACATTCAATCTTCCATTTCTATTTCATATACATGCAGCTCATATCATGACATTTGATGTAAACAACAGAAATCGCCTGTAACAGTTTACTAGCTCAAGTACATTTCATTTTACAAGCAGCTGTTATTAATTTACAGGCAGGTCTCATTATTCTATCTACTCATTCAAGCCAGCCATTCATTCAATACATTCAGTCTAGTGTTTCCGGTCCTAGGATTCATGCCATATCCTACGTTCTAATCTTTTATTTCACACATGCATTTGAGTTTCAATTAAATTAGGGGGGGGGAGCCACTCTACCAGTAAACCCGGGAGTAATGGGGGCTTGATCGGTAGGTCCACATGCCTCAACAAATCCCAAATCCGCAATAGAACGAGGTCCTATCACAAGGATAAAAGTATTCCAACAAGTAGAGGAACTTATACAGAGAACAATGGAATCTTAATTGTGGAAAGCGGACCTCAAACGGACCCCAAACGGGTCAAAACAGTAATTCTGAATCAAAATCAGACGTCTGGAACACCTTCCAGACATCTTAAAGGAGCCCAAAACCATACCTCACTCCTGCACCACTCCTCAGACGTCCAGGAACCCTGTGGAACCGTCTGGACCCAGTTCCAGACGTCCGACCACTACTCAGGACGTTTGCAGACGCTTCCCGCTGTCCGGTGCTTCCCCCAGACGTCTGAACTACATGGGAGGGTGTGTCCCGCGCCTTCTCGAAGCGTATCTTGCTTGCGCGACGCAAAAATCTTCTCAATATGGCACTGAATAGTGCCTCAGTGGAACGGCCTGCATGGTTGTATCCATAAAGGGTGGTGTACGTCGCGGGATTTACCTCTCAATCGTCTGGAGCCTCCTCCAGACGTCATCCGCATCGTCTGGATGTAAATCCAGACGTCTGATTCTGGGAAAATCCCAGAACCAGAGACTGCCTTCACCTCCTCATGCTGCGCCCGCTCGACCGCTGCTCTGGCTGCAGTAGTGTCGAGGAGGACCTCCTCGATGCACCTCTCCGCCTTGCGCACGCCCGACCGGCCGTGCACTCTCCGGTGAACTCCCTCATGAGCTCGTGCGCTCTTCTCTCTTCCCCTTGCTGCTCCTCTCCTCCCTCGCAGCTCACGCTCGTTGCTCACCACCTGCTGCTCTCGCTGGAGGAAGGAGACGGGTGGATGGAAGTAGGGTGGCGTGAGGGAGAGGAGGGGGCTTTATAAGGGTGAGGTGTTAGGGTTTCGCCGGCGAGGGGGAGAGAGAGAGAAGAACGGGTGAAAATGAGGGTACTGTTTACGTGCAGACGCGAGGTCCTACCCAAGATTTTCGATTTTTCAGACATCTGGGAATGAGTCCAGACATCTGACCTAAAGTCCGGACATCTTAAAAAGGCTTAACAGTACGAGTCTTAACAATAACGCCTCTCCCCTTCCTCTCTTCTCCACTCCACCACCACCACCTTCCTTCTTCCTCTCCACTGCAGCAAGAGGGACGAGCGCGAGAGAGGGCGGGAGAGAAAGGAGCGAGGAGGAGAGGCAGCGTAAAGAGAGGAGGAGCATGAGCTCGTGAGTTCGTGAGAACTCGCCGGAGGACGCACGGAGCATGCGGGAGGAGTGTGTCGGGGGAGACGTCCCAGACACTTTGCTGCAGCCGGAGCTACAGACGAGGAGGAGAGGCCACGGCTGCATGCGGCGAGTGGAGTGGGAGGTTGGTCTGGTTGTGTTCTTTTTCCAGAATCAGACATCTGGTGTGTCGTCCAGACAACGGGTTGGACGTCTGGTGACGACACCGAACGTCTGAAAGTAGAGTTTCGCGAAGGTATGTTCCTCTTACGGTTACGGCCATGCAGGCTACACCGCAAAGTCGATCTGCATGGCTAAAAGTGGAAGATATTGTCTGTCGCACGCAGAGACAGCTTTGGGAAGGCACAGGGCACGCCCTCCCACGTGTTTCGGATGTCTGGACAGCTTACCAGACGGTCGGAAGAACCCCCAAATGACTGGAGGAGAGGTCGGACATTCTGGAGCTGGGTCCAGACGGTCAAGTAGGGGTTCTAGACGTCTGAAGTCGACGCAGGAACTTGAGGTGAGACCCTGTGACTTTTAAGATGTCTGGACCTTGTGCCAGACGTCTGATTTAGGTCTGCAGTTCTGTTTTTGACCCGTTTAGGGCCCGTTTGAGGTCCATTTTACACAAACAAGATATCTGTAGTTTCCTTGTGAGTTCCTCCACATGTTAGAAATTCTTATATACTGTTCTGAACATTCCATTATGGTATGTTCCTTGGTATAGGACTTCGATCTATTGCATGTTCAGGGCTTGCTGAGGTACGTGAGTCTACCGTTCGAGCCTCCAGTACTCCTGGATTATCTAGTAGAGTGGTTCCCCCTATTTTAATTATAAAACATGAATGCATATGTGAAATTGGATAACTAGAAACCTAGGATGTGGCAAGAATCCTAGGACGAGAAGTACTTGCATTGTTTGTATGCGTGTTTGAGATTGCAGTCATAAATGAATGAATAGAAATGTAAATAACTTCCTGTTAATAAGTACGAGCTGCCTGTGAAATATGAAATGCCTATGCTAGTTAAACAGTTTCCTGTGACATTACTTGTTATATATGTTAAATTGTGGAAGTACGAGCTGGATGCGTATAATATGAGAATGGAAATGTGAATGATGAAACCTGGTATGGAACAACATGGTGAATATGAGCATGAACCCTACGGGGAATTAGGAGTAGAGCTCCTATGGATAAATGGAATGGATTTGGAAATGTGAGTAGGAAGTGTGCTGGCCCCTGAGTACGTGGTACTAAGGAGAGAGACTGTCCCCTGTTTAGTGTAGAGTGGAGCTAGCCGCCCTTGGGTTGGGACCTGATGTTAGGATTGGCTACGCTACACCGACTTCTGTTGGCCCTTACGTACACTATACCAGAGAGAGCTACTAGTGTACGGAGAGAGCTAGCCACCTCACGGAGCTCGGGGTTCAGCTAGCCACCTTACACCGACTTGTTAGGCGCACTGGGTAAACCGGGGTAGTTAGACGAGGGTGTGAGGACTGTGGAGGGGCGAGACCCCTATTTAGTTCAGAGGGACTGGACCCCTGTTACTGATAAGGCTAGGCTCTATACTGTTTCATGCTGTACTTTGGGCATACCCATTAGCGGAAACGACTGACCGCGTGCCAGTACAGGGTAGCTATCCGTGCGCTTATCGCGTGTGCCGTAGTCACCGCTACGTCTGTCCGTGACCTCGGGGTGGTTGACTGGGTGTAGGATTACCATGGGGGACTCTCTCAGGCAGGAGAACACCACGTGTGCCTTCTACTCTTCGGAAAAGACTACAATCAAGATCGTTCCCACAAGGAACATGCGAGATTAGGAAAGAGATCTGAAAGTAAACCAATGGGGGAAATGAAATGACTTGTAAAATAAATAATTGGAAAAGATAAATTTACTTGTTAGCCTTTACTGCTTTAGTTAGTTTGGTTATCAGTCTACTCAGCGTTCGCTGACTCTGTTTTACTCATAACCCTTTTCAGGTCCAGGAGTTGAGCAGCCCGAGTTACCGACTGCAGAGGACGTTGGGCCTAGTCGAGCCCAGCAGCAGTTCTTACTGTAGTTGTACTTCCTTTTGCTAGTGAGTTTAGACTGTTGTTACAGTTTCTGTTTCTATACTTTGTTCTACTTTACTATTGTGGTGGTGATATGTACTGTCAGCAGCTTTTACTTCCTTTACTGCTTGTACTCTTTTACTGTTAGTTACTTAGCATAGTGAATGTAGTTTACTTTTCTACTTTTTGGTTATTTCTTGTTGGGCGACTGGGTCTTGGGATTAGTCGAGTCGAGCCGGTCTCAGGTCCTGTAGGGATTCGGGAACCGGGTCGTAACATCGACCCGCCTAACCCATTTCCACACCCCGGCTACTACCCACACCGGTAGCCTAGGTATGCGGATCCTTGACACCTGATTACCCGAGCATGTGACCCGACATTGAGAAAGAGAAGGGAAAGAGAGAGCACGCGGGGTTAAGGGGGGTTTTGCTCTTCAGTGTTCTCGACACTTAGCCAAATTTGAAGAAGCCTTTCCCCCCTATGCATTGACGTGCAAAAGACATGTTTGTTTAAAAGGATCGTTATAGTTCATGCTCGCAATGTCGGTTTTAAAAGAAGAAACAGATGTGAGTTCGAGTGTCGATCACAGGGAGGTGTGGAAACCAGATTTTCTTTGTCACTTAATGTCACGGAGATAACGGGTTTTTGCTTGTGAGAAGACGTGGTAGAAAAACGAGTGAGAGAGAGAGAGTGGGGTTAGAATCTTTTAAATCATAGCAATAACTCAAAGCAAGATGGAGAACAATATCAACACTATATTAAACATGCAAATCAAGTTTTACAAATACAATGGTAGCTAAATGTTGAATAAAAGGGAAGTAAAGCTAGATTAAAGGGAAAGAAAGAGAGAGAGAGAGAGAGAGGAGAGATGGAGAGGCGGCCACGGCGGTGGAAGGAGGCTCCGTCGGTGGCTCGTCGACTCCGTTGGCTACAAGAGAGGCTAAAGGGGGCTAGGAGGGTGTTACAACACTTGCTAAGTGAATTGAATGCTTTACATGGGTGGTTGGGAGGGGTTTATATAGGGAGAAGAGGCTTCCATTTTAAGTATGAGCTTTAGCGACGTCCAGGACGTCGCTAAACCCATGCTAAAAGCATCGGTGAAGCCCCCTACCCAACGGTCACGCGCGCGCGCTATTCTTCTTCATGAGCAATTCGTGTGCACGTGCTGTGGGCCATCCGATCGCAAATCGAATGGTCGAGATCGCTTGTGGGGCGCGCCTTTGGATCGCACATGCTGTGCTCGTGCCCTGTGCGTCATCATGGGTATCTGCATTGGATGTGCAGGATTGCGCTGCATCGCCTGCCGCTAGCCGCTTGATCGCGCATCGATGGCCGAAATCGCACGCCTCAATCCCGCCTTGATTTTGCACTGCAAAGGGTGCCTTGAACCTGTGCCCCACTACGTAGGGGTGAGGCGCGTACTGCTGCGCTACTCTTGCTACTTCGTCACGGAGATGCGGTGGTGGCGTGGTGCAGGCGATCGTTGGATGAAGATCCAACAGTTGTGAGCTGCTGTGGCTGAGGGTGCTGAGGCTGTGGGGAGCGAGGAGTGTGCTTCTCAGCCATCCGATCGAAGATCGGACAGCTTAGAGTTGCGCTGTACGGTGCGGTTGGTTGAAGGGTACGGCGATGCTGACACGTGGCAGCCTTATGACCGTTGATCATCAGATCAACGGTTAGAACTTCTTGGGCCAATTGTGGGAGCTTCGGATGTCGGATTTGGCTGATTTCAAGTTCGTTGGACTTTGTTCGTCGCTCTAAGTCCATCCGTGTAGTTCGATCGCTCATCTGAGGCCTATTTTGACATGTACTTGTACAAATGGCCGTTAATAGTGTACTATAAGCAATCTTGATGTGCAATGCATGCGATGCTCCTATTCCTATTTATGATGTATCCTCTATGCATTTTACCTCTAAGACCGTCCTTTTGGTAGAATTAACATTGTAAAATGCAGTTTTATCATACCCCCATGCTTACACCTTGCTAGTCCCTAGCAAGGTTTATTCTAGCCATTATTTTCAGTCGGAATTCAAGAAGTAATTACTCAAACATTTTGTTACTTGTCAATAGAAGGAAATATACTAAGATCCTGATCTACAGAGACTAAATAATGCCCGGGTGTCTGCCAAAATATGAATCGCCTGAATCTTTACTTTAAGACCTATATATATATATATATATTTTTTTTTTCTTTCATCTTTTCTCATTTTTAGATTTTTGGAGTTAAGAGTGTGTTGGTAACTTTTTACGGCTACCCAACCTACCTAAAACTCAGAAAAAACTCTAAGTGCTAAGCATCTTGGTGTGAAGATCGTGATAGACTCATTCAATGGTAATTTAGACAGACTTCGGGTTTCTACGCCCCTAGGTGACCGGGAAAGGAAGTGTTTTGCCTAAAGGTGTATTTATTCGATTGGCAGCTTTCTCCCTACGTTTGTTCTACTTAGGGTCAACACAAGTATTTTTCCAGTGTATATCTCCTTGGTTTGCTCTACTTCCCCGCTTCTTCCTTAAGTGTTTTGGGTCTTTTTGTGCATTTAATGAGTTGGGTTCTGGATAACCGACCAATGGGCTGTGTTACCCACGATCACTTGCCAGCCATACTCGTGCAGTGAAGTGTGGCTTATTTTGTTCTTTTTTTCTTCTCTCTCTCTTTTTTTTTTAGTAGGTGGCTTCCCTGATCTCAAATTTACCTAGAGGCAATAAAAAGAAGGTGGTCCTGTGGCTAGGCTCTGGACAACTTGCTAATGGGTTGTTACCCACGACAACTTGCCAGCCATACCACTCTAGAAAGTTCATTAGCTACCTAATTTCTGTCAGAATCTCCGAGGAGTGAGTCTGTGCAAAAATGTATGCAGATGCTTAGACTAAAGTCCTTTTGAGTTAGAGGGCGAGTTGATAAGTCGTATACTTATCACCTTATTTAGTTGGTGGATTGGAATAGATTAAGGTTGCAAGGATGTGAAGCTAAATCCATATTTTAACGGACACCAGGGCTGATTAAGCCTGAAGGCCTGAAAAGTCTAAGTGTTCAGGTTCTTTTCGTATTATTTCCCGCTATTGACAAATTTCTAATGCCTAAGTTTTTCTTCTGAGATTCAAATTTTTTTATTTTATTTTATTTTATTCTATTCAGACCGATTAAATGAACTCAGAATCATGCAATTTACCAACCCCCCATGCTTAAGTTGGACAATGTCCTCATTGACAAATACATGGATGCAACAGGGGTCAAAAAGATATTACCTGAGTGAAGTAAAATACTAAATCAGTTTGAATCATCTGAGTTGCCTCCCAAGAAGCGCTGAGTTTATTGCCTCCAGCTGGGCGGTGCTTCGTGTCATCCTTCAATGGGGGTGACAACCTCGTTCGGGGGAACCTAGGCGAGGAAGTGTTTCAATCTCTAGCCATTGATTGTGAAAGTGTGCCCAGTATTTGGATCAACGATTTCAACTGCCCCATTGGAGTAGGGCTTGACTACCCTAAATGGTCTTATCCACTTGGACCTAAGCTTCCCTGGAAAGAGTTTGACGGGCATCAAAAAGCCAAACTTGCTGATTAGGCTCGAAAGTTTTTCTATAGATGAGTCGGTCGTAGACGGCTTTCATTTTCTCCTTGTATAGCCGACTATTCTCAAAAGTGTCCTGACTAATTTCCTCGAGCTCGGAGAGTTGGAGCATCCGCTACGCACCGGCTAACTGGGAATCTATGTTACACTGCTTAATGGCCCATTAAGCCCGGTGTTCCAACTCGACAGGAAGGTGGAAAGCTTTGCCAAAGACCAGGCGATAAGGCGACATGCCTATCGGGGTCTTGAAGGCGGTTCGGTATGCCCATAGGGCATCATCCAATCGTGCGGACCAGTCTTTCTTGTCAGGTCTCACAATCTTTTGTAGAATATTCTTGATCTGCCTGTTTGAGACCTCTATTTGCCCATTTGTTTGCGGATGATACGGGGTAGCAATGCGGTGGTTAACCCCGTATTTTCTAAGTATGGCACGAAATTGAGTGTGGATAAAATGACTTCCACCATCACTGATCATGGCCTTTGGTATTCCAAATCAGAAAAAGATGTTCTGCTTAACAAAATCCATGACAGCCTTATGATTGCATCAGCGGGTCACGACGGCTTTAATCCATTTAGAGACATAGTCTACAGAGACTAAGATGTACTTAAAGCCGTTGGATGGTGGGAAGGGGCCCATAAAATCAATACCCCAAACGTCGAAGATCTCGACAATCAAAATGGGTTGGAGGGGCATCATGTCTTTTCTAGTCATGGTCCCCAGAGTCTGGCAGTGAAAGCAAGTCTTAACAAAATTGTGTGCATCCTTAAATAAGGAAGGCCAGTAAAATCCGGACTACAGAACCTTTGCAGCCATTTTCTTTCCTGAGAAGTGACCACCACAAGCATGGTCATGACAGAAAGATAGCACACTCTAAACTTCATCCTCAGGGATACACCTCCTGATGATCTGGTCGGCACAGAGGCGAAACAGCATGGGATCATCCCATAAATAATGCTTGGCCTCGGCCAAGAACTTGTCTCGTTGCTGTCTGGACCAGCTATGCGGGGTTTGACCTACAACCAGGTAGTTGACATAGTCAGCATACCAAGGTAGTTTCTTGTCTTGCACAGCCAGAATGTGCTCATCGGGAAAGGTGTCGGATAAAGGCAGGGAGGGCCCAATGTGGTTTGGGTGGAGTCTGGATAGGTGGTTAGCCACTACATTCTTTGATCCGGCTTTGTCGCAGATTTCCAGGTCAAATTCCTACAAGAGCAGGATCCATCTGATGAGCTTGGGCTTCGTATCCTTTTTAGCCAATAGATGCCGGATGGCTGAATGGTCCGTATAGATGGTCACGTGGGATCCCAGAAGGTAAGATCAAAACTTTTCAAGTCCAAAAATTACAGCGAGCAGCTCTTTTTCTGTGACCTTATAATTTCGTTGGGCCTCATCCAACATCTTGCTCGCATAGTAGATCACCATGGGTTTCTTGTCTTGTCTTTGTCCCAGGACGGCGCCTATGGCAAAATGTGATGCATCACACATGATCTCAAAGTCCTGGACCAATCCAGGGGTTGAAGTACAGGTGCTGTGGAGACTAAGTCCCAAAGGGTGTGGTAAGGCTGGATGGAATCAGAGGTCATGTGGAATAGGGCGTCATTGGCCAGAAGGTCGGTCAAGGGTTTGGAAAGCTTGGAGAAGTCTTTGATGAACCTTCGGTAGAAGCCAACATATCCAAGGAACGAACAGATCTGTTGGACCGAGCTAGGCGGAGGAAGTTTGGAAATCAAATCAACTTTAGTCTGATCCACCTCAATGGCCCTATGTGATACAATGTGACCGAGGATGATTCCTTCTTGAACCATGAAATGGCTCTTTTCCCAACTTAGCATCAAATTAACCTCGATACATCATTTCTGGATTTTCTCCAAGTTGCTCAAACAGTGGTCGAATGAATTCCCAAATACAGAGAAATCATCCATAAAGACCTCAAGGTATTCACCCACCATTTCTGAAAAAATGGCTAGCATACAACGCTGAAAGGTAGTGGGTGTGTTGCACAACCCGAACGGCATACGACAGAATGCAAACATGCCATACGGGCAAGTGAATGTGTTCTTCTCTTGATCTTTAGGAGCAATTGCGACTTGGTTATATCCTGAATATCCATCCAGGAAGCAAAAATACTTTTGCCCTGCCAATCTTTCAAGAATTTGGTCGATAAATGGTAGGGGGAAATGATCTTTCTTGGTTGCTTCATTGAGTTTCCTGTAATCAATACACCTACCATGCGGTAGTGGTGCGGGTGGGGATGGATTTGCCACGCTCATTGGTGACCACGGTGAGCCTGGCTTTCTTCGGAACCACTTGAGTGGGGCTCACCCAGGGGTTATCGAAGATGGGGTAGATGATGTCGACGTCAAACCATTTGATAATTTCCTTCTTAACGACCTCCCGCATATTTAGGTTTAACCGTCTCTGCATCTGATGGGAGGGTCGTGCCCCATCTTCTAGGTAGATCTTGTGGGTACAATAGGTGGGGCTAATTCCTCTTAAATCTGAAATAGTCTAGCCAATGGCAGCCCTGTGTTCTGATTGGGTCACTATCAATCTAAGTTCCTGATCCCTAGTTAGGTTGGCATTGATAATTATGGGGAAGGTCTGGTCAGGTCCCAGGAAGACATACTTGAGATTCTCGGGTAGCGGCTTCAGTTCAGGTGTGGACGGCACAATGTTTGATGGAAAGGGGAAAGGCGGGAGTTGATCAACATCAATTTCCTCAAATGGTGTTGGTTGATGGTAATCAACCCTACAGAGGTCCATGGGCATAAATGGTGATTGGTCAGAACAGTTGTTACAGGATTGGTAGTCCGAGACAGAACTAAGGGTGAGGCATTCCTCGACCAAAGGTTCCACGGGATCGTGTTCCTCGATACAGTCAAAATCAAAAAACTTGGTCACCCGGAAGATATCCAACTGCATTTTCTTGTCTCCGAAGGTGATTTCCATGCATCCCGTGTCACAATTGATGTTTGCCTTAGCCGTAGCTAAGAAGGGTCTGCTTAGGATGATGGATGTGTTCTGTAGTTGTTTAGGGACTTCCATGTCGAGCACCAAGAAGTCGACCGGAAATAGAAGTCCTTGACCTGCACAATTACGTCCTCGACAACCCCCTTTGGGGTTTTCACAGGTCTATTAGCCAATTGGATGGTAACAGGTGTGGGTGTCAACTCTCCGAATCCAAATTGGTGGTACAGGGTTGTCGGAATCAGATTGATGGAAGCACCTAAGTCCAAGAGTGCTTAATTAAATGTCATGTCCTCGATATTGCAGGATATTAGGGGTGCTCTTGGGTCAGTTCGCTTGAGCGGAAAGTTGCTTGATATTACGGAACTTGCTTGCTCTGAGAGCACAACCTTCTTAGGTGCTTGAGGTCTTAGCTTACGTTTTGGTGTACAAGCATTCTTTAGGAACTTAGCATAAGCCGGAATGTGCTTGAGAGCTTCGAGGAGTAGAGTATTAATCTGAACCTGCTTAAAGGCCTCTAAAAGCTCCTTAGTTTCCACAACACTTTTCTTCTTCTTGATTGTCTCCAAGGCCTTGGGATATGGTGTCTGAATGTGGGTAGGGTCTATTTTTGGGTCCTTGGGTTTTTCCTATGCCCCTTGTGAGTCGGGTATTTCAAAGGGTGAAGTCATGGGAAGAGTCGGCCATTTGGGATCTTGGGTTTTGGTGCTGCTTCTCAAGGTTACCGCATTTGCAGAGGCATTGGGACCATGGGTTGATCCTTGAGAAGACGAGAACGAAGAAGCACCAAACCCAGGGGGTGTTTGTGGGGCTGGTTGGACCATGTGAGCCTATCCGAGATTGCCTTGGAACCCTTGCGAATTGGGGCCTCTGTTAATCATGTTTCGTGGGTTCGGTTGTGGTTGGGAAGGCAGGGATCCTTGTTGTTTACAGTCCAACAGCTGGCTTAACTGTCCCTTCACTAAAGCCATTTCCTCCTGATGTTTTTGGTTCATTTCAGCCATCATTTTTATCAGTGTGTCCATTTGGTTTTGTGGGCAAGGGGACACCCTATTTGGATTATATGGGGGTCTATCTAGTGGTCCTTGCTGATAGGGGGGTAGGTTTAGCTGTTGGTTTGGCCTGGGCTGGTTCTGAAATTGAGGCGGTTTCTAGTTTGTCCAAGCAAAGTTTGGGTGATTA
This sequence comes from Thalassia testudinum, assembly GCA_037157565.1. Classification (NCBI taxonomy): domain Eukaryota; kingdom Viridiplantae; phylum Streptophyta; class Magnoliopsida; order Alismatales; family Hydrocharitaceae; genus Thalassia; species Thalassia testudinum. The sequence goes on from JAZHRO010000049.1 coordinate 28,476,639, forward strand.
CGCTAGGCGATGCTGTAAGTGTTGGAGAAAGGGTCAGGTTTGGAGTAACCTTGGATAACCTGTACATCTTCAAAGATAGTAGATATCGAGGGGGATGGAAGAGAGTAATCAAGGGTTGAGGGCGCAAAGGTCCCTCCCTAGAACATGGTCAGGGGTTGTTCCAGGTTCATTTGGCTTAGCGGTTGGACCAGGTCAACTTTGTGAGCTCCCTTCGCTAGGGAGGTCTGTAACGGGTTCTTGGTCTGGTTCAGCAGTTCATCTATCTTTTTATCTACCAATTCCACTCGATCCAATTTCTTAGCAATGATATCCATGTCAACTGTCCCAGAATTTGCTTGTACCTGATAGATCCCACCACGGGGTTGACTGGATCGGCTAAACTAGGTCATGGAGGCATTGTTGAGCGAATTCTCGCTCATAAACTCAAGGAGCTCAAATGCGCTCTCCTCATCTTTGTTTAGGAAGTTCCCCCCGCATGAGGCATCGACGAAGTTCCGAAGGTTGCTGTCCAGACCGTGGTAGAAGATCTGGGCCAATTGCCACCTTGGTATTCCATGGTGTGGGCATTTCCTCAATAGTTCATTAAACCTTTCCCACGCCTCATGGAACTGTTCCCCACCCTGGAGTGTAAAGGTAGTAATGACTCTTTTGAGGGCATTGGTTTTTCTTATGGGGAAGAATTTCTTTAAGAATGCCTACCTCAGTTCTTCCTAGGTGGTATGGGTCTACCTAGGGTTCTAAGCCAGTGAGATGCTTTGTCTCTCAGCGAGAAGGAGAACATCTTAATCAAAACAATGTCAAGGCTAATGTTCCTAGGTTTTACAGTCTAGGCAATCCGGTCAAGATCCTCTAGGTGCTGGAAGGGATCCTCATTTGAGCTTCCATGGAAGTGGCTCTGAATTAGACTTAGGACATTTGGTTTCAGCTCAAAATCATCTCCCCCTTTGGGGATCCTAAGGTGTGGCTCGATTCAAATAGCGAAAGGATTGTAGAAGTCACAGAGGGGCCTAGGTTGGTCCTGGAATGGTGGTGGATCAAGTGGTGGTTGTCCTTGCGGGCCTTGGAAAGGTGATGGTGGTTGCTCCTGTGGGTTCTGCAACCGATGTATGGCTTGCATAATAGTGTGGATTTGTTGCTGCTGAAGTCGGTGGTTTGCGTTGATCTAGGCCTGGATGATGGCCATTGTGTTTGGTGGGGGTTGGTCCTCAACCTCATCTACTCTAGGTTCAGCCATGTTTCTAGCAAAGTCAGGTCTCCTGGATTCCTGTCCTAAAGCAAACAACTCAGGATGTAGTGATCGTCTCCCGTTCATACAGTAGAGAAGAATAGGAGGGGATGCGGAGATCGACAGATGAGAGAAGTGTGTGTGACAATCAAGAAAACAAGCCTAGTGCTTATAGTGTATTCCTTTGGGGACCTAGAAATCTCTAGAGGGGCGATCAAATCCGTAAGCACTGGACTACCCTTCCCAAAGCTAATCTGGCCAGGTTGATTACGAGGGGATTGTAGGGAAGGTTCTTCCTTTGGCTTGCGTCGCCGGTTCCATAGACCCCACAACCGCGATCGTTTGGCACTTCCCTGCAACCTAGTCACTAGATTCTACTAAAGGAATGAAAGCCAAGTGCCCAGCAAACAAAGCCACACCTCTTGAGACTTAACCCAGTCCTGCCTAGGGCATGTCTACTCTGTTTTAATGGGGCTAGGACAGTGCTTGTGCTTGGGTTACGCGATGAGGTGTTGATTGGGTTGGTGCCTCTTAGTTTTTCAATTCCAATGTGTGTGCTCCTATCAAAACATGGTTTTCAAGCAAGGATTTAAGATGTGGTATTGTTTAGTGTTTGTCCTTACTTTTGTGTTTTTTTTAGGGTTGACGTGTCTTAATGTTTTCAGACAAGTTTCGAGTAGGCACACTAAGTTTTGCACACAATTGGTGAGAGTAGATTTCCTTTGATGTGAAGAGGCTCTATAACCCTAAAGTGCTCATCCTAGTATTCATGCAGCTTCTATCAGATGAGTTGATTTTAGGGTTGAGTGGTGTGGCCCAGGTCAATTCATGGTGGCTTCGCAAACACCACTCAAAAAGAGAGAAGAACACTCCAAAAAGGTTAGGTCATTAAGAATGTTAGAGTGTATATTTTTTTTTGGGTGATGCGTTGAGGATGTGGATCAGGCAATCATGCACCATGCCAATTTTGTTTTTTGATTTTACAATTTTTTTTTAGATTTTTAAGGCAAGAAAACAACCATGGGTGAAGAATTACTCACAATCAGTCCTTGTTGCGCTTACTCCATCTCTACCATCACGAGTTGCACTGCTTCGCCATCCAAGTGCCGAGTTCCTGCAACCATCAAGTAAAAGGAGAAATTGCGTTAGATGATGTGAGCATGGATATAAAATGGAAGTGACGAAATAAATCTGTTGCCTCCCCGGCAACGGCATCAAAAACTAATGTGTGAAAGACGTGTTTGTTTAAAAGATCATTATAGTTCATGCTCGCAACATTGGTTTTAAAAGAAGAAATAGACGTGAGTTTGAGTGTCGATCACAAGGAGGCGTGAAAACCAGATTTTCTTTGTCACTTAATGTCACAGAGATAATGGGTTTTTACTTGTGAGAAGACGTGGTAGAAAAACGAGTGAGAGAGAGAGAGGGGGGAGAGAGTGGGGTTAGAATCTTTTAAATCATAGCAATAACTCAAAGCAAGATGGAGAACAATATCAACACTATATTAAACATGCAAATCAAGTTTTACAAATACAACGGTAGCTAAATGTTGAATAAAAGGGAAGTAAAGCTAGATTAAAGGGAAAGAAAGAGAGAGAGAGAGAGGAGAGATGGCGAGGTGACCACGGTGGTGGAAGGAGGCTTCGTCGGTGACTCGTCGACTTTGTTGACTACAAGAGAGGCTAAATGGGGCTAGGAGGGTGTTACAACACTTGCTAAGTAAATTGAATGCTTTACATGGGTGGTTGGGAGGGGTTTATATAGGGAGAAGAGGTTTCCATTTTAAGTATGGGCTTTAGCAACGTCCGAGACGTTGCTAAACCCATGCTAAAAGTGTCGGTGAAGCCCCCTGCCCAACAGCCACGCGTGCGCACCGTTCTTCACGTGTGATCCGTGTGCGTGCACTGTGGGTCGTCCGATTGCAAATCGAATGGTCGAGATCGCTCGTGGGGCGCACCTTTGGATTGATCCTGCTACGCTTGCGCCCCGCGCGTCATCGCGGGAGTCTGCATCGGATGTGCGGGATTGCACCGCGTCACCTGCTGCGAGCCGCTTGATCGCGCATCGATGGTCGAAATCGCATGCCTCGATCCCGCCTTGATTTTGCACTGCGAAGGGTGCCTCAAACCCATGCCCCACTGTGCGGGGGTGAGGCACGTACCGCTGCGCTACGCTTGCTGCTTCGTCGTGAAGATGCGGTGGTGGTGTGGTGTGGGTGACCGTTCGATGAAGATCCAACGGTTGTGAGCTACTGTGGCTGAGGGTGCTGAGGCTATGGGGAGCGAGGAGCGTGCTTCTCAGCTGTCCGATCGAAGATCGGACAGCTTAGAGTTGCGCTGTGCGATGCGGTTGGTTGAAGGGTGCGGCGATGCTGACATGTGGCGGCCTTATGATCGTTGATCATTAGATCAATGGTCAGAACTTCTTGGGCCAATTGTGGGAGCTCCAGATGTCGGATTTGGCTGATTTCAAGTCCGCTGGATTCCATTTGTCGCTCTGAGTCCATTCGTGCAGTCCGATCGCTCATCTGAGGCCTATTTTGACATGTACTTGTACAAATGGTCATTAATAGTGCACTATAAGTAATCTTGATGTGCAATCCATGCGATGCTCCTATTCCTATTTATGATGTATCCTCTGTGCATTTTACCTCTAAGATCGTCCCCTTATGACAGAATTAACATTGTAAAATGTAGTGTTATCATGCATTAGAAGGGCCAATGAAGAAGAAGAAAGAAGAAGAATAGAAGGTAGAAGAGAAGACAAGGCAGGAGAAGCAGAGGACAGAAGAAAGAAAGAAGAAGGAATAAGGACTCAGAAGAAAGAAGAAGCAGAGTCCAGTGCCCTCTTAGCACTGTACCAAGGCTGACTTAAGCCGTCTAGTGAAAGAATCTGTCATCTGATGGAGTGCATTGTGCACTTGGTTTGAATAGTGGTATTATTTGAGTATTTGCTATATACGTTAGACTAATTGGTGATCCAAATCACCATTATTTTGTCTAGATTTCTTTTTGACTCATTATATACTCATGTTTAACAGTGCACATTAGATTTTGAGTAATTAATTGTGCTCACTTACATTAATTGTTGAGATTAGCGATTGAATTCCATATTGCTCCCAGCGAATGACCTCGGATTTTTTCGAGTATAAATTTTATCTATTGTTCGCAAGATTTCAACTATATTGTAATGCAACGATTTAAAACCTGATTTCTTGCAAGCAACAGATTCCTCTTTTCTTTTGTTGTTGTTATTCTTCTTTGGCTGTCTCTTCTTCCTTCTCTTCTTCTTCTACGATACTCTTCTTCTTTCTTCCTTGCCTTGGTTGTTCTTCTATGGCTTCTCTTTCTCTTCTTTAACCTTTGCCTTTTCTTTCTTCTTCACTTGGCTCTGTCTCTTATGCACTGGGGCCACCTTACGAAATTGGCTAAGTGTTAGCCAATACACAACAAAGCAAAAACCCCCCTTTTTGCCCCGCACTCTCTCTCTCTCTCTCTTTCTTCCTCTACTTCTCTTCTCAGGGATAACCGAGTAGTCGGGTATCAGATCAGAGTGCACCCAGGACTAGGGTTGCTGGCAGTGGGGTAGCAACCTAGGTGGGCTAAGGCGTAGGCAGGTAAACGGGTTAGAGCCAGGCCCACGTGGATAGTGTAACAAGCGAGGCATGTGAGGGGTGCAGGGGACCTCACCGCCCTGTGACTTGAGGCATTAAGCCACAAGCACAAATTCAATATATGTGTGCTCTTCAGTTTGGAATTCCATGATGTGGGACTATCCACACTAAGCTCTTTTGCATGCATCAATTGCTGCGAGTTCTTCGTTCAATTAACGTATGGCAGTGGCTGGAGCTTCCAATTGGGGACTTGGAATGAGACCTAAAGCCAATCCGCTCTGCCTGGGGGTTTGACCTAAAGCTTTTACAGCTTGGTACTCGAAGAACACGGTGGCATTGATGGCGGTAGCGGCGGAGAAATGGCGAACACCTAAAAGGAGGAGCACGGCCTCTCGGCCCAATTAAACAAGTTCACAAGTATCGTCGGAGGGTGTGGAGTGCATTGGTGGTGGTTGTATGGTGGATGGACGTGTGTGGTGGCCGGACGGTGAAGGAGTTGGGTGAAGAGCGGTGGGTTGGTCTACAGGTGACTGGGGTGGTCGAGCAGCCCAATAGAGTTAGGGCTTTTGGTCGTGGGCGCACGACGGAAGTTGTGGGCTTGTCGATAAGAGGGATGGAGATGTGTAGTGGACGGAAATCCTCGCCGGAGTGGTCACCGGAGATGGAGAAGATGAGGGTGAACGGCGGTGTCAAGGGTTTGTTTTTGGCTTTTTGGGGTGTAAAACTAACCTAAGATGATAAACTAACTAAACTAATCCTAATCTAATAGACGAAGGGGTAGGATTGGCAACCGACGTTGGTAGGCCGGTGCCATGGAAGAAGGTGCTCTGGTGGGGGTGGATGGTGAGGAAGAGAGGGGAGGACAGCCCTGGCTTTGGTACACCAAGCGCAGATGAAGGAGACGAGGATAATGGCACTCCCAATTTGGTCATTGGGAGGCCGGAGAGTGATGGAGGGAGGAGCTTGCCAAAGTTAAGGTGGAGTAGGGCCGTAGGTGGAGTTTTGAAGAGGGTTTTGGCCCCAAACCTTGCTGAGAAGGACAGGCAGGCCCTGGGGATCCTTATATAGGCCTCAGGGAGCAGTTAGAACTTGGGAAGCAAGCTTCCCAAGCTTGGAAGGGTCGCCGAAGTTGGAAACCCACTCCTTTGAAGGATCCGCATGATACATTGGGTGATTTTTGGGACTTTGGATCTGGCTAAAAAGGAAGCTAATTTTTTGACGAATTCCCCTTTCAAATCTGAGAAGGATTAGTCAAGAAATCAAAGAGATCTTGCCAAATGAATCTCGCTGGAGTTGCAGGATTAGGATTCTATGGTGGCAGGGACCTGTTTGAAGAAGAAGATGACAAAGATAGGGGGATTTTTGTAATAAATTCAAAAGCTGAGGGGTTATTGGAGATAAAGTCAGACTTGGAGCAAAGTGCAAAATAGGTAGAAACAATCTCAGATTGGGCCCAAATTTTGATACAAATATAATTTGGACCTAAGGAATCCAATGGTGAAGTTGCATTTTGGTTTTGACCTTGTTTGACTGGGTAATTTATGCAAAAATCTAAATTAGGGCATAGGTCTGTCTATGACTCTATTTTAGGTCAAAATAGGTTCTGATGGTCAATTCAAGGATGCCAAACCCTAGAGAATATTTTTCTATGAATTTTATAGGATTTAGGTGAATTTTATCATGACCAGAACCTCAGTAAATCAAGCAGGTCTATTTTTATGGTTTCAGATGTCATTTAATTCTCGAAATGTGTAAAAACTCGTTTCTATATGCACTGACCCACTTGTTAGACATTTAAGACCATTTGACATTTAATTAACCCCTGAGAAAACCCATGATTGTTCTGTAATTGAGATATGCAGTTAAAACTGCAGTTTTACCCTTATTTTCTTGTCTATCTCTCAAAATGGATTTGCAATGAATTATGGTCCTCTGGTTGTTATGTAGGAGTATTTAATGATGAAATATGACTGACTAAAGCTAGATATGGCTGATGATGATATTATCATCAAATACATCTATAAGTATATAAAAAAGTAAGGGCTTTATTAGAATACATGCAATTTAAATGTCTGCTACATCTCGTATGCTCTTAAATATAAGAGTACAAGTAGCTCTATACTTCCATGATAAATCTAACTGAAAATCTTATAAAGATAAGAGTATAACTAAATATTTATTTTCATACATACTGATAAGAGCCTAAGTTTTTTCAAAATTTGTTGCTTAAGAACGTCAATCAATTAACGTAACATTCATTATTACCTTTACGAAATATTCCTTCAAGAAGAAACTTAAAAAAGGCTAGATTCTTGTAAGTTGATTTGATCTCCTGGACTGTGAATAGTTGATTTTTTCTTAAAATTGAAGTTTTCATCTTTTATTGATAACTTTCTTATGTAGAGGAGTGTCTTATAAGTTGTCTAAATCTAAAGAACTTAACACTTTAGCTTCCACTAAAAGATGATTCGAAATAGATTTCTACATAAATCTAAGTATAAATGTAACTACATACTTCCAATATAATGATCTAAATGTAAATGTTATGTACTTCCACTATAAAGAGGTTAACAGTCTACATATAAGAGTATAAGTAGATCTAAACTTCCACTATAATTCGACATGAAAATCTTAAAAATAAAACAATATAAGTAAATCATTAGCTTCCATTATATTGACAAGTTAGAAGTTATGTTAGACTATTGGTCTTTACCAAAGATGTGTGCTATTTTTTGCAAGGAGGATGTGAATATATTTTGCATGAAGTAATTTAACTTTATGAATAGATAAATTGTAAGAAAATGTGCATGATAGGCCATAGGCCATAAGGGGAAGATGTCTTATGGTTGATAGGAGAACCATGCACAATGGGCATGATAGGCCATAACTACCTATGGGGACCGCCATGGGTGGAAAAATGTAGAAGAGACTACCATGTAAGGTCATAACTTCCTCTGTAGCCGATAATGTAAGCTCATAACTTCCAACCTATGGGTTATTCCCATTATGAGTTATTTGCCCTTCTGATGACAATTTAGAATAAGTTTTACTAGTTTGTTGCTATGATGTTATTTAATGAGAAGGATGAGTTAAGCTAATGGCTACATTTGATGAAAATTTAGAATGAGTCAATCAAACAACAGAAATCTACCTCCATCAGCAGATAATGTTGGTTTAGGTGGAAGCAGGTCCAAAAGAGCTAAAAAGTGGACCACCGAACAAGATTGCAAGCTAATAAAGATTTTAATGGACCATTACGATTGTGGTCATTGGGATGGAGGATCATTTTATTGTCATGCGTGGAGTGACATAGTGTTGGAATTTGAACAAGAGACCAAGTTGGGTTATGATAATACAAAGATCCTCCATAGATCGAAGACATTGAAGAACTTTCGTAGCTTCCACCGTCTTCTAAACATAAGTGGATGGGGCCTTGACCCTATTACAAAGTATCCCGTAGCACCATCTCCGTCGGTGTGGAAAGAGGTACAACCTTATTATTACTCTACTTGTTCTCATTCATATATTCGTGTAACTGTCAATGTTAACCTTAGTTGGCAATTTCACAGTTGCCACCTAAGATACAAAAGTTGAGAGGGGTTGCATTTCCGTACTATGACGAGATCAACATCATAGTAGGAAAAGACATTGCTACAGGGGAGCATGCCATGTCATCACAACAATTGTCTGACTCCTCTAAGGATGAGCTGACCCAACAATGTAACAAATCTCAGGTGCATTTAGTCATCCGTACGTGGGTCCATCATACACCACCTACTAGTAGCATCCATACCACATCGATGCCAGTCGACAAAGTATGGGTGGGTTTGATGTAAATGACAACCGATTCAATTTTGGAGAGTTACTCTCCTCTGGTCACCCGTCATACCATGGGATTAACATCGATGAACCTTTGTATGGTGGAATTTCACATCATGACGTTCCTGGCAATGCTGTGGGTTCATCCTCCATGCCTTATCTCACTCCCGACTTAGGGCACGATTCTGAGAAGCAACCTTCACCCCATCCCGCCACGAGGACCAGTACAGGGAAAAGAAAGAGCGAAGAAGGTAGTTCTAGTGGAAGCAAGAAAAGATGTTCAAGCTCTGGCCATCCAAACACCCAAATATTGGAAGGCATATCTCAAATTAGTGGATTCTTGCAGGAATTGGTCAGTATCAGATCACAAACAAAGAAGGTTGATAGATCTGAGGAAATAAGCCAATGCCTTCATATGGTTACTGAGCGAGTTCCTAATGTTTTTGGTGCTGACACAGTGGCAGTTGCATAGTACTTCGCAAGAAGTAGAAATCATGCAATATTCAGGAATGTTGTTGGAAATCAAGATGCCTTCATAAATTGGCTCGAGTCAGTGCTTAAGTAGTTCTCGTGGTTTAAGTCATGTTTCCCTTTCTTGTTGTTATCAGTTTTTATGGTGTTCATTACCAAGTTGTTATGTATTTATTCTGAACAATTTAGCATGCTTTAGCTTTTTTTTTGTAAGGTAAATTAAGTCATATATCCATAACAAATATTTTGTATTGGTTAGGGATGTTGTCTGAGAAATTTTTCGAGTCTGAAATCGCAACATCGGCCTCCTCAAACAGTTCGTCTTCGAGTACAAATTCTAATCATTGCAAAACCAAGGATGAGGAAAATTTGAGGGTGGTTGAAATGATTGTGCCTGTCCTTGTCATGGCTCAATTGGTTGTTAGACAACGAATCTCCCGTAATACAAATGCAGTGACAGGACACATATGGATCCATCACATTTTAGGAGGGCACTACGATAGGTGCAAAAGAGAGTTCCGTATGTACGCGAGGCCATTCATGGATTTTGTTGATCTTCTTAGGAGTAGAACACACTTACGGGACACAAAGAACACCACTGTTGAGGAGCAACTAGTGATGTTCATGATGGTAATGGCACACAGAGGTTCAAATCGACATTTGATGGAACAATTCTAATACTCCAGAGAGATAATTAGTAGGTATGTTAGTCATGTTTTGCAGCAAATCCTCAAGTTGTGAAAGCTTTTCATTCAACTTCCTGGACCTGATGCACCTGTTGATGAGTATGTGGAAACTAACTCAAAGTATTATCCGTACTTTAAGGTAAATATCTATTTTGGAATATACTTCCTTATAAGGGAATATTTAATCACCTTCTCTTAAAATTCTATTAATTTCTTTAATTGTGCAAGGAATCTATCGGAGCAATTGACGGATGTCTTGTGCGCGCGACCATCCCTAATGCACTAGCTAGGCGATATCATTGTAGGAAAGGCTAGACCAGCCAAAATGTCCTGGCAGTTGTTGACTTCAACATGGAATTTGTTTACGTTGTCATGGGATTTAAGGGAAGCACAGATAACATGCGTATATTCAACTGGGCATTAGACTCTGGTCATTTTCATGTCCCAGAAGGTAAGAGATTCTTGGTTGACCTAGGTTTTGCAAATACTAATCAATTTCTTGCTCCATATTGTGGTTTATCGTACCACTTGAATGAGTACAAGGGGCGAGTATATCAAGGTCCAAAGGAGATCTACAATCATTATCATGCGCAACTCCAAAATGTGGTGGAGCGTACATTTGGTACTCTTAAGTCACGATTTCATTTGTTAGGTCATCGTCCGTACTATAGTATTAAGGTTCAACGTCTATTGGTTATGGCTATTTGTATAATTCATAACTTCCTCCAACATTATGATCCGGATGATCCAAACTTCCATCAAAGATATGAAGAGGAAGAGGATGATGATTTAGATGATGATCCTACCGGTGAGGTCGACGAATCGGATGTTCGAACAGGTGAGCAAGTGTGTGACTAGATTGCCTCTAACTTATGGGATGACTACATGAGGAGGCGGCGACGAAGATAGTAATTGCAATGATCCTTTATTCCAATAAACTTACTTCCCTTTTTATGAGTACTCCACTTTTGGATGTACTGTGTGTTGTAATGAATTATGTTATTTGCATGCATCATTGAATCATGAAACTTTCCAACTTTCTCTGCACTAAGACACTATGTGTTGGCGATTCTACATTAAAATGATAGAGCTATTGTTATAATCTTTTCAGCATTGGTTGGGTGTAAAACTACAGGAATGGAAGTTGCTCCATGTTGCCACCCATTTTGGTATCATGGTTGTCAATGTGCCTGTAGTGACATTTGCAGTCTTGTCCTATTAGAAGAGACAAGTCAGGAGTTGACCGTCTTGTAGAGGTTGTACTACGTCTACCCAAATTTTGATGAAGTATAATGTGATGTTACTTACAATATTGAAGTTATCATTTCATTCCCAATTTAATCAATATATCCACAGGGATGTGGATACTACATTGCTGCTACTGACCACAAACCAACAGCTTTATCAACTAAAGCAGAGCTAACTTTTTTGGAAGGTTTGGTGGGGAAGTTGGAGAGGAGGGTATCCCAAACTAGGATGGGTAGGGAGGCTAGTGACAATCATGTTGACTGGCTACTTCGTTGCATTGAACAATTGGAGCATGTGGTAGGAGTTAAGAATGATGAGGTGAAAAGGCTTCAATTGGATCTACAGTGCGCGGATGCACGGAATGCAAAGTTACAGCAGAGGGTATCAGACTTAGAAGATGAGGTTGTTTGTAGTGTTGAGGAACTCTACGATGCAATGTCCACACGTTTTAACAACTTATGGATGTAGATTTATTTCTAGTTCCATGCCGTCACTGCATATTAGACAATATATTGTAGAACACATTATATTCTTATTTGCATAGGTAGAATGGATGTCTTCACTATTGTCATTAGGTAAGAAGATATAACTTTCATATTTATGTTGTCTACCAATTCAAGTTACAACTGCTTTTTCACGTCCAAACTTTTTAATTGTTAGATATTCTCTACATTGTGAAGTTTGTGTCAGATTAAATTGTCTCAAAATTAGGATGCCTCAGCAAATATTCAACTAGTCTGAGGACGTCGATCACACCCTGCTAGGTACAGTATATGAAGCTAAGATTTTCTCATCATGGTCTCATGGTTCACCTAACAAAGCAGGCTGGGAAGGTGTTGTAACTTCATTCAACTCCGAATATAATGTTTCCTTACCAAGGTCTCAGCTGATGACAAGGTGGACAATACTTAAGCGACAATACAAAGGCATATAGATTCTGCTAGGTAAAGATGGTTGGACTTGGTGCAACACGCACTTCATTGTGGTTCTACTAACATCAAAGACTTATGATCTGGTATGTATAAGAATATGTCATATAATTTCCCTTAATTCGTCAACAGAGAAGCTACTTAAGAAACACCTTCATTTAAATTATAGGTGACTGATTTGGATTTATATCGCATGAAGGACCGACCCTTTCCACACTATTATTTGATGGAGGACATCTTCGAATAATGATGTTGTTCTTGCATAATCTATTATGTACTATTCTCGTTAAAGAACTACGTATTGGTTGCCATGATTTCTATTTCTGATATTGTAGTAAATACTGAGCGTTGACTTTGTAGCTAGGATCATGTTAAGTATTTCTTACATTTTTCTTTCATAATAGTACATTATTTATCTTTTAAATGCTTGCATTCATACAGCTAATTGTCAACATGTTTACGTACACCCTTTGATATTTTACTGCCATTAACGATTTTGTTATAGGTTATAATAACCTTTGAAATTGACCCAAATAGGCGATGATGAAAGCCAACATAAGTTGGATTTCCACATTTGAGGATGATTCCATTATAACTCTGGATGGCTTTATTCTAGTTGGCTGTGGAAACTGGCATACAACCTCAACTTATCATTTTTGCATGGTTTAGATGGATACTATGAAGCAACCCCATGTTAGGTGAAAGTTGAAGTAACATACTGACGCGCGCGGAACGCGTTTGTTCAATTATGCCATTGTAGTATGCGTTCGCGACGTCGATTTTAATTTAAGATGCGGAGTTGGTGAGTCCAAGTGTTGAACACAAGGAGGCGTAAACTTGGATTATTTTGTTGCTTTAGTTGTCACAAGAATGGGTAGTTTGCTTGCTTGTGAAAAAACGTGAGAGAGAGAGAGAGTAGGGTTAGAGATCATGTTTAAAACATGACAAGCATTAAGATGATTGGAGCTACAATATATGAAACATCATCAATATATAGCATGCAATTAAAGTTTGTTTACAACTACAACAATAGATGAAAGCTTAAACAAGTGCAACATAAACTAAAGTAAAGAGAGAGTGCGAGAAGGAGTCAAGGTGGCCACGACGGTGGAGGGAGGCTCCGTCGACGGCTTGACAACTCTGGGACGGGTATGGAGTATTTGGTGGAGCTAGGAGAAGACTAGAGTAACATGGAAGGTATGTGTGTATTGAATGCCTTTGAATGGGGTGGTTGGGGAGGTTTATATAGAGAAGAGGGGTTTCCAAACTAAGTAAGGGCTTTAGCAATGTCCGGGACGTTGTTAAACCCATTCCAGAAACGTCGGTGGAGCCCCTCGCCCGCCGATCCAAGCATGCACACGTGCTTCCTGCACTCATGCGATCTGTGTGCACGCCATGTGGACTATCCGATCAAAGAACGGATGGCTGAGATTGTGCCCTAAGCGCTGGTCAGATTGCGCTTGCATGCGGGGAGCACGCGCCTCGTGCGTGATTGCGTGCGTGCCCATCGGGCACTTGTAACGAACGCGTGCCCCAGACGTCTTTTAAGACGTCTGGGAGGTGGCCCAGACATCGGACAAGACGTCTGGGATCGTTTTCAGACGTCTGGAAATCAGTTATTTTCGACACGCGTGAGTCGTCTGCGCGCCTGAGCGCGTAGACCCGCATATTCGTTTATTCCCTGCGGTTGCAGACGCCCTGCCGCGTCCTCTCTCCTCCTCGGACGGCCTTAAAAGGCCACGCCTCCCCTCACTTCCGTCATCACCGTCTCCTCCCTCTTCTCCTTCAGCCAGTGAACGTGAGCGCGAGCTCGAGGGCGGTAGCGGCGGCCACAGTGAGCGTGGAGGAGGTGCTGCGTGCGAGAGCAGAGCCCTGCCATGAGGGCGAGCTCGCCGGGGTTGCTAGGGCCGTCCAGCGGAGGGCGCAGGGGGCGCGGAGCGACGCGGAGGGGGTACTGCTGCGATCTGAGCAGCAGGCGCGCGAGGTGCGACGTGGGTGGCGTCGCGAGCGGAGGCTGAGTGGCGCCCTGATTCTGGAAAAATTTCCAGAATCAGACGTCTGGGTTGATAGCCAGACGGCGAGGGCGACGTCTGGAAGACCATCCAAACATCTGAAATGTGAGTTTTCCGTCTCTTTCTTCCTTCCTGTCGACTGACCGTACTGAGTGAGGGAGATGGGTGTGCGCAGGCTCGGTGATTCGCCATCCATCGCGAATCAGACGTCTGGCAGTAGTACCAGACGGCGGAAGCGACCTCCAGACGTCCGGGGTGACCATCGGACGTCTGTGAGCTAGGCCAGACGTCCCCGCAGACTTCTGGACGTTTGGGAAACCACGCTGAACAAGGTAATTCTCTGATCCACTTTTTAAGACGTCTGGAAGAAGTTCCAGACGTCTGATTTTGCACAGTGTCGTCGTTTTTGACCTGTTTAGGGCCCGTTCAGGTTCCGTTTTCCGCGATTCGAGTTGCGTTCTTTTCAGAATTAATTCCTCTACCCATCTACAGTAGCCATACACTGTTTTGAGACACTCCTTGTGTTTGATCCTTGTGATAGGACCCCGTTCTGTTGCAGTCTCGGGGGTCGCGGAGGCACGCGGGGTTCCCGACCACGCCCCCATTTCTCCCGTTGTACCTGGTAGAGTGGCTTTAATTTATTAATAAAATCTGTTAAATTATGGAACCATAAATAGAACCTAGGAGAATCCTAGGAATGAGAAATAGATGGAATGATAGCACCTAGGTGTTGCATGAATCCTAGGGCTGGAAAACTAGATTGTATGATAGATCCTAGGATATGGCATGAATCCTAGGATGGGAAAACTAGTGGAATGTTTAATACTACAGTCTTAGAAAATGGAAAGAGATATAAAGCTGCCTGTAATTTGAATTAACAGTTGCCTGTTGTGAATAAATAACGTGGTTGAGAACATGGATTGTAAGAATGTGAAACTGGAAAGTGAAACCAGGATGTTTGAGTAAAAAGGATGGAACCCTACGGGGAAGTAGGAGTAGAACTCCTGGAAAGTGAATGGAATAGTATTGGGGAAGTGAGCTAGCCCTTGAGTACGGAGTAT
This sequence comes from Thalassia testudinum, assembly GCA_037157565.1. NCBI lineage: Eukaryota > Viridiplantae > Streptophyta > Magnoliopsida > Alismatales > Hydrocharitaceae > Thalassia > Thalassia testudinum. The sequence goes on from JAZHRO010000049.1 coordinate 28,491,703, forward strand.
CAAGGAGAGCGACTGTCCCCCAGTTTAGTGCAGAGCGGAGCCAACCGCCCCAGGGAGCCGGGGTTAGGACTGGCCACTCTGTACCGACTTGCTGGCCCTTGCGTATGTAGTACCGAGGAGAGCTACTAGTGTAGGGAGGTACTAGCTACCCCACGGGCCTCGGGGTTCTGCTAGCCTCCCACACCGACTTGTTAGGCCCGCTGGGGCAAACCAGGGTAGTCAGGCAAGGGTGCGCGGACTGTGGAGGGGCAAGGCCCCGGTTTGGTTACTGTGGAGGGGTTGGACCCCTGTTACTGAGAGGGCTCTGCCCTGGACTGGTTCCGTGCTGTGCTTTGGGCGCACCCGTTAACGGAAACGACTGACCGCGTGCCAGTACGGGTTAGCTACCTGTGCATTTATCGCGCGTACCGTAGTCACCGTTACGTCTGTCAGTGACCTTGGGGTGGTTGACTGAGGGTAGGATCACCACGGGGGACTCTCCCGGCCAGGAGAGCACCACGTGCTACTTCTACTTTTTGGAAAAGACTGCAATCAAGATCGTTCCAACGAGGAACATTCGAGATCAAGAAAAAGATCTGGGGAATAAATGAAATAGTGAGACAATTGAAAGATGCGAATAAAGAAAGTAATCGAACATAACAGCTACTGTGCACTCTACTGTTGTCTTTAGTTTAGTTGCCACTCTACTCAGCGTTTTGCTGACGTGTTACACTCGTTACCTTTTTCAGGACCAGGTGTTGAGCAGCCAAGGTCAGCGGCTGCAGAGGATGCTGGGCCGAGTAGGGTCCAGTAGAGTTACCACTGTCTCTTGTACCTCTTTTTGTTACATTGTAGTGAGTAGTTCTTGTTTCCGCTGTACTTTCTTTACCTGCAGTTCAAATTATATTATGAATGTTGTTCTACTGTTGTGGTGGTACATACTGTGGTAGTTTCTTTCCTTACTGCTGTACTTTCTTACTGTTAGTTATATTCATTCTGAATGTGGTTTATTTTACTGCTCTTTTGGTTACTTCCTCGTTGGACGACTAGGTCTTGGGATTAGTTGAGTCGGTCCGGTTCTCGTGTCTCGTAGGGACTTGGGAACCGGGCCGTTACAAGATGGTATCAGAGCAAGGTCGTCCCGAGAAGTGAATCAATTAACTGGAAAATAACCAATTCACATGTATATAACTAGAGTAGCCACCACAACCTATCTCTTGACATGAGTTCTTAGACATTTCCGTTCGGTATCGTTCCGTAGTGACGTGTTCCGTTTTGTTTCGCGTCTCCTTACAGGAGATGCCTCGTCACGAGACTAGTGAGGCTGGCCACGGGCGCGGCCGAGGACGAGGTTGGCGAGGTGGACGTGCTGTTGTTGACCTCTCGGTGGACCAGCCACCACTCCCGGGCATCCAGGCCCAGGACCTCGCCAGACTGATACGAGACATTGTACGAGAGGAGCTCCACCCACCGCCCCGAGCACCTCCTCCTGGGGCTGCAGAGGGGGAGTCCTCTGTGGGACCACGCGACAGACACAGTGCTGGACACGAGGGAGGGGATGGGCCGCTGCCGCCCCCACCTTCCTCCGACACTTCTGTACACGAGGCCCCTTCGCCTGGAGGTGCACTAGCACCTCCCCTACAGCGCCACTTCGAGCTTTTCGAACAGTTCCGGAAGCTGAAGCCCCCCTCCTTTAAGGGGGATGAGGACCCGACCGAGGCAGAGGACTGGCTTGAGTAGCTGGAGAAGATCTTCGACACCCTTCGCCCCCCGGTGGAGTGCCGCGTGGCCTTTGCCACGTACCAGCTGGAGAGTGCGGCACACCGGTGGTGGAGGGCGGTCCGGGGACAGGAGAGGGACGAGCCGACGTGGGACCAGTTCGTCACCCTCTTCTGCGAGCAGTACTTTCCCCAGACGTGGCAGGGCCAGAGGAGGTGGGAGTTCCACACTCTCTGCCAAGGGACGATGACTATGAGCGCGTACCGCACGCGTTTCTTGGAGCTGTCCTACTTTGCAGCAACAGCGGTAGCCACTGAGGAGGAGCGCCTTTGGAGGTTCACCGAGGGGCTCCGGCCTGTGATCCGGGGGTATGTCAAACCCCTAAAGCTGCCTACGTTTTCGAGGGTGGTAGAGGCAGCTATGACTTACGAGGAGACCAACCCGTCCGCACGAGACACCGACGGCGGGCGGAAGAGGCCCTTCCAGCCAGACTTTTCACAGGGCCGGTGAGAACGGAGACACGTGGCGTCCGCAGGAGAGCCGTCACGTTGTGCAGGGCCATCAGTGGCCTTTGGGGGCCCTCGACAGGGGCCAGTCGCCAGCACCAGACCCCCGCCTAGCCGACAGCAGGGACCCACTGAGGGTGGGAGTCGGGTTCCCCTCTGCTACCAGTGTGGCCAACCGGGCCACGTCAGGAGGGACTGCCCATCTAGGGCAGGGGGTCAGCAGATACTCCCCGCGCAGAGCACCGGAGGGCACGCAGGAGGCCGCGGTTCCTAGGTGCGAGGAGGAGGACAGCCGTCGCGAGGAGGGTACCGGCCAGCACCTACCCATCCGACGCAGAGTGTGGCTGCTTCGTCCGCACCTAAAGCTGAGGGGCGTGTCAATGCCCTCACACACAGGGACACCAGAGCTTCGGGATCGGTGGTAGCAGGTATGGTTTCAGTTTCTAGCAAACTCGTTTACACGCTTTTCAATTCCGACGCTATGCACTCGTTTGTCGCAGCCAGTTTCGCAGTTAGTTTGGACCAGGATTATACACTGTTAGAGAATCCGTTCGTAATCAAAGGTCCGAGTGGCCAGCTGTTTATAGCTGAGGAGGTGTACACGGATTGCAAGGTCAGCGTCGGAGGACATAGACTGCCAGCTGACCTGATTATGATCCAGATGGAGGACTTTGGAGTGATTCTGGGGATGGATTGGCTGTCCGCTTACCACGCCTTGGTGGACTGTTTTGAGAGGAAGATTGTCTTCTCCATTCCGGAGTTGCCTTCTTTCGAGTTTCACGGAAAGCCAGTGGACGGAGGTTTCAGGTGCATTTCGGCACTTCGGGCAGCGAGACTTTTGAGCCAGGGGTGTGAGGGCTTCCTAGCTTGTGTGCTGGCAGAGCCCAGCCCTGTGGCAGACTTCCAGAGCATCCCGGTGGTCAGAGAGTACCCCGACGTGTTTCCAAACGAGTTATCAGGACTACCGCCCGAGCGTGAGATTGAGTTTGAGATATCACTAATACCAGGGACCAGCCCCATCTCCACCGCGTCATACAGAATGGCACCTCTTGAGCTGCGAGAGCTCAAGTCCCAGTTGCAGGACCTTTTGGAGAAAGGCTTCGTGAGGCCCAGTGCGTCCCCTTGGGGAGCCCCGGTACTGTTTGTGAAGAAGAAGGATGGGACCCTACGCCTTTGTGTGGACTACCGATAGCTGAACAGGGTCACCATCAAGAATAGATATCCGCTGCCGAGGATCGACGATTTGTTTGACCAGTTGCGGGGTGCCACGGTGTTTTCCAAGATAGACTTGAGGTCTGGATACCACCAGTTGAGGATCAGGGAGACCGACGTCTCCAAGACAGCTTTTCGCACCCGGTACGGACACTACGAGTTTTTGGTCATGCCGTTTGGGCTGACCAATGCCCCCGCTGCTTTCATGGACCTGATGAACCGGGTGTTTAGACCGTACTTGGACCAGTTCGTGGTGGTTTTCATAGATGATGTACTCATCTATTCTAGAGATCGGACGCAGCACGGACAGCACTTGCGGATGGTTCTGGACACTCTGAGACGACGCCGGCTGTACGCCAAATACAGCAAGTGCGAGTTCTGGTTGAGGGAGGTGACCTTCCTAGGTCATGTGATCTCTGGAGACGGCTTGGCGGTGGACCCAACCAAGGTCGAGGCAGTGCTCAGGTGGGAGAGACCGCGTTCAGTCACTGAGATTCGCAGTTTTCTGGGACTGGAAGGCTACTACAGACGATTCATCAGAGGATTTTCGCAGATTGCGCGTCCTATGACACAGTTGACCCGGAAGGACGTGCCTTTCGCTTGGACAGACGCCTGTGAGGCGTGTTTTCTGGAGCTGAAGGAGAGGTTGACCTCGGCTCCCGTGCTCACCATCCCTGACAGTAGTGGCGGGTTCGTTGTGTACACGGATGCCTCCTTGCAGGGGTTAGGAGGTGTACTCATGCAGAGGGGTCACGTTGTCACTTACGCTTCGCGGCAACTGAAGCCCCATGAGCATACCTACCCTACCCACAACCTAGAGTTGGCAGCTGTTGTCTTCGCGCTGAAGACCTGGAGGCACTACTTGTATGGTGAGACCTTCGAGATTTTTACTGATCACAAGAGCCTCAGATACCTTTTTGATCAGAAGGACCTCAACATGAGACAGAGACGTTGGTTGGAGCTCCTAAAGGACTACGACTGCAGCATCTCCTACCACCCGGGAAAGGCCAATGTGGTGGCTGACGCCTTGAGCCGTAAGGCACCCGCACGCTTGGCCAGTCTACAGTTACAGAGTTGGAGCCTTTTGGAGGAGGTGGGCAGTTGGCGACCTCTAGAGTTACGAGGGTACTGTGGGGCAGTGACGATGACACGGCAGACCAGGCCAGAGCTGATAGATCGCAACATCACAGGACAGATGGCCGATCCGTACTTGCAGTCTTTGCGCGACAGAGTGCTGTCAGGAGACCCAGGGGACTTCTCTTTCACAGACCAGGTGCTACGCTTGAGGGGACGGTTGTCCGTTCCCAGAGACGAGGAGCTGTTGAGAGAGCTCCTGACTAAGGCACACGGTTCCAGATTCACCATACATCCCGGAAACACGAAAATGTACCACGACTTGAGACGCGAGTTTTGGTGGAGAGGGATGAAGCGGGATGTGGGTGAATTCGTGCAGTAGTGCTTAGTGTGCCAGCAGGTGAAAGCCGAGCATCAGAGGCCTGCAGGGTCGCTTCAGCCGCTTCCAGTGCCAGAGTGGAAGTGGGAGAGCATCACCATGGACTTGGTGGTGGGCTTACCTGTTACCCAGCGGGGACACGACGCAGTCTGGGTAATAGTGGATAGACTGACGAAGACGACGCGTTTCTTGCCGATCCGAGTTACTTTGGGACCAGCACAGTTGGCAGAGAGGTATATCTGTGATGTGGTACGACTACACGGAGTTCCACGGGAGATCGTATCCGACCGGGATACCCGCTTTACGTCCCAGTTTTGGGCTGAGTTTCAGCAGGCCTTGGGGACGCGGTTGAGGTTTAGTACAGCTTACCACCCCCAGACGGACGGACAGTCTGAGCGCACGATACAGACACTTGAGGACCTTTTGCGTGCCTGTGTACTGGACTGGAGGGGCTCTTGGGAGGAGCACCTGCCCCTGGCGGAGTTTGCATACAACAACAGTTATCACTCTAGCATCGGCATGGCTCCCTACGAGGCTCTGTACGGATGGAAGTGTACGGCACCCTTGAGTTGGGTTGAGGTGGGGACCAAGTGGGAGGTTGGCCTCAGGTTGATCCGGCAAAGTCAGGAGGTAGTCGAGTAGATCCACAGACGACTCCGCACTGTCAGGAGCAGATAGAAGAGCTACGCGGATCGGAGACGCAGAGAGGTGCAGTTTGAGGTTGGGGACGACGACTTCCTTCGTGTCTCGCCCATGAAGGGCTTACAGCGGTTTGGGGTGAGAGGGAAGCTCGCGTCGAGGTTTGTGGGGCCCTTTGAGGTCCTGGAGAGGGTTGGACCCGTTGCTTACCGGCTTGCCCTCCCCCCGCAGCTTTCTGGTGTGCACGGCGTGTTCCACGTGTCCAACCTCAGGAAGTACGTAGCCGATCCCAGTCACGTACTGAGTCACGAGAGCGTCGAGGTGGGCGACGACCTGACCTACCCCGAGCGGCCAGTGCAGATCCTAGACCGAGCCGTCCGCAGTTTGAGATGAAAGCAAGTACCCCTGGTAAAGGTTTTGTGGAGGAGCCAGCGGTACGAGGAGGCTACCTGGGAGCCTGAGGCGGCAATGCGGGAGCGGTACCCGGAGCTTTTCGCGGGTACGTCTTTTTGGACCGGCTTCGATCCTCTTTGAGTTTGTTATGGTTAATTGGACATCTTTTCCCGCACCCTAGTTGGTGCAAGTTTCGAGGATGAAACTTCCTTTGAGTTTGTTATATTGTAACGAACGCGTGCCCCAGACGTCTTTTAAGACGTCTGGGAGGTGGCCCAGACGTCGGACAAGATGTTTGGGATCGTTTCCAGACGTCTGGAAATCAGTTATTTTCGACACGCACGGGTCGTCTGCGCGCCTGAGCGCGTAGACCCGCATATTCGTTTATTCCCTGCAGCTGCAGACACCCTGCCGCGTCCTCTCTCCTCCTCGCACGGCCTTAAAAGGCCACGCCTCCCCTCACTTCCGTCACCACCGTCTCCTCCCTCTTCTCCTTCAGCCAGTGAGCATGAGCGCGAGCGCGAGGGCGGTAGCGGCAACCGCAGAGCTCTGCTGTGCGCGAGGGTGGCAGCGCGGCCACGGAGGAGGTGCTGCGTGCGAGAGCAGAGCTATGCCGTGAGGGCGAGCTCGCCGGGGCTGCTAAGGCTGGCCGGCGGAGGGCGCAGTGGGCGCAAAGAGACGTGGAGGGGGGACTGCTGCGGTCTGAGCAGCAGGCGCGCGAGGTGCGACGCGGGCGGCGTCGCGAGCGAAGGCCTAGTGGCGCCCGGATTCTGGAAAAATTTCCAGAATCAGACGTCTGGGTTGATAGCCAGACGGTGAGGGCAACGTCTGGAAGACCATCTAGACGTCTGAAATGTGAGTTTTCCATCTCTTTCTTCCTTCCTGTCGACTGGCCGTACTGAGTGAGGGAGATGGGTGTGCGCAGGCTCGGTGATTCACCATCCATCGCGAATCAGACGTCTGGCAGTAGTACCAGACGGCGAAAGCGACCTCCAGACGTCCGGGGTGACCATCGGACGTTTGTGAGCTAGGCCAGACGTCCCCGCAGAGTTCTGGACGTCTGGGAAACCACGCTGAACAAGGTAATTCTCTGATCCACTTTTTAAGACGTCTGGAAGAAGTTCCAGACGTCTGATTTTGCACAGTGTCGTCGTTTTTGACCCGTTTAGGGCCCGTTCGGGTTCCATTTTCCGCGATTCGAGTTGCGTTCTTTTCAGAATTAATTCCTCTACCCATCTACAGTTGCCATACACTATTTTGAGACACTCCTTGTGTTTGATCCTTGTGATAGGACCCCATTCTGTTGCAGTCTCGGGGGTCGCGGAGGCACGCGGGATTCCCGACCACGCCCCCATTTCTCCCGTTGTACCTGGTAGAGTGGCTTTAAGTTATTAATAAAATCTTTTAAATTATGGAACCATAAATAGAACCTAGGACATTGCATGAATCCTAGGAATGAGAAATAGATGGAATGATAGCTCCTAGGTGTTGCATGAATCCTAGGGCTGGAAAACTAGATTGTATGATAGATCCTAGGATATGGCATGAATCCTAGGATGGGAAAACTAGTGGAATGTTTAATACTGCAGTCTTGGAAAATGGAAAGAGATATAAAGCTGCCTGTAATTTGAATTAACAGCTGCCTGTTGTGAATAAATAACGTGGTTGAGAACATGGATTGTAAAAATGTGAAACTGGAAAGTGAAACCAGGATGTTTGAGTAAAAAGGATGGAACCCTACGGGGAAGTAGGAGTAGAACTCCTAGAAAGTGAATGGAATAGTATTGGGGAAGTGAGCTGGCCCTTGAGTACGGAGTACCAAGGATAGCGACTGTCCCCCTGCTTAGTGCAGAGTGGAGCCAGCCGCCCCAGGGACCCGGGGTTAGGACTGGCCACTCTGTACCGACTTGCTGGCCCTCGCGTACGTAGTACCGAGGAGAGCTACTAGTGTAGGGAGGTACTAGCTACCCCACAGGCCCCGGGGTTCTGCTAGCCTCCCACACCAACTTGTTAGGCTCACTGGGGCAAACCAGGGTAGTCAGGTGAGGGTGCACGGACTGTGGAGGGGCAAGGCCCCAGTTTGGTTACTGTGGAGGGGTTGGACCCCTGTTACTGAGAGGGCTCTGCCCTGGACTGGTTCCGTGCTGTGCTTTGGGTGCACCCGTTAGCAGAAACGACTGACTGCGTGCCAGTACGGGTTAGCTACCTGTGCGTTTATCGCGCGTGCCATAGTCACCGTTACGTCTGTCAGTGACCTTGGGGTGGTTGACTGAGGGTAGGATCACCACGGGGGACTCTCTCGGCCAGGAGAGCACCACGTGCTACTTCTACTTTTTGGAAAAGACTGCAATCAAGATCGTTCCCACGAGGAACATTCGAGATCAAGAAAAAGATCTGGGGAATAAATGAAATAGTGAGACAATTGAAAGATGCGAATAAAGAAAGTAATCGAACATAACAGCTACTGTACACTCTACTGTTGTCTTTAGTTTAGTTGCTACTCTACTCAGCGTTTTGCTGACGTGTTACACTCGTTACCTTTTTCAGGACCAGGTGTTGAGCAGCCAAGGTCAGCGGCTGCAGAGGACGCTGGGCCGAGTAGGGTCCAATAGAGTTACCACTGTCTCTTGTACCACTTTTTGTTACGTTGTAGTGAGTAGTTCTTGTTTCCGCTGTACTTTCTTTACCTGCAGTTCAAATTATATTATGAATGTTGTTCTACTGTTGTGGTGGTACATACTGTGGTAGTTTCTTTCCTTACTGCTGTACTTTCTTACTGTTAGTTATATTCATTCTGAATGTGGTTTATTTTACTGCTCTTTTGGTTACTTCCTCGTTGGACGACTAGGTCTTGGGATTAGTTGAGTCGGTCCGGTTCTCGTGTCTCATAGGGACTCGGGAACCAGGTCGTTACAGCACTTGAGGGCATGCCATGTAGCTTCCATCTACACCACTTGACGTTGATTGGATGACCTGAATTACCCGCGGTGTGCACTGGGGCATGATTTGAGGCGCAGCGAGAGTCGAACGCTCGCCGCTGCCTGCGAGTGCGAGCGTTCGACTGCTACGCTTCCTCCTTGAGTTGGTGCAGCGGCGAAGTTAGGCGTGCACGATATCGACCGTCGAATGGAGATCTAATGGTCAGATCTTGAAGCTCTTTGGACGCACTGGGGATGCAGTGCTGAGCTCGCAGATCCTCAACCGTTCAATGAGAGATGTGCGGCTGAGATCACGCGATGTAGAGAGAGGGTGGTGGATGCGGGCAGGTGGTCGCCACATGGTGCGTTATGGGCCGTTGATCATTAGACCAATGACCAGAACTTCTTGGGCTGGTCGAGGGAGCTTCGGATGTCAGATTTAAGTGATTTCAAGTCCATTGGACTCCATTCGTCGATCTGAATCCATCCGTGTAGTCCAATTTCTCACCTGAGGCCTATTTTAACATGCACTTGTACATATGGCTATTAAACATTGATTTATAAGCAATCTTAAATCGTAATGCATGCAATGCTCCAGTTGTTGGAATTATCATCATTGAATGTAGAGTTATCACATACCTTCTCATATTTGTGCATGATAGGTATGGCTGCAATGCAGTAACCCCATGCGAGACAAAAATCTGGGATGGTTAATTTTGCCATTTAAGTGTAATGGTTTGCACCCAATGATAAGTGGTAATTTCCATTTGTAGCTTACTGAGCCTACTAAATTTATATAACAAACAATAAACCTCTAGATAACTTATGGACAACTCAACAAACCTACAAAGGTAGTACTTCTGACACTGTACTGCTTATACGTTGTATATATATTTTCACTTACCTCCAATCTAACATAAATTTCCCTCTTACATGCAGTCTTCAAACAACTTGTCAAATAACTGATACAAATTGTGAGTATTATTACATTAGTTACCCTAACTTTCATATAGTTTTCTCTGAATGCAACTTGCAGATTTTGATTACAATTTTTGTTGTTATGCTAACTTCTTATATCCTTTTTTAAGTGTCAAGTTACTCTCTCCCGAATGAATTAAGCCATTCTTCGGTAATGCTAGTCTCTTACTTTCTTTACGTTACCTTATCAGAAAATGTTATTTTAACTGTTCCTTTCAGGAACTTTTGCAATGATGACAGCTATACTTAGTACGACTACTGTACTAATGAGAATTCTGAGCAATTTCTTTTAATCTTCCTTCATAGTTAACTTACCTCTCCGATCAAATATCAAAAAAATTTTATTTCATGATCCAACATTACTGCAATTAGTTCCAAAGATAAGTTCTCTCCTTACTTTCAAATTTCATCTAAATATCATTATGTCCAATATCATACTGTCCAATATTCATCTTCCCTTGCCGATTCTGTTACGTTGATCAAAATACTATTAAAGTTTGGATGGACTGTCAAGTGTCTTGATTTTCGTCGTGTACCATTGCATTTACATGTAACATAAACATCTTCTTATATATACATACATGTATAAAAATTTGATCTGATTATATTGCCATATAACATTACACGATATTTAAGTGAACGATCACTTTTTCATCTACTGCATTCCTTTTAGTAAAGTTTCTACTCATATACAGATAATTTTTTTCAATGGCAGCTCCTTTGATCACAGCAATTTTTATTTCTTTCTTAATTATGACTTGTATGCTTCATATTATATGTTCTATGTATGATTTGAAATTCTATTCCATTTATTTTGCATAACATCCTTCCCAATATCAACTTTACAATTTATTCGATAAACATTAATTATCACATTCAATATCAACATAAATTAAACTAACAAGTTCATAAACAATAATTGTAAATCATATCTATTATTAGTTTCATTTATTTTACCATGCAAATCAATTTATATTAATTGGTCTGTAATAAGATCGGTTCATTGTGCCATTAAAGGCTTAAAAATTGATTATATAATCTATTTGAAACTATGGTACAGACTACATAACTTATTACATATCTACCTACACAAAAATAAAAAAATAACAAATAAAATGCATATTTCCATAAGGGCAAAATCATCTATTTCCAACTAACTTTCTCTACCAATTCCACCTTCTTATTCCTCATACCAAACACCTCACCAGGAATTAACACCTATAATTCCTTGATTTGACAACTAACACAATCAAACACCTAAGCGGAATAAATTCCCTTAATTCCTCTATTCCTCCCAACACTTAATTTTTATTCCTCCTACTAATTCCTCCTACCAAACAACACCAAGAGGTAGAAAATATATCATTTCTTTGTTTAAAAAAAAAATCACATTAATTTGTTCTTCTTAGGGTTCTACTTGATTGGCCAAGTAAACTTAATGTTGGATTTAATTTTATGTTTGTCATATTTAATTTTAAAATTATACGATTCTAAAATTAGAAGTGTAATTAGGTAATTCCATTTCTTGCGATGAAATTATCTAATTTCGCCTATTAATTCCGCTTACTTCTTCTTTTCAACTATTTTTCTCCTTATTCCACTAACTTATTCCACCAAACAAATACTCTAAGCGGAATAAAACTCCCTAATTTCTTTGACAAGACACAAACCCAACCAATACTCAAGCAGAATAAAATCTCTTAATTCCTCCATTCCTCTTACTTCTAATTTTTATTCCTCCCAATAATTACCCTTACCAAACAGCATTTAGAGAAGAATATCTTGTATAGGCGATATGGGCAGATATATACGAAAGGAAGATAATAACATAAAAAGGTACAAGATTCGAAAAAATACAAGGTTACTTGTAACGACGAACAAAAGCACCTATCTATTCAGGTGAAAGATCATATTGACGTGAGATCGAAAAATTGATTATCATATGTCTAATAGACCACACCAAAGCATCGCTTAAATGTACTTAGTATGGGAACATCGTACGTGTGGAAGGTCGTTAAGGATGTTGACTTCATATGATGAAGACTAGTGGTAGGAAGAGGTCAAAATTCTAAAAATGTCAATCCATGAAATGTGTATAGTATGTGATATGAAGAGATATAAGTATGGGTGCATCTTCGCCTTCAAGGAATGGTCTAAAGATAGAAGGTGAGGCTTGAACTCAATCCTAACAAAGCACTCACTCAATGATGAGATATATTCTATAAGACCCCATTGTTAATTATATTTTAATTAATGGGTTATGAGAGTATAAAAAAGAAAATAAAGCCTCTAATGAGGATAATAATTTCAATTACTTGGTTAGGAAATTAGAAGCCTAAAATTATCAAGAATAGAAGCTTAAGTGGGGAGGTGAGATTAGCCTTAGGGAGGACTTGGAGGCAAAAGGAAGTTGTTTGGGTTAAGTGGGAGTCAAGAAGGGAAAGGAGAAGAACCTCCTGGCAATTCTCTCATACTCTCATAAAACACCCATGGATAAGCCCGTAGACCGCACAATCTATTCTCCACTTTTGATACCTTCTTCTACTCCTATTACATTAAGAGAGAGAGAGAGTGAGAGAGAGAGGAGAAGCCCCTCCACATTGCCATGTGAAGAAGGAGGAGGAGTTGGAGGTGAAGCTCCCTCCTACAACCTAAAGGAGAAGGAGAAGGAGAAGGTCTGCCATCTCTCTTAGACAAAATTCAAAGGTAAGGCTTGGAGCTTGACCATTAAAATAGGGTTTTGGGGTCCCATTTGATCTTGGGTTTGCATGCATGTCATTCTTGTAGCAAGGGAAGGACCAGGGACGAATCTTCCCTAACCTAACTGCTAATAATCTGATTTAGGTCTTGTTGTTGGGTGCTTGATCTTAGGTAGGGGAAACTGTTGGAGGTCCATAATAGAAAAAGAAGAGCAATAGCAACAACAACTATAAGGATCATTAGGTAGAGTTGTAACCTCTTGATTTAGGTGTAGAAAATAGGACCTCGGTTGACGATAACGTGGGCCTGTATGGTGATAATATCTGATATTGGTGTTTGACCAGTTGATTGGATGTCTGGAGTAAGTCCTAGACGTCTAACGGAGAAGGCATATGTCTGCTAAGTAGAGTTTGCAAGGCTTTCCTGAACATACTTCCAGGGGACATCTGATCCTAGTGCTGGATGACTCGTTAGGTGGCATAAGACGACTAATTATGATACCAGACATCCGATAGGAAGTGAAATGACCCTTCCTAAGGGTCCTTGCACGGTTCTCTGATTTTTCGAGGTATTTCGGGAAGTCTTACCACCCTCAATCCTTATTCTATGGATTCCACAGGGAAAAACGAGTTCTGCAGGGCCAAACCCGTAATTTTCCCAAACCAAAACACCCTACCCAACACCCCTTAAAACCATCCCCCTCGTAACTCCACTCCTCCCCCACATCACCCTCAGGTAGCGCACCCTCCTCATTTCCAACGAGAGAGATAGAGGTGAGCGGGAGAGGAGAGTGTAGAGAGGAGTTGCGTGAGGGGGAGGGAGCTCACGATCGAGCTCTGGCGACATGCAGCCTCTGGGGCGAAGCTACGGCTGCGCGAGGAGTTGCAGCTGCGGACGCTAAACCATAGCTGCGATCGCACATGGAGCTGCAGCTGCGGGGCTGCGCGAGCAAGAATGTCGAGTAGTAGCTCACAACAGGACCAGCGAGGCAAGGTTGAGCTCCGGTCGCTCGTGGGCTTCGAGGGCACTGCACAAAGCTGAGGGCACTGTCCGAGGTTGGGGTCGCACTGCGCGAGGTCGTGATCACGTTGCAAACAGCTCGGTGTAGGGGCAAAGCAGGTTTGCTATGTAAGAACGAGGAAAACACTCATTTCAAATGTCCGAGAGGGGCATCAGACGTATGGAGTGGTCCTAGGATGACCGGAACACCCTCTGGCCGTCTGAGGAAGAGAGTTGGAGTTTCGCACTGTATAAGACTTCTGAGGAGTGTCTCAGACATCAGATATGGGCTTTAGGTGCCTCCTGAAGCAAGCGGGCTGTCGATTCCCCCAGATCAAACTGACCCGGTCTGGTTCAAGTGGACCAGGAAGGGTTTTTGGGCCGGTTCAGGACCCAAACGGGTCTGATTTTCGCACGATAGGTATTGTTGGAAAGCTCTTGAGATTTCCCACATACTAAAATCATTTCTATACTGTTTTGAACTATCTTACCACACTGAAATGTCAGGCAAAGTGCTTAATGGTCCTTTTGACCATTAAGCACTTTGGCGTAGGCTCTGAGTTTGTGGTACATGTGGGACCTGTGAGGGCATCCAGATTGGTCCCTCTTGCCCCCATATCTCTCGTACTCCTAGGTAGAGTGTCTTTTATTGTATCGATGTAGCTAGTTCCTGTTGATTCCTACAGAAAGGAGTGAGATTTGCGGAATATAATATAAAAGTGCGAAAATATAAATATACAATCTCACAAAAGACAATCACATAAGATACACAGGTATTTTTAGGTGGAAACCCAAACCGGGTGAAAACCACCACCTAACCCTCTTGAGTTAGAATTTTTCGATCAACCAAGTCGATCGAAATCCAATAATCGAACTACTTAACAAGAGTAGTTCAACCTCTATGCAACCATGCTACAAGTACGAGGGTAGCGTTCCTCAAACCCCTTCTCTTCATGAGAAGGTTTTTGTCTCGCAAATGAGACAGAAATTCGCAAAGCGAATACTCGAACAAAAACAAATACAAATATTTTATAGAGGCACAAAGTAAAGTGAATAATACTAGCTTCTATAGGCAAATAAGAACTTCCCTTAGATGGAAGTGCGTAGGCGTAATCTTGGCAGAGTATTGAAGTTCTCAGATGTGATAAGTGGGGCATTGGAGAGCAAGATCACTTCTCTTCTTGAGAATAGCTTCTCAAAGACACAAATGGATGTGGAAAATGATTTCTAATGGTGTGTATTAACAAGGGAGGGCTTTCCCTAAGAAGGCTTCCACAGCCGTTGGGAATTATCCTAAGGCAGAACAGGCCATAATCATAATCATTAATGATTTTGATAGGATCATCCGACGTCTGGGAAAAAGATCAAACATTTGGAAGTCATGTTTAAGATGTTTGGATACTAGATCAGACGTCTAATACTAGATGGGTTCCCTTACTGACTTTCATCAAACCTAAACAAGGTTCTAGTGTAAATCAATCAGACGACGTACAAGATGTCTGGCACTAGAACTGGACGTCTGGAAACCTAGAAAACTATGGGAATTGATTTCCCAAGATCCAAACAGCTATATTCATTTAGGAAAGCGATTTAGGGTTAATCAAGGCAAAATGGCTACTTATCAGACGTCTGGAGTCCTCTAAGGACGTCTGATAGAAGATCAAAGGTCAAAACCTCAACGATCATTTTCTAGGCCAACATTCCACTAATTGGATGTCTAGTAAAGTCATCAGATGTCTGCTAAGATGTTTGGACTAAGGATCGATCGTCTGAAATCAATAGACAGAATGTTCTAAGACCAGCTCTAAAAGTTTGGATGCCTGATTCAACATTCAGACGTCTTAAAGTTCACCATTAGACGTTTGATTATCAGATTAGACGTCTTATAAGGTTGTCTAAAGCCTATTCTGGTTTTTCTATGTCTTTTACGAAAAACCTAAGTATCCTAGGGTTGTGCAAGTGTTCCTAAGACTACTATGAGGGTACTTTGAGGCTCTTTAACATAAATCTAACAAAAAAAGAATAAAGAGCAACAAAAGAAAGATACATAGAACAAGATAAAACAAAATCTATCCTATTCTTGTCTTCATGCCTTCTTCAAGCTATCGCTTCTCTAGAAGCTCCGTCTCCTCCGTCAAGCTCCTCCAATCCACCATGGATGCGGCTTGAATTCCATCTTTATCCTTATATCCGTTTGCAATTGTCCTGAAATCTTGGACTCAAAAGTAAATGTTAAATAACAAGTATTTTGTTATCATCAAAATAAACGATCGTGGTGCCTTTGCACCAACAATATTCCCCTTTTTGATGATGACAAAACTATAAATAATAATGCATAACAAACTCCCCCTTTTTGACATTATCAAAAAGGTTTATCCAATTTTAATTTTCCTAAAGTCCCCCTTAAAACATGCTCTTCTAACTTGGGTTACTTTCATTTAACAAGAATAATATTCACACCCTTTTTAAAACAACAAGATAGCTATATGATTATCTAGCCCTTTCTAAAGGAACTATAGCTATGTTAACAACTCCCCCTTAAATATGGATAATTATTTCATCAATTTTAACTCCCCCTATCTATATGCTATTGATAAAGAGATAGGGAAAAAGGGATTACCTCACCAACCATGGCCAAAAGAATGGCCCAAATGGAGGTGGATGCCAAACTGGATGGGATTCCCATCTGTAGCTTGGAGGTCCGGGCATCAACGCCGGTCTCCAATCGGGCGATCGCCGCGAGATGGCTCGGACATTTGTTGGTCATCTCGTCGGTCTTCTCTTCTCCTTCCTCGATCTACTCTTTGGTCCTCCCAATTCGAGTTGACCGTTCTTGAGCTTGTAGGTCCAATCTTTTAAGTTGTAATTTCCTTTAAAACCTATAAAACAAGATTCTACTTGATCTTTTGGTATGCAAGTTAGCTTGGATCCGGATTTGTTAATTGTACTCCTAGATGGGGATCCTTTCTCAATGTTAGGGCTAGACAAAATTTCTACCATATTATTCAATTTATTTGATTTCTCCCTAAGACATGCAAGTACATCTTCTATAGCATGCAATTTTGCTTTTAAACTAGAAATTTCAATTTTTAAATTAGTATTTTCCTCAATCAACTTATTATTTTCATTGATTAGGTCTCTATGTTCTAACAATAAGTTATTATCCTTAGGACTAGAACTATTTTCTAGATCCTTAAGTTTAATTTCTAACCTATCATTTTCAGATTTTAGAAAGCTAAGTTTTGTTTTAATGTTTTTATTTTCCACCTTTAATGACTTCTAATTTCAAAAGCTCATCAAAGGCATCTTGTAAATCTAAGTTTACCTCATTGTCGGAGTCGCTTTCACTATCATTTGTCGTGGCCATAAACCCATGCAAGCGATTTCTTCCTTGGAATTTTCTTCTTCTATTGAACTTGAGTCGTCCCAATTAGCTTGGAATGCCTTCTTCTTATACTTCTTCTCCTTCTTGAGAAGAGGGCACTCAGGTCATAGATGCTCCTTTTTGTTGCAAGGATAACAACGTCTTGGGCTTCCTTGCTCCTTCTTTTCCTTCTCTTTCTTGGAATCTCTACAAAACTTGGAAATTTTTTTAAGTAAAAATTTAAAGTCTTTTTCATCGGAACTTACCTTGGTGTCTGAAGCAGCTCTGAATGCGAGAGACTTCCTCAGTCTTGATTCTGGTGCATCCTTCTTCTCTACTTCAACTTCGTCTCATAGGCCATTAGATTGCCTAGGAGATCCTCCATGTTGAGCTCCTCCACTTCATTTCCTTCCTTAATGGCGGTGACCTTCTGTTTCCACTCCGGTCCAAGGGAACGAAGAAGCTTCCCTTGAAGCTCCCCCTTGATGAAGGTCTTTCTTAATGACTTAAGGTTGTTCACTATAAGAGTGAACCTAGTGTTCATCTCACTTAAAGACTCATTAGATTTCATGGAAAAAGACTCAAATTCTTGAGATAAGATATTGATTTTAGAGGCTCTTACCTTGGACGGACCTTTGTGTGTTACCTCTAGAGTGTGCCATACCTCTTATGCAGTGGCGCACTACGATATCCGGTTGAACTCCTCCTGGCTGAGTGCGCAGTACAACGCGTTCATAGCTTTCGCGTTGAGGGAAAGCTCACGGGTTTGCTGCTGTGAATAGCCTCTCTCTGGTCTCGCTGGGACTTCGTATGGGGTTTCGCAATGTCCCCATAGAGCGAAGTTGGTGGTTTGAAGTCACATCTTCATCCACAACTTCCAGTAGCTGTAGTTATTTCCATCAAAGTATGGCGGTCAGATTGTAGACTGCCCCTCTGATTGCCTTGTTACGAAGATCATCTAAACAAAACTGAAGACACTGATTTATAGAGATGGCTCCTGAATGTAGGTTGAGATGAATCAAGAACTGGATTGCAATGATCTTAGAGCTTTTACAAAAAAAAATTACATGGATGCATTGATGAAGAATTGAAGCATTACAGCAATGACCAAAATGAGGTTTGGATGTACAACCAAACAAGACAAGGAATTATTTGCCCCATCCATTACAAACTATACTTTTTAATAAGTATTTCTTGTAATTATGTTAGTCGTTGAATTTTGCCAAGTATAAAAGAATCATGTTCATATTCATGAGATATGTTTCTAGATTAGATTAGAAATCTAGTGAATGTTTTTTTAAGTCATGTCTATGGGTTCTTTGTTGTATCATGTACCTTGTAGGTGTACATAATTTTCACTACTTGCCTAGATGCTATAATCTTTTTACTTTATTTGCCATTATTAGCATTTAGAAATCTTTTTGCTTTTGTTTGTCATTGTTGATGGTCAAAACTAATAATGAGAGCATATAGGCAAACTTATACTCGGAAGTTCCTTTTTTTTAGATAAAAATGTATAATGGGATAACATTTATAGGG
This sequence comes from Thalassia testudinum, assembly GCA_037157565.1. Classification (NCBI taxonomy): domain Eukaryota; kingdom Viridiplantae; phylum Streptophyta; class Magnoliopsida; order Alismatales; family Hydrocharitaceae; genus Thalassia; species Thalassia testudinum. Next base: position 28,510,102 of record JAZHRO010000049.1, read on the forward strand.
TACTCTGAAGATTATTCATGGGAATTTTCTTTTATCCAAAGATTTTGGAGAATTACTAATGCAAGCAAGCAGATTAATCCCAATTGTTTTCAACTAGTTTGGACAAAAAATCCAATTATTTCCAATTATTCTTATTGGTACTAGATTCGGCATCCAAAAAATGAGTTCCATATGAATCAAAGGATTTATGACCAATGCCTGAGCATTCATCCTAAGAGCTACTTCCCAAGGTATGGGCCTTGTACAAACATTTATTCCACTTAGGAATCCACTTCCTGATCCCTAACACCTGGAAGCCCTTTCCTCTCCCCCACACCCTCCTCTCTCAAACCTCCTCCCTCCCTCCCTCCTTTTTGGAAGCTCTCCCCTTGTTTTTAGTGACTTTCCAACAACTCCCCTCTCGGTTGACACACTCCTCTTTTCATCTCTTTTAAACAATGGATAGATATCTTGACTTGATTGTGAAAATCACATTTGGATGCACCTACCAAATCAAGTGGTCCTCCATGGTAGGGTGAGTTTTTAATCTAAACATGAGGTCTATTATGTGCTTATCCATAACAACATGCAGCAACTCTATATTCTATTGCCCTTCCTCATTTAAAAGTTCAGCTATATATTGTAGTTAGGGGACCCCATAACACAATGGTTTGATTAGTTAGGAACTCTTTAGATTCCATCTCTCCTTCCAAATGAGTGGCTTCTTCCTATTTCCAATCACCTTAAGTAGATTCAATATGAATTTAGCTTATACTTTAGTGAGAGCTTTCCATAGTCTGCACAAATTCGAGAGCTAGAAGTCTCTCACATATGTTTATCTTTTACATGTTTTTAAATTCCATGTATTAATTTATTTCTTTAGTTTGTGTTTCAATTATCTTGATAGGTATGTCTATATGTGAAATGTTGTGGCTTATATCAAATGCCACGTTTTAGTTATACAACAAAGATGATAACTAGACTAATGCATAAAGGGATAATCAATTAGGGGATTGAACATAGTTACAAAGACTAGACCTCTTTCCTCAATGTACCATAATTGATTGAAGATAATCAGACCAAAGCATGTGGAAGTATGTTGGGAAGTTTGAAAGTATGTGTGTTTTGGGTTATTTTTCTTCCTGTGGGAGTTTGGAGATGGGTGTTGATATAGTTACATAAGAGTATAACTCGAACTTGCTCTATATTCCTTTGTTGTAGCTCCTTTGTATGGGCCCACAATTTTTGTATAAAACTATGTAAATATGAAGTAGTGTTTTGGAGTGACCCTTATGCTTGTAAAATAGCTAATGTTATGATGTTTAATTTTCTATTCTATTTTATTTTGTGATGGGGTGTGCCCGCTATGTGTATGCTTAAATTTACACATGCAGTGGTGATGAATGCATTGTAGGGTGTATCCATCTTGTTGTTAAATTTATATTCTTGCACAAGTCTTCTTTATAGGTGTAAGAATTTGGTTCTCCTCCAAGCCTCCTCCAAGGGTGGATGTCTACCACCTTTATTCCTGCTCTTGCCTGGCCGTCCCCTTAGATGAAGGCTTCCTCCTTGGTGTGGTACAAGGGAGAAGAAGAAAGAGGAAGAAGGAACCAAGGGGGCGGGTAGGTTGCCCCCTTGATCTTCTCTTCTTCTTCTTCCTTGGCCTTATATTATAGGTGGATAATGGTGGAATTAACTAAAGGAGAAGATGATTCCTATGGTGGTGGTTAGATGGGATATATATATAGTAGGATGGGGTTGGTTGGCGTGGGCTTTGGTGTAGGGCTAGGATTAGGTTTGGTGGGTAGTTAAGGGATCCTAAGGTGGGGGTTTAATGGCACCAACTAAGGGGGTGCATAGGTGGTGCTTATGTGGTGGAAGGGCACCTAAAGGTGGCGCAAAAATTGAAGAGAAGCCTCTATTTTGGCACCACCAAGGAGGGTTCTAGAAGGAGGGGTTAGGTGTAAGGTAGGGATGGCTTTATGAGGTAGGTGTTGGGTTGTATTTTAGGGGTTTTTGGAGGGAAAAAGTTGGCACCAAGATGGGGTGGTTATAGTCTTGTTGGAGCCAACATTATAGTGCCCTTTGGAGGTGGTGGTGGTGTGAAGGATTGTGGTTGACATGGCACCCAGATGAGATGGAAGTAGTGGTAGCTTAGGTAGGTTTATTTGGTGGAGCTAGTTAGGTAGGGTTTAAGGTTAGGTTTTGGTGGCCAAGGAGGTGACTAATTAAACTAAGCTAGCTAAGCTAGCTTAGTTAGTAGGTGAGTAGTGGAGAGAGGTAGAGGGAGCTAGTGTTTTGGAGGTGAGGAGCTTGAATGGAGCTGCCTTGAGCTACATTGGAGCTGGAGGCTACTGAAGAGAACTGCAAGGAGCTACCTTAGCTGGCTTAGCTTGTTAGTTCTTTGCTAGCTGCTAAGCCAAGCTAAGATGAGTTGTCTTCTATTGATATTAGTTGAGGGGAGGTGGGTTTAGTCTTCCTAGAGATTACCTAGCTAGCTAGAGTAGCTAGCTTAGATCAAGTAGCTCAGCTCAACCACATTGAGCTAAATTAAGTCTTCGGTAGCTGGACTTGAGCTGGCCTGAGATGGTTAAGGTCATCTTTAGCTAACTAGGTCTAGCTAGTTGATGGCGGTAGCTAGTTCTAGTTAGGTTGAGCTTCTAGTGAACTATTCTGAGCTGGAGGAGCTAGAATGGAGCTAGGATCAACTATTTTGAGCTAGTTTGAGCTGCCATGCAGCTGAGGTGAGCTGAATGGAGCTGAGGTGAACTAGCTTCAGCTACCACTTAGTTGAGATGAGCTGAATGGAGCTAGAGATGAGTTGATCCAAGTAAAATGAGCTGGGATCCAGCTGGGATGAGCTAGATCTGGCTAGGATCCAGCTGGGATGAGTTGGATCTAGTTGGGATCCAGCTGATAGGAGCTTCTTCTTCATCTTCTGCCGCCTTGAGTGCGAAGGTATGTGGGATCTGACTTTCTGTCTATCCCTGACACTTAGATAAACATATCAAAAATATAAATAAAATGCAATGCATGCCTAACATAGGTAAATGCCTTAATGCAACCCAAAAACCCATTTGCAGAGTTAAAACTCTAAGACCTAGATCTATTTTAGGGCATAAGAATGATGATAAACTAGCGTTTATCACACCCCCATGCTTATCTTTTACTGATCTCTTAGCAAAACTAATTCACAAAATGGATTTTTGGGAAAGACTAATTTTTTTACTTTTTGAAGAAAAGATCACAGGACTTTGGTTGATTGAAAACATGAAAGGCATGGGATTTGTTAAAGATAAAACATCTGGATTCGTCTTTAGATCAAAAAATTTAGATGAATCAGGATCAATGTATCTTTCAAAAATTCCCAAGTTAACTCCTTGTTAATTCAAATGATCCAAAATTATTTTGTAGTTAGGATTTCCTAGGCTCTTGAATCCGAATCGCAACTTGCACAATCCTTTATAACCTTGTGTCAGTGCTTTGTGAATGTCAACATTTATAAGGTCGTGTTCTTAAAACCTTTTTGTTTTTTTTGTCTCCTCCATGCTTACTCCAAGCTTAATCCTACAATGGATGTGTCGGGATCATCCTTCTAGTTACCAATCCTCGAGGAGGCTTTGGCACCAGCACTTCGAGATAGTACTGTCCAAGACACCACTCAGGAGCTCACAACCCCAAAACACAATGCAGTGTAAAGGGGCACTCCAAGTGAACTCAAGCTCTTTCTTCGACGCTATGAGTAGAGCACCATCCAAGACACTTGAGCCGCAAAATGCACTTTAATGGCCCGTCTAAAGATGTGAAATATAGATATAGAGCAGCACCATGGCGGTAAAATGTTGACATCACGTCTTCAAAAGAGGCATTTTCCTCCTCGACGGTGGGAACTCAAACCAATCATCTGCTTTGAATTTCACTAAGACTAAATAAAGGGCTTTTCTAATTTTTTAAATTTATTTTTAGGTGTTGGTTGTGTGTGAAATTTGACAAAAGAATTTTTCCAAGAGACACAAGTTTTTGGGTCAAAAACTAAGCCAAGTAATTTCTAGGTCACAAAAAGAGATCAAGTCACTTGGATCATCCCAAGTTTAGGTGGAATTTAGGGAAAGATATTTGATTTAGTCTAAAAATAGACCCAGAGATTCTAATAATCAGATCTGCATCCTAGTCCCTAATTTGTTAAAGATTAAATCCCATTGTACCTTAAAATGATTCTTCAACCTTAGTCCTGATTTTCAAAATTTTCCTCAAAGAGTTTTATGATTTTTCTATTATGAAGATGCATGCAAAAGAAAAAATGCATATTTTTTAGGTTTTGAAAATCCTGAATCTATTGTCAAAATTTAAAAACACCCCCCCCCCGAATGCTTATGGTATGTAATGTCCTGATGCATTAAGAGGGAAAAGAGATCACCTTAGTGAAAAGCGGTTGGGTTCAGGATGGGCAACACCCAGGAAAAGAAAGATAAAAGGAAAGTAGTAAAAATGATGGGTTCCCTCCCATCTAGTGCTATCTTTTACGCCATTTAGCCTGGCGTGAAGTGATGCACGTGAATGCCCTCAAGAAATATGTCTTCCTCAGGATCCCCTAAAAGTTGAGCAGAAGAAATTTAGGGATCAAAATAAGATGGAAAAATGGAAGGATGACCTGAGTCTGGCCAAGGTTTGAGTTCATGATGAAACCCATACTCTGGTGGGTTGGGTGGTAGGTCCAAGGGAAAGAGAGTGGGGGAGAAATCAGTGTGATGGAGGGTATGTGAAGTTAGTGTGGGTGGGTCTGGTGGAAAATCAGGAAGATTCAAAGAATGAAGGTGAAACTCTAATTGATCTGAAATGTCTTGGACCACATAATCATAGTTAAAATCTAAATCAATAAAATATGGTTCAATGGTGGTCAAAGTAGAGCAGGAATGGATCATCATAGATTCCTCAATCACTGCTTCCATTTCATTATCAGAGTCCTCAAAGAATTCATTATCAAGGGACCTCCTAGAAGTTTTGAAAATATCTAAAGAGATAGTTGGGTTACTGCAAGTTATATCCATTTTTCTAGAATGACAATTAATATTGGCTTTTGCGGTAACCAAAAAAGGTCATCCAAGGATAATAGGGGCATTTTGAGTGCCTCCGGTACCTCTATGTCAAGGGCCAGAAAATCAACTGAAAAAAGACAACTCTGGACCTTGACAATTCCCCACGATTTAATGATAGATCGGTTTGCCAATTATAATTGAACCTCAATGGGTTTTAATTCACTGAATTGAATTCCTCGAATAAGACCGTGGTGATGAGATTAATAGAGGCACCTAAGTCGAGAAGGGCATAATCAAAGGTGGTGTCATTTATGACAACCGAAATGAGTGGCGCGCTTGGGTCCTTTTTCTTGAGAGTTAGCTTGCTCTGCACAACTGAGCTTACTATCTCAGAAAGGACCACCCATCCTAGATTCCTGCCTGCCGCTTTGGAGTACATATTTCTTTCAAAAATTTAGTGTAGGCAGGGATGTACTTGATGGCTTCTAGTAGGGGGATGTGTATCTCAACTTGCCCAAATAAGTCCATAAGATCTTGGTGAGAGGGCTCAAATTTCTTCTTCTTTAAGGGATTGGAGTGTAGTGATTAAGGAAAAGGGATGGGGTTTGAACCTTGTAGTCTTTATGTGCCTTCTTCTTCCTGAGTAGGGGAATGAGAGTCAATTTGCATAGGGATGATGGGAGTGCCATCAAGTTGTTGTGAAGGCCCAGGATCAATGATGGTTTTCCCACTCCTCTATGTAACTACATGTGTAGTTGGATTAGTACTTGGAGGAGGTTGGGGGGCCTGTTGTTGTGGAAAACCTGATGGTTGCTGAGGTATAGAGTTAATGGGAGGCTGGTTATGGTTGTTTTGAGTTTGGTTTCCGCCTTGATAATGGTTCCTCTGATTATTAGGGTTTGGTATAGGTTGGGAAGGTATATGTCCTGCAAGTCTCTGAGTTGGAGTAACCCCAATCTTATTATGCAGATTTGTAATAACATGGGTTACTTTAGACATTTTGTTTTGCATTCCTTGTAGGGTTTTCATAACCTAGGCATTGATATCTTCTTGAAATGGCCCAGGTTGATAAAAAGTTTCATTTGATCCATACCCTCCAAATGGGTTTAGTTTCTGATAGGGAATCGAATTGGTTCAAGAGTGAGTTGGGTAATTCCTCCTATTTAAGTTGGAAGAATTTTTAAATTGCTCCTGGAGGACAAAAATATTTTCAGTGGGGCTGTGATTTGGAAATGTGTAATCCCCCAGTGAACCATAGAAAGCCTCAGAATGTTGATTATACTCAGCAGGGGTAGTATTTAAATTATGCAAATTTTCTCTTCTGGGGATGTTAGGTGGTGTTAGATGTGGAGCCTGGATAGGTGTGGCAAGTCTTTCCTCCATTTTCTTCTGATTTATTTGCATCTGGTCAAGTCGGTGAGCCATCATTTGGAGATCGTCTTGGGTAACGGGGATAGATTGAATGCCTATCTCATGAACACCGAACTGCGAGTTTGTAGTTTTGCCAAAGGTGTTCATGGACACATGATTAAATGAGTTTTCACTCATTTCCTTGAATAAGTCATAGGCACTTTTAGCATCCTTATCTAAGAAGTTGTCTCCACATAAGGCATGGACGAAATGCTGAAGTTGATCTTCTAATCCATGGTAGAAGATCTGCACAAGCTGCCATAAGGGAACCTTGTGATGCAAGCAACTTCTCAAAAGATCTTGGAATCATTCCCAAGCATCATGAAGAGTCTCGCCAGATTTTTGTTGAAAGGTCGTAATAGATCTTCACAGGGAATTAGTACGACCTATGGGAAAAAATTTCTTTACGAAAGCACTTTTGAGTTGAGGCAATGTGGTAATAGGTCTGCCGATGGTTCTGAACCAATAAGCGGCCTTATCCTTGAGAGATAATGGGACTAGCCTCTTCAGCCAAAGATCTTCTTGCACATTGCAGGAACAAGTTCTTTGTGAAAGGAGAGTGAGTTCTTCAAGGTGGCTGAACAGGTCTTCCCTAGGAAGGCCATGGAAGTGCTTAATCAGGTTTAGAATGGCCAGTTTGATCTCGAAGTCCCCTTCTGGAATTACCACCCCTGGTCTGTCCTCATAATGAGATGGATCATAAAAATCCTTTAGAGGGATGACAGGATGCTAACGGGGTGGCGGGTTTTGCCCTTGGTTGGCTAGGTTCATTACAGTCCTAGTCAACTGTTGTTGATTAGCTTGTAGTTGAGCGAACTGCTCAACCATCATGAAGAAGGGATTAGGTGGGGGGGCTTGATTTTGTTGTTGTGGCATTTCAACATTAGCTAGCTGCAGGTTAGGTAAATGAGGGAGGGGTAAGTCAAGATTGAGGGGTTAGTATGTGGGTTTTGGGTGGAAGGGTCAAAAGTAGGATTAGAGGTGGATGTGGATGCGTTAGTGGACCTATTTTGTTGGTTTTCCATTTTTTTTGGAGTGCAGGTGAGAGGAAGAATGTGGAAAAAGAGGTCTTTTTGTGTGGGGGGCAAAATCAAGTGGTCCCTCAAAGTGTAGAGTTTGAGACCACCGCCCGTGCATACAATGGAAGAAATGGGGAGGAGAGAAGGGAGAGATGAGAAGTGTGAAATTAAGCAATACAAAATTCTAGACCTAACCTTAAGGTTGACTCCTTAAAATAACCTAAGACTTGCTATACCCAAGCAATAAGAATTCAATAGTGAATACCTGTTCCTTCAGCAAATCTAGCTAGGCTGAATAAGGGGAGGATTGGGCCCAAGCATGTCCTAGGAAAATCACTGAGGGCTTGTATAAATCTGTGCCTGGTCGTTTGACTTGACCCCTCGGCTTGGCACAACTTGTAGATGAAGGAATTGATACCAACTAAAGAAAACATAAAACCTAGGTAGCAAGCCTAAGTTTGATGAAACCTTAGGGGTCAAATTTCCATAAATTTTTAATTAGGTTTAGGAGCTTAAAGTGCATAAGGAATGCAATGGGCGATGATTGGGATAATTGATGGGAACACCATCATAGGTCCTAACTGGCCACTCTTAGTCAGGTTTGATGGATAAATGCTCCTACATAATCATCTGAGGATCATAATTCCATAATATTCTGATTTGAGAAGAAAACAGGGAATCATGGTTAATTCTGCAATTTTAGCAGCATATCATAGACACAAAATAACCACGGGGTTTGTCAGGGGTAAATTTAAGGTCAAATGAGCATTAAGGTCTAATAAATGGGTCCATATAGACAGAAACGAGGTCTCACACATTTCGAAAACTAATTCATAACACAAAGCCCTAATTTCAAATCTACTTAAATTAAAGAGGTTTCGGTCAGGATGAAATTTATATAAAACTCCTAAAATTCATAGAAAAATATTCTAAGAGGTTTGGTACACTTTGTTTGACCATCTGAACCTATTTTGACTTTGAATAGTCTTAAACGAAATTTTACCCTAATTTAGGTTTTTATACAAATTTCCCATTCAAACTTGGTCAAAATTGAAGTTTGACTTCACCATTAGATTCCTTGGGTCCAAATTAAGTTTGTATCAAAATTTGGACCTAATCAGAATTCATCTTGACCTAGTTTGCAATTTAACCCTTCAAAACTCTATTTCTCACATTTAGCTCCTTAGGTTTCGAAATCTTTGCATTTAGCCCCTAACTTCTCGTCGTTCTCCTCAAAAAGGTCCCTTTCGCCACTAACAGTGTGAACCCAAAGCTTGCGACCTTCAATTTGGGATTTCCCCCTGACTTCTTGACCAAATCCCTCTAAAATTGGAGGGATTGGTCTTGAGGACTTTCCCAATCAGTTGACCCACATCTTGGATCTTGATTTGGACAATAAAACTCATGCGAACTCCACAAATTCAGGGATTTTCTTCCCCAAAAGTCCAAGCTTCTCGAGCTTCTTCCCAAGCTTGGAAGCCGCCCTTGGACCTTTAAAAGGAGCCCCCTCGCAAGGCCTTACTCCTTAGCGAGTTTTTGGCCCAGAAAACACCTTCTTCCTCTACCTCCGGCTAGCTTCGAACTCGTCTCCAGTGACCCTCTTCCTCTAGCTTCGTTACCCACTTCCACGTACAATAGGCAGCGGGAAACACTTCCTCTCTTCATTCCGTGCCTCGCCATACCCGTGAGGAGCTCTCTGGCCCCTTCCTCGTCGCCACCCTCATCTCCGAAGCATCTTTGTCTTCGGCGTCGGCCAATCATAGCCAACGTCGCCTCCACCCTCTCCTTGTCTGCTACTATCCCCTTTTGATTCCTCTCTTCCTCTTGATCTTCTACAACCCCTTAGACTCTAGGTTCACGCACTGCACTGACCACACCCACTCCATCTTCCCCATGTCCGGCACGAGCTCCGGCGAGCTCGCACCGACGCCACAATTCACCAAATTACACACTGCCACCACCACAACCTTCCTCGAACTCTCACAAACAAAAGCCCTAAACTTATTTAGGGTTTTGATCGCTCTAGACCATTACCGAATACCACCACCTCCGTTCTTCTTCTTCAACTTCGCACCACCACGCCACACCAATCACCAATCCATGGTCACCACCACACTCGCTGCTTCACGTTGAAGCTCCTGAACTATTTTGACAAGGCCAAAAGGCCATACTTTGTGTTTCAGGTGTCAGCCAGAGCTTCGCTGCCGCCACCTCCTTCTTCGGCTTCGTCTGTAGCTATCCGATCGTGTTCTTCAGCGCTGCCATTCCTAAGTGCTGTGGAACACTTCCAAGTTCCCCCCTAAGCCATCAATTGAAGCTACCATGGTCTTCATCGACCTCAATCAGAGCATTTCACTGACTGCTGCTCGTGCGAAGAGAAGACGTGGGACATTAGTCCCACATCTTGGGTTGAGGATTCAGCTATGGATATAAGGGATTTGTGTTCTTTGTTGTTCGCCCGAGACACTGGGGGGTTGGGTTCCCTGCGCACTCAGCCTCGTACCCTCACTCACCCATTCACCCGGTGAGCCTAGACCCAATACTGCTGGACCCAATTACCCTCATTCTCACCCGATTGAGCTCGGTTCTAAGAAAAGAAGGGAAAGGGAATTAGAGAGAGAAGGGGGCGGGTTTTGCTCTGCCTTGAGATTCACACCCTCTCCTTCTCTCAATACTTAGCCTCTGAGGGTTTTATACGAGTCCCTTGTGCCTCTGTTGGGTGCTACTGCTATGCCTCTGTTGTGAGGCTTAAAACAAGGCCCTTGTGCCTTATGAGATGCTGTTGGTTAAGGCGTTTGAGCCCTTCTGCTATTGTCTGATCTGTCATTTGAGTGGTTCTGACTGTGATAAGTGGTTGAGTATACTGTTCATTTATTTGAATTAATTGTGAGCTTAAACTTAGGGGTTAATTTGGTGATTCAAATCACCATTTCAACCCAATCTTTTTGCACTCTCATATTTGGTTTCATTGATATATTATTTTGATTTATTTTGAGCAAAGTTTTGAGCATATTTGCATATCTTTCTGAAGTAAATTGTGGTTAGTGAATTGAATTGCTATAATTGCTCCCTGCAAACGATCTCGAACTCTAATTTGATTCTGAGCTTTATAAATTTAAATATTTGTGCGATTTTGTCAACTATACTACGACGCATTTTCTAAACAACGACGATTTCTCCTAAATAATAATGCCTGATTATTTCTTATTTTTAGTGTTTGCAAATTGGGCAGGAAGTGGTGCCCATGCCAAATTAAAGGAAGTTTGCAAATAAGGATTTTGTTAAAGTATTTTAGGGTTTTAATAAAGATTTAATGTCTTTTAGGATTCTCTCTTCTTAAAATTTCAAACAAGGATTTGAAGTTCCACAAATACTATCAATCAAGTTGTTGTTGGTCGAGTTTAATTCCTTTAGAGTGGATGTAACTAAGAGAGAAATTAAAACTCTAATGTGGAAATCATATATATGCAACTCCTAAATAATGAATCTCTTTTATGAAATCTTTAAAAGTGTTATCCAAACAAAAAAACAACATGACCACATGATCTAAAATCAAACAAGGAATCCAAAAATGATTTTTTTGAGATTTTTGAAAATTTTTTGATATTGTTTTGGAATTTTTCTTCTTACTAGTGTCAAGAGTTAGAATTGATAGATTCAGGGAATTAATTCTGCAGAAACCTCAAATGGCCTCAAAATTTTTTGAAAATTTTATATGATGTAGATAATTTATCAAGGTTTCTAGCAATATAAAGACTTCCCAAATCTGATGAGAAAAAATATTTATAAAATTCACGGACTATAAGAAAATAGTAAAAAAAAAGGTTTGACCTTTGTTCAATCCGTGAATTTTTTAATTTTTTCTATTTGGTAAAATTAGTTGAAAATTGGACTTCAGGTTTCTGACTCGAAGGGCTTCCCTGGATGAAATTTGGTGATTTTAGGAAGCTCCTAAGTACCCGAACCTGATTTTTGAAAATCAAGAGAGAAGTTTGGATTTTCAAAAATCAGACACCAATAAGGTAAAGGTGGTGGAAAAATGAAGCAAACAAGCAACACAATGACTTTTTAAGGTTCCACCACCCTTAATTTTTCTTGTTTTTGATTTTTTTGATAATTTAAAGATTTTTAAGATATTTTTGTTTTTTTCTTTAATAGAAATGGCCTAGGGTGCTTACCTGAAATACGCAGGATGAAAAGAAACTTGAAGCTTCCGCTCCAAGTGCTCCAAATCCCACTCGCGCTCTTGATTCTCACCTGAAATTAGAGCAAACAAAATTCTGTGAAGATCTATTAAAGTAAGAGAGATATTAAAGATGTGACTAAGCCGTGCCTCCCTAACAACGATGCCAAAAAGTGATATCAAAAATACGTGATTTTGTAAAAAGCACATTTTGTCGTTGAGACGAGTATCTTTACAATCAACTTTTAAAATTTGTAATTCATAGATAGGGTACATATTTAGGGTTGTCCAAGGAAGTCAAATTGTTAGTCACAAAAAGGATTCTCTCTCATGCCTCTCAAATCAACACATATATTTTTGTGAATTTCATTTTGTTGTTTTATGGTTTTCAAAACAATTAGGTATTTAGAAAGCGAAGTTGAACTATGCTACAACCTACACCTAAGTGACAAGAATGAAGTCTACACCACTAAGCTCACCCTAGGCAAGTGCGCCTAGTGTAATTAAAGGTTAGAGTGTGTGCAGCAAGTTAAGACAAACCTAAATGCTTGAATTGAAATGAAGAACCAAAGTAGAAAGGCAAAAAGCTTTTTGTATTAACTAGAATTGCAAGATCACAAATAGATGAATTCTTGGAATTGACAATCTAGCTAATACAGGAAGAGAAAATGATGAAGAATAAGATGAAGATCCTCCAGTAGAAGCTTTTAAGAAGCCCTTGCTCCAACTGCGGCTGCTCTCATAGTTGAAAAGAACTTTTTGTCTTCTTCCTTCAAGTGGTTCTCTTCAAAGCCTCCTCTAAGGGTGGATGTCCACCACCCTTATTCCTCCTCTTGCCTGGCTGTCCCCCTAGATGAAGGCTTCCTTCTTAGCATGGTATAAGGGAGAAGAAGAAAGAGTAAGAAGGCACCAAGAGGGCGGGTAGGTTGCCCCCTTGATCTTCTTCTCTTCTTCTTCTTCTTCCTTGGCCTTAGGTTATAGGTGGACAATGGTGGAATTAACTAAAGGAGAAGATGATCCCTATGGTGGTGGTTAATCGACTTTCTGTGACATTCGCCAAACAATCACAATAAAGTGCTGTTGTCGGGTTTTTGTCCCTGGCAACGGCGCCAAAAATATGTTCGTCGACTACAGCCTCGTACAAAAAGGGTTGTTGTAGTATATGTCACAAATACAAACTATTGTCGTGTCAATCATAAATAAATACTCTATATTATCTATTTACAACTTATAATAATAATACTTAGAAATATGTACAATAATAAGTAGTAATATATACTATACTAACATATACAGTAACATATAATGTATGTACAACGACATATATAAGTGTCGCTAAACCTTAGAAAAACTATATACATAAGCTAAGGTAAAAATAGGATCTATACTGACATTTATTTTATCTACAGTGACGGATACATATGTCACTAAGGTTATGTTTTATTTATATACATATATAGAGCTCAAACAATACTACGTACACTTACATATATATGTATTTACATATATACTATATATATATATACTATATACTATATTACTTATATATATAAGTATATACACTTATATACATATACGCACACACACACACAAGGGCTCAAGCACAACACTTAGGCAAATTTTGCCTTCTCATCTTCTTCTTTTTCTCTTCTTCAATTAAGTCTCTCACTTAGGCGCTCATAGGCATCTCGACACTTAGTCACTATTAGGCTCAACTCTTCTCTTCTTATGTGATTTACTATTTACTTAATCAAAAATTAGGATTTTTAATTGGTGGGTGACCTTTTCGAGGGATACACTACACCCATTAAAGGTGGGACCAGACCTCTACTATGGCCACCCTAATTTGTTAATTAGGCACGTTAATTTCGTATTTTGCTCATAATTGGGCCCAATCAGGCCCACACATAGTGCAGGGCCCTCGGCCTGCACCGCACATAATAGTCTCATGCCATAGCCACATTCTCATTTAGATCAAATCAAATGCTCAGATGTATAGGTGTGCGTATCCTCGGGTGCCCCTGTGACAACTAAAGGGATGATAACACAAAATCTATTTATGCGACAACGGAAACTCTTCAACGCCTGATGTGGCGCTAATTCTAGCACCCTTCAGGCACTGCTGTCTAGTGTAGGTTCGTTTGATTTGGTAGATTTGCCCCTCGATTTAAGGGCCCAAATTAATTCCTATTTTAAATTAAATTATATGGTTGTAAAGTCCTTATATATGGCTATATAATTATATAGTTTATTTACAAAAATAATTATATTTACTATATAAATAAATTAGCTAAAGATTACAATTTATACATAATGATTACTGGGTTTATTTCCTAATTACAGTATAAATTAGTTAATTAATGGTTTAATTGATCTTGTACAGTGTTAATATACATATTAAAATATTTAATACACATTTTTATGTTATTTTAAACATTTTAATTTAATTTATACACATTTAAATATCTAGTTTCAGGCTATTATACATATAAATTATGTATAAATAGTATAATATGGTATAAATATAATTAAATTAGTTTAAATTATTTAAAATACTATAATACACATATACAATATAAGGTAGATTAGCAATAACTTAATTTACTAATTTATTTTAATTTAAGTTAGTAACTTACTTAATAATTTAATAAATTAATTATTTATTATATAAATACTATTAAATTATGTTACAAGTGTCTTAAAGTACAATATAGATATATAAATGCATACATACAGTATCATTCATAAATAGGTTTATTTATATGGTTTTATTAATTTATTTACTTTATAGTACATATAAGTTAGTATAATTAATAAATAATTATATAAATACTTTATATACAATTTAAGTCATCTTAAATAATTATTTTACATTATATAATATATGCATAAGTTATTTATACACATTATATACATTAAACACTTTATACAAATATTTAACTTAGTGAATAGCTTATATGTACATGTATTTTCACAATATACATAGTGTTTTTGTGTATTTTTGAAGTTTTTCTACTTTTTATGGTTTTTATGAGTTTTATAGAGGTTAGGGATGAGAGAGAAAGAAAGAGATGAGGGAAATAGAGTGTTTTTGTAATTTTTTAGGTTTAGGGTCTTTTATTAAGTTTAAAGGTATACTGAACCGTCAACTGATATGTTCTACCAAGACAGAGGTTTAGATGTTCTCAAGACTTTGCATGCACTTAAAAATATATCTAATCCTACTCTCTACGCATTTATTTTATTATTTTTGGATTTTCATAGGATTTTTATTTATGTACAAAGTGAGCTCATTCTGGGCCTAAAAGAGCTTTTCAAGAGGATCCTAAGGCACTAGAGTATAGGATGAGGGTTGAAATAATAGTAGAAGCATTCAAAACTATTATAAACATTAAATAGGAGGTGTTCAAGCAAGTGGCATGCATTTCAACTCAAAATCATCTCATTTTCATGGTTTGGGCAGATTACACACTAATGGCTAACAAAGAAATCTAAAAATGAAGATTACAAGCAATTAAAACTAGATTAAAATCAAATATCTATACATGAATGCTTGTACACATAATAAACAACATTACACAACAATCAGGCATTTAACACTTCAATTTCCAGCTCAACGCCCATCTATTTCAGATTAAAAGCAAACTCCAGCAGCATTTGTGATGAGAGCCTCATCATGAGCCCTAACTAGCTCATTTTGACATGAGAAAGTAAACAAAAGCTCCTTCATAACCTAAAGGAAGACCTAAGTCAAGGGTTTACTATTCTGAGAAAGAAACATGAACTAAAAAGTAAAACTGCAATTTTACCATTGCAATACATCAATGGGATTTCTCAAGGGTTAAACATAGGTAAATTGGACTTAATAAGAGGAAAAGTGGGATGGTTCAGTCAGAAAAGTGTTATTGTGAGATTTAAGAATTAAATGATATTTTGTAACCCTAAAACAAACCTGCTTAATTCAACAAGGCTTCGGTCTGGATAAAAATCAACTAAATCCTCTAAAATTCATGGAAAAATATACCCTAGGATTTAGAACCTTCAATTTGACCTTTGGAACCTATGTTGACCTAGATTGGGGTCCTAGCTTAGTATTTAACCTAATTTGGGTTTTTGTGCAAAATGTCTAGTCAAACGTGGTCAAACCTGAAATCAAACTTCACCATTGGATTCATTAGGTCAAAATTTGGTTTATACCAAAATTTAGGCCTAAGGGAAGGTCATCTTGACCTACTTTGTAAAATGATCCACCCAATTACATTCTGGCCCCTAACTTTTGAAAACCCTTGCGCAAAGCCCCCTAACTTCCTCGCCACCTTTACATTCAGGTCCCTCCACCACTACAGCGGAGGAATCCCACTCCGGTGAGGATTTGAGGCTGATATCTCCTTGAATCCTCAGAGATCTCCCAGATTTGAAAGGGAGATTCTCTGAGGATTTCTCCATCGTTTGAACGAGATCTCCAGATCAAATTTACACCCGATCTCTCGTGCGAACGCTCGAGAGATTTAGGTGTCCTACACACTGTCCTTCTCCGGTGAGGCTTTTGCGCTGGAAGGCTTGCCCTCCAAGCACAAGAGGCTCGGCCAGCAGCTATAAAAGGACCCTCGGTCCTTTGCGCATCTTCCAAGCTTGATTTGGCCACCGATACCCTCTCAATTTCTTCCCTCCTTATCTCCGATCAAAATGCCCACAAGCTCCGGTGACCTCCCCTCCCTCCTCTCGTCGCTCTGCCACCATACTAGTGGTAGGGTTAGCTTCGTCTCGTTCCTCTGCGCTGCGCCGCACCAGCGCATGCCTCTCTGACCTCCTCCTCGTCGCGGTCATCTCCACCTCAGGGTTGTCTTCTCCAATGACGGCACATACGCGCCGTTCGCCTCCTTTGCCCCCCCTTTGTTCCAATCACCACAGATAAGTTTCTCTCCTCCCACTCTTCATTTTTTCTCATTTTATTTCATAAATCGCCCCTCAACTGCCACTGTCCACCTTCATCTTCCTCATCTCCGACTGACCTCCGTCCTAGGTACGTCGACCTAGGCACGCACAGTCATTCGTGGTGCTATGCGCAAGTCGACCTTCAACCTTTACATTCGTGGTGTTGTGCAGGAAAGAAGAAGAGGCTAGGGAAAGAAGAGGCGCAGCAAAGAAGTGAAGGAAGAAGGTAGCGGCTGAAGGTAAAGGCTGAAGAAGGAAGGACTTAGCAAGGAAAAAGAAGAAGAAGAAAAGAGAAGCACTGTAGCAGAGGAGCGGCAGAGGAAGAGAAGAACAAGAAGAAGGTAGCTACTG
This sequence comes from Thalassia testudinum, assembly GCA_037157565.1. NCBI lineage: Eukaryota > Viridiplantae > Streptophyta > Magnoliopsida > Alismatales > Hydrocharitaceae > Thalassia > Thalassia testudinum. The sequence continues at coordinate 28,527,015 of JAZHRO010000049.1, forward strand.
AAGGAAAAGGAAGCCAAAGCCAAGCAAGGACTTAGCCACAGAAGAAGAAAGAAGAAAGAAGAGAAAGAAGAAAGAAGAAGAAGCCAAAGAAGGCAAGGGCTGAAGAAAGAGAGAAGCAGGAGCGGCTAAGTAGAAGAAGAAGACAAGGAAAGACAAAGAAGAAAGAAGGCAGAAGACACACAAATGGAGAGAAAGAAAAAGAGAAAGAAGAGTGAAAGAGAAGGCCAAAAATCACAAATCAAGCACTGTAGCAAAACTTTTTAAGACGTCTGATTTTTCATTAGACGTCCAACTTTTTAGCATTATTTCAACATTGACATTACTTCTCAATTTTGATTGAATTGGTTATTGCTTTTTATTAAATTGAGTGTTGTGCTCTTAAGTTTTTAAATACCAAATTTCTCCCTGTGTTCGACCTTGAATACCTTGGTTCTCGAGTTATAAATTCTTATTTATTTTCGTGGTGATTTCAGGTATACTACAACGTGATATCTTTTAAAACATGATTTTTCCTCGTAAACATTTTGGCGCCGTTGCCGGAGAGCAATGGGCATTTTAGAAGCTTTGGTCACAACTTCTGATTCAATACTGACTTAATTTCTCTCTTTTGTTGTGTTTGTCTCAAGGGGAAAGTCGAGGAAAGAAGAGCAGCCGCACAACAACCACATCAAGGAACAGGTAAACTTTCATTAGCCCTCTCTCTTCATCCCCTCAAAGACTGAAAAGGAAAAAAACAAAGAAAAATCAATCTAGGCTACCTGCTTCCATATTTAGTAATTCACCAAAGTTGCTTGATTTTCATTTCAACACATTTTGAATTGCACATCCAATTACGGTAACTAGGGCTAAAACCTTCTTGATTAAGCCCTAGATACCAATTTTTGAGGCAACTAAATTGGACCAACTAGAGCCAACCTAAGGATTGCAAAGCTAGGGTTTTTAGAGACACATCTTCTCTTAAGCAAAGAAGTAAAAGTTTCAAAAAGAAGTGTGCCTAAGCCTTGTTTGAAAAGATCTATACAAGAGAAACCCTAAGCAAATCAGGCTTTTAATCCATTTGAACCCTAAAAGAAAAGACCTAAAAGCTCTCAAAGGAACAAAGAGGTGAAGTTGATCCTTTGGGTCAACCAACCTTAAAATTAGGTCACATTTTACACTTAAAAGGCCTAAAGTTCAAGTGGAACCTTAAGCACCTTGATCTTAATTAAAAAAGGTAGACTTAAGAGGTCAAGGTCCCCATTCTGGTCTACCTGGAATCTCAATAACAAGAGAGGTCGGGTGGGGGAAATCCTGTAACTCGTGGGGATGCTCTACCGTATAGGGGTCTTTGTGGGACTCTCCCTCTCTGGCTGCCCAGGTACTTCTCAAGTGGACGACCTTTCTGACTAAGGGGTATCATCCGCCCCGAACCTCTATAGTCACCCAACAATTTTTGGGTGTCTCGATTGGGACCAGCACCTTCTGATCTCATCACATCCTTCAGTGCATGTTTGGTAGGAGGTCCTTAAGACCATCCTTAAGACCTCCTTTAGAAATTCACTCTCGCCGGGGCCAAGCCTTGACGCCCTTGTTTGTACAACAACCCCATCACATAGATCTTTCCTCTGATTTAGAATCAAGTTCTCCTTCTTCTTCCATCATGGCACAACCCATTGAAGAAGAGAACAATCTTGAGCACTAGCTTCAACACCTAAATGATCTCTTCCAAAACTTTGTAAATCCACCGCAACGTCTTATAATGAGAGATCACTATAATCCCGCTGCAGTGGCAATCGAGCCTCAAGTCCGAACCCTGGTTGGAGGTCCTGATTCTGAACTCAAGCCCAATATGATTCATGTCATACCAAAATTCCATGGGCTTAACTTCGAGGATCCATTCCAGCACATTAAACAGCTCAAGCATCTGGCCCAGACCTTCAGGTCAGATGCACAAAATCGGGATATTCTGCTCATGAAGATGTTTTCTTTCTCCCTCATGGACAAGGCTGCTCATTGGTATCAAACTCAGACTCGTCCGATCAACACATGGGATGAACTTCAGTCCGAATTTTTGAAGTTCTTTCCTGTTGGCCGGACAAATGCCTTGCGCCACCAGATCACTCATTTCACCCAACAAACGGGAGAATCTCTTCATGAGGTATGGGATCGATTCTTAGATCTCATGCGAAAGTGCCCCCATCACGGAGTTCCTAAATGGGAACAACTCCAGTCTTTTTACCAGGGACTCCATGATGACATTCGATTATTCGTCAATGCAACTTGCGGAGGAAACATCATGGGTCAACATGAGGACACGGTGTGGGAGATTCTCGAAAATATGTGCGAGAACTCCATCAATAATGACTCCATAAGCTTATTCGACCAAACGAATGCCTGCGTATCGACAAATCTTAGGGGAGCACATGAGTCGTAGGACCTATCCACATCCTTCGACTTGGAACTGATGGCTAGTGGGTTGGACAAGGTCTCTATCATAGAGAAGAAGGTGGACGAGCTGACTCGGCATCTGCAGCGAGCCACCTCTACGTAGAACTCTTTTGCACAGCCACCTCTTGCGAGGGAAACGGTGTAGAACATAAATCATCAATCTTCTCAGGGGATGGACCCGTATCCACCCCCGTCTGACTCTCAGATAAGAGGGACCTTCGATCCACTCTATTCTAGTTAGGGGAACTCTGAACCCTCGTATTCTGACTTTCTTGAGGCGCCTTAGACCTTCGAGGACCTCAATGCCATCCAGAATGACCCATTCTCCAATACCTACAATCTTGGATGGCGAATCATCCCAACTTCCAGTGGACAGGAAGTTCTCAGACTCAAAGACCACCTTATCAACCCTGTCCACAAGCCCCTCGTCCATATCAGCTACCTCAGCCTCGGCCCAATCCCACCTATCCATCTGGGCCAAACTAGGATCAAATGACTCTTATCCTTCAAGCATTGGTTGACATTCAAAAGATGAATGCGGCAATGCAAAAACAGCACAAGGACGAGATCGCAGAGGTTCGCAATCAACTAGCCCAGATGGCAAATTCCTGCCAACCTGGCACCCTCCCTTCGCAACATCTGTCAAACCCAAATAACGTGCCGACCCAGAGGCACGTTATGAACCTAAATTCAGGCCATGCACATATGATTTATCAGGCCCCTTCTGTTCCATCATCAGATGAGATGGAAGCTTCGACATCTTATGCAGGATTTCAGCAGCAGCCACCCCTCTTACCAAACCCAAACCAAAATCAGGCAGGATTAAACTCTGTAATAACCCGTAGTGGTAAAGCAACCCAAGACCCATATTATCCAAACCACTCTAAGCCTGGTAGTAGCCCAAGCCCTAGGATAGTTGTCCAGTATACCCCTATCCCAGATCAAGAACCTGGACTTATTCTAGAGGAACCGACTAGGGTTCCATTTCCTGAGGCCTTGACCAAAGGAAAAAGGATAACCAAACCCGTGGCTCCTGAGGAGGATCTGGTCAAGCTCTTTGAACAGGTCCAAATAAACATCCCCTTGATGGATGCAATCCACCACGTACCGACTTACGCAAGATTCCTAAAAGACGTGTGTACACCCAAGCGTAAGCTGCGAATCAAAAGTGGGAATCCGATCGTACTGTCAGAGCAAGCCAGCTCTGTAATCTTGAGTAAACTCCCACCCAAGGCTAAAGACCCAGGAACTCCCTTGATTTCATGTAAAATTGGTGAAACCCAATTTGATAGAGCCTTGCTAGACCTAGGTGCCTCCATAAACCTAATACCTACACCCGTCCTTGACCACCTTGAAGAGCCCGAACTTAAATCGACTGAGGTGACATTGCAATTAGTCGATCGATCCATCAAGTCACCTAAAGGAATACTCGAGGATGTCATTGTTAGGGTATGGGATTTCTACTTCCCGGTGGATTTCATAGTTCTAGATATGGATGCACCTGAGAACCTAAGGGATACACCAATTATATTAGGGAGACCTTTTTTAGCCACTGCTAGGGCCAACATAAACTGTGAGGAGGGCCAAATAGAATTAAAATTTGGGAATCAAACTCTAAAGATTGACATCTTTAAGGCCAAACAAGGGATTAATTGTGGGATTATAGAGCAAATATGTGATATCAAAGCCGTGGTTGATGAATCGCATGTTAAGGACAACCTGATTATCCCCGATCAACCACTAGAAGATCAAAACCCGCAAATAGAGGAGTCATAATCTGATCTAGACACACCCATAACTCTGACCCTTGTCTCTGATACAGACCTTGAACCATCCGCTGCTGATAATCCTGTCATGGAACTCAAGCCCCTTCCCGAGCATTTGAAGTACGTCTTTTTGGGTTCTAATCAGACGTTTCCTGTGATTATCCACTCCCAACTCACACCTGACCAGGAATCCCATCTGATTACTGTTCTCCAGCAACATTGTAGAGCCATTGGATGGACTCTCGATGACTTAACCAGCATAAGCCCCTCGTATTGCACACATCGAATCTACACAGAAGAGAGTGCACGACCTTCGTGAGAGATGCAGAGACATTTAAACCCTAACCTACAGGAGGTCATGAAAAAGAAGATCATCAAGTGGTTAGATGCAGGGATCATCTACCCGATCTCCGACAGTTGCTGTGAGTCCAATCCAGGTTGTGCCTAAGAAGGCCAGACTCACCATCATTACGACTAAAACTGGAGAGGTCATACCGACCCGAATAGCTAACTCGTGGAGAGTCTGCATTGATTACAGAAGACTTAATTCCTCCACAAAGAAGGACCATTTCCTACTACCGTTTATTGATCAGATCCTCAAGAAACTAGCGGGAAATAGGTTCTTCTGCTTTCTTGACGGGTACTCCGGTTACAACCAGGTGGCAATCCATCCAGAGGACCAAGAAAAGACCACGTTCACCTGCCCCTTCAGGACGTATGCGTTTCAAAGGATGCCTTTCGGTCTCTGCAATGCACCTGCGACCTTTCAGCGGTGCATGCTTGCCATATTCTCTGATATGGTAGGTGATTATCTGGAAGTCTTCATGGATGACTTTTCAGTTTTCGGAGCATCATTAGACGATTGCCTCCAGCACTTGGTCCAAATACTCAGGCGGTGCATCGATGTGAATTTGGTTCTTTCCTGGGAAAAGAGCCATTTCATGGTGCCTGAGGGAATCGTCCTGGGACATCAAATTTTAGAGAAAGCCATCCAAGTCGATCGAGCCAAGGTTAACTTGATTTCCAAACTCCCTATGCCTAGCTTGATCAAGGACATTTGATCTTTTCTGAGGCACGTCGATTTTTACTATCGATTTATCCCTGATTTTTCAAAAATCGCATGCCCCCTGACTACTCTTCTCTCCAAGGATGTGCCTTTCGAAATCTCTAAGGAATGCACTCAAGCATTTGAGATCCTTCGTGACTGAGTTACCCAAGCCCCAATCCTATAGTCCCCTGATTGGTCTCAACCCTTTGAGATCATGTGCGATGCATCTGACTTCGCTGTAGGAGCGATTTTGGGGCAGAAAATTGATGGGAAACCCATGGTCATTTACTATGCTAGCAAAACACTAGATGAGGCTCAACGTAACTACACGGTTACTGAGAAAGAGTAGCTGGCTGTAGTATTTGCCCTAGAAAAATTCAGATCATACCTCCTGGGTTCTCGTGTTATCATCTACTCGGATCACATGGCTGTGAGGCATCTCCTTGCAAAGAAGGACACAAAACCTCGATTAATTCGATGGATCTTGCTGTTGCAAGAATTCGACCTTGAGATTCACGACAAAGCAGGAAAACAGAACGTGGTAGCTGGTCACTTGTCCCGCCTTCCTTCTGAGATCATTGACCCTTCTGGACCCATCACAGAACACTTTCCTGATGAGCACCTCCTAACTATCGATACAGGGCTCCCATGGTTGGCAGACATAGTGAACTACTTGGCATCACATCAGATCTCGTCTGATTAGTCGAAGGCCAAGAAGGACAAATTGCGTTCCGATGCTAAGACTCGTATCTCTTCCGCATTGGTGCTGATGAAATAATTCGATGATGTGTCGCGGAAGCAGAAATCAAAGACATACTCTCCTTCTACCATGACCAGGCATGCAGTGGACATTTTTCAGGACATAAAACTGCATCAAAAGTCCTCTAGTGTGGCTTTTACTGGCCCATAATTTTCAAGGATGCATACGATCACTGTAAGGCATGTACTCATTGCCATACCTTGGGCAACATGAGCCATCGAGACATGATGCCTTCACAGAAATAAAAAGAAAAGAGAGATAAAACTTTCCAAACAAATAAATCCTCTGTCTCTGTCTTATAAAAATGACTGCAAACTAAACCTAGGCTAAAAATGTCTCAAGCACGGGTGCTTTAACTGTGGAGTCCAACGAACCCTAAGATAGTTTCTACGGGCCTTAAAAACCTTTGCGGAGGACCGAGGCTAAAGCCGGTCAGGTCCAGATTTTGGTTGGTACTTGAGTACCTCTAGGCCTATTGTCGGCATTTTGACCTAATCACAAAAGAGAAAGAAAAAGCACTTATCACAACTAGTAGAAGAAACTTATGGTCTAGAATAGATGTTAAAATCTTAAAATTTTGCTAAGGCACTAGTAAAAGCTAGGCATGGGGGTATGATGATAGCCTCATCATGATCCCTAACTAGCTCATTTTGCCCTGAGAAAGTAAACAAAAGCTCTTACATAACCTAAAGGAAGACCTAAGTCAAGGGTTTATTGTTCTGAGAAGGAAACATGAACTAAAGGGTAAAACTGTAATTTTACCATTACAGTGCATCAAAGGAATTTCTCAAAGGTTAAACATAGGTCAATTAGACTTAATAAGAGGAAAAGTGGGATGGTTCAGTCAGAAAAGGGTTATTGTGAGATTTAAGAATTAAATGATATTCTGTAACCTTAAAACAAACCCGCTTAATTCAACAAGGTTTCGATCTAGATAAAAATCTACTAAACCCTCTAAAATTAATGGAAAAATATCCCCTAGGGTTTAGAACCTTCAATTTGGCATTTGGAACCTATTTTGACCAAGATTGGGGGTCCTAGCTCAGTATTTAACCTAATTTGGAATTTTATGCAAAATATCTAATCAAACGTAGTCAAACCTAAAATCCAACTTCACCATTGTATTTCTTAGGTCCAAATTAGGTTTGTACCAAAATTTAGGCCTAAGGGAAGGTCATCTTGACCTACATTGCAAAATGGTCCACTTAATTACATTCTAGCACTTAACTTTTGAAAATCCTTGCGCAAAGCCCCCTAACTTCCTCGCCACCTTTACATTCAAGTCCCTCTGCCATTACAGCGGAGGATCCCACTCCATCGAGGATTTAAGGCTGATATCTCGAATCCTCAGAGATCTCCCAGATTTGAAAGGGAGATTCTCTGAGGATTTCTCCATCGTCTGAACGAGATATCCAGATCAAATTTACACCCAATCTCTCGTGCGAACACTCGAGAGATTTAGGTGTCCTACGCACCTTCCTAATAACACTGCACAAGGGGGTGATAATTATGTTGACTATGACCCATCTTAAGAATAAAAGGCACAACATAAGTAGAATGGGAGCATTGCATGCATCATGTACTAAGATTGCTTATAAAACTATATTAATGGCCATTTGTGTAAGAATTTATCAAAGCAGGCCTCAGATGAGCAATCGGACTGCACAGATGGATTCAGAATGATGAACGAAGCCCAATGGACTCAAGATCGACCAAATCCGACATCCGGAGCTCCTACAATGGGCCCAAGAAGTTCGGACCGTTGATCTGGAGATCAATGGCCCACATTGCGCCACGTCACCCCCACTCCACCGTACGCCGCCTCTTCATCCAGCCGAGATCAAATCTCGGCCGTTGATCTTCGATCGAACCACCGAGATCTGCGCGCCCGCCCGCAGCCGTCGCGACAAAGCGCAGGCGTGGCGCAACGGTGAGCGCGCATGCCCGCACGCATGCGACGCGGGTTCGAACCCCGCGGAGCGTGAAATTGAAGACAGAGGTTGTGCGCGGCAAAATTGGGCCGCTCGATCAGCAGCGGGCGGCCGAGATTTCGCCACGCGGCACGGCCACAGCTCACGAGAGCCCACGCACACGCGCATGTCGGGCGATGACGCCCGCACACACGCGCGCCCGAGGGGCGATCCAAGCGCAGCCGAGAAGAGATCTCAGCCATCCGATCTTCGATCAGACGGCTCTCACGCAGCGGCCGCGGATCGCACGAGAAGAAGAAACAGAGCGAGCGGCTAACCGACGGCAGGAGGGCTTCACCGATGCTTTTGGGAGTGGTTTTAGCGATGCTCTGGACGTTGCTAAAGGCCCTTCTTCTTTTAGGAAGCCCTTAACCCTATTTAAACCCCCTCCAACCACTCATTCAAGGCATTCACTCCCCTTGCAACTACTCCACCCCTCTCTTAGCTAGCTTTAGGCCCTCTTGTAATCGTCGGAGTCGACGAGCTCCCAATGGAGCCTCCTCCACCGCCATGGCTGCCTCGTCGCTCTCCACCCTCTCTCTCTCTTTTAAGCTTTCCATTACTTTTGTTTGAAGCATGTATTTAATGTTGTAAGCTATGAACTACAAGTGCATGATTAATGAAGTTATTTTCCGTTTAATTGTCACTTTAGTTTCCGTTCAAGTTGCATGATCAAACAAGGAACATTCTAACCCTAATCTCTCTCTCTCTATCTCTCTCTCGCTTTTCAAAATCACATCCTTCGCAAGCAAAACTCCGCACTTTCCGTGACAAGTGATAAGCAAAAATTCGATTTTCACCCCTCCCTTAGATCAACACTCGGATTCACCTCCGTTTACTTATTTTAAAACCGACATTGCAAGTGCGACTATAACGACACTTCTTAACACACACGCACAACAGCACGTCAGTTTTTGGCGCCGTTGCCGGGGAGGCAATGGATTTGTTTTATCACCTCCATTCCACATTCATCCTCACATCGTCTAATGCCCTATTTTCCTTTTTACTTGATGGTTGCAGGAATTCGACGCGTGGATGGCGAAGCGACGCATCTCACGACGGTAGCAAGGGAGTAGGCACTACGAGGACCGATAGTGAGTAATCTTTCTCTCATGATTGTTTGCTTGCGTGAAAAAACTAAAAAAATTGTAAAAACTGAAAAAAATCAGCGTGGCGTATGATTGCTTGACCCACATCCTTAACACATCACCCCACAAAAAAATGTACACTCTAACATTCTGAATAAATTCTTGGAGTGTTCTTTTCTTTTTCTTGAGTGGTGTTTGTGAAGCCACCGTGAGTTGACCTAGGCTGCACCACTCAACCCTAAAACTGACTCATCTAATAGAAGCGGCATGATCATTAGGATGAGTACATTAGGGTTTTAGAGCCTCTACAGAATAAAAGGAAATCTACTTTCACCAAGTTGTGTGCAGAACTTGACGTGCCCATTGAAACTTGCTTGAAAACATTAAGACACGTCAACCCTAAAAAGTACTAAAGTAAGGATGAAACACTAAAAGATACCACATCTTAAAAAAAAAATCCTTGCTTGAAAACCATGCTTTTCTAGAAGCACACACCTTGAATGTGGAAAATTAAGAGGCACCACCCCAATCAATGCCTCATCACATAACCCTAAGCACAAGCACCATCCTAACCCTTTAAAACTGAGTTAAGTCTCGAAAGGCGAGGTTTTGTTCGCTGGGCACTTGGCTTTCATTCCCTTGGTAGAATCTGGTGACTAGGCTGCGGGGCAGTGTCAAACGACCGCGGTTGTGGGGTCTTTGGAACCGGAGGCGCAAGCCAAAGGAAGAACCTTCCCTGCAATCCCCTCGTAATCAACCTGGCCAGATTAGCCTTGGGAAGGGGAGTCCAGTGCTTACGGACTTAATCACCCTTTATGAGATTTTTAGGTCTCCTAAGGAATACACCATAAGGACTAGGCTTGTGTGCTTGATTGAAACACATTTCTCGCATCTGTCGCCCTCCGCATCCCCTCCTGTTCTTCTCTAGTGTATGCACGAGAGATGCTCACTGCATCCCGAGTTGTGTGTTTTGGGGCAGGAATCTAGGCGACGTAATTCTGTTGGAAACATGGCTGAACCTAGGGTAGATGAGGCTGAAGATCAACCCCCACCAGACGCTATGGCCATCATCCAAGCCCAAATTAATGCTAACCACTGCCTTCAGCAACAACAAATCCACACCATCATGCAAGCCATACTACGGTTACAGAACCCACAAGAACAACCACCACCACCTTTCCAAGACATACCAGGGCAACCACCACTTGATTTACCGCCATTTCAGGATCAGCCGAGGCCCCTCCACGATTTCTATAATCCCTCTGCTATTAGAGTCGAGCCACACCTTAGGATCCCCGAGGGGGGAGATGATTTTGAGCTGAAACCGAATGTCTTAAGGCTGATCCAGAGCCACTTTCATGGAAGCTCAAATGAGGACCCCTTTCAGCACCTAGAGGATCTCGACCGCATAACACGAACTGTGAAACCTAAGAACATTAGCCTTGACATTGTTCTAATCAAGATGTTTCCCTTCTCATTAAGAGACAAGGCTTCTCATTGGCTTAGAACCCTAGGTAGACCCATCACCACCTGGGAAGAACTGAGGCATGCATTTTTAAAGAAATTCTTCCCCATAGAAAGACCAATGCCCTCAGAAGAGCTATCACTACCTTTACACTCCAGGGTGGGGAACAATTTCATGAGGCGTGGGAAAGATTTAATGAACTTTTGAGGAAATTCCCACACCACGAAGTACCAAGGTGGCAATTGGCCCAGATCTTCTACCACGGTCTGGACAGCAACCTACGGAACTTCGTCGATGCCTCATGAGGGGGAAACTTCCTGAACAAAGACGAGGAGAGCGCGTTTGAGCTCTTTGAGTCTATGAGTGAGAATTCACTCAACAATGCCTCCATGAACCAGTTTAACAGGTCCAGTCAACCCCGTGGAGGGATTTATGAGGTGCAAGCAAATTCTAGAATGGTTGACATGGACATTATTGCCAAGAAATTAGATCGAGTGGAATTGGTGGACAAAAAGATTGATGAGCTACTGAACCAAACCAGGAACCCCTTGCATACTTTCTCCCTAGCAAAGGGAGCACATAATGTTGACCTGGTCCAGCCCTTCACCCAACTGAACCTGGAACAACCCCTGACCACGTTCCAGGGAGGGACCTTTGCTCCCTCAACCCTTGATTACTCTCTTCCCTCTCCATCAACATTGACTATCCTTAAAGATGTGCAAGCTGTCTAAGGTTATGCGAAACCAGACCCTTTCTCCAACACTTACAACACTGGCTGGCGTAACCACCCCAACTTTGGTTGGACAAACCAGAAACCACCACAATTCCAAACCAGCCCAGGCCAAACTAGCAGCCACACTTGCCCCCTATCAGCAAGGACCACCAGTTAGACCCCAATATAATCAAAATAGGGTAGCCCCTCCCCCACAAAACCAAATGGATACCCTAATAAAGATGATGGCTGACATGAACCAGAAACATCAGGAAGAAATAGCCTTGGTAAAGGGACAGTTAAGCCAACTCTTGGACTGCAAACAACAAGGATCCCTTCCTTCCCAACCACAACCGAACTTACAAAACATAATTAACAGTGGCCCCAATTCGCAAGTGTTCCAAAATAAGCCCGGGCAGGCTCACATGGTTCAGCCAACCTCGCAAACACCTCCTGGGTTTGGTGCTTCTTCGTCCTCGTCTTCTCAAGGATCAACCCATGGCCCCAATGCCTCTGTGAATGCGGTGACCTTGAGAAGCGGCACCAAAACCTAGGATCCCAAATGGCCTACTCTCCCCAAGACTTCACCTGCTAAAATACCTAACTCAGAAAAGGCACCAACCAAGGACCCAGAAATAGAACCAATCCACATTCAGACACCCTACCCTGAGGCCTTGGAAACAATCAAGAAAAAGAAGAATGTTGTGGAAACTGAGGAGCTGTTAGAAATCTTTAAGCAAGTACAGATCAATATTCCACTCCTTGAAGCCATCAAACACATCCCTGCTTATGCCAAGTTTTTAAAGGATGCCTGTACACCCAAGCGTAAGCCAAGACCTCAAGCACCTAGGAAGGTTGTGCTCTCTGAACAAGCAAGTTCTGTAATATTAAGCAACCTTCCACTCAAGCGAACTGACCTAGGAGCGCCCCTGATTTCCTGCAATATCGGGGACATGACATTTGATAGAGCGCTCCTGGACCTAGGTGCTTCTATCAATTTGATTCCAACGACCCTGTACCACCAATTTGGTTTTGGGGAGCTGACACCAACCCCTGTCACCATCCAGCTGGATGATAGATCAGTGAAAACCCCGAAGGGGGTTGTCGAGGACGTGATTGTACAGGTCAGGGACTTCTATTTCCCAGTTGACTTTTTGGTGCTCGACATGGAAGTCCCTGAAAAATTACAGAATGCACCCATAATTTTAGGTAGACCTTTCTTAGCTACGGCTAAGGCAAACTTTGATTACGACACGGGATGTATGGAAATCACCTTCGGGGATAGGAAAATGCAATTGGATATCTTCCGGGCGACAAAGTCTTTTTATTGCGATTGCATTGAGGAACATGATCCCGTGGAAACTCTAATCAAGGAATGCCTCACCCTCAGTTCTGTATCAGACCACCAAACCCGTAGTGACTGTTCTGACCCGTCACCATCATTACCCGTGAACCTCTGTAAGGCTGAGTACCATCACATGACACCATTTGAGGAGATCGATGTTGATCAACTCCCGCCCTTTCCCTTCCCATCGACTGTGGTTCCACTTGCAACTGAACTTAAACCATTGCCCGAGAATCTCAAGTACGTCTTCTTGGGACCTGACCAGACCTTCCCAGTGATTATTAATCCTCATCTAACCAAGGATCAGGAACTCAAGTTGACTGCGACCCTTTCAGAACATCGGGCCGCCATTAGTTGGACCATTTCGAATTTAAGAGGAATTAGCCCCACCTATTGCATCCATAAAATTTACCTAGAAGACGGGGCCCGACCTTCCCGCCAGATGCAGAGATGTTTAAACCTAAACATGTGGGAGGTCGTTAAAAAAGAAATTATCAAGTGGCTTGACGCCGACATCATCTACCCTATCTCCAATAGCCCTTAGATGAGCCCCACTCAAGTGGTTCCCAAGAAAGTTGGGCTCACTGTTGTCACCAATGATCGTGGCGAATCCATCCCCACCTGCACCACCACCGCATGGCGGGTGTGCATTGATTATAGGAAGATCAATGAAGCCACTAAGAAGGATCATTTCCCCTTGCCATTCATTGACCAAATCCTTGAAAGATTAGTAGGGCAGAAGTATTTTTGCTTCCTGGATGGATATTCAGGATATAACCAAGTCGCAATTGCTCCGGAAGATCAGGAAAAGACCACATTCACTTGCCCGTATGGCACGTTTGCATTCCGTCGAATGCCGTTCGGGTTATGCAACGCACCTGCGACCTTCCAGCGTTGCATGCTAGCCATTTTTTCAAAAATGGTGGGTGAATACTTAGAGGTCTTTATGGATGATTTCTCTATATTTGGGAATTCATTCGACCATTGTTTGAGCAACTTGGAGAAAATCCTGAAACGATGTATCGAGGTTAACCTGGTGTTAAGTTGGGAAAAGAGCCATTTTATGGTTCAAGACGGAATTGTCCTCGATCGCATCGTATCGCATAGGGGCATCGAGGTAGATCGAGCTAAGGTTGATTTAATTTCCAAACTTCCTCCACCTAGCTCAGTCTGACAGATTCGCTCCTTCCTAGGGCATGTTGGCTTCTACCAAAGGTTCATTAAAGACTTTTCCAAGCTTTCCAAACCCTTGATCGACCTTCTAGCCAACGATGCCATCTTCCACATGTCTTCTGATTGCATCCAGGCTTATCACACCCTCCAGGACTTAGTCTCCACCGCACCTGTACTTTAAACCCCAGACTGGTCCCAAGACTTTGAGATTATGTGTGATGCATCAGATTTTGCCATAGGCGCTGTCCTGGGACAAAGGCAAGACAAGAAGCCCGTGGTGATTTACTACGCGAGCAAAACGTTGGACGAGGCCCAACGTAATTATACTGTCACAGAGAAAGAGTTGCTCGCTGTAGTCTTTGGACCTAAAAAGTTCCAATCATACTTGCTGGGATCCCACATGACTATTTACACTGACCATTCAGCCATCCGACACCTATTGGCCAAAAAGGATGCAAAGCCCAGGCTCATCAGATGGATCCTGCTTTTGCAGGAATTTGACCTAGAAATCCGAGACAAGGCCGGATCGAAGAATGTGGTGGCTGACCACTTGTCTAGACTTCATCCAGACCACATTAGACCCTCCCTACCTCTATCTGACGCCTTCCCTGATAAACACATCCTGGCCATGCAAGATAAGAAAATGTCGTGGTATGCTGACTACGTCAACTACTTGGTTGTAGGACAAACCCCGCACAGTTGGCCCAGACAGCAACGGGACAGGTTCTTGGCTGAGGCCAAGCACTATTTATGGGATGATCCCATGCTGTTTCTCCTCTGTGCTGATCAGATCATCAGGCGGTATCCCCGAAGACGAAGTTCAGAGTGTGCTTTCCTTTTGTCATGACCAAGCGTGTGGCGGCCACTTCTCTGGAAAGAAAACAGTTGCAAAAGTTTTGCAGTCTGGATTTTACTGGCCGTCCCTATTTAAGGATGCACACATCTTTGCCAAGACTTGCTCACGCTGCCAAATGCTGGGGACCATGACCAAGAAAGATATGATGCCCCTTCAGGCCATTTTGATTGTCGAAATCTTCGACGTTTGGGGTATCGATTTTATGGGCCCCTTTCCGCCATCCAACAGCTTCGAGTACATCCTGGTCTCGGTTGATTATGTTTCCAAATGGATTGAAGCCGTCGCCACCCGCCGATGCGATCACAGGACTGTCATGGACTTTGTTAGGAAGAACATCTTTTCCTGGTTTGGAATACCCAAGGCCATGATCAGTGATGGTGGAAGCCATTTTATCAATTCCCAATTCCGTGCCCTACTTAGAAAATACGAGGTGAACCACCGCATTGCTACCCCGTATCATCCACAAACAAATGGGCAGGCTGAGGTCTCAAATAGACAAATCAAGAACATTTTACAGAAGACTGTGAGACCTGACAGGAAAGAGTAGTCCACACTACTTGATGATGCCCTGTGGGCGTATAGGACTACTTTCAAGACCCCGATAGGCATGTCACCTTATCGCCTGGTCTTTGGCAAAGCCTGCCATCTTCCTGTCGAATTGGAACACCAGGCTTACTGGGCTGTCAAGCAATGTAACATGGATCCCCAGTTAGCCGGTGCGCAGAGGACGCTCCAATTATCTGAGCTCGAAGAAATTCGTCGGGATGCCTTTGACAATAGTCGACTGTATAAGGAGAAAATAAAAGCCGTTCATGACCGACTCATTCATAGAAAAACCTTTGAGCCTAACCAGCAAGTTTGGCTATTTGACGCACGCCTAAAACTCTTCCCGGGGAAACTCAGGTCCAAATGGACTGGGCCATTTCAGGTGGTTAAGCCCTACTCTAATGGGGCAGTTGAAATCGCTGATTTTAACACTGGGCACACTTTTACAGTTAATGGTCAAAGATTGAAGCATTTCCTAGCCCAGGTTCCCCCAAAGGAAAGTGTCACCCTCATTGAGGGCTGACACGGAGCACCGCCCAACTGGAGGCGTTAAACTCAGCGCTTCCTGGGAGGCAACCCAAAGGATTCAGATTGACCCGGTAGTTTACGTTACTCAGGTACTATCTTTTTAAACCCTTATACATCCATGTACTTAGCAATGAGGACATTGTCCAACTTAAGCATGGGGGGGTGCTAAATTGCATAATCCTAAGCGCATTTAATCAGTCTGAATGAATAAATAAAAAATAATAATAATAAATTTACGAAGAAAAACTTAGGCATTAGAAACTTGTCAATAGTGGGAAATAATACAAAAAGAACTTAAACACTTAGACTTTTCAGACCTTCAGGCTTAATCAGCCCTGGTGTCCGTTAAAATATGGATTTAGCTTCGAATCCTTGCAACCTTAAGCTATTTTAATCCACCTACTAAATAAGGTGATAAGTATACGACTTATTAACTCACCCTCTAACTCAGAAAAACTTTGAGTCTAAACATCTGTACACATTTTTGCACAGACTCACTTCTCGGAGATTTTAACAGAAGTTCAGTAGCTAATGAACTCTCTAGGGTGGTATGGCTGGCAAGTTGTCGTGGGTAACAGCCCATTGGCAGGTTGTCCAGAACCCAGCTACAGGACATTTATTCTTCATTGCCTCTATGTACATTTGAGATCAGGGAAGCCACCTACGGAAAAAAAAGAGAGAAGAAAAGAAAATAAACCACACTTCACCGCACAAGTATGGCTGACAAGTGATCGTGGGTAATAGCCCATTGGTTGGTTGTCCAGAGCCCAGCTCAATAACTGCACAAAAAGACCAAAACACTTAAGGAAGAAGCGGGGAAGTAGTACAAGCCGGGGAGATATACAATGGAAAAATCCTTGTGTTGACCCCAATTAAAACAAACATAGGGAGAGAGCTACCAATCGAACAAATACACCTTCAGGCAAATTTATTTCCTTTTCCAGTCACCTAGAGGCGTAGAAACCCGAAGTCTGTCTCAATTACCCTTAAGTGTGTCTATCACAACATTCACACCAAGATGCTTAGCACTTAGCGTTTTGACCGAGTTTTGGGTGGGTTGGGTAGCCGTAAAACGTTACCAACCCACACTGAATTCTGAAAAAAATTCTAAAACTATATATATATACATATACATATGTATAGTTATATACATTAAAGCAAGGATTCGGGCGATTCGTATTTTGGCAGACACCCGGGGGCTGCTTAGTCTTTGTAGATTGAGATCTTCGTATATTTCCTCCTATTGACAAGTGACGAAGTGTCTAAGTAATTACTTCTTAAATTCTGAAAGGAAATAAAGGATAGAATAAACCTTGCTAGGGACTGGCAAGGAGTAAGCATGGGGGTATGATAACACTGCACAAGGAGGTGATAATTATGTTGAATATGGCCCATCTTAAGAATAAAAGGCACAACATAAGTAGAATGGGAGCATTACATGCATCATGTACCAAGATTGCTTATAAAACTATATTAATGGCCATTTGTGTAAGCATTTATCAAAGTAGGCCTCATATGAGCAATCGGACCCACGGATGGATTCAGAACGACGAACGGAGTCCAACGGACTCAAGATCGAGCAAATCCGACATCCAGAGCTCCTACAATGGGCCCAAGAAGTTCTGACCGTTGATTTGGAGATCAACGGCCCACATTGCGCCACGTCACCCCCGCTCCACCGCACGCCGCCTCTTCATCCAGCCGAGATCAGATCTCGGCCAATGATCTTCGATCGAACGGCCGAGATCCGTGTGCCTACCTGCAATCGCCACGACAAAGCGCGGGCGTGGCGCAACGGTGAGCGCGCACGCCTGCACGCATGCGATGCGGGTTTGAACCGCGTGGAGCGTGAAATTGAAGACGAAGGTTGCGCGCGGTGAAATTGGGCCACCCGATCAACAACGGGCGGCCGAGATTTCGCCACACAGTGCAGCCACAGCTCACGAGCTCCCACGCGTGCGCGCAAGCCGGGTGATGACGCCTGCACACACGCGCGCCCGAGGCACGATCCAAGCGCAGCCGAGAAGAGATCTCAGCCGTCCGATCACGCAGCGGCCGCGGATCTCACGAGAAGAAGAAACAGAGTGGGCGGCTGATCGACGGCTGGAGGGCTTCTCGAACGCTTTTGGGAGTGGTTTTAGCGACGCTCTGGACGTTGCTAAAGCCCCTTCTTCTGTTAGGAAGCCCTTAACCCTATTTAAACCCCCTCCAACCACTCATTCAAGGCATTCACTCCCCTTGCAACTACTCCACCCCTCTCTTAGCTAGCTTTAGGCCCTCTTGTAATCGCCGGCGACGACGAGCTCCCGACGGAGCCTCCTCCACCGCCGTGGCTGCCTCGTCGCTCTCCACCCTCTCTCTCTCTCTTTTAAGCTTTCCATTACTTTTGTTTGAAGCATGTATTTAATGTTGTAAGCTATGAACTACAAGTGCATGATTAATGAAGTTATTGTCCGTTCAATTGTCACTTTAATTTCCGTTCAAGTTGCATGATCAAACAAGGAACATTCTAACCCTAATCTCTCTCTCTCTCTATCACTCGCTTTTCAAAACAGCATCCTTTGCAAGCAAAACTCTGCACTTTCCGTGACAAGTGATAAGCAAAAATCCAATTTTCACGCCTCCCTGAGATCGACACTCGGACTCACCTCCGTTTACTTATTTTAAAATCAACGTTGCAAGTGCGACTATAACGACACTTCTTAACACACACGCACAGCAGCACGTCACTTCCTTCTCCGGTGAGGCTTTTGCGCTGGAAGGCTTGCCCTCCAAGCACAAGAGGCTCGGCAAGTGGCTATAAAAGGACCCTTGGTCCTTTGCGCATCTTCCAAGCTTGATTTGGCTGTCGATACCCTCTCAATTTCTTCCCTCCTCATCTCCAGTCAAAACGCCCGCAAGCTCCGGCGACCTCCCCTCCCTCCTCTCGTCGCTCTATCACCATACTAGTGGTAGGGTTAGCTTCGTCTCGTTCCTCCGTGTTGCGCCGCACCAATGCACGCCTCTTCGACCTCCTCCTCATCACTGTCATATCCACCTCAGGGCTATCTTCCCCGATGACAGCACATACACGCCATTCGTCTCCTCTGCCCCCCCTTCATTCCAATCACCACAGATAAGTTTCTCTCCTCCCATTCTTCATTTTTCCTCATTTTATTTCATAAATCACCCCTCGACTGCCACTGTCCACCTTCATCTTCCTCATCTTCGGCTAACCTCCGATGAGACGCATCCACCACTCCGCACCTCCACATGTCTCGCCACCAACCGCATCACCTTCGCCATCACCCACTGATCACTCTCCGCCCATCCACTGACTGCCACACACGCCCCACACTTCCACCTAACAAACCCACACGCACGGTTACAGTCCAACCTAGGCACGCACGCCTAGGCCGATCTGCGCTATATCGACCCCCGCCTCACCTTCGCCGTGATACAGCGAAGCTTTCCCTATTGTTTGACAAGGCCGCAAGGCCATCTTCGTGTTGTGCAGGATTGAGCCTCCATCCATCATTAACACATAAGCAAGCGTGCTTGCTTTAGAACTCCAGGTCGCACGCTTTAGGCTTGAGGGCTCCAAGCGACGCACGTTGAGTGTGCGAGTGAACTAGCCTGAGAGAGGACTTTACAAGGCTCACAGCTGCTCCAATTAGGTGGAGTTCTCTTCCTGCGGGCGCCAGCAGAAGCGGGTGGGACATTTAGTCCCACCTCATAAACTCAGGGGTAAGCTGTGACACTTAAATTGAATTTGTGCTCTTAGCTCATCGCCTCTAGTACACAGAGGTAAGGTCCCTCGCCCTCACTTGCTCATGCCTCATCCGCGACCCCTGCCCCCGCGGACCTGGCACCCAACCTGATTACCTAGACCTAGCACTCCTCGCGCATCATACCCACGCTGGTGCGCCTGGACCCGAGCATGCACCCAACCTGATTACCCGGCTCTGAGAAAGCATACCGAAGAGAGAAATAGAGAGAGAGATGCAAGGAGGGTAGGGGATAGGTTTTGCTTTGTGGTGCTATGCAGGAAAGAAGAAGAGGCTAAGGAAAGAAGACACGCAGCAAAGAAGTGAAGAAAGAAGGTAGTAGCTGAAGGTAAAGGCTGAAGAAGGAAGGACTTAGCAAGGAGAAAGAAGAAGAAGAAAGAAGAAGCACTGTAGCAGAGGAGCGACAGAGGAAGAGAAGAAGAAGAAGAAGGTAGCTGCTGAAGCAAAAGGAAGCCAAAGCCAAGCAAGGACTTTGCCGCAGAAGAAGAAAAAAGAAGAAAGAAGAGAAAGAAGAAAGAAGAAGAAGAAGCCAAAGAAGGCAAGGGCTGAAGAAAGAGAGAAGCAAGAGTGGCCAAGCAGAAGAAGATAAGGAAAGACAAAGAAGAAAGAAGGCAGAAGACGCATAACCGCAGAGAAAGAAAAAGAGAAAGAGAGAAAGAGAAGGCCAAAAATCACAAATCAAGCACTGTAGAAAAACTTTTTAAGATGTCTGATTTTTCATTAGACATCCAATATTTGAGCATTATTTCTACATTGACATTACTTCTCAATTTTGATTGAATTAGTTATTTCTTTTTATTAAATTGAGAGTTGTGCTCTTAAGTTTTTAAATACCCAATTGCTCCCTGTGTTCGACCTCAGATACCTTGGTTTTCAAGTTATAAATTCTTATTTGTTTTCACATCGATTTCAGCTATACTACAACGTGATATCTTTTAAAACACGATTTCGCCTCATAAACAAGTTGCAACAATAGCATAGCAGCAAGACAAAAACAACAGCTGCATTTGTGATCTCAGTAGCTATGTGATTCTGCTGCAGCTACTGAGACTCGATTTAGACTTTCCAAAATAAAATGAAACATCTTAAATTCCATTTCAAGGGATACTGCTGTGTCTGAATCTCAAATTCAGCAATCTTAATGCCAATTTCAGCCCAAGAACATCCAAGATCAGAATTAAAAAAGTCTGATCGAAGATCAAAATATCCAAATTAGGGAGTATTTCTCATCTAAAAATCTCTTTTCAATCATAAATGAAGATCTAAAAATCATCTTTATAAAATAGAATTTCAACTCCCCTTTTCAAAACCTTTCAAATCCATCCTTGTACATCTCAATCGAAACCTCCATTGTTAAATCATGAAATTGGTTATATGGATGGTAAAATGTCACCCCAATTGGGCTTTTGCTTTGGGTCTTATGGTGATTTCTCCACTTAATCTCCTTGAACACCATTGATGAGTGTTTAAGGTGACTTTGTGGATTGTTCAAGACCTGTTGGGTCCTTGTTCCATCTCAAATCAAGGAGACTAATTCTCCTTGATAGAACTCTCCAACATAGTGCTTAACTTAGATGTTTGCCCATCCATATAATCAAAACCAAATCCACAAAAACATTGGAATCCTTAAATACACCTAATCAAACCTATTCAATCTCAAAATGCTTGATTAAATCCGATAAAACCTCGAATAGATTTCATATCACTAATTTGAACAGTAAACACCATTTTAAACAAGATTGAGCAATTCGAGTTGGTGAATTAAGATTTGGGGGTCTTTGTGGAATTGCGAAATGGATGGGAGACCCCCCTAAAGTGATTTTTGGTGCTAATTTCAGATCTGAGAACCAAAGTTCTCAGGTCTAAAATTAGACCTTAATGTATGGGTGATCAGTGAAATCAAAATCGAGGGAATTAGAAAGCGATCAAATGGAATGTAAGGGGAGACCAATGGTGATGATGATGTGCATGAAGGTCTCTCTTATTTGAATTGGTCAGAGAGATGAGAATCAGATCTAAATTACTCTACTCCTAAGCTAATGTATACTACAATTTATATAGAAAGCAGTAAAACTACACTAAGAAAGCATTAAAAACCTAACTAATCAGAGGAAGGGGACTCTCCTGGATCCAAAGTTGGCAGCTAAGGAGGACGAAAGGGAAGGAGACGTCCAGCGGATGAAGGTGACTCTCATGGGCCAGCAGCCAGTGGCTAAAGGCGATGAAATGAGGGAGAAAGTAGTCCCTGTCACAGACCACTGAAGAAGGAGGGAGCTGCTGGAGGGGTAGACGAAGGGATCACTCAAGGAGGGGGGAGCGATGGCGTGCACACGATCAGGGGAGGGGCTTAAGTAGAGTGATTAGTGATTACACTCACCGCATTGGTGAGATTAGGCGATTAGGGCATGGGCGGCTAGGATGAGAGGAGAAGGCGCGTGAAGTATTCAAATCAAATCGCGGCTGCAAGATCAGATCTGGGGGTAGAGGTGAAGCTATGAAAGGAGTTGCGCGAAGCTTCAATTTCAGATCAAGCACAGATCAAGGAGATGGAAGGAGTGAACGGACTAGATCGGCTATGTTCTTGCGATGAACCGTGCACCAAGAGGTGCACCATTCACACAAGTTCTATTGGTGGAATTGCAGACAAAGCCCCTCAAGTGAAACGAGAGGAAAATAACAGTAGGGCCCATAAGTGGTGAAAAATCATTACAAAGCTGTCCTTGAAGTGCTACAAATGGGTCCTTACGATCTACAAATAAATCCCTGGAGGTTTTAGAGTGAATAAAAGGTGATGAATGAAGGACCTAACTGTGAATCTCTAATTGCAAGGCCCTAATGATGTCCAAATGCAATCAAGTTTTTATGGAAGCTTAATTGAACATTTAGGAAGTTAATTACACTTTTGATTGGAACTTTTGAACTCATTTGTGTGTTCAATTTACAATTGGATCACCATTTTACATTTATTAATAGAATATCTCAATAAATGACCTAATTATGCATTTTTAGCATAGATTTGGTGTTAAGGTTTGGTGGGTAGTTAAGGGATCCTAAGGTGGAGGTTTAATGGTGCTAAGTATGGGGGTGCATAGGTGGTGGTTATGTGGTGGAAGGGCACCTAAAGGTGGCACCAAAAATGAAGAGAACCCTCCATTTTGGCACCTCCAAGGAGGGTTCTAGAAGGAGGGGTTAGGTGTAAGGTAGGGATGGCTTTATGAGGTAGGTGTAGGGTTGGATTTTAGGGGGTTTTGGAGGGAAAAAGTTGGTGCCAAGATGGGGTGGTTGTAGGCTTGTTAGTGCTAACATTATAGTGCCCTTTGGAGGTGGTGGTGGTGGTGTGAAGGGTTGTGGTTGACATGGCACCAAGATGAGATGGAAGTAGGGGTAGCTTAGGTGGAGCTTAGGTAGGTCTATTCGGTGGAGCTAGTTAGGTAGGGTTTAGGCTTAGGTTTTGGTGGCCAAGGAGGTGACTAGCTAACTAAGCTAGCTAAGCTAGCTAAGCTAGCTTAGTGTTCGTCGCGCTAAATCGATATTTAAGAGTATTGTGTTGTAGTATAGCCGAAAAAGCTTTCAAAACTGATATAATTTTATTACTCGAAAAGATTTCCGAGGTCGAACACAGGGAGTAAATTGGTATTTAAAAATCAAGATCACAATTTAAACTGAAAGAAATTGCAATAATAGCAGTATCAGAGTGCAAAAATATGGGAGTAAAATGGTGATGTAGATCACCAAATACTCCTACAATATCACCAAATGATTCAATGTAAATAATGCAATGGAGGCTAGAATCTGTCGTCTGATTCCTTAATTGGACTACTTAAAGTGATTTCTTCTTTTCTTTCTCTTCTCTGTCTTCTCTTTCCTTCTTCTTGTTCTTTGGCTTCTAACTTCCTTTTCTCTTCACGATTCTTCTCTATCTCTTCTTCTTTCTGCCCTTGCCTTTCTTCTACCTTAGCTTCTCCTTCTCCTTCCTTCTTCTTTTGGCCTCCTCTTCAGTTCCTACCTTTGCCTTTCGTCTGCCTTGGCTTTGCCTTCTTCTTCAACCTTCTCCCTTCTTCTCTTTCTCTTTAGCTTTCTTTCCTCTTCCTTCTGGTTGTGGCTAAGTGTTGGCCTGAAGAACTTGTAGCAAAACCTACCCCTACCTGCGCACAACTCTCCTCTCTTTTCTCTCTTAGGATACGCTCTCCTAGAGCCACACAGATAGTCGGGTAATCGGGTCGAATGCGTACCCAGGATCAGGCCCATCGACGTGCAGTAGTGGACAAGGTGTGCAGTTGGGTCGGGTCAGGCCAGGTCCGCAGGGCGTGAGCGTGGACGAGACCGGGTCAGGTGAGCGGGACCTCACTCTGTGGATCTAACGCGATAAAACTATTCCACTTTTTCCTCTTATGCAAGTGCGGACGCGCCTTCACTTCCGAGGTGGGACTAAATGTCTTGCCCTTTCCTTGCGTGTGCCTGCAGAGATGGCCTTCATGATTGCAGCGGCAATAGAGGTCTTCGAATCTAATTGAGGGCCTGAGTGTATGCGCGAGGGGCTTCTGCACACCTGGGACAGCTACACCTGGGCTTGGCATACCTGGAGCTGCAGTAAGCTTGCTTCAAGCTCGCCCATCAATGGTGGAGTGACGAACCTGAAAACACAAGATTGGCCTCACAGCCATGTCAAAATGTTCAAAGAGGGTTGTCGGAGAACAGCGATGATGCTGGGGACATTGGCATGCCTCGACAGTGCTTGTGCGTGTGTGCCTAGGGCACATTGTGTGAGAAGGTGTGGGTGTGTTTGAGGTGCGTGAGTGAGTGGTGCGATGAGTGGAGTGAGGGGAAAGGATCAGTGAAGTGTAGGGAAGCTTATGGGCTTGTCAGCGAGGGTTGGGATGGCCTGTGGAGGTGGAGCGGCCTCACCAGAGTTTGTGGTTGGAGATGGAAGGGATGGTAGGTGACGGAGGTCGGCAATGGTTGGTTTTGAGGAATAAAGGTTGGAGAAGAATGTAGAGGGGAGAGGGAGCTTACCTGGGAGGTGAAGAGACGACGAGGGCGAGCGGAGGCGTCTGGTTTGGTGTGGCCGATGCCGGAGACGAAGAGTGGTCCGGTGAGTGGAGATCGGCGAGGATGAAGAGAGGGAGACGGTTGCGGGTACGGCGAGGCAGGGACGAAGTCAAGGAGGAAGAATTCGCCACAGGTATGGCGGTCGAACGACGAAGAGGAGAAAGGGAGGTCACCGGACATCGAGGAACCTACGGCCGTGAGGAGAAGGGAAGAATCAGGGGTGTTCGTGACCAAATTTGAGCGTCGAGTCATCGGAGGGGTCTGGGCTCTTTTAAATAGTGCTCTGAAGGTCGATTAGGGCTTGGGAAGCAAGCTTCCCAAGCAAGAAAAGCTTGCCGGAGTTGGAAGCCGTTGAGATATCCATATCTCTCATGCGTTCGCATGAGAGTTTGGGAAAGAATCAGGGATCAAAGATGGGTTTAGATTGGAGGGATTTTCTTAAAGAATCTCCCTTTCAATTTTGGAGGAGATCCTCTAAGCAATCAGGGAGAACTCTCCTTCCAAAGCTCACCGGAGTAGGATTCCTCCGCTATAATGGCAGAGGGACCTAATTGCAAAAATGATGAAGAAGCTAGGGGCTGTTTGTAAGGGTTTTTGAAAGATAGGGGTACAAATATAATTAGGCTGGACCTTTTTGCAAACTAGGTCAAGGCAAACTCAACTTGGGTCCAAATTTTGGTACAAACCTAATTTGGACCTAAGGAATCCAATGGTGAAGTTGGATTCTGGGTTTGACCACGTTTGACTCATTTAGGGCAAATATCTCTCTGAGACCCCATTCTAGGTCAAGTTGGGTTCCAATGGCCAAATTGAAGGTACTAAACCCTAAAAGATATTTTTATATTATTTTTAGAGGATTTAAGTGAATTTTATCTTGACTAGAACCTTGGTTAATCAAGTGGGTCTATTTTAGGGTTTCAAGAAGTCATTTAACTCACAAAACTCACACAAATCCTTTTCTATCTAATCCAACCCACTTATTACCTTATTAAGATCATTTGACCTTTGTTTATCCCTTGAGAAAACCTGTTGTTGTATTGCATTGGTAAAATTACAGTTTTAACCCTAGTTTCTTGTTTCACTCTCAGAAAGGTTATGTAGTGAATTAGGACCTTCAGTTGGTTATGTAGGAGCTTTTATTCTCTTCATTGGGTAAAAATGAGTTAGTTAGGGCTCATGATGGTATTCCCATCACTTAGCTAGTAGGTGAGTAGTGGAGAGAGGTGCTTAAGTGGGAAATCGATGTTTTAAAATACTTCGTCATGGTATAGGTCAAAATCACGCGAAAACAAATATAATTTATACTCGAATTTAAAGTTCGAGGTTGAATACAGAGTGCAAGTATTGCATTCACGTGCTAATCTCAGTCAAAATATAAATGAGCATAGGAAATTGAGCAAAATATAGATTTTCAGTGAATAAAACCTATCACATTAAATATTCAATGAAGATAATATATCTAGAGACAAAAAGTAATGAGAAGCCCAAAAAATGGTGATTTAGATCATCAAACAAGCCCTCTAATCATGCATCACAAATATCTCAAATAAATCAAATCATCCAATAATAATTAGACGTCTGACTTTTACATTAGACGACTTAAATGAAGCTTTGCTACAGTACTCTGATTTTCTTCTCATCTGCTTTGGCTCTTCTACCTTCTTCTTCTTCTCTTCTTTTAAGCACTCACGGCTAAGTGGTGGGCTTTCTTCTTTGAAGCAAAACCCTCCCTCCCCCACTCTCTCTTTCCTTCCTTCTCTTCTCTCTGATGTAGGTTTAACGAGTAATCGGGTATGCGGTAACCCGGGTCCAGGGCTGCGGGGGTGGATCACAACCGAGGAGTGAGAGGGTTAAGTTTAAGCGGGTATGCAGGTATGGTGCTGGGGACCTCACCCCCGATGTGCTTAAGGCGATAAGCCCTCAGCAAGAATTCAACTTATGCGTGCTCTACCCCTTATCCATACACAATGTGGCACTAAAGGCAATGCCTTTTCTTCGCGAAACCGCAGGAAGTGCAGTAGTTGATTGCGAGCTGGTCGAATCTGTTTTGTGCTCAATTGAAGATGCAGCTCTACTCTTAGGATGTGTCTACGTCGATTGCAAGTGGAATTAGCAGTGGTGATGGCCGGAGGAAGTGTGACGGCATCGGAGATGTCGAAGGCAACGGTGGAGGTAGTGAAGACCTAAAAACACACATACCGCCTTTAGACCCAATTAAAATATTTAAGGAGCATCGCCATGATGAAGAGAGTGATAGAGGTGATGGTGAATTATTTCGCGGTGTTCAGCGGCCAAAGGACATCGGAGATGATGGACTGAGAAGGAGGTGTTTGGTGGAGGTTTAGGATGGGTGGAATGCAAAATAAGTATAGGGGTTTTGGTGGGTGTGAGCTGGCAAAGCGAATGGGAGTTTTGTTGGGGCAAATGATGGCATGTAGCGAGCTCTTGGCCTCATCGAAGCTCAACCGGAGCGAAGGAAGATGGAGGGGGAGGCGCGTGGTTCGCAGTCGGAATTAGAGTCTAAGGAGGAGAATTTGAAGTAGAGAGGAAGGCGGAGCTAAAGGACCTAATTTAGCAGACGAAGGAGGCAGGGTGGCGTCGGCTGTGGTTGGCAGGCGTCGAGGACGAAGCTTGCTTCGGTGAGCTGAACGGCAGGTAGGAAAGGGAGAGGACACCCTCGCTGTGGTTGGCGAGATGCAGATGAATGCAAGGAAAAGGTTGGATGGGCCAATTTGGCCATTGGTCATCCGTAGGAAGATGGGGAAGGAGGCCACCAGAGCTAAGGTGGAGTTTGGCTGGAGATGGAGGAAGAAGGGGTATTTGGCCTCAAAACCTTGCTAAGGAAGTAAGGCATGCCTCAGGGAGTCTTTTATAGGGCTTAGGATGGAGTTCCAAGCTTGAAAACTCTGACCTTCTTGTGCATGTATGATACATGTGGTTTCAAAGAGTTCGCATGAGGAATCTAGAGGGTTTTAGGATCTATGAATGGTCTCATTTGGAAGGGAATTCCTCAAAGAATCTCCCTTTCAATTTTAGGAGTGTTTGATTTAGAATCGAGCGAGAAATCCTCGCTCGAATCTCGACAACGAAGTTTTGACCTTCCAAAAATGGTGTGGGGACCTATTTGAAAAGAAAGATGATAAAATTAGGAACCCATTTGCAATTATTTCAAAAGTTAAGGGGCATATGTGTGAGAGAAAAGAGTTAGAAAGGACTGATAGGTGATCTTTGATTGGGTCCAAATTTTGGTACAAACCTAATTTGGACCCAAGGAATCTGATGGTGAAGTCGAATTTAGGTTTTGACCAAGTTTGAATAGGTAATTTGCATAGAAGCCTAAATTAGGGTAACCGTCTATCTGAGACTATTTTAGGTCAAAAAGGGTTCCAATGGTCAAATCAAGGATACCAAACCTTAGAGAATATTTTTCTATGATTTTTAGAAGGTTTAGGTGAATTTTATCCTGACCAGAATCTCAGTGAATTAAGCGGATCTATTTTTAGGATTTCAGATGTCATTTAATTCTCAAAATGTGTGAAAACCAATTTCTGTCTGCATGAACCCACTTATTAGGTATTTATGACCATTTGACCTTCAATCAAACCTTGGGAAACCCCGTGATTGTTATGTAATTAAGACATTCTGTTAAAACTACAGATTTACCCCTGTTTTAATGCATTTCTCTCAGAAAGGATATGCAATGAATTACAACTTTTTGGTGGTTATGTAGGAGCATTTATCAATGGATTAAGACTAAATAAAGCTAGATATTACTGATGATGACGTTATCATCATACCCCCATACCTAACTTTTATTAGTCCCTTAGCAAAATCTTATGAAATTAACTCAAATTCTAGACCATGCCTTGATGTTCAAAGTCCTGATTCTTTCTTCTTTTTAGAAATTAGGTTAGAATGTTAAAATAGGCCTAGAGGTACTCAAGTACCAACCAAGATCCAAACCTGACCAGCTTTAGTCTCAGTCTGTTGCGAAGGTTTCTAAGGTCCACAGAAACTATCTAAAGGTTTGTTGAACCTAGCAGTTAAAGCACCTATGCTTGAAACAAGGTTGGTCCTGGTTCGGTTTGCAGTGCACTTTTGTAAGAGGGATAAAAGAATTCTTTTCATTTTTGGAGAGCTTTCTCTCTCTTTTTCTTGATTATTTCTAGCTTCGAATTGGCTCAAAAACACAGTCTGTATCAGATTCCTTGTTCCCACCACCAATCCTCGTATGGTCCCTAGCTATCGATGCTTTGAGATAGCATCGCCCATGGCAACCCCCAGAACCATGGCTTTCGACACTTCGAGATAGTGCCACCTGATGAGAGCCTCATCATGAGCCATAACTAGCTCATTTTGACACAATAAAGAAGATAAAAGCTCCTACATAACCTAGAAGAAGGCCTAACTGAAGAAACAAGTGCTCTAAGAAGAAAACATGAAATAAAGGTTAAAACTGCAATTTTACCATTGCAGTAGATAAACGGGATTTCTCAGAGGCAAAACATAGGTCAAATGGTCTAAATGAGATAAAAAGTGGGTTGAGTCAATCAGAAATGGGTTCATGTGCAATCTAAGAACTAAAAGACACTTGGTAACCCTAAAACAGACCCGCTTAAATTAACAAGGTTCCGGTTAGAACAAAAAGCAAGTAAACCCTCTACAAATCATGGAAAACCATACTCTAGGGTTTAGAACACTTAATTTGGCCTTTGGAACCTAGTTTGACCTAGATTAGGGTCCTAGCTCTTCAATTAACCTAATTTGGGTTTTTACGCAAAATATCCAGTCAAACGAGGTCAAACCTGAAATCTAACTTCTCTATTGGTTTCCTTAGGTCCAAATTAGGTTTATACCAAAATTTGGACCTAAGGAGAGGTCATCTTGACCTACTTTGCAAGTTAGTACACCCAAATCACAAAGAGGTCCCTATCTTTTGAATATCCTTGCAGAGAGCCCCCTAGGTTCCTCGCCTTCTTTGCAAACCGGTCCTGCCGCCATTGCTAGGGCAGAACCGAACTCCGGCGAGGTTCGGAGAGGGATTGCTCTCTAATCCCTCAGAGATTCCCTCCCAGAAATGGAAGGAGGATTCTCTGAGGAATTCCCTTCCTCATAAAGTCAATCACAATCGTTGGTGTGAACCCAATCTCTCGTGCGAACGCACGAGAGATTTGGGTATCCTAACTCCTTTCCATCTCCGGCGACCAACCTCAGGCAATTACGTGCCCTTCACGCCCTGCACACCAAGTCCAGCACCTATAAAACACCCCTCGGACCCGGCCACTCATCTTGAGCTTGATTTGGCCGAGTTTCCCCCTTCAATTCCTCTCCTCCTGCTCGGTCAAATACCCCAGCTAGCTCCGGCGAGCCTCCCTCCCCTCCCTCTTCGCTCTGCCACAAAACCAGTGGCAGAGTTAGCTTCCTGACCTCCCTCCGCGTCGCGCAGTACCAGCGCACGCCGCCTCAGCCCCGTCGTCGCCGCCGTTCTCCCCCACTGGGCGTCATCTTCTCCGGTGACAGCAAGTACTGCTGTCCGCCTTCTGTCCCCTTTCGTCCTTACAATTAGGTTAGAACTCCTCTCCATCCTATCCTCTCTCTTTTCCCCCTGTTATCTCATCTGATTACCCCTCGACCGACGCTGACCACCCTCATCTTCCACATCACCGACCGAACTCCGGCGAGCCGCCCACACCACTCCGCCACTCCACACGGCTCGCCAACCACCTCGTGAGCTCCGCCTCACCACCAGGAACTCGCTCCACCCCACAACTGCCACTCCAGACCTCCATAATCACCCCCCGAACAACCCACCGTCTCCGGCCACAGGTTGACCTAGGCGGGCACGCCTAGGCCGACAGGCAACCTGCAGCATCACCCACCGCCTTCGCCGTGCTACGGCGAAGGTTTCCAGCCATTCTAATTGGGCCAATAGGCCGTTCTGTGGAAGTTCAGGTAAACGCTCCGGCCGCCATTAACAGTCGAAGCAGCAGGAAGCTTGGAGCAGCAGCAGGCGTCAGGCTTCCCAGGCGGCAGGTGCAGCAGACTCTCGCAAGAGTTGCGAGGTGACTGAGTTCAGCAAGGATCAGCAGCAGGGCCTTCAGCGTGGGCAATTGCACACGAGAGTCTGCGGGCGCACGCAAAGGAAGGGCGGAAAGTTTAGTCCCACATCGTGGAATCTCAAGGCACAGGTATGGTATAAAGCTTTTTTGTGATATACGTTTACTGCCTCGAAAGCACAGGGGTGAGGTCCCTCACTGACCCCACCCGCCTCGTCCGCGGCCTGACCACGCGGACCTGGCGGATCCGACCCGACCTAGACCTACGCACTCCTCGCGCATCACACACCTGCAGGTGCGCCTGGTCCCGGGTACGATCCGACCCGCTTGAGACTGTGGCTCTGGGAGAGCGGTTAGAGTGAATTGCTTGAGAGAGAGACACGCGCGGGTAGAGGGAGAAGGGTTAGGTTTTGTTCCCCTGTGCAGGCAGGCTGATTGCAGGAGAAGGACGTGGCCGCTGCAGAAGAAAGGAGAAGCAAGACAACGAAGAAGGAAGAAAGCAAGACAGAAGAAGAAGAAAGAAAGAAGTCTTCGCAGGCGAAGGAGGAAAACAGAAAGGTTAGAGGTCTTCGCAGGAGAAGAAGAAGAAGGACAAGGGAAGATTGCAAAGAGATCTGAAAGGCAAAGCAGAAGAAGAAAAAGAGAAAGAAAGATCACATTTAAGACGTCTGATACATAAATCAGACGTCTAATTCTATTTTTTTTACATCTTTCTTAAAAACTCTTTGAATCAATTATATTTGCATTTAACAGTTGTATTCTTGGGTTTTACAAAGTACTGAGTTTGCTCCCTGTGTTCGACCTCGGATACTCCGGTCTTCGAGTAATAAAAACTTTATATTTGTTCGAACGTTTTGTCGGTTATACTACAACATAATACGCTTTAAATCCGCACGAAACGTTGAAAAACATTTTGGCGCCGTTGCCGGGGAGCAACGGGCACTTGTAAAGCTTTTGAGTACAACTTTTCTATTTAATATCTGACTTAACTTCTCTTTTGTTGTGTTCAAACAGGGAAAGCAAAACAGAAAGGAAAGAATAGCAACTGCACAACAGACTGGAGCAGGTAATCTCCATAAGCCCTCCCCCTTAACCCTCTCACAATCCAAAAAAAAAAAAAAAAAAAAAGGGGGAGAAGTCAACTTAGGGCTACCTGTCTTATATTTAGTAACTCATCAAGTTGCCTGATTTTCATTTCAACATATTTTTGTCTGTCATCCAACTAAGGCAACTAGGGCTAAAACTTTCTTGATTGAGCCCTAGGTGCTAAATTCTAAGGCAACTAAATTGGACCCATTAGAGCCAAGTTAGGATTGCAAAGCTAGGGTTTTTAGAGACACATCTTCTCTAAAATAAAGAAATAAACTTTCCAAAAAGAAGTGTGCCTAAACCGTGTTTGAAAATATTTATAAGAGGAACCCTAAGCAAATCAGGCTGATAATTCATTTGAATCATAAAAGGAAGGACCTAAAAGCTCTCAAAGGTGAAGTTGATCCCTCGGGTCAACCAACCTTAATATTAGGTCACTTTTTGCACTCAAAATACTTAAAAGTTCAAGTGGAACATTAAGCACCTTGATCTTAAAATAAAAAAAGGTAGACTTAAGAGGTCAAGATCCCCATTCTGGTCTACCTGGAACCGCAGTGACAAGAGAGGTCGGGTGGGGGAAACCCTGTAACCCGTAGGGACGCTCTACCGTGTAGGGGTCTTTGCGGGACTCTCCCTCTCTGGCTGCCCAGGTATTTCTCAGGTGGACGATCTTCTGATCCAGGGGTCCATCTGCCCCGAACCTCTATAGTCACCCAACAATTCTTGGGTGTCTTGATTGGGTCCAGTACCTTCTAATCTCATCACATCTTCCGGTGCATGTTTGGTAGGAGGTCCTTGAGACCACCTTTAAGACCTCCTCTAGATATTCATTCTCGCCGAGGCCAAGCCTCGACGCCCTTGTTTGTGCAGCAACCCCACCACATAAATCTTTCATCTGATTCAGACCCTGATTCTCCTCCTTCTCCCATCATGGCACAACCCATTGAAGATGAGAATAACCTTGAACACCAACTTCAACGCTTGAACGATCTCTTTCAGAACTTTGTAAACCCACCACAGCGACCTATGATGCGAGATCACTATAATCCCGCTGCGGTGGCAATTGAACCCCGAGTACGAATCCCAATTGGAGGACCCGATTCGGATCTAAAGCCCAATATGATTCATGCCATACCAAAGTTCCATGGGCTTAACTCTGAGGATCCATTCCAACACATTAAACAACTCAAGCATCTGGCCCAGACTTTCGGGTCAGATGTACAAAACCGGGATATCCTACTCATGAAAATGTTTTCGTTCTCCCTCTTGGACAAGGCCGCGCACTGGTATCAGACTCAGACCCGCCCGATCAACACTTGGGAGGAATTACAGTCCGAATTTTTGAAAAAATTCTTCCCTGTTGGCCGGACGAATGCCTTGCGCCACCAGATCACTCATTTCACTCAACAACAGGGAGAACCTCTTCACGAAGCTTGGGATCGATTCCTAGATCTCATGCGAAAATGTCCCCATCACGGAGTCCCTAAGTGGGAACAAGTCCAGTCTTTTTACCAGGGACTCCGTGAGGATATTCGTCTAATCGTCAATGCAACATGTGGAGGAAACATCATGGGCCAACACGAGGACACGGTGTGGGAGATTCTCGAAAACATGTGCGAGAACTCCATAAACAATGACTCCTTGGGCTTATTCGACAGGACGAATGCCCGCGCATCGACGAATCTAAGAGGGACACATGAGACGCAGGACCTGTCCACTTCTGTTGACCTGGAATTGATGGCCAGTCGGTTGGACAAGGTCTCTATCATAGAAAAGAAGGTGGACGAGCTAACTCGACATTTGCAGCAAGCCACCTCTGCACAAAACTCTTTTGCACGACCTCCTCTGGCAAGGGAAACAGTGCAAAACATCTATCACCAACCTGCCAAGGGGATGGGCCCCTATCCACCCCCGTCTACCTCCCAGACCGGAGTGACCTCCGATCCCGTCTACTCGAGTTGGGGGAACTCTGAACCCTCGTATTCTGACTTTCCTGAGGTTTCTCAGAACTGCGAGGACCTCAACGCCATCCAGAACGACCCATACTCCAATACCTACAACCCTGGATGGCGAAATCATCCTAACTTTCAGTGGGCGGGAAACTCTCAAAAACCACCATATCAACCCCGCCCACAAGCTCCTCGTCCATATCAGCCGCCTCAGCCTCGGCCCAATCCCACCTACCAATCTGGGCAAAATCAGGATCAACTGACTCTTATCCTTCAAACGCTGGCTGACATTCAAAAAACGAATGCGGCAATGCAAAAACAGCACAAGGACGAGATCACAGAGGTTCGCAACCAACTGGCCCAGATGGCAAATTCTCGCCAACCTGGCACCCTTCCTTCGCAACCTCTGCCCAACCCAAATAATGTGCCGACCCAGAGGCGCATTATGAATCCAAATCCAGGCCACGCACATTTGATTTATCAGGCCCCTGCTACTCCATCACCAGACAGGATGGAGGCTTCTACATCTTATGCAGAATTTCAGCAGCAGCCACCTCTCCTACCTAACCCAAACCAAAGTCAGGCTGGATTAAACTCTGTAACAACACGTAGTGGTAAAACAACACAAGACCCACATTATCTGAACCACTCCAAGCCTGATAATCGCCAAGACCCTAGGGTAGTCATCCAAGATACTACTGTCCCAGATCAAGAACCTGGACCTATCCTAGAGGAACCAGCTAGGATCCCATTTCCTGAGGCCTTGACCAAAGGAAAAAGGACAACCAAACCTGTGGCTCCTGAGGAGGATCTGGTCAAGCTCTTTGAACAGGTCCAGATAAACATCCCGTTGATGGATGCAATCCGCCACATACCGGCTTACGCAAGATTCTTGAAAGACATATGTACACCTAAACGTAAGCCGCGAACCAAGGATGGGAATCCGATTGTACTGTCAGAGCAAGCCAGCTCTGTCATCCTGAGCAAACTCCCACCCAAGGCTAAAGACCCAGGAACCCCCTTGATTTCTTGTAAAATTGGTGAAACCCAACTTGATAGAGCCTTACTAGACCTAGGTGCCTCCATAAATTTAATACCTACATCCCTCCTTGACCACCTTGAAGAATCTGAACTTAAACCCACTGAGGTGACATTGCAGTTAGCTGATCGATCCATCAAGTCACCCAAAGGTATACTCGAGGATGTCATTGTTAGGGTACGAGATTTTTATTTCCCAGTGGACTTCATAGTACTGGACATGGATGCACCTAAGAACTCAAGGGACACACCAATCATATTAGGGAGACCCTTTCTGGCCACTGCTAGGGCCAATATAAACTGCGAAGAGGGCCAGATAGAATTAAAATTTGGGAATCAAAATCTGAAGATTGACATTTTCAAAGCCCAACAAGGGATTAATTGCGGGGTTATAGAGGAAATTTGTGATGTCAAAGCCGTGGTTGATGAATTGCACATAGAGGACAACCTGATTATTCCTGATCAACCACTAGAAAGTCAAAAACCGCTAACAGAGGAGTGCGAACACAATTTAGACACACCTATGACTCCTACCATTGCTCCCGATACAAACCCTGAACTACCCGCTGCTGCTGACAATCCTGTTATGGAACTCAAGCCCCTTCCTGAACATCTAAAATATGTCTTTTTGGATTCAAATCAAACGTTTCCTGTGATTATCAATTCTCGACTCACACCTGACCAGGAACTCCGTTTGATTTCTGTTCTCCAGCAACATCGTAGAGCCATTGGATGGACTCTAGATGATTTGACTGGTATAAGCCCTTCATACTGCACGCATCGAATCTATACAGAAGAAGGCTCACGACCTTCAAGAGAAATGCAAAGGCGACTAAACCCTAACCTACAGGAGGTCGTGAAAAAGGAGATCATTAAGTGGTTAGATGCAGGGATCATCTACCCGATCTCCGACAGTCGTTGGGTGAGTCCAACACAAGTGGTACCTAAGAAGGCAGGACTTACCATCATCACGACAGAAATCGGGGAAGTCATTCCTACCCGAATAGCTAATTCGTGGAGAGTCTGCATTGATTACAGAAGACTAAATTCCTCCACGAAGAAGGATCATTTCCCACTACCTTTTATTGATCAGATCCTCGAGAAACTAGCGGGAAATAGATTCTTCTGCTTTCTTGACGGGTACTCCGGTTACAATCAGGTGGCAATCCATCCAGAGGACCAAGAAAAGACCACATTCACCTGCCCCTTCGGGACGTACGCGTTTCGAAGGATGCCATTCGGTCTCTGCAATGCACCTGCAACTTTTCAGCGGTGCATGCTTGCCATATTCTCAGATATGGTAGGTGACTATCTGGAAGTCTTCATGGATGACTTTTCAGTTTTTGGACAATCATTTGACGATTGCCTCCAACACTTGGTCCATATACTCAGGCGGTGCATCGAGGTGAATTTGGTTCTTTCCTGGGAAAAGAGCCATTTCATGGTGCCTGAGGGAATTGTCCTGGGACATTTAATCTCAGAGAAAGGCATCCAAGTGGATCGAGCTAAGGTTAACCTGATTTCCAAGCTCCCTATGCCTAGCTCGATTAAGGACATCCGATCTTTTTTGGGGCACGTCGGTTTCTACCGTCGATTCATCCCTGATTTCTCCAAAATCGCGCGCCCCCTGACCAATCTGCTTTCCAAGGATGTGCCTTTCGGAATTTCCAAGGAATGCACTCAAGCATTTGAGATCTTACGTGACCGAGTCACCCAAGCCCCAATCCTACAGTCCCCTGATTGGTCTCAACCCTTTGAGATCATGTGCGATGCATCTGACTTCGCTGTAGGAGCGGTTTTGGGGCAGAAAATTGATGGGAAACCTGTGGTCATTTACTACGCCAGCAAAACACTGGATGAGGCTCAGCGTAACTATACGGTTACTGAGAAAGAGCTGCTGGCCGTAGTATTTGCCCTGGAAAAATTCAGATCATACCTTCTGGGTTCCCGTGTTATCATATACTCGGATCACACAGCTGTGAGGCATCTCCTAGCCAAGAAGGACGCGAAACCTCGATTAATCCGCTGGATCTTGCTGTTGCAAGAATTTGACATCGAGATTCGCGACAAGGCGGGAAAGCACAATGTGGTAGCTGATCATTTATCCCGCCTTCCTCCTGAAATTATTGATCCGTCCGGACCTATTACAGAACATTTTCCTGATGAGCACCTCCTGACTATCAGTACAAGTCTTCCATGGTTCGCCGATATTGTTAATTACCTGGCATCACATCAGATTCCGCCCGATTGGTCGAAGGCCAAAAAGGACAAATTGCGTTCTGATGCCAAGTATTACCTATGGGAAGACCCGTATCTCTTCCGCATTGGTGCTGATCAGATAATCCGACGATGCGTCACGGAAGTGGAAATCAAAGACATACTCTCATTTTGCCATGACCAGGCATGCGGTGGACATTTTTCGGGACATAAAACCGCATCGAAAGTCCTCCAGTGTGGTTTCTACTGGCCCACAATTTTCAAAGATGCATACAATCACTGTAAGGCATGTTCCCGTTGCCAGACTCTAGGCAACATGAGCCATAGAGACATGATGCCTCTACAGCCGATCTTGGTATGCGAAATTTTTGATATTTGGGGGATTGATTTCATGGGACCCTTTCCTACCTCGGATGGCTTCGAATACATTTTACTCGCAGTTGATTATGTTTCCAAATGGATAGAAGCCATTCCGACTCGAACCAACAATCATAAAGTCGTTATAAAATTCCTTCATCAAAACATTTTCTCAAGGTTCGGGATTCCGCGTGCTATAATTTCCGACGGAGGGACCCATTTTACAAACGCTCAGTTCAGGTCACTAATGATCAAATACGGGGTGTCGCACCGAATCTCTACTCCTTACCACCCTCAAACTAATGGTCTAGCTGAGCTATCTAACCGAGAGATCAAGAAGATCCTTCAGGTTACTGTTCGACCTGATAGAAAAGATTGGTCTTCTCGGCTTCCGGAAGCATTGTGGGCCTATAGGACCGCCCACAAGACCCAATTAGGAATGTCTCCCTTCAGACTAGTGTACGGGAAGGCATGTCACCTCCCCGTCGAATTGGAGCATAAAGCCTATTGGGCAGTACGGACCTGTAATCTCGACCTTTCTAAGGCTGGAACCCACAGAAGATTTCAAATGAGCGAGATCGATGAATTACGCCACGACGCATATGAGAACTCGCGAATTTACAAAGAACGGGTTAAAGCTTTTCACGACAAACACATTTCTAGAAAGGTCTTTCATCCTGGTCAAAAAGTTTTACTCTTTGATGCTCGACTCAAACTATTCCCAGGAAAGCTAAGATCCAAGTGGGTCGGACCCTACCTAGTCCGCCAAATCTTCGGAAATGGAGCTATTGAAATCAGCCCACTCAGCCACGATTCTGAACCATTTGTCGTGAATGGGCAGAGACTCAAGCCGTTCATTGACATGACCGATATAGATTTGACTGAGTCATCCTTTACCCTCCTTTCCTCTTGAGCTCATTACGCCCAGCCGATGGCGTAAAACTCAGCGCTTAACGGGAGGCAACCCGTCATTCTTTGAAAAACCTGAAACCGTTTCTGACATCGCTATGCGGAATTCATATTGCACTTTAGGGTTCACCCATTAGAACAGCCGACTTCACCTCAGGTATACCTACCCGAGATTAGAAATCGTTCGCAACAAGTCGCTTCGACCCATTCACTCACCACACACCTGTCCTAACACATGAACTAAGCTGAATTCGAACCCACCTAATTTACAATGGGGACATTGCAAATCTTAGGCATGGGGGGGTATGAAAGTGCAAAATGTCAGAAAATTCATATCAAGAAAGGGTTTCATTCATAAAAAAAAAAAAAAAAAAAAAAAAAAAAAGGGGTTTGATAGAGGGGAGGAACAATTCAGGGTCATACAAATGAGAGGAGAAAAAGAAAGAAAAATGACAAAAAAGAGCAAAAAATAAAGAAAGGAGCACAAAAGGAAAAGAAAAAGAAAAAGTCATTAGTAAAAGATTAAGGGGTTAACTGAAGTTCTAGACCGAGTCAAGAAAAAGAAA
The DNA here is from genome assembly GCA_037157565.1 of Thalassia testudinum. Taxonomy (NCBI): domain Eukaryota; kingdom Viridiplantae; phylum Streptophyta; class Magnoliopsida; order Alismatales; family Hydrocharitaceae; genus Thalassia; species Thalassia testudinum. The sequence continues at coordinate 28,565,696 of JAZHRO010000049.1, forward strand.
AGAAAAATGCTACAGAGATATAACAAGAGATTAGCGGGAACGCTGGTCTTAGGCCTCTTGGGCTAGATTTTTAGCTTAAAAATTCACGTATCCGTTAAAATCTGGACAATCCTCAAGAGGTTGAGGAAAATGCGAAGCTTAAGTATTAGGTCTAAGGCTTAGGAAGTATTCGGCCTCGTTAACTGACCTCCGGTTTGCGGGATTCGGTAACCTAAGCACCCAAATTCACACACAGTCTGGTTCAGTGCGCATAAATATTCAAAACACGCAAGAGCGTTTAATATTCTGAAAAAGTCACCTAGATTAGGAGCGGCCAATCAACACAAGTTGATTTGGACAAGTTCCCAGCGCGGAGAGGCGGGAAATTCCCCTCGAAGATGCGTAACAACATATCATCTCCTCGGTGCTTGTCTCTTAGGATATTTAAATATCCTACTGGAGGCATGTAAGCACTCTGTTGGTTCAGACACCATGGGTGGCATTATCACGAAATGTCAATCGCCAGGGTCTGAATTCAGCCACGGAACGCCATGGGCGGGATTATCTCGAAATCTCGAAAGCCAGGGTTCCGGGGGTTGCCATGGGCGGGATTATCTCGAAATCTCGAAAGCCAGGGACCTTTGAGGATTGATGATGGGGACGAGGAATCCGATACAGACCGTGTTGAGAAGCTAATCCGAAGCTAGAAATAAAAAAGAAAAGAGAGAGAAAAGCTCTCCAAACAAATAAATCTTCTATCTCTCTCTTACAAAAAACGCACTGCAAACTGAACTTAGGCTAAAAATATCTCAAGCACGGGTGCTTTAACCGCGGAGTCCAACAAACCCTAGGTTAGGTTCTGTGGGCCGTAGAAACCTTTGCAGAAGACTGAGGCTAAAGCGGAACAGGTCCGGATTTTGGTTGGTACTTGAGTACCTCTAGGCCTATTGTCGGCATTCCCACCTAATCACAAAAGAAAAGGAGAAGCACTTATCATTGTTGACAACATTCAGGGTCTAGAACGGAAGTTAAAACTTTGAAATTTTGCTAAGGGACTAGCAAAAGCTAGGCATGGGGGTATGATGAGAGCCTCATCATGAGCCATAACTAGCTCATTTTGACACAATAAAGAAGATAAAAGCTCCTACATAACCTAGAAGAAGGCCTAACTGAAGAAACAAGTGCTCTAAGAAGAAAACATGAAATAAAGGTTAAAACTGCAATTTTACCATTGCAGTAGATAAACGGGATTTCTCAGAGGCAAAACATAGGTCAAATGGTCTAAATGAGATAAAAAGTGGGTTGAGTCAATCAGAAATGGGTTCATGTGCAATCTAAGAACTAAAAGACACTTGGTAACCCTAAAACAGACCCGCTTAAATTAACAAGGTTCCGGTTAGAACAAAAAGCAAGTAAACCCTCTACAAATCATGGAAAACCATACTCTAGGGTTTAGAACACTTAATTTGGCCTTTGGAACCTAGTTTGACCTAGATTAGGGTCCTAGCTCTTCAATTAACCTAATTTGGGTTTTTACGCAAAATATCCAGTCAAACGAGGTCAAACCTGAAATCTAACTTCTCTATTGGTTTCCTTAGGTCCAAATTAGGTTTATACCAAAATTTGGACCTAAGGAGAGGTCATCTTGACCTACTTTGCAAGTTAGTACACCCAAATCACAAAGAGGTCCCTATCTTTTGAATATCCTTGCAGAGAGCCCCCTAGGTTCCTCGCCTTCTTTGCAAACCGGTCCTGCCGCCATTGCTAGGGCAGAACCGAACTCCGGCGAGGTTCGGAGAGGGATTGCTCTCTAATCCCTCAGAGATTCCCTCCCAGAAATGGAAGGAGGATTCTCTGAGGAATTCCCTTCCTCATAAAGTCAATCACAATCGTTGGTGTGAACCCAATCTCTCGTGCGAACGCACGAGAGATTTGGGTATCCTAACTCCTTTCCATCTCCGGCGACCAACCTCAGGCAATTACGTGCCCTTCACGCCCTGCACACCAAGTCCAGCACCTATAAAACACCCCTCGGACCCGGCCACTCATCTTGAGCTTGATTTGGCCGAGTTTCCCCCTTCAATTCCTCTCCTCCTGCTCGGTCAAATACCCCAGCTAGCTCCGGCGAGCCTCCCTCCCCTCCCTCTTCGCTCTGCCACAAAACCAGTGGCAGAGTTAGCTTCCTGACCTCCCTCCGCGTCGCGCAGTACCAGCGCACGCCGCCTCAGCCCCGTCGTCGCCGCCGTTCTCCCCCACTGGGCGTCATCTTCTCCGGTGACAGCAAGTACTGCTGTCCGCCTTCTGTCCCCTTTCGTCCTTACAATTAGGTTAGAACTCCTCTCCATCCTATCCTCTCTCTTTTCCCCCTGTTATCTCATCTGATTACCCCTCGACCGACGCTGACCACCCTCATCTTCCACATCACCGACCGAACTCCGGCGAGCCGCCCACACCACTCCGCCACTCCACACGGCTCGCCAACCACCTCGTGAGCTCCGCCTCACCACCAGGAACTCGCTCCACCCCACAACTGCCACTCCAGACCTCCATAATCACCCCCCGAACAACCCACCGTCTCCGGCCACAGGTTGACCTAGGCGGGCACGCCTAGGCCGACAGGAAACCTGCAGCATCACCCACCGCCTTCGCCGTGCTACGGCGAAGGTTTCCAGCCATTCTAATTGGGCCAATAGGCCGTTCTGTGGAAGTTCAGGTAAACGCTCCGGCCGCCATTAACAGTCGAAGCAGCAGGAAGCTTGGAGCAGCAGCAGGCGTCAGGCTTCCCAGGCGGCAGGTGCAGCAGACTCTCGCAAGAGTTGCGAGGTGACTGAGTTCAGCAAGGATCAGCAGCAGGGCCTTCAGCGTGGGCAATTGCACACGAGAGTCTGCGGGCGCACGCAAAGGAAGGGCGGAAAGTTTAGTCCCACATCGTGGAATCTCAAGGCACAGGTATGGTATAAAGCTTTTTTGTGATATACGTTTACTGCCTCGAAAGCACAGGGGTGAGGTCCCTCACTGACCCCACCCGCCTCGTCCGCGGCCTGACCACGCGGACCTGGCGGATCCGACCCGACCTAGACCTACGCACTCCTCGCGCATCACACACCTGCAGGTGCGCCTGGTCCCGGGTACGATCCGACCCGCTTGAGACTGTGGCTCTGGGAGAGCGGTTAGAGTGAATTGCTTGAGAGAGAGACACGCGCGGGTAGAGGGAGAAGGGTTAGGTTTTGTTCCCCTGTGCAGGCAGGCTGATTGCAGGAGAAGGACGTGGCCGCTGCAGAAGAAAGGAGAAGCAAGACAACGAAGAAGGAAGAAAGCAAGACAGAAGAAGAAGAAAGAAAGAAGTCTTCGCAGGCGAAGGAGGAAAACAGAAAGGTTAGAGGTCTTCGCAGGAGAAGAAGAAGAAGGACAAGGGAAGATTGCAAAGAGATCTGAAAGGCAAAGCAGAAGAAGAAAAAGAGAAAGAAAGATCACATTTAAGACGTCTGATACATAAATCAGACGTCTAATTCTATTTTTTTTACATCTTTCTTAAAAACTCTTTGAATCAATTATATTTGCATTTAACAGTTGTATTCTTGGGTTTTACAAAGTACTGAGTTTGCTCCCTGTGTTCGACCTCGGATACTCCGGTCTTCGAGTAATAAAAACTTTATATTTGTTCGAACGTTTTGTCGGTTATACTACAACATAATACGCTTTAAATCCGCACGAAACGTTGAAAAACACCACCCATGGCATTCTGTAGCTAAATTCAGGCCTTAGCAATAGACATTTTGGGATAATCTCGCCCATGGCACCTGAACAAGCACAAGGTGCTTACATGCCCCTGGTAGGATATTTAGATATCCTAGGAGACAAGCATCGAGGAGACGATATGTTATTGTGCATCTTCGAGGGAAATTTCCTGCCTCTCCGCGTCGGAACTCGTCCAAATCAACTTGTGTTGATAAGCCACTCCTAATCTAGGTAGCTTTTTCAAAAAAGAGTAAATGCTTTTGCGTGATTTTGATTATTAAGCACACTGAACCAGACTATGTGTGGATTAGGGAGCTTAGGTTACCAAGTCCCGCAAACCAGAGGTCAGTTAACGAGGTCGAATATTCCCTAACCCTTAGACCTAATACATAAGCTTCACATTTTCCTTAACCTCTTGAGGACTATCTAGATCTTAATGGATACTTGTATGTTTAAGCCCTAAAACAAGACCAAGAGGCCTAAGATCAGCACTCATACTAATCTCCATGTCTCTCTGTTATTCTAGGACTTAATTTTTTTCTTTAGATTTGGTCTAGAACTTAACTAGATTCCATAATCATTTACTAATGACTATCACTTTTTTGTTTCAAATTATACTCCTTTTTGACATTTAAATCACCTCCTCTTGTCCTCCTTAAGAATGATATGCGATTAATCTCACAAAATTTCCTCCCCTTTCCATTTTTTTTGTTCTTTTTCAATTTTTCTTTTTTTTTATTTTTTTGAATGAGTAATTTTTTTTCTGAGAATCATTAAAAAACTTGAATTTTTATGTGTTTGCACTTTAACACCCCCCCATGCCTATGTTTTGCAATGCCTCATTGTAAACCAAATGGTATGGAATCAGCTTGGTTCATAGGTTGGAGCAGGGTCAAAAGGGTGGGCGAACGGGTCAGGATGACTGTTGCGGGTGATTTCAAGCTTTGATACGAATACCAAAGGTGGAGTTGGCTATTCTAAAATTAAACTTAGAGTGCAATAGACATGAAGCTCAAAAGGATAATCAGAAGGGTCTTGGGTTTTTTGGAATGACAGGTTGCCTCCCGTTAAGCGCTAAATTCAATCCCTTTAGCCGAGTAGAAAGTGGTCATGGAGAAGGAGTGGTCAAATCAGCAGAGTTTTGTAGAATAAGCACCTTGATCAAAAGCCTGGTTGGTCCAACTAAGTGCTTGTTCAGATCTATAGGTTGATGATGTAGTCCAAACCCAATCAATCTGGTGGGTTGATGGATGTAAATCAAAAGATGTGGTGCCCACCAAATGCTGTAAGGCTCAAAAAGATGTGGAAATGAAGATCTAAGGTTTGGCTGATTCCAATTAGCCTGGTCAGAGTAGGGATCCTCAAATGAAAAAGAGTCTGTGGAGGATGTAGGAACCCTATGAAAGTGATCAGAGAAAGATGGGACATGATTATCGATCTGATCAAAGTTCAAAACCTGATCAAAAGAAGGAGGAGAATCATATGCAACCGGATCATCGAGAGGGGAATCCGAGTAGACATTGATTCTGGTCATGGGTTGGGCTTGGGATCGGATTCGAGAAGGTTTTGAATGTGGTGCAGAAAGGTGGCTTCAAGGAGAATTATATGTGTTGAGGGCTCCTCTAGAAAAGGTTCCAAGGTCGGCTTATTTAGAGAGTCCTTGAGGTGTTCATCAAAATCAAATGTAAATGCCTGGAGAATGCTTATAGAATCATGGAAATCTGAGTCAATAAAAGATTCGAATTCTAGATTGCAAACACTCTCGACACTTACTGCTTCTGAATCCTGCAGATCATAAAGGAATGATTCCATCTCAATGGAACCTGATTTTGAATCAATGATCTCGAGATCAGGGACCTCAGAGTCAGAGTAGAAGAACGGATCATGGATGCTGAAGTCGTAAACTAGTTCATAATTGTCAGGAAACAAAGGTTCTCCGAAATTAGAGTAGGATTTGAAATCATCGGAGAACTTGCGAAGATCATGTTCTGAATTCAATTCCAGATCAGAGGTTCCACCATAGAAATGATCAAGAGATGTAGAATCAGCAACCTGATTTGGATCTATCCTAATTTTAGATTCCAAGCTTAAAAAGGTGTCCTTTGTGGGTATAGGCTTGAGTTCTTGGCTTCTAGGGTAGACTCAATCAATTCCCAACTCATCCAACTCCTCAATTTCTGTATCATAGATTAACGTGACTTCCGAGAAATCAATTTGTGTCTTAGAGGAGGTTGGAGAGGTGTATTCATCAAATACAAGACAAGAATCATAATTCAAATTCAAAATCTGACTTTCATCATTTTGGGCCTCATGATTATCCCAAATAGGCTTGAATCCAAATTCTAGGTTAAGGGTAAGGATTGGATTACTAGAATTTAGGCTGGGCTCTACAGGGATGTTAGAAACATTCTCAACAATCACCTTAACAGGATAAGGCTCGGGATTTACATTCTCGAGAAGTTCTATTTTAAGTTCATCATTACAGGTGTCTAGGAATTCAAAGCTTGGTGAACCAGCTCTTGATTTTCTCGGGCTGGCTCAAAATCGGGAACACCTACAATTAGATCCCCCTAACCCATCTTAAGATCAAGTGTATCAATCTACACATAATTTGAATAAGATTCTATTTGGGTTGGGGGTCCACAACAACCTCAATTCTCTTCCCCGGGCTCTGGGAAATCATATTGATCCTCAATGTTGTTCCAAGGTGTCATCAATTTCTGAAGGGATGTATGGGTAATTTTGATCAATGGTTTGTTGTAATGTATTCAACATACACCCACGTTTTTCCATGAGACCTTGGTACATTTCCCAAAGGTGTGGATTGGACAAACAATGTATATACTTGGCATTTTGTAGTCTCCACAATTCACTGTATTCAGTTAAAAGATAATCCCAGGTTGAACCGTATATCATTTGTGTAAATAGCAGTCCAGCACAGTTCATAATGTGGGTTGTTGTTTCTGGGATGGTAACTTGTATCCTGTTAACTGGATTTGAGGTCCTGAAATAGTCATCATGGTGTTTGAGAGCAACCTCAATCATCTTCTCTTTGATGTTCATTTGGGATTCAGGTTTCCTAAATAGTTTTCCTCAAATGTCAGGTTGCATTTTTGAATCAGATGGTGGAATCAAGATGTAGAATCAAACTCAGGTTAGATTGAAGTTGATCAGATCTGAAAACAGAGATTCCCAAGAAGATCTAATCTGGTCTCTTAAGTTAAAAACCTAAAGACCTTCTTGTGTGTGTACTCTAGAGAAAAGATAAGGAACTGGATGTTAATTGGACCCAATCAAGGCACCCAAAGATTTTTGGATGACTAAGGCAGTTTCGAGGCGGGTGGTACTTCTAAATCAGAAATCCGTACACCCAAAAAATACCTGGGTAGCCAGGAAGGGAGAGCCCCGTAAAGACCCCTACACGGTAGAGCGTCCACACGGGTTACAAGGTTTCCCCCACCTGACCTTCATTGTCACTGTAGTTCCAAGTAAACTGGAATGTACAAACTTATGACCTTAAGTCTACCAATTTTAGTCTAATTAGTGCCTTGAATTTCACTTGATTAGAAGTTGATTTGACTTGTGACCTAATTTGGAAGTTGGTTGGCCTACAATATAGGTCAACTTCACCTGACCTACCCTAAAGATGGCAGAATGAAATCTAGGTCAAGACCTAAAAACCCGTAATTGACTCTTAGGTTATTAGGTCCAAGATTTTTAAGGTTCAAGTGAAATTAGAGCTTGATTTTAGGGTTCTACTTGATTAGATCTTTTCAAACAAGGGTATGGCTAACACACAAATGCAGGAGGGTTTATTCTCTTTAATGTAGGAAAATGTGTACTAACACTTCAAACCATAAAGTTGAAAACCCCCATTGGCTCTATTTCAAGTTCAATTTAATCTCAAAATGTTCACCTTGGGCGTCAAGCAAGAAGTGTGTTAACTTAAGGTGATTTTAGAAATTAAACGTAGTCTTTAATAGGTACATGCAATTTAGTGGGGCATTCTAAATAGAATCGCTTCAAGCCTCAATCAGATAAGACAAATTTTTTCGCAAATTGGGAAATTTGCCTTTTTAATGATATTACTAAGAAAATAAGGCAGGTAGTTCCTAATTAATTTGTTTATTTTTTTATCTTCCCAAGGATTAGGAGATTAAGGAAGAAGAGAGATTACTTGCCCTAAGAGTGGTTGTTTTGCGCCGAAGATCGCCTCATGATGTACCTCGCAAAATCACAAGAAACAAACAAGGGCAAGTTAGTGCTCAGATATAATCATATAAAAATAAGAATAGCGGTGAATTGTGCATTGCTCCCCAGCAACGGCATCAAAATGTTTAAGCGGGAAATCGATGTTTTAAAATACTTCATTGTACTATAGGTCGAAATCACGCGAAAACAAATATAATTTATACTCGAATTTGAAATCCGAGATCGAACACAGGTAGCAAGCATTGCATTCACATGCTAATCTTAATCAAAATATAAATGAGCACAAGAAATTGAGCAAAATATAAATTTTCAGTGAATAATAACCTGTCGCATTAAATATTCAATGAAGATAATGTATCTAGAGACAAAAAGTAAAGAGAAGCCCAAAAATGGTGATTTAGATCACCAAATAAGCCCTCTAAGCATGCATCACAAATATCTCAAATAAACCAAATCATCCAATGGTAATTAGACGTCTGACTTTTAAATCAGATTACTTAAGTGAAACTTTGCTACAGTACTTTAATTTTCTTCTTCTCTTTTGCTTTGGCTCTTCTTCCTTCTTCTTCTCCTCTTCCTTCGAGCTCTTATGGCTAAGTGTTAGGCTTTCTTCTCTGAAGCAAAAGCCTCCCTCCCCTTCTCTCTCTTTCCTTCCTTCTCTTCTCTCTGATCCAGGTTTAATGGGTAATCGGGTATGTAGTAACTCGGGTCCAGGGCTGTGGGCGTGGATCGTAGCTGAGGAGTGAGAGGGTTAAGGTTAAGCGGGTATGCGGGTATGGTGTTGGGGACCTCACCCCCAGTGTGCTTAAGGCGATAAGCCCTCAACAAGAATTCAACTTATGCGTGCTCAGCCCCTCATCCACACACGATGTGGCACTAAAGGCAATGCTTTTTCTTCACGAAACCATAGGAAGTGAGCACTTGATTGCGAGCTGCTCAAATCTATTCTATGCTCAATTGAAGATGCAACTCTGCTCTTGGGATGTGTCTGTGTCGATTACGAGTGGAATTAGTAGCGGTGATGGCCAGAGGAAGTGTGACGGCGTCGGAGATGTCGAAGGCGACGGTGGAGGGCAACAAAAACCTAAAAACACAAATACGGCCTCTCAACCCAATTAAAATAGTTCAGGAGCATCCCCGTGGGGTGAGGAGAGTGATGGAGGTGATGGCGAAGTGTTTCGTGGTGTTCAGCGGTCGGAGGACATCGGAAATGATGGACTGAGCAAGAGGTGTTCGGTGGAGGTTTAGGATGGGTGGAACACAAAATAAGTAGAGGGGTTTTGGTGGGTGTGAGCTGGCAAAGCGAATGGGAGTTTTGTTGGGGCAAATGATGGCATGTAGCGAGCTCTTGGCCTCATCGAAGCTCAACCGGAGCGAAGGAAGATGGAGGGGGAGGTGCGTGGTTCGTAGTCGGAATTAGAGTCTAAGGAGGAGAATTTGAAGTAGAGAGGAAGGCGGAGCTAAAGGACCTAATTTAGCAGACGAAGGAGGCAAGGTGGCGTTGGCTATGGTTGGCAGGCGTCGAGGACGAAGCTTGCTTCGGTGAGCTGAACGGCAGGTAGGAAAGGGAGAGGACACCCTCGCTGTGGTTGGCGAGATGCGGATGAATGCAAGGAAGAGGTTGGATGGGCCAATTTGACCATTGGTCATCCATAGGAAGATGGGGAAGGAGGCCACCAGAGCTAAGGTGGAGCTTGGCTGGAGATGGAGGAAGAAGGGGTATTTGGCCTCAAAACCTTGCTAAGGAAGTAAGGCATGCCTCAGGGAGTCTTTTATAAGGCTTAGGATGGAGTTCCAAGCTTGAAAACTCTGACCTTCTTGTGCATGTATGATACATGTGGTTTCAAAGAGTTCGCATGAGGAATCTAGAGGGTTTTAGGATCTATGAATGGTCTCATTTGAAAGGGAATTCCTCAAAGAATCTCCCTTTCAATTTTAGGAGTGTTTGATTTAGAATCGAGCGAGAAATCCTCGCTCGAATCTCGACAACGAAGTTTTGACCTTCGATACCCTATATACGCATATATTAGTATATCCTCCTCCCGCCCCATCACTCACTAATTCCGGGTGAGATCTGGGAGTAAGATACGCGTTGGCACAATATACATATAATATAGACTCATAACTCATTAATGCATGTTTAGATCTAAGATACGCATATATCCACCAATCTCAACATGAATGAATGCGTGATGAATCTATATAAGATGTGGTGTGGGGACCTATTTGAAAATAAAGATGATAAAATTAGGGACCCATTTGCAATTATTTCAAAAGTTAAGGGGTATATGTGTGAAAGAAAAGAGTTAGACTGGACTGAAATGTAAACTAGGTCAAGGTGATCTCTGATTGGGCCCAAATTTTGGTATAAAGCTAATTTGAACCCAAGGAATCTGATGGTGAAGTCGGATTTAGGTTTTGACCAAGTTTGACTGGATAATTTGCATAGAAACCCAAATTAGGGCAATTATCTATCTGAGACTCAGTTTTAGGTCAAAATGGGTTCAATGGTCAAATCAAGGATACCAAACCTTAGAGAATATTTTTATATGATTTTTATAAGATTTAGGTGAATTTTATCTTGACCAAAACCTCAGTGAATTAAGAAGATCTATTTTTAGGGTTTCAAATGTCATTTAATTCTCAAAATGCGTGAAAATCCATTTCTACCAGCATGAACCCACTTATTAGGCATTTATGACCATTTAACCTTCAATCAAACCCTGGGAAACCCCATGATTGTTCTGAAATTAAGAAATTATGTTAAAACTGTAGATTTACCCTTATTTTAATGCATTTCTCTCAGAAAGGATATGCAATGAATTACGGCTCTTTGGCAATTATGTAGGAGCATTTATCAATGGATTAAGACTCAATAAAGCTAGAAATGGTTGATGATGACATTATCATCAAGAGGTAGAGGGAGCTAGGGTTTTGGAGGTGAGGAGCCAGAATGGAGTTGCCTTAAGTTGCACTAGAGCTGGTGGCTGCTGAAGAGAACTGCAAGGAACTACCTTAGCTAGCTTAGCTTGATAATTCTTTGCTAGCTACTAAGACAAGATAAGATGAGATGGCTTTTGCTGATATGAGTTGAGGTGAGGTGGGTCTGGTCTTCCCGGAGATTACCTAGCTAGCTGGAGTAGCTAGCTTAGGTCAAGTAGATCAGCTCAACCATGCTGAGCTGAATTGAGTCTCTGGTAGTTGGACATGAGCTGGATTGAGCTGGCTGAGGTCATCTTCAGCTAACTTGGCCTAGCTAGTTGGTGGCAGTAGCTAGTCCTAGTTAGGTTGAGCTTCCAGTGAATTGTTTGAGCTGGAGGAGCTGGAATGGAGCTAGGATCAATTGTTTTGAGCTAGTTTTAGCTGTCATCCAACTGAGGTGAGTTGAATAGAGCTGAGGTGAACTAGCTTGAGCTACCATTCAGCTAAGATGAGCTAAATGGAGCTAAAGATGAGTTAATCCAGCTAGAATAAGCTAGGATCCAACTGGAATGATCTGGATCTGGCTGGGATCCAGCTGGGATGAGCTGGATCTAGTTGGGATATAACTAATAGGAGCTTCTTCTTCATCTTCTACCTTCTTGAGTGCCAAGATATGCAGAATCTGACTTTCTGCCTATCCCTGACACTCAGATAAACATATCAAAAATACAAATAAAATGCAATGCATGCCTAACCTAGGTAAATGCCTAAATGCATCCTGAAAATCCATTTGTGAAGTTAAAACCTTAAGAGCTAGATCTATTTTAGGGCATAAGAATGATGATAAACTAGCGTTTATCAATACCATGGATTGTGTAATAAATAATGTCAAAATGTCATCTTAAATCTTTATATAACATATTTACTCTTAGGTAATCAGGTGAGCTTTTTTTATTTCCGTATGTAAAAATCTATTTGTTTCTTGTCAAGTGTAGTTTCTAGAGATAAGGAATAGCCAGTTGTGGGAATTAGAAGGCATGAATTTATTGGTGGATCCCATATTGCTAGGAAATTTGGATTTTGAAATTTCGTAGTTGTATGATGCTTCAAAAAGGTTTCTAAAGAACAAGGTTAGTTGTGATTTTTTTTTTTTTTTTACAACAGAGATGTGATTTATGATTAATTGTTTATGCTGCAACTCAAAGGTCAAGTAGAACTCAATTGCTTGCTCATAAAATCGGGTTTGCACAATTGCTACCAAAGCATGACCTTGAAGGCCCTTTCATAAATGCAATCAAATCTTAAAATTGTTGCTACCCCCAATGCTAAATCCATCGATGCTATTAAAAGGTTCAACTTTTGTCATACTCATGCTTCAAAAGTACAATAGCAAGCTAACGTAAAAGGTGATTCACATTTAAACAATACTCTTGTTTTAAAGTAAAAGAAGGAAAGAAAAATAAGGTCTCTCCTTCCATTTGGATTTTCTATTTTGATTTATTTTTTGCATCGATGTCTGTCAATTTATATATCTAGTCATTTTATCTTTTGTTCTTGGATGCATCCTATTTAGTGATTGTAGTTTTATTTTTAGTACATTACTTAGTTTCATGACTTATATTTATAGAAAATGACTAATAAGCATCTAACCCTACCTGCATTTATTCATCTTAGACTTCATATTGGTGGACGTGTTGCTAAGGATTTGAATGATCATGGTGCTACTATGTTGCTTTGAATTGAAGTTTGGAAGACTAAAGTTGCTTGGGATAGCAAAATTTTAAGAGGTTGCATTTTGGTGGAGTCTTCATAATTCATTATATTTTCAATTTTTTTTAGGATTTTTTATTTCTTTGTATTAACCATGAGAGGGGATATTTTGGTGTTGAGGCTATTGCTACCATTTTTTATATTATCCCTTTAAAGAGCCCTTATTATACTTTATTATTAAGAGATAAATAACATTGAGATTAGCTTTATGTTTTGATCTTGTTCAAATAAAAATATTTTTTTACTAAAGAATATCAATAGTGGAAATTAAGTGGTATAACAAGGGGTCATTAAAATGAGCAATTAAATGATAAAAGAAAGTGTCATTAAGATAAATCAATAATGGTGATCTAAAGACAAATAATTATTGCTAAATGATATCAATAGTGATAATTAAATGGTAAAATAATACGCTATTAAAATAAATCAATAGTGGCAATTTAGTGGCATAAACAAAAGTCATTAAATGAAGTATATAGTAGCATTAATAGCGTCAACTAAATTACAACTAATATAATTTAATAATGGCAAATAAATTGCCACTAAAGGAGATCATTAACGAAGTTAACTGTGGCAATTTAAATGACACTAAATGAAGTATATAACGACATTAATAGTGTTAATTAAATTACCACTAATATAATTCAACAGTAGCGAAATAGTGACAAATAAATTGCCACTAAAGAAAATCATTAGCAATGATAATTGCAACAATTAAAGTGTCGTTAATACTGACGATTTAGCAATGATTTTATAATTGCCGCTAACCTTTTAGTGTCGCCAACGAAGGTGGCAATTAAGTGGCAATTATTATAAGTGTCGCTAATTACATATAGCGGCAAATAGAAGGTCTATAATGGCAAATATTAAATATCCCTAAAGGTTTTTTTTTTTGTAGTGTCCAATGGCATCGTGGTTAACCAAATTAAGGTTAAAAGTTGACTATTAATTTCATAAAACTTTTGATCGAAATCAACTGTAAATAGACTTAAAAACTCAATAAAGTCATCAAATAAAGAAATTGATCTTTCTACACTAGATTTTAGATCCATCACCTGAGTATCAAGGATACTTTAGTCAACCGAACAACACAGAGATCTAACAAGTTGAAATATGAGCATTCTAGTCTTAGAATGACCTACTGATGCTTATGGATCTAATCCTAAGCTCAGGAAGTAAAGGAATGATTCTATTTAGTTCCGTCGGAGATAAAGAAGACAAAGGTGCTCAGGGTGAATTAATCAATAGAATTCAAATCAAATTGATGAAAAGACTTGTTGAATGCTTCTTTAGTGAGTTAATATCACAGAGAATTGATTCAAACACTTCATCTCAAAGTTCAAGTCGCCGAAGTTCATTGTAGCTTCAGTAAACCATAGTGATATCTGTCAAAGTATGAAACATAATGAAACAACTCAAGACGTAGCTCAGAAGCTTCCTAAAGATCTCATGAAGCTCAAAAGCTTCTCAATTAAGTCAGAGAAGGCTTAAGGAAGTGCTACAAACTCAAATTGATTAGAGAGATACTTTGAATTCATTAAAACTTTAAAATAGCTGATTCAACAAATTAAGTTGGGCATTTTGTATCCTAAGGAGTGGCAATGATGTATAGGTGGTCAATTTAGGTGGAGGAACTCCTCTGATCTCTGCCATGGACTGAGAAGGTCCGAAGTTTAGAGGAATTGGGCATTTGGTGTTATAAGGCTAATCGATCAAAGTAGAAGGTGAAGGATGATCGTGGGAAGTTCAGAAGAGTGAAGGAGGGCTTTATTTGATCGATCGAAGGTCGGACAAGGCCAGATTGGCCTTGCCGAAGTTGGGGAAGGAGGTGAGAAGCATGGATTTACTCTAAGCCTACTCCTACAAATTAACTACCTAGAATTACTCAAAAACTAAGCTAATCTAGTTGTTACCTAGACGAAATGGTGAGAGAGTACTTTGGTTTTGGCACGCCGGAGAAAAGAACGAAATCAAAGGGGGAGACAGAAACTCTGGTAAGGAATGATGCTCCTTCACCGTTGCCAAGGCAAAGTAGAGGAAGAGGGGGTAAGAGAGGTAATCCACCCCACTAGCTTGAGCTCGAGAACTAGGTGAGAGGACACCAAAGTGAGGAGTGAATAGCCTAGGAGCAACTATGGTTGTAGAAGAGGGAAGGGAGTTGCTAACCGTGATCAGAGGTGGGGGTGAGTATTTATGGACACTGGAGAGGCTTTAGGGGAAGGTACCTAGACGAGAGAGTGTCTAAGTTCATCGTAACGCCATCGTCGTCTTTGATGATAGTGAGCTTGTCCACGACAAACGAGACCATTAACGACACATCCACAATGTTAGATGCACATGGGAAGTTACACTTTTACTTGACCACGAAAATGCCATTCCCTTGTTAGATCTCCGGTGATTGGAGCTCAAGATAACTGGCTGTCACCAGCCATTGATGGAGAAGAAAAAGAAAGAAAGAAGAAAAAGTGAAGAAGGAATTTAGAGGACCTAATAGTAAATAGTGAAGGACCTAAACGTGAATAAAGGGACTTATTTGCCATTATTCCTTGGGACTACAATGTAAACCATTAATTTAAATATGTAAATTAATTTATTTCATTTTCAACTTTTTATTATAGATTATATATATGTTAAATAATATATTTATGACATAAAATTACATTTTTACCCCTTTTGAATTATTTAATTTAATGGTTAATATTATTAGCTTATGTTATTAACTTATACTATACAATATATATAAGCTTAAATAACCTTAGTTATAAATAGCTAAATGCTTAGGTTTAAGTCCTATTTATTAATTAAACATAGAGAAATGCTTATGTGACAATAATTAAGCTATTTTAACATATAATTAATGTCCTTATATAATATTAGCTTATTATATAATTAACCTTGATTTTATGATATTACTAATTAATTAACTAGGTAAACTAGATTATTTTGATAAATTAGGAGCCATGATGAGTCCCTCATCAGGCACCCATCCTCCATCCCCCTAACTGGTCTTCACCATTTGATTTTATGTGTGATGTCTCTAATTATGCTTTTAGTGTCATCTTAGGCCAAAGATCTAATAGCAAAGCTACTATTATCTACTATGCTTGCAAAACCTTGGATGACACATGAGAGAACTACACTACAACTGAAAAGGAATTGCTGGCAGTAGTCTTTACACTCGAGAAATTTAAAGGCTATCTGCAAGGATCACACATCATTGTCTACATTAATCATACGACTCTGAGGCACCTTCTAGTTAAGAAGGATGCCAAACCCCACCTGATCTGCTAGATACACTTACTTCACGGATTTGATCTTGAAATCAAGGATAAGGTTGAGGCACATAATGTGGTGTCTAATCACTTATCTAGAATTCTAGTAGAAAGTCCTTGTCTAGATATTCCTATCTTCGACTCTTTTCTAGATGAGACACTTTTGGCTGTCTCAGCGATTAAGACCCCCTAGTATGCTGACCTAGTAAACTACTTGGCTTCAGGACAAACCCTCGAGGGTTGGTCCAACCAAAAGAAAGACAAATTTTTTGTTGAAGCTAAGCACTATTTTTAGGAGGACCCTAAGATGTTCAGGATCTGTACTGACCAAGTTATCCGTCGTTGTGTCCCAAATAATGAATTCCACAACATCCTCACTTTTTGTCACTCTTCTACCTATGGAGGTCATTTTTTTGATAAAAGGATGTCGACCAAGGTATTGTAATCTGGATTTTATTGGTCATCCCTTTTTAAGGATGCCCACATGCTCGTTTTGTCATGCATACGTTGTCAAACTATTGGAAATGTGACAAAGAGGAACATGAAGCCCCTTCATCCTATCCTAATTGTTGAAATATTTGGTGTATGGGGCATTGATTCTATAAGACCTTTCACTCCTTCCCATGGGTTCCAGTACATAATTATTGTAGTTGACTATGTATCCATGGGTTGAGGCTATCTTTACTAGAGCCAATGATCACAAGGTCATGATTGACTTTCTAAAAAGGAATATCTTTAGTGGTTTGGGATGCCTCAAGCTATCATCAATGACGAAGGGTCCCACTTCATGAATGCTCACATCCTCACCTTATGGTCTAAGTATGGGGTTAAGCACAGAATCTCCACACCTTATCATCCTTAGATTAATGGACAAGCTGAGATTTTCAATAGGGAGATCAAGAACATCCCGCAAAAGATTGTATGTCCAAACAGGAAAGATTGGGCTATCAAGCTAGATGATGCTCTCTAGGAGTACCGTACTACTTTTAAGACTCTAATTGGAATGTCCCCCTACCGCCTTGTATTCGGTAAAGCTTGTCATCTACTTGTTAAAGTGGAGCATAAGGATTATTTGGCTATCAAAGAATATAACTTGCATCTAGGTCAGGAAGGTTAGAACCGTAGGATCCAACTGATTGAGCTAGAGGAAATTCATAATGAGGCATATGAAAATGCTAAGATGTATAAGGAAAGGACCAAAGCATTGCATGACAAGATGATTTCTTGGAAAAGTAATCAGAAATTATGACTTTTCAATGCTAAATTACAGCTTTTCCTAGAAAAGCTTAGATCTAAGTGTAATGGCCCATATATTGTTACACACACATATCAACACAAAGCTATTGAAATAGCTGATCCTAAGATAGGCCACACATTCGCTGTTAATGGTTAGAGGTTGAAACCTTATATAGAAAATCTAGGAACAAGGCCTATGTCTGAAGAAGTGATCCTCCAAGATCCTTGAGCTGCATTGCGTCCGGCTGCCAACGTAAATTCAATGCTTTTTGGGAGGCAACCCAATATTGATTTCTACTAACTTAGTTTGTGTGATCTTATCCTAAGTAGACTAGTGTATAGATTGAGTCAAAGTAGTTAAAGTTCACGATGGGCTTACCAGGTTCTATTGTTCTTTTTCCCTGCTATCTCAATTATTTTTACTTCATGCATAAATTGAGGACAATGCATGGGATAGGCATAGGGGGGGAGGCGTAATTTTGTTGAGTTCAACCACCTGTATCAGTTTTCCCATATTTTACATGTTTCCATCTATTTCTCACTCTGTATTTTTTGAAAAAAATTGAAAAATTGCAAAGAGAAAAAGAATTATGTTTTTTGCACCAATCTTAGAAAACATATAATGGAAGTCTTTTCACGTAAACTCTTTAGGTTGTATTTCAACTTAATTAGCTCGGGTATATACTAAAATATGAATTTTTTTCCTGAGTACTTGACCGAGATTTGAAAAAGCCAAAGTATTAAGTCAAACAAGTGATAAGTATGTGACTTATCTTCCCACCCTCTAGTTTGAATAGTTCTTGAAAATTAAGCTATCTACACTTACACTGACTCGCCTTTTAGGCGACTATCATTGAGACCTAAGTGGTCAATGGGGTTTAGTTTGAGGGTCAATCTATCCTTGTGGGCATGGTCGGCATGTTGCACTATGGTCGTCCCTAGATGTAAGATGTCCAAAGACCAGCCTAGTGTCTTTAGCTTTCGAAGACCTTGTCTAGGAGATGTTCTTGAACAGGATTCGAAAGAACCACTTGCTTAGAAAAATGAGAAAAAAAGAAGAAAATATGACAAATAAAATAACAGGAGGAAGTATATATATATATAAAGCACGAGTGAAAATTATACAGAAACACAAAAAGAGTAAGGTATTTAGAATAAGACATAAATACTAGATTTATCCTTGTGTTGACCTTGGATAGAAAAGGATAGGGAGAAAGTTACCAATTCTTAGTAAGGCAAATCCAAAACGGGGTCCATTAAAGCGAAGAGTTACTCTTTGCCTTGTTGAAAACTTGGAGTTCAACCTCGTTGCCCATTTGATGAGTTACTTTTTCATACAATAGATGCTTATACTTCAAGTTTGATTCAAACCTTAGGTGGGTTGACAAAGTCATAAAAAGTTCCTCTCGAGACCTAAGTCTTAGGCTATTATCTGATTGGATTTAGGTAATCTTTATTTTGGTCGGTACCTTAGAACTGTTGAGTCATTGTCGTTAAGATTTTATATACAATTCTTTTGAGTTAGTGAAAAATCAAGGTTGATGTTTCCAATTTGACTGAGCTTAGACTTGTGTTTCAGTTTCCCGTCTAATTTCCATTTTCAATTTTGCTTGAGAACTAGCAAAAGATAAGCATAAGGGTGTGATATATTAATGTTAAATTACTTAATTCTTGCCTAATTATTGCTAGTTTGAGGGTAATTTGGGTCATACTACATTGTATTAGGTTAGATTAGTCATATTATAGCATTTTGTAAATATTACATTTTTAGGGGTTAAATCACAATTTTCCTGTTACTTATATCTAGTGCTTTGATGGGTATTGTTTATATGTTTGCAAGTACCAAGTCTGGAACTGATTGGAGCTCTGCAATTATGCAGAATCATATTGATCTCATTTGTGCAAATTGGGCTAAACTTATTTGCTAAACCCTAGCCAAATTGACCCTTAGACCTAGCCTAATTAGGAACCTAATTTCCCTCACCCTAATACCAGCTAACCTTGCCTAATCTCCCCTTAGGTTGGTCAACCACCACACCTCAATTTCCAACCTAAATGGTCAGCCAATATTTTCCTAGAACCTAACCTAAGCTCTACCAAAAATTCACCTCTTAACCCTACTTCTAAATCCCTTTTAACAAATCCAATCTAGCCACCTCCTTATCCCTTCCCTTCTACCTTGTTGGCTGGCCCTTAGCAATTAGGAAGACCAACTTGGACGGCCAATTCGAAGCCTTAATATCAACCCTCAAACCTAGATCGTAGGATCCTTAATTACTTACCTAAACTTAGTCCTAAATCCACACCAACAACCCTAAAGTTGGCACCACCTAGAAGTTTTTGGACGGCCAACATGTTCACCTATCTCCACCATTTATTATTGATCCTATGTTCCTTGATTATCCACCTAAAAACCCTACTCTTATCGCTACCTAATTCCCTTTTAGTTAGCCATATCATTCCATTTAATCCTAGCCATCAAACTACCATCCAATGGCCAACCATATAGTCTCAAAACCATCTTAGGTGACTGATCATATAGGTGTTCCATCATGGTCCTTCATCCAGTCCTTGATCAAATCCTAGCCCTCCATTGATTCCAACAAAAACTACCTACATCTATCCACCTGTCTTTCAATCTTAGCCTTGATTCCTTAGATTTAATCCTAGCCATTGATCAAGCCCACCTAATTTCCTATAAATAGGACCCTAGGGCCAACCTCCCTCTTGATTCCACTCTTATTCCTCTTCCTACATTCTCTTCCTCCACCTCTATACATGCACTCTTCCCATGCAATTTTCGCTTTCCGCCGATTCTCCACATTGTGCTACTACTTGAGCAAGAAAACTAGAAGGGCTTCTCCACCACCTTCTCAGCACTTTTGCACCTGCCACCTCCGCATTCTCTATGCCTCTCTTACTTTGTTCTAGTTGCATTTCTAGTAGTTCTAGTCATTTATTTCTAGTTATTTCAATTCTAGTTCCAGTTACTTGTTCTATTGGCAAACTTTCCATTATTAGTTGTAAATAGAATTTTGATTAGTAATAAAAGTTCTTATTTCCAGTTTAGTCATTTTATATTTAGTTGATTGTATTAGTTTATTTGCTTTCATATTTGCCTTGATAGTTAGGTTTCATATTTCAATTCCATTCATTTCCATTTTCACACTTATATTCATAGTTTAGTAATCATTTCTCTTGTGTTTGTTTCCTTATTCAAAAAATACCAAAAACAATCTTTCTCTCGAGTGCTTTGAAATTGATAGTTACTCCATTATGTCTCCCTGCAAACGATTTGGACTCCCAATTTTCACTTCAAAATCCTTTTGAGTTCGGAACTTATAAATTTAAAATGATCACAATTTCACGCTATAACAATGACGTTTCTATATTATACAGATTTGCACTTTCAACTAGTTAGCTTCTATAAGAAAAGAGACTTCCCTAAGTTGGAAGTGGATTTGCATGAAAGCACGCAGTAATCAGTGCTCTTAGATGTGAAGTGCAGAGCTTGAGATTGACTTGACAATATCACTCTTGAATTTTCACTCTAAGTGTAGGTGGTAGCTAGGACAAATTAGGATCTCACCGATGTGTCTTCTTGATTTTCTTCTCTCTTATGTATGTCTAATAGTGGGAGCATTCTAGGATATATAAAGAGGTCTTAGGAACACTTTAGAGGTGTATTGAAGCAAGATATACCCGTTGGAAATAATTAAGGTTGTCAAATATTGGATTAGAAATCTAGAAAATAGTGCAAACTCATCAGACAACTATAGTCAAATGATGCCTAGTCATCACCCCAGTATAGTGTCAGTCGATCAACCTTAAGTCTTAGTCGATGCCCTGTGTAACCAGACATGTTGTGTCTTCATTAGTTAGTCAATGGTCGATTATCTGGTTCTATATTGGTTGGTCAATGGACAATTGATTGGCTACTAAGGGGATTTAGGTCCTGAATCCCTAAACTAAGCCATTGGTCATCAGATATAAAGTATCAGGTGTTGTCCTATGATAGGATTGGATGGTCCTTGGTTGAGGCTTAGACATCTAGCTAGAGTGCCTCCCTAGAGTAATTAGCCAAGTCATTAGTGCAATTAATGTTTTACAATTCCCAAGAAATATTAACGTTAATCAACCAATGTCTACAAAATTGGTTGACGGTTGGTTGATGATGTGTGGAAATCGTTAAAGATAATAAACATTCGTTGTAGTGTGATTTTTCAAGATCAAAAGTAATAATTGAAACACTAGTGAATCTCGAGTCGAACTTAGGGAGGTGAGAATCACATCTAGCCTAATGCAAAAACTCGAACTAAATGTAACTAACTAATCTTTTTGTATTTTATAATAAAAGAGAGTTGGTAAGAAGATGGAAATCAAATCAATCGCAATAGTTGAAAGTAAAAAGGGGTTGAGAAGTACGGATTGTAAAATAACTTAAAATAAATTTTATTGCTAATAGAGTTTTGATTACAACTAATTAGAAGAATGATTGTAATTGAATTAACTACAATTAGAACATGAAACTAGAATTGGAATTGAAATACTAGAAAGAGACAACTAGAAGCACTAGAAATTAATCTACCAGAATAAAAGGTACAACTAGAACTAAATAAAGAAATCGTAGAGAATGCGAAGGCCGAGACAAAGTCGGAGATGCAGACGTCTATGATGTCGTAGATGGCATGTGCTATGATGGAAGGACTAGAAGGAAGGCTATGGAAGAGAGAGGGAGAGGTAGGAGGGAGATAGGAGGGAGAGATAATTGATCGATGGAGAGGGAGGAGGGATTTGGAAAAAATAAAAGGGAGAGGGAGGAGGGCCGAGAGAACGGATTTGGATGGCCGTATGTGGCAGAATCAATTGCTGATGGTTGATGGAAAAATGAGGAAAGGAAAAAAATCAGGATTGAGAGATTGGGAGAGAGAGGAAATCAGACGGGAGGGGAGGGGAGGGGAGTCGTATGTGGTGAGAGGAGAACGTGGAAGGGAGAGACCGGCTGAGAGAGGAGATGGAGAGCGTTTGAGCCAGAGGGGATTGGGCTGGTGGAGAGGGGAATCGAGAGATTTAATGGAGAAGGCTGTGGAAAAATAATGGGCAGGAGAGCTGGTGGAGGCCGTCGCTACTTAATGAGGGTGGGAGGGCGCTGGAGAGTCGGGAGTACCGCATAGAATGGAGAGAGAGTTCGGTGGTGGATTTGGGTCATGGGATAAGTGGGTTGTGTTACGTAGAGATTGCATGGGTGTGCGTGTGTTTTGGTTTGGGAGATAAAAGGTGGGTTTACCTTGTGGGAGGGATAGATTTGTGATAGGTCTACGTTACTCGATTAATTATTTATCCAAATATTTGTCGGATAATTAATTAGGTTAGCAAGAAATTTGAGGATTAATAGAATATTACATTAAACTCTTAAGTAGAGAATAATCTAATTTCCATATTTACTATTTAGCATTACATTTGGTTTGGTATTACAATTGCACATGTTTTATTTCCTTGCATGTGCCAAGGAAACACAATTGTACCTAGAGAAAAATAGCAAGTGGCAGCTGGTTACACTTGAAATTTTCCCCACCTGACCTCGTCAACACAATCGCAACGTTGCGTGTGCGCTCCTTACCAACCGGCCTTCCAATCTTGGCCATACTTATTTTTAGCAACTATTCAAAAGTTGCATAAACAACTATTGTTAGAGATCCAAGGATCTAGGTAAGGGAGAGGATAAAAAGGATCTTCCTCCTAGCGTGCAATGTCCCATCCTCTTCCATCTCCTCCACTCTCACTGTGGACCTAACTCGCACCATGGACATGGTGTGTAATGTGATCTGAGCCCGCTCCGCCTCCGCTCGCCCTCGATTTAGTGGTGCACGGTGACAGCACCACCAAGAATCCTAATGGGAAAATTTTGAGTTATATTAGGTCTGTCCCTCCCAATGGTGATGACCTAACTAATTTTGTGATTAGAGTTTAATTATTTAATGTTTTGATAATCGATTTTCCAACATGTAAAAACTACAGCGACACAACATTTCATGTTCAATACTTTATTGAAATTGAAGATCGATCGTATTAAATGGCACCGTTGCCTGGGAGGCAATGAGCCTAGTAAACTCGCATACATCTTTCTGTTCACATTTTGACTTCTCAAGCTATATATTTGTTGATATATATTATTCTGGATTTGATTGTGAGGTATATTTCGTAGAGGACACGCACTGGCCTCGTCATCCTGGTGGACCTTGTTGCCATCACGAGGAATCATCGTAGGCACGTGCGTGGGCTTTGATCTTGTAAGCGTGGAGGAGCAATTAGATTATTTATTTATTTCTAATTAGATTTTAGATTAGACTTAGAAAAGTTAATATACTCTTTAGACTATTTGATTTCATTGCTCTCTCACCCTTGTAGTTCTGGGGCTAGTTTTCAGGAGAGTGTCCCCATTTATTTATACACTAGGTTCATTTTATTTTTATTTTCTTTTGTGGTGTGAATAGTTTTCTTTGCTTGTGCTTATAAGAAAAAACTGAGCTATCTACTAAAAGCTGCATATCCATAGGACGATCATATAGGATTGTTGAGCAGCATCTAGCCTTCTTTTCTACATTGTGTTTATTCTTGCATTGTAGAGTCCTGGAGCAAGGTACACAGTTCCTATCTTTTGCATCAGCTATCTGTACACACACTGCATCTGGGACTTAATTAAAAGACCACCTAATTTGATTTTAAAAGACTAATCAAGTGGTTACTTTAATTTTGAAAAGGGATTAAGAGAGAAGAAGAAAGATTAAAATTAATGGGAAGTGTTTTGAAATCATGTTTGCGATTTTTGAAAGAAAAATTATTTTCGTGGTGTGATACACACTTCCTGCTCCAAGCATGCACGTTAGGCACCGCACTAGGTCTCGAACCCTTAAAGCTATAGGCACCGATCTCTTTATTGATGCAAACCCACCAACTTCATCTAGATGACTAAGTGAATTCATACTTTAAGGACAGGGACACCCCTCAAAGGAACAAAATGATAGTAAAAAGGCACCACAAACGTATCGCCTCAAAGGAAGGGTTTGCCCAACTTGCATCCCTTAGGTACATCCTTGGAGTACCTTTCCACTAGATCACTTAAGAATATTATTTAAATAAGGTGTAGGTCTTAAGGCACTCAAAAGTTGACATAGGTCGCGTAACTGGATTGTATAAGTTGTTTAGCCACCTTTAATAACTAATTTGACCTCAACCTTCTTCAAAACAGAATTGGTCAAGATCTCAAGTAGCCTCATTCCTCTCATACCACTTAAATGGAAACAGAGGGACATTGCCTTGACTCTATTTCACTAATCTGTGAAGTCGATTTGGGGGTTGGGTTAAAGAGTTAAACCTACTTAAATTTGTAATGACTTGAATTGTGTTTGGTTGCCGTTGTATGCTTGATATGCACTCACTTAGGAGAAGGCTTGTTTTCAACCCAGAACCTAAGAGACTCCTTAGGAGAGGCAACCAAGAGAAAAGGAAGATGGCCGAGAGAAGAAGAGAGACAGGAAGAAGAAATTAGGGTTGGGGAAAATCAAAGAACCCTAAAGGACTATTTCTTACCCGCAACTCACCAAGCCCTACCCATCAGAAGGCCTAGAGTGAAGAATCCTTATGAGATCAAAAAGCAGTATGATATAATTGTTACCCTTATTTTATGGTACTACTAGGGAGGACTCCTACAAGCATCTTGAGGAATTCATCAAGGTCTATTCCACGGTGAAGCTTCAGGGCTTTATTAATGAAGCCCTGATGAGAACCCTCTTCCTATTCTCCCTAAAGGACAAAGCCAAGCACTGATATCATATCCTTGATGCAAGGGTAAATGATTGAGCTATCCTTAAGGAAGAACTTTAAAGAAGTATTTTCCTATGAGTAAAACCAACCATTACAGGAGAGAGGTTATAAGTTTTACTCTACAGGACAGGGAGCAATTTCACGAGACTTGGGAGCGCTTTAATGATCTTCTGAGATTATGCCCCCACCATTAGGTACCAAAATGGCAATTGATCGAGAGGTTCTATAATGGATTATCTAAATAGCATAGGCAAACCATCAATACAACCTATGCTGGAACCTTCATGACCATGACTAAGGATGAAGTCTGGACCTTATTTGAAACCTTAAGTGATAATTCCATTCACATGACCTCTACTTATCAAGAAAGGAAACCTTCGATCTTGCAGAGGAAGATGGAGGCCCATGAAGCTAGCGCTACTCAGGATTTGGCTTATCACATTCAACTATTGAAAAAAAATTTTGGTAGACTTTTAGTAAACCTCGGTATGCAATCGCAAGCTGCCTCAATTGTCTAGGCTCCGAGTGAATGCTCCATTGCCAAAGCACTTCACACACCACTATGGACTGCCAATTAGCAAATCAATTCCCTGAGTTGATTCAGGATGATTTGAATGCGGCCTAGGGATTTCGCCCATCCCCTAAGAACAACCCATACTCTAATACCTACAACCCGAGGTGGCAGAAATATCCAAATTTTTCGTGGAAGCAAGGTGATGCTTCCAAATCAACGAATGCGATACCCCAACCTCCCCAACCCATGTACCAGTCACCTTATAGGACCCCTCCTCAGAATAAGCCCTCTGAGATGGATGAACTCAAAGCTATAATGAAGGTGATGTAAGAGCATCAGAACATGGTCATCTAGTCTCAGAAAAAGATGATCACTGAAATGCAATCCCAAATTGGCCACCTTATAGAGGTGATGAGGCAGTGAGATCCTGGGAAGTTTCCCATTTCTTCTGAAGCGAACCCCAAGGGTAAGGGGTTCATATTCAGGGAAGACGCTCAAGCAGTGACCATGTTGTTGAGTGGCAAAGAAATTGTCAAACCTAATAGCCCTCCTACAGTTACCCCTCAAAATTCCCCTCCTACACCGACCTCGACTTCCACCCTCACTGAGGAAGAGCCTCACTGCACTCCCTCGTTTGAAACCACCCACCCAGAGGATGTCATCATTCCGCCAACCCATTCCTGACATGACAACCCCTCCACCCAGAAGCCAAGGGTGCCCTACCTAGAGCACCTATCCACTCCTGGGGAATCTTCTATTGACTCATCTAGAGCCAAGGATAGGACAAATGAGATTATGGACAACTTTAGCCAAGTCCATATTAACTTTCCTTTGTTGGATGCTATAAAGCAAATCCTTTCCTATGACAAGTTTTTAAAGGACCTATGCACCTAGAAGTGCCGATCTATGAGATAGGTCTAAGCTAAGATCATCCTACCTAACCATGTTAGCTCGGTGCTCCAACATGGAACACCCCCCAAGTTGAAAGACCCAGGAGCCTCATATATTTCATTGGTTATAGGTAACAAACACATTGATGAGGCTCTACTCGATCTGGGCGTGGGGGTGAATATTTTGCCAAGCTCTATTTAAGACCTTCTGGGAGGTGTAGGGATGCAGGTTTTGCTAAACCTAACCCGAACCTAACTCAACCTAACTCGAAAAGAATCGGTAAAACCTGACCTGAACCTGACTGGGTTCGGGTAGGGGTTTTATCCAAAAAGCTGGACTGGGTATAGGTATATGGATCTATACCCAATTACCCGACCTGAGTACCTAAATGAAATCCCCTTTTACCCGAGATATATAAGTTTCTCACCAAGTCCCTCATTCCCCTAGCCCTAATCTCCCTCATGATTCCCTCAATGATTTTGAAGGATGGGAGTGCTTCTAAAGCTTCCGTTGAATATTTATTTCTGGGATGGAAATCTTTTATTTGAATTTTTGTTGTAAGTTATCTTTCTTTATATTTGATATTTTTTGGTTTTGTTATATTCCCCTTGAAGGGCTCTTTCTGTAATAATTTCAATGGGATCAATAAAATTGGAGTAGCTCAAGCCCATATATTTCAGGCTTATTAAAAATAAACAATTGATGAATTGTATTACAAACTTTTTTCTTCTTAGCTCTAATTTGAGTATGATTTGATTGTAAGATTAATTTATAATTGATACCCGATGGGTAGATGGGTATGGGTTTGGATTTTTATACCTGATGGGTAAATAGGTAGGGTCTGGGGATGGATTTTATAAATGGGTATGGGTATGGGTTTAGCCAAACTTGACTCGAAGCCAACACGTTTGCATCCCTAGGGAGGAGGCGATTTGAAGCCTAGTCCTGTAATCCTCCAGGTCATAGACAGATCACTTAAGACACCATGAGGATTGTTAAAAGATGTCCATATGAGAGTGGAGGACTTCTTCTTCCCTATTAATTTTGCTGGTGCTTGATACTGACCCATCAAATAAGCCCACAAAGCTGTCTATTATTTTGGGACGTCCCTTCTTGGCCACAGCCAGCACCTCTATCAATGATAGATCGAGGCAACTTAAAATGGCCTTTGGGAATAAGAAAATCCAATTGAATGTTTTTTATGCCTACAAGTAACCTAGATTAAAAGATTGATCCTAGATTGAGGTTGTTGATGACATTATAGAAGAGACTACTCCAACACTCTTATATAGTGCCCCCTTCAGATGGTCATATCTAAGGACCACCTTCAGATTATTAAAGAAAATGAAGGGGATATGCCCAAATTGGAAGCATCATTGGGAGTGCACACAGAGTCTCTGTCCCCTTCCTAGACTTTGAAGGTAGACCCGCTACCTGAGGTGGGGCATCTCAGCTTGTACCCTCAATCCAAAAAGCTCTCAAGTTGGAGCTCAAACCCCTCTTGAACACACTGAAATATGCTTTCATTAGCCCTAATGGTATGCTCCCCATCATTATCTCATCTGCGTTATCTGAATCGTAGGAGGGAGCTATGCTTAGGTGTTTACAGAGGCATAAGGAAGCTATTGCATGGACTATAGCTAATATTATGGGTGTTGAACCCTCCCTCTGCATGTATCATATATATATGGATGAGTCTATGAAGCCCTTTCATGACATGTAGAGAAGGCTCAACCCCAATATGCGGGAGGTTGTTAAAAAGGAGATTCTGAAATAGCTGGATGTAGGCATTATCTATCCCATTTCTGACAGTAAATGGGTCAGTCCCATATATGTGGTGCCTAAAAAGGAAAGAATTATTATTGAAAAGAATGACCAAGGAGAACTAGTTACCACTAAGTGATGATAACGTCATCATCAGCCATATCTAGCTTTATTTAGTTATATTCCATCATTAAATGCTCCTACATAACCACCAGAAGACAGTAATTCATTGCACATCCTTCCTAAGAGAATAACAAGAAACCAAGGTTAAAACTATAATTTTACCATCCTATCATGAATGCAGAACAATCATGGGTTTCTCAGGGGCTTACTAAAGGTCAAATATGCATTAATGTCTAATAAGTGGGTTCATAAGATCCTTCCAAAGGGTGAAATTTGAATTCCCCTTTGGGCGGGAATAGCCGGATTGGATGGCCGGCCGCCTGAGGGGGCCCGGCACCGGTGCCGATGACTCTGACGAATGGGCGGTATGGCGTTCGCGATCTTGGTGCAGGAAGGTGTGTAGCGTCCGTGTCCCTGATGGAGTTAGGACCCTGAGTAGGAGGGATTTTCAAGATGGTTGGGGTAGAAGTCGAAAGGAGGTGATTTGCTTTAAATGTCGACTTCGGGGGCACCTGGTGGCAACCTGCCAGCGACCACTGCTTTGTTTGGCATGTGGAGGATTTCGTCACAAACGGGACGCTTGCCTGGCGACTTGCGGTGGTTCTGGGGGCAGGGATTGCAATACATCTTCGCGGCCTAGGGGTGAGCTACAGATGCCCCTCCCACCTCCCCCCTCAACTCTTGGGGGACACGCTATGGATGTGGAGGTTCCCCTGACTGAGGATGTCAAGGTAGTAGAGCTGGCTCTACATAGTGCTTTGATTGGAGAAGTAATGATGGGTACCCTTTCGGTGGACAGAATTCGGCAACTGGTGAGATCTCTTCCTCTATCAACTGAGGCTTGGAAAATTGCAATTATTTCTTCGTCGCGATTTGTGCCTTTTGATGTGGGTGTGGTAGATGTTGAAAGGTATTATTTTCATACTAGCATTTTGGGTGGATTATCAGTGATCTGGCGGCTGGTATCCCCCTTTGATGGCTCTCTACCTGAGCGTCTCCCTCAAAGAGCAGCCTCCAGGTCTGGGGTTCTTGAGATCAGAGGTCTGCCTTTGCATCTAAGGTCTAGGAAGGTGGTGGAAGACATGATAGATGGGTTTGCATCTGTGGGCGAGGATGCTATTGTTGGTCTGACTGAAGGAGATGCCAGTGTTCTGAATGTGAGAGTGAAGGTCTTCAGGGCTGGTACCATTCCTGATAAGGTGATCGTCAGATGTGGGGGCAGTTCTTGGATGCTCCTTTTGAATTTTATTGTGGCAAATAGAGAGGTCGTACCTAGGCATCGCCCCTCTTCTTATGCTGTGGTGCTGAAAACCAAAATTCCTCCCCTGCAACCAAATTGTGCTAATCAGGAAATGGTGGCAGAATGCTCTAAAGATAGGGAATTGATAGATGAGGTAGGGAGCCTGAGAGTTATGGAGACGAGGACTGAAGCTCTGGCAGGTGTGGCTGAAGTACCTCTGAAACAAGACCTCCCCTCCTATGTTGAGGTGCTGAAGACCAAAGTCCCTTCCTTGCAACCAAACGGTGCTTGCCAAGAGGTGGTGGCTGAATTCTCTAAAGATAGGGATTTGGTAGATGAGGTAGGGAGCCTGGGAGTTGTGGAGATGAGGACTGAAGCTCTAGTAGTGGCTGAAGTACCCCTGATCCAAAAGGTAGCTGCATTGGTGGATGTTGAAGGGAAGGAAATGAATATGTCTAATGAAGTTGTGGTTGAGGACCTGAAAACCCATCTTGGTGAGCCTGATGAAGGGATGGTAATGAATGTGATCAATGAGCCTGCGGATTCTACTCTGGTGGACTCCTCTGTGAGCTCCATGAACTTGCAGATTTGTTCTCCTGTGGCTGATGTCGTGCACTCAAAGTCAAAGACTCCTTCTACTGCTAGGAGTGGGAAACCTCCCTACAAGTTAAGGCTAAGAAGGCACACTCCCACACAAAGTGTTGATGAATCTGTCATTGCAGCTGTGATGAAGGTTAGCAGAACTTCTGCATCTAAGAAGGGGACAGACCTGACTCCCAAATGAAGGTCCTAACCTGGAATGTGCGTGGGCTACGCGATAGAAGTAGGAGGGGGTCTCTACTTAGATATCTGCGTGAATGGGAAATCAACTGTGCCATCCTTCAAAAGACACACATTGATTGTGAGTCTGACAGAGCATGGGAAGAGATGAGGGCAGGGTCTACAAATGACCTTGTGGTGGTCAACTCCAATGGCAGATCTGGGGGAATTGCCATTTGGTGGAAGAAGCAGCTGCTGTGCTTGGAGGAGGTTTCTGTGGCTAGTCACCTTCTGACCTGTAGATTCAAAAGAGGCCAGGGGGACAATGTCTTCTATGTGACAGGTGTGTATGGGCCAAAAGATCCTAACAGGAGGCAGGAGCTATGGGAGGATTGGAACCTGGCTGCAGACTTTGTAGGTGGGGGGCTTGGCTTGTTGAAGGGGACTTTAATTGTACTTTAGTGGGGAGTGACAGACCTAATGGGGTGGTCGACAGCTCCACCACTGGATTTCAACTGGTGGTCTAGGCCTTAGGGATGTGTGAGTTTCCTTCATCAGGGGTTGAATTCACTTGGAGGAATGGTAATAGGCTCATGTCCAAGATTGACAATTTTTTTGGCAATGCTGAGCTGATGGATCTCTTCCAGATGTCATTTGTTTGTGGTCTTGAACGCCCATTTTCTGACCATACACCCTTAGTGTGGGACAATGGTGAACAGGTGGTGGCTGGATCCTACTTTAAAGTTAGGAAATCTTGGCTGAGGGAAACAGGGTTCAGAGACATGTTTGTTAGCTGGTGGAGGTCACAGTAGGGTGAAGGCACGGCCACCTCTAGACTAGCTTCTAAGTTTATGGCTTTGAAAGGTATGCTAAAGGAATATGGAGATATTATCTCAGTTCTCAGACATCAGAAGCGTCATGAGGCCTTGCTGAAAATTCAAGAGCTGGATATCAAGGAAGCTGTGGACCACCTGTCTGAGCTGGACCTTGCTGATAGAAGAAGATGGAAGGGGGTGGTAATTGAAGAAGACCTAAAATTGGAGATGGATTAGAGGGAGCATTCTAGGTAGCTATGGCTAAGTGAGGGGGATGCAAACACCAAATTCTTTCACCTGGCTGCTAGCTCTAGGAGAAGAACAAATCTGATCTCTTCAATGGTTATAGAGGGGCAGAGAATTACCTCCTTATCTAATATCAGAGCTAAGGCTGTCAGATACTTCAAGGAGTCTTCAAGAGCTGCAGGTACGGGCAATTGGAGGATGACAGCTAGTGATCTACCCAAGGTTAATGAGTCTCAGGGGTCCAGCCTGATTGAACCCATATTTGAAGCTGAAGTTCTGAAGGCCATTAAGGATCTCAACTGTGAAGGATCGCCTGGTCCTGATGGAATCCAAGTGCTCTTTTACAAAGATCTGTGGGACATTGTGGGCAAAGAGGTTATGGAAGTGATTAGAGAATTTCAAAGTGGCAATTTTGGCTTTGAAAGAATTAATAGATGTTATCTGTTTCTTCTGCCAGAAACCCTGGGTGCTGAATCTTTCCAGGAATTTAGACCCATTGCCCTCTCTAACTCCTTGTACTTGGTGATTGGCAAGGTCCTGGCTAATAGATTGAGGCTTGTATTGCAAGATCTGACCTATCATGATCAGTCTTCTTTCCTCCCTGGTAGATCTCTACAAGAATCTTTTATCTTAGCCCAAGAGATGGTTTGTGGCTGGCATAAGAGAAGATGCAAGGCCTTCCTTTGGAAGGTTGATTTTCGTAAGGCTTATGATTCCATCAGTTGGCCTTATCTCTGGGATGTGCTTAAAAGAAGGGGCTTTCCCTCTACTTGGATAGGCTGGGTTAAAAGATGTATTACCATTGCCTCCTTTACCCCTCTAATAAATGGAAAACCCTGTGGTGCATGGATTCAGCCTCAGTGTGGCATTAGGCAAGGATGTCCCCTAGCTCCATTGATCTTTAATTTGGCAGTTGACAGTTTAGCTTGGTTTGCTTGTAAGCTTTCTAAAGCTGGTCTTGTCAGAGGATATTCACTATCTTGTAGGAATAATTTGGCTCCCATTCTTCAGTATGCAGATGATACTATTTTTTTTGTTGAAGAATCCGTGGATGGAGCATTGGCTCTGCATCATTTGGTTAATATCTTTGGTGAGCTCTCTGGATTGAGGTTAAATAGAGACAAGTCTGGTTTGGTCTACTTTGGTTTACCTGAGGAGGAGCAAGAAGCCTTAGCAGCCATTCTGATGACTCCCCGCATCAGTCTTCCTATCAGATATCTTGGGCTGCCCTTGAGGTTTTCCAAGTTGAATAAAAGTGATGGGAACTACCTTTTTGACAAGATTTCTATGAAACTTGATGGTTGGCATAGCAGGTTCCTGTCCAGAGGAGGAAGACTTGCCTTGCTCAACTCGGTGGTCACCTCCATCCCTGTCTTCTACTTTTCCATCTTCAAAGCACCAAGATCCATTTGGAAAAGATTGGATGTGATGAGGAAGAGATTCTTTTGGAAGGGAGCTAGACATAAGGGCAGTTTCTTGCAGCCTCTCAAGTGGGATCAGATCTGCTATCCTAAGGAGATGGGTGGTCTTGGGATCAAGTCCCTGCAGCATTTTAATGATGCCTTGCTGCTCAAATGGGCTGTTAAGCTGCTGCAAGGTGATCTAAAACTGTGGTTTGCTCTGATTAAAGATAGATATGGAGCTTCCAACAGCATGCTATCCAGACTTCTGTCCAACTGTCCATCACCTTTCTAGAAATCTGTAACTAAGGCATTGACTGATGACTTCCATCTGCTACAACCGTCACTTAGAGATGGCAAGTCTTTCAGTTTCTAGAAGGAGGGATGGTCTCAAATGGGTGTCTTGAAGGAGCTTTTTCCAAGAGCTTTTGCTGCTGCTGTTGACAAGGATGTCACAGTCAGCAAGGTCTGGTCCTGCAGCAGCAGCAGCTGGAATCTGGATGGTGTGGAGTCCAGCAGAAGAGCTACCCGGTTGTGGGAAGAAAAGAGAAGGCTTATATCAAACCTTGAAAGTTTCAGACCTAGGCCTGGAATGGAGGACAGATATCTGTGGGAGGGGATTTATAGTGTCCAATCTGGCTATAACAGAATGTTGAACTTTGAAGAGGGATGGAGATATGATTCCATTGACAAGAACATATGGTTGTTAAAAATTCCTCTCAAGGTACAAATTTTCCTTTGGCTATGCATGAGAGATGGGTTAATCACAAGTGATCTACGCCACAGAAGGTTGGGTACTGGTCATCATGTGTGTTTTTTATGTGAGATGAGCACTGATAATGTAAATCACCTCCTCTCTTCTTGCCTTGTCACTAATGTCATCTGGAGAAAAATTTGTCAGAAGCCATTACCAGAGTGGGATTCTATCTGGCATGGGTTTGAAGTGAGAGGGAAGCCACATGTCCACATGGCTGCTACTATTTGGTGTGTATGGAAGGCAAGGAATGAGAGACTTTTTCAGGAGAGGTCGGTATGTTGTGAGAGTATTGTAAGAAAATGCTGGTCCCTCATACACTCTTGGGGATCCTTTTTGTAATCTCCCTTGCTTTGCACATAATATACTATTCCAGACTGCTATCGTAGGATGATAGCTCTCCTTTCTGTTTCAAAAAAAAAAATAAGTGGGTTCATACAAGCAAAAATGGATTTTCACTCATTTCAAGAATTAATGGATATCTGAAACCCTAAAAACAGACCTGCTTAATTAACTGAGATTCTAGTGAGGATAAAATTCACTTAAAATCTCTAAAAAATATATAAAATATTTTCTAGGGTTTGGTGTCCTTGATTTGACCATCTGAACCTATTTTGACCTAAAACAGAGTCTCAAACAGACAGTTGCCCTAATTTGAATTTCTACACAATTTACCTAGTCAAACTAAGTCAAAAACAAAATCTAACTTCACCATTGGATTCCTTATGTCCAAATTAGGTTTGTACCAAAATTTGGACCCAATCAGAGATCATATTGACTTAGTTTACATTTCAGTCCAGTCTGACTTTTTATCACTTACGCACCCGTAGCTTTCTGAATTCCTTACAAATGGGTCCCTAAGTTTTTTGTCTCCTTTCCAATTAGGTCCCTCCACCATTATCGCGGAGGAACTTCTACTCCGATGACCTTCGACTAGGGATTTCTCCCTGATTGATTGGTAAATCCCTTCCAAAATTGGAAGGGAGACTCCTGGGAGATTTCCCTACATTTTGAGCCGCATCTTGGGCTCTAATTCTTGCCCAAATCCTCATACGAATCACTTGAAGGATCGAGTCTCCTCCTTGTGTGTAAGCTCCAAGCTTCCAAGCTTGGAAGGACTCCTTGAGCCCTATAAAAGGACCCAGGTCGTAAGGCCAAATTCCTTATCTAGGTTTTAGGCCAAAAACTTCTTCAAATCCCTATCTCCGGCCTCCTCCGACCTATGCTCTGGCAGACCTTCTCAACCTCCTTCCTTCCCACCTCCAACAGCCAAATTGGAAGCACAGCAACGTTCCTCGTCTTCGTCCACATCTCGCCAGTCAAAGCGAGGGCTATCCTCGTCGTTCTTCGTTGTCGTCCCTCTCAGGAGTATTCACCTTCCACGATGCCGACAAGCCACAATCGGTGCCAATTCTACCTCCTTTGTCCCCCTAGAGTAGGCAGTTAGGCTTAGTTAGATCCTTAGGTTAGTTTCCCTCACTCAATGTCCAAAAATATCCCCTTGACGCCACTGCCAACCACCTTCGTCTCCACCTCCGACCACCCTCTGGCAAGGTCATCCACTCGCTACACCCATCCATCCACCTCGCCAACACTCCCACGAGCTCTGCCATCACCTCACGATCAAAACCCCTCTCTTG
Source organism: Thalassia testudinum (assembly GCA_037157565.1). Taxonomy (NCBI): domain Eukaryota; kingdom Viridiplantae; phylum Streptophyta; class Magnoliopsida; order Alismatales; family Hydrocharitaceae; genus Thalassia; species Thalassia testudinum. Next base: position 28,600,795 of record JAZHRO010000049.1, read on the forward strand.
TCTTGCCATTCCATCCACCCAAACACACCACCAAACAAACCCACCTTCATGCTTCACCTCCGTCACTGACACATGTCCTCCGGCCACCACTAGCTTGCTAACCACCACCACTAAGTCCGCCTCGTCATGGCGGACCTTTTGAGCACTCTAATTGGGGCTTAGCACCCGTGTTCGTGATTTTCAGGGTTTGTCGCTGCTCCGCCGCCGCCAACATGTTCTTCGTGGTCAAGGCCAAGCAACTCCCAGGTACTACACCCCTTCCAGGCATCTCCCCAGGCGGTCCAGTGGAGGAATCACTACCCGTTGCTGCTCCAATTGAGGAGACCTCCACCTGTAGCAGCATGCGAAGGATGTGGGACATTTAGTCTGACATCGTTAACGAAGGAGCGCGCGATAGAAAATAAATTGTATTTGTGTTCTGGGCTTACTGCCTCAGAACACAAGGGTAAGGTCCTCCTTACCTGCCTTCACTGACCTGACCCGACCTACAGTCTTCACTCCTTAGCTGCGACCACTCCCGCAGCCCTGGACCCGGGTACGTGCTTGACCCGAATACCCAATTACCTGAAAGAGAAGAGGAGGAAGAGAGAAAGAAAGAGAGAGTAGGGGAGGGGGGTTTTACTCTGAAGGAAGGAAGCTCGACAGTTAGCCGTGAGAGCTTGAAAGAAGGAGAGAGGAACTGAGAAGAGACAAGGCAGAAGAAGAAAAGAAAGGCAGCTGAAGAAGTAGGAGAGAAGAAGAGAAGAAGAAAAGAAGAAGAAGCACTGTAGCAAGGCTGAACTTAAGTTGTCTGATGATAAATGCCCGACGTCTGATTTGGTTGAAAACACTGTGGCATTATTTGAGGCACTGTACATTTATTTAGATCATTGAGTGATTATTATATATGTATCTATGCTAATAATTGGTGATTCAAATCACCATTATTTTGTCTTAGATATCTTTTTGCCTCATTAGACCTTGATATACTCATGTGCTACATTAAATATTAGTTTTGAGTAATTGTTATCATTAATTGTGCTCGTTATGTTTTGATTGAGATTAGCACGTGAATTCCATATTTGCTCCCTGTGCTCGACCTTAGACTTCAATTCAAGTAATAACCTATATTTGTTGACGAGCGATTTGGTATGTACTACAACGTATCAATCTTAAACACCGATTTCACGTGTTGAACACTAAGACCTCAACTGGCTAGAGGGTCTGCATTGATTACTGCCGTCTGAATATGGTTACCCAGAAAGACCACTTCCCCTTACCTCTTATTAATCAAATTCTAGAAAAATTAGCAAGGAATAAGTACTTCTATTTCTTAGACGGGTACTCGACTATAATTAGACAGCTGTCTTCCATGATGATCAGGAGCGTACCACCTTCACAAGTTTGTATGGCACATTTGCTTTCTATCAAATGCCATTTAGGCTATGTAACGCTCCTGCCACGTTCCAATGTTGTATGATGGCTATCTTTTCTGATATGATTAACAAGTTTGTTGAGATTTTCATGGATCACTTTTCCATATATGGCTTGTCATTTGACCTATGCCTCTCACACCTCGATAAAGTGCTTGATCGTTGAGAAGAGGCTAAGTTGGTGCTCAACTAGGAGAAGAGTCATTTTATGGTTCAGCAGGGCATTGTTTTGGGGCACGTAGTTTTTGAGAGAGGGTTAGAGGTGGATAAGGTCAAAATCGAGTCCATCTCTAAACTTCCATCACCCACTAATGTTCGTCAAGTTAGATCTTTACTCGGCCATGCTGGTTTCTATAGGTGCTTCATTAGAGATTTCAGTAAAATCTCTAAGACACTTTGCAACCTATTAGCAAAGGATGTTTCCTTCAAGTTTGATGACATATGTGGCGAGGCCTTCCAGATCTTGAAGAAGGCCTTCATTACTGCGCCCATTCTTTGAGCACCAGATTGGACCATCCCCTTTGAACTTATGTGCAACGCACGTAACTTTGCCGTAGGAGTGGTCTTAGGTCAAAGGGTTGATGGTTGTGACAACCCGAGTCCCGCTAATCGAAAAAACCTAAGTCACCATGTGCTTAACCACATGCACAACCAACCACAAGATCGCAGTCACCCAATACATAATCATAGGACTGTTTGTAAGGCGAGATCGGTGTTTAAAAGTGTCGCGTTGCAGTATAGTCGAAATCGCTTTGAAAACAAATACAATTTTTATTACTCAAAAAGATTCCGAGGTCGAACACAGGGAGCAAATGGAATTCACACACTAATCTCAACAATTAATGTAATTTAAACACAAAATATTACTCAAAAATTAATTAGGAATGTAGAGCATATGAGTATATGAAGAGTAAAAAGAATTTTACACAAAATAATGGTGATGTGAATCACCAATTATAAGTATAATACATAGAATAATTACTCAAATTTAATAAAGGTAGGAGTATGAAATTAGACGTTTGATTTTGCAATCAGACGTCTTAAATGACTTTTGCTACAATACCCCTTTTTATTCTTGTCTACGTGCCTCTTCTTTTCTTCTCTTCCTCTGATTCTTCCTTTCTTCTTCTATTTCTACTTTGCTCCTCCTTCTATTCTTCTCAGGCCTTCAACACAGCAATCCCTCTTCTTCTTCTTCCTCTTCTTCCTTAGGCCTTCATCTCTTCTTTGGCCCTTTAGCTTATGCCCTCACTTCTTCTTTTCTTCTTCCTCCTCTGGCTCTCCTCTCTCAGAATCCAGCTAAGTGTTGGAGCCAAACTTTCTAGGGCAAAATCCCCCCTTCCCCTATGCAACTCTCCTCTCTCTTTCTCTCTTTCTATTTCAGTCTCGCTCTCCCAGAGCCATAGTTGGTTGGGTAATCGAACCTAGCGCATACCCGAGACCAGGCTCACCGGCGTGTGGTGGTAAGCGAGGAGTGCAGGTTGGGTCAGGTTAGGCCAGGTCCACGGGTGAGGTGTCGCGAACGAGTTCAGGTGAAGGGGGAGGAGGACCTCACCCTCAGTGTTTGGAGGCAAACACCCCATTCAGTTATTCAATTTATGCGGCTGAAAGCACCTCTTCATATCCGAGGTGGGACTAAATGTCCCACCTTTCTTCCACGCAACGTAGCAGTAGGGCACTTGGTCGAATTGATGGGGCTATAGCTGCTGAAGCCCTTGTGTGAGGACTTGGATGTCTGCACGCCTCAAATCCACATAGCCAGGAGGTATCCTTTGGACATAGCAAGACCTGGAGCAGCTTGAAGCTTGCTCGAAGCTCGACAGCATGGCGGGTCTTGGCCTGCTACCTAAAATCAAGAAAAGAGGCCTTATGGCCGCATCAGAATGTTCAGCAGGATCATCGTGGTACGGCAAATGTAGCAGTGGCGTGGAGCGAGGGTGGCTGTGGTGGCCAGACGGTGATGGGAATGGTCGGTGAGAGTGGGTCTGTTCGGGAAGGCATTTAGGTGGATGATGGAGCGAATGGAGAGAGAGGAAATGAGCGGGAAGGTGCAGTGGAGGTTGTAGGGTGGTCGACGAGGTGGATGGAGGTGTGTAGCGATGGGAACACCTCGTCGGAGGAGTCACCGGAGATGGAGGAGATGAAGGTGTTCAATAGCGTTGGTGGTTGGTTTTAGGAAATAAAGAGAGGGAAAGAAAGTAAGAGAGATAGGGAACCTAAGAACCTACTTCTAAGGACGAAAAGGGGAAGGGATCCCACGCCGGTGTGGTTGCTGGACATGGGGAAGATGAACCTCCGTAGGAGAGGCAGCGACGAAGATGGGGAAGGGACGACGACGACTGGTATTGCTCGATGCGGAGGACGGTGAGGAAGGTGAATCCGCCACCGGTGTTGTGGTCGGACGACGAAGAAGTTAGGGAGAGACCGCTGGAGCTTGTGGAGTGTTGCGGCCGGAGGGGAGAGAGGAATAGGGGGGATTCCGGCCCAAATTCAAGCTGAGGAGAAGGGTTGGACCCTGGGGAGTCTTTTATAGGTCTTCAGAGAGGGTTTGAGCTTGGGAAGCAAGCTTCCCAAGCTTTAAAAGCTTGTTGGAGAAGGAAACTTCAAGAGACCCAAATCTCTCATGTGTTCGCATGAGAGATTGGGAAAGAATCAGGACATCTAACCGGGTTCATATTGGAGAGGATTACTTGATGAATCTCCCTTCAAATTTTGGAAGGGATTCATCAATCAATCAAGGAGAAAATCCAAGTTGAAAGTCGTCGGAGTAGGTTTCCTCCACGATAATGGCGGAGGGACCTAATTTTGAAGATGACGAAGAAGTTAGGGGCTAAATGTAATGATTTTTGAAAGTTAGGGGTATAAATGTAATCAGACAGGACCTTTTTGCAAACTAGGTCAAGACAAGTTCTCCTTAGGTACAAACCTAATTTGGACCTAAGGAATCCAATGGTGAAGTTGGATTTTGGTTTTGATCATGTTTGACTGGGTAATTTATGCAAAACCCAAATTATGGCAAATATCTATCTGAGGCTCCATTTTAGGTCAAGATGGGTTCTAATGGCCAATTTGAAGGTACTAAACCCTAGAGAATATTTTTCTATGATTTTTAGAGGGTTTAAGTGAATTTTATCCTAACCAAAACCTTGGTTAATTAAGAGGGTCTATTTTTAGGGTTTCAAAAAATCATTTAATTCTCAGAACACACACAAACCCTTTTCTATCTAATCCAACCCACTTGTTATCTTACTAAGACCATTTTACCTTTGTTCAACCCTTGAGAAAACCTATAGTTGTACTGCATTCATGATAAGCTGGTAAAATTACAGTTTTAACCCTAGTTTCTTATTTTTCCCTCAGAATGCTTATACAATGAGTTACGACTTTCTGGCGGTTATGTAGGAGCATTTATTGACTTCATTGGGTCAAAATGAGCTAGTTAGGGCTCATGTTGGTGTTCCCATCATATCCCCATGCCTAGCTTTTGCCAGTCCCTTAGCAAAATTTCAAGGTTTTAACTTTGATTCTAGACCATGAAATCTTTTGATACTCAAAACTTTGATGTGTGCTTTCTTATGTAAATTAAGTTAGAATGACGATAGTAGGCCTAAAGGTACTCAAGTACCAACCAAGATTCGGACCTGACCAGCTCTAGCCTCAATCTTCTGTAAAGGTTTCTAAGCCTACAGGAACTATCCTAAGGTTCGTTGAACTCCGCGGTTAAAGCACTTGTGCTTATAACATGTTTTAGCCTTGGTTCAGTTTGCAATGTGTTTTTGTCGAAGAGAGACAGAGGAATTTTTCTTTATTTTTGGAGAGTTTTCTCTCTCTTTTCTTTTTATTTCTAGCTTTGGATTAGCTTTACAACACGGTTTGTATCGGATTCCTAGTCCCCATCATCAATCCTCGAAGGGTCCCTGGTAATCGATGCTTCGGGATAACACCACCCATGGCAACCCCCAGAACCCTGGCTTTCGAAATTTCGAGATAATCCCGCCCATGGTGTTTTGTAGCTAAATCCAGACCCTGACAATCGACATTTCGGGATAATGCCGCCCATGGCATCTGAACCAGCACAGGGTGCTTACATGCCCCCAGTAGGATATGTAGATATCCTAGGAGACAAGCACCGAGGAGTCGATATGTTATTGCGCATCTTCGAGGGGAATCTCTCGCCTCTCCGCACCGGGAACTCATCCAAATCAACTTGTGCTGATCAGCCGCTCCTAATCTAGGTGACTTTTTAAGAACAATTTAAACGCATTTGCGTGATTTTGATACTTAAGCACACTGAACCAGACTGTGTGTGGATTGGGGTGCTTAGGTTACTGAATCCCGCAAACCAGAGGTTAGTTAACAAGGATGAATAATCCCTAAGCCTTAGACCTAATACTTAAGCTTCGCATTTTCTCCAACCTCTTGAGGACTATCCAAATCTTAGTGGGTACTTGAATTTTTAATCTTATGATCACATCCCAAGAGGCCTAAAATCAGTGTTCCTACTAATCTCTTCTGTGTTTCATTAGCATTGTTTTTCCTTTCATTTTCTTTCTTTTGATATGGTCTAGAACTAAGTTAATTCATTAATTTCCTACTAATGATTATCTCTTTTTCTTTTCTAATTGTGCTTCTTTTAGACATTTTTAACTCCTCTTTTTCTCCTCAAAATTTGATATGCCATCAAAATTTCCTCTCCTCTCATATTTTATCTTTTTTTCAAGAATTTTTTATTTTTTTGGTATTTTTGGAATATGTAATTTTTTTGTGAGAACCCTTCCGAACTTTGATTTTTTTTTGTATGCTTGCACTTTACCACCACCTCATGCCTAAGTTTTGCAATGTCGCCATTGTAAACGGAGGGTGTGAAACAGTTTTGGGTTCAGGAATTTAGAACAAGATTATCGGGTGGGCAAACGAGTCGGGAATGACTGTTGCGGGTGATTTCAAGCTCTGGCACGTGTACCAGAGGTGAGATCGACTATTCTAAAATCGAACTCAGGGCGCAATAGACGTGAAGTATAGAAGGATAATCAGAAGGGTCTCAATTTTTGGAATGATGGGTTGCCTCCCATTAAGTGCTAAATTCAACGCCTTCAGCTGAGCGGGAAGTGGTCTAGAGAAGGAGTGGTCAAATCAGATGAGTTTTGCAAAACAAGCACCTTGATCAAGAGCCTGGTTGGTCCAAACCAGGTTCTTGTTTAGATCAACAGGTTGATTATGCAGCCCAAACCCAATCAACCTGGTGGGTTGGTAAATGTAGATCAATAGATCTGGAACCCACCATATACTTTGGAATTTGAAATGGTATGGAAGTGTATAGCTAGGGTTTGGCTTAGTCGAATCAGCCTGATCAACGTAGGGATCCTTAAATGAAAAAGAATCAGTGGAGGATGTAGGAACCCTACAGGAGTGATCAGAGAAGGATGGGGCATGATTTGTAGTCTGATTGATGTTCAAAACTTGATAAAAATGTGGAGGAGAATCATCTACAATCGGCTCAATAAGAGGGGAATCATAATAGAAATTGAGTTGGTTGCGGATCGGGGTTGAAAACGGGTTTGAATAGGTTTTGTATATGTAGAGGAGGTGGCATCAATAAGAATTGTGTATGAGGGCTCTTCTAGTAAGGGTTCAAAGGTGGGTTCATTTAAAGAGTCCTTGTAGTAGCCGTCAAACTCAAAGGTAAATGTCCAAAGAGTGTTTATAGGATAAAGAAAATCTGAGTTAAGAAAATATTCGAATTTTGGGTTGTAGTCACTCTTAGCACTTTTTGTTTCTGATTCCTGAGTATCAAAAAGAAATGATTCCATCTCAATGGAACCTGAATTTAAATCAGTGATCTCGGGATTAGGAACCTCAGAGTCAGAGTCGAAGAATGGATCATGTGTGATGAGGTCGTAGATTGGCTCGTAGTTGTCAGGAAATAATGGTTCTTCGTAATCATAGTAAGATTTGAAATCGTCAAAGAAATTGCGAGAATCAAGTTCTGAATTTGATTCGAGATCAGAGGTTCTACCACAGAATAAATCACAAGATGTAGACACAGCAACCTGATTTGGGTCTAGTCTATTCGTAGATTCGAAGCTTAAAAAGGTGTCCCTATTGGATCTGGGCTCAGGTTTTTGTCTTGTAGGGAAGACCCAATCAAAACCCCACTCTTGCAACTCTTCAATTTCTGTATCGTAGATTGGCGTGACTTCCAAAAAATCAATCTATATCTCTGAGGATGTTGGAGAGGTACATTCATCAAATAAAGGCCCAGAATCATAATCCAAATTCAAACTTTGATTTTCGTCATACAGGGCCTTGTAATTCTCCCAAGAAGATTTAGATCCAGATTCTAGGCTAAGGATGTGGGTTGAATTACTAGAATCTAGGTCAGAATTGCCTTCAGGGGTCACCTTATCAGAATAAGGGGCAGGATTTACACCCTCGAGAGGTTCTGATTTAATCTCATTATTACAGGAGTCTAGGAATTCTATGTCAGGGTTTTGGTTTTCTAGGGTTGGCTCAAAATCATGTTCTCCTGCAATTGGGACCTCCCAACCTATTTCGAGATCAGGCATACAATATTCCATCAGGGTTGGGCATCCACAACAACCTTGTGTCTTAAACCCGGGATTTGGAAAATCATGTTGATCCTCAATATTATTCCAAGATGTTTCATTAACTATTTGGGGCATGTACGGATATTTTTGATCGATAACTTGTTTCAACAATTTCATCATTTCTTCCCATTTTTCAAGATCATCTTGGTGTTTTTCCCAAAGCACAGAATTTATCATGCATTGGAGATATTCAAAGTTATGCAATTTTTCTATCTCTATATATCCTGTTATGAGAATATCCTGGGTTGATCCATTTGTTGCTTCTGTTAATAATAATTGGGCACAGTTTACAATAAAGGTTGTTGTTGTCGATACATTAACCTGAATGTCTTCAATTGATTTTGAGGTTTTGTAATCAATCTCATAAAATCTAAGGGCATCCTCAACGATTCTATCTTTCATGGATCTTTGAGATTCAGGTTTCTTCAATAGTTTTACTAAGTAGCCAGGCTGTATTCTTGAATCAGACGATGGAATCAAGATGTAGAATCAAAATTCAAGTTTAGGTTGGGATTGAGAGTTCCGCAAAGACCCCTACACGGTAGAGTGCCCCCACGGGTTAAAGGGTTTCCCCCACCCAACCTTCCTTGTCACTAAGGGTCCAGGTAGACAAGAATGGATAACTTGACCTCTTGAGTCTACTAGTTTTATGTCCTAATTTGTGCCTTTATTTTTACTTGAATTAGTAGTTGATTTGACTTGTGACCAAATTTGGAGGTTGGTTAGCCTACAATATAGTCCAACTTTACCTGACCTACCCTAAAGATGGCAAAATGAACTTCTAGATCATGACCAAGAGATCACCCTGATTTGACTCCTAGGTTATTAGGTCCAAGGATTTTAGGGTTCAAGTGAGTTTAGAGCCTGATTTTAGAATTTTTCTTGATTAGATCTTTTCAATCAAGGGCTTGGGAAGTACACAAATGCAGGTGGGTTTGTTTCCTTTTTATGCAGGCAAGTGTGAACTAGCACTCCAAAACCCTAATGCAGAAACCCTAATTGGCTTTATTTCCAAGTCCACTTTTATCTTCAAAAATGTTCTCCTTGGACTTCAAACAAGAAGTGTGTAGTCCAAGAACATTAGAAATTAAGTGTAGTCCCTAATAGACATAGGAAATTTGGGGTAGGATCTCTAAACAGACTCGCTTCAACTTCAATGAGATTTGAAAAAAAATTTGCAAATCAAGAAACTTGTCTTTTAAATGATAATTACTATGAAAAATAAGGTAGGTGATTCCTAATTGATTGTTTCCTTTTTGTCTTTCCAAGATTAGGAGGTTGATTAAGGAACAATAGAGAAGTTACCTACCTTGGAGTGGTTGATTTGCGTGGAAGATCTCCTCGTGAAGTACCTCGCAAAATCACAATAAAGCAAATAGGGCAAGTCAGTGCTCAAATATAATCAAATAATGCAGAGAATAGTAGTGAATTGCACGTTGCTCCCCGGCAACAGCACCAAAATGTTTGCAAGGCGAGATTGGTGTTTAAAAGTGTCACGTTGCAGTATAGTCAAAATCGCTTTGAAAACAAATACAATTTTTATTACTCAAAAAGATTTCGAGGTCGAACATAGGGAGCAAATGGAATTCACACACTAATCTCAACAATTAATGTAATTTGAACAAAAATATTACTCAAAAATCAATTAGGAATGTAGAGCATATGAGTATATGAAGAGTAAAAAGAATTTTAGACAAAATAATGATGATGTGAATCACCAATTATAAGTCTAATACATAGAATAATTACTCAAATTTACTAAAGGTGAGAGTATGAAATCAGATGTCTGATTTTGCAATCAGACGTCTTAAATGACTTTTGCTACAGTACCCCTTTTTATTCTTGTTTACGTGCCTCTTCTTTTCTTCTTCTCTTTCTCTAATTCTTCCTTTCTTCTTCTATTTCTACTTTGCTCCTCCTATTCATCTCAGGCCTTTAGCTCAGCAATCCCTCTTCTTTTCCTTCCTCTTCTTCCTTAGGCCTTCATCTCTTCTTTGGCCCTTTAGCTTATGCCCTCACTTCTTCTTTTCTTCTCCTTCCTCTGGCTCTCCTCTCTCAGAATCCAGCTAAGTGTTGGAGCCAAACTTCCCAGGGCAAAAACCCCCCTTCCTTCGCGCAACTCTCCTCTCTCTTTCTCTATTTCTATTTTAGTCTCGCTCTCCCAGAGCCACAGTTGGTCGGGTAATCGGACCTAGCACATACCCAGGTCCAGGCTCACCGACGTGCGGTGGTGAGCGAGGAGTGCAGGTCCGATCGAGTCAGGCCAGGTCCGCGGGTGAGGTGTCACGGATGAGTCCGGGTGAAGGGGGAGGAGGACCTCACCCTCAGTGTTTGATGGCAAACAACCCCATTCAGTTATTCAATTTATGCGGCTGAAAGCACCTCTTCATATCCGAGGTGGGACTAAATGTCCCACCTTTCTTCCACGCAGCGCAATAGCAGGGCACTTGATCGAATTGATGAGGCTGCAGCTGCTGAAGCCCTTGCGTGAGGACTTGGATGCCTGCACGCCTCAAATCCGCATAGCCTGGAGGTATCCCCTAGACGTAGCAAAACCTGTAGCAACTTGAAGCTTGCTCGAAGCTTGGCAGCAATGGCAAGTCTTGGCCTACTACCTGAAATCAAGAAAAGAGGCCTTATGGCCGCATCAGAATGTTCAGCAGGATCATCGTGGTACGACGAATGTAATGGTGGCAGTGGCATGGAGCGAGGGTGGCTGTGGTGGCCGGACGGTGATGGGAATGGTCAGTGATAGTGGGTCTATTCGGGAAAGCGTTTGGGTGGATGATGGAGCGAATGGAGTGAGGGGAAATGAGCGAGAAGGTGCAGTGGAGGTTGTAGGGTGGTCAGAGAGGTGGATGGCGGTGCGTAGCGGTGGGAACACCTCGTCAGAGGAGTCGTTGGAGATGGAGGAGATGGAGGTGTTCAGTAGCGTTGGTGGTTGGTTTTGGGAAATAAAGAGAGGGAAAGAAAGTAAGAGAGATAGGGAACCTAAGAACCTACTTCTAAGGACGAAAAGGGGAAGGGATCCCATGTCGATGTGGTTGCCGGACGTGGGGAAGATGAACCTCCGTAGGAGAGGCGGCGGCGAAGACGGGGAAGGGACGGCAACGACTGGTATTACTCAACGCGAAGGACGGTGAGGAAGGTGAATCCGCTATCGGTGTTGTGGTCAGACGACGAAGAAGTTAGGGAGTGACCGTCGGAGCTTGCGAAGTGTTGCGGCTGGAGGGGAGAGAGGAATAGGGGGGATTCTAGCCCAAATTCATGCTAAGGAGAACGGTTGGACCTTGGGGAGTCTTTTATAGGTCTTCAAAGAAGGTTTTGAGCTTGGGAAGCAAGCTTCCCAAGCTTTAAAAGCTCGCTAGAGAAGGAAACTTCAAGAGACCCAAGTCTCTCATGTGTTCGCATGAGAGATTGGAAAAGAATCAGGGCATCTAACCGGGTTCATATTGGAGAGAATTACTTGATGAATCTCCCTTTAAATTTTGGAAGGGATTCATCAATCAATCAGGGAGAAAATCCAAGTTGAAAGTTGTCGAAGTAGGTTTCCTCCACGATAATGATGGAGGGACCTAATTATCAAGATGATGAAGAAGTTAGGAGGCTGAATCCAATGGTTTTTGAAAGTTAGGGGTATGAATGCAATCAGACAGGACCTTTTTGCAAACTAGGTCAAGACAAGTTCTCCTTAGGTCCAAATTTTGGTACAAACCTAATTTGGACCTAAGGAATCCAATGGTAAAGTTGGATTTTGGTTTTGACCACGTTTGACTAGGTAATTTATGTAAAAACCTAAATTAGGGCAAATATCTATCTGAGGCTCCAGTTTAAGTCAACATGGGTTCTGATGGCCAATTTGAAGGTACTAAACCCTAGAGAATATTTTTATATGATTTTTAGAGGGTTTAAGTGAATTTTATCCTGACTAGAACCTTGGTTAATTAAGTGGGCCTGTTTTTAGCATTTCAAAAAGTCATTTAATTCTCAGAACACACAAATCCTTTTCTGTCTAATCCAGCCCACTTGTTATCTTATTAAGACCATTTTACCTTTATTCAGCCCTTGAGAAAATCTGTGGTTGTACTGCATTCATGATAAGCTGGTAAAATTACAGTTTTAACCCTAATTTCTTATTTTTCCCTCAGAATGTTTATACAGTGAGTTATGACTTTCTGGTAGTTATGTAGGGGCATTTATTGACTTCATTGGGTCAAAATGAGCTAGTTAGGGCTCATGATGGTGTTCCCATAAAGTACATTAATAGACAAACATTCATTTATAATGCATTAAATAAAGGGAATAGAGTGCTGACAAAATATAAAGAATCCACCATAGAAAGCAGGAAGTAACAAGTGCTCGAGTATAATCACCAATAGACAGGAAAGAAAAGTCCAACAGCGGAAAAAGAAGAAAACTAAAGAGCCTCAGTTCTCAAAACAGACCGTCTCCTATAGTAGGATTTGATCCCATAGTAGATGAACCAACAGTAGTCACTAGACCCGATGCTTACCACACCTGAGTACTGAACCCGAAAAACACATCAGTAAAAACTGAGTAGAGTAGAACAACTACAACAAAGTAGCAAAATGACAAGAGTAAAGAAAGAGGGCACTATATTAGCAATTATTTCATTTATTAACTATTACTTATCCCATTTCGTTTATGTACTTAAGCCTACAATATTACAATCCATAATATGTCAATCAATGTCTTAGGGTATGAGACGATCTCATGAAACTTCCTAAGGCGCAAGACTAGTATAAGCCACCCTCTTGGCCGAGAAGACGGCTTATACCCATCGAGTCACTACTCTCTGCACCCTGGGGTCATTGCGGAAAGAGGTGGTGGCTACATCATGTAGCGTGAACACGTACAAGCGCTGTGTACGCTGAACCACATATAGCCAGTGACCCACCCATCGGCCAAGAAGAAACCATTCCCAACCTTGAGCCACACATCCCACTAACCCAGTTAGCTGCTAAGCCTAACCAAAGAGTCGTAGGGAGATTAGCAACTCCCTAGATCAGCCCAGAACCGAGGACCAAAGCTATAGCCAATTTCGACGAGTAGTGGGGATAAAACTAGTTATCCATTGATTGTAACACCATCATTCATCATAACTAACTAAAATTAGTTAGATCTAAATGATAAATACTCCAAAATGATTATTTAAGGATCACAATTCTGTGTTAAACTAATTTGAGAAGAAGGTAAGAAAACATGGTTAATTCTGTTGTTTTACCATATCATCATTAATGCATATTAACCAAGGAGTTAATAAAGGGTTAATTAAAGGTTAAATGAACTTAAACAACCAGGAAGTGGGCTTACATTGACTGAATCAGGGTTTCACACATTTCGAGGATTAAAATATCACTAAAAGCCCAAATTATAAGCCTCACTTAAATTGAAGGGGTTATGGTTTATATAAATTCAATCTAAACCTCCTAAAAATCATTGAAAAATATTCTAGGAGATTTGGTACGATCACTTTGACCATAATAACCCATTTTGACCAAAAATAGAGTTTCAGACGGGATTTTATCCTATTTTGGGCTTCGATGTCATTTTCCCAGTCAAACTTTGTCAAAACCCAAATCCAAGGTCACCACTAGATTCCTTGGGTCCAAATTAGGTTAACCCTAAATTTTGAGCCTAATCAGATTCCATCTTAATCAAGTTTGCAAATTGCTCCCTTGATTTCTGATTATTACAAAAACCCCCCTACATTTTGATTTTTCTCACAGAACAATCCCTATGATCATCTTCCACAACCAAGCTTTCCTTCTCCAACTGCAGTAGATGCATCTCCAAGAGTGATTTGAGAGATTGATTCCTCCCTAATTTCTCAACGAAATCTTCTAAAATTTGGAGGGAAGATTCTTGGATCTTTCCTCTTCACGTTGATGCCATTCACAACTCATGTTTCCATCAAAGATGGCCACATTGAAAGCTTAAAATCTCACCGGAGATAGTTGAAGACCAACCATATTTGGGCTATGATTCGTGTCCCAAAGCTCACGATCGTGTATCTATAAAGCTTCGCCATCCTCCTTTAAGCTTCGTCGTCAAGTTTTGGCGTGTCAACAACCCTCTCTTCTTCTCCGACACTGCCATTAACGTCAGCCATGGAGCTCTCCATCCTCCTTCGTCGTTACATCTCATCGCCAACCGAGGCCACAGCTATCTTTACCACTTCTTCATCAACCTTCCTACCAACGAAGATGGCTCTCCGACCTCCTCTTTGCTCCACACCCCCTTGCCGGAGTCCTCATGTTCTCCGCAATCGGCTGGACACGCTAGGTATGCTCCGGTCACTCTCACCGTCTCCTAGGTATCTCTCCTTCCTCCTCTCGATTCATAGACTAGTATAGGCACCTTAGAACTAGGAAACGACCCCAAACTCCCGCCCTAGGCCATCGTCTTCTCCATGCACAACACGTCTCCAACGAGATTCTGACAACCACTAATAGACACTCTTGCACCTCGTTGCTCACCCTCGACCACCTTGGAAGCTCCAGCAGGTTGAGGGGAACAAAACCCCTCAACCAATTTGGTGTTTTGACTACCCCATATGCCCACCAGACAAACCTATTAGCCATCATCTTCCTCGATGCTGTCCGCCCTCCTCCGGCCTCATCGCAGCCAATAGCCACCGCCATCACCTTCAGCAAGGCACGACAACGCTGCTCAACCCATTGGTTGAGGTTGAAGATCCCTCCCATGACTAATCCATCAACGTCAGCCGACCCATCATCGTCGACCTACGTCGGCCCTCTTTGACCATCTACGGCCAGGCAAGCTTCATGAGAAGCTTCATGGTGGCACGAGGAACGTTTTGCCCCTTCCACGGGGTTGTTTTGTGCACGGATGAGGTCCAATGAGCTCCATCAGAACCGCCATCTTTAGCCACCCTTCGACAAAGCTCCTCGCTTCAAATCACCAATCTGCCCATGCCACGACAACAACAACCCTCCGACGACCGTCCTCCGCCACATGTCGACGACGTTCAACGGATGTCAACCGATTCCAGTCATGCTCCGGCAAGGCTTGCCGGACTCAAGTCTGAGAAGAAGAGTTCCTCCTCCCAGCACGCAGATGCTGGATTGAGAAAGAAAGAAAGTTGGTAGGGACCAACTTGTAAATTTGCAAGGACTAAAAAAAATCTTCAGGGATCAAACCACATGCATACAAGGACCTAAATGTGTTAGAACTTATCATTCCAACGGATTGAATTGAGGACCTTTTCAATTGCTTGAGAGTTTATTTTAG
Organism: Thalassia testudinum; assembly: GCA_037157565.1. NCBI lineage: Eukaryota > Viridiplantae > Streptophyta > Magnoliopsida > Alismatales > Hydrocharitaceae > Thalassia > Thalassia testudinum. The sequence continues at coordinate 28,616,090 of JAZHRO010000049.1, forward strand.
TTCTTGAATATTTGAGGTGTTTTATTAAATCATCATAACCGAACATTGATTAGTTGGTTTTCTTTAGTGCTTAAACATATCATTACATGTGATTATCTCTAATTAAGCACAATTTCTTTAGTTGTATTAAATTAAGAGATTAATTCTCACATATTTGAACTAGATTTTGCGCATAAAAAATAAAATTACTCATATCTAGTTCTCAAGTTTTAAAAACTTGATTAGTGGTTGAATTGCAATTGTTTGGCTCCCTGCGAACGACCTCAAAACTCATAATTTTTCGAGGTTTATAAATTTAAATGTCGATTCAATTTTCGTCGCTATACTATGACGCGTTTTCCTAAACTACGATGATCACCGTTCAACATCCATCCTCTAAGTCCTAACTAAACAGTCGTATTGATTATCTAGTCATTTCCGAATAACTGTACCTTTTATTATCATCAAACTAAAGCATACTAACAGTTAAGTTTATTTATTTTAGGATTTCCAAATATTCATGTTATTCCCCAACTCATCTGTTCACCAGTTTTTTCCAAGTTATGACAGTGGTCCCATATTATTTATCAATAAATGAACACAATAGAACTTGTTTCACGTAAATTGGAGTTCGTTTCATGCATGCGATGATAGGGGTACATTAGGTCATTAATTCTTAACCATTCGTATACCATATAATTATTTCATAATAAAGTGTCCAAAAATAAGAGTTAAATCTTTATAAAGGATTCAAACTCAACAAAAGAGGAAACTCATGCCAATCAATGTGGTAGACGTGCAGAACCCTAGAAGATGGGTCCACAATTGTTGGTGCTAGAGCACCACGATCATTTGTTTTGATGATAACAAAACACGTGTTATTTAACATTTGCAATTTGAGTCATAGATTTCAGGTCAATTGCAAATGAAGACGTGTTTAGACGGAACTCGAGCTCGCATCCAGGACGGATTGGAGGAGCTTGACGGAAAATAGAGGAGGTTCGCGTGGAGCGAAAGATTGGAGATGGAAGACAAGAAGAATAGGATAGATTCTTTTTTATCCTTTCATGTATCTCTTGTATTTATTTTCTTGCTCTTTATTTTCCTTAGACATTATGTTAAAGAGCCTCAAAGAACCCTAACAGTAGTCCTAGGAACACCGGCACAACCCTAGGATACGTAGGTTTTCTGTAGAACACTTAGAAAACCAATATAGGGTTAAAACAGACTTTCCAGACGTCTAATTCACTAATCAGACGTCTGATAAAGGATTTTAAGACGTCTGACTGTTGTTTCAGACATCTGATAACTGTTAGGCTGGACATAGTTAGTTCTGTCTGATGAATTCAGACGTCCAGACCTTAGACCAGACGTCTTAGGAGACGTCTGATGACTTTGCCAGACGTCCAGTTAGTGGACCGTTGGCTGGCTTAGAAGACACTCAAGAATATGACCGTTAGAGCCTTATCAGACGTCCATAGGACTTCACAGACGTCTGATAAATGACCGTTTTGCCTCGGCTGACCCAAAATCTCTTCTCAGAGATTTTCTAGCCGTTGCAACGTTTGGAAATCAATTCCCACGATAAAAGTAGGTTTCCAGACGTCCAGACTTAGTGCCAGACGTCCTCTATGTCGTCTGATGGACTTGTACAAAAACCCTGTTTAGATCTGATTCAAGTCAGGGAGAAACCCGCATAGAATCAGACGTCTGACCTTTAAATCAGACGTCTTAAAGTGGCCTTCCAGACGTCTGATGCCAGAATTAGACGTCTGATAACCCTGTGAAGTGTAATCATTGTCCTGATTTCGGCCTGATTCTCTTGGGCTTTGCACCCAACGGCTATGGAAGCTTTTCCAAGCCTTCCAAAGCCTTCCTAAGGCCTCTATAAATAGAGGGGAGCCTTTGCAACACAAAAACACACAATATACACACTAAGAGAAACAAGAGACACACCTAAGCAACTTAGTTCCACTCTTTTGTCCAATTGAGGCCCTTGCTCTCCAAGCTCTAGTTTCATTCTCTTGAGAGCATCAAGCCTTCGCGCGCCCGCTCTCCCGCTGTTGATAACGAGAGCGACGTAGCGCCATCGCGTGGCACACGCACCGCGTCATCGTCGACGCACTCCTTGCAAAGGGGAGTTTCCTATTTCCTATAGAAGCTAGGTTTAATTTTGTTGGCTCTATAGGACTGTTGTTTATTTTATCTTTGTATTTTGGTTGGGTATTCGCTTTGCGAATTCCCGTCTCCTTCGTGGGACAAAATCCTTCTCGTGGAGAGAAGGGGTTGAGGAACGCTACCCTCGTACTTGTAGCGTGGTTGTATTGAGGTTGAATCACCCTCGTTCAAAGTGATTCGGTTAGTGGATTTGATCAACTAGGTTGATCGGAAAATCCTAACTCGAGAGGGTTAGGTGGTGGTTTTTACCCGGTTTGGGTTTCCACCTAAAAATACCTGTGTACATTTTGTGATTGCCTATTTTGTGATATTGTTTATATTTATTTCCGCAATTATTACGTCACCCCCTGGTAGTGAGGAACTCTCAATTGGTATCAGAGCAGGTCTCGCGTAATCGGCGTTACAAACCGGCGAGGATCTAGATCATGGAGGGAAGCATAGCCGCAGTCAGAATCTCCGAAGGGCAATCCACCGTCCGACCACCCTATTTCGACGAGAGGGACTTCGGATATTGGAAGTTGAGGATGAAGACGTGGCTTCAAGCCACGGACTTCGCTCTATGGGGATGTTGCGAAACCCCATACGAGATCCCGAAGCGACCCCAAGGAGGCTACTCGCAGCTGCAGATTCAAGATCTCTCACTCAACGCAAAGGCAATGAATGCCTTGTATTGCGCGTTGAGTCCGAAAGAATTCGAACGAATCCAAGAGTGCACCACCGCCCACGAGATATGGAGGAGGTTGGAAGGCACTCATGAGGAGACGAGTTCGGAAGAAGATCTCGGAGAGAAGGAAACCACGTGCCTTGGTTTCATGGCAATCGGAGAAAGCGACATCGACAGCGAAAGCGACTCCGACAATGAGGTAAACCTGGATTTACAAGAAGCTTTTAATGAACTTTTTGAGATTAGTAAATCACTTAGGGTAGAAAATAAAAGCATTAAAAAGAACCTTAGTTTTCTTAGAAATGAAAATGATAGGTTAGAAAAACAACTCAAGGATATAGAGACTAGTCCTAAGGATAATAACCTGTTATTAGAAAATCAAGACCTCATCAATGAAAATACTAAATTGATTGAGGAAAATAATAGTCTAAAATTAGAAATTTCAGATTTAAAGACTAAAATGAACATTATAGAAAAAGAAATTGCATGTCTTAGGGAAAATTCTAACAGATTAATCAACAAAGTAGATAAGTTTTATAGCCCTAAGGTTGAGAAAGGATCTCCGTCAAGGAGACCCTCTAACAAATCCGGATCCAAGCCCACTTGGATACCGAAAAAAGAATTAGAATCTTGTTTTGTAGGGTTCAGGGATGACTACAACATAAAGGACTGGACCTACAAGCTCAAGGCTGGTCAACTTAAGTTGGGAGAACCAATGAGTAGACCAAGGAGGAGAAGAAGAAGACCGACGAGACGGCGAACAAACGACGGACCCGCCGCACGTCGACCACCAAACTGGAGACCGGCGCCGATGCCCGGGCCTCCAAGCTACGGATGGGAGCCCCATCCGATGTGGCATCCACCACCACCATTCGGGCCATTTTATTGGCCATGGTAAGTGAGGTAAAAATTCTTAACCCTATCTTATTATCATAAGCATTTAGATAGGGGGAGTTAAAAAATGATGAGCTAATTGTCAATTTTTAAGGGGGAGAAATAAGGTAGCTAAATTTCCTTTAGTAAGGGGGAGAAAAATAATAGCTATCTTGTTGTTACAAAAAGGGGAGAATATTACCTTTGTTAAAAGAAACTCATAGAAGAGCATGTTTTAAGGGGGAGTTATAGGAAATGTAAAATCAATTAAACCTTTTTGATAATGTCAAAAAGGGGGAGGATTTTTTATGCATTATTATTTACGGTTTTGTCATCATCAAAAAGGGGGAGATTGTTGGTGCTAGAGCACCACGATCATTTGTTTTGATGATAACAAAACACGTGTTATTTAACATTTGCAATTTGAGTCCTAGATTTCAGGTCAATTGCAAATGAAGACGTGTTTAGACGGAACTCGAGCTCGCATCCAGGACGGATTGGAGGAGCTTGACGGAAAATAGAGGAGGTTCGCGTGGAGCGAAAGATTGGAGATGGAAGACAAGAAGAATAGGATAGATTCTTTTTTATGCTTTCATGTATCTCTTGTATTTATTTTCTTGCTCTTTATTTTCCTTAGACATTATGTTAAAGAGCCTCAAAGAACCCTAACAGTAGTCCTAGGAACACCGGCACAACCCTAGGATACGTAGGTTTTCTGTAGAACACTTAGAAAACCAATATAGGGTTAAAACAGACTTTCCAGACGTCTAATTCACTAATCAGACGTCTGATAAAGGATTTTAAGACGTCTGACTGTTGTTTCAGACGTCTGATAACTGTTAGGCTGGACATAGTTAGTTCTGTCTGATGAATTCAGACGTCCAGACCTTAGACCAGACGTCTTAGGAGACGTCTGATGACTTTGCCAGACGTCCAGTTAGTGGACCGTTGGCTGGCTTAGAAGACACTCAAGAATATGACCGTTAGAGCCTTATCAGACGTCCATAGGACTTCACAGACGTCTGATAAATGACCGTTTTGCCTCGACTGACCCAAAATCTCTTCTCAGAGATTTTCTAGCCGTTGCAACGTTTGGAAATCAATTCCCACGATAAAAGTAGGTTTCCAGACGTCCAGACTTAGTGCCAGACGTCCTCTATATCGTCTGATGGACTTGTACAAAAACCCTGTTTAGATCTGATTCAAGTCAGGGAGAAACCCGCATAGAATCAGACGTCTGACCTTTAAATCAGACGTCTTAAAGTGGCCTTCCAGACGTCTGATGCCAGAATTAGACGTCTGATAACCCTGTGAAGTGTAATCATTGTCCTGATTTCGGCCTGATTCTCTTGGGCTTTGCACCCAACGGCTATGGAAGCTTTTCCAAGCCTTCCAAAGCCTTCCTAAGGCCTCTATAAATAGAGGGGAGCCTTTGCAACACAAAAACACACAATATACACACTAAGAGAAACAAGAGACACACCTAAGCAACTTAGTTCCACTCTTTTGTCCAATTGAGGCCCTTGCTCTCCAAGCTCTAGTTTCATTCTCTTGAGAGCATCAAGCCTTCGCGCGCCCGCTCTCCCGCTGTTGATAACGAGAGCGACGTAGCGCCATCGCGTGGCACACGCACCGCGTCATCGTCGACGCACTCCTTGCAAAGGGGAGTTTCCTATTTCCTATAGAAGCTAGGTTTAATTTTGTTGGCTCTATAGGACTGTTGTTTATTTTATCTTTGTATTTTGGTTGGGTATTCGCTTTGCGAATTCCCGTCTCCTTCGTGGGACAAAATCCTTCTCGTGGAGAGAAGGGGTTGAGGAACGCTACCCTCGTACTTGTAGCGTGGTTGTATTGAGGTTGAATCACCCTCGTTCAAAGTGATTCGGTTAGTGGATTTGATCAACTAGGTTGATCGGAAAATCCTAACTCGAGAGGGTTAGGTGGTGGTTTTTACCCGGTTTGGGTTTCCACCTAAAAATACCTGTGTACATTTTGTGATTGCCTATTTTGTGATATTGTTTATATTTATTTCCGCAATTATTACGTCACCCCCTGGTAGTGAGGAACTCTCAACAATTACCCAGAAATGACACAGAAATAAGAGAAGAGTAGACTACTCTAACTAGCATCATCGAAGTATCATGGTGACTCTTAACCATACGCATAGGGCCTAAGGACAGTCACCACACCTACATCGTAATCCATGCACACACCAGGGACAAATCCTGATTTACACAGACCAAAAATAGGGTTGGAATCACTTAGGAAGGTTTCTGGTTTTCATTAAGGAAATAGTGGTCAAAAATGAAAATTAGTAGTACCAACACATAATACGTGTCAAGACAATTCCAACGAAACCTTACTTGTCAAAATTTGAGGTCAAGAAGGCCCCAAACCACCCGAAACAACGTGAGGGGGTCTTGAACCACTATTGGACCGGTCGGCCAAGTCAAACAGACTGTCGGCTCACCTACGCCATGCCTCAAGCACTGGTTGGCTGCCACGCCCTCACGTGGATCACGGCTAACGAGCTGTGAATTGCCATGTGTCGGTAATCAACGGTGGAAGAACCCCTACGTGCTTGAGCGCACCTGCCAACGTGTGCACTCGCTGCCCCAAAGCCCAACACGTGTCACCAATCCACTCTTTGTAGCCGGATCGGATGATGCTCATTCTCCTCTGCCGTTGACTTCATGAAAATTGTGGTTGGAAGCCCGCAATTTTTGGACTCGCGAATAGGTCCCTAGGAATTTTGAATTAAGATTTCTAAATGAAATCTTAATCCTTCCTTCTCTCTTCTCTTTCTCTCTCAATCTAAAATGCTTAGGGATTAATGACGAACCCAAGTCCCTAGAGGGTATATTTAAAGACCCAAACTCTATTTAAGGTTAGGTTTAGTTGGGTAAAATACTATATTTACACCTAGGTTTGGTTCACCTTACATTTAGGTTCTTTTTGACTTATTTTAGTCATAACTTGAGCTATACACCTCGGATTCATGTGAAACAAGCATCGTTGAAAAGCTTACAATGAGAGGAATCCAACAATTTCAAACATGGCACCATTTTGATGAGGTTTGACTAGGGTTGACCCAAAATACAGAACATACCTTGAGAAATGCAGAGAAAACTAAACCCGAATCTACAGGAGGTTAAGAAAAAGGAGATCATCAAGTGGATCGACACAGGAAGCATCTACCCTATCTCTGACAGCCACTGGGTGAGCCCCATCAAAGTTGTGCCTAAAAAGGCAAGGCTCACTGTGATTATGACCGAATCTAGAGAAATCATCTCGACTTGAATTACAAACTCATGGAGAGTCTACATAGACAATTGGAAATTGAATGCCTCCACGAAGAAAGGCCATTTCCCTCTCCCATTCATTAATTAGATTCTCGAGAAAATGGCAGGAAATCGATTTTTCTGTTCCCTGGATGGGTACTCCGGATATAACCAAGTGGCAATCCATCTTGAAGATCAAGAGAAGACCACCTTTACCTACCCCTACTTTACTTACGCATTCTGCAGGATGCCATTCAAGCTATGCAATGCACCAGCCACCTTTCAGCAGTGTTTGCTAGCCATATTCTCTAATATAGTAGGTAAATACCTTGAAGTCTTCATGGACGACTTCTCGATTTTTGGTGAATCTTTCGATGATTGCCTCCTACACTTAGTTCAGATCATCCAAAGATGCATCGATGTGAACCTGGTTCTCTCCTGGGAAAAGAGCCATTTCATGGTTCCGAAGGGCATTGTGCTTGGACACCTCGTATCTGAGAGAGGTATCTAAGTTGACTGAGCTAAGGTGAATTTTATTTGCAAACTACCTGTGCCTTCCTCGGTCAAAGATATTCGATCATTTTTGGGGCACGTCGGTTTCTATCGAAGATTCATATCTAATTTCTCAAAGATCGTGCACCCCTTGACTAAGCTTCTCACATAGGACATGCCTTTCGAGATGACTAATGAGTGCATTCACACTGTCAAAATCCTACGTGACCAAGTTACCCAAGCTCCAATCCTATAATCCCTTGACTGGTCTCAACCCTTCAAGATCATGTGCGAAGTGTCTGCCTATGCAATAGGAGTGATGCTGAGGCAGAAAATTAATGCAAAACCAATGGTAATATATTACGCCAGCAAGACATTGGACGAGGCTCAGCATAATTACATGATTATGGAGAAAGTGCTGCTGGTTATAGCATTCGGTCTGGAGAAATTTATATCATACCTCTTAGGATCCCACGTCATCGTTTACTCAGATCACACTGTAGTGAGACACCTGCTTACAAAGAAGGATGCGAAACAGAGATTAATCCGATGGATCTTACTGTTGCAAGAAGGATGTGAAATAGAGATTAATCCGATGGATCTTACTGTTGCAAGAATTCGATCTCAAAATTCGCGATAAGGCAAGAAAGTAGAATGTGGTAGCTGACCATTTGTCTTACCTTCCTTCTTCGATCATTCACCCGTCCAAACCTATTACCAATCATTTTCTGGATGAACATCTCTTGGCCATTAATGGACTTCCCTGGTTTGCTGATATTGTGAATTACTTGGTTATTGGTGATGATAATACCATCATGAGCCATAACTAGCTTTAATTAGTCATAATCAAGTGACAAATACTCCTACATAATCGCCTAAGAGCCGTAATTCCATACAAAGCCAGTTTGAGAGAACATTAAAATAGGGTTAATTTTACAGTATTATCATATCATGAAAGGATAATAATCACGAGATTTTCCAGAGGTTAATCCAAGGTCTAATGAACATTAAAATCCAATGAGTGGATCCATACAGATAGAAATAGGATTTCATGCATTTCGAGAACTGATTCATAACCTAAAATCCTAACTTCAGACCCGCTTAAATTAAAAAGTTTATACATATAAACCTTATAAAATTCATATAAAAGTATTCTTTGAGGTTTGGTATCCTTGGTTTGACCATCTAGACCTATTTTAACCTTAAACAAAGTCACAGATAGATTTCTGCCTTAATTTGGGTTTCTGCGAAAATTGCCCAATCAAACTTGGTCAAAACTGAAATCCAACTTCATCATCAGATTCCTTGGATCGAAATTAGGTTTATACCAAAATTTGGGCGTAATCAAAATTCATCTTGACCTAGTTTGCAATCTAGTCCCTTAAAACTCTAATCTTCACATCTAAGCCCCTAGCTTTTGAAATTCCTTGCATTTAGCCCACCAACTTTGTCATATTCCTTGCGAATCCGCCCCTACCACCATTGGATGTCAACCGACTTCTAAGAAGCTTTTGACCAAGCCTAAACCTATTCAAATCTTCATCAAATCCCACCAAATTTGGTAGGATTGATGTTCACACTACAAAAAAGAGATTGTGACAAATCTTGGGCTCTGATGTGCCCCAGAAAGGCCATGCGAACACATGGATTTCTTGGGTTCTTCTTGACTCCTAATGAAGCCAATTAGCACCGATTCCTTGTATAGAGCTTGCCCAGGAGCTCTATATAAGCTCTAGCATCTTCCACCGTCAAAAACTAGTCCGGTTTGGCCCTAAAACCTTCTTCCTTTCTTCCTCCAGCCAACTTCGACCGCGATTCAGGCTAGCACTCTCAACCTCCTTCCTCTGGCCATTAGACGGACAAATCAAGTGGTCCATTGTCTTCCTCACCTTCCTCCGCTCCTCACTAGCCACAGTAGGAGTTCCTTCCCCCATCGTTGCCGCCGTCTTCCCTAAATGGACATTTCTCCTTCTTCGGCATTGGCCAATCACAGCCGAAGCCTCTCCTCATCCCCTTCATCCATTAGTTAGGTCAACTCCTTCCTCTCCCTCTCTAGATTAGGTTCAACTCATCTCTCTTCTATTTCAACTGCCAACACACCCTCACACCCTTCGTCTTCTTCCTCTTCGATCGAGCTTCGGCGAGGTTGCCCTAATGCCACAGACAACCATTCACCACCGCGACATCTCCACAACCTCTGCCTCACCTCCGTGAACAAAACCCCTCAAGAAATTGAGGGGATTAACCACTCCAAAGCTCCATCGAACACCACCTCCATCGCACCTCTTCCCTGACTTCGCCAAACCATAACACACACTCCCATGCCACACAAACACCGCTAGCACATTCGCCATGCTCTGGCAAAGCTCCTGGACCTTCTAATTAGGGCTTTTGAACCCATATTCATGTTTGTAGGTCTCGCCATCGCCGCCAACATCTCCAACTCCATCCGCTGTGCTCCGAGTAGCTCTGACTTAGTTGCAACTCCCAGGTGCTACGGTTCCCAGCCATGAAGAGTACCAGGCTCTCAATTGACGCATCAGGCAACTTCTACTACCTCAATTTGACAAAGCTTCACCTACTGCTACTCACACAAAGGAGGCAAGTGGGATAGTCTCACATCGTCAGATGAAAGACTCGCACAGGCATATAAGATGAAAAAGTGTTGTAGCCTGATTGCCCAGTAACATGGGGGGTCGGGTCCCCCACGCACGTGCCTCTCGTGCTCTCACGCCTCGCTCGTGCACACAGCACACGGGTCTGGCCACTCTTTAGGATCCGATTACCTAATGCTATACCCTTAGGCATTAGCTGAAAAGGAGGGGGGACAATTTTTTTGTGCAACCCTTAGGTGCATGCTGAAGAGGAGGCTTTACACTTAGCCTCTGAAGCCTTTGTGTGTGCTGAAGAAAGAGGAAAGCCTATTCTTGCGAAGGCTTGAAGAAGAAAAGCCCTATTTGTGCCTTAGATCTTCTGAGGCTCTTGTGAGAGCCTTGTGCTCTATTGATGCTGTGCTTTTGTTAAGGTGTCTGATGCCTTGTTCCTGTCATCTGAAAGGTTGATTCTGGTTACTGTTGAATCATTTAAGTACCTAAGTTATCCGATTGAAAGTTATTGTTGGATTATTTGAATGATTTGAATACTTGGGTATATGCTTAATTAAGATGAATAATTGGTGATTCAAATAACCATTGTTTTATCTTCCTATTTCTTTTTATCCTATAATCTTCTGAGATACATTTGATTATCAATCCAACAAGTTTTATTCATTGCATATATGTTATTGTGTTTATTTCGTTTGAATGAAGATTAATGTGTGAATTTCACATTTGCTCCCTGCGAACGACCTCGGACTCCAATTAGAATTTGAGTTTTATAAATTTAAATATTTTGAGTGATTTTGTCATATACTACAACATATATCTTAAACAACAACGATTTCGTGCAAATAACGAGGAAAGTTCCACTTGATTAAGCAACCTCCAGGTGGGACAAGCTAATTTCCGATGCTAAGTACTATGTCTGGGAAGATCTTTATCTATTTCATATCAGTAATAACCAAGTAATTCGAAGATGCATTCTCGATAACAAGATCAATGATGGCATCTCTTTCTGTCATGACCAGGCCGGTAGTGGTCATTTCTCTGGACATAAAATCACAACAAAGATCCTCAAGTGTGGGTTCTTTTGGCCCACTATGTTCAAAGACACACAATCCTACTGTAGGGCACGTGCCAGTTGTCAGACCCTCGACAACATGGGCCCACGCGTTTTGATCCCCTTGAATCCGATTATCGTATACGAGATCTTTGACATATGGGAAATTGATTTTATGGTACCCTTTCCTAGATCCAACAGCTTCGAGTACATCTTACTTGCAGTTGATTACATCTCAAAATGGATCGAAGCCATACCCACAAGAACGAATGATCATAAAGTTGTTCTCTGGTTCATTCAGGAGAACATCTTTTCCAGATTTGGGGTTCCTAAAACCATCATCAACGATGGCAGGAATGTGCACTTCCAGCCCCTGATGAAAAAGTACGGGGTGTCGCATCATATTTTGACTCCTTATCACCCCCAGACTAATGGATTGGTTGAGATCCCCAATCGGAAGAACAAGAAAATCCTTCAGGTCACTGTTCGGTCTGACAGGAAGGATTGGTCATCCCGACTTTCAGAAGCCTTGTGGGCCTATAGGATCGCCCATAAGACCCAACTAAGGATATCTCCATTCAAGCTCGTATATGGGAAGGCATGTCACCTTCCTGTAGAGATGGAGCCATAAGGACTACTGGGTAGAACGAAAGTGCAACTTAGATCTCATGAAGGATGGAATCCACCCCTGGCTGCAAATGAGCGAGATCGAGGAGTTACGCAATGATGCGTACGAGAACTCACATATCTACAAACAGCTAGTGAAAGCCTTCCATGACAAGCACATATTGCAAAAATCATTCTATTCTGGTCAGAAAGTGCTCCTCTTTGATGCCAAGCTCAAGCTCTTCTGAGGAAAGCTAAGATTGAAATGGATCGAACCCTTTCTCGCCTAAAGAATCTTTGGAAATGGAGCCGTAGAAATCAATGGACTCAACTATGACTTAGAACCATTTGTTGTGAATGGTCAGTGACTGAACCTGTTCCTCGAACTCACTGATTCGAATCTAGCTACTATATCTTTTGATCTCCATTCTCCCTGAGCTGCATTGCGCCCAGCTGATAGCATTAAACTTAGTACTTAACAGGAGGAAACCCATCATTTGAAAAACCTGAGACCCTTCTTACCCACTTCTGAGCTAAACTCATATTGAACTTTAGGGTTCATCCAACACCATCATTCATCATAACTAACTAAAATTAATCAAAATCAAGTATTAAATGCTCCTAAATGATAGTCTGAGAATCATAAATCCGTATTAAATTGATTTGAGAAGACAAGAAAACAGGGTTAATTCTACTATTTTACCATCCCATCATTAATGCAGATTAACCAATGGGTTCATTAGGAGTTAATTCAAGGTTAAATAAACTTAAAAGACCAAGAAGTGGGCTTAGAATAAATGAATCAGGGTTTCACGCATTTTGAAGATAAAAACAATACTGAAAACCCTAATTATCAGCCTCACTTAAATTGAAAGGGTTTTGGTAGAGATAAATTCAATCTAAACCTCCTAAAATTCATTGAAAAATATTCTAAAAGGTTTGGTAGCTCACTTTGACCATCTAAACCCATTTTGACCAAACATAGAGATTCAGATGGGAGTTTGCCCTGATTTGGGCTTCTGTGCAATTTACTTATTCAAACGTGGTCAAAAATCAAATCCAAGTTCATCATTAGATTCCTTGGATCCAAATTAGGTTAACACCAAAATTTGGGCCCAATCAGAATCCATCTTGACTTAGTTGGCATTTTTTCCTTTAAACTCTCTATTTCTCATGCTTAAACCCCTAGGTTTCAGGTTTTATTACATATACACCCCTAACTTCCTCACCTTATTCACAATTAGGACCCTGTCGCCTGATTCTAACAAGTTTCCTAAACAGCAGGTCAACCCATCGAGCGTCAACTTTGACCTACTAAAATCTCTAACAAATCATCACCAAATCCCACCAAATTTGGTGGGATTGGTGTTCAGATCTCGAAGAATCCATAGGACCACGTCTCAAGCCTTGATTCGAAGTAGAAAGCTCCAGCAAAGCTTGGAGTTTCCAATTTTTCTTCCATCTGAATCCTAACTCAATCGCACAAATTCTTTCTAATTAAGGCACAATTCAACCTCTATATAAGTTCTACAAGGTTCCCACGTCAAGGGCAGCCAGGTTCCGGCCAAGAATACCTCTTCTCTTCCTTCTCCAACCGCCTCCGACCTCAGCTCCAATGACTTACTCAACTTCCCTTCTCTGGCCATCCAACAGGCACATTAGACGGTCCCCTATCTTCCTTTCTCTCTTCCGCTCCTCGCTTGCCACAGCAGAAGCTCTTCCGTCCTTCGTCGTTGCCGCTTCTCATCATCAGAGGTCTTCACCTTCTTCGCATCTAGCCAATCAGCGCCAGACACTCCCAACTCTCAATCTCCCTAATAAGTTCTTCTTCTTCCTCCTCTTCCCTCCTAGTGTCCTCTTAGCCCCTTAGAATTAGGTTACACGCCACAAATCACTCGTACCACCCTTGTCTTCCCTGCCTCCAGCACAAGCTCTAGCAAGCTCGCGCTGGTACCCCGGTCCACTAAATGCCACAACGCCACCACCATTACCTTCCCTGCACTCCCTAAAGTAAAAACTCTCTAGCTAATTGGAGTTTTGATCATTTGAGACCACCTCCAAGTAACCTACCATGCCACGGTCTGCTCCAACACCGATACACCTCCTCCAACCACCAAACTCATCATCACCAACACCATCATCTTCCTCACTTCATAGCGAGTCTTGAGAACTATTTAATTGGGGCTTTTAGCTTGTATTAGTGATTTTCAGGTCTCACTGGATCTCTTCCTTACGCCGCCACCGCCTGCTACCGTACATCAATCTCCGCCCCTGACTCCACCTCCAGCAACAGCAGACCACATCCACAAAGCCTTCCAAAGCTTCAATTGAAGAAGAGAGCAAATGCAGCAACATCAGTTGGAGGATTCTCGTCAACTGAAACAATGCAAAGACAAGGACCAAACATAGTCCCACATTAGGAACATTTGAAAAAAAAATTTAGTACTTAACATTTCATGTGCTAAGGCTATTTGCCTTCTAACCACAGGGTCAAGTCCAACTAACTCACGAGCCTCGTGCACACATCCTCGCCCACGCTCATGCCACGTGCGTCTAGACCAATCCAATCTGGTCTGGAAGAGAGAGAAAGGTCTAGGGTTATTCTGAGAGAGAAGGTGATGTGAACACATTTACATTACTTAAGATGTCTATTTATGCATGTTCTTAAGCATAGGATCGCATTTCATGATATAAATATTGCATTACATGCATCATCTTGCATTTAGAATACTTCGAATAAAATGGAGGTTAATTATCTCCTTTTATGTGCTTGGACGGGGCAAATATTTTATCAGCATCTCGGATCAAAGATCCAACCGTATGGATGTGATCAGGGTGACGATTGGAGTTCAACGACTCCAAGATCGCCCTAATCAGGCATCCGTAGCATCAGATAGTGACCCGGGAACCCTAGAAGATCAAGGGCCAGGATGGTGTAAATCCACACTTCAGATGATAAATCCGACCGCACGGATGAATTCGGATCGATGATCACAGCCCAACGACACAAAAATCGAGTCAATCCGACATCCGTAGCACCATCTACAACTTTCAGAAGATGGACGGCCAAGATAGCGCCATGTGGCGCCATCTCAGCCGCCCAAACGACTGTTTGCGTCTTGTGAAAGCCCCGCGCCCGATCGCTCTCCGCCATTGGATCTTAATCCAACGGTTGTGGGCGCTCGCAATTAAAAGCGCTCGCTCGACCATCCGCGCCCCATAGCGCAGTGGTCGAGCGCGCTATCGCGAGCGTGGGGCGCGAGTTCGATCCGCGGCAAGGCACTGGAGGGCGCAATCGATTAAGGCGCGTGAAGTGTCAGATGAAGATCGGACGGCCGTGCGCGCCCGATAGCGTCGACGCGCGATTGGACGCACAATCGGACGCGCAATCAGACACGCAGGGGGCGCACAACGCGTGGGCGCGGACGCATCTTAAGCCGTCCGATCTCGCGATCGGACGGCTGAAAAGCGCTGGACGTGCGTGGACGTTGAGGAGCGGGCAGCCGAGGAGGCGCGCATGGGCGCGGAGGCGACGCCCACGTCGGGGCTTTAGTGACGGATTTATCCGTCACTAAAGACCCCTCTTTTATTATTTTGAAGTTGTAATGTCCATTTTGCCCCCACTCCTTGCAACTATAAAAGGAGACCCCCTCCATACGAAATTCTCATCCCTTCTTTCTCCTCTCTACCCCTCCAAAGCTCAAAAGAAGCTTGTCCCACACCTGGGATGCTTCTTGCGAGATAAAGTCCAATTTTCGTTCCCCTTCGGAAGTGGATCCCACGACGACGACGGCGTACTGCTCCGTTCCCGTTCTTCTGCTTCGTCCTCCTTCGTCCTGCTTCGTTCTCCTTCATCCAGGCGTCGTCCCGTCCGGCTTGTCCTCCAAGCAATCGTCGAGGAGGATAACTTCTCTCTCCCATTCTTATTTACAGCTTTTCTAGTATAGAATTTTCCTGCTTTGTAGTGTTATTGATTTTCCGCTTTCTAGTGTAACTTTTATAAACAATTGAAATATTGAATGCATGTTCTCTCTCTCTCTCTCTCTCTCTCTCTCATAGTTTGATAACTCCATTGTAATTATATCGCCTTACTTATAAAAAAAATCCTAAAAGAATATAATTGCGAATATAGATCAACGTAGCCTCCCTGTGTTCGACCCGAAATTCTTTTCGGTATAAATTTTATTTGTTGAACACGAATTCTTCGCTTTCGAACTACAACGACAGGTTTTCCGAAACCAAACACGTAAGCGTAGCGATTCGCGAAAAATACCGTTCAACATTTTGAGCATCCCGGGTGTGGGACAAGCTTCTTTTGAGCTTTAGAGGGGTAGAGAGGAGAAAGAAGGGATGAGAATTTCGTATGGAGGGGATCTCCTTTTATAGTTGCAAGGAGTGGGGGCAAAATGGACATTACAACTTCAAAATAATAAAAGAGGGGTCTTTAGTGACGGATAAATCCGTCACTAAAGCCCCGACGTGGGCGTCGCCTCCGCGCCCATGCACGCCTCCTCGGCTGCCCGCTCCTCAACGTCCACACACGTCCAGTGCTTTTCAGCCGTCCGATCGCGAGATCAGACTGCTTAAGATGCGTCCGCGCCCACGCGCTGTGCGCCCCCCGCGTGTCTGATTGCGCGTCCGATTGCGCGTCCAATCGCGCGTCGACGTTATCGGGCGCGCGCGGCCGTTCGATCTTCATCTGACGCTCCACCCGCCTCAATCGATCGCGCCCTCTAGCGCCTCGCCGCGGATCGAACCCGCACCCCGCGCTCGCGATAGTGCGCTCGACCACTACACTATGGGGCGCGGATGGTCGAGCAGGCGCTTTTAATTGCGAGCGCCCACAACCGTTGGATTAAGATCCAACGGCGGAGAGCGATCAGGCGCGGGGCTTTCACAAGACACAAGCGGCCGTTTGGGCAGCTGAGATGGCGCCACGTGGCGCTATCTTGGCCGTCCATCTTCTGGAAGTTGTAGATGGTGCCACGGATGTCGGATTGACTCGATTTTTGTGTCGTTGGGCTGCGATCGTCGATCTGAATTCATCCGTGCAGTCAGATTTATCATCTGAAGTGCAAATTTACACCATCCTGGCCCTTGATCTTCTAGGGTTCCCAGGTCACTATCTGATGCTACGGATGCCTGATTAGGGCGATCTTGGTGTCGTTGAACTCCAATCGTCACCCTGATCACATCCATACGGTTGGATCTTTGATCCGAGGCCCTGATAAAATATTTGCCCTGTCCCAGCACATAAAAGGAGACAATTAACTTCCATTTTATTCAAAGTATTCTAAATGCAAGATGATGCATGTAATGCAATATTTATATCATGAAATGCAATCCTATGCTTAAGAACATGCATAAATAGACATCTTAAGTAGTATAAATGTGTTTACATCAGAAGGGGTGTTTTACTCTCGGGAAATGTGCCTAAGGACTTAGGTAGAAATTGTAAAGGGTTTGAACTGAGCACTTTAAGCCATCTGAGGCCTTGAGGAGACATCTGAGAACAACAGCTTGAATTGAGCTTTGAATTGAGAATAGGCCATGTTTAGAATCTCATTGGTAATCTTAACCACCATCTTGTTTGGGCTTTATATATCTCTCTCTACATTATTTCTTATCCATTGATTCTGACATACATTTTGATATTCATTGAATATATTTTTCATATATATTGAGTTTTGTTTGAATATTAAATTGGTGATTGAATTACAATAGTTTGCCTCCTGCGAATGACCTTGAAACTCACACGTTTTTCGAGCTTTACAAATTTAAGTGTTATGCTTTTATCACCTATACTACGAC
The DNA here is from genome assembly GCA_037157565.1 of Thalassia testudinum. Lineage (NCBI taxonomy): Eukaryota > Viridiplantae > Streptophyta > Magnoliopsida > Alismatales > Hydrocharitaceae > Thalassia > Thalassia testudinum. The sequence continues at coordinate 28,633,631 of JAZHRO010000049.1, forward strand.
ACATCTCATTTCTAAAACATGGTAGAAGCACATCAACAGTCATAAATTATGTATCAAAATGGATAGAAGTCATACCACACAAACCAATGACCACTCCATGGTCTTGGATTTTGTCAGGGCTAATATCATTTCTCAGTACAGATGCCCAAGGACCTCACTTCAAGAACACATACTTCACAAGATTACTCCAAAGTTTGGGTGTCAATCACATGATAGCCACACCTTACCATCCCCAAATGAGTGGTCAACTCGAAGTGTCAAATAAGGAGATTAAACGGATTTTGGAAAAGACAATTAGACCCGATAGAAAAGATCGGTTAAAAATGCTTAATGATGCACTTTGGGCCTACGGGACAGCTTGAGACTCCCTTGGGCATGTCACCTTTTCAACTTATCTATGGCAAAGCATGCCACCTACCTATTGAAATTCAACACAAAGCCTATTGGGCCATTAAGAATGCTAATTTGAATCTGGATAGAGTGGGTAAAGCTTGTATGCTCGAGTTGAGTGAGCTTGATGAGCTGTGCAATAAAGCCTATGAAACCTCTCAAGCTTACAAAGAACATATAGAGGTCCTCCATGATAAGCACATCATTAGAAAGAACTTTGAGCCCAACCAGTGGTTTGGCTTTTCAATTCCAGACTCAAATTATTTCCTAGAAATCTCAAGTCCCACTGGGATGGGCCGTACGTTATGATAGAAGCCTTCCCTCATGGAGCAGAACCTCACTTCTAGAGACCGCTTCAAGGTAAATAACCAACATCTCAAACCTTACATAACTCTTGTTGATGGCCAAGTTGTGGATGCACCTCTGCTTGAGAAGCCTTAACTCCTCCCACTCTACTACTCAAGTGATATTCTTCTATGTCTTTACTTTTTCTAATGAGCACATTGTCAAGATTAGGCATGTGAGGGTATAACCTAAGGTTGTTTTATGGCATTTATAAATATTTGCATGCATGTAGGTGCAATAGTTTCTAAAAAAAAAAAAGGAAAAAGAAAAATTCAATTTGTTGAGCTAAATTGGTTGGTCCCAGCATTTTCTATGGATGAATTCATCTAAATTCTAGGCTGGATCAAGTGATAAGATAAGACCTTAAGTGTCTTACCTTAGGAGATAAGTGAGAGGTACCATCTTTAGACCCCTAAGGCTCTGAGAGTTTAAAAGTCCAAGTATTCATTAACATGTAGATTGTTCCTCGAGTGGTTGAGGATGCTACGAAGCAAGGGTATTAAGTCAAGGACTTTGGAAGTATTTGATACCCTTATCTACCCTTTTGTTTGCAGGTCTTGGCAACCTAAGCATCCAACCTTACATGCATTACAATCTTGTTTAGAATGCCTAATAAAGTGATTGCCTTAATTCTTTTCCAAAATAAAATTGGTTCGCTAGGCTCTGACTTAGGTGAAGCTTGAAAACACAAGTTGATTAGGAGAGTTCCTGCCACATGAGAGGTGGAGTATACACTTCCCTTGATGACGAGATGATAACATGTCAACTCCTTGATACTTGTCTCTTAGGATATCCATCCTACTGGGGGCATGTAAGCGCAATGTGCGGTTCAGGTACCAAAAGTGACACTATCCTAAAGTGTCGATTTCCAAAGGCCTGAATTTTCTTAAGAAATCCATGGGTGGCACTATCTCGAAGTGTCGAAAGCAAGGGGTTCTTGGGGTTGCCATGGGCGGTGTTATCCTGAAGTGTTGAAAGCCAAAGACCCTTTGAGGATTGGTGATGGGAACAATGAATCCGATACAGGCTGTGTTGATAGCTAATCCAAAGTTGGACTTAGATGAATCAAACAAAAATTACAAAAGAAAAAATCTAAAAAACATTTCCCTTCTTTCTTGTTGGCCATCATACCAACACAAATTCATTCACCTGCAGACTGAATAAAGACCACTCACACTTATGCACAGATGCTTAAACCTTTAGGACCAACAAACTTTAAGGCAAGCTTGGGGGTCTTTGAAACCTTTGTTGGCGACCCAAAATGCATGCTGACTAGGTTTGCATCTTGATCAGTGATAAACACCAATTTATCATCATTCTTATGCCCTAAAACAAACCTAGCTCTTAGGATTTTAATTCTGCAAACGGATTTTTGGGCTACATTTAGGCATCAATTAGGTTAGGCATGCATTGCATGTTTTCTTATATTTTTAATATGTTTATTTGAGTGTTAAGGACAAACAGATAGATAGATCCCTAAAACCCTAGCACTCATAAAGGCAACTGGTGAAGAGGAAGCTCATTCCAGCTGGGACTCAGCCAATTCCAGCTCATCATAGCTAGATACCAGCTCACTTGGGTTAGGGTTAGCTCCATTTAGCTCCATTCAGCTTATCTTAGCTGAATAGCTACTCAGGGCAGCTCATCTTAGCTTAACCTAGTTCAAGTCAGCTCAGATCCAGCACAACTTAGTTGAGTCTAGCTCATCTCAGCTCCAATCAGTTCACTGGGAGCTCTAGCTAGCTCAATGATGAGTGGCCGATAACTTATGACTAGGTTTTGTTAAAGAAATAGCGTTGTAGTACAGCTAGTTATTGCCATCATTACAGATATTTTTTACTCAAAAAATAAAGTTCTCCCGAGGTCGAACTCAGGGAGCAAGTTGTATTCCAGAAGTATAGTATTTCTATTACAAAAATAAAGAGAGAGAGAGAGATATGGAAATTTGGCTTCTTCTTCTCTTCTTTCTTCCTCTTTGTCTTCTCTTCTCTTTGGCTCTTGAATCTTCTTTCTTTTGTTCTTCTTGTGTTCTTCTTTTTCTTTTCTTGCTTCTCTTTCTTTCTTCAGATTTTCTTCTCGTGTTCTTCTTGTCTTCTCTCTTCTTTGCTGCGGTCCTGTTTCTTGTTTTCTTCTTCTTCTTTGCCTTCAGGACGTCGTCTGATTTTCCAATCAGACGACTTAAACTGCTGCTGCTACAGTGTATCCTAGCTTCCTTCTTCTTCTTCGTCTTCACCTGTGCCTGCACACTTAAGGTTTTCGTCAGAGGGAAAAACCTACTCTAACCTCCCCCCGCGTTTCTCTCTCTCAGAATTCGCTCTTAGGAAAGCTCTCCCACGGCAACCGGTTAATCGGGTACGCGGGTCGTGCCCGGGTCCAGGCCCACGGCGTGCGGTGGTGGGCGAGGAGTGCAGGTCGGGCTAATCGGGTCCGGCCAGGTCCGCGGGGCGTGAGCGCGGATGAGGCCGGGTAATCAGGCGGGTGAATGGGACCTCACCCCGTGATCTGAGGCGAACAGCTTAAGGCAATTTTTGCCTTTAAGCGTCCGCTCGCCTCAGTGAGTTTCCGAGGTGGGACTAAATGTCCCACCCCAATTGGACGCCCACGCGGAGGAGGCAGCGCACAATCGAGGCTCCACACGAAGGCTTTGCCCCAACTGCAGCCTGGGACTTCTTTGCGGAGATGCCCCGCGCAGCCTGGGAGTCTGACCTGGGCGTGGCACGCCTGGAGGAGCAGGTCGAAGAAGCTGCTTCACTCAGCAATGGCAGCGGCGAGCGAAGTACCTGCTCACAAAGAAACGGCCTCTCAGCCTAATCAGATACGTGGAGGACCTTCGCCGTAACACGGCGAAGGTGGTCGGGGGGTCTGCAGGTGGCGGGGCGGAGCCTAAGGGCCGCCCTAGGTCAAACTGCAGGTTGGGAGATGGGTTTGGTCGGTGGGTCAGCAGAGGGCAATTGGTGGGAAGTGGAAGGGCGGAGGTTGATCAGGGTGAGGAGGTGGAGGTTCTGTGAGGGTCGGCGAGCCGTGTGGGGTGCTGGAGTGACGGGAGCGGGTCGCCGGAGTTTGGCCGGAGATGGAGAAGGTGAGGGTGATTAGGCGCGGTCGAGGGATAATTAGATAAAAATAGCAGGGGGAAAAGAGAGAGAGGAGGCAGGGAAGTAATTCTAACCTAACTAAAGGGACGAAGGGGGCGAGGAGGCGGACGGCTGTACCTGCTGTCGCTGGAGAAGAAGGTGCCCAGTGGGGGAGGACGGCGGCGACGACAGGGCAGAGGCAGCGCGCGCTGGTATTGCGCGACGCGGAGGAAGATCAGGGAGGTGGCTCTGCTGCTGGTATTGCAGCAGAGCGACGAGGAGGAGGAGGAGAAACCGCCGGAGCAAGGGGGCATATGTCGGAGTGGGAAGAGAGGAAGTGAGGGGGTATCTCCGTCAAATCCGAGCTGAGGAGAACGACAGAGCTTGTGGGGTTTTTATAGAGGTAGAGACGGAGAGGAGGGCGGAGGGAGGCGACGTGCCTCCCTCGCCGGAGGATGCCGAAGGAAGGAGACCCATACCGTCTGTGCGTTCGTACGGCCGGTATGGGTGGTTGCAGCACTCAAGGGGGTGCTCCAGCGATGGCTGACGACGCAGGGCACCCCCATTTGACTTGGCAGGCCCCCCCCCCTCACCCTGCGCGGCGCCATGCTCCGCGCAAGGTCGCCGGAGCATGGTGCTGCTCAGGTTTTGCAGGAGGGACCTAAACGCAAGGAACGAAGGAGAGTTAGGGGCCAAAATGTGAGGGTTCAAAAGTTGAGGGCCAAAAAGTAAATATATGAGGACCAAATTGTAAAGTTGGTCAAGAAGGTTTCTTCTTAGGCTCAAATTTTTATACATGACTAATTAAGACCTAAGGATTCAGATGGTGAATTTTATTTCTAGATTAAACCTTGTTTGACTGGTCAAATTACGCAAAAATCCAAATTAAGTTGTTAATTGGGCATGGTTCTCAATGTAGGTCAAAATAGGTTCCCAAGGCCAAATTGAAGGTTCTAAACCCTAGAGATTATTTTTCTATGAATTTTAGAGGGTTTATTCCATTTTTACTTTGCCTCGAACCTCGTGAATTGAAGTGGGTTTGTTTTAGGGTTACAGAATGTCATTTAATTCTTAAATTGCTCATGAACCCATTTCTGATTGATTCAACCCACTTTTTATCTTATTTAGATCATTTGACCTATGTTCGGTCTCTGAGAAATTTCGTTTATGTACTGCAATGGTAAAATTGCAGTTTTTAACCTTTATTTCATGTTTTCTTCTCAGAACACTTATTCCTCAATTAAGTCCTTTGCTAAGTTATGTAGGAGCTTTTATCCTTTGTATTAGGTCAAAATGAGCTAGTTATGGCTCATGATGAGGTTCTCATCACTCAACCAAGTTGACAAGAGTCCACCTCAACTCAATTCCAACTCTCCCCAGCTCTACTCAACTCATGGTAGCTAAACTCCCTCCAGCTTAGCCACTACTTGTCAACTAGTAGCTAAGCTAGCTCGGGAGTTCCCATCAGAGGCAGTTCCAAATCAACCTAGCTTCAGTTAGGTTGAAACCAGCTCAATTTAGTTCAACTACCCAAGCTTAGCTGCTAGCATAAGAACTAGCTAGCTAAGCTGAGTAGTTGACTCTTCATGAAGGCCTCTTCAACATTCCAACTCCAATGCAACTTCATTCCAGCTCCAGATAATTTTTCCTTAGCTCCTCTTCCCTAAACCCTAGCACCACCCCACCTCCTCCTCTACTCAACTACTAGCTAAGCTAGCTTACCTATCTTAGCTTAGCTACACCTTAGCTCCTAATGGCCATCCACCACCTACAACCTAACTCCACCTCACCACCTAACTAGTCCATCAAATAAGCTAACCACCTACACCTACTCCTACTCCAACTTGGCTCCACCACCATCACAACCCTTCATCCCATCACCACCTCCAAAAGCCACCAAAAAGGGGGCGCCAAAACCCCCATAACCACCCTTGTTTTGGCACAACTTTTTCCCTCCAAAAATCCCTCCATCACCACCATACACCTACCCCTACAAGCCATCCTAACCATCCATCTACACCCCTTCTAGAAACCTAAGTAGGCACCAACTTTAAGCACCCTTCCACCAACATAACTACCTCCTAACCACCCTAAGTTGGCTCCAATATACCCTACACACATCCCTACAAATTGGTGCCAACATCCACCCTAATCTCCACCTTACACCTACCCCCATAAGGACATCACCACCACCCATTTTTGGTGCCAAACCCTTAACCCACAAACCCCATCCTAACCCTCTTCTAGTTGGCACCAAAAACCCACTTAAGCAACATCTAACTTGGTGACAACTTATACCCACACATCCACCCTTCATCCACTTCACAACTTCATCCTAACCTTCCATTCTCCAAACCCATCACCAACACCTTAACCCTCCTATGGTTGGCACCATTAATGGTGCCTCTCCACCAACATAACTACCACACACACACCTCCTCCCTTAGTGCCAAATAACCTTAGCCCTAGGATCATCTAACCACCCTCATGAGCCCATCCTAACCCTACACCTCACCTACACCTACACCCCCATCACCACTCCTATATATAAACCCTAGCTACCACCATTAATCCCCATTCTTTGGCTTGATAATTCTCCACCTTCATCCCACCATACTCACAGCCAAGAGAGGGAGAAGAAGAAGATTAAGGGGACACTCTGTCCCCTTGGTGCCTTCCCCTCTTCCCTTCTCTCTTGTGCCACCACTAGCCAGAGGAGCAGCCAGGCAAGGAAGACCTTAGGAGGAGGTCTTGAGGGTGGTGCACACCACCCTAGGAGTAATTTTGTGGGTGGAAATCATCCACCTTTGGAGGAGCAAAGGCACGCCCCCTAGGGCTTTCCAAGGAGGACACCATTTTGGAGGAGCTATTCAAGGAAGAAGGAGAACTTCTTTCCAAGCCCAAGAGCAGCTGAGCTTGGAGCAAGAAGCCTCTCTCGCTTCTTCACCAACATCATCACAGGAGGATTTTTGTTTTCTTTTATCTTCATTTGTTAGAGTAGAAGCATTCCTCTACTTTTCCTTTTGTAAAATAATTTTTCTCCTTAATTAAAGTTGCCTTTCTTCAATTGTGTTGCATCTCTTTTGTGGTTTCTAGCACTTTTCACTCTCTCTCTCTAATTACCCTATGCCTCCATGTGCCTAAGGTGAGTTTAGAGAGAATATTAGCTTGTCACTTTAGTGTTAGAATTAGCAAGTTAGGTGTAATCTCTTTCCCGCTTTAATTTTCATACTTGCCCATTATTTAAAAAATAAAAAAATCTTATATTTAAAAACCTAAAAAGAAAGTTGATTTACCCTTTTTCAAGTGAGAGTGTTTAATTTTGCAAACTTAACTCCTTAGATGACCCTAGATACCCCACTATCTAGGTTTTATAAATTTTAAAAGCAATTGCAAAATTGTGTGTTGTAATGACTTAAACCCTAATTTTAACAAATCATGCATTCTTTGCATCAATTAGTACTTAGGTACCTTAAGGTCTAGGGGTGGTATCTCAAACAAATTTCTAGAGGTGAGATATGTTGAGGCACCCTGACGACTAATTTCAGCCTAGGGCTTTAAATTCTACATAGATTTTTCTCGAGACTAACAAAATTTAGGCATAGGGGAATTTGATAGGTCTATGTTAGTGGAATAATTATTTGCCTAAATACTTGTTGAATAATTAATTAGGTTAGTGAGGAGATTAGGGATTAATAGGAGCTTAGATTTAGCTCTTAAATAGGGAATAATCTAATTTCCATATTTAGCAGTACATTTGGTTGATATTACAATTGCACATATTTCATTCCCTTGCAGGTGCCAAAGAAATACAATTGGACCTAGAGAAAAATAGAAAGAGGCGGCTGGTCACGCTTGGAATTTTCCCTACCCAACCTCGTTAATGCAATCACAGCATTACGTGTGCGCTCCTAACTAGTCGTCCTTCCAATCTTGGCCACACCTATTTTTAGCAACTATTCAAAAAGTTGCGGAAATAGCTATTGACCGAGATTGGAGAATCAGGGGGAGTGAGAGGATAGAAAGGGTCTTCCTCGTAGCATGCAAAGCCCCAACCTCTTCCATCTCCTTCACCCTCACCGTGGACCTAACTTGCACCATGAACATGGCGTGCACTGTGATTTCAGCTCGCTACGCCTTCGCTCGCCCTTGACTTTGTGGTGTACGATGACAGCATGCACCACCAACACCATCAGCCGCCTACTCTACCATCACAACTCCACTCCCAACCACCATCAACCACCAGTCTCACAGTTGTCATCATCTGTACACACACCACATGCCCTCCTACATGCCTACAATCACCACGCTGCCTACTGCGACCCCACCTACGTTGTCAAACAACCCATCGTTGGCGACATTCAGCCAAGCCGTCGACCACCACTGGTCAACCTTCCAACACCATTGAACTCCTCCTCCGACCCCTCTCCACCAGCAGCCACGTCGCCAGCCACGCCTTCCTCACGTGCGCGCAGAACAGGGGAAACCATCCCCTCCTTTGCTACAATGCAAGCCCAATTAGTTTTTCTTCTTTTATTTGGTTGCCAAACACTTTATTTATTTTTTTGACTTTATATTATCTGGCTTGGTTCTTTCATCTATTGTTCCTCTCTCCCAGCTAACGTACATGGTTAAAGGAAGTGGTTGACGAAGGCATAACTCTTTGATTTAAAAAAAAAATGTGTCCTTTATTTCTAAATTCAAATGGAAAGAATGCTTATGGGAAAATTTTGTGAGTTATATTAGGTTCGTCCCTCATTGTAGAGATGACCTAACCAATTTTGTGGTTAGAGTTTAATTATTTAATGTTTTGATAATCAATTTTCCACCACATAAAAACTACAACGACACAACATTTCATGTTTAATACTTTATGGAAAGTGAAAATCGATTATATCAGTTTCCATGGGTTTTGTTGTGGAGGGTCGTGCGTGGAGATTGGTTTGGTGCATGCGATTAGGCGGTTTTAGGTGGGAATGGATTGGTGGCAGTATAGATTATGTGAGGGGTGCATGGGAATTAAGTGGGTGGAGTGTTATGCACGTTGCGTTGCATGGGATTGGGCTTTAGGAAGGCCTTGGATGTTGGGATTTATATGGTTTTGGGTTATAGGAATAGGTACGATTTTTCGTGATTGATGAAAGGATGGGATTAAATCAAGAGATGTCAACCACTATAGGATTAATTAGGCAGATAATGTGGCCGGCTAAACAAGCTTGGTTAAGGCTAGATTATGTAGGGATTATAGTAGAGGGAATTAGGTGTAGATCCAAGCTAGGTGGGTGGTCAATTGGGTTGGGGTAGCTAAGTACTAGGTGTGGAAAATTAGACTCCTAAATGGTCTAAGTCTAAGGGTTGAATTGGCTAAGGTTAGGAATTGGGTTTAGCCTAATCTGCACCAATTGGGCTCAATCTGTGTTCTTCTTCCTGCAATGCTCCAATCAATCCTACATTTGGCATCTACACACATATAAACATCGGATATAGATAAGGGACATATTACATAAAAACTCAAAAGAATGCATTATTTACAAATTTATGCTAATTGACTAATCTAACCTAATCTAATGCAATGTGACCTAATTTTCCCTCAAACTAGCAATAGTTAGGCATGAATTATGTCAATAAATATGAATATATCAGTCGACACCTCACTAAGGGATCATCAGATGGAGTAGTTGACGACTAGTTACAATACTATTGGTCATCACATTATTAAATTGAATGATGCCCTTGAACTGGTTTTGGTTATGTTGTTGGTTTTTAATCAAGGGTTTGGTTTCCTAGGTTATCTAATGACTGACTAAGGTGTTTAACTTTATTTTAGGCTCTCTAGCAAATATCTAAGGAAAGATCAAAGGATAATAAAGTTACATCTATTACAACACAAAGTGTCTAATCTTAATTGTAAATCTTCAAGCCTTCATCCTTTGCTCCTTGATGTTTTTCTTCAAGAGCTCATTCATCCTTCACGGAGCTTGAGCTTAAGCTCTAATCCATCAGGCTTTATCCAATGCTAAACCTAAAATGCTTAATCTCCAAATGCAATGTTAATCTGTAAATGCTTATTATCATCAAAATTAATGATCATGATATATAGTCACCAACAATCTCCCCCTTTTGACGACGACAAAGCCATGTATTTAAGGAAAAATAATTCTACCCCTTTTTCACATTATAAAAAAGCTCCAACCTTAATCTTTTTAAATTCCCCCGTAAGGCTTGCTCTTCTATATTCAAAAATTTTTTCTGCCCCTTTTTCAAAAGAAACAATGCTAATTAAGTTAATCTCCCCCTAGAGACATGCATTCTAATTTTAAATAATCAACTAGACATCACATAATCGATTTCTATTAAGCTAAGAGTAAAATCCCCCTTTTGTGGTAAGTTAGCTAACCATTTTTAAATAAAATTCTCCCCATCTGAATGCTATTTCAAAAAAATAAGACATCAAAATCAATGTAATTACCTCCATTGGTATGGGTTCCAACCTCCATACCCATTTGGTTCACTAAGAATCTTAATTCTTTCTTGATGAAGTCCATATAAGTAGCTTCTTGGGTCCATGTGACAATATGCAAAATAGGAATTTACCAAAGCTCTACATACCCACATTTTCTTGAGTCCTCTTGGGCTAGTTCTTCTCATCAAAGGTTGTGATACACTTGGATTCCATCCCTTTGACCTTTGTGCATAACTATTCTTTTTAGTGTGGAAGACGAGGAATGGAGACAGAGAAAGGGGAAAGAAGCTGGATGAATCGGTGATGAGGCAAGATGTTGTCATCGCGGGACCCACTTCAGGAATAGGGGCAAGTAGACAGCTTGCGAGAGCTCTGCGAATGGGATGAGAAGCGGGAAAAAATTTTATTTTTACTCTAGCGGAGCTACCCGTAGCTTGGGAGCACTAGATTGAGCTTTATAACACTTGTTCTTAGGTCTTAGGAGAGGTGAGAAGAGAAGGAAGGGATGCAGGTAAAGGAGGGGTGTAAGGGCCCTTTTATAGGTGAGAATTGAGGGCAAAAGGGTTATTTTAAGGCCTTAGAATTAATGGCAGGGCCTTTCGTGACACATGCAATCGTTGGTAAAGGCAAATGTGGCTGTTGACATGCATGGAAGGCGGATAATCTGATCTCGATCGCACGATTCTCGCTCACGAGCATAGCGCGCGTCCGATCGTGCCTGCGGCCGTTTCAACTGTTTCAACGCACAAAAGGAGGATCGTTTATAGCCGTTTGATCGTGATCATGTGGATAAGATCACGCCTTTAGAATGTGTTGAGCGCACATTATCACGCACGTTCAAATCATGCAGCTCCGAGCACACCACATAGCTGCTTTATCTATCGCTTGTTCATGCATCAACGACCTAATTCCACCCAGCGTCTTTCTTCATGGATTAAATCCGCTCCACGCGAATCGAATTCACGTCCCACACTCTTGATAGAGCGTTTACCCACTGTGCTATCAGCGTGGATGGTCAAGTGGAACGATCTTGTACAAGCAATCTCGACCGTTGGATCTTGATCCAACGGTCCAGATCTAAGGACGACCAACCCCTCAACTGAAGGCGAGCGACTTGAGTTAATCTTAGCCGTTGGATGGCAATCCAATGGCTGAGATTGCACAATGAAGGAAGCGTTGAGGAGGAAGGGTAGCCTGATGGCACTCTTGGATGGCTGGGATGGTGCCATGTGACGCCATCTGAGCCATCCATCTTCTTTTACTCGTAGGTGGTGACACAGATGTCGGATTGAATCGATTTTTATGCCATTGGGTTGTGATTGTTGATCCGAACCCATCCATGTGGTTGGATTTGTCATTTGAGGTTTGGATTTTCACCACCTTGCCCCTTGACCATTGATCTTCTATATCTTGTACAACATGTTACAGATGTCGAATAGGGGTTTTTTTGGAGGCGTTGGACTTCGATCATCACCCTGACCACATATTTATGAATAAATCTTCAATCTGAAGCCTAGAAAGATGTCGCCCTATCCCCTAGCCATTAAAATAAGAAAATTAATATACAATTTATACAAATTAATCTAAATGCAAGATGGTGCATGTTATGCAATATTTATAATGCTAGATGCTTCTATGGACCTAGGAACATGCATAAATAGGAAATTTAAGCCAATTAGATGTGATTGCATCATTGGGGTCGAGATGGGTCAAATGCCTTGTAAAACATGAAAAATGCACATTTTTGGTCAACCCTCAGTCAAACCTTCTTAAGTGAGGGTCATATGTGGCACTACTGTATTGCTTTCATCATAAGCTTTCTAATGGTACTTATTTCACATGAATTTGATGTGTATAGCTCAAGTTACATCAAAAATAAGATGAATAAGATTGAGGTGGGATTGAACCAATATCCTAAGGTATTTTGTTCAATTGAGGGTCCCACTTCATTCAAACCCTAATTAGTAGCCTATATAAAGCTCTAATTAGGGTTTTGGGTCATTAATTCCCTCCCCAAGCTACACAAATCATGATAAGAAGAGAAGAGAGAGGCTATGTGGGTGAATTGGGCATTCAAAGAGTAGGCATGTGTGCAAGCAACACGCACAGTGCATGCACATAGAAGAAGTGCACTTACATGGCCTAGTGCGAGTGTAAAGCACAGATAGTGCACAAGTGAGGTGCACGCATGATGCGAGGAAGACCACATGTGTGATCGTGTGTAGAGGAGAATGGATGGCTGTAGGCACACCACATTAGCAATCCAATGTGTGTGCGGGCACCAATCGAGTGGTGGCACGTGGCAACACACGATTTGGTGTGCATGGTAGGCCAATTAACTTAAATCGATTCGATTCAAGTAGGTTTAAGGACCCTGATAGTAATACCATCCCCATCTATATCTAACTCAAATTTGCTAATTTCCTAGGATAAAATCACCTAATTAAACTATTAAAAGGGTATAATTTGATCATGGTTGAATCAAGAAGAATCACAATAAAATTGGTGAATTTTATTATTTTAATAGAAAACTACAAAAGCATATTAACTTAAAGGTGAACCTATACTTAATTGAAGGTCAATTGAGCTAAAAATTTCAATAAGTGAACTTGCATGAATCGACTTAGGGTTTCTCTAAGAAATTAAAGTTAATTCACATTTAAAAACCCTAATTTCAGCCTCACTTCAATTCAAGGGATTCTAATTGAAATAAATGTAATATAAACCATCTAAAAATCATTGAAAAATATTCCCCAAGGTTTAGATTGATCAATTTTATGAAAAGAACCTGAATTGACTTAAAATAGAGACCAAGGGTAATATTATTAAATTTTGGGTTAAAATGCAAATCTACCATTCAAACTTCATAAAGACCAAAAATTGAAGTCATCATTAGATTCCTTAGGTCTAAATTAGGTTACCTTAAAAAGTTGAAACCAATTGAACTTAATCTTCACCTACTTTGCATAACGGCCCTCAAGTTTTGAATTTCTTTCACTTAGGTCCAAAATCGTTTCTTTTCGGTCCTTGGATGATGTCATGCTGATGCCAGCTATCTTCCTCCTCCAACCGGTAGCAACTTGCGTTCGACTACGACTTTGGAGGCGGATTTCTCTAAATCCTCTTGTTGGAATCACTCAAATCTTGGTCGAGCTCCTCCCCAATCAAACTCGCGCATCCCCGCGCATTTCACAGTTGTTTTTGCTATCTGTGGCAACCGCAATCCACGACTGAAATTGTCGCTAGACCACTTCCAAATCAACCTTTTTAGGCCACATTTCAGCCTCATTTGTGGTGGTCGACCACAGCAGCACGTCTATAAAGATGCGCCAAGCTTCACCGGTCTTCTTCGTCAAGTTTAGTCATGTCCCTACCCCTCTCTCCCTCTTCCCCGACACCACCAACGTCATGACCTTAGAGCTCCTTTGCCCATCTTCTCGTCACATTTCACCACCAATCGAGGTCGCGCTTCACTTCCCCACTTCGTCACCGAGCTTCCCACCACAGAAGCTGATCTCTAAACCCCCTTCTTCGTTCTAACCACCTTCCCGCCGCCATCATCTTCTTCGCGTCCTGTCGGCCAACACTGAATGCTTCCTATCCCTCGTCGTCCACGCATAGGTAGACCATCCTCTTCCTCATCTTCTATAGAGTAGTTTAGGCTCTCAAATTTAGTAACTAACGCCACCTTTGCCCGTATCCACATCGTCTTCCCCACAGCCGGCTGGCCTTTGATGATGTGCTCCACCTTATTTCACGCACTCTAGCCAACCACCAACTACTTCACAAGCTTCACCAAGCTCCAGGGAGCAAAAGCCCTCAATCCATTGAGGGCTTCAACACCTCTAGATCCTGATACGTCCACCGCCCTCATCGACTCCGGCACGCCACCACCGCCCTCCCCACGCCAAATCACCATCGCAACCACCTTCACCGAGGTACGACGAAGCTCCTAGGCCATTTGCCTTTGGTCGAGACCCATTCCTTCGACGAGTCCACCTCCGCCGCTACCGCCACCTTCTCCGACATCGGCATCCTTCGTCGGCCACCTAAAGCACCCAAGCTCCGCAGCAGTGTGAGGGGCGATCGGCGATCTTTAGTAGGGGCTTTCACACATTGAAGAGCTCCCCTGAGGCTCTCCTCCCTCATCCTCCTCTATAAGGAGGACCTTGAGCTTTACCTGCTAGCAAAGGCCAGCTTGGAAAGCAAGAAAATTTTGCAGGGACCAAATTATGAATTCGTAGGGACCAAAGCTTGAATAAAGCTTTATTCTCAAGTATTGATTTGTGATTCTGCTCCATTAGTTGCTGATTTGATTTTATTATTGGATATCTAGCGATTTTATTGCAATATTCAACCATTATTGACCTAGTACATTTAGTGCTTAATCATATTTACTGATTAACTTCAATTAAGCATCAATTAAGATACAATCTCCATAATTGTATTGAGTGATTAATCTGCATATTTTTGACCTAGATTTGGTGATTAGAAAATCAAATTAATCAAATCTAGTTCCTTAAGCTTAAATTTTGAAAAAATCCAGATGGTAATTATGCATTTATTTGCTCCTAACGAACAACCTCGAATTTCAATCTTCAAGAATATAAATTTTAAAGTTGATAAGCGTATCTCGACTATACTACGACGTGATTTTAACAAATCTTGATTCGTGCTTGTCACTTTTTGGCATTATTATTGGGAGCAACACGCAATTACCACTATTTTTGTGATTCGCCAAGCCTTCTTTTAAGTGATTTGAGGCCTTCCCGACCTCGAAATCACTCAAATAAGGTACCATTGGATTATATTTTTGTAATCTATGTTCTTGTACCCTCCAAAGTATATTTTGACAATGGTTTTGATGTGATAAATCCAAAATAGTTTCTTAGTGGCTTATTAATCTATAACTTATCATTCTGGTTTTAGGGCTTCACCCTGAAATGTGCATGAAATCCGAGGGGGCTCGAGGGCCGCAGGAGCCTCTGACTTGTCCTTTCAGAGTCACCGTTACCCTATGGTGACCCTAAGTAGAGTAGCCTTTCCTTTTATTGTGGCTTATGGTGAACGATTTGGTGAACATTCTATTAGTCAATTATCATGCTTGCTCTTGTTGATATTCTTTTTGCTAAGTATATGAGTCCTACCCTGAGTTGTTTAATAGTATTAGGTATGTTGAATATTAAATAATTGCCTCATGGTCGCTTGATAATACAAATGAACTAATAACCTTATCATACAATAATTTGATTAACAAATCAATGTGTATGAATCCTTGTCTAAAGAGATGCAAATACGTTCCAGTAGTTAAATTGACTAAATAACAAAAAGGGTTGGTGATATTTATGGATGCCTAGAAATATTATGAAATTATGAGGAGATAAAAATAAATGAAAGAGATAAGAGATATTTGTTATGCCTTATAGCATAGCAAATAATGGAAATTATGAGTGGTGGATTGATGGTGTATATGGAAATAGTGACAACAATAATTGGTAAGTTTTATGCCTGGTATCAACTACACAACTAACTATACCTATTTAGCGGCAAAGACTAATTTAAGGAGTGAGCTAGACTACCTATGACTCATTTGTTCGACTATTTAGCCAACTAGGTAGCTAGGTGTGAGTAGGTGCACATTACTATTGTGAGGAGCTTGGTGCTCTACTTCCATGCCCCGTAGTGGAGATGACTGGTTGTGTGACAATGCAAAGTAGCTCCTCGCATGTGTATTACACAAGTCATAGCTACCACTTCACCTAGGTTGGGACCTTAGGGCAGTTAACTAAGTAAAAGAGTGGGCAGTTAACTAAGAAGGTGTATGATATCAACTTGGATATTTGGAATACAACAGTACCATCTCCTCGAGCTTTCCAAGGGAAATGATTTGAGTGTTTAATTAATGAGTGAAATAGTAGGAAGGCACAAATTGTGAAATTAATAAATGGGAAATGAAAATGTTGCGATCAGTACCTGTTATTCTTTCCTTTAGCATTTTACTCTAGCTTTTTGCTTTTCTATTTTGATGTTTTTGCTACTCTATTCAACTGTCACTGATATTCCTCCTTAGACTTTGTAGTCAGGCCTTGGTGAGCCATGATGTGTATACATCTAAATAGTCAAAAATGTCTATTAATGCATGTTCTTAATACCATATTAGCATCATGCATTGTAAACATTACATAACACGCATAATCACACATTTAGATCAAATTGTATAAATTATATAGTAATTGTCTCCTTTTATGGTGAGGGATAGGGCGACTTTTAATCAGGGCTTCGGACGGAAGATCCAACCGTACGGATCTGATCAAGGCGACGAAGGGAGTTCAACGACTCCAAGATTACCCTGATCGAAAATCCGTAGCACTAGATATAGTCCGAGGAAGCTCAGAGATCAAGGGCCAAGATGGTATCAATCCACACTTCAGACGACAAATCCGACCACATGGATGGGTTCGAATCAACGATCGCAGCCTAACAGCACAAAAATCGATCCAATCCAATATTCGTGGCACCATCTGCAACACACAAAAGATGGATGGCCAAGATGGCACCACGTGGCACCATCTCAGCCTCCCAATCAACTCAAAGACCCGCTGCTGCATTTCAAAGGACTCTTCATCGCGCGATCTTAAGCCGTTGGATCTTGATCTAACGACCAGGATTTACTCTGATGCGTCGCTCTCATCTTCATAAGGCAAAAGGTGCGGACGATCTGGGTCGTTGGATCTTGATCCAATAGCCACAAGCGCGCGTGCTTAAAACATCCGCACGACCAAAAGTGCACTGCAATGTAGTGGTCGAGTGCTTTTTCACAAGCGTAAGGCGCGGGTTCGATCCCTACTACGCCTCAAATCAGGCGCGGGTGCAGGAGCGGGCTCAATTGAGCCGTTGGATGGCGAACAAGCAGTGCAGATGCAAGTGACGTAGTGGCCCAGATGCGAGGAATGCAAACGCGCCATCAGATGTGTTTTTGTGAAGGTAGGCGAGTGCGTGTCCTAAGCCATTATCTTCTATCCAACTTCGATGAAGGAGGCCGCATCGCCTCTTAGTAGGCACGAGCAAGATGAAGTTTAAGCCGTCCGATCTCCTGATCGGACAGCTGATATCGTGAGGACGTGGGCAAGCGTTGAGCACGCAAAGGGCGAGGAGGCAGGCATGTGAGCGAAGCTGCAGCAACGTGAGGTCTTTAGTGACGCTTAAATCCATCACTAAAGACCCCCTCATTTAATGTTTTAACTATGTAATGACCAATTTTCCCCCAATCCTTGCAACTATAAAAGAAGACCCCTACCCTACGAAATTCTCATCCCTTCCTTCACCTCTTTCCCTCTCCAAAGCTCAAGAGAAGCTTGTCCCACACCCGAGATGTTATTATAGAGCCAAATCCAAGTTTTCTCGCCCCCGTTCCGGAAGTGAATCTTGCGACGACGACAACGTGCTGTCTCGCTCCTGCTTCTTCCTGCTTCATCCTCCTACCGCTCTGTCCTCCGTCTTCCAGGCGTCACTCCATCCTGCTCGTCTTCCAAGAATTCGTCGAGGAGGATAACATCTCTCTCCCTTCTTTTTATCGCTTTCTAGAATAGAATTTTCCACTTTCTAGTTGTAACCATTTCTCGCTTTCTAGTTGTAAAAATAGTATTATTTTATCAAGTGATTGTTCTCTCTCTATCTCTCTCTTATTGTTTATATCAATTCTATTATAATTATCTCGCTTTCAAACAAAAATACAAAAAAAAATATAATCGCGGATTTAAGATCGATGTAGCCTTCCTATGTTCGACCCGAAATTTCTTTACGAATTACGGTAAAATTTTATCTGTTGATGGATTACTTCGCAAATCGAACTACAACGATGGGTTTTCAAATCCAACTTCGATCGCATAATTTTCCGCTATCAATATTTTGGCGCTGTTGCTGGGGAGGCAACGATTTTCGATTTTCTTTCCACATTTCACGCACTTGATTGTTTTCTAACTTGCTTTATTTCTCGTCTATTGTTTTACAGGTACCTCTACAGGGAATCTTCAAGTGGTAGATCGAAGTAAAGTGCAGTTGAAGATAACTGTAAGTACTCCTCATTCCTCCCCCTCCATATATTCCATTTCACAATATTAATTCAAACCCCAATTAACCTAGGTGTTTGCATAAAT
Organism: Thalassia testudinum; assembly: GCA_037157565.1. Taxonomy (NCBI): domain Eukaryota; kingdom Viridiplantae; phylum Streptophyta; class Magnoliopsida; order Alismatales; family Hydrocharitaceae; genus Thalassia; species Thalassia testudinum. Next base: position 28,652,056 of record JAZHRO010000049.1, read on the forward strand.
CCTAGGCTTAGTTTGGTTGCTTGGATTTCCATTTACATTCATCTCACCCTCATATATAAAAAACTTAACAAAAAGATAACTTTGTGGGGTAAAGCAACATACACACTACATACATCCACATTTAAGGCACATAACCTAGTTGATTTTTATCTACTCAACTGGATTCTGATTTGTAAAACTGGTACACGTAAATAAACATATAAAAGAGTAGAAATCAGTTTAGGTCAATCATTTTGTGTGCCTAACTTAGTGGTGCAATTTTAGCTAATTATTTGAGTTGTTTAGGCCGCACCACTTAATCTAAAATCAACTCACCAAGTAGCTTCCCTTTAGGATTTTCAATTTAGGTCAATACCAAGCACCCCACTTTACTTTTGATTTCAAAAGGAAAAAGATCTTCACCTATGTTTGAAAATATGGTTTGCCTCGAAACTTGATTGAATTAACCTAATTCCAAATCCTAAAAGCTACTTAAGTAAGATTTGAACCTTAAAATCCACTCATCAAAAATAATCTTGCTTGAAAACCCTGGTTGTGCACGCACTCACACATATTCAGTCAATCATTAAAGGCACAACCCATCTTAAGGGCCCACCACATTCCATAAGCACTACAATCCCAGGCCTAAATAAAATCAAGTAGACATTGGCCTTAAGGACTGATTCGCTCTTCGAGGTCCAATCTGAGATTGTTTACGATTAACCTGCTTGTACTAATCAATCTGATGTCTAGCTAGGGGAGTAGCGTCAAACGACCGCAGCTGGGGGGTACACTTGGAACCGGAGGCGCAAGCCAAAGGAAGAACCTTCTCCCCAGTCCCTCCTAACTGGTTGGATTGATTGGATGCAAGTAGAGTAAATTGTCTATAATCTTAAGATAGATTCTGAGAGTCTGTAGATCCTTAGGCTATCCCACTTAAGGACAGGCTTATTTTGTTGTGATGCAGGGTTCTTATCCCCAGTCCTTCCGACTCCTTCCTAGTTTATGCTGGGAAGGAGGTCATTGAATTCCTGTTTGGAAGGACCAGTAGAGTATTCTAGGAGGCGTAGATTGGATTTTGGCCAAATTGATCCCATGGCCGATCAACAACCTCCTCTGCCTCAGAATCCACAGGAGGTATTTCAAAGGCAGCTAGAACAATTGTAGAGAATGCAAGAATAGTTCCAGAGAATGCAGAGTACTCAGCCATTGAAGGATTTTTATGATCCTTCAAATTATGGGGAACGTCCCATGGTCCAGATTCCTGCTGGAGATGTAGAAATCAAGTCCCAGGTATTAAGCCTGATCAAACACTTTCATGGGCTTAGCTCTAAAGACCTGTTTCAGCATTTAGAGGACTTGACCACTTTGGTCTAGACCACCAAGGCATGAAACGTGAATGAAGAGCAGATGATCATGAGGCTCTTTCCCCATTCTCCTAGGGGTAAAGCCGCTCATTGGTACAGGACCATAGGAAGGCCAATCGCAACATGGAATGATATGAAATCGGCTTTCCTAAAGAAATTCTTCCTTGTCGAATGTACTAATGCTCTGAGATGGGCGATTACAACCTTCACCCAACAGCCGAAGGAGCAATTTCATGTTGCCTGGGAGCGATTCCAGGACCTATTGCAGAAGTGTCCACACCACGAGGTGCCAAAATGGCAGCTCGTGTAGATCTTCTACCACGGGTTGACTAAGCAACTTAGAAATCATGTGGATGCTTCTTACGGAGGCAATTTCCTCAACAAAGACGCAAATATCGTGCACGATTTGTTTGAGGAGATGAGTGAAAATTGAATCAATCATGCCTCCATTGATACTTTTAACCAATCCTAACAACCCGGATCGAATGTTAATGAAGTCGACGACTCTCATTCATTCGATATGGAATTGATTTGCAATAAACTAGATAAGGTGGAGTTGGTTACTAAAAGGATTGAGGAGTGGATGGCTAGAAACTCAACAAACAATTCTCGATCCACTCAATCCTAGAATTCGATATTCCATTCGACGCGAGCTCCTTTTGGATGGGAGTTTGTGAATCAACTGGATACAACTCAACCCGTGAACCAGCATTATTCGGAACCCCATGGGTTCCAAACTAGGGCCTTTGATCCTAGTTTCAATGATCCTTCCCTTTCTTTCTCTCCATCCTCACCCTATGAGGATGTCTATGCTGTATAAGAGAACGTTAGGTCCAACCCTTACTCCAATGCTTATAATCCGGGTTGGAGGAAACACCCTAACTTCTCTTGGAAAAACCCAGGGCAGCAGACCCAATTCCGACCTAGCAACTATGCTCTGCAAAGACCAATGGGTCAAGGTCATGTTTACACTCAGCTGCCCCCGAATCAAGTCATTAAGCCAGCTTGGAATGCCCGTCAACCCGTAGGGTAGGCTGATTTGAACCGATAGATGGTAGAAATGCAAGGATCTATACTCCAGCTTATGCAGCAAATGAAAACTTTGCTGGACAACTTGCAAACCAGGTTCATTGCCAATTCTCTTCAACCCGGATCTCTGCCATCTCAACCCGTACCCAACCCGTGTAATATCCAGAATCTAGGCAATCAAGCCCAAGGGTATGGGAATCAGAGGGACCCGCATGCACATGCTCAGGTGGTTGAGTAGGGTCCTTCCTCTTCTGCTTCTTCAAATCAAAGGATTTTGGCTAATGAAGCCCCTACAATCTTTCCTAACCCTCCCAAGACCCAAACCCGTATGCATCTGCTAATTCAGTTACCTTGAGGAGTGGAAAACAAACTCAGGATCCACAACCACACTGTTCTGATCTACCAAATCCTGGAGAGCCTAAGCAGAGAAACAAGAACTCTGAAGAAGAAATCAAGGCTCAGGAACCTGATTCCAAAGATCTAACTCATTTTCCTTTTCTTGAGGCCTTGATTAAACCTAGGAAGAAGCCTGTTGATAGTAATGAGGAGCTTTTGAATATATTCAAGAATGTCGAGATCAATATCCCACTTCTCGACGCTATCAAACACATACCGGCTTACGCTAAACTTTTAAAGGATTTATGTACTCAGAAGCGTAAGTCGAGGGAATCTGTTCCGAGGAAGGTGGTACTCTCCGAGCAGGCTAGTTCTGTTATTCTGCATCACTTTCCTCAGAAAAAGAAAGATTCAGGTGCTCCTTTGATTTCTTATGTCATCTGAGATTACATCTTTAATAGAGCACTTCTGGATTTAGATACATCCATTAACCTAATTCCAACTTCTCTTTACGAAAAGTTCGATTAGGTGAACTTCGGCCAACTTCAGTAACGCTGCAGTTAGAGAAACATTCGGTCACAAATCTGCGAGGCGTTATTGAATATGTTATTGTTAAGGTTAAGGATTTCTATTTTCATGTAGATTTCCTTGTCCTTGACATGGATGTACTTGAAAATTTAAGGAACACGCCCATCATTTAGGGGCATTCGTTCTTGGCTACCGCTAAGGCCAATATCAACTGTGAGAGCAGTAGAATGGAAATCGCCTTTGGGGATCAAAAATTGAAATTGGATATTGTTAAGGCGATTAACAAATTCGAGGATTATGGATTTATAGAGGAACTTGAAGATGACAACTTGAATATTGAAACTTGTATGGCGGCTTCTGCAATTGAAAGTTCCTCCTGTTGTGATGGATTTGACCTGCAACCCTTTGTGGCAAACCCGCCACATTCTAAAGAGGTTATTGATTTTGTTCACTTTCAACCTCTTCCCCTTGATGAATCTTCATCAGCATCATCCTTACCTTCAATCCTAAATCCACCCTAGCTCGAACTGAAACCATTGCCTGAGAGTTTTTGGGACCTCAAAAGATGCTCCCTGTGGTTATCAGTGCCAAATTAACTAAGGAACAAGAGATTAAACTGATCAAGGTCCTAAAGGAACACAAGGAGGCAATTGGCTGGACCATTCATGACCTTAGGGGGATCGAGCCATCTTACTGCAATCACAGAATATTCTTGGAAAATGGATCCCGCCCTTCTCGCCAAATGCAGATGAGATTAAACCCTAATATGCGAGAAGTGGTCAAGAAGGAAATTATCAAGTGGCTTGATGCAGGAATCATTTATCCGATCTCTGATAGTCCTTGGGTAAGTCCCATACAAATTGTTCCCAAGAAAGCCGGGATTACCGTTGTGACTAACGAGAAAGGAGAATCTGTCACAACTCATTCAGCTTCCTCTTGGAGGGTTTGTATTGATTACAAGAAGCTGAACACAGCCACAAAAAAGGATCATTTCCCTTTGCCCTTTATCGATCAAATCCTGGAAAGACTAGCTGAGCAGAAGTACTTCTGTTTCCTAGACAGTTACTCGGGATACAATCAAGTCCCCATCCATCCCGAGGATCAGGAAAAAATGACTTTCACCTGTTCATATGGAACCTTTGCTTTCCGTAGGATGCCATTCAGCTTATGCAATGCACCTGCGACTTTTCAAAGGTGTATGCTAGCCATATTCTCAGACATGGTGGGAGAGTTTATGGAAGTCTTCATGGACGATTTCTCTATTTTCGGAGAATCGTTTGATTCTTACCTGGCTAATCTTGAAACGATCCTTAAACGATGCATCGAAACAAGATTGGTCCTTAGCTGGGAAAAGAGTCATTTCATGACACAAGAAGGCATCGTCTTAGGTCATGTAATCTCTGAACGGGGAATCAAAGTTGACAAAGATAGGGTTGATGCTATCTCTAAACTTCCTCCTTCCACATCTGTCAAACAAATTCAATCATTTCTTGGTCATGTGGGATTCTATAGGAGGTTCATCAAGGACTTCTCTAAGGTTGCTCGACCTCTGAGCAACCTCCTCACAAAAGATACGCCATTTGATTTCAACGAATCATGCCATAAGGCATTTGATTTTATTAAAGCGGTAGTCACTTGTGCTCTGGTGTTGCAACCACCGGTTTGGATAGCCCCAATCGAAATCATGACCGACGCTTCTGATTACGTGGTCGGGGTTGTTTTGGGTCAGAAGATTGATAGGAAGCCCTCTGTCATTTACTACGCTAGCAAAACTCTGGACGAGGCCCAGAGGAATTACACTGTTACTGAGAAGGAATTGCTAGCTGTAGTATTTGCTTTAGAGAAATTTAGGGCTTATCTCTTAGGGTCTCATGTCATAGTATATACCGACCACTGGACTTTGAGACATCTCTTGGCCAAAAAGGATGCCAAACCCCAACTTATTTGATGGATTCTTCTGCTTCAAGAATTCGATCTGGAAATTAAAGATAAATTCGGGGCACAGAATGTGGTGACAAATCATCTTTTGAGACTTCTGAGTGATTCTTCTCATCCAGATATTCCGATTGCTGATACTTTTCTGGACGAAACTATCCATGTAGCTTCAGGTGTCCAAACTCTATGGTTTGCAGACATTGTAAATTATTTGGTCGTTGGTCAAATTCCTAAGGATTGGACCAAGCAACAACGAGATAGACTCAAATCTGAGGCCAAATATTACTTCTGGGAGGACCCTGAACTGTACTACATCAGCTCTGATCAGATTATTCACCTATGTATTCCAGAGAATGAATTCAAAAGTATACTCGAGTTCTGCCAAGCATCTGCATGTGGTGGGCATTTCCCTGAGAAAAAGATGGCTGCAAAAATTTTGCAATCTGGATTCTTTTGGTCGTCTTTATTCAAGGATGCCTAGGAATTCTCAAGGTCGTGTTCCCGATGCCAAGCACTTGGGAGCACAACCAAGAGAGACATGATGCCTCTAAACTTGATTCTTTCCGTCGAAATCTTTGACATTTGGGGCATCGATTTCATGGGACCCTTCCTCCCTTCATTTGGACACCAGTACATTCTCGCCGCTGTTGATTACGTGTCCAAGTGGATCGAAGCTATCCCCACCCAAACCAATGACCACAAGGTGGTCATCGATTTCGTCAAGAAGAACATCTTTAGTCGGTTCAGGATTTTGAGGGCCATCATCAGCGATGGTGGTACTCACTTCACTAATGCCCAGTTCCGTACTTTACTAGCAAAATATGGGGTAAATCACATAATCTCCACACCTTACCATCCCTAGACGAATGGACAGGCCGAGATCTCCAATCGGGAGATCAAGAATATTCTTCAGAAAACGGTTAGGCCTGATCGTAAAAATTGGACTTAAAAGCTTGAGGACACTCTTTGGGCCTACCGTATAGCGTACAAAACGCCTATCAGCATGTCACCATTTCGTCTGGTGTATGGAAAGGCGTGTCATTTACCTGTAGAAATTGAACATAGGGCATTCTGAGCAATCAAACAGTGTAATTTGGATTTGAGTTTAGTCGGAAAGACTAGGAAACTCCAACTATCTGAGTTGGAGGAGCTTAGAAACGACGCATACGAGAATGCCAAGATCTATAAGGCTCAGACCAAAGCTCTTCATGACCAATTGATATCCCGCAAGAACTTTGAGCCGAGCCAAAAGGTCTAGATCTTTGATTCTCGACTTAAGCTCTTTCCCGGCAAACTTAGGCCAAAATGGAATGGCTCATTCATCATCGATCAGATATTTCCAAACGGGGCTATTCAGATCTCTAACCCAAAGACAGGTAATTCATTTAAAGTCAACGGTCAACATCTGAAGTCTTTTATTGACCGTATTGTTCCAGAACCCATTTCAGACACGGTTGCTCTAATCACATTGTGATTACTTTGGCTGGACCTTGCCTAGCTGATGACATTAAACTCAGTAGTTGTACAGTCTGACTCAGAGTTGACCCGAGCATCATATTCAAGTGATATCTTCTACATTTTACCCTTCCTTTCATGTCTTTTATTCTCAATGCGGACATTGCATCAGCTAGGCATGGGGGGCGATTCATTTCTAAATTATTTTGTCAACTCTGTGGAATTCTTGTAAATTCTACTTGTTTTTATTTAAAAAAAAATATTGAATTAAGAAAGAATACTTGGGCATTAGGACTTTTCAATCTTAGGAAATATTACAGCAGGATCTCAACACTAAGACCCTTCAGGTCTTTGGGCTTAATCAGCCCGAGTATCCACTAAAATGTGGATTTGTTTATCGAGTTCTCGCCATCCTGAATTCTACTACAATTTGATTAAATAAGTTGGGGTGATAAGTACACGACTTATCAATCTACCCTCTGATTTGAGGAAACTTTAAGTCTAAGCATCTACACACTATTCTCACTGACTCGTTCGGCAGTTTTAACGGAAATTGAGTAGCTAATGAACTTTCTAGGGTGGTATGACTGGCAAGTTATCGTGGGTAACAACCCATAGGTAGGTTGTCCAGAGCCCAGCCACTGGACCATTCTTTTCCTGCTACCTTTAGGTAAATCTTAGACCAAGGAAGCCACCTACTTAAAAAAGAAAAGAAGTCCAAAAAGAAAAAAAAGAAAAGAAAAAGAAAAAGAGAAGGAGAAAAAGAAAAAGAAAAAAGAAAAATAAAAGAAATAAGACACACTTCACCGCACGAGCATGGCTGGCAAGTTATCATGGGTAATAGCCATTAGCAGGTTGTCTAGATCACAGCTCAAGAAATGCATGTTTAATTCCTAAAATACTTAGGAAGAAGCGGAAAAGTAGAATAAGGTGGGGAGATATACACTGGATTAACCCATGTGTTGACCCCATAAAAAGAAAAGTAGGGAGAAAGCTACCGGTTGTATAAATACACATTTAGGCAGAATTCTTTTTAAGGTCACCTAGGGTCGTAGAAACCCGAAGTCCGTTCTGATTGCCGATCAATGAGTCTATCGCATTCACAAAAAGATGCTTAAAACTTAGGGTTCTCATCAAGTCTTGGGTAGGATGAGTGACCGTAGAAAGCCTCTCTGTAACCCTGAACTCAAAAATCCAAAAAAATTAAAAAAGAAGAAAAAGGAGAAAAAGAGATCCTTCTTTCAATAAGGCGAGGGCTTGAGGCAGTCTGCATTTGGCAGATACCCAGGCATTGTTGTGTCTTTGAAAGTTTAGGTCCTAAGTAAAAAAATTTCTTAATGTTGAAAATGACTTTTGTCTAAGTAATCCAATCATAATTCTTTTATAAATAGCATGTAGTTTTTGCTAGGGACTAGCAAAAGATAGGCATGGGGGTGTGATGTGCATACATCTAAATAGCCAAAAATGTCTATTAATGCATGTTCTTAGTACCATATTAGCATCATGCATTGTAAATATTGCATAACACGCATAATCACGCATTTAGGTCAAATTGTATAAATTGTATAGTAATTGTCTCCTTTTATGGCTAGGGACAAGGAGACTTTTAATTAGGGCTTCAGACGAAAGATCCAACCATACGGATCTGATCAGGGCGACGACAGGAGTTTAATGACTCCAAGATCGCCCTGATCGGACATCCGTAGCACCAGATATAGTCCGAGGAAGTTCAGAGATCAAGGGCCAAGATTGTGTCAATCCACACTTCAGACGACAAATCCGATCGCACGGATGGGTTCGGATCGACGATTGCAGCCTAACGGTGCAAAATTGGTCCAATCTGACATCCGTGGCACCATCTACAACACACAGAAGATGGATGGCCAAGATGGCATCACGCGGTGCCATCTCAACTGCCCTATCAACCCAAAGACCCGCCACTGCATTGCAAAGGACTCTTCATCACGCAATCTTAAGCTGTTGGATCTTGATCCAACGACCAAGATTTACTCTGACGTGACGCTCTCATCTTCATAAGGTAAAAGGCGTGGAAGATCTGGGCCATTGGATCTTGATCCAACGGCCACAAGTGTGCGCGCTTAAAACATCCGCGCGACCAAAAGCGCAACACAGTGCAGCAGTCGAGCGCTTTTTCGTGAGCGCGAGGTGCAGGTTCGATCCCCACTACGCCTCAAATCAAGCGCAGGCGCGAGAGCGGGCTCAATTGAACCATTTGATGTCTAACAAGCGGCGCGGATGCAAGCGACGTGGCATGCCCAGATGCGAGGAACACGAACGCACCATCAAACATGTTTTTGTGAAGGTGGGCGAGCGCATGTCTTGAGTTGTTGATCTTCGATCCAACGGCGACGAAGGAGGCCGTGTCACCTCTAAGCAGGCGCGAGCGAGATGAAGTTTAAGTCGTCCGATCTCTTGATCGGACAACTGATATCGCAAGGACGTGGGCAAGCATTGAGCACGCAGAAGGCGAGGAGGCAGGCGTGCGTGAAGCTACAGCGACGTGGGGTCTTTAGTGACGCTTAAATCTGTCACTAAAGACCCCCTCATTTAATGTTTTAACTATGTAATGACCAAATTTCCCCTAATCCTTAAAACTATAAAATGAGACCCCTACCCTACGAAATTCTCATCCCTTCCTTCACCTCTCTCCCTCTCCAAAGCTTAAGAAAAGCTTGCCCCACACCCGGGATGCTACTCTAGAGCCAAATCCAAGTTTTCTCGCCCCCGTTCCGGAAGTAGATCCCGCGACGACGACGACATGCTGCCTCGTTCCTGCTTCTTCCTGCTTCGTCCTCCTTCCCGTTACGTCCCCTATCTTCCAGTCGTCGCTCCATCCTGCTCGTCCTCCAAGCTTTCGTCGAGGAGGATAACATCTCTCTTTCTTCTTTTTATCGCTTTCTAGAATAAAATTTCCTACTTCCTAGTTGTAATCATTTCCCGCTTTCTAGTTGTAAAAATAGTATTATTTTATCAAGTGACTATTCTCTCTCTATATCTCTCTCTCTTATTGTTTATATCAATTCAATTATAATTATCTCACTTTTAAACAAAAATACAAAAAAAATATAATTGCGGATTTAAGATCGAAGTAGCCTCCCTATGTTCGACCCGAGATTTCTTTACGAATTTCAGTAAAATTTTATCTGTTGACGAATTGCTTCGCAAATCGAATTACAACGACAGGTTTTTTTTCAAATCCAACTTCAATCGCGTAGTTTTCCATTATCAACAAGCCACAATTGGGTTCTGTGACTGTATGAGTTGATGGTGCTAATCCGAGTGTGACACTCTAGTTGTGGTAGATGATCTAATGCGAAGATGTAAGTGTAAAATGTATTTATTGAAATGTAAAATCATGTAGATACTTTATAAAAAATGTTCGTACTGAACTGGAAGATACAAAAATTAATGTTCACAAATCGAGGTCCGAGTCATCTCACAAGGAGGCAATCAGATACTTACACTTTCCTAAGTCTTAATTGTTTTTGTATTTTTGAATATGAAATCAAATAGAACTAATTGTGAAGTGAAATCTAAACTACAAAAAATAATTGAATATGCAACTAGAACTAAAAAACTAAATCAAAGATAACTAGAGACAAGAAATAAATGAACTAAAACTTTTTATTGAAATAAGAATTCTACTTACAACTAGAAGAATGATTGAACTAGAAGAACAACTATTACTAGAACTAGAATAGGAAATTGAACTAACTAGAACTACAACTAGAATTACAACTAGAATAAATTAAAGAAGACTAGAACTAGAAGGCAACTTCGAATATAGGGCCAAAAAGATGAAGAATGAAGCGGATGCGAAGGCGCACCCGGAGAGAAGCACTAAAGGTGGCATGGACCTTCCTGAAGAAGAAGAGAGGGCTTGAGTCAATAGAAAGGGAAGATAAAAGTTCCAAGGGACAGAGGGCAACTAGTGTTTATATAGATAGGGTGGTGGGTTTTGGTTGGTAAAGTGGGTTTGGTTTGGATCACCAAAATCAATGGTCAAGATTAGGTTAGGAAAAGATGGAGGGCTAAGATGTGTTTAGGTTAGGCTTAGGCTTTGTTGGGATTTTGATCAAGGGTGGAGAATGCTTTGGAGGGATGGTGAAGGGCTAGGATGGAGTGTAAGGGGGCTGGCCACTTAAGTTGTAAGAAAGGTTATATGGACAACCATGGTAGGTTGAGGGATAGCCATTAGATGTGAATTGTAGGGTTAGGATCTAGGCATCTTAGTTAGTCGGCTGTAGGGTTCTTTTAGGAGGGCACAAGGCTAGGTTTTGGTGGTTTACTTAGAGACATAGGATATGGGTTTGATGGTGGGGATTGAAGACATGGTGGCCGACCATTTGATGGGAAGATAAGGGCATTGCATGTGTTCGACCATAGGCTTTTCTTAAGGACTGAGGAAGGCTAGTTGGTGGCTAAGGATATGTTCTAGGTTTAGGTCTTGACTAGGGGCCCTAGGATCATGAATCAAGGGAGGGGATTGGGGCTCTAATCGACCGTCCAAGGTGGTCTTCCTAAGGGATAAGGGATGGCCAACAAGGTAGAAGGGAGCGGATAAGGGTTGGCTAGACGTAGGTTTGTTGAAAGAGATATAGGAGTACGCTTAAGAGGTGGATTTTTGGTAGGGCTTAGGAACATGTTGTCCGACCATGTAGGTTGGAAAATCAAGGTGCTTGGACGGCTAATTGAGGTGGGTAATTGGGCTAATTGGCTAACTTTTAGGCTAGGATAATTAGGTTCCTAATTAGGCTAAGGTTAAGGTCTAATCAGGCTAGGAATCAGGTTAGGAATTGACTTAGCCAGTCTTCATGATTGAGCTCAGATACAATTCTTTCCTCTGGCAAGCTCCATTCAATCTTATACCTGGCACTTGCATATATATAAATAATGACATCAAGGTACCAGATGTAGATAAGGGAAATATTACATAAAAACCCAAAAGTATGCGTTATTTACAAAATGCTACTAAATGACTAATCTAGCCTATACCAATTCAGTATGACTTATTTTACCCTTAAACTAACATTAGTTAGGCATAAATTATATCAATAAATATGGAAATATTAGCTAGGTTTTAGTCTAGTATAATTAGGTTCCTAATTAGGCTACGGTTAGAGTCTAATTAAGCTAGGATCAGGTTGGGAATTGACTCAGCCAGTCTTCATGATTGAGCTCAAATCCAATTATTTCCTCTACCAAGCTCCATTCAGTCTTATACCTAGCACATACGCATATATAAATAATGACATCAAGGTACCAGATATAGATAAGGGAAATATTACATAAAAACCCAAAAATATGCACTATTTATAAAAATGTTGCTAAATGACTAATCTAGCCTATACCAATGCAATATGACCTAATTTATCCTTAAACTAACATTAGTTAAGCATAAATTATGTCAATAAATATAGAAATATCAATAGATATTGTAGTATTTCAGTTCCTGTTTTCTCCAATAGTATGCTACGTTTCCACTTTCTCTATAGTTTTACTGTTTCTCTCGCTTTTGTACTAGTAGATGGTGAAGATTCCTATGACTGATTTCTTTAGTATTATTCATTTATTTTGTTGCTTCTTTTATTGTGATATATGTGATATGATACGCTAAGCATGTGAATGTTGTTTCAGGTTTATATGTTGGATGACTATTATTTTGTTGCTTATTTTATTGTGATATATGTGATATGATACGCTAGGCATGTGAATGTTGTTTTAGGTTTATATGTTGGACGACTAGATCTTGGGAGTTTAGGAAATCGACTCAAGTTTCTACTAGGGTGGAGGTTCGAGTTGTAACAACCTCCTACTACCCTATTAGGCAAAGGCAAGAGAAGAAAAACAAACCAATAGGTACATTCCAAATTCACCATGCTGATGGATCATTGATTGCATGAAATTTCTATGCTTTTCGACTCCTAAATAACCACATGATTTCAAACTCACAAGTAATGACAATGGATTATCAAATCAAAACTGCAATGGCATGCTACCATGATGTTTGATGCAAGTGCAAAATCATAGGGATGATCAAGCTAGAGTATACGCCAACCAAAACCCACCCTCATGACCATCTATACTATGTTTGCAAATGCTACATGAATATATGTCAACAAATCTTGTCTACCTTGATCCACAACATAAAGTGAAATCCATAATGAGTGATTGAACATGATAGATTGTAGATGAATCCGAGTGGAGCTTCCACATGCAAGCAAAAGACCTCAAGAGGAATGCCTTTCATTTAACCATAGAGTCCATGCATCTTAGTAACGAGTACATAGGGTTGGAAGATGATAGGGAACACCTACAGGTAAGTTCCAACCTCAAAACTATTTAACCTTCCATCACTCACTTGATACATACCACCTACGAAACATTTGTTCTAGTAGAGAATCATTCTTGAAATGCATGCTCCCATCATCTAGTGCGATCACGACATTGAATATAACTATGGGACGAGAGCAACAATTGTAATGGACCATGAGGAGGATGACATATGGAATCCATGGGTGTGCATGTTTTTCAACTACCCTAACCAGCATGACATGGTATTCTTGTATGTATTCTTTTAATGTGCTACACGGGACAAGAAAAATAACTTCTAATGAATGCTTGCAAGCAAATTCCATGGGATGTAGCCTTAATATGCTAGGTAGAGATTCCACCTATTGTGCAACTTTTGAGTGTGCTAAGGAAAGGAAACTTCAAGCACAACTACATTTTCTACCACTTAAGTTCTAGAATTACGAACATGAGCAAGCGTAACTCCTTAAGATCAAAAGAGAATGCAAAATATGGGAAAGGAAAGTATTCGAGTTCAGTGACACCCAACACAAGCAACAACTATTGAGCAACTTTGCAATCAACTTGAGGGCATCATCAACTCAATCTAGAAGTTAATCTATCCATTATGTATGTTGAACATGTATGCTTGTTGAACCTAATGGGCATGTGATTAGCTCATATTTGTGGGCTATTTAAATATTTAAGTGTCTAGACATTAAGTTAATTTTAACATTTAGATAGCATACATTAGGATGTAAATAAATTAATTCATATTTTTATCTTAAGTGCATAATTCATGCATTTAGAATTAACCTAGGATTGCATACATTTGATTAGTTAATTAATTAGGTGCATACACTATTTTAATTAACATAGAAGAAGGAGTTACGTATAAATAATCCTAATTATTTTATTATTCTTTTTTTGTTTTCTTTTCTTCTCCTTTGCAGGTAACCGCTCCATCTCTGCCTCCTCCCCTTGCGCATCAGCATTGACTCGACGGTGGCCTTTTGAATTTCAAATCTTTGTAGCTGTGGCTACAAAGGAGAGAGGAAGGGTTGCCGTTCAAGGGGAGGCCACCATCCCTTTCCTCACTGCGTAGAGAGCAACGTTTCTCATCCACTCCTCATCACCGGCCTCAACCGCGGCAGTGCGACTCCACCACCGTGGGTGTGTGGGGTGACAGCCCACACCGCCAAGAGTCCCTGCATCACCGTGCTTCATCTTCCCTTCCACACGCAGATCCCAGCTACTGCACGCCCCAAGCACCCTCACTACACCCACTGCAGCACACAGGGCTGCAACTGCCTCCCCGCGCCTTAGCCCTGCCGAGCGCACCACCACGCGTGCCTTCCCTTGGTGCGCTTCATCTTCTGCAGCAGACCTACCTGCACACGTGCTGCATCTCTATCGCAGCAAGTGCGCGCGCACTCACCTCACCCACCACCCACACCTCCAGGCAGCGCACCACCCACGCGCACGCTGCATCCAACCCCCGCACCTCCTCCAGCCAGTGCACCCCATCGCACGCACAGCAGCTAGTGCGCGCCTTCACCTCCACGCACCCTCGCCTCAGCGCCTGCATGCCCCCGCGCCAGCGCCTCCAGTCCCCTGCCAACACCTTCAGCGTGCGACCTCCAGAGCCTGCACGCGCGCGTGCAGCCTGCAGCACCTGCCCCCCTCAACGCGCATCATCTTCAGTACCCACGCTCGCCTCCACACTCCCTCCAGCAAGCGCAACAGCAGCAAGAGCCGCCAGAAACCATCCTTCACCGGAGCTCCGTCCGGCCGACTCTGACCTTCTCGCAACCTGCCGCCAACACCATTGCGAAGCCCTTGCTACGGCCAACCTATTCCCAGAAGAGTTCCTCGAACGAACCTCTCTCCCGAGCGCGAGGAGGAGAGAGGTAGAATCCTCTATTTTTGGTGGTATTAGTATTTACATTTCTTGCCATTGCCACAAAAATGATTTTTGATTTATCATTATTTTATTATGGTGAATTTATGCCTTCATGCTTATGCTTCTAGAGAATTGTTAAGCCTTATTATTCATCTCTATGTGCATTGTATTTAAGTTTGAATTACATTTTAGTGTGCATGCAAGTGAAAAGTACATGGCATACCCTTGCACATGGATAATTTTCTTACGTCAAAATTACATTAACACCCCTTGACTTCTCCATAAATTTTAGGTTTACATTCAGAGCTACATAGGCGTTGTTTGAGTTGAATATTTTAGCGAACTTGATTTCTACCTAATTGCGAGTTTAAATAAGTCATTTCCTCCCTGTGGACATGACCCGCTCTCCTGTGAGTTGTTTAATTTTAATTTTAATTATTTTGTTAAGCAGTTTTCCACCACTTTATTACTAAAATGACAGATCATCTTATTCACATTATTCAAAAGCGAAAACCGTCTTATCAGCATGCACCACATGCCTATGTTTTAAGTCTCTAATGCACAATGAAGACTACTTATTGCATAATTGATTTGCTAAATTTACGCAGCTTTTAAATAGAAAATTGTTGTAGCGCATAAATAAAGTGATTAATTAAAAATTTTTTGAAGCACTAAGAGTCCAAGTCGAACATGAGAAGGCAGATGCTATTTTCAAAACCTTTCATTGTTATTATTTTTTTATTTTTTAATATAGTTGCAAGCAATATAATAGAATAAGATAGCAAGCCACAAAATATTGCAAGTAAAGAGCGATCGTAGAAAAATAATTCTATTGATAATATGGAAGAGTTTTACAAAGTTATCAATGAAACTACAAGAAGAATAGCAATATAATAAGGGAGAGAGTAGAGGGAGAGATGTAAAGCCACTTGAGGGATGATTGCGGAAGCTTTTGACGAAGCTTCAGATCCAAGACATTGAGGGGAAGAAGATGAAGACCAAAGAGGTTATCTAGGTGAAGGTGGGTAGTGGCTTGAAGGTGGAAGAATGGTAGTGGGAGTGCACTATGGTGGAGTAGGGCTATGTGGTGGCTAGGTACTTGATAACTCTGCATTCAATGATGATAATTCCATCAACTTGGGTTAGTTTTAAGGATATATGTGCACTAATAACACACCATGATGGGCATAAGAGCACTACATGCATTGCGAATTAAGATTGCTTATAAATCAATGTTTAATGGCCATATGTACAAGTGCATGTTGAGATAGGCCTCAGATAAGCAATTGGACCGCATTGATGGATTCAGATCGACAAACAGAGTCCAACAGACTCAAAATCACTTAAATCCGACATCTGGAGATCCCTCAACCATCCCAACAAGTTCTGGCCATTGATCTGATGATCAACGGCCCACAACACCCCACGTGGCACCCTCTTGCCCGCATCCGCCGCTCTCTCTCTCTCATCATCGCACGATCTCAGCCGCACATCTCTCATCGGATGGCTGAGAATTCACGAGCTCAGCACAGCACCGCATCCACCGCACCCAAAGCTCCTTCAGTGTGAAAATCTCACCATTGGATCTCCATCCAACCGTCACTAGTGCCCGCGCCGAATCTCGTCTCCACGACGAAGCGTGAAGGCAACACAGCGGTAGCACCTCACCCTCGCAATCAAGCGGCGAGTGTTCGACTCCCGCTGTGCCCCAAATCGTGCCCTCGTGTGCACCGCAGGTGATTCAGGCCGTCCGATCAACGTTGAACGGTGAAGATGGATGCAACGCGGCGCACTCTCACACAACCGATGAGAATGCACAAGATCACACACGAGGTGCACACTCGGAGCTCGCAACACGATCCACAGCCCGTGCCCACACGAACTCTCGACCATCCGATTATCCATTAGATGGCCCACATGGTACGCACATGGATCGCACGAGGGAAGAAAGCACGCGTGCACGCTTGGATCGGCGAGCGAGGGGCTTCACTGACGTTTCTGGAATGGGTTTAGCAACGTCCCGGATGTCGCTAAAACCCTTAGTTTGGAAACCCCTCTTCTCTATATAAACCTCCTCAACCACCCCATTCAAAGGCATTCAATACACACACACTCTCCATTCTACTCTACCTTCTCCTAGCTCCACCAAACACTCCATACCCACCCTAGAGTTGTCAAGCCGCCGACAGAGCCTCCCTCCACCACCGTGACCGCCTTGCCTCCTCCTCGCACTCTCTTTAGTTTTATGTTGCACTTGTTTAAGCTTTCATCTATTGTTATAATTGTAAACAAACTCTAATTGCATGTTATATGTTGATGATGTTTCATATATCATAGCTCACATCCTCTTAAATGATTGTTGTGCTTTAAACACGATCTTTAACCCTACTCTCTCTCTCCCTCTCTCGCGTTTTCTCACAAGCAAGCAAACTAAACATTCCTGTGACAACTAAAGCAACAAACTAATCTGATTACATGCCTCCTCATATTCAACACTTCGACTCACTAAATCCACATCTTGAATTAAAATCGACATTGCGAACGCATACTACAATAGCATAATTAAACAAATGCATTCCACGCGTGTCAGTTTTTGACGCCATTGCCGGGGAGGCAACGGATTTCTTTTGTCGCTTTTATCCCACATTTGTATTCACATCTTCCAACTCATTTTGCTCTCTCTACTTGATTGATTGTAGGAACTCGACGCTTGGGTGACGGAGGAGCTCGATCCATGACAGTGGACCAAAAGTGAAGTGCTGTGAAGACGGTTGTGAGTATTACTCCACCCATTGATTGTTTGCTTGCCTAAAAAAAATAAAAAATATATACAAAAATCTAAAATTGGCATGGTGAATGGCTACTTGACCCACATTCCAAACTCATCACCCAACCAAAAAAAACACTTTAACATTCTTGAAGAGATAATCTTTTTGGAGTGATCTTCTTTCGAGTGGTGTTTGTGAAACCACCATGACTTGACCTGGGCTGCACCACTCACCATAATTAAAATTAACTCACCTGGTAGAATTGCATGAACACTAGGGTGAATACACTAGAGCTGTTTTTCTAGGGCCACATCATTCTAAAGGAATTGACTTTCGCCCGTTGTGTGCAAAACCATGTGTGCCCACTTGAACCTTGTTTGAAAACATTAAGGAACTTCAATCCTAAAAAGCATTAAAGCAAGGACAAATCATTAAAGACACCACATCCTAAAATCCTTGCTTCAGAACCATGTTTTGTTAAGTGCACACACATGCTCAATCAGACTAACTAAGAGGCACAACCCCAAACAACGCCTCATCACATATCCTGAGCACAAGCACTAACCTAGCCCTCATTAAAATGGAGTAGACGTGCCCTAGGCAGGACTAGTCTAAGTCTTGAAGGTGTAATTAGGTTTTCTTGGCACTTGGCCTTCATTCCCTTTGTAGAATCTGGTGACTTGCTGCGGGCAAGTGTCAAACGACCATGGTTGTGGGGTCTACAGAACTAGCGACGAAAGCCAAAGGAAGAACCTTCCCTTCAATCCCCTCGTAATCAACCTGGCCAGATTAACATCGGGAAGGGTGGTTAAGTGCTTACAGATCTGATCGCTCCCTTCGAGGCTACTAGGTCACCTAAGGTATACACTATAAGGACTAGACTTGCTTGCTTGTGTGTGCACACATTTCTCGCACCTGTCTCTCTCTGCATCCCTCCCTATTCTTCTCTAGTGTATGCATGGGAGATGATCACTGCATCCTGAGTTGTTTGTTTTAGATAGGGAAATCAGGAGGAGACTTGATTTTACAATGGAAATGGCTAAACCAAGAATTGATGAGATTGAGGACCAACCCACACCCAATGCTATGGCCATCATTCAGGCCCAAATCTCTGCCAACCACCAGCTTCAACAACAACAGATCCAAACCATCATGCAAGCCATACACCGATTGCAAAACCCTCAAGGGCAACCCCCACCGAACCCACCACAACCTCCTGGGGGCTAACTTAGGCCTCTCCGTGATTTTTACGACCTGTCTGCTATCTGGATCGAGCCACATCTTAGGGTCCTCGAAGGGAGAGATGATTTTGAATTGAAACCTAATGTCCTGAGCTAAATTCAGAGCCACTTTCATGAGAGCTCAAATGAGGACCCCTTCCAACACCTTGAGGATTTAGACCGGATCGCCCAAACTGTGAAACCCAGGAACATCAGCTTGGGCATTGTTTTGATTAAGATGTTCCCTTTCTCCCTAAAAGACAAAGTATCTCACTGGCTTAGAACCGTAGAGAGACCCATCTCCACTTGGGAGGAACTGACGCATGCATTCTTGAAGAAATTTTTCCCCATAGGTAAAACCAATGTCCTTAGAAGAGCCATTACCACATTTACACTACAAGGTGGGGAACAATTCCATGAGGCATGGGAAATATTTAATGAATTGTTGAGGAAATGCCCACACCATGAGGTTCCAAAGTGGCAATTGACCTAGATCTTCTACCATGATCTGGATAGTAACCTTAGGAACTTTGTTGATGCCTCATGTGGGGGCAATCATTTGAACAAAGATGAGGAGAGCGCGTTTGAACTCTTTGAGTCCATGAGTGAGAACTCGCTCAACAATGCCTCCAAAACCTAGTTTAATCAATCCAATCAACCCCATGGTCGGATCTATGAAGTGCAAGCCAATTCTGGAACAGTTGACATGGACATTATAGCCAAAAAAGTTGGATCGAGTTAGTGGATAAAAAGATTGATGAGCTATTAAACCAAACCAGAAACCCGCTATAGACCTTCTCCCTAGCAAAGAGAGCTCACAATATAGATTTGGTAAAGCCAATGAACCAAATACACCTGGAACAACCCCTAACCATGTTCCAGGGAGGGACCTTTGCTCCCTCAAACCCTGATTACTCTCTCCCCTCCCCCTCGACACCTTCTATCTTTGAAGATGTCCAGGTCATCCAAGGTTACTCCAAACCTGACCCCTTCTCTAACACCTACAACGCCGGATGGTGTAATCACCCAAATTTTGCTAGGACAAACCAAAAATCGAACCAATTCTAGAACCAACCCAGGCCAAATCGCCCTCCTATCAGCAAGGTCCATCGGTTAGACCACCCTATAATCAGAATAGGGCAGCCCCTTCCCCACAAAACCAAATGGACACGCTGTTAAAAATGATGGCTGATATGAATCAGAAACATCAGGAGGAAATGGCATTAGTGAAGGGACATTTGAGCCAGCTGTTGGATTGCAAACAACAAGGATCCCTTCCTTCTCAGCCACAACCGAACCCGAGAAATGTGATCAATAGAGGCCCTAATTCTCAAGGGTTCCAAGCCAATCCTAGACATGCCCACATGGTCCAGCAAGCCCCACAAACACCCCTTGGGTTTGGTACTTCTTCTTCCTCTTCTTGTCAAGGATCTACCCACGGTTCCAATGCCTCAGCCAACGCGGTTACCTTGAGAAGCGACACTAAAACCCAGGATCCCAAATGGCCGACCCCTCTCGTGACCTCACTTCCTGAGATACCCAATTCTGAGGATGAGCGGGAGGAACCTAAGGACTTGGAGACTGACCCAATTCAAACCCAAACACCATACCCTGAGGCCTTGGAGAAAAGGAAGAAAAAGAAAGCTGTAGTCAAGAATGAGGAGCTGTTGGAGATTTTCAAACAAGTCCAAATTAATATTCCGCTCCTCGAAGCAATCAAGCATATCCCAGCTTATGCTAAGTTCTTGAAGGATGTCTGTAAGCCAAAGCGTAAGCCGAGAACCCAAGCACCTAGGATGATAGTGCTCTTAGAATAAGCTAGTTCAGTGATATTGAGCAGCCTGCCTCCCAAACGAACTGACTCAGGAGTGCCTCTGATTTCTTGTAATATTGGGGACATGACATTTGATAGAGCACTCTTGGACTTAGGTGCCTCAATCAACCTCATCCCAACTACCCTTTATCATCAGTTTGGATTTGGGGAATTGAAACCCACACCTATGACTATCCAATTGCCTGATAGATTTCTGAAAACCCCGAAGGGGGTAGTCGAGGATGTAATTATTCAAATCAAGGATTTCTACTTCCCGGTCGACTTTTTGGTCCTCGACATGGAAGTCCCCGAACAGCTACAGAACACATTCATCATCCTGGGCAGACCCTTCTTAGCTACGGTTAAGGCAAACATTAATTGTGACACGGGATGTATGGAAATTGCCTTTAGAGACAAGAAGATGCAATTAGATATCTTTAGGGTCGCTAAGTCTTTTGATTGTGGCTGGGTTGAGGAGCACGATCCCATGGAACCTTTGGTTGAAGAATGCCTCACTCTTAGCTCTTCAGCAGACCATCTGACTCAACCAGTTGATGGCTACCCTGACCCACTCTAGCCTGTGGAGGTTGACCTGTGTAGAGTTGATTACCTTCAGCAACCTTCATTCGAGGAGATTGATGTTGATCAACTCCCACCTTTCCCCTACCCACCAAATGTTGTCCCACCAACACCCAAACTAAAGCCTTTGCCCGATAATCTCAAGTATGTCTTCCCAGGACTTGACCAGACCTTCCCTGTGATTATCAATGCCCACTTAACAAGGGATCAAGAACTTAAATTGACTACAACCCTCTCTAAACATCGGGCAACCATTAGATGGACAATTTCTGACCTAAGGGGAATTAGCCCTACCTATTGCACTCACAAGATCTATTTAGAAGAAGGGGCTCGACCTTCTCGCTAGATGCAAAGGCGATTGAACCCGAATATGCGAGAGGTCGTTAAAAAAGAAATAATCAAGTGGCTTGATGTAGATATCATTTACCCAATTTCCGATAGCCCCTAGGTGAGCTCCACTCAAGTGGTACCCAAGAAAGCTGGGCTCACAGTGGTCACCAATGACCAAGGCGAATCCATCCCCACCTACACGGCTACCACATGGCGGGTATGCATCGACTATAGGAAGCTTAATGGGGCCACCAAGAAAAATCATTTCCCTCTGCCATTCATTAACCAGATTCTCGAGCGATTGGCAAGGAAGAAATATTTTTACTTCTCGGATGGATATTCAGGATACAACCAAGTTGCTATCGCACTAAAGGATCAAGAGAAGACCACATTCACTTGCCCGTATGGCACGTTCGCATTCCTTCGTATGCCATTCGGGTTATGCAACGCTCCCGTGACCTTTCAGCATTGCATGCTAGCCATTTTTTCAGAGATGGTGGGTGAATACCTGGAGGTCTTTATGGATGATTACTCCATGTTCGGGAACTCATTCAACCATTGTCTTAGCAACTTGGAGAAGATCCTGAAGCGATGTATCGAGGTCAATCTGGTTTTAAGCTGGGAAAAGAGCCATTTCATGGTTCAAGAAGGGATTGTCCTTGGTCACATTATCTCACATAGGGGCATCGAAGTGGATCGAGCTAAAGTTGATTTAATTTCCAAACTTCCACCTCCTAGCTCGGTCAAGAAAATCCGATCTTTCTTAGGACATGTTGGCTTCTATAGAAGGTTCATTAATGATTTTTCCAAACTTTCCAAGCCCTTGACTGACCTTCTAGCCAACAATGCCCTTTTTCACATGACACTTGATTGCATCAAGGCTTACAACATTCTTAGGAAAACAGTCTCCATTGCACCTATTTTACAACCCCCAGACTGGTTCCAGGACTTTGAGATTATGTGCGATGCATCAGATTTTGCCATCGGTGCAGTCCTAGGACAAAGAAGAGAGAAGAAACCTATGGTGATCTACTACACGAGCAAAACGTTGGATGAGGCTCAACGGAATTACACTGTCACAGAAAAAAAACTGCTCGCCGCAGTCTTTAGGTTAGAAAAGTTCCGATCATACCTTCTAGGATCTCATGTAACGGTTTACACCGACCACTCGGCTATCTAGCTTTTATTGGCCAAAAAGGACGCTAAACCTAGGCTCATCCGATGGATCCTGCTCTTGCAGGAATTTGACCTGGAAATACACGACAAAGCTGGGTCCAAAAACGTCGTAGTCAATCACCTATCCAGACTTCACCCAAACCACATCGGATCCTCATTACCTTTGACTGACACCTTCCCTGATGAATAACTTCTAGCCGTGCAAGGAAGAAAGCTACCCTGGTATGCAGACTTAGTCAACTATCTGGTGCTGGTCCAGGTAGCAACGAGATAAGTTCTTGGCTGAAGCCAAGCACTATTTCTAGGATGATCCTATGCTGTTTAGACTCTGTGCTGACCAGATCATTAGGAGGTGTATTCCTGAAGAGGAAGTCCAAAGTGTGTTGTCCTTTTGTCATGACCAAGCCTGTGGTGGCCACTTCTTTGGGAAGCAAACTGCTGTAAAGGTTCTGTAGTTCAAATTTTACTGGCCATCCTTATTCAAGGACGCACACAGTTTCGCCAAGACTTACTCTCGATGCCAGACATTAGGGACTATGACTCAAAAGGAGATGATGCCCCTCCAACCCATTCTGATTATCGAAATTTTTGATGTTTGGGGCATCGATTTTATGGGTCCCTTCCTGCCATCCAACAACTACGAATACATATTAGTCTCAGTGGACTATGTCTCAAAATGGATCAAAGGCATAGCCACCCGAAGATGTGATCATAAGGTTATCATGGATTTTGTTAAGCAGAACATCTTCTCTCGGTTTGGGATACCGAAAAACATGATCAGTGATCGTGCGAGTCACTTTATTCATGCCCAATTCCGTATCCGACTTAGAAAATACAAGGTTACCGCATTCCCACCCCGTATCACCTGCAAACAAATGGGCAAACTGAGGTCTCTAATTGATAGATCAAGAATATTATGCAAAAGACCGTGAAACCTGACCGGAAGGATTGGTCCACACGATTGGATGATGCCCTTTGGGCATACAGGACCGCTTTGAAGACCCCAATAGGCAGGTCGCCTTATCAATTGATCTTTGGAAAAGCTTGCCACCTTCCGGTCGAGTTGGAACACCGGGCATACTAGGCTGTTAAGTAGTGCAATATGGATTCCCAGTTGGCTGAAGCTCCAACTCTCCGAGCTCGAGGAAATTTGTTGGGATGCTTATGAGAACAATCAACTTTACAAAGAAAAGATGAAAGCTGTCCACGACAGACACTCATAGGAAAACCTTCGAGCCCAATCAGCAAGTTTAGCTTTTTGATGCAAGACTTAAACTTTTCCTGGGGAAGCTAAGATCAAAATGGACAGGACTATATTAGATGGTCAAATCTTATCCCAATGGGGCGGTTAAAATTGCAGATCCTACCATTGGGCAAACCTTCACAGTAAATGGCCAAAGATTAAAACATTCTCTTGCCCAGGTTCCCCTAAAGAAAGTAGTCACCCTCATTGAGGGTTGACATGGAGGTTTGCCCAGCTGGAGGCAATAAACTCAGTGCTTCCTAGGAGGCAACCCAAAAGATTTAGACTGATCAGGTAAACTGCAGCACTCAAGTGATTTCTTTCTGTACCCCTTTGCATACATTTATTTGCCAATGAAGACATTGTCCAACTTAAGCATGAGGGGATGGTAATTCGCATTCTCTAAGTTTATATTATCAGCCTAAATTTTATATAAAAAAAATTAGGAAGGAAAACTTAGGCATTAAGAGCTTGTCAACTGTGAGAAATAATACGAGAAGAACCTGAAACACCTAGACATTTCAGGCCTTCAGGCTTAATCAGCCTAGGTGTCCACTAAAATGTGGATTTAGCCCCGAATCCTCGCAACCTTACTCTGATCAATAAAGGTGATAACTATACGACTTAACAACCCACCCTCTGACTCAGAGGGACTTTGAGTCTAAGCATCTTCACACATTTTTGCACTCACTCTTCGGAGATTTTAACAGAAATTGGGTAGCTAATGAACCTTCTAAGGTGGTATGGCTAGCAAGTTGTCGTGGGTAATAGCCCATTGGTCGGTTGTCCAAGACCCAACCACAGGACCATTCTCTTTTATTGCCTCTAAGTAAATCTTAAATCAGGGAAGCCACCTACTGAAATAACAAAAGAAAAAGTAAAAAGAAAAAAGGAAAAATAGAAAATATATATATAGAAAAAGAAGAAAAATAAAAAATAAATAAGCCACACTTCACCGCATGAGTATGGTTGGCAAGTAGTCGTTGGTAACAGCTCATTAGCCGGTTGTCCAGAACGCAACTCACTAAATGCACGAAAAAGCCCAAAACACTTAAGGAAGAAGCAGGGAAGTAGAGCAACCCGGGGAGATATATACTAGAAACACCCTTGTGTTGACCCCACTCAAAATAAAAGTAGGGAGACAACTACCAATCGGACAGATACACCTTTAGGCAAGCATTTTCTTTTCCGATCACCTAGGGGTGTAGAAACCCAAAGTTTGTTTTAATTAGCATTGAGTGAGTCTATCACAATCTTCACACCAAGATGCTCAGCACTTAGAGTCTTTTTCGAGTTATGAGTGGGCTAGGTAGCTGTAAAAAGTTACCTACACGCTCTCAACTCCAAAAATCCAAAAAAATGAGAAAAGATAAAACAAGAAAAAAATATGTCTTCGTATATATGCTTTAAAGCGAGGACTTGGGCGATTTGCATTTTGGCAGACACCCAAGAGCTATTTAGTCTCTATGGATTGCACTCTTAGTATATTTCCTCCCATTGACAGGAAACACATGTCTAAGTAATCAATTCCTAATTCCAACTGAAAATAACGACTAGGATAAACCTTGCTAGGGACTAGCAAGGGATGAGCATGGGGGTATGATAACTCTGTATTCAATGATGATAATTCCATCAACTGGGGCTAGTTTTGAGGATATATGTACACTAATAACATACCATGATGGGCATAGGACCACTGCATGCATTTCGAATTAAGATTGCTTATAAATTAATATTTAATGGCCATATGTACAAGTGCATGTTGAGACAGGCCTCAGATAAGCAATCGGACCGCATGGATGGATTCAGATCGATAAACAGAGTCCAATGGACTCGAAATCACTTAAATCCGACATCCGGAGCTCCCTCGACCAGCCCAAGAAGTTCAGATCAACGGCCCAAAACATGCCATGTGGTGCCTGCTTGCTTGCATTCGCCATTCTCTCTCTCCATCGCACGATCTCAGCCGTACATCTCTCATCGGACGGCTGAGAATCAATGAGCTCAGCACCGCACCATATCTAAAGCTCCTTCAACGTGAAAATCTAACCGTTAGATCTCCATCCAACGATCGCTAACGCCCGTTCCTGATCTCGTCTCCGCGATGAAGCACAAAGGCAACACAGTAGTAGCGCCTCTCCCTCGCAAGCGAGCGGCGAGCATTCGACTCCCGCTGCACCCCAAATCACGCCCCAGTGCGCATCGTAGGTGATTCAGGCCGTCCGATCAACGTTGAACGGAGCAGATGGATGCAACGCGGTGCACTCTCACGCACCCGATGAGAATGTGTACGATCACGTGCGAGGCACATGCTCAGAGCTTGTAGCGCGATCCACAGCGCGTGCCCACGTGAACTTTCGACCATCCGATCATCCATCGAACGACCCACATGGCACGAACGTGGGGGAAGGATGCACGCATGCGCGCTTGGATTGACGAACGAGGAGCTTTACCGATGTTTCTGGAATGGGTTTAGCGATGTTTTGGACATCGCTAAAACCCTTACTTATTTTGGAAACCCCTCTTCTCTATATAAACCTCCTCAACCACCCCATTCAAACGCATTCAATACACACACACTCTCCATGCTACTCTAGCCTTCTCCTAGCTCCACCAAACACTCCATACCCGCCCCGGAGTTGTCAAGCCACCGATGGAGCCTCCTCCACCACTGTGGCTGCCTTGCCTCCTCCTCGCACTCTCTTTACTTTAGTTTTATGTTGCACTTGTTTAAGCTTTCATCTATTGTTATAATTGTAAACAAACTCTAATTGCATGTTATATGTTGTTGATGTTTCATATATCATAGCTCCCATCCTCTTAAATGATTGTCATGCTTTAAACACGATTTCTAACCCTACTCTCTCTCTCTCTCTCTTGCTTTTTCTCACAAGCAAGCAAACCAAACATTCCTGTGACAACTAAAGCAACAAACTAATCTGATTTCACGCCTCCTCGTATTCAACACTTGGACTCACCAAATCCACATCTTGAATTAAAACCAACGTCGCGAACACATACTACAATGGCATAATTAAACAAACACATTCCACGCATCAGTACTACTACTAAGCTATACTAGAAATTATCTAAGGCTAATTAAATTCTATGTGGTGGAGGCTAAGTGTTTCTATAGGCGTGTAGGAGAAATGAGGGCCCTAGGATCTTAATCAAGGGTTGGTATTGGTCCACCAATTCAAGGAAAAGGTGAACCACTAGATGTGGATCTAAAGGTGCTGGGAGAGAGGGGGGGCACTAAGTAGAGGGAAATTAAGGGACTTAAGATTATGATTAGGTGGAATGATATGGCATAGGTGAGGTTGGATCTAGGTTTAATATAGGCCATAGGATAATGGATGGAGGGGTGGGATTTGGAGGGTGCTTGGCCGACCATAGTGGTGTTTTGTGGAAGCTATGTGGTCAACCATGTATGTGTGTTCATAGCCTTTAGATGAGTGTTGAATGGGTAGGATTAAGTCTAAGGGGGTATGATCTAATGTAGTCATTTAGGAGGAGATATGTTCTAGGTTTCTTTGGAGTCCTAGTGGTCAGCTATGGGGATTAAGAGGGAGGCCTAGGATGTGGTTTAAATGATGGATGAGGTGCATAGGTGACCAGCCAAGAGTGGAGAGGATGAGTTCTTTTGTGGTCGGCCAAGATTGGGATATGTTCTTTCTATGGTGGTGTGTAGGCCCTTAGATCATAGGTATAGCGTTAGGATTAATCTAGGCTTAGGTGTTCTAAAAATAGGTAGGTCTAGGACAAGTTATATTTGGTAGAATGGTTTATCTTAAAGGTCAAGTGTAAGGAGTAATTGGAAGGAGCCATGTATCCACTCTTGTCTTCAATTCTTCTTCTTGTCTTTATTTGTTGAGCTCATGTCTTGATCTCCCCTTAATCTTTATTATATAAACTCCTAAGCAGGTGCTACTTCTCCCAAACTTTATTCTGTAGTCCCTCAGCTTATTCACTTGGACCAAACACCTACATTATTCACAATTAAGGAAAATTAGGAGACAATTATATAAAAATATATGCAAAGCTTAAATATGCATGCATGCTCAAGATGTAATATTTATAAACCTAATACATGATTTTACCAAGGAGCTAACCCTAGATTGAGTAAGTTAGGGTTATAAATTAAGTTGTTATCAATAATCATAATGCATCATGAATATGGAACTGCATATTACATTACCTTATACTAGATGTCCACTTAGTTTCCATGTATCAATTTCTTTCTAGTTTCAAGAATTTCCACTACCTTAATACAACACTTAAAATCCAATGCCACTATTTCATGCACCTTGCTAATAAAAAACATTAAAGACTCACAAGGGGTACCTATTATGTAAAATTTAAAAAATAGTATGGAAACTAAATATCTAAACCAAACATGTCGTCCGTTCAGACAAGCCAAATCACATCTTTTCAAACCCCGAACCCAACCATCCCCACAATCCTTTCTCCATCAAGCCCAATACACATTCAGTTGATATACATCAGCCACAATTGTGTAACCACCTGAAACAACCTACTTTACATGTGTCTCGCTGATATTGGCTGAGTGATAATAACATCCAAAATCTTCTCTAGAAATAAACTTCATGTGGATGAGTCCAACAAGCTCTTTCCATCATTTGCTCCTCTGTTCAGCTGTGCTCTCCAACATAAACATTGTATCAGAGCCATGTTGATGGGCAATGGCTCATCACTGTTGTGATTCAATGGCATCTTCATCTAAGCAGGGAGAGTCAAGCATTATCTTCAATAATGGCAATTCTAGAGGACCTCCAGCCACAATAAACAATTTGGTTCCCTTCAAGCTTAATTCCACAAATTATCAATTGTGGAAGGCCCAACTTCTTCCCATCGTCACAACTTTTGACTTGATAGGACTCTTTGATGGTACAGACTTTGCACCTAAACAATACATTCGTGATTCAACTAATAACATATCTGGAACCTCTTATGCTTATCTTAAATGGCATTGTAGAGACCAACTCGTATTGAGTTGGTTGATATCTTTGGTAACTGAGAGTATCTACACCCAGATCTCTCACTTCACCACTACTCGTGAAGTATGGACGTTTCTTGAGCATTAGTTTGCCACCTGCTCGTAGGCTTATATATTCCAATATAGATATCAACTTAATACAATGAAAAAGGGTGACCAACCTATGTCTGACTACATTAATAAAGATAAAGAACTTGCCACAAATCTTACAATCTATGGCAAGTCTATTCCTAAAGATGACCTAATTTTAGCCATATTGAGTGGTCTTGGACCCAAATATGAGGCCCTTGTTATTGTCATATCTAGTCAGACAAGATTAATCAACTATGGTGAGATGATTGAGTTATTATTAAGCCATGAACAACGAGTTCAACAATTTCAGAATCATGCTACTGATATCAATAATGTAACTCATCAGTCAAATCCTGCCACAAGAGGTGGTCATTACTGTAGGGGTAGAGGTGGATGGTCATCCCCTGCACGAGGTGGCTCTTCCTCTATTCCTATCAAGCACCTACTGCTTGAGGATTTTCCAATACTAATAACACTTCTTAGGCTCTGTTTCAAGGATGAGGTCATGGTTTTCCTTCTTGATGTGTCCCTCCTTGTCAAATATGTGGACAAACAAACCATATAGCCAGTCATTGTTACTATTGTTATGATCAATTTGAGGCTCCTCAAGCCAATATTGCTGCACACCAATAATCATGCCATGTTGATTATGGGGCAACCCATCATTTAACTAATTCCTTGTCCGAGCATTAGTCCACCAAAGGAAAGGATGCGAGCACTCTCAACCGTTGGATCACCATCCAACAGTTGCGAGTGCTCACCCCTTAAATCAGAAACATGACACAAGTTGAGGTGTGCACAGTCGTCGCGCCTCCTTTCATGAAGACGAGGCACAAGTTCGACCCCCGATCACCTCAAATCGAGTGATAGCGATTGGCGCAGCGAAATTCACTCGTGCAATCACGATCAAGAGGCTGTGGAGCAGCGACGCAGTGCCTTCTCCTGCGTAGGATGGAAGTGCAAGGTGCATGCGTGATCGCACGCAAGCACTGCGCTCACGATAAGACGAAGACACTTGCACACTTTTAAACCATCCGATCTCTTGGTCGAACAGCTAAGATAGATTTGGAGCAATTAAACGCACAAGGGCCGAAGATTAGCGGGCGCCGACGTGGTCGCATAAGAGACATCCGATCTCCATCGCACGGCAAAGGTTGAGGCACAGCTTCAGCGACGTGCGTCTGCAGTGATGCATGTATCCATCACTAAAGGCAGTAGAGTTAATTTTTGAAAGATAAAATGCCTTTTTTGCCCCCATGTATACAGCTATATAAAGGCCCTATGCCCTCCACTTTTTATTCATCCCTTCTCTTCTTCTCTCACCCCCTCTAAAGCTCTAAAGAGCTAGTCCCATACCTGAGATGCTCCACTAGAGTCTTAAATATAATTTTTCCATCTTCTAATCCCCGTTCGTGGAGTGCCTGTGGTTGTCCTCTCATCGCCATTCGGGAAGCGGATCCCACCATGATGTTGCCCTGCTTCATCCTCCGTCCTCCAACTCCGTTATCCCTCGTCCAGCATCTCACCACCTTCGTCTGGGTGCTTCGTCAACGCAGCTCATCCTCTAAGCAGCTGTCGAGGAGAATTCTCATCCCTCTCTTTTTATCGCTTTCTATTATAAATTTCCAGCTTTCTAGTTGTAGCAAGTAGATGTAATGGACATGATTCTATCATTATAAAATATTTGTTTATTCTCTCCCTATTTTCTCTTATTTGTATTATTTTATCTCTCCCTTCTATTATTTACTCTTTAAGTAGAATAACTAGCATAGATGAATTTCAACCAGCTAATATGCTTTTATGACAATAATTCCAACGCGATTTTTAATCGAACATTCATCTTCCCATTTTTGACCCGTAACTCACCAGAGTTTCCGTTATAAATTTTATTTGATAGCGAATTTTTACGCACTACAACAATGTGTTTTCAAAACAAATCTTTTAGCATACAAAATTCTGTTAATCATTTTGGCGTCGTTGCCAGGGAGGCAACACTCTTTGATTTCCTACGTTTTCCACCTTACTTATCTTTTACCTCACTTTTCTCTTTTCTTACTATGATTGCAGGTACTCTTTTGAGGCAAGTCGGAGCTGTAAGTTTGGAGTAAAGTACTATTGAAGGGTCTGTAAATATAACCTCATCATCCACCCCTTAGATTTCATTCCACCACTTAATAACAAAAATCCTAATTAACCTAGGAGCTTGCATAAATCCTGAGGTTAGTTTTGGTTGTTTAGTTACCACGTCCACCTGCCTCACCCTCCACTTATAAAAAAAAATCTAGAAATCCCACAGAGGTACACAACCTCTTCTGATTCTTCATACTCAATCGATAACCTGATCTTTAGAACTGCTACACTCATTAATACATAATCGAGTAGAAATCGGATTAGGTAACCACTTGTGTGCCTAATTCAGTGGTGCATCAAGCCAATTGTTTGAATTATTTGGGTCACACCACTTCATATAAAAATAACTCATCAAGTAGCTTACTTATTAGGGTCAACATTTAAGGTCGGTACTAGGCACTCCATCTTATTTTGATTTCAAAGGAAAACATCTTCACCCATGTTTACAAATCCCGGTGTGCCTCCTGACCTTGATTGAATCAACCTTAACTTAAACCCTAAAATCTACTTAAGCAAGATTTAAATTCTAAAATCCACTCATCCAAATAACCTTGCTTGAAAAGCCTGGTTGTGCACTCACACATCTCAATCAATCATTAAGGGCACAACCCAAATAAAGGGCCCATCATATTCCCAAGCACATTCAAACTTAAGCCTAATCTAAAATTAAGTAGACGTTGGTCTTAAGGATTAGACTTGCTCTTCGGGGCCCAGATCGAGATTATTTTTTATTAATCTGCTTCTACCGGTCAATCCAATGTCTAACTAGGGGAGCAGTGTCAAACGACCGCTATTGGGGGTATCAAAGGATCCTGAGGCGAAAGCCAAGGGAAGAACCTTCTCCCCAATCCCTTCCTCTAACTGGTTGGATTGTATGGAAAGAAGTAGACCAAATCATTTCTTTTATCTCAAGATGGGTTCTGAGAATCTGTAGGTCTTTAAGCTACCCCACCTAAGGACAGGTTTGATTATTTGTATTGCAAGGCACCTTTCTTTTCCTCTCGTTTCGTCATGGATCATTCCACATCCTATTCGCATTTCCACTCTTACCCTCCTACCACTACTTATTCCCAAGATGATTATTACCCCAACCAGACTTATTCTCACCCATCTACTAGTTGAGATAATCCTGATTAGGGATACAATTTCGGACCTACGTGTTCAGGATCTAACCTTGGACACCATGATTTTGATTTTTATCCTTCTCCAAGCTACATCAATTATAGAAGGACAACCTAATATGATCTACAATCAAGAAGGATATGTTGATTATAATCCCTACCCTCCCCAAGACTACATTGCATATAAGTCACCACCCCTCTTTGAACAACCCGAAATGACCTATTATCAGGAAGGGCACCAAGATCCTCAATTTCTTGACTCCCCTGGACTAAACCTGAACCCACCCAATCCTGAATCAAATCATTTGGTTCAGGTGAACCAGGTCCAAGATAGGGTGTTGGCTAACTTAAGGAATACCATTCAATCTTTAGAAGCTCAGCCAATACCTTGCACTGAAGAATTGGAGCCTCTAATTCAAATGATTGATGATCTTAACAAGTATTTGTTAGATTGGCATCAAGATGTTAAGGATAAGGACCCGAGTGAGTTTTTACTTGGGAAATTGTCAAAATTGAGGGTAAGATTTGTGATTGCTCTAGTCCAATCTTAGGATGATTCCCAGGATAAACCCCCTTCAGGAGAGCTAATGTCAAAACCCGCTCAAGCACTTGTAGGGGGAACACATTTTACGAGATCGAGGATGACCTAGTTGGTCTAAAGCAACCAATTGAGGATGAATTGATTACTTCACCCGAGATCCCTGAGTTAGGGTACAAGGAAAAGTATGTCTCCATGGATCGGGAAATGAGAAATGATTTTGAGACATATATAAATACGGATCTAGAATTCTTTGATTTTGAGAGTGAAGAATCTTTATGTGAAGTCTCACTTAAGTTTGAGGAAAATGATTTTAGTGAGACTACTCGACCAAAGCAATTCATTGAATCATTTAATAGCCCAGTAATTAAGGATTTTGATCTAGTTGGGGCTAGCATGGTGGATTCAGATCCTAATTTCATAAAGGATTTAATTCATAACCCCATTCCTCAATCACACCCCATTGAGCATAATGATGATTATCTTCTTGAGATTACCAAACCCAAGTCAATTTTGATTTAGACACAAAATTTAGACTTGGACATTTTAGACGAGGTTGATAACACTTTCGAGGTCTCGGAAACTTTGATTATAGAGGATAGGAATCTAGAAATGAAGGTTTGGGAAGCCAAATCCGAGGGAAACAGAAGTTTGATTCTAAGGGTTCCTATTTGCTTGAAAGCACCAACTTTTTATCAGGACCCTTATGACATTTTCAGCTCAGAGGATGTCCAACCCAAGGACAAATTAACTGATTATCTTTTTAATACAAATTTTCCTATTGTTCGACTTTCTGGACTTGGGTTGCATCCTCACAAATCGCAAGTTCGACCCCACTTGCATACTGATCTCATGTTATGGGTAATTTTTATCCAGAACCTTAGAACTACTCGACCTTGGGGCATGGGTCTGCACCACAATCTTGTCCACGTCTGTGGACATCTTCTCCTTGTAGGTCTAAAAATTGATCTTTTCATTATTATCCTGACCTGCAGTTGTGAATTCTTTATTTCTTCTTTATTTGTATAGTGTACCTAGCTGAAGACACTAAATTCAAAATGTATACAGTCTATTTCATCTTAAAGCTGACTGGCTAATCATGAAATTCAGGTACTTTCTTCTCTACTCCGCTCTTTTCAATGTCATTTAATATAATAAGGACATTGCATTAGATAGGCATAGGGGTGGATATTCATCTCTGAATCATCTTGTTAGCTCTGTAGATTCTTTTTTTTTTCTCTTTATTTTTGAAAAAAAATTTGAATTAGGAAAAGAGAACTTGGGCTTTAGAAATTTGTCAACCTTAGAAAATAATACAGTAGGATCTGAACATTTAGACCCTTCAAGTCTTCAAGCTTAATCAACCTGGGTGTCCACTAAAATGTGGACTTGTTTCTTGAGTCCTCGACATTTTTAATTCATTTCTAATTGGTTAAATAAGTTGGGGTGATAAGTACACGACTTATCAACCTGCCCTCTGATTTAAGGGGACTTATAGTCTAAGCATCTATACACTATTTGCACTGACTCACTTTTCGATGATTTTAACAGGAATTGGGTAGCTAACCTTCTAGGGTGGTACGGCTGGCAAGTTGTTGTGGGTAACAGCCCATTGGCCGGTTGTTCAGAGCCCAGCCACATGACTATTCTCTTTCTGCTGCCTTTAGGTAAATCTTAAATCAAGGAAGCCACCTGCTTAGAAAAAAAATAGAAAACAAAGAACAAAAAAGAAAAGAAGAAAAAAATAAATAAGCCATATTTCACCATATGAGTATGGATGGTAAGTTACCGTAGGTAACAATCCATTGGCTGGTTGTTCAGAACCCAATTCACGAAATGCACGTTTAATTCCAAACACTTAGGAAAAAGCGGGCAAGTAGAATAAGTTAGGGAGATATACATTGGGTTCGCCCTTGTGTTAACCCCATAAAAATAAAAAGTACAGAGAAAGCTACCGGTCGAATAGATACACCTTTAAGCATAATTTCTTTTCAAGGTCACCTAGTGGCGTAGAAACCCGAAGTCCATTCTGATTGCCGATCAGTGAGTCTATCACATTCACACAAAAAGATGCTTAGCACTTAGAGTTCTTTTCAAATCTTGGGTGGGTTAGGTAGCCGTAGAAAGCTGCCCCGAAACTCTAAACTCAAAAATCCAGAAAATTTTGAAAAGAAGAAAAAGAAAATGATGCTTCTGCTTTTGAATAAGACGAGGGCTTGGGGCGGTCTACATTTTGGCAGACACATGGGACTTTGTGTCTCGATAGTTCAGGTTATAGTAGAAATTTCTCAGTGTTAAAAAATAACTATTGCCCAAATAATTTGATCTTAACTCTTTTATAAATAGCATGTAGTTTTGCTAGGGACTAGCAAAAGATAAGCATGGGGTGTGATGTGTACACATCTAATTGACCTAAAATGCCTATTTAAGCATGTTCCGAGGTCTATGGAAGCATCATGCATTATAAATGCTGCATAACATGCATCAACATGCATTTAGATTAAGTTTGTACAAATTATAGGTTAATTTTTCCTTTTTGTGGTCAAAGGACAGGGCAATATTTACCGGGGCTTCGGATTGAAGATCTAACCGTATGGATCTTATCAGGGCGACAATCGGAATCCAACATCTCCGAGATCGTCCCCATCAGACTTCCCTAATATCAGATGCAATCCGAGGAAGATTAGAGACCAAGGGGCAAGGTGGTGGGAAAAATGAACTTCAGACGACAAATCCAACCACACGGATGGGTTCGGATTGACGATCGTAGCCCAACAGCATGAAAATCGATCCAATCTGACATTTGTTGCAGCATCTACAAGTTAGAGAAGATGGACGGCTAGGATGGCCCCACGTGGCGCCATCCCATCCGCCCAAAACTGCCCAAGCTTCTCGCAGCACCTCTTCATGCGATGATCAACGCATCTCAACCGTTGGATCATCTATCCAAGAATTAAGATTCACTCTCAGGTCAAGCATCAGTCCACCAAAGGAAAGGGTGCGAGCGCTCTCGACCGTTGGATCGCCATCCAACGATTGTGAGCACTCACCCCTTAAATCAGAAACGCGACACAATTTGAGGTGTGGGGCAATAGTCGCACCTCCTTTCGCTAAGACAAGGTGTGAGTTCGACCCCTGATCACCTCAAATCGAGCGGCAGCAGTTGGCATAGCAAAATTCGCTCATGCGATCGCGATCAAGAAACTGTGGACCAGCGACATGGCACCTTCTCGTGCATTGGATGGAAGTGCAACATGCACGCGTGCGAAGATGCGGGATCACACACACGAGCGCTACATGCACCATAAGACAAAAAGACACACACTTTTAAGCCGTCTAATCTCTTGATCGAATGATTGAGATGGATTTGGTGCAATTAAACGCACGACCAAAGATCTCACAAGAGACGTCTAATCTCCATCACATGGCAGATGTTGAGGCGTGGCTTCAGCGACCTACGTCAACAATAACGCACGTATCCGTCACTAAAGGCAGCAGAGTTAATTTTTGAAAGATAAAATGCCCTTTTTGCTCCCATGTATACAACTATATAAAGGCTCTACGCCCTCCACTTTTTCTTCATCCCATCTCTTCTTCTCTCATCCCCTTCAAAGCTCTAAAGAGCTAGTCCCATATCCGGGATGCTCCACTAGAGTCTTAAATATAATTTTTTCATCTTCTCATCCCCGTTCGTGAAGCGCTCGCGATTATCCTCTCACCTCCATTCAGGAAGCGCATCCCACCACGACGTCGCCCTACTTCGTCCTCCATCCTCCAACACTATTCTCCCTCATCCAACATCTCACCACCTTCGTCCGGGCACTTCGTTAACACGGCTCGTCCTCCAAGTAGCCGTCGAGGAAGATTTTCTCATCCCTCTCTTTTTATCGCTTTCTAGTTGTAGCAAGTAGATGTAATGGACATGATTCTATCATTATAAAATATTTTTCTATTCTCTCCCTATTTTTTCTTTATTTGTATTATTCTATCTCTCTTTTCTATTATTTATTCTTTAAGTAGAATAGTTAGCATAGATAAATTTCAACCAACTAATCTGCTTTCATGACAATAATTCCAACGTAATTTTTAATAAAAACGTTCACCTCCCTGTGTTCGATCTGGTACTCAACAGAGTTTCGATTATAAATTTTATTTGATAACGAATTTTTACGCACTACAACGACGGGTTTTCAAATCAAATATTTTACCATACGAAATTCTGTTAATCAATATATACAATGTCTAACAAATCCACCACTTTGGGAAATACACCAGGGTCTCATTGAGAGACATGGGTATATGCCAAATACGTTACAACAAGCCATTGATCAAAAATACCCATATCAAAATTCAGAAATTGATGAGACATCTTGGAGCAATATTGAAGATGTTATGATTTCCCAGAGCCCAGGTTCGAAAGTAGAGATTGTTGTGGACCCCTAACCCAAATGGAACCAGATTTGGATTATATGTAGAATGACATATCTGATCAAAATGTGGGTTGGGTGGATCCAGTTGTAGGTGTTCCCGATTATGAACCAGCCATAGAGAACCATGAAGTTAGTCCATCATTCCTTGATTTACCAAACACCTGTGATGAGCTTGAGTCAAAACCTCTTGAGGATGTAATTCCCACACCTTATCTTGTTAAGGTAATCCTCGAGAGTGATTCTGATATCCTAATAGAACCATGTCTAGATTCTAGTGACCCAATTCCTACCCCTGACCAAGAATCTAGATCTGAGACTATTTGGGATGATCATGCAGCCCAATGTGATGAGAACCAAATTTTAGATCTGAATTTTGATTTCGGGCCAGTATTTGATGATTATACCTCTTCAAACTTCTCAAAGGAATGAATTGATTTTTTCGGAAGTCACAACAATTTACGATACAAAAGTAGAGGAGTTGGAAGAGTTGGGATTTGATTGGATCTACCCTAGGTGCCCAGAACCCGAGCCTAGGCCTAATAAGGACAGCTCTTTAAGCTCAGAATTTGAGACTAGGTAAGATCAAAGTTAGGTTGATAACTCCCTGCATCATGATTTGTCCTGTGGTGGAAATCTTGATCTTAAATCAGGTTCAGAACCTGATTGTCGCAAATTCTCCGATGATTTTGAATCATACTCTAGTTTCGAGGAACCTCTATTCCAGATGATTACGAACCAGTTTACGACCTCAGTATTCATGACCCACTCTTTGATTTTGACTCTGAGGTCCCTGATCCCAAGATCATTGATTCAAAATCATATTCCATTGAGTTGGAATCATTCTGTTATGATCTACAGCAATCAGATGCAATAAGTGTTGAGAGTGTCTGCAATCCAGAGTTTGAATCTTTCACTAACTCAGATTTCCATGATCATATAAGCACTCCAAGTATTTACATTTGATCTGGATGAACATTGTGAAAAAGACTCTCTAGATGAAGCGATCTTCGAATCATTTCTTGAGGAGTCCATATCGCACTTAGAAGTCGAAGCACCCACACCTCTGATAAAGCCTTTCAAAACTCGATCCCAACCTTGACCCGCCACCAGAATCAATTTCTACTCTGACTCACCTCTTTCTAATCCTGTTGCATATGATTCACTACCATCTTTCGACCAAGAATCGGATAATGATCAGACCAATAATCACGTCTTATCTTTCTATGATCCCATCAATAGGGTTCCTACATTTTTCACAGATCCATTATCATTTGAGGACCCCTACTCTGATCAGGCTGAACCAATTCAGCCAAACCCTATATTCATATTTCCACATCTTTTTGAGCCACAAAGCATTTGGTGGGCTCTACACCTATTGATTTATATCCATCAACCCACCAAACTGGTTAAGTTTGTTCTGCATCATCATCCCATTGACCTGAACAAGCATCTGGTTAAACCAAGCAGACTGCCCATAAAGATACTTGTTCTACAAAATTTCTCCGATCTGACCACCCCTTCTCCTTGACCACCTTCTATTTGGCTGAAGGCATTGAATTTAGCACTTAATGGGAGGCAGCCCATCATTTCAAAATCCCGAGATCCTTCTGATCATCCTTTTGAGCTACACTCCTATTGCACTCTAGGGTGCAACTTTAGAACAACTGACTCCACCTTTGGGACATGTATCAAAGCTAGAAATCATCTGTATCAATCATCCCGACCCATTCACCGACCCTTTGACCCTGTTCTAAACTTTGAACCACGCTGAATTTGTACCCACCTAGTTTACAATGAGGACATTATAAAACATAGGCATGGGGGGGTGTTAAAGAGAAAAACAAATGAAAATTCAAGTCTCTAAGGGTTCTAAAAAAAAATACAATTTAAAAAAAATGAAGGGGAGGAAAATTTTGTGAAATGATTGAAAATCTTTCTTAAGGAGGAAAAGAGGAGGAGATACAAAGAAATGTAAAAAATGAGCAAAAATCAGAAACAACATCGATAGTCCTAGCAATTGATTATGGGATTTACTTAAATTCTAGACCAAATCAAAACAAAGATTAAGTCCAGAAGTGTTAGAGATAAGGAGATTAGTAAGAGTGTTGATCTTAGGCCTCTTGAGCTTCTTTTAGGGCTTAAACACTCACGCATTCGTTAAGATCTGGATTAGTCTGCAAGAGGTTGAGGAAAGTGTAAGGCTGATGTATTAAGTCTAAAGCTTAGGAATTATTCGACCCCGTTACCTGCCCTTTGGTTTGCGGGACTTGGTAACCTAAGCACCCAAAATTCACACACCAGTCATGTTCAGTGCACTTAACAAAGAAATAATGCCAAAAGTATTCTGTTTTGAAAAAGTCATTTCGAAGATCTAGTTTAAGAGCAGCTTGAAGACACAAGTTGATTGGACGAGTTCCCGATGTCGAGAGGTGGAACGAAGAATATTCCCCTTAAAGATGCGTAATAACATATCGTCTCCTTGGTGCTTATTTCCTAGGATATCTAAATATCCTACCGGGTGCATGTAAGCAACTTGTACTAGTTCAGGTTCCATGGGCAGGATTATCCCGAAATATCGATTGTCAAGGCATGAATTTAGCTATAGAACGCCATGGGCGACACTATCTCGAAGTGTTAAAAGCCATGGTTCTGGGGGTTGCCATGGGTGGTGCTATCCCGAAGCATGGAAAGCCAGGGACCCTTCGAGGAGTGATGGTGGGGACAAAGAATTCGATACAGACCTTGTTTAGGGCCAATCAGAGGTTGGATTTAGGGAAATATAAAAAGAAAAGAGAGAAAACTCTCAAAATGAAACATCCCACTCTATCTCTCTCTTATCAAAATGCACTGACAAACTGAACCTGGACTTGATACAAATACGCACGGGTGCTTTAACCGCTGGGGTCAACGAACCTCTAGACAGTTTTTGCGAGCCTTAGAAACCTTCGCGACAGACCCAAGGCTGAAGCTGGTTAGGTCTGGATCTTGGCTAGTACCTAAGTACCTCTAGGCCTATTGTTGGTATTTTGATTTAATTTCTAGAGATGTGGCTTAGTAGGGCATCCTGACGGTTACATCTGGCTTAGAGATCTGGTTTGATCCATAGGATTTTGCTAAGGACTAGCAAAAGCT
Organism: Thalassia testudinum; assembly: GCA_037157565.1. Lineage (NCBI taxonomy): Eukaryota > Viridiplantae > Streptophyta > Magnoliopsida > Alismatales > Hydrocharitaceae > Thalassia > Thalassia testudinum. The sequence goes on from JAZHRO010000049.1 coordinate 28,692,469, forward strand.
AGGCATTAGGGTATGATGGGAACACCATCATGACTCCTAACTAGCCATATTTAGTCAGGTTTGATTGTTAAAAGCTCCTACCTAATCATCTAAGGGCCGTAACTCCGCATTATTCTAATTTGAGAGAAGAATTGAAAATCAGGGTCAATTCTGTAATTTTAAAATCACATCACAGACACAGATTAACCACGAGGTCACTCAGGACTTAAATAAAGGTCAAATGAGCTCAAAAGTCCAAAAAGTAGGTCAACAATGGTAGAAATAGGGTTTCATGCATTTTAAGAACCGAAACAGTACAAAAAATCTTAATTATCAACCAACTTAAATTAAAGAGGTTCTGGTCAATATAAAATTCATTGAAACCTTCTAAAATTCATATAAAATTATTCTAAGAGATTTTTTACCTTTGGTTTAACCATCTGAACCCATTTTTACCTAAAATAGAGTTTCGGATGGGATTTTGCCCTAATTTGAGCTTCTATGCAAATTACCCAATCAAACATGGTCAAAACTCAAATCTAACTTCACCATTAGATTCCTTGGATTCAAATTAGATTAGCACTAAAATTTGGGCCCAATGAGAGCCCATCTTGACCTAGTTTGCAATTTATCCCTTTAAAACTCTATTTCTTACATTTAGACCCTCAGGTTTTGAATTTATTGCAAATGGATCCCTAACTTCTAGTCATTTTCTTTATTTTGGTCTCTATCGCCATTAGTGTGAAACTGAGCTCAACAGTGAGATTCGAGGGAGATTTTCTCCCAAAAATCAGGGCCAAACTTCTCCAAATTTGGAGAGAATAGTCGCAAGGATTTTCCCAACTGACTAGACCAAATCTTGGACCCTAATTTTCTTCCTAGAGCTCGAGCGAGCTCGAAGAATTTGGGATGTTATTCTCCCAAAAATCTTAGCCAAATCAGGCCACCTTCCTCATTTAAAGCTCATTCTGAAGCTTTATAAAGAGCCCTCAAGTGTTAGCCATTCTCCTTAGCTCAGGAAAAGGCCACAATACCCTCTTCTTCTCTCCTCCGGCCAACCGCACTTGAGCTCCAACGACACCCTCCAATGTCCTTTGTCCAACCTCCCAATAATCAAATTGGAAGGTTCTTCGCCTTCGTCTCGGTCCTCCGCTCCTCGCCAGCCACCACAGGAATCTTCTTCCTCTTCGTCGTCGCCATTCTACCTTGCTGCCAACTTCATCGTCTTCGGTGCCGGCCATCCAACGCTAGCACCTTCCCCTCCCTATTTCTCTTCTTTCCCCCTAATCTCTTCACCTACTCCTCTTCACTTTTATCCTTGTAACGACCCGATTCCCGAGTCCCTACGAGACACAAGAACCGGACCGACTCGACTAATCCCAAGACCTAGTCATCCAACGAGGAAGTAACCAAAAGAGCAGTAAAATAAACCACATTCAACATGAAATATAACTAGTAGTAACAAAATACAGTAGTAAGAAAAAGAACTACTACAGCATGTACCACCATAACAGTAGAACAACATTCAACATAACATGAATTACAAGTAAAGAAAAGTACAGAGAGTAACAAGAATTACTCACTACAGTGGAACAAAAAGGGCACAAAAGAACAGTGGTAACCCTACTCGGCCCAGCGTTCTCTGCAGCCGCTGACCCTGGCTGCTCAACACCTGGTCCTGAAAAGTAACGAGTGTAACACGTCAGCGAAACACTGAGTAGAGTGGCAGCTAAAGCTAAAGAAGCAGTAAAGTGTACAGTAGCTGTTTTATTTTCTTTCTTCCTTTATTTACGTCTTTCTATTGTTTCACAATTTATCTATTTCTCTGATCCTTCACTTGATCTCGAATGTTCCTCGTGGGAACGATCTTGATTGCAGTCTTTTCCGAACAGTAGAAGTAACACGTGGTGCTCTCCTGACCGAGAGAGTCCCCCGTGGTGATCCTACTCTCAGTCAACCACCCCAAGGTCATTGACAGACGTAACGGTGACTACGGCACGCGCGGTAGACGCAGGGGTAGCTACCCCGCACTGGCACACGGTCAGTCATTTCCGTTAACAGGTGCGCCCAAAGCACAGCACGGAACCAGTATAGGGCAGAGCCCTCTCAGTAACAGGGGTCCAACCCCTCCACAGTAACCAAACAGGGGCCTTGCCCCTCCACAGTCCGCGCACCCTCGCCTGACTACCCTAATTTGCCCAGTAGGCCAAACAAGTCGGTGTAGGTGAGCTAGCAGAACCCCGGGGCCTGTGGGGTAGCTAGTACTCGCCCTACACTAGTAGCTCTCCTCGGTACTGTGTACATGAGGGCCAACAAGTCGGTATAAAGTGGCCAGACCTAACCCAGGGTCCCTGGGGTGGCTGGCTCCACTCTGCACTAAGCAGGTAACAGGTGCTTCCCCTAGCACTACGTACCTAAGAGACAACGCACCTCCACATCTTTCCTTCTCATTTCCATTTCATTCTCTTTCCAGGAGTTCTACTCTTAATTCCCCGCAGGGTTCCAGCTCTTTTAACTTAGCACATTCAGGTTTCCCCCTTTTTTGGTTTCACGTTCATACAACCCATATTCTCAATCATGTTCATTTATTCATAATAGGCAGCTGTTAAAAATCAATTTACATGCAGCTATTATTTCCTTTCCACAGTTTCCAAGACTGCAATATCTATATTCATTTCACTAGTTTTCCAGTCCTAGGATTCATGCCGTACCCTAGGATCTATCATTCAATCTAGTTTTCCAGCCCTGGGATTCATGCAATACCCTAGGATCTATCATTCAATCTGGTTTCTCATTCCTAGGATTCATGCAATACCCTAGGATCTATCATTCAATCTGGTTTCTCATTCCTAGGATTCATGCAATGCCCTAGGTTCTATTAATTGTTCCATAATTGTAACAAATTATGTTAATAATTTCTAAAGCCACTCTACCAGCTACAACTGAAGTACTGGGGGCGTGGTCGAAAATCCCACGTGCCTCCGCAACCCCTAAGACTGCAATGGAACGGGGTCCTATCACAAGGATCAAACACAAGGAGTTTCTCAGAACAGTATATAATTACTGGAAACGGGTAGAGGATTTTATTCCGAAAAGAACGCAACTCGAAACGCGGAAAACGGACTCCGAACGGGCCCTAAACGGGTCGAAAACGACGAAACAGTCCAAAATCAGACGTCTAGAACCTCTTCCAAACGTCTTAAAATGTGGGTCAGATGGTACATTTGTTCTGCGTAGTCTCTCAGACGTCCAGAAGCCTGCGGGGGCGTCTGGCCTAGTTCCCAGACGTCTGATGGTCGACCCGGACGTCTAGAACTCCTCTCTGTCATCTAGCACTTCAGCCAAACGTCTGATTCGCATTGGATGGCGAATCTCAGATCCTGCACGTACCCACTCCTCGTGCTCAGTACGAATGGTCACAGAAAAGGAAGAAGGACGAAAATAACTTACTTGCCAGACGTCTGGACAGTCCTCCAAACGTCTTCACCGTCGTCTGGTGGAAGCCCAGACGTCTGATTCTGGAAAAATTTCCAGAATCAGAGTTCGACTAGCCCTCCGCCCGCGACACACGGCCGCACTGCGCCTCGTCCGCCTGCTGCTCGAGCTGCAGCAGCCCTCCCGCGACGCTCCACGCCCGCGGCTCCCCCCGCCGGCCGGATCTAGCTGCCCCGGCGAGCTCGAGCCCTCACGGTCGGGCATCTCCTCCCTCGCGCAACACCTCCTCCCGCAACTCGCCGCGGCTGCCGCTGCCGCCGCTCGCACTCTCGCACCGACTGGAAGGAGAAGAAGGAAACGGAGGAGATGAGAGTGAGGGAGAGGGCGAGGCCTTTTTAAAGACGCGTGGGGAGAGAGAGAGAGGGGGGCAGCGCTACGCCTGCGGAGGAGAGAGGGGAAAAGAGGCGTCGCAGGTCTGCGCGCGCAGGCGCGCAGACGAAATCGCGCGTGCAGCAGAAATCAAATCCCAGACATCTGAAAGGGGTTCCAGACGTCTGGGCCGCCTCCCAGACGTCTTAAAAGACGTCTTGAAGCCACGTTCGTAACAACTCAAGTCTCACTTTTGACCGACATTTACTCTCCTCCCCCTCTATCTTCTCCGCCTCCAGCAAGGGCGCTAGTGAACGCAGGCCAATGTTACACTGCACAAACCAACACACCGACACCACCATACATCCCTCTCACTCCAAGGATCAGAAGGCCCAATGTTATTGGAACTCTCGATCCTTGGAAGCCGCCACTGAACAACCCACCATAACCACACCTTCTCCGACTTCGTTACTCACCCACATGCACCCTCGCAACGATCCATGACCATCACTACATTCTCTGTGCTCCGGCAATCATATTGAACATTTTAACTTGGGCTTATAGCCTATATTCGTGTTTCAAGTATCCTTATCGAAGCTCCGCCACCATAGTCATCTTCTCCAACGTCATGCACCTTCCTCTGACCTTCAAACATCCTGCTACAACCTGCACCCTTCACGGCTCCAGGCCCTGAAGCCCTCCAAGCATTCAATTGAGCAAGAGAGTAGCAACTACGACTTCAATTCCATGAATCCATTAGCTGCAGGCATGTGGAGTTGCACGCGAATAACAGTGGTGGGTTTAGTCCCACATCGGAGATGTAAAGGCACGAGACAACGCATAAATTGAATCCACGCTCTTAGCTCGTTGCCTCAGATAGTATGGGGTGAGGTCCCATGCACGCCCCATCACACGTGCTCCCTCACACACCCTCGCCCACGATTCTGCCCACGGGTCTAGGTTTGGGTCAGGTTACCTGGGTCCAACTTTGGTCTGAAGAGAAGGAATCTGAGAGGGAGGGGGGTTTTGCACTATAGCAGCCTTGAAATTCATGCCCCCCCTCTTTGCTCAACATTTAACCATGTTGTGCCTTGTGCGGTGCTACTATGCCTTGGTCCTTCTGTGGCCTTGAGGTTAAGGCATCTAAAGCCTTATCTTGACGTCTAGAGGGCTGCTTGCTTTAGCTATGACACTGTAGACACATCAGCTGACATGGAAATTACTATTAGTGGTTGAGAGTTACCATTCATATATTTGAGATTGAATTAGAGCTTAAACATTTGGGTTAAATTAGAACCACCATTTTAACCTAATCTTTTTGCATTCTAATTCCTTATTATTCTTAAGATATTATTCTGCTATACATTGAGCATTGTTTTGATTCTAATTGCATATTATTCTTGATATTTTGATTAGTGGATTGAATTGTTCTAATTGCTCTCTGCAAACGACCTCAAACTTACTTCTGTTTCCTAAGTTTTATAAATTTAAATGTTGTGATTTTTGTCACTGTACTATGACGCCATATTTTAAACGACAATTTTCGCTAACAACACCCACCCCTTGCTTTAATATACTATGATGTATGGACATTACCCGTACTTTCAATTCAAGGACACAAATATTGTGTTACCTTCATAGATGACTTTAGTAAATATGTTTGGTGATACAGATTTTACACGGTTTGTAAATTACAAGTTTTAGATGTCGTTACAACGTGTAAAATTGATCAACTCTTAAATTTATAATACCTAGATAGTGGAGTATCTAAGGTTATCTAAGGAGGCTAATTTGTTAACCACATGAACTGATTCTCTCTCTCACCTCTTAAATCCGCACGTTTCTTTTTTTTGTATTTTCAATTTGGTTGTTTTTAGGGTTTTGGAAATAATCGGGTGTTTGATGCAAAGATTAACTATGCTAAGCCTACGCCTAAGTGATAAGAATGAAACCTTCTCTTCTAAGCTCACCCTAGGCAAGTGCGCCTAGTCTAATTCAAAGAGGAGAGTGTGGTGTGCACTACACTACTAACAGCATGAAAAACACACTAAGATAAAAACATAAATTGGAACGTAAATGGAAATCTTGTATTGCTATAATTTGGAGTACATGTAGCGGAATTCTTCTTGCAAAAATAATAAAACTACTAGCTAATACAAGAGATAAAGTGGAAGATAAAGAAGAGAGGGATCCTCTAGTGGAAACCTGGATGACCCTTGCTCCAAGTGTGGTTTCCCCACACTTAAAAAGGGTGCTCCTTGACTTCTTCTTGATGTAGTCATCCTCCAAGCTCTCTTCTCAAGGTGGGCGTCAACCACCTTAAGGTTCCTCCTCTTCCTGGCCATCCCCTTTATGTAGAAGATCTCCACCTTGGTGTGGTACAAGGGAGAAGAAGGAGAGGAAGAAGTCAACAAGGAGGCAGGTAGGTTGCCCCCTTGATCTTCTTCTATTCTTCTTCTTCCTTGGCGTGAAGATGGGATGTAAGGTGGCTAAGGATAGAACCTAAACTGATAGAGAAGATGATCTATATGTGGTAGTTAGGAGGGATATATATAGGAGTGGAGAAGGGGCAATTGATGTGGATTTAATGGACGGCTAAGATGGGCTTTCATGGGTGGTTGTAGGATCCTATGGTGTAGGATAGTTGGCGCCATCTCACAGGTTGTGGGAGGTGGTGGTTGATAAGAACCTCATCATGAACCCTAACTAGCACATTTTGACCTAAATAAGTGTACAAAAGCTCCTACAAAACCTAAGGGAAAGCCTAAATCAGATAAATACAAATTTAAGTATGAAACAATTCACAAGGGAAAAAATTACAATTTTACTAATACATTACAAAAATAGGATTTCTAAGGGTCTATACACAGGTCAAATGGTCTTAATAAAAGAGAAAGTGGGATGATTTGATCTAAAAAGGGTTATAGCGGCTTCTAGGAATTAAATAACATTCTACAACCCTAAAACAAATCCACTTTAATCCACGAAGTTTCAGGCAAGATAAAAATCAATTAAACCCTCTAAAATTCATGAAAAAAATCCCCTAGGGTTTCGAACATTCAATTTGGCCATTGGAACCTATCTTGACCTAGATTGAGAACCATACCCAATTTTTGACCTAATTTGGATTTTTGTGCAAAATGTCTTGTCAAACGTGGTCAAACCTAAAATTCAACTTCACCATTGGATTCCTTAGGTCCAAATTAGGGTTATACCAAAATTTGAACCAAAGGAAAGTTTGCCTTGACCCACTTTACAAATTGGTCCTTAATAATTACTTTCTGACCCTTAACTTTTTGAACTCTTGCATTTACCCCCTAAACTTTCCCGTCGTTTTCTACGAATCGGTCCCTCTACCACCGTAGCAACAGACCATACCTCCGGCGACCTCGCGCGGAGGATGGCGCCGCGCAGGGCATGGGAGCCGGCCCCAGAAACGAGAGGAGGGTCCTCTGCGTTGTCCTCTTCCGCATGGACTACCTCCCATGCCCTGCCGGCACCCATACCTCTCGTGCGAACGCACGAGAGGTATGGGTCTCCGACTGCCCATGTCTCCGGCAGGGTTTTCTCCCCCCATTCTTGCGCACCTGCCGACCTGCCCTCGCCTATTTAAGAAGCAGCACGCTCAGCCACTTCTCGAAAGCTTGTCTTGGCCAGAGTTCCACCCCAATTTCGTCTTCTTCTCCTCCGGCCAAGTGGTCCAGCAAGCTCCAGCGAGCCACCCTCCTTTTCGTCGCTCTGCCACAATACCAGTGGTAGAGCTGTCCTCACCATCTTCCTCCACTTCGCGCAGCACCCGCGAGAGCATCTCTAGCCCCGTCGTCATCGCCGTCTCCCTCCACTGGACATTGTCTTCTCAGGTGATAGCAAGTACTGCCAGTCGCCATCTCTCCCCCTTCGTCCACTTAACCAGGTTAGACTCACTCCTCTTTATCCCCTCTTCAATTCCCCTCAATTTATTTCACAAAGTACCCCTCAATTCCACTGTCCACCATCACCATCTCCATCTCCGGCCAGACCTCCGACGAGGCATCCCCGCCGCTCCACACCTCCATCCTCCTCGCCAACCGATCCCTAAGCATCACCACCATCCACTAATCACCCTACGACCCTCCACCGATCGCGCCAACCCCTGTCGCCTTCCCCTGACCTAACCCATCTTCGCGGCCACAAAGTGACCTAGGCACGCATGCCTAGGCTGCCTCGCGGCTAGCCACCCACCTAGGCATCTTCGTCGTACTCTGGCGAAGCTCGCCGAGCGTTTTGACAGGGCCGCAAGGCCGTATTGCTGATTTCAGGTTACGAGTTTCCGCCGCCATTGACGTCGAGCTTGGAGCGAGCTCGCAAGCAGCTCCAAGCCCTTCCTGCTCCAGGGGACGCACCCAAGTTGCGTAGAAGACCTCCGCACGCGGCTCCAGGTCTTCGGCTGGCAGCGAAGGCCTCGGCTGGAGTGGCAATTGCTCGCGCTTGCTGCTGCGGGCACGCGAGAAAGGGTGGGACGTTTAGTCCCACCTCGGAAAGTTCAGAGGCGCAGCCCCGCATAAGTTGAATTCTTGCCAGTAGCTATTCGCCTCCGAATCACGAGGTGAGGTCCCTTTCACCCGAACCAAACCAGCCACATCCGCGACCAACGCCTCCACGGACCTGGCCTGACCCGACTACCCGTGCACACCTCGCCCACCACCACACGCCGGTGGGCCTGGTCCCAGGCACGTACACCCGACCCATATACCCGAGAAGGCTCAGGGAGAGTGAACCGAAGAGAGAAATGGAGAGAGAGAGAGAAATGCGGGAAGGGTAGGGGTAGGTTTTGCTTAACCGGGTGCCTGTGCAGGGAAGCTGAAGAAGGAGAAGGAGGAGCGGCTGAGGACTTAGCCGCACAGAGGAGCAAAAGTTGAAGAAGAAGGAAGAGAGAGTGCAGCAGAGAGAAGAAGAAGAGACGCGGCTGAAGAAAAGAAAGAAGAAGAAGCCAAGGAGGAGCTGCAACATAAGAAGAAGAGAAAGAGAAGCTGCAAAGAAGAAGAGAAGAAGGAGAAGCTGAGGCAGAAGAAAGAAGAGGAGAAGGTGCACGACTCAAGGCAAAAGACAAGGAAGAAATCAAGAAGGAAGAGGAAGAGCAGCTGAAGGAAGGAGCAGCCGCAAAGAAGGAAGGAAGAAGAAGATGCAGGCACTGTAGTAGGAGTCAGTTAAGTCGTCTGATTCAAAGAATCAGACGTCTGAGAGAGAAAAGACAGAGAAAGAAGAGAAGGAAGAGAGAAGAGGAGAAGAAAGAATGAAAGAGAAAATTCTATTTCTTCTCTCTAGATTTTTTTTATATATTGCATGACTATTGAGAATTGTGATCTTTTGCTTCTAAATACCAATTTGCTCCCTGAGTTCGACCTCGAAACATTCTAAATTTCGAGTAATAAATAAATTAAATTGATCATTGTTTTTCGCAACATACTACAACGAACATATCTTTAAAACACTGCGAAATCGACCGATCATTTTTTGGCACCGTTACCGGGGAGAAACGGGCATTCTAGAAGCTATTAAATCACAATTTCTAATTGGCTACTAACTTAATCTCTCTTTCATTGTGAAGGCACAAGAAGGCAAGAAGGAACAAGTAGCCGCACAATAACCACACCAAGGGACAGGTAATCTTCTATCCTCTCTTTTGAGCCCCTTAAATTCTAAAGAGGAAGAAGAAAAAGAAAAGCAATCTAGGAATTACCTATCTTTTATACATAGTAAATCACAAGAGTAGCCTGCTTTTTAATTTCAACATATTCTATCTGCATATCCACTGAAGGTAATTAGGGCTAAAACCTTCTTGCTTGAGCCCTAGTTACCTAATTTTGAGGCAACTAATTGGATCAACTAGAGCCATCCTAGGATTCTAAGATAGGGTTTTAGAGACACATCTTCTAATCAAGAACTGAAAATTCCAAAAATAGGTGTGCCTAAACCATTGCTTGAAAAGATCTATTAAGAGAAACCCTAAGTAATCCGGCTCTTAATTCACTTGAACACTAAAAGAAATGACCTAATAAGCTTTCACAAGAACAAACAGGTGAAGTTGATCCCTTGGATCAACCAACCTTCAAATTAGGTCACTCTTGTACAACAAAAGGCTTAAAGTTCAAGTGAAACCTAAGCACCTTGATCTTAATTAAAAGTGGTAGACTTAAGAGGTCAAGGTCCCCCATTCTAGTCTACCTGGAATCTCAGTGACAAGAGAGGACGGGTGGGGGAAACCCTGTAACCCGTGGGGGTGCTCTACCGTGTAGGGGTCTTCGCGGGACTCACCCTCTCTAGCTGCCTAGGTAATTCTTAGGTGGACGACCTTTTGATCAAGGGGTATCATCCGCCCCGAACCTCTATAGTCACCCAACATATTTTGGGTGTCTTGATTGGGTCCAACACATTCTAACCTCATCCAATCCGTCAGTGCAAGTTTGGTAGGAGGTCCTTGAGACCTCCTTTAGAAATCCACTCTCCCTAAGGCCAAGCCTCGGTGCCCTTGTTTGTGCAGCAACCCTCCACATAGACCTTTCCTCCGATTTTGAACCTAGTTCTTCTCCTTCTTCCATCATGGCACAACTTAATTTTACATCCAAATTCTGATTCTACATCTCGATTCCACCACCTGATCTAAATATGCAGCCTAGTTACTTAGCATTACCCTTCAAGAAACCTGAATCACAAAGATCCATGAGAGATAGGATGATTGAGGATGCCCTTGAGTTCTATGAAATTAAATATAAACCCTCAACACCAATAGAAGACATTCAGGTTGATGTCCCAACAACCACAACCTTCATCATAAACTGTGCCCAAATTCTGTTGACAAAAATCACAAAAGGATCAACCTGAGGCATGCTCATAACAGGATACATTGAGATAGAAAAATTACACAAATCTGAATATCTTCAATGCTTGACAAATCCTGTACTGTGGGAACAACACCAAGATGCTCTTAAAAAATGGGTGGAGATGATAAGATTACTGAAACAAACTATCGACCAGAAATACCCGTATATACCACAAACAGAGGATGAACCATCTTGGAACAGTATTAAGGATCAATCCGGTTTCCTAGATCTCGGGATTGAGGCATAGAGTTGTTGTGGATTCCCAATCCAGATAGAAAACAACATGCCTAATATTGAATTAGGTTGGGAAATTGCAGGAGAACATAATGTAGAGCCAACCCTAAACCATGAATCACCAAGCTTAGAATTCCAAGACTCCTGCAATAATGAGAGTAGAACTGAACCTCTTGAGGGTATAAATCCCGCCCCTTATTTTGATAAGGTGACCCTCGAAAGTTATTCGGACTTAGATTCTAGTAAATCCACCCACATCCTAAGCCTATAATCTGGATCTAAAACTTATTAGGAAGATTACAAGGCCCTGTATGATAAAAATCAAATTTTCAATAGAGTATGATTCCGGGCCTCTATTTGATGAATATTCCTCTCCAACATCCTCAGGAAATCAGATCGATTTCCCGGAAGACATGCCAATTTACGATACAGAAATCGAGTTGGATGAGTGAGGTTTCAATTGGGGCTGTCCTACCAGCTTGGAACTTGAGCCTAGTCATAACACCTTTTTAAGCTTAGAATTGACATATAGGCTAGACCCCAGTCAGGCTGCTGAATCCACATCATGTGATTTATTCTATGGTGGAATTCATGATCGTGAATCTCATTCAGAACTTGATTTTCGCAAACTCTCCAACAACTTCGAATCTGACTATAATTTCGAAGAGACTCTGCTTCCTGAACACACCAAGCCAATCTACCACCTCAGCTCATATGACTCATTCTCTGACTCTGACTCTGACTCTGAGGTCCCGGTTCCCGAGATAACTGATTCAAATAACATAGAATCATTTCTTTTTGTTCCATAGGAACCAAAAATAGAAAATGCCAAGAGTGATTGTAACCCAGAATTCGAATCTTTTTTCAATTCAGATTTCCTCCACCCTATAGACACTCTTCAGGCATTTGATAGTTACCCAGAGGACTCTCTACAGGAGACCACCTGTCATTCATTTCTAGAAGAGCCCTCATACACAATTCTCATTGAAGCCACCTCTTCCACACATACAGAACTGATCAAAACCCCTTCTCAACCCCGACCCGCAACCGAACTCAATTTCTATTCAGATTCGCCTCTCACTGAGCCGATTGAAATTCCACATCTATATCAGGTTTCGAACACTGACCAGACTGAAGACCATGCTCCATCATTCTCTGAACACCCCTGTAGGGTTTCCGCGTCATTCACTAATTATTTTACGAGTCCCTACTCTGATCAGGCTGATTCGACTCAGCCAAACCCCGCATTCACACTTCCACATCCATCTAAGCTTCATTGTATATGGTGGGTTCCACACCTCTTGATCTACATTTATCAACCCACCAAATTGATTGGGTTTGGGCTGCATCATCAGCCTGCTGATCCGAACAAGCACCTGGTTGGACCAACCAGGCTCTTGATCAAGGTGCTTGTTATACAAAACTCCACTGATTTGACCATTCCCTCTCCATCCTATTTCCCGCTTGGCTGAAGGTGTCAAATTTAGCGCTTAACGGGAGGTAGCCCGTCATTCTTTTTGAAAAACCAAAACCTTTGACATTTCTTTGCACTTTAGGTTCATTCCTTAGACAGCCGACTTCACCTCAGGTACTCGTACCTGAGATTAGAAATCGTCCGCAACAGTCACCTTGACCCATCCACTCACCCAACACCTGTCCTAATGAATGAACCAAGCTAAATACAAACCCTCCTAATTTACAATGACATTACAAATCTTAGGCATGGGAGGGTATGAAAGTGCAAAATGAATAAAAACTCATAAGAAAAGGTTTCAACAAAAAAATCACATATGCCAAAAACACCATAAAAATTAAAAATTTTTTTGAAAAAAATAAAAAAATTAGAGGGAAGAAAATTTTGTAAACTTTACAGAAGGAGGAGAAAAAGAGCTAAATGCTAAAAAGGAGCACAAAATGAAAAAGAATAACGATAGTCATTAGTGAGAAATTAAGGAATTAACCAAAGTTCTAGACCACATTAAGGAAAAGTAAAGCAAAAGTGCACAACAAGATTAGTAAGAACGCAAACCTTAGGCATTCTTGGTTAGACTCTTAGTACCCGTTAAGATCTAGATATTCCTCAAGAAGTTGTGGAAAATGAAAAGCTTAAGTATTAGGTCCAAGACTTAGGGAGAATTCGGCCTCGTTAACTGACCTTCGATTTATGGGACTCAGTAACCTAAGCACCCAAATTCACACACACAGTCTGGTTCAGCGAGCATAAATATCAAAATCACGCAGAAGCATTTCAAATATTCTGAAAATGTCACCAAGATTAGGAGCGGCCAGTCAACACAAGTTGATTTGGATGAGTTCCCGACGCGAAGAGGTGGGAAATTCCCCTCGAAGATGTGAAACAACATATCTCCTCGGTGCTTGTCTCCTAGGATATTTACATATCCTACCGGGGGCATGTAAGCACTCTGCTGGTTAAGATTCCATGGATGGCCTTATCACGAAGTGTCAATTGCTAGGGTCTGAATTCGGCCACGGAACACCATGAACGGGATTATCTCAAAATCTCGAAAGCCAGGGTTCTGGAGGTTACCATGGGCGGTGCTATCTCGAAGCATCGATTGCAAGAGACCCTTGAGGATTGATGATGGGGACAAGGAATCTGATACAGATCGTGTTGTGAAGCCAATCCTAAACTAGAATTAAAAAGGAAAGAGAGAGAAAACTCTCCAAACAAATAAACCTTTTGTCTCTCTCTTACAAAACGCACTGCAAACTGAACCAAGGCTAAAAATATATCAAGCACGGGTGCTTTGACCACGGAGTTCAATAAACTTTAGGTTAGTTCCTGTAGGCCTAAAAAACCTTTGCTAAAGACTAAGGCTAAAGCTAGAAAAATCTGGATTTTGGTTGGTACTAGAGTAGCTTTTAGGCCTATGATTGGCATTCTGACCTAATCAAGGATACAAGAGGAAAAGCACTTATCAAAATTGATGAAGGAAATTCATGGTCTAGAACAGAAGTTAAAACCTTAAAATTTTGCTAAGGGACTAGCAAAAGCTAGGCATGGGGGCATGATAAAAACCTCATCATGAATCCTAACTAGCACATTTTGACCTAAATAAGTGTACAAAAGCTCCTAAAAAACTTAAGGGAAAGCCTAAATCAGAGAATTACAAATTTAAGTATGAAATAATTCACAAGGGGTAAAACTGCAATTTTACCAATGCAATACATAAATGGGATTTCTAAAGATCTGGATACAAGTCAAATGGGCTTAATAAGAGAGAAAGTGGGATGATTTGATCTGAAAAGGGTCATAGTGGCTTCTAAGAATTAAATGACATTCTACAACCCTAAAATAAAACCCACTTTGATCCATGAAGTTTCAGGCAAGATAAAAATCAATTAAATCCTCTAAAATTCATGAAAAAATATCCCCTAGGGTTTAGAACCTTCAATTTGGCCATTGAAACCTATCTTGACCTAGATTGAGAATCAAACCCAATTTTTGACCTAATTTAGATTTTTTGTGCAAAACATCCATCCAAACGTGATCAAACCTAAAATCCAACTTCACCATTGGATTCCTTAGGTCCAAATTAGGGTTATACCAAAATTTGGACCAAAGGAAAGTTTGCCTTGACCCACTTTACAAATTGGTCCTTAATAATTACTTTCTGACCCTTAACTTTTTGAACTCTTGCATTTACCCCCTCAACTTTCCCATCATTTTCTTCAAACCAGTCCCTCTGCCACCGCAACAGCAGGCCATACCTCCGGCGACTTCGCGCGGAGGATGGCGCCGCGCAGGGCATGGGAGCCGGCCCCAGAATCGAGAGGAGGGTCCCCTGCGTTGTCCTCTTCCGCATGGACCACCTCCCATGCCCTGCCGGCACCCATACCTCTCGTGCGAACGCACGAGAGGTATGGGTCTCCGACTGCCCACGTCTCCGGCAGGGTTTTCTCCTCCCATTCTCGCGCACCTGCCGACCTGCCCTCGCCTATTTAAGAAGCAGCACGCTCAGCCACTTCTCGAAAGCTTGTCTTGGCCAGAGTTCCACCCCAATTTCATCTTCTCCGGCCAAGTGGTCCAGCAAGCTCCGGCGAGCCACCCTCCTCCTCGTCGCTCTGCCACAATACCAGTGGCAGAGTTGTCCTCACCATCTTCCTCCGCTTCGCGCAGCACCCGCGCGAACACCTCTAGCCCCGTCGTCGCCGCCATCTCCCTCCACTAGACATCATCTTCTCCGGCGAGAGCAGGTACTGCCAGTCGCCATCTCTCCCCCTTCATCCACTTAATCAGGTTAGACTCACTCCTCTCTATCGCCCCTTCAATTCCCCTCAATTTATTTCACAAAGTACCCCTCGATTCCACTGTCCACCATCACCATCTCCACCTCCGGCCAGACCTCCGGCGAGGCGTCCCCGCCGCTCCACACCACCATCCGCCTCGCCAACCGATCCCTGAGCATCACCACCATCCACTGATCACCCTACGACCCTCCACTGATCACGCCAACCCCTGTCGCCTTCCCCTGACCTAACCCATCTTCGCGGCCACAGAGCGACCTAGGCACGCACGCCTAGGCTTCAAGGCAGCCAGCCACCCACCTAGGCATCTTCGTCGTACTCTGGTGAAGCTCGCCGAGCATTTTGACAGGGCCGAAAGGCCGTATTGCTGATTTCAGGTCTCGAGTTTCCACCGCCATTGACGCCGAGCTTGGAGCGAGCTCGCAAGCAACTCCAAGCCCTTCCTTCTCCAGGGGACGCACCCAGGTTGCGTGGAAGACCTCTGCACGTGGCTCCAGGTCTTCGGTTGGCAGCGAAGGCCTCGGCTGGAGTGGCAATTACTCGCGCTTGCTGCTGCGGGCATGCGAGAAACGTCCCACCTTGGAAAGTTCTGAGACGCAGCACCTGCATAAGTTGAATTCTTACCAGTAGCTGTTCGCCTCTGAATCACGGGGTAAGGTCCCTTTAACCCGAACCGAACCAGCCTCGTCCGCAACCCACGCCTCCACGGACCTGGCCTGACCCGACTACCCGTGCACACCTCGCCCACCACCACACGCCGGTGGGCCTGGTCCCGGGCGTGTACACCTGACCTGTATACCCAAGAAGGCTCAGGGAGAGCGAACCGAAGAGAGAAATGGAGAGAGAGAGAAATGCAGGAAGGGTAGGGGTAGGTTTTGCTTAACCGGGTGCCTGTGCAGGGAAGCTGAAGAAGGAGGAGGAGCGGCTGAGGACTTAACCGCACAGAGGAGCAGAAGTTGAAGAAGAAGGAAGAGAGAGTGCAGCAGAGAGAAGAAGAGACGCGGTTGAAGAAAGGAAAGAAGAAGAAGAAGCCAAGGAGGAGCTGCAACATAAGAAGAGAAAGAGAAGCCGCAGAGAAGAAGAGAAGGAGAAGCTGAGGCAGAAGAAGAAAGAAGAGGAGAAGGTGCAGCTCAAGGCAGAAGACAAGGAAGAAATCAAGAAGGAAGAGGAAGAGCAGCTGAAGGAAGGAGCAGCCGTAGAGAAGGAAGGAAGAAGAAGAAGATGCGGGTACTGTAACAAGAGTCAGTTAAAGCATCTGATTCAAAGAATCAGATGTCTGAGAGAGAAAAGATAGAGAAAGAAGAGAAGGAAGAGAGAAGAGAAGAAAGAAAGAAAGAGAAAATTCTATTTCTTCTCTCTAGATTTTTTTTATATATTGCATCACTGTTGAGAATTGTGATTTTTTGCTTCTAAATACCAATTTGCTTCCTGAGTTCGACCTCGGAACATTCTAAAGTTCGAGTAATAAATAAATTAAATTGATCGTTGTTTTTCGTAACATACTACAACGAGCATATCTTTAAAACACTGCGAAATCGACCGATCAGTCGTAATGGGTGGAATCCACCCTTTGGTGGACGTCCATGGGTGTAAGGGTGCATGCTTTCTACGCCAAAGGGAGGTAGGTTCTAGAAGTGTTGGTTTTGGAGGGAAAAGGGATGGTGGAGATGGTTTGGAAGGTGATGTGTAGGGCTAGGATTGCCCCCTTATTTTGGTACCAAAACAAGGGGTAGTTATGGTGGGTTGGCACCACTTTGAGTGGTGGCTTTTGGTGGTGATTGAGGGGGGAAGGGATGTGTGGTGGTGGTGCCAACATGAGGTGGAAGTGGAGGTAGCTTAAGTGGGGCTTAGGTAGGCTTATTTGGTGGGCTAGTTAGGTGGGTTTTAGGGTTAGGTTGGGATGCCATGGAGGTGGACTAGCTAAGCTAACTTAGTGTTCAAGTGATAAATCGATGTTTTAAGATTGTCGCGTTGTAGTATAGCCAAAATAGCACTCAAACAAAAATTTATTACTCGAAAAAGTTCCGACGTCAAACACAGGAAGCAATATAGAATTCAGTTCTCAAGAATTGCAATTTAAGATAAGAAAGTTATGAAATTGTAAATAAAAACTACTTCAAAATAAAGTAGCACTAGGATCAAGTGTCAGAATGCAAAAATAATGGAGTAAAATGGTGATTTAGATCACCAAATACTCCTTACAATGATAGCTAATGAACTCAATGTATATATGAAATGAAATGCAACCAAACCAATCGTCTGATTAGTAACTATTTAAGCCTCTCTATTCTTCTTTTCTCTTTCTCCTCTCTGCCTTTCTTCTTCTGCCCTTATTCTTCTCTTCTTTCTCTCTTTGTCTTTCTTGCCTTTACAACTCTTCTTCTTCCTTTAGCCCTTCTTCTTTCTTTCTCTCTTTCTTCACACAGCAGGGGAAGCTTCTAAATTTGGCTAAGTGTTAGCCAGGTCTCACCAAGAGCAAAACCCTCCCCCTTTCCGCACAAGCTCTCCTCTCTTTTCTCCCTTTAGGATCCGCTCTCCCAGAGCCATAGGGTAATCGAGTTATCAAACCTAGCGTACCAACGTCCAAGCTCACCAACAGTGGGTGATGAGTGAGGAGTGAGGGTTAGGCGGGTTAACGGGTCAGGCTAGGTCCGCAGGCAGAGGTCACAGACGAGGCGGTGCGTGGGTGAGAGGGACCTCACACCGTGTTTGGAGGCGAATAGCCTACTTGAAAAATTCAATTTATGCATGGCGACGAGGTCGTCTGTTCATGATGTGGGACTATCCGCTGGGCTTCTCTTCACATAATAGCAGCGTCTGATGCTTCGCCAATTAGGTGAGCTGCAACTTCTGGGTCTTCGATTGGAGGACCTGGGAAGGGTCCTGGGGGTGATGTGCATAGTCCTGGAAGTGGAATTGAGGGGATTGCGACTATAGAATTGCGTTTGTGGGCAGAGATAGAGGCAACAACGGCGATGAACGGCGAGTACCTGAAAGCAGAAATACGGCCTCATGGCCTAATTAAACTCGCTTAGGACCTTTGCCGAACCAAAGCGAATGTGTGGGTGATGGTCTTGTGGCGTGAGAGGTCATGTGGGGGGCAGCCGGTGACGGAGGAGATGAATGGCAGTGGGTTTGTTCGGTGGAGCGTTGGAGGGCGCAATAGGGTGAAATAGGAGAGGGGAAATGAGCGAAGAGGTATGGCGGAGGTTTTGAGGTAGTCAACGAGGAGTTTGGTAGTGTGTGGAGTGAGATGTTCCTCGCCGAAGGTGTGGCTGGAGCGATGGAAGATAGAGTTGTAGAGGCGTGGTCGAGGTCGAGACGGCATGTCGACAGTGTTGGTGTGATAAGGAAGAGGTTAGCGAGTAGTTGAAGGTACTAATGGACAATGTGAGAAGGAGAAGGCGCCGGTTGTGGTGGTGCCAACGCTGGAGAAGAGAGCAGCTCCGAAGAGAGGGAGAAGACGAGGAAGAAGGAGATTAGGGCGCCAGCTGGTACGGCTCGATGCAGGAAGAAGAGAGGAAGGTGACTCCACTGCTGGTATTGAGAACGAAGGACGAAGATGGATGGAGGGGCTCGCCGGACATCGAGGAGCTTTCAACCGAGAGAGAGAGAGAGAGAAATTGAGGGGGAATCTTGGCCGATTTCGAGCGTAAGGCGGACTGTTTGAGCAGGAGGTTCTTTTATAGACCTCAAGAGGAAATTTTGGGCTTGGGAAGCAAGCTTTCCAAGCTTGGAAAGCTTGCCAGAGTTGGGAAATTCCTTGATACCCAAATCTCTCATGTGTTCGCATGAGAGATTGGGTAAGTTTTCGGGCGTGGGATCTGGTTCATAAGGAAGGGAATTTCTTGATGAACTTCCCTTTCAAATTTGAAAGGGATTCGTCAAGAAATCAAGGAGTTCTTTCCAAATTAAGGTCGCCGGAGCAAGTAAGAATAGGTTTAATGGTGGTAGGGACCTTTTTGTGAGAACGACGATAAAGTTAGGGGTCTGCTTGAAAAGATTTTGAAAGTTAAGAGCATAAATGTAATCAGACAGGACCAAGTTGCAAACTAGGTCAAGACAAACTCATTTTGGGTCCAAATTTTGGTAAAACCCAATTTGAACCTAAGAAATCTAATGGTGAAGTTAGATTTTAGTTTTGACCACGTTTGACTAGGTAATTTATACAAAAAACTAAATTATGACAAATATCTATCTGAGACTCTATTCTAGGTCAAAACGATTTCTGGTGGTCAATTTGATGGTTCCAAACCCTAGAGAATATTTTCCTATGAATTTTAAAAGGTTTAAGTGAATTTTATTTTGACCAGAACCTTAGTTAATTAAGCGGGTCTATTTTTAGGGTTTCAAAAGTCATTTAATTCTCAAAACACGTGCAAACCCTTTTCTGATTATTCTAACCCACTTGTTAGCCTTTTAGGACCATTTGACCCTTAATTAACCCCTAGGAAAACCCATGATTGTAATGCATTCATGATATGCTGGTGAAATTGCAGTTTTAACCCTAGTTTCTTATTTTTCCCTCAGAATGATTATGCAGTGACTTATGACTCTCTAGTAGTTATGTAGGAGCATTTACTGACTTAATTTGATCAAAATGAGCTAGTTATGGCTCATGATGGTGTTTCCATCACTTAGCTAGTAGATGAATGGAGTAGGAGGTAGAGGAAGATAGGGTTTTTGGAGGAGAGGATCTGGAAGGAGATGCTTGGAGATGCACTAGAGCTGGTGCTGCTAAAGAGAACTACAAGGAGCTACTTTAGCTGGCTTAGCTTGATAGTTCTTTGATAGTTGCTAAGCCAAGCTAAGATGAGCTGGCTTTTGCTGATAAGAGTAGAGGTGAGCTAGGTCTGGTCTTCTCAGAGATTACCTAGCTAGCCAGAGTAGCTAGCTTTGGTCAAGTAGCTTAGCTCAACCAAGTTGAGTTGAGTTAAGTCTTCAAGAGTTGGACTTGAGCTAGCCTGAGCTGGTTGAAGTCATCTTCAGCTAACTAGGTCTAGCTAGTTGATGGCGGTAGCTAGTCCGAGTCAGGTTGAGCTTCCAGTGAACTGTTCTGAGCTAGAAGAGCTGGAATGGAGTTCGGATCAACTATCTTGAGCTGGTTTGAACTGCCATCTAGCTGAGTACCATTCAGCTGAGATGACCTGAATGGAGCTAGGGATGAGTTGATCCAACTAGGAGTTGGGGTCCAGTTGGGATGAGTTGGATCTAGCTAGGATCCAACTGATAAGAGCTTCTTCTTCATCTTCTGCCTTCCTGAGTGCCAAGGTGTGTGAGATCTGACTTTCTTCCTAACCCTAACACTTAGATAAATACATCAGAAATACAAATAAAATGCAATGCATGCTTAACCTAGGTGAATCCTAAATTCTACCCAAAAACTCGTTTGCGGAGTTAAAACCCTAAGATCTAGATATGTTTTAGGGCATAAGAATGATGATAAACTGACGTTTATCACACCACCATGCTAATCTTTTGCTAGTCTCTTCACAAAACTATTTTCAGAAAATGGGCTTTTGGGAAAGATTAATCATTTTACTTTTTGAGGAGAAGGAGATCACCGGACTTTGGTTGATTGAAAATATGAAAGGTATGGGATTTGTTAAAGATAAAACATTAGGATTCGTCTTTGAATCCAAGAGTTAAAAGAATCAGGATCAAAATGTCTCACAAATCAAATCTATAGCAGAGATTACAATAGGAATAAAAACATAGAAAAATAAAGGAAAGAGAGAAAGAGAGATCACGGAGCCGCTTGAGGGATGCTCGTGTGAAACTTGGCAGAGCTTCAGATTTAAGGTGCCAGAAGGAAGACCATAGAGTGTGCCTAGAGAGAGAGAAGGCGTGGACTATGTGGTGACTATTTTTTTCTATATCTAGGCATCTAAGTTATGTTCCAAAGGGTAGAGGCTAGGTCATTTTATAGAAGTCTAGGTGGCTTCCTATCGGTTGATCTAGAGTGCATAGGATCATTAATTTGGATGGTTTAGATTTAATAAAAAGTAATGCGTATGATTGGTTGAATAGGGACCTTAGGATCTATGTTGTAGGGCTAGGATAGGATGAGGGTTTTTTAAAAGTAGGCAACCTAGGTGGGTGACTACCAAAGGATAAATTCTTGCCAAGAGATAAGATCTTATATCTTGGCCAGCCACTAAGGGATAAAATCTTCTTAAGTTGGCACCAACTTAAGAGGATTAGGCTAGGATTTTCGTAGGTCTTATGTGGGTAGAGTTAAGGCTAGGTTTTCTAGGCATAGGTTGTGAGAATAGATTCCTAATTAGGCTAGGTTGACCCTAAGTCTAGTGGGTTTGGTCCAAATACGTTCCATGAACCCAATTGACTTAAGGTTAGCCCAATTGACTTACACTAACTCAATTAAGTGAGCTCATGGACCTAAATAGGTTCTTGGGTTAGGGATTGGATCTAGGATAGGTTGGCTAGATTCCTGGATAGTAGGATGACTCTGCAGATAAGGGATTAGGATCATGGATAGTGTTATCCATGATTTTAGCTTTTGAGCTCACTTATCCAATTTAAGCTACCCTAAGGGTAGGAGTTAAGATAAGGGTATCCTAGGATTATAAGGGTAGGGTTAGGTTATCCTAATCCCTCTCTCTCTTCTTTATTTAAGTCTTCATTTCTTCTTCAATCATGTCTTGCTCTTCAACCAACTCCTAGCTCTACAGCTTTATCTTCCATCCTGCTCATGATTCCATGTTATTTTTTACATCTTATACCTACATTATTCAAAAAAGTCTAAAATTAGATAATTAGGCATAAAATAAACACAAAGCCTAAATATGCATGCAAGCTTTAAATATAGTATTTATAAACCTTATGCATGATTTTACTAAGGAGTTAGCCCTAGATTAAGCCAATTAGGGTAATAAATTAGACTGTTATCACTAGGATTCATCCAATGCCACAACAACTTCATCATTTATATAATGAACAAGAACCCACTTCTTATACTCATGCAATAATGTACACTGATTGCATAGCAATCATGGGATAGAAATTGACTAAATTAAGCTAATAACCTAGGCTACATTGCATAAATAGAGCATTTATCTCATGCATTGCATGCATCATTGCATATGTACATTCTTGACCTAAATTCTATCATATTATGGTCCTTTTGGTATTATTGAGGTTTTATACATGTAGGGCCATATTGAGAGCATCATCTAGACCAAGAAGATGCAGAGGAGTCATTCTTGCACTCAAAGGATAGAGAAGAAAAGTCAGCTGGTGATGACCAGGGAGGAGACAAAGGCATGCAAAGTCAGGACAAGCCCATAACCTACACATTGCTACTTCGAAAATCGCCGTAAAAATATTACATTATAGTATAGCGACGAAAATCAATGCGACATTCTGACATTCGCGGATGCGTTTGCGTAAAAACGTTCGTTGTAGCGTGTTTTATGACATCAATTTTAAATAAAGAATCAAATGTGAGTCCAAGTGTCAAACACAAGGAGCAAATATTATGAATCACTTAGTCGCTTTCGTGTCACAGAAATATGTCATTTGTGTGCTTGAAAATCAATTTGAGAAAATGAGAGAGAGAAAGAGAGATAGAGAGAGGGAAGGGTTAGAGAACCATATCATAAGATCAATGTGCCAACAATTTCCTATCAAATGTGTAATCAAACATAATGTAGCTGAATGCTTTAAGAAAATCAAGACATGAACTACACTACAAAATAAAATAACACTAAGACAAGGAAGAACAATGCATTGAGACAGCCACAGTGGTGGAGGGGCTTCCGTCGGAGGCTCAGCGGCTTCAGGACCTTGCTTGGAACACTAGAAGGTGGTGGTATCTCATGGGTGGAAGCTTGGTGCAAATGGGAGGGGTATGGCCCTTTTTATAGTTGAGGAAGGGGCTCAAATTCGTCATTGGTCTATAGTGACAGCTGCAAGAGTCACTAAAGACCCCTGTAGCTGTCATGAAGGTGTGCCCCCGCCACTCGTGCCCTTGCTGGCTTGCGCCTCACGCGCCCGTGCTGCCCGTGCCTTGCCGCATGCACATGCGCTCATATGCATTGTGCCACGCCTGCTACTCCCTGCACGCGTGCCTTGCTGCACTAGCGCTTCAATTGCTAATTGAGGGGGGTCACGGGGATTCAAACTCGCACTCCTCTCTTGAGATCTCCTCTCAAGACTAATGCGTGACGTCCGTGAGATTGTTGAGAGGAGAGGCTAAGGGCGTGCGGTGGAGGCGACTTCTTAGTCATTGGATCAAGATCCAATGGCTGGGAATGGATGATGCATTGATGAAGGTTGCGTTGGTGGATGCTAGCCGGTGTTGGGCGGCCTAGATGGCTCCATGTGGCACCATCTGGGTTGTCCATCTTCTTTCCATTGTAGAGGATGCCACAATGCTTGGATCAAGATGATTCCCATGTTGCTGGACTACAATCGTCACTCCGAATCCATCTGTACAGTTGTATTTTTCATCTAAAGCCCACAAGGATGTCGCATTGTCCCCTGGCCATTGATCTTTCTAGGGCTTGTTGTGGGAGCTACGAGGGTCGGATCAAAGTGATTTCGAGTCCGTTGGACTCTGTTCGTCAATCTGGATCCATCCATATAGTCCAATTGCTCATATGAGACCTATTTCAAAATGGACTTATACAGATGGTCATTAAACATTGATTCTAAGCGATTAAAATGTAAAGATCATATAATATGCATGCAGTGTTCTCAAGCCAATTATAATATGTCATTATCGCATAAGTACCCTCGAAATTTACTCTAATTGATGATATTAACATTGATAATTGTAGAGTCATCACATTTAAATTTATAAGCTCGAAAATCAAATGTGAGTTCCGAGGTCATTTGCAGGGAGCAAATGCGGAATTCACAACACTAATCTCAAAATTAAACAATAAGCAAAATAATAAAGATATGCAATGAAAATCAATAATCAAAATATATTCAATAATAGGCCAAATTGTATCTCAAAAATCACTGGGATAAAAAAAAGAATAAAATCCTAAAAAATGATGATTTGAATCACCAATTTAATCCCACAATTAAGCACATATCCCAATGTTTAAACCTAATTCAATTTCTCAACAATGGTCTTGAACCACTAACCCTCTAATATCCACATCAAATAATAAGGCCAATATGTCCACAATATTAGAGCCAAGGTCAGACGTCAACCAAGCAAACCAGACGATTTAAAGTCACCAAGCAACAGCAGCACAAGGAAAAGCCTTTGAAATGGCTAAGTATAGAGCATAGAGGCACGCTTCCCAAGGCATCTGTGCACGAACCCCGAGGCAAAACCACCCCCACATTCCTAAGAATTTCTCCTCTTTCCTTTTAAACCCGAATGAACAGTAACTGGGTAAGCAGATCCAAGCTCAGACCTACGTGTGCGTGAGAGCGAGTGAGAGCATGCATATGCACGTGCGTAAGGACCTCACCCCCGTGCTTGCTGAGGCAACGAGCCTATGTGAGGATTTCCTTTTATGTGTGTTGTGTGTTCTCTTCATTTACAATGTGGCACTAAATGTGCCCTCGTCTTCGCATGAAGCAGATCTGAGCTTCCTTCAAATTGAGGCAACTGCTAGTGTCATTCACCAATTGCTACTTCAGGTGGCTTCGTGGGGATGTTTCGCAGTCGTTGGTGGTCGAAGCAAGGTCGGATGATGGCAGACGGTGGAAGGCGAAGCTCCAGCAGATACCTAGCAAGCAAAATACAGGCTGTAAGCCCAAGTTAGAAAGCTCAGGTTCTTCGCCAAGTCATGTGGAGTGTAATGGAGGTGGTGGCGAGGTGTATGGAGGACTAGGGCAATCGGGCGAGGTCACCGGAGGCATCTGGTGGTGGGTTTGTTCAAGGAGGAGTTTTGGTGGGTGGAAGTGTCGATAGGGAAAGGGGTTTTGGTTGGAAGAGCATGGCAGAGATTTTGGGGGAGTTGGTGGAGTGTTTGGGTGTGTGTGGTGTCAGTGCGGCCTCGCCGGAGGTATAGCTGGTGTTGAAGAAGACAGAGGGGGAGACGATGGTGTGGCGATCGAATTAAGAGAAGAAAGGGTTGAATTGAGCCTAGGGAGAAAGGAAGAGAGTAGGCCTAACTAAGAGACAAACGGGGATGAAATCCATGCTGATGTGGCTTCCAATCATGGAGGAGACGAAGTTCTCCAGTGGGAGGAGACGGCACGACAAAGGGGTGTAGATGCCCTGGCTTTGGCCTACCAGGCGCGGAAGAACTTGAGGCGGAGTTTGGGCCACCCAATTTGATGGTTGGGTGGTCGGAAGAAGGAGATTAAAGGAGATCGCTGGATTCACAGTTGGAGACGACCGGAGGAAGGGAAGAGCTATTTTGGCCTACCCAGGATTGAGGGAGCTGGGAGCACGAGGAGCTTTTATAGAGCTCAAAATCAAGCTCTAAATGAAGAAATCTGTTAGTTGCTTTGGATCGGATTTTAAAATCATCGCATTGCAGTATAGGTCGAATTAGTGCGAAAAACAAATACAATTTATTACTCGAATTTGAAGTCCGAAGTCGAACACATGGAGCAATATGACAATTTAAAACTCAGGATCACAATTAAAGATGTAAGAATTTGCAACAAATATATAATGAGATCCAATGTCAATAATGTAAAAAGAAGAGAGGGTAAAATGGTGATTTGAATCACCAAATTACCCTACAATGTTAAGCAAGCTAATCAGATAAGCCAAGCACAACTCAAATTAACTAATCAGAACCAAAGTATAAGATATCAGACGGCAGATTTAGGCTCAGATGCCTTAACAGAGGCAAAGGCCTCTTCTCTTCCTCTTTCTTTAAGCCTCAGGGAAAGGCTTCTCTCTTCTCTTCCTTCTCTTCTTCTTTCTCTTCCTTCTCTTCTTCTTCCTCTTCCTTAGAGAAGGCGCAACACAAGACTTAGCACACCAGCAGAGGCAAAGGCCTCTTCAGATCTCACAGGAGTCAAGAGGAGGGCGGCAAAGCAAAACCCCCCCTCTCTTCTCTTTTTCTCTTCTTTCTCTCTTAGAACCAGTAAACCAGACCAGACCAGACCCAGGTATCCGAGTAAACGGATCAAGCCCAGACCTCGTGGGGCGTGAGCACGGGGGAGGGCGTGCGTGGGCACGTGCGAGGGGACCTCACCCCGTGCTACTGAGGCGAACACTCTATAGCACAAATTCAATTTAAACGCCTATGGCGCTTTGTCAGCTACTGAGGTGGGACTAAAGTCCCACCCTTCTTCACACGTCTGCAGCTGCAGTGATGACGGCTCGAATTGGCGCAACTGTGGAAGCTGATGGTCCCAGTCGAGGACTTGGGAAAGGTCCTAAGACCACTCCACGCGAACTGGGGCAGAGACCTGGAGCGGACATGGTCGAAGGACTAAACACATGGTCGGTGCAGCTGGGGAGGTGGCGGAGCTCCAGTGAAGGACCTGCAAGCACGAAAATAGCCTCACGGCCACATTAAATATGCTCAGGAGGATCGCCTAAGGACGGCAAACGTGATGGTGGCCTTGGTGGAGCATAGGAGTGAGTGAAGAGGTCAGACGACCTCGAGATGGCAGTGCGTTTAGCGTGGAGTTCGGTGGAGTTGTAGAGTGGCGGATAGGGTGAATTAGTAGAGGGCTTTTGTTGAGTGGAGCACGACGGAGCTGATGAGGGTGGTAGCGGTGGGTTTCGAGCAGTGTGGTAGTGTGTAGGTGTCGGCACAGCGTCGCCGGAGGCGGAGAAGATGACAACATTGAGGGAGAAGCAGTGGTCGTGCAGGTGTTACGAGTGTGGGAGAGCAAAATAGAATGAGAGAGAGAGATAAAGTGACTTAAGGATGCAGTTGAGAGGCGGAGGGCTCCGGTGTTGGTCGACTAGAGCCGGAGAAGGAGGAAGTGGCGAGGCGGCGACGATGACTCAGACGAAGGAACACCCTCCCTTTGGCTGGGGAGTGTCGCGACGAAGAGAGGAAGAGCTTAGGTTGTCCAATTTGATGCTTGGACGGTCGGAGGAGGGAGATCCAGAGAGGTAGCCGAAGTAGAGATTTTTGGTGGCCGGAGGAGGGGGATTAGGGTGATTTGGCTCCCAAAAACTTGCTCAAGAGTTTGGCCGTGCAACATGGCATCTTTTATAGGCCATAGGAAGCCCATCCAAGCTTGGAAAGAAGCTTCCAAGCTTGGAAGGGTTTTGCAAAATAAGATACCCAAACCTTTGAAAGGTTCGCATGACCTTTTGGGAAAGAATTGGAGCCCAAGAAATGGCTCAAATGGAAGGCAACTTCCCAAGGAATCCCCGTATCAATTTTGGGAGAGATTGATTGAGAATCGAATGTGAAATCCTCGCTCGAAACTCGACGGTGAAAGTTTAACCTTCCAAAAATAGTGCGAGGACCTGCTTGCGAAGAAGACAAAGAAGTTAGGGGGCTATTTGCAAGAGATTTCAAAAGTTAAGGATCTAAATGAGATAGAAAGAGTCTGACTGGACCAAAATGCAAACTTGGTCAAGATGATCTCAGATTGAGCCTAAATTTTGGTACAAAACTACTTTGGACCTAAGGAATCCAATGGTGAAGTTAAATTTAGATTTTTACTTTGTTTGATTGGATAATTTATGCAAAAATCTAAATTAAGGCAAATGTCAGTCTGAGACTCTATTTTGGGTCAAGACGGGTTCTAATGGTCAAATTGAAGGTACCAAACACTAAAGAATATTTTTCTATGAATTTTAGAGGGTTTAGGTGAATTTTATCCTCACCAGAACCTCAGTTAATTAAGCAGATCTGTTTTTAGGATTTCAGAAGTCATTTAATTCTCGAAACTCGTGAAAATCCTTTTCTATTTGTTCTAACCCACTTGTTTGCCTTTTAGGATCATTTGACCCTTAATTACCCCATGGGAAAACCCGTGGTTTTACTCCATTCATGGTATGATGGTAAAATTACAATTTTAACCCTAATTTCTTGTCTTTCTCTCAGAATGATTATGCAATGAATTATAGTCCTCTGGCAGTTATGTTGGAGCATTTAATGACGTACACAGATCAAATTGAGCTAGTTATGGCCCATGATAGTGCTCCCATCATACCCCCATGCTTAGCTTTTGCTAATCCCTTAGCAAAATCTCATGGAATTAACTTAAATTCTAGACCATGCGTTTTTATGCTCAGAATTCTAATGTATGCGTTCTTTTGTAGATTAGGTCAAAATGCCGATAGTAGGCCTAGAGGTACTTAAGTACTAACCAAGATCCAGACCTGACCAGCTCTAGCCTCAATCCGCCACGAAGGTTTCTAAGGCCCATAAGAACTAACCTAAGGTTCGTTGAACTCCGCGGTTAAAGCACCCGTGCCTGTAACATTTTAAGCCCAGGTTCAGTTTGCAATGAGTTTTTGTAAGAGTGAGACAGAGGAATTTTTTCTGTTTTTGGAGAGTTTTTTCTCTTTTTTTTATTTCTAGCTTCGGATTGGCTTTACAACACGGTTTGTATCGGATTCCTTGCTCCCACCATCAATCCTCGTAGGGTCCTTAGCAATTGATCCTTCGAGATAGCACCGCCCATGGCAAACCCCAGAACCCTGACTTTCGAGATTTCAATATAATCCCGCCCATGGCATTCTATAACTAAATCCAGACCGTGGCAATCGACATTTCGTGATAATGCCACCCATGGCATTTGAACCAGCACAAGGTGCTTACATACCCCCAGTAAGATATTTACATATTCTAGGAGACAAGCACTGACGAGACGGTATGTTATTGTACATCTTCGAGGGGAATTTCCCGCCTCTACGCATCGGGAACTCTTCCAAATCAGCTTGTGTTGATCAACCGCTCCTAATCTAGGTAGCTTTTTCAGAATAGATTTAACGCATTTGCATGATTTTGATAAGTGCACTGAACCAAACTGTGTGATTGGGGTGCTTAGGTTACCGAGTCCCGCAAACCAGAGATCAGCTAACAAGGCCGAATAATCACTAAGCCTTAGACCTAATACTTAAGCTTCAAATTTTCCCCAACCTCTTGAGGACTATCCAGATCTTAACGGATACTTGAATTTTTAAGCCTAAAATCTCAGCCCAAGAGGCCTAAGATTAGCATTCATACTAATCTCTTTATTGTCTCTTAGCACATTTTTGTCTTTCATTTTCTTTCTTTTTGATTTGGTCTAGAACTGAATCGATTCCTTAATCTCTTACTAATGGCTATCGCTCTTTTTTTTGTTTCAATCTGTGTTCCTTCTTGACATTTATATCACCTCCCTTTTTCCTCCTCAAAAATGATATGCAATTGATCCACTCAAAATTTCCTCCCTTCTCCATTTTTTTGTTCTTTTTCAATTTTTTATTTTTTTGATTTTTTGGAATATGTGATTCTTTTGATGAAATCCTTTCTTATGAAGTGATTCTTACAACATTTTGCACTTTAATCCCTCCCATGCCTACGATTTGCAATGCCCTCATTATAAATTAGGTGGGTTTGAATTCAGCTTAGACCGTTCGTTAGAACAGGTTCTAGGTGGGTGGACGGGTCGAGGTGACTATTGTAGACGACTTCAAGCTCAGGTACAGGTATCAAAAGTGGAGTCGACTGTTCTAATGGACAAACCCTAAAGTACAATATGAGTTCAGCATAAGATATATCAAGAAGGGTTTCAGGCTTTTCAACAAGATGATGAGTTGCCTCCCGTTAAGCGCTGAGTTTAACGCCATCGACCAAGCGCAATGAGCTCAGGGAGAATGGAGAGCAAAAGATACCTCAGCCAAGTTTGAGTTAGTGAGTTCGACGAATAGTTTAAGTCGCTGACCATTCACGACAAAAGGTGCAGAATCAAGACTGTGTTCGCTAATTTTAATGGCTCCATTTCCAAATATTCGTCTCACCAAGAATGATCCAATCCATTTTGATCTGAGTTTTTCTAGGAACAGTTTGAGTTTAGCATCAAAGAGTAGAACTTTCTGACCAAGGTGGAAAGATTTTCGTACAATGTGCCTATCATGTAAGGCCTTAACCCGCTCTTTGTAGATACGCGAGTTCTCATATGCATCATTGCGTAGTTCCTCGATCTCGCTTAATTGCAATCGACGGTGTATTCTAGCCTTCACTAAATCCAGATTGCACTTCCATACTGCCCAATAAGCCTTGTGCTCCATCTCGACGTGAAGCTGACATGCCTTTCCGCACACTAATCTGAAGGGAGACATGCCTCATTGGGTCTTGTGGGCGATCCTATAGGCCCATAAGTCTTCCGAAAGACGAGTAGACCAATCCTTCTTATCAGGCTGAACAGTGATCTGAAGGATCTTCTTGATCTCTTGATTTGACAGTTCTGCCAGTCCATTAATCTGGGGGTGGTAAGGAGTCAAGATACAATGTGACACCCTGTACTTTTTATCAGAGACTGGAAATGCACATTGTTAAAATGAGACCCGCCATCACTGATGATGGCCTTAGGAACCGCAAATCTGGTAAAGATGTTCTCCTGGATAAATCGGAGGATAACTTTATGATCACTAGTTCTCATGGGGACGGCTTCGATCCATTTAGAGACATAATCAATAGCGAGTAGAATGTATTCGAAGCCGTTAGATCCGGGAAAGGGTCTCATGAAATCAATTTCCCATATGTCAAAGATTTCGCACACAATAATCGGGTTCAAGGGCATCATATCCTGCGAGCCCATGTTGCCGAGGGTCTGACAACGAGCACATGCCCTACAATACGTCTTTGCATCTTTGAACAAAGTGGGCCAAAAGAACTCACAGTGGAGAATTTTCATTGCGATTTTACGCCTAGAAAAATGGCCACCGCAGGCCTGGTCGTGATAGAATGATATCACGTTATTGACCTCATCATCAGGAATGCATCTCCGGATCACCTGATCATTACCAATGTGGAAAAGGTATGGTTCCTCCCAAATATAGTACCTGTCCTCGACAATCAATTTGTCCCACTTGGAAGTCACCTAATCAAGCGGAACTTTCCCCGTAACCAAGTAATTTACAATATCAACAAACCATGGGAGATTGTGAAAGGCTAACGGTGCTCGTCCAGAAAATGCTCGATGATCGAACCAAACGGGTCAATGACAGAAGAAGGAAGACGGGACAAATGGTCAGCTACCACATTCTGTTTTCTCACTTTATTGCGAATCTTGAGATCGAATTCTTGCAACAGCAAGATCCAGCGAATTAATCGAGGTTTCGCATCCTTCTTCGCGAGGAGGTGCCTCACTGCAGTGTGATCCGAGTATATGATGATGTGGGAACCCAAAAGATAAGATCTAAATTTTTCCAGGCCAAATACGACAGCTAGCAGCTCTTTCTCAGTAACTATGTAGTTACACTGAGCCTCGTCAAGTGTCTTGCTACCGTAGTAGATGACCACGGGTTTCCCGTCTATTTTCTGCCCAAGTACCGCACCTACAGCATAATCAGATGCATCGCACATGATCTCAAAGGGTTGAGACCAATCAAAGGACTACAGGATAGGTGCTTGGGTAACTCGATCATGTAGGATCTCAAATGCTTGAGTGCACTCCTCGGTGATTTCAAAGGGGACATCCTAAGATAGAAGAGTAGTCAAAGGATGCACGATTTTCAAAAAATCGAGAATGAATCGACGGTAAAAATCAATGTACCCCAGAAAGGATCGGATATCTTTGACCGAGCTAGGCATAGGGAGTTTGGAAATCAGATTTACCTTGGCTCGATCAACCTGGATGCCTTTTTCAGAGACGAGATGTCCCATGACAATTCCCTCAGGTACCATGAAGTGGCTCCTTTCCCAGGAAAGAACCAAATTCACGTCGATGCACCGCCTGAGGATTTGGACCAAGTGCAAGAGGCAATCATCAAATGATTCACCAAATACCGAGAAGTCATCCATGAAGACCTCAAGGTATTCACCTACCATATCTGAGAATACGGCAAGCATGCACCGTTGAAAAGTAGCGGGTGCATTGTAGAGACCAAACGGCATCCTTCGGAATGCGTATGTCCCGAAGGGGCAAGTGAAGGTGGTCTTCTCTTGGTCCTCAAGATGGATTGCACCTTGATTATAACTGGAGTACCCATCCAAAAAGCAGAAGAATCGATTTCCCACTAGTTTCTCGAGAATCTGATCAATGAACAGTAATGGGAAATGATCCTTCTTCGTGGAGGAATTGAGTCTTCTATAATCAATGCAAACTCTCAAGATGGATTGCACCTTGATTATAACTGGAGTACCCGTCCAAAAAGCAGAAGAATCGATTTCCCACTAGTTTCTCGAGAATCTGATCAATGAACAGTAATGGGAAATGATCCTTCTTCGTGGAGGAATTGAGTCTTCTATAATCAATGCAAACTCTCCACGAGTTCACTATACGGGTTGGTATGGTTTCTTCAGTTTTAGTCGTGATGACAGTGAGCCTTACCTTCTTAGGCACAACTTAGATTGGACTCACCCAACGACTATCGGAGATCGGGTAGATGATCCCTACATCTAACCACTTGATGATCTCCTTTCTCACGACATCCTGCAAATTTAGATTTAGGCGTCACTGCATTTCACAGGATGGTCATGAGCCATCTTCAATGTAGATGTGATGTGTGCAGTATGAAGGGCTGATACCAGACAGATCATCGAGAGTCCATCTAATGGCTCTCCGATGCTGCTAGAGAACAGAAATCAAGAGTGTTTCTTGATCAGGTGTGAGTCGGGAGTTGATAATCATGGGAAACGTCTGATTGGAACCCAAAAAGACGTATTTTAGATGATCGGGAAGAGGCTTTAATTCCATAACTGGGTTGTCAGCAGCAGCAGGTGGTTCAGGGTGGGTATCGGGAGCAAAGGAAGGAGCTATGGGTGTATCTATGTTAGGTTCAGATTCCTCTAATTGCGGGTTTTGCTCTTCTTTTGGTTGATCAAAAATAGTCGAGTTTTCCTCGATATATAGGTCGTCAACCACAGTCGCGATACCGTAAATTTGTTCTACAACTCTGCAATTGATTCCTTGTTAGGTCTTAAAGATGTCGATCTTCAGTGTCTTGCTCCCAAATTTTAATTCAATTTGGCCCTCCTCACAATTAATATTGGCCCTAGCAGTGGCCAAAAAGGGTCTCCTTAAAATGATCGATGTATTCTTCACATTCTCAGAAGCATCCATGTCCAAGACAATGAAATCCACTAGAAAATAGAAAACATGTACCCTAACTATGACATCCTCGAGAATTCCTTTTGGTGACTTAATCGATCGATCAACTAATTACAAGGTCACTTCTGTCGGTTTAAGCTCAGATTCTTCAAAGTAGTCTAGTATGGATGTAGGTATCAAATTTATGGAAGCTCCTAGGTCTAGTAAGGCTCAGTCGAACTGCATATCACTGATTGCACAGGAGATCAGAGGGGTGCCTGGGTCTTTTGCCTTAGGCAGGAGTTTGCTCAAAATGATGGAGCTAGCTTGTTCCGACAGTACGATTGGGTTCCCACCTTTGGTTCGTGGCTTACGCTTGGGTATACACACGTCTTTCAGAAATCATGCATAAGCTGGTACGCGACATATCGCATCCATCAAGGGGATGTTTATGTGGACCTACTCAAATAGTTTAACCAGGTCCTCCTCAGGTGCCACGGGTTGGGGTTTCCTTTTTCCTTTAGTCAAGGCCTCGGGGAATGGAACCTTTGTGAGTTCCTCTAGAATGGGTCTAGGTTCTTGATCTAGGACAGAAGTATCCTAGATGACTATCCTAGGGTTTGAGTTTGCATTACCAGGCTGGGAGTGACTTGGATAAGGTGGGTCCTATGTTGCTTTGCCACTACGGGTAGAAACAGAATTCAATCCTGCCTAGTTCTAGGTTGGTGTGGGCAAAAGAGGTGATTGCTGCTGATAACCCACATATGATGTCGAAGCCTCCATCCCGTCGAGTGATTGATGTAAACACATTTATTGAGGGTAAAATGCCTATTCATGCATGTTCCTAGGCTTAGATTTACATTTCATGTTATAAATATTGCATAGCATGCATCATTATGCATTTAGAGTAGTTGTGTATAATTTAGGTTGATTGCATCATTTTTGTGGTCAGGAGAGAAGGGTATTTATTTCGGAACCTCGAATTGATGATCCGACCATACGAATCTAATCAAGACGACGATCGGAGTCCAACGCCTTCGAAATCGCCTCAATCGAAGCCTTGTTGCACCATATGTAGTCTGAGGAAGATCAACGACTAAGGGACTATGTGACATAATTCAAAGCTTCAAATGACAAATATGACCACACAGATAGATTCGAGTCGATGATCGCAGCCCAACGACGTAAAAATCGACTCAATCCGACCTCCGTAGCAGCCCCTACAATGAAAAGAAGATGGACGGCCCAAATTGTGCCACGTGGTGCAGCTCAGGCCACCCATACGCACGCACGTGCCACCGCAAGCATGCGGCAGTGTGGGTGTGTGCGTGCGAGCCTGCACCAAGGCACGCATGCACACAGCGTAGCGCCAGCGGAGCAAAGGGCGAGCATGTGCTCGGTTGGCGCCAGCCTACAACGACGCATGAGCTAGACCTACAGCGACGCTTACAGCCATCGCTAATTCTTCGCACGCCAGCAAAGCCAGCTGTGGCCATGAGCGGGCATGAGCTACCTACAGCGACACTTCCAGCGACGACCTAGAGGTCACTAATGGTCCCATACCTATTTTTGCCTCTTCTCCATTATAAAAGGACTTACACCCCCTCCCTTCCAAGCCATCTCTACCTACTCTACTCTCACCTACTTTTAAGCTCTAGCAAGCCTACCAACACTCCATTAAAGCTTACTCTCAAGCTCCCAAGGCTCCTATTAGTGTAGCGAACCTTTTCCCTACCAAATATTCATCCATCTTCCCATCCCCATTCATAGGTTGCCTTAGAGCCATCCTCCCACCTCCATTCCGGTAGCAGATCATCTCCGCCTTCTCACCTCCATTCCGGAGCCACGTCGAAGCTTTCCTCTGCCAGACATCCTCCTGCATCTCACCTCCGTCGTCCCGCTCTTCACCTCCTTCTTCCGAGCTTCCGCCAAGCACCATCGTCTCGCTGAACAGCCGATTCGAGAGATTTCTTCTCACCTCCCTCTCTTTTTATGCTTTCATAGTTTATTGTAATTGACATTGGAGTGATATATATATCATATTTGTTCCATCTCTATCCTATGATTTATTCTGTTTGTCTTCTTTCAAAAATACAAAAAAAAAAAAGCAAAACCCTAAAATACCAAAAACAAATAAAATGAAGCACGGTTTTCAATTAAAGTAAACGTCGCCTCCCTGTGTTCGACCCGGGACTCCCTTAGAGTTTCGGTATAAATTTTATTTGATCACGAGTTTTGCAACTACGACGACAGGTTACTTGTAACCCTGATTTCAAACTCACGAAACACGTGCGATCATTTTAGCGTCGTTGCCAGGGAGGCAACGGAATTTACTTTATTGTTTTCTATGCTTCTTTACATTTACATAGCATTAACCCCGCTTGTCTTCGATCTACTATCTTGCAGGTACCCTAGCATGGAGATCCAAGTCCAGTAGACTGGAATAAAGTGCGGGTAGAGTGTTTTGTAAGTGTCCCCCACACCACCCCCACCTTAGTTTTCATTCCATAACCTAATAA
The DNA here is from genome assembly GCA_037157565.1 of Thalassia testudinum. Lineage (NCBI taxonomy): Eukaryota > Viridiplantae > Streptophyta > Magnoliopsida > Alismatales > Hydrocharitaceae > Thalassia > Thalassia testudinum. Next base: position 28,728,233 of record JAZHRO010000049.1, read on the forward strand.
CTCAAACCCAAATCAACTTAGGTGCTTTTTATAAACCCTAGGATATATTTGGTTGTTTGTTTGCCACCTCCACTCACCTCTTCATCCACATAAATAAAAAATTAAAAAATAAAAAAAAAGTGTTATCTGATTGTGATATTTTATGAAAGAGACATACCTTAACCCCACAACTTCTCACCTTAAGACGCACAATCACATCGATTCTACCACTTAACTAGGATCTGACTCGTGGACCCGATACACTTAATTTAATACACAAATAAGTGAGTAGAAATCTGAATAGGTCAAACATTTCTGTGTGCCTTAACTAAGTGATGCAATAGGCCAATTGATTGAACTGTTTGGGCCGCACCACTTAAGATAAAAGCGATTCATCAAGTAGCTTGCCACTTAGGATTGATTTTTAGGACTGAACCAAGCACTCCACATTTTATTTCTGATTTTTAAACGAGTATATCTACACTGGTGCTTTCAAAACTTGGAGTGTTCTACTAAACCTTGATTGAATATACTAAAGATTAAACCCTAAAAGCTACTAAACAAGGTTGAACCCTAAAAGACACATCATCAAATAACCTTGTTTAAAAACCTTGGTTGTGCACGCACACACATTTTAACTGATCATTAAGGGCACAACCCATCTAAAGGGCCCATCACATTCCTAAAGCACCATTGTCCCAAGCCTAACTAAAATAGATTAGACGTTAGCCCTAAGTACTGGTTTGCTCGTCGGGATCCAGATTGAGATTGTTCATAATTAACCTGCTTATACTAGTCAATCTGATATCTAGCTAGGGGAGTATCGTCAAACGACCACGGCTGGGGGGTACACTAAGAATCGGAGGTGCAAGTCAAAGGAAGAACCTTCTCCCCAGTCCCTCCTTCTAACTGGTTGGATTTCCTGGACATAAGTAGAGTAAATCATCCATAATCTTAGGATGGATTCTGAGAGTCTGTAGACCTTTAGGCTACCCAACCTAAGGACAGGCTTGTATTTTTGTATTGCAGGGCTCCTTTCTCTTCTGATTTCCCTCCTTACTTCACCATGTACCCACATCTTACACACATTTCCAATCCTATCCTCCTACCACCACTTATCCCCAAGATGATTGCTGTCCCGACTTGACTTGTAATTACCATCCACTAGTTGGGATAACTTTGATTAGGGATATGAATTCAGACCTCAGTGTCCAGGGTCTAACCTTGGACAATAAGACTATGATTACTATCTTTCCCAGAGCTACAATGATTATAGATCTCCACCCTTTGATGATCAACCTAACCAGATCTACAACCATGAAGATATGTTAATTATAACACTTATCCTCCCTAGAATTATGCTGAATATAGGTCACCGCCATTCTTTGAACAACCCGAGATGACCTACTATCAGGGAGGAACCTGAGAACCTCAATACCTTGACTTCCCTAGAATGAACCCAAACCCACCCAACCCTGAACCGAACCAGTCGGTTCAGGTGAACCAGATCCAAGATAGGGTGTTGGCTAACTTGAAGAACACCATACAATCTTTAGAAACCCAGCCAACACCATGCACTGAAGCATTAGAGCCTATGATAAAAATGATTGATGAGCTGAATAGCTCTTTATTGAATTTGCTTCAAAGTGTTAGGGATAAGGACCTGGGTGAGTTTCTTCTTGGGAAATTGTCGAGGTTGAGGATGAAATTTGTGGTTACCCTAATCAAATCTTGAGATGATTCTCAAGATGAACCCTCTTTAGGAGAGCCAATGTCTGCACCCGCTCAGGCGCCTATCGGGGGAGATACATATTCTGAGATTGGAGATGACTAGGTTGGTCTAAAGCAACCCTTTAAGGATGAATCGAGTTTCTCACCTGAGATCCTCGAGCCAAGGAGCGAGGAAAAATGTCTCTTTGAACCAGGAAATGACAATCGATTTTGAGACATATAAATAAGGATCATGAATTCTTTGACTCTAAAGGTGAAGAATCTCTTGGTGAAGTCTCGCTTAAGCATAAGGAAAATGATTTTAGTGAGACAAATGAGCTTAAGGAATCTGATGAACCATTTAATAGCCCGTTCATTAAAGATTTGGATTTAGTTAGGGCTAACTTGGAAGATTCGAATCCTCATTTACTAGAAGATTCAATCAATAGCCCCGTTCCTCATCCGCACCTCGAAGAGCTGACTTCTGAGATCATTATGCCCAAGTCAATCTTGATTCAGCCACGATTTTTAGACTTGGGAACCTTAGATTGGGTGTACAATGATTTGGAGGTCCCGAAAACATTGATTTCGGAGGATAGGAAGTTGGAATTAAAAATCTGTGAAGCTAATTCTGAGGGAACTTTGATTTTGGATCTAAGGGTTCCTGTTGACCTAAAACCACCTACTTTCTACCAGGACCCTTACGATATCTTTCACGTGCAACCCAATCTCGAAATAACTGATTATTTTTCTGAGCTGAACATTAAGTGGACATCTGAACCTTGTAAATCAAATCTACCTTTTGTCCAACACTTTAGTCTTGGGTTGCACACTACCAAACTACAGGCTCGACCCCGTAAATACAACAATCTTCAATTTTGGGTGATTTTCATCCAGAACATTAGAAACACTCGACCCTGGAGCATGGGTCTAAATCATAACTTGGTTCACATCTGTGGCATCTTCTACTGACGAGTTTCAGGATCAACTTTTTGATTTTGATTCTGACCCGCACTTGTGAATTCTTAATTTCTTCCTTGTATGTATGTTATGCCTAGCTGAAGGCATTAAATTTAGCACGTGTTTATATTTCACGTTATCTGTGGAGCTTACCAGATTTCTCACAGTATTCAAGTGATATTCTGTTTACTCTGCCCTTTTTAAGTCTTTGTTTTTACAATGAGAACATTGCATCATTTAGGCAAGGGGGTGGATAATCAATTCCTGAAATCATTTTGTTAACTCCGCAGAATTTCTTTTAGTTTCTTATAAAATAATAAAAAATTTTGAAAATTTGAAAAAGATAAAAAAAAAAGAAAGAAATTAGGAAAAGAGAACTTAGGCATTTGGAAGTTATTAACTTTAGGAAATGATACTTTGAGACCTGAACAGTTAGACTCTTCAAGTCTTCGGACTTAATTAGCCCGGTTGTCCACCCGAATGTGGACTTAGTCTCGAGTCATCGCTAATTAAAATTCATTTTAAGTTGGTAAATAAATTAGGATGATAAGTATGCAACTTATCAACCCATCCTTTGATTTAGGACTTTAAGCCTAAGCATCTATACACATTTTTTGCACTGACTCACTTTTCGGTGATTTCTTTGGAAATTGAGTAGCTAATGAACTATCTAGGGTGGTATGGCTGGCAAGTTGTCAGTGGTAACAGCTCATCGGTCTGTTGTCCAGAGCCCAGTCACAAGATCATTCTCATTGTATTGCCTTTAGGTAAATCTTAGATCAGGGAAGCCACCTACTTAAAAAAAAATAAAATAATAAAAAATAAGAAAAAAAGTGTGACTGGGTCAGATTTGTATTCATGCCTATTCATGCATTTTATTGAGGTGAATCTTAGATCGAAAATGCATTTTATTGAGGGTAAAATGCTTATTCATGCATATTCCTAGGCTTAGATTTGTGTTTCATGTTATAAATATTGCATAGCATGCATCATTATGCATTTAGAGTAGTTGTACATAATTTAAGTTAATTACATCCTTTTGTGGTCAGGAGAGAAGGATATTTATTTTGAAGCCTCGGATTGACGATCCAACAGTACAGATCTGATTAAGACGACGATCGGAGTCCAATGCCACCGAAATCACCTCGATCGGAGTCTCGTAACACCATATGCAGTCCAAGGAAGATCAACGGCCAAGGGACTAGGTGACATCATTCGGAGCTTCAACTGACAAATCTGACCGCGCGGATGGATTTAGGTCGATGATCACAACCCAACAACGTGAACATCGACTCAATCTGACCTCTGTAGCAGCCCCTACAATGAAAAGAAGATGGGCGGCCCAGATTGCGCCATGTGGTGCGGCCCAGGAAACCCATGTGCACGCACGCACCACCGCACACGCTCGACACTGCGAGTGCACGCGAGCGTCCGCACGCCGAGGCACGCATGCGCACAGCGCAGTGCCAGCGCATGAGCGTGCGCGCACGTGACAAAGAAAGCGCACTGCGTAGTGCTTGCAAAGCAAGGGGTGGGCGCGTGCTCAGTTGGCGCCAGCTTACGATGCATGAGCTGGACCTACAGCAACGCTTACAGCCGTCGCTAATTCTTCGTGCGCCAACAAAACCAACTGTAGGCGTGAACGGGCGTGAGCGGGCATGAGCTGCCTACAGCGACACTTCCAGCGATGGCCTAAAGGTCACTCATGATCCCATAACTATTTTTGCCTCTTCTCCTCCATTATAAAAAGACCTACACCCCCTCCCTTCCAAGCCATCTCTTCCTACTCTACTCCTACCTACTCCTAAGCTCTAGCAAGCCTACCAACGCTCCATTAGAGCTTACTCCCAAGCTCCCAAGGCTCCTATTAGTGTAACGAACCTCTGCCTTACCAAATATTCATCCCTCTTCCCATCCCCATTCATAGGTCGCCTTGGAGTCGTCCTCCCACCTCCATTCCGGTAGCAGATCATCTACGCCTTCTCACCTTCATTTCAGAGCCACGCCGAAGCTTTCCTCTACTCAACATCCTCCTGCATCTCACCTCCGTCATCCCGCTCCTCACCTCCTTCGTCCGAGCTTCAACCAAGCGCCATCGTCTCACTGAACAGCCGATTCGAGAGATTTCTTCTCACCTCCCTCTTTTTTTATGCTTTAATAGTTTATTGTAATTGACATTGGAGTCATATATATATCATATCTGTTCCATCTCTATCTTGTGATTTATTCTGCTTGCCTTCTTTCAAAAATACAAAAAAAAGTAGCAAAACCCTAAAATACCAAAAACAAACAAAACGAAGCACAATTTTCAATTAAAGTAAACGTCGCCACCCTGTGTTCGACCCAGGACTCCCTTGGAGTTTCGGCATAAATTTTATTTGATCACGAGTTTTGCAACTACGACGACGAGTTACTTGTAACCCTAATTTCAAACTCGCAAAACATGTGCAATCAGTGATGGAGTAGAAGGGGCCTGACAAACAAAGTGAGCTTGGCCCTGAGTTGGGTTCATAACGCGCCTCTTGTTCGACACGTTATTTGGATTAGGTAGAGGTTGTGAAGAAAGTACACCAAGTTGGCGGGGATTTTCCATCTGGGCGAGTTGATTGCGAACCTCTGTGATCTCATCTTTGTGTTGTTTTTGCATAGTCGCATTCATTTTCTGAATGTCAGCCAGAGTCTAAAGAATAAGAGTCATTTGATCTGCATAAGTCGGCCCGAATTGATAAGTTGGGCTGGGCCGAGGCTGAGGCAGCTAATACGGACGAGGAGCTTGTGGTCGGGGCTGATATTGAGGTCTCTGATTTTCATTGTTCCTTGACCACGTGAAATTAGGATGATTCTGCCATCCAGGGTTGTAGGTATTTGAGAATGGATCATTCTAAATGGTGTTGAGGACCTTGCAAGTCTAAGGAGCTTCGGAAAAGTCAGAATATGAAGGTTCAGAGTTCCCCCAACTAGAATAGGCAGGTCCAGAGTTTCCTACAAACCCTGAATCAGATGGGGTTGGATATGAGTCCATCCCTCGAGAAGATCGATGATAGATGTTATGCACAGCCTCCCTACCAGAGGGCGGTTGCGCGAATGGGTTTTGCACAGAGGTGGCTCACTGCAAGTGTTGAGTTAGCTCATCCACCTTCTTCTCAATAATAGAGACCTTATCCAGGTGACTGGCTATCAGTTCCAAGTCGACAAAAGAGAACAGGCCATGCGTCTCACGTGCTATCTTTAGATTCGTCAATGCACGGGCATTCGTCCGGTCGAACATGCCCATGGATTCATTATTGGAGTTCTCACACATATTCTCGAGAATCTCCCACACGGTATCTTCGTGTTGACCCATGATGGTTATTCCACAGGTCGCATTGACGAATAATCGAATATCTTCACGGAGTCCCTGGTAAAATGACTGGACTTGTTCCCATTTATGAACTCCATGGTAGGGGCACTTTCGCATGAGATTCAGAAAATGATCCCATGCCTCGTGAAGCGATTCTCCTGCTTGATGCGTGAAATGCATGATCTGGTGCTGTAAAGCATTTGTCTGACCAACAGGGAAGAACTTTCTCAGAAACTCGGATTGAGTTCCCCAGGTGTTGATTGGACACATTTGGGTTTGGTACCAGTGAGCAGCCTTGTCCATGAGAGAGAAGGATAACATTTTCATGAGTAAGACATCCTGATTTTGAGCTTCTAACCTGAAGGTCTGGGCTAGATGCTTGAGTTGCTTGATATGCTAGAAAGGATCCTCGGAATTACGCCCATGGAATTTGGGAATAGCATGAGTCATGTTGGGCTTGAGTTTAGTATCAGGACCTCCAGCGGGGATTTGAAGTCGAGGTTCGATTGTTATTGCAGTGGGATTGTAGTGATCTCGCATCATAGGATGCTGCGGTGGGTTCACAAAGGCTTAGAATAGATCATTAAGGCATTGAAGCTAATGTTCAAGATTGTTTTCTTCTGCTAGTTGCTCCATGATGATGGATGAAGGAGAATTAGGTTTAGATGAATCAGAAGAGATGTTGATTGGGTTGGGTTGTTACACAAACAAGGAGGTCGAGGCTTGGCCTCGACAGGAAAGAGTAGCTAATGGAGGCCTCAAGGATGGTCTTAGAGACCTCCTCCCGAACATGCACCGATGGAGTAGATGAGAGGTAGAATGTGATGGACCCAATCAAGACACCCAAAAAATTTTGGATGACTATAGAGGTTCGGGGCGGATGATACCCCTTAGTCAGAAAGCTGTCCACCTAAGAATTACCTGGGCAGCAAGAGAGGGAGAGTCCCACAAAGACCCCTACACAGTAGAGCACCCTCACGAGTTACAGGATTTTCCCCACCCGACCTCTCTTGTCACTGATGATCCAGATAGACCAGAACAGGGACTTGACCTCTTAAGTCTACCAATTTTCTTAATTAAGAGCAAGGGTGTTTATGATTTCTCTTGAACTTTTAAGATGTTTTCGTGCAAAGTAACCTAATTTGAAGATTGGTTAACCCACAAGGTGGGCCAACTTCACATGTTCTGTCCTTTGAGAAGTTTAGGTCCCTCTTTTAGTGTTCAAATGAAATTAAGAGCCTGATTTTTAGGGTTTGCTTGAATAGATCAATTCAATCACGGCTTAGGCACACATTATTTAGGAAGATTAATTCTTGATTAAGTAAGTGTGTCTCTAAAATCCTAAACTGGAAATCTTAATTAGCTCTGATTTGGTTTAATTTAATTTGTCCAAATGTGGTACTTAGGGCTCAAGTAAGAAGGTGATAACCCCGGATACCTTAAGCTTTAAGTAAGTGCACAAATCAGGGTTTGGATGTTCTCTAGAATGTATCAAATCAGGCAACTTGATGATTTATCTAAGAATAGAATGCAAGTAGCCCTAATTGATTTTTTCCTTTTTTAGCTTTTTCAGAATCAGGGGTTTAGAAGAAGGTAGATGGCGTTTACCAACCCCTGGAGTTATTGATGTGCGGCTGATCTTCTTTCAATGAGTCCTACCTTATAGATCACAAAAAAAAAAGATAGAGCAAGTTAGTACCAATTCAGATATTGCAATCAAGGGATCTAATTTGCACATTACTTCCCGATAACGACGCCAAAATGTTAGTCGCTCTAAAACGGATTTTAAAATCGTCGCATTGCAGTATAGGTGGAATCAGTGCGAAAAATAAATACAATTTATTACCCGAATTTGAAGTCTAAGGTTGAACACAGGGAGCAATATGACAATTTAAAACTCAGGATCACAATTAAAGATGTAAGAATTTGCAATAAATATATAAATGAGATCCAATGTCAATAATGTAAAAAGAAGAGAGGGTAAAATGGTGATTTGAATAACCAAATTATCATACAATGTTAAGCAAGCTAATCAGATAAGCCAAGCACAACTCAAATTAACCAATCAGAACTAAGGTATAAGATATCAGATGGCAGATTTAGGCTTAGATACCTTAACAAAGGCAAAGGCCTCTTCTCTTCCTCTTTCTTTAAGCCTTAAGGAAAGGCTCCTCTCTTCTCTTCCTTCTCTTCTTCTTCCTCTTCCTTAGAGAAGGCGTAGCACAAGACTTAGCACACTAGCACAGGCAAAGGCCTCTTCAGATCTCACAGGAGTCAAGAGGAGAGCGGCAAAGCAACCCCCCCTCTTCTCTTTTTCTCTTCTTTCTCTCTCAGAACCAGCAAACCAGACCAGACCAGACCCGGGTATCCGGGTAAACGGATCAAGCACAAACCCGCGGGGCGTGAGCGCGAGCGAGGGCATGCGTGGGCACGTGCGAGGGGACCTCACCCGTGATACTGAGGCAAACAACCTATAGCACAAATTCAATTTAAGCGCCTATGGCGCTTCGTCAGCTACCGAGGTGGGACTAAAGTCCCACCCTTCTTCGTGCGTCTGCAGCTGCAGTGATGATGGCTCGAATTGGCGCAACTGCGAATGCTAATGGTCCCAGTCGAGGACCTGGGAAAGGTCCTAAGACCACTCCACGTGAACTGGGGTACAGACCTGGAGCAAACGTGGTCGGAGGACTAAAGGCGTGGTCGGTGTAGCCGGGGAGGTGGCGGAGCTCCAGTGAAGGACCTGCAAGCATGAAAATGGCCTCATGGCCACATTAAATATGCTTAAGAGGATCGCTTGAGGACGGCGAACGTGATGGTGGACTTGGTGGAGCGCGGGAGTGAGTGAAGAGGTCAGACAACCTCGAGATGACAATGCAATGAGCATGGAGTTTGGTGGAGTCGTAGAGTGGCGGATAGGGTGAATTAGTAGAGGGCTTTTGTTGAGTGGAGCACGGCAAAGCCGATGAGGGTGGTAGCGGTGGGTTTCGAGTAGTGTGGCGGTGTGTAGGCATCACTAGAACGTCGCTGGAAGCGGAGAAGATGACAACGTTGAGGGAGAAGTGGTGGTCGTACGAGTGTTGCGAGTGTGGGAGAGCGAAATAGAATGAGAGAGAGAGATAGAGTAACTTAAGGATGCAGTTGAGAGGCGGAAAACTCCAGTGTTGGTCGACTGGAGCTGGAGGAGGAAGAAGCGGCGAGGCGGCGACGATGACTCAGACGGAGGAACGCCCTCCCTTTGGCTGAGGAGGGTCGCAACGAAGAGAGGAAGAGCTTAAGCCGTCCAATTTGATGGTTGGACGACCGAAGGAGGGAGATCCAGAGAGGTTGCCGAAGCAGAGATTTTTGGTGGCCAGAGGAGGGGGATTAGAGTGATTTGGCTCCCAAAAACTTGCTCAAGAGCTTAGTCGTGCAACATAGGATCTTTTATAGGCCATAGAAAGGCCTTCCAAGTATGGAAAGAAGCTTCCAAGCTTGGAAGGGATTTGCGAAATAGGATACCCAAACCTTTGAAAGGTTCGCATGACCATTTGGGAAAGAATTAGAGTCCGAGGAATGGCTCAAATGGAAGGCAACTTCCCAAGGAATCCCCGTATCAATTTTGGGAGAGATTGATTGAGAATCGAGCGAGAAATCCTCGCTCGAAACTCGACGGTGAAGGTTTAACCTCCCAAAAATGGCGCAGGGACCTGCTTGTGAAGAAGACAAAGAGTTGGGGGGCTATTTGTAAGAGATTTCAAAAGTTAAGGATATGAATGAGATAGAAAGAGTTTAAGTAGACCAAAATGCAAAGTTGGTCAAGATGATCTCAGATTGAGTCCAATTTTGTTAGAAACCTAATTTGGACCCAAGGAATCTAATGGTGAAGTTAGATTTAGGTTTTGACTCTGTTTGACTGGGTAATTTATGCAAAAACTTAAATTAGGGCAAATGTCAGTCTAAGACTCTGTTTGGGTCAAGACGGGTTCTGATGGTCAAATTGAAGGTACCAAACCCTAGAGAATATTTTTCAATGAATTTTAGAGGGTTTAGGTAAATTTTATCCTGACCAGAACCTCAGTTAATTAAGCAGATCTGTTTTTAGGGTTTCAGAAGTCATTTAATTCTCAAAACACGTGAAAACCCTTTTTTGTCTGTATTAACCCACTTGTTGGACATTTAAGGTCATTTGATCCTTAATTGAACGCTGAGAAAACCTACAGTTATTCTACATTCAAGATATGATGGTAAAATTACAGTTTTAACCCTGATTTCTTATCTTTCTCTCAGAATGATTATGTAATGAATTACAATCCTCTGACGGTTATGTAGGAGCATTTAATGACTTACTCAGATCAAATTGAGCTACTTATAGCTCATGATGGTGTTCCCATCAAAATCGAGCTTAATTGGCCCCAATTTTTAAGGAAATAGGTCCTCAAATTCCTTGAGCTTGCCTGAGCTCTAGGGATTGATTGGGGGTCCTTGAGGTGGTTCAAACGATCTACCATCGTCTCTAGATCAATCCCTCTAAATTTGGAGGGATTTGGATCTGATTTGAGAAAGAAATCCTCTCTCGAATCTTGGCCTGAAGGTGTGTTCACACACTGATGGCAACAGGGACCAAAGTGTAAAGAATATGACAAAGTTAGGGGCTAAATGCAGGAAACTTGAAACTTAGGGCCTTGAATGTGAGAAATAGAGATTTTAGGGACTAAATTGTAAACTAGGTCAAGATGAAATCTGATTGAGCCCAAATTTTGGTGTTAACCTAATTTGAACCCAAGGAATATAATGGTGAACTTGTATTTGAGTTTTGACCACATTTGACTAAGTAAATTGCAGAGAAGCTCAAATCAAGGAAAATTCCCGTCTGAATCTCTATTCTAGGTCAAAATGAGTTCAGATGGTCAAACCAAAGATACCAAACCTCTTAAAATATTTTTTTATGAATTTTAGGAGTCTTAGATAGATTTTATCCTGACCAAAACCTTTCAGATTTAAGTGGGGCTAATAATTAGTGTTTTTGGTATTGTTTTTGCCCTCGAAATGCGTAAAACCCTGTGTCAATCAATATGGATCAACTTTTTAGACTTTTGTACACAATTGACCTTTAATTAACCCCTAAGTAACCCCATGTTTAATCCGAATTTGTGATGTATTATTAAAACAGCAGAATTAACCCTATTTTGTTGTCTTCTTCTCAAATCATATTAAAGTGGAATTATAGTCCTCAAGTTATCATTTAGGAGCATTTATCTCTTAATTCCAACTAGTTTAAGTTAGTTATGATGAATAATGGTGTTACCATCACACATCTATCCAACACATAACCCACATACCCATGCATTTAACATACACCTATGTGCACTCACAATCATACACAAATGCATGTGCACACATTACATCACTACCACTTTACTCTCACTTCAATCACTCATTCTCATTTTCCACATTAATCTCTACTCTATCTCAATCTATCTCCATCACCAAGATCATCTAAACCCTACCTAAGTCCTTTTTAAGTCACCAAAATAGTTACAAACCAAACCTACCTTAAAATATCCCACAAATCACCTTCCAGCATTGTTCTAGACATCCAGGCATTAGTGTTGGATGTCCAATCTCTGCAGAACCCAATTGAGGAACCAAATTCCCACACTATTCCAGTTTTGGATGTCCAAACTCAACCTTAGACATCTAATTTTGAAAGTTAAGTCATTTGGAGTTAACATCGGACATCCAAAAACCCTGTCTAGACCCAATACTTGAAGTTAATGACTCCATCCTTTTCCCATTTACCTAGAGTACCTACTGATGTACAACTACCTTGCTTTGTTAATAATGTCATTATTAAGTCGTAATATAGTGAGCAAGATAATTAACATATTTTATAAATTTATACTGGTATGAGTCCAGGTTGTTAGCTAAGAGGCTAAATTAGAAAAATTCACCATGATTCTTTAAAGTATTCTTTTATTCTTTTTATTAAGTTAGTGCTAAGGTCTATTAATTAAGCTAAACTACATTGTTAACTTATTATTTTATATAACTTAATAGTTACTTAACTAATACTATCTGTAAGTTACTAAGCTTATTAATTTTATTACTTATAAGTTAACGTATAACTTACTACTTAACTAATGACTTAACCTAGATTTATTAAACTTAACTTAGATAACTATTATCATAACTTATTTAACTTAGATGCTTATAACTTAAGTATTTACTTAAATAACTACTATAACTTACCTAACTTATATAGGTTATACTTACTTAACTTATACTTAACTATTTAGTTAAACATATAATTAGAATATCTTAACCACATGAATTACTTGCGAAGAATTTAAACATGTACATGGCAATCAATTCCATAAGAATAACATGTAAAAGGAATAGAAAGAATTAATTCTATTGCATAAAAGTAAATGTTGTTTTACAACAACCATACAAGCTCTTTATATTTCATTAAAGCACAAGTAAAGCTACAACCTCTAGTACTTCACTAAGTGTTAAACACTTAATCAATTTCACACTCAACTACTCTTTCTCTTCTCTTCAACACAAAAAGATATGAACTATCTTTTCATCAAATCAACAGCCCTGATGGACCAGATTGATACAACTACTAGGATAGCCCATCCACGGGGGAGGACACGTATCACAATCACTGCCACTAGCACCTGGAGGCCGCTCTTCCAGAGCCACATGATCAAAAGGGTATTGCATGGTTAGAGGATCCGATGATCATCACACCCAAAGGCATTGTTGTCACTCGATGGTGTAACTGACGTCATTCAATTTAAATGACTTAAACCGCTCCAGGAGTTTCCGAAGTGGGACTATTGTGTCCCCTTCTTTCTCAGCGCATCTACAAATGTACTCCAATTCGGATTTCCTCACCAATACAGCTCAATTCTTCAGTATTGTTCGCTCTAAAACGGGTTTTAAAATCATCACGTTGTAATATAGTTCAAATCAGTGCAAAAACAAGTGAAATTTATAACTCGGATATCAGAAATGAAGTCCGAAGTTGAACACAGGGAGCAGTTGGCAAAAAAATTCTTAAGATCACAATATAACCAATGTATAATAGAACTCTAAACAAAATGATATATAAATGAAAGTAAATATCAAATAATGCAAAAAGAATGGGGTAAAATGGTGATTTGAATCACTAATTAGCCTAACAATTATCTCAAATATTTCAACAGTTCTAATCAATTAAATGCCATGTAGGATAAGTCCACAGCGCACTTCAGACGGCTTAAATCATTCACTGCTTCTTCTCTTGTGAGGCTTCTCGCTTCTTCTCTATGCTTCTTCTCTTCTGTAGCTCTTCTCTATTCTTTCCTTCTCTTCTTCTTCTTCTTCTTCTGGTTGTGCCTTCAGGCTTCCTCTCCTTCTTCCTTCTTCTTCTTCCTTTCCTTCTTTCTCTTTACGCACAACGGGAAGGCTTTTTAATCAGCTAAGTGTCGACCGTAGGTCCTGCTCTCTATCTCCTTTTCTCTCTCTGGGTTCACCTCTTTCATGGCCTCCTAGGGCCAATGCAGCTTATCGGGTAATCAGGTATCCAGGGATTCACGTACCCGGGTCCAGAGTCACCGGCGTGGTGTAGCGACCGAGGAGTGAGAGCGTAGGTAGGCTAGTGAGTGAGGGTGTGGGACCTCACCCTAGTGTTTGGAGGCGATAAGCCTAATGCAAGAAAATAACTTATGCGTGCTCTTCAATTTAGAATTCCACAATGTGGGACTAAAATATGTCCTCTTCATGGTGCACTGCAGAGGTGAACTCCTCTTCTTGCGTGAAATCTCCAACAACTACCGCAGCTGTTGGAGTCAAGGCCTCTAACTGACCAACTGGAACTGGTCCCTAAGTACTTCCGCACCACCTGAAGGTGTCATCTGGGCGTGCACGACCTGGAACTCGAAGAACAGCGCTAGTGTTAATGGTGGCGACGGCGTAGACCGACAGGGAACCTGAAACATGAATACGGCCTCTCGGCCTGATTAAAATAGTTTAGGAGCATCACCTAGGTCTAAGGAAGATGATGGAGGTGTTAGGTCGGAGTGGGGATGAGTGAGGTCGTCGGACGTAGGCGGAGACAATGATTGGCGATGGGTTTGTTCGGTGGGAGTGTTGGGTGCATGAATGGAAAGACAATGAGAGGGCTTTTGATATAGGAGTCAAGGCAAAAGTTGTGGACTTGTCGGTGTGGCGTGCGGAGGTGTGTGGTGAGAGATAAGCCTCACCGGAGTGATGGCCGGAGCGGAGGAAGATGACGGTGGCGACGTCAAGGGTTGAAACAGGGATAAGAAGAGGGAAATCTACCCTAAACGTGGAGAGGAACTAATCTAACCTAAGATAATCAGACGAAAGGGGAGGATTTTCCTTACCGGGGGTACGTCAACTCTGGAGAAGACGAAGGCTCCGATGAGTAGGAGACAGTGACGAAGACGTAGATTGGAACAGCCGTAGGTATTGCGACGCGCGAAGGAAGAAGAGGAAGGTAGATCCGTCGCTGGTATTGTGAACAGATGAGGAATGGAGTCAGAGGAGGTCGTCGGACGTCGTGGAGCTTCTTGGCCGGAGAGGAGGGAGGAAGGAGGGGTATTCCAGGCCGAGAACGAGCGTGCAATCTTCAGTTTGATCTAGTGGTCCTTTTATAGGCCTCTGGATGGTGTTTTGGGTTTGGGAAGCAAGCTCCCAAGCTTGGAAAGCTCATCGGAGATACGAATTCCAAGATATCCAAATCTCTCATGTGTTCGCATAAGAGATTGGAAAGGTTTGAGAGCTTGGGAATTGGCTTAAAAGGAAGGGAATTCCTTGACGAACTTTCCTTTCAAATCTGAGAGGAATTCGTCAAGGAATCAAGGAGAACATGCCAAATTTAGGTAGCCGAAGTATGTAAGAATAGGATTCATGGCAGTAGGGACCTATTTGAAGAAAATGATGATAAAGACAGGGGCCTTTTTGTAATAAATTCAAAAGCTAAGGTCCTTTGTGGAATAAAGGAAATCAGACTTGGACCAAAGTGCAAACTGGGTTGAAACAATCTAAGATTGAGCCCAAATTTTGGTACAAAACTAATTTGAACCCAAGGAATCCAATGGTAAAGTTGAATTTTGGTTTTAACCTAGTTTGACTGGATAATTTGCACAATTACTCAAATTAAAGCAAATATCAGTCTGAGACTCTATTTTGGGTCAAAACGGGTTCTGATGGTCAAATTGAAGGTATTAAACCCTAAAGAATATTTTTATATGAATTTTAGAGGGTTTAGATGAATTTTATCCTAAGCAGAACCTCAGTTAATTAAGCAAGTCTATTTTTAGGATTTCAGAAGTCATTTAATTCTCAAAACACGTGAAAATCCTTTTCTGTCTGTATTAACCAACTTGTTTGACATTTAAGGCCATTTGACCCTTAACTAATCCCTGAGAAAACCCACGGTTATTCTGCATTCAAGATATGATGGTAAAATTACAGTTTTAACCCAGATTTCTTGTATTTCCCCCATAATGATTATGCAATAAATAAAGGCTCTCTAGCGGTTATGTAGGAGCATTTAATGACTTAATCAGATCAAATTAAGCTAGTTATAGCTCATGATGGTGTTCCCATCATACCCCCATACCTAACTTTTGCTAGTCCCTTAGCAAAATCTTACGGAATTAACTTAGATTCTAGACCATGCCTTTTTATGCTCAAATTTCTGCTATGTTCTTTCTTTTGTAGATTAGGTCAGAATGCCAATAATAGGCCCAGAGGTACTCAAGTACCAACCAAGATCTAGACCTGACCAGCTCTAGCCTCAGTCTACCGCGAAGGTTTCTAAGGCCCACGGAACTAACCTAATGTTTATTGAATTCCGCAGTTAAAGCACCCGTGCTTGTAACATGTTTAACCCAGGTTCAGTTTGCAGTGCATTTTTGTAAGAGAGAGAAAAGATTTTTTTATTTTTGGAGAGTTTTCTCTTTTTTCTTTCTTTATTTCTAGCTTTGGATTGGCTTTACAACACAGTCTATATCGGATTCCTGGTTCCCACCATCAATCCCCGCAGGGTCCCTGCCAATCGATGCTTCAAGATAGCACCGCCCATGGCAACCCCCAGAACCCTGGCTTTCAAGATTTCAGGATAATCCTGCCCATGGCATTCTGTAGCTAAATCCAAACCCTAGCAATCGACATTTTGTGATAATGCCACCCATGGCACCTAAACTAACACAGGGTGCTTACATGTCCCTGGTAGGATATTTAGAAATCCTAGGAGACAAGCACCGAGGAGATGGTATGTTATTGCGCGTCTTTGAGGGGAATTTCCCGCCTCTCCGCGCTGGAAATCCTTTCAAACCAACTTGTGTTGATCAGCCGTTCCTAATCTAGGTAGCATTTTTAGAACAAACTTAACACATTTGTGTGATTTTGATAATTAAGCGCACTGAACCAGATTGTGTGTGGATTAGGATGCTTAGGTTATCGAGTCCCGCAAACCAAAGGTCAGTTAACGAGGCCGAATAATCCCTAAGCCTTAAACCTAATACTTAAGCTTCGCATTTTCCCCAACCTCTTGAGGACTATCCAGATCTTAATGAATACTTGAATTTTTAAGCCTAAACACAAGCCCAAGGGCCTAAGATCAGCGTTTATACTAATCTCTTTTGTCTCTTAGCACTTTTTATCTTTTATTTCTTTCTTTTGATTTGATATAGAACTAAGTAGATTCCTTAATCATTTACTAATAACTATCTCTTTTTGTTTCAAACTGTCCTCCTTTTTGACATTTATATCTCCTCTTTTCCTTCTCCAGAATGATATGCAATTAATTCACTCAAAATTTTCTCCCTTCTCCATTTTTTGTTCTTTTTCAATTTTCCATTTTTTTGATTTTCTGGAATATGTATTTTTTTTGTGAGAACCCTTCCGAACTGTGAATTTTTTTATGTTTGCACTTTACCTCCCCCATGCCTAAGTTTTGCAATATCCTCATTGTAAATGGAGGGTGTGAAATAGTTATGGTTCAGGGATTAAAACAGGATTATCGGGTGGGCAAACGGGACGGGATGACTATTGCGGACGATTTCAAGCTCTGGTACAGGTACCAGAGGTGGGATCAACTGTTCTAAAACTGAACTCAGAGTGCAATAAACGTGAAGTACAAAAAGATAATCAGAAGGATCTCAAGGTTTTTGGAATGGCTGGTTACCTCCCGTTAAGTGCTAAATTCAATGCCTTCAGCCGAGCAGAAATGGTCATGGAGGAGTGGTCAAATCAACTGAGTTTTATAGAACAAGCGCCTTGATTAATAGCCTAGTTGGTCCAACCAGGTGCTTGTTCAGATCAATAGGCTGATGATGCAACCCAAACCCAATCAATCTGGTGGGTTGATAGATGTGAATCAGTAGATGCGAAACCCACCAGATACTCTGGAGCTCAAAAAGATGTGGAAGTGAAAAATTAGGGTTTGGCTTAATCGAATTAACCTAATCAGAATAGGGATCCTCAAATGAACAAGAATCAGTGGAGGATGTGGGAACCCTACGAAAATGATCAGAGAAGGATGGGTCGTGATTTGTAGTCTGATCGATGTCCAAAACCCAATTGAAATGTGGAGGGGAATCAACTGCTACCAGCACATTAAGAGGGGAATCAGAGTAGAAATTGAGTCCAGTTGCGGATCAGGGTTGAGAACGGGTTTGGGAAGGTTCTGCATATGTTGTGAAAGAGGTGGCTTCAAGAATAATTGTGTGAGGGCTCCTCTAGGAAGGTTTCAAAGGTGGGTTTATTTATAGAGTCCTCATAGTAGCCATCAAAATCAAAGGTAAATGCCCGAAGAGTGTTTATAGGATTGAGGAAATTTAAGTCAAGAAAAGATTTGAATTCTGGGTTGTAGACACTCTCGGCAATTTTTGTTTCTGATTCCTGAGGATCAAAAGGAAATGATTCCATCTTAATGGAACGTGATTTTGAATCAATGATCTCAGGATCAAGGACCTCAGAGTGAGAGTCGAAGAATGGATCATGTATGCTAAGGTCATAGATTGGCTTATAGTCGTCAGGAAACAAGGGTTCTCCAAAATCAGAGTAAGATTCGAAATCATCGGAGAACTTGCAAGAATCAAGTTCTGAATCTAGCTCGAGATCAAGGGTTCCACCAAAGAAAAAATCAAAAGATGTAGACTCAGCAACCTGACTTGGATCTAGCCTATTCTCAAATTCCAAGCTCAAAAAGATGTCCCTATTAGGCATGGGCTCAAGTTCTTGGCATGTATGGAAGACCCAATCAAAATCCAACTCTTCCAACTCCTTGGTTTCTGTATCATAGATAGGCATGACTTCCGAAAAATCAATCTGTATCCCTGAGGAGATTGGAGAGGTGTACTTATCAAATACGGGCCCTAAATCATAATCCAGATTCAAAATCTGATTTATTTCACACAGGGCCTCATAATCATCCCAATAAGGCTCAAATCTAGATTCTAAGTTAAGGGTGTGGGTTGTATCACTAGAATCTAGGTTGGACTCTACAGGGATGTCAGAATTGTCCTCAAGAGTCACTTTATCAGAATAAGGGACGGAATTTACACCCTCGAGAGGTTCTGATTCAATCTCATAATCACAGGAGTGTGGGAAATCTAAGCTTGGTGGACCAAGGTTTTGTATGACTAGGGCTGGCTTGAAATCGTGATCTCCTGCAATTGGATCCTCCCAACCCTCATTAAGATCAGGAATGTCAATTGCTATGAAATTTGAATCTGAATTTATTTGGACTGGGGATCCACAATTATCATTATTGAACCCAGGATTTGGGAAATTGTGTTGATCACTAGTCTCACTCCAAGATGTTTTGTTAGTTTCTAACGGGTATTTTTGATCAATTGTTATATATAACTTATTCAGCAATTCTCCCCATTTTTCTAAAAATTCATCGAATTTTTTTGGAGGTGAAGGGTTTGACCAACATTGCAGACAATCATTGTTGTATAATTTCACCAACTCACTGTGTTCTGCTAATAGGAGATCTCTGGTTGAACCGTATTTCATTTGTGTCCATATTATCTCTACACAATTCGTGATGATTTCTGTTGTTTTTACAAATCTTTCCTGAATGTCCCTTGCATAATATTCTTCATGGTTTCTATAGGCATTCTTAAGTATCTTTTCTTTCAAGTTCATTTCGGATTCAGGTTTCCTAAATAGTTTTCCTAACATGTTAGGCTACATTTTTGAATCAAAATGGTGGAATCAAGATGTAGAATCAAAACTCAGGTTAAATTTGAAGTTGATCAGATCTGAAAGAGATTCCTTAAGATAATATGTGTATGTGCTCTAAATAGAAGAGATGAGGGACTAGATGTGATATTTATCCAATCAAGGCACCCAAAAGATTTTTGGACGACTAAGGCAATTTCGAGGCGGATGATACCTTTGAATCAGAAATTCACACACCTGAGAAATACCTAGGCAGCCAGGAAGAGAGAGCCCCACAAAGACCCCTACACGGTAGAGCGTCCCTACGGGTTACAAGGTTTCCCCCACCCGACCGTCCTTGTCACTGAGTGTCCAGGTAGACTGGAATGTATGAACTTAAGACCTTAAGTCTACCAATTTTATGTCCTAATTTGTGCCTTGAGTTTCACTTGATTAGAAGTTAATTCAACTTGTGACCTAATTTGGAGGTTGGTTGGCCTACAATGTAGGCTAACTACACCTAACCTGCCCTAAAGATAGCAGAATGAGATCTAGGTCAAGACCTAGAAATCACCCTGATTTGACTCCTAGGCTATTAGATCCAAGTATTTTTGGGTTCAAGTAAATTTAGAGCCTGATTTTTAGAATTTTTGTTGATTAGATCTTTTCAACTAAGGGCTTGGGTAGCACACAAATGCGGGTGGGTTTGTTTCTTTTTATGCAGACAAGTGTGAACTAGAACTCTAAAACCCTAAAAATTGAAACCCTAATTGGTTCTATTCTTCATCCAATTGATCTTCAAAAATATTCTCCTTAGACTTCAAACAATAAGTGCGTAGTCCAAGAAGATTAGAAATTCACGCGTGGTCCCTAATAGGCATAAGAAATTTGGGGTAGGGAATTCTAAACAGAATCGCTTCAAACTCCAATCAGATTTGAAAAATTTTTGCAAATCAGGAAACTTGCCTTTTAAATGATGATTAGTATGAAAAATAAAGCAAGTGATTCCTAATTGATTGTTTCCTTTTTTGTCTTCCCAAGATTAGGAGGTTGATTAGGGAAGAATAGAGAAGTTACCTACCCTGGAGTGACTATTTTGCACGGAAGATCTCCTTGTGAAGTACCTCGCAAAATCACAAGAAAGCAAACAGGGCAAATTAGTACTCAAATGTAATCAAATAATGTAGAGAATAGCGATGAATTGCATGTTGCTCCCCGGAAACGGTGTCAAAAGGTTGTTCACTCTGAAACAAGTTTTAAAATCGTTGCGTTGTAATATAGTTCGAATCAGTGCGAAAACAAGTGAAATTTATAACTTGAATATCAGAAATGAAGTCCGAGGTCGAACAAAGAGAGAAATTGGCAAAATAATTCTCAAAATCACAGTATAAGCAATGTATAATAGAACTCTAAACAAAAATGATATATAAATGAAAGTGAATGTCAGATAATGCAAAAAGAATGGGGAAAAATAGTGATTTTGTAACGAGCACGTGCCCCAGACGCCTTTTAAGACGTCTGGGAGGTGGCCCAGACGTCGGACCAGACGTCTGGGATCACATCCAGACGTCTGACCAAACGTCCGGGATAGTTTACAGACGTCTGGAGAACAGTTATGTTCGCACGGGAGATTCGTCTGCGCGCCTGTGCGCGTAGACCTGCGATTCTTCCCTCTTTTCTCTGCGGCTGCAGGCGGCTGCGACCACCTTCTCTCTCCTCCTCGCGCGGCCTTAAAAGGGCGCGCCTCCCCTCCCGTCTCCACCGTCTCCTCCTTCTTCTCCTTCCTGTGCGCGAGAGCGAGCGGACGCGAGGGCGCAGCGGCAGCGGCAGCCGCAGTGAGCGCGGAGGAGGTGCGGCGTGCGAGGGCGGGGCTCTGCCGTGAGGGCGAGCTCGCCGGAGCGGCTTGGCCGGCCGGCGGAGGGCGCAGGGGGCGCGGAGCGACGCGGAGAGGGACCTGCTGCGGGCTGAGCAGCAGACGCGCGAGGTGCGACGCGGGCGGCGTCGCGAGCGGAGGCCGAGCAGGGTTCTGATTCTGGAAAAATTTCCAGAATCAGACGTCTGGGTTGATAGCCAGACGGCAAGGTCGACATCTGTAAGATCATACAGACGTCTGAAAGGTGAGTTTCCGCTTTCTTCTTCCTTCTTGTCGACTGACCGTACTGAGGGAGGGGGGTTGGCTGTGCGCAGGTTCGCTGATTCGCCATCCTTTGCGAATCAGACGTCTGGAAGTTGTACCAGACGGCGGGAGTGATCTACAGACGTCCGTGTGGACCATCGGACGTCTGGGGTATAGGACAGACGTCCCCGCAGACTTCTGGACATCCGGGGAACCAAGCTGAACAGGTAATTCTCTGATCCACCGTTTAAGACGTCTGGAAGGAGTTCCAGACGTCTGATTTTGCACAGTATCGTCTTTTTCGACCCGTTTAGGGCCCGTTTGGGTTCCGTTTTCCGCGATTCGAGTTGCGTTCTTTTCAGAATTAATTCCTCTACTCGTCTACAGTAGCTATACACTGTTTTGAGACACTCCTTGTGTTTGATCTTTGTGATAGGACCTCGTTCGGTTGCAGTCTTGAGAGTCGCGGAGGCACGCGGGATTCCCGATCACGCCCCCATTACTCCCGTTGTACCTGGTAGAGTGGCTTTAAGTATTAATAAAATCTGTTAAAGTATGGAACCATAACTAGAACCTAGGGCATTGCATGAATCCTAGGAATGAGAAATATATGGAATGATAGCTCCTAGGTGTTGCATGAATCCTAGGGCCGGAAAACTAGATTGTATGATAGATCCTAGGATATGGCATGAATCCTAGGGTGGAAAAACTAGCGGAATATATATTACTGCAGTCTTGGAAAATTGGAAAGGAATATATAAAGCTGCCTGTAAAATTAATTAACAGCTGCCTGTTACGAATAAAGAAACATGTTTGAGATCATGGATTTTGAGAATGTGAATCTGGAAAGTGAAACATATGATGTTCTGAGATAAAGAGCTGGAACCCTACGGGGAATTAGGAGTGGAACTCCTGGAAAGAAAAAGGAATGGAACTGAGATGTAGTTTGTACTGTCTCTTGGGTACGCAGTACCAAGGGAAGTACCTGTACCTGTTTAGTGCAGAGTGGGGCCAGCCGCCCCAGGAACCCGGGGTTAGGATTGGCCGCTCTGTACCGACTTGTTGGCCCTCGTGTACATAGTACCGAGGAGAGCTACTAGTGTTAGGAGAGTACTAGCTACCCCACGGGCCCCGGGGTTCTGCTAGCCTCCTTCACCGACTTGTTAGGCCCACTAGGGCAAACCAAGGTAGTCAGGCGAGGGTGCGCGGACTGTGGAGGGGCAAGGCCCCAGTTTGGTTACTGTGGAGGGGTTGGACCCCTGTTACTGAGAGGGCTCTGCCCTGGTTCCGTGCTGTGCTTTGGGCGCACCCGTTAACGGAAACGACTGACCGCGTGCCAGTGCAGGCTGGCTACCTGTGCGTTTATCGCGCGTGCCGTAGTCACCGTTACGTCTGTCAGTGACCTTGGGGTGGTTGACCGAGGGTAGGATCACCACGGGGGACTCTCCCGGCCAGGAGAGCACCACGTGCTACTTCTACTTTTGGAAAAGACTGCAATCAAGATCGTTCCCACGAGGACATTCGAGATCAAGTAAAGGATCTGAGAAATAAATGAAATAGTGAGAAAAATTGAAAGATGTGAATAAAGGAAGTAATAGAACATAACAGCTACTGTACACTCTACTGTTGCCTTTAGTTAGTTTGCCACTCTACTCAGCGTTTTGCTGACGTGTTACACTCGTTACCTTTTTCAGGACCAGGTGTTGAGCAACCAGGGTCGGCGGCTGCAGAGGACGTTGGGCCGAGTAGGGTCCAGTAGAGTTACCACAGCTTTTGTACCCCTTTTTGTTTCTGTTCTAGTGAGTAGTTTTTGTTTCCGCTGTACCTTCTTTACCTGCAGTTCTTGTTATATGATAAATGCTGTTTTACTGTTGTGGTGGTACCTACTGTAGTAGTTTCTTTCCTTACTGCTGTACTTTCTTACTGTTAGTTATATTCATGCTGAATGTGGTTTATTTTACTGTCTTTTGGTTACTTCCTCGTTGGACGACTAGGTCTTGGGATTAGTCGAGTCGGTCCGGTTCTCGTGTCTCGTAGGGACTCGGGAACCGGGTCGTTACAGATTTGAATCACAAATTACCCCTAACAATTATCTCAAATATTTCAACAGTACTAATTGTGGATTCTTCCCTACCAGGAGGGGTGGCGTAATAAATTGCGGAATAGAATATAAACAATCTCAAAAAAATTCAATCACACGAGTACACAATAATTTTTAGGTGGAAACCCAAACCGGGTGAAAACCACCACCTAACCCTCTCGAGTTAGGATTTTCCGATTAACCAAGTTGATCAAATCCACTAAACGAATCACTTTAAACGAGGGTGATTCAACCTCAATTACAACCACGCTACAAGTGCGAGGTAGCGTTCCTCAACCCCTTCTCTCCACGAGAAGGATTTTGTCCCACAAAGGAGACGGGAATTCGCAAAGCGAATACCCAACCAAATAACAAAGATAAAATAACAAATAATCCTATAGAGCCAACAAAGTAATTTTAAACCTAAGCTTCTATAGGAATTAAGAAACTCCCCTTTGCAAGGAGTGCGTCGAGTCGATGACGCGGGTGCGTGAGCCACGCGATGGCGCAACGTTGCTCTCGTGAACTATGGCGGAAGAGCGGGTGCGCAAAACAGCTTGATGCTCTCTAGATGTAGAACTAGAGCTTAAAGAGCAAGAGAGACACAAAATGGTTTGAAAGTGTATTGCAAGGTGTGTGTCTTGTGTTTTTTAGGTGTGTAAAGGCTCCCCTCTATTTATAAAGGCTTTAGGAAGGCTTTGGAAGGCTTGGAAAAGCTTCCATAGCCGTTGGGTGCAAAGCCCAAGAGAATCAGGCCGAAATCAGGGACAATGATTGCATTGACAGGGTAATCAGATGTCTAATTCTGGCATCAGACGTCTGGAAGACCACTTTAAGACGTCTGAAAATAAGGTCAGCCGTCTGATTTTAGGTGGGTCTCTTCTTGACTTGAATCAGATCTAAACAGGGTTCTAGCGCAAGTCCATCAGACGACATATAGGACGTATGGCACTATGTCTGGACGTCTGGAAACCTCCTTTTTCGTGGGAATAGATTTGCAACAGCTAGAAAATCTCTGAGGGGTCAGGCGAGGCAAAACGGTCAATTATCAGACGTCTGGAAAGGCTTAAGGACGTCTGCTAAGGCTCTAACGGTCATATCCTTGAGTGTATGCTAAGACAGCCAACGGTCCACTAATTGGACGTCTGGCAAAGTCATCAGACGTCTCCTAAGACGTCTGGTCTAAGGTCTGGACGCCTGATTTCATCAGACAGAACTAACTATGTCCAGTCTAAATGTTATCAGACGTCTGAATCAACAGTCAGACATCTTAAAACACATTATCAGACGCCTGATTTTGGAATTAGACGTCTGATTTTGGAATTAGACGTCTGGAAATTCTGTTTGAACCCTATATTGGTTTTCTAAGTTTTCTACAGAAAACCTAAGTATCCTAGGGTTGTGCGGGTGTTCCTAGGACTACTGTTAGGGTACTTTGAGGCTCTTTAACATGAATCTAAGTAACAAAAATAAATATCAACAAAAGAAACGAAAAATACAACGAGTACACGAGAAGGAAATCTATCATATTCTTCATCTCCTTCCTTCTTCAATATATCGCTCCTCGCGAATCTCTTATGTTCTCCATCAAACTCCTCCAATTCGTCCTGGATGCGAGCTCGAACTTCGTCTAATCACGTCTCCATTTGCAATTTGCCTAAAATCTAAGACTTCAAGTGCAAATGTTAAACGACACGTGTTTTGTTATCATCAAAACAAACGATCGTGGTGCTCTAGCACCAACAGTAATCAATTAAATGCCACGTAGGATAAGTGCACAGTGCACTTCAAACGGCTTAAATCATTCATTGCTTCTCTTATGAGGCTTCTCTCTTCTTCTCTGTTCTTCTTCTCTTCTGCAGCTCTTCTCTCTTCTTTCCTTCTCTTCTTCTTCTTCTTCTTCTGGCTGTGCCTTCAGGCTTCCTCTCCTTCTTCCTTCTTCTTCTTCCTTTCCTTCTTTCTCTTTACGCACAATGGGAAGGCTTTTTAATCGGCTAAGTGTCAGCCATAGGTCCTGAGAGAAAAACCCCCCTTGCCCCACGCTCTCTCTCCTTTTCTCTCTCTAGGTTCACCTCTTTCACGCCCTCCCAGGGCCAATGCAGCTTATCAAGTAATCGGGTATTTAGCGATTCGCGTACTCGGGTCCAGGGTCACCGACGCGGTGTAGTAACCAAGGAGTAAGAGCGTAGGTAGGCTAGTGAGTGAGGGTGCAGGACCTCACCCCAGTGTTTGGAGGCGATAAGCCTAATGCAAGTAAACTTATGTGTGCTCTTCAGTTTGGAATTCCACGATGTGGGACTAAAATATGTCCTCTTCGTGGTGCACCGCAAAGGTGAACTCCTCTTCTTGCGTGAAAGCTCCAACAATTGCCGTGGTTGTTAGAGTCAAGGCCTCTAACTGACCAACTGGAACTGGTCCCTGAGTACTTCCACACCACCTGAAGGGGTCATCTGGGCATGCACGACCTGGAACTCGAAGAAGAGCACCGGCGTTAATGGTTGCGGCGGCGTAGACCGATGGGGAACTTGAAACATGAATACGGCCTCTCGACCTGATTAAAATAGTTCAAGAGCATCGCCTAGTTCTAAGGAAGATGATGGCCGTGCTAGGTTGGAGTGGGGATGAGTGAGGTGGCCGGACGTAGGCGGAGATAGTGATCAGCGATGGGTTTGTTCGGTAGGAGTGTTAGGTGCATGAATGGAGGGATAATGAGAGGGCTTTTGATGTAGGAGTCGAGGCGAAAGTTGTTGACTTGTCGATGAGGTGTGCGAAGGTGTGTGGTGAGCGATAAGCCTCACCGGAGTGATGGCGAAAGCAAAGGAAGATGACGGTGTTTGGCGGCGTCGAGGGTCGAAATAGGGATAAGAAGAGGGAAATTTAACCTAAAAGTGGAGAGGAACTAATCTAACCTAAGATAATCAAACAAAAGGGGAGAATTTTCCTTATCGGGGGTACGCTGGCTCTGGAGAAGACGAAAGCTCCGGTGAGTGGGAGACGGCGACGAAGATGTAGATTGGAGCAGCCGCAGGTATTACGACGCACGAAGGAAGAAGAGGAAGGTAGATCCATCACCGGTATTGCGAACGGATGAGGAATGGAGCCGGAGGAGGTCGTCGGACATCGTGGAGCTTCTTGGCCGGAGAGGAGGGAGGAAGGAAGGGTATTCCAAGCCGAGAACAAGCGTGCAATCTTCGGTTTGATCTGAGGGTCCTTTTATAGGCCTCTAGATGGCATTTTAGGCTTGGGAAGCAAGCTTCCCAAGCTTGGAAAGCTCGTCGGAGATAGGAATTCCAAGATACCATAATCTCTCCTGAGTTCACATGAGAGATTGGGAAGGTTTGAGAGCTTGGGAATTGGCTTAAAAGGAATGGAATTCCTTGACGAACTTCTCTTTCAAATCTGAGAATGATTCGTCAAGGAATCAAGGAGAACATGCCAAATTTATGTCGTCGGAGTTTGTAGGAATATGATTCATGGTGGCAGAAACCTATTTAAAGAAAATGATGATAAAGATAGGGATCTTTTTGTAAGAAATTTAAAAGCTAAGGCCCTATGTAGAATAAAGGAAATCAGACTTAGACCAAAGTACAAACTAGGTTGAAACAATCTCAGATTAAGCTCAAATTTTGGTACAAACCTAAGTTGGACCTAAGAAATCCAATGTTGAAGTTGGATTTTGGTTTTGACCTAGTTTGACTTGATAATTTGCACAATTACCTGAATTAGGGCAAATGTCAGTCTAAGACTCTATTTTGGGTCAAGATAGGTTCTAATAGTCAAATTGAAGGTACTAAACCCTAGAGAATATTTTTCTATGAATTTTAGAGGATTTAGGTGAATTTTATCCTGACCAGAACCTCATTTAATTAAGCGGATCTATTTTTAGGATTTTAGAAGTCATTTAATTCTCAAAACACGCAAAAACCCTTTTTTGTCTATATTAACCCACTTATTGGACATTTAAGGCCATTTGTAGTTATTCTGCATTCAAGATATGCTGGTAAAATTACAGTTTTAACCCTGATTTCTTATATTTCCCTCAGAATGATTATGCGATGAATAAGGGCTCTCTGCGGTTATGTAGGAGCATTTAATGACTTAATCAGATTAAATTAAGCTATTTATGGCTCATGATGGTGTTCCCATCATTCAGCGATTGGCTTCAAATCTTCTCCAGCAATTATAGCATCATCCAAATTATCCATTGAATCCTTCAATTGGCTCACTAAACTCCACGGATTAGCTTGAAATCAATAGACCACCACAACTACCCGCAACAGCAGCTCAGAACACCTGCAGAATGTGTTCTACTCTAATATCTCTCTCTCTCTTCGACCTATTTGATATCTTTCAGTGCCTAAGACATTTCAAAACACTTAGGAGCATAAAAGAATGCTTCCTAAATCGTAGAACTACTTAGGAATAGCTTCTAAGATTAAGCATAATAGAGGATTGAATTGGGACTTAGAAATGACTCAATCAATATTCCAAAGCCTTTAAATCAATTCTAAACACTTTTAGGATATTGTAACAAACTTAATTGTCTACAGGAAGGCTTAGAATCTCACTAAGAATTCATTGAAACTCATCTACAGGCCTTATGAATCCAAAATATGCACTTAACCTGAACTAACTTCAAATGACATTAAAACTTCATCAAATCACTTTTAACACATTCGTACCAACCTTTAAGGTATAAAGTACTCCTTAAAAGAAAACTTAGAGACTTCTAAGCTCTGATGTTGATCTGCATTGACTCGAACAAGTCAAAATTGAATTTTAACTCCAAGGTAAATCCAATCAAATAAATGACTCATATCAACTCTAATTGATAAAAGAAACTCAATAGAATTAGAAGGAAGGCCAATTGAGCACTAACACAGGCTCCACAGGTTCTCTGCTTGAGTTCCTAAAGAGCTTTAGTCGTTGGAGTAATCTAGAGCTCAGTCAATCAATCTGAAGGTAGATCTAAACTCAA
Organism: Thalassia testudinum; assembly: GCA_037157565.1. Classification (NCBI taxonomy): domain Eukaryota; kingdom Viridiplantae; phylum Streptophyta; class Magnoliopsida; order Alismatales; family Hydrocharitaceae; genus Thalassia; species Thalassia testudinum. The sequence continues at coordinate 28,756,566 of JAZHRO010000049.1, forward strand.
AATGAACTTCTACTGCTTAAGGACCTATTCTTATAGTCAGAGATCAAGAGAATCGTCGTATATGGCTCCATCGAAGCTAAGAAGGAATTGCTTAGAGTGATTCAATCAATAAAGTTCCAGCTAAATGCTTGAAACATGATCAGGAAGATCTAACTGGATGCTTCAGGATCTTTTGAGAGTGATTTAAGCATTCTTTCTCAAGATTGAAGTCGTCGGAGCTCACCGAAGTTCCGGTGATCTACGGTTAAAGTCATCAATGCATAGAACTCCATGAAACAACATAGGAACAAGCCTAAAAGGTTCCTGAGCTTCTTACGAAGCTCAAGGGCACATCAATTTGATAAAAAAACATCTAAAAAGATGTTACGAACTTAATTCAATCAAAAAATAAAGCCTGAGTTTTCATGAGTTAAAGAATGAAGATCTCAATCAATTGATTGAGGTGAAATGCTCCAAGAAGCTTTATGAAGGTGTAAAGGTGTTGGATTGGCTGGAGAAATTTCTCTAACCTCTGTCATAGATAGCGGTGGCTGGAGGTTGAAGAGGATTTAGGCGAATCATGATAATAGGCTAATCAAGGAGGATTTGGGAAAGGAAGTGGGTTGACGATTGAGGATTTAGGAATTGAGAAATGAATTATGGTCGTGAGGTGGTGTGAAAGGGGGGAAAGGAAGTGGATTGACAAATCGAAGGCCAATGAGGCCAGAGTTGACCCCACTGGCATCAGAGAAGAAGGTAAGGAGCTTAGAACTATCCTAAGCCTACTCTTATGAATTACTCACCTAGAATTAACCTAGAAGCTATGCCTAAAAGTTTAAGCTACTTACCTAACGAAATGATGAGAAGGGGTTGGCTTTGGCAGTCGAAGCCAAGAACGAAATCAGATGAGATGGAAGGAGAGCTCTGGCAAGAAGTTTGAAGCAGATAGAGAGAGTGTGGCATGCTCTTTCGCTGTTGGCAGGGCGGTGGAGAGGAAGACAAGATGGGAAAAGACAAGCAACACCATCGGAGCCACTCCGATAGAAAGAAAGAGGGCATTGGAGGTTGAGGAAGAATAGCCTATCGATCTACCGTAGTTGGGAAGAAGGAAGGGGACCAATCTCGTTCATCAAAGGTATCTATGGGTATTTATAGGCTACGACGAAGCCTAGGGGGAAGGAACCTGGCCAGAAAAGTGTATATGTACATTGTACCTGCCATCGTCATCTCCGACGACGGTAGGGGCTTCCACATTAGGTTATTCGGTTAAGGGCTCATCGAAGCCGTTGGATACATGTGGGAGGTTAAGAGATTCCTTGTCAACCAAGGAAAAGAAGGTCCAACGTTAGATCTCCGATGATCGGAGACAAAGGTCACCGGTCATCGTTGACCATTGAAGAAGAAGAAGAAGAAGAAGAAGAAGAAAAGAGGAAGAAGAAGCTTGAGGGACCTAGATGTAATAAATAAAGGACCTAAATGTGATAAAAGGATTTATTTGCAATAAAACCTAAGGACTAAAATGTAAATTAGTTATTTAAATAAGTAAATTAATTTATTTCTTTTTCAACATTTTAGATTAGATTATATATATTAAATAATATATTTATGGCATGAAATTACAATTTTTCCCCTTTTTCACTAATTAATTTAATAGTTGATATTGTTACTTATATTATTAACTTATGTCATGTAATATATATAAGCTTAATTATAAATAGCTAAATGCATATATTTAAGTCCTTGTTATTAATTAAATATATAGGAATGCTTATTATATATTAATTAAGTTATTTTATCAATAATTAAGGTCCTTATGTATTTTATGCTATTCCTAATTACTTAACTAGGTAAACTAGTTTATTTTGGTGAATTAGGAGCCATGATGAGTCCCTCATCACCTACCTAAGCCCTTAGTATCCCCATCCTACATCCTAAGTACCCTAATTAAAACCCTCCTACCACCTTAAGCCAAAACCTAAACCACCTACACCTAGCCTAACCCTACTTAGACTCCACGCCACCTCATAAACCCTCACTAAAACCCACTTAATCCCTCCACTAATCCAACCTTTCCCATGCCAACTATACCTTATCTACACTTTTGACCAACCTTGTCTTGTACCGTCACCACTAACTTACACCTTAGGCTAGAACCTTCTAAACCTTAGGCTACACCCCTTAACCTATACCCTACACTAGACCTTAGGAACACTACACCTAGGAGGCCACTCTATAAAAGAGCACCCTCCCCATAGGCACCAACCCCCCTCCCCTTGTCCTCCATTTCTTTCCATCTTCTCCACCTTCAAGGCTTCTTCTCAAGTGCTCTCTCTAAGCCTAAGCCAACGGCTAACCATGTGCCCCCTTGGCTTTTACTTCTCTAAGTGAAGAGAGGGTAGGCTACGTGCTTATGATACATTTTCCCTCCCAATAGGCCAAGTGCCCACATCGGAGAGGACATCTAACTTTCTTCCTCCTTCTTGTTTTCATTTCTTTTGCAGTTAGTTTACTCATTTGCCTAGTATTTTCTATTTCATGGGCATAGTCGAGAAGTATTTCCATTCTAGCATCTCTTTGTTTACTTGCTTTTTATTTTTGTTCATCTTGCTTTTTAGTTGATAATCTCACACATTTACTCACTTCCACTCATACGCCCACTCACTATCATCATCACTTACACACAACCTTCACAACACCGCCATCTTCACATATTCACCATCACCACTATTCTCACACCACCCTCGCCATCACTTGTGCACACACTCCTCTCACTCACCACCTTCACCTACATCACATGCACACCACCACCACACCTTCACTTCACTACACTCTACTCACTACATTCACACACTCTCTATTAGCACGCACACACATCACGTAGAACCTACCATTAGAACCCCAACCTAGCCTCTATTACCACCACACCACCAACACATTATAGGTGCCTAGTTGAATGCCCCTCCCATGGTCGTACCCTCCCCATATCGCCATGCTCACCAAATTAGCTCCATAGAAAACACTACCGTTGAGCAAACCATAGTCACCTTTAAATATAGAATCTTCATCTCCATTTCACTCACCTCTATCGTAGTCATTACCACCAACATTAGGACAAACGAGCACATCATCACACATATTATCGAACCAATCACCGTTAGTCACCTTAGGTCCATTCACCACTCTATCTTGACCTAGTTAGATGACCTATTACTTAGTCTTAATTACCCCCGTTATCACCACTACCACCACCTTTGTCCCATCCCCCATTTGGATCCCATTTCTTCAAGAAGCTCCTCGCCAAAGGACACACCACATCGTTTGGTCCATTCACCACTCCATCCTTCGTTGAAATTGTACTAGAGGGTGGGTGAATAGTAAACTTGAAAGATAATAGCTATAAAAATTCAATCACACAATTGAAGCACAAGATTTTTACGTGAAAACCCAAATCGTGTGAAAACCACCACCTAAGTCAATCCCTAACTTAGAATTTACGATCACAACCATGATCAATCCACTATCCACACTACTTGAAAGTGAAGGTAGTGTACCTCAATTACAATTCCCACCTCCAATCCCAAAATGGAGGTTTCTCCCTTTGCAAGAAAGAGACGGGGATTCGATAGACCGGATACCCGACTACAAGTGTATGTAAACTGAAAATAAAACACCCTATAGAGCTCCCCAAAGATAGTATTTTAATCTAGCTACTATGGGTGAGTAAACTCCCTGATGATGATGGCTATAGCACAATCGGAGTATGAGTTTGCTTAAGAATGGATGTTGCACAGTAGTAGGGCAATAGGAACAAGTGGAGTTAGTGATTCTCTTTGTGAATTATCTCTCCAATGTGTATTTTACCTAAGAGGGGCTATGGGGTATATATAGGCATGTTAAGAATCCTCAAGAAGGTTTGGGAGAAGTCTCCTAGCCATTGGAGGCATATCCCAAGAGATTGGGTCGAAATCCAAATCAAATCAGGCTCATGATGACTCTGACAGGAGAATCAGACATCTGATTTTTGGGTCAAAAGTCTTATCAGACATCTGACAATCTTTTTGGTCATCTGATACAAGGGATCAGAGTTCCTGATTTACTTGGATGGAACAAGGTTCTAGGACAGACATCTGGGTTGCTATTTTAAGACGTTTGGGTGAAATTTTGTACGTCTAATTCTATGCGGGTTGGTTCTTGTTTTGGACCATATCCAAACAAGGGTCTAGTGTTTAAGGATCGACGTCAGATTGGTCGTCTAACATATATTCTAGAAGTCTGAAGATCATGATGATCTTAGGGTTCGAATTTCTTGTGAATCCAAAAAGTGAGATTTACTCTGACAAATCTTCGCAAAGTGTTTTAGGTATAACATTCCATTATTGGACGTCTGGAGACACATCCAAATGTCTGGAACAAAGGCTAAGGCGATCCTACCATTGGATTTGATTTAACAAAAGGAGATTTGGAAATAATTCAACCAACAATACTCTCTAAGGACGTCTGATAGACTTACAAGATGTCTAAATGGATTTGCAGACATCTGGAGTTAAGTCTGGTCAACTGGAGCCTAGTTGTTTGAAATCTTAAGGCAAGGATAAGTGTGTTGGTCGTCTAATTAGAAGGTCGAACGACTTATACTAAAATATGAGATATCTAGGTAGGTGTTCAAACGTCTGATGTGCATCTCTGAGTTGGATTTTTATTTCTAATTTTTCCTAGGTGTTGTGAGCCTAAGTCTAGAGATTATATATGTTTGTTTAGGGGTTCTTTACAACTCTTTGTAGTCTCAATAAATAGAAAATTACAACTCTTGAAAGATCTTCACAATAAGACCTAAGACCTAGGCATAAGACACATCTTCATCCCTCGATACCTTGATTTTGAAATGGTGGAACCTGCAATGGTATTATGACAAAAAAAAATATGGTACGTCCAGTATTTATTTCTTTCACTTTATTTTGTAAAATCATCAAAACATTATTTAGAAGAGGTTAAACTAACAATTATAACCACCATCCCTATGGGCATGTCTTGAAAAAGAAACCTTGAATATATTTTTGTTACTTTTATGTAAGTAGCTAAAGCTACAAGTAGTGGTTGCAATGAACTATGTTTAGTTTTTATTTCCAAGTTGCATTGTCATCTTTCTTTTTAATGAAAAGTTCAAGTTAGTTTATTTTTACTTCCTGTGCTGATCTTCTCATTCAAAAGCCAAAAAAAGATTGCAAAAATATTTATCGCTTTACTAATTAGTTAGAGATTGTAAATACTTTTCTTGCTTTCTCAAGCAAAGTCAAAAGCCAAAAAATTATAAGAGAAAAGATAAAAAAAAAATATAGATAGCTTTCTCATTTTTGTCACTAAACAAAAAAAAATCCAAAAAAAATTAGGAGTTTAGTTAGATTTTGTTTAAATAGCTTCTTATAAAAAAAGGAAGAAGAAAAAAATGGAAAAAAGAAAAAAGAAAAACACAAAAATAGAATAAGGAACTCTCATTAGGCTCCTTTTCTACTTAACCTCCCCATTGGATCAACTGGGACTCCCTTAATCATAATCAAATTAAGTTCCAAAATAATTAAATGTGCTAGCACTTTAGTGTGAAAATCACGCTCAACGACATGTAATTACATTGATTTCGCACTAAAACTGCCTCGACACATACTCACTGGATTGAAGCTATGCATGATGAGTTCAATGCCTTACACAATAATAAAACTTGGTCTCTTGTTCCATACCATTCCTCAATGAACCTTATCGGCAACATGTGGATATACAAAATTAAACACACACAAATGGTCATATTGATCAATACAAAGAAAGGCTTGTTGCAAAGGGATTTCATCAAATCAAAGGTGTTGACTATGCTGAAACTTTCAACCCCATTGTCAAACCAACAACAATTCAGCTACTATTGAGCATGGCATTGGTCAATCAGTGGTTCATCACCTAACTAGACATACAAAAATACATTCATACATAGTACAATTGATGACGACATCTTCATGGTTTAGCCACAAGGCTTCATACATCCCAACCATCTAGATTATGTTTGTAAACTGCATAAGTCACTTTATGGCCTCAAGCAAGCACCGCAAGCATGGTATAAATGTTTAACAGAATTTATTCAGCCATTGGGTTTCCATAGGTCAAAGACAGATAGTTCTCTTTATATTAATCATTCCTCCAGCCAAGTTATGTATCTGCTTATTTATGTGGATGACATATTTCTTATTAGCCCTGCCAGAACACCTATGTGACGAACACTCTTTGCTCTTCATCATGAATTTCCTATGAGAGAATTAGGATTCCTTCTTATTTCTTAGGCATTGAACTCATTCATATAAGTGATGGTCTTCATATATACCAGCAAAAATGCTTAGCAGACATCTTAATAAAGCATAAATTTGATAGCTTAAAGCCCATTAAGACGCCAATGGCTATCAACTTCAACTCTCAACTTCATTCTTCCAGTAAGCAAGCTCTTGAAAATCCCACAACATATTGTCAAATAAATGGGAGTCTTCAATATGCCACATTAACATGACCCATTATCACATTTATGGTAAATCATTTATCCCAATTTATGCAATCACCATCTGATATGCACTTTGAATGCTTAAATGGACTACTTCGGTACATTAAAGGTACTCTCTCATTTGGTCTGGAATACAATTCCAACTCCACTATGTAGCTTTGAGCATTTTCAGATGCAGACTAGGTAACCTGTTCTATAGATAGAAAATCTACATCTAGTTATATCAACTTCCTTAGCTCTAATCCAATTTCATGGATGGCCAAGAAATAGTAAAGCATCACTAGGTCATCTACTAAAGTGGAGTACCATGCTATAACAGATACTACAAATGAATTAATCTGGCTTAGATCCGTACTTGGTGAATTACAAATCAATCCACCCAAACTACCAATATTATTCTGCGGTAACGTTAAAGCAACTTACATGACCTCCAACTCCATATTCCATGCCTAGACGAAGCATGTTGAAATTGACTTGCACTTTGTACATGATCAAGTGTCAAAAGGACAACTTCTTGTTTAAATCATCTCCACCAAAGGATAATTGGCAGATATCTTCACAAAGCCCTTACCAACAATAACATTTAAGACATTTAGCACCAAACTGCAGCTTGCTCCACGACCCACAATTTGAGGGGGCATATGAACCATAGCTATGTAACCACCTAAAGCAACCTACTTTACACGTGTCTCCCTGATATTAGTTGAGTGATAACAGCATCCAAAAGCTTCTCTATTCATACAATTTCGATGGATGAGTTTGGTGAACTCATTCCATCATTTGCTCATCCTCCGTTCAATTGTGCTCTCCAAACAATATATCACGTACACAGCATCGAGATCTCCTTCCCGCACGACAAAGCCCTTCTTTCATGGAGTGCCCCTTCCTCTACTATTCAACATTGTAACTTCCTCTTCTAAGCAGACCATGTCCACTATCAAGCATGTGTTTTCCACCAATCAAGTTGAGGAGGAAGTGAAACAACACGAGATAAAATCATATACTCAAACGATTGTCACATCGTGGCATTACATACATGGTATCTTTGGAACACAGGAGCACTCACTCAAGTAGGGTGAGCGAACGTTCAATCAATTTAGGTGGGTTCAAGTCATATTCGATTTGGGTTAACAAAATACCCACCCATGATCTAATCCGATTAAATCGAATTTGGATCAGTTCAAGTTGTGTTTGGATCGATTTGGGTCAAATGAAACATAAATTTTGCACATGTTTGTTAACAAAGAAAGACTTATTTTTTTGTGAAATACTTTACAATATAATCGCAACTAAATGTTTCGTGGTTCTCATAAAAATTTAAATATCATCTATAATTACAAGAAGAAAGCTTCTAAAAAATATATTAATATCATTTACAAATCAATTCACCTATACATTTAGGTTTAGGTCGATGGGTGTGTGTGACCCATGAGCCTTGATTCAATAGTTCGGGTTGTTTGAGTGATTTGTGTTGCATATGCTAGACTCATCATCTATCCCAAAACTCATATAACTTTTACAATTTAGATCTTAATCCAACACATAACCTAAATAACCCAAATCAAATGATCCATTTCCAATGATTTAGGTAAATTATTTAAATTAACCCGAATAACACCTAGCCTTACACTCAAGCATGCTAACTAGATTTATGACTAGGAGAATCATGTCCAAAAAAGTTAGTTCCCTTGAAACAAATGACTTCTCTCATTGTGAAAACACCTTCTACGTTGCTTTGTTACAATACCATCAATGCCCTTTACTTTCTTGAGAAGATTATTCGCATTCTGACCATTTATTTTCTTGAGAAGATTATTCCTTTCAATACCACATTTACTTTCTTTAGATGATTATTCCTCTTTTTATCCATTTCAATACCATCTTTCAGTTTCGAGATAAGCTAAAAAAATAACATTTATACAAAACTTAAATGTACTAATAACAAATGACTTGGGCCTCTGTTTGTTATAAACCAAGTCTCTCATTGTCTTCTTTCAATGATTTATCATTTAAAATAAAAAAAAAAAAGAACAGGAGGCCTCATATGAAAAAAAAAAAATCCACTCCAGTAGAACTTCTCTATAAGACATACTTAACTACAAATACATAACTTAAAATCTCATAAAACTACTTTCCTTCAAAGAAGTTGATCAAACCTATCAGAACATGGTGGAATATGGTCTACTTACTAATTCTCTCATTTAATATCTTTGTAACCAAGCACTATGTTGTTTCTAAGGTTTGGGGTTGGTGCTGGTGGGGATGGGAGAGAGGAGGGAGAGGAGGCACCTTGTCTTCTTTTTCAACATCTTTCTGCTGCAAGGGGGGGTGGGGATTGTAGTAGTAGTAGTGAAGTGCTGTGTTGTTTCATTTACCAATATGATGATCTTCTTGTGAAAAATAACACTTATATGACAAAAGATGGTAATTGTTCTAACTTCCTACTCATTAGCAAGAAATAACCAACAAGGGTGTGAAAACCTAAAATGCTCAAGATTTCCCCACTTTTAACACACTTGCAAGCGTACTATTTCATCTCTTGAAAATTACATTGTTATTTAAATAAAGAATTGATTTATCTTTTGTGCATGAGTTACTTAGTATGATTAAGGTGATGTACTTAATTAGCTAAATCAAATCAACCTGATGTGTTGATTTAGATATCTAAACGATTTAGAGAATTTGATACAACATCAAGAAACCATCAAAAAAGAATTCGATCAATTGTTTTCAATCTAAATTTGGATGCCAACCCACTCTAAGGACCGACACCTAATTGATTCTCTAATAGGGATTTCGAACTGCTAATGAAATAGGACATAAGTAGATATCCACCTCCAAGGCTATCATGCAAAGAGCATATTCTTAGACTTGAGACAAATATGTATCTCTATTCATGAGCAAATGTATTTTGTAAACCGATAGTAGATGCACCTACCACTATGTAGATATTGGGAAGTTGGTACATATAGGTAAGAAGATGAGACACATGATCTCTTGAAAGAATCACACAAATTTATTTGATAGGTGTATGAAGCAAATTGAAGGAATTTGGAGGAATGAGCTCATTGTAAGTATGTTGGGATAGATCAATTCCAAAAGTAGTTGCAAGGTACTTATTAGACTTGAGCATGAAATAGAATAAGACAATCCTTTTAGAAATGAATTGATTTTTGCTCTTGTCCTAATGATATGAAGAGATATAAATAATATAACCAATGATAAGAATGGCAATTATTTAATAGGATTAGACCTCAGGATTATATTTATCCGTGGGCATTTAAAATACCTGCAGGAGGCACGGTGTAATCACAAATCTTAAACGCTTCCTTATTTGCGTCATGAAACCAACAGTGATTTCGATAGATTCCTACTTGTAGAGAAATTAAATATTATTTAAAGAGGTAAATAATATTCAGATATGGCATTTAATTAAGCTAAAAGGGTTTAGTCTTAATCCAAAAGGATCTGGATGGTAATTAAAAATAATTTGGGTACTAAAATCCAATTGGTTAATTTAATAGCAGGGCCAACAAGCAAATAATTAGGTAGGATTATTCCCAATTGTTGGGCTTGATCGCGATACCGACTGTATTTGGTTTAAATTTAATTTTCTATAAATATCTCTCAAAGGCAAGGCCAAAATCATAATCAATCATTAAATACAAAAGCAACTCTTCTCTACCATGAACTTCTTAATTCTTCTCTTCCTCAACATCCAAGGGTTCTATCAGAAGTCCAGTCCAAACTCTAGATGCCCAGAGGGCTTGTTGGATGTCCAATTTTCACAAACATGGAGTCTTGTGACTCCTGCTCACGCAACTTTTGGAGGGAGAAGGCAGCTGTCATCTTCAAAGGAGTTTGTGACGTACATGAATTAGGTGTTCTCGATGTGTGGGGCCTCATCAACTTGTTGAGAAAAAGGTTCTCAGGCCACACCAGAACTTATTGTATGAGGTATAACACGTGGAGTGCTTTGCCACACAATCCACGAAGGTAAAATCTTGTATCTAATGGAATCCTGGAATAGGAAAAAGATAGTCCTTCCCACATGGTTCCAATTTAGATTGTTTAATTCTTGATTGTTAAATTTTGTACATCAAATCGTTTCTCGAATCAAAGTTTTAAACAATTGATCGTTAAGCTTCCTCAATGCCCTGAATGATTCATTTATCCAACACCCACATCCATTAATACACCAATTTCTTTCCTCTTCATGAGAAAAATGAACAAATTAGGAACTTACAGTCAAATTCTACCATCCAAAATGTCTCGTGAAGGAGCCACAACACATTAAGGGAACAGAAAAGCAATGGAACTCCACGATGGAAGTATTGTTTTAGAAAGTTCTTCGAGATCTACATGTCATGTACATATGACGTGCAAAAATGGGTCTTCCAAAATACTCCCTTCCAATGGATGGGCACATGCACAATTCCACATAGGGATACTGCTTGCCTTGTTAGAATTCATATTTGCAAGCCCTATTTTAACAAAGCAAAACCTTAGAAAAAAGCTTCCAAATATTTATTAGACAAACTTCACCTATATCACCTTAGGCATCAGTGTGCAAAAACCACCAACCCTTGCACAAACTTCATCCGACAAGTCTCTCGATTTTAACGATCTACGCCTTTCACCAATTAAAAAGGCCATCTCCCAACAAGCATTCACAGACAAACCGACCTATACTGCTACCCACCGCATAAAATGTTATATGCACATAAATAATATGAAAAAATATAATTAATTCGTGCTCTGTGTAAAATAATACACGTGCCTTGCCTTAAAGAAATATAACTATAAACAAAAACTTTCACAACAAATGAGCAAAGCCTACAATATACAAATAGCAAATTACCTACACAAAGAATTAACACATAACTCATTACGAACAAACGGGTCATAAATATCCAGAAACATAACCCAACTAATGATAGGGTAACTATATTAGGGTGGAGGGAAATGAAAACCAAATAACTGATTCATAACGATTGATAGTTCTTGATAATAATTCATCCTGTAATGAATACCGCCAAAAAAGAGAAGAAATAAATACCTCTCAACTAATAATTCAGACTCCAGAATTTGAAACAACAAATAGAAAATATGCACCTTTCATTAATAAAAACGTCCAAATCACAGACAACTCCCACCTCCCACAAACAAACAAAAGGTTTGAAATGCCCTTTAACCAATAATAACATGCATGTAGACATTAAAATCCATAACCCGTTAACTTTGTAACTTCTATATTACGTAAACCTATCCCAGAGGGGACATGCACGTAATGAAAAAAATTCAATTAAGGCACAACCAGGCAGGTAATGTTCTATTCATAGCAAATATTCACATTAGCAAAGTGCCACTACAACAGTTTATACCTACATGGACGGTCAAAATCCGTCAGTGTAAGTCCAAAATACCGTCGCTATAGCCCAAGAGGCCTATTCCGACGGTCAGCTTAGGCATCTCGTTAAGAGGTACCGCTATAGGCTATACTAACGGTTCAATGTTAGACCTGATTCTATAGCAACGGTCAACTCTCCAAAGGCTGTTCAGTTTTGCTTTTATGCAGCAATGACGATTTTATCCGTTGGTGTAGATTAAGACTGCCAATTCTAATGGTATAAACGTCAGCACTACCGTTGCTATAGGTAAGAACTCCATCTTTATATTAGTATTTGATAACAGCAAGAAATGTTAGTACCGTCACTATAGAGAGATGAAGTTTTGATAAGTCCATACAACATTTTTTTCCGTTAGTGATTATTTCTATAGTTTCTTAATATGCTAATGTACAAATGACATATAATTATTTATAATTCTATTGTCTTTAAATAACATCCACTTTTTATGTGTTTAAAGTGAACAAATTCAAGAAGCATAAATATTAAGAAATAGATGCTCCAACTTAAAATCAAAAAAGGATGCATTAGTCGGAAATCGAATCCGGGTCTGTACCGTGAAAGGGTACCATTCAACCACTAAACCACTGGTACTATTCATATTTCATTAACCTAAAATAACACAAACTGAGAGTGATCAGAAGATAAATAATTCCGAAGTCATACCTAATAATTGTAAAATATTTACGAACAACAAATATTACATGACTTAAAATCATGACCAGGATATGTGCAAAGATAAAATGTGATAAATCATGAACAACAAATAAAGTAAAACTTAAAATATTATATGACTCCTCACCTCTGGACCAGAAGACCCTATCATTTCAAAGGTTTCCAGGTTCCACAGCTTCACTATTTTATCAACTGAACTTATAAAGTATACAACTGAGAGTATTGCAAACTCATTTTGCAGCAAGTGGAACCTGAGAAGCACACGAAGACAAAGCAAAATTTCCAAATACAGTAAGCACAAATGGACATAATAGTAAGATCAAGATAGTTCTTCATGAAATGAGAATCTTTCTTCAAGTTAACAATTTGAGAAGAGATGATCTTCATATGATTGATGATACACCATTCCTTCATATGCAACCCATGTTGGACCATGCACACTACTATAATCACCCCCATCCAACTTCTCTCCTTGCATTAGATTGAGTGTTGACTTGGGGGCGAGAACAACGTTGCTCTACTAAATTGTGGCAACACCATCTTTTGAAAATGTAAACTCAAGCTGTGTATGTTAGACTGAAAGTGGCCTACCTTTTGTGTACTGGACACTAGCAGGAGCTTTGTGCACTATAGGTTGTTGCTATTTTCCTACCAAAATGAACTCGACTAATTTTGGCTAGTGTTAATTGAAATTTCAGCTCCCTAAGAGCCACTTCATGCTAAATATCTTCCATTACCTCCAAAGAATTTACTCATTAGTCATATACTATTCTGTTTCTCGCTGGTTCTTGCGATCCATTTTTCTCTCTGCTGCATTATTCATCATTTTAAGAGTCCTTCAGAAGTTTAATTAAAAAGCATGAGATCTAATATAGTTCAGGCTCTTTTCTTCAAATATAGATCCACATTTGGGGTTTCTTGCTTGGAATAGACATGGAAGGTATGGATTTGTACTTTTTGTATCCAATGCTGCCTCCTTCAGTTGGAATGTTGGTTCTAAGGGATCCCCTTTCAATACAGAAGATCTGTACTCATTTGATTTTCCCAGGTTAGATATGTTGGTTTTTGATGTAATTATATAGGACTTGAAGTGAGAATCGCATTCTGAGGGTTGGCTATTTTATGCTTTAATATAAGGCCTTGAAATATGAGAATCAGTTTCGGTGATTGGTTATATTACAGGCATTCAAGTGTTATAATCACTTCGAAATTATTTTTTTTTGAAAAGGACACATGGAAATCAATATAGAATCTGATGTTCTCTTCTATTTTTCTAATGGAGATGAGTATTCTGCATTTCTATGTATATTTACTCAGATGTGAGTGCATCAAAAGACTGCATGTTTGTTGCACGGCATTTTTTTTTGCACGGCATTTTTTTTTTTGCATGGAAAAGCTTGTGAACTATCAAAGAGATTACATCCATGCTCTCAACAGTTGGCTGAGGCTGAACCTCATCCCCATCGAGAGCAGCCTGAAGGAGAAAGTCTCCTCACCTCCCAGAGTACATCAACCCCCTATTCAGGGACTTCTACATGCCTGGAACGACCAGCTTGAGAAGCTTTAGGATGGGTTCGCAAAGAGTTGTATAAAAAGTTTCTCTGCAGTTGTCAACACGATCATGTTGAATCAACAAGAGGAGTTGAAACAAAGGGAAAAATGTGAGGAGCTCAAGAAGGAATATTTCAGGAAAGAAAGGGAATTCAGTGACTAGTATCACAAGTATTCCACTCGCAAGATGGGATCTAAGGATGGTGATCAGGATCCAGGTGAAAGTTCTAATGCAAAGGATCCCCTTGCCAAGAAGTAATTTGCAGTGAAGGCTCTGAAGAAGAGGGTGGAGGAAGAAGAGGAGGTCAGTGGAAAGCTTTGTAAGCAAGTGAGGGAGAAGTCAGTAAACAGTCTTAAGATGCATTTGCCCGAACTGTTCTGTGCTATGTCAGACTTTTCTCTTGCATGCTCGGATATGTACAAGAACCTGCGAGCCATCACTCAGGCACAAAGTCATGCAGTCTAATTTGGTAGATTTGTTGTGTTGTAAATTGTTGTTGCCCCCTTACTGCAGGCTCTAACTTATGGTTTAGCACTGCTTGTATCTAATTACCGATTTCCCTTAGAATTAGCAAGTTTCGAAACAAAATCAGGAACTTCTAATTTTCTAGAATATCGATTTCTGATAGCAGGGAGCAGATCCTTGGCTGCAATCCTACCATGGTTTCTATCAGAAACCCTTGTATGAACTCAAGCATCTTTGATTGCTTCCCCAAATGAAATGGCTGACCTTCGGACCCCGAACACTGCAGTAATAATGCAATGTGCCCTAATTGACGTCGCTGAGGTTCGAGTGAGATGATCGACGGAGATGCGACAAGAGAAGGAGAGAGGCGATGACAACTCTGGCCTGATTGACGTCGCTGAGCTTTGAGAGTTCGGTGAACGATCTTTATAGAGAGATCGGGGAGGACGCTTGGGGCGACCACGAGGCACCTCACCCCCCTCTCCAGAAATAGTTCCTCGGGGATGGTAAAAGCACCACGCCTCCCTGCATCTTGAGCCCCAGCCTCGACAGCTCCCTATCCTGTCACCCGCAGCAGCCTTAACCGCCTCATCATCCTTGCGAACACCCACCGATACGCTTCCTTGGGGAGGAGGAAGTGGGAAATGCCGTGTTGTCGACTGTGCCGCCAGCATCGACAGAGAAGACATCGAGATCGACGGTGAAATAGGTATCGTAGATCTCGACGTTGATGACGGAGAGGCAGTGAAGACGGGGAGAAGGACACATGGACGTGTGTTTGCGGCTCGAACAAAGAGATTGGGGAGGGGAGGGAAGGAGGGAGGAGTTTAATTTATTTGCGTAGGAGGGTGGCGGAGGTGGGGAGTGGGAGAGTCCCGGTGTTTAGTGTTGGTTACCTTAGGATTACCATCCTCGGATTAAAAAATTAAAAAAAAATGCAATTATTACTCTAGGATTACTAAAATTTATATCGAATTATAACGATACCTAATTAGTGTTGTTATAAATTTACTATCGTTGTAAGTAATATTTTTTATAGTGTGTTAAATTTATTGTCCTTTAATTCAATAAAATAAATACCAGTACTATCACACATATTATTTAATAAATAAAAGAAATAGCATCAAATCCTTCTCCCCAAGAAGTCTCACAAACAACCAACAACACTCACTACAACATCAAAACCACATACCTCATAAGAAGCAACAATTAAAACTACTAACTTACCCAAAACTTGCAAATAAGGTGTGCTACCCAGCATATTAGCCACTACAAACTAAATTGCTAAACCATTAAAACTTGGGTTCAACAACTTTTCTTTCGGTGGATAACATGAAACATAAAGGGTTGATGCCTTTCCCATACACCCACCACCGCTTGATCAACATCCCTCCAACTGTCACACCTCGATAATCTTTTAGACGGATCGGGAATGGATCACCAAGTGTCTAGGTGCTAGGGTCTCAGCTGTTAGGTATTTTGTGTTATAATTTGCAGTCCTATCATCTAGGTACTCCTTAAGGAAGTCAATTTTTAATTAAATCGTAGGATCAAAGCCTACCAAAAATCTGGCAAAGTTTTCCATGTTTATTCGATATTTCCCAAAATTTGTACTTACAACCTGTACCTGTGCATACATACCACAAAATTAAAATAGGTGGATACACCCCACATTCAACACCAAGGAGCAACATAAAAGCGATAAAAACAGGCGGGCACAGCCTACATCCAAAAAGTGATAAAAACATGGGAAACAATGAGAAAACAAAGCCCAGTTACCACTAGTACATCATCACAAGCATCCACATAATCATACCATTTATCAACTATCAACTTACAAGCATAAAGTCCACAGATAAATACACATCCCATAAACAATAAAAATTAACTTGCTACAATCTAACAAAGGGCACAAACAAAAAGATTTACATTATATACCAATAATATACCTAAGAAGAGACAAAAGTAAGTGCTCGCTTGTCTACCCAGGTCCTCTTGGGCTCAAATCATATGTGAAGAGTTTTTCACCACGGCAACAGATACTTGAACTTGGGTCACAAAAGCAAGGAGGAGCATGTGGCTTAGTAGGGATAGAATACATGTAACAATCGAAACAAATAACAGTGGTGTGTGAATTTCTGCCCTATAAGCCAATCACAAGCCATTTCCCCTTATACTTAAGCCTTGGTAACGTAACAAGTTAACCACAAGTCTTTTCTCATTTCCCATAATTAACCCAAGTTTCATTAACACTATAAACTAGCTATGAGCCTTTTCCCCCGTTTACCAAGATTTATCCACATGATTATTTAGCTTATCTACCACATGGCTTATTCTCTCTCTCGCCTCAGAAGTCAGATTCTGGAAAATCATCCCTCTCTACTAAAGGAGATTGAGACGTATCATTCCCTTGGATCCCAGCCTGATCGTCTCTCCCTTGCCAAGGGAGGGGCTAGTAGAGCTAATGATCCTCATGAAAGGAGTACCCATTCTCGACGTATCGAGAACATTGCTAACCATGGTTAGAAGAGTCAAGCTTCTTGGAAGCTACCCAGGCCAATGCCTTGTGACAGCGAAGAGCAAGCTCAATTTGTGCCACACAAGGTCCAGTCACAAATCATTCCAGATTAGAAGTCTCTGGGTTGGTCAGAATTGTAGGATCACACCAATGCTCCTACTAGGAGCATGGTCTCCAAGTGTACCCTTTCAATTCGTCGACAGATGAGATCTCAACCAAACCCCATGGTACCCCAGCGTCTTCCGCTAACGTAGGTGCCTAACGAGCCTCTAACTACAAGTACCAAGTACCCAGGTGTCTTCTGGTACGCATGTAAGTGCCTACTCAGCCTAGAGCTACAAGTAACTCCGCATCGAGTCAGATTTGGATACTTCGAACTACCTTAACTCAACGACAACCCATACCTCATCACCATACCTAGGAACCATCTATGCTCTGGGGTAGATCTTTGGCAGCCTCTAGCCACTACACATTCTCCAGCCTCTAACCCAAACAATGAACCTGTGGTTTAGAAAGTCAGTGGGTGCAACCCTACAAGCTCACTTAGTCGACCTACTCACCTTTTAATCCATTTTTTATCCTATACTAAGAGTGAAAACTCTAGAGACTTAGTGAATCATCTAAGGTCTAACCTCAGACCTTAGGACCCAAGATTCATTTTTGACCCATGATAGAGCTACCAAGATTCAATATTTCTGGTTTCACTTTGGGTTTAGCCGATTTCTCTTTGGCTTTCAATCCCTTTGTTTAGGGATTTCCATACACAGCATACTTGGCTATCATTCACAGGATTGGCATCTTCATTTTCATGTTCTTAGTCCTCTTAATAAGTTGGACCCTCTTCGTCTTTTTTTTCCCATTTCCCTTTATAGTCTAGGGCAAGATTTAATTATCTCATCATAATTCCCAAGGCACCAATATCAATACTAGGATTCAGTACCGGTCCTAGGTGCTTGATAAATGCCAGTTTATCATCATCATTAGCATCCATTAACATCTAATTCCTAAGATTTTGTCAACTGCATTGTATTATATCATTGCATTTAGCATGCATGTGCATTTAGGGTTTAGAGCATACATTAGCATTCATTTCACATTATCTCATGTAGTTTCCATTTGATTGCAAGGGATGAATGCATTGGAAATCAGAGAAACCCTGGCAGTATGGAAGGCACATGGAACATTTGTGAAGACAGAAGCTCCAATAGTTAGACGCCAGCTCAACTCAGCTGGATCCAACTCCTACCCTACTCCCTTTCCACCTTCATGGCCATCCACCTACATTAAAACCACCAACCATTGGTGCCTAAAATACACTCCTTGGCACCCTTTCACATGGTACCAAGGAAGCTTCCTAACCACCATCCAAACCACTCTCCTTAGCACCCTTTCACATGGTGCCAAGGAAGCTTCCTAACCACCATCCATACTAGCCTATAAAAAGACCCCCCATCCTACCATTCAAACCATCCTTGGTAAGCAACAATTCTTTCTATCAAACACCTATACCCACTATACACCCCACGGCCAAGAAAAGAGAAAGAGAGAAGAAGATTAAGCGAGCAACCTACTCGCTCCCTTGGTTCCTTCTTTCTCTTCTTTCTCCTTCCTTGTGCCACGTCAAAGAGCAAGCTCTTCACTAAGGAGGAGGGCCAAGTAGGAGGAAAGAAGGGTGGAGGATGTCCACTCTTAAGAGGAGAAACTCAAGGAGCTAGAAGGAAGTCTTCTTCAAGTCTGGGAGCCACCATTCTTGGAACGAAGGCTGCCTCAGCTACTCGGGAGAATTTTCCGTCTTTTATTTTGTTGCATTTTAATTCCTTTTAAGCATTCATCTACCTAAGGATTAACTAAGTGGAACCTCTACTTTGTTGAGCTCCCTGGGTACTTTGTAAACATTTCTTCTTAATAACAAAGTGAATTTCTTCATTCTTGAATTTGCAAGTTCAAGTAGCAACTTTATTTATTTTAGTGCATCACATCTCTCTTTTAATTACCCTAGGCTCACTTGCCTAGAGTGAGCTTAGAAGAGAAGACTTCTCTTTTTACTTAGGTTCTAGTTGTTAGGCAAGTTTTTTTAATGTAGTTCTATCTTCGCATTCGTATCTCGCTTATTTCCCAACATAAAAATTTACAAAAATCAAAATACAAAAACAGAAGTGTTGATTTGAGAGATGAGAGAGAGAATCACTTATTTGACTAACAAATTGGCCTCCTTGGATAGCCCTAGATACCACCACTATCTAGGAATATAAATTTAAAAGCTGATCGATTTTACACGTCTCAACAACAAAAACTCGCTTTTAACAAATCACATATTTTCCGTATCACGTTTTGGCGTCGTTGCTGGGAGGCACGGCTTAGTCACATTATTAACCTCTCTCTTGCTTTATTAGGTCTTCATGAAATTTTGTTTGTTTTGATTCAAGGTGCGAATCAAGAGCGAGAGCAGGATTCAGATTCACTTGGAGTGGGAAACATCAAGTAAACGTGCCTTCTCGTGTACTTCAGGTTAATACCTCCGGCCATCTCTTGTATAATCATCAAAATCTCTTAAAAAAATCTTTAAATTTTTAAAAAATTCAAAAACAAGAAAAATTAAGGGTGGTGGAACCCTAAAACTCTTTGTGTTGCTTCATTTTTCCATCACCTTTACCTTATTGATGTCTAATTTTTGAAAATCTAGATTTCTATCTTGACTTTCAAAAATCAAGTTCGAGCACTTAGAAGCTTACTTAATTCGCCAAATTTCACCCAAGGAAGTCCCTTTGAGTTAGAAACCTTTAGTCCAATTTTCAATAAATTTTTTTTAATAGAAAAAATTAAAAAATTCACTGACTGAACAAGGGTCAAACATTATTTTCTTACTATTTTCTTGTTGTCCGTGTATTTTATAAATTTTTCTACTCATCAGCTTTGGATAAACTTTATATTGCTGAAATCCTTGAGAAATTATCTACATCATATAAAATTCTCAAAAGTTTTTGAGATCATTTGAGGTTTCTGCAGAATCAATTCCCCAAGTCTATCAATTCTGACTCTTAACACCAGTAAGAATAAAAATTCCAAGAAAATATTACATAATTTCATAAAATCTCAAAAAAATTATTTTTGGATTCCTTGTTTGATTTTCTATCAGGTAGTGGTATTGTTTGTCTTTCTTGGACCACCACCTAAAAGGATTTCATAAAAAAAGATTCATTTAGAAGTTGCATAACAAGGATTTTCAATTCTAGGGTTTTGATTTTATTCTCTTAGTCACACATACACTCAAAGGAATTTATTCTCACCAAGTTACAACTTGATTGTCTTATTGTGTGATCACCTTCAAACTTGTTTGAACATTTAAAACGAGAAAATCTTAAAATCTACAAAAATTTTATCAAAACCCTAAAATCTTTTCACAAAAATCCTTATTTGCAAACCTCTTGTTTTGGCTTGGGCTTAACTTCCCACCCAATTTTCGTACACACAAAAATTGAAATAATCAGGCATTAATTTAACCTCCTAGACCTAATTAAAATCTATAGCAATTTGACTCCTAAGGTTTCATCAAACTTAGACTTGCTACCTAGGTCTTAAGATTTCCTTAGTTGGATTCAATTCCTTCATCTATATCTGGTGCTAAATTGAGGGGTTGTGTCAAACGACCAGGCGTGGGTTTATACAAGCTCCCAGTGATTTTCCTAGCACATGCTTGAGCCCAACCCTCCCCTTATTCAGTCTAGCCAAATTTGTTGAGGGAACGGTTATCAGCTACTGATTTCTTATTTCTTAGGTAGACCACGTCTTAGGTAATTCTTAGGGAGTCACCCTTAAGTTAGATCTAGAATTTTTCTTACTTGGTTGCACACTTATTCTTCTCACCTTTCCTTCCTCTCCTCCTCATTCTTCCATTACATGCACGGGCGGCCGTCCCAAAATCCACACTTGGAGGGACCTCTTGATTCTGCCCCCCGCACAAAAAGATTTTCTTCCTCTCATTTTCATTCTTCAAAAATGGAAAATCCCCAAAATAGGTCCTACGCCACTTCCACCTCTCACCAACAAAACACCTCTAATCCCACCTCTAAACCTGTTTCTAACCCTTCTACCAAAAATGCACAATCTAACCCCCTTTTTGACTTACCCATCCCCAACCTGCCCATCCTAAAACTACTTGAGATGCCACAAGGACAAAATCAAGGCCCCTCGCCCAATCCCCTATACATGATGGTTGAGCAACTGGCTTAACTATGAGCAAACCAACAACAATTGGTTAGGACTGTAATGAACCTAGCCAACCAAGGGCAAACCCTACCACCCTGTCAACAGCCTGTCGTTCCTCTTAAAGATTTTTACGATCCTTCCAATTATGAGGATAGACCAGGGGTGGTCATACCAGAAGGGGACTTTGAGATTAATCTTGTCATTCTGAACTTAATCAAGCATTTCCATGGCCTTCCTTAGGAAGACCCGTTTAGCCACTTGAGGAACTTACTCTCCTCGAACAGACGACCCGTTCTCGCAATGTGCAAGAGGATTTATGGCTGATGCGGTTATTCCCGTTTTCTCTAAAGGACAAGGTGGCATACTAGTTCAAAACCATTAGCAAACCCATTACCACTTGGCCTCAGCTTACAACCGCTTTCCTAAAGAAATTCTTCCCCATTGGTCGTACAATTTCCCTACAACAATCTATTATGACCTTCCTACAAAAACCTGGCGAGACCTTAGATGATCTTGGGAGCAATTCCAAGATCTTTTAAGAAGTTGCTCGCACCACGAGGTTCCACTATGGTGGCTCATGTAGATCTTTTACCATGAATTAGAAGATCAACTTCGACGTTTCGTCGACGCTTCGTGTGGCGGCAACTTCCTAAATAAAGATGCTGAGAGTGCCTATGATCTCTTTGAAGAAATGAGTGAAAACTCATTTAACCATGAGTCTATGAACACCTTTGGCAGAACTACCAACTCACAATTAAGTGTTCATAAGATAGGCACTCAATCAATCCCCACTACCCAAGTCAATCTTCAAATGATTTCCCACAAACTCAACCAAATGCAATTAAATCAGAAGAAAATCAAGGAAAGACTTACTACACCCACCCAAGTTCCACATCTGACCCTGCCTAAAATTCTAAAGAGAGAGAACTTGCATAATCTCAATACTGTCCCTGCTGAGTATAATCAATTTTCTGAGGCTTTATATGGTTCTCCAGGGACTTGCAGTTATCTAAATCCTAACCCCATTGAGAATATTTTCACCCTCCAAGAGCAATTTAGAACTCCCTCCAACTCTAATTAGAGGAATTAGAAGACTCACTCCTGGTCCAATCAAGTGCCCTCTGAGAAACAAAACCAATTTGGAGGGTATGGGCAAAACCAGACTTTCTATCAACCTGGGCCATCACAAGAAGACATCAATGCTCAAGTTATGAAAACCCTACAGGGGATGAAAAATCAAATGTTGGAGGTAACCCATATTGTTACAAATCACCATAATAAGATTAGGGGTACTCCGACCCAGAGACCTATAGGACATCTGCCTTCCCAGCCCATACCCAGCCCTATCAATCAGAGGAACCACCACAAGGGTGGGCACTCAAATCAGAACCATACTAATCAGCCTCCAATCTACCTAGCATCACAGCATTCACTAGGTTTCCCACAACATCAAGCCCCCCAACCCCCTCCCAAGAACAACCAAACTGCCAATGCAGTTACTTTGAGGAATGGGAAAACAATCACCAATCTTGGGTCTTCACACCAACTTGATGAAACCCACACCACCCCATTGCAAGTCCCCTCTCCTAACACCATCACTCAAGGAGAAAAAGAAATTGATTATCATGACACGACTCTTGTCCCTTTTCCCCAAGCTATCCATTCCACCACCAATAGAAGAAAAAAATATGAGCCCACAAATGAGGAACTCATGGAATTATTTGGACAAGTTCAGATCAACATCCCTCTCCTAGATGTAATCAAATATATCCCTGCCTATGCTAAGTTTTTGAAGGATATCTGTACTCCAAAAAGGCAAAATAAAAACCCAGGAAGAGTGCATCTTTCAAAGACAGTAAGCTCTGTCATATAGAGTAAGCTGCTTCCTAAGATGAAAGACTCGGACACGCCTTTGATTTCTATGATTGTTGATGATACTACATTTAACCGCACCCTTCTCGATCTCGATGCCTCAATCAATATCATCCCCACAGTTCTGTTAGAGGAATTTAAGATCGGTGATCTCAAGCCTATAAAGGTTACCTTACAATTAGCTGACCAATCTGTGATCAAACCTCAAGGGATTATCGAGGATGTCCTTGTCAAGGTTCAGAATTGTGTCTTCCCCGTAGATTTTCTGGTCCTTGACATTGAGGTACCCAAATCTCTAATCAATGCCCCTATCATTCTTAGACGACCCTTTTTGGCCACTGCGAAAGCAAATATAAATTGTCATACGGGTAAAATGGATATCACTTGTGCAGGCCAAACAATTACTCAAGATATTTTCAAATCCTCGAGGAAATTCCATGATGATGATAACTTCTTCAGGACTTAGATATTGAAACATCTAATTTGATGGAGGAAACAATGCTAATAGATTCTCTTCTCAACCATAATTTTTCGAGGATTCTGACTCTGAATTGGTGGTCGGCGACATCAAAGACTTGGAGCCATGTATTCACTCAAAATCTCTTCCTGACAATTCACCAGACCCGCCTACTCTAATTTCACTTCACCTACCCACTCTAACTTCGTTTCAACCTCCCACCCTAACTTCACTATTTAGTCCAGGCGAGATCAATGTTAAAATTAATGCGTCGTAGTATAGTTGAAATCGCTCGAAAACAAATGAATTTTATTACTCAAAATTGTAAATCCGAGGTCGAACACAAGGAGAAAATTGGGGTCTAAAAATCAAGAGCACAACTTTCAAATTTGATATAATATGCAATGAAAAATCAGAGTTATAATGCAAGAAATGTAAATAGAGCCACAAAATATCAATGTATATAAAGAGCAAAAAAATGGACGTCTGATTTTGTGAATCAGACGTCTTAAATGTATAGATGCTACAGTGCTTCAATTGCTCTTCTTTGCCTTCTGTCTGATCTCTGTCTCTGATCTCCTTCTTCTTCTTTCTTTTCTTTCTTCTATTCTCTGTCTCTGACGGCCTTCTTTCTTCTTGGCTTCTTCTTCTTCCTTCTTTAGCTGCTCTGGCCCTTGTCTTCTTCTTTCTTCTCTGATTTCTTCTTTCCTTCTCTTCTGCCTTCAGCTCTTCTTCAGCTTCTTCCTCTTCAGCTTTTCCTTCTCCTTCCTTAGCTTCTCCAGCTACCACCCTTTCCTTGGCTTCCTCTTCTTCTCCTAAGAGCAAAACCTACCCCTACCCTCCCTCGCGATCTCTCTTCTTCCTGCTCTCTTAGGCTCGCTCTCCCAGAGCCTTCTCGGGTTATTGGGTCAGGACCAGGCCCACCGGCATGCGTGGTGGGTGAGGAGTGCAGGCTAGTCGGGTATACGGGTCAGGGCCAGGTCCGCAAGCAGTGGGGTCACGGACGAGGCAGTGAGGGTGAGTGGGACCTCACCCCGTGGTTAGGAGGCGATAAGCCCCAGTCACTTTTGCACTTTATGTCACTGCGTCCACTCCTCCACTTCCGAGGTGGGACTATGTTGTCCCACCTTCTTCACGAGTGCCCACAACAGACCTCCTCTAATTGCAGCAGCTGCGTAGGGCATTCGTGCCAATTGCTGGGCTGAAGATGTGTGTGAAAGGAATCCACACGACCTGGGACTTATTGCCTGGAGCGAGGAGTCCTGGATGAAGCTCCCAAGCAAGCTTCTTGCTTCGTCAATGGCGGTGAAGACCTCAAACCCTGTCAGCAAGAAAACGGCCTTACAGCCTTGTCAGAAAACGCAAGGAGCTTCGCCTGAACACGGTGAAGGTGGTGCGGTGGTCGTCATGGGATGGCGTGGCCGGAGCTTGGGTGCCTAGGTCACCCTGTGGATGCGAAAGTGGGTGTGTTCGGGGGAACTGCTGGGGGCTTGGAGCGGTGAGTGGAGTGAGGGTTTAGGGTCAATGAGTTGTGGCGGTGCTCTTGAGGTAGTTGGCGAGGTGGATGGGGGCGTGGAGCGACGGGAACACCTCGCCGAAGATCTAGTCAGAGGTGGAGAAGGTGGTGGTGGTTTGCGAGCGTCGAGGCGTGTTTGCAGGAATAAATGATAAAAAAATGATGAGAAGAGAGAGAGGACTTAACTGACTGTGGGTAGACGAAGGGGGATGCAGAGGAGGCGATCGGCTCGTACTGCCATCGCTGGAGACGAAGTACCCAGTGGGAGGAGGATGGCGATGACGAGGGGGTTGCAGGGACGTCAACTGGTGCGGCACGACGCGGACAAAGAGGATAAAGGGAACCCTGCCACTGGTATTATGGCAGAGCGATGAGAGAGAGAGGGAAGGGTCGCCGGAGCTTGCTGGGTTGTTGACCGGAGGGGGAAGAGAAGAATTAGGGGGTATCTCAGGCCAATTTCAAGCTTAGAGCTGCAGGTTGATCTTGGCAAGCTTTTATAGGCCCTGGCAGAAGGTCTTGTGCTTGGAAGCCAAGCTTCCAAGCATGGCATCCTCGCCGGAGTTGGAAGGTCAAAGGTGACCCAAATCTCTCATGCATTCGCATGAGAGATTGGGTGCCAAATCAAGCCTCTGGCTATGATCAAACTGGAGGAGATTTCTCAGGGAATTTCCCTTTCAAATTTGAAGGGATTCTCTGAGGAATCAGGGAATTCTTTCCCTCGACACCTCACCAGAGTAGGATTCCCTCCGCTGTAATGGCAGAGGGACCTAATTGCAAAGAACGACGAGGAAGTTAGGGGGTTTCTGCAAAAGTTTTCAAAAGTTATGGGTAGAAATGTAATTGGGCTACACCTATTTGCAAAGTAGGTCAAGGTGAATTTTCCTTAGGTCCAAATTTTGGTACAAACCTAATTTGGACCTAAGGAATCCAATGGTAAAGTTGGATTTTAGGTTTGACCACGTTTGACTGGAAAATTTACACAAAAACCCAATTTAGGGCAAACATTTAACTGGGACCCCAATTTAGGTCAAACTAGGTTATAAGGGTCAAATTGAAGGTTCTAAACCCTAGAGGATATTTTTCTATGAATTTTAGAGGGTTTAGTTGAATTTTATCCTAACCAGAACCTTGTTAAATTAAGAGGGTCTGTTTTAGGGTTACAAGAAGTCATTTAATTCTCATAATTTACATGAACCTTTTTCTGTTTGAACTAACCCACTTTTTATCTTGTTAAGACCATTTGACTTGTGTTTAGCCCATGATAAATCCCGTTGTTGCACTGTAATGGTAAAATTACAGTTTTATCCCTTGTTTCTTACTTTTCTTTCAGAAGGGTTATTCATTGAGTTATGACTCCAGTTGATTATGTAGGAGCTTTTGTTCTCTTTTCTAGGTCAAAATGAGCTAGTTAGGGCTTATGATGGTGTTCCCATCATACCCCTATGCCTATCTTTTGCTAGTCCCTTAGCAAAATTTTAAGGTTTTAACTTCTGTTCTAGACCATGAATTCTTTTGATGTTCACAAATTATGATGAGTGCTTTTTCTTTTCTTTTTGATTAGGTTAGAATGCCGATAGTAGGCCTGGAGGTACTCAAGTACCAACCAAGATTCGGGCCTAACCAGCTCTAGCCTCGATCCTCCGCAAAGGTTTTTAAGGCCCACGGGAACTATCCTAAGGTTCGTTGGACTCCGCGGTTAAAGCATCCGTGCTTGCAACTTATTTTAGCCTCGGTTCAGTTTACAGTGTGTTTTTTTGTAGGAGAGAGATAGAGGATTTTTTTTTTGAAGAGTTTTCTCTTTCTTTTCTTTTTATTTCTAGCTTCGGATTCGCTTCTCAACATGGTTTGTATCGGATTCCTCATCCCCATCATCAATCCTCGAAGGGTCCCTAGCAATCGATGCTTCGTGATAGCACCGCCCATGGCAACCCCTAGAACCCTGGCTTTCAAGATTTCGAGATAATCCCACCCATGGCGTTCTGTAGTTAAATCTAGACCGTGGAAATCGATATTTTGTGATAATGCCACCCATAGCATCTAAACCAGCACAGGGTGCTTACATGCCCCCGGTAAGATATGTAAATATCCTAGGAGACAAGCACCAAGGAGACAATATATTATTACGCATCTTCGAGGGGAATTTCCCGCCTCTTCGCATCGGGAACTCATCCAAATCAACTTGTGTTGATCGGCCACTCCAAATCTAGGTGACTTTTCCAGAACATTTAAACGCTTTTGCGTGATTTTGATAGTTATGCACACTGAACTAGACTGTGTGTGGATTAGGGTACTTAGGTTACCGAGTCCCGCAAACCAAAGGTCAGTTAATGAGGTCGAATACTCCCTAAGCCTTAAACCTAATACTTAAGCTTCGCATTTTCCCCAACCTCTTGAGGACTATCCAGATCTTAGCGAATACTTAAATTTTTAAGCCTAAGAGTCTAGCCCAAGAGGCTTAAGATCAGCGTTCCTACTAATCTCTTTTGTGTCTCATTTAGCACTTTTTCCTTCATTTTTCTCTTTCTTGATATTGTCTAGAACTTCGGTTAATCCCTTAATTTCCTACTAATGACTCTCTTTTTTCTTTTCATTTTGTGCTCCTTTTTGACATTTTTTTCCTCCTCAATTTCTCCTCATGATTTATATGGTCTCCAAATTTTCTCTCCCCCCAGTATTTTTTGTTCTTTTTGAAGATTTTTTCATTTTTTTGGTGTTTTTTGTGATATGTGATTTTTTTGTTGAAACATTTTCTTGTGAGATGAGTTTTTATGGTGTTTTACACTTTCATACCCCCCCATGCCTACGATTTGCAATGTCCCCATTGTAAATTAGGTGGGTTCGAATTCAGCTTAAATCATTCATTAGAATAGGTTTTGGGTGGGCGAACGGGTCGAGGTGACTGTTGTGAACGATTTCTGGACTCAAGTATGGGTACCTGAGGTGGGACCAGCTGTTCTAATAGATGAACCCTAAAGTGCAATATGAATTCAGCATAA
This sequence comes from Thalassia testudinum, assembly GCA_037157565.1. Classification (NCBI taxonomy): domain Eukaryota; kingdom Viridiplantae; phylum Streptophyta; class Magnoliopsida; order Alismatales; family Hydrocharitaceae; genus Thalassia; species Thalassia testudinum. Next base: position 28,784,742 of record JAZHRO010000049.1, read on the forward strand.
GAATGTCAAGAAAGGTTTCGGGTTTTTCAAGAATGACGAGTTGCCTCCCGTTAAGCGCTGAGTTTTACACCATCAGCTGGGCACAATGAGCTCAGCGAGAATGGAGGGTAAAGGATATCTCATCCAAATTTGTATCGGTCAAGTCAATGAACAGTTTGAGTCTCTGACCGTTTACGACGAAAGGTTCGGAATCGTGGCTGAGTGGACTGATCTCAATGGCTCCATTTCCAAAGATTCATCAGACGAGGTAGGGTCCGATCCATTTTGATCGTAATTTTCCTGGGAACAGTTTAAGCTTGGCATCGAAGAGTAAGACCTTTTGACCAGGATCGAAGATCTTTCTAGATATGTGCTTGTCATGAAAGGCCTTAACCGCTCTTTGTAAATTCACGAGTTCTCATACGCGTCATGGCGTAATTCATCGATCTCGCTTATTTGAAGCTTTCTATGAGTTCCTGCCTTAGAAAGATCTAGGTTGCAGTTCCGTACTGCCCAATAGGCTTTGTGCTCCAACTTGATGGGGAGGTGACATGCCTTCTCATACACCAATCTGAAGGGAGACATACCTAATTGAGTTTTGTGGGCGGTCTTATAAGCCCACAAAGCTTCCAGAAGCTGGGATGACCAGTCCTTCCTGTCAGGTCAAACAGTAACCTAGAGGATTTTCTTGATCTCCCGATTTGATAGCTCAGTTAGACCATTAGTTTAGGGGTGGTAAGGAGTAGAGATTCAGTGTGACACCCCGTATTTGATCATCAGTGACCTGAACTGAGCATTAGTGAAACGGGTCCCTCCGTCAGAAATTATAGCACGTGGAATTCCGAACCGTGAAAAGATGTTCTAATGAATGAATTTGATAACTACTTTATGATCATTGGTTCGGGTTGGAATAGCTTCGATCCATTTGGACACGTAGTCAACAGCAAGTAAAATGTATCCGAAGTCGTCCGAAATAAGGAAGGGTCCCATGAAATCAATCCCTCATATGTCGAAGATTTCGCATACCAGAATCTGCTGTAAAGGAATCATATCACGATGGCTCATGTTGCCTAAGGTCTGTGAAGTGCTTGGTTCAACCGGGTTTTATTGTTATAACGTTGTAGTATAGCCAGTTATTACCAACATTTCAAATATATAAATTTTTTACTCGAAAAATAAAAGAGTTCCCGAGGTCGAACTCAGGGAGCAAGTTGTATTCTAGAGATATACATGTTTCTTTTACAAAAAAAAATAAAGAAAGAGAGAGAGGGAAAGAATTTGTTGTCTTCTTTTCTCTTTGTTTTCTCCTCGTGATGTTCTTCTTTCTTTCTTCAGATCTCCTTCTCTTTTTCTTCTTCTGCAGAGGTGATGCTCTTCTTTCTTCCTTTCTTCAGATCTCCTTCTTCTTCTTTTCTTTTTCTGCAGAGGTGATGCTCTTCTTTCTTTCTTCAGATCTCCTTCTTCTTCTTTGTTTTTCTTCTTTCAGTTCTTCCCTTGTTCTTTTGTGTTCTCCTCTGCCTCGCCTTCTTCTGTTGTTCTTCAGATCTTCTTCCGTCTTTCTTCTTTTCCCTTCAGGACGTCGTCTGATTTCCAAATCAGACGACTTAAACTGCCTGTTGCTACAGTCAGCTTCCTTCTTCCGCGGTTCTTCTTCTTCACCTGTGCCTGCACACTTCAGAGTTTTTCGTCAGAGGCAAAACCTACTCTACCCTTCCCCCCCCCCCCCCCGCGTCTCTCTCTCTCTCTGAAACCACTCTTGGGAAAGATCTCCCAGAGCTGCCGGGTAATCGGGTTCGGGTCAGGGCCGGGTCCAGGCCCACCGGCGTGCGTGGTGGGCGAGGAGTGCAGGTCAGTCTTAAGTCGGATCGGGTCGGGTCAGGTCCGCGGGGCGTGAGCGCGGACGAGACCGGGTAACCGGGCGGGTGAAGGGGACCTCACCCCGTGTGCTGAGGCAGTAAGCCTCCAGCACTTTTGCATCTTATATCGCTGCGCCTCTTCAGGCTTTTCCGAGGTGGGACTAAATGTCCCACCTCAATTGCGCGCCCGCAGCAGGGAAATCAGCGGGAGATCGCGGCGTCACGCGAAGCCTTCTGCCTTAGCTGCGAGCCTGGTGTTTTGTCGAAACGCCTCGCAAGGCCTGGGAGTTGAATCTGGGCGTGGCGCTGAGCGTGGCGCGCCTGTGGCTGCAGGCGGAAGCAGCTCCTTCTGCACGGCAATGGCGGCGGAGGTCGGGTGGCCTGTTCACAAGAAAATGGCCTCTCGGCCTAATCAGAAAGTGCCAGGAGCTTCGCCAGGGTGCGGCGAAGCTCGTGTGGGTGGTGGCGAGGCGCGGGGCGGCGTGCAAGGGCTGCCCTAGGTCGGACTGTGGGTCGGAGGATGGGTTTGTTGGGGGAAGCGTTACGGAGGTGTGGAGTGGCAGTGAAGGGGTGGGGGGTGCTCAGTGTGATGAGGCGGAGGTCCTGCGGTGGTCGGCGAGCCGTGTGGGTTGCTGAGGTGATGGGAGCGGCTCGCCGGAGGATGGCCGGAGGCGGAGAAGGTGAGGGTGAACAGGAGCGGTCGAGGGTTTAATCAAATAAAAGACAGTGAGGAAAAGAAAGAGGGGGAGATGGGGAGGAGTTCTGACCTAGCTACGGAGACGAAAGGGGCTGGGGCAGGGCGACAGTCGTATCGACTGTCGCCGGAGAAGAAGATGCCCAGGGGAAAGGGTGGCGGCGAGCAGAGGGCTGGAGAGGCGCCAGCTGGGTACGGCGTGGCGCAGGAAGAGCAGGGGAGGAGGTCTCTGCTGCTGGTATTGCGGCAGAGCGAAGAGGAGGAGGAGGAGGAACCGCCGGAGCTGGTGGGCGTCTGCCGGAGGGAGAGGAGAGGAAAGTTGGGGATTTTCTCCGTCAGATCCAAGCTGCTCCGGTTGGTGGAGCAACGGGGGGTATTTATAGGGATCAAACAGGGAGGAAGGCGGAGGGAGACGACGTGTCTCCCTCGCCGAAGGATGGCCGGAAACAAGAACCCATACCGTCCGTGCGTTCGCACGGCCGGTATGGTGGGTTACAACGACCAGGGGGGTGTCCCTGCGACGGCTGACGACGCAGGGCACCCCCGGTTTACTTGCTAGGTTCCCCACCTCACCCTGCGCGGCGCCATGCTCCGCGCAAGGTCGCCGGAGCATGGTGCTGGCAGGTTTTGCAGGGGGGACCTGATCGCAAAGAACGAAGGAGAGTTAGGGGCCAAAATGCGAGGGTTCAAAAGTTGAGGGCCAAAGAGTAAATATATGAGGACCAAAGTGTAAAGTCGGTCAAGGAGGTTTCTTCTTAGGCTCAAGTTTTTATACATGACTAATTAGGACCTAAGGAATCTGATGGTGAATTTCATTTCTATATTAAACCTTGTTTGACCGGTCAATTTACGCAAAAACCCAAATTAAGTTATTAATTGGGCATGGTTCTCAATGTAGGTCAAAATGGGTTCTGAAGGCCAAATTGAAGGTTCTAAACCCTAGAGATTATTTTTCTATGAATTTTAGAAGGTTTATTCTATTTTTACTTTGCCTCGAACCTTGTGAATTGAAGTGGGTTGTTTTAGGGTTACAGATTATCATTTAGTTTCTTGGAATTGCTGTAGCCCTCGCTAGATCATTTCATCCCACTTTTATTCTTATTAAGCTGCTTTGACCTATGTTTGGGCCCTGAATTACCCTGTATGCAGATTATACTGGTAAAATTACATTTTTACCCCTTATGACTTGTTTTCTTCTTAAACTCAGAATTCTCTGAGTTAAGCCTTTCCTTGAGATATGTAGGAGCTTTTATCCTTTGTATTAGGTCAAAATGAGCTAGTTATGCTCATGATGAGGTTCTCATCAGTCTGGCAACAAGTGCATGCCTTACAGTGATTGTACGCGTCTTTGAAAATTGTGGGCCAATAGAAGCCGCACTTGAGGACTTTCGCTGCAATTTTATGACCTGAAAAATGTCCACTGCATGCCTGGTCATGGCAGAAAGGCAATATGTCTTGAATTTTCGCTTCTGCGACACATCGTCAAATGATCTGATCAGCACCGATGCAGAAAAGATATGGGTCTTCCCAGAAGTAGTACTTGTCATCGGAAAGCAATTTGTCCTTCTTGGCCTTCGACCAATCAGACGGGATCTGATGTGATGCCAGGTAGTTTACTATATCAGCAAACCATGGAAGCCCTACATTGATAGTCAGAAGGTGCTCACCAAGAAAATGTTTCGTGATGGGTCCAGAAGGGTCGATGATTTTAGAAGAAAGGTGGAACAAGTGATCAGCTACCACGTTCTGTTTTCCCGCTTTATCATGAATCTCGAGGTCAAATTCTTGCAACAGCAAGATCCAGCAGATTAATCTAGGTTTCGCATCCTTCTTCGTAAGGAGATGCCTCACAATTATGCGATCCGAGTAAATGATAACACGGGAACCCAGGAGATAAGATCTGAATTTTTCCAAGGCAAATACTGAAGGTTCCCACTTGGAGGGGGTGAGATTAGCGTAACAAAAAAAATGCGGAATTGAAATATATAAAGCAATCTCACAAAATGTGCACAAGTAATTTTTAGGTGGAAACCCAAACCGGGTGAAAACCACCACCTAACCCTCTCGAGTTAGGATTTTCCGATCAACCTAGTTGATCAAAATCCACTAAATCGAATCACTTAAAAAGAGGGTGATTCAACCTCAATACAACCACGCTACAAGTACGAGGGTAGCGTTCCTCAACCCCTTCTCTCCACGAGAAGGATTTTGTCCCACGAAGGAGACGGGAATTCGCAAAGCGAATACCCAAACAAATTACAAAGATAAAATAAAACAACAAACCTATAGAGCCAACAAAGTAATTTAAACCTAAGTTTCTATAGGATATAGGAAACTCCCCTTTGCAAGGAGTGCGTTGACGATGACGCGGTGCGTGTGCCACGCGATGGCGCTATGTCGCTCTCGTGAACAATAGCGGGAGAGCGGGTGCGCAAACGGAATTTAGCTCTCAAGATGTAGAACTTGAGCTTAGAGAGCAAGAGCTTCTTGCACACAAGAGAGTGGAAGTATGTTGCTTAAGTGTGTCTTTTGTGTTTCTAAGTGTGTATCTTGTGTGTTTTTTTTTGTGTTGCAAAGGCTCCCCTCTATTTATAGAGGCCTTAGGAAGGCTTTGGAAGGCTTAAGAAAGGTTCTATAGCCGTTGGGTGCAAAGCCCAAGAGAATCAGGCCGAAATCAGGACAATGATTACATTTGACAGGGTTATCAGACGTCTGGAAGGCCACTTTAAGACGTCTGATTTAAATGTCAGATGTCTGATTCTATGTGGGTTTCTCCCTGACTTGAATCAGATCTAAACAGGGTTTTCGTGCAAGTCCATCAGACGACATACAGGACGTCTGGCACTATGTCTGGACGTCTGGAAACCTACTTTTACTGTAGGAATTGATTTCCAAACGTTGCAACGGCTACAAAATCTCTGAGAAGAGATTTTGGGTCAGCTGAGGCAAAACGGTCATTTATCAGACGTCTGGAAATACCTAAGGACGTCTGATAAGGCTCTAACGGTCATATCTGGAGTGTTTGCGAAGCCAGCCAACGGTCCACTAATTGGACATCTGGCAAATTCATCAGACGTCTCCTAAGACGTCTGGTCTAAGGTATGGACGTCTGATTTCATCAGACAGAACTAACTATGTCCAGCCTAACAGTTATCAGACGTCTTAAACAACAGTCAGACGTCTTAAAATACATTATCAGACGTCTGATTTGGGAATTAGACGTCTGGAAGTGCTGTTTGAATCCTATATTGGTTTTCTAAGTATTCTACAGAAAACCTAAGTATCCTAAGGTTGTGCCGGTGTTCCTAGGACTACTATTAGGGTTCTTTGAGGCTCTTTAACATAATTTTCTAAGGAAAATAAAGAGCAAGAAAGATAAAGATAAAAGTACATGAAAGGATTAAAAAGAATCTATCCTATTCTTCTTGTCTTCTATCTTCAATCTGTCGCTCCACGCGAACCTCCTCTGTTTTCCGTCAAGCTCCTCCAATCCGTCCTGGATGCGAGCTCGAACTCCGTCTAAACACGTCGACATTTGCAATTGACCTGAAATCTAGGACTCAAATTGCAAATGTTAAATAACACGTGTTTTATTATCATCAAAACAAATGATCGTGGTGCTCTAGCACCAACAAATACTACTGCTATCAGCTCTTTCTCAGTAACTGTGTAGTTACGTTGAGCTTCGTCAAGTGTCTTGCTAGCATAGTAGATGACCACGGGTTTCCCGTCAATTTTCTGCCCAAGTACCACTCCTACAGCAAAATCAGATGCATCGCACATGATCTTAGAGGGTTAAGACCAATCAAGGGACTGTAGGATCGGGGCTTAGGTAACTCGATCACAGAGGATTTCAAATGCTTGAGTACATTCCTTGGAGATTTCGAAAGATACATCCTTAGAGGGTAGAAAGGTCAGGGGACGCATAATTTTCGAGAAATCAGGAATAAATCAATGGTAAAAATCGACGTGACCCAGAAAAAATCGGATGTCTTTGATCGAACTAGGCATAGGGAGTTTGGAAATCAAGTTTACCTTAGCTCGATCGACTTGGATGCATTTTTCTGAAATAAGATGCCCCAGGACAATTCCTTCAGGCACCATGAAATGGCTCTTTTCCCAGAAAAGAACCAGATTCACGTCAATGCATCGCCTGAGGATTTGGACCAAGTGTATGAGACAATCATCAAATGATTCTCCGAATACTAAAAAGTCATCTGTGAAGACTTTCAGATAATCACATACCATATCTGAGAATATGGCAAGCATGCACCGCTGAAAAGTAGCTGGTGCATTGCAGAGACCGAACGGCATCCTTCGGAATGCGTAAGTTCCGAAGGAGTAGGTGAAACTGGTCTTCTCATGGTCCTCAAGATGGATTTCCACCTAGTTATAACCGGAGTACCCATCCAAAAAGCAGAAGAACCTATTTCCCGCTAGTTTCTCGAGGATCTGATCAATAAACGGGAGTGGGAAATGATCCTTCTTTGTGGAGGAATTGAGTTGATGAGAGCCTCATCATGAGCCCTAACTATCTCAGTTTGACCTATGAAAGAGAATAAGAGCTCCTACATAACTTGGGGAAGGACCTAATTCAAGGAATTAATGTTCTGGGAAGGAAACACAAAACAAAGGCTAAAACTGTAATTTTACCATTGCAGTACATAAAATGGATTTCTCAGAGACAAAACATAGGTTAAATGATTTGAATAAGATAAAAAGTGGGTTGGTTCAGTCAAAAATGGGTTATTATGCAATCTAAGAATTAAATGACATTCTGTAACCCTAAAATAGACCTGGTTAATTCAACAAAATTCTGGTCAGGATAAAAATCAAATAAACCCTCTAAAATTCATGAAAAAATATCCCCTAGGATTTAGAACCTTCAATTCGGCCTTTGGAACCTCTTTTGACCTAGATTGGGGTCCAAGTTCATTATTTGAACTAATTTGAATTTTTGTGTAAAATATCCAATCAAACGTGGTCAAACCTAAAATTAAACTTCACCATTGGATTCCTTAGGTCAAAATTAGGTTTGTACTAAAATTTGGACCTAAGGGGAGGTCATCTTGCCCTACTTTGCAAAATAATCCACCCAACTACATTCTAACCCCTAACTTTTGAAAACTCTTGCATAGACCCCCCTAACTTCCTCGTCAGTCTTACAATCAGGTCCCTCCACCATTAATGGGGAGAAATCCTACTCCAACGAGGAATGGAGGGGGAGTACTCCTTGATTCCTCAGTGATTTCCTCCCAGATTTGGAAGGGAGATTCTCTGAGAAATTCCCTTCCATCTAAGCGCAATCACAAGATCTTAACCGCACCCAATCTCTCGTGCGAACACTCGAGAGATTTGGGTATCCCACGGATTTCCTACTCCGGCGAGGACTCTTGCGCTTGGAAGCTTGTCTTCCAAGCACAAGAGCCCTTGCCAGTGCCTATAAAAGGATCCTCAACTCCGGCCGCATCTCTTCAACTAGACTTAGCCGGAGAATTACCCCAATTTTGTCTCTTTCTCCTCCAGTCAGGAGTCCAGTGAGCTCCGGTGAGCCTCCCTCCTCTTTCTCGTCTCTCTGCCACACTACTAGTGGCAGAGCCGCCCTCACCATCTTCCTCCGCATCGCGCAACACCCGCGCGAGCACCTCTAGCCCCGTCGTCATCGCCATCACCCTTTCCCTAGACACCGTCTTCTCCGGCGACAGCAGGTACAGCCAGCCACCACCTCTCCCCCTTCATCCACTTAGCTAGGTCAAAATTACTCCTCTCTATCCCCTCTTCAATTCCCCTCTTTCTATTTCCACTTTCGAACCCTCGCAGTCACTGTCCACCGCCATCTTCTCCATCTCCGACCACCCACCGACGAGGCACCTCCACCGCTCCACACCTCCACATGCCTCGCCAGACACCTCACCACCTCCACCATCGTCCATTGATCACCTTCCGCCCATCCACTGACTGCCATCACCGCCCTAAACACCCACCAAACAAACCCATAAGTACGGCCACAGGGTGACCTAGGCACGCACGCCTAGGCCGCCCCGTGGCCTGCCACCCACCATTTCACCTTTGCCAAGACACGGCGAAGCTCCTCAGGTGTTTTAATGGGGTCGACAGGCCGTACTAAGTGCAATGCAGGTCGACCCTCCTTCCGCCATTGATGCTGAAGCGAGAAGGTTGCAAGGTTGCTCCAGGCCGCATCCACCCAGGTGTTGCGCTCCAGGACGTGTGGATTGGTCTTGCGCATCCACGCAGCTAGGCAATTGGCTGGAGAGCAACTGCAGCTATGGCAATTGAAGGCGACACCCTGCGGGCGCGTGAGCAAAGTGGGTGGGACACTTTAGTCCCACCACGGAAATCTTTAGCACAGGTGTGTAGTATAAATTGATTTTGTGCTTTCTTCTCATCGCCTCAAGTAACACAGGGGTGAGGTCCCTCGCCCTCATGCCGCATCCGCGACCTTCCCCTGCGAATCTGGCACCCAACCCGATTACCTAGACCTAGCACTCCTCACGCACTACACCATGCCGGTGCGTCTGGACCCAGGCGTGCGATACCCGACCCAATTACCTGGCTCTAGGAGAGCGTACCGAAGAGAGAAAGAGAGAGAGAGATGCGGGGGAGGGTAGGGGATAGGTTTTGCTGCGTGGTGTTGTGTAGGAAAGGAGGAGCTAAGGAAGGAAGAGGCACAGCAGGGAAGCTAAGAAGAAGAGAAGAAGGAAATGGAAGGTGTAAGTTGAAGCTAAGACTTAGCCGCAAAGAGGAAAAAAGGCAGAAAGGAAGAAGAGAGGAAGGCCAAAGAGAAGAGAAAGAAAGAGGAGAGCAAAGGACTGAAGAAGGATATCAAGAAGAAGAAGAAAAGAGAGGCACTGTAGCAGGGGTGCGGCTGAAGAAGGAAGAAAGAAGAAGAGAAGTAAAAGAAGAACACGGCAGAAGTAGAAGACCGCAGAGGAAGAAGAAGGAGAAAGGCACTGTGCAAAAAGAGAAGGGAGAAAGGCAAAGCTAAGAAGGAAGAAGAGGAGCGACTGAAGAAGAAAGTCAAAGGCAGAAGACAGAGAAAATAAGAAAGAGCAGAACCAAAGTCACAAAGAAAGAAGAGAAAATAGAAGGAAGGGCCATCATTTAAGACGTCTGATCATAGGATCAAATGTCCAATTTCTCTATTTTTGCTATAATTGACTATTAAGTTCTTGCATTTATATTCTGAATTAAGTTTTGAGTAACTCTAAGTGTTCAATTACATTATTGAAATTAGATAATAAATTTCATTTGCTTCCTGTGTTCGACCTCGAGTACTTAGGTTTTCGAGTAATAAATTCTTATTTGTTTTCATGGCGATTTCATCTATACTACAACATGACTTCGCTTAAAACATGATTTCACCTCATCAACATGAGTCTTCTGTAATCAATGCAGACTCTCCACGAGTTCGTCATATGGGTCAGTATGACTTCTCCAATTTTAGTCATGATAACGGTGAGTCCTGCCTTCTTAGGCAAAACCTGGATTGGACTCACCCACTGACTGTCGAAGATCGGGTAGTGTTGGTGCTAGAGCACCGCGATCGGTTGTTTTGATGATAACAAAACACGTGTCATTTAACATTTGCACTTGGAGTCTTAGATTTCAGGCAAATTACAAATGGAGACGTGATTAGACGGAGTTCGAGCTTGCATCCAGGATGGATTGGAGGAGCTTGATGGAAAACAGAGGAGATTCGCGAGGAGCAATAGATTGAAGATGGAAGGAAAAGAAGAATATGATAGAATTCTGTTTATTTCTTTCATGTACTTTTGTCATTATTTCCTTACTCTTTTTATTCCTTAGAACATCATGTTAAAGAGCCTCAAAGTACCCTAATAGTAGTCCTAGGAACACCTGCACACCCCTAGGACACTTAGGTTTTTTGTGGAGAACTTAGAAAACCAATATAGGGTTCAAACAGCTTTTTCAAACGTCTAATTCCAAAATCAGACGTCTGATAATATGTTTTAAGACGTCTGACTATTTATTCAGACGTCTGATAATATTTAGGCTGGACTTAGTTAGCTCTGTCTGATGAAATCAGACGTCCAGACCTTAGACTAGACGTCTTGAAAGACGTCTGATGACTTTTCCAGACGTCCAATTAGTGGACCGTTGGCTGGCTTAACAAACACTAGAGGATATAACCGTTAGAGCCTTATCAGACGTCCTTAAGACTTTCCAGACGTCTGATAAATGATCGTTTTGCCTCGGCTGACCCAAAATCTCTTCTCAGAGATTTTCTAGGAGTTGTAACTCTTGGAAATCCATTCCCGCAGAAAAAGTAGGTTTCCAGACGTCCAGACATAGTGCCAGATGTCCAATATGTCATCTGATGGACTTGCACTAGAACCCTGTTTAGATCTGATTCAAGTCAGGAAGAAACCCGCCTAAATTCAGATGTCTGACTTTGTTCCCAGACGTCTTAAACTGATCTTCCAGACGTCTGATGCCAGGATCAGACGTCTGATTACCCTGTCAGTGCAATCATTGTTCCTGATTTCGGCCTGATTCTCTTGGGTGTTGCACCCAACGGCTATGGGAGCTTTCCTAAACCTTCCAAAGCTTTCCTAAGGCCTCTATATATAGAGAGAAACCTCCTGCACACAAAGACACACCTAGATACACCAAGACACACCCAAGCAACATACTTTCTACTCTTTTGTGTCCTAGAAAAGCTCTTGCTCTCCAAGCTCAAGTTCTTCATCTTGAGAGCATTAAGCCTTTGCGCACCCGCTCTCCCGCCGTAGTTCACGAGAGCGACATTGCGCCGTCGTGTAGCTCATGCACCCGCATCATCGATTCGACGCACTCCTTGCAAAGGGAAGCATCTTAATTCCTATAGAAGCTTAGGTTAAAAATTACTTTGTTGGCTCTATAGGATTGTTATTTTATCTTTGTTCTTTGGTTGAGTATTCGCTTTGCGAATTCCTGTCTCCTTCGTGTGAGAAAATCCTTCTCGTGAAGAGAAGGGGTTTGAGGTACGCTACCCTCGTATAAAGTAGCGTGGTTGTAATTGGAGTTGAATCACCCTCGTTTAAGTGTTTCGTTTGGTGGATTTGACCAACTTGGTTGATCGGAAAATCCTAACTCGAGAGGGTTAGGTGGTGGTTTTCACCTGATTTGGATTTCCACCTAAAAATAATTGTGTACATTGTGTGATTGTTTATTTTGTGAGATTGGTATATATTTTATTCCGCATTTTATTACGTCACCCCCTCCTAGTAGAGAATCTACAGGTAGATGACCCCTGCATCTAACCACTTAATGATCTCCTTTTTCACAACCTCCTGCATATTAGGATTTAAACGTCTCTGCATTTCACAGGAAGGTCGTGTGCCCTCTTCGGTGTAGATACAGTGTGTGCAGTAAGAAGGGCTGATACCAGTCAAATCATCAAGAGTCCATCCAATGGCTCTACGATGTTGCTGAAGAACAGTAATCAGACAGGATTCCTGGTCAGGTGTGAGTCTAGAGTTGATAATCACAGGAAATGTCTGATTGGAACCCAAAAAGACGGACTTCAGATGGTCGGGAAGAGGCTTGAGTTCCAGAACGGGGTTATCAGCAGCAGCAGGCGGTTCAGGGTGTGTGTCAGGAGCAAGGGAAGGAGTTATGGGTGTATCTAGATCATGGTCAGACTCCTCTGATTGCAGGTTTTGATCTTCTTGTGGTTGATCGGGAGTAATCAGATTGTCCTCAATATACGGTTCATCAACCACGGCCTTGATATCACATATATGTTCTATAACACCGCAATTAATCCCTTGTTGGGCCTTAAAGATGTCAATTTTCAGTGATTGGTTCCCGAATTTCAATTCAATTTGGCCCTTCTCAGTTTATATTAGCCCTAGCAGTGGGCAGAAAGGGTCTCCCTAGTATAATTGGTGTATCCCTTGGGTTTTTAGGTGCATCCATATCTAGGACTACAAAATCCACCGGGAAATAGAAATCCCGTACCCTATCGATGACATCCTCGAGTACTCCTTTATGTGACTTAATAGATCGGTCAGCTAACGGCAATATCACCTCTGTCGGTTTAAGCTCAGATTCCTCAAGGTGGTCAAGGAGGGATGTAGGTATTCGGTTTATGGAGGCACCTAAATCTAATAAGGCTCTGTCGAATTGGGTATCACCAATGGTACATGAAATCAAGAGAGTACCAGGGTCTTTTGCCTTAGGTGGGAGTTCGCTTAAAATTACAGAGCTGACTTGCTCTGACAGTACGATCGGACTCCCACTTTTAGTTCGCGGTTTACACTTGGGTGTACACACGTTCTTCAGAAATCGTGCGTAAGCCGGTACGTGGCGGATTACATCCATCAAGGGGATGTTTATATGGACCTATTCAAAGAGCTTGACCAGATCCTCCTCAGGAGCCACGGGTTTGGTTATCCTCTTTCCCTTGGTCAAGGCCTCGGGAAATGGAACCTTGGTTGGTTCCTCTAGAATAGGTCCAGGTTCTTGATCTGGGATAGGGGTGTCCTAGATAACTATCCTAGGGCTTGGGTTACCACCAAGCTTAGAGTGGCTTGGATAAGGTGGGTCTTGAGTTGCTTTACCACTACGGGTTGTTACAGAGTTTAGTCCTTCCTGGTTTTGGTTTGGGGTTGGTAAAATAGGTGGCTATTGTTGAAATCCCGTATAAGATGCTGAAGCTTCCATCCCGTCGGGTGACGGAACAGAAGGGGCCAGATAAATCATGTGGGCTTGGCCCAGATTTGGGTTCATAATGTGCCTCTGGTTCGGCACGTTATTTGGATTCGGCAGAGGTTGCAAAAGTGTTAGTTCAACTACTCATATATAATATTTTGATGATTTTACAAAATGTAGAAAATGAAATAATAAATAAAGCGTAGCATATTGTTTTCTCTCTATAATAACATATTTGCAGGATTTCAAAAAGCTTTCCAAGACGGGAGATTAAAAGCGTGAAGACGAGTAGCATAAGTATTAGGTCTTAGGCTTTTTCATGTAAACTTTCAAAGGTTGTAATTTTCATCTTATTTGAGTCTAGAAATATTGTAAAGAGCCCCCAAACATAACCTATAAATAACTAACTTAGGCTCTCTACACTTAGGATAAATTAGAAACAAAAACCCAACACTTATACTTTTATCAGACGTCCATTAAAAAGAAGGACGTCTGATATTATGTCATAAGACGTTTGATTAGTTTACTGGACGTCTAATGAATGGTGCATTCGTTCCTGTTATCATCGGATCCAAACAGGGTTCTAAGTTTAGAGGATCAGACGTCGTTACGGACGTCTGAGGACATTAACAGACGTCTGGAAACCTAAATACTCTTCCTTGCTGCTTCTGCCAAAAGATTATGTGGCCGTAGACAGATACGCACAGAAAATCATGGCCAACGGTTCAAAGGCAGACGTTTGTAAGTGTGTCAAGACGTCTTGAAATTGTTTTTGCCTACAAAAAGTCTAACGGTTAGTATGAGGACGTCTGGGTAAAGAATCAGACGTCTGTGAACGGTTATCGACGTCTGAAAGTGAAGTCCTTCGACTGATGTTTATGAGGAGATGAACAAAGGCAGAAATATTTGAAATTAGACGTCTGATACACATGTCAGATGTCTTATGATGGAAAATCAGACGTCTGGACTTTTTAATGGACGTCTGATAAAAGTATAAGTGTTGGGTTTTTGTTTCTAATTTATCCTAAGTGTAGAGAGCCTAAGTTAGCTATTTATAGGTTATGTTTGGGGGCTCTTTACAATATTTCTAGACTCAAATAAGATGAAAATTACAACCTTTGAAAGTTTACATGAAAAAAGCCTAAGACCTAATACTTATGCTACTCGTCTTCACGCTTTTAATCTCCCGTCTTGGAAAGCTTTTTGAAATCCTGCAAATATGTTATTATAGAGAGAAAACAATATGCTACGCTTTATTTATTATTTCATTTTCTACATTTTGTAAAATCATCAAAATATTATATATGAGTAGTTGAACTAACAATCTCCCCCTTTTTGATGATTTTCAAAATATAGCTGTAGGTTCCTCTATCCTCCCCCTAAAGGTTGTACTTGATAGCCTTTATCTATTTAAGAAGGTTTTTTTTATATTATTCCTTAATTTCTTACCTACATTCTTCTCCCCCTTTTTGAATATCATCATGAAGGGTTGTTAAAGGGAGTTGAAATCTAAACTACAAGAGTGATATCTACAAAGTAGAGTGCATGAGTAAAACTGCATGTTTAAAAGATGACAAGGCATTAAGGAAAATTTATTAGGAATAGAAATATTTAAGCATGGACTAGCTATTTGTTCCCAAAAATATTAAGTACAGGGTCAAGGCCTCTTAATACAAACTTAGAATAAAAGACAGAAAAATAGAAGCACTAAAACTATTCTTCTTGATCTTGGCGGCGGCGGCGACGAGCGGGTCCTTGTCCTATCTGCAAATTTTGAACATCTGATCTAAGTTCGTCGATGTCGCGGCGCATGCTTCCCATGTAGGTGTACATCTTGCCGGTTCGACGCAGCAGGAGGGAGATGCCGGAGGAGAGGGAATCTGTGGCTGGATCCCATGCTTCATCAAAGCTCGAGCGGGGAGCTTCTATTTGAAGGGGCCGTGGTTCATGGAAGTCTGGAAAGGGTGGAAGGGGCTCTTCTTCCATGGGTTCGTCGGCAGGCTCAAGATGTTCTCTAAGTATATGCATCTTGGCGGCTGTGGCCCAGTTGTAAGGCTCAATTTTCTTGTCAACTGCTTGGTTAGTTATGGAAATCCGATGGGATGAAAAGATTTTGGATAGAATAGACCCAAACGGAAGTGATGCCCCATGGTCCTCATTCATGACGCGAACAATGAGGCGGCAATAATTGAAAGGAATATGACGAACGACCGCAAAAAGGAGAGCCTTGTGTTGGCGTGAGATGTAATCAAAACCTCCTGATTTGTTTAGGAGGTCCCACCCAAAAATGCGAGAGAGTAGACGTGGAAGGGGTTTGAGATTTTTGCACGGTAGAGTGCCAAGGTTTTCAACATATTTTTCTGGGAGAACTAACTCTTGATTGATGATTTCTGGGTCGTATTGCCTCAGAATGTCATTGAAATCATTTTCCTCATTGGGGATGGCTAGAAGGTCAGAGATAGTTTCGGATGTGATGTGTATTTCACGACCAAATAGGCGGGTATGGAGTTCAAGTTCATCGTTGTTGTAGTCCTCAACGATGTTGGCATAAAAGAGATGGCAAAGATCAGGGAACACACCAAGAGTTCCAATGCCGGAGTGGAATTGACGGTCAAAATATTGGAAAAGATGGAGAGTTTGGAAGTGTTCCCGAAGGTTCAAATGGGCAAAATCATTCCAAACAATAAAACGAGGGCATTTAACTTTGGCATTCGCGAAACGACGAAATCGCTGCCTAGCGATGTCACCCCGCAATT
Source organism: Thalassia testudinum (assembly GCA_037157565.1). Taxonomy (NCBI): domain Eukaryota; kingdom Viridiplantae; phylum Streptophyta; class Magnoliopsida; order Alismatales; family Hydrocharitaceae; genus Thalassia; species Thalassia testudinum. The sequence continues at coordinate 28,800,704 of JAZHRO010000049.1, forward strand.
GATCTGCCAAATAAGTGGAAGAGGAACTGGAAGATCCCTCAACTTGCTTCCTACGGGGAGGCATATTTGGTGGAATGGGTGGTTAGGTTTAGGAAAAATGAGTGGTGCGTTGAGGATAGAATACCTGTAAAAAAGAAACAACCATTCAACCAAACAACATTCACCCAAAACATAGTTTCAAACACTGCAATCATCATGAAAAAATATGTGGCAGTATGCCTTGAGGCAATACAACCTGCCATGTAGTTGTGGCAATATACCTTTGGATGCAAGCCACTAAAATGTCGGCTTGATCCTCATGAGGTAATACCCTTGCCATGGAAGATGCAGCTAGGGCTAACAGGGTTTTCTTGACCGAGGGTTAGGGTTCTAAGGCTGATAATGATATGAAATGCACATGTAGGTCAAGTGAATCAAGAAGGAGAACTAGATGCTACAGGATGCTGCAAGGTCGTGGGTAAAAGATCATGGAGGCGCCCTAGGAGTGGAGAGGATATACCCACGGGAGGAGGGAAGCCTCCAAATGCGCGGTCGAGAGGCAGGGAGGACGCGCGCAGAGGAGCAGCAGTTCCGTCAGTCGTCGAAGAGGCGCGACGGTCTTCTGGCTGCGAGCAGAACTTCGCCAACTACTGCTGTGGGCCGTCGGGTGTGAGGGAGAGCGGCGCGCAGATCTTGTGTGGGGTAGGGATTTTGGACAGGAGAGTGGGACCTTTGCGAAGGGGATCTTATATCCCAAGGTCACCGAGCAAGTCTCCCCCTGAAGTTGGGGAGATTTGCATTTCAAACCGTCCAGAGAAAAGCCGCGACGCGCAGATTTTTCCCCGATCAGACGTCTGTCAACGATGTCAGACGTCGGGATTTGCCAGAGGGATTTTAGCCCATTTCAGGGCGACGTCTGTTTTATTCATCAGACGAATAACCAGACGACTAATTCTAATATAGACGTCTGATTTCTGCAGGAATCCTCCCCAGCAAAAAGATTTATTCTCTAGGTTGTCGTCTGATTTCTTACTCAGACGACAATGAAGACGTCTAAATTTAATATTAGACGTCCGATTTCTGCAGACAGACCTTCCTGGATTTTCGTTTAAAGTTACAGGGTAGTCCGCTTTTCCTGTCAGACGATCCCTACGACGTCTAACCACATATTCAGACGTCCGACAGGCAGTACATGTTCTGTCTCCGAGATAGACGTCTGTCAACACATTTGGACGACATTTCAGACGTCTATGTGGTGTACCAGACGTCTGATATGACTGTTTTGTTATATAAAATCGTCGTCTGTCCCAGATGTTTAGACGACGAATTTTAATGTATAAGACGTCTGATTATTTAATCAGACGTCTGAGATTGGACAGAGTGTGCATTTAGATGTTTGAATGAAGGCTTAGTGAAATCAAGGTTCAATCTATGCTCATGACAAAAGAGGTTCCATTAAATCACTAAATTCTTCAAATATCACTTAGCTTACATATGCCTAGTTTCCTACGTATATAATTAAAGCGATCATAATTCAAAGGTTTAGTGAAAATATCAGCTAATTGCGGTTCAGTACAAATAAATTCAACTTCGATTTCTCCCTTAAGTACATTGTCTCTTAGGAAGTGATGTCGAACATCAATATGTTTTGTGCGAGAGTGATGTACGGGATTTTTCGAGAGGTTGATAGCACTAGTATTGTCACTGATGAGAACCTCATCATGAGCCATAACTAGCTCATTTTGACCCAATACAAAGGATAAAAGCTCCTACATATCTCAAGGAAAGGCTTAACTCAGAGAATTCTGAGTTTGAGAAGAAAACCAGTCATAAGGGGTAAAAGTGCAATTTTACCAGTATAAACTGCATGCAGGTTAATTCAGGGACCAAACACAGGTCAAAACAGCTTAATAAGAATAAAAGTGGGATGAGATGATCTAGCAAGGGCTACAGCAATTCCAAGAGACTAAATCTGTAACCCTAAAACAACCCACTTCAATTCACAAGGTTCGAGGCAAAGTAAAAATAGAATAAACCCTCTAAAATTCATAGAAAAATAATCTCTAGGGTTTAGAACCTTCAATTTGGCCTTTAGAACCCATTTTGACCTACATTGAGAACCATGCCCAATTAATAACTTAATTTGGGTTTTTGCGCAAATTGACCGGTCGAACAAGGTTTAAGATGAAAATAAAATTCACCATCAGATTCCTTAGGTCCTAATTAGTCATGTATAAAAACTTGAGCCTAAGAAGAAACCTCCTTGACCGACTTTACACTTTGGTCCTCATATATTTACTCTTTGGCCCTCAACTTTTGAACCCTAGCATTTTGGCCCCTAACTCTCCTTCGTTCTTTGCAATCAGGTCCCTCCTGCAAAACCCTGCCAGCACCATGCTCCGGCGACCTTGCGCGGAGCATGGCGCCGCGCAGGGTGAGGTAGGGGACCTGGCAAGTAAACCGGGGGTGCCCTGCGTCGTCAGCCGTCGCAGGGGCACCCCCTTGGTCATTGTAGCCCACCATACCGGCCGTGCGAACGCACGGACGGTATGGGTTCGTCTCCGACCATTCTCCGGTGAGGGAGACACGTCGTCTCCCTCCGCCTTCCTCCCTGTTTCATCCCTATAAATACCCCCCGCTGCTCCACCGACCAGGGCAGCTTGGATCTGACGGAGAAATCCCCAACTTCCTTCTCTTCTTTCTCCGGCAGACGCTCACCAGCTCCGGCGGCTTCCTCCCCCTCCACCTCTTCGCTCTGCCGCACTACCAGCAGCAGAGACTTCCTCCCCTGCTCTTCCCGCGCCACGCCGCACCCAGCTGGCGCCTCTCCGGCTCTCTGCTCGCCGCCGCCCCTCTCCCTGAGCATCGTCTTCTCCGGCGACAGTCGATACGACTGTCGCCCCGTTCCTCCCCCTTCGTCCCTGCAAGTAAGCTAGAGCTACTCCCCTTCTCCTCCTCTTTCTTTCCCTGTTTTCAATTTATTCAATTAATCCCTCTACCGACCCTGACCACCTTCACCCCCTTCGCCTCCGACCACCCTCCGGCGAGCCGTTCCCATCACCTCAGCAACCCACACGGCTCGCCAACCCTCACCGCACCTCCGCCTCATCACACTGAGCACCTCCCACTCCTCCACTGCCACTCCACACCTCCGTAACACTCCCCCGAACAAACCCATTCCTCCGGTTGCAGTCCGACCCAGGGCTGCCACCAGACACCTCCTTACGACCTGCCACGCAGCTCCTCACCTTCGCCGTGCCACGGCGAAGGTTCCCCAGTGGTTTGATTAGGCCGCGAGGCCATATTCGTGTCCGACAGGTTTTGAGGTCCGACAGCCATTGACGCACATTAAAGCAGCTTCTCCCGCGCTCCAGGCTTGAGGACGCCAGGTCTCCAGCTGCTGCGGGGTACGGGGCGTCGTGCGAAGGCAGTCAGCCAGCAACTTATGCAGATGGAAGCAGCAGCTGCAGAAGCCAAGCCGCGGTCTCCCAGCAGGCGCACGCGAGGGACGGTCTGCGTTTAGTCCCACATCGGTAAGCCTCACACATGTTCCACTGTTTAAATTGATTTCGTGCACTACCCTCATTGCCTCAGTACACGGGGTGAGGTCCCCTTACACCCGCCCGGTTACCCGGTCTCGTCCGCGCTCACGCCTCGCGGACCTGACCCGACCCGACTTAGACTGACTGCACTCCTCGCCCACCACCGCACGCCGGTGGGCCTGGACCCGGGCGTGACCCGAACCCGATTACCCGGTAGCTCTGGGAGAGCTTTCCCAAGAGTGGTTTCAGAGAGAAAGAGAGACGCGGGGGAGGGGGGTAGAGCAGGTTTTGCCTCTTGACGAAAAACTCTGAAGTGTGCAGGCCAAAGAAGAAGAAGCAGACCCGCTGAAGAAGAAGGAGCTGCTGCACTGTAGCAAAGGCATCGTTAAGTCGTCTCAGCACCGGGGCAGACGACGGAAGGTCAGCAGCCAGAGCAGGAAAGAAGACAGGCCGAAGAAGAAGGAAGAGCAACGGCCAACGCAAAAGAAGAAGAAGAGAGGTCAAGGCAGAAAACCAAAGAAGAAGAAGAACAAGGAGCTCTGAAGAAAGAAGAACATCACCAACGGAAGAACAGCAGGAAGAAGAAGAAGAGCACCGCCATTGCAAGAGAAGAATATCACCTGAACAGAGAGAAAGAAGGAGATCTAAAGAAAGAGAGAAAGAAGAGCACCCCCCTCTGCAGAACAAAGAGAACAACAAATTCTCTCCCTCTCTTTATTTTTGTAAAAGAAACATGTATATCTCTAGAATACAACTTGCTCCCTGAGTTCGACCTCGGGAACTCTTTTATTTTTCCGAGTAAAAAAATTTATATTTGAAATGTTGGTAATAACCGGCTTTACTACAACGTTACAACAAACCCGGTAGAAACCCGACGTTTCATTTTGGCGCCGTTGCCGGGGAGCAACGGCCATTCTAGAGGTAAACATTCCTGTATCTTTTAATTTCTGATAATCTCCTTTCTTTTGTAAAACTACAGGAACTCAAGAAGACAAGCAACCACACAACCACTCCGAAGACAGGTAAATCTTTTCTCTCACTATTAACCCCTACACTCTAAAGAGGAAGAAAAGAAAAGAACAAAGCAATATAGGGCTAACCTGTCTTCCATACTTAGTAACCATAAAAAGTTGCATGTTTTCAACTCATCACTCCTGCACACTATTAAGGGTATTTAAGGGCTAACACATTCTTGCTTGAGCCCTAATTGCCCAACAAAAAGTTAAATGGACCAAGTAGAGCCAACATAAGGTCAAACATTAGGATTTCAGTAGAGACACACCCCTTAATCAAGAATTGAGGAAATCCAAAAGAGGTGTGCCCAAGCCATTGATTGAAAATAATTAACAAGAAAAAAAACCTAAACAATTGGCTCTCTCTAAACACTTGAACCCTAAAAGACAGGACCTAAAAGCTCTTAAAGAAAACAATAGGTAAAGTTGACCCCTTTGGGTTAACCAACCTTAAATTAGGTCACTCTTTGCACTTAAAAAGACTAAAGTTCAAGTGAAACCTTAAGCACCCTGATCTTAAAATTGGTAGACTTAAGAGGTCAAGATCCCCATTCTGGTCTACCTGGAACCGCAGTGACAAGAGAGGTCGGGTGGGGGAAACCCTGTAACCCGTGGGGACGCTCTACCGTGTAGGGGTCTTCGCGGGACTCTCCCTCTCTGGCTGCCCAGGTAATTCTCAGGTGGACGATCTTTCTGATCAAGGGGTCCATCTGCCCCGCACCTCTATAGTCACCCAACACATTTTTTGGGTGTCTTGATTGGGTCCAGCACCTTCTAAACTTACCTCTCCCAACTGTGCATGTACGGAAGGAGGTCTCTAAGACCACCCTTAAGACCTCCTTTAGAAATTCACTCTCGTCAAGGCCAAGCCTCGACGCCCGTGTTTGTGCAGCAACACCCTCACATTATTCTCTCTTCTGATTCAGAACCAAGTTCTTCTTCTTCCCCCATCATGGCTCAGCCAGTTGAGGAAGAAAATAATCTGGAACACCAGCTCCAGCGACTCAATGACCTCTTCCAAAACTTCGTGCACCCACCGCAGCGTCCTATGATGCGGGACCACTACAATCCTACTGCGGTAGCCATTGAGCCTCGAGTCAGAATCCCGATTGGAGGACCTGATTCCGAACTAAAGCCCAACATGATTCATGCTATACCTAAATTCCATGGGCTTAATTCTGAAGATCCCTTCCAGCACATCAAACAGCTTAAGCATCTGGCCCACACTTTTGGATCAGATGCGCAAAATCGGGATATTCTTCTCATGAAGATGTTCTCCTTTTCTCTTATGGACAAGGCCGCCCATTGGTATCAAACTCAGACCCGGCCGATCAACACTTGGGAAGAACTTCAATCCGAGTTTTTGAAAAAGTTCTTTCCCGTTGGTCGAACCAACGCCTTGCGCCATCAGATTACACACTTCACTCAACAATCAGGAGAACCTCTCCATGAGGCATGGGATCGTTTTCAGGATCTCATGAGGAAGTGCCCCCATCACGGAGTTCCTAAATGGGAACAAGTCCAATCTTTTTACCAGGGACTCCGTGAGGACATCCGCCTTTTCGTCAATGCAACCTGCGGAGGAAACATCATGGGTCAACATGAAGACACCGTATGGGAGATTCTCGAAAACATGTGCGAGAACTCCATCAACAATGACTCCATGGGATTATTCGACAGGACGAATACCCGCGCAGCGACGAATCTTAAGGGAGCACATGAGACGCAGGGCCTGTCCGCATCAGTCGACCTGGAATTAATGGCCAGTCGATTGGACAAGGTCTCAATCATTGAAAAGAAGGTGGATGAGCTGACTCAGCACTTGCAGCGAGCCACCTCTGCGCGTAACTCCTTTGCACAACCTCCTTCCACACAGGAGACTGTGCAAAACATCCTACACCGATCCTCCCCTGGGATGGATCCATATCCATCCCCATCTGATTCTTGGATTGGAAGATCATCCGATCCTTTCTTCACCAGCCGGGGGAACTCCATTCCTCCTTTCCCTGATTCTCAGGAGGTTCCTCAGACCTGCGAGGACCTCAACGCCATCCAGAACGACCCATTCTCCAACACTTACAACCCTGGATGGCGAAACCATCCCAATTTTCAGTGGGCGGGAAATTCCCAAACCCAGAGACCACCTTTTCAGTCCCGCCCACAGCCCTCTCATCACTACCAGCCGCCTCAGCCTCGGCCCAACCCTACTTATCCATCAGGGCCAAATCAAGATCAAATGTCCTTAATCCTCCAGACTCTGGCTGACATTCAAAAATCGAATGCGGCTATTCAAAAACAGCACAAGGACGAGCTTACTGAAGTTAAAACTCAACTGGCCCAGTTGGCAAATTCTCGCCAGCCAGGCACACTCCCTTCCCAACCTCTTCCTAACCCAAATAACGTGCCAACCCAGAAGCGCGTTATGAATCCAAATTTAGGCCACGCTCAATGGATTTATCAGGCCCCTACTGCCCCATCTCCAGACGAGATGGAAGCCTCAACTTCGCGTGCGGGATTTCAGCAGCAGCCACCCCTCCTACCAAACCCAAACCAAAATCAGGCCGGATTAAATTCTGTAACAACACGTAGTGGTAAGACAACTCAGGACCCGCATTATCCAAACCACTCCCAGCCTGATAATCATGACCCTAGGATAGTTATCCAAGGTACCATTGTTCCAGACCCACAACCTGGACCTATCCTAGAGGAACCAACCAAGATCCCATTTCCCGAGGCCCTGACCAAGGGAAAGAAGACCACCAAACCCGTGGCCCCTGAGGAGGACCTGGTCAAGCTCTTTGAGCAGGTCCACATAAACATCCCCTTAATGGATGCAATCCGCCACGTACCAGCTTACGCACGATTTCTAAAGAATATATGTACACCCCAGCGTAAGCCGCGAACCAAGGGAGGGAGCCCAATTGTTCTGTCAGAGCAAGCCAGCTCTGTAATCCTTAGTAGACTCCCACCCAAGGCAAAAGATCCTGGAACTCCCCTGATCTCCTGTAAGATAGGTGGTACCCAATTTGATAGAGCATTGTTAGACTTAGGTGCATCTATAAATCTGATACCCACATCCTTACTTGACCATCTGGAAGAATCTGAGCTGAAACCAACCGAGGTGACATTACAATTAGCAGATCGATCTATAAAGTCACCAAAAGGGATTCTCGAGGATGTTATCGTGAGAGTGCGGGATTTCTATTTTCCAGTGGACTTTATAGTCTTAGACATGGATGCACCTGAGAACCCTAGGGATACACCAATCATCCTAGGGAGACCTTTCTTGGCTACTGCTAGAGCCAACATCAGCTGTGAGGAGGGCCAAATAGAGCTTAAGTTTGGAGATCAAACACTGAAGATTGATATATTTAAGGCCCAACAAGGAATTAATTGCGGCGTCATCGAGCAAATTTGTAACATCAAGACTTTGGTTGATGAATCACACCTCCAGAATGACTTGAGTATGCCTCATCAACCACAAAAGGATCTTGACCCGCAAACAGAGGAGTCAAATCCAGATGTGAACAACCCAGTAACTCCCACCCTTGAACCTCACATCTATACTGAACCACCCGCTGCTGCTGAAAACCCCATCCTCGAACTGAAACCCCTTCCTGCTCATTTGAAATACATCTTTTTGGGTTCTAATCAGACCCTTCCTGTGATCATCAATTCCAACCTCAGTCCTGAACAGGAATCCCGTCTGATTGTTGTCCTCCAGCAACATCGCAGAGCCATCGGATGGACCCTCGATGATTTGACTGGAATAAGTCCCTCTTATTGTACTCATCATATCTATTCAGAAGAGGGCACACGACCTTCTCGTGAAATGCAGAGACGCTTAAACCCCAATCTGCAGGAGGTCGTGAAAAAGGAGATCATCAAGTGGTTAGATGCCGGGATCATCTACCCGATCTCCGATAGTCGTTGGGTGAGCCCAATTCAGGTCGTGCCTAAGAAGGCAGGACTCACCACTATAACGACTGAGACCGGAGAAATCATTCCTACCCGATTAGCCAACTCGTGGAGAGTCTGTATAGATTACCGTCGACTCAATTCCTCCACGAAGAAGGATCATTTCCCACTACCCTTCATTGACCAAATTCTCGAAAAACTAGCGGGAAATAGGTTCTTCTGCTTTCTTGACGGGTACTCCGGTTATAACCAGGTGGCAATCCATCCTGAGGACCAAGAAAAGACCACGTTCACCTGCCCCTTCGGAACATACGCTTTCCGAAGGATGCCTTTCGGTCTTTGCAATGCACCCGCTACTTTTCAGCGATGCATGCTTGCCATATTCTCAGATATGGTAGGTGATTATCTGGAAGTCTTCATGGATGACTTTTCAGTTTTCGGAGCATCATTCGACGATTGCCTCCAACACTTGGTCCAGATACTCAGGCGGTGCATCGACGTGAATTTGGTTCTTTCCTGGGAAAAGAGCCATTTCATGGTGCCTGAGGGAATTGTCCTGGGACACTCAATTTCGGAGAAAGGTATCCAAGTGGATCGAGCTAAGGTTAATCTGATTTCTCACCTTCCTATGCCTAGCTCGATCAGGGACATCCGATCCTTTTTAGGGCATGTCGGTTTTTATCGACGATTTATCCCTGATTTTTCAAAAATCGCACGCCCCCTGACCACTCTTCTCTCCAAGGATGTTCCCTTCGAAATCTCCAAGGAATGCACTCAAGCATTTGAAATCCTGCGTGACCGAGTCACCCAAGCCCCGATCCTACAGTCCCCTGATTGGTCTCAACCTTTTGAGATCATGTGTGATGCATCCGACTTCGCTGTAGGAGCGGTTTTGGGGCAGAAAAATGACAAGAAACCTGTGGTCATTTACTACGCCAGCAAAACACTCGATGAGGCTCAGCGTAACTATACAGTTACTGAGAAAGAGCTGCTAGCTGTAGTATTTGCCCTAGAGAAGTTCAGATCATACCTTCTGGGTTCCCATGTCATCATATACTCGGATCACACGGCTGTGAGGCATCTCCTTGCAAAGAAGGACGCGAAGCCTCGATTGATCCGATGGATCTTGCTGTTGCAAGAATTTGACCTCGAGATTCGCGATAAAGCGGGAAAATAAAACGTGGTAGCTGATCACTTGTCCCGTCTTCCTTCTGAAATGATAGACCCTTCCGGACCCATCACTGAGCATTTTCCCGATGAGCACCTGCTGACTATTGGTACTAGCCTTCCATGGTTTGCTAATATTGTAAATTACTTGGCATCTCATCAGACCCCGTCCGATTGGCCGAAGGCCAAGAAAGACAAACTACGCTCCGATGCCAAGTATTACATTTGGGAAGACCCGTACCTCTTCCGCATAGGTGCCGATCAGATCATCCGGAGATGTGTCCCGGAAGGGGAAATCAACAATATCCTCTCTTTCTGCCATGACCAGGCATGCGGTGGCCATTTTGCCGGGCATAAAACCGCATCAAAAGTCCTCCAGTGCGGCTTTTACTGGCCCACACTGTTCAAAGACGCATACAGTCATTGCAAGGCATGCAGTCGTTGCCAGACTTTGGGCAACATGAGCCATCGCGACATGATGCCTATGCAACCGATTCTAGTATGCGAAATCTTTGATGTTTGGGGGATTGATTTTATGGGCCCCTTTCCTGTTTCGGATGGTTTCGAATACATTCTGTTGGCTGTGGACTACGTGTCCAAATGGATCGAAGCCATACCGACCCGAACCTGTGATCACAAAATCGTTCTCAAATTCATTCATCAACACATTTTCTCAAGGTTCGGGATTCCTCGTGCAATAATCTCTGATGGGGGGACCCATTTCACAAATGCTCAGTTTAGGTCACTGATGACCAAATACGAGGTGTCTCACCGAATCTCTACTCCTTACCACCCCCAAACTAATGGTCTAGCTGAGCTGTCTAATCGGGAGATCAAGAAAATCCTGCAAGTCACTGTTCGACCTGACAGGAAGGACTGGTCGTCCCGACTTCCGGAAGCATTGTGGGCCTATAGGACCGCCCACAAGACCCAATTAGGCATGTCTCCCTTTAGACTGGTGTACGGAAAGGCATGCCACCTTCCCGTCGAACTGGAGCATAAAGCCTATTGGGCAGTACGAAACTGTAATCTGGATCTTTCTAAGGCTGGTACCCACAGAAAACTCCAAATCAGCGAGATCGATGAATTACGCATAGACGCATACGAGAACTCGCAAATCTACAAGGAGCGGGTTAAAGCCTTCCACGACAAACACATCTCGAGAAAGATCTTTCATCCTGGTCAAAAGGTCCTACTCTTTGATGCCCGACTCAAACTCTTCCCAGGAAAACTGAGATCTAAGTGGGTCGGACCATATTTGGTCCGACAGGTTTTTGGAAATGGAGCAATCGAAATCAGTCCACTCAGCCACGATTCTGAACCTTTCATCGTGAACGGTCAGAGACTCAAGCCGTTCATTGATGTAACTTCTACTGATTTGGCTGAGGCATCTTATATCCTCCTTTCCCCTTGAGCTTATTGCGCCCAGCCGATGGCGTAAAACTCAGCGCTTAACGGGAGGCAGCCCGTCATTCTCTTTGAAAACCTGAAACTTGTTCTGACACCTTTCAGCACTTGAAGTTCACCCTTGTAGATAGCCGACCCCAACTCAGATGTTCGCATCTGAGATTTGAAATCGTCCGCAAAAAAAAAAAAATTCAACCCGACCCATCCACTCACCCAAATTTCTGTCTTAAGGAATGAACTAAGACCCCCTAGGTTACAATGAGGACATTGCAAATCTTAGGCATGGGGGGGTAGGAAAGTGCAAAAAAACTTGTAAGAAAATGTTTCAAACAAAAAATTCACATATGCCAAAAATACCATAAAAATTAAAAATTTTTTCGAAAAAGAATAAGAGGAAAAGAGGAGAAGGAAAATTTTGTGAAGGAGAAAAGAAACAAAATGAAAAAGGAGCACAAAATTATGAGAAAATGTGATAGTCATTAGTAAGGAACTAAGGAATTAACCTAAGTTCTAGACCTCATTCAAAAAATAACTGAAAAGTGCACAATGAGATTAGTAAGAATGCAAACCTTAGGCATTCTTGAATAGACTCTTAGTACCCATTAAGATCTGGACACTCCTCAAGAGGTTGAGGAAAATGAAAAGCTGAAGTATTAGGTCCAAGGCTTAGGAAGTATTCGGCCTCGTTAACTAATTTTTGGTTTACGGGACTCAGTAACCTAAGCACCCTAATCTCACACACAGCCTGGTTCAGTAAGCGTAAAAATCAGAATCACGCAGAAGCGTCGCAAAAATCTGAAAAGAACACCTAGAATAGGAGCGGCCGATCAACACAAGTTGATTTGGACGAGTTCCCAGCGCGGAGAGGCGGGAAATCCCCTCGAAGATGCGTAACAAAATATCATCTCCTCGGTGCTTGTCTCTTAGGATATTTACATATCCTACGGGGGGCATGTAAGCACTCTGCTGGTTCAGATTCCATGGATGGCATTATCTCGAAATGTCAATTGCCAGGGTCTGGATTCGGCCACGGAATACCATGGATGGGATTATCTCGAAATCTCAATAGCCAGGGTTCCGGGGGTTGCCATGGGCGGTGCTATCTCGAAGCATCGATCGCCAGGAACCCTTGAGGATTGATGATGGGAGCAAGGAATCTGATACAGACCGTGTTGAAAAGCCAATCCTAGGCTAGAACTAAAAAGAAAAAGAGAGAGAAAACTCTCCAAACAGAAAAACTTTCTATCTCTCTCTTACAAAACGCACTGCGAACTGAGCCAGGGCTAAAATCATTTCAAGCACGGGTGCTTTAGCCACGAAGTCCAATAAACCTTAGGTTAGTTCTTGTGGGCCTTAAAAACCTTTGCTAAAAGACTGAGGCTAAGGCTAGACAGATTTGGATCTTGACTGGTACTAGAGTACCTTTTAGGCCTATGATCATCATTCTAACCTAATCTATGAAGGCACTTATCTAAAACTATTGAAAACTTCATGGTCTAGAACAAGGGTTGAAACCTTAAGTTTTTGCTAAGGGACTAGCAAAAGCTAGGCATGGGGGTATGATGAGAACCTCATCATGAGCCATAACTAGCTCATTTTGACCCAATACAAAGGATAAAAGCTCCTACATATCTCAAGGAAAGGCTTAACTCAGAGAATTCTGAGTTTGAGAAGAAAACCAGTCATAAGGGGTAAAAGTGCAATTTTACCAGTATAAACTGCATGCAGGGTAATTCAGGGACCAAACACAGGTCAAAACAGCTTAATAAGAATAAAAGTGGGATGAGATGATCTAGCAAGGGCTACAGCAATTCCAAGAGACTAAATCTGTAACCCTAAAACAACCCACTTCAATTCACAAGGTTCGAGGCAAAGTAAAAATAGAATAAACCCTCTAAAATTCATAGAAAAATAATCTCTAGGGTTTAGAACCTTCAATTTGGCCTTTAGAACCCATTTTGACCTACATTGAGAACCATGCCCAATTAATAACTTAATTTGGGTTTTTGCGCAAATTGACCGGTCGAACAAGGTTTAAGATGAAAATAAAATTCACCATCAGATTCCTTAGGTCCTAATTAGTCATGTATAAAAACTTGAGCCTAAGAAGAAACCTCCTTGACCGACTTTACACTTTGGTCCTCATATATTTACTCTTTGGCCCTCAACTTTTGAACCCTAGCATTTTGGCCCCTAACTCTCCTTCGTTCTTTGCAATCAGGTCCCTCCTGCAAAACCCTGCCAGCACCATGCTCCGGCGACCTTGCGCGGAGCATGGCGCCGCGCAGGGTGAGGTAGGGGACCTGGCAAGTAAACCGGGGGTGCCCTGCGTCGTCAGCCGTCGCAGGGGCACCCCCTTGGTCATTGTAGCCCACCATACCGGCCGTGCGAACGCACGGACGGTATGGGTTCGTCTCCGACCATTCTCCGGTGAGGGAGACACGTCGTCTCCCTCCGCCTTCCTCCCTGTTTCATCCCTATAAATACCCCCCGCTGCTCCACCGACCAGGGCAGCTTGGATCTGACGGAGAAATCCCCAACTTCCTTCTCTTCTTTCTCCGGCAGACGCTCACCAGCTCCGGCGGCTTCCTCCCCCTCCACCTCTTCGCTCTGCCGCACTACCAGCAGCAGAGACTTCCTCCCCTGCTCTTCCCGCGCCACGCCGCACCCAGCTGGCGCCTCTCCGGCTCTCTGCTCGCCGCCGCCCCTCTCCCTGAGCATCGTCTTCTCCGGCGACAGTCGATACGACTGTCGCCCCGTTCCTCCCCCTTCGTCCCTGCAAGTAAGCTAGAGCTACTCCCCTTCTCCTCCTCTTTCTTTCCCTGTTTTCAATTTATTCAATTAATCCCTCTACCGACCCTGACCACCTTCACCCCCTTCGCCTCCGACCACCCTCCGGCGAGCCGTTCCCATCACCTCAGCAACCCACACGGCTCGCCAACCCTCACCGCACCTCCGCCTCATCACACTGAGCACCTCCCACTCCTCCACTGCCACTCCACACCTCCGTAACACTCCCCCGAACAAACCCATTCCTCCGGTTGCAGTCCGACCCAGGGCTGCCACCAGACACCTCCTTACGACCTGCCACGCAGCTCCTCACCTTCGCCGTGCCACGGCGAAGGTTCCCCAGTGGTTTGATTAGGCCGCGAGGCCATATTCGTGTCCGACAGGTTTTGAGGTCCGACAGCCATTGACGCACATTAAAGCAGCTTCTCCCGCGCTCCAGGCTTGAGGACGCCAGGTCTCCAGCTGCTGCGGGGTACGGGGCGTCGTGCGAAGGCAGTCAGCCAGCAACTTATGCAGATGGAAGCAGCAGCTGCAGAAGCCAAGCCGCGGTCTCCCAGCAGGCGCACGCGAGGGACGGTCTGCGTTTAGTCCCACATCGGTAAGCCTCACACACGTTCCACTGTTTAAATTGATTTCGTGCACTACCCTCATTGCCTCAGTACACGGGGTGAGGTCCCCTTACACCCGCCCGGTTACCCGGTCTCGTCCGCGCTCACGCCTCGCGGACCTGACCCGACCCGACTTAGACTGACTGCACTCCTCGCCCACCACCGCACGCCGGTGGGCCTGGACCCGGGCGTGACCCGAACCCGATTACCCGGTAGCTCTGGGAGAGCTTTCCCAAGAGTGGTTTCAGAGAGAAAGAGAGACGCGGGGGAGGGGGGTAGAGTAGGTTTTGCCTCTTGACGAAAAACTCTGAAGTGTGCAGGCCAAAGAAGAAGAAGCAGACCCGCTGAAGAAGAAGGAGCTGCTGCACTGTAGCAAAGGCATCGTTAAGTCGTCTCAGCACCGGGGCAGACGACGGAAGGTCAGCAGCCAGAGCAGGAAAGAAGACAGGCCGAAGAAGAAGGAAGAGCAACGGCCAACGCAAAAGAAGAAGAAGAGAGGTCAAGGCAGAAAACCAAAGAAGAAGAAGAACAAGGAGCTCTGAAGAAAGAAGAACATCACCAACGGAAGAACAGCAGGAAGAAGAAGAAGAGCACCGCCATTGCAAGAGAAGAATATCACCTGAACAGAGAGAAAGAAGGAGATCTAAAGAAAGAGAGAAAGAAGAGCACCCCCCTCTGCAGAACAAAGAGAACAACAAATTCTCTCTCTCTCTTTATTTTTGTAAAAGAAACATGTATATCTCTAGAATACAACTTGCTCCCTGAGTTCGACCTCGGGAACTCTTTTATTTTTCCGAGTAAAAAAATTTATATTTGAAATGTTGGTAATAACCGGCTTTACTACAACGTTACAACAAACCCGGTAGAAACCCGACGTTTCATTCACATAATATTTTTATCTTATTAAATATCAAGTTAAAATCCTTCAAAGTATTTTTCATCCAAAGCACTTGGGAACATGCTAGTGCAGCGGCTATGTATTCAGCTTCTGTAGTTGATAAAGCTACACTAGATTGTTTCTTTGAGAACCAAGAGACTAGTGATTCGCCTAAGAATTGGCACGTCCCACTAGTACTCTTCCTATCAGTGCGGCTACCTGCGTAGTCCGCATCGCTATATGTAACTAAGTTGAATTGTGGACTCCTAGGGTAGAATAAGCCATAATCAGATGTGTCAACTAAATATCTAAATATTCGTTTTACAGCATTTAGGTGTGATTGTTTAGGATTTGATTGAAACCTAGCGCATAAGCAGGTACTAAACAAAATATCAGGTCTACTGGAAGTTAAATATAGTAAAGATCCAATCATGCTACGATAGAGCTTTTGATCTATGGGCGTACCTGATTCGTCCAAGTCTAAGGAAGTTGTGACACTCATAGGAGTGTTCTTCCCTTTACTTTTGTTCATATCAAATCTCTTCAACATCTCCTTTGTGTATTTAGATTGACACACAAAGGTTCCAATTTCGAGCTGAGTGATTTGCAAGCCCAAGAAAAACTTGAGTTCACCCATCAAACTCATTTCGAATTCTTCCTGCATAATTTCTGAAAACTTTCTACACATAGATTCATTAGTAGCACCAAATATAATATCATCTACATATATTTGAACTAATAAAATGTCTTTTCCTTTTCTTTTAATGAATAATGTGGAATCAGCTTCCCCTATAGAGAATTTTGCATTTAACAAGTAGTCTTTGAGCCTTTCATACCAAGCTCTAGGAGCTTGCTTTAGACCATATAGTGCCTTGTTTAATTTGTAGACAAAATGAGGCTTATCATGAGACTCAAAACCAGGAGGTTGTTTTACAAAAACTTCCTCCTTAATGAATCCGTTAAGAAACGCGCTCTTAACGTCCATTTGAAAGAGTTTAAAGCCAAGAAAGGCGGCATAAGCAAGAAGCATGCGAATTGATTCGAGTCGAGCTACGGGAGCGTAGGTCTCATCAAAATCAATTCCTTCTTCTTGGTTGTACCCTTGTGCTACCAACCGATCCTTATTTCGAATAACTATACCGGATTCATTCAACTTGTTCCGGAATACCCATTTGGTACCTATTACCGTTTGCCCTTCAGGCTTAGGTACTAGATCCCAAACTTCATTCCTTTGGAATTGGTTGCGTTCCTCCTGCATGGCCATCATCCAAGTTTCTTCGGAGCATGCTTCCTCGACACTCTTCGGTTCAACTTGAGATACAAAGGCGGAGAGACCAAAGGTGCAACTAAAACGAGATCGGGTTTTAACGCCATCAGAAACACTTCCAATGACTTGACTTTCGGGATGATCCCTTTGATATATCCAATCTTTTGGAAGATTATGGATATTGGAGTTTGGAATGTTAGACACATCAATAGTAGAATCATCTTCATCATCCATATTGACTCGGTCAATGGAGGAATGAGGAGATTCATCGAAGGAGACATGAAGGGTTTCCTCCACTATTAATGTGATCTTGTTAAAAACCTGATATGCCTTACTACGTGAGGAGTAACCAATAAAGATGGCTTCTTCACCTTTGGCATCAAATTTATCTAAATTAGAGCGGGTATTCAAGACAAAACATCGACATCCAAAAACTTTAAAATAACTAATTTTGGGTATTTTCCCATAGTATAGTTCAAAACAAGTTTTTCGCAATCCGGATCGAATTAAGGTGCGATTTAACACGTAACAAGCCGTGTTAACCGCCTCAGCCCAAAAGTACTTCGGTAACCCCGAGTCTATGAGCAATGTTCGAGCACACTCTTGAAGAGTACGGTTCTTTCTCTCAACCACCCCATTTTGTTGAGGTGTTCGAGGAAAAGAGAACTCATGAGCAATACCATGCTCTTGACAAAAATCATCAAACAAGGAATTTTCAAACTCGCCCCCATGATCACTACGGATACGAGTGATTTGGTAGCCTTTTTCAGTTTGAATTTTCCTACAAAAAATAGAAAAGACGGAAAACACTCCTTCTTTAGATCTCAAGAAGGAGACCCATGAAAACCTCGAAAAATCATCTACAATTACAAGGCAATATTTGCATCCACTGAGGCTCTCATATTTTGTTGGTCCAAACAGATCTAGGTGAAGTAGTTCTAAAGGTCTTGATGTGGATATAACTTCTTTGCTTTTAAAACTAGATTTTATAATCTTACCTAATTTACATGAATCACAAATAAGCTCATTTAAAAATTTTCTTTTAGGAAGACCTCGGACTAGTTCATGTTTAGCTAATTTTTGAACCAGCTTCATATGAACATGTCCTAGTCTTTTATGCCATATACTTAACTCATCATTTGCTATAAGACATTCATAAGTGCCATTTTTATCAAATTCTACGACATAAATGTCTTTAAATCTAGTTCCCTTAAGAAGGGTTTCATTGGTTAATGCATGCATAATTTCAAACATTTTAGAAGTAAACACTACTTTAAAACCCTTATCACATATTTGACTTACACTTAGAAGATTATGTTTTAGTCCTTTAACTAGAGAAACATTTGAGATGGGAGAGAGAGGGTTACCTATTTTACCAAGGCCAATAATATGGCCCTTGTGGTTGTTGCCAAATGTAACTGTTCCTCCATCCGTAGGTTGGAGGTCCAAAAATAGGTGCTTGTCTCCTGTCATATGTTTGGAGCATCCGGAGTCCATCACCCATCGGCCTCCTTGGTGGTGGTGGTCTCCTTGTCTTCCTCCTTGTAGACCTTCTTCCTCCTACAAAAGATCTTCGATGGTGACTTGGTGTTTCTATAGGTCTTTCTAATTTGAGTCGTCCATCCTTCATTTTGTATATCCAATTTTTGACATTATGATGTCCTTTCATCCCTACAAAACAAAGTGAGAGTTGTCTTTTCGGTATCCATTGTAAAGTGGATCCGTATTTGTTAGTGTTCTCCTTTAGAGGAGGGTCCTTTTTCGGCTCACTTTGACTAGGCTCATAAAAGCCTAATCCAAATTTACTTGAGGAAGGTTTTTGATGGGCAATGAGTTTGTCCAAGTTATCTTTCCCCTTTGTAAATTTGGCTAGGTCCTCAAGAAGTTGGTTTGACTTTTGTTTGAGATGATTTATCTCTATTTTCATTATATCTAGTTTATCTTCTAATGCCCTAATCTCTACTCTAAGTAAGCCATTTTCATCCTTTTTAAAAGAGTTTGATTTTTCAAGCACATAGATTTTGTCGAGTAATTCTTCTCTATCTAAAAATTTTTGTTCACTCATTGCTATATACAAATCATTTGTTAATGACTCTTTCTCAATCATTAGATTTCTTATTTGCATATTTAAAGCAGTGGTTTCTTTTGTAAGAATTAGATTCTTTTCTTCAAGATCATTGATTAATCTCTTATTTTCTAACTTTTCTTCTTTTAAAGCCTTGCTTTGGGTTTTAGTTTTCTTAAGATCTATATATAATGAATCAAAGGCATCTTGTAATTCATCCAAAGAGTAGGGGTTTACCTCAAGTTCCTCAGATTCAGACTCGGAACCATCATTTGTTGCCATTAGTCCCAAGTATGCCGTTTCTTCATTTGTTTCCTCCTCCTCTTCTTCTTCGGAGGTGGAGTCATCCCACGTTGCTTGAAACGCATTCTTCTTGAATCCTTTCGGTTTGGAGATCTTCTTGTAGTCAGAAGGCTTCTTGGGTTTCTTCTCATCATCCCTTTTGAGTAAGGGACAATCTTTCCTTATGTGACATCTCTTTTTGCAATTATAGCAAATTAGAGGATCTTCTTCTCTTTTCCTTCCCTTGATCTCTCTTCTATTTCTGAGAAACTTTTTAAACTTTTTAGCTAATAAAACAAATTCTTCGTCATCGGTACTTACCTCATCATCCGAAGTAGCTTTGAAGGCTAAGGTCTTCTTCTTTGGCTCCGATGAGATTGATTTCTTCTTTTGCTCCATTTTTGATTCATAAGCCATGAGATTCCCAAGTAGATTTTCCATGTCTAGATCCTCTACTTGGTTAGCTTCTTTTATTGCCGTTACCTTTTGCTCCCACTCAGGTCCAAGGGAGCGAAGGAGCTTCCCTTGAAGCTCCCCCTTTATAAATGTCTTTCCTAAAGACTTGAGGTTATTCACGATTAACGTGAATTGGGTGTACATGTCCCCAAGTCTTTCATTCTCCTTCATAGAGAAAGCTTCGAATTCCTGCGATAACAAGTTTATCTTTGAAGATTTAACTTTAGATGTACCTTCGTGAGTAACCTCCAAGGTTCTCCAGATCTCGTGGGCGGTTTCGCATTGGCTGATGCGGTTGAATTCCTCCGAGCTGAGAGCGCAGTAGAGTGAGTTCATTGCCTTGGCATTCAGTCCAAGGTGATGGATTTGCTCCACTGTGTAACCAGTTTCTGGTTTCTCGGGAATGACGTATGCGGATTCGCATTTCTCCCAAATGGAGAAATCGTTGGCTTGAAGCCACATCTTCATTCTCAGCTTCCAGTAAGTGTAGTTGGTTCCTTCGAAGAGTGGTGGTCGAGTGGTGGATTGCCCCTCCAATCTGCTTGTGGAAATGGCCTTCCCCTCCATGTGATCTTTCCGCGGATGTTACTCCTGTAGGTGGAAAACCTGCTCTGATACCAATTGAAATTGCACTAGAGGGGGGGTGAATAGTGAAATTATGGAATACTTTTATCAGACGTCCATTAAAAAGTCCAGACGTCTGATTTTCCATCATAAGACGTCTGACATGTGTATCAGACGTCTAATTTCAAATATTTCTGCCTTTGTTCATCTCCTCATAAACATCAGTCGAAGGACTTCACTTTCAGACGTCGATAACCGTTCACAGACGTCTGATTCTTTACCCAGACGTCCTCACACTAACCGTTAGACTTTTTGTAGGCAAAAACAATTTCAAGACGTCTTGACACACTTACAGACGTCTGCCTTTGAACCGTTGGCCATGATTTTCTGTGCGTATCTGTCTACGGCCACATAATCTTTTGGCAGAAGCAGCAAGGAAGAGTATTTAGGTTTCCAGACGTCTGTTAATGTCCTCAGACGTCCGTAACGACGTCTGATCCTCTAAACCTAGAA
Organism: Thalassia testudinum; assembly: GCA_037157565.1. Taxonomy (NCBI): domain Eukaryota; kingdom Viridiplantae; phylum Streptophyta; class Magnoliopsida; order Alismatales; family Hydrocharitaceae; genus Thalassia; species Thalassia testudinum. The sequence continues at coordinate 28,821,152 of JAZHRO010000049.1, forward strand.
CCCTGTTTGGATCCGATGATAACAGGAACGAATGCACCATTCATTAGACGTCCAGTAAACTAATCAGACGTCTTATGACATAATATCAGACGTCCTTCTTTTGATCCAATAGAGTCCGTTAAGGATGTCCTGCAATATTAGACGACCAGAGTAAAAATCAGACGTTCTGTAAGACGTCTGATCCTATAATTAGACGTCTGATGTTGCTGTCAGAATCATCATTGCCCTGATTTTGTGTGGATTTCGTCCTAAACTCTTGGGATTTGTCTCCAACGGCTAGAAGAGCTCTCCCAAGTGTTCTTGAAGGTTCCAAACTTGCCTATAAATAGACTACAACTCTTCTTTGGCAACACACACCTCTTGAGATACAATTCCATTAGAAAAATCTCTTGCTCACTACTTTAAGCTCCATCTTGCCCTTGTGCTGTGCTAATACTCTGATCAAAGGGCAAATCCATACTCTCGGCTCGCTCCGTTCTGCAAATCATCAGGGAGTTCTTTTCATGCTTAGTAGATAAGAAAGCAACTAAATTATTGGGGTGCTCTATAGGTGTTATCTTTACTTCTTAATTTCTGTATTTTGGGTATCCGGCCTGTCGGGTCCCCGTCTCTTCATTTTGAAGAGAGAAACCTCCGTTAAGGGATCGGAGGTGGGAATTGTAATTGAGGTACACTACCCTCGTTTAAGTAGTGTGGTTAGTGGATTGATAACCTTGTGATCGAAAATCCTAAGTCAAGAGATTGGCTTAGGTGGTGGTTTTCACCCATCTTGGGTTTCCACCTAAAAATAATTGAGTATATTGTGTGATTGAATTTTTTTTTTCAATATTCCATAATTTCACTATTCACCCCCCCTCTAGTGCAATTTCAATTGGTATCAGAGCAGGTCTTGCGAGATCGGAGTAACACCCGGCAAGAGATCAAATGGAGGGAAGCACATCAGCAATCAGAATCTCCGAAGGGCAGTCCACCGTCCGACCACCCTATTTCGACGGGAGAGACTTTGGATATTGGAAGTTGAGGATGAAGACGTGGCTCCAAGCCACTGAATTTGAGATATGGGGATGTTGCGAAACCCCATACGAGATCCCGAAGCGACCCCAAGGAGGCTACTCGCAACTGCAGATTCAAGAGCTTTCACTCAACGCAAAGGCAATGAATGCCTTGTATTGCGCATTGAGTCTGAAGGAGTTCGAGAAAATCCAAGAGTGCACCACCGCCCACGAGATATGGAGGAGGTTGGAAGGCACTCATGAGGAGACGAGCTCGGAAGAAGATCTTGGTGAGAAGGAAACCACGTGCCTTGGTTTCATGGCAGTCGAAGAAAGTGACAACGACAGCGACGACAGCGACAATGAGGTAAACTCGGATTTACAAGAAGCTTTTAATGAACTATTGAGATTAGTAAATCACTTAAAGTAGAAAACAAAAGCATGAAAAAGAATCTTAGCTTTCTTAAATCTGAAAATGATAGGTTAGAAATAAAACTTAAGGATCTAGAAGCTAATCCTAGAATTGATAACCTATTGTTAGAAAATCAAGACATCATCAATGAAAATAATAAATTGATTGAGGAAAATGATAGTCTAAAAATAAAAATTTCTGATTTAAAGACTAAGATGAATACTATAGAAAAAGAAATTGCATGTCTTAGGGAAAGCTCTAACAAACTAATCAACAAAGTAGATGATTTATATAGCCCTAAGATTGAGAAAGGATCTCCATCAAGGAGACCCGCTAACAGATCCGGATCCAAGCTCACTTGGATACCGAAGAAAAAATTAGAATCTTGTTTTGTAGGGTTCAGGGATAATTACAACATAAAGGACTGGACCTACAAGTTCAAGGCTGGTCAACTCAAGTTGGGAGAACCAAGGAGTAGACCAAGGAGGAGAACAAGAAGACCGACGAGACGGCGAACAAACGACGGACCCGCCGCACGTCGACCACCAGATTGGAGACCGGCGCCGATGCCCGGGCCTCCAAACTACGGATGGGAGCCCCATCCGATGTGGCATCCACCACCGCCATTCGGGCCATTTTATTGGCCATGGTAGGTGAGGTAAAATTCTTAACCCTATCTTTTTATCATAAGCATTTAGATAGGGGGAGTTAAAAAATGATGAGCTAATTGTCAATTTTTAAAGGGGGAGATACAAGTTAGCTAAATTTCCTTTAGTAAGGGGGAGAAAAATAATAGCTATCTTGTTGTTATAAAAAGGGGGAGGATATCACCTTTGTTAAAATTCATCGAAGAGCATGTTTTAAGGGGGAGTTATAGGAAATTTAAAATAAATCAAACCTTTTTGATAATGTCAAAAAGGGGGAGGATTTTTTATGCATTATTATTTACGGTTTTGTCATCATCAAAAAGGGGGAGATTGTTGGTGCTAGAGCACCACGATCATTTGTTTTGATGATAACAAAACACGTGTTATTTAACATTTGCAATTTGAGTCCTAGATTTCAGGTCAATTGCAAATGTAGACGTGTTTAGACGGAACTCGAGCTCGCATCCAGGATGGATTGGAGGAGCTTGACGGAAAACAGAAGAGGTTCGCGTGGAGCGACAGATTGAAGATAGAAGACAAGAAGAATAGGATAGATTCTTTTTAATCCTTTCATGTACTTCTATCTTTATCTTTCTTGCTCTTTATTTTCCTTAGAAAATTATGTTAAAGAGCCTCAAAGTACCCTAACAGTAGTCCTAGGAACACCGGCACAACCCTAGGATACTTAGGTTTTCTGTAGAACACTTAGAAAACCAATATAGGGTTAAAACAGACTTTCCAGACGTCTAATTCACAAATAAGACGTCTGATAAAGTATTTTAAGACGTCTGACTGTTGTTTCAGACGTCTGATAACTGTTAGGCTGGACATAGTTAGTTCTGTCTGATGAAATCAGACGTCCAGACCTTAGACCAGACGTCTTAGAAGACGTCTGATGGATTTGCCAGACGTCCAATTAGTGGACCGTTGGCTGGCTTAGCAAACAGTCAAGAATATGACCGTTAGAGCCTTATCAGACGTCCTTAGGCCTTTCCAGACGTCTGATAAATGACCGTTTTGCCTCGGCTGACCCAAAATCTCTTCTCAGAGATTTTCTAGCCGTTGCAATGTTTGGAAATCAATTCCCACAGTAAAAGTAGGTTTCCAGACGTCCAGACATAGTACCAGACGTCCTGTATGTCGTCTGATGGACTTGCGCAAAAACCCTGTTTAGATCTGATTCAAGTCAGGGAGAAACCCGCATAGAATCAGACGTCTGACCTTGGAATCAGACGTCTTAAAGTGGCCTTCCAGACGTCTGATGCCAGAGTTAGACGTCTGATAACCCTGTCAAATGTAATCATTGTCCTGATTTCGACCTGATTCTCTTGGGCTTTGCACCCAACGGCTATAGAACCTTTCTTAAGCCTTCCAAAGCCTTCCTAAGGCCTCTATAAATAGAGGGGAGCCTTTGCAACACAAAAATACACAAGATATACACCAAGAGAAACACAAGACACACACTTGGATACACTTAAGCAACATAGTTCCACTCTCTTGTGTCCTAGATAGCTCTTGCTCTCCAAGCTCAAGCTCCATTCTCTTGAGAGCATCAAGCTTCGCGCACCCGCTCTCCCGCCGTTGTTCACGAGAGCGACATTGCGCTGTTGCGTGGCTCACGCACCCGCGTCATCGTCGACGCACTCCTTGCAAAGGGGAGTTTCCTAATTCCTATAGAAGCTTAGGTTTATTACTTTGTTGGCTCTATAGGACCTGTTGTTTTATTTTATCTTTGTCTTTTGGTTGGGTATTCGCTTTGTGAATTCCCGTCTCCTTCGTGGGACAAAATCCTTCTCGTGGAGAGAAGGGGTTGAGGAACGCTACCCTCGTACTTGTAGCGTGATTGTACTGAGGTTGAATCACCCTCGTTTTAAAGTGATTCGGTTAGTGGATTTGATCAACTAGGTTGATCGGAAAATCCTAACTCGAGAGGGTTAGGTGGTGGTTTTCACCCGGTTTGGGTTTCCACCTAAAAATACTTTGTGTCATTGTGTGATTGACTATTTGTGAGATTGTTTATATTTCAATTACGCATTTTTTACGTCACACTGATCTCACCCCCTCCAAGTAGGGAATTTCAAAAAGGAGTGTGCCAGGTTGGTGGGAATTCGCCACCTGAGTGAGTTGATTGCGAACCTCTGTGATCTCGTCCTTGTGCTGTTTTTACATAGCCGCATTCGTCTTTTGAATGTCAGCAAGAGTCTGAAGGATAAGAGTCATTTGATCTGCTTAGGTTGGCCCAGATTGATAGGTGGGGTTGGGCCGAGGCTGAGGTGGCTGATATAGACGAGGAGCTTATGAATGGGGTTGATATGGTGGTCATTGACTCTGAGTATTTCCCGCCCACAAGAAGCTGAGATGATTCCGCCATCCAGGGTTGTAGGTATTAGAGAATGGGTCATTCTGGATGGCCTTGAGATCCTCGCAGGTCTGAGGAACCTCAGGAAAATCAGAGTACGAGCGTTCAGAGTTCCCCCAACTAGAGTAGGTCGGATCTGAGTTTCCTCCGGTCCTGGAGTCAGACAGGGTGGATACGGGTCCACCCCCTGAGAAGATCGGTGATAGATGTTAAGTACAGTTACCCTCCCAAGAGGTGGCTGTGCAAATGGGTTTTGTGCAGAGGTGGCTCACTACAGATGTCGAGTCAGCTCGTCCACCTTCTTCTTTATGATAGAGACCTTGTCCAACCGACTGGCCATCAATTCCAAATTGACGGATGAGGACAGGCCCTGCGTCTCATGTGCTCCCCTTGGATTCGTCAATGCGCGGACATTCGTCCAATCGAATAAGCCCATGGAGTCATTATTGATGGAGTTCTCGCACATATTCTCGAGAATCTCCCACACAGTGTCTTCGTGTTGACCCATGATATTTCCTCCGTAGGTTGCATTGATGAATAAGCGAAAGTCTTCATGGAGTCCCTGGTAAAAAGACTGGACTTGTTCCCATTTAGGAACTCTGTGATGGGGGCACTTTCGCATGAGATCCAAGAAACAGTCCCATGCCTCATGAAGAGGTTCTCCAAATTGCTGGGTGAAGTGTGTGATCTGGTGGCGAAAGGCATTCGTCCGATCAACTGGGAAGAACTTTTTCAAAAATTCGGATTGCAGTTCAACCCACGTGTTGATTGGATTAGTCTGAGTCTGATACCAATGAGCTGTGTTGTCCATGAGAGAGAAGGAAAACATCTTCATAAGAAGAATATCCTCGTTTTATACATCTGACCCGAAGGTCTGGGCCAGATGTTTGAGTTGTTTGATGTGTTGGAAGGGATCCTCAGAGTTAAGCCCATGAAACTTTGGGATAGCATGAATCATGTTGGGCTTGAGTTCAGAATCAGGACCTCCAGCCGGGATTTGGACTCGAAGTTCGATCGCCACCGCAACGGGATTATAGTGATCTCACATCATAGGACACTACGGCGGGTTTACAAAATTCTGAAATAGATCATTCAGGCACTGGAGTTGGTGTTCAAGATTGTTCTCTTCTTCAACTGGTTGTGCCATGATGATGGAAGGAGAATTCGATTCTGATGAATCAGAGGAGAGGTCTATGTGAAGGGTTGCTGCATAAACACGGACATCGAGGCTTGGCCTCGACGAGAGTGAATCACCAAAGGAGTTCTTAAGGATGGTCTTAAGGACCTCCTACCAAACATGTACTGAAGGTTTAGACGAAATTAGAATGTGCTGAACCCAATCAAGACACCCAAAAAAATTTGGATGACTATAGAGGTTTGGGGCGGATGATACCCCTTAGTCAGAAAAGCCATCCACCTGAGAATTACCTGGGTAGCCAGAGAAGGAGAGTCCCGCAAAGACCCCTACACGGTAGAGCGTCCCCACAAGTAACAGGGTTTCCCCCACCCGACCTCTCTTGTCACTGAGATTCCAGGTAGACCAGAATGAGGACCTTGACCTCTTAAGTCTACCACTTTTATTTAAGATCAAAGGTGCTTAGGGTTCCACTTGAACTTTAGATATTTTGAGTGCAAAAGTGACCTAATTTCAAGGTTGGTTGACCCAACAAGAGGTCAACTTCATCTATTTGTCCTTTGAGAAGCTTTAGGTCCTTTCTTTTATGGTTCAAGTGAAATTAAGAGCTTGATTTTTAGGGTTTCTCTTAAATAAGTCTTTTCAATCAAGGTTTAGGCACACCTCTTTTTGGAAAAGTTGATTCTTGCTTAGAAAGATGTGTCTCTAAAATCCTAAATTGGAATCCTTAATTTGGCTCTAATTGTGGTCCAATTTAGTTGCCACAGATATGGTATCTAGGGCTCAATCAAGAAGGTGGTAGCCCTAGTTACCTTAAATGGATGCACAAATCAATATTTGTTGAAATCAAAATCAAGCAACTTGGGTGAATTAGCTAAATATGGAAAGCAGGTAGCCCTAAATTGATTTTTATCTTGTTTTTCCTTTTCAGAATGAGGGGATTAAGAGAAAGGGCTAATCAGAGATTACCTACCCCGGGTGTGGTTGTTGTGCGGCCGTCTTCTTTTGAATCTTCTCCCCTGAAACAATCACAACAAAAGAGATATATCAAGTAAGTATTGAATCAGAAATTGTGATCAAGATTTCTAAATCGTCCATTGCTCCCCGGCAACAGTGCCAAAATGTTTTAGTCGAGGTGAGATCAATGTTAGAATCAATGCGTCGTAGTATAGTTGAAATCACTTGAAAACAAATAAATTTTATTACTTGTAATTGTAAATCCGAGGTCGAACACAGGGAGCAAATTGAGGTCTAAAAATCAAGAGCACAACTTTCAAATTGGATATAATATGCAATGAAAAATTAGAGTTATAATTCAAGAAATGTAAATAGAGCCACAAAATATCAATGTATATAAAGAGCAAAAAAATGGATTTTGTGAATCAGACGTCTTAAATGTATAGATGCTACAGTGCTTCAATTGCTCTTCTTTGTCTTCTATCTGATCTCTGTCTCTGATCTCCTTCTTCTTTCTTTTCTTTCCTCTATTCTCTGTCTCTGACGGCCTTCTTTCTTCTTGGCTTCTTCTTCTTCCTTCTTTAGCTGCTCTGGCCCTTGTCTTCTTCTTTCTTCTCTGATTTCTTCTTTCCTTCTCTTCTGCCTTCAGCTCTTCTTCAGCTTCTTCCTCTTCAGCTTTGCCTTCTCCTTCCTTAGCTTCTCCAGCTACCACCCTTTCCTTTGCTTCCTCTTCTTCTCCTGAGAGCAAAACGTACCCCTACCCTCCCCCGCGATCTCTCTTCTTCCTTCTCTCTTAGGCTCGCTCTCCCAGAGCCTTCTTGAGTTATCGGGTCGGACCAGGCCCACCGGCATGCGTGGAGGGCAAGGAGTGCAGGCTAATCGGGTATCCAGGTCAGGGCCAGGTCCGTGAGTAGTGGGGTCACGGACGAGGCAGTGAGGGCGAGTGAGACCTCACCCCGTGGTCAAGAGGCGATAAGCCCCTATCACTTTTGCACTTTTTGTCGTTGCGTCCACTCCACTTTCGAGGTGGGACTATGTTGTCCCACCTTCTTCGCGAGCACCCGCAGCAGACCTCCTCTGATTGCAGCAGCTGCGTAGGGCGTTCGTGCCAATTGCTGGGCTGAAGATGTGCACGAAAGGAATCCGCACAACGTAGGACTTATTGTCTGGAACTAGGAGTCCTGGATGAAGCTCCCAAGCAAGCTTCTTGCTTCGTCAATGGCGGCGAAGACCTCAAACCCTGTCAACAAAAAAACGACCTTGCGGCCTCGTCAAAAAATGCAGGGACCTTCGCCTGAACACGGCGAAGGTGGTGCGGTGGTCGTCGTGGCATAGGGTGGCCGGAGCGTGCATGCCTAGGTCACCCTGTGGATGCGAAAGTGGGTGTGTTCGGGGGAACTGTTGGGGGCTTGGCGCGGTGAGTGGAGTGAGGGTTTAGGGTTAGTGAGTTGTGGCAGTGCTCTTGAGGTAGTTGGCAAGGCGGATGGAGGCGTGGAGCGGTAGGAACATCTCGCCGGAGGTCTAGTCGGAGGTGAAGGTGGTGGTGGTTTGCGAGTGTCGAGGCGTGTTTGAAGGAATAAATGATAGAACAATGATGAGAAGAGAGAGAGGACTTAACTGAGTGTGGGTAGACGAAGGGGGATGCAGAGGAGGCGCTCGGCTCGTACTGCCATCGCCGGAGACAAAGTACACAGTGGGAGGAGGACGGCGACGATGAGGGGGTTGCAGGGACGTTGGCTGGTGCGGCACGACACGAACGAAGAGGATAAAGGGAACCCTACCACTGGTATTATGGCAGAGCGACGAGAGAGAGAAGGAAGGGTCGCCAGAGCTTGCTGGGTTGTTGACCGAAGGGGGAAGAAAAGAATTAGGGGATATCTGAGGCCAATTTCAAGCTTAGAGCTGCGGGTTGATCTTAGCAAGCTTTTTTAGGCCCTAGCAGAAGGTCTTGTGCTTGGAAGCCAAGCTTCCAAGCATGGCAACCTCGCCAGAGTTGGAAGGTCGAAGGTGACCCAAATCTCTCATGCATTCGCATGAGAGATTGGGTCCCAAATCAAGCTTCTGGCTGTGTTCAAACTATAGGAGATTTCTCAGGGAATTTCCCTTTCAAATTTGAAGGGGATTCTCTGAGAAATCAAGGAGTTCTTTCCCTCGATACCTTGCCGGAGTAGGATTCCCTCAGCTGTAATGGTGGAGGGACCTAACTGCAAAGAACGACGAGGAAGTTAGGGGTAGAAATGTAATTGGGCTGGACCTGTTTGCAAAGTAGGTCAAGGTGAATTTCCCTTAGGTTCAAATTTTGGTACAAACCTAATTTGGACCTAAAGAATCCAATGGTGAAGTTGGATTTTAGGTTTGACCACGTTTGACTGGGAAATTTACACAAAAATCTAATTTAGGGTAAACATTTGACTAGGACCCCAAGTTAGGTCAAAATATGTTCTAAGGATCAAATTGAAGGTTCTAAACCCTAGAGAATATTTTTCCATGAATTTTAGAGGGTTTAGGTGAATTTTATCCTGACCAAAATCTTGTTAAATTAAGTATGACTGTTTTAGGGTTACAAGAATTCATTTAATTCCCAGAATTCATATGAACCCTTTTCTATTTGAACCAACTCACTTTTTATCTTGTTAAGATCATTTGACCTATGTTTAGCCCATGAGAAATTCCGTTGTTGCACTGTAATGGTAAAATTATAGTTTTATCCCTTGTTTCTTGCTTTTCTTTCAGAAGGGTTATTCATTGAGTTAGGACCTCTAGTTGATTATGTATGAGCTTTTGTTCTCTTTTCTAGGTCAAAATGAGCTAGTTAGGGCTTATGATGGTGTTCCCATCATTCACCCTATTTCTCACTCGAAATCAAGTTTTAAATCTTTGCGATGTAGTTTAGTTGAAATCTCACGAAAAATAAATAAAATTTATACTCGAAAAAGATCGAGGTCAATCGCTGGGAGCAAATAGGAATTCAATTCTCAAAATTGCAATTCAAAACAATAGAGATACGAAATTGTAATCAGAAATTGATTCAGAGTAATGTAGCAATAAGATCAAGTATTAGACTACAAAAAGAATGGAGTAGAATGGTGATTTGAATCACCAATTACTCCCTACAATAATGGCAAATAGAACTCAATAGATATATAAATGAAATGATCTCAGCTGTCTAAATATCTAATGAGACGTCTTAAACGTCTGATGACCTGATTTCTTCTTCTACTTCTTCTTGCTTTCCTTCTTCTTCTTTCTCTGCTCCTCTTCTTTCTTCTCTGCTTCTCTGCTCGTGCGGCTCCTCTTCTTTTCTTCTTCTTCTTTCTTTCTCTGCTTCTCTTGTTCTTCTACTCTTCTTCTTCACGCAGAGGGGGAAGGATCCTCAATTTTGGCTAAGTGTCAACCAATCCTTCTCAGAGCAAAACCCCCTGCCCCAGCGCACTATCCTCTCTTTCTCTCCTTGGGTCACGCTCTCCCAGAGCCTCCAACAGTACCGGGTTATTGGGTTTTCGGACCTAGAGCACACCCGGGTCCAGGGCTGCGGCCGTGAGTCGCAACCGAGGAGTGTAAAGCGTAGGCAAGTTATCCGGTTACAGCTAGATCCACGGGGTCAAAGTCGCGGACGAGGCCGAGTGAGGGTGCAGGGGACCTTGCCCCCTAAGTGATTCGAGGTGATAAGCCTCTATCACTTTTTCCTCTTATGCAGCCGCAAGCACTCTTCAGCTTCCGAGGTGGGACTAAAGTCCCCCCTTTCCTTTGTGCAGCGCAGTAGAAAGGTCTCCTTCAATTGCTGCTGCTCACAAGGTCAAAGACTCCAATTGACCTCGTAGGACAGTGCCTTAGGTGATTCCGCATAGCCTGGGTTGAGCACCTGGAGCAAGTGGGTGCTGTAGCAAGCTCCAAGCTTGCTCAAAGCACAGCGTCAATGGCAGGCTTGACCTGTTTCTTGAAACTCAAGAAAAGGGGCCTTACGACCGCGTCAGATGGTTCAACAGGATCGTCGTGACACGATGAGTGTGACGGTGGCGGTGGCATGTCGTGAGAGGGTGTATGGTGGTGTGTGGAGGTCAAAGATGGTGATGTGGTAGTGGGTAGGTCGTCGGGATGTTAGGATGGGTAATAGGAGTGGAGGTGTTAGGGCTTTTGTGAGGTAGAGCACGGCGAAGCTAATGAAGGGGGTAGTGGCATGTTTCGAGCAATGTGGCAGTGAGTAGGCATTGTCAGAGCTTCGCTGGAGGTGGAGAAGATGAAGTGGGGGGGCGGCAGTTGGTGTGTGTGCGTGTGTTATAAGGGTGGAAAAATAGTATGGAGAGGGAAAGGGAGAGATAGAGGGACTTAAGGATGCGGTTGAGAGGCGGAAGGCTCCGGTGTTGGTCAACCGGAGCCGGAGAAGGAAGAAAAAGCAGCGAGGCGACGACGGCAATGCAGACGGAGGAACGCCCTCCCTTTGGCTGGGGAGGGTCACGACGAAGAGAAGGAGAGCTTAGGCCATACAATTTAATGGTTGGACGACCGGAGGAGGGAGATCCAGGGGGTCACCGGAGCAAGGTTTTTTTGGTGGCTGGAGGAGAGGAATTGAGGTGATTTGGCTCCCAAAAACTTGCTGAAAAATTGCGCAAGGCCTCGGAGGTGCATATATAGGGCTTAAGAGGAGGTTCCAAGCTTGGAAACAAGCTTGGAGACCTTGGAGCTTAAATAAACAAATGATGCCCATTCCTTCTAAAGGTTCACATGAGCTTTTGGGAAGGAGTTGAGATCCCTGGATGGGCTCATTTGGAAGGAAATTTCCCAATGAATTTGTGTTTCAAATCTGGGATTGATTGATTGAAAATTAAGCGAGAAATCCTCACTCGAAACTCGACAGTGAAGGTTTAACCTTCCAAAAATGGTGCGGGGACCTGCTTGTGAAAGACAAAGAAGTTGGGGGGCTATTTGTAAGAGAATTCAAAAGTCAAGGGTCTGAATGAGATAGAAGGTCTGACTAGACCAAAATGCAAACTTCGTCAAGATAATCTCAGATTGAGCTCAAATTTTGATACAAACCTAATTTAGATCCAAGAAATCCAATGGTGAAGTTAGATTTAGGTTTTGACCAAGTTTGACTAGGTAATTTATGCAAAAATCTAAATTATGGCAAATGTCTGTCTGAGACTCTGTTTTAGGTCAAGACGGATTCTGATGGTCAAATTGAAGGTTCCAAACCATAAAGAATATTTTTCTATGAATTTTAGAGGGTTTAGGTGAATTTTATCCTGACCAGAACCTCAGTAAATTAAGCGGGTCTATTTTTAATGTTTCAAAAGTCATTTAATTCTCAAAACACTTGTTATGGCAAATCCTTTTCTGTCTATTATAACCCACTTGTTAGCCTTTTAGGATCATTTGACTTTTAATTACCCCATGGGACAACCCGTGATTGTACTACATTCATGCTATGATGGTAAAACTGCAATTTTAACCTTATTTTCTTATCTTTCCCTTAATGAATTTGCAGTGAAATATGTCTCTCTGGCAGTTATGTAGGAGCATTTACTGACTTAATTATATCAAAATGAGCTAGTTATGGCTCATGATGGTGTTCCCATCACACCCACCCTTCATCTTGCTAACTTTTCCCCCATTCCCTTTTCCCTAGACTTACCATCTGATCCCCCCAAGCATGGCCTTCTTCCTGAACTAAAATCTTGGCCAGACTCGGGTATTTCTTCCATTTTTCACACTCATTTTAGTCACCCTACTTCCACCATTTTCTTTTCAGGAGACCAAGAGGAAGATTGCATTTTATAAGGCATTCACGTGTCTAACTATCTTCACAATTGACCATCTTCCGTACATCACTTCACGCTCGACTAAATGGCATTAAAGACAACACTGATTAGGAGGTAACCCAACAACATTTTCCTTTTCACTTTCATTTTCTTTTTCAGGTTCTACAAAACTTCACCTCTATCTTGACTTCCTCTCTCAGGTGATATCTTCTCTTATTCTTTTCCTTTTGCAAGGGACTTGCAAACCTTAAGCATTGGGGGGTACTTCAATTTTGTTAGGCATTTCATTATTTTTCAAAACCTAAAAACATTAAAATATTTTGCATTCCTATCATCTGCATCTGCATATGGACTATATTTGCGTAACTTCTAAAAAAATATTTTGAGAATTTTTAGTGAAAGGACCAATGGTTGAACTTTAATTCAAACTAGGTATGCTTGGGGTTTAATCAATAACAAATTAAGGATGAAGCTGCGGATTCATTTTTAGACGTTTCAGGTCTAGAAACCTAGACTATATTAGGTATCCTGCAAAGAATTCCATCCTAACACTTGATGATTCAAGTAACCTAACTTTGTTTAGCAACCCGGATAGTATCTAATTTAGCTCTCGATTAAAAAATTTGCTTTTCTTTTGAAAACCTAGTGTCAAACATTTCACACACAAAACCAACACTACCCAAGCCCAAAAACATCTAAATAATTAAAAAACTCTTGCAAAATCTTCATAAAAGATCGAGGCAGATGATTAGTTTGAGTTCCCACCGCCGAGAAGGAAAAATACTTCCTTTGAAGATGCGATGTCAACATGTTACCACCTTAGCGTTGCTCTATATCTATATTTTATATCTTTAGACGGAGCATTAAGGTGCATTTTGCAACTCAGGTGTCTTAGACGGTGCTCTACCCATAGTGTCGGAGCAAAAGCTTGAGTTTACTTGGAACGCCCCTTTACACCACATTGTGTTTTGGGGTTGTGAGATCCTGGGGTGTTTCTTGGATGGTACTATCTTGACGTGTCGGTGCCAGAGCCCCCTTGAGGATTGGTAACGAGAATGATGATCCCAACACATCTGCAATAGGATTACGCTAAGGCTAAGCATGAGAGAAATAAATAAAAAAATAAGTTTCAATAATATGACCTTATCCCAATAATGTTGGCATATCACAAAGCATTGACACCTAAATTTTCATCAACTTGCAAGTTACGGATCGAGTTCACAAGCCAAGGAAATCCTAACAGTAAAAACAGTTTCGAGATATTTGAATTAAAAAGGAGTTAAGTAGTGAATTCTCAAAGGATACAGTGGTTCTGATTTGTCTAATCTTTAAATCCAAAGCTAAGTCAAGATGTTTTATCGTTAATAAATCTCGTACCTACCTTAACTAAAAATCAACCAAGGTCCTTTATTGAACTTTTTCCTCAAAACACAAAAGGATGGTTTCTTGAGAAATAATATGGTGCAATCACAATTTTTGCTAAGGGACTAGCAAAAAGATAAGCATGGGGGTGTGATAAATGACATTTTATCATCATCATTAGCATCCATTCACATCTAGTTCTTAAGATTTTGTCAACTGTATTGTATTACATCATTACATTTAGCATGCATGTGCATTTGGGGTTTAGAGCATACATTAGCATTCATTTCACATTATCTCATGTAGTTTCCATTTGATTGCCAGGGATGGATGCATTGGAAATCAGAGAAACCCTGGCAATATGGAAGGCACTTGAAACATTTGTGAAGACAAAAGCTCCAGTAGTTGGACCCCAGCTCAATTCAGCTAGATCCAACTCAAATCCAACTCCTACCCTACTCCCTCTCAACCTTAATGGTCGTCCGCCTACATTAAAACCACCAACCATTGGTGCCTAAAATACACTCCTTGGCACCCTTTCACATGGCACTAAGGAAGCTTCCTAACCATCCTCCTTGGCACCCTTTTATATGACGCCAAGGAAGGCTCCTAACCACCCTCCTTGGCACCCTTTCACATGGTGCCAAGGAAGCTTCCTAACCACCATACATACTAGCCTATAAAAAGACCCCCATCCTACCATTCAAACCATCCTTGGCAAGAAATAATTCTTTCTATCTAACACCTATAGCCACCATACATCCCACGGCCAAGAAAGGAGAAAGAGAGGAGAAGATTAAGGGAGCAACCTACCCGCTCCCTTGGTGCCTTCTTCCTCTTCTCTCTCCTTCCTTGTGCCACACCAAAGAGCAAGCTCTTCACTAAGGAGGAGAGCCAAGCAGGAGGAAAGAAGGGTGGAGGACGTCCACTCTTGAGAGGAGAAACTCAAGGAGATAGAAGGAAGTCTTCTTCAAGTCTGGGAGCTACCATTCTTGGAGCAAAGGCTGCCGCAGCTACTTGGGAGAATTTTTTATCTTTTATTTTGTTGCATTTTAATTCCTGTTAAGCATTCATCTACCTAGGAATTAACTAAGTGGAACCTCTACTTAGTTGAGCTCCCTAGGTACTTTGTAAACATTTCTTCTTAATAGCAAAGTGCCTTTCTTCATTCTTGAATTTTCAAGTTCAAGTAGCAACTTTATTTATTTTAGTGCATCACATCTCTCTTCTAATTACCCTAGGTGCACTTGCCTAGGGTGAACTTAGAAGAGAAGACTTCTCTTGTCACTTAGGTTCTAGTTGTTAGGCAAGTTTCTTTAGCATAGTTCTATCTTCACATTCATATCCCACTTATTTTCAAACATAAAAATTTACAAAAATCAAAATACAAAAAGAGAAGTGTTGATGTGAGAGACGAGACAAAGAATCATTTATTTGACTAACAAATTGGCCTCCTTGGCCGACCCTAGATACCACCACTATCTAGGAATATAAATTTAAAAGCTAATCGATTTTATGCGTCTCAACGACAAAAACTTGTTTTTAACAAATCGCATATTTTTCGAATCAGTGCCACAGCCCACTAGCTACTAAAGGGGACTAGTACCAGTACTTACTCTCAGTACTAGTACTAAGCACCTTCATTTCCATCCCATCCTCCATCCTGACCTGGGTTGATGGCCAATACCAGTACTCACACTTAGTATTAGTATTAGGCATCCCTAGATCCCAGTTCACACACCCAACATTTTGGCCTAGGTTGATAGTCAGTACCAGTACTAATATTTAGTAATGGTACTGGGCATCCCCAAGTCCTAATTGTGCAAGCCATTTGGTCTAGAATAGCTATCTAGTACAAGCAATGGTATTTAGTACTGATATTGGGTGATTCCATCATCCAATTCTAAACAACAATGGGGTCACCTCCTAGGCATAACCCTTCCTTGACTCGAAGGATTTGCATTTTTGTCTTTCACACGTTACCAGGTATAAGAATGGCATCCTTGCTCATTAAAATCCCAATACAAAATGAACACAACACTACTCGTAGCATATTTCAAACATCCATCCCTAGTCTTCACCAACCTTCGTAACTAGTTATTACCCATACAATGGATATTTTATAGCCACAAGACCCCCATTGGTTTTATTTAACTCAAACCCATCATAGGCAATTCCCGAGTTATAATCACAAACTTATTATAAATGAAGGGAACCCAGTTCTTACTCAAGCCCCAACTCGCAATCACGAGATATTCATTTCTAGATCAATTCTCTACCCTACACATACAAGTGTAATCCCTCATGCTATGAATTCAAGAAAATGCCAAAAGGAGGGTTAAGAGTTGTCCCTACCTCGCCTCAAGCTTCCCATCATCGTCGTCACTAAGTGGCTACCCCCTCCAAGTTACTGATGGGTCGGCCCAAATAGGTTGTTAATATGATATTTTTATCATTGAAATGTGTATAGTGGTTAACCTAATTCAGACCTAACCATCTCTTTACAAAATTTTTAACCTGGCCTAATTGATTTTATCTTGTCACTTTTAGGCCCAGGGTCGAACTCAGGGAAGTGGGGTTCAAGTCGAATTTCTACGTTTTCCTTAAAACGCGTCTCTTCCGTTCGTTTATTCTGTTTTTGGTATTTTTCTTATTTAGGTTTTTTTCTGATAATCCTTGTTCTTGAGGCACACCCTCAAAATTGTGTCCTTGGCTTTTAGCCAAAACAGCGTTTCAAAACACGTCTTGCTACTTGCAAGACGGGGTACCTGCAAATCAAAGATTATCTTTTCACTTTATACCTTTTTTTATCTTTTTACTAAAAAGGAAGCTAACAGATAGAAAGTAAATATAGTAGCTATAGATATATATTTATATGTAGTATATATATAACGGGGTGGGGGTGGAGGTGACGATGGAGTGTAGCACTATGTCGAGTCAGTCGACGTCTAGAGAGACGCAACCAACACGACTAGGTGCCGCGTGGAGTGTGGATGGAGGATGGATGATGTATGGGACCACGCTTTTTTTGTACGCGTGTATCAAGGAATATCAGCAACTGGTGCAGATATCCCCGCGATACAGCGTATAATAAATAACATGAAAGTATATGTACATATGTATGTATATAAGTAAATATATCTATATATAGATATAAATGTATAGTTATATATGTATAGATATATATATATATATAGATATATATGTGTATATATATGTATATAAGTATATATGTATATTACTATATATATATATATATATATATATATATATATATATATATATATATATATATATAAGTATATATGTATCTAGATATATATATATATATGTGTGTATATATATAAGTATATAGATATGTATATATATATATGTATATAAGTATATATGTATATATATATAAGTATATGTATAAGTATATAGATATATATATACGTGTATATATATATATATAGAGATATATTATATATATATGTATGTATACAAAATTATATAGATATACTATGTATATAAGTATATATATATAATAGATATATGTATGTATGTATATATATATGTATGTATATATATGTTACTATATATAACTCTACGTATAGTGTAAGTGTGTGTGTGGGTGTGTGTGTGTGTCGGTGAAGATGTGTGTGTGTTGGTGTAGTGTGTGTCTATGAGTGAGTGAAAGAGAGAGAGAGAGAGAGAGAGAGAACGGAGAGAGAGCGGGAGCGGGCGGAGAGATCGGCAGAGAGAGAGAGCGCCAGAGAGAGAAAGAGCGGGCGGGAGAGATCGCGAGCGCGGACGATGGCAGCGAGTTAAGGCGTCTGCTCGCGGCGGCGGACGTCTGACGCCGCGTCGTCTGAAGGCGGAGGCGGACGTCTGAAGATCGCGGATGCAGGCGCGTCTTCGCGCGGAGAAGGTGAGGCGTCTGCAGGCCGGGTGCGAGGAAGGAGAGCGGGCGATGGCGTGCTCGGAGAGGGCGGCGGGGAGTCTGCAGTCGGTCGCGGAGGGTTGCAGAGGTTGGCAGGGGGCGGCGAGAGGGCCTGGCCGGCCGCTGCAGTGCGCGCAGCGGCCGGTCGCGGGTGGAATGGCAGAGGCGACAGAGCAGAGGCGGAGGCGGGGAACGGGCCTGCAGGCGCGCGCGGAGGGTTGCGCGCCTGCGGGGAAGGTGCGGAGGAGGCGGGGGTCGCTGCTGCTGCTGCTGTTGCCGCGGTTTAGCTGCTGCTGCTGCTGCTTCAAGCTTCGGACCTTGAAGCGGCAGCAATGGCGTGGAGATGAAACCGAAAAGAAAAGAAGACACCACGCCCACCTGCTCGTTGAAGAGCTGGGCGGTGGTGTTCCCACTGTGGTGCTGAGCACCACAGTGGGTTCTCCTGCTCGCCGGGTGCCTCCTCGACGGAGGGCCGGCGTATGGGAGGGGAGAACGGGCAAGGAAGGTGGTGGACTGCAGGGTGGCATTTTTCAGCAGCTCGCCCCCCTCCGTTCCGTCGCGAGGAAGAGCTGCGGCTTTATAGAGGAGGAGAGCATGGCGGGGAGGCATGGCAGTAGCAGGGAGAGGCGCGGAGAGTGGCAGCTGCAGGGAGAGGCGCGGGAAGGACAGCAGGGAGAGGCGTTGCATGCAGCATGGCGTGGACGAAATTCAGCCGCGGGAAGTAGAAGAACCGCGGGAAGAAGAAAGAAAGATGAAAATAAAATATGGAGAGGGGACTTTTGCAAAGAGACACTTGAAGACAAATGTAAAAATGCAAGTCATTTATTCCATTCTCTTCTCCTCTCAATTAAAAACATGCATGCAAGCGTTTTTACAAATGCAACTACAGGATTATAATATATATAGTTAATGCTAGAAAATAGCACAAGAAGGTGTTATTAGAGTCGTGTTTTGAGGTGCAAACAGTTACCTCTCAATCAATAATGCCTAACAACTCACATCAGTGTTATATTCCCTCCTAATTAGTCTCCAATGCACCAAACATCCCCAAAATCTCTAAGATTGGGGACAACCTAGGGTTAGGAATTAGGAAGTAGAAGGGGGCAGAAAAAGGGCACACCTAGGGCCATCGTGGTCTTGATAGGAAGCTCTCTGTTGATCTTCGACCTCAATGCAACAACAATAGCAACTACCGTGACTGTGCTTTCACGCTTCGAAAACCCAGGCCCTTAAATAAGGGTCAGAGTTCCAAGGAATGGCAACAGAAGAGGTGTTTGTTTATTTAATTCAAGTTGTACCTAACTAAGTCTAGCTATAGTAGAGTTCCATTTATTACATAAAATGGAAGTACAGGAACGATAGCACATAATTGATACAGAAAAGCAATAGAAAAACATAAATTTACTTTAAACCAAAGCATAAAAGTTTACCTGTCAACAGATTGGGCAAAAATCTACGCAACAACAAATCCCATGTGTTAACGGCTCAACGACGACAACCTAAAAGTAGGTCACAAAGTATGGATGAGTCAATCGACTCAATAGGGAACAAACAACTACTGTATCTCAACCAAACAGGATAATATATAGTTTCATTTATCGGCTGATCCCTAGCCCAACCCAACACCCTAGGTTCTAATTCTCGAACCCTATCTAACACGACCAAACACCGTGGTCCCACAACCCATTAATCAAGTTGCCTAAATTCTTCCCATGATTTGGTATTAATAATTATTCTCACTCGCCTCAATGATCAGATTTTGGAAATCATCCCTCTCTACCAGAGGAGATTGAGATGCATCCTTTCCTTTGGATTCCAACCTGATAGTCTTGCCCCAACCAAGGGAGAGGCTAGCAAGTCTATTGATCCTCAAGAAAGGTGTGCCCATTCTTGACGTATCAAGTACGTTGCTGACTTCGGCCAGAAAAGTCAGGCCTCTTGGGAGCTACCCACGCCTATACCTTGAGACCATGAAGCGCAAACTCAGTTCATGTCCAACAAGGATCAGTCACAGATCAAACCAGATTATCATCGTAGGATTGGCTAGAACTATCGAGCCACACCAATGCTCCTACTAGGTGTGACTCCCCGTAGGAGTGTAGTCTACAGGTGTGCCCTCTCAATCCGCCGTCGGATGAGGTCTCAAACAATCCATCACAGTACCCTATCCCTTCCGTACTTACGGGTGCCTAGTGAGCCTCTAGCTATGAGTACCACGTACCCCGATGATGTGCACACATCTAATTGTCATAAAATGCCTATTTATGCATGTTTCTACTGTCATAGAAGCATTTAGCATTTTAAATATTGCATAGCATGCATCATTCTTCATTTAGAATAGATTGTACAAATTATAAGTTAATTTTCCCTTTTTGTGGTCAGGAGACAGGGCTATATTTATCTAGGTCTCAGATTAAAGATCCAACCGTACGAATCTAATCAGAG
Source organism: Thalassia testudinum (assembly GCA_037157565.1). Lineage (NCBI taxonomy): Eukaryota > Viridiplantae > Streptophyta > Magnoliopsida > Alismatales > Hydrocharitaceae > Thalassia > Thalassia testudinum. Next base: position 28,841,142 of record JAZHRO010000049.1, read on the forward strand.
CAACAATCGAAGTTTAACGCCTCCGATATCTCCCCGGTCGGACTTCCGTAGCATCAGATGCAGTCCGAGGAAAATCAAAAGTCAAGGGGCAAGGTGGTGCAAATCCGTACCTCATATGACAAATCCAACCTCACGGATGAGTTTGAATCGATGATCATAGCCCAACAGCATGAAAATCGATCCAATCCGACATTTGTGGCACCATCTACAAGCATTGGAAAATGGACAACCCAGATGGCTTCACGTGGTGCCATCCAAGCTGCCCACTGCCGTCGGTCCTCTCTTCTCTCAAGTAACCTTCAATCGTGGCCATTGGATCTTCATCCAATGACCACGAGGCATGAGCATGAGAAGCGATCTCAGTAACAATCCGTAGAGACAACACGGTTGTTAAAGCCCTAGTTGCGCAACACGAGGCGCACAATCAAACCGCAGAGAGGAGGTGGATTTGCTGAAGGTGCACGCAATTGAAATTCGACCGCACAATGATGATCAAATGACAGCGACGACGGCGACATGGCGCACCCTCATGCGCTGGAAGAGAGCGCTCCACGCGTGCACGCAATCGCACGCACGATCGTACCTGGGCGTGGCGTACATTGCAAAGGCAAAGCACACGCAGATTTAAGTCGTCTGATCATGCGATCAAACTACTAATAGCGATGCGACGCAATCTGAGCACCAGCGATTGAAGGTATGGAGGCGCGCCACATGGCTTCATGTGGGGCATCCAATCTCGATCACACGACTCACAAGCCATGCGCGCCAACAGCTACCTTTGCCTTTAGTAACACTTACATGCATCACTAAAGGCCATGAATTTATTTTAAAGGCTTGAAATACGTCTTTTGCCCCCATTTCTATGACTATAAAAAGGCCCTACACCCTCCACTTCTTCTTCATCCCTTCTCTTAATCTCTCACCCTCTTCAAATCTCTAAGGAGCTAGTCCCAAACTGGGGATACTCCTCTAGAGTAAAAAAAATCAAATTTTGTCCATCTTCTCACCCCCTTCGTAAAGCATCTCGTGGTTGTCTTCTCACCACCAATCAGGAAGTGAATCCCGCTATGACGCCGCCCTCCTTCGTCCTACAGCATCGTTCTCCCCCGTCCAACATCTCACCACCCTCTTCCAAGTGCTCTATCAACGCGGCTTGTCCTCCAAGCAGCCATCGAGAAGGATTTTCCCATCCCTATCTTTTACTGCTTTTTAGTGTAGTTTTCATTTTGAAAGTAGTTGTAATAAACATATGGTTATAAAACATTGGTTTACTCTCTCTCTCGCTCTTTTCCCTGTATTATTCTCTCTCTCTTTTCTATTATTTTTTCTTTAAGTAGAATAGCTAGCGTAGATTAATTTCAACCAACTACTCTGCTTTGTGACAATAATTCCAAACGTAGTTTTTAATCAAACGTTTACCTCCCTGTGTTCGACCCGAGACTCACCAGAGTTTCGGTAAAATTTATTTGGTAAAAGATTTTCTTATGAATTTTACAACTCGGGTTTTCTAAACTCAAACTTTTCACATCGAAAATCTTGCTCATCATTTTGGCACCGTTGCCGGGAGGCAACGCTCTTTGATTTCCCGCATTTTCCGCTTTACTTATCATTTACCGCACTTGTCTCCATTCTTATTGTGATTGCAAGTACTCTCTCGAGGAGGGCAAAAGCGATAAATTGGAGCAAAGTACAGTTGAAAGGTTTGTAAGTATATCCCTACTACCCACCCCTTAGATTTCATTCCACCACCTAATAACGCCAATCCTAATTAACCTATGAGCTTGCATAAATCTTAAGGTTAGTTCTGGTTATTTGTTTGCCACCTCCACCCACCTCACCACCACATATAAAAAAAAAAAAATTGAATGTGGGATTAACTAAAACTTACACATTTTATACACCCACACACACACAAGGCACCTCACCTTGATCTAATTCTACCACTTAGTCAAGATCTGACCTGTGGGCCCAGTACACTCTAACTTAATATACATAAGTGAATAGAAATCTAATTAGGCTAATCATCTCGTGCGCCTTAATCAAGTGGTGCAAGAGGCCAATTGATTGAGCTATTTGGGCTGCATCACTTAAGATAAAAGTGATCCATCAATAACTTGCCTCATAGGATTCAATTTTTAGGGCTAAACCAGGCATACCACATTATTTTTGAAGGAATATATCTTCACTTGTGCTTTCAAAACTTAGTGTGTCTCACAAGACCTTATATGGATTTATACCTGTAATTTGAATCCTAAAAGCTACTAGGCAAGATTTAAACCTTAAAATTCACTGCATCAAAAAAAATAATCTTACTTGAAAACCATTGGTTATGCATGCACATACATTGAAACTGATCTTTAGGGACATAACCTATTTAAAGGGTCAATCACATTTCAAAGCACATTCAAACCTAAGCCTAACTAAAATCAAGTAGGCATTGGCCTTAAGGATTTGACTCGCTCTTAGGGGCCCAGATCGAGATTACTTTCAATTAATCTGTTTCTACTGGTCCATCTGATGTCTAGCTAGGGGAGCAGTGTCAAACAACCACGATTGGGGATATCAAAGGAACTTGAGGCGAAAGCCAAGAGAAGAACCTTCTCCCCAATCCCTCCCTCTAACTGGTTGGATTGATCGGAAAGAAGTAGACCAAATTATTTCTTTAATCTCAAGATGGGTTTTAAGAGTTTGTAGGTCTTTAGGCTACCCCACCTAAAGATAGGTTTGATTGTTTGTACTGCAGGGCACCTTTCTTTTCTCTGTGTTCTCCCATTTTGTCATGAATCCTTCCATATCCTACAGACATTTCCACTCCTACCCTCCAGACACATCTTATCCCCAATATGATGGCTATTATCCCGACCTGCACTATACTCAACCATCTACTAGTTGGGATAATTCAGATTGGGATACAATTCCGGACCTCTGTGTTCAGGGTTTAACCCTGGACACCATGATTTTGATTTTTATCCTTCTCCGAACTACACCGATTTTAGATCACTGCCCTCTTATGGACAACCTAATACGATCTACAATCAATAAGGATATGATGATTATAACCCATACCCTCCCCAGGATTACACTGCATATAGGTCACCACCCTTCTTTGAACAATCAGAAACGACCTATTACCAAGGAGGCCCCCAGGAATCTCTATTTCTTGACTCCCCTAAACTGAACTCAAACCCACCTAACCCTGAATCAAACCATTTGGTTCAAGTGAACCAGATCCAAGATAGGGTGTTGACTAATTTAAGGAACACCATTCAATCTTTAGAAACTTAGCCAACACCCTGACTAATTTTGAATTGGAGCCTTTGATTCAAATGATTGATGATCTTAACAAGTATTTGTTGGATTGGCTCCAAAATGTTAAGGATAAGGACCCGGTTGAGTTTTTACTTGGGAAGTTGTCAAAATTGAGTATGAAATCTATAGTTGCTTTAGTTCAATCCTGGGATGATTCCCAAGATGAACCTCCTTCAGGAGAGCTAATGTTAGAACCTGCTTAGGCACCTGTAGGGGGGACACATTTTACGAGACCGGGGATGACCAGGTTAGTCTAGAGCAACCAATTAAGGATGAATTGATTTCTTCACATGAGATCCCTGAACCAGGGTACGAGGAAAAATATGTCTCTGTGGACCAAGGAACAGCATACGATCTTGAGACATATATTAATGCAGATACAGAATTCTTTGATTCTAAGGGTGAAGAATATTTATGTGAAGTCTCACTTGAGTTTAAGGAAAATGATTTTAGTAAGACGATTGAGCCTAAGGAATTCGATGAATCATTTGATGGCCATATAATTGAGGAAATTGATCTTGTTGAGGCTAGCATGGAGGGTACAAGTCCTGTTTTCATGGATGATTCAATCAATAGCCCCATTCCTCAATCACACCCTAAAGAGCTGAATGATGATGTTTTTGAAATCATTGTACCCAAGTCAATCCCGATTAAGCCACAATTGTTAGACTTGGATATTGTATATGGGGTGTGTAATAACCTAGAGGTCCTGAAACTCCTAATTATGGAGGATAAGAATCTGGAAATGAAGATCTAGGAAGGCCATTCTGGGGGAAGCAGAATTCTTGCTCTAAGGGTTCCTGTATGCATGAAAGTACCAACTTTTTACCAGGACCCTTTTGAACTTTTTGTGAATATGAAGCCTAAGTGCACAAAATGGATTATCTTTTCGAGCAAATCGTTAACCGACAAATGAGCCCATTGATTTAGATCTACCTATTGTCCGACATTTCAGACTTAGGTTACATACCACTAAACTGCAAGCCTGGCCCTGCTTGCATAATGATTTCCGATTCTGGGTAATTTTCATCCAGAACCTTAAAACCACTCAACCGTAAGGCATGGATTTGCATCACAATCTCGTCCACATATGTGGACATCTCCTCCTTGTGGGTCCTAAAATCAATCTTCTTATTTTGATTTTAACTCGCACCTGTGAATTTTTTATTTCTTCTTTGTTTGTATAGTGTACCCAGCTGAAGGCAATAAACTTAGCACGTATACAGTCTATTTTCATCTCGGAACTGACCTGTTAATCACGAAATTTAGGTACTATCCTTTATTCCATTCTTTTTCATGTCTTAATATAATGAGGACATTACATTAAATAGGCATGGGGGAGTGGATATCCTTATCTAAATAATTTTGTTAGCTTCGTAGATTATTTTTATTTTCTCTTTATTTATAAAAAAAAATGAATTAGGAAAAGAGAACTTGGATATTAGAAATTTGTCAACTTTAGGAAATGATACAGTAGGACATGAACACTTAGATTCTTCAGGTCTTTGAGCTTAATTAGCTTGGGTGTCAACTAAAATGTGGACTTATTTCTCGAGTCCTCACCATTTGAAAATTCATTTTTAATTAATTAAATAAGTTTGGGTGATAAGTACATAACTTATCAACCTGTCCTCTGATTTGAGGGGATTTTAAGTTTAAAGCATCTGCACACTATTTGCACTAACTCACCTTTCGGCAGTTTTATCGAAAATTGGATAACTAATGAACTTCCTAGGTAGTATGGCTGACAAGTTGTCGTGGGTAATAGGCCATTAATCGGTTGTCCAAAATCTAATTACATGACCATTCTCATTCTACTGCCTTAAGTTAAATCTTAGATCAGAAAAGTCACCTACTTAAAAAAAAAAAATTGAAAAAAAATAATTGATGAGAAATAGAAAAGAAGAAAAATAATAAATAAGCCACACTTCACCGCACAAGTATGACTGACAAGTTACCGTGGGTTTGATGTCCCATTGGCCGATTGTCTAGAACCCAACTCACAAAATGCACATTTAATTCCAAACACTTAGGAAGAAGTGGGGCAATAGAATAAGCCGGGGAGATATATATTGGGTTCACCCTTGTGTTAACCTTGTTAAAATAAAAAGTAGAAAGAAAGCTACCAATCAAACAGATACACCTTTAGGTAGAAATTCTTCATTAGGGTCACCTAGGGTTCGTAGAAACCTAAAGTTCATTTGATTGTCGATCAATGAGTCTATCACAATTTCAAAAAATGATGCTTAAAACTTAGAGTTCTTTTCTAGTGTTGGATGAGTTGTGTAGTCATAGAAAGCTGCCCCGAAACCCTAAACTCAAAAATTCAAAACAAATTAGAAAAGAAGAAAAAGAAAGAAAAAAATTATATTTGCTTTTGAATAAGGTGAGGCCTTAGGCGGTCTGCATTTTAGTAGACACCCAGGTGTTGTTAAGTCTCAGTAGTTCAGGTCTTTAGTAGAAATTTCTTAGTGTTAAGAAAAAACTATTTCTTATGTAATTTGATCCTAATTCTTTTATAAACATCATGTATTTTGCTAGGGACTAGCAAAAGATATGCATGGGGGTGTGATGTGTACACATCTAATCGGCCTAAAATGTCTATCTATGCATGTTTCTAATGTCATAGAAGCATTCAGCATTATAAATATTGTATAGCGTGCATCATTTAGCATTTAGAATAGATAGTACAAATTATAGGTTAATTTTCCTTTATTGTGGCTAGGAGACATGACGATATTTATCTAGGCCTCATATTGAATATCCAACCATATAGATCTAATCAGAGCGACGATCGGAGTTCAATGCTTCTGAGATTCCCTCGATTGGAACTCCGTAGCATCATATGCAATCTGAGGAAAATCAGAGGTCAAGGGGCAAGGTGGTGCAAATCCGTACCTTATATGACAAATCCAACTGCACAAATGGGTTCGGATCGACGATTGCAAACCAACGGCATGAAAATCGACCCAATCCGACATCCGTAGCACCATCTACAAGTATTGGAAAATGGACGGTACAGATGGCATCACGTGCCACCATCCAAGCTGCCCACCGCCGCCGGCCCTCTCTTCTCTCGAGCAACCTTCAATCATTGTCGTTGGATCTTCAGCCAATAGCCACGAGGCACGAGCACGAGAGGCGATCTCCGCGACAATTCGCGGAGACAGGGCGGTGGTTAAAGCCCTCATCGCGCAATGCGAGCCACGCGATTGAGCTACTGCGAGGAGGTGGAATTCGCTAAAGGCACGTGCAATTGAAATTCGACACCACGATGATGATCGAACGGTAGCGAAGGCAAAGTAGATTAATTTCAACCACAACCACTACGAACGGTGGCAACGTGGTGCCCTCTCGTGCACCGGATGAGAGCGCTCCGCACACACGTGCGATCATGCGCAATCATACGCAGACGTAGTGCGCGTTGCGAAGGCAAAGCGTGCATGGATCTAAACCATTCAATCATGCAATCAGACGGCTAATAGCAATGCGACGCGATTTGAGTGCCAATGGTTGAAGGCAAAGAGGTGTGCCACGTGGTTTCATGTGGAGCATCCGATCTCGATCACACGGCTCACAAGCCATGTGCTAATAGCTACCTTTGCCTTTAGTAACACTTACATGCATCACTAAAGGTCAGGAATTTATTTTAAAGGCTTGAAATACCTCTTTTGCCCCCATTTCTATGCCTATAGAAAGGCCCTACACCCTCTACTTCTTCTTCATCCCTTCTCTTCTTCTCTCACCCTCTCCAAAGCTCTAAGGAGCTAGTCCCAAACCTAGGATGCTCATCTAGAGTAAAAAATATCAAAATTTTATACATCTTCTCACCCCCTTCGTGGAGCATCCCGTGGTTGTCTTCTCAACACCATTCGGGAAGCAGATCCCATTGCAATGCCACCTTACTTCATTCTCTGTCCTCAGCCCCGTTCTCCGTCATCCAGTATCTCACCACCCTCTTTCGAACGCTATGTCAACACGGCTTGTCGTCCAAGCAGCCGTTGAGGAGGATTTTCTCATTCCTATCTTTTACTGCTTTTTAGTGTAGTTTTCATTTTGCAAGTAGTTGTAATGAACATATGGTTATGAAATATTGGTTCACTCACTCTCTCTCTCTTTTCCTTTTATTATTCTCTCTCTCTTTTCTATTATTTATTCTTTAAATAGAATAACTAGCGTAGATTAATTTCAACCAGCTACTCTGCTTTGTGACAATAATTCCAAACGTAATTTTTAATCAAACGTTTGCCTCCGCATATTCGACCCAGGACTCACCAGAGTTTCGGTAAAATTTATTTGGTAGTAGATCTTCTTGCAAATCTTACAACAACTCAAGCTTTCCAAACTCAAACTTTTCACAACGAAAATCTCGCTCATCACCTGTCGTTCCCCGCTACGCATGCAGGTGTCGACAGAGCCTAGAGCCATGAATATCTCCGCATCGAGTCGGATTTGGGTACATTCAAGTACCAAACACTGATGACAACCCAGGGCCAACAACCAAACCCAGGAACTTTCCAAGTTCCGAGGCAGATTCATTGGTAGCCTCTGACTATAGCAACAACTCGGGTCCTTTACCAAGGAGTGAACCCATAGTTCACTAAATCTAAAGGGTGCAACCCTTCCAAGCTCACCTAGTCGACCTACCATCATTTAATTCCATTGGATTCCATGTCTAGAACAAAGCCCTAGAGACCTAGTGGATTACTTGGGATCTTTACCCTTGACCTTAGGATCCAAGTATTCCATTTATTAGACTCCGATCGAGTCAAAATAGGTTCAACATTTTGGATTCAATCCTTTGCTTAGTCAAATTCCATCCACTTTTAATCCTCCTTTTAGAGTTCAAGCAGAGTGGAACAAGAACACCAGTACCGGTCCTAGTCCTAGGTACCAATGCTGGGCACCCAATGCCCCACTAACCCATAGTGCTAGTACCAGCATTAAGCTCTAGCATTAGTACTAGACACTCACAACACAGTCTCAACTAAGCCAGCAAATGTCGATACTGGACTTTAGTACCGATATTGGGCAACCCCAGTGCAATCACCACATTATCAACCAATACCAGTACCAAATCCTAGTACTTGTACTAGGCACCCCAAACACCAGACCCTAATACCATGCTAAGGTCCCAGCTACTGGGTGGCTCGAGTTAGAGTTCGAGATCCCATCAATTGGGTATGTCATAGGATAATTAAATTTTAAATAAATTATAGCGTCGAAACCTGTCCAAAATCTAGTAGGGTTTCTCCTGTTATTCGGATATTTTCCCAAAATCGATACATGCAACTTGCACCTGTGCATGCATGTATATCACAAATTATATAGGTGGGTACTCCCCACCATCATACCACAATAATAGAAAACAACAATAAAAATTAGCTGGCACACCCCACATCCAAAAATGACAAAAACATGAGAAAAATAATGAGAAACAAGGCCATGTTACTTTACGTATTCTTTTCTAGCAAAATTTAACCATTCCATTAAAGTGCAACCTCTCAAATTTGGTGGTTAAGAATGATTCCACGTGAGTATCCAAATGAAAACTTCAAATATAGATGGAAAGGAATGTTTACCATTATGAGAAGTATGTTCCAATCTCCTAATGAAATAAGCCAACAATTGAAGATTATACCATCTAAAAGTAGCTATGATAGAAATATCAAAGTGAATTGTTAAACTCTCAAAATCAGGTTTTATACAAACAAATGGGACCTTAAGAAAAATCAACAGCATCATAATTGCAAGATGCACTTTCCCGAAATTCAATCTGCAGTTCCAAAGCTGCATTGACAATTGTTAAAGACACATGTAAAAGAATGGGATCAGGTACCTTATCCACTTATATACCAAAATAAAATACAACTTCGGTGATACCTAAAAGTGTCATATCACCTTTCCTATCTTCAAGGAGAACTCTCCCACTCAACACATTCAATAGTCCCTTTTTTCCCTCAAGAGAAGAAGAATAAATCCTCATGATAACTAAAAGGCCTTGGAGTTAGGAAAACCCTCAACAAAAGAGGGGGCCTAACAAAGAGAACAAATGCAATTTAAAGTGAGAAAGAGTTGTATAATTGTGGAAAGGGAGCCTTAAACATAAAAGTCAGTATCAATCACAAAGGGTCCAAGAGAAACCTCTAGCCCTCATATCTGTTGTCACCGATAGCAATTTGGCATATCAGCCGGATGATCCAATCATATTTCCTTCTAGCAGGGGTCACAAAAGGTATTAGTTACCCAGATATTAACGCTTTTGGAACATCTAAAAAATCCAACTTTACACTTGCATAGACCAAGCAAAGAATAGCCAGTGAATACTTTACCACAAATCATAACTGCCAACTAGTGTTACAGCCAAGACAATCAGACTCGAAATAGTGAGGCCGCAGAGATAAAATTTAGAAATAAAAGAAAAAAGGGAAAAACCCCCTACCAATCCCTTATCGATTGAAAATAAGGAAAGTGAGCATCCAGCTAAAGTAATAGACTGTAGAAATCAAATGAAAACCAACAAAACCCAAGGAACACATCAAAACTAAATGCCACTAAAAATCCCTCCTTTAATCGCACATGCCAAAAGTGATTCTAATCCCTAAAAATCAAGAGGGATTCTCTGAAAAGGAAGGGGTTATAGCCCCTACTTCCACCAACCTGTTTTTATCCACACACAGGCCAATTTCATAGCTGCAAAACCTCCATTGGGTTTATGTGCTCTAGACTAAAGCAATTACCAAAATACATTCATGATCAATCAAAAGCAAAGGAAACCCCAACTGATGAGATCACCTTGTAAATGTGCACAGCGATGAGAGGAAATCCCGGAGCATGATTTTGACTAATGAAAAGCAACACTAATAATAGAGAAACATTTGGTAAATAAGAAACAGAGAAGCAAAAGCAAACTATAAGCAAGATAAGTTCAGAGGAGAAAAACATGTGAAGCATACAAAAGATGATATTTTCTTTTTCTTGTCTATTATTTTGCTGCACTTAAATTTGCCACGGTAATGATTACTTTCATCTACGAATGCTCCTCTAATCAAAGAGTTCCAACGGTGCAATATGCAAACGCGGAGCTCCCTTGGAAAATCGAGTCTTCTTCCTCGTTGCCTTTAGTCCCAAGGTTTAGACTCTTGTCACTTTTTCCCTCTCTCTTCTCTTTCTCTGCTTTGCAATATTCTTCTCATGATCTTTGCCTTGCTTTCCTTTGATTTGCATCGTCAATTGCATCTCATGGCTGCGGCACCAAGAAGCAAGCCTAAAAATGCCAAATTGGTAACTTCTTTGGTTCTGATTGGTTGTGTATTGAGTCCATAGACCCTTTCATTTTGGTTCATCATTATATATGCGTTTAACGTCATGCAATTGGTCTTGATTATGTGGGTGTTTATGGAGCTATGATTGATCTTCCCAAGTCATGCCTCTTGGTTCCCTTTTTTGGTTTATTGGTGTTTAATTGATATGAGGAACCATCAAGGTAGACTTTTGCAATAGTAAAAAAAGGGGGGGTTGCATGATGATGGTATGTAGTTGTGTACATGTAAGAAGTTGTCAGAAGCTTTCCTTTCGATTCCTGTTTTTGTTTGCTTTTCTTTTTTAATTAAATTCTTCATGCATTAAAACTTTAACCTTTCTCTTTGTACTTCACCAAAGTGAATTTTCATGTTGTAATCCTTATCTGCGACAACTTTTTTTGGCAGTACCTCTTTCTCATAAACGATCCATCTAATAACAGATCACTTGAAATTTTGATTTGGAAGTGGGACTGTAAATGTTCTTTTATATTTCTATCTTTGCTTTTATACAATTTGAATTGTGAAACTTGTGAAACCTAGAAAAGCTTGGAAGCAGTTCTCCTTGTTCAAGATGACCTTGCCAGGAAAAGTTACTAACAGGGGCTTCTATGAGGGAAGGAATATGAAACCTACTCAATGAGCAAGCACACAAAGTTAATTGTGCAAGAAAATTGATATTCTTCAATTTTATGGTAGTGGAAATTTTGATACTTCCTAGGACTTGTCTGTTTCATGCAATTGGGGGCTCAATTCTGAATTTAGCATGCTCAATTTCAAAATTGGCTAATTTCCATTTTGAGCCCACAATTTTGGAATAAACCAATTCCACATCATTGGTGGAATTAGTTTATTCCTCACAACAATTCCCCTATTACTTCATTACCAGAAGTGACATATGATGATGCAAACACTAAAAGGCCATAGTTCCTCTTTTAATTCCAGTTACAAGCAATTGCTTACTTAATTCCACTTAGTTAATTCCATCAACCAAACTGCATCTTAAGTTATATGTGTTTTAGTGGTCAAAACACACTAAACCAATGCATTTTTTTTTTTTGAAAAGCTAAACCAATGCATATATGTCCAGCTTTTCAACCTTATTAGGGGATCTTTTTCGATGGATGAGTAACTAAGTGAGCTTTATTATATTACGACCAAGCCTACAATTCTATGGAACCACGTGATTATAGTTAAGATATTTCCCAGGGCCCCTCTTTCCTAACCATATAGTTTTGTTGTGCCTGTGCTGTGAACTTGTTTTCCCTGGCATGGGCTGAGGTTGCATTATAGGTTAAGTCATATTTAGAGTGAATGTCATACACCAAGATCATGAGAGGGGTTTCATTATGTCTCTCTTGAGTATGCCAACTAAATGGTGACTATGTTTCAGGCCTAAGAAGATATCAGTTGACTCATTAGGAGATGTTCATAAAGATGTGTATGAAATGTCAAAATAGATCATAAATAAGCCAAGCTGCTTTTGCACATATCAGTCTGCCACACTTCCAGAGCCATCTTTGCAGCACACTAATTCTTTTTAAACGTAGGTCTAATGTAGGAGAGCTATTGGGGCATTATAACCATCAATGCTTGAAATTTCCTCAATGATACTATTCTTGGGGCAGGTCATGGGTGACTGTTGACCACGTTAATCAACCACAGTTGCTTGGAGTGTTCATGGATTTTTGCTCCATTCCTTAGAGAGATATATAAATTTTTTATCAGTTTGACAATATTGTTCAATTTTTGCTCCATTCCTTAGAGAGATACATAAATTTTTTGTCTGAAATATGTGTCCAGTTTTTTTTAATTCCACTCATTTCTTTCAGAAACTCCTTTTTTTGCCCAAATTTGTGTTGGCCTTTGCAGGTTAGTGTCAAACTTGACAACATGAAAGCTTCTTAAGTTTGATGCATTGCTTCACTCCCTAAAACAAGGAATATAATGTGTTTTTCTTAGTATAATGATGTTAATTTGTGGTGGTAATGATTCCAATGCTGCTCAATTGGATGTTCTTTACATTGAGATAATAATTCCTTTCAGTAAAAATCTAATCTTGAAGATCATTAAGAAATGCACCAGAACAATAGGGATGGGAATATTCGAATGTGACAGTATTTGTGTTTTTGTATTATTGCAATCCAAATCCAATGGTTTACATGGAGGTGCCTTATTTTTTCTTATTGGGTAGTGGGTTTCCGAACTATTAGATAATAGAAAAATGGTTTACTATTTTTCTATTAGATAATAGAATACCCTATCATCACACTTTACTGGTTTCTTATGCAAGAAAATAGTACCTCTAACTAGGTATTGAGATGATTGCCAATGTCATATCTCAAACTCCTTGTATTAATTTTTACAAGTTACCTTTAGTCAATATAGACTATCATTTTTCCTTTCAAAAAGAAAGAAAAAAAATACATGTACTGACCTAATACAAAAGGAATTCCCTTGTGTGAACTCTTTAGGGAGCATTTTGATCCATTCATTAGTTACACACAATTCCGTTTAAAGAATTAAGTGTGATTTTCTTAGGAGTGACTATTTGCTTTGACCGTTTCTTTTTGTTTGTTTCTCTGTTTTATGGAACTGGAAAGTAGCTTAAAGATTTATGGTAAGTTTTTATCAATATATCCTTTTCTAACCTAATTAGGTCCTCGAATATCCTAATAAGTATTAGATATTCTAATTCCTTTAGAGAGTTTTTTTTTTTAACACCAGTTGACATATGTGCAATATGAAATAATATTTTATTTTGGGTAACACATTTTTTAAAGATTGACAATTGCAAGGATGCTTGCATTGCTATTACTCTTTGTTGTCTGATATTGAACCATACCTAATAGGAGTGACTATTTGCATGACAGGTTGCATCTGTTCATGCATGTTAATTTTACTTGAACCATAAATCTTGTACATAAATCTGTAGGGAAACATATGTAATCTATTTGTACATGTTAAAGCAATATAGATGTTTTAGGATGGTGAAGAACCAATGAACTTGTAGATGGATCTAATGCATCCAATGTAACACCGGCAACTCTTGATAAAGAGGAGGCAAGATTGGAAGATCTCTTTGATGGCCAAGCATATGTATCCTTGATATTGCTTTATCCAATACCATCTTTAGATTTCTAGTTGATTTTTGGCATGTTTCTTGTGTTTTGATTATTTTGAATAATTAATTGTTTAGTTGATACCAAGGTAGCCATCAATTTCACAAGGTTCTTGTGACTCTCTTTTGATCTTGATCAAGTAAAAATACTCAAAGCTTGTGTGAATATCTATATCATTGAGATAGACAAGAAGGTAGATATGAAGATCGAACTAAGACCTTTAAAGCCAAGTGATGGTAGGAATTAGAGCATGCTACCAAGGGATGAGATATGAAGTTTCGGAGGCACCCTATATTTTGGCTTTTATTTTTAAAATTTTATTCTATTGTAAAAATAGATACTTCGGATTTTGTTTTAATTTGTACTCACTTTTTGTTAATTCCCTTGTAAGGACACTATATGTACTTATGACTTGATGGAATAAAATTGATTTTTTTGTTGCATATTTTAGATTTCAAGAAAAGTAACTTGGATATTGGAAAATTTGTATATCTTGTGACAAAGGATAAATTAGATCTAATGGTCTCCTAGAGAAAATTGACGTAATCTTTCTAAAACTTGACTCGTTTAACTATAGTGATGGTATTAATGACGTTTCTTGTTGTTGCCAAATATTCAAAATTCAGTGTCGAGTTCTTAGCTATAGCGACATTTTTTCTAACATTCTTGGTCGTTGGTCAATAGACAAGATGAATTTTAAAATCAATGATCTACATGGACGGTAAAAATCATCGCCATAGGGCATGAATGCCAAACTTCAACATCTAGAAAAATTGACCGTCACTATAGGGCAAGACAACATCAACAGTTTTTACGGTCAGTATACCCTACACCAACGCCTCTTAAGACAACACCAAAGTTGACCATTGGAATAGGTATCTGGAGTTACAATAACAATATTTTTTATCTATATCAACGGTTTTTAACCGCTGGTAAAAGTACAAACTATTGTAGTGAATTCTACTCAAGTTGCCATATGCAAACACAAGACACTCATTTCTAGATTATTTAGTTGGCCTACACATGCAAGCATAACCCATAGTGTTGGGAATTCAAGACGACATAAAACGTTAGGTTAAGAATTTTCCCCTATCTTGTTTAAGCCCGATCATCCCATGTGGTGGCTGCCCCTTCCAGATTTCCTCGAAATCAAGAACAAATATCAACACATTAGATTTGCATCCCACCAAAACAGTCTCTTTACCACTCTTAATCCAAAGAAATAATAGGAGAAATCAAAAAGGGGAAAATGATCCCTACCTATTTTCCAAGGAGGGGGGAAAGAGGATGGTGCCATCCACACCCTCATCTCCTTCCCTTCCCTTACTACCAACAGCAGCAGTTGTGCAACAGCAGCAGCAGTAGCAGCCGCGCAACAACAGCCACGCAACAGCAACAGCAGCAAGAGTAGCAGCAGTGACCGCGGTAGGAGAAGAAGCAAGAGGAGCATCAGCCACAGCAGCGTCAAGGATGGCGGCGCCAGCGACGGCCGGTGAGGAAGGCAGTGGTTGGTGGGCGTACAAGGAGAGGTGTAGCCGGCGAGGAGATGAGTAGTGGATGCTTCATCTTCTCCCCTTCTCTTTTTCTCCGTCCACGCCACAAGTAGCGGCAAAGGTGGCAACAGCAAGTGCAGTCGCTAGGGAGGAAGGAAGAGGATCGATGTGGAGGAGAAGAGGAGAAAGGGGCATTTGCGGTGGTGGGGTGTTTTTTCCTCCATTGCTTACCCGATGAGGACGAACAAAAAAATGAAAAAGGGAAGCATTGGCTTCCCAAGCAAGCCAAAAGGTCTTTCATTCCTTTTTTTTTTTTTTTGCATGGGGTTTACTTAAGTTTGAAAATAACCCAGACAAAACTTTAAGCTCTTACCGCGGCTATAAGAAACAGCAATAATAACCCCCTTCTCAGTGTAGCAGCAGCTATGGCAATAAGTCGCCGCGCACGCGTGCGAGGGTGGCTAACTGCAGCCACAGCAGGTGGTGATCGTGGTAGAGGAACTAGGGGGTGCTGCTTCAATGAGTAGCATCTGCAGCAGCTTGCACACACACACAAGGGTGGCTACTAGTGACAGCAACTAGGGGTGACGGCAGCTAGCAGGTGTGCAAGGAGAGAGGCCAGTCTGCGTAAAGGAGAAGGGGGGAGTCGATGATGGGGAGGGAGGAGGTCGATGCTGCAACCAAAGGGAAGGAGGAGGGCTGTCGTGGGGAAGGGGAAGGGTGGTATGGCCAGTGGAGGCCTCCCTTGTCTTGCAATGGCTTTAGCTTCCTTTTCAAGCCAACACCCTAGTTTAAATGTGGTGCAAAATTGGAAGGCAAACCCCTCCACATAAAACATTACTTAATAGAGAGTTCATTGACAAGGTTTTCCCCACACAAAGCCTCTCAACTCTTTCAACCAAGGAAATGAAGATTGGGTTTACTAGAATAATTATAAAAATTTTCAGACTCTTACACCAACGACTAAAGAAAATGGCGAGATTAGATGACAAATAAGCCATTGAATACACAAATTACGAAAGCATAATTATTCTACACTCCCTATAACTACTAAGTACGTGCACTTACCAAACCAAATACACCTGTATATTTTGTAAAATTCGATGCTTTCCTCGATGCAAACTGCCTTACAAATTTTAAGCCACTTCCACTCTAACCCATTTCCCTAGTAGATTTACTCCCCTACTTAGGAAGTCAACCAAGTTGACGAGAGCAAAGTGGATCGAGAAGGATATCTATTGCAGAAAATTCCATAATCATTACACCTTCAGTAGAAATATTTTGATCTTACAAAATAATTGGTAGATAAAAGCATACCTACTTTGTAGATTCAAACAACATATCCAACATCACCTTATCCAAAGCAGTTATATACCTTTGATGCTTCTTTGTTGACATCACTACAAACTCGGCAAAACTGACACATCTTGAGCTTACATCTTCATAATGATCTACTCAATTCTCTACAACAATTACCCTCTCCACATGACAAGTTGGATCAGAAATCATGATATCCTTGTCCACTTAGGAAGTATGTACTGATGAACTTTGGTTTATCATCATTCTTAGGCATATTTTACACCTAGTTCATAGGTATATTGCATCTGCACTACAGTATTAGGTTTGCATTAAACATTCATGCACATTTACGGTTAATGCATGCATTGTTAGGTTTTTTATTATTTTATATAACTTATGTGTATTACTTGCTTGTCAAGGAATGAGGAACCCTTGAATATCATCTAAACCCTGACAGATTGAAAGGTAGAAACTTCAAGAAGAAGAAGATAAAAGCTTCATTCAGTTGCATGTCACCTTCCCTCAGCTCCTTTCAGCTCAATTCAACTTAGCTTGGCTACTAGCTATGAGCTAGCTAGCTAAGCTAGCTGATGAGCATACAGGCAGCTCTACTTCAACTCTTCCTGAGCTCGATGACAACTCAAGGGAACTCCACCTAGCTCTAGCTAGCTAAGCTAGCTAAACTTAGTCCACCACCTACTCTATTACCTAGCTACCTATGACCACCACCTAAAACCTACCTAAAAGATGGCGCCAACCTTCCTACAACCACCCCCTTTTTGGCGCCAAAAAGAGGGTATAACCACCACCATCTAGGTATCCTTTCAAGGGTAGTGCCACCTTTAGGCACCTTTCCACCCATAGCCACCTCCAAGTGCCTTTTAAAGTTGGTGCCAACTCCATCCCTACAACCACCATTCCATGCCAACTTCATCCTGCCATCCATTCCACATCCACTACCATCTTAGCCATCCACTTTGGCACCAAAAACCCAAGCTTCTAGAACTCTAGAGTTGGTGCCAAAATAGTGGCACCAACCCTATGCATCCCTTGACCACCCATAACCACCCTCCCTTCATCCTCTATATACACCATTAACCACCACCTTAATCCCCATCCTTGCCTACATTTTTATATCTACCTAAAATTCCTACTCAAGGTCTTGGAAGAGGAAGAAGGGCACACACACTACAAGGGCTTCACACCACCTCCTTCTAGTCTCTACACACCACCTTCTCCTTCCTTGGAGCCAAGCCAAAGAGCTTCATTGGAGGACGACTAGGCAGGAGGACAAGGGTGGATGTCCACCCTTGGATAGCTAGGAGAGATAGCATCATCTTGGATCTTGGAAGTAAGGAGATTCTCTTCAAGTCAAGGAGCACATCAAAGCTTGGAGGGAGGATCAACTACTTCATCATTTTGGGAGATTTTCTACTTTCAATTTTCTCTCTATTTTTGTAATAAATAACCTATCCTCTACTTGGAGATTATTTGTGTGGAACTCCTCTACACAACTGAGCTCTCCAAGTATTTTGTGTGGATACTGCTTCTTCCATATAAAAAAAGAAAAACTTGCCTTTCAATTTTTGCTTCTCAATATTGATGTATCTTTAATTTAGCAGTTGCACACACATCCTTCCTAATTATCCTAGGTAACACTTGCTTAAGGTGAGTTTAGGAAGGTTGGGTTTTTACCACTTTCATTTTTATCACAACTACTTAGGAGTAATTTCATCCTTGTTGCCCCATATTTTGAAAACCTTAAAAAATCTCAAAACCACAAAAACCCTAAAAAGAAGACTTGAGTAAGTGAGAGAGAGTTTTATCATTTGTATAACTAGAATCGCTTTCTTGGACAACCCTAGATACTCCCACTATCTAGAATTAAAAAGTTAAAAGTTGATCAGATTTACGCGTTACAACAACATTAACTCGCATCTTTACAAAATCGTGTATTTTTCGCATCATGTACTTGTCAGGAATAAAATCTAGACCAGCTTCTTCAAGAACTATGAGACAACACCTACACAAAACTCCACAACTTTTGAATGACTTGCAATTGCAACTAACCTCCATCTTACTACTCTTAAAACACACCTTAATTAGACCTTCCTTAACCTCCTAACCACCCCATTCTCAAAAACTATTGGCCTGGTTTCGACGATCTCATACACATGAGCATCATCACATCTCATACAACCAGCATAGTTATAGGATATTGTCTCAAATAACTCAATTGAAACTTCTTAAACATGCCATTTATGTAGAGTTACAACATCTGATGCTCCATATAAACCCAATCCTAGTGATACCTTGTTTATGATGACCCTCAAAATCTGATTTCACCTTTTTCTGCAAAGCCAAGTCATATTGATTCACAAATTGCTTCGAAATGGTCTTTGAGTTCACATACTTGTTGAAGAATGAGCTCATTCCCTTAAGCCTTTGGGTTGTGCTCATATTTTCCCAAAATATACTATTGATAGAGCAAGGGACTCACATTTTTCCAAAGCTTGTACATCCTTTGAAGCCAAGTATTACTCTTCAATCCTTTAGAAATGAACAACCTCTATCGCTCATCCTCAAACTCTGGAACAAACAATAAGTCATGTATAATTCTCTTCAGCTCATCATTTGTTATCCTATTGCTACTAAGCTTGTGGGGAATTTTTTGCATGATATGCCAAATACACAAGTGGTGCTTCATGCTCAAAAACACCCTTCCAACCACAACAATTATCACTAGGGTATACATGGTCAAGTTGGGACTCAACCCAAACACAACCCATGATTTACGAGTAGGGACTCAACCCAAACTCGTTACACTACAAACCTAACCCATAAAATCAGGTCAAGCTGGGTCAGTGATAAATGCCAGTTTATCATCATTCCTATGCCCTAAAATAGACCTAGCTCTTAGGGTTTTAACTCCGCAATCGGGTTTCTGGGTTGCATTTAGGCATTCTCCTAGGTTAGGCATCATTGCATATTTTTATCTTTTTAATGTGTTTATTTGAGTGTCAGGGAAAAGCAGAGGGGCAAATCCCACAAACCCTGTCACTTTGGATGACAGAAGATGAACAGGAAGCCCAAATTCAACCAGGTTCCTAGCTGAATCTAACTCATCACAATTGGATCCCCGCTCCACTTAGTTGAAGCTAGCTCATCTTAGCTCCATGCAGTTCACCTTAGCCGAATGGAAGCTTAGGCTAGCTCAATTTAGTTGATCCCAGCTCCTCCCAGCTCTACTCAGCTCATGGGAGCTCCAATCAACGTGGCTTAGCTACTAGTCCTCAGCTAGCTAAGCTAAGTCAACTAAGAAGTCCACAACCAGCTCAAGGTAGCTCAACACCAGCTCATAAAGACTCACCCTAGCTCAACTTGGTTGAGCTTGTCAACTGAACTAAGCTAGCTAGGGAGTCTTCATGGAGATCTCAACTAGCTCCTCTCAGCTCTAGAATAGTTGAGACCAGCTCAACTTAGCTCAATCTACTCAACTTAGTAGCTAGCAAAGAACTAGCTAGGTAAGCTGAGTAGCTAAGCTCTTAAGAAGATCACTTCAACAACAGTCAGCCCCCGCAAGCCTCAGAGAAGCTCAAGTCTCCTTCTCAGCTAAACCCTAACTACTCCTCTAGTCACCTACTAGCTAAGCTAGCTTAGCTAACCTCACCCCTATTCCTCTACTCCATGGTCGACCCTCCTACTTAGCTCCACCTACATGGCCATCCAACCTACTCTTTAACTCCACCAAAAATCCCACTTGCCACCCCTCCTTGGGCACCAAAGGAAGACACCACTTCAACCCATCATCACCACCAAAAGACCCCTCCTTTTGGAGCCAAAAACCCTTCCTATAACCACCATTCTTGGTGCCAATTCTAGCCTATATCTCCACCCTACATCCATGTCCAAACCCTATCCCACCCATCCATCAATTGGTGCCAAAAGGGACCCCTTCTAGAAACCTACCTTTAGCGCCAAAATTGGTGTATAACCACCCTTGGACGGCCCCATTTCAACCATTAACCACCCCTCTACCACCTCTCCGTGTGGCGCCACCATCCTCCCCCCTTGGATCACCAAACCACCACAAAAATCCCACCCTAGTCATCCACCTAATCCCATGCCAACCCCCTCCAACCTACCACCAAATACACTACCTTTGGCTACATAATTTGTAGTGCATTAAGATACCTATATCCCTACCCAACAGCCAAGAGAAGAAGAAGAAGAAGAAGAAGAAGATTAAGGAGGCAACCCTGCCTCCTTGGTGCCTTCTTCCTCTTCCCTTCTCTTTTACGCTAAGACAAGGAGGTCACACTACAAGGGAGGATGGCCAGGCAGAGGAGGAATTAGGGTGGTGGACATCCACCCTAAGGAGGAGACAGACGTACGCCCATCCATAGCTTACCAGGAGGAGAACATTCAGAAGGAGTACTCTTTAACTTTGGGGCAACCGAAGTTGGAGCGAGGACTCTGCAGTGGCATCATCTTCATCTACTAAGCTTTCTACTTTTCTTCTAGCATTTATTTCATGTTTTGTTCATTAGCTAGTTGAACCTTTTGCGGAGATTACAAGCGTGGAATCCTTCCCACTTGTAAGCTCTCCAGCTTTATAAATAGATTTCAGTTTTATAAAAGCTTTCTTCTACATTTTTGGCTTTGTGCTTTATTTCTGTCTCTACCTTCCATTACTCCAAGTCACCCGTACTTGGAGTGAGTTGGAAGAGTAGAGTACTTGGTTGTTTCACTCTCTTTCCTACTTCTTCACAAATTACCTTTGATGTGCTTTTGCCCTATTCAAAATCCAAAAAAATTACATATATAAAAAAAAACCAAAAAGAGAGATTTTCTTTACCAACCAAGAGTACTTCACTTGCAATTCGCCTCCCTTGGGACGACTCGAATATTCCCCAAGTACTCAGTATTTACAAATTTTAAAAGCAATCGAATTTCGCACGTTGTAACGACAAAAATCCATTTTTATAAACCGCGTGATTTTCACTCACTTTTTGGCATCGTTACTGGGGAGGCACGACTTTTCAAGTCACTCTTGCTTGATACTTGGGTCTCAATCCCTTTTCTCTCTTTCATTTCATGTGTGCAGGTACAAATAGGAAAAAGGTATGATTTTGGAGTGAGAGCTCAAAGCGCCTTTTCTTTCCACAAATTGTTGAGGTTAGTGTCCCTTTTTTCTTGTCACATAAAATTTTAAAAACTATCAAAAAAATATTTAAAACGACTTTCAAAATCAATCAAAAAAAAAATTGAGGGTGGTGGCCTTTAAAATCAATTTGTTTGATTGATTGTCTTATTCACCACCACCCTACATAAGTGTTCGTGCACTGATTTTCGGAGCCAAACTTTTGTTTGCACTTCAAAAATCAAGTCCCAATACCACAGGCCCCCTAAAATCATGAAATTTTACCCAAAGGTTTGAAGTCAAGTCAAGAACATATTTTCCAAATTTAAGAGCATTTGGATTTGTAGAGATTTTTTTAAAATTCGTGGACCACAGAGGGGTCAAACCTTCTGATTTCATTATTTTGCTACTGTTCATGAATTTTAGAATTTTTTCTACTCATCTAATTTTGTGAATTTTAACTTTCTAGAATCCTCCGGAAATTCTCACAACATATAAAATTCTCAAAATTTTTAGTGTCTAGTGGTGTTACTAAAAAGTCCAACTTACCCACAGGTATCATTTCTGGACAGTGACATCAATACAAAGAATATTTCCAAAAAAATATCAAATGAATTCCTAAAATCATAAAAAAATTATTTTTGGAATCCTTGTTTGATTTTCCTTCCAGTAGTAGTGTTGTTTACCCTGTTTCGACCACTACTTAAAAACAAAAGCCTAAAAAGATTCATTGATAGTTAATTGCCTACTTATGGTTCAAGTCAATTAGGGTTCATTTCATCTTGTTAGTCCCACAATTATAAAGGAAACTTATCTTCATCAATACAACTTGTTTGCTTTGTGATTGTAGAAATCAAACTTGTCTTGAAATCTTAATAAGAGAAATCCTAAAACACATTAAACAATCTCAAACCCTAAAAGGTGAGAAATAACAAGATCTTGTGTGACAATCACCTGTTTTGGCATTGGACTCACTCTATCCAATACGGACACACTCAAAAAAAAAGAAATAACTTGGGCATCTAACCTAATCAATGCCCTCCACATTTCTGTGCACTTCAGGTATCCTAAGCCTAATTAAAAAAGGTAGTCGTTCGACCACTTAAGGACTTCATCAATTTAGGCTTGATATTCGGAATTCAAGAATCTTTTAATCGTTCCTAATTCCCTTAGTAAACGTGGTGATAGACTAAGAGGGAAGTCAAACGACAGGTATGGGTTTACACAAGCCCCTGGTGATTTTCCTAGGACATGCTTGGGTCCAAGCCACCTATATAGTCTAGCTGGGTTCACTCTGGGAAGTAGGTCCACTTACTGATTTCTTACTTTCTTGGGTTCCCAAGTCTTAGGTTTTCTTAGGAAGTCAACCGTAAGACAAACTTAAATTTTGATTGCTTGATTTACACACATTTCTCTCTCCTTTTCCATTCTCTTCTTCTCCCCATCTTCTAGTGTATGCACGAACGAAGGTCCTAGAATCCACACCTTGAGGGACCATTTGATTTCGTCGCCTGCACAAAAAGATCTTCTTCTTCTTTGAATTTTCCCTCTCATAAAAAAATGGAAAACATTCAAAATAGGTCCAGAAATTTTGCCACTAACTCTTCCACTTCTCAACCCAACCCTAACCCTAATGTACAAAACCCGTCAGCTAACCGCATGCTAACTTTCCCATCCCTAACTTCCAGGATTGGAGCTACCACAGAACCCAGAATAGCCAGAGCAAAATCCAAATCCACCTAATCCCCTCTTCATGATGGTTGACCAATTGGCTCAACTACAACTGAATTAGCAACAGTTGGCTAGGACAATCACGAACCTAGCCAACTAAAGACAGGGTTAGCCACTCGGGGAACCTCTCATACAACTTAAGGATTTTTACGATCCTTCAGGTTTTAAAATAAAGTGTTGTAATATAGTTGAAATCGCTTTGAAAAACAAATAGATTTTATTACTTAATGTTTTAAGTCCGAGGTCAAACACAGGGAGCAAATTAGAGTTTAGAAATCAAGAGCACAACTTTAAGAAATTGAATATAATATGCAATGAAAACTAGAGTTATAGTGCAAAAAGATAAATGTAAACACATAATATCAATGTATATAAAGAAGCACAAAAAAATGGACGTCCGATTTGTGAATCAAACGTCTTAAACTATGGGTGCTACAGTGATTTATTTCTTATGTTTTCTTCTCTGTTATGAAGCTTCCTTTCTTTCTCGTGCCTTAGTCTTTCTCTCTTTCTTCTTCTTTCTTCTTCTTCTTCTTTCTCTTATTCCGGCGGCTCCTTCCTTTCTTCTGCCTTCAGTCCTTCTCCTTCTCTTTCTTTCTCTTTCTTCTTCAGCTCTTCAGCCTCTCTGACTTCAGCTTCTTCCTTTTCAGCCTTGCCTTCTCTATCCTTAGCTTTCTTTGGCCTCTGCCTTCTTCTTCCTTGGCTTCTTCTTCTTCTCCCTTCCCTGTGAGAGAAAAATCTACCCCTACCCGTGCACGCTCTCTTCTCCTCTTTTTCTCTTAGGCTCACTCTCCCAGAGCCACCGTCTTGGGTAATCAGGTCGGGTACGTGCCCGGGACCAGGCCCACCGATGTGCGGTGGTGGGCAAGGAGTGGAGGGTCGGGTATACGGGTCACACCAAGTCCGTGGAGGTCAAGTCACATATGAGGCGGGTGAAGGTGAGTGAGACCTCACCCCATGGTTAAGAGGCGATAAGCCCTATGCAGTTTTGCAACTTATGCAACTGCGGTGCTCCTAGAATTTCCGAGGTGGGACTATCTTCCCACCTCTCTTGTGCGTGCCTACCGCAGGGATGTCTTCAGTTGATTTCAGCCGCTACTTTGGCCTTCGAAGCCAATTGCTTGCCTGGAGCTGTGCGCGGAAGTATTCCACGCAACCTGGGGCTATGAACCTGGAGCAGGGAGACCTGGAGGGAGCTCGCAAGCAAGCTCCTCGCTTGCGTCAATGGCGGCAAACCTCCTATACCTGTTAACACGAAAAAGGCCTCACGGCCTCATCAGAAAGCTCAGGAGGCTTCGCGAGACACGGCGAATGTGTTGCGGGGCTCGACGTGGCGTGGGGCTGCCAGAGTGCGCATGCCTAAGGCACCCTGTGTGCGTGAGAGTGGGTGTGTTCGGGGGGTACTTCGAGGGCGTGGCGCGGTGAGTGAAGTGAGGGTTTATGATCAATGAAGTGTTGTGGAGCTTATGGGGTGGTTGGCGAGGTGGATGGAGGTGCGGAGCAACGGGGACGCCTCACCGGAGGTCTGGCCGGAGTTGGAAGGGGTGATGGTGATTAAGTGCGTCGAGGGGTGTTTTTAAGAGATAAAGAGGGAAAAACAAGTAGAAAGGAGAAAGGACTTAGCTGGGCGTAGAGAGATTAATGGGGAGGCAGAGATGGCGGCCAGCTCGTATTTGAAGGTTCCCTACTAGGAGGGGGTGACGTAAAAATTGCGGAAATAAAATATAAAGCAATCTCACAAAATAACAATCTCACAATGTACACAATTGTTTTTAGGTGGAAACCCAAACCGGGTGAAAACCACCACCTAACCCTCTCGAGTTAGGATTTTCCGATCAACCTGGTTGATCAAATCCACTAACCGAATCACTTTAAAACGAGGGTGATTCAACCTCAGTACAACTACGCTACAAGTACGAGGGTAGCGTTCCTCAACCCCTTCTCTCCACGAGAAGGATTTTGTCCCACGAAGGAGACGGGAATTCGCAAAGCGAATACCCAACCAAAATAACAAAGATAAAATAAAACAACAAACCTATAGAGCCAACAAAGTAATAAACCTAAGCTTCTATAGGATTTAGGAAACTCCCCTTTGCAAGGAGTGCGTCGACGATGACGCGGGTGCGTGAGCCACGCAACGGCGCAATGTCGCTCTCGTAGACAACAGCGGGAGAGCGGGTGCGCGAAGGGAATGATGCTCTCAAGATGATGGAGCTTGAGCTTAGAGAGCAAGTGCTTCTTGGACACAAGAGAGTGGAAATATGTTGCTTAGGTGTGTCTTTTGTGTTTCTAAGTGTGTATGTGTGTTGCAAAGGTTCCCCTCTATTTATAGAGGCCTTAGGAAGGCTTTGGAAGGCTTAGAAAGGGTTCTATAGCCGTTGGGAACAAAGTCCAAGAGAATCAGGCCGAAATCAGGACAATGATTACATTTGACAGGGTTATCAGACGTCTAACTCTGGCATCAGACGTCTGGAAGGCCACCTTAAGACGTCTGATTTAAAGGTCAGACGTCTGATTCTGTGCGGGTTTCCTCCTGACTTGAATTAGATCTAAACAGGGTTTTTGTGCAAGTCCATCAGACGACATACAGGACGTCTGGCACTATGTCTGGACGTCTGCAAACCTACTTTTACTGTGGGAATTGATTTCCAAACGTTGCAACGGCTAGAAAATCTCTGAGAAGAGATTTTGGGTCAGCCGAGGCAAAACGGTCATTTATCAGACGTCTGTACAGTCCTATGGACGTCTGATAAGGCTCTAACGGTCATATCTGGAGTGTTTGCTAAGCCAGCCAACGGTCCACTAATTGGACGTCTGGAAAAGTCATCAGACGTCTCCTAAGACGTCTGGTCTAAGGTCTGGACGTCTGATTTCATCAGACAGAACTAACTATATCCAGCCTAACAATTATCAGACGTCTTAAACAACAGTCAGACGTCTTAAAATACATTATCTGACGTCTGATTTGGGAATTAGACGTCTGGAAGTGCTGTTTGAACCCTATATTGGTTTTCTAAGTATTCTACAGAAAACCTAAGTATCCTAGGGTTGTGCCGGTGTTCCTAGGACTACTGTTAGGATTCTTTGAGGCTCTTTAACATGAAATATCTAAGGAAATAAAGAGCAACAAAAGAAACAAAAAATACAACAAGTACAAAAGAAGGAAATCTATCCTATTCTTCATTTCCTTCCATCTTCAATCTTTCGCTCCACGCGAACCTCCTCTGTTTTCCGTCAAGCTCTTCCAATCCGTCCTGGATGCGAGCTCGAACTCCGTCTAAACACGTCCTCATTTGCAATTGACCTGAAATCTAGGACTCAAATTGCAAATGTTAAATAGCACGTGTTTTGTTATCATCAAAACAAATGATCGTGGTGCTCTAGCACCAACAGTATTGCCGTCGCTGGAGACGAAGCGCTCAATGGGGGGAGGATGGCGACGATGAAGGGGCTGCAGAGGCGTCGGCGGGTGCGGTGCGACACGGACGAACACTAGGAAGAGGACCCATCCACTGGTATTGTGGCTAGGCAACGAGGAAAAGAGAGGGAGGTCGCCAGAGCTTGCTAAGCCACTGGCCGGAGGGGGAAGAAACGACTTTTAGGGATTCTCTGGCCAATGTCAAGCTTGGGAGATGCAGAGTGACTTGGGTCTACTTATATAGGCCCTGGAGGAAGGATTTATGCTTGGAAGCCAAGCTTCCAAGCACAGCAAGATCGCTTGAGATGGCAACTTGTAGGAGACCTGAATCTCTCATGCATTTGCATGAGAGATTGGGTCCCAAACAAAGCCTCAAATTGTGTTCATACTGGAGGAGATTTCTCAGAGAATCTCCCTTTCAATTTTGAAGGGGATTCTCTGAGGAATCAGAGAGATCTTGCCCTCGAAATCTCATCGAAGTAGGATTCCCTCCGCTATTATGGTGGAGGGACCTAATTGCAAAGAATGAAGACAAAGCTAGGAGGTTTTTGCAGAGGTTTTCAAAAGATAGGGGTAGAAATGTAATTGGGCTGGACTTGTTTGCAAAGTAGGTCAAGATGAATTCCCCTTAGATCCAAATTTTGGTACAAATATAATTTGGACCTAAGGAATCCAATGGTGAAGTTGGATTTTGGGTTTGATCACGTTTGACTGGGTAATTTACGTTAAAACCTAATTTAGGGTAAATATTTGTCTAAGACCCCAATTTAGGTCAAAATAGGTTCTAAGGGCCAAATTGAAGGTTCTAAACCCTAAAGAATATTTTTACATGATTTTTATAAGGTTTAGGTGAATTTTATCCTAACCAAAACCTTGCTAAATTAAGTGGGTCTGTTTTAGGGTTACAAGAAGTCATTTAATTCCCAGAATTCACATGAACCCTTTTCTGTTTGAACCAACCCACTTTTTATCTCGTTAAGATCATTTGACCTGTGTTTAGCCCATGAGAAATCCCATTGCTATACTGCAATGGTAAAATTACAGTTTTACCCCTTGCTTCTTGCTTTTATCTCAGAATGATTATTCAGTGAATTAGGACCTCCAGTTGGTTCTGTAAAAGCTTTTGTTCTCTTTTCTCAGTCAAAATGAGCTAGTTAGGGCTCATGATGGTGTTCCCATCAGACAGTCACGAACCTAGACAACTAAAGATAGGGTTAGCCACTCGGGGAACCACTCGTACAACTTAAGGACTTTTACGATCCTTCTAACTATGAAGAGAGACCTAGGGTGGTAATACCCGAAGGAGATTTCGAGATCAAGCCTGCTATCTTAAACCTCATCAAACACTTCCATGGTCTTCCAAGAGAGGATCCTTTCAGCCACCTCGAGGAATTAACTGTCCTCGCGCAAACAACCCATTCCCGTAATGTGCAAGAAGATCTATGGCTTATGAGACTCTTCCCTCTTTCCTTGAAAGACAAGGCTACTTACTGGTTCAGGATGGTTGGGCATCTTATTACCACCTGGCAACAATTAAAAAGTGCTTTTCTAAGGAAATTTTTTCCACTCGACCGTATAAATGCTTTGAGAAGATCCATTATGACCTTTCAGCAGAAACTCCATGAGTCTTGGGAGAGGTTTCAAGAATTACTAAGAAGTTATCCCCACCATGAAATTCCACTATGGCAGTTAGTGCGAATCTTCTATCACGGATTAGAAGATCAATTAAAACAGTTCATGGATTCTTCATGTGGGGCTAATTTTCTTAATAAAGATGCTGATAGTGCCTATCTTCTATTTGAGGAAATGAGTGAAAACTCATTAATTTGGAATTGATGGACACCTTTGATAGGACTATAAACCCAAGACTCGACGTTAATGAAATTGACTTCAAATCTACATCTATTCCAATCACACAAGATGATCTACAAATGATTGTACAAAGATTGGATCAGATGCAAATTCACCAGAAAAAGATCGAAGAAAAGCTAGATCACAAACAAGCTCCACACCCAAAGCCCCCTAACATCACGAGAAGAGAGAATTTGCACAACATCGATGCTGGCACAATTGAGCAGCATTATTTTTTTGAGATTTCACATGATTTGACTGGAACCTATGATTTATTCAATCAAAACCTTTTCAGCCCTACCATGGAGAACATCTCAGCTCTCCAAGATCAATTTAGAAATTCCTCCAACTCCTACAACCAAAATTGGAGGAATAACTCGAACCCATCCTAGAAGGCCCCGAATCGAGTTCCTTTCCAAAGACAATCTCAACAAGGGATTTATAGGCAAAATCATTTTCCATCTGGGCCTTCTCAAGAAGATGTCAATGCCCAAATGATGAAGACCCTGCAAGGCATGCAAACCAAATGAATGAGGTAACCCGTGTTGTTACCAACTTATAAAACCATATTAGGGTTACACTAAATCAACAACCTGTAGGAAATTTGCCTTCTCAATCTATGCCCAATCCCAACAATCAAAGGGACCACTTTCAAGGCGAAAACCCTAATCACCCCAATCATTCTGCTCCTCAATACCCACTGGGCTTCTGTAACGAACGCGTGCCCCAGACGTCTTTTAAGACGTCTGGGAGGTGGCCCAGACGTCGGACCAGACGTCTGGGATCGTTTTCAGACATCTAGAAATCCGTTATCTTCCACACGCGTGGGTCGTCTGCGCGCCTGAGCGCGCAGACCTGCATATTCGTTTATTCCCTGCGGCTGCAGACGCCCTGCCGCATCCTCTCTCCTCCTCGCACGACCTTAAAAGGCCACGCCTCCCCTCACTTCTGTCACCACCGTCTCCTCCCTCTTCTCCTTCAGCCAGTGAGCGCGAGCGCGAGGGCGGCAGTGGCGGCCGCAGTGAGCGCGGAGGGGGTGCTACGTGCGAGAGCGGCGCTCAGCCGTGAGGGCGAGCTCGCCGGGGCTGCCAGGGCCGGCCGGCGGGGAGCGCAGCGGGCGCGGAACGACGCAGGAGGCCTGCTGCGGCTCAAGCAGCAGGCGCACGAGGTGCGACGCGGGCGGCGTCGCGAGCGGAGGGCGAGTTGCGCCCTGGTTCTGGAAAAATTTCCAGAATTAGACGTCTGTTCTGATAGCCAAACGGCGTGGTCGACGTCTGGAAGACTGTCCAGACGTCTGAAAGGTGAGTTTTCCGTCTTCCTCTTCCTTCCTGTCGACTGACCGTACTGAGGGAGAGAGAGATGGGTGTGCGCAGGCTCGGTAATTCGCCATCCAACACGAATCAGATGTCTGGCTGTAGTACCAGACGGCGAGAGTGACCTCCAGACGTCCGGGGTGACCATCGGACGACTGGAAACTAGGCCAGACGTCCCCATAGGCTTCTGGACGTCTGAGAAACCACGCAGAACAAGGTAATTCTCTGATCCACTTTTTAAGACGTCTGGAAGAAGTTCCAGACGTCTGATTTTGCACAGTGTCATCATTTTCGACCCGTTGAGGGCCCGTTCGGGTTCCGTTTTCTGCGATTCGAGTTGCGTTCTTTTCAGAATTAACTCCTCTACCCGTCTACAGTAGCTATACACTATTTTGAGACACTCCTTGTGTTTGATCCTTGTGATAGGACCCCGTTCTGTTGTAGTCTCGGGGGTCGCGGAGGCACGCGGGATTCCCGACCACGCCCCCATTTCTCCCGTTGTACCTGGTAGAGTGGCTTTAAGTTATTAATAAAATCTGTTAAATTATGGAACCATAAATAGAACCTAGGACATTGCATGAATCCTAGGAATGAGAAATAGATGGAATGATAGCTCCTAGGTGTTGCATGAATCCTAGGGCTGGAAAACTAGATTATATGATAGATCCTAGGATATGGCATGAATCCTAGGATGGGAAAATTAGTGAAATGTATAATACTGCAGTCTTGGAAAATGGAAAGAGATATAAAGCTGCCTGTAATTTGAATTAACAGCTGCCTGTTGTGAATAAATAACGTGGTTGAGAACATGGATTGCAAGAATGTGAAACTGGAAAGTGAAACCTGGATGTTTGAGTAAAAAGGATGGAACCCTACGGGGGAATTAGGAGTGGGACTCCTGGAAAGAGAAAGGAATGGAACTGAGATGTAGTTGTGTACTGTCTCTTGGGTACGTAGTACCAAGGGAAGTACCTGTACCTATTTAGTGCAGAGCGGAGCCAGCCGCCCCAGGGACCTGAGGTTAGGACTAGCCACTCTGTACCGACTTGCTAGCCCTCGCGTACGTAGTACCGAGGAGAGCTACTAGTGTTAGGAGGGCACTAGCTACCCCACGGGCCCCGGGGTTCTGCTAGCCTCCTACACCGACTTGTTTAGGCCCACTGGGGCAAACCAGGGTAGTCAGGCGAGGGTGCGCGGACTGTGGAGGGGCAAGGCCCCGGTTTGGTTACTGTGGAGGGGTTGGACCCCTGTTACTGAGAGGGCTCTGCCCTGGACTGGTTCCGTGCTGTGCTTTGGGCGCACCCATTAACGGAAACGACTGACCGCGTGCCAGTACGGGTTAGCTACCTGTGCGTTTATCGCACGTGCCGTAGTCACCGTTACGTCTGTCAGTGACTTTGGGGTGGTTGACTGAGGGTAGGATCACCACGGGGGACTCTCCCGACCAGGAGAGCACCACGTGCTACTTCTACTTTTTGGAAAAGACTGCAATCAAGATCGTTCCCACGAGGAACATTCGAGATCAAGATAAAGATCTGAGGAATAAATGAAATAGTGAGACAATTGAAAGATGTGAATAAAGAAAGTAATGAAACATAACAGCTACTGTACACTCTACTGTTGTCTTTAGTTTTAGTTGCCACTCTACTCAGCGTTTTGCTGACATGTTACACTCGTTACCTTTTTCAGGACCAGGTGTTGAGCAGCCAGGGCCAGCGGCTGCAGAGGACGCTGGGCCGAGTAGGGTCCAGTAGAGTTACCACTGTCTCTTGTACCTCTTTTTGTTACGTTGTAGTGAGTAGTTGTTGTTTCAGTTGTACTTTCTTTACCTGCAGTTCAAATTATATTATGAATGTTGTTCTACTGTTGTGGTGGTACATACTGTAGTAGTTTCTTTCCTTACTGCTGTACTTTCTTACTGTTAGTTATATTCATGCTGAATGTGGTTTATTTTATTGCTCTTTTGGTTACTTCCTCGTTGGACGACTAGGTCTTGGGATTAGTTGAGTCGGTCCGGTTCTCGTGTCTCGTAGGGACTCGGGAACCGGGTCGTTACAGCTTCCATCAAAATCAGGCTCCCTGACCTCCTCCTAGAAATAATCACACTGCGAATGCAGTTAATTTGAGGAGTGGGAAAATACTTCAAAATTCTGAGCCTCCTAAATCCACAATAGAAACCCAAATCAAAAATAAACAAATCAACTCTTCTCCCTCTTCTCCCTCTAACCCAATTCAGGAACCATCAACTACAAAAAAAGACAGCCCCATACCTTTTCCACAAGCCCTTCACACCACCAATAACAAGAAAAAGAAATTCGAGCCCTCTGATAAGGAATTGATGGAACTTGTTGGGCAAGTAGAGATAAACATCCCTCTCTTAGATGCAATAAAATACATCCCTGCCTATGCTAAATTCTTAAAAGACAATTAGCTCAGTTATGCAGAGCAAACTGCTCTTGAAAAGAAAGATCCAAGCACTCCCTTGATTTAAGTAGTCATTAATGACACTTCCTTTGATTGTGATCTTCTGGATCTTGGTGCCTCGATAAATCTTATCCCTACAGTTGTATTTGAGGATTTCAAGATTGGTGAAATGAAACCTGTAGAGGTTACACTATAATTAGTTGACCGATCTACAATCAAACCAAAGGGGATTGTTGAGGATGTTATTGTCCAGGTCCAGAATTGCCTATTCACTATATACTCTTTGGTCCTGCATATTGAGGTACCGGAAGCTCCAAAAGATGCCCCAATTATTCTTGGAAGACCCCTCCTAGCCACCGCAAATGCAAACATTGATTGTTATTCTAGAAAGATGAAAATCAAGTCCGATGGTGAATTTATCACATCAGAAATCTTTCAAACCTCTAGGAGTTTCCAATAACCTGATTTCTTTGACGACTCAGATTCAGAAATAGAAAACCTAGTGTAGGAAACCATGCAAATTTCAGATGTGGGCTACTATTTTGCAGTTGAAACAGTTCTTGAATCCAATTCTAATTCACCTCACCCTCCCACCCTAACTTCACCTTCTACATCTAACTCTCCACCTAACTCTTTCTCTCTCCCCTCCCCCATGGACCACAAATCAAAAATTCTTTCAGAGCCAGGCCAGCAACTAGAGTTAAACCCTTTACCTGACTCAAAATATGTTTTCCTGGGTCCTAATAACACCATGCCCTTGATTATCAATGCCAATTTCACTGGGGCACAAGAGAAAAAGCTTTTCCAGGTTTTAAGCAACAACTGAAAAGCCATTTGTTGGACTTTATCAGATCTTAAGGGAATAAACCTATCCTACTGTACTCATCGGATATATCTTAAGGATGACTCTCACCCCTCCCACCAGCCACAAAAGAGATTAAATCCTAACATGCAAGAGGTGGTAAAAAGGAGATCATTAAGTGCTTGATGCTGGCATCATTTACCCCATTTTTGATAGCTCTTGGGTTAGTCCTACACAAGTTGTTCCAAAAAAGGTAGGACTAACCATTATTACTAATGAAAATGGGGAAATTATAGCCACTCAAACTGCTTCCTCTTGGCACGTGTGCATTGATTATCAAAAATTGAACACCGCCACCAAGAAGGAACATTTTCCACTCCCATTTATCGATCAAATCTTGGAGCATTTAGCCAGATGAGACTATTACTATTTTCTCGATGGTTACTCTAGCTACAATCAAGTAGCAGTCCACCCTAAGGATCAAGAAAAAACTACATTCACCTGCCCCTTCGGAACATTTGCTTTCCAAAGGATGCCCTTTAGTCTATGCAACACAACTACTACTTTTCAAAGGTGTATGCTTGCAATTTTCTCAAATCTGGTAGGTGAATGCTTGGAAGTTTTTATGGACGACTTCTCTATTTTTGGAGACCCATTTGATTTATGTCTTAACAATCTTGAAAAGACACTCCAAAAATGCATAGAAGTCAATTTGGTCCTCAACTAGAAAGAAAGTCACTTCATGGTCTAAGAAGGCATCATCCTAGGCCATGTCATATCTAAGAATGGAATTACGATAGATAAAGCAAAAATTGATTCCATCTCTAGACTCCCACCTCCCAACTCTGTAAAACAGATTTAATCGTTCTTGGGGCATGTGGGTTTCTACTACCATTTCACTAAAGACTTCTCCAAAATCTATAAGCCTTTAAGCCTCTCACTAAATACCAACCTTTTGACTTTACTAATCAATGCCTGGAAAGTTTTAATAAACTGAAGATAGAAGTCACTGAGGCATCTATTTTACAAGGACCTAATTGGAATCGTCCCTTTGAATTAATGACCAATGCCTCATATTACACTGTGGGGGCCATTGATGGTAACACCATCATTCGCTATAACTATCTTGAATTAGTCAGAATCAAAAGATAAATGCTCCTGAATAATCGCCCGAGGACAGTAATTCCACTCATATCCATTTTGAGGAGAGAACATTAAAATAGGGTTAATTCTATAATTTTAACATCACATAATGAATGCAGAGTAACCACGGGGTCACTCAGGGGTTAAATGAAGGTCAAATGAGCTGAAAAGTCTAAAAAGTAGGTCAACACTGACAGAAATGGGATTTCACACATGTCGAGAACCAAAACAGCACATAAAACCCTAATTATCAACCCACTTAAATTAAAGAGATTCTGACCAGGATAAAATTCATAGAAAAATATTCTAAAAGGTTTGGCATCCTTGGCTTGACCATCTAAACCCATTTTGACCTAGAACAGAGTTTCAAACTGAATTCTACCCAAATTTGGGCTTCTATGAAAATTGCTCAATCAAACACGATTAAAACTCCAATCCAAGTTCACCATTATATTATTTGGGTCCCAATTAGGTTAAGGCCAAAATTTAGGCCCAATCAGAGTCCATCTTGACCTTGTTTACAATTTAGTCCTTAGAATCTCTGTTTCTCACCATCAAAGCCCTAACTTTTGATTTATTGCAAATGGGTCCCTAACTTTCTAGTCATTTTCTTCATTCTGGTCCCTACTGCCATTGGTGTGAAACCAAGCTCAACAGTGAGATTCAAGGGAGGATTCCTCTCTCAAATCAAAGCCAAATCTCTCCAAAATTGGAGAGATTGGTCATCAAGCAATTTCCGATCATTTAAGCCCAATCAAAGACTCCGAGGAGACCTCTAGAGCCCAGGAAAGCTCAAGATTTTAGGGATCTTTTTCCCTAAAATCTCAAGAAATCTGAGCCTCTTTCCTTGATCTTAAGCTCATGTTGGAGCTCTATGAGAAGCCCCGAACCCAGACCATGCTCCTGAGCCAAGTTTGGACCAGACTTCCCCTTCTTCTTCCTCCCCCGGCCAACATCACTTGCACTCCAACGAGCCCTCTCCGATCACCTCCTCTGGCCTTCCAACCATCAAATTGGACGACCCTCTGGCTTCCTCTCTTCGTCGCACGTCTCTCCGGCCAAAGAGTGTTTCTGTCCTCTTCTCCCTCACCGACACCTCATCGTCAACTCCATCTTCTTCATGTCCAGCCGGTCAATGCTAGACGCTACCACCTCTTTTGCTCCTCCTAAGTCCCCTCAACCCCTTCCTCTCCTTCTCTAGAACATGCCCATCTCCTTAACCCCCACTTTCAACCACTGTATCACCCTCACGCCGTCATCTTCCCTAACTCCGATGCGTACTCCGATGAGTCCACGTCGCCATTCCACTCCACCAAACCACCCACCTCCACATCCAAAAGCATTGCCACACTTCACTGATCAAAAGCCCCAAAGAAATTTGGGTCTTTGATCACGTTTACACCCCACCGAACACCACCTCCTTCGCGCACCATATCCAACATCGACAAGCCCTCTCCAATCACCTCATGCCTCCAAACCACCACCACTGCACTTGCCCTCGCATGGCAAAGCTTCTGAGCATCTCTAACAAGGCCATATTCTTGCTTTTCAGGCTGCCGTCACCACCGTCTTCTTCGACCATCAGCTAACCTGCTACTGCCCCCAATCAAAGTAGACGGACATCAAGAAGAGCTCCAGGCTCTCAATTGAAGCAACCAAAAGCAGTTCCAACTCCAATCCCTCGAGGTCTTCCACTGTAGCTTGTGCTGCTAACACGCAAAAGGAGCAACCAAAACTAAATCCCACATCATGTGGGACAAAGCTCGCACAACAGATAAAAGGAATTTGTGCTTTAGGCTCTTCACCTCAGACACGGGGGTGAGGTCCCCTTGCCTCACGTGCCTCTCACTCCTCACTCGCCACACCACGTCGGCAGGTCTGGTCCCTGGTCTACTTACTCGAATAGCCGTTTACCTAGTTACTATTCACCCAGGTTCGATTTGAGAGAGAGATAGATCTGAGGAGGAGGGAGGGTAGTTTTTGCACTGTAGCCTCGAGATTCGTGCCCCCTCCTCTCCTCATTCAACACTTAACCACTCTTGAGTGTCGCTAAGCCTCGTGCCTCCGTGCTTGTGCCTTGGTCCTTCTGTGGCCTTGAGGTTAAGGCGTCTGAAGCCTTGTCTTCACATCTGGTGGGCTACATGCTTTGGTTCTGATACTGTAGACACATCTGCTGATGTGGAAATTACTATTAGTGGTTAAGAGTTACTATTCATATATTTGAGATTGAATTAGAGTTAAACATTATGGTTAAATTGGTGGTTCAAACAACCATTTCAACCCCATCTTTTTCCACTCTCACCCTTGACCTTATTGAGATATTATTCAGCTATCTATTAAGCTCTATTTTGATTACATTTGCATATCTTTTCTCATTGCGATTAGTGATTGAATTTGCCAAATTGCTCCCTGCGAATGACCTCGGACTCACATCTATTTTTTGAGTTTATAAAGTTTAAATGTTGTATCATTTTTGTTGACTATACTACAACACGCATTTCTTAAAACTCAACGGAAACAACTCAACAGCCATTTTAGGGCAACGCATTGACAAGAAGCCCGTTGTGATCTACTATGCTGGTAAAACTTTAGACAATGCACAAAATAATTACACCATAACTGAAAAAGAACTTCTTACCATTGTGTTTTCCCTGGAGAAATTTCGCTCTTATCTATTGGGGTCTCATGTCACTATTTATACTAACCATTTAGCACTCAAATACTTGTTGAACAAATAAGATGCCAAACCTCGCCTTATTTGTTGGATCCTTTTGACCTAGAAATCAAGGATAATAAGGCAAGGCCGTAAAATGTCGTAGCCAATCATCTCTCTCCTATTATGACGAACTACATGCTTACTCCACCAAATGTCTTTCTAGATGAAACCCTCTTAGCTACCAATACCCTCCCATGGTTTGCCCCTATCGCAAACTACTTAACAATAGGACGAATCCCCTCTAATTGTTCAAAAACCAAATCGGATAAGTTCTTTGTTGATATCAAATAATATTTTTGGGAGAGCCTGATCTATTCTGCATTTGTGCCGATCAGATCATCAGACGGTGTGTGCCCAACTCAGAATTTCATAGCATTCTGACACACTGTCGTGATGGCCTACAACGAACATATTTTTAGGCAAGAAAATTGCAGCTAAAATCTTAAACTTTGGGTTCTTTTGGCCTAGCTTACAGAAAGAGGCTCACTCTTTTATACAGTCCTGTGTACGTTGCCAGAGCATCGGCAACATGAGCAAAAAGGATATGATGCCCCTGAACCATATCTTGGAAGTCGAAATCTTTGATGTCTGGGGCATAGGCTTATTGGGACCGTTCATCAACTCTTGTGGGTACTTATATATACTAGTTGCAGTTGACTACGTATCTAAATGGATTGAAGCAGTACCAACTCACACCAATGATCACAGGGTCATCATTGACTTTATTAAGAAAAACATTTTCTCAAGATTCGAAGTTCCCAAGGCCATCATCAGTGATGGAAGATCCCATTTCACTCACTCTCAATTCCATCACCTCTTATCTAAGTGTGGGGTTAACCATAAAATCTCCACTTCTTACCACCCCCAGACGAATGGCCAAGTTGAAGTTTCTAACCAGGAGATCAAAAATATTTTACAAAAAACTATTAGGCCCGACCCTAAGGACTGGTCCAGTAAACTAGATGATGCTTTATGGGCCTACCGTATGGCATTTAAAACTCCTCTGGGCATGTTTCCATTCCATCTCATTTTTGGAAAGGCATGACATTGATTGCATAGCAATCATGGGTCCTAATCAACCTAAATAATGTTTGAACCTAGCTTAAATTGTAGATATTGCACTTATATCTTACATATCATGCATTGCATCAGTCTATTTAGAATAAGATGAGATATCCTGCCAGTTAATGATTTTTATTACTATTTGCAGGTAATAAAGTGATCCAGGATGGAGATAGTGGAATAAAGCAATAAAGGAAGAAGAAGGATGATCCAGATAAGAGGAGTGAGGAGGATAGCCTTATCCCTACCTTTAAAAATCCTAGGACAGCCTTCCCAAACCCAAAACGACCTCCATTAGGGCACCTTAGCCTCAAAACCCAAACATGGATAGCACTATCCAAGTTCTTATCCACCTTATCCCTCTCCCAAACACTTAGGAACCAAAACCCACCTTAGAAAACCTAAAACCCACTCTCCAGCACCTTTTAGGACGTCCAGCCAGATTTCTGCAGAATAATAATCCAGGAAGCCAAAACTCATACTGACACAGAATTAGACGTCTAATTTAATGTCCAGATGTCCAATTTTGTAGTATAAGATGTCTGACCACTATCTTGGATGTCTGATACTGCTCTCGGGTTCCTGATTTTGGTGTTGGAAGCCCTAGCTTGTCTATTTTGACCTAGGAACCCCACCAGACACCCTAGAAAACCTAATTAGAGACCTCCTAAGCCTAGTCCACTATCCATAGCCCTACTTATCCTATCCCTAACCCAATTGAACCATCCCATACCTAATTGGGTGAATCTACAGTTGATTGGGTGCACCTGAGCCCAATTAGATACACCCAAGATCTAATTGACTCATACCTCTTAGGGTTACCCTAGCCTAATCACATGCACACATCCAATTAGACTTAACCTAGACCTAATTAGGATCACTCCTATCCAATTAGACTTTCCTAAGCCTAATTAGGTCCATACCCACTTAATCTAGATTGACCCAACCTATTTAGCACCTAATCCTACCAAAACCCACAACCTAGCCCTATGAAAAACACACACCCACACACACCTTCCTATTATACCCCCACCAAACCCAAGCACACTCTCTTGGAAACCCTAAAACTTATGTCAAACCTAGATCCTAAAAATGTGGCATTAGCTAATTTTGGAGCCACCAAAAGTGGCAACCAAATGGAGCCTTCCATAAGGGCAAAGAGAGAGCCACAAAATTGGACTATCTCCACCACTCTCTTCCTCTCAACTTGCAACCACACCTCCTCCTCTCCCTCTCAAGGCCGTCCTCTTCCTCTAAGGCTCCCTCCATGGATGGCTAAAGAAGAAGCTCCTCCAAGGCATCTTCATGAGGGTGGCAGGAAGAAGAAGAGCATAAGGATGCAACACCTTCTCCTTTCTTCTTGTGGGCATGCCCTCTTCTTCCACCATAGAGGATCCACGCCCCCATTTTCTTTTCATCTTAGACGGCCATAGAGAAGACCCTCCTCAAGGTCTTCTCAAGGGCGGCCATTGGTAAAGAAAGGGTGCAACACCCTCCTCTCTCCACTTTGGTGCACACACCATCCTCCTCTCTCTAGTGGATGGCCAAGAAGGCTTCTCCTCAGCCTCTCTTGGTTGATCCCTTTTTTTAGTTTAGCTTTATTTCCATGTATCTATATTTTATAGTGACTTAATTTTTGATGCACGATACTCTTGTCTAACAGTTTTATATGCATGCTATTATCTTCATAGCTTACAACTTTGATCCATGCTTTCATTTCGTGTTTCAAAATAAAGATCAAAAACACAAAATGACAAAAATATTAGGTTAGATTAAGCCGATCCAAATCTTGACTTGTTTTCACGCCTTCTAGAGACAAACGACCAGGACTAAAGTTCTAAAAAGAAAAGAAATCTATGTGAGTTTCATTATTATAAATATTTTTGTCAAGGGGATTTCGCGACTATACTACGATTTCCAACTATTTCAAAATACGTGATTTCCACGATTGTCAGACATCTCCCAGTAGAACTCGAAGATAGGGTTTTTTGGGCAATTAAACAACTTAATATGGATTTATATGAAGCCGGTAAACACAGGAAATTACAATTAAATGAACTGGAAGAACTGTGAAATTTTTCTTACAAAAATGTGTAAATTTACAAAGATTGAATGAAACAATTTCATGATAAATATATTGTTCGGAAACATTTGAAATCAATCAACACGTGTGGCTTTTCGATGCACAATTACGTATTTTTCCAGGAAAACTCAAATCCTAGTGGATCGGCCCATATATTATCTTAAAACTTATCCCTACAGCACAATTGATCTTTTGGCTCCAAAAACAAATACGTCTTTTCAAGTCAACAGCCAGCAATTGAAGCCCTATTTGGATAACTCCCCAAATCTCCCTTCAGACTCTCTTAATTTAAATGACGTACCCAATGACCCTTGATGCACTTAACACCCAACTAAATGGCATTAAAGACAGCATTGGATGGGAGGTAACCCATCATTTTTCTTGCTTTCCTTTTCTCTTTCTTTTTAGAGGTTTTGATCATCCTGAAACCGACTATCATTCACTAAGGTGATCTCTTTTCCTTCCTATTGCATGAGGACATTACATATCATAAGCATAGGGGGTGTTTTTAAATTTTGACAATCGCCTCAGGATTTTCAAAACCTAAAAACATTCAAAAAAAAAATCTCTCTTTTTACATGCATCTTCATAAAAATTAAAAAAACATCATAAAAACTTTTTGAGGAAACATTTGAAAAATCGAGACTAAGGTTGAAGGTTCACTTCAAGGTACAGTGGGATTTAACCTTTAACAAACTAGGGACTAGGATGCAGATCCAATTGTTAAAACTTCTGGGTCTACTTTAGATTAGATCAAGTATCTTTTGAAATATTCCTCATGAACTCTTCATGATTCAGGTGACTTGATCTCATCTAGCGACTTGGAAATTACTTGTCTTAGTTTCCGACCCAAAAACTTGTGTATCTTCTAGAATTCTTGTGTCAAAAATTTCACACACAAAACCAACACTACCCAAGCAAAAAAACATTTAGAAAATTGAGGAAAGCCCCTTGTTTAGTCTTAGTGAAAATCTGAGGCAGAAGATTGGTGTGAGTTCCCACCGCTGAGAAGGAAAGTACCTCCTTTGAGGATGCGATGTCAACATGTTACCACCTCGACACTACTCCATATCTATATTTCATATCTTTAGACGGAGCATTAAGGTGTAATTTTGTGGCTCAGGTGTCTTGGATGGTGCCTTACCCATAGCATCGGAGCAAGAGCCTGAGTTCGCTTGGAGCGCCCCTTTACACCACATTGTGTTTTGGGGTTGTGAGCTCCTGGGGTGTGCCATGGATGATACTATCTCAAACTGCCAGTGCTAGAGCCCCCTCGAGGATTGGTAACAGAAATGATGATCCCTACACATCTACAGTAGGATTGATCTAAGAATAAGCTTGGGGGAATAAAAAAAAAAAAAGGTTCCAATAACATGACCATATCCCAATAATGTTGGCATTTCACAAAGCACTGACATAATATTTCAAAGGTTATGCAAGTTGCGAGTCGGATTCGAGAGCCAAGGAAATCCTAACTGGAAAAATGATATCGGGTCATTTGAATTAAAAAGGAGTTAACTTGGGAATTTTTGTGCAATACATTAATCCTGATTCATCTAACCTTTGGATCCGAAGATGAATCCCAAGGTTTATTCTCCAACAAATCCCGTACCTTTCCTATTTTCAATCAACCGAAGTCCGGTGATAATATTCTCCTCAAAAGTAAAAGAATTAGTCTTTCCCAAAAATCCATTTTGTGAAAATCAATTTTGCTAAGAGACTAACAAGAAGAAAAGCATGGGGTGTGATAAATGCCAGTTTATCATCATTCTTATGCCCTAAAACTAACCTAGCTCTTAGGGTTTTAATGTCGCAATTGGGTTTCTGGGCTGCATTTAGGCATTCTCCTAGGTTAGGCATGCATTGCATATTTTTGTCTTTTTAATGTGTTTATTTGAGTATCAGAGATAAGTAGAGAGGCAGATCCCACAAACCCTAGCACTTTGGAAGGTA
The DNA here is from genome assembly GCA_037157565.1 of Thalassia testudinum. Taxonomy (NCBI): domain Eukaryota; kingdom Viridiplantae; phylum Streptophyta; class Magnoliopsida; order Alismatales; family Hydrocharitaceae; genus Thalassia; species Thalassia testudinum. The sequence goes on from JAZHRO010000049.1 coordinate 28,883,305, forward strand.
GAAGATGAAAAGGAAACCCAAATTCAACTGGATCCTAGCTAAATCCAACTCATCATAGTTGGATCCCAACTCCTCTTGGTTGAAACTAGCTCATCTTAGCTCCATTTAGTTCACCTTAGCCGAATAGGAGCTCAGGTTAGCTTAACTTAGTTGATCCCAGCTCCTCCCAACATTAATCAGCTCATGGGAGCTCCAGTCAACTTGGCTTAGCTACTAGTCCTCAGGTAGCTAAGCTAAGTCAGCTAAGAAGTCCACAACCAGCTCAGGGTAGCTTAACACTAGCTCACAAAGACTCACCCTAGCTCAACTTGGTTGAGCTTGTCAACTGACCTAAGCTAGCTAGCTTGGCTAGCGAGGGAGTCTTCATGGAGATCACAACCAGCTCCCCTCAACTCTAGAATAGTTGAGACCAACTCAACTTAGCCCAATCTACTCAACTTAACAGCTAACAAAGAACTAGCTAACTAAGCTGAGTAGCTGAGCTCCTAAGAAGACCTCTTCAGCAAGAGTCAACTCCCGCAAGCCTCAGAGAAGCTCAAGTCTCCTTCTCAGCTCAACCCTAACTACTCCTCTAATCACCTACTAGCTAAGCTAGCTTAGCTAACCTCACCCCTATTCCTCTACTCCATGGCTGACCCTCCTACTTAGCTCCACCAACATGGCCATCCAACCTACTCTTTAGCTCCACCAAAAATCCCACTTGCCTCCCCTCCTTTTGGCGCTAAAGGAAGACACCTCTTCAACCCATCATCACCTCCAAAAGACCCCTCCATTTGGCACCAAAAACCTTTCCTGTAACCACCATTCTTGGCATCAATTCGAGCCTATATCTCCACCATACATCCATGTCCAAACCCTATCCCAACCATCGATCAATTGGCGATAAAAGGGACCCCTTCTAGAAGCCTACCTTTGGTGCTAAAATTGGTGTATAACCACCCTTGGACAGCCCCCTTTCAATTATTAACCACCCCCTACCACCTCTTCATGTGGCACCACCATCCTCCCCCCTTGGATCACCTAACCACCACCAAAATCCCACCCTAGCCGTCCACCTAATCCCACACCATCCCCCTCCTCTCCACACCTATATACCCCCCAACCTACCACCAAATACACTACCCTTGGCTACATAATTCGTATCCCGACCCAACGACCACGAGAAGAAGAAGAAGATGATGATTAAGGAGGCAACCCTTCCTCCTTGGTGCCTTCTTCCTCTTCCCTTCTCTCTTGCGCCAAGCCAAGGAGGTCACACTACAAGGGAGGACGGCCAGACAGAGGAGGAATTAGGGTGGTGGATGTCCACCCTAAGGAGGAGACAGAGGTACGCCCATCTAGGGCTTATCAGGAGGAGGATGTTCTGAAGGAGGAGTACTCTTTAACTTCGGAGCAACCAAAGTTGTAGCGAGGACTCTGCTGCGGCATCATCTTCATCTACTAAGCCTTCTACTTTTCTTCTAGCATTTATTTCATCTTTTGTTGCATTAGCTAGTTGAACCTTTTGTGGAGATTACAAGTGTGGAATCCTTCCCACTTGTGAGTTCTCCAGCTTTGTAAACATATTTCAATTTTATAAAAGCTTTCTTCTACATTTTTGGCTTTGTGCTTTGTTTCTGTGTCTGTACCCTTCCATTACTCCAGGTCACCCATACTTGGAGTGAGTTGGAAGAGTAGAGTACTTGGTTATTTCACTCACTTTCCCGCTTCTTCTTTGCAAATTACCTTTGGTGTGTTTTTGCCCTATTCAAAATCCAAAAAAATTACATATATAAAAAAAAAAAACTAAAAGAGATATTTTCTTTACCAACCAAGCAAGAGTACTTCACTTGAAATTCACCTCTCTTGGGACGACCCAAATACTCCCCGAGTACTCGATATTTACAAGTTTTAAAAGCGATTGAATTTCGCACGTTGCAACGACAAAAACCCATTTTTATAAAGCACGTGATTTTCATTATCAGGTAGGTTAAACGGATTATTGACTAGTCAAAGCTTATGTTTTATCTCTTACATGCATCCTATTGTCTCTCATACTTAATAACAAAAAATTTAAAACACATAAACAATTTGTATCTTATAAAAAAGGGAATAAATAGGCAAAAAAAAAATTTCAAACAAAATAAATAGAGATATGATCTAATAGTAACAAAAAATGACAAAGGCATACTTAATAATAAAATTTAACAAAAATCAAATAATACATAAGTGCATTCCTTACCACCATTAAAAATGACAAACTTACAAATATAAACACTTAAAAGGAAGGGGGGGAAGTCCGATGGTGGTGGCTAGTGAGGGGAAGGGGGTTTCGTATTGTTGGAGAGGGGTCATCTAGTGGTGGTGGCAAGTGGAGGGAGGGTCATCAGGGGGAAGGGGGTGGTGATACTGAGGGAGAGTGGTCATCGAATAGTGGGGGTCCTGCCAGTAAGAAGAGGAGAGGAGAGGAGATGCTCTGGTGGTGGTGGTGGGATCTCTGCGAGGAAGAAGAGAGGAGAGGTGTTTGTCTGGTCGGGGGGGGGTCATCGAGGGGAGAGGAGGGGGGAAGGGGTGTAATGGTACTGAGACATCCTACTAGGAAGAAGAGGAGAGACAAGGTGGGTTGCCTGAAGAGCACAAGGTGTCACCGACCACCACCGAAGAGAGGAGAGAGCACCACTTAGAGGTTGGAGCTGTCAAGAGAAGAGGGCGTTGCCTAGAGTTAGTGGAGGTGAGAGAGATGAGGGTCGGTGAGACCGTAAGGGCTAGGATTTGGAATTTAGGAGGGAGAGTGAGGAGATGTCAACGAGGTGAGGGTTTTACTGTAGTTTCACACCCCTTATATATTATATACATATAAGTATATAAATATATATATATGTATATATGTATATATACAATTATAAATCGGGTTGTATTAGGTTACGAGTTGGGTTGGGTTAGCTAAACCTCAAACCTAACCCAACCTATTTTTATCAGGTTCGAAAAATCTCAACCCAACCTAACCCATTACAACTCTCAACCCAACCCAACCCAACCAAACCTAATCAGGTTGGGTTCAGGTTGAACCTGACCTTTATACATCCCTAATTATCACTTGACACTGATAAGTAATGATTCCATTCAAAGACACAACTGTTAAACAAGTAAACTTGCTGCAATATAAGCACACAACAATAATTGTAATATGAAACTCCTTTGACATTATAATATCAAACAAACATTATAAAATTCTGATCTCTAAAGTGTAGGTGCACTAAAGGGGGGTGATGAGTGCAATAAGATAAATTTTAAATATAATGCACAAATAAAATCACCACAAGAAGGAGACAATCATTTTTAGGTGGTAAACCTCCAACGGGTAAAAACCATCACCTAAGTTGCCTCGACTTAGGATTTTCCCCAATCACCAAGTGATCAAATCCACCAACCACACTACTTTGAACCAAGGTAGTGTAACCTCAATACAACAACATACCAAATCAACCTGAAATAATTTTATCTCCGCAAGACAGGAATCCACAATCCAAACACCCTTACATCAAAAACAAAGATCTTATAGAGTCACAAGATGAATGTAAACGATAGCTCTTATAGGCTTAAGAAACTTCCCTTTAATGGAAGTAAATTGCAGTGTAGGTACAAAGATTTGATGCTCTCAATGGAAGTATAAAAAGCTTGAAGAGCAAGAAATGATTTCTCTCAAAATATCTTCTCTCTATGTGAATATAATGGGAAGTATTGATTCTATGGTGTGTGTAACAATGGTGAGCCCATAGGCTATTTATAGAGGTTTTAGAAAGGCTCTAGAATGGTTAGATTTGCGATATTAACTCTTGAAATTAGGACAGATTGCACAAGGATCTACAACTATTAGAATAGTATCAAACGTCAATCATCTAATTTGTTAAGTCAAATGTTTGAACAAAAGAGGTGGAACTACAAGAAAAGGTGTGTTTTTATGATGATTTTTATGTGGTGGTTTCTAAATTGTAGCATTATGTTATATTTGGTGATAGTTTTACATACAAACATTGCAAATTGTGAAATTGGGACAAGGTAGGAGCTTGGGCGCATGGGGAAAATTTTGACAATTTGCAACAGTTAAATAGTCATTGTCGAATATATCTGGTTTAATGTTTTTTGCGACAGTTTGAATTCAAAACATCACCAATATCCAATTAGGAAGGTGCAATATTGCGTACGAAGGGAAAACTTTCAACGAATAGCGACAATACTATAACCGTCACCCGATACTTTCAACGATAGTTTTTCTAATACCGTTGAGAATATCCATAGATAGTTTGGGAATCAGTGCATGGAAAATGTTATTTTAATCATATTGGCACCAGTTTGGTAATAACCATTGCCGAAAGTGGTGTATTAGGGCTCGTGTTTCGTTGAATAGCCCTCCATCTCCTCCAATAGACTCCTCCAACTCATCCCTCGAGCACCGCCTTACTGTACGCCACATCCTCATCACCCGCCACACGCTCAAATGTCCTTACCCTCGCCAACCACTACACCTTCTCCCTCATTGCTATCTCCTCCCACCTCAGTGCCTCCCTCCCCCTCCTCTTCCCCTCTGCATCCTTCACTCACCACCACCACCACCCCCCCCCCAAATTGCCCCCACCCACCACGCACGGCCACACATGCACACCCCACCACCCTTTGCCTAAGCTAAATACCCTCCTTCTTCCTGAATTTTTTTTTTTGCAATTATTTGTTAATTTATTGCAATTTAATTATGTGTCATTTGATTATCTGTTAAAATTACAATTTGATTGTTGTTATTGGTTTGAAATTTCACTTGTAATTTAATTTGTTAAATTAAATGTGAATTATTTCATGCGAATCATGTTAAATATTTAATCTAAATTGTGATGTGAATCATGTTAAATTCGTGATGTGAATGTGATGTGAAATGTGGGGTGTTCCTATATGTTAAATTTGTTTCATTTATATGAGTTAAATGTGAGATGTGCCTACATAGTGTGATGTGTTTTTTTGTATGCAGAAATTAGGAAATATTTATATTATAGAGGAAATTATATTGAAATTTTACAACTTTGTGTTTAGTATTTAGGGTTCACATTAAGGGTTTATAATTATGGGTTTAGGGTTTAAGGTGTTAGGTTTACACTGTAGGGTTGGTGATTCTAGATTTTAGGTTTAGGTTTTGGGATTTGGGTTTAAGGTGTTAGATGTAGTTGTTTTGGGTTTTGGGTTAGAGTTTGGGGTTTATGATTTATTATTTAAGGGTTAAGGTTTAGGTTTTGAGATTTGGGTTTAGAATTTAGGGTTTAGAGTTTAGGTTTTGGAATTTGAATTTAGGGTTTAGGTTTTGGGATTTGGGTTTAGAATTTAGGGTTTAAGGTTAGGTTTTGGGTTATGATTTTAGGTTGTGGAAATAAGGGGTTGGGGAAGAGTACAGAGATAGAGGAAAGATAGAAGGGGATGAGTACACAATAGAAATAAGGAGGTGGGGAAGAGAACTAAAAGGAAGGAAGAGGAAGATAAATAAAAAGAGTAGTGGAAATGAAGTTTATAGTGAAAAAATAAATTTAAAACTTAAATATTTTTATTGTATGTTTTATTTTCAACTTTTATCATTATACCTTTTAGATACACACACAAATTTAGATGCTCTTAATGGCAAATCATAGGAGTTCTAACCCCTATGGTACAAGTTATGGCAAGGATATAATTCTGTCGAAATACTCGCCCATTAGCGACTTATGATTGTAACAACCCGATTCCCGAGTCCCTACGAGACACGAGAATCGGACCGACTCGACTAATCCCAAGACCTAGTCGTCCAACGAGGAAGTAACCAAAAGAGCAGTAAAATAAACCACATTCAGCATGAATATAACTAGCAGTAACAAAATACAGCAGTAAGAAAAGGAACTACTGCAGTATACACCACCACAACAGTAGAACAACAAATATGTACATAACATGAAGCTTACAATAAAGAAGTACAAGGAGTAACAAGGAAACTACTCACTACAGTGGAAGAAAAGTACAAAAAGAACTGCAGGTAACTCTACTGGACCCTACTAGGCCCAGCGTCCTCTGCAGCCGCTGACCCTGGCTGCTCAACACCTGGTCCTGAAAAGTAACGAGTGTAACACGTCAGCGAAACGCTGAGTGGAGTGGCTACTAAAAGCTAAAGAAGCAGTAGAGTGTACAGTAGTTGTTATATTTTTACTTTCTTTATTTACGTCTTTCTACTATTTCACGATTTATTTATTTCTCAGATCCTTCACTTGATCTCAAATGTTCCTCGTGGGAACGATCTTGATTGCAATCTTTTCCGAAAAGTAGAAGTAACACATGGTGCTCTCCTGGCCGGGAGAGTCCCCCATGGCGGTCCTACCCTCAGTCAACCACCCAAAGGTCGCTGACAAACGTAACGGTGACTACGGCACGCGCGATAAGCGCACGGGTAGCTACCCCGCACTGGCACGCGGTCAATCATTTCCGTTAACGAGTGCGCTCAAAACACAGCACGAAACCAGTATAGGGCAGAGCCCTCTCAGTAACAGGGGTCCAACCCCTCCACAGTCCGCGCACCCTCGCCTAACTACCTTGGTTTGCCCAGTGGGCCTAACAAGTCGGTGTAGGAGGCTAGCAGAACCCCGGGGCTCGTGGGGTAGCTAGTGCTCTCCCTACACTAGTAGCTCTCCTCGGTACTGCGTACGCGAGGGCCAGCAAGTCGGTGTACAGTGGCCAAACCCACCCTGGTCTCAACCTGAGGGCGGCAAGCTCCCCTCTACACCAAGAGGTAATGTGTGCTCTCGTTGGTACCGCGTACCCAAGAGACAACACACTTCCATGTTTCACTTTCTCAGTTCCATTCTATTCTCTTTCTAGGAGTTCTACTCCTAATTCCCCGTAGGGTTCGTATTCTTTTTGTTTGGCCATTGTAGGTTTCACTGTTCCAGTTTTACGTTCATACAACCCATACTCTCAATCATATTTATTCATTCATAATAGGCAGCTATTAATTCCTTTCCACTTTTCCAAGACTGCAATATTTATATATTCCACTAGTTTTCCAGTCCTAGGATTCATGCCGTACCCTAGGTTCTATCATTCAATCTAGTTTTCCAGTCCTAGGATTCATGCAATACCCTAGGATCGATCATTCAATCTAGTTTCTCAGTCCTAGGGTTCATGCAATGCCCTAGACTCTATTAATTATTCCACAATTGTAACAAATTATGCTAAATAATTTAAAAGCCACTCTACCAGCTACGACGAGAGTACTGGGGGCGTGGCCGGCAATCCCGTGCACCTCCGCAACCCCCAAGACTACAATGGAACGGGGTCTTAACACAAGGATCAAACACAAGGAGTTTCTCATAACGGTATACAATTACTGTAAACGGGTAGAGGATTTTATTCTGGAAAGAACGCAACTCGAAACGCGGAAAACGGATTCCGAACGGGCCCTAAACGGGTCAAAAACGACGAAACTGTCCAAAATCAGATGTCTGGAACCTCTTCCAGACGTCTTAAAAGGTGGGTCAGATTGTACCTTAGCTCTGTGTAGTCCTTCAGACATCCAGAAGCCTGCTGGGGTGTCTGGCTTAGTTCCAAGACGTTCGATTGTCACCCCGGACGTCTGGAAGTCCTCTCCGTCGTCTGGCACTGCGGCCAGACGTCTGATTTACGTGGGATGGCGAGCCCTCGCGCCCTCCCGAGCGGAACCTGCGCACACACACTCCTGCTCTCAGCACGACGAAGCGCAAACGAAGTCGCGGCGGACGGCTGCATGGCCGTACGCGCGAAGAAGGAAGAAGATAGAAATATCTTACCTGTCAGACGTCTGGACAGCCCTCCAGACGTCTTCACCGTCGTCTCGTCGTAAGCCCAGACGTCTGGTTCTGGAAAATTTTCCAGAACCAGAGCCCGACTCGCTCTCCGCCCGCGACGCACAACCGCACCGCGCCCCATCCGCCTGTTGCCCGAGCTGCAGCAGCCCCTCCGCGACACCCTACGCCCGCCGCTCCCCCACCGGCCGGCTCTAGCTGCCCCGGCAAGCTCGAACCCTCGCGGTCGAGCTTCCCCCTTCCGCTCACAACCCTCCTTCCCGCACTCTCGCCGCGGCCGCTGCTGCCGCCGTTCCCTCGCTCGCTCACGCTCTCTCACTGGCAGGGAGAAGGAGAAGAGAAAGGCAGAGGAGATGAGGGTGAGGGAGAGGGCGAGGGGGCCTTATAAGGCCGCGCGGGGAGAGAGAGAAGAGAGCTGCACGCCTGCAGGAGAACAGAGAGGAAAAGGAGGAACGAGAGCGGCGGGTGCAGTCTGCGCGCGCAGGCGTGCAGACGCAATGCCGTACGCCGCAAAAATTTATTACCAGATGTCTGGGAAGGGTTCCAGACGTCTGGGCCACTTCCCAGACGTCTTAAAAACCCGTCTGATGCCACGTTCGTAACAATGATCATGTTATACGAACAATGTGTTAATCTATGTATACCTCACAGACAAGCATGATACGTTGTATTTATAACATGTCATAAGTCTTGGTCATCCTTAGTTTTGTGAATTCCCAAATTAAGAAGGGTCCTTAAAGATTTGATCACAACTTAGGTGTTACTTATTACATGTAACCAGTGTCTGATGAAATTTCGATGACATCTTCCTTCTCTCCTCCGGTATAACAACTAATCTTAGGTAGGTTCTTGAAATGCTCTTAATTGGGGTTTAGAGAGAATAGAGCTAAGGTTAGTCTTGAATGGTATACTGGAGTAGTACGGGGAGATGTTGCGGAAATTTCTTTAGACACTAGTTGCATGTAACAAATAACATTGTGATCAAATCTTTAAAGATTGGCTATCAAGTGAAAACCTTCATCCAAATGCATACATCGTCCTTATTCCTTTCTAACTTGTGGGTAGTTTACTTTAAATTTTAAGTTATCATGGACAAATCTTGGATTACAACCAATATAAGAAGGGAGTGTTTTCACTCCTAGATTAGACCTTCTATAATGATAGAAACAATACAGACGAGAATTGTTGAAGAAAATTTTCTATCCATGCAGTGTTTCAACGGGTTTGTTAATGATAGCAACACTATGTTTGAGCACGTAATCTATAACGATTGACAGCAACATTACACAAAGTAGACTATGCATGTAGAGGAACTAACACAAGCAGACAAATGGAATACAATGGAAGTTGAGGAGTCTAATCATGATGTCAAAGGTGATCAAATTGTTGAGATGCTCAATGAAATGAGAGTGGTTGATGCTGAGACTACAAATGAGGAAGAAACACTAAGAAGTTGTGATCAATGCTACAATGCAATCAAGGTAGCAAAGTAGCCAATTACTCCTAGAATCAATTTCATGTCTACGTTATCCTTTCTTCTATAACTATTGCATATGAAAGCTATAAACAGTCCAACGATGAAATTAAGGTTAGAGGTGCTTCAACTTATAGGGGAGCTTTTGAATAATCCCAATGGCTTTTCAATGTCATAGTACAATGCGAAGAAGCAAATTCAAGTGCTTGGTTTCAATTGGAAGAAGATCCATGCATGTCCAAATGATTATGTATTATATAGAAACGAGCACGCTACCTTGAGTTTTCCCCCAGAATATGGTAAGGAAAGGTATAGAAGAGACAATAAACAAGTTAAAAGGTTCTCTGATACTTTCCATTGATTCCTAGGCCACAACGACTTTTTGTATCAAGTAGAACTACGAAGTGGATGACATGACAGGAGGATAATAAATCACGAGACAAACGCATCCATCATCCCACAAATTCGAAGGAGTGGAATAAATTTAACAACAAATTCATTTCCTTTACGGATAAGTCACATAATGTTAGATTAGGCCTTGCAAGTGACGAATTCAATCCATTCAAGAACATATACCTATCATAATCAATTTAGCTAGTGGTGATGATAGCATACAACCAACTTCCTTGGTTGTGCATGCAGTCTTCATTCATGATGTTGACTCTCTTAATACCAAGACTAGAGCAACCTAGAAATGTGATCGATGTCTATCTACAATCGTTAGTTGATGAACTAAAATAATTGTGGTACAACAATGTTCAAACATACGACGCTTATAAGTAAGAATTCTTCCAAATGCATACAACACTGTTGCAAAACATAGACGACTTTCCAACATATGTGAATTTATTTGGATAGAGTACCAAGGGAAAGTTTGTGATGTGGAAAATCACATGATTTGAAAATACGAAATTAAAGTCATTGTAACATGCCCTTCCAAACACTTTTAAAATTATAAAATCGAGTACTGCGATGAGTATTCAGGTCATCCAAGGGAGGCAAGTTAGTTATGAAAATGTCGAACTCTCTCTTGCTTGCTTGAAATCTCAATTTTTTTTGGATTTTTATGTTTTGTGATTTTTAGGGTTTTAAAAATTAGGGTAATGAAGATAATAAAACGTGCAAAGGAAAATTGCGAGGTGCGAAAACAAAACCCATCCTTCCTAAGCTCACCCTAGGCACATGTAGCCTAGGGTAATTAGGATTGAAATGAAAGTAACTATGAAAACTAAAGCAGCATAAAAAAAAAAAAGGAAAGCATAAATTAAAAGGCAAATGCTTTTTTTATAACTAAGGAAAAGAATCCGCACGAATGTAGCACTTGAATAACTCACTCATGTAAAAGGGCTCCACACAAGCAATCTCCAAGGTGAAAGTAAAGCTTAGCTACTACAAAAATGGAGATACAAAAAAATGTAAAGATTAAGATAGAGGTCTCCAAAAGTGGTGCTTGAGTCAGTCTTCGCTCTAAGCTTGGGTGCTCTTGGGCTTGAAGAAGATGCTTCTTGATGGGAACACTATCATGAGTCCTAACTAGCTCATTTTGACCTAGAAAAGAGAACAAAAGCTCCTACATAACTAAGAGAAGGGCATAATTCAAGAAATAACTGTTCTGAGAAGAAAATAAGAAACAAAGGGTAAAACTGTAATTTTACCATTGCAGTACATTAACGGGATTTCTAAGGGGATAAACATAGGTCAAATGATCTTAACAAGATAAAGAGTGAGTTGGTTCAATCAGAAATGGGTTCATATGCAATCTAAGAATTAAATGACTTCTTGTAACCCTAAAACAGACTCACTTAATTCAACAAGGTTTTGGTCAGGATAAAAATCAACTAAACCCTCTAAAATTCATATAAAAATATTCCCTTGGGTTTAGAACTTTCAATTTGGTCTTTAGAACCTATTTTGACCTAAATAGGGGTCCTAGCTAATTATTTACCCTAATTTGGGTTTTTGTGTAAAATTTCCATTCAAACGTGGTAAAACCTAAAATAAAAATTCACCATTGGATTCATTAGATCCAAATTAGGTTTTTACCAAAATTTGGACATAAGGGGAGGTCACCTTGACCTACTTTGCAAAATAGTCCACCCAATTACATTTTGGCCCCTAGCTTTTGAAAATCATTACGCAGACCCCCCTATCTTCCTCACCACTCCTTGCAATTAGGTTCCTCTGCCATTACAGCGGAGGAGTCCTACTCCGGCGAGGATTTGAGGAGGATTTCTCTCTGATTCCTCAGAGATCCCTTCTCATATTTGAAAGGGAGATTCTCTGAGGAATTCTCTATCATCTAAACGCAATCCTAAGATCTGATTCGCACCCAATCTCTCGTGCGAACGCTCAAGAGACATGGGTATCCTTTGCACATTCCTACTCCGGCGAGGATTCTTGCACTTGGAAGCTTTCCTTCCAAGCACAAGAGCCTCTGCCAAATGCTATAAAAGGCCCCCCTGTCCCTGCCGCTCAAATCCAGCTTGGCTTGGCTGGAGAAAACCCTCTAATTTCTTCCCTTCTCCTCCAACCAAGTGTCCAGCAGGCTCTGGCGACATCTCCTCCTCCTCGTCGCTCTGCCAACAATACCAGTGGTAGAGCTATCTTCACCTCCTTCCTCCACGCCGCGTCATACCCGCGCATGCACCTCCAGCCCCTTCGTCGTTGCCGTTCTCCCTCCACTGGAACTTTCTTCTCCGGTGACGGCAGGTACGACCAGCCGCTCTCCTGTCCCCCTTCGTCCATTAAATTAGGTTAGAACTCTTTCCCCCTCTCCTCCCTTTATTTCCCCCTTCTTTATTTTTACTTTCGACCCCTCGACGCCGCAGACCACCACCATCTTCCTCATATCCGGTCGACCACCAGTGAAGGTGCATCCATCGCTCCACTCATCCATACGCCTCGCCACCTACCTCAAAACCTCCTCCATCATCCACTGATCATCATCCGCCCCTTCCCTGACCACCACATGCACCCTACACTCTCATCGAACACACGCACTTTAACGATCACAGTCCGACCTAGGCACGCACGCCTAGGTCGTTCTGTGCCAAGTCACCCACCGCATCACCTTCACCGTGACACGGCAAAGCTACCCAAGTGCTTTCACAGGGCCGTGAGGCTGTATTGTTGAGTTGCAGATTCACCCCCTTTCCGCCATTGGAGCACGAGCAAAGCTTGCTCGCAAGCTCGCTCCACGTCACGTTGCTCCAGGCAGAAGAGTCCCAGGTGCGCGGAAGCATTCCACGACCCTTTTGCACCTAGCAATCGAAGGCTACATCAACCGTAGCTGCAGCAATTGGGCAAGCGTTCTCTCTGCGTGCACGTGAAGAAGCGGGTGGGACTTTAGTCCTACCTCGGAAATTTTGAAGCTTAGTGAGTACTTTATATTGTTTTTGTGTTTTTACTTTGTCGCCTCAGATCACGGGGTGAGGTCCCCTCGCCCGCTCACCCGCCTCGTCCGCGACCCACGCTACGCGGACCTGGCTTGCCTAACCCATTTACCCAGTACTCCTTGCGCACCACCCACGCCGATGCGCCTGGACCCGGGTGTGCGTGACCCGAACCGTATACCCAATTGGCTCTGGGAGAGCGAACTGAAGAGAGAGAAGAGAGAGAGAATACGCGGGGAGGGTAGGGGTAGGTTTTGCACTCGTGTGTGCAGGGAAAGGAAGAAGGGAGAGGAAGCTGCAGCTGCAGAGGAGCTAAGGAAGAAAAAGCAAAGGGCTGAAGCTGAGGAAGCTAAGGAAGAAAAGAAAATGCACTATAGCAGAGAGGGTGCAGCTGAAGAAAAAGAAAAGGGATGAAGCTAAGGAAGCCAAGGAAGGAGAAATCAAGGCAGAAGATGAGGAAGCTAAAGAAGAAGGAAGAAGAAGCACTGTAGCAAAGAAGGTGCAGCTGAAGAAAAGGCAAAGAAGGAATAAGAAGGAAGGAGAAATCAAGGAAGAAGAGAAGTCAGAAAAGACGAAGGCCAAAGTCAGAGAGGAAAAGAAAGAGAAGCTAAGGCAAGCACGCAAAAGAAAGGAAGAAAAAGAAGAAAGAGGAAAAGCAAAGGAAAGAAGAGAAGGAAGAAGAAGGAAGCACAAGAAGCTAACGGCAGAGAAAGTCAAAGAAAGAAAGAAGACAGAAGAGAAGCCAAGAAGGAGAAGGCAGAAAGAAGATCCAAGAAAGAAAAGAAAAGGAAGAGAGAGACAAGAGAAGAAGAATCAACCTTTTTATTCTATTCCTCTCAATTTCTCGTTTATTGCTACATTTTAGTACTCATAAACTCCTGCATTATATTTTGAAGTAGATTTTGAGTAACTCTAAGTGTTCAAAGTACATCTATTGAGATTAGTGAATAAATTCCATTTGCTCCCTGTGTTCGGCCTCGAACTTAATATTCGAGTAATAAAAATTCTTATTTGTTTACAAGGCGATTTCACTTTTACTGGAATGCAACATCATTTATCTTTTAAACACCGATTTCGCTGCGTGAACATTTTGGCACCATTGTCGAGGAACAACACGCAATTTATCACTAGTCTTTGCATTAATTTTTATTATATTTGAACACTAACTTGCCCTATTTGTTTCACTGTGATTTTGCAAGGTATTTCACGAAGAGATCGTCCGTGCAAATCAACCACTCCAGGGCAGGTAATCTCCCTTCTTCCCAAAATCCATCTTCTAATCATGGGAAGACAAAAAGGAAGCAATCAATTAGGAATCAATTGCCTTCTCTCTATAGTAATTACCATCTTTAAGGAAAAAGTTTCCTTATTTTGTGAAATTTTTCAAATCTTAATTTAAGTTGAAGCAATTTTTAGAGATCCTACCCCACAATTTCCTGTGCCTAGTAGAGATCACGCTTAATTTCTGAATCTCCGCGGACTACACACTTCTTATTTTTAAGTCCAAAGAGAACTTTTGTGAAAAGCAAAGAGGGTTGGAAATAGAACCAAATTAGGATTTCTACAGTAGGGTTTTGAAGTGCTAGTTCACACATGCTTACATAAAAAGAAACAAACCCACCTGCATTTGTATGCTACCCAAGCCCTTGATTGAAGAGATCTAAGCAAGACAAACCCTAAAATTGAGCTCTAAAATCACTTGAATCTTAAAAACCCTGTATCTAATAACCTGGGAAACAAATCAGGGTGATTTTTAGGTCTTGACCTAGAATCATTCTGCCATCTTTAGGGCAGGTTAGGTGAAGTTGACCCCTTGGGTCAACCAACCTACAAATTAGGTCATAACATCAAAACATCTAAAGTTCAAGTGAAAACCCTAAGCACCTTTGATCTAAAATAAAAGTGGTAGACTTAAGAGGTAAAGGTCCCCATTCTGGTCTACCTAGAATCTTAGTGAAAAGAGAGGTCGGGTGGGGGAAACCCTGTAACCCGTGGGGACACTCTACCATGTAGGGGTCTTTGCGGGACTCTCCTTCTCTGGCTGCCCAGGTAATTCTCAGGTGGACGACCTTCCGATCCAAGGGTATCATCCGTCCCGAACCCCCATAGTCATCCAAACATCTTTTTGGTGCCTCGAGTGGGTCAAAAAAACCTCCAGTCCCTCATCTCTTCTCTTTAGAGCACACACATAGATTTTCAAGTGGGACTCGTTATTCAGATTTAATCGCTTCACAACTTGATTTTACATCTTGATCCAAACTCTGATTCTACATCTTGATTCCACCATTTGATCCAAACATGCAGCCAAATTACTTAGGACTACCATTCAAGAAACCTGAATCACAGAGATCCATGAGAGATAGGATGATTGAGGATGCCCTTAAATTCTATGAAATTGAATATAAACCCTCAACACCAGTAGAGGACATTCAAGTTAATGTACCGACAACAACAACCTTCATCATAAACTTTGCCCAAGTATTATTAACTGAAGCCACAAACGGATTAACCCGAGACATTCTCATAACAGGATACATTGAGATAGAAAAATTATACAACTTTAAAAACCTTCAATGCGTGACAAATCCTGTACTTTGGGAACAACACCAAAATGATCTTGAAAAATGGGAAGAGATGATGAGATTATTGAAATAAATTATCGACCAGAAATACCCGTATATGCCACAAACAGATGATGAACCATCTTGGAATAGTATTGAGGATCAATTCGATTTCCCAAATCTCGATTTTGAAGCACAGAGTGGTTGTAGATTCCCTACCCAAATAGAATACAACATGCCTGATATTGAGTTAGGTTGGGAAATTCCAATTGTCGGAGAACACAATGTTGAGCCAACCCTAGACCATGGATCATCAAGCATAGAATTCCAAAACTCCTGCAATAATGAGATTAGAACTAAACCTCTCGAGGGTGTAAATCTCGCCCCTTATTCTGATAAGGTGACCCTCGAAGGTTACTCGGACCTAGATTCTAGTGATTTAACCCACATCCTAAGCCTAGAATCTAGTTCTGAAAAGTATTGGGAAGATTACGAGGCCCCATATAAAGAAGATCAAATTTTCAATGAAGAATATGATTCTGGGCCTCTATTTGATGAATATCCCTCTCCAACATCCTTAGAGAATCAAATCAAATTTTCGAAAGTCACGCCAATCTATGATACAAAAACTAAGTTGGACAAGTGGGGTTTTGATTGGGTCTTTCCCACAAACTTAGAACTTGAGCCTAGACCAAATAAGAACATCTTTTTGAGCTTAGAATTTACATATAGGCTTGACCCCAATCAAGCTGCTGAATCTACATCATATGATTTATTCTGTGGTGGAACTCATGATCTCGAATCTTATTCAGAACTTGATCTTCGCAATATCTCCGATGATTTCGAATCTGACCATGATTTCGGAGAAAATCTGCTTCCTAAATACAACAAGCCAATCTACGACCTCAACTCTCATGATTCATTCTCTAACTCCGACTCTGAGGTCCCAGTTCCCGAGATCACTGATTTAAGTTCAAGTTCCAGTGACATGGAATCATTTCTTTTCAATCCTCAGGAATCAAACCAGAAAATGTCGAGAGTGACTACAACCCAGAATTTGAATCTTTTCTCGACTCAGATTTCCATCATCTCATTATCTGATCCTGTTTTGTATATTGACAGCCCAAATTATTGTAGTCTACCATCTGTCAATTGACATCTCAGGGCACGAGACGATTTCGGGCAACCTCCTACAGTGCAAGACCGGTATAAGCCACTCTCCTACCCGGGAAGACAGCTTATACCCATCAAGTCACCCCTCTTCGTAACCCTAGGGTCATTACGAAAAGGGGTGGTGGCTATATCGTATGGTGTGAACACGTGCTAGCTTCACACGCTGAACCACAGACATCCAATGACCTACCCACTAGTCGAGTAAAGAAAACCAACTCTAATCGTCGAGCCATGCATCCTGTTATCCCAGTTGGCCACTAAGCTTAACCAAAGAGTCGTAGGGAGGCCAGCAACTCCCTAAACTAGCCTAGAACTGGTCTAATAGACCAAAGCTATAGCCAAATCCAGCGAGTAGCAGGCTGAAACTAGTTATTTAATTCCTTTAATTTCTGACAAATCTGTCGTACTGATTATTTAATCATTTACAGATAACTACATCATTTATTGGCATCCAATCAAACCATGCCAATGATTACATCTTTTAATTCCAGGATTTCCAGATGTTCACGTTATCCTCCAATTTATCCTTTTAAAAGTAGTTTCCACTTCAGATAGTGGTTCCAATTAAATTACTAATTAACAGTCACAATAATGTTAGTTTTATAACCAACGGAGTTCGTTTGATGCAAGCGAGGATAAGGCAATGACAACAAGATTTTCACTTAAAATGATGATAATGAAAATGTGTCATTGTTGTATTTTATGTGATAGAAATTTCGTATCAAAACTTAATTATTTCTAACCACAAGGATTAGGTCGTATCCACAAGGAGGAACTAAGCCAATAAACTCACAAATATGAAACCTTCATAATCAAAATGATTGACCAGATGTTTGCATGTAAAATAAATATTCAACAGAGTCGCACTAGATTACCAAAGATAAGTTCTTGAAGAGAGAACAATTATACTACGCATACTTAAGGAGAGAGATTAAATATTTGAGATAATAATTTACTAACATTCATCAACCACTAATTGCATAGGAAATGTTCATCCATCTTTTGCTTTTACCATACATGAGAGAATAAGATAAAGAGAAAGGGATCACCAGCTGTATAAGAGAGAGCACCGCAAAGAAATAGAGAGAAAGAGAGAGGGCTTGAGATCAAATCCAACAGAATAATATATTAATTAAATTTAAATGGTTCGATAGCAATGGCATTGCAATGTAAATTATAATACCCAACCAAACAGAGGACTTGATCTCTCTCTTCCTTACGCACGAGAACGACCACCATTGGTCAGCCGATGCTAGATGGAGATCGGCAACAATGAGGGCTTCGCAATGTCTTAGGTGGCACGGGCTGAGGTGGTCGAAGGTGGCCACGCAATGATGGGGAGACCGACGGTAGTAGTCATCGCAGGCAGCAGTGGAGGTGTTTGGCTGGTGTTTGTGGTCGACGAGAGCGCTCGTGATCGTGCTTGAAGTCAGAGAAGGTGCTCAGGTTGAGGTTTGGAGGTTGAAGGGGGCTCGATGGAGGGGTTGTTCACTACATGCATTGGGTTTGTTTAAGTTAGGGAACAGTGGATGAAGAAGAAGACAATGAAGGAGAAGAAGAAAAAGAGGAAGACGAGGCTTAGGCGGTGGATGTAGTGAGGGTGTGGTGGCTATGAGTTTGACGGTGGCTATGGCGAGGGCGTGGTGGCTATAGTAAGGGGGGGAGTACGGTGGTGGTGTTGGGTTGTGTTGAGTTGCAGGTGGTGGTGATGGGTCATGTAGAAAAAAAAGAGGAAGAAGATGATGAAGGGGAGGAAGAAAAACAAAGAGGGAGGAGAAAGGAAGTGGAGGCCGATTGGGGTTGGGTGAGTGCGACTGATGGTGTTGGTGGTGGTGATGGTGTGCACACTATCATCATGCACACCACGGCAGCGAAAGGGCGATGGAGATATTGGCTTCAATCCACAATGCACACTACGGCCATGGTGCAAGCTTGATTTCACGATGGAGGCTCCACGAGGGAGAAGGTGGATCCCTCCTTTTAAAGAAAGAAATCCTCCATTTGTTTTCTTCTACTGAGATCTTCCCCAACTACTCAGCGAAGATCGCGAGTAGTTGGGATGCATGGAGGCTTGGTCAACTTGACATGGCGATGGAGAGGTAGTCTCATTAGACGTCTGGATTGAGTTCTGGACATCTTAAAAAGTGCAAATGGTAATACCACGATTGATGGTCATCAAACATTCAAATTGAGCTATGGATGTCTTATAAAATGAATTTTGATGGCTATCATGTGCAGGTCTAATTTACGAATGATGCCTTCATGTTTCAATAATTCTTGCATATAGCCTACATCCACCAAATAGGTTATCATAACTATATGCTATTAAATGTAAAATTGGCGCATAAAATTATATGCAAACGAAGATAAATTACTATTAACTCTTAAGCAATTAGAAACTAAGCACATATAATTAAAGAGTACTTAGGCTAAATATTAGTCCAATAAATTAGACTCATCAAATACCCTTATACCTAAGTTTTGCTAGTCCCTAGTAAATGTGAAAAATGAATGCAAAGTGTATGATACATGCTATTATGAGAGTGACAAGATTTATTCTTTCTTTATTTCAAAAATTTAGAAATCCAGACAACTGTGAAAATAAAGTGATAGTAGTCTAGGCAACTGATCCAAGTGAAAAGTCAACTTACATTTAAAGTTTGTACTTAACCCTTGGTTAAAAAAATTTTCTAATAGGGTAGGCAACTTCGTCCCTCAGGGATAAAGCAAAGAATAATCTATAATTTGACCCCAGCTTTTTGGCTTAGGTAAGAGATACTGAGTCTAATGGATTCATATTTGGTGGCTCACGCTCATTTGGTGCTACAAATAGTCTAGTAGTGCAGACTCTAAATCTCTAATTTATCAAACAAGTCAACCAAGAGAAAGGCTAAAAACAAACTGTGCTCTCTTAGTGTTCCTTTGTGATCACTCTTTTTCCTTCTTTCCTTTCTAAGATCAAAAATTTCACCAGATTTTGTAAATATACTCAATGTTTGGTGCCCTCACATGACATTCACACTTCAATTAGAGTCCTAATAACCCTATAACTAAGTCAGAAGTCCTCACCTAGTATTCAGGTGATTAGAAATACTAAAAAGGAGGTACGGGTCATATTTGGTGGATCGCAATGAGTGTTTTTGTTGCCTCGATGACATCGACACATGATAAAATTAACACCAAGATGTAGCTATGAACTCGAATACTTTTTTTTGTGTGTTTTTTTTTCTTTTTTTTTCTCTTTTTTTTCTATACATATTTTTTTTCTATATTTTTCTTTCCTTTTTTTTTATAACTACCAACACAACACGACGCAAACTTTTATTCATGAGGCATTATTGGGGATAATGATGTTCAAGAGGATATTGTGTAGCTTATTTGGTGAAAGTGCCTACTCTCGGCACCGGGAAGGGATGAATAGGACAAGCGCATTTCTGACCTTTAGCACTAATACCCTCCTTCAGCTGAAGATTCTATGAAGGACGATCGTAGCCATCCATCATAGTCATAGTTTAATTAGAACTCAATCTCTATGTATTTGCCTTATTTGGTGACTCTCAGGAATTCACACACAATGTTCGCACACAGGAATAAAGAGCGAAAACTATGCCTAACTTTGAGGTATCATCATCTAATTATCCAGAGCTTAAGAGTCCTTACACTAGACTTAGCGCACCAGTAGTCACTCTACTTTCACCCCACAAATGTTAGGTGGAGCTAATAGAAGATAGTTTGCCTAACTCCCTTCTAATTGTCCAAGGGTTCAGGAAAAGAAGCAATGCTTCTCTTTGACAAACTAAAAATGTCTATTGGATTTCTTAAAAGATCCACTACCCAGTCTACATGCAAATGAAGTAAATGTATTGAATTCTAAACTAAGAAATAATTTAAGAAGAAAATCTTCAATGACAACTCCTTAATAAAAATCTTCTGCTAGGGACTAACTAATTCAACTCAAGAAAATAAGAGTTTTTTTTTTTTTGGCTAATGCACCTAACCTAAATGCATGTAAATATTTATAAATACTATAAACAACCTCAGGTTATACCCCCCTATGTCTAAGATTGACAATGTCCTCATTGAAAAAATAAAGGCATAGAAGAATATCACCTGAGGAGGAGAGTGGGAGGAGATTAGGCTCCTCAAGCCGAAGTGCGTCCAAAACCTAGCCATCTAAAAGAGTAACATAAGGTTTGAGTCGTTGGCCATTTACCTTAATGCTCTCACCAGAATTAGGGTTCTGAATTTCAATCGCTCCATGAGGGAAGGCATTAATAACAACATATAGCCCATCCTAACAAGACTTAAGCTTTCCAGGAAATATATTAAGTCTAGAATTGAAAAGCCAGACCCACTAGTTGGGCTCAAAGGTCTTTCTAATGATGTTCTTATCATGGAAGACTTTTGTATGTTGCTTGTAAGCTTGGGAAGTTTTGTATGATTCCTTGCAAAGCTCCTCAAGCTCACTTAACTCCAGCATGTGTGCCTTACTGCTTTATCTAGGTTTAAGTTGATGTTTTTAATAGCCCAATAAGCTTTGTGTTAGATTTCAACGGGAAGGTGACATGCTTTTCCGTAGATAAGACGAATAGGAGACATGCCTAAGGGAGTCTTATACGCTGTTCTGTAGGCCCAAAGAGCATCATTCAATTTTTTTGGCCAATCCTTATGATGATGCCTAACAGTCTTTTCCATAATCCACTTGATTTCCTTATTGGACACTTCAACCTGACCACTCATTTAGGGATCGTAAGGTGTGGCTATCATGTAATTAACTCCCAAATTTTGGAGTAGTCTTGTGAAGTACACATTCTTAAAGTGAGGTCCTCCATCACTTATGATAGTCCTTGGGCACCCGTATCGAGAAATGATATTAACCCTAACAAAATCCAAGACCACGAAATGGTCATTAGTCCGTGTAGGTATGGGTTCTATCCATTTCGATACATAGTCCATGGCCACAATGATGTACTCATGTCCAAAGGACATAGAAAAGGGACCTATGAAATCGATGCCCCAAATATCAAAGATCTCAACGGGGAGAACAAGTTGTCGGGGCATCTCATCCCATTTTCTAATGGTTCCTGTCTACTGGCAACATAGACATGCGCCCAGATACGTATGTGCATCTCTGAATAATGTGGGCTACCAAAAGCCAGACTGAAAAACCTTATAGGAAGTCTTTTTCCCACTAAAATGCCCACCACAGTGGAGGTAATGGCAGAAACTTAGAACACTCCCTTGTTCTTTATCAGGGACACAACTGCGGAATAACTAGTCAGGGCATATACTAAACAGCTCGAGTTCCTTCCAGTGATAAAATTTAGCTTCGACAAGAAATTTGTCTCGCTTCTGCTTGTCCCAAGTACTAGGGGTAATCCCATGACCAAATAGTTCATTGTATCTACAAACAAATGAGTTTTTCCCTGCACGATCATCAGAGACATTGGGAAAAGTCTCCCAAATATTGCCAGTAGGGGTTGATGCCTCAATAGGGATCCTAGACAGATGATTTGCTACCACATTTTCAACTCCTTTCTTATCTTTAATTTCCAGGTCGAACTCCTGGAGTAGCAAAATCCAACGAATCAAACGAGGCTTGATGTCCTTCTTAGCAAGAAGGTTCTTTAAAGCAGAATGATCAGCGAACACCACAACCTTGGACCCCAATAAATAAGATCGAAACCTTTCCAAAGAAAATACTTTTGCAAGAAGTTCCTTTTCAGTGATCGTGGAGTTTTGCTAAGTATTCATAAGGGTCTTACTGGCATAATGCAAAACATGAGGTTTACCATCAACCCTTTGACCTAAGACCGTTCCCACGGAAAAATCAAAAGCATCGCACATAGGCTCAAATGGGAGGGCACAATCTGGTGCTTGGAGAATCGATGCAATAATAAGGGCTTTCTTCAAGACTTGAAAAGCCTCTCCACATCTGTCATCAAAATTGAAGGAAACATCCTTCGCTAACAGGTCGTAGATTGGCTTAATGATTTTACTGAAATCTCTAATGAAGCACCTATTAAATCCATCATGGCCAAGAAAAGATCTAACTTGACGAACATTGGTGGACGATGGAAGTTTAGAGATGGACTCGATTTTGGCTTTATCCACCTCTAATCCTCTCTTGGAAACTACATGCCCCAAAACAGTGCCCTGCTGAACCATAAAATGGCTCTTCTTCTAGCTAAGCACCAGCTTTGCCTCTTCTCAATGGGTTAAGACTTTATCAAGCTGTGAGAGGCATAGATCAAATGACAACCCATAAATGGAGAAATCATCCATGAAGATCTCTACAAACTCGTCGATCATGTCAGAAAAGATAGCCATCATACATCAATGGAATGTAATAGGAGCATTACATTACCTGAATGGCATTCGGCGGAACATAAATGTGCCATACATACTTATGAAAGTGGTACGCTCCTGATCACCAGGGAAGACAGCTATCTAATTATACCCAGAGTACCCATCTAAGAAATAGAAGTACTTATTCCCCGCCAATTTTTCTAGAATCTGATCAATTAAAGGCAAAGGGAAAAGGTCTTTCTGGGTAGCCATATTCAACCGGTGGTAATCAATGCAGACCCTCCATCCAGTTGAGGGTCTAGTGGTCACCAACTCTCCTTGGTCATTTTCTTCCACAGTGATTCCTGCCTTTTTTGGCACCACATGTATTGGACTGACCCATTTACTATCTGAAATGGGATAGATAACGCCTGCATCCAACCATTTAATAATCTCCTTCTTAACAACCTCCCGCATATTGGGGTTGAGCCTTCTTTGCATGTCTCAAAAGGGTTTCACAGACTCATCTGTGTATATATGATGCATGCAAAGGGAGGGATCAACAGCCTTAATATCAGCTATCGACCATGCAATAGCTTCCTTGTGCCTTTGTAAACACTCGAGCAAAGCTCCCTCCTGTGATTCAGATAACACAATGAGATAATGATGGGGAGCATGTCCTTACGACCAAGGAAAGAATACTTCAATGTGCTCGGGAGGGGTTTATGCTCCAACTTGGGAGCCATTTGGAATAAGGGTATAAGTTGATATGTCCCCACCTTAGATAGCGGATCTAACTTCAGGGTCTCAGATGGGGACAGAGACTCTATGTGTACTTCCAGCAACTTCTAATTCGGGCATATCCCCTTCATTTTCTTCAATAATTGGAGGATGGTCCTTAGATATGACCATTTGAAGGGAATCACAACATAAGAGTGCTAGAGTAGTCTGATGATGACACCATCATCAACCATAAATAGCTTTAATTAGTCAGAATTAAGTGATAAATGCTCCTACATAATCGCCTGAAGACCGTAATTCCATGCAAATCCATTCTGAGAAGAAAACATTAAAACAAGGTTAATTCTGTCATTTTAACATCATACCTTGAATGCAGAGTAACCACGGGATTTTTCAGGGGTTAATTAAAGGTCAAATGAGCTTTAAAGTCCAATGAATGGATCCATACAAACAAAAATGGGGTTTCACGCATTTCGAGAACCGAATCAAAACCTAAAACCCTAATTTCAGATCCGCTTAAATTAAAGAGGTTATGGTTAGGATAAAATTCATCTAAGCCTCCTAAAATTCATAGAAAAATATTCTAAGGGGTTTGGTACCCTTGGTTTGACCATCTAAACCTATTTTGACTTAGAACAGAGTCTCATACGCAATTCTACCCTAATTTGGATCCTATGCAAATTGCCTAGTCAAACTTGATCAAAACACAAACCCAACTTCACTACTATATTTCTTGGGTTGAAATTAGGTTTGTACCAAAATTTGAGCTCAATTAGAGTCCATCTTGACATAGTTTGCATTTCAGTCCATTAAGTCTCTATTTCTTTCAAACAAGCCCCTAACTTTTGAAATATTTACATAAAAGCCCCTAACTTTCTTGTCTTCTTCACATAATGGTCCCTACTACCATTGGAGGCCAAACCGACCTTCAACCGGCCTTTGACCACATCAAAAAGGCATCAGATCATCACCAAATCCCACCACATTTGGTGGGATTGGTGTTCAGACGACGAGGATCAATTTTATCAAGATCTTGGACCTTGATTTGTAGCATGGAAGTCGTGTGAATGCAGGAAGTGCGAATGCAAGAAGTCCGTGGGTACCTCGTGCTTTGATTCCCAAGCCAATTAGAGCTTCTTTCCTCATTTAGAACTCGGATTTAAGCTCTATAAAAGAACCCCCCTCGCAAGGCCTTGCTCCTTAGCTTGGCTTAATTTCTCTCTCTAACCGCCTCCACCACAGCTCCAGCAACACCTCCTTCTCTAACTTCCTTACCCGCTGCCACATACCATAGGTAGCGAGAATCTCCTTCGCTCCTTCCTCATCTCCTCGCAATACTAGCGAGAGCTCTCCAAACCCTTCATCCTCGTCGTTCTCCCTCATCATAGGCTTCACCATCTTCGATGCCAGCCAATCAAAGCCAGTGCCATCTCTCCACTTTCATCCGCTAATTAGGTCCTAAACTCTCCCTCTCCTTCTCTAGATTAGGTTTAGCATCTTATATCTCTTTCAACTGCCGATTCACCGCCTCCCCCTCCATCTTCTTCTGCTCCAGCCGTGCTCCGGTGAGGTCACCCTAGTGCCACAGACCACCAAACACCCTCGCGTCACCTCTAAAAGCACTGCCGCCTCACCCTCACCAAAACCCCTCAAGAAATTGAGGGTTCCGCGTTCCCAAAACCTCCATCGAACTCCACCTCCTTCGCATACCATCGCCAACTCCATCACCCTCCACACGCACGCATACACCAAAATACCACCGCCGTTGCATTCCATGCAACTTGGCGATGCTTTTGAACCTACTGATTGTGGCATTTAGCCCGTGTTTGTGAATTTTAAGGTTTTTCGATTGCTCGTCGCTGCCTTCGTCTTCCTCGACACTGACCACGCACCTCCGACATCCATAGGACTCGCTACCACTTCCAGGTGTTGCGGAAGTAAGTCACGAACTCATCTGGAGAACCAATTGAACGAAGCATGCCAACAGCAGCTCCAATTGCAAGAGAATCCCTGCTGCCACTTCACGCGAAGGAAGGACGTGGGATAGTCCCACATCGAGCATGGAGGGCTTCTGTTACGCATATAAGGATTTTGTAAAGGAGCCTCCTTGCCCAGTACACTATGGGTTGGGTCCCTCATGCACTATACCTCCACACCTCGCTCACCCACACCCCCGGTGAGCCTGGTCCCGTACCCGATACTACTCATGATCCGATTACCCGGTTAACTGGGTCTGGCTTGGTTCTGAGTGAAAAGAGAGGAGTTTGAGAGGAAGGGGGGAGGGTTTTGTTGTGGCTTTCATCACCTCAGGGCACATACGGAAGGCTAACACTTAGCCTCTGAGGAAGGGCATTCACCCTTATGCTGTGCTTGTAAAGGCCTTGAGAGGTTTGGTGCCCTTATGCACCTTACTGTGGTGCTATGCTCTGATAAGTTAGGTCGTATGGTCATCAGACCCGACATCTGATATTGGTTCATAGGTACTGTGGCATTATTTATCTAGTATTGTTGAAACATTTGAGGCTCGTCTGATGTGGAATTGAAGCATTAGTGGTTGAGACCACTGTTGAATTATTTGAGTACTTGATTATAGATATTTTTGAATTATTTGAATACATAAGATGCATGCTTAATTAAGAGAATTATGTGGCATTCTAAATTACCATTATTTTTGCATTCTCTTATTCTTTTTATCCTATTATTCTTGAGATACATTGGTCTATAATTGAATGTCATTCTAAAAAGATCATTCATTAAAATATCTTTATTGTGCCTAATTAATTGTGCTCATCATTCCTAAATTGAGATTAATGTCATCAATTCCACATATTTGCTCCCTGCAAACGACCTTGGACTCCAAGTAGATTTCGAGTTTTATAAATTTAAGTGTTTTGTGTGATTTTGTTGACTATACTACATCACATATATTTCTTAACACTCGACAAAAGCGCTTAAACATAGTCTCTTTAATGATGTCACCAACCACCTCAATCTGAGAACAATCTTCAAAACCAAATTGCTTGTAGGTATTAAAAACATTCAACCAGATTTTCTTGTTCCCAAAGCCCATTTTAAGTGCCCTTGATCTACAATTGATAGAGGCATTGGCTGTGGCCAAGAAGGGGCATCTCAGAATAATGGACGACTTGGTGGGCTTATTAGATGGGTTGGTGTCAAGTACAAGAAAGTCAAAAGGGAAGAAGTCCTCCACTCTCACCAAGACATCTTCCAGCAATCCACGTGGTGTCTTAAGCAATCTATCTGTGACTTGGAGGATGACTAGACTAGGCTTCAAATCGCCTCCTCCCAAAAGGTCATAGATAGAGCTCAGTATGTTGGAACCTAGTTCCATCTCTCTTCTGTGTTTTGGTGTTAACAAAGCCATTTTTAAATCTAATGTGTTTATAAAGTATTACCGGTCAAAAGAATCTATGGATGCAAGCAACAAGATAGCATATGAAGGAAGAAAATTAGAAGACTAGTTTTTGTTATATTAATTATTTTTTAGAATATTTGTATGTCTCCTAACAAGTACAACAGAATCTAGTAGTTAAAATCAAAGTAGAGATAATTAGGGTTCAGAAAATCGTTCATTCACTTGTTTCAAAACTCAAAATTGATTTTTTCAAAATAAAGTCGTTTAGAGTAGGTTGGATATCTCTAAAAATTGATTTACACTTACAAAATTTGGTACTTGCAGCAAGTATCGGTACTAGTCATAAGTATCGGTACATTCTAGGCATAGGTTTGGGCCTAAGTCCCAAATTGTGAACAAGTACCGGTACTCATCGTTAGTACCAGTACCAAGTGGTCACAGTTTGTACACTTGGTTTTTGCCTGAACCTTACAGGTATCGATACTAATCACTAGTATCGGTACATGTAGATCACTGGACCCAAATCTATGAGTCACAAGTACCGATACTCATCATGAGTACCGGTACCTGGTGACTTAGTTGGGCTGACTGTAAGCAGTCAGTAGCGATACCAAAAGTTTAGTACTGGTACCAACTAACCGTTGTGACCAATCTGAACGGTTATTCTGCAATTAAACCTATCCCTAATCTTCCCAAATTGCCCCTAACGGCTAGTAATCGTAGGGAAGGTGCTTAGTGGGTTATATAAGCACTCTTTGAGTATCTTTTACACACAACCAAGAAGCCAAAATTTCATCTTTGCCTACACCATCATTTCTCAAATTATTAGCTGCAAAAGAGCTTGTTTTGTTACAATTTTCTCAAGGCCATTCTCCACTTGCAACAAGTCATCAAGGCGATCGTGTCCTCTCTGATAAATTCATTTGTTTTACGCCTTAGTATTCTCATTAGATTAATTTACATACTCATATTAAGCAATATAATTGTTAGAGACTTAAGGATTAGTTGTAACCTTTTATTTGCATGTTGCTTACACTTGTATCTTTATTTCTTTTTAATATCTTGTAATTGGGTTGAGGTAACCCGTTAATTACCTTAAGTTTTAGTAAATTAATTCCCTCCTGATTGAGAGAATCGGGTTAAAAATCCTAAGTCGGGAGACTTAGGTAGTGGAGTACCCAAGTGAGGGAAACCACTATATATCTTATGCATTTTGTGGTTTGATTTGTCTTGCAATTTTTTTTCTGCCACACTATTCATCCCCCCTTCTTGTGTGCTTGTGATTTACAGATCCTACATAGTAGAATGTTCATCCCCGAGCCCAGATTAAGCAGAGCCTCGTCAATGTGCTGGTTACCTATAACCACTGAAATAAACAGGGCTCCTAGGTCTTTCATCTTGGGGGGTTCTCCATGTTGGAGCACTGAGCTAACATGGTTAAGCAGGATGACCTTAGATTGGACCTGTCTCCTAGATCGGTGCTTCTGGTTACACAAGTCCTTCAGAAACTTGGCATAGGACAAGTTCTATTTTATAGCATCCAATAAAGGCAAGTTGATGTGGACTTGCCTAAAAGTGTCCATAATCTCATCCGTCCTATCCTTGGCTCTAAATGAGCCAACAAAAGATTCCCTAGTTGCAGATAGGCGCTCAGGATAGAGCACCCTCGGCTTTGGGGTGGAGGGATCGTCGTGTCGGGATAGGGGTGGTGGAATGATGGCATCCTCTAATTGAGTGATTTCAACCAAGGGAGGGCAGTGTGTCTCTTCCTCGGTGAAGGGTGAGGTCGGGTTTGGTGTAGGAGGGGAATTCTGAGGGGTGATCGTAGGAGTGCTATCAAGTTTGCCGATTTTCTTAAAAATCCTCAGCACGGTCATAGCTTGAGCGTGCTCCCTAAATATGACCCCCTTACCCTTTGAGTTCTCCTCAGAAGAGCTAGGCAACTTCCCCAAATCCCACCGCCAACTACCTCAGTAAGATGACCAATTTGGGATTGCATATTAATGATCATCTTATTCTGAGATTGGATGACCATATTCTGATGCTCTTGCATCGCTTTCATCGGCTTTTATTTCATCCATCTCATAGGGCTTGTACTGAGGAGGGTTTGTATAGGATGGCTGGTATACGGGTTGGGGAGGTTGAGGTCTTGCATTCCCTAAGTTGGAACCATCACCTTTCTTCCATGAAAAGTTTGGATGATTTCGCCACCCCAGATTATAAGTATTGGAATATGGTTTATTATGAGGGGGTGGTCGAAAACCTTGGGCCGCATTCAAGTAGGCCTGAATCAACTCAGGAAATTAATTTGCCAAGTGGCACTCCGTAGTGGCGTGTATAGTGCTTTGACAGATGGAGCATTCACTTGAAGCCTAGAAAATAGAGGTGCTTACAGGTCCATGCCGGTGTTTGCTAAAGCCTATCAAAATTTTTGTTTAACAAATAAATTTAATAAGCTAAATCCTAAGTAGTCATAGCTTCATGGGCCTCTATCTTCCTTTGCAAGATTGATGGTTTCCTTTCTTGATAGGCAGAGGACATGTATGGAATTATCACTTAATGTTTCAAATAATGCCCAGGCTTCATCCTTAGTTTTGGTCATGAAGGTTCCAGCACAAGCTGCATCGATTGTTTGCCTATGCCTTTCAAATAATCTATTATAGAACCTCTTGACCAATTGCCATCTTGGCACTTGATGGTGGGGGCACAACCTAAGCAGGTCATTAAAGCACTCCCATGTTTCGTGAAATTGCTCCCCTTCCTGTTGAGTAAAGCCTATAATCTCTCTCCTGCAATGATTGGTCTTACTCATAGGAAAGTACTTTTTCAAGAATTCTCCTTTTAAGGTATCCCAATCATTTACCCTCGCGTCAAGGGTATGATACCAGTGCTTGGCCTTATCCTGTAAGGAGAAAGGGAATAAGGTTCTCATCAGGGCTTCATCAGTAAAGCCCTAGAGTTTCACCGTGGAACAAACCTCAGTGAATTCCTCAAGATGCCTGTAAGGATCCTCCCTTGCAGTACCATAGAAAGAGGGAAACAAAGATATGGTGCTGCTCTTGATCTCATAGGGATTACTGCAGGCCTTTGGATAGGTGGGGCTTGGTGAGTTATGGGTAGGAAATAATCTCTCAAAGTTCTCTAATTTTCACCACCCCTAATTTCTCTTTCCGGTCTCTCTTTTGCCATCTTTCTTCTTTCTTGCTTGGCTTTCCTAATAATTCTCTCAGGTTCCGGGTTAAAAACAAGACTCCTTCTAAGAGAGTGTCTACCAAGCAACCACAATGCAAAAGGTCTTTTGTTACTTTAACGCACTTTAAATCCTCTTCCAACTTTCCAAATTGGCCAAATAGAGTCAAGGCAATGTTTCTCCATTCCCACGTAAGTGGTATAAGAGAAATGAGGCACTTGAGATTCCTGGTCAACGTCTGTTAAGGAGGTTGAGGTCACTTTAGTTCTTTTGGGTGACCAAACAAGTTGTCTAACCAATTACGCACCCTAATTTGACCTTCGAGTGCCCTAAAGACGTACACTTTGTTGCAATGATATTCTCAAATGCTCAAGTAAAAAGGTACTCCAAGGATGGAACCAAGGGATGCAAGTAAGGTAAACCCTTCCTTTAAAGCGATGCGTTAGCGGTGCCTCTTAATTATCCTTGAATTCCTTTAAGGGGGGTCCCCCTCCTTAAAGTATCAAGTCACTCAAGCAAAAGTTAATACCACCGTCACAAAGCGAAATAGGATGGTTTGCACCGATAAAGAGATCGATGCCTATACCCTTAAGGGTCCAAGTCCTAGTGCGGTGCCTACAATGTGTGCTCAGTGCAAGAAGCATGCATCACACCACGAAAAATGATTTCTCTTTTGAAAATCGCAATCAAGTTATTTAAACATTTCCTCTATAATTTACTCCTCTTTTCAAAAGTAATATGACCACTTGATTAATCTTTTTAAATCAACTTAAGTTGTCTTCTTAAATTACATCCAAATGCAATGCGTGTACAAATAACTAATGCAGAAAGATAAAATTACGCACCTTGCTCCAGCACTCTATGATCCAAAAATGCACACAATGCAGTAAGAAAAATATAAATGTTACTCAAGCACTCCTAGATGTTCGACCTATGGATATGCAATTTCTAGTAGGCAACTTGAATTTTTTTTTTAAATAAAAGCACAATCATAAGAAACTAACTATCACAAACAAAATAAACCTAGTATCTAAAGAACTAGGACAATCCCTCGAAAACTAGCCCCAAGTTACAAGGGTAAGAAAACAAATAATTAGACTAAATCCTCAAGAGTCTACTCTAAAATCTAAGGTAAGGAGAACAGGAAAAGAGGAGAAGCCCTCCTAAATGTGCCTCTGTTCTTTTCTCCTCTAAAAACTCCTTTTTGTTAATGAGACCAAGGCCCATGTACGCCTGCGATTATCCTCAAGGTGGCAGCAAGGTCCACCAATACAAGTGTCTACTACGTGCGCCTCCTCCTCAAGGACATACCTCGCACAAAGAAAAAATACAAATCAATAAATATATAGCCCCAATTAGAAATCACTGCGAATAGAAAATACGTGTGAATTTGCTAGGTCCGTTGCCTCCCCAATGTTACGACCCAATCCCAGATCCCTACCGGACCCGAGACCAGCTCGCCTCAACTAATCCCAAGACCCAGTCGTCCAACGAGAAATAACCAAAAGCAGAAAATATTTCACAACCACACATGCAATGCAACTAGGCAGAAATAATCCAAAAGACAGTAATGGAAACAGAATGAAATGTCTCACAATATTATATGCCATCACAACTACAACAGCGAAAAAGAAAGCAGAAATGTAACAGAATCAGTATTACAGATATCAAATACTCACTACAGCAACAGAAGCTCGTAAACGAAAAGGGGACAACAGCTAAGGCTGGGCTCAACTAGGCCCAACTCCCTCTGTAACCAGTGGTGCTGGCTACTCAACTCCCTGACCTGAATAAGGTTATAAAATCTGTGGTCAGCTAACACTAAGTAGAGTGGTGGTTAAGTCATTTACATGAAATTAACATAAGACAAGCAAATAATTAATTATTTATTTCCATTTAGCTCAACTAAGTATTCTGATTTGTTTATTCTCTTAAGAATCTGATCATTTCTTGATCTTGACTGTCCCTCAAGGGGACAATCTTGATTATAATCTTTCCTATGATGTAGGATGTACACATGGTGCTCTCCGGGCCGGGAGAGTCCCCTGTGGTAGTCCTACACCCAGTCAACCACCTCGAGGTCACGACCGCAACATAGCGGTGACTATGGCACACAGGATAGCTCAAGGGTAGCTACCCTGCATTGGCACGCGGTCAGTCGTTTCTACTAGTGGGTACGCCTAAGGTACAACACGAAACAACACAGGGCCTTGCCCTCTCAGAACAGGGGTCTCGCCCCTCCACAGTCCGCGTACCCTCGTCCGACTATCCTAGTTTGCCTAGTGGGCCTCACAAGAGTCGGTGTAAGGAGGCTAGTCCTAACCCCGAGCCCCGTGGGGTGGCTAGCTCCCTCCCTACACTAAGTAGCTCACCTCAGTACCATGTACGCGAGGGCCAAGCCGGAGTAGATGTAGAGTAGCCAAACCCACCCCGGGTCTCAACCCAAGGGGCGGCAAGCTCCCCTCTACTCTAAAGGGACAGTTGCTCTCCTTAGTACTATGTACACAAGGGCTAGCTCACTTCCTGTTTACTTACTAGGTTCTTTCTGTATACAGGAGTTCTCCTAATTCCCCATAGGGTCCATGCTTGTATTCCTTTCATTCCATTCAGATCTCATTGTTCACATCCCGATTTTCATTTATATAACAGGCAACTCGTGTTTTAATAACTGAGGAAGCATTGCATCAAGTATCTATACACTTGCTGACATTTAGGGTTTAACATGTATCTCAAGGTAAACAGGGTAGCTCAAGCAATGTTCATTCGCTTCTACTCTAGGGTTCATTTCACATCCGAAGGTTCAATCAAGTTAATCTAAACATGCACTTCATTTATTTAATTCTTAATAACAAAGTAAACAACTCTACCGGGAAACACGGGAGGAATGGGGGCTAGAACTGCAGGTCCTATCGTCTCCGCGAGTTCGGAACACGCTACAGGCTGGAGACCTATACTAGTGACTAAGTCACATCAGACGAGCTCAAAAAAGTATATAATTAACACTAACACGTAGAGAAACTCGAGCAGAAAACAATAGTATTTCGTTTACGTAAATCCGACTTCGTTTGGGCCCTAATTGGGCCAAAAATGTGCATATTGTCTAAAATCAGGCGTCTGAGACTAGACCCAGACGTCTTAAACGATCTCAGAACCTCACCTTACTTCCTTGCATTGTTGGCAGAAATCTGGAACCCCTTCACAGTCATCCTGGGTCTTTCCAGACGTCTGTCGGAGCACCCAAATGTCTGATAGATCTATCAAACGTCTGTGAAGATGTCCAGACATCCTAAAGCACCTCGAAGAGCGCGCTTGTGTGCCTTTCCAAGACAAATACTAACACATACATTCTCAGGTTCAAAACCACGATAGCGCACGCCACGTACTTCACGTACGCGCATGCACGAGCATTCAGGATACTTACCTCGGCACTCCGTGAGTTTTCAGACATCCTGCTTCAGCTTTGGACGTCCGCTGCTGCTCCAGACGTTTGGCAAATTCTCCAGACATCTGATACTAGAAAAATCCAGTACACAGAACTCCTCGCGTCGCTCATCTTCTCGCAGAGTTCTGCTCGCAGCGACTGCAGCGACAACCTCAGCAGCTGCAGGAGGTCGAGAAGCTCTTCTCCACGAGCTCCTCCTCGTGCGCGTCCTCTTCTCCTCCCTCACGAGCTCCTCCGAGTTCCCGTGGCTCCTCCGACCACGACTCCTCCCCTCACACTCCGGGCACTCGCCGCTGCACCCGTAACAAGGGCACTCCTCGCGCACGAGCTCTCCTGCTCGAGCTCCTCCAGCCGCGCACTCCTGAGCTACCCTGAGCTCTCTCTTCTCTCCCACACCCTCGCTCTCCCTCTCTTCCTCGCTCTCCCTCTCTCCCTATCCTCCACGCTCTGCCCTTCTCCATCCTCTTCGTGGCTGCAAGGGGATGGGAAGGGGGTTGGTGGCTCGCCGACAGACAAGGGAAGGAGGTGGAGGTGGTGGTGAGGGTGTGATGGTGAAAAGGGTGGTGGGCTTTAAGTAGAGGGAGTAGGGTTAGGGTTTGGAGGTGTGCTTGTGTGTCTGCGTGAGTAGGTGTGTGGGTGTGTGAGTGGGAAGAGAGAGAGAGCGAAAAATTGCAAAAATATCCCCGCTAACCTCTCTTGTTCCAGCAAGGCCCACACATCCAAACTCAAGAGATCAAAAAAATTTTCATTTACGCCCTAACTTTCTGGAAAACTCCAAACGATCCTTGGAAAGGGTCATTTCACCCAACAACGGCACCATTTGACAATGAGATTTTCGCTTAACAAGATGAAAATAAAAATGTGTCATTATTGTATTTTATGTGGTGGAATTCTCATATCAAAAATTAATTATTTATAGCCACGAGGATTAGGTCATATCTACAAGGAGAAACTAAGCTAATAAACTCACAAATATGAAACCTTCATAATCAA
This sequence comes from Thalassia testudinum, assembly GCA_037157565.1. Classification (NCBI taxonomy): domain Eukaryota; kingdom Viridiplantae; phylum Streptophyta; class Magnoliopsida; order Alismatales; family Hydrocharitaceae; genus Thalassia; species Thalassia testudinum. Next base: position 28,917,758 of record JAZHRO010000049.1, read on the forward strand.
AATGATTGACCAGATGTTTCCTTGTAAAAAAAAATATTCAACAAAGTCGCACCAAATTACCAAAGATATGTTCTTGAAGAGAGAACAATTATACTATGCATACTTAAGGAGAGAGATTAAATATTTGAGACAATAATTTATTAACATTCATCAACCACTAATTGCATAGGAAATGTTCATCCATCTTTTGCTTTTACCATACATGAGAGAATAAGATAAAGAGAGAGGGATCACCAATTGTAAGAGAGAGCATCGCATAGAAATAGAGATAAAGAGAGATGGCATGAGATCAAATCCAACAGAATAATATATTAATTAAATTTAAATGGTTGAGTGGCAATGGCATTGCAATGTACATTCTAATACCCAACCAAACAGAGGATTTGATCTCTCTCTTCCTTGTGCATGAGAACTACCACCATTGGCCGGCCGGTGCTCGGTGGAGATCGACAGCAATGAGGGCTTCGCGATGGCGTAGGTGGCATGGGCTGAGGTGGCCAGAGGTGGCCACGCAACGGCTGGGAGACCGGCGGCAGTAGTCGTTGCAGGCGGTGGTGGAGGTGTTTGGCCGGTGTTTGAGGTCAGCGAGAGTGCTTGTGGTCATGCTTGAAGTCAAAGAAGGTGCTCGAGTTGAGGTTTGGAGGTTGAAGGGGGCCCAATGGAGGGGTTGTTCACTGCGTGCGTTAGGTTTGTTTAAGTGAACAGGGGAACAGTGGATGAAGAAGAAGACAATGAAGGAGAAGAAGAAAAAGAGGAAGAAGAGGCTTAAGCGGTGGGTGTAGTGAGGGCGTGGTGGCTATGGGTTTGGCGATGGCTGTGGTGAGGGCGTGATGGCTACAATGAGGGGGGGAGGATGGCGGCAGTGTTGGGTTGTGTTGGGTTACAGGTGGTGGTGGTGGTGGTGGGTCACGTAGAAAAATAATAGGAAGAAGAAGATGAAGGGGAGGAGGAAAAACAAAGAGGGAGGAGAAAGGAAGTAGAGGCTGGTTGGGGTTGGGTGAGGGTGGCTGATGATGTTGGTGGCGGTGATGGTTTGCGTGCTGTCACCATGCACACTGCGATAGCAGAAGGGCGACGGAGATATCGACTTCAATCCAAAATGCGCACCACGGCCATGGTGCAGGCTTGATTTCATGGTGGAGGCTCCGTGAGGGAGAAGATGGATCCCTCCTTTTAAAAAAAAATCCTTCGTTTGTTTTCTTCTGCCGAGATATTCTCCAACCACTTGGCGAAGATCGCAAGCGGTTGGGATTCATGGAGGCTTGGCCTACTTGACTTGGCGGTGGAGAGGCAATCTCATTAGACGTCCAGGTTGAGTTCTGGATGTCTTAAAAAGTGCAAATGGCAATACCACGATTGATGGTCATCAAATGTTCAAATTAAGCTACGGACGTCCTATAAAATGAATTTGGACGACTGTCATGTGCAGGTCTCATTTGTGAATGATGCCTTCATGTTTCAATAATTCTTACATCTAGCCTGCATCCACCAAATAGGTTATCATAACCATATGCTATTAAATGTAAAATTGGCACATAAAATTATATGCAGATTAAAATAAATTACCATTTAACTCTTAAGCAATTAGAAACTAACCACATATAATTAAATAGTACTTAGACTAAATATTAGTCTAATAAATTTGACTCATCAGGCAACATCCAATATACTAAGTATTTCATAATTCATTTATTTCATGAGAATTATCCAATTAATTGCAATTAATCCCTTTAGATCTGGCAGTCAACTATACCAGATTGATTTTTCACATTCTAACTCAACTTGATTTACATCATCCACATTTAATATTCAAGTACCCAAGGTAGTAGGAAATACAAAAATGAGTCTAATCCCATCAAGAGACAAGAACACACACTAAACAGTGCAACACATGAAGAAAGTCACAATGTAGACAATCAAATGGAAAAAGGGAAAGACTACTCTACCTAACGTCGTCGGGAGGTCACAACGACTCCACGAAAATAGATCGAAGATTCCCAACACTCATGTGTCTCCCAAATCTGCGCCATGGAAATCGAAGTGGAAACAACCTAATCCAACCATATGGATGTCTTCGACAAGTTTGAAAACCCCAAGATCGAGTGTTGGATGACCTAAATCTGCCTCCGAATGGCCTTGATCTATGAAAAAGTACGCTTAACCGTCATATTTTAAGTACTCACGATCCCCTTCAAAGGGAACTACACGCAATAATGAAAACTTATCTTTTTCAACCCACAATATTTCCCACTTAACTCTCTTCATCCGCTCTTCTTCTTTGCCCGTTCAGTTTCTCTCTCACGATGCCATGCACGACGTCAACCCTGCACCTGTCGTCGACCCTCCTTACCAACCTCGCGTCCGATGGTCTTCACCAGCCATCCGTTGGCTACCTTTGCCCTCCAACAACCTCATCCTCCTCCTTCACTCTCTCCCCGTTGCTCTCTCTCTCTCTCTCTCTCTCTACGTGATGGGCTCAAAAGCCGTGCACACACCACCTGCCAACCACGCCAGTGTCTCGCCAACTACCCTTTGGCCACCTTGCCCTCTTCGGCCATGGTCCGACCACTACGGCTCCTCGCCAGCCACCACCAGCCACCATGGTGTCCTCCTTCCTCCTTCCTCACAATAATGTGCATGCCCATGCATGCACGGCCTCTTGGTTGTGCTAGTCACCATCAGAGCTCTTTATGGCTCTGCACGCCTTGTTGACGTGTCCTCCCTCTCGATTGATCACCAACTATCTCCTTCTCTCCTCCCCCTCCCCTCCTTCCTTTCTTTGTTTTGACACATGGAACGAAGAAGAAGAAACAAAAGAGGAAGAGAGCGTCACCTCGCTTGTGTTGTCGACAACCCCGAACCTCATGCACCCTCCGGTGTGCTGCCTATCAGCCGCAGCCACCCTTCGTACGGCGTTGGTAAAGAACGAGGAAGCAATAGGAAGAAGAAGGCAACGGAGAGAACTTCTGTTTCCCTCTCTCTGATCTCTGTCTCTCTCTCGCTCTCTCTTTCTCTCTATTTCTCTTCCTTTATGTCACCCCTCCCATATTTATAACCTCCCCGTTAAATTGATTTATTAAAACAAACAATAAACTAACTATCCCCTCAAATAATAATAATAATAATATTATTTATTTATTATCTATCTATTTATTAAACTCCCTTCACATAGATTTATTTTTTTTATAAATAGAACACTTTTGTAACAAGGTCAAACGAGCTCCGATTGCAACAAAACATGTATCACCGGAATTGCTACAAGGCAAGGAATCCGATAATATTTACGAATTTCTAAACGGAGGTCATTTTCAAAATGCAATCCCTAAGGTGGGTCGCACACGAGTTTTCCCACAGCTTACACATGTTTCACACATCCGAGGTCCAATCGCCACACAAAACATACCGTAGAAATCTCGTGACACCAAACAGCTAATAGTACTTTCAGATTGTCAATCCGAGATCCATATCACAAAAATGAAAAATAAGCAGGTTTCCAATCTAATTATGCATTTTTAATTTGTGCGACCCCCAATTGACACGCGAAAAGCGTTGGTGGGTTCATCTTAACCTGCTTAAGTCTTAACTGACTTGGGAATTCAGGTTCAAGACTTTACTAGGTTGGTGTGGAGGTTGGTGGGGCTCAAGTTGGTGCTAAGATGAAGGGTTATAGTCTGGTGGTTAAGTGGTGGTCATAGTTGTAGGGTTGGATATGGTTGGCGCCAACTTGAAGAGGTGCCATGGTGGTTGGAACCAACCATGAAGAGGCACATGGAGGTGCTTTTGACATCACCTTTGAAGAGGTGTGAAGGGGTGGTGGTTATGAGTATTTTGGAACCAAAATAAGGTAGTGGTTGAATGGTGGACATAAGGGCTAAGTAGTAGGAGTAGGAGGTGGACTTGAGTAACTAGCTTAGCTAGCTAAAGCTAGCTAAGAGCTAGGGAGAACTTGGTGGAGCTGGGTGGGAGTTGAGGCAATCTAGTTGGAGCTGGCAATAGCTGACAATGGAGCTCAGAGAGCTCCTGTAAGCTGGAGTCATCTTCTTCCACTAGGGTCTACCTTTCTTCTCAGTCAACCAAGGTTTAGATGATGATTCTAATTCACACATACCATAACAAACCCAAAAATACTCGAAGTTAGATAAAAGATCACTGATATGCATCATCTCTGACTTGTTAATCAAGTTGTTATCCTTAGCAACAATGCCATTAAATGATATGTTATCTTCTAGCAATACTAACCAGGTTGTTATCCCTAGCAACAATGCTAAAAAATGATGTTTAGGTTACTCTACAATTGTAATTAGTGTCGTTGTATTGTTGTAGTATAGGGTGAAAAATAACCTACTCATTTACAAATTTTTACTGGCTTTGAGGCCAGGTCGTTCACTGGGAGGCTTATTTGCATAATTCACAAATTAGTCTTAATTATTCTTTATTCAATTAATTAACTAATACTAAATTACTCTACAAATATAACTTATAAATGGTTACTACTTAACTACATAAGATTATACTTAATTAATTACAAGTACTTAACTTAATTCAACTTAACTTCATTACTTATAAACATATAAATTACTTAACCTAACTACTTAACTAAGTTAGGTTACTTAATTAGTTGTCTTATTTACATTATATAAATACTTAACTTAATCAAATAATTAATATACATTAGGCACATGACTCAATTGCAAAAAGTAACCATTAAGTATGGCAATCAGTTCCAAATGAATAACAAACATGCATTGAAAACTTTAAAAAAATGTTTATTACATCTAATCTTACAGCACAAATCTTCTCTTTAATTCTCACTAACTGTTTAAACACTGAACACTTAGAATTCTTCTCAACATAGGCGCACATCTTTTCTCACTTACAAAAAACTTGGTTTTATGACACCTCGAATTGAATCACAAGCCCATTGGGCCAAACCACAGTTACATTGGTGCCACATGTCAACATATGATGCATCCACTCCTGCAAGCCACCCCTATTAGGCCACCCAATTGGACCACCCCTAATGGGCGGAGCACTGTAGCACCTAACCTACAGGGCTCTACCTATTTCTCTCTCTCTCACACATACTCATCTGGGGATCCCACCCCTATTTGGGCGAACAACTACCAGGCACGATTCGATTTATACCACTGCATCCACTTTTCTGCTTCTGAGGTGGGACTAAAGAGTCCCCCTCTCTTCTTGCGCTCCAACAGAGCTCCACTCTTCATCTTTTAAACTTCAATTCCTCTTCAATTCGAGTTGACCTCCTGCAATTGAACTCCACAATAGTAGCAACAGCTCCAGCATGTCTTAAGCCATCATTCAACTTCAACAATTGCTTAAATGAACTCCTTGAATCCGTTCTAAATCAACTGCTTCCACAGTTGCTCGTCAACAACAGCTTCATAAAGAACACCACACCTAAAACCTTAAACTCTCTCTCACATGCTCATCTGGGATTCTCACGGTGCCTAAATCTCTTCAAAGCACTTATTTAATATTGAGGAATGCTTCTTAACCTACAGATCTACTAGGAATATAGCATCATAGCTTTTCTTCAACAAAGGAAGAAATCAGGAATGTGAATCACATCAAATCCAAATTCTAAGTCACCAGCCTTGATCCCAACATTTTCAAGAGGTTAGAATGCTAGCATTCAACTATAGGAAGCCTTGGAATCTCTTCTGGTGCTCGAAGAAGCTCACCTACTGGTCTTTTGAACCCAACAGTCTTAGAAAATCATAACAAACTCAAATCAATCTAAAATTACTCCAAATTGCACCTAACAGAATTCTAACAACCTGCGGCAGTCAAAACACCTTTTAGAATAGAGCTTGAGAGATTCAACTCTAATGGCGATGTAGTTTGACCAAAACCAGATAAAGAGTTGACTTTTAGTTCCATACCAATTTAGAACACATTGAAGGCTTGATTGGATTCTAAATAGCCTTAAGAACCTGTTGAAATTATCAATTAGGGAAATTGATTCTTCTAACACATAGCTCCAGGTATGCCACCTCAATTCAAAAAGAGGTTTATTCGACAGAATAATCTATAGTTCTACAAACCTAGAAAACATGTATTCTAGGCTCAGTGTAAGATCTTGAAGCTTATGGATCAAATTCTAAGCTCAATACGTAAAGGACTTGCTCTACACGGCTCCGCTGGAGCTAGGTAAGAAAGAGGCACTCAGAGAGAATTAAGCAATAAAATTCAGAGTAAATTGGTAGGAAATTATCAAAGAAGGTTTCTTAGATTATTTAAGATCATTAAGATTCAATTCGAGTGCTTCTGCTCCAAATCAAAGTTGTAGAGCTCATCAGAGCTCCGGTGACTGGCGACAATAGTCAACAGAATGCAAATTTCCATAAAATAACTAGATAATAAGCTCAAAAGATTTCCAGGCATCTAAGGATACTCAACAATCATTCAATTCATTTGAAGAATGGCTAACAGAGTGTAACAAACTTAAATTGATTTAAATTGAAAATCGAGTTTGTCTGACCTCAAGACTCAATGAAACTTTCAGTAGAATTAGTCAAATTATTCCATAAGGTGATACAATGATGATTAGGTGGTTAATTAGATGGATTAACTCCTTTGGAGTTTTGCCATAGACAGCGGAGTCCAAAGGTTGAGGTGATTTAGACGTTTTGTGTTATAAGCTAATCAGACAAGGAAGAAGGTGGATTAGGATCGTGAGGTGGTGAGAAAGGGTGGAAAGGGGATGATTTGATGAATCAAAGGCCGAACGATGTCGAATTGACGTCACTAGTGTCGAAGAAGGGGGTGAGAAGCTTGGATCTAAACTAAGCCTAATCTACCTAATTAACTGGCTAAAACTACTCTATTTAACTACTTAAAGTGATTAAAAGATTTACTTGGAGGAAATGGTGAGAGGGGCTCCGATGATCACTCACCAAAGCTGAGAATGAAATAAGACTGGGGAGATAGCATTCCAGTGAGGATTAAAAGCGAAGAGGAAAGGGATATGGTGCAACTCCGTTATATGCCAAACAAAATTAAGAGGGGGGTGAGGGAGGCAATCCACGCCGGTGGCACAAGCTTGAGAAACGAGAGAGAGGTCACTGGAGTCTAAGGTGGAATAGCCTAGGGCCACGCTCAATGGGGGAAGAGGGAAGGGGCATGATAATAGAGATTGGAAGTCATGAGGGGTATTAATAGGTGTAGAGAAGGTCAAGAACCTTGAATCTGGACGAGAAGTAGGGTAGTTCATCAAAACATCGATCGTCGTCTCCGACGACGGCAGGGATCAACATGTCATCACAGATGGTTATCAAGAAATCTAAACCGTTAGATTTGCGAGGTTTGTTACACTGTGGCTTGGCGGCCACGGAAAAGCAGTGCCAACGTCCAATCTCTAGTAATCGGAGTAGAAGGTTACCGACCGTCCCTGACCGTAGGTGGAGAAGAAGAAACGAAGGAGGTACATGGAGGACCTAAATGCAAATAGTGAAGGACCTGATGGAAATGAAAGGATTTAGTTGCGATGAATCCTTGGGACTAATAAATGCAAACTTATAATTTAAATGTGTAACTCAATTTACTTCTTTTCGAACTTTTTATTATAAGTTAAATATATGTTAAATAATATATTTATGTCTTGAAATCACATTTTTGCCCCTTCATGCATCATTTAATTTAATGAATAATATTAATGTTAATATAATTAACTTGTACTATACAATACATATAAGCTTAATTTAACTTAATTATAAATAGCTAAATGCATAGATTTAAGTCCTATTATTAATTAAATATAAAGGAATGCTTATTATACAATAATTAAGCTATTTTAACTTGTAATTAAGGTCCTTATACAATATTGACTTATTTACTAATTAACCTTATTTTTATGTTATTACTAATTAATTAACTAGGTAAAGTAGCCTATTTTAGTGAATTAAGAGCTATGATGAGTCCTCATCAATCATAAATACCTATTTATTAATGTAAAGATCCTAAAATGCAACTATACCTAATGCATGCCTAAAACTATAGTGTGTTTGCAAAATACCTAGAAACTACTTGTGAAATGTGCATACGATTGATGAAAAACATGAGTTTATCAATTTGCCTGTTCGATATGTATGGATGAAACTCATCACCAACATCTTCCTGAAAATAACAAATTTTGTTACTTAGGTCATTGCAGACTTCTTCCCATTGAGCACAAATGGCAGACATCACAATTCAAGAATAGATTTTTTAATGGGCAAGAAATTATGTTATTTTTGGGAATCACAAGGCTTTGGTTGAGAACGTAAGTGGGGAGTCTTCTTTTTTGCCCAGCTTATGGACACGTGTTGCTTGTAAAAATCATCGTTTTAGGAAATGATTATGTCGTAGTACAGTGACGAAAATCACAACAACACTTAAATTTATAAACTTGAAAACACAAGTGAATCCGAGGTCGTTCATGAGGAGTAAATGTGGAATTCACAACACTAATCACAATTAATAGCAATGAGCATAATAAAATATTCAATGAATAAAAGAAATTTACTCAAAAATATATTCGGTAGCAATAGTATCTTAAAAAATTATTGGGATAAAAAGAATAAAAAAGATCTATAAAAATGGTGATTTGAATTATCGATTAAATCCCTTAAAGTAAGCCCATATCCCACAACTCAAATGTTCCAACAATATCCCAAATCAATAACCCATTTCAGCAAAGGCTTCAAATAACTCCACAGTAACTCAAGTCAACCACAGTCAGACGTCGCAAAGGCACTACAGACGCCTTATCTCATCGAGCCACGGAAACACAAGGCGCAGGGCCTTAACATAGAGCCTCAAGCACAAGGCTCTCTAAGCCTCTCATAATGCTAAGTATTAGGCATGTATGCAGGCACGAATATTGAGGCAAGAATAGTGCAAAACTGCACCCCAACCATCCTTAAATTTCTCTCTTTCTAGACTAGGTAATTGGGTTGCACAGTAACGGGTAATCGGATCTGCCCAGACCCACGTGCATGTGAACTGCGGGCAAGGGCGTGTGCAAAGGGGCATGTGTGGGAGACCTCACCCCCTGTGCATTCGAGGCAAAGAGCCTCTACAACGATTTACTATTATTTGCTTTCGCGTACCCTTATGTTTCTAATGTGGGACTAATGTCTCCACATTCTTCTTCGCCCGATGCAGGCAGGCATTCCTTCCAAATCAAAATAATTGCTGGCTCATCTTAGTCCAATTGAAGCTACAACTGAGTTCGTGGCTTCAGTTCACTCTGCTTGGAGGTGGTAGAGGTGGTGATTTTGACCGGATGGCGGCTAGTGGAGGCGAAGAAGCGATGTTGATTCGATGATCCCCTAAAAGTCAAAATGCGGCCTTGCGGCCCAATTAAACGTGCTCAGAAGCTTCGTCGTGTGGTGGCAGAGGTGATGGGGTGTTGGTTTGGCGATTGAAGACCTAGGGCAGCCAAACCGTGGTGGACAACAACTGTGAAGATGGGTTCATCCGGTCAAGTGTTTGGGGAGTCAAAAGCCAAAATTTGTTGAGGGCTTTTGCTCCCAAGGCGGTGAGCATGCTTATGGAAGTGTAGGAGAAGATCGGTGGTCGAATGCAGTCAGGCGACTACACCGGAGGCGTGATCGTCATTGGAGAAGACGATGGGGGAGAGTGTGATACAGTGGCTATATTTGGGAGATAAGGGTCCTAATCCTAACTAGAGGAGAGGAAGAGAGAGAACCTAAATTGAGAGATGAAGGAGGTGGGAATCAGGCCGGCTTTGATTGGACGGCGCTGAGGATGATGAAGGCTCCGTTGGTGAGAAGCGGCGATGACGAAAGGGTAGATGGCCTAAGCTTTGGTCGGCGAAAGGCAGAAGAAGGAGAGGAGGATTGTGGCCTAGCCAATTTGGTCATAGGACGATGGGGGAGCGAGGTCGCCGAAGCTACGGTGGAGGCAGCCAGAGAAGAGAGGAAACAGGTGATTTTGGCTTGAAAACGAGCTTAAATTGATCCTGGGAACTTGGGTAGCTTAAATAGGTGTCGATCATAGCTTGATTTGGCCTAAATCAGTGTGACTTTCCCATGAAAATCGTGAGGAACTCCCACTATTTCGTTGGTTCACTGGGGGTTTCTCATGAGAGATTTGAGTCCCAAATCATGTTCAAATGATTCCTTGTTGTGTGAACATCAATCCCACCAAATTTGGTGGGATTTGGTATAGGTTTGATGCGGTTTCAAGCTTGGTCAAAGGTTGGTGCTGTGGGTTGGCCTAACAATGGCAGTAAGGACCTAAGTGCAAGGAAGAAGAGAAAGCTAGGGCCCTATTTACAAGGAATTTCGAAAGCTAGGGGTCTGATTGAGAGAAACAAAGGTTTTAGGGACTGAAGTGCAAACTAGGTCAAGATGGACTCTGATTGGGCTCAAATTTTGACGCTAACTTAATTTAAACCCAAGGAATCTAATGGTAAACTTGGATTTGAGATTTGATCACCTTTGACTGGAAAATTTGCATAGAAGCCTAAATTAGGGCATATTCCCATCTAAAACACTATTCTCAGTTAAAATGGGTTCGGATGGTCAAACCAAGGGTACCAAACCTCTTAGAATATTTTTATATGAATTTTAGGAGGTATAGATGAATTTTATTCTGAAAAAAACCTCTTTAATTCAAGTGAGGTTGAGAATTAGAGTTTTGTGTATTGTTTCAGTTCTCTAAATGCGTGAAATCCTATTTCTGTCAGTTTTGACCCACTTTTTGGCCTTTTATGCTCAATTGACCTCTAATTAACCCTTAGGTGACCCCATGGTTACTCTGTATACATGATGTGATGTTAAAACTGCATAATTAACCTTATTTCAATGTTCTTTCCTTAAAACAGATCTAAGTGGAATTACGTTCCTCAGGCGATCATTAAGGAGCATTTATTTCTTGATTTCAACTAATTAAAGCTAGTTATGGCTAATGATGGTGTTACCATCAACATGTTTCTTACCTAGCTTTGTATTTTAAGTAATAAATTTCGGATGACTATTATTAACAACAGTCATCCTTTCTCTTTCAAAAAAAATCAAGAAAAGGTTTGATGATAAACCCTGTCAATATTTGAACAGGAACCAAAGGAATAAGCTGAAAACATGTTCCATCAGGTTGCCAAGTTATGAACTCATGGGGAAATTGCAATGGCTTGGCAACATACAATTAGGTCGTCCATTCAAGAAAGGTTTGACGGCTTTAAAGGACTCAGGATTCAAAAGGAAGAGCATCTTCTTTATGGAGCTCCCTTATTGGAAAAAACTGACATTCCGTCATAACCTTGATGTGATGTACATTGAGAAGAATGTCATGGACAATATCTTAGACGTGTTAAACTTAACAAACAAACCAAAAGGCATGTTAAGAACAAGGAATGACAAGAGAAAATTAGGTATTCATCCTAAATTGCATGTAACTGAACGAGATGACCTCCCACTAGCTATATACAGTCCCAATCAGGACCAGAGTGAAAGAATATTCTCCTTCTTAAAGGGAATACAGATCCTGGATAGGTACTCCAACTTTTGCACTGTGTAAATGAAATTTAGAAGAAGATTGGTGTATTAAAGAGTCATGATTCACATGTTTACATAAAAGTCTTGCTTCCACTGGCTATCCGTGGAGTGTTTCTTGATCCAATGGTCGATTCCTTTATTGAGATGAGTCGATATTTCAAAGTCATATCTTCAAAGACAATGGACTGTGATGTTTTAGACTATTGACATAAACAAATTGTCATCACACTTTGCAAGATGGAACAACTTTTCCCTCCAGCCTTCTCCAACATTATGGTGCATCTAATACTTCATCTTACAAATGAAAAAAAAGTTGTTACGCTTATACCGTACAGATGGATGTTTCCAATCAGGTGCTTCTCATAAAAGCTAAAAGGTTACGTCTTAAATAAAACGAAGCTGGAAGGGTCAATTATTGAAGGATATCTTGTGGATAAATGCATAAACTTCTACACCATGTATATGGATAATCCAGACAACAGATTTAATTGACTTAGAGAAATTTTGATGGGGATAAATGAGAATGATGAAGATTCTCTCTTCATTTTCAATACCAAGGAAAGGTCAATTATTCGCACAAAGTATAAAATGATCTCAGAAATGGACCAACAATTAGCTCACCTGTACATGTCAAAGCAAATTTCAAAAGTCAATCCATTCTATAACGAATTCAAACAGTCCTCACATCCATCTGTCCCTAATTGCACTTCTTTGATTGGTTTAAGCAACATGTGAATTAGATAAAAGAAAACAATGACCCACATTGGGTAAAATATTTTGATGACATAGCCAAGGCCCCGTTGAGTTATGGACATTATCATTCTGAATAGATAATAAATAGCTTCAGATTCAAAATACAATCAATTGATGATGCGAAGGCTATGCAACAAACTAGAATTATTGTCAGTTGCAATCTGACCACGGGTTGTGATGGCTACTACGAACAAATCGTAGAGATTGTGAAGATGAGCTTCAAATACGACCACAGGTGGTCTTGTTTAAGTGTGATTGGTTTGATATTTTTAAGGAAAGTATTAGTTTCAAAAAAGATAATAAACACAATTTTATAAGTTTAAATAAAAATTGTTGAATTATTCTGGTAGCTAAACCATTCAAATTAGCTTGCCAAGTATCACAAGTGTTCAATGTGTCCAATATCATACCTGTCAGAACCATGCCACGTGATTACTTCGATGCACAAAAGGATAATGATCCTGATATGAAATCTGAAGCCTATTAAGAAATTCCAAAAGAAGAAGTAGGTCCTAGTGCAATAGACATCGATATATAAGGTATAATTCATCACAAAGTCATTCATATTATCATTCTTCATTTTAGTTGTATGAGATATAATAACACATACTTGTATAAAAAAATTCTTCTAAAAAAAAGAATATAATAACATATACTTATTACTTACATAGTGCTTTGTATATTTGTGATAAAATTTACCTTTTTCCTCCTTTATATTAGGTTGTTTGCACCGTTTGTGGTAGGTTTCCTTTTGTGGAGCCACGCTATATTTCGAGGTAATGTTTAAGTTATTGTATGAAATTTTTAACATGTTGATTTTAAATTTTCTTAGAATTTGTAATATGTTATCATTGAAATTTTCATATCTTTATGACTAATTTTTTATTATTTAATGTGCAGATGAAGTTTAAGAAGAAGGTTGTTAGGGAGGGTCGTGGGGCACCGACCAGTGGTGAGGTTAGGGAGGAGAACCAGTCCTACAGTCCAAGCCTCCACCACTTTCCTGACCTCCCCCATGGACCTAGACCCAACTCCACACCCAGTATATCCCTACTTCACCCTAGGGTACCCCCATTATGCAATTTGTTCTCAACCCTGGCTATATGTATAGGTAGATTCTTAGGAACCAGCCCCCATACAATTTATAGCCTCACATACTCTTTCCTAGGGGCATACCTTTAAGGGAAGGGTAAGGTGCCAATCCTTCCCTCCCTACAGCTAGACCCTAACACCTACTTTGTTGAGATAAATCTTCCCCAACAGCATCCTAAAGTCAAAAAGGATGATGAGGATGGGGATGGCAAGGAGGAGATTGAGGAGGTTGACTAGCACCATTGGCTATCTTAATAGCCTACCACTAAGGTAGGTATGTCTTAGTAGCTTGCCACTGAGGCAGGCACCAATGCTAGTAAAATTTTCCATCTTTTTTTATTTAAGTTTACTTTTTTTTAAAGTTTCATTTAATATATTATTAGTATAATGTCTTTTGTTTTTCAAGTAAGAAAACAAGGGATCCAACACAAAATGTGGACCTAGACAAACTGCCATAGGGCACTAGGATCCCAACTAAGATCACTTAATTAGGGGAAGTGGAGTGCTACCCCAAGTTCACCAACAGGTTAGCGATAATTACAAAGTCAATCATGCCACTTTCCTGCTTCAATTTGAGGAATATCTCGAAGGAGTTGAAGGTGAGACTTATTTGAGAGTTGGAGGTAAATTCTGACTATCAATTATTTTTATATGCCTTAATTAGAATTAAGTTATATAAGATTTATAATAATATTGTTAAATGCAAGGGTTGTTTGATTGGGACCCTAATCCAATGGTGCCCAAGTATATCCTAAGGCATACAGGCAAGATCCATCGTGGTTGCAGAGAGGAGGTGAAGATTATGGTAAGAAATTCTTTAATTATAAATTTTAAGAATCAATATCTTCTATATATAAAATCTTACATTGTTGTTAACAATTTATATAAATATTTTATAACAATAGGCCACATGAGGTGGCATTGAGAAAAATGCCTCCAATGATCTTGCCTGACATCTAGAGGGAGGCATGCAGGCATTGGAGAAATCCAACGGTTGAGGTAAATAATAATTATTTGTTTATTTACATTTTACAATAACTTATACAACTATTTACTAATTAAAAAATTCTTTTGTTGTAGAAGCAACCCAAAAAGAATAAGGTGAATAGGGTCAAAGCTCTACCATAGACCCACTGCTTGGGTCGAATGAGCATAAACTCATTGCAGGTAAAATATGTAAGTATCATTAATCATTTACAATCAATACATATGTTAAAGATTAAGAGAAGCTGATTCTTTTAATAAATTTTCAATCCAATGCGCATGAGGGTGCCAAACTGGATCAAGTGGGAGTTTATAAGTAGACTAACAGCAAACATACACTCGAGGGGCCCCCTGCATGGATTCATGAGATGTACCAAGAGAGACATGTAAGTTACAAGATTCATTACAATTTAAATTTATTACACTAATTTCATATGATAACACTTATAAATTAATTACAAATATATTTACAGGGTCATATGATGGACTTGATCCATTCTCCTGAGGTTACAGACAAGAACTCAGCAACCATTTTGTAGCCTCTTATGACACTAGAGGAGGTATTTAGGGTCGTGATGCCTTCGAAGACGGAGGCTTCTGTAGCAAGAGGAGTACAACAATCTCTTCTTGGTATGAGAGGAAAGCACTGTCTTCATTGACATCCCAAGTCGACCAGCTGAACAAGAAGATAGAGATGCTAGAACGTCGAGATCTACAGAGAAAGAAGATGTTTGATAAGTGATAAATGTCAGTTTATCATCATTCTTATGCCCTGAATGAAACACCCCCCCCCCCATTTTTGTATGTTTGCACTTTAACACCCCCCATGCCTAAGTTTTGCAATGTCCTCATTGTAAATGGAGGGTGTGAAACAGTTATGGTTCAGGGATTAGAACAAAATTATCGGGTGGGCGAACGGGTCGGGATGACTGTTGCGGACGATTTCAAGCCCTGGTATGAGTACCAGAGGTGGGATCAACTATTCTAACACTGAACTCAGAGTGCAATAGATGTGAAGTACAGAAAGATAATCATAAGGATTTCGAACTTTTGGAATGACGGGTTGCCTCCCATTAAGCGCAAAATTCAATGCTTTCAGTCGAGCAAAAATGGTCAAGAAGGAGTGGTCAAATCAGATGAGTTTTGTAGAACAAGCACCTTGATCAATAGCCTGGTCGGTCTAACCAGGTGCTTGTTCAGATCAACATGCTGATGATGCAGCCCAAACCCAATCAATCTGGTGGATTGATAGATGTGGATCAGGAGATGCGGTGCCCACTAGATACTGTGAAGCTCAAAAGGATGTGGAAGTGCATAGCTAGGGTTTGGCTGAGTCGAATCAGTCGGATCAGAGTCGGGTTCCTCAAATGAGAAAGAATCAGTCGAGGATGTAGGAACCCTACAAGAGTGATCAAAGAAGGATGGGTCGTGATTTGTAGTATGATCGAAGTCCAAAACCCGATCGGAATGTGGAGGAGAATCATCTGCAACCGACTCATTGAGAGGAGAGTCAGAGTAGAAATTGAGTCTGGTTGCTGGTCAAGGTTGAGAATGGGTTTGGGAAAGTTCATGTGTAGAAGAGGTGTTTTCTTTCAAATCATTGACCTCGACGTCAGAATCAAATGACGGGTCGTAGTTGCTAAGGTCGTAAATTGGCTCAGAGTTGTCAAGAAACAACAGTTCTCCGAAAAAGTAAGATTCGAAATCGTCGGAGAACTTGTGTGAATCATGCTCTGAATCTGATTCGGGATCCGAGATTCCATCACAAAATAGATCAAGATGTGGATAATAAACAACCTGACCTGGGTCTACCCTAGTTTCAGATTCCAAACTCTCAAAGATGCCCCTATTAGGTTTGGGGTTAGGTTCTTGGCTTATAGGGAAGACCCAATCAAAACCCAACTCCTTGGTTTCTATATCAAAAATTGGCGTGACCTCCGAAAAATCAATTTGTATCTCTGAGGAGGTTGGAGAGGTGTACTCATCAGATACAGGCCTAGAATTGTAGTCCAGTTTCGAAATCTGATTTGTTTCGCACGGGGCCTCATAATCATCCCAATAAGGCTCAAATCCTGATTCTAGGTTAAGGGTGTGGGTTGGATCACTAGAATCTAGGTTGGGTTCTACAAGGATGTCAAGTAAGAAATGTGTTAGCCCAAGGTGATCAGAAATTAAACGTAGACCCTAATAGGCACAGGAAATTTGGGGTAGGGAATTCTAAACAGAATCGCTTCAAACTTCACTTAGATTTTTAAAAAAAATTTGCAAATCAGGAAATTTATCTTTTAAATAATGATTACTATGAAAAATAAGGCAGGTGAATCTTAATTGATTTTTTCTTTTTCTTTTTATCTTCCCAAGATTAGGAGGTTGATTAGGGAAGAATAAAGATGTTACCTGCCCTGGTGTGGTTGTTTTGTGCAGAAAATCTCCTCGTGAAGTACCTCGTAAAATCACAATAAAGCAAATAGGGCAAGTCAATGCTCAAATATAATCAAATAATGCAAAGAATAGCGGTGAATTGCATGTTGCTCCCTAGCAATGATGCCGAAATGTTCGCTCTGAAATGGGTTTTAAAATCGCCGCGTTGTAGTATAGATCGAATCAGCGCGAAAAATAAATAAAATTTATTACTCGAATATCAGAAATGAAGTCTGAGTTCGAACACAGAGAGCAAATAGGAATTCACACACTAATCTCGATAATGTAAATGAGCACAAGAAAATGAGCCAAATAATGATATTCAATAAATACTCATCTGTCACATTAGATATTCAATAAATTCTCATGTATCATTGAGGTAATAAAAAGGTAGAGAAGATAAAACAATGGTAATTTAAATCACCAATTACTCTCTAAGCATATATATCAAGCATTCAATCAATTTAAATATCTCAACAGTAATTCTAAAGTATCAAGCCTCGAATCAGTCATCAAATCTGATGACCAGATGACTTAACCATCAGATGCTACAGTGCTTCCCTAGCACTGTTCTTCTTCTTCCGCTTCTCTTATCTCCTTCTCAGCTTCTTTAGCTTTCCTTCTTCGGCTACTCTCTTCCTTCCTTCTCTTCTTTCTCCACAGGCCTTCTTCCTTTCCTCCTCTTCTGCGAAGGCTTCCTTCTCTTCTTCCTTCTTTCTTCATGCATAGAGGGCAGCCATCCCTTCAAATTTGGCTAAGTGTCGCACAGGGCAAAACCCTCCCCTTCCCTGAGCTCTCTTCCTCTCTCTGGGATCCACCCTCCCAGGGCCACAGTTAGGGTAATCGAGTATATGGGTAGAGCGTACCCAGGACCAGGCTCACCGGCATGGGTGGTGAGTGAGGAGTCCTTAGGTTAGGTGGGTTATCGAATCGACCAGACCTGCAGGTTAGGTGTTGCGGGTGAGGCGCATGTGAGGCGCGTGCAGGGACCTCACCCCCTGTACTTGCTGAAGCGATAAGCCTTTAGCATAAAATCAATTTAAGCGCTGCGATGTGGCTGTCAGCACCTAATGTGGGACTATGCAGTCCTCCTTCTTCGCGTGCAGCTGCAGTGGATGACGCCTTCAATTGAGGTCAGGGAAGCACTCAATGCTCCCAATTGACGGTCTGGGCGTTCTCCTGAGACTAAGCCACACTGCCTGGAGCAAATGCCTGGGGCTTGCGGCAACAAGAAACCTTCTTCAAGCTCCACGAAGGAGAGATATTAATGGCGACAAGGGCGAATACCTGAAAATCGGAATACGGCCTTGCAACCCAATTAAACAAGCTCAGGAGCTTCACCGTAGGGAGTGGAGTGCATTAGTGGTGTTTTCTTGGCTTGTGGAGGTGTGTGGTGGTCAGTCGGAGTCGGGAATGGTGACGGAAAGGTGGGTTGGCCGACAGTGGGTTTAGGTGAATGAGAAAGCGAATAGAGAGAGGGGTTTTGAAGAGTGGAGCACTGCGGAGGTTGTGAGGTGGTCGGCGAGGCAAATGGAGTTGTGTAGCAGTGGAACCACCTCGCTAGAGTAGTCATCTGTCACGGAGAAGATGAGGATGAGCATGTCGAGTCGGGGTTTGAGATGAGGATAGAGAGAGGGAAAACTAACCTACGATGCTAACTAAACCTAACTAACACTCTAATGGACGAAAGCGGGGAGATCCGCATCGGTTTTGGCACGATGGCGACGGAGAAGACGAACTCTCCAGTAGGGGAGGAACGGCAATGACGACGGGAAGAAGGCTCCTACTGGTACGGCCAAGAGTGGACGAGAGAGAGGAAGGGAATCCAGCCACTGATATTATGGACGGACGAAAAAGGAGGTCAGAAGGAGTCGCCGGAGCTTTCAGAGCTTCGCGGACAGAAGAGGGAGGAATATGGGGATTTCACGGCCGGAATCAAGTCTGGGAAATTCGACTTGAACTAGGCGTGCTTATATAGGGCTTAGGAGGTTGATTTGAGCTTGGAAGCCAAGCTTCCAAGCTAGGAATGTTCTCCGGAATAAGAGACCCATCTCTTTGAAGGATTTGCATGAAAGATTGGACGAGATTTGGAGTTTGGGAATTAGCACAAAAGGAAGGAAATTCCTTAACGAACTTCCCTTTCAAATTTGAGAGGGATTCGTTAAGGAATCAAGGAGAAATTGTCAAATTTCGGCCGTCGAAGTTTGTAGGAATATGATTTATGGCGGTAGGGACCTATTTGAAGAAAATAGTGATAAAGATAGGGGCCTTTGTGTAAGGATTTTGAAATTTAAGGGCATATGTGTGATATAAATGAATCAGACAAGACCAAATTACAAACTAAGTCAAGATAGTCTCAGATTGGGTCCAAATTTTGGTACAAACCTAATTTGGACCTAAGGAATCCAATGGTGAAGTTGGATTTTGGTTTTGGCATAGTTTGACTAGGTAATTTATGCAAAAACCCAAATTAGGGCAAATGTCAGTCAGAGATTGTGTTTTGGGTCAAGATGGGTTCTAATGGTCAAATTGAAGGTACCAAACCCTAGAGAATATTTTTCTATGAATTTTAGAAGGTTTAAGTAAATTTTATCCTGACCAAAACCTTATTTAATTAAGCAGGTCTGATTTTAGGACTTCAGAAGTCATTTAATTCTCAAAACATGCGAAAACCCTTTTCTGTCTGTATTAACCCACTTGTTGGATATTTAAGACCATTTGACCCTTAATTACCCCCTAGAAAAACCCGTGGTTGTTCTGTATTCAAGATATGATGGTAAAATTATAGTTTTAACCCTGTTTCCATGTCTTTCTCTTTATGCAATGAACTATGACTCTCTAGTAGTTATGTAGGAGCATTTATTCCTTGGTAATGACTAAATTGAGCTAGTTATGGCTTATGATGGTGTTCCCATCACTCCACCTCAACAAATCCTAACTCCTCTACTCCTTCCTCTGCTACTTTACTAGCTTAGCTTAGCTCTCCCCAACTCCCTCCATGGCCATCCAACCTAACCACCTACATAAGCCTCAACCCTACTTAGTCCACCTAGCTCCACCTACTCCTACTCTATTTTGGCACCAACCAAAAGGTACCCCTTCACCCCATCACCACCACTAAAAGCCACCAAAAGTGTCGCACTAAACAAGCCTTCTAGAACCCCCATTTTGGCACCACCTTTTCCCTCCAAAAACCCATTAATCCTACCCCTACACGTCACCACACTACCACATATAACCCTCCATTTTTCCTTCCAATTTTCTCTTCTAGAAGCCACCCATGGATGGCCACCAAAAGGTGGCGCCAACCCTTAACCACCTACCTAGGAAACCCTACATTTGGCACCAACCATCCTCCACCCTACATCTCTTAACCACCCACCATCAAGCAACCCTAACCCTCCAATAATCCACGCCAACCTTCCCCCCTACCCTTCCTATTTATAGCCCCCATTCTACCACCAAAAGGACCACCTTGGCTACATTTATTTCATACCTAAATCCACCCTATAGCCGTCCAAAGGAGGAGCCAAGGAGAAGAAGATTAAGGGAGAAAACCTTTCTCCCTTGGTGCCTTCTTCTTCCTTCCCTCTTCCTTGGTTTTAAGCCAAGGATCAATCAAGTGGAGGATAGCCAGGAAAGAGAGAAAGGAGGCACTCCCATTTAGGGTTTGCTAAAAAGGAAGGACGACCATTTTTGGAGGAGAAGCACTCTTCAAGTTTGGAGCAACCAGAGTTGGGCAAGAATTTCACCGCGACACCATTTTCTACTAAGTCTTCCTTACTTCCTTAGGTTTAGAAATTTCTTATTTTGTATTAATTAGCTAGTAGAAGTTTCTGGAGATTACATGTGTGAAATCCCTCCCACTTGTGAGTTCTCAAATTTTGTAATCAACTTAGATTCTCCATTTCAATATAAGCTTTTTTTGATATATTTGGCTTTGTAGTTTGGTTTCTTCGTCTCTACATTTCCATTAATCCAAGTCACTCGTGCTTGGAGTGAGTTGGAAGAGTAAAGCACATTAATTTGCTTAGATCTTTTTCACTTCTTATTTTGGTGTGATTCGCCCTATTTGAAAATTAAAAAAAATTACATATATTAAAAACCTCAAAAGAGAGATTTCTTTATCAATAAGCAAGAGTACCTTATTTTACATTTCGCCTCCCTTGGGATGACCTGAATACTTACCCAAGTTCTCAATCTTTATAAATTTAAAAGCGAGCATATTTTGCATGTTACAACGACATAAAAAGTATATTTTAAAATTGTATGATTTCTTGCATCAATGAGATGACCTCGCAATTACAACAAGCCACTCACTGAATGGAACAGTAGGACGAGATAGTAGATCAGCAGTTCTAGGAGCTAATGGCATTTGTGCAAGGGAGTGAACTAGATCATTTGATGTTTCACTTGCCAAGGTGTAGGGACGATAATAACGATCATCTTGGTGGATCTAAGGTTGGTAACGTAGATGACCCTACATAATGTATATTTATGAACATTTCTTATATGTTTTGTAATGTTTAAACTTATGTTATATATGGATGCTTTATGTGTTTAATGTGTTGCATTTTATTTATACGCATTATCAACTTGATTCTTATGCGTTGTGAATTCTAATTATTAATTATATGTTTCAATGATTTTATGTAGGTCAACATTAATATCAATTTTTATTTTTAAAAAATAATACACATTTAGTGACAATTATTTGTAAAACCATTGCCAAATACAAACTAGCGACAATTTAGATATTGATAAATACATTGAGTACGCCCTTGTGTTGACCCCATAAAAATAATTAGGGAGAAAGCTACCGTTCTAAAAGATAAACCTCTATGCAAGGTCACCTAGGGTTGTAGAAACCCGAAGTCCGTTTTAATGGCTGCCTAGTGAGTCTTTCACTCTTTTCACTAGATGCTTAGCACTTAGAGTCCTTTTCGAGTCTTGGGCAGGTGGATAGCCGTAAAAAGTTATCCTGTAACTCCCAAACTCCAAAAGTCCAAAACAAATTAGAAAAGAAGAAAAATAAAAAAAATATTATCTTCCCTTTTCAAATAAGACGACTTAAGCAATTTGCATTCTGGCAAACACCCAGGTACTGTTGAGTCTTCGTAGTTTAGGACCTTAATTGAAATTTTCTATTATTAATAAATGACTTAAGCCTAAGCGATCTAATCCTAATTTTGATTTTATACATAGCATGTAGTTTAATTTTGCTAGGGGCTAGTAAAAGATAGGCACGGGGGTATGATGTAGACACAATTATTGAGGGTAAAATGCCTATTCATGCATGTTCCTAGGCTTAGATTTGCATTTCATGTTATAAATATTGCATAGCATGCATCATTCTGCATTTAA
Source organism: Thalassia testudinum (assembly GCA_037157565.1). NCBI lineage: Eukaryota > Viridiplantae > Streptophyta > Magnoliopsida > Alismatales > Hydrocharitaceae > Thalassia > Thalassia testudinum. The sequence goes on from JAZHRO010000049.1 coordinate 28,939,897, forward strand.
TGTAGTTGTATATAATTTAAGTTAATTGTGTCCTTTTTGTGGTCAGGAGAGAAGGACATTTATTTCGAAGCATTAGATTGACGATACGGCCGTACGGATCTGATCAAGACGACGATCGAGTCCAAAGCCTCCAAAATCGCCTCGATCGGAGTCCCGTAGCACCATATGCAGTTTAAGGAAGATCAACTGCCAAGGGACTATGTGACATAATTCGGAGCTTCAAATGAAAAATCCAACTACGAGGATGGATTCGGGTCGACGATCGCAGCCCAACGACAAAAAATCGACTCAATCCGAACTCTGTAGCAGCAACTACAACGAAATGAAGATGGACGGCCCAAATCTCACCACGTGGTGCAACCCAGGCTGCCCATGCCCACTCACGCGCCACAGCACGTGCACAGCAGCGTGGGCGCACGAGCACACCAACGCAACGACAGCGTGGACTATCTTCAGCGACGTTTGCGACAAATCTTCAACGACGTTTATGACCGTCACTAAATGTCCTGTATACGAATTCGATTCTTTCCTCCACTATAAAAGGAACCCTACCCCTCCTATTTTTCTTCAACTCTTCCTTTCTTCCTCTCACCACCTCCAAGGCTCTAGAGAGAGCTTGTCTCAAGCCTGGGATGCTCTTCTAGAGTAGAAAATCAAATAGTTTTCCTTCCCCCCATCCCTATTCGTGGAGCATCCCGTGGTCATCCTCTCACCTCCCTTCAGGAAGAAGATCCTCGCTAAGACGCCATCCTGCCCCACCCTCCGTCCTCTGGCTCCATCCCCATTCGTCCCACTCCTCACCACCTTCCTCCAGGCACCGTCAAAGCGAGTCGTCCTCCAAGCGACAGTCGAGGGGGATTTCTCTCACTTCTCTCTATCTTTTTACGCTTTCGTAGTGTAGATTTCCTGCTTTTGTAGTGTAACAAACATTCGTTTATAAATATATGATTGTTTCTATCTCTCTCTCTTTCTCCCTCTCTCTCTTATATTATTGCAAGTAGATTAGCTAGAATTCATCGACTTGATCTCTTGCTTGCTAAAATCTAAAAAAATAGAAAAGATAAAAAATGACAAAAAGAAAAAAAAGAGAAACACGGATTTTCAAAACCAAACCTATGTTCGACCCAGAACTCACTTTTCGAGTTTTGGTTATAAATTTTATTTGATAAACACATTTTGCGAGCTACGACAACGGGTCCTCAAAACCCCGATCTTAATACGCAAAGCGTGCCTCGATCATTTTGGTTCCATTGCCGAGGAGGCAATGGAATTTACTTTATTATTTTCTGCGTTTCTTTGCATTTACATAACACTAACCCCGCTTGTCTTTGATCTACTATCTTGTAGGTACCCAGCATGGAGATCCAAGTGCGATAGACCGGAGTAAAGTGCGAGTAGAGTGTTTTGTAAGTGTCCCCCACATTCCCCCTCCATTAGTTTCATTTCACCACACCCATAACCAAAACTTAATCTACTTAGGTGTTTGTATAAACCCTAGAATAGAATTGTTTGTCATGTTTGCCACCTTCATCCACCTCACCCCCGCATTTTATAAAAAAAAACAAAAACAAAAAGATACTTTCTGTGGGATGAATCAATTTACATACTTTATACACCCACATCAGAGGCACATAACCTGACTTAACCTGCATCTAATCAACCGGGATTCCGACCTGCAAACTCGGTACACGAATTCAACACATAAAAGAGTATAAATCATATTAGGTTAATCACCTTTTTGTGTGCCTTAATCGGTGGTGCATTTGAGCCAATTGATTGAATTGTTTAGGCCGCACCACCTAATCTAAAAGAGGTTCACTTTGTAGCTACCCCAAATAATTCAATAACTAGGTCAAGCCGGGCACATCATATTTTTCTTGATTTCTAAAGGAAAATACTTGAACAAGTGCTCTTAAAAACAAACTTAGTTTGCCTCACAAAACTTGGTTGAAAACATGTAATATTTGAATCTTAAAAGCTATTAAGCAAGATTTGAACTCTAAAACTCACCTCATCATTAATAATCTTGCTTGAAAACCTCTTGGTTGTGCACATTCACACATTCTCAAACAAATCATTAAGGGCACAACCCATTAAGGGCCCATCACATTCCAAAAGCCCCATTGTCCCAGCCTAATTAAAATTGAGTAGACGTTGGCCTTAAGGACTGGTTCACTCTACGGGATCCAGATTGAGATTATTCACGATTAACGTACTTATACTAGTCAATCTGATGTCTAGCTAAGGGAGTAGTGTCAAACGACCGTGGCTAGGGTGTACACCAGGAACTTGAGGCACAAGACAAAGGAAGAACCTTCTCCCCAGTCCCTCCTAACTGGTTAGATTTCCTGGACAGAAGTAGAGTAAATCATCCATAATCTTAGGATAGATTTTGAGAGTCTGTAGACCTTTAGGCTACCCATCTAAGGACAGGCTTGTATTCTTGTGCTGTAGGGTTCCCTTTCTTCCCTGTCCTTCCGACTTCCTTCCAGTGTATGCTTGGAAGGAGGTCATTGAATCCTAGATTAGAAGGACCTTTACACCATTCCCGAAGGCGGAGGTTGAGCTTTAGCCAAGTAGATTCCGTGGCTGATCAACAACCACCTCCCCCACCCTCATGGTTGATCAATTATCGCGGGTTGGTGGAGCAACTCCGTAATCACGTAGATGCTTCCAGTGGAGGTAATTTCCTCAACAGGGATGCAGATAGTGCATACGACCTGTTTGACGAAATGAGCAAGAACTCAATTAATCACTTCTCCATAGATGCATTCAACCGGTCTCAACAACCCAGGTCAAGTGCTAATGAGATCCAGGATTCTCATTCATTTGACATGGAATTGATTTGTAATAAACTGGATAAAATGGACTTGGTTGCTAGGAGAATGGAAGAATGGATGTCTGGGAATCCAGGAAACACTTGTATACCTACTCAATCCCAGAATTCGAGATTCCATTCCTCACGAGCTCCCATGGGGCGAGAATTCGTGAACCAACTTGACTCGGCTCAACCTGTGAGCCAGGATTTCTCGAAACCTTATGGGTTCCAAATTGGGGCCTTTGATCCCAGTTTTTCTGATCCTTCCTTCTCTCCATCCTCGGCTTATGAGGATGTATATGCAATGCAGGAGAATGTTAGGTCCAACCTGTATTCCAACACTTATAACTTGGGTTGGAGGAGCCACCCTAACTTCTCCTGAAAAAGTCAGGGGCAACAGACCTAAACTCGACCCAGCAACTATGCATCTCAAAGACCTATGAATCAAGGTCAAGTATACACCCAGTTGCCCTCAAGACCGGTTACTTAGCCATCTTAGAATGCCCAACAATCCGCAGACTAGGCTGAGTTAAACCGGCAGATGATAGAAATGCAAGGGTCCATGCTTCAGCTTATGCAGCAAATGAAGACATCAATGGATAACTTGCAATCCGAGTTAATTGATAACACCCGACAACCCGGATCTCTACCATCTCAACCCGCACCCAACCCGCACAATGTGCAAATCAGGGTAATAGAGCCCAAGGATATGAGAATCAAAAGGACCCACACGCACATGCTCAGGTGGTTGAGCAGGGTCCCTCATCTTCTTCTTCTGGTTACATGACCAACCAAGGTCCTCCAATCATCACTAACCCACCTTAAGACCCAAACCCTTATGCCTCTACAAACTCTGTCACCTTAAGAAGTAGGAAGCAGACCCAGAACCCTGAATTACCTTCTAAAAGTCAAAACCCTAGGGAGCTTAAGAGAGAAAAGGAGGAGGTTGAAGAAGACAATAAGGCCCAAGGACCAGAAATTGAAAATGCCACTCATATCCCATTCCCTGAGGCCCTATTGAAAACTAGGAAGAAGAAAACCATAGACAGCAACAAGGAGCTCCTGAATTTATTCAAGAGCATAGAGATAAATATTCCGCTCCTCAATGCTATTAAGCATATCCTGACTTAAGCTAAATTCTTGAAAGAACTGTGTACCCAAAAGCGTAAGTCGAGAGAACCCACTCCGAGGAAGGTTATTCTGTTTGAGCAGGCAAGTTCTGTTATCCTACATCACCTTCCTCAAAAGAAGAAAGATCTAGGTGCCCCCCCGATATCATGCGTTATTGGGGAATACACTTTTGATAGGGCACTATTGGACCTAGGTGCATCCATCAACCTAATCCCGACTTCTCTTTGTGAGAGGTTTGGGTTAGGTGAACTCAGGCCAACCTCAGTAACGTTACAATTAGCAGACCATTCGGTCACCACACCGAGAGACGTTACTGAGGATGTAATTGTCAAGATCAAGGATTTCTATTTTTTCGTAGATTTCCTCATCCTTGACATGGATGTACCTAATGATTTGAGGAACACGCCCATCATTCTGGGGCATCCGTTCCTAGATACCGCCAAGGCCAACATAAACTGTGAAAGCGGTAGTATGGAGATCACCTTTGGGGATAAGAAGTTAACTCTGGATATTTTTAAGGCGATAAGAGGATTTGAGGATTGTGGATTCATTGAGGAGCTCGAGGATCAGGATCTTGAGACTTGTATGACAATCAGTGCACTCAAGGACTCCACCAGTGAAATGACTCAGTGCCTGTTTGGGGTGTTTAAGATGTCTGGGCTAACCATCAGATGTCTGGATGAAGGGCCAGACATCTGAAAGTGGGAAACTATCGTACGTTCTTTGCGCTCTGCGTGCGGGTGGCACGCAGAGCTTCTCTCTCTCCTCCACACCCCTCACCCCTAAACCCTAATCCCCTTCTATTTAAATGCCCACTTCCCCTCACCCACACCACTCTCCACCAGCCACCACCACCTCCAACCGTCGCCCCTATGAAGTCGCGACGAGGGCTAGGAGGGTGAGCGAGAGAGAAAGAGGGTGAGCGAGGGAGAATGAGAGGGAGAGAGAGGAAGGAAGAGCGTGAAGGGAGGTTCGAGGTCGAAGGAGCTCGGCGGAGCTCGTGTAGGAGCTTGGAGGAGCTCGCACAAGCGGCGGCGGGCACGCGCGTGAGGAGGGGCTCAGGGAGGTGACCTCCCAGCCCTCTGTAGCTGCTGAGGCTGCTGCGGCATGCCGCGGGCGACACTGCGAGGAAGGCACATTGCGAAGGAGGTTCTGGTACTGGAAAATTTCCAATATCAAATGTTTGGAGGGTCGACTAGACGTCTGTAGAGGCAACAGGACGTCTAGAGCTAAAGCCGGACGTCTGAAAGCATATTATCGCGTAGAGGTACGTGTTTCCTGCACTACTTTCCGCCATGAAGACCGTAGCGCAGGAATGTTTGGCTAAAAATAGGTTTGCAATTTGTATATGCAGGTGCAGGGCATTGGAAAGGCACGCGGTGCGCCTTTCCAAGCACTTTTGGACGTCTGGCGACCACATCGCCAGACGTCCGACAGCACTTTCAAACGACCAAAGGCATGGTCCAATGTCTGGAACTTCCTTCATATGGTCGCGGAGAGATCCGGACGTCTGAGGAACCCATAGGAGACACAAGGTAAGATTTAACGTCTCTTAAGACATTTGGGACTAGTCCTAGACGTCTGATTTTGGAAAGTAATAGTTTTTTTAGCTCGTTCAGGGCCCAAACGGAATCGGATTGTTACAAATGAAATACTGTTGTTTTCCACTGAAGTTTCTCTATGTATTAGTGTTAAGTACCTACTGTTTTTGACTCGTTTGATGTGAATTAGTCACTGGTACAGGTTACCAGCCAATGGCATGTTCGGGGCTCGTAGAGACGACGAGATCTGCGGTGCAGGCTCCCACTCCTCCCGTGATACCTGGTAGAGTGGTTTAATTCAGTTGTTAATATTTAAATAAGAATGTACTTGTTTGGAATAATTGGATCGAACTCTAGGATGTGGAATAAACCCCAGGGTAGAAATGTATGAGCCTATTTTGAACTATACTGTTTACTTGAGTGCTTGTTAAAATAAATTGCAAGCAATAGTATTAGTGTAATGATGAGATACTATTTTAGAAATGAAAACACGAGCTGCCTGTATGTGATGAAAAATTGAGAATTGGATAGTGTGATCCGGATATTGATAAATGAGATGAATATGAGCATGAACCCTATGAGGAATTAGGAGTAGAACTCCTGTGTATGAAAGGAATCTAGCATGTAGACGGGAAGTGAGCTGGCCCTTGTGTACACGGTACCAAGGAGAGCGACTGTCCCTTTTAGTGTAGAGGGTGAGCCAGCCACCCCTTGGGTTGAGAGCCGAGGTAGGATTGGTCACTCTACACCGACTCTTATTTGGCCTTCGCGTACGTAGTAATGGGGTGTGCTACCAGTGTAGGGAGGGAACTAGTCGTCCCACGGGGCCAGGGGTTAGGACTAGCCAACCTACACCGACTTTTAGGCCCTCTGGGCAAACCGAGGTAGTCGGACGAGGGTACGCGGACTGTGGAGGGGCGAGACCCCTGTTCTGAGAGGGCAAGGCCCTATACTATTCCGTTCTGTACTTTAGGCGTACCCACTAGCGGAAATGATTGACCGCGTGCTAGTGCGGGGTAGCTACCCGTGTGCCAATCACGCGTGCCGTAGTCACCGCTATGTTGCGATAGTGACCTCAGGGTGGTTGACTGGGTGTAGGACTACCACGGGAGACTCTCCTGGCCAGGAGAGCACCAAGTGTACCTTCTACTCCACGGAAAAGACTGCAAATAAAGATCGTTCCCACGAGGAACAAGCAAGATTAAGAAATACTTGGATCCTTTGTGAAATAAATGAACCAGAAATACATAAATGAGATAAATAGAAATGAGTATAAAACCCGGTTACTTGTTTTACCTTACTTGCACATAATTAATGTAAACACCACTCTACTCAGCATTCGCTAACTCTGTCTTTTCATAACCCTATTCAGGACCAAGAGTTGAACAGCCTGAGTTTCCGGCTGCAGAGGGTGCTAGGCCCAGCAGAGCCCGGCCGTAGTAGTTTCTTTCTGGCCCTTTTGTTTCTACTGTTGTAGTGAGTAATAGACATCTATTTTTACTGTTCCTGTTACTTTCTGTCTTCTTTTCCGCTGTGTTGTTGTGATGGCATGTATTACATTGTTGAGACTTTTAGCTCTGTTGTTCCTTTACGTCTCGTTTTTACTTATGCTTAGTTATATTGCATGTGTGAATGTGGTTTATTTTTTGCTTTTGGTTATTTCTCGTTGGACGACTAGGTCTTGGGATTAGCCGAGGCGATCCGATCTCGGGTCCTGTAAGGATCTGGAAATCGGGTCGTAACAACTACCTTTAGCGAACCCAACCCACAACCCCCTGTGGTAGACCTGCCACACCCTAAAGAGGCTATTGATTTTATTCACTCCCAGCCTCTTCCACCGGATCGTCCTGATGAATCTTCATCATCATCCTCCCTACTTTTTATTCTAAACCCACCTCAGTTGGAATTAAAACCATTGCCCAAAAATTTGAAATATGAGTTCTTAGGACCTGAAAACATGCTCCCTGTGATTATTAGTGCTGATTTGACTAAGGAGCAAGAATCGAGGTTAATTAAGGTCCTTAAGAACAATGAGGCAATTGCTTGGATCATCCACGACCTTAGAGGGATCGAGCCATCTTATTGTAATCATCGCATTTTCATGGAAGATGGATCCTACCTTTCTTGCAAAATGCAAAGGAGACTAAACCCGAATATGCAAGAAGTGGTCAAGAAGGAGATAATCAAGTGGCTCTATGCTAGGATTATTTACCCAATCTCAGATAGTCCGTGGGTTAGTTCTGTTCAGATTGTATCGAAGAAGGCGGGAATAACCGTTACGACTAACGAGAAAGGGAAAACCTTCACCACTCGTTCAGCTTCTGCTTGGAGAGTTTGTATTGAATATAGGAAGCAGAACACAGCCACTAAAAAGAATCACTTTCCCTTGCCATTCATAGATCAAATCCTTAAAAGGTTAGCTGGGCAAAAATATTTTTGCTTCCTGGATGGTTATTCGGGATATAACCAAGTCCCTATCCATCCCGAAGACCAGGAAAAGACAACTTTCACATGTCCCTACGGAACCTTTGCATTCCGTAGAATGCCTTTCGGGCTTTGCAATGCACCTGCGACTTTTCAAAGGTGCATGCTGGCTATCTTTTCTGACATCGTGGGAGATCGTCTTGAGGTGTTCATGGATGATTTCTCTGTTTTCAGAGATTCTTTTGAGTCTTGCCTAGCTAACTTGGAATTGATCCTCCAGAGAGGCATCAAAACACAATTGATCCTAAGCTTGGAAAAGAGCCACTTTATGACTCAGGAAAGCATTGTCCTAGGTCATGTAGTCTCTAGTCGAGGTATTGAAGTTGATAAAGCTAAGGTTGATGCTATCTCTAGACTTCCTCCACCCTCATCCGTAAAACAGATCCGATCCTTCCCTGGCCATGTGGGGTTTTACAAAAGATTCATTAAGGACTTCTCAAAGGTTGCACGACCCTTGAGTAACCTTTTGGCCAAAGACACGCCGTTCGAGTTTGATGAATCATGCCGTAAGGCATTTGATTAATTAAAAATGGCAGTCACTTATGCCTCGGTGTTGCAACCACCAGTTTGGATAGCCCCATTCAAGATTATGGCTGACTCATCTGATTATGCTGTCGGGGCTGTCTTGGGTCAGAAGATTGAGAAAAAGCCTGTGGTGATTTACTATGCTAGCAAGACTCTAAACGAAGCCCAGAGGAACTACACTGCTACTGAAAAAGAATTGCTAGTTGTAGTTTTCGCTTTAGAAAAATTCAAGGTTTATCTTTTAGGTTCTTGTGACATCATCTATACCAACACTCGGCCTTGAAACATCTCTTGGCCAAAAAGGATGCCAAACCCTGGCTTATTCGCTGGATTTTGCTGCTTCAAGAATTCGATCTTGAAATCAGGGCTAAAGTCGGGGCTCAAAATGTAGTGCCAGATCACCTCTCGAGAATCCTAATTGATTCTCCTCATCTGGATGCCCCGACCTTTGATACTTTTCCTGATGAAACTATCCTTACAGTCTCGGGTATCTGAACCCCCTGGTTTGCGGATATTGTCAATTATTTTGTCGTTGGTCAAATCCCCTAGGATTGGACCAAACAACAACGGGATAGACTTGTGTCTAAGGCCAAATATTATTTTTGGGACGATCCCGAGCTGTACCACATCGGTGCAAACCAGATTCGTCGATGCATCCCAGAAATCTAGTTCCATATCATACTTGAGTTTTGCCACACATCTACATGTGGTGGACACTTTTCCGAGAAAAAGATGGTAGCAAAAATCTTGCAACTCGGATTCTATTGTCCGTCATTATTTAAGGATGCCCAGGAATTCTCAAAGTCATGCACCCGATGCCAGACACTCGGGAACATGGCTAAGAGAGATATGATGCCCCTAAACCCAATTCTTTTCGTCGAAATTTTTGACATTTGAGGCATCGACTTTATGAGACCCTTCCCTCCTTCATTTGGGCACCAGTATATTTTAGTCATTGTTGATTACGTGTCCAAATGGATTGAGGCAATTCCTACCCGGACTAATGACCACAAGGTGGTCATCGATTTTGTGAAGAAAAATATCTTCAATCAGTTTGGGGTTCCTCGGGCAATTATCAGTGATGGTGGAACACATTTCACTCATGCTCAGATTCGAAATTTACTAGGGAAATACAGGGTGAATCATCATATTTTCACACCTTACCACCCTTAGACAAACGGATAGGCCAAGGTCTCCAATCGGGAGATCAAAAACATTTTGCAGAAAACTGTTAGGCCTGATAGAAAGGATTGGACCCAAAAGCTAGATGATGCTCTTTGGGCCTACCGTACGACGTATAAAACGCATATCCTTATGTCTCTGTTCCGTCTGGTGTTTGGTAAGGCATGTCACTTACCCGTAGAACTTGAACACCGAGCATTTTGGGCCATCAGAAAATGTAATTTTGACCTTGAGTTGGTCGGGAAAATCAGGAAACTCCAACTATCTGAGTTGAAGGAGCTTTGAAATGATGCTTACAAAAAAGTCAGAATCTATAAGGTAAGGACCAAAGCTCTCCATGACCAGATAATTTCACGTAAGAGCTTTGAGCGGATCAAAAGGTCTGGCTTTTCGATTCTCTATTAAAGCTTTTCCTCGGAAAACTCAGGTCTAAGTGGGATGACCCATTCGTTATTGAGTGGATTTTCCCTAACGGGGCCGTCGAAATCTCTGACCCAAAGATGGGTAATATCTTCAAGGTCAATGGATAGGGTCTTAAACCCTTTGTTGACCATGTGCTCCCTGAACCCGTCTCGGACAAGGTTGCTCTTACCTTGCCTTAACCACCGCGGGCCGATCATCGCCCAGCTGAAGGCACTAAACTCAGTACTTGTAAAGACTGTTCCAAGCTAACTAGAGTCTCACGGAAACCATGTGCTATTCTTCCACTTCTACTCTCCTGCATGCTTTCATTTTTAATAATGAGGACATTGTAATAGATAAGCATGGGGGGTGGATATATCTTACAATCTTTTTGTCAGCTGCAACAGTAATTTCCTGTTATTTGATTGTATTAGAAAGAAATTAGAATTAGGAGACGAGAACTTAGGCATTAGGAGTTGCAAACTTTAGGAATTGATACTTTGAGACCTGAATATTTAGACTCTTCAGGTCTTCGAGCTTAATTAGCCCAGGTGTCCACTTGAATGTGGACTTAGTCTCGAGTCCTCTCCAATTAAAATTCATTTTAATTTGGTAAATAAATTGGGATGATAAGTATGCAACTTATCAACTTGCCCTCTGATTTAGGGGGACTTTAAGCCTAAGCATCTACACACATTTCTTTTGCACTGACTTACTTTTCGGCAATTTCTTTGGAAATTTGGTAGCTAATGAACTATCTAGGGTGGTATGGCTGACAAGTTGTCGGTGGTAACAACTCATCGGTCGGTTGTCCAGAGCCCAGTCACAAGACCATTTTCATTATACTATCTTTAGGTAAATCTTAGATCAAGAAAGCCACCTACTTAAAAAAAAAGAAAAAGGAGAAAAAAATAAATAATAAAACCACACTTCACCACACGAGTATGGTTGGCAAGTTGTCGTGGGTAACAGCTCATTGGCCGATTGTCCAGAACCTAGCTCACAAAAAAAATGCATAATAATTCCAAAAACACTTAGGGAAGAAGCGGAGAAGTAGAATAAATCGGGTAGATATACACTGGGTTTGCTCTTGTGCTGACCCCATAAATAAAAGAAGTAGGGAGAAAGCTACCGTTCGAAAAGATAAACCTCTAGGCAAGGTCACCTAGGGTCATAGAAACCCAAATTCCGTTTTAACGGCCGCCTAGCGAGTCTTTCATTATTTTCACAAGATGCTTAGCACTTAGAGTCCTTTTCGAGTCTTGGGCGAGTCGGGTAGCCGTAAAAAGTTATCTCGGAACTCTTAAACTCCAAAAGTACAAAAAAATTAGAAAAAAAGAAAAATAAAGAAAATGTATTCTCCCTTCTCAAATAAGGCGAGGGCTTGGACGATCTGTATTCTGGCAGACACCTGGGCACTGTCGAGTCTTCGTAACTAGGTATTGGGGTGAAAGTTCCTAAAACAACCAACAAATTATGCCTAAGAGATCGAATCCTAATTCTACTTTTATAAATAGCATTTAGGCTAATTTTGTTAGAGACTAGCAAAAAGTAAGCATGGGGGTATGATAAACACACATGAATTCATGATAAAATGTTTATTTATGATAGTTCCTAGGCTTAGCATTGCATATCATGTTATAAATACTACATAACATCCATTCCATGGCATTTAGGATAGTTGTATGTTTTGTATATTAACTCCATTTTATATGGCCAGGAGGTAATGCGACGTCCTTACGGACTTCGGATGAAAAATCCAACTGTAAGGATGGATCCGAAGCGACGATCGCAGTCCGACAACGTAGAAATCACCTCGATCCGAGCACCGTAGCATCCTTTGCAAGTAATGAAGGGTGGATGATCTAGATGGTGCCACGTGGCACCATTTGGAGGGCCCAAAGCCACCCGCCACATCTCTAAAGGTAGCCCATCAAGCAATCTCAGTCATTGGACGAAAATCCAACAACTGAGACCTCACCCTCACCATGCGGCCGCAACTCCTACTTGCGACACACATGCGGACATGGCGTAACGGTGGGAGCGACGGTTCGTAAGGGAGGGGTGCAAGTTCGAATCCTCGCAGCCCCCCCCATTCTCAATCTAGCCAGTACATGTGCAGCGCTAGCATGCACCAGCAGGCGTGCGCACACCAGCAGGGCTGCCGCGCAATCCATGTGCATGAGGCGAGACATTGTACAGTGCATAGGGCAGGCGTATGCTCGGTTGGCGCCAGCCTTCAGTGACAGCTTGGTAGACATATAGCGACGCTTACAGCCGTCGCTAATTCTTCGCACGCCAGCAAAGCCAACTATGGGTGTGAGCGGGCATGAGTTGCCTATAGCAACACTTTCAGTGATGGCTTGGAGATCACTAATGGTCCCATGCCTATTCTAGCCTCTTTTCATCCACTATAAAAGGACCAACACCCCCTCTCTTTCAAGCCATCTCTACCTACTCTACTCCCACCTACTCCCAAGCTCTAACAAGCCTACCAACACTTTGTTAGAGCTTGCTCTCAAGCTCCCAAGGCACTTATTAGTGTAGCGAACCTCTACCTCACCAAATACTCCTCCAACTTCCCATCCCCATTCATAGGTCGCTTTGGACCCATCCTCCCACCTCCATTCCGGTAGTAGATCATCTCCGCCTTCTCACCTCCATTCCGGAGCTGTGCTAAAGCTTTTCTCTACCCGACGTCCTCTCGCTTCTCACCTTCGTCGTCCTGCTTCCCAACTCCATCCGAGCTTCCGCCAGGCAACGTCATCTCACCGAACAGCCGCTTCGGGAGATTTCTTCTCACCTCCCTCTCTTTTTATGTTTTCTATGTTATTGTAATTGACATTCATGCAATATATCATATTCAATTCTATATATCGCTTGTGATTGTTTGTCATCTTATTTCAAAAACGAGAAAAAAAATCATAAAACACCAAAAGGAAACAAATCGAAGCGCGGTTTTCATACAAAGTAAACGTCGCCTTCCTGTGTTCGACCCGGGACTCCTTTCAAGTTTCATTTATAAATTTTATTTGATCGACGCGGTTTATGAGCTACGACGACGAGTTACTCGTAACCCTGATTTCAAACACGCGAAACATGTGTGATCAGATATAATGGCCAAAAATCATAGTACTTGAAATATGACCAAGTTTTGGCAACAGTTATCATAAAACCATTCCCAAAAAGTTTTGTAATAGTGCGAGAACCATTACCAACTATCGAATTTTGGCGCCAAACAAAAATTTCCCCGCAAACTTTATGGTTACGACAATGGTATTTATAACATTTGCCACTAAGATTTGGCAATGATTTCTTCAAAACTATCGCTAAAAGTATACGATGACGATTAATAACCGTCGCCAAATGTCCATGACTTCAACATGCAAGACGAAAGAGATGACATCATTGTCCACAAATAACTATCACGAAAATTCAATCGCAACTCAACCTTTTGTGATAGTCGTAGATGACAGTTATATGGCTTTTGGCAATAGTTCAAAACTGTCACTAAAAGCCATGTTTCCTATTGTATGGACGTCTGATAGAAAGACTCTAGAAACTAGGTCAACAAGTACATGCCTAGGGGACATCTAATAAATCGATTAGATGGCTTATTTGAAGCTATTAGATGTGTAACAAGATGATTAGGTGTTCATTACTGTAACCAAGTCTTTCTTGGGTTTGGGTTTGAAGTGAGGTCGAATGTTTGAATTAGGTGTCAGTTGATAAACGCTAGTTTATCATCATTCTTATGCCTTAAAACTGACCTACTTCTTAGGGTTTTAACTCCACAAATGATTTTTCGGGCTGCATTTAGGCATTTACTTAGGCTAGGCATGCATTGAATTTTATTGTCTTTTTTTTATGAGTTTATTAGAGTGTAATGGATAAGCAGAGAGTCAAATCCCACATACCTTGGCACTTGGGAAGGCAAAAGATGAAGAAGAAGCTCTTTTCAACTGAATCCTAGCTAGATCCAACTCATCCCAACTGGATCCCAGCTCCTTCTAGCTAGATCAACTCATCCCTAGCTCCATTCAGTTCATCTCAGCTAAATGGTAGCTCTAGCTAGTTCACCTCAGCTCCATTCAGCTCACCTTAGCTGGATGGCAGCTCAAACTAGCTCAAGTTAGTTGATCCCAGCTCCATTCCAACCCCTCCAGCTTAGAACAATTCACTGAAAGCTCAACCTGACTCGAACTAGCTACTGTCATCAACTAGCTAGACCTAATTAGCTGAAGATGACCTCAACCAGCTTAGGCCAGCTCAAGTCCAGCTCTTAAAGACCAAACTCAGCTCAACTCAGTTGAGTTAAGCTACTTGACCTAAGCTAGCTACTCTAGCTAGCTAGGTATTCTCCGGAAAGACTAGACCCAGCTCACCGCAACTCATTTCAGCAGAAGCCAGCTTACCTTAGCTTGGCTTAGCAGCTAGGAAAGAACTAGCAAGCTAAGCCAGCTAAGGTAACTCCCTGCAGTTCTCTTCAGCAGCCACCAACTCCAGTGCAGCTCCTTCTAGCTACTTACAGCTCCTCTACCTCAAAATCGTAGCTCCCCCTACCTTGAACCCTACTCCTTGCTAGCTAAGCTAGCTTAGCTTAGCTAAGTCCACCCCCATGGGACCAAAAACCTAACCTAAAGCCACCTACCTTAGCTCCACCAACTAGCCCTAAACCTAGTCCACCTAAGCTCTCCTATTCCCAGTCCTTTTCGGTGCCAAAACTAAGCACCCTTTGGCCCCTCAACCACCACCATGAGATACCTATTTTTGGTGCCAAAATAGCCATAACCACCTCCCCCTTTTTGGCACCAAAATAACCCCACATCACCACCCTACACATCATCAACCAACCCATCTCAACCCTTGACTTTTGGCGCCAAAAACACCTCCTTCTAGAAGCCAAAAATGGCGCCAAAAATAGGTGTCCTTCCACCCTATATTAGGCCACCAAAAGTCACCTTCAAACCCCCTTGACATTCCCTTGGTTGGCGCCATTAAACCCTTTCCCTTGGATCCTTAACCACCTCCCATCAAGCCATCCTAACACTCCACCTAAGGCCACTCCAACCAGCACCTTCCTACCCTATATTTACCCCATCTAACCACCACCATTTGCACATCTTCTACCTTAGTTTAATTTCTACCTACACCACCTACACCTAAGGCCAAGGAAGAAGAAGAGAAGAAGATCAAGGGAGCAACCTACCTATCCCCTTGGTGCCTTCTTCCCCTTTCTTCTTCTCCCTTGTGCCATGCCAAGGAGAGGGAGCTCTCCATCCAAGGAGGATGACCAGGCATTGAGGAGAAATCTAGGGTGGACGGCCACCCTTAGAGGAGCACCTAGGAGGAGCAAGGGAACATCTTCTTCAAGCCCAAGAGCTACCGAGCTTGGAGCAAAGATTATTCCGAGCTTCAACTAGAGGATTATCTTCTCTTCTATCTTCATTTTATTCTTGTATTAGCTAGTGGTTTACTTTTTCTTACTAAGAAGCATTCCTCTACCTATATTTTACTCTGCTACTAATACAAGTTTTTATTGCCTTTCAAGTTCATGTTTAAATTTAGTGTGTTTTTCTTCTCTTATTAGTGTCGTGCACATCACACCTTCTTCTTCTAATTACCCTAGGCACACTTGCCTAGGGTGAGCTTAGAAGAAAAGGCTCTCTTCTTGTCACTTAGGGTTAGTTGTAGCATAATTTATCTTATATTCAATCTCGATTATTTCCAAAACTATAAAAACAGCAAAACGAAAATCACAAAAATATGTGTTAATTTGAGAAGTGAGAGAGAGAACCCATTCTTTGTGACTAACAAATTAGCCTCCTTGGACGATCCTAGATACTCCACTATCCAGGTATTATAAATGTAAAAGTTTGATTGTGGATTTACGCATTGCAACGACACTAATTGTATCATTTAACAAACCGCGTATTTTTCGCATCACTTTTTGGCGCCGTTGCCGAGGAGGCATGGCTTAGTCACATATTTTATTACGTCTTCACGAATTTTATTTTTTGTTTTGTTTAGGTGCGAACCAGGAGCGGGAGTGAGATTCGGATTTGTTTGGAGCAGGAAACTTCAAGTGAACTTGTCTTCCCACGTACTTCAGGTTAGTACCCTCGGCTATCTCTTGTATCATCATCAAAATCTCTTAAAAAAATCTTTAAATTCTCAAAAAAATCAAAAACAAGAAAAATTAAGGGTGGTGGAACCCTAAAACTCTTTGTGTTGCTTGTTTGCTTCATTTTTCCACCACCTTTACCTTATTAACCCTAAAATTTAAGAAAAATTTGGGTTAGGATATGTTCCTAATAATGACCATGAAGCATTTACTTCAAAAACCAACACACATGGTCACACGAGCCTTAAGGTCAAGAATAGGTCCACACCTAAAAAGGCACCAGCTAACAAATTAGGACCCAAAAGAAAATGAGTACCAAAAAAAATTTTGCAATCATGTTTTGTAGAACATCCAAACGAAGGACTAATAAAGTATTCAGATTGGATCTATCAAAAAAAAGATGGAGATCTTATAGCTGTAAGAAGAAACCTTGGACCTCACAAACATAAACCAATGACAAGCCAAAAGCAAAGGAAAATGGGTCATGGATAGCGGTTGCTTAAAGCACATGATAGGAGAAGGAGACCTGTTTCCTCAACCTTGACCGCAAGGAAGGTGGTTTAGTCACTTTTGGCAACAACCACAAGGGCCATATTATTAGTACTAGCCAAATTGGTAACTCTAAAACCTCTTTTGATAATGTTCATCTTGTAAAAGGTTTAGAACATAACTTAGTGTAAGCCAGATTTGTGATAAAGGTTATAAAGTTAATTTCACCTCAAAAGGCTTTATGATTAAAGATAAGAAAATAAAGGAAATTCTTTTGATTGGAAACAAATCAAAAGATATCTACACTATTGACTTTAACACTTGCAACGACCATAACTGCTTAGTTGCATCGAATGATGAGCCAACACTTTGGCATCATTGACTAGGTCATATTCACATGCAAAACATAAATAAGCTTATGAAACATGACTTACTAAGAGGATTGCCTAAGAATTCTTTAAGAAGAAAAATCTTTGCAATTCTTGTGCATTAGGTAAACTTCATAAAACCTCTTTTAAATCTAAAAACATGGTCGACACCTCAAAACCACTTGAGTTGATTCACTTAGACCTCTTTGGTCCAACTAAGTCTGAAAGTATAAGTGGGTGTAGATATTGTCTTGTCATTATTGATGACTTTTCGCAATTTACTTGGGTATTATTCTTAAGATCTAAAGATTCTACTTTTGAAGAATTTAGAAAATTAGCCAAAAGAATCCAAACATTGACTAGCCTCTCAATTGCTAGGATAAGGAGTGATCACAGAAGAGAATTTGAGAATCCAAACTTCCAGGAATTCTGCTCAACTTATGAAATAAAACAGGAATTTGCCTTTCCTAGAGTAGCTCCTCAAAATGGTGTTGTAGAAAGAAATAATAGAACCCTACAAAAGTGTACCCGTACTATGTTGTGTGAGTCAAATCTACCTTGGTATTTTTAGGCTAAGGCAGTAAACACTGCTTGTTACATCCAAAATAGAGGCTTTATCAGACCAATCTTAAAGAAAACACCCTTTGAACTTTACTATGATAGGACACCTAAGATTTCCTACTTTAAAGTGTTTGGTTGCATATGTTTTATTCCAAATACAAAAAAAAAAATTGGATAAGTTTGATGCAAAAAGTATTAAGGCAATTTTCTTAGGATACTCCTCTAGAAGTAAAGCCTATAGAGTTTATAATAAGAACTTGGTGATTGAAGAAACTTTGCAAGTATCCTTTGATGAGTTAGATCAAAAGGAAAAAGGATCAACAAAGTATGATAATGAATTTCCAGATGATCCCTCAAACATCCCCAAGGAAACCATTACCAATGATCTACCTAAAGATCGAACCTTTACTAAGAATCATCCTAAACATCTTGTGATTAGTGAAGTCACCAAAGGAGTTCAAACCAAGTCCTCCCTAAACAATCTTGCACTTAGTGTATTTGCATCAAAATTAAAACCTAAGATCGTAAAAGAAGCCTTGTTGGTTTATTGTGATGCAAGAAGAATTAAATCAATTTGAGAGAAACAATGTATGGGAGTTAGTCTCTAAATTAGAATCTCAATCGTTAATTGGAACAAAATGATTTTTAGAAATAAGCTTGATGTATCAGGTAAGGTGGTAAGAAATAAAGCTAGATTTGTGGCCCAAAATTATAATCAAGAAGTAATTGATTTGGATGAGACCTATGCACCTACGGTCAGATTAGAATCCATTAAGATGTTCCTAGCCTTTGTTGCCCATGTGGGATTCAAGTTATTCTAGATGGACGTCAAAAGTGCTTTTCTCAATGGATTCATAAAAGAAGTCTACGTAAAACAACTACCTGGCTTTGAAAGTTTAGATAAACCTGATCATGTTTTCAAATTAAGCAAAGCCTTATATGGAGTAAAACAAGCTCCTCAAGCTTGGTAAGAAAGATTAAGAAATTATCTACTAGAAAATGAATTTAAAATTGGACTAGTTGATCCTACCCTCTTCACTAAGAGAAAAGATAATCAACTAATCTTAATTCAAATCTACGTTGATAACATAATCTTTGGTACTATTAATGATCTTATATGCCAAGAGTTTGCAAAGGTTATATAAGATCAATTTGAGATGAGCCTAATAGGGGAATTGAAGTTTTTCCTAGGGCTGCAAATCGATCAGCTTAAAGATGGCATCTTCATTTCGCAAACCAAGTATACAAAGGAGATCTTGAAGAAGTTCAGAATGGACAACACAAAAGGAAAAGACACACCAATGGCTACCGCTACACAACTTAAAAAAGATGAATCAGGTAAAAGAGCAGACCAAAAATTGTATAGAAGCATAATAGGTTCTTTGCCTTACCAAACTATTAGTAGACCAGATATTCTGTTTAGCACTTGCCTCTGCGCTAGGTTTCAAGTGAACCCCAAGGAATCACATCGCAATGCCTTAAAGCGAATACTTAGATACCTTCAAAACGTAGTAGATCTTGGTTTGTTCTATCCCAAGTCAGCCACACTTGACTTACTCTCCTATTGTGATGCTAATTATGCGGGTAGTCAGATACATCACAAGAGTACTAGTGGAACTTGTCGGTTTCTCAGAAATTCACTGGTCTCTTGGATCATCAAGAAACAAAATAGAGTTTCGCTATCCACAATTGAAGCAGAATACGTTGCCATTGTTCTCGAGTGTTCAAAGATTTTGTGGATGGAGCAAATACTTAGAGATTTTGGACTTAGCTTTGAAAACACTAGGATCCTCTGTGACAACACTATTGCTATAACTCTGTCCAAAAATCCTATCCAACACTCTAGAACAAAAGACATAGATATTAGACATCATTTCCTAAGAGACTATACACTAAAAGGAAATAACCCTAGAGTTTATTCAAACAGAAAACAATTAGCAGATATCTTCACAAAACCTTTAGCAAAAGATAGATTTATAACAATAAGAAGCAAACTAGGCTAAAAAACACTTATTGAACTTTCATTGTTTTATGATTTCCTTGTCTTGTTAGCTGTTGGTCAATCAAAATTTTCTTTGACCGATTAATACATTGATCGACCAAAACAAGGTTTTATCGATTAAGGTTTGAATGTTTTGAGTAAGAAAATTCCCTCCAAAACTTTCAATGTTGACCGACCAATTACTTATTTTAATCAATCGATTTTTGGGCAGGAAATCGCCCTCCACTAGAAATTCAAATTTATTGATCAAATTTTCAATCTGATCGGCCAAATTTGATTTTGGTCGACCAAACAATTGTTTTGATCGATCAAATCTGGGTAGAAATCACTTCATCAAGATTTTGTTTTGCGAATCAAATCATCTTGATTTGATTGCTAATCCCCTCCTAGTCTTTGATCCTGTGCCTATTTTACTACCTACCTATTTTGGTCAAACCTATCTCTATAAAAACAACTTTTTAACCATTCATTTTCACATAAAATCTTTACCATTTCATATCCTCAACAAAACAAACTCACCACCACCATCACCACCGGTCCCACCTCCTCAAAAACTCTCACCGTGGTCCCCTCCTCCCTACCCCACACAACCACCAACCAAAGAACACCCCTCTTCCCTTCCATCGACCAAGGAGGCCCTCCCACCCCCCCTCCCCACGTTGCCGCTCTCAACCAAGCTTTGTTGACCAACCTCACGACCCCACCCATCTCTGGCGACCTCCTCCTCGTCGTCGCCTTGTCGACCTCCCCAACGACTAGCCAACCTCCTTCCCTCCCTCCCCTCACGCTGCCTTCTCAGATCGATCCCTGTTAATCCCGATATATCCCTCTCCCCTCTCTCTTTTTCTTTCAAATAAGATCGCATTTTTATCTTATTTTGATGTGGTTTTTTATGTGATGTTCATTTCCATTTGTTTCCAGCCACTCATTCTTTGTGCTCTTCATTTCTTATCTTTTTTATTCATTCGCACATTATTTTTTTTCCTACTGACGATTTTTTATCGATTAATTTTTGTCCCTTGGTTGACCAAAAATATTGTATTCAAAATTGTTCTTTTTTCTTCTTGATCGACCAAACTTTTTCTTCTGATCGACCAAAATTTTATATGATCAACCAAAAACTCAACTTGATCAACCAAAACTTGTCTACACTTAACTTTGCTACTGTCTTCACTTTAATCAATCAATTTTTATTCTTTGATCGGCCAAATTGGACTTTTGATTGATCAACTGACCTATTTTGAAAGACCAAAATAGAATAGAATTGTGATTGTGGCTTGATGAGAACCTCATCATGAGCCATAACTAGCTCATTTTGACCTAATATAGAGGATAAAAGCTCCTACATAACTCAAGGAAAGGCTTAACTCAGAGAATTCTGAGTTTAAGAAGAAAACAAGTCATAAGGGGTAAAAATGCAATTTTACCAGCATAATCTGCAAACAGGGTAACTCAGGGTCCAAACATAGGTCAAACTAACCTAATAAGAAGGAAAGTGGAATGATCTGATCTGATAAGGGCTACAGCAACTCCAAGGAATTAAATGACAATCTGTAATCCTAAAACAAACCTACTTCAATTCACGAGGTTCGAGGCAAAGAAAAAATCTACTAAACCCTCTAAAATTCATAGAAAAATAATCTCTAGGGTTTAGAACCTTCAATTTGGCCTTAGGAACCCATTTTGACCTACATTGAGAACCATGCCCAATTAATGATTTAATTTGGGTTTTTATGTAAATTGGCCAGTCAAACAAGGTCTGACCTAGAAATAAAATTCACCATTAGAATCCTTAGGCCCC
The DNA here is from genome assembly GCA_037157565.1 of Thalassia testudinum. Classification (NCBI taxonomy): domain Eukaryota; kingdom Viridiplantae; phylum Streptophyta; class Magnoliopsida; order Alismatales; family Hydrocharitaceae; genus Thalassia; species Thalassia testudinum. The sequence goes on from JAZHRO010000049.1 coordinate 28,961,325, forward strand.
ATTTAGTCATTCATAAAAACTTGAGCCTAAGAAGAGACCTTCTTGGTCGACTTTTCATTTTGGTCCTCATCCATTACTTTTTGACCCTCAACTTTTGAAACCCTCGCATTTTGGCCCCTAAGTCTTCATCGTTTTTGCATTTGGGTCCTCCCTGCAAAACCCTGAGCAACGCCATGCTCCGGCGAGGCATGGCGCCACGCAAGGTGAGGGCGACCCCCTGCCAAGCCAACGGGGTGTTCCCTGCGACGTCTGCTGTCACAGGGACACCTCCACAATCTCTGCCATCACCCACACCTTCCGTGCGAACGCGCAGAAGGTATGGGTTGCAATCCGGCCATCCTCCGGCGAGGGAGGCACGTCGCCTCCCTCCGCCCTCCTCTCTGATTTCGCCTCTATAAAAGCCGCCACCGTCTGCCGCATTCAGCAGCTCGGTTCTGACGGAGAAACTCCCCCCCTTTTTCCTCTCTTCCCACTCCGGCAGAGGCCCTCCAGCTCCGGCGGTTCTTCCTCCTCCTCCTCGTCGCTCTGCCGCAGTACCAGCAGCAGAGCCGCCTTCGCCCGCTCTTCCCGCGTCGTGTCGTACCCAGCGCGCTCTCTCCTGGCCGTCGCCCCTCTCTCTGGGCACCTTCTTCTCCGGCGACAGTCGATACGACTGTCGCCCTACTCCGGCCCCCTTCGACTCTACAACTAGGTCAGAACTTCTCCCCACTTCCCCCTCTTTCTTTTCCTCACTATTTTACATTTGATTAAACCCTAGACTGACCTGACCGCCCTCACCTTCTCCATCTCCGACCACTCTCCGGCAAGTTGCCCCCATCAATCCACCACTCCACACAACTCGCCACCTACCCCAAAAGCTCTGCCTCACCTCACCCGACACCCCCCGCCCCTCCACTACCACTCCACATCCCCACAACACTCCCCCGAACAAACCCACTTTTCCGGTCGCAGTCCGACCTAGGGCCGCCGCCAGACACCACCCCACGACCTGCCAGACCCTGCACCACCTTCGCCGTGTCACGGCAAAGGTCCCCCGCTTATCTGATTAGGTCGTGAGGCCGTTTTACTATGAACAGATCACCTGCCCTCCACCTCCATTGCTGAGTAGGTGGAGCTCCTTCCGCCTGCAGCTGTAGCCTCACCCTGCCCAGCCTCGACTCTCCAGGCTGCACGCTTCGCCTTCCCGCATTCGCCCAGGCCTGCAGCTGGGGCGAGAGCCTCGCGCACAACGGCAATTGCCTGCAGCTCCCTCAGCTGCAGGCGCCCAATTGGGGTGGGACATTTAGTCCCACCTCGGAAGATTCTGCAGCCGCGCACCCATATAAAGGTAAAAAGTGCTATAGGCTTTTCGCCTCAGCACACAGGGTGAGGTCCCTCTCACCCGCTCACCCGGCCTCGTCCACGACCACCCCTCGCGGACCTGGCCCGACCCGTTTACCCAACCTGCACTCCTCGCCCACCACTGCACGCCGGTGGGCCTGGACCCGGGCGCGACCCGTACCCGAATACCCGGCAGCTCTGGGAGAGCTATCTTACGAGCGAAATCTGAGAGAGAGAGACGCGGGGGAGGGTAGAGTAGGTTTTTGCCCTGACCAATCTGTGAGTGTGCAGGCGCAGAGGAAGAAGGAGAAAAGAAAGAAGAAAGGAGCAGCCAGAGCTGTGGCTGCTTGAAGAAAAGCGAGGCAGAGAAGAAGAAGGCCGATGAAGAAAGACTGAAGCAAGAAGAAGGAGGAGCACCAAGCAGCACTGTAGCAGCGGCGACTTAAGTCGTCTGATTGGAAAATCAGACGACGCTCTGCAAAGGAAGAAAAGAGAAGCGCAAGGAAGACAGAGCTGAAAGAAGAGAAGAAAAGAGAAGATAAAGAGAAGAAGATGAGAAGCTCTGAAGAAGAAAAGAAATAGAAGCAGAAGAAGAGGAACTGAAGGCAGAAGATCAAGGAAGAAGATCCGAGAAAAGAAGAAGATGAGCTAAGAGAGAGAAGAGAAGCCACAAGACCCAGATTTATTTCTCCCTCCCTCTCTCTTATTTTTGTAATAGAAACATTGTACTTCTAGAATACAACTTGCTCCCTGAGTTCGACCTCGGGAACTCTTTTATTTCCGAGTAACAAATTGTATTAAACTGGTAACCACTTCTCTATGCTATACTACGACGAAATAATAAAACTATAGACGAGAGGTTCTACACCATGGCTCCTAAACGCTCACGTCACACCTCTTCTACCCCTCGTGATGATACTTTTGACCAATATTTCAAAAATGATGACAGGAGGTATAATTTTTCTCCCTATTCTAAGCTATCTCCACATGTGGGTCGCTCTATTGACCTTGACTACTTTGAGCGCATCGTTTCAAGTCTTCGAGATCAACTTGTTTTCCTCAAAATTAGTTGTCTTTTTGAAAGGAGTTTTTATGCGGGCGCTAAGGGTAATAGAATCAAGGGTGCTGACCTCATGATGTGTCACCTTTTCTATTCCAACCTTCACAACATTAGCAAGGGTTTTGATATTCAGCTCACATCGAATGCCGATGTACTCTTCCAGGTTCTTGGCTATCCTTCCTCTGGTCCCACTTATCATGAGCTCCACCATGACACCTCCACAGAGACTATTAGGGAGACCTTGATGACTCTCGAATTCTATGACTTGGGCAAGCCAACCAAGTCCCCCTACTTTTGTCCTCTCCCGCGATTCCTTAATCACATCTTTCTTTGGAACTTTATGCCCAAATCTACTTCATTTGAGAATTGTCCTGGTCCCATGCTCATGTCTCTCTTCACCTTCATGATGAACAAGGTGTTTAATTGAAACCACTTCATCTTCACCTTCATGCAGAGGAAGCCCACGAGTGTATTCCCATTTGGCACCATCCTTTCTCATATCTTTCACCACTTCAATGTGCCTATGGATATCAACCATAAGCAGTTCATCACTCGTGTTAGTATCTTTGAGGAGCTTACCTACTCCAAGATGGAGCAAGAGCATCTAGGACGATAGGATCCTCCTCAAGCAGCTGCTTCCTTCTCTTCCTAGCCTCCACCCTCTCAGGTTGGACCTCCTACTAGTCCACTTGCCTATACACTCTACTAGCACTTTGAGGCCTACTGCCCTCCTCCAGTTAGATCCACTCCGTCCTTCTTCGACCATGAGTGGCCCTATCTTGACAGCAGTTCACCAATGATGAGAACCTCATCATGAGCCATAACTAGCTCATTTTGACCTAATACAAAGGATAAAAGCTCCTACATAACTCAAGGAAAGGCTTAACTCAGAGAGATTCTGAGTTCGCAAAGAAAACAGAAACTAAGGGGTAAAAATGCAATTTCACCAATCCAATCTAAAACCAGGGTAACTCAGGATCCAAACATAGGTCAAAGCAACCTAATAAGAATAAAAGTGGGATGAGATGATTCAATAAGGGCTACAGCAATTCCAAGGAACTAAATAATAATCTATAACCTTAAAACAAACCCACTTCAATTCGCGAGGTTCGAGGCAAATTAAAAATAGAATAAACCCTCTAAAATTTATAGAAAAATAATCTCTAGGGTTTAAAACCTTCAATTTGGCCTTAGGAACCCATTTTGACCTACATTGAGAACCATGCCCAAATTAACAACTTAATTTAGGTTTTTGCGTAATTGACCGGTCAAGCAAGGTTTAATCTGGAAATAAAATTCACCATCATAATCCTTAGGTCCCAATTAGTCATGTATAAAAACTTGAGCTTAAGAGGAAACCTTCTTGACCAACTTTACACTTTGGTCCTCATTTATTTACTTTTTGGCCCTCAACTTTTGAACCCTCACATTTCTGCCCCTAACTCTCCTTCGTTCTTTGCATCCAGGTCCCTCCTGCCAAAACCTGACCAGCACCATGCTCCGGCGACCTTGCGCGGAGCATGGCGCCGCGCAGGGTAAGGGGGAGGGTCTGGCGAGACAACCGGGGGTGCCCTGCGTCGTCAGCCGTCGCAGGAACACCCCCTCTGGTCGCTGCAACCCACCATACCGGCCGTGCGAACGCACGGACGGTATGGGTCTCCATCTCCGGCGTCCTCCGGCGAGGGAGACACGTCGTCTCCCTCCGCCCTCCTCTCTGATTCTGCCCCTATAAATACCCCCGTCGCTCCGCCGTTCTCAGCAGCTCGGTCCTGATGGAGAAAGACCCCCACTTCCTCTCTTCCCACTCCGACAGGAAGCCCTCCAGCTCCGGCGGCCTCCCCTCTTCCTCCTCGTCGCTCTGCCGCACTACCAGCTGCAAGGTTGCTCTCCCTCGCTCTTCCCGCGCCACGCCGTACCCAGCTGGCGCCTCTCCGGCCCTCTCCTCGCCGCCGCCCCTTCCCCTGGGCAGCTTCTTCTCCGGCGACAGTCGATACGACTGTCGCCTGCTCCGGCCCCTCCTCGTCCTGCTAAGTAGGTAGAACTCCTCTTCCTCCCCTCTTCCTTTTCCTCACTTTACATCTTTACTGTTGCCCCGATCCGACCAATCGCCCTCACCTTCTCCACCTCCGGCCCCTGCTCCGGCGACCCGCTCCCATCACTCCAGCAACCCACACGGCTCGCCGACCACCGCAGAACCTCCGCTTCCTCACCCTGATCAACCTCCGCCCTTCCACTTCCCCCAAATCACCCTCTGCAACTCCACCGAACAAACCCATCTCCCAACCTGCAGTTTGACCTAGGGCGGCCCTTAGGCTCCGCCCCGCCGCCTGCACACCCCCCGACCACCTTCGCCGTACCACGGCGAAGGTCCTCCGCGTTTCTGATTGGGCCAAGAGGCCGTTTCTCTGTGGGCAGGTACCTGCGCTCGCCGCCGCCATTGTTGAAGCGAAGCAGCTTCTTCACCTGCTACCTCAGGTGCGCCACGCCCAGGTCACGCTCCCAGGCAGTGCGAGGTGTCTTCGCAAAGTACCAGGTTGCAGTCGAGTCGAAGCTCTCGCGCGAAGCCCCCGCGCTTCGCCTCGACTGCCGCTGCTTCCTCCGCGCAGGCATCCAAATTGGGGTGGGACATTTAGTCCCACCTCGAAAAGCCACTGAGGCGAACGGGCGCTTAAAGGCAAAAAGTGCCTTAAGCTGTTCGCCTCAGTTCACGGGGTGAGGTCCCCTTCACCTGCCCGACTACCCGGCCTCGTCCGCACGCACGCCTCGCGGACCTGGCCCGACCCGACTTAGCCTGACCTTCACTCCTCGCCCACCACACACGCCGGTGGCCCTGGACCCGGGCGCGACCCGCTTACCCGATTACCCGGTTGCTCTGAGAGAGCTTTCCTAAGAGCGTCTTCTGTGAGAGAGAAATGCGGGTGGGGGGGGGGGGGGGGGGTAGAGTAGGTTTTGCCATCTCTGACGAGAGCTTTGAAGTGTGCAGGCACAGGCGAAGAAGAAGAAGACGAGCGAGGCAGAGAAGAAGGACGACGAAAGCTGAAGGAAGAAGGAGCACTGTAGCAGCGGCGGTTTAAGTTGTCTGATTGGAAAATCAGACGATGCTCTGAAGGCAGAAAAGAGGAAGAAGAACAGGACCGCAAGGGAAAAGAAAAAGAAAGAGACAAGCAGAAACAAGAGCTGAAAGAAGAAGAAGAACATCACCCACTGCTGCAGATAAAGAAGACAGAAAGAAAAAGAAGGAAGAAGGAGAGACGACGTCCTGACAGCAAAAGCAGAAGAAGAGAGCACGAGAAGAAGATCTGAAGAACAGAAGGCAGAAGAAGAAGACCACAAGGAGATAAAGAAACCAAAAGCCAAAGAGGAAGAAGAGAAGAGAAGAGAAGAAGAAGCCAAATTTTCATCTCTCTCTCTCTCTCTCTCTTTATTTTTGTAATAAGAATTTGTACCCCTAGAATACGACTTGCTCCCTGAGTTCGACCTCGGGAACTCTTTATTTTCCGAGTAAAAAAATTATATATTAGCAAATGATGGCAATAACTGGCTATACTACAACGCTATAACAAAACCTAGTTATCGCCGCGTCAACCAAGCATGACACTATGGGTGTTCAGAACATCATCTATGGCATCTCCCTGATGATGCATCGCCAAAGGGAGACTAGCTCGATGATGATGGAGCACGACACTCAAGTATCCGACTACTTGAGCAAGCAGGGGCAGTTCCTTGACCAACTGGGAGAGCAGATACATTCACTTCAGTTCCGTGACCACAGGCCTCCCAAGGCTAGATGAGGCCCTCCTCCAGTAGCACAACACGTCCTCCTGACAAGACTAGCTCGGCACCTCCTCGATAGCAGTAGATTGGCACTTTAGTCACACCACCTTGTAGTACTCTGTAGACTTAGTTGTCACCAGTTTCGGGATGACGACTTTGCTTTCCTGGTTCCTTTTCTGTTGGACCCAGCACTGGCAGCTATAGATTGGATGATTTTGACATGGATGCCGAGTTCCCATCTGACATTGAGGCATTTCTTAGTTTATTTTAGCTTTTCTTTTCTTTGCAGCATTATGGGATGTAGTACTGGACTAGTTGTAGTACTTTATTTGTAGCTTTTCATTTGTAGCATTCTGTTATCATAGTACTTTAGTTTCACTATGCTAGAACTTATTTCTACTTTTATAGTATTCACGATGCACTACTCAGTTATAATTCTTCCTATCTATATGAAATCCAGTTGTTTGTATTGTTGTTTATATGAGTAGCATGTCATAATTTGCATACAACATTTACTAAGGGGGAGCAATTTATTTGATTTATACTTTGTTATACGCTTTTTATTAATAATAAAGGGGGAGAAAATTTTCTACATGCACTTAATATGAGCAACATTTTATGCATCTTTTCTATAATCATGCGTATATAATTATAATTTTGCTATCATTAAAAAGGGGGAGAATGTTAATACTCTTGTTTTGATGTAACAAAATTATGTTTTATTATGGACTACTCATTTCAGGACATTTAGAGTCAGACTCAAGAAATGATAGTGCCATAAAAGAGTAATCAAACTCTATTGAAGTACTTGAAGACTCCTTTTAAGTTTATTAAGTCTAGAATATTGTAAGGAACCTCATAGATAATAATCGATGCATTTTGAAACTCTGTTAGTTTTCAAATCCAACTAAAATCCTAAATTTTTAGTATTATTGATCGACCAACCTTTTAATATTGATCGACTAACTCAATTTGATAAATTGATCAAAGGCCTCTAAAGGTCAAATTTTATTTCTATGCCAAAAGTCGATCAATCACCTAAATTAATCAATCAATATGGAATTGATCAAAACTTGAATTTAATTGACCAAAAGTCATTTTGATCAACTAACTTTTAATTTTGGTTGACCAAAGCCATATTTCTAAACTTTTTAAATTAGGTTGAAAAACACTTATAAATAGTACCCTCAACCCCCATTTCAAAACACACCTCAAGAGATTTCAAAAAGCAATTCTCTCTTATTCTCTATAGTGTTTTTACGCCTTTGCACCTACAACTGTTGCGACCTAAAGCACACATATTTGAGATCTAAAAAGCTCAGTTTGTATTTAATTCTGAGGTTCCATAGGAATTACTGTTATATATTTTTTTCCTGTTACTTTAATTTGGGACCCAAGTTGTTTTGGGAGTTTCGTTTGTATTTTTTCTCTTGATTAGGTGTATAAGAGAAGTGTTGTAAAGAAGTTGTGACACCCTCGTTTAAGTGGTGTATTACTGGAATTGACTAGCTTCGTCTAGTTGGAGAATCCTAAGCTGAGAGGCTTAGGTAATAGTTTTTACCTGGAAGAGTTTCCACTCTAAAATCCAAGTGTCATCTATCTTTGTGATTGATTTATATTTATATGTGGTGAATGCAATTTTAATTCGGCATTAGATTTTTATAATACATTATTCAAACCCCTCTAGTGTATACTTAGTTCCTATAGGCTTTGCACGCACTCACACTCTAATCTCAACAAGAGAAAAGAACACAAGTAATTGTCTTGCACGACGAGATCGTGGTTTAAAGAAACATTCGTTGCAGTACAATTGGAAATCGTCGTATAAACAATTATCGATTTTTATTTACTCGAAATTCAAAATATTCCGAAGTCGAACTCAGGGAGCAAATTGGTATTTTAGAAGAAAAAATCACAATCTCAAATTTTACTCGAAATATGATGTTCAATAATAATGCAATGTATATGGAATGCTAGAGAGGAAAATGTAAAAAGAGATAGCTTCTTTTTCTCTTTTCTTCCTTCTCTCTCTGTGACTTCTTCCTCCTTCTTCTTTCTTCTGCTTGGTCGCACCTTCTCTTTCTTTCTTTGATTTTCCTTTTTTATATGTCTGATTCTGTGAATCAGACGTCTTAAATGATGGATGCTACAATGCTTATTCCTCTGCAGTCTTCTTCTTCTTCACTTGGCTTCCCTCTGTCTTCAATTGCTCTTCTTCTGTGGCTTCCTCCTTGGCTTCTTCTTCTTCTTCTCTTTTTCTTAGTCTTTCTCTGTCTTCTTTTCTTCTCTGTTGTGCCTCCTCTGCAGCTACAGTGCCTTCTCCCTTAAGTTTGGCTACGTCTTCAGCTTCTCCTTCCTTGGCCTCTATGGTCTTCTTCTTCTTCTGCAGTCTTCTTCTTCCTTCTCTTCTCTCTTTCTCTGAGGCTTCCTCCTTGGCTTCTTCTTCTTCTTTCTTCAGCCGCACCTTCTCCTTCCTTCTTCTTCAGCTGCTCCTCTTCTTATTCCCTACGCACACACACAGGAGCAAAACCTAGCCCTTACCCTCCCCGCGTCTCTCTCTCTCTCTATTTCGCTCTTAGGACTACTCTTCCAGAGCCTTCTAGGGTTATTGGGTCAGATATGCGTGCCCGGGACTAGGCCCACCGGCGTGTGTGGTGGGCAATGAGTGCACGGGTAGTCAGATAGGATACCAGGTCTGCGTTGGTGTGCGTCACGGACGAGGCATGGTGGGTGAGGGGACCTCACCCCGTGGTCAGGAGGTAACGAGCCTAATGTACTTTTTCAATTTATTCAGCTGCGCCCGCTCCTGATCTTCCGAGGTGGGACTAAATGTCCCACCTTCCTCACAGGCGCCCACAGTAGATGTTCGCGTCCAATTGCAGAGCTGCATGGGGCTTTGACTCCAATAGCTAGGTTGAGAGTGTGTGCGAACAAAACCCGCACAACCTGGGACCTGAAGCCTGGGGCCTGGAGTCCTGGAGCAAGCTTGCGAACAAGCTTCGTCCTCTGTCAATGGCGGTGAGGACCTGTACCCTATTCACAAGCAAATGACCTTGCGGCCTCGTCAAAATACACAGAAAGCTTCGCCGTGACACGACGAAGGTGGCCCGGTGATTGGCGTTGCTGGGGGTGGCCTGAGCGTGCGTGCCTATGTCACCCTGTGCGTGCGAATATGGGTGTGTTCGGGGAGCGTTCTAGGTGTGTGGCGGAGAGATTGGAGTAGGGGGAAATGGTCAGTGAGGTGTTGCGGAGGTCGTAGGGTGGTTGGCAAGGTGGATGGAGGTGTGGAGTGGCGGGAACACCTCGTCGGTGGTCTGGTCGGAGGTGGAGAAGGTGATGGTGGTCTGTGGTGGTCAGTGAGTGATTTGTGAAATTGATAAGGGGAAAATGAAGAGGGGAGAAAGAGAACTTATCTGCGAGTGGATAGACGAAGGGGGAGTGGAGGAGGCGGACGGCTCGTATATACCGTCACCGGAGACGAAGACCCAGAGAGAGCGAAACGGCGACGACGAGGAGACGTGCACTGGTGCGGCGCAACGCGGAGGAACGAGGCGGAGATGACTCTGTCACTGGTACGGTGGCAGAGCAACAAGAAGAGGGAGGAAGAGTCGCCGGAGCTTGTGGGCTACTTGGTCGGAGATGGAAAAGAGGAATTCTAGGGAATTCTTCGGCCAAATCAAGCTTGCCCGAAGCGAAGGGATCTGGATCTTCTTATATAGGAACGGGCGGAGGGAAGAGTCGCACGGAGGCTGCCAAAAGTATTCACCGGAGGCATGGCTGGAGTGAAACCCATACCCCTCGAGCATTCGCACGAGAGGTATGGGGCGATTCAGGGCATGGGGAGCTGCTCATGCGATAGGGGGTTTCGTAGAGAACTCCCCTTTCAAATCTGGGAGCGGTTCCCTGGGGAAACGAGGAGAAAATCGCCTCGAAACCTCGCCAGAGGTATGGGTCCCTACTGCAATGGCAGAGGGACCTGAATGAAGAAAGTGACGAAAAGTTGATGGGATTTTTGCAAGGGTTTTCAAAAGTTAAGGGTCAGAATGTAATTGGGTGGACCATTTTACAAAGTAGGCGAAGATGACCTTCCCTTAGGTCCAAATTTTGGTACAAACTTAAATTGAACCTAAGGAATACAATGGTGAAGTTGGATTTTAGGTTTGACCACGTTTGACTGAACATTTTGCACAAAAATCCAAATTAGGTCAAATATTTAGCATGGATCCCAATCTAGGTCAAAATAGGTTCCAAAGGCCAAATTGAAGGTTCTAAACCTTAGGGGATATTTTTTTATGAATTTTAGAGGGTTTAGTTGATTTTTATCCTACCTGGAACCTTGTGAATTTAAGTAGGTTTATTTTAGGATTACAGAATGTCATTTAATTATTAAATTTCACAATAACCCTTTTCTGACTGAACCATCCCACTTTTTCTCTTATTAAGTCCAATTGACTTATGTCTAGACCCTTAGAAATCCCGTTGATACACTGCAATGGTAAAATTACAGTTTTACCCTATGTTTCATGTTCTCTTCCCAAATTAGTGATCCCTTGAATTGAGCCTTTCTCTTAGTTATGTAGGAGCTTTTGTTCACTTTATTAGGTCAAAATATACTAGTTAGGACTCATGATGAGGTTCTCACCAACATGTTAAATGATGTGCACAAGAAGAAAATTGCGATAATGAACCCAAAGTATGCGAGGAGAAAGTGATTACCTAATGCCACTAGGGTGTCATGGAGACTTTGAATAAGGGTGGATGTTAAGAGGCATTATCTATGCGTCCTCATACTATGCCTAAGGATTTAGAGTGAAATCCATCTGATCCAACTATACGAATGTCTTTGACATGGTAGAGAACCCCAAGATAGAGTCCTGGATCATCAAAATCTACCTTTGGATGGCCTAGATCAAAGCAAATAATTACTATTGTCAAATTTTATTGACTAAACATCTCTTCATAATGATGCAAATGCAAAAATGAAAACTTAAATTTCCCTCTTGAAAATTTTCCAAATTACCCCCTCCCCTTTCCTTCATCCTTCGTCCGTTCTTCTCCAACATGCACATGAACGCACACAGGACGTCCAACCGACGTTCGCCGCCAGTCGTCAGCCATGCTTCAACCATTACCTGACTTGCTAGTGCCCTACCGGACTCCGCTATCCTTTGGTTAGCTATCAACGACCTCACCTCTCCTCCATTCCTTCGTCCTTCCATGGGTGCATGTGAACCCATCACTGGTTGCCACTCACACGGCTACGTTGATGCCCAGCTGGCCATGTGCTGGTCATCCACCGTTGTCGAACTTGCGTCAGCCTTTGCCATGCCTTTGGTAAGGCACTAGTCACACCATCCTTCTCCTACTCTCCTTTGATTCTTCTTCTCCTCCTACGTGCACACCCATGTACACAGGGAAGATCACTATAGGCCTTCATCCCATCGGCCGCCAACCGGCTTCTTAATGTCTCGCAGTTGTCGTCGACCCCGTTAGCTGTTGCACATCGCCTGTTTGTAATTCCCTACTTGGAGGGGGTGAGATATGCTTGACGTATAAAATGCGGAATTAAAAAAGATAGCAATCTCACAAAATTAGCAATCGCACAATAATTATTTTTAGGTGGAAACCCAAATCGGGTGAAAACCACCACCTAACCCTCTCGAGTTAGGATTTCCTGATCAATCTAGTCGATCAAATCCACTATACGAACTACTTAAACGAGGGTAGTTCAACCTCAAGTACAATCACGCTACAAGTACGAGGGTAGCGTTCTTCAACCCCTCCTCTTCACAAAGAGGATTTTGTCCCTCGATGGAGACGAAAATTCGTAAAGCGAATACTCAAACCAAAGAACAATAAAAGTACAACAATCTTATAGAGCTACAAATATTAAAACCTAGCTTCTATAGGAGTTAGGAAACTTTCCTTTGGTGGAAGTGTGTCGATGTGACGACGTGGGTGCGTGAACCACGCGGCGACACTTCGTTGCTCTTGTAATCGCAGAGGGAGAGCGGGTGCGCAATTGAATTCAGGCTCTCTAGATGTGGAACAAATACTTGGAGAGCTAGAGCTTCTTCTAGATGATCTTTTACTTCTTTTTGACACAAGAGATGTAAAAGTGTGTTGCTTGGTGTGTCTTAGTGTCTCTTAGTATCTTTTCAAGCCAAGGGGTCCTCCTCTATTTATAGAGGACCTAGGAAGGCTTTGGAAGGCCTTGGAAGGCTTCCATAGCTGTTGGGGTTGAACTCAAGGCAAAACAGGCCGTAATCAGAATCAATCATGATTCTGACAGGATCATCAGACGTCTAGTCTGTGCATCAGACGTCTGGAAAACCTGTTTAAGACGTCTGGGAACTAAGTCAGAAGTCTGATTCTAAGTGAGTTTCCTTCCTGACTTGAACCAGATCTAAACAGGGTTCTAGTGTATGGCCATCAGGCGACATATAGGACGTCTGGCATTAGGTCTGGACGTCTGGAAACCTATTTGTTCTACGAAAATGGATTCCCAAGGAAGGTAACAGCTAAAAAATCTCTCAAAGGAGATTTTGGGTCAGTTGAGGCAAAACGGTCACATATCAGATGTCTGGGGTCCTCTACGGATGTCTGATATAAGGATAACGGTCATTTCCCTCAATGTTTACATTGGCAGCCAACGTTCCACTAATTGGACGTCTGGAAAAGGCATCAGACATCTCCTAAGACGTTTGGACTAAGGTCTGGACGACGGATTCTAACAGGCAGAACCTATTAAGTCCAGCCTAGATGTTTTGGACGTCTGATCAAACAGCCAGATGCCTTAAAAGTCACTATCAGATGTCTAATTTCTAGATTGGATGTCTGATAAGGCTGTCTGAACCCTATTTTAGTTTTCTAAGTTCTCTACAGAAAACCCAAGTATCCTAGGGTTTGTGCAAGTGTTCCTAGGACTACTTTTAGGGTACTTTGAGGCTCTTTAACAAGAATCTAAGAAATAAAATAAAGAGCAACAAAAGAAACAAAATATAAAGTACAATAGAAAGGAAATTTATCTTATTCTTCATCTCCTTCCTTCTTCAAGCTTTTGCTCCTCGTGAAGCTCCTTTGCCTCTGTCAAGCTCTTCCAATCCGTCATGGATGCGAGCTCGAACTTCATCTAAACACCTGTCTCCATTTGCAATTTGACCTGAAAATTAGGACTCAAAAGCAAATGTTAAAAGACACGTATTTTGTTGTCATCAAAATAAATATAGTGGTGCTCTAGCACCAACACTATTGACCTCTCAATGGCCCTCTGCTACCGTCTTTGCCATCCTCTCCTTCCCCTCCCTTCTCTCTCCTTCATGCACCTACTCTTACACACTCAAGAGAAGGAAGACTTACCATCATTTATTCTCCGTTGTTTGTCAATGAAGCGTCAACCTCTCCACCTTGAGTGCAATCCCATAGCATTGCTCGCTACCCCACTCATTGTCTCGCATGCCCCATTGTCATTGGATGCCACTCCTTCCTTCTCTCTCTCCCTCTCTCTCTCTTTCTCTCGCATGTCCACAAGAAGGAAGACATAAGAGGGGATGGGTAGTAGCAGCTTTATGTGGGAAAGAAGGTTACGAGGGTTTTTAAGTGGGTAGGGAGAGAAAGGAGTGGGAGAGAGGTGAAGATATGGAAGGTTTTATTTTGGTAACTACGATTGAGTACATATCATCAAAATCGTTATGAGGCAAGGAATCAGATAAAATTTGCAAATTTTAAATCCAAGGTCATTTGAGTGCTGTGGTTCTCTAAGCGGATCGCACGTTGTTTGCACACGATTCATATATTTTGAGTCTTAAAACAATGAGGTCAACACTGAATGACGAACCTAAATTTTGGGGTAGTACATAATGCCCCCATCATTCTTTTTGAGCAAAAAAGAAACAAAATAACAATTATCCATTTGTAATATCGAACCGATGGTATAGAGTTTGTGCTTAGCACATAAAATATATAATATTTGTTCATAAAAATAATGGACAAAATTATGCAAATTGGTCTTTTTTTTCAATAAAGGTATGAAAAATTTTCGAAATGTGCCTGAGAGCTTGATTCAGCATCATATATGCCTCGAAAGCCCACTTTGACCAATCTGCACATTATAGTTATCCATGGGTTTGCACGACTCACTTGTTCCTAGTGTCTCATTACTTTGCTATTTTCGGGTGAACAGTCACAGAACAGTGTGAATTTTGCGAAGAAAAATTTCTAATGCATATAAATGTCATATGTTGGTTGAAACTTATTGACTTGTTGCATAATCTGGGAGTTTCCTTTTGAAGAGTTTTTCTTAGAAGATGTGCTTTTGCATAGTCTGCAATTATGTGCTATTTTATACGTATTGGAAGTGAATTGTGGGTCTATTTGATCTTTTAGGAATGTTTCTAAGCATGGTCACATCAATTTTGGTACACTTACCTAGATTTTACCTTGCATTCATTCCACCCCCTCCTAACATCTGTAGATCTCCGAATGGTCCTATAGTTTTAATGCCTAGAATTGAGCTCAAGAATGGGAAGCATCTAGCTTACAAAGAATAGGATGATGCGAAAGAGAGAGCAAATTATAAGATTGTCTAGATCCATGGTTTTGACTACTGCAGACATGATATAACACCCTTTCAAGTTGAATTGCTAGTAGAGTTCCTTACACTTGTATTTTTAAACTTTCTATATCTTTTTGGTTTTTGATGTTTCCCCTTAAAGGATTCTCTATGTAATCATTTTAGTTAGAGATTAATGTAGAAAACCTTATGTGGAGGTTTTACGTTGAATTGGAATTGTCATCAAAATATTATTCTTGATTTCATTATTGTATGTGTGAAGATTATTTGATGTCTTTTTTAATGCTTCTTTATTCACAAATAGGTTATTTGCTTCCATCTTGATATGCCTTACAAGTATACCATTAATCCAATTGTTTCCATCTTGATATTTCACAAATATGGCTCATTCAATGGAAGAAGTTGGAGTTACAAATTACCATTATCTCTTTAATCTTTTAGCCAATAATTGATTTCTATTTACACAAAAATAGATAAACGACCAAATAAAGATAAAGGGAGGGGGGGAGTCATACAAAACTCACATTTTCTAACCAAAGATTAGGAGAGTCATTGATACAAAATTCTCCTTTAAAAAAGATAAACTTTTATTAAGTTACTTCCTAAAAATAAGTTTACCAATATTGCAACGTTAAGATATCGGAGAGAAAATATTATACTAAAATCTAGTCAAACGCAAGTTAACAACTAAACGCAAACTCTCTGACACATTTAACGAGTTATTTTGTCCATGACTTTTTACTCTCGTTCCCCCCGAATTTTCCCCTCCCACCGTTCCCTTCGAAATTCTCCCATCGCTCCTACTACCCCTGATCTCTGCGGAAAAAGGTAAAAAAACCTACTTCTCCCGCCACTTTGGATGGCGGAGTCTTGTGAAGGATCTCCACCTCATTACTCCACACCAAAGATGGCGTCTTTGGCGAAGGTGAGGATCGAGTTGACGTCGGAGCTCGCCGTCGACCTCCTCGATCACGTCCCCTTGGTCGAGCGGCAGAGAATGGCTCGCCACGGGAGGTCGTTTCTCCCTCTCCCTTTCCCTCTAGGGTTTCGCCCGCAACACCGCAATGTCGCGCTCACCGTGGGCTCTTTTTGCTGTTCTTGCAGGTGGGATGCCGATGGGTTGCTTAGGAACGTCTCGCCCCGGGCCCTATTGGTAATGGAGTCGCGCCAAATGATCCCCCTTTTTGTGTTTTTTTTTTTTGTGTAGAATTTTTTGCGGTGGGTGTTGTTGTCTACGCTTGCTCCTGGGTGTATTGTTGGTGACTCTTCATGAAGTAGTGATCTTTCCATGTATAGCAGCTTGGGGGTATAATAGAAGATGCTCACTTTGTGTTCTTTTTGGTTGGTTTTCGTTGTTGGGGTTCTGGTTTATGCTTGCTTTGGCTTCTGCTGATGGTGCTGAGTGTTGTAGAAAAAGTGACCCTGAGAGCTTCCCACGGGCTTCGTATGTTTAAGGCATTTTTGGAAACGCTGGTTGTGTTTTTGCGGCTTGTATTCTTGGTTTTGTATGGATTAAGGCCAGTTGTTTGTGAAGGGCTAATCTTGTTTGGGTTTTGAATGTCTTTGCATGGTTAGTGAAGCTTGGGATTGCGAAGGAGAAGGATGGCCGATTTGTGTTCTTTAGATTGGTTTTAACATTTGGGGAAATGTTTTAAGTGTCGATATTGACACCGTGCCTATAAATTTCTAAGTGCGTGTATTGGAGGCACGTCGAGGGCACACCGTAGAAACATTTTTGTATCGATATCAAGTTATCGAGGTTATCGATATCTCAAAAATTTTCCCTGTCAAGGGCACATCGATGCATGTTGACAACTTCACTTAAATGATTAAAATAGTAAGTAAATCACAAATAACTAATTTAGAACCTTAAAGGATTATGCAAGAAGGGCATACATGTGAAAATGGACCTTAGAAGCTACTCATTTTGATCTTATACTTCTTGTTTCAACTCGTTAACCAAAAAAATTCTTATACTAATATGCATATCATAGGATTTTTTTAAGAAGGGAAAAAGGATAACTGCAGACTGCTCATTCATAGGTTTATTGAAATGAGAAAAATGGAATACAATAGCTAGAGCATTTCTCCTTGTCTACTTGAGAATGTACTAGAAGTAACATTGACATTATCAACATATGGCAGGTTCTTTAAAAAATGAAGCAATTTGTCAATCCTTGGACCACAGAAGTAGTACAGGCACAAACATATCATATTTTGCATGTTGTTGCAATTTCCAGTGACGTCTCATTTTACCAACAGTCCTGAAAAGGTTCAAGTTCATGATTTGCCCTATCCAAAACAATTACTTCTAACACTCCAACTTCTATACTTGAAAAAGATACTAACCTATATTGTCAACATCAACACCTAATCTCCCTGTACGAGGCTAATATGAATGTTGGCCCTTTATAGAACCTTCTCTAGAACAATCAAATGGGCAAATTGACATTTACAGCAAAGCCTCCGCTAGGTGCTAGTGCTAGGAGGCCATTGGTAGTGAGGCCACTGCTAGCAGCTGTAGGAGAAGCAACAGCAACACGCTGGAGTAGCAGCAGTAACACGGTTGATAGGGTTGGTACAGGCATTGATATAGTCGATATATCGTTGGCACACTTGCATATCGACAACTCTTGCATGTCGGTATGTCCCTTTGCCCAAAATCCCTTGTATCGACATGTCGTCGGCATGTTGTTGCCATCTTGAACATTGATTTGGGGTTCTTGTTTTAGCTTTACCTTGGCTTGGTCGATGGTGCTAAGTTTTCGAGAAAGTGTTGATGTAATGGACAAGTTTGTGTGATGGATAAGTTTTGTTTATTTTTCTTGGAGGTGTGTGTCGATTATTTTTCTCCATCCGATTTTATTACTTTTTCATTCTTTCTTCATTTTGTTCTTGTACATGCATGGAGAACAATTGCTCATGTAAAGCATTAAACCATGATAACAATTCTGTGGGTCAAATTTGCTTCATTTCATTTGGATGCCAATGGAAAACTATCTCATTCTAAGATGTGCAGAACCACCTTCCAAAACTTTACATGAACTTTAATTCAATAGTTAGTTGATGAACTGCTCAAATTTAATGTTGAAGGATGACATAGACAAGAAGACTAAAGTTCTTGGAAAGGAGATAATTTTTCATGAACATTTTTACGCAATGGTTCTAAGTCAATCCATAGATTAGATTGTTATTTTTAACTCTAGATAAAAAGCTATTTAGATGCCTCCCATCTCTCATTCAAAGGTTGCCTTTCAGTAGGATACTCCTCTCCATCCTGCTTGCTATATTATGTATCTCCAAGAAGTTTGTTGATTGATGCTAAATCTACGTTTGATTCTTGACAGGATATCTTTGTCAGGGATCTTGCACATGCAGTTAAACCTGTGAGCTCATCTTTCAGTGCCAAGCAAAGGGATGTATGTGGTTACAGGCATAAGGAAACATCTCATAGACAGAGTTATAGTATAGTAACTCCTGCTGGTAGGGTTGCTGAAGTTGTAGTTGATTCTAGTGTTGTTGGCCCTGGTCATAATGTTGTAATATCTGCTGAGCATGGGGACCATGCGCAGAATATTGGGATATCAACATCAAGCTCAGGTGTATGCCAAATTGACACTGATCCTAGAAGGGATGATTTTGAACCCGATCTGATGCCATCTAAATTTGGTATCCAAGTTAAACTTTGGCCTGCAGATGATGCTGCAATAAAAATGTCAAGCATTGATTCTCCATGCCCTGAAACTTGTAATGTATCAGTTGATTGTGATGTGAATGGTGGTGATGTAAATCTCTCTAGAGATCCTGTCAATAGCATTGACAGTGTGACGAAATGCTCTTGTTCAGGCAGGCTTTCTTTGTCAGATATGGGTGTCTGCTCTCCCTCTGATACACTGTCTAAAAGGGAAGCCAATGAATTTTCCAGGTAGCTGGAAATGTTATAATTATCATCTCTCTCTCTCTCTACACACACACACACACATTAAGATAACTTATTGTGTTTTAAAATGGTATTCTAAATGCAGGAACTCTTCAGAAACAACACACAAGGCAGATACTCAATATACACAGGTATAAGTGCCTTAGATGTGTTTGATAGGAAAAATAATCGGTTTGTTTATTTCAACAAAATATTTCTTATCTGTTGCATAAATTTTTGATATCCAAGGGGGGGATATCAATATTAAAATAGAAACACATACAAAAGTTGGAAAGGCAGATTTGTGCAATTTAGGGGTGTTAAGTAATATGCATCTATAGGATCAATGCTTGGACAATATTAGGGAAGGATTGTACATTATAATACAGGTTGATGGAAGTCATAACTAAGAAAAAAAGAACCCCAGATATATCAGGTAGATTCCTTGGACAACAGATTTTCCTATAACACCGATTGTTTACAATTTCTTTCTCAATACTTCTCTAATGGTATTTTTATTTACATTCCAAATGGCATTCTCCATCTGTATGAAGTTTAACTCTTAAAGCTACCACAGTTGTACAAGAAATGAGTGCTTCTACCAATTTAGAGAATCTCATAAGGCATTTCCCCCTATTTTCTTTCCTTATTTTCTTTTTTTTTTTCTTTTTTTCTTTCATGTGCCTCACATTCTTTAGAGTGCACCTTAACTAATAAGTATGAAAACTTTTTGAATTATAGCCTAGGATTTTCATCGAAAATTAATGACTAATATAATAATTTATGTATGGGTCATTTGACTTGCATGAATTGCGTATTTCTGCTGCCAATTCCAAAACACCTGGTGGTCAAAATGGATCAAAGATTTTTTGATGCTTAATGTCAGGTTCTAAATTCAGTACTACCCTCTTTTTCGAAGAGAGTGAAGGTTGAGCCTGTGGCAGAAGAGATTCCTAATGGTACCCCAGAAATTGGTCCAAAACATGCATCAACTGTCTCTCTGGACCATCTAAATGCTCCAGATAAAGAAAATGTTTCTACAGTTGCTTCCGTTTTGCCAGATCCGAGGGATGACCTTGACAGTATATCACCAAATGATATCATTCTGCATCAGAATCCTGAGAGCATCTGCACTGGTAATGATTCAATGGTTTCCGGTGTTAGACCTTCTCTTGGTGGACACAAAGCACTCTTGCATGATGCTGGCAATTGTATTTCTGCCCAGCCGTTGTCAACTATTCATGCTACAATAAAATGTGAACCCATAGAAGAATGCTATGATGATCCTCAAGTGGATAGTATGAGGAGCATGGGTACTTCAACTTCGGGTTTTCAGGAAATAATGCTGGAAACTCACACTGTATCTTTAGCATCCTTAGATTTCATAAACGGTGATAAGTATGATTGCTCAGAAGTACCTATATTGCCAGAATACCGAGACAGTATAATGTGTTTACCACTATCTCATCATTCTGAAGTTGAACTTCCCGTTCCAGAAGAAAGGCAGCCTAACTCTGATGATAGTAATTGTAGTCCAGGAATATTTGTGAAAGTCGAAGCTTCAGAAGTTGATATTGGTGGGGCAATTTCTGAGCATACTCATAAGCATTTAGTGGCACCTGAATCATCAAGTTTTCCAGCAGAGGTGAAGGCTGAGCCCTTAGAGATGGTTTTTGCATCTCGAGAGAATTGCAAAGAAGCCCTTCTTTGTCATGATTCCACAAGGACCTGTGTGAAAATGGAGAGTATCAATGAACCTCTAGAGGATGCTTTAGATCATATTTCTTTGAAAGAACGGATGAAAATGCTTGTGAGTAGCAACAATTCTTCTTTTGGTTGCACCAGCAGCTTAAAGCACTCTGAACACTCTGAAAGGCATTCTTCAAGTTTCCGCCCTGAAACTTCAGAAAATACTTTGGAAAAATACTCTGGCCGTCCCCGGAAAAGAAAAAAGTCTGCCACGTAGGTTTTGGGTCATCTTTATGCTTGATTTTTTTGTCATTTTTTTTATTAAACCATTTGCTTCTGGTATAATCTAGTTAGTTATACAGGGATTCTGTTGAAACAGCACTTGAAGAAGATGCTCCTGAGCTTTTGCAGGTACTAAGCTGCTTTAAGATTGTCCATTTATGGTTGATAACTTGATAATTTTGGGTCTTTTTTTATTTATTTAGTAGGTTTTAGTTGCGCAAGGAATAAACCTTGATGAAATAAAACTTTATGGGAGTATGGAAAATGATGACATGGTGGATATTTCAAGTGAAGATACCTTTGAAGAGCTTGAAAATGTGATATCAAAGGTTTGGTTTGGTATTATCAAGTTGAATGTATTGATAGGATAAAATTAGGTTCCTCCCTTGTGCCACTTTGTAATTTTCATAGGCTTCCTCATTGATTTGAAAACATCAGCACATATTCTGTCATTTTGCTCTACTGTTTTGCATGCTTTTAGGTTTTATTTGTTGGTTACTGAGTGCTGAACATCATGTAAGCCTGAGTTCGTTGTTTAAAATCATGGTGTTTGTTGTAATCTAAACCACTTCCTATTCATTTGAAATTTGATAAAGAGATAATGAATGCATCTAAAAATCACCTTAGTAGTTGAGCATAATTTCTTTCGGGCAAATTAGGATAATAGCATATTTGAGATCCACTAAAAGTGTTTATAGGGGAATTTTTTTCCTTGCCATGTGCTTCTTTGTGCAAATTGGGTAAGAATGCCTCTGCTTCAAGGTTATCGTGGCATATGCAGCAAGACTTGTATAGTGTCAAACCCTTTCAGTCCCCATGTCATCAGAGGAGTTGATACACCAGTTGGGAATAGATTCCTGACAGTTTGTACAAGTAATCGACATGGCCTGCAAAAAAGAACCTCATTTATCTATCTTATGCATTAATATCATGGAGCTTATGACTCATTCAGCATTGAATATTAATTACAATCTGATTAATACAATATTTGATTGGTTCAAATCTAATCTGTACTTTTTCATAATAAGTTGTTTATATTTTAAGCTAGCAAATGCCATATATACAAGGAGACTCTTTTGTATAGTGTCAGTTGAGGTTTCTTTCATAACAAAGTTTGTATCTCCCACACCATGTGAGAAACAGAATCATTTTGAAAGATTGAGGTGACATTTAAGTAGCCATCGGAATGTTGCATGGTCCTCAATCTGGAAGCTTTTACTGGGTGTGGAAGTGGAAAACCTTTACCAGCATTTTCCCCCCTTTTGTTTCTTAGATTACATAGTTTAATTTTGTTCTATGAAGATGAAACTGTCATAAGAGTAGTTTATTTTTTTTTGAGAAGGTAAATATGGTGGGCATGGGATTTGATCTCATGATCCCTTGGATGCTGGTGGAGCACTTTACCACTGAGCCAGCTCCTTGGTGGCCATAAGAGTAGTTTATTTGTATTCTGCTCTTTTTGGGCATGATATTAAGAAAGATTGTCCACTACACTTGGCTTCACAGTGACAAGAAGCATCACTTGTGACCTGGCGTGTCCCCTTTGTGGGGGAACTGATGAGGATATATAGCACCTTCTTCTTCAGTGCCTGTTTGTGGTGCATGTTTGGCAGGAGATGGGGATCGGTTGGATCTCCCATTGGGACGTGGTTAGCTTTTGGTCCTCTTTTTGCAGAGGAAATGTCGGTGGTGGAGTCTTCACCTTTCCCTCCAGGTATGATTGGGCAAAGGTTTTGGCTGTTTTGTGGGGGGTTTGGCTAGGGAGGAATCGGGTGTTGTTTAGGGGAGAGAGACCCTATGTGGAGAACTTTGTATCCTCCATCTCCTAGGTTGGATTCTGGAGATCTATTTTGTAATATCTGATGTAATTCAGTTTTGGGATTGAATGAATGTGGGTGGTTATCTCTTGGATAATCGCCCTTTTGCCTTTCAAAAAAAAAAAAGAAGCATCACTTGTAATTTGTACTGTCCAATCGGACACGGATTGTCGAGGAAATTGTCACAGTTTATTCTGAAATGTGAGCTGGGGTTCTGATGATAATGCTGACTGCGACACACGTTTGGTAATGGAGTATATGGGCAACATAAATAGTAGTCTCTTTATTGGGCATCCTGATACCCATTCATTAAATTCTCATTGAATCCATGGCACAGGTTCTTTTTTGAAAAAATCCATGGCATACTTTGACAAAGTAGAGTCCAATCAAGGAACTTGAATTCATCAATAAAGGATCTTTTTGGTCTTTTTTCTATTTTGGTATTGCCGTATTGGTGCTAGCAAGGCAGTCACCACCTAGATGCCAATCCCAAGCGATGTGAGTCTGTGGTGCATGGCCAAGCCTAAGGCATTTCACAGGTGCTGCCCAGGCGAGTGCTTGGACCCAAGCACCAAGTGCCCAGGTGAGTGCCTGAGCCAAATATGTAGTTTTTGTCGGTTTTCGAAATGCTCTTAGTTTTCAAAATGCCTTTTAGCTATTGAGCATTCTTTCTTATTCATATATCCACACACGCATGTAGAATAAAAGAATAATAAATACACATATATGCACATAAACATACATGAAACATGTGGCATGTACATATACATGCACATATGTGTATACAATCACTCATACATCTACATAGGAATTTCAATTCTGTACGTGAAATGTGTATGTGTTTGCATGAGTCTCTATATACTTATATACTATATGTACATGTTTATTTTTGTGTTTCCGTGTCTATAATAGATCCCTGTATATTTCTTTTGGAAAGGGAATAGATGCTTGTATCTACTTATATGCAAATCTTATTGTTTTTTTGAAAGGTACCTATTTACAAATCTTCAATGTCCCTTGTGTCTTACTTGTCTTGGGTGAGTGCCTAGTTCTTCAGGCAATAGATACCCTAGCACCCTTTCAGTGCTTCTCACATTTGCCAAATTGACAGCACTCTTCAGGATCAAATTTGGTAGATTTTAGTTGTGGTTTGGTTCTTCCATAAAAAGTTCTTGTCACCATGTCTACTGTCATGGTCATATTTAGCTAGTCTTGGTGCTAGGTTGAATATGCTCAGTAAGATCTCTGTTTTGAGCTTCTCACATTTGGAGTTTCTGTCTGAATTAAAATTTTTCTAGCGGGTCAAAAAGAACTTGTTTCCATTTGTAGATTGGCCATGAGTAAGCCTAGAGGACAAAGACCACCTTTAACAGGTTGAATGCTCATAGAGATTTGATATTAACTAAATCAATTAAAAACCATATTTATAAGCATCCTATGGATTTTCCAAGAGTAGATATTCTCTCCATCAGCCGCCCCTAGTAAACCAAAAATATCCTATGTGGAAGGAGCAAGGGTGCAAAAATATATCTATGTGGCCGATTAATTGGCTGCATAATCATATGTAGTCCAAAAATGAAACAAGTGCCTATATTCAGTCCTATAGTCAGTCTACCCGATTAATTGGCCGATTATTTGATTAATCAACCGATTAATCGATTGAGTACGTTTTAAGGTTTCAAATTTTTTATAGCTTTAATGCACGTGCAATGCACCTCCAAACCAAAATCCAATTAAACCCGACTCCTAAATACACTAACTAAATCCAACTTCTCCCATTACCCCAAGTTCCCAATGCACAAAAGCTTCAGTCCTAAGCAACACTCTCATTTTTGAGTCCCTCTTCTTGTCTCCTTTATCCCAACTTATCTTTTTTAGATTTATGATGTACCAATCTTAGTTTATTTGTCTTATTTTTTGTATTGTGATATTGATAGCTATTTGTTAAAAGCTATATTGAGAGAATATGCATATCAAAAAAATAATATTAATATATATGTGATATTTCAATTCACATATATATATATATACTTAATATGTATAATGGTATATATAATTATGTTGAGTTATATTATATGTCTTTCTATTTTTAGTGTTATATTGTGTAAGGGCATACTTGTAACTTTATCCGTTGGGTGTCTCTTTATATAGAGGCACCTGGGATTTTCTAATAGAACTTATGGCATTACAACCTAACATGATATCAGAGCAACGGTTTTAGATCGGGGTTCTGGTATCCCATCGAGAACCAGCCTCCGCTTCCCTTCACCTAAACCTTTGGGTGCCGCTAGCCCTTCCTTATTGCTGTTGGCCTCCTCCCTCTCACCGCCAGCCTCATTGACCGACAGCAACGCCCAACGTCGCCGGTCAGGAGGGTTATTGGCTACTGCGGTCGCTGCTCTAGCCCACTGTGTTGCGCCGCCGCCCTTGCAGGTGGTGATCTAACCACCTGAGGGTGCTGCAGTGCCGCTTCTTCTCTGCATTGTGCCGCCGCCCCTTGCACGGGGTAATCTGACCATCTAGGGGTGCTGCAGCACTGCCTCTCCCCATCTATGGTGGCGTGAAGAGGTGCACCTCTACCCTCTCTCGTCCACCATCGGCCGGAGCATCGTCGTAACACCTTCTTCCCTTCGTTCTTCGATCGAGCCAAGGTCTAAGAGGAAGAACAACCCCCTCTGGGGTCTTATCTAGCCTCAAGGGAGGTTGTTATGGTCTGATCGCATCTCCATTCTCAGATCTGGGACTATTTTCAGATTGATATATGATTTGATTCTTGCTGTAGTAACTTTGTTTTTGTGTTTCCCACACGGTGGGTGATATGGAGGATAAGAAGGATTCCCCTAGCGATTCGGTGGGGAAGATGTTTACCTTGAGCGCATCCTTTTTTATGCAAGGAACTTCTATCAAGTTGGATGGTACCAACTTTTTGCTATGGGCTACCTCCTTTTCTCGATTTGTGGGATCACACAGGAAGAAATATATTTTGACACAAGTGGAACTTGCTGTCAAGTCTGTTGATTGGGAAGCAAACAATGATTTGGTAGCTACCTGCATGCTGAATAGCATGAGGGAACTGATAGCGGAGCAGGTCATGTCCTATGCATTGGCTAAGAAAATGTGGGTGGTTCTTTATGAGATGCATTCTCATAAGAGTAACATTAGTCGTCTTTACAGGGTGATTGAGGAGTTGCACTTTTTTCGGAAGGGAACCATGTCCCTTGTTGGGTACTATGGTTCTATGAAGAACTTCTGGGATGAGCAGGATACCTACTAGCCGATCTTCACAGATGTTACTGTCATTGCCAAGTAGCGCGAAGCATTTTGGTCCGTTTAGTTGTGTGCAGGCCTTAGTCCTAAATATAAGTCTGCGAAGGATCAGCTTATGACACTGGAGGAGATTCCTATACCTACGTAGATATATGCTCGATTCTCCACTGGAGATATGTGACCCTGTGCCACTTTCTGATTCCTCTGCCTTGTCAGCCACTGGTCGTGGCAAGGGAGCCTCAGGGGTTAGGGGGAGAGGACGTGGAGCAAAGGTTAGTGGTTGTGGTAGAGGACGTTATTTATTTTGTGACCATTACCACATGACAAATCATACCGTTGATAGGTGCTGGATAAAGAACGGGTTTCCTTAGGGTCATCAGGCCAACCAGGTTGCCTATAGTGGAGATGAGAACCAACACTATCAGGAGGAAGAACAAGTCAATCATTTGGTCACTATTTCGAAGGAGCAATATGATAGGCTTGTTCTTCCTAGGTCTCTTCTACTGTTGGTTTATCTATCTCCCTGAGGACAGGTACTGTTGTTAGTGTTAAGAGGTGCTCGTAAGCTATCTTGGCTTGCAGACTGAGGTGCATCTTCGCACATCACAAGAGATTTTACCCTTTTTTCAGATCTTAAACCACTGACTACTCTAGTACATGTCGGGGTGACATTTCTCTGTCTTCTACTTTATCGCTTTCTGATGTCATGCATGCACCTAAATTCGCTTTAAATTTGATTGTTATGAGTCAGATTACCAAGGTATTAAATTGTAGAGTAGTGTTTCATGATCAGTTCTTTTTGCAGGACCTCCTGACGATGAAGCAGATTGGTGGACTTGAACAGGATGGCCTTTACTACCTTGATCTTTCACTTGAGCATCATTCTATGGTTGCTAGTTTTGCTACATCTGCTTCATAGTGTCACCTTAGATTGGGACATGCTAACGTTTCTGTTCTTTGTTGCCAATTTCATGATATGTAGTTTTCATATTCGTTTTCTTATGATGCTTGTCAACTTGGCAAGCATCATAGAGTTTCTTTTCCTAGTACGAATGAAAGAATTGAGTCTGCTTTCTCTCTTATTCATGTTGATTTGTGGGGCCCATGTCGGGTTAGGAGTTTTAGGGATTTTCGATACTTTCTTGTGCTTGTGGATGACTGTACCTGTGTCTATTGGGTCTTTAGGATGAAAGAAAAGTCCGAAACTTTTGTATTGATTACAAATTTTGTGAAAAAAATAAATAATCAATTTTCTATTATTATTCTTATGTTTTGGACTGATAATGGGTTTGAATTTGTGAATTCTACTACTACACCTCCATGTCCCTTTGAGCTATCTCCACCTCATGGTGGCTCTCCAATTACCTATCCTAGGCATCCTGAGGTACTTACTACAAATGCCTTGCCTCATCACTTTTAGCACAAACTCCCTTCTACCACTCTACAGGAGGAGGAATCACTTTCTACTATTCCTACTTAGTTCTCTACTGATGCTGTTGATTCAGATGGAGGGTCTAGATTCGTCACTCTCTGAGATATTTGATGGGGATCTTCCTATTGCTCAAAGGAAGCTACAACGATCTTGTGTTAAATATTCTGTTTCTAATTATATGTCACTTGATCGTTTATCTGCAATATGAAGACTGCTATCTCTTGCAGTTGATGGTAGAAATATTCCCATGAATCATATTGAAGCTTCTCAGGACCCATCCTGGACCTTGGCTATGGAAGAGGAGATGGCTGCTCTTCATTCTAGGGGTACCTGGGAACTTGTTGAGCTACCCCCTGGGGCTACTTTTGTGAGGTGTAGGTGGGTGTTCGCCCTAAAATGCCATCCTGATGGTATAGTAGAAAGATTCAAAGCATGACTGGTTACCAAAGGTTACACACAAACTTTTGGAGTTGACTATTTTGAGACTTTCTCTCTGGTAGCTAGACTCAATTCAGTACGCATACTTCTTTCTGTGGCAGTCAACAGAGGTTAGTCTGTCTCTCAGCTTGATATTAAAAATGTTTTCCTCTATGGTGATTTTGAGGAAGAAGTCTATGTGCAACAACCCCCTGGTTTTGTGGTTGAGGGGGAGTGTCAAAAGGTCTACAGGTTGAAGGAGGCCATTTATGACCTTAAGTAGAGCCCCAAGGTCTGATTTGAGAGATTTAGTAAGGTTGTGCTAGAGTTTGGCTTTACTAGATTCACTGCAGATTACTTTATTTTTACTATGCACAGAGCTACTGGATCTATCATTTTAATTGTGTATGTAGATGATATATTACTCATTGGAAGTGATGAGATAGGTAAAGAGGCTATCAAAAGGTTCTTACATTCTCAGTTTGTTACTAAAGACATGGGAATAATAAATTATTTTTTGGGCATTGAAGTACATGTTGATGGTGGTCTAGTGTTGTCACAGAGGAAGTATGTTCTTGACATGCTAAAAGAGATAGGTATGTTGGGTTACAAGCCTGCCAGCATTCCTATGGATCCCTCCTTCCACTTGCAGGCTCTGAGAGTCCTTTGCTTGAAGATGTCACGAGGTACCATGCTATGGTGGGAAAGCTGCTATATTTGACGGTCACAAGACCTAATATTTGCTTTGCTGTGGGAAGACTGAGTCAATTCATGAGGTCTCCTAGAGAGGTCCACTGGAATAGTGTATACCAGGCAGTAAGTTACCTTAAGTAAGCTTCTGGGAAGGGGTTATCTTTTATGAAGCATGGTCATCTCAATGTCTGGTGATATTATGATGCAGACTATGCAGAGGCACATGAAAATAGGAGATCCATTATTGGCTACTGTACCTATGTGAGTGGCAACCTCGTCACATGGAGAAGCAAAAAGCAAATTGTTGTCTCCAGATACAGTGCAGAATCGGAATATAGGCCTATGACTCATACTTCTTGTGAGCTTCTGTGGATGCGATCTATCTTATGTGATTTGGGAGTGTGTTTCTTGTCTGACTCCTATGTGTTGTGATAACAAGGCAGCTGCATTTATTGGCAATAATCCTGCCTTTCATGAGAGAACAATGCAGATAGAGGTGGATTGTCACTTTATCAGAGATGCTATCCTCACTGACAAGATCACCACACCTTACATTGTTACTGAAGATCAGGTTGCAGATGCCTTCGCCAAAGTACTCTCCATGAAACGTCGAGTTATGTTCTAAGCTGAGCATGCTTGATATTTATGCTTTAGCTTGAGGGGGAGTGTTGAGTTATATTGTATATGTTTCTATTTTTAATGTTATATTGTGTAAGGGATACTTGTAACTCTACTTGTTGGGTGCCTCTCTATATAAAGGCACTTAGGGTTTTCTAATAAAATCAATGGCATTACAACCTAACAAATTATATTTAAAATCTCAAATATTAAAAAATATTACACTGTGTAATCCTTGATTAATCACTCGCATATCGTTTACTTCTTAGTCGGTGACCTCACCGAATGAATATGGACTCTTGATTTCTACAACTATGGCAAGGAGTTAAGTCATTACCTGCCATGTTAGTCTTTAAAGATCCTAATTCCTGTCATTCCCATTTACTGCGAAAAGTATGCAGTGGTTTGCTGTGACCACAATTAAACTTTAAGAAGTCAACAGTACAGATTTAAATCAGGGAGATCATGTTTCCTTTCTTTTTCTTTCCGAGTTGTCCTGACCCATCAAAATTTGCTTAAGGCAAATAACTTCTTTCAATTCACAAGGAGGGGGCAGGCAGAGGTGGCGATAAAAGGGACATGGAGTCGATGAATGAACAAGCTGAGTTGTTGGTTATGCTACTTTTGTAGGATGAATAAGCTGAGCTGTTGATTATGCTATTTTTGTAGGGGGAGATGTTGATAGGTTTGAGGGGCTCTAATGTTGAAGGGGCATTGAGTCTGGATGGCTTTCTTGTTTCCTTCTTCAAGGAGTTTTGGAGTGCGGTTGGACTTGATCTCTGTTGGAACGTGGAAATCCACGTGGCAGTCAGCAGACCACGTGGACAATCCATGTGGTAGCGTTTATGGAGCCCAACAAGGCAGTTGGTCATGGGTTCTAGAATCCAAATTTGAGTCTTTTGCTTAAGAGTCAAGTTATCTATTTTTAGTTAATGCATTTTAGGAAAAGTATTTATGATTTATTTTGATTAGAGAGATAAGATCTTTCCTTATGGGATAAGATCGTTGGTTTCCAAAAATAGGGATATGTACTCTCTATAAAAGAGAGCCTTCTTTCTTTGTAATCTCTGGAGTCATAATAATATTTCCTATTCTAAGAAACTTCACTCCCTCTCTCTTCTTCCACCATCATAACCGGCCATTCTCAACAAGGTAGTCAACCTCCTGCGCCAACCACATAGGGTTGCTGAGCACCAAGCTCCTCCTTGATTTGCGTGCCACATGGTCCATGTTGGACTATCCTCTCCCACACTAAGGAGCTTACATGCTCCTACTTACGTAAATCTTAACATGGTATTAGAGCCACCGTTCTAGACTCGTTGTGCATGTGGTTTTAGACCATGTGTCAGTGATTCTCGCCTCCGGAGAAGTCCTCTTCAAAAAGATCCGGCACCTTACGCGGAGGACTAGAGAAGATGGCGGAAGCATCGACGACGATCAATGATACCATGCTTGGACTGGGAGAGAGCATGGTGATTGTCTCTGGGACAACTATCAAGCTCTATGGGGATGGTAAGAAGGAAAAGAAGCAAGAGAAGGAGATCTATCCAGTTCTATTGCCTGTGATATTTATACTCGTGACATTATATTTGGTTTTTTACTTTCCTTCAAAAGAGATTTTTTCGGAGAAAAGACGTCAAGGAAAGGATACCTTGGTCCACGCAATGACTTTTGAGATTGCCAAAAGAGGCAATGACTTCCCAGGTTGCAAGAAGACTAATGGTTGATCCAAACCTTTCCTAAAG
Organism: Thalassia testudinum; assembly: GCA_037157565.1. Classification (NCBI taxonomy): domain Eukaryota; kingdom Viridiplantae; phylum Streptophyta; class Magnoliopsida; order Alismatales; family Hydrocharitaceae; genus Thalassia; species Thalassia testudinum. The sequence continues at coordinate 28,991,930 of JAZHRO010000049.1, forward strand.
ATCCAGGCAAAATACAGAGACCACTACGTGGGGCCACTAGCACCTCACATGTGGACTTCCTAACTCATGAAGATCTCGAGAAGCTACGGGCTCTACTTTGAGAATACAAGACAACGGCCGCCGTAGCGACGACTACTCAGGTTGCCATAGAGGCAACGACTTCGGAGGTTACAAAAGGCTTCACTGTCGACACGTCAAAGGAGAGCGAGAGTGTGGCTCTTTCGAAGAAGAGTGGTAGGGCGTCTAGCCTTACAAGTTGAAGACCAAGTTGTCGGCCTCTTGACCTTCGACTTGAGGGAGAGTGTAGGAATGTGGAATAAGAGTCACGTGGATTGTCCACGTGGCAGTCAGGAGGCCACGTGGCTGCATCTATGGAGCCCAACAGGGCAGTCGGTCATGGGTTCTAGAATCCAACTTTGAGTCTTTTGCTTAAGAGTCAAGTTGTCTATTTTTAGTAAATGTGTTTTACGGAAAGTATTTGTGATTTGTTTTAATTAGAGAGATAAGACCTTTCCTTATGGGATATGATCTTTGGTTTCCAAAAACATGGATATGTACTCTCTATAAAAGAGAACCTTCCCTCTTTGTAATATCTGAAATAATAATAATATATCATATTCTAAGAAACTCATCTCCCTTTCTCTTCTTCCACTATCATAACCGGCCACCATCAACAAGGTAGTTGGCCTCCTGCGCCGACATAGGGCTGTCAACCACCAAGCTCCTCCTCCATTTGTGTGCCACATAGTCCACGTGGGACTATCCTCTCTCACACTAAGGTGCCTCCACGCTCCTACTTGTGCAAATCTTGACAATCTCCTTAGGACTTTGGAGGAACTTGCCGAGGGAAATTGTTGTAAGAGATTGAATGGGTCTCTTCTTTCTTTTGCCTACGGTGTGAGTAGAGCGTATTAAGGGCTTTAGGATGATCTCCTTATCTAATGTAGTCTATCTATATCAATAGTCGATGTTTTGGTGAACAAATTGAGACAAGTGATGGATGATCTTATTTGCCTTTTTATTCAAGAGAGATGCATGTTGGCTGGTTTGGTGATGGCTTTGGAAATTATGTCTCATTGGTGATATGAAGGGATTGGGGTGATTTCTTAAGTAGATTTCTTAAAAGGCCTATGATTCATTGAGGTGGGCTTCTTTATGGTCAACATTTTGAAAAAAGGGACTTTTTAGATAAATGGATTGCATGGGTGAGATGTGCCACCGTGGTTTCCTTTTTTATGCTAGTAAGTGGGAGACCTAAGGAGGGTTAGATATAACCTCAAAGAGGTGTGAAATAGGAGTGTCCTTTGTTGTTGCTGTTAATCTTGGTGGCGGATGCACTAGGTTGTTGCACTTTCTCAACTTGTGAGGGCATGACTCTTTGTCGGTTTCATGCCACTTGGTGGAGTTGGCACTTTGGTCCAATCTTGCAATATGTGGATGACACCATTTTTCCAGGGAAGGGCCTGTTGAATGTGCAAAAAAATGTCACCAAGGTCTTGGAGCTATTTTCATATTTTTCTGGGTTGGGTATTGATAAGGAACAAAAACAATCATTATTTGTGATTTTTGTCTTAGACAAGGAGGAGACTGTGAATTAGGTAGGTATCCTTTCTGCCTCACTGGGATGGCTTCCTTTGACTTATCTTGGATTCCCTCTTCTAGATGTTCTTCTAAAAGGAATGGATTGAGTTGTGATGGATATGATGAGATGACTAGCTTGTTGGAGAGTGAGGCTTCTCTTGCATGGTGTTTGATTAGAATTGCGTAGATTTAATCCCTCAGGTAGTCCAATATTTTATTTGTTAGTGCTTGCATTATCTACGAAGGTGAAGACTAGGTTGGTGAAGTTATTGAGAAGGTGCTTTTAGAAGGGGGTTGGAGAAAATGGTCTAGCTATGCATATGCTTGAGAAGGTGAAGACTGCATGTGGTGTTTTGCACCCTTGCTTTTGAGGGTGGTTTGAGTGTTTTGAATTTGAAGATGACGAATAAAGCCCCTTTTGACACCAAAACTTGATTATGGTGAACACTTTCCTTTTGGAAGGATGATAAGACAAGGACTGGACCACTGCAAGAGTTATTCCCACGACTCTATGCTCTTGTTGCTAACAAGGAAGCTTTTGTTGTTTCTTGTTGGCTTCAAGCATGGTCCCTAACTTTCCTTGGCTCGCTATCTACACAGTGAACCACTGAGTTGTTGCAGTTGTTGCCTTTGTTTGCAAATTTATGCCTAGACACCAATGTTATCAAGGTGATTGGCTCATGCTACTGGTTGCCTTGTGCCTTGTTGCCTTACTCCTAATTCACTCTAGATGAGAACGGAAGTCTTTTGCTTAGCTTTAAGTTATATGTACTATATATATATATTAATGTTATATATATAGCTGATACATATATAGATATATGTTATTGACAACTTTAATATACTCTAAAATTTGCCTTTTACTTTGATATATGTTACCAACTTAGTCTATTGTTTGTTTTATATATATATATATATATATATATATATATATATGGGGTTGGGAGCATACAGGTGAGTTGCACGTAAGTTCTGTACATGTGTGGCAATTTCTTCCACTACGAGTAATGTTTTTATTGAAAATTTGGAGATTGAGATCACTCTATATGAACATGTTATGCACAAAATTTGAAGTCAATCTGACACTCTTAGCACCTATATCGAAGGGGGCTCATTTTTGACGGCTTAACTGTTATGAAATTTAGATTGACTTCAAATTTGCTACATAACATGTTCATATAGAGTGACATCAATTTTCAAATTTTCAGTCCAAAACATTACTTGTAGTGGGAAATGGTTACTACACCTGTATGTTACGTACAGGTCATCTGCACGCTCCCTTTTCTCATATATATATGTGTGTGTGTGTGTGTGTTACACTAGTAACATGTATAAGCTATGATATTAAGTATATATTCTATATATATATATATATATATGTATATATATATGTATATATATGTATATATATATGTCTTGTTTGGGCAAATATATATATATATATATATATATTGTGAGTTAATATGATAGACTCATTCTTTTTTCTTTCACTTAAATAGTGTTATTGGCCGGGCATAAATTAAAATTAGATATTTGATTAAGTATTTACTATTTTTAGGTATTTAGTAAGTTTTCATGTATGCCCCTTAGCCACTCTATATAAAGAGGGTTAGTCCTTCTCTTTTGATTAATAACAAAGATTCTTTCCCCCTCAAAAATCTCTATGGTTACTATATGTTTCGTATAAAAATTGATGCTACCATATGTGTTGGTTAGGAATATTCAATGATTTTAAAATAAAAAAGATTTGTTGCCTCAATTCAATTAGGCTATTGCCTTTTTATCACCTCTCTCCTTGGGCAATCAAGGAGCTTGTTGCCATGCAGTCACCTATCACCTTGACAGCTCTGCCAGACAAGCAGCGGGATGCTTATTTTTTTATTTGAATTCTGGAAACTTAAGTGTCAGAGATGCATTTGACTGGCTGAGGAAACAGATATGCCAGCTGACGATGATTTAGTAAGGGACTGCAGGCTAATATGGTCAGCACACTGCCCACTGAAAATTTAATTTTTGGCTGGTTGTTGAGAAGAGAAGAGTTATGACAGGACAGTGGCCATCTAGATGGATGCCACTGCAGAACCTTATTGCCCCTTTGCGAGACAGACTGAGGATGTTAACCATCTATTTTTGGCTGCATGTTCACACAGCAGATTTTGCAAAAATTTAGCCTCATTTGGATCAACCATGCTGGCGAGAATAGCTTCTGGGCATCCTTCAGATGAGGGAGAACGCAACCATGCCCATACGGTTTTATATCCAAAAAAATGGAAAGGTGAAAGTGCCGGCTATTCTTTTGGGGAATTTGGATTTGAAGAAATAGCGTGAGCTTCAGGGGTGAAAGGCCATACATTGAAAATCTTATTTTTGTATTTCTTCCTTAATTTCTTTTTGGGCTGAACATTTGTAACCTTGCCCTTATGAGGTGATTTCTGTTGATAGAAGAGGGTGGCTATCAACCGGATAACCACTCTTTACCTATTCAAAAACAATAAATCCCCTTGGACCAATTGTGGCTAAAATCATAGGGGAGGGTGCTCCTCTGGTTGTGATGGTTCTATATGCTTGCTATGGTAAATAGTTCAATTAGGAAAGGAGAGTGGCTAGCATATAGAGGGCTCTGCATTTTGGAGGGGTCTGATGCAGTTATTGTACCAGAGCTCTCTTCATTTTGATAGAGAGTTTCGATTTTGGTTTGGTGACTGGGCAACGAAAGGTGTCTGGTCCCACATATATTCAAAAGCATTTGCTTTGAGGCGGCTGTGATAGGGGTCTGATGCAGTTATTGTACTAGAGGTCTCTTCATTTTGATAGAGTTTTGATTTTGGTTTGATGACTGGGAAAAGAAAGGCGTTTGGTCCCACATCTATTCAAAACTATTTGCTTTGGCAGTCAGCTTTGGGGCATCTGTGGCAGGGTACTAGGACTCGGTGTTGGACACCTTTTTCTCCAACTTGTCTGATCAGCAGTTGGAGGCTGGAATAGCTGATCAATGCAAGCTCGAACATGGCAAGAAGTTCGTGAAGGCAGAATATGAAGGAAATAACAGACAAAAGGCAGCTATTTTGAAGGCAGACTCATGGAACTAATTATGCATCTATTACCTCTGTTGGGATCCGGTGAAAGTGCCATGTGGCAGCCATCTGACCATGTGGTAGTTATCTAGAAGGCTCTTGAGCCATCAGTTTTGGTTTCATAGGACCAAAAATAGGAGTTGGTTTCTTAGTTGGCAATTTACCTTATTTAATTTATTTGTTTTAAGGAGATTTTCAAAGATTTAATTGTTCCAAATCTAAAAGATTTGATTTGATTGTTAGTTAAATCTATTTTTAGAAGTAGGAATATGTACTCTTTATTTAAAGAGAGTCTTTTCTATGATTTGAGATTTGAGCAATACAATTAATTTTTCCATATTCCAAGCTCCTCTCCTCTCTCCTCTCGGTCTTTACTTCAGTCGACTGCCAACAGGGGTAGATCATTGCCGGCAGCCAACAGGACTGGCTACACATAGTAGTAGGCCCTCTAGCAGACCAGGCCGGCCCAAATCAAACCGGCTGGTTCTCTGCAGACCGGTCCACGGTCTGCCTGCCTTCTTTGTAGGCCTACCAGGACTGGCTGCACCTCCTGTAGCTGCCAGCCTTGTTGCTCTCCCTTTTTGTGCGTTGACAGCCACCTTGACGGGCTGTTTTTCCCACGTATGGGAGTCTCCACGCTCCGCTTCCGCTCCAATTTTTGACACGGTATCAGAGCAATTGTTCTAGACTTCCCATTCGTGTGGTCCGAGATTGTACGTTGGTGATTCTCGCATCCAAGAAGTTTTACACGGAGAAGGAAGACTAGAGAAGACGGCGGAGTCAACCACGATGGTCAGAGACGCCACGTTATCAAAAGGAGAAAGCAAGGAGAAAAAGAAGAAAGAGAAGGAGATTTATCAAGTTTTAACACTTCTGATCTTCATACTCGTGATACCTTATATCAGGTTTTTTACTCTCTTTCAAAAGAGAAGATTTTTCCGGAGAAAAGACGTCAAGGAGAGGACACTACGGTCCACGCAATGACTTTCAAGGTTGCCAAAAGAGGCAATGACTTCCCAGGTTGCGTAAGGATTAATGGTTGATTTAAGTTCCTTTCCTAAAGCTCCAGGTAAGTTCGGGAGACCACCACGTGGGACTACTAGTACCTCACACGTGAGCTCTCTAACTCATGATCTTGAGAAACTACTTGCTCTTCTAAGAGAAGACAAGTCTACGGTGGTCGTCGCGACTACTCAGGTTGCCACAGAAGCGACTCCGGAGGTCGCAAGACGATTCGCCATCGACTTATCTAAAGAGAAGATCCGGGCCATGTTCCTTGAAGAGAAGGAAAAGAAGACAACGGCAACCATTGCAATGACTATTGAGATCACTAAGAAGCGATGACTTTCAAGGTTGCAAAAAAGGGGCCTCACAGTCATTCCTCCTAAGAACTCGAAGCCCAAAGAAGAAAATGAATGGTGGGGTGTCTAGCTTTATTTATGGAAGGCTAAGTTGTTGGCCTCACGGCCTTAGACTTGAGAGTGTTGGGATTCGGTGCAAGTGCCATGTGGCAGTCATCTAGAAGGCTCTTGAGCCATCGATTTTGGGTCCATAGGACCAAAAATAGGAGTTGGTTTTTTAGTTGGCAATTTGTCTTAGTTTATTTGTTTTAAGGAGATTTGCGAAGATTTGATTAGATTTTGTCAGTTAAGTCTATTTTTAGAAGTAGGAATATGTACTCTCTATGGAAAGAGAGTCTTTCTTATGATTTGAGATTTGAGTAATGCAATTAATTTTTTCATATTCCAAGCTCCTTTCCTCTCTCCTCTTGCTCTCTACTTTAGTTGGCCACTAACAGGAGGAGTAGATCGTTGCCGGCAGCCAATAGGACCGGCTGCATATAGCAGCAGGCCCTCTAGCAGACCAGGTCGGCCCAAATCAGACCGGCTGGTTCTCTGCAGACCGGTCCACGGTCTGCCTGCCTTCTCTGTAGGCCTACTAGGACTGGTTGCACCTCCTGTAGCAATAGGCCCTGCTGCTCTCCCTCTCCGTGGGTTGACAACCACCTTGACGGGCTATTTTTCCCGTGCACGGGAGTCTCCACGCTTCGCTTTCGCGCCAATTTTTAACAACCTCCATCCTTACCAACACTCAACTTAGCTCTGAGAACAAATGCTTTTAATTCCACACGTGCACCCTAAAAAAAAGGGAAGCCTACAGCTCGCTTTCCTTAGACTTCATTTTTATTGCCATTGATGACATTTGGAAAACTTCTTCCCTTCAAGAGCTGCAACTTTTATTTATCTCACATTCAACAAATTCTATCCTTACTCAAGACAATATTAAAAAGAAAGTTTCAACTACCTAACATGTCCCTTATGTAAAAGCTTGAAACTATTGACCATTTTGTCAATAAATGTAGTTTCAATACAATTACCAATACCTTCTTTCCCAAAGATCCCAGTCTTTGACTGATAGACTACCAATCTACGACCCAAACATAACTGCAAGTGTAAATAGATTGATAACCTAAAATAATTTATTTACAAAAAAATAGGGACAATTAGATGATGAAGCCCTACACCAGTTTGGACATGGCTAAATCAAATACCATGCCATCAACATAAGCTTTTTCACATTTAAACATAACATTGCATTGAAACCATAAAGCTCAAAGGATTCTCATACGAGTTGCATGTTCCAATCTAGAATGGAAACACCTTAGCCCTTCATCCCTTCTACCCAGGTGATGAGGCGCTGAGGCGAGGTGAGTTGAGAGCTTATTGCCTCGGAGGACTCCCAGGCAGCAGCCTTCAACTGGGTGATGCACCTCATCGATTTAGGTGTTGCCTTGCCACCTTGTTGCCCATCGCCCGAAGCCCTCGCTCCCACCTGCATCGCCCTAAGCTCCATCGTTGAGCGTGGACCTCCATCGCTACATGTTGACCTCCATTGCCCACCTCTAGGCATAGGAAATGTCAACCTCCATCGTCGAGCGTGGACCTCCATCGCCTAGAGCTCCATTGTCGTCGACCTCCATCGTCCAGAGCTCCATTGGACATACCTCTAGGTTTAGGAAATGTCAACCTCCATCGCAGCGTGTCTTCGTTGCATGTTATTTTTTTTTCTCTTTTTCTTTTTTGGGTCGAACCCCAGTGTTGATTAGTATAGATATGTTATTATCTATATTAGTGATATGTTATTATCTATATTGTGATAAGTTGTAGAGGTGTGTTTGATATATTATTATTTCTTTAGTATAGTTGATATATTTTAACTTAGTAACTTAGTATAGATACTAATACGTAATAACTCCCCGGGAAATTTAGGTTTAGATTAGATAATAATAAGTGATATGTAATATTAATTTAAATAAATGTTATCATATTAATATAAAATAAATTACTGATTATATTATACGATAACAGCAACTTATAATTTATAATAATAGCCTTATAGGTATTAGTGTTAACTTATATTAGTAACTTATAGGTATTTATAATAATAATAACTTATTATATATCTATACAATAATATATAATATTTACAATAACAATAACTTAATTTATAACACTAAAATGTGCAAGTTACTTACTATATACATTTGTAAGTTAGACGTATGACCTATCTACATTTTTATAATGCATAATTAAATTACAACTTATAGATTATAATTTATAAGCTTATAACTTATTATAATATATATAATTCTAAATTGTGTAAATACTAAATAGTAAATAGTAAGCAACCTACATCCGTGAACATTACTTATTCACAATTATTTTTTGGTTCTTTATATATATATATATATATATATATATATATATATATATATGAACTTTGATTCCTTATGTTTATGTTATTGTTTGGCTTGTTTGCATGTGTTTTGATCCATAAATTCTAAAAATATTGTTATTAGAAATGGTTTTATAAACTTGATACTATTATTATGAGTTACTAATATATATATGTTGAAAAAAATTGTCGCCTCAATTTACTCGGGCTGCCACCTTTTTGTCGCCTCTCGCCTTGGGCTATTATGGACCTTGTCGCCTTAGTGTCACCTTTCACATTGACAGCTTTGCTTCTACCTGTAACAAAGGATTCCTAGAACCTTTCATTAGAATGGCATCAATCCAATCTACGTTAGCTTGGTCACAAGTCTCCGTAACAAATTGGCAACCAAAATACCTATTTGTCTTGGTATTTGAGTTTAGAAGTGATTTTTTATATGGAGAGCCTTGGTAAAGTGGTCTAGCATTATTAGTCCCCAATCATCATTTTTCTTAGGTCCACATACTTTTTCCTTATTAACGAGGCCAAAGTTGCTGTTCTTATTACTCTTATCCCATAGAAATTTCAAGTACCATTGATAGGATTGTCGTATTCTCATGTATATGGGTAAGGGTATTAATGCATTATTTAGTAGTTTTTTTTTTTAAAAAGCATCATTTAGTAGTATTTTTCTTGAGGGTAGGGAGATCATGTTTGCCTCCCAACCCTAAGTTTTTCATTCAATTTTGTTATTAAGAGGTTCCATTTTTCAATTTTGAGTTTCTAAGGAAAGGATGGGAATCCAAAATATTCGATTGGAAAGTTTTCAACATTGCATGGGAGGATGTTTTTGAGTTGTTGGATTTCATTGTCTAGTGGATTCGTTGGGCAAATGATGGACTTGCCAATATTTGTTTGTACTTTGTAGTTCTAAGAAAAAAGTTCTTTGCAACTTGCTTAAAGTTTTGCTATATTTGATTGCACAACTTTAAGGACTATCAATAAGTCAACTGCGCATTGTATCCTTATGATGTGCAAGTTGGAGGTCCTATTTGTCTAACATTCAATTTTCTCCACAATTTTTGCTCTACGTAGCAAAGAGTTGAGTATAGCCATTGCTATTGTGGAGAATGATGTGCGTGATGGTGCTTTGCCATGGAGAGGATCCACGAGTGGAGCCTTGTGCGTGGGAGAGAGAGAGAGAGTCCATGCAAGAGTTGGAGAGGAGTTGAGAGAATGATGGAAATATTGTTGTATTTAACTTAAGTATAGAGAGGCTTTCCTACTACAATCAACTAAAAAAGGAAAAATTAATTAGCCTAAAAATAAGAACAACTCAAGCAAACCTCAAACAACTTGATCAAACCTTAAACAACTTGACTAATTTCAACTTGCAAGAAATAACTCTTAACTTGGGCAATAAGCCAACACCAAAACCAAGGCCACTAGCCTTTGATTCTCGTGAGTTGTGGGGTCATGTGGATTGTCCATGTGGCTCCTTTATTTCAATGCTAATAGCAATTGTAAAGAGGAGGGCGAACATGGTCTCGTTGTTGAACTTCTTTAAAAGATTTAGCGTGACCATGAAGGTGATACATTAATTTTAAGGGGTTTTTATATAGATGTCACTACTATAAACATTGGCAATTACGTGCTTACTATTGACTTCCCAATATTGCTTTAAATGCCACGGGAAAACTCACGTCATTTTTGCAATTGCCATTCCATTAGTTAGTGCTATTAAGTTTAATGGGACAGACCTAAAGTAAGTAAAATTTGTTCTTTTGCTCAAAACTTGTCTTTTATTCCCCTTCCTACTTCCTCCTCACCCTCCCTCCTTCCCACACCTCCATGGGTTAAGGTTAGGTTTGGCTATATCCAAACCTATACCTATTTACAAATCCACTACTCATACTCTACTCATTAAACCATTAAGTGTCTAGATCTAAACCCATACCCATATTCATTTACCAACCATTTTGCTTGCTGCTACCAAAAGAATCACTTTTGCTTTCTTTTCCTCTGGCTATTAAGATGTTTTAGTTGCCAGGATGTCTCTTACCTACCCATGGATTCAATAGTAGTTCAAAAGGTTGACCTATTCGAGACTCTTTGGATCTATACTTCTTTTCAACTTCCCAAAGCATTTCGTCGCTGACTACACCCTTTGTTGTCTCTAGGTGCCTTGGTATCTACTGTAAGCCTTCCCTCGAAAGTATAAATTCTCCTTTATTGGATCGTAAATCAGTTAAGCTCAATCCATTAGTTTGAGTCCTTATTGCTCCTATTTACTTAATTAGTTGGAAGAACTATATTCTTAATAACCACAGGAATCTTGGATTGTCCTATGGCGCTCATTTCATAGTATTTCTTTGCACAAAGGGTTCGAATCCAACAAAAAAGAACTTTGAATATGGATGTCTTCACTTTACTTTTACTTGATAAAGTACATCCCAAATGAGTGATTTTGGTTTTTTCCCCGTGCGATTTCTATGAATGTGATATTCATTGAAATAGAAAATTATGGTATGATGGAAAGGAAAGTTCTTTTCTCGCATATTTTGCCCTCAAATGTATTGACAAAACAACAATATCGACTTCTGGAGTCAAATAAAGATGTTGAAAAATTGATTCACAAGAAACATTTGTTTGTGGCATAAAAGAGTAGCAATTTCTTCTTAGGAAATGAAACGTAAGGAGAAAATGAAATATGAAATATCGACAAATTCTTGTATCCTTAGGGGAAAGAATGCCCATTTATCTACGGAGAGTTATAAGATTCATCAAAATATACGAATAAGTCTCAATAAAGCATATGATTTGTACATAAAAGATGTAGAATTTTAGTGATATTTGAAATAAAAATAGAAAATGTAAGTTCAAAACAAACTAAATAAAATATTAGAAATGTTCTATCACAACATATACTCATTAAATAGTGTAGAATATTTAAAAAAACATTATGTAAATGCATACACTTTATTGGGTAAACAAATCGGGTAAATGGGTAATTTTTCAAACCCATATCCATACCCATATTCATTTGGGTTTTGAAAGTAAAACCCATATCCATCCCATTCATAAATGGGTTGGGTTTTGCCCATTATATTTGGTCAGATTTGGGTTGGGTGAACCTAAATTTGCATCCGTACTGACCATCCATTGGTCGTTGAGTGAATCATAGGCTTCTCGAGAACTCGACCAGGGCCAAGTTGATATAGATGTTGGTGAAGGCCCCTGTAGGGTTGACCACCCCTTCGACAATGATGTAGTAGGTCTTCTAGTTGTGCTCAGTGCAACATCAATTAAAGTGGGTGGTGACATTGATATTGGGAACGATAATGGGGATGTGGGTGGTGTACATGGCACCTATTACATTTGAGATCCTCGAGGTGGACTTGAATCAATGCTTGATGGCGTTGATGGTAGGTTGGTTGGGTCACTGAAGGAACTAGGGTAAACTTGATGGCAGATTTGACCTCAAAATTGAGCTTGTGGCAGGTGGAGATTTCGAGGCGAAGCACTTGGAAACGATGTTGAGGGGCTTCCTTGTGGTAAGGTGCTATATAAACACGACCATGATAAAGGATTGGGATTGGTTTGTAGAGCATCGTGTCGTTGTTGGTGACTGTGGCGTTGAGCTCCTTGTAGATCATGCCAAAGGTTGCACGAATCATTAGGAAGGCCTTGTGGAACTTCTTGAAGAAGTTCTAGAGCCCAAAGGAGAAAGGTGCAATTGATGTGAGAGAGGGGTTCTGGAGAAAAGGAGAGTAATATGGGTTCCTTCATGGATGAGGCCATGGAGTAGGAGGGAAAGAGGAAGAGAAAGGAGAGGTTGCGGAAGCATGATGGATGCAGGAGGGGTTCCTTCATGATTGGTGGACGTGGGAGTAAGTTGACTTGGGGGTCGTCGAAGCAAAGGGGAAGAGGAAGGAGGTAGGTGGAGGTGCTAGAAGGAGGAGGGAGGAGGGGGAGGTGGAAGGAGGAAGGGAGAAAAAGCTTCATGATAGAAGAACAATTTTTACTTTTAGGTCCACTTTTGTGAAATTTAATGGTACTAATGGAATGGCAATTGCGAAAATAATGTGACTTTTTTGGTGATATTTAAAGCAATATTGAGAACTCAATGGTAAGTATGTAATTTTCAATGTTTGTAGTGGTAGTTATGTAAAAACTCCTATCAATGAAGATCTTAGTGGATTTGAGAATTTGTTTAATTGAACCAAAAAAGCAATCATTGCAACCAAAGAATTTTGAGGCCTCAAGAAGAAAGTCCCAATTTAGGGTGTCAAAAGCTTCTCTGAAGTCAATATTGATGACTCTTGGAAGGACATGCTTTTGCTAGCTTGCCGATTATATAACTTCATGTTAGCGAGATAATGATGGATAATCTCATGGGCAACAAGAAAGCAATCAAATTTTGTGTATGCGTGTGTTTTAACATAGTAGTGGCTGGAAGCCTTGTCAAAGAAAAGTAGTTAGAAGCAGTTTTGTCCTTTGGGAAGGCACAGAGTTTCACGGGGAATTGATTTTGACAATTTGGAGGCCATTCTTTTGGCTAAGTCTTCAATTATGACTGTATTTGTGGGGTTCAGAAGGCCAAGTTACCCAAGTTATGAATTATAGATAGATCACATTTTTTAGCCTAATAACATAATTTTATTATTTAAGAGTCCGAGTTCTTTATGCTACAATCATGAAGTTTTAGTGTTTTATCGTAAACTTGCAACTTAGGAGTGAAGGGGAGATGGATGGAGACATGCGGGTGAGGGCAAGAGGGGGTGGTGTGGGTACTCGTTGCCTATCTACTCTAAAGAGATCTTGTCGTGTGATTGTATGTTACAAGTGTAGGATGTGTGGCCATGTCACGTTGGATTGTCGTGATCCGATCGCGTGCTTGGCGTGCAGAGGACCAGGGCATAAGAGGGATTCATGTAAGAGGAAGATGGATTCATGTTTGAAGATGATGCTGTGAGCCTCATCACCTCCATTTCCACCTGATCCTCTTTGTTTGGAGATTAAAGCGTCATGGTCCCCTTTAATGAGTTATCTTGATTTTGATTTATTTTCATCTTTGGTGGGGGATCTTCTGGGAGGCCACTTTTCTTTGGAAGGGTTCAAGAGTTTTCTCTCCAACTATGGACTCATTTCAAACTATTGGAAGGTGGTTGTTGTCGCACATGATAGAATTCTTCTTTTTGGTCTTTTGAACTTAAGAGGCTGAGATGCAAGGAGATGGATGTTGGTGATGCTCTGGTGGAGAACTATCCATGAAGGTGTGTTGGAAGATATACCACTCGTAGGGTTGGAGTTTAGGATTTGGGGCATCCCTTTAAGGTTGCACACATTGGAGGTTGTGAATGAATTGTGCGGCAGTTTTGTAAGGATAAAGTGGTGCGCGGGTATTGGATTGCAAGAGGGGCATTTATCGTGTGTTCGGGTCATTGGAGAGTTTCTCATGGGTCGAAAATTGTTGACCAAGGTAATTTTTAGGTTGGGGGGTTCTTCTTAGGTCATTAAGTTTGAGTTGGTGTTTTATGTGATCATTTGTAAAGAAGATCCTATGTGGAGGTTGTGAGTGGTGGCGGTCTGGAGAAGTCATCAAAGAAGACTGTGTGACAGATATGGAAGCCTATTGTTAGGCGTGATTATCCTCTGGATTCAAAATTGGAATTTGGCAAACAATGGAATTTGTAGATTTTTTTAGGGGGTGTAGGGCCTTCAAATTTGCCTCTTTTAGATGAACCAATTAGGAAGGTTGGGTGCGACAACTTGCAGTTTCCTTATCCACAAATTGTGGGTGTTGATTGTGCTCAGAATTTGATAATTTGGCAGGGTGGCGCGATCGCTATTTCTACAAACGGTGGCGATGACTGTCGGGATAAAAATGGAAAGACATAAGCTAGTTTCGATCCTTATGGTAGCAAGAAAAGTGGAAATTCGAGGTGACCAGCTGGCAGTGTTTCCAAAATAGAATCCTTGCGTTGACGAGGGTTTTCCTTGGATTTTGAACCCAATATTTTGGTGACTACCAATTGTGGGGTGTACACAAGATCCCTCCTATTTATTTTGTGTGGTGAATTTGATACCTATTGTTTAAGCGGAAGGTCAGGGCTTTTATGGTTTTGAAGTAACCACACATATGAGGTTGGACTTTATCATGATCCAAGTGTTGCTGATTCCTCCACTATAATTTTTCAACGTAAAGCGACTCCAAAGCAATTTTCTTTTCTTCCTATGTGGGTTGAGATTGCGAGACTTCCTTTCGATGTGTCGCATTACATCTTGTTGATGGGATCTTTGGTGGTAGAGGCAGAAATTGGCAAGACAATAGTTATTGGTCCTGATGCGCCAGAAAAAACAGGTGATGGGGAATCTTTGGAGTGTGCATTTGCGACAAGTCAGGATTCAATACTTGGTTCGCGGTCGTGGAGACCATTGTTGCAATGACAAGTTGGCTTTTCGCACAAAGAGACAATAACTGTAAGCATAAAAGGAGAGGGAGAGTGAAGATACATCTATCAAATGATTTGTGTTGATGTTTGGGTAACTTTTTCCTGGGTGTGGGGTTTGGTTTTTGGAGTGAGATGTTTTGTGAAGGGTATGCCCCTATGGGTATGCTTTCTGTGGTGTGATCGTGAAGTCGATTGCTCTTTCTTTGGGTGAGCGGACCGGACTTGGTTTTGTGTGGCTTTCGATCCACATCATCGTGCGAGGTCCTGTGCCTATTGTATTTACCTTTAGTTTAATTTTAATGGATTTGGATGACTATTGAATGCCTATAGTCTTCCCATTTTCTCTTTCTCAAGAAAAAAAGAGTTCAAGTTCTTTACAAGAGATTCCTAGTTGTGAAGATTTTGGAAGTGGGCAAAAGCACCCTATTTGATGGTACTCTAAGCGAATCCTTTTTATGAAGGGGTAAAGAAAACAAATCCTTTTTAAGATAGAGTAGTTTGTATGGCATATCACCTCTGAGGACAAACGAGGGCATGCGATTAATCAGGTAAGTAGGAGTAAGAACCACATCACCCTAGAAAGATTTAGGAACACTCATGAGAGGAGTGTCCTAGCAATATCAAGAATGTGGCGCAACTTTCTCTTTGCCCACCCATTTTGTTGCGATGTGTGAGAGCAAGAGGTCTAGTGAATGGTCTCATTATCCTTAAGAAAGGCCCAAAGGGGCCATTGAACAAACTCGAGCATTATCAAATTTGAAATACCTTACTTTGGAAAAAAAAGAATTTTATACTTTAGAAAAGAACTTTGTAATTGAAAATAATTTAGATTTTCCTTTTAAAAGAAAAATTTAGGAGGCACAACTAAAATTATTAACAAAAATAACAAAATACTTATGATCGGAATAAGGACAGACATGACAGCGACCCTACACATTGCAATGAACCAACTCTAGGATGCTGACTTTGTCGCTCCATGCGAGGAATGTTGATGATTCCCAAGCTGGTAGGCTTTGCAATCGAAGGTGTTAAGAGGATGGGATGTTAGGAAACATCTGTCGTAGCTTGGATAAAGATGGATGATCAAGTCTGGAGTGCCATAGAAGTGGATTGGAGGAGATGGATGTGGTGCTAGCAAAAATGGATTTGGAGATCAAGGTAATACAACCCATAATGCTCATAACCCCCACGAATCGTCTGCCTTATCCGAATGTCTTAAAAATACTAACGATTCTCATAAAAAATAGTTTGGTACTTCGACTGTTTACAAATCTGACTAATAGATAACGAACTAAGAGGAAATTCAAGGGCATAATAAACATCAGAAAGTTATAATCTAGGAGAAAACTTCATAGTCTTGACAAAGGTGACAGGGAACTTGCTCTCATTGGCTAGACGGACTGAAGTAATATTAGCAGAATCCTTGGATGAAGACATTGGTAGCCGTACTTGTAAGATGAGTAGAGGTGCCAGAGTTGATGACCCAATCAGTAGTACTTGTAAAGGTAGCATTTGCTGCAATATCTGTGCCAAGGGTAATAGTGGAAGGGGAGGGCTTACCTCGTAAAATTGGTGTAGACGATCTAACTCATTTGCAATGAAGGAAAAAGCAATCTGATTAGGAACAACCTCGGCCTTAGTAGTAGAAAGTGCACTGGCCATAGACATTTGGTTGGCCAATGCTGGCCTACTAAACTTCTCTCAACGCTTATCTAACATATGATTTGTCTTCTAACAGTAAACACATGAGGGGTATGTTTTCCACAACCCCCATCACAGCCATGTCCACGACCATGCCCACCAAAGTGACCACCTCTTCCTCTAGATGCTTCAAGAGCCGTGGTCTCAGTAACGGTGGCGGGTGTAGGAGATGGATCATCAACCTCAAGCTTTTGGTGTTCGCCATATACGATCTCCAAATCAAGCACATCCTTGGCTGACATAATCTAATCACAAGTAGATTGATATCTCGAAGATAATCCATCAAGGAAGTGATTGGTTTGCCACTTAGCCGACTCTATTTCCTGCTTGTCACAACAGGTAGGCTGAAAAACAACAAACTCTTCAAATAACCCTTACAGGATAGTAAAGTAGTCAGCTACGGACATATCACCTTGGTTTGTGCTCCATATCCTTGTGTAGATATTTGCTTGATGTGAACTACTTGTTTGCAAGGAGTTCTTGCGCTCTAGAGCTTCCCATATTTCCTTGGTTGTCTTCTTATATAACATATTCGTTACTATCTTGGAGTCGATACTGTTCATGAGCCAATTCATAACTAGGTAGTTATCCATCTCCCACCTTCCAAACTTCTCATCCTTGGGATCAGGAGAATCATCTGTTAGAACATGCAACCTCTTGTGTCCCCCGATGAAGATATGGAATGCTCTCGACCAAAGAACACAGTTTTGGGACCCGATTAGCTTTATGGGTGTCCCTTAAACCAAGGTAGAAGTAGAGACCTTAGTCTATGAGGTAAGGATCAAGGCACCCTCATTAGCCATGGAGAACCGAGATGGTTGAAAACAACTAGAGATCACTCTAAGGGCAGAGAGTTTGCATAGAAACATGCTGGTTGCACGTAAGACATGAGGTACAACATGCCTAAAAGATCTGATGAAGAGGAAAGATTACGCACATAGTTGTCAGATTAAAAGAGGGCTGGAACGAGCCGTAAGGATCCTGCAGACCCCAATCGATTCCCAAAATCAAACTTAAGCAGAGTAATAAGATGTTGCATTGCCTAAGGTCAAGCATGGAGAGGGTGTCACGGGGTCTCGTCGGCTGTGCTGGCTGTTGCTGGGTGGTGGCAACGAGTAGGTTAGGGTCGTGGTGGTGTCACTAGCTATTGTTGGGTGATGGCGGTGAGTAGGGGAGGGCTCAACTGCGGTGCTAGGGTCACCGAGCATTGTGGGCAATCCGGTGGCAATGTTGGGTTCACCGGATTAGTTGGTGGCGCAAGAAGAACCTCCCTTTGGTGGGGTTTGGCGACGTAGAAATCCTCAATGCTAGGATCGGAATCAAAGAGAGAGGTTTGATCCGAGAGGAGTTGTGGTAGTATTTAGTGGGAGATCAGAACATTAATCTAGAATCATTACTTAGATATCATGTTGATGGAAATTCATTCTTATTTATATAGAGAAAAGGCTATGGGTAAATGACATGAAGAGTCCTCACAAAAATATAAAAATGATAAGCGCTTAAAAATTACAATAAAGAAGGAAAATAATAATGAGCACTTTATTCCTTGTAGAACTCTCCATGCATTGTGTTTAGATCCCATGTTTTATAGAAACGTTAATTTAATCTAGACTGCTAAAATTCTGAAATAATTACCTAGGGTTTACTATTGAATTGAGTCGAGCCCAAATTTAGCTCCACTCAACTAAAAGATAAGGTCAAAGTTGCCGCATTTGGTTGAGCTCTACAAACTTTCCTTATGGCCGGAGTCAGGGAACCTTGAGACTTGGCTTGAACCTCGTATGGATCCCACATTTACCATCGGGGAATCGGCACGGCACCCACCCAATTATTATCTCTTTTGGTGAGAGTGAGGGCTTCATTTGCCAGTCCCATGCATGGCATCTCCACATGTCGTTGGGACTACTATTTCCACATTTGAATAAACAAATAGATTGTAGGTCTCATGCTTCTAATCAAGTGATCTGCCACTCAGTGACAGGATTACTATGTGGAAGGGAGGATTACTGCCTGTGACCAACACATGAAGGGTTCAAAGTAACTGACCAAGCTAATATTATTCATTGCTAGTAATAGATATAGACAAACCCATGCGGACACGAACACATGTTTGCTTGATAAAATATTTGTCGAGCTGTCAAGCAAGACTTAGCAGGAACTTAGCTTGATAATGTTATATACCTCGAAAGTGGGTTCAGGTTGGCTTTTTGATGAGTTTGGCTTGTCAACTTTATTGAGTTGAAGTTGAGCAAGGTTCATTGAACCTAAGCTTTTTTGCCACCCTATAAATGCCAGTACTTGTTGGAAGCAGTTACTCTGTTTCTCTTTTTCGTTAGTTTTCAGCTTAGCATTACATTCTTGTCAGGTTTTCTTGACATGAAATTGCCAAAAGATATTATGGTATATGAAGTAAAGCAGCTTTTGAATTTTGTGGTCTCATAACTCTTTTTTTTGTTTTTAGAGTTTGGCTTGTCAACTTTATTGAGCTGAAGTCGAGCAAGGTTCATCGAACCTAAGCTTTTTTGCCACCCTATAAATGCCAGTACTTGTAGGAAGCAGTTACTCTGTTTATCATTTTCGTTAGTTTTCAGCTTAGCATTTACATTCTTGTCAAGTTTTCTTGACATGAAATTGCTAAAAGATATTATGGTATATGAAGTAAAGCAGCTTTTGAATTTTGTGGTCTCATAACTCTTTTTTTTGAACATTTCAGCTTTTCCTTGAGCCTTCAAATTCACTACTTAATCTGGCTTCACTGCGAGATACAAGGGGATCCAAGGCTGCCTACTGCTTATCTTGTTTGGTTTCACTTATTGAACAGGTATCTACTTTTCATCTTTGTACCTTAATTTTTGTTGGGCTCAAGCCTCAAATGCATTCCTGCAGAAGCCACAAAAATGCTATTCTTGTCCTGATAATTTTTATATCCATTTATTTACAGATGCAATACCTGCGGTTACGAAATTGTCCAGTTCAATGGGGCTGGTGTAGAGATCTTCGATCATTTATTTTTGTTTTTGAAAATCATAACAGGTTGGTTGTTTAGCTAGGATATGGTATAGAATATTTTGTTGGGGAGTTGTTACACATAAGATTTGAGTAGTATACGTTTGTATATAGTGCAGTAAATGACGTTCTGTTGTTACTGAGTGCAGAATAGTTTTAGAGCGGCCTGAGTATGGCTATGCAACATATTTTTTCGAGATTGTGGATTCTTTGCCTATTGATTGGCAGATTATGAGGCTTGTGACAGCCATGAAAGCTACACACTGTTGTAGGACTACAATTGTGGAGAACAGGTCTTTATTGGTAAAGTAGCTTGTTCTTCTTTTATTCGGGAATCATGGGACTATGTATTGTCCTTTTTTGTTTTGCCATACTCTTTTGGCAGCACTAGGCTGTTGTGAATCTTTGAGCAAGTCATTTTGTTCCGAACTTTAAAGTTTTAGTCACAAATTACCTGTGCTTGGTTCTTCATATCCTTTGTTGTTATATTTGCTTAGGATTGGTTTCTTCTTCCAAAGCACCTAAAGCTTCTTAGTCTTCATAATGCTCAGAACTTTTTGCTTGTTTTGACCTATTGCTAGTACTATGTTGCTTGTGGCTTTAGCAATTAGATAATACTTGTGCAGCCTGTCTTGTTGCTTGGGAATAAGTTGCATGACTTCTTTGAAACTATTCCATTCTTTTGTGTGTTCCATAAATTGCTTGATGATTGTTTTTGTTATCCTCAACCTGCTGGTTAATTGTTACTACTCTTCGTAAGAACAGTGTAAAGTTGGTTCTTGCACTATATCTTTTGATCCATCTACTTGTAATGACTCCATTTTTCAAATGTGGGGTTTTCATCCGATGCAAGTGAAAAAACATGTTTATTTTCTGTGGTTTTGTTTTATGGTGCCTTTAAGAGGGCATGCTTTATATCCTCTTAGTCAAGTTGTAACTTTGATCTTGTGATCCCAAGAATAAATAAGGAAATGACAAAACTGTGCAATTATTTTAAAGAAGCTTGACTTAGAAGAAAACATTTGGAATCTTGTACACTTTAGAGGCGTTGTGATAAGATCTGCAATTTGAAGAAAGAGATGTGCAGGGTAGATATCTTCCCTTGGAACATAATTAGCATCTTGAATAAAATGATTGTTGAGCCTAAGGGTGTATTTGCTATTTTACAATGTTTTTGGATAATTGTGTAATTTTTCCAATCATCTCTATTATAAAAGAGAGGGTAGGGGTTCTTTTCAATGATGATGCATCCTTTACTCTTCACATTGTATCAGAGCGATCCTAGGTCGGTGCTTCGATATCCCATGAAATATCCACCCAAAAGATGATCGAATCACCGATAAAAAGGTGATTCTATGGAGGAGAAAGGATAAGATCGCAGCAGTGGCAACATGGGAGAAACATCTCCTTATGCTGCCACCGCCGTTGTAAGGCCTATCGATGTTGCTGGCATTGTCGTCGGCAGGCCTAGTGCTGCCGTTGGAGGTCTGTCGACAACCCAACAGGTTAACAGGTGGTTCCCGTTCTTAGTGTTGTGATTTACGTGATGAGCCTTCTCTCATGCTTCATGCATATGGTGATGAGTCTTCTCTCACCCTTGTTGATGAAGCTTCCCCTTTCAAGCATGATGAGTCTTCTCTAATGCAAAGATATGATGGGGACATTTGAAGGGTCCATTTCAGACCTAGAAGGGTGTGCGTGTGCAACCCAAGGAGATTCGAAGAAGAAAATGGGGGTTGCGGCACGTGGATAGTTGATTCTGGCACCTCTATACATCTTACATGAAATGTTGAGAGGTTGGTGAATCCCACAAATCCATGTGGGATCAAGGATGTCAGAGTGGATAACGAGGCTAGGTCACTAATCGCAGCGGTTGGAAACGTATGTGCTTCCTCGAAGGTGGTGATTGAAGAGATTCATTGTGCTCCTGAGTTTCTAATGAACTTGTTTGTGAGTCACATCTGTAAGGGCTTTGGATGTCGTGTAGTGTTTGATGAGGCACTGTTACTTCTAGGACCGCCAGATGGGAGAGATTATAGGCGGGGGTATAAAGCGAGATGATCTCTATTATCTTGACACGTTCACATTGTTTGCTGAAGCTGTTTCTATAGCTACTGACCCTTGGCTATGGCACAGGAGTCTTAGACACCCATCACTTAAGAAGATGCGGCAGATGTACCCTGGTTTACCAGAACCTTTGACTTTGTAGTGCGAGGATTGTCAGCTTGCGAAGCATTACAGTACATATCCACAGAGAGATGTTAGGGTGAGTGTTGTCCCTTTTTTCCTTGTGCACTGTGATGTTTTGGGGGCATCTAGAGTTCCTACTCGCGGAGGACATCGGTATTACGTAGTCTTTGTGGATGATCATAGTCGTCTTGAGTTTTCCTGATGAAGGCTCATTTAGAGATTCCTCATATTATATAACAGTTTCTTTCAGAGGTTCAGACTCAGTATACCACCAGCGTAAGAGTTTTCTGCAACGACAATGCATTAGAGTTTATGCAGTGAGATGTACAGGTGATTCTCTTCCAGAGGCATTATTCACCAGACGTCTTGTGCTCACACATCTTAGTAGAATGGTGTGGCCGAATGAAAGCTCCGACATCTTCTTGATATTGCTAGGACCTTGATAATTCACATGAAGGTTCCTAAGCAGTCTGGGGAGATGCTATAGTTACTGCGGTTTATTTAATTAATTGAGTACCTTCGTTTGTGCTTGGAGTACAAATTTCATATCAGGTGATTTATCCAGATTGTACCAAGCTTTTTGCTCTTCCATTGAGGATTTTTGGGTGTTGCTTCGTACAGGCGTATGGGAACAAAGATAAGTTTTTTTCCTAGGCAATCAAATGTGTCTTCCTTGGATATTCCAGAACATAGAAGGGATACAAGTGTTATTACCCAATCCGGAGGAAATACATTGTTGCAGCAGATGTTACTTTTTTTGAGAAGATTCCATTCTTCTCATAAGAGGGAACGTCTATACAGGCCGCCTTGGAGGAGATACAAGTTTACCATCGGAGACCACAGACTTCGCTTGATATTGTGGCTCATCCTATCATGTTAGATGAGAGTGGCTCAGATATTGAGAAGCAGGTAGTACTGAAGAGGTCCAACAGAGCTTGTACTCTTCATCCTTTATTTCAGTAAACAAGAGTTGCCCACCTGGAGGATGGGGTTCGCTAGTTTACTTACCATTACCACAACTATTATCCCCACAGATTTTTGTTCAGACTTCTCAGGACTCTAGGTGGCGTGCAACAATGGATGAAGAGATGTAGGCTCTACAGTCTTGGGAGACATGGGATCTTTGTACCATGTCCCTCGGGTGTTATAGTTGTTGACTGCATATGGGTTTATACCATCAAGTATAGAGCTGATGGAACTGTGGATAGATATAAGGCCAGACTTGTTGCCAAGGACATTACTCAGACTTATGGGGTAGACTATCTTGAGACTTTCTCTCGTGTGACATGTATTACATTTGTTAGGATTATCATTTCTGTTGTTGTTGTTAGGAGTTGACCTTTATATCAGCTGGACATTAAAAATGCCTTCTTATATGGTGACTTATCTAATAAGGTGTACATGAGACAACCATTAGGGTATAGTAATCTGGGGGAGCTTGTGTGTCGCTTGAGAAATGCTATATTTGGGTTGAAGCAGAGTTCTCGTACCTGGTTTGAGTGGCTTAGCTCAGAGATTGAGAAGATTGGGTTCCAACGCTTCAGTTCAGACCATTCTATATTCATCAGGAAGACTAGGTATGGCAATCATGAGCGAGTTGTCATTCTTGCTGTTTATGTAGATCACATGATTCTTATTGGCGGTGATGAGGATGGAATTATCTAGATCAAGTCCTTTAATAGTCCACCTTTGTTACCAAGGACTTGGGTAATCTTAGGTATTTTTTGGGGTCAAAGCACTTTGACAGGGATCTGTCTTTCCGTGTCACAGAGACAGTATATGTTGCAAATTCTTGAGTAAGCTGGCTTGCTTGGGACCAAGCCCTCTAGTATACTCATGGAGCCATTGCCTACACATTTTTCTGAGGATCCATTGTATGAAGATGTCACCTGATACCATAGTACAATGAGACCTTTGCTCTATCTATCACAAGGCTTGATATCAGTTTCGCTGTAAATAGAGTTAGCCAGCACATGCAGACTCCTCGATACAATCATTGGCATGACGTTTACCTTATTCTTAGGTACTTCAAAGGAACACCATGTAGAGGACTCTACTATAGAGATGTTGGTAGTCTGGACATTCTAGCCTATTTTGATGCAGACTATGCTGAGTCTGTAGATGAATGACATTCTACTTCAGGCTTTGCAGCCTATCTTGGTGGGAACCTGGTCTCTTAGAGGAGTAATAAGCAAAGTGTTGTTACTTGCTTGAGCGTAGAGGCTAAGTACAAAGTGATGATTTAGGTTGCTTGTGAGATTATGTGGGTTGTTTCATTTCTGCAGGACTTGGGCATTCAGGTCACTATGCCAGTTTCACTTCTTTATGACAAGTCAACCACTTATATTGCTTCGAATCTAATGTTTCATGAGAGAGCCAATCATGTTGAGGTAGTTTGTCACTTTATTCGTGATGCAATTCTTGCAGGGAAGATCAACACTCCTTATGTCTCCTTTAGCTTTAGCTAGTGGATACATTCACTAAGGCTCTTAAGAAAAACCTCTTGATTTTCTGTACGACAAGTTGGGTCTCGTTGATATCTATGCCCCTTGAGGGGGAGTGTTGAGCCTAAGGGTGTATTTGCTACTTTACATTATGTTTGGATAAATGTGTAATTTTCCTAAAGCTCTCTATTATAAAAGAGAGGCTAGGGTTTCTTTTCAATGATAATGCATCCTTTACTCTTCAAAATGACAATCAACTTCGATATGTATTATGAAAGATAGGATTACTTCAAGGCCTTATTGGTGTTTGCTACCTATCATGGGAGAAGTTTGAGTTGGTCTGACATAATATTGTCGAGAAAGGGTGACTACCTTTGGAGATCGCTTCTTCATGGGATGACAGTTGGTATTTCATATTTCTATGCGAAATTGGGTGATAGGAGGGACTTTTCCTTCTGAGTGGATGATTCGACTAATTTTGGCTTCCTCATAGGTAAGTATCCCGGACTCTCTTCTTTAACGATGAACTTGCTGCTTCTATGGCCGAAGGGTGGAGTTAATGTAGTTGCAAGAGATCTTGGTGAAATTTTCACCTATAGGAGTGGTTGATGCTTGGAGATGGGAGGATAGGTCCTTTAAGGTGAAGTCCGTGTATAGAAGATTCTTACCACGAAGAAATATTGATTGGATTCTTAGCAAAGATTGCCATTTGGTGTGGAAGGTTGTTATGCCTTTAAAGGTGAAAATCTTTACGTGGCTATAGTGTTCAGGAAGTTGGCCGCTTAGGTTGAGTAGGCACCTGTATAGGCATCAACAGACCCATTCTCGAATCGAGTAGTGCCATGCGGTCTTATAGTTAGGTCTGGTCGAGTAGGCATTTACTCAGTCGCATACTCACTCGATTTTGAGATAAAGCTATCCAATTTGAGTTTTTGAGAGATTTCTTCTTTTTATCCTTTTAGGTATTGTTTGACATGATGTTTTGATTTTAGGTTTTTGATCTAGATTTTATTTTAGATTCTTGATAATATGTTGTGATTTAGGTTGATGTGAAGTTTTTGATTTAGTTTTCATTTTAGATTCTTGATTTAGATCTATTGTTTATGTTCATTGATAATACACACGAACATTTGGATTCTAATCTCTATATTTTCTTTTTTCAAGATGTCTAATCTTTTATATTCTAAGTTGTATAGTAATTAAAAAGTAGGAGTATTAACTATGTTGCTTTTATTATACTACTTGAGGTAGTTGTATAGTTATAACATTACATATAACACAAATTTTAATAAGCTAACTAGTTATTTTATATTTTTTAAAATAAAAAATGCAAACCTGCATACTTATTTGCATACTCGTTCGAACACTACACTTTCTATGCTGTGACGCAATCGATTGCATTCCCTGAACCTTGTGTGGCTACTTAGGTGGAAACGAGTGTTGATGAAGGTTTATAGATTGAAGATTGCACCAAATTTCGATCCCACATGTGTTCTTTGTGGTGAAGTCGAGGATTGTAATCACTATTTTTTACTTGTTTCTCGAAGTAAGTTTGGGTAGAGTGTGGTGGTTAATGGCTTGATCATGTTGATTGGGATAGCTTTTGGTGATCTTCCTGATCGGAAGCTTTAGACCTTGGTGAGAACGTGCAACACCTTTTTCCATTTTGTGGGCGATATGGCTACAACGCAACGCCTCTATCTTTTGAGGGGAGGGGCTTTTTCGGATAACCATTGTATGGAGGTCTCCTTTCTTAAGGAGCTTTGGGGAAGTACTTAATTATTTTTTGATGTAATCTTTGATCATCCTTTTTCTCTTTCAAAAAAAAAAAAAAGATCTCATGGCTGTATCGCTTGCAAGCAGATATCTCCATAGGACATCTTGATAGAAACCTTATCGTCACTTCCTTTCTATAGCTTGATTTCTACCTATTGACGTATAAATATAAACAATGATGTGGGTTTGCCAAATAAAAATCAATTGTAGAAGGGGTCACATTTTACTCTCCATTCTTTAAGTTATAGGCCCATTTTTGTGCTTATCTTTTAAAGTATGCTTTTTTAGAGGGTGAGCAGAAGAGAGGAAGTTGAGTCTTCACTATATCGACATTCCTGAAGCAAAGTTCATGCCACCATTCTTGTACTAAGCAAACATATTGAGTTGAAATTTAAAATAGGTGAAAATAAATAATATCAAAGTATAAAGAAATCAAGAACACTTGGGTTTACGTGGAAACCCCACCTTACTCACGAGGAGCAGAGAGAAAATCATAGGAGAAGGTCCCGATAAGGTTGAGATCTGTATTGATTTTCTCAAAGAAATAAGTGCGGGCGATGCATGCTTATTTATAGGTCACCACACACTTCAACAATTCACATTACTAGATGTGGTACTAAACACCACACACTCAACACTCTCTCTCAAGATGGAGCATGGAATGCTCAGCTGTAACAAAATACAATCGTCACTCTACAACATAACATACTCCTCTCAACTGGTTCTCACTTGTAGGTAGGAACACAGGTTAGAGCTGCTGGTGTCTCTGACAAGGGTCTCTCCTCTGGAGACCTCAACTGATGCTGGTAGCTCCTCATTCAATATCTTTGTAATGGGTCTTCCTCTAAAGACCTCAAAGAAGGATCTTTCTTCTAGAGTTCAGGAAACTAGATCTCTCACATAGAAACTGGTTGGGCTTTTCCTCTGAGGGCCTCGAAATTGGATCTTCCTTTCTAGAGACCTCCAAACTCTGGACCTCCTAGAGTTTGGTTTCTCATGTGATGATTTGTAACTCCCAATGACTGTAGCGGTATTCGATGTCACCTCAGAACTGCTGGAGGATTGCTTGTGCCTTAGGAAGAGACATGCAGATCTAAAAATCTACAACAAAGGGACTTCCAAATGGGGTGACTACAATAGGCATCCACACTCCCCCTTTCTCCCATACTCATATGGGAGAAGAAACAAACATAGAGAAGAACTAAAAAATAAAATAGAGAAGAGCTTCTCCCCCTTCTTCTCTTAAATTCAAACTCTTTCCTCGTTTTTTTTTCCTTTTATTTTTTGATTTTTCTTTCTGCCTTTTTGCTTCAATATCTTCCTCTCCTTTTCCTCTCATTCTCTCCTCTTTTTTTCTCTTTATATTTTTTTCCTCTACTCATTACATCATTTCTCCTTAATTGAAAGGTATAAAGGCTAAGAGGAATTAAAAAAAGCACAACTCACAAGCTTTGATTTTTCTTCTTCAATGTTAGGTCACACTCTCATGTGAGAGCATTGCTGTGATTGTCGCCCACATCATCATCGTAACCTTCGCCATGATTTCCCGACACTCCTCTCCAAGTCATCTCCTCTCTGATCTTCCTCTTCTTTGGCTTCAACCACATGCCATCACCTTGCGACAGCCACCGCCGCCGGTCTTCTCCATTGACTGCTTCTTCCTCCTTGTCAGCTTCATTGCCACCTCATGAGTTGCTTTGATCAAGGCCTCCTTCGTCGCCTTCTTCATCTTTTTCTTTAGCTTTTGTTGATACTCGCGAGCGTCGTCAGCACCACCAGTGCTCGCCTGAGCTTCGCCACGACCGCTAGGGCTTTGGGAGACTCCTCTGGTGGCTTGCTACTTGTGATCGACGCCGAGACTTGCTCTAGGTAAGATCTGCCAGCGCATGAAGGAGGCCCCCTCGATCTGCCACCTTTGTGTGGAGCGCCTTTCGTGCACGCCCCTTATGCTTGTGCTATTTTGGTGCCTCTAGATGATCAAGGAGTGTGTATGCCTCCACTATGCTGCGATGGACCTCGATGAGTGCACGCTCCTCCCCCTCGAGTACCCTTCCTCATGGGCCTTGCCATTCCTATACCTTGTGGCAGCCCTTGGGAAGGGCCCCCGATCATCGACGTGCTCATGAGGGTCCTCGTGTTCCTCGACGATGAGGTGATCAGCATGGAGTACCCATGCTCTGCAGGGGATCACGTGCAAGGCCTCTGCTGGCTTAAGTGCCGCCTTATTCTCTGCCTTCTCCTTCGGCAACTTTGATTCTCACATGCTCCTGATCATGAAGCAAAATAGAAGTTCCAAGAACAAGAAAGATGAACACAATAATCTTCAAAATGAAAATGATAACTCAAGAACCGACTTGCTCTTATGCCAAGTTGAAATTTAAAATAAGCGAAAATGAATAATATCAAAGCATAAAGAAATCAAGAACACTTGGGTTTACGTGGAAATACTCACGAAGTGTGGGGAGAAAATCACGGGAGAAGGCCTTGATAGGGTTGAGATCTGTATTGATCTTCTCAAGAAATAAGTGGGGGGTACATGCTTATTTATAGGCCACCACATACTCCAACAATTCACATTATTAGATGTGGCACTAAACATCATACAATCTCAACAAATTGGAGCCAACCTAGAGGACAAACCTTGATCAAGTTAGTGGCTACTGGTTATCGGTATACACTTTGCTAATCTTTGACCAGAAGACCATTGGAAATCAAAGGAGACATAAGAGAGTAAGGGCTAGGTTTTAAATGCCCATTTCATTGCATGCAAGAGGCATGTCAAAGAAATGCCAAAATTGTGACATTGAATTTTGACGACTGACACCCCCAAAAATTGGCACTTTAGAGGCATGTTAGAGGCATCTTGAGAAAATCGTGGAATTCTATTAGAATGATAATGATTGTATTAAGTGCATAGAA
This sequence comes from Thalassia testudinum, assembly GCA_037157565.1. NCBI lineage: Eukaryota > Viridiplantae > Streptophyta > Magnoliopsida > Alismatales > Hydrocharitaceae > Thalassia > Thalassia testudinum. The sequence goes on from JAZHRO010000049.1 coordinate 29,020,790, forward strand.
TTGTGCTACCAATACTTGATAAAAATATGAACATTAATCCTATCAAAAAAATTTAAGCAATAATTGCTAAGATCAAATTTAACTATATAAAACATATAGATCAAATAATCATAGAACTAGTTAATCTACCGTAAAGTCATGGACTTACAAATGTAATACTTAAAACACATAATAAGATTAATCAATCTGAAGATTGTAGCTTAAATTTACCTTTGAAAATTAGACATAGATACTATTTAACTTTGGAAAAACTAAAATGTTTTAAAGTTTTAACAAATAGGGAGGGAAAACCCTTAAAAGAGTTCTTGTCGCTCCAATAAACATGCAATAACAATGATGGATAGAAATGGGTTACTGAGCTGCCTACGTCGACCTTAAAATATGAGAATAGCCTAAGAAATGTACATAATGTCACCCATTTTGCCGAATCAAAGTTTGAAAAAATATTGCTGACACTCTTGTATTTCGACATTACATGTGCGTCGATATTCCTCAACATGATAAAAGGCCATTTCACCAGCATGTCGTAGGCATTCAAAACGCTAAGGGTATAATCTAGTGAATTTGACTCTTTAGGTTTGTAAGGTGCTATTTTTTCTTCGCAACTCTTCTGAGAGAAGAATCTAAGTGGACAGAGAAAGGGGGAGCTTGGTTGGTTTCAGGAGCCACATACCCAAGGGAGGAAAGGGTGACCAACAAATGTAGACTTGGATACTTTATTTTGTTTTACATTTATTTGTAAGGGTGCCTATTCACTTTTTGTTTGTTTTGTGGTTTGGTAATTTGCCATTTTCCTTTCTATATATAAAGAGAGGTAGGGCTCTCATGATAAACTAAGGCCTTTCATTTTGTCCTACTTGGTATTAGAGTGGCGGTCCTAGACCGGTGCCCTGGATACCCCACCAAAATAAGTCTTTGACACCTTCAGCCTAACCCTAACCCTAAGCCTAGTGGCACCATTAGCAGAGCCTGGCACTGTCACCTCTCCACAGTGTCGCCGTTGCTATTCGGTGGAGAGAAGACGATGTGGTGGGTCACTATTCTCCTACTGTTGCGCGTGCTGCAGGTGGTGGTCGGACCCATTCCTATCACTGCAGTCACCATGGACTACCACTGAAGGGGGTGCCACCATCGCGAGAGGGTTGCGCTGCCTTTTCCTCGACTGAGCATTACCGCTGCCCTCACCGGAGGTTGCTGCAAGGGTTGCCAAGCCTCTAATCCTCCTCCATTGACTGGTAGGGGTGCTTGCGTGCACCCTTTTTCCTTCGTTTGATCTCCTTATGAGATCTCAACAAGGAGAGGTGACCCGTTCTCACTAGATCTCTCTTAGAGAAGGGTTACTACGTTGTTCAAGTTGTTTTTCATGATCTGAAAACCTATTTTCAGATCATGATTTGGTGATTTCAAGTCTGATTTTTGCTTCAGAGGAGTCTGTTTTCATCTAGTGGGTGGTAGGGGATTGCAAGATGGCATCCTCTAGTTTTTCTGCTAGCTTCAATTTGTCTATAGTCACGTCGGACACCTCTATGGACACTAAGGGATACAAGAATCTGTTCTTCGGCCCCATGATTAAGTTGGACGAGACTAACTATCCACGGTGGTCCTAGATGTTCTTGATGGTCGTTAGGGGTCATGGGAAGGAGCACATTTTGAGTCAGTCTACTCCTGTCAAGAAAACATGAACTAATGCCACATGGGATCGTGATAATACTATAGTTTGTGCTTGGATGATGAACTCAGTGATTCCTAGAATTGGATACGAGATTATGTACTATCCTACAACAAAGATGATGTAGGACTCTCTTAGTGAGATATACTCCAACGAGAAGAATTCTGCTTGGGTTTTCCAGATCTACTATGAGCTCTTCCACCTTTGCAAGGATGGGAAGGCACTGGCCTAGTACTACTCTCAGGTTAAGAGCGACAACTCTTATAAACTTGGTTGTGCATGCCCTTCTTGGTGCACCTTCAAGAGAGAGCTTGCAGTCTCCTTATTTTTGTATGGTTTGGGACCAGAGTATGCTGCTGCATGGGATCAGATGTTGACGATGATTGCTTTGCCTACACTTGAAGACACATATAGCCGACTTAGTAGGATTGCAGTGACTGTTTCTTCCACTGACACTGCAGGTTAGACGACTGGGTTGGTTGCCTCTGATGGATTTTGGAGAGGAGTCCCTTCTACTCATGGCTGTGGCCATGGACGAGGTTTTGGAGGCTGTGGTCCCAAGCCTCCATGCACTTATTGTGGTAGATTGGGTCATATTGAGGCTATGTGTTGGCAGAAGCATGGGAAGCTAGTTACTACTCATCAGGCGGCAAAGACTCACTCCTATGGTTGACATTATGACCAGAGTAGAATTTAAGGAGCTATTACAGAAGTTTAGTCAGATATCTTTGCCTACTTCAGAGATAGCTGCAGTTGCCTCCTCATCAGGTATAATAGATGCATATTCATTGCTTGCACTTAGTACAGGAGACTGGTTGGTGGACTTAGGGGTTTCACGACACCTATGTGGTACTTCAAAAGCTTTTTCAGATCTGAGATCTGCCCCTCCAGGCAGGATAGTGCAGGTGGCTGATGGTAGATTGTCTTAGGTTGCTGGAAAGGGGGAGGTGTCCCTTTCTTCCACTTTGCAGCTGCCTAATGTTCTTTATGTGTCAAATTTTCCGTTTAGTCTCCTTAGTCGCATTACCAGAGAGCTTAATTGCAGAGTATTTTTGATGCGTGCTCGTGTCTTGCAGGACCGACTCATGGGGAGGACGATTGGTGGAGGATGTGAGGAAGGAGGGGTGTATCGTCTAAGTAGCTCTTTTATCTCCATTGTTGCTTCTGTGCGAGGGGGAGGCTGCCTTGGCCATTGGATCTCCAATCTAGTGGCATCTTCGCCTTGGCCATCTTCCTGTGGAGAGACTTAGGTGTGTTCTACCTCCTATTTCCGCCAGCACCACCATCACTTGTGATGCTTGCCAACTTGGCAAACACCATCGTGCTTATTTTCCCATTTCTTCTCATGTTGGGTTGTCTGCCTTATATGATTCACTTTATATGGATGTCTAGGGTCCAAGTTAAATTCTTGACCGGCTTGGACATCGATATTTTCTTGTGCTACTTGGTTATTTTTGATGAAGAATTAAGTGTAATGTTGGAACTATTATTGAAAGTTTTGTTATGGAAATAAAGATCCAATTTTCTGTTATTGTTGAAATGTTTCGGTCTGACAATGCTTTGGAGTTTCGTACTTCTCACTTGATGTAATTTTTTTCGTAATAATAGGATTGTCCACCAAATCACTTGTGCTCATACCTCTCAGCAGAATAGAGAGTTGTTGAGAGGAAGCATAGACATCTTGATGTTGCACGCACCCTACTTATTCATCATAATGTGCTTGCTCTATATTGGGGGGTGGGGTGCTGTTCTTACAACATGTTTTCTGATTAATAAGATGTCGAACTCTACCATTCATGAGCAAACCCTGTGGTAGGTTCTATATCCTGGTCACCCTGTGTTTTTTGTTATCCCTCGTATTTTTGGGTGTGCTACATTTGTGCATGATTTGAGTCCCAGACGGGACAAACTGACACCGCAGGCTGTCAAGTGTGTTTTCTTGGGTTATTCTAAGACCCAAAAGGGGTATAGATGCTTTGATCATCATTATGTTTCTGCTGATGTGACATTCCATGAAGTCGCATCATATTTTTCTACTACTAGTAGTGACTTATTTCCTATGAATGATGGGGTCCCTATGCCTATTCCACCTATTCCTTTTGATTCAATACCTGTGGATGAGCATTCGGCACCTCCTTCTGGGAAGGAACGGTTTCATGATCCTATTATTACTTATTAGAGGCCACATACTACATTTCAGATGCCCCTTGCTATGCCTCCAGCTTCCCCATCTTAGGTGAGTTCATGATCTTTAGACACTGATACTTTGGTGCCTAGTGATGATGTAGGGACATATGAGGATCTTGCAGATGATGACCCACATACAACTTTTTTAGGGTTTACTAGAGCCCTTGTCTCCACTATTGTACCTGCTCTTATAAGGAAGTCATGTTTCATCCATAATGGCACCAGGTCATGGAGGAGGAGATGGCTGCACTTTAGAGTAGAGGCACATGGGAGTTTGCATCAGTTCCACTAGGAGCAAGTCTTGTAGGGTGCAGATGGGTATTTGCACTCAAGTTTCATCCAGATGGAAGCATTGCTAAATATAAAGCGTGGCTAGTGGCAAAGGGGTTCACCAAAACTTATGGGGCAGATTTCTTTGATTCCTTCTTTCTTATAGCAAGTTTATCAATTGTGAGGATCTTAATTTTGGTAGCAGCATATTATGATTGGAATCTGCATCAGCTCGATGTAAAGAATGCTTTCCTATACGGTGATTTGCAGGAAGAGGTGTGCATGCAACAAACACCTGTGTATGAGACACAGGGGGAGTGTGTGCACGTTGAGGAAGGTGATTTATGGACTCAAGCAGAGTCCACGTTCATGGTTTCATAAATTGTCTCAAGTGGTGGAGGCTGATGGTTTTCAGAAATCATCTGCAGATCATTCCTTGTTTGTCAGAAAAATAAGGAAAGGTGTGGTAGGACTCCTGGCCTATGTGAATGACTTAATTGACATAGGGGATGATACAGAGGGTATAGTGTAGATTAAAAAGAGGCTACCCAATCAGTTTGTGATGAAGGATTTGGGTTCGTTATGGTACTTTTTGGGGATAGAAGTTGCTCGTAACAAACAAGATATAGTTGTATCTCAGAGATAGTATGCATTAGATGTTTTACAGGAGGTTGGGATGCTTGGAGCAAACCAGCAAATATACTTGTGGTCCCAAAGGCACATCTTTATGATGCAGAGACACCTTCAGTGGATAGTAGATAGTACTGACAACTTGTGGGAAAGCTACTCGACCTCACTATTACTAGACCAGACGTTGCCGTTGCGGTGGGAAGACTTAGTCAATTCATGGCTAAACCCACAAAGCAGCATTGGGGTGCTACTATGATAATTTTGTGATATATTAAGAAGGCATCAGGACTTAGTCTTTTGTTTACTTGAGATACTTCCATGTTTGTAGTGGCATATTTTGATGCGGACTATGCTGATTGTTTGGTAGATAGAAAATCCACCACATGATTATGTATTTATGTAGCTCGAAATTTAGTGACTTAGAAAAGTAAGAAACACGCTGCAGTTTCTAGGTTGAGTGCAGAATTAGAGTATAGAGCTATGGCTTAGACATCTGCGAAACTCATGTAGGTGAAATCACTCTTGGGAGATTTACACATTCAAATCACTGGTCCTATGGAGATGAGGTGTGATAATGTTGCTGCCACAAACATTGCCAACAACCCGATGTTTCATGAAAGAACCAAGCATGTTGAGGTGGATTGGCACTATACCAAGGATTTGATTCAGAAAGGTTTATTGTATGTCTTGGGGTTGTTTTGTAATTTGCCCTTTTACTTTCTTTATATAAAGAGAGCTAACCAACTTAGTCAAAGATGGTAGGAAGGCAAATCAGAATCAAAGTTTATAGGTCTAAGGTCTTCCTCAAACTATAACTTATTGGTTGAGCACTATGTTTATTTGACTTGAACCCATCGTCGACTTGGTCTTCTTCCTCTTTTTTGTTCTATTCATATTCGTTTTTGTACGAGGGAACATGCTTGGTGAGAAGGAAGTTCTGATTAGCTAGATACAGTTGACATGATCGGATGATATACCACAAGTAGTATAGAGAATAAAGGCAATAAGAACTAGCTGGAGGGGAAATCCCAAATGTGTGAACATGCAATGCTATCAAGGCTATTGCCTCGGGCTACCGGGCCCATCCTTAAAGTCAGGAAAGGCTAGATGAGAATTTCCTCTGTAGGGGAAGGTCGAGAGGTGTTGGATTGGGTTTGCAACTTGGCGGTGGCTATTGGGTCAGACGAGAAAGCTAGAGGTCACCTTAGAGTTGTCCCAAGCGGAAGGGCTTCATCTGGGCTATCACCTGGTTGCCTTCTTAGTTTCCTAGGTTACTTTGCACCTCATCGCCCTACTCTCAATTCACTTTAAGCAAGACCATAAGACTTCTTTAGTCTTAAGTTATACATATTATATATGTTAGTGTTGTATATTAGTGTATATTGTTGAGTACTCTTTATTATTGTAATGGTGTGTTATATTTATTTTTCCTATGGGGTTATGTAATTTTTGCACTCACCTCTCTCTCTATGTATAGAGAAGTAGGGCTTGAAAATAAGACTGGAAGTTTCATGGTCCTAAATCGGGGGTTGATACCTTGATTCTCATCTTTTTCTTTTTTCCACACCAAAAAGAACCCTAGAGGCTTCCTTGGGCCTCTTCCTGTCACTGCCAACCACCAGGTTGGTTAGCAGGCCTCTCCGATGCTTCTCTGGTGAGGCGTGTTGTTGCCAGTGGCTTCCCTCTCACCTAGCGTCGTCGCTGGGACCCTAGGGAAGTACCCCGCACCTGCCTCTTCGGTTGAGAACATCTCTAGCATCGTCGCAGAGGATCCCTCTCATCCAATGCTGTGTTGGGACCTTAGGGAAGCCCCCCTTGCACCTCTTCACTGGAGAACACCTCCAGACTGTTGTGGGGGTTCCCCTGCCCCCTGTGTTGTCGTCGTCCACTGTAGAACGCTTGTAGCGCCACTTGCGTAGGCCTCTCTTTGTGGGTTTCGCCTCCTACAATGTCTCCCAGGCTTCTTAGGCATGCTTGTAAGGCCCTCTCTCTCAGCAGGGGTTTAGAGGACCCTCCTTTCTCCTTCGTTGTCACCAAAGGTCTAAGGGGGAAGAGGCTACCTTGTTTGGGGCCCCATCTTGCCCCAGTAGGAGTAGCTACTCCCTGGATGCAAGGGTGCAAAAATCGATTTATGTGGTCAATTAATCTGTTGCATAATCGTATGCGGTCTAAAAACAAATCGAGAACCTATATTCGGCCCTATAGTCGATCTACCTGGTTAATCTGCTGAATATCCGATTAATCGATCGAGTAAGTTTTAAGGTTTCAAAATTTTTTTAAGCTTTGATACACGTGCAATGCACCCCCAAATCAAAACCTGACCAAACTTGACGCCTAAATGCACCCAACTAAACCTAACTTCCCCATTACCCCAAATTCCCAATGCACGAAAGCCTTAGTCATAAGCAAAACCCTCGGTCCTGATGAGTCTGTCTTATCTCTTTTTATCATATCCCTCTTCTTTGGCGTAGTAATGAGGATGGTAATTTCTCAACTTACTTTAAGTTTCATAAATCCTGGCTAAAGGAACCCGTTTTCAAGGAGTTGGTTGGGAAGAAATGATCCACAACCTTATCTTCTATGTCCGCCACACATTCTTTAGCGGCCAAGATTGGGGCGGTTAGGACGGCTATGATGGAGTTTAGACGGGATCTTAAAGCATGTAGAGATGAAAGAAGGAATGTTGCACTTCAGGAGGTGGTTGCGTTGGACTGCAAAGCGGAAGACATGGTGCTTTTCGTGGAGGAAAATCATGAGAAAAAATGTTTCCAGTTGATTGTATCGGAAGATCATAAAACGGAGATGGACTGGAGGTAGAAGTCGAGACAGTTGTGGCTGAAAGAAAGGGATGCTAACACTAGATTCTTTCATCTATCAGCCAGTAACAGAAGAAGGAAGAATTTGATTAATAGCCTTAGAATTGAAGATAATGTTGTTAAAAAAAGGGACCAGATTTGTTGTGCGTTTAAGAATTACTTTAGGAGTTTACTAGAAGGCAGCCTTGTAGTGACTGACGGTTGGCAGATTTGCAGCTAGAGCAGATTAGTGATGTAGCTAAGGTTGCGCTTGCTAAGGATGTGGATGAAGGAGAGGTCTTACGTGCTTTCAATGGTATGAAGGCAAGAGCGTCTATTGGCCCAAATGGCTTGCAAATTATTTTTTATAAGGAGATGTGGGATGTAGTTGGGCTTGATATTTTGGCCATGATTAGGGAGTTCTTTGATGGAAATGTAGGCATTGGGAGGCTTAACAAATTTTATCTTTTTCTCCTACCTAAGAAAAACATGATCCGAAAGAAGTGGGGGATTGTAGGCCTATTGCTCTGTCGAATTCCATTTACCTTTTGATCGTTAAAATTCTGGCCAATTGTTTGCGGCAGGTGCTACCCAACATTATTTTGCCTGTTCAGTCGGCCTTTAGTAAGGGGAGATCGTTGCAGGATTCCTATGTGTTGGTGGAGGAATTCTTGGCTTCTTGGAACAGATGCAAATCTAGGGTGTTTATTTGGAAGGTGGATTTTTCAAAGGCCTATGATTCCATCTCTTGGAATTATTTTTGGGACATTCTCAAAAGAAGATGTTTTCCAGATCGTTAGATCATATTGATGAAAAGGTGCATCACTACTTTCTCCTTTTTCGATATTGGTTGATGGTCGGCCTAGTGGTTCTTGGACTCAACTGCAGAGGGGTGTGTAACAAGTATGTCCACTGGCGTCGATGTTGTTTAACATAGCGGTGGGTACGCTTTCTTGCATGGCTCTTAGAGCTTGTGATGGTGGCTTGATTTTTGGGTTTTATTGCGAAGAAGGATGGCCGTTTGATAACACCATTATTGCAATATGCTGATGATACAACTTTTTTCATTGAAGAGGGAACTAGAGAGGCGTCTCATGTCTCTTTGCTTGTTAGAATTTTTGCAGAAATTTTAGGTATGAAAATTAATAGAAATAAATCCACTTTGGTCCCTTTTGGCATGGAGAGGCTGGAGGAAAATGTGATTTCTAATATCCTGGAGATCCCAGTGGTTAGACTCCCTATTCGGTATCTTGGGCTGTCGTTAAAGGGGAAGAAGTTGACTTCCTTAGATTAGAAAACTCTTGTTGACAGATTATCGAAGAGCTTATCTTCTTGTAGTGGTAGACTTCTTTCTAAAGGGGGATGTTTGGTCTTGCTTAAATCAGTTCTCTCTTCCATTCCGGTCTTCTTCATGTTGGTGTTCGCCCCACTAAAGAAAGTTTTGAAGTAGATTGATTTGATTAGAAAAAAGTTTTTTTGGAAAGGGGCAGATTGTAGGGGAGATTTGCACAACTGATTTCGTGGGAGGATATTTGCAAGCCTAAAAAAGATGGGGGTCTTGGAGTTGGCAGGTTGGAACTTTTTAATAAAGCTTTATTGTTAAAATGGGGGTGCAAATTGTTTTCCATTAAACAGGATAAGCTTACATCCACTTTGAATGATTCCTATGGGGAAGATATGGATCTGAACATTCAGGCTACACCAATTAATGGATCTTCGGCATTTTGGCATTCTTTATGACCGATTCTATCAGAATTTTCAGAACACTTTAGACCTTGTTTGGGCGATGGGACTTTGTTTAAATTTTGGTTTGATGATTGGTCTGAAAGTGGGAGATTTTCAGACTTGTTTCCAAGGCTTTTTCAGCACATTACGGACGAGGCACGTGTGGTAGATGTGTGGGACATCACACATCATGCGTGGGATGTTAGGCTGCCGTTGGGTCTCTCAGATGCGACTTGTTCTGAATTTCAGCAGCTCATGGCCGTTTTAGAGGATTTCTCGCCGTCTATAGAAACTGATAGTTTGTGTTGGAAGCATGGAGAGTTCTCTGTTAAGAATGCTTACACGTTTTTAATGACTAATCAGGTGCAGGTGACACCTTTGGAGGCTGATTCTAAATTGATTTGGGGCTGCAAGATTCCACTCAAAATCAAGATTTTTCTATGGTTCTTTAGAAGGAATAAATTGGTAACAAAGGTTTACGAGCTAAGTGGTGTTCTAATGGAGACACAAATTGTCTGCTTTGTGACCTGTTGGAAGAGGAGTTTCAACACTTGTTTTTTGAATGTACCTTCTCCAAAGAGGTCTGGGAGCAATGTGGAATACGTGCAGTTGATCATACGGGTTGTGATGCTTTCTGGACGACTTTCAGGGACAATCTTCATCTTGATATGGCCGGGTGGTGCAAAGCTTTTGCTGTTTTATAGGCTATATGGCTGCAGAGTAACTGTAATGTTTATAAAAATGAGCGAGTTTGGGTGGAGAATGTGGTGAGAGAGGCTTGTTATTTTTCTGATTCTTGGCTCCAACATCTGTAAGTATGTTCCTGTTTTGATTTAATATACTTGCTGGATGATTATTGAGCTCAGGTAACCTTTTTTTTCTCAAAAAAAAAAATCTCTTTTACCCCAACTTGTCTCCTTTAGATTTATGATACACCAATCTTAGTTTGTTTGTCTTATTTTATGTGTTGTAATATTGATAACTATTTGTTAGAAGCTATATTGAGAGAATATGTATATAAAAAAATTATTAGTATATATGTGATATTTCAATTCATATATATGTATACTTAATATGTATAATGATATATATAATTATATTTAAAGCTTTAAATATTAAAGAATACTACACAGATAAATCTCGATTAATTACTTGCATACCATATACTCTTTAGTCGGTGACCTCACCGACTGAATACCCATTGCCGATTTTTGCAGCTATGCCTGGATGTTGTGAAAAAGTAGTTTTCAGGTCATTGTTTGTACTTCCATGAGGAGCACATGATTTGAAACATTTATTTCCTGATATGATTTACGTCCTTATGGTCTGAATTTGCTGTCGAAGTTGGTTTGTGTGAGCTTGTGGTTGTGAGATGGCTTCCTCCTTTAGTCAGATGGCCTCTTCTTCCTCAAGAACGACACTGGATACATCGGTGGAGATGCGGGCCTATAAGAGCCTTTTCTTTGGTTTGATGATCAAATTAGATGAGACCAACTATCTACGATGATTGCTGACCTTTTTAATGATAGTAAAGGCCATGGGAAGTACATATTGAGTCAACAAGAGCCCACACTTAGGATAGATGCTTGGGAGAAGGATAACACACTTGTTATGGCTTGGATTATGAATTGCGTTATACCTAGAATCAGGGATGAGATCATGTATTATCCAACTGCGAAGGCAATGTGGGAGAGTCTTCGTGACACATACTCCCAGGCAAAGAATTTTGCTCTTATTTTCCAAACCTGTCATAATTTGTTTCAAATGTGACATATTGGGAAGTCTTTTGCTTAGTATTATTCAGCCATGAAGGGTCTTTGGAGAAGCATAATGCTTATCAGCCTGTCTGTACTTATTCTTCTTGGAGATATTACAAGAGAGAGAGTTAGTAGTGTTTCTCTTTCTGTCAGGGCCTGGTCCCGATTATAGTGTTGCTCGTTCCTAGTCCTTGTATTGTAGTGCAGCTTCCTGCACCTGATACTACCAGGCAAACCTCTGCCCTTGCTGTTATTCTAGGCCATGGTAGAGGTGCTCCTTTTACTTGTGGATGAGGTCGTGGCTGTGGATTTGGTGGTTGCGCTCGTATTACCTACATCTATTTTGGGAAACTAGGTCATTTTGACGACCGATATTGGACCAAGCATGGTAGACCTACTTTTGCCAACTAGGCAATGAATGCTATAAATGCCCTTGATACTGTCTCCCATGCTAAGTTTAATGATTTGCTATAGAAGTTTTCGGAGCTGTCGCAGTCTCATGCTCCATCCACTTTAGACACAATTGCCCTTATTTCTTCCTCATGTACAAAGTTTGTTTACTCTTCTCAGTTTAAACGATGTGGTGAGTGGTTGGTAGATGCTGGTGCATCGTGACATTTGTGTGGAGATTAGAGGTCATTTCCGCATACTACCCGTGGTCCTCCGGGTCGCACAGTATAGGTTGCAGATGGGAGACATTCCCAAGTTGCTGGATGGGGGGAGATACTGTTATCATATACTTTATAGTTGTCTAATGTTCTCTTTGTGCCTTATTTTCCTATGAATTTGCTATCTGTTAGTCGCATCACTAAGGAAATGAATTGTCGAGCCATTTTTTATATAGTCTTGTATCCTGCAAGACAAGCTCACAAGGAGGATGACTGGTGGAGGACGTGAAGAAGGGGGTATACTGCCTGAGCCAACTGTTTCTACTACTCTATTGTTGTTGGTTAGGGGGAGGTTGCTCTTGCCACTAGGACTGTGTTCCAGTAGCACCCCCGTCTTGGCCATTTCTCATTGGACAAACTTAGGCGTGTTGTGCCCCACATATCTCCCACGGCTGTCATTACTTGCGATACTTGTCAACTTGGCAAGCATCACCGTGCCAGTTTCTTTCTTCACATAGTGTTGGGTCTACTTTGTCTTTTCAATTAGTCCATATAGATGTGTGGGGGCTCATTCAAATTCCTGACCGGCTGGGTCACTGGTATTTCTTAGTTATTGTTGATGATTATTCCAGAGTTTCTTGGGCATTTTTTTTGCAAAATAAATATGATGTTGGAGTTATTATTGAGAACTTTGTGAAAGATATAAAGACAGTTTTCTATTGTTATTAAAGTTTGGTCTGATAATGCTTTAGAGTTGTGTACTCAGGGTTTGCACTTTCTATTTATCTTATGGTATTGTTCATCTAACCACTGTTCACTCCTCTTAGTAGATTAGCGTTGTTGAGAGTAAGCATCGCCATCAATGCTGTCAATGCGAAAGGCGATTGCAAGGCGACACTACTCGAAATCGCCTAAGGCGAGAGGCGACAAAAAGGCGATAGCCTTAGTGAATTGAGGCGATCATCTTTTATTGGCATATATATGTCTTATTAACTCAATTTAATAGCACTAAGTTTACAAAAACATGTCTAATACCAATGTTGGAGACTTTAAATAGAAGAAAATGATGACAATTGTATTGCCAAAAACTGTTTCACATAATTTCAAATGATAAAGAAAGAAAAGTTTCTACACAATTAAGGTAGAAAAACATAAAAATCAAATTTTTCATTAAAGTGAACAATTGTCAGTTCTCAAATAATAAAACACATTAGTCATCAGAATCATCTTCAAGATTCAATTCGTCATCGTCATCGTCACCAGCAACTTCTTCAGTCTCCTCTTTCTCTTCCTTATCACTGTCTACATACTCTTCCTCTTCTTCAATGACTATTGGAGCTTTCCCTGTTCCCTTAGCTTTCTTAGGATCATTTTTCTTTGTAGTAGTACAAGCCCGAATACGTCGAATAGCCTCTTGGTCATTAATTCCTGATGCAAGCTCAATCATGCCCTAAGTGAGATCATTATCACCAAACACAAGATCATCACCTGCATTTTCCTCATCTTCCTCCATTCTCCCTACTAACCACTCATTTGAATCATCAATTTCCTAGAGCGAAATGGGATCAAGATAATCCCTATCTTCATATCGATCCCTCAAAGCTTCGTTGTACTTAACAAACACAAGATCATTCAACTTTTGTTGCGCCAACGGATTCCTTTTCTTTGAGTGAACCTATATAGATTTTCAAAATAAAAGGATTAATATAAAATTACTTGATAAAATTAATGCTATGTATATTATGAATTGATTTGGAACTTACATTTTCAAATATACTTCAATTCCTTTTGCATCCCGAGGCACTACAAGTAAGACCTAGCACCTTCAGTGCCAATTTTGCTAAGTTAGGTGCAGACCCACCAAAGAGATTCCACCACTCCACTGTAAAAAGATAATAAGTTATATAATATTAATAAGCAATTAGAAATGGAAAGTTACCATAAAAAATTTATACCACTTGATTACCTGAGGCAATGGTCTTTCTTTGTCTAATAGCCATAGGTGTTCCAAAGAGTCCTTGTGCATTTCTATAAATGAAAATTTCTCGTGTTATTTTGTCTTGCACACTCTCATCAGGCTCCATTGTAAAATCCATTCATAACCTTTGAATCAAAATCAAGATTTTGATTTTCATAAGAGAAATCAGGATTGAGGAAAAGCCCTGCTGCATGTAGAGGCCTATGAAGCTGACAATCCCATCTCTTATCAATGATATCGCAAATAGGTCCAAACTTTTCAGCATTATTGTTGAAAGCCTTCATGACAGCTTCCTTAGCTCTATCCATTGCTTCATATATGTATCCCATTGCGGGTCTCTTCTCTGAGTCAACAAGACGAAGCACTCTCACAAGAGGAGACGTAGCCTTTAGAATGTATACAACCTTATTTCAAAATGAAGGCATCATGATGATTGTTACCACTTTCTTTCCTTTCTCTTTTGCATTTTTAGAAGTGGTCCACTTATCGGAAGTGAATATCTTCCTTAAATTTGCCTTTTGTCTATGAATGCTCTGTAAAGTGAGGAAAGATGTAGCAAATCTTGTAACTGCAGGCCTTAACAACTCCCTACTTGTGAATTGCCTCATCAAGTTTAAGATTGAAGGATGCATGTATGTATAACTACTCAGTTGCATTGCATGCTTGAGTGTCTTTTTTACATCCTCTAACTTTCCAAAATCTTTCAACATCAGATCAATGCAGTGTGCAGCACAATGAGTCCAATAAACTTGAGGATGTTTAGTCTCCAGTAATTTGCCTATGGAAAAGATAAATGATATTTTTTATATTTTACAATACTTACAATATTAAAGAAAAGATGTATGCTAAAATAAATAAAGTCTAAAGATTTATTACCAGCAAAAACATAATTCGATGCGTTGTCATTGACAACTTGAATCACATATTCCTCCCCGACGCGACCGATCATGCCACTTATCAACTCACAAAGTTTCTCTCTTGTCTTTACGTAGCTTGAGGCATCAATGGACTCTAAGAAAACAGTTCCCATATGAGAATTGACGAGAAAATTTATAAGCATTCTGCTTTTCATATCTGTCCAACCATCTGTCATCAATGTGCATCCATATTTCTTCCAAGCATCATGATGTTTGGTGATGAAATCCTGAGTCTCGTTCACATGATATCTCAATAAAGGAACTCTCACTTCATGGTAAGGAGGTTTCAAACCAGGGCCAAAATGACCAATTGCCTCAATCATTATCTCAAACCAAATATCTTTAACAGCATTGAATGCAATATTGTTACGATACATCCATTTTGCAATGATCCGTACAACTGCATCTCTTCCATCTTCTTGAAAACCTCAAAAATTGTAGTTTGTTTTGTCAACAATCTCCTTTTTCGTTCTCGAACCACTTTCTCAGGATCAACCTTCGTAAACTTATCTATTGGTCCATGAAACTTTCATTAAAGGAAGTCCACCACTTCCACTTCCACCAGCCCCCATCATGATTCGAGCCTTCTTTGCATGTGACTGTGTAGGATTTTCTACTATTCTTTTAGTTGTGAATCTATCCATGGGTCCTCGTAAGACATTCACTTCTATTTCATCTTCATGATCCTCATCATCATTAAGCAGCTCATCGTAAACAAAATTTTTTATGAACTTTTCTTTTTCTTCCTTTTTAGATTGTCGATATTCTCTTAACTCCTCTCTCATATGTTGTGGAGCTTTTGGACATATTGCTGTATTCTTATCACCACCAGTAATATGTCCAGTAGCTTTATGAATCCCGCCTTTCACTATCCTACCACAGAAAATACACTTCGTATCATTAGTCTTTTTTGGGTCCTCTAATGTGACATACTTCCAACATGGGTGCTTCCTCCTTGTTTCAACCATCTACATAATTCAAAACACATGCTAATTTTATACATAGTTACAAACTTACAATGCACATGCAAAGTTACTAGTTAATATAACAATATACACATGCAAACACATGCAAAGTTGCTAATTATATACATAGTTATATACAAATATAATAGAATAGTATATACTATATATATGATTTATACATATACATAGTTATATACATATATAATATAACAACATACTTATGTTATATACATATTACTTATATATATTATACCCTAATAGTCTAATAGTTATGTTATACATAGTTATATATAATACTTATGTTATAGTTATAACATATATATATAATAATACATACTTACATACTTTACTATTTATACCACAGCATATAGTTTTATATACTTATAAGTATATATATCATACTTATACTTATATTAATTATATACTTATCAGTATATAACATATACTTATTTAGTTATATATATAGTATATACAACAGTATATATTGTATATAATAATAATATATATACAACATATATATATACACTATATATAATATATAATATACTGTATATATACAACATATACATATATATATATATATATATATATATATATATATATATATATATATATATATATATATAAAACAGGATGTATATATACAACATATATATTACACACACATATATATCAGTATATGTATAACACTGCATATATAACATAATGTATAATAGCATGCATATATAACACACACACAGACATATTATCGGACTCAGACAGCTGCAACAGTGCCGCCGTCGTCGAAGGGGCGGAGGTGCGCCACCGTTGAGACTCAGAGAAGGTTGAGCGGAGGAGATACCTGGCCGATCTAGGTCCACCACTTGTTGCAGATGCCAACCGGTGAAGCTCGGGCGGCGATGGAGGTCGACGAAGCTCCAGCGGAGGCGATAATGGAAGGTGAGAAGCTCCAGCGGAGGCGTGAGGCGGCGATGGTGTCGCAGATGACACGCACGTAAATAACTTCTCATATGGAAGGTGAGAGGTCTTCGAGTCGTTCGTTTTTCAAAAAAAAAAAACAGTTGCGATCGCTAATGTTCAGGCGATGAGGCGACGAGGCGACGAGGCACCGCCTGAGTCGAGGAGGCGTGTTGCCTGGTCGAAGCAGCTCACCTGGGCCTTCCTCGAGGCGATAAGCACCTCAGTTGCCTCGCCTCGTCGCCTCCTCGCCTGAGTCGATCGCCTCAACAGCGCTGATCGCCATTTACTTGATGTTGCATGTACTTTATTGATACATCATTCAGTTTCTTATATTGATGTGATGTTTTTTGATTGCTTGTTTTCTGATTAATAGAATGCCCAATTTTTCTATTCATGAGCAGATTCTGTGGCAACTATTACATCTTGACTGGGAGATGTTTCCTGTCACTCCTCGGGTCTTTGGCTGTGTAGCTTTTGTCTATGACTTTACTCTAGGGAGAGATAAACTGGTACCTAGGGTCGTAAAATGTGTTTTCTTAGGTATTCAAGGACTCAGAAAGGGTACCAATGTTTTGATCCTGTGTCCTCGTCATTTTGTGTCTGCCGACGTCACTTTCCTTGAGTCCATTGCTTAGTTCTCCACTTCGGGATGTGATTTACCGATGGAGATGACTCATGCTCCTATACTTGTTCCCTCAATTGCTATAGAGTTTCCTACTGCCATGCCTTCTATCACCACTTCTTTGTCGAGGTTTACTGATTCTATTGTCACTTACAGGAGGCCGCATACTACACCATTGATAGCCCCTCTTCACTAACACCTTCACAGTTTAAATGAGCTCTGAGGCTTTAGATATTGATGATATATTATCCAGTGGTGATTGCATAGGACATACAGGGGAGCTTTCTTCTATAGATGATGCTTTAGTTGATATTACTCGACTCTGACTTTTGATTGCTATTTGGAAGGCTCCTTGGATTTGTGGTAGATATGTTGTTGGCAGTCTTGTCACCATTGGCTTGGGGAACTCGTTTGGGAGTTTTTGCTGGGTATTTGCTGCCTCTGAGATAACTCCCACATATCAACAGGCTACGCTCCATTTAAAATGGTGTCAGGCCATGGAGGTGATGGTCGCACTATGAGCTAGAGGGACATGAGAGCTTACGACCTACCAGCAGGTGCTATTGTTGTAGGTTGCCATTGGGTGTTTGCACTCAAGTACAATCTGAATGAGTCAGTTGTGAGATATAAGGCTTGCCTGGTGGCAAAGGGCTTCGCACAGGCGTACAAAGTTGACTTCTTCAATACTTTCACCCCTGTGGCATGACTATCTATAGTTCTCATTCTCGTCTCTGCAGCAGTACATAAGGATTGACATCTTCATTAGTTGGATGTGAACAATGCTTTTCTCTATGGTGATTTACAGAAAGAGGTATACATGCAGCAGTCCCTTGGTTATAAGATTCGAGGGGAGAGTGTGTGCAGACTACAGAAAGCCATCTATGGCCTTAAGCAGAGCTCGAGAGCTTGGTTTTAGAAGCTTTCGCAGGTAGTAGAGTTAGTGGGGTTCCTTCGGTCATCTGCAAATCATTCCTTATTTGCTAGACGAGTAAAAAGAGTAGTAGTGGTTCTTCTGGTCTATATAGATGATTTGCTAGTTACCGGTGATGATGTGGCAGGTGTAGCTGAGATTAAATAGACTTTAGTAGATCAGTTTGTGATGAAAGACTTAGGGTCCTTGTGATATTTTCTTGGGATAGGGGTAACTTGCAGTGAATGTGGTATTGTTCTATCGTAATGGAAAATTGCCTTGGATGTTTTAAAAGAGACAGGCATGCTGGGAGCTAAACCAATAAACATTTCCATGGATCCCAAGGCACAGTGACACTGAATTGACTGATGGGAAAATTGTTGTATCTAACAATTACTCAGCTTGACATTTCGTTTGCAATAGGAAGCCGAGTCAATTAATGGAGAAGTCTACAAAATTACATTGGGATGCAACTATGATAATGCTTAGATACTTGGAAAGAACATTAGGACATGGTCTTCTTTTCACTAGAGGAACATCTATGACAGTAGTCGGATATTCTGATGCATATTATGCTTACAGTTATAATGATAAGTTCACTATGGGGTTTTGTACGTATGTTGTAGGGAAAAGTAAGAAGCAGGTGGCTATTTTCAGGTCTAGTGCGAAGTTTGAATACAAAGCTATGGCTTAGACTTAAGTAGAGATGATGTGGATAAATGGCCTACTAATTGATTCGCATATACAGATTGATGGTCCCATGGAACTGTGATATGATAATCGAGTTGCCACATATATTGCAAATAACCCTATGTTTCATGAATGCACCAAACATGTGGAGGTAGATTGCCATTATACTAGAGGCTTGATTTAGAAGGGATTCAGGTTTTCCTCAAAAGTGGCTTATGAGGCTTAGACTATTGATATTATTTACAAAGTTGTTGGCAATATCCTCTTTTGATACTTGTATGACCAAGCTGAGTATGATAGATATCTATGCTCCAACTTAAGGGGGACTGTTGAGCACTCTTTATTATTGTAATGGTGTGTTATATTTATTTTTCCTACGGGCTTATGCAATTTTTGCACCCACCTCTCTCTATATAAAGAGAGGCAGGGCTTGAGAATAAGACAACAAGTTTCATTTTCTCAACTTACATACATAAATATATAATATATGTGTTATTGACAAGTTTAGTTTACTCAAGTTTTTCTTTTGCTTTGGTTTTTTTTTTTTTTTTTTGAAAAGTATTTTTGCTTACTAACTTAGATAATTGTT
This sequence comes from Thalassia testudinum, assembly GCA_037157565.1. Taxonomy (NCBI): domain Eukaryota; kingdom Viridiplantae; phylum Streptophyta; class Magnoliopsida; order Alismatales; family Hydrocharitaceae; genus Thalassia; species Thalassia testudinum. The sequence continues at coordinate 29,040,062 of JAZHRO010000049.1, forward strand.
TATTTGTTATAACTTATGTATAAGTTACATACATACATAATTGTGAGTTTGTAATTATAATTATGATATGTTTTAGTTTAATGATGTGTTATATATATATATATATATTGTTTGATAAATATCTAATGATATATAATAATACATGCATAAGGTATTAAGTTTGCTAGATGTAATTATATAATACATCCCTTGTTTTTGTGGATACATATAATATATGTTTTGGTCTCTATTGATACATATAATATATATGTGTACATATTGCATGATAATGTAAATGTGTTATTGTTACGTAAGTATGATACGATCTTTGTTTCTCCTTATACTTAAATGGTGTCATTACATTTTCTTATGAAAGTTGATGCTATCATGTGAGTTATTTAGGTATATTTAATATTTTAAAGAAGAAAAAGACTTGTTGCCTTGATTCAATCAGGTGATCGCCTTTCTGTCATCTTTCGCCTCAGGCAATTAAGGAGCTTATTGACTTGCAGTCGCTTGACACCTTGACACCTTTGTGTACATGTATGAAAAAGCTCCTGAGTAATTGATTATAGATAGGTTGATAAGTGGAAATACCTACAAAGCAGATAAAATATCCTTGTTTTCTCTTTACTAACTCGCTTTTTTTTTTTTTGAAAAGCTCTTTTCTAACCTGCTACCAAGACTATAGAAATAAAGCATTCTTCTTCTTGGCTAAGAGGTAGGTCTAGCAGGTAGCGGCCTGGTAGGAAAGATAGAAGTCCATTTCCATCTGGGTCTTCTCTCCACATCCTATCCAACTTTTCCCCTCTTAATGAAATACATGTTTATGGTCCGCTTATTGATGAAGAGATGTGGGAGGACAGGAATCCAGAGTAGGCTTGGGTTGGGATATGGAGTTGTAAATACAGGGGAGGGAATACATGCCTGTACCATTTATGGGTGGCATATAAGAGCTCTAATTGTGATTGTTGGTTCCTCTCAGTTTTTCCCCTCTATTCGAAATGTGCTTCTCTAGGGGCATTACAATCTATTGCTCAAATGGTTTCTCATGAAGTCACTATTGGTCTTACTCTAGTTACTATACTAATTATGTGTAGGTTCCTGTAATTTCATTGAGCGTCTTGGCACAAAAGCAGATTGGGTTCGTTATTTACTTGTTCTCTGTATCGATTATGTTTTTTCATTTCTTGTCTAGCAAGAACTGATGGAGCTCTGGTTGATCTCCCACAAGCTGAAGCTGAATTAATTGCAGGCTGTAATGTGTTTGACAATTCCTTGGAGAACTAGCGTACTTTACTTCAAAACGTCTTGCATATGTCTAAATGGCTATTCCTAAGCACAATTTCTGTCCTAGGCATAGACTTCAACTAGTTGAGAATAAGACATGCAACGAGTTGATTATTATGCTTAGGTTTGTCTATAAACCAACTAACCCTGCTCAAAAACATGCTCAACATCTGACCTTGTAACTGTAAAGATAATGAGATAAGTTGTTTATTCCCTTAGCTCTAGGGTCTTATATATTGAAAGGAATCCCTAGGGACAATTACACAAGTCACCCTAAGCCTTTTGGATAATGATAACCAGAGGAAATAAGGGAAAAATGACAACATGAACATATAGCAAGTAGCATTCCCTCATAAGCTGGAGCATAGATGTCAATTATGCTCATCTTGGAGGAGCATCTATCAAAGTTGGATCGAGGAAGCTACTTGAGCTTCTTAAGAAACATAGGTAGTGCTGATAAATCCCTTCATAAACATGTCTTTGGTATAGTGACAGTTGACTTCTACATGCTTGGTGTACTCATGAAAGGCAGGGTTATTTGCAATCAATGTAGCAACAATATTATCACATGTTAGCTCTATGGACTTTGTAACTGAGAGCTGAAGATCTTGGAGGATAGACCTGATTCACATAAGTTAAGTGGATGCCTATGCCATGGCTCTATACTCAAACTCAGCACTGGATCGTGCTACGATAGCTTGCTTCTTGCTGCACCAAGTAACTAGGTTTCCTCCTACAAAGGTATAGAAGCCTGTAGTAGGCTTTCTATCCTTGGAACACTTTGCATAGTCAACATCTGTATATGTCATAATTCCAAGGTTACTAGTACATGAAAACAAGAGTCCCTTTCTAGATGCCGACTTGAGGTACCTCAGGATCATCATAGCTGCATCTAGTGATGTAAAAATTGATCCAGACAGTCAAGTGCTAGGTCAACTACTCCTAAGCGTCCCCCCATCCGGTTGAATAGGTCATAGTTGGGTATAAACTCGGCAATGTTAACAAACTCTGGTATATGGAATAAAGGGTTGAGGACGTTGCAACCTCCAGCCTTTGTCTCGTTATTTATAGGCAGTGTTGAAATTACAGGGACAGCCCCAACTTATACACAGCTTATACAATAGTATACAACATAACATCTAATACCTCCCCTCAAGCTAAGGCTTGTTAACAAGACTAAGCTTGTGACAGATGCGAGTGAATGGCCTAGTAAAGCGCTCTTGTTAAGAAATCAGCAATTTGGCCCTTACTTGAAATGAATGTGATCGAGAGGTCATTGCGTGCTACTTTGTCATGCACAAAATGAAAATCGACCTCAATGTGCTTGCTTCTTGCATGAAAAATAGGATTTGAGATTGTGTAAGTAGCTCCAACATTATCACACCATAGCGTGGGAGGAGAGGGTAGGGAAATGTCTAGTTCATATAGCAGGGATTGAAGCCATGTTAATTTTGCTGTGGTATTTGCAAGAATGCAATACTCAGCCTCCATGCTTGATCTAGCCACTGTTGTTTGTTTCTTACTCACCCAAGAAATAGGATTGGATCCCAGATAGACTATGTAACCAGTGGTAGAGCGGTGGTCATCAGGGCAACTAGCCCAGTCGGCATTAGAGAAAGCTAAAAGATGTATTGAAAACTTGTGGGTATAGAATAGGGCTGAAGTAATAGTGCCCTTCAAGTAGCGCAATGTTCTTTTTGCTGCCTCAAAATGCTTTTGTGTTGGAGCATGCATGAATTGAGATAGCCTATTTGTTGCAAGCATAATGTCTGGGTGAGTGAAAGAAAGATATTAGAGACTTTCAACAAGTTGGTAGAAAATTGTGGCATCAGGAAGTGGTGGAGAATCACATTTGGACAGTAAGTCCAACGCCATGGGAGTTTTTGTTGGTTTGGCGCCGTCCATATGATATTTGAACAACAAATCAGCAATGTACCTCTGCTGAGAAAGGAACAGACCAGCTTCTATTTTCTTTAGCTCAATTCCAAGGAATAAAGAAGGGAATCCCAGGTCTTTGACAGGAAATTTGTGGCCAAGCTTCTTCATGATATTATGAAGAGCAACTGTGCTGGAGCTAATAACAAGGATATTATCTACATAAATGAGGAAATAGATGTGGGTATTTCCTTGCTGAAAAATGAATAAGCTGCTGTCAGTTTGCGAACTGAAAAAACCATGACCCAATAAAAATGTGGAGAGCTCTTTAAACCGAGCTCGAGAAGCCTGTTTCAGACCATATAAAGCTTTGTTGAGTTTGCACACAAAATGTGGAAAGTCTGAGTGGATGAACCGTTGTTGTCTGAGCCATAAAGACATCCTCTTCCAAATTTCCATGTAGGAAAGCGTTTTGAATATCTAGTTGACGCATGCTCCAGTTGTTAGTTATTGCTAAGGATAGAAGAACTCGTACTATTGTTGATTTTACTACCGGGCTATAAGTATCAAAAAAATCAATGCCCTCATATTGATGATACCCTTTAGCCACAAGTCGTGCTTTATAACGCTCAATAGAGTCATCTTTTTTTTGTTTAATACAATAAACCCATTTGTTACCCAAGACAATCATATGGGGTTTTCTGGGAACCAAAGTCCATGTATTATTTTGCAACAAGGCATTAATTTTGTCTCCCATGGCATTAATCCAGTCTGATTTCTTTGATGCTTTAGTAAAGGTTCAGATAATTCTGATTGACTAATCAGCATTTCTGGAAGAGTGTAAAGGGAGCTGGAGTAGGCTTTCTTTTTAATGATTCCTCTCATTGATCTTGGGATCATGCTATGAGGCCTCGTGGGCATAGCAGCTGGAGCTGAGGGGGCATCAGAATGCGCATTGGTGGGGCTAGAAACTGGTTGCTGCGCAGGTAGAATGTTAGAGGCTGATAAGACAGGTACCACAGCACTGTCAGTGGTGTTAACAGGTGAATCTGAAGCAGCATTTTCAGGAGGGCATTGAGCTGAAGTTGTGGCAGTTGGTGTAGTAGTTTGAATTTCAGTTGGCTGTGTCTTTGGAGTTAGAAGTTACCAATGACAGAGGAATGGGCAGTTGAAATGGACCGAACTGAGAAGAGTGGTTTGTTTGAGCAGCATTTTCAGTGATTAACTTTTTGAAGGGAAAATGAAGCTCATCAAACTGCACATGTCTAGCCAAAATAAAATTGGAGGTATGAGGATTAAAGCAAATATAAGCTTTATGTAATGGTGCATAGCCCATAAAAATATGAAGAGAGCATCTAGGCTTCAACTTATGATGAGCATAAGGTTTAGGTAACGGATAGCAGGCACATCCAATCACCTTAAGCAACTCATAATCTGGTTGCTTCTGATACAAATGTTCATAAGGTGAAATACCTCCAATGTTTGACAGAAGAAGATAGTTTACCAATTGAGCTGCTGTTTTATATCCTAAAGGCCAAAACCTGAGAGGAATATCAGCATGAAAAATTGAGCGAGCCATCTTAGACAAATGACGATTCTTTCTTTCTGCACTGCCATGTTGCTCAGGAGTATAAGGTGCAGAGACTCGGTGAACAATGCCATGTTGAGTAAGAAAGGAAGATAGTTTTTAATATTCTCCTCCCCAATCAGAATGTAAGGCCTTAATCTTGGTATCAAATTGTGTTTTAACTTGTAGAATTGAAGAAAGACTGAATATACATCAGATTTTTGCATGATTGAAAATAGCCACAAGAACTTGGTATTATCATCAAGAAAAGTAACAAAGTAATGGCTGTTATCATATCCAACAATTGGTGCTGTCCATACATCATAGTAAATTAATTCGAAAGGTTTTTGGCTAAGAGAGCCAGTAGAGCTTGTGCGATTTCCCTTGCATGCAAGCATCACACAACCTTTTATTTATGTTGTTAGTCAATGATATGAGAATTCTTGAGAGCAACTTTAACAAGATGAATACTGGCGTGGCCTAATCTTGAATGTCATAAAAGTGTTGAGGCTTTTGGAGAGACAACAGTAGCAGCAGCTTGAGCCTCCAAAGTTTTATTTGATGTAGTAGAAGCTGTAGGTAGCCAAAGCTTGTATAAACTAGCAGAAGCTTGTCCTTCAAGGATCGTTGCTCGGCTAGGCTTGTCCTTTACACAACAATAATTATCATGTAATTCAAAAAAACATTTATTGTCCCTTGCAAATCTCTCAACAGATAATAAAATTTTCTTGACTCTTGGAACATGTAATGTTTGGTTAAGATAAAGTTGGCCAGCAGAAATAGGAATTGATGACTGGCCAATATGGGTAATAGCCTCACCTTCACCATTACCAAATTTCACTTCTTTTGAGCCAACATAATCAGAAGCAATATCTCAATTCGCCAATGAATTGGTGACAAGGTGTGTAGCTCCAGAATCTGCATGCCATGGTTGGTGGGAAGTATTTTGCCATGATTGGGAAGATGGACAAGAAGGTTCAGAAAGCTGAACTTGAGGAATTGTATGACTGTGGTGCTGATAACAAGTCGCAGTGGAGTGGTTGAATGACTACAAATATGGCATTGAATGCCAGCAACAGAACAACCAGGACCATTAAAATGTCCACGCCCACCATTGAAATTTCCACAACCAGATAAGACTGACCACGACCTTGACCACGCCCAGAAAAATTTCTACCAGTAAAACCTCCCCCGGAATGAGGGGGGTGACAACCTCCTCTTGAAGTAGCATTGGTGGCAGTGATCTGATTAATAGAAGGCTCAATATGAGGTTGATTTAGCGACAACGGAATCATATTTTGACCGTAGGCCATTGAGAATAGCTAATAAGAGGTCATCAATATTAATCATTTTGCCAGTAGGAAGGTGAGTAGAAATAGCCTTGGCTTTAGTAACAAAATCTGAAATAGATAAGTCCCCCTTCTTAAGGCTGCTAAGCTCAGACTTATAGTGAAAGATACGAGCCTTGGTTTGAGTGGCGAAAAAAATTTCAAGAAAACTCCATGCTGATCTCGCAAACGTGAGATCAGGCAGCTGTGAACAAATTTCTTGAGGACCAATTGGTCCTTGCGATTCCACTAGATAAAACCATCATTCGTTGTCTCTTTACCTGAGCTATCTAATATAAATTGAGTTGGCTGGGACATAGTGCCATTGACAAACCCCATTAGGTTGTAGGCACGAAGGATTGGGACAAATTGCGCTTTCCATAAGATGAAATTTGTAGATGTGAGCTTGTATGGTATGCTGTGACGAATAGTAGTGGGTAGTGAATCAATAAGAGAAGACTTAGTGGCATCGATATCAGCCATGGGGAAAGAAAAACATAGTAGATTGCAAGTAATACCGCAAAATAGTAGACAAACAACGAAATAAATGCGATTGAAATCACTAGAAGAGGCTCAATCGCAGAGCTGAGTAGATCTGAGTGATCATAGTATGGAACAACCACAGTTCTGATAAGCAACTTAGCGATGATGGGAATAGCAGTAGCACGGTTGATCAGATCTGATCAATTGTGATGAGAAGAGGAGCATCAATACAACGATGAGCACCGAGCACCGGAGGACCACAGGACGACCTCTGATACCATGTTAACAAACTTTGGTATATGGAATAAAGGGTTGAGGACGTTGCAACCTCTAGCCTCTGTCTTGTTATTTATAGGCAATGTTGAAATTACAAGGACAACCCCAACTTATACAGAGATTATACAATAGTATACAACATAACATCTAATAGGAAACATCGACTACTTAGTTGAGTAGTCGGTATAGTTAGTCGAGTAGTCACCCATTTTATCCATAGCAAGATAAATGGGTCGATAATTGGGTCATGGATTCATGGGTAAACGGCCAAGGAGGAAGTTCATTTTGAAGAAATAGATGAAGGTGAAGAGGATGTGCCCTTGTTTTTGGATGAGGAAGATAAATATTGACTTTAGATGTTTACTTTAGATGTGTTTTATGTAGTTTTGATGATTAGATACTTTGAACTTGTACTTTTATTTCTTTGGACTTATTATTTGTAGCTTATGTTCAAAATCTTGAGCTTGAAAATGGATTACTTTTACGTAATGATATATTTTACTTCTTGATATATATATTCGATCAAGTACTCCCCAACTACTCTGCATAACGTATATTCCTTAGTGATATGACCAACTAAATACCGACTATTGGTTTTTACAACACTGGTTGCATTCCAATGAACTTTCCTTGGTTTGTCCATAAATTGGCTCACCTTGCTAATAGGAAGTGATATATCTAGCTATGTTGGTTTCACATATAGTAGTTTTCCAACCAGAGTCCTAAATTGTCTAGCATTCACCAGCCCAGAGTCATTGTCATTTAGGTGTACATTGGGATCCATGGGGATAAAGGCAGGTTTGGTGCCTGACATGCCTATTTCCTAAAGTAGGTCAAGCACATATTTTCTCTGCGAGAGCGTCACTCTTTTCATGTTACATGCCACCTCAATACCCAAAAAATACTCGAGTGGGCCCAAATCTTTAGTAACAAAGTGCTTGTTAAGGAATTCCTTGGCAGCAGATATGGCTATAGTGTCATCTCCAGTCAAGATGATATCATCAACATACTTAAGCATCACCACCCGTCCATGTGGCGTGGTCTTAATGAACAAGGAATGATCGGCAAACAACCTTCTGAATCCAATCTGTGCAACCACCTCAGACATTTTTTGGAACCACGATCGCGAGCTCTATTTTAGGACATAGAAGGCCTTATGGAGCTTGCACACCCTATGACACTCCCCCTCAACCTCAATGCCTGATAGCCGTTGCATGCATACCATAAGGAAGTCATTCTTGACATCGAGCTGATGCAAATCCCAGTCCAAATGCATAGCCATTGAGATAAGAATTTGAATGGTGGGTAATCACGCCATGGGTGAGAAGGTATCACAAAGTAGTCGATACCATATGTCTACGTGTAGCCTTTAGCTACCAAGCATGCCTTGTAGCACTCAATGGTACCATTGCGTCGATGTTTAACTGCGATGACCTATCTGCAGCTAACAACAGTAGCTCTAGCGTAAGGATCCACTAAGGTCTAGGTACCTCTAGATTGTAATCCAGACATCTCCTCTTGCATAGTACATCGCTAGCAGGGATCACCAAGTGCCAAGTGGTAAGAGTGAGGGAGTTGTACCGTAGAGAGGGTAGTGACAAACTACCTACACTCAGGGGAGAGATGAGCCAGGGAGACATGTTGAGATAGAGGATGTAGGGTACATAACTGTGTGTCCTTCCTGAGGGCAATGGGCAAGGTCCAAGACGATGCGATCATCATCATCAGGAGTTACAACAGGAGGTGTCGAGGTGTCGGGAATATCTGAAATAACAAGACTAGAAGAGCCATCAGTTTGACTAGTAATAGGGATTACATTAGGAGTAGGTGATGGCTCTAGCTCCGATGAAGGAAAGAGGGTAACAATTTACTGTTGCACTTAGCACAGTCTGTGTGAGTAGACTAAGTGAAATTTGTTGTCTTGTTCTTCCGTACTATTAAGATGCCTCTTTGTATCAGGCATGGGAATAGTAATCTCAACCTCCCTCTCAAGTTTAGAGGCAACAATCTAGGGTCTAGCAAAAGAATAATAGGCTATGGACTCAAAAAAGGATACATCAGCACTTACAAAGTATCTTCTTCCAGCAGGATCATAGCACCGATATCTTTTTTGGTTCCTAGAGTATCCCACAAAGATGCACTTGATGGCCTTAGGTGATAGCTTGTCTCAAGTAGCACCTTGATTGTGGACAAAGGAGACACACCTAAACACCTTGGGTGGGACATCGAAAAGTTCCTTATTAGGAAACAACATGGAGTAAGAAACTTCTTCAAGTGTTGTGGAATGCATGCGATTAATTAGGTAGCAAGTTGTGAAAACAAAGTCACCCCAATATGATAGAACACTATGCTGGATAAGTAAGGTATGGGCAACATCGAGAATGTGACTATGTTTTCTTTCGGTAGTACCATTCTGCTGAGAGGTATAGGGATAACTCGTTTGGTGGACTATGCCATTAGTTTGAAATAAATCTTGAAGTGAGTGGGTACAAAATTCCAATGTATTATCAGATCAAACAATTTTCATATGGGTACTAAATTAATTCTTTATTTTAATGAGAAAATTACTGATTGCATAACCAATTTCAAACTTTTGACTTAAGCAAAAACACTCATGACAAACATGAAAAGTCATCAATGACAACAAGATAGAATCGTGTCCCTTATGATCTGGAGACCGACTAGGCCCTCACACATCAAGATGCAATAACCTAAACATATTACTAGAACTCCGACCAAGTCTCCTTGGAAAGGAACTATGGTGATGTTTTTCTAGCTGACACACCTCACATTGGAACGTGGTAGTAGGAGCAATCTATGGAATGACCCAACAGAGTTTTTGCAAAGGGAGATGTCCAAAGTGTAGGTGCCACAAGTAACTCGAAGTCCCTTTTGAAGAAGTCATCGGATGTCCAGCATATGGCGTTTAAAGAAGGCGGTAGATGCCCCCTTCTTTACGATCACAATCAATCACTTACCCCGTTAGTACATCCTGAAAGACAAGTCAGTGTCAAATGCAGCTCGATAGTGCAACTCTTTTGTAATACAATTGAAAGAAAGTAAATTAAGAGGAAAATTAGGGGCATGAACATTTTGTAATTTGATATGAGGGGTTAACTGAACATCCCCTTGTCCAATAATGGCGAACTCCAGCCATCAGCGACCACAATGGAGCTCCTGGACGTATCAAATCTCAACTAGGTGTTCCTGCAAATGTGGTGAGAGGCACTGAAGTGAACGAGATCCATAAAATCTGCTTTAGAACTACAAGTGAGACCTATACCTAACGAGGTAGGTACTGTAGCAATCTCACTAGAACTAGAACCTTGGGAGATCTGTGAAATCCTCTGCACCAGATCATCAAACTCTTCCCTCGTGACATGGATTTAAATGCCGACGGCATGCCGTTGGCAAGGCCAGTTTTGAAGAACAGCCATGCCGATATGATGTCAGTGTCGAAAAATAGGCGTTTCGGCGGCATGCTGACCATACCGGTCGGCATGCCGCCGTGCTGCCGTGCCGCCGGCGGCAAAATGGTCACTCTCCCTCGTCCCCCTCACCTGTATAGGAACTTGGCAGGGCTGTAGGGCGTGCGGCTACCGGAGAACACCGCGGAGTAGATTGCGTCGAGATCGCACACGAGGCACACGACCTTCCTGTCGTCGCCCTCGCCGCTCGCCTTCCTCTGCTGCGGCCTGCAGACGTAGGGGCTGTGGCGGTTGCTGAGGAAGTAGTTCCTCAGGGGCGGGGTGTGGAGCAGCGCCTGCAGTACGGAGTTCATGAAGCATGTGCTGCCAAGGTTGTTGAGCCCCCGGAGGCCCCACGGGATCTCGCGGCCCGATTCGGTGGCGGCGGTGTCAGGGCACCACAGTGGGCTGGAGCAGCAGTCGAGGAGGTGCTGCTCCCTGGGGGTGGGGGTCTAGGGGCGGAACTCGACCAGTCGCCTCCTCTTGGGGGGTGTGGGGGGAAGGGGGATGGAGGCGATCCGGTATTGGGAGGCGAGGACGGCGGAGTCGAAGTCGGGGTCGTGACCTGGTCGCAGCAGGCGAAGCAGAAGAGCTCGACGCGGTGGACGTCGAGGGCAAGGGTGTGGGGAGGGGAGGGGGACTGGTAGAGGTGGTCGGGGGCGTGGAGGGGGCAAGAGAGGCAGAAGTAGAGGCGGGTTGGGGAGGAGGAGGGGGGCAGAGGGGACAGCGGTGGGGGAGGTCGAGGTGGAGCTCGGCGCAGTCGAGGGCGGGGGGTTTGGGGCGAAGGAGAAGGTGGAGGGAGCGGAAGGGGTTGGGGGAGGAGGAGAGGAAGAGCTGAAGGTGGGGGCAGGGAGGAGGGATGGAGGGGGAGGACATGGGGAGGAAGGTGGTGGTGGTGGAGCCGCAGGGTCGGTGGGCCCCGCGGACATAGAGGGTGGGGAGGGAGGGCAGGGGAGGCGGGAGGGCTATTTGATTTGGGTGTAGTGGGGGCCCCACCTTGTTAAGAGATGCTGTGTGCTTGTGCAGATATCCATAGGGTCGGCAAGCACTACCGATGCCGTAGGATGCTTAACATATAGGGACTCTCACCAAGGGCGTGTGCTTGTGCCGATGCCGATGCAGCCCACCTTGTTAAGAAATGCCGATGCCGATGCCGATGCTGTGTGCTTGCTGTAGACTGCCACTGCCATCTCTTCCGCTCCGCTAATGCCACTGTCACTGTCATCTCTGCCGCTGCTTCAGGCTGTAGCCTGCATCGTTACTTATGGAACTTCTCACCTTCTTGGTGGTGGACTAGTTGCCTGCTGGGAAGGTGGGGGAGCGTCTCCCTGTAGAGGGTGGCTGCCGCACGTTTAGGATTTCCTCCAATGATGACTCTTTTGGAGGGAAGGGGAAATGGGACAAAAGGTAACGGGAGGTCGTGCGGTGCCAGTGCCCGCACTGGTTGGTGGCATGATGCAATGGCCAATATGAATCGGGTGGGGTGGGAATTAAGGTGTGTGCACTGTGTGGTGGATGGTGGTAGATCTGGTGGTGGAGAATGGGTAAGAAATCCATAAAATATTTATCAACAATTTGCATAGTAGACAACACCGACGGACGTAATCGTAAATTTATCAAATCAAATATTTGCACAGTACGTCACCGACCGACGGACGTAATCACAAAACATCCATAAAATAGTAATCGACGATATTTGACATCTTCATGTCAACATGTTGTAGATTAAATTATTTAGAGAAAGGATGGGATCTTTTGGGAGTCATATGGCACAGCAGGCTATTAAGGCCACTCATTCTGGTAATAACCGACATCCCTTTAATATTTACTAATAATAATTTACTCTATAAAATCCAATTTTTGACTAGAATATGTTTTCCTACAGCGGAATGGTGGAATTTGTATGCAATGGAAGCTCCAAATTTACGGCAGGTGGCTGTTAAAGTGTTATCACAAACATCATCTGCTAGTGGGTGTGAAAGAAATTGGAGTACATTTAACCTTATCCATTCCAAAAGAAGAAACAAGCTTGGAATTGACAAGCTTAATGACCTTGTGTATATCTACTACAACACAAGGTTACGAATGAGGCACATTCAGGAGGGCTTTGATTTTAAAACCAAGGAAATGACCGATCCAATTGATCTGGCCTACATTTTCCGAACCGGAGATAATGTGCTAGAAAGTTGGATAAATGACATTGGAGGAGAACCTGTGATGGATGTTAGGGGAAGGCCAGATCCAGAGTTATCAAAGAAAATGGGTGCTGCTGTTGAAGGACATATGGTCAGATCTGGTCGTCATACATTTCCTATAAGAGTACTGGATGAAGAGGATGAAGAACGACAGTTATCACAGTCTACTTCAACCTCAAAGGATGACTCAGATGATGGCTCAAATGCAGATGCATTTGTAATGGTAGAAGGATATGGATCAGAAGGATCATTCGACAGAGGGAGACATGGTGGTCAAGTGCAAACTCAGGGTGCTACAGAATATGACGAATGACACACCAATATCCATGGCGAACATATTCCAAGTCCAAGTCCAAGTCCACCAGCCATGGATTACGAGGGATATCCAAGTCACGATGCCTACATGGAGGATTTGAGCTCCTCAATTGGTTCCATGAGCATTAGTGATCAATTTTTTTGTTCTTCAGCACCTGGATCTGGATATGACATGGGATCATACGACACAACACGTGAGACGGGATCTTCATATGCTCAACCATTCTACCCGCAATCATTTGCATCACCACCGCCTTCATATAATTATCCATCATATTCATACGCTGAGTCTGAAAATGTTGACACTTCTGGGACTAGGATTGGGAGTGAATATTCTTACCCATATGAGTATGGTATGATCCAAAATTACTTTCCTTAGCAGTTCCAACCCCAAGCTCTCCCTCAAATGCCAAGATCAGAATCATCACAAGATGATTTTAGAACAACAGGATTCTCACAAACACGTGCAACTAATCGTGCACGTGGGCATCGTGACAGACCATACACAGATAGTAGATTTCCCCGTTTTGGGATTTTTGTAAGTATGAATGAACATGAATACAGACAGCACATAATGGATTACCAGACAATGTATTCATGTCTTGGAAGGATTACTTTGAATACATTCAAAGTATTCATTGGCACAATAGTCAACAATGGTATCAATTAAGTGATGATAGTACCTATGATAAAGATATGCATCCAGCAAGACACTCTTGGTTCTGGTGAAATCTGTCTTTCAAGTTCCAAGTCTTGACTTCCGATACATCATACATCAAGACATTACAGTTTTAACTTTTACTTTGAAACTATACACTTTGATTCTTTCATTCTTAAATTCTTTGATTCTTAAATTCTTTGTATTCTTCTATTATTAAATTTTCTGTATTCTTAACATGGTAAGAATATTTCATCTCGTTATTGAATTTTAACATTGTATGGTCATGTTGTATATGAATATTATGATGTAACACTCTTATTGTTACATAATCAACATTTGATTTTCTTGAAACTGATATCATTTTGACCACTTCTACCATTTTTGTTGGTATGCATCGGCATGCCCTCGACGTGCTTCCGAAATGGCATTTTTTCGAGCCATCGAAATCATCGAAATCTGCCATCGAAAAATGGGCATTTCTCCGGCATGCCCTCGGCATGCCCACGAGATGCACACTTGCAATTTCATCGGCACGGCGTCGAAATCGGTATTTCGAACCTTGCCTCGTGATGGGTGCTGACTTAGGAGCAACATTAGGGCTAGTGACTGCCTGATGTGCACTAGTTGGTCGTCCATGCTTTGACCATCAACTATCTTTTGAATGCCCATTCTTCCCACAATAAGAGCATTGAAGCCTTGAGTGACCCTACCTGCCACATCCATGCCCATAGCTTCTGGTGGACTGTCCTAGGCCTCTCCCTCGACCTGAGGAGGCAGCCATCACAAAGGTGTTCTCGACTTGTCGAGATAGAGACAAAGTGATAGCAAGTCTGCTCAGGTGATTGTAGGCTTCCTCTATAGATGGTATCTTTGGTAGGGTCAGCATTTGTGACCTCGTTGCCTTAAATGATGGATCTAACCCAGCAAGGAAATGACCAACCATGGTCTATGCCCTGTATAGCTTCTAGGACTCACATGAGTATATAGGGGTATATACATTCAGCCTCTCAAAGGTTGACTTCAAGTTGGAGTAGTACTAAGACAAGGGTCTGCCATCTTGCCTCATGTGGGCATCTCATGATGTAACTGTAAAATCCTGGCAACGTTCTTATCTTGGGAGTAGGTGTGACAGAGAACCTCCTACATCTTCACGATTCTGTAGTACGTGATCTCAGTATCTATGTGTTGGATAATAGTGAGCATTGTTTTTCTTCTAGGTGGTATACTTGCCCACCTTCTCTTCCGATTCCGATTCAAGTAGTATATGCTCTTTGTCATGTCCCTTAACCATGTTGAGGATGGATTGCACCCATAGTGCGTAGTTTGACCCATCGAACTTGGCTATCGGACCAAAAAAGGGATTCTTGGAATTCCCTTGGCTTCCCTCGCCATGAGGAGAGGACTCAACTACAGAGGCCATACCACTTGATCGGAGTTTGAAAACTTCAAATGCAGCAACAAGAGAGATCAAACACCCATCAGACCCTTACTATAACCTATTCTCAATCGATAGTGATCTAGCGGCACTTCAGCAAGGGCCCAACCCCTTGCAGGAGACCGCTACCCTCGAGTGGTCCTAGGCAAGCCCTATGTAAAGTTTGAAATGTCGATTTTGACATTGTTGCGATAAATTTCTAAGTGTGCATTTTGAAGGCACATCGAGTGCACGTCATGGAAACACCTGTATTTTGATATTAGATTTTGATCATTTTGATGCCTCAAGAATAGTTCATTTTGGAGGCTTGTTGAGAGCATGTCGAAGACATGTTGATGTATGTTGACAAAAATGGCAGAAATAGTCAATGATTAGAATTTCAAGGAAATCACAAGCTTAAACATGTTTTTGTAAAAAACAATATTATATCCTAATATCATATACAACATATAGTCTACCATACCTTGTTTAAGTTCAAGATTCAAATATTAAATAATTACTATGCAAATTGAATTAAGTCATGCAAAGATAAAATATTCAAATATATAGTTTGTAGTAAACTGAAGTACAAATTTATAATTTGAAATTTAACTATCTAACCAATTGTAATTGAGGTCAAATTAATCAATTTGAATAAATCTAGATTAACATAACTATGTCGGCTGTGTTGGCGGTTTTTATTTGTTACCCTTTATGAGTTATGTTTAGATCTAGTTGTATCATATTTATCTATGAAAAATATTAGTTGTTACCTTTAAATATGGGACCATGGGTTTCTAAGTTGGATGCTACCCTTGAAGTAAATGATGATTAATTGATAAAGTAAACAGGTGCTTAGAGTTTGTAATTTTCAAAATTTATTCTCTTATGGATGGATGCAAGTTCTTTATTCTCTAGTGCTAACCTAAACTTATGATTTTATTTTAGGAATTAAACTAATATTTCCTCAATTTTAAATTGTGTTTAGATCTATATGTTCATAATAATAATAGATCTATGGTCTAGCATATAAATCTACTTTATAATTATGGATAGATATGGAATCAAATCTTAAGGCGTTGTTTGAATGTGAGGTAAGTAGATGTGATAGCTGACTTGTCATGGGTAAAATGAATAGTACGATGAGTAGTGATGAGATCGTATTGCTTGTGGGTTACGGTGTATAAAGGATAGCGAAAATGATCGTCGCATGGAGATGGGTATCGTTAATGTGGCCAACACGAGTGGTCAAATCAAATTGCATGAGGATCTATGTGTGAGATAAATCTCACATATCCTACACAAGTTATCCTATCCACGTGGGGTAAAGTTTACCCCACATTCAAACGAAGCCTAAGAGAGTTGGAGGAGTGGAGCAGTGAGACGAGGAGCAGCAATAGTAGAGATTCAATTTGGATAAAAACAAAGTAGCAACAACGCAAGCAACAGTGGAGAAGAATGGGAGAATTGGAAGCGAGTAGTGGCAGCAAGTTGAAATGTCGAGTGCATTTTGTCACGTGTTGACATTCTGGTGAAATTTCGACGATATTTTATTGAATTCCTTGTGTTTTAACATTATATTGATATCGATATGGCTTAATCTCAAAAATAGCCATTTAGATATATTGATGGCATGTCAAAATTTAAATTACTAATAAAAATAGTAATGAGTAGAAACTGGTTACTGAGACACCTATATTGACCTTAAAATATGATAATGATTTAAGAATTGTACCTAATGCCACCTATTTCTTTGAACTTATTGATATATTATCCATATTTGGCAATATATTGTTGACACTCCTGCATTTCAACATTACATGTGTGCCAATATCACCCCACGTCAGAAAAATGTCATTTTTGTGGGCATGTTGTGGGCATTTAGAACAATGACCCCAGGGTCTTATAGAAGTTCGAAGAATAGGGAGCAAAGGCCCCTTTGAAGGACCCCTATACAGGGGCAACGTTGGGTGAAGAAGGCGTCGCCGGTTATGAGGGAGCCGGTGGCACACTGTCGGAGGTGATCCCAACCCAGTGTGGGCCCTCATCTGCTGGCAGCAACAACAAAATCCCTTGGTGGCGTTGCAATAGGTCAATGCTGAGCCTTTGATCGGGAGATTTGAGCCCCCTGATTTGACGAAGCTGAGGGTGAATTGATCCAAGATGGAAAAGGACGAAGATATGGGAATGAAGGAGGGTATATCAAATACCATATGGAGATAATGAGATGAATTGTTTATTCCCTTAGCCCTAGAGTGCTATATATATATAGAAAGGAAACCCCTAGGGCAATTACACAAGTCACCCTAAGCCTTTTGGATAATGACAAACGAAGGAAATAAGGGAAGAATAACAACATAAACAGAGAGCAAGTGACAGTAACATCTTGGCTCTGTGTTGTCCATTGTTCCTAGCACCATACATGATAAAATGCTCGTAATATCTTATATGACCCAATGCATACTTTGTTGTTGATGCCCTTTTTAGTAGTAAACTTTCGGATAATTTGAAAGCCATATACCACCTGGTTGTACTGCAAATAAGCAACCTGAAAGCCATATACTACCTGGTTGTACCACAAATAAGCAGTTTTCTGTTGATTACTTGTTTTACGAAGATGATGAGCAATCTACTATGTGGTTGAATTATAATTAATTTGAAGTGGTCTCATAAAGGAGCTTTCTTTATGCTTCATGAATGACAATCAATCTTATCAAATCTACATCTTTTTTTGCTTCTGAAATTCATAAGATCATGTCATCCTTCTCACTGACGATTTGTCTTGGCAAGTGGCATGCTTTTGCTTACTCTATTATTCAAGAGTGATGACATGAAAGTTTTGGATCTGCATTAAGCACCATATCAAATCCTCTTGTCCTTGAAAACTGCTACCAAAGGCAACTTTTTCTATGACTTTTATTTAAACTGGAAATTCAAGAGTCCAACGGTCACTTCTCAAGCAACTTAATTTTGTGAATAGTTGATTCCTTTCTCAGAAATTTTGCTGCATTTCTGTCAGTTAAGGATATTATTCTTTTTTAATACATGTTCACCCAAATACTTTGCTAGCCTTTGCTTTTACACGGACTTTTATGAGATAATCACTTCCCCATTGTTCTCAAGCCCTTGATGAGGAAAGAACCTTTTTTTTTTAAAAGGTGACAAGGAAAGAACTTAAAGAATGGCAAGGCTTCCCAATTTTTATTTGATGATTCGTTCACCAAATAAATAATCCTGATAGGCCAGGAAATATTTAAAATTGAACAGTCTCCTATGTGTCTTGCAGCATTTTTATCATGTTCCTTTGATAGTTGTAGCTTCGAAAGTATTGATGAACTCAGCAGGTCTCATGTTTTGACTTGCATTGTTGTGTTAGGTGGGGCGAGATCTGACTGAGGGTCAAGCTCGTGTTCTTGAGGAGTATGGGTGGAAACCTAATATTGGGTTAGGATCACTGCTAAATTTTTGTGACCGGGTAGTGCATGACAGGAAGAATGAATTGAACTGTGAATGGAAGGCCAAAATTGGCAAGCTACTCATGAATGGCTACGATGGAGGCTGCCTTGTGCTAGATAATCTTCCCAAGAAGGTAGTAGAATATATGGTTGATAGATGCCCAACACTCAAGTTGGAGTTTGACTGCATGTACCTAACAGAGTAAATTGGAAATTGACTGGGTGCCATCTGTTGTGTATTAAGTTCTCTTCTTACCCTTGTAATTTCTTTTCTTCCTTGTGCATATTATTTACATGTTAAGTTGCAGCTTGTGCTGCATCTGGAGCTCGATAAGGAGAGTACAAGTTTAGTACATTGCTGGTGAGATTCCCTATTCTGATTCTGTTGCTCAACATTATCCAGATTCTTCTTCTGTTACCTCTGCTCTTCTGAATTTTGTAATTTTTGCTTTTTCTTGGGTTCATGTTCGTTGCCTTGGTTTTTACATGTTGGCAGGTTTACTTCCAGTTGTTGTCCATGGGCTGCCAAATGCTATTTAGAGATATATGCCATTGAGGTGGGAGCAACTTCCTTTGTACCATGCTTCGAGTGGGGTGTATCTATGTGAGCTTTTCTCATAGATATTTTCTTTGAGGGATGCTTAGCAATGCCCAAGTCATACTCGTTGAACGCTCCATGATTTTTATTGAAACCAGCTGTATAATTTTTGTTATAACGAATTTCACTAGCTCTTTTTCGTAATTTCGGACAGTGTATACATTCGACTAAATGTAATAGTTTAAACATAGGGATCAAGGAGATGTAGACAAGTGTAGATTATGGTAGTGCTCAAAGGAATTTGAAACCTAGAAAAATGTAGCATGTGTTGTTAAAGGTACTCAAGGAATTTGAACTTTATAATTGCAAGGGAGGATAAATCATCCCCTTACGTAGATTGGAGGAATTGTTTGGTAGTTTTCAAAGGGACTGGTAGATTGGATGACTGACATCGAAGAATGTGTTTGATCTCAAGTTATGTTCTGCTTTATGGCAGAGTTTTGCTACCGGAATTGCATTGTTGGGAATTGTATCAGGCTCATTTTTACGAAAGTCATCATTGTGGTCCTTTTCCATCTCTACTTGCTGCAAGCCTGTCCAGTTAATGTCTGATGTTCTGAAAGGGTCGGGACCTTATTATATTTTTAATGGTTGTTTGGAAGTGTCTGTTCCGTGATCTGTGTAATGGGTTGAGTCTAATTGTCCACTAGGATTTGGTTGAATGAAGAGGATTCCTGAATTTGGTAAGAGATTCAAATTTGAGTTTCCATGCCAGTATTACCATGAGAGTTGTTGTAGGTAATGATTTATTTCTTCTCAGGTTGTCCAAATGGGAATTTGGATAAAAAAAAAAAGGATTTTGATTAAGAAAGCTTGTAGTGTTCGGAATGACCAATCACCCAATCTAATGCTTGTCTAACACTATGGCTTACTTTGGTTGAAGGGATAACAATTCTAGGAAAGTTCTTTGCAAGTACGATACCTCTAATTATTTTTGTGGTTCTCCGTAGTGCTAAAATATCGAGCTGTTGGTAGGATGTGCATGAGGCAGGTGATGGCGTCTCTTGGTGTCCAGTCTTTGCTTTTCCTCATTTTTTTTTTTTTTTCAAATTATCAAGCAACTGTATATATTCCATTAATGTGGAGAAAGTTGCATTGAGAATGAGACCTTATTGAGGTTGGGGATGAATAAGAACAAATATGTAGCAATAAAGTGTGAGAAGAAACCAAGAACGCAACAAAAGTTGTCTATCTAGTAAGACGACGGAAAACAACTTTGCTCATGGGGTGACATGCCTTAAACTCAAACCAAAGTGAGTGGGGATTCAAAGTTGGCTGACATAGATGAAACAAAATGAGGGAATAAGAAATGGCCTGACGTGTAAAGGAAAAAAATTCAATGATCCTAGCACATATGGAAGGTTAATTCAAGAACTTTGTGGAGGGATGGGAGTGTGATACAAGTAGCACAATATTTTTCTTTAAGGATATGGATGTAAACAGTTGATTTCATTTTTGAGAATCTTTAGTTATCACTTTGTTTAAGATTTTCTTTTTTCTTTTTAATTTGTAAATTATTCCTTTGTTTTAGGATTAGTTGGTCTTTTATCTTTTCTTCATTTAGGTTGTTATAGCAAATTATCCATTTATTTGTGATAAATAGTCTTTTTTATCTTTTTGGTTCTTAAAATTTTATAAAAAGGGCAAATATGTAATATTGAAAGATAGAATTAAATAAAAAATTGAAACCCTTTTGGTATACTAATTTCCTTTCCTTTTCTCATTTTCAGGCACATCTTTTCACCTTTTCTTTCAAAAATCCATGTAGCTTGGTGTGTTTTCCCTTTTCTCCTTGCTTTCGGTTACTTTCTCAACCCTTAATTCTTCCTTTGGTTACATTAATTTGGCATTGTAGTCAAAGGTTCAGGTCGACATGAATGATGATGAGTTTTTCAAGTTGGTTGTTTATCATGAGAACCTCTTGAATTAGCTCAATCTCTCGCTTCTTGCCATGATGTCTCCTCCTTTGTCTTCCCCAAGCCTCAATCTAATTAAGAAAATAATTGCTTGCATAAAGTTGGTAACATGCATTTGTATGGTATATGACTCGAGAGGAGATCTAATCCTTAAAGATGTACTATGAATGTTCTTTGCATACAATGAGCGTAATTTATCTTTTCCTATGTACATTGGGCCCTTTTTATAGGGGTTTTTGGCTTTGTTTACATGCAATCATTTTCTTTTAGGGGAAAGTAATTGTTTTCTTCATTTCCTGAGGACCTGTCTTGTCTTCTTGTCGTTTCACTTTCCAAGGATGTGTTGACTAAGCTTTACTACTTTGGTGTTTGGGTAGGAATCATGTTTCATTCAGATATTGAGTTGGCACTCCTCCAGCCGGTTCCAGTAGGCTTACATCATCTTGTCTAGGTTCTTGTGTCAACTTTGTCGTTGGTGTTCCTACCAATCCCAGTGCCACACTTTTTGAGGTCTCTAGTAGGTCACTTCCTAATGAGTTTGGCTTGGGGTTTGATGTTCTTGCAATGATTTAGTTTCTTCTAGGTCTTAGGCTAGCCCATTTGGGTGTTCATTGGACTTGTTGGGCTGGCTGCTTAAACCTAACTTTTGTTTCCTCATCAGTTGCCTCTACTTTTGTAATCCGATTGTGTTGGTTGCTATAGTAGAAGAATACTTGGAATTTTTTTTTTCACCTTTGTTATTATTCTCCCTTGTCCCCACAGCTAGTGCCTAGCGTGTCGGGCAATTGGTGCTTCACAATGGACGTGGAGCAAGCATCCTCTTTGGGGGCATCGGGGTTATTCCTTTGGTGGCCCACTTGGACACTCTTATGGTGCTTTGGGGGTCTACTCCCTTGTTTAGACTCGATGGTTTAATCCATCTTTGTTTTAATCGAGGGATTTTACCTCTGCTGGGTGGTCTGTTCAATCAAATATTAGGGCGAATGATGGCAAGCCATTGTCTCATGTTCACCTATGACAACAAAATGTTGAAGGAGCGAGAGTCATCTTTTAAGGTATGTGTCACGTCGTAGTATAGTCGACGAAAATTACTTTACAACATTTAAAATTTATAAAGTGCTGGAAAATAGAAAATGAGTCTGAAGTTGTTTGTAGGGAGTAAATATGAAATTCACGTACTAATCATAATTAGTAATAATGAGCACAATAATAAGATGTTCAATGAATAAAAAATATACTCAGAAATATATTTAATTTACTCAAAATGATATCCAATTGTATCACAAGTTATTGGGATAAAAAGAAATCAGGTGTCAGGGGTAGCACAATTGGTGCGCCCACTCCCTATAAGGAGCTCACTGTGTGGGGTATGCGAGTTCGATCCCCCGCGGTATGCCCAATCACGCATAGTGTCCTCATGGGGGGATGCATCGCTGATGTTGTCCCCGCCTCGACTTAGCGCCGGAGAGTGGCCGTGGCTAAAATCACGGAGGAGCTCCGTGGTAAGCGAGAAATTCGGGAGCCCCGGGGGGGGGGGGGGGGGGGGTCTCCCCCCTCCCTCCCCCTTTTTTTTAGCATTCAATATTTCAACAGTGGTTTCAACCACTTAATTCTTAAATAGCCATGTCAGATGCAAATAATCTCACAGAACCTTCAATAAGACGTTGGACCCTAAGGTTAGACAACTTAATCGTTCAAGGTGCAGCACAAGCACAGAGTTAAAGACCTCAGAGATGCTAATGTTAGGCTTGCACAAGCACGAGACCCGAGGTGCAAAACCTACCCCTATCCTCAGAACATGTACTTTTCTAATCGGGTATACGGGTCGCATAGTATCGGGTTATCAGGTGATGAATAGAGACTAGGCCCACCGGCGTGAGTGATGGGCGAGGAGTAAAGAGAGTCACGTGAGGCGAGTGAGGGACCTCACCCCTCCGTGTAGAGGCGAATAGCCAATGTAAGCGATTGGATTTATGTGGCGCTCTCGCTCTAGAAACCCACGATGTGGGACTAAAGCATGCTCTCTCCTCCTTTGTTTCCTTCGCATTGCATCAGATGGGAAGGGCTCGAATCAAGCTTCTATGCCTGCTGTTGCTGTTCAATTGAGGTCCCGGAAAGCTTCGTGATGTTCGTCTGCAGGGTTGGGGGTAGTAGTGGCAGTGATGGTGGTTGGCAAACGGTGGACGATAACGGAGACGACGATGGCAGCCAGCAGAGACTTGTGACAGGAATACGGCCTTTGGGGCCTAATTAGATAGCTGGGAAGCTCCGTCGTGGTGAGGTGGAGATAATAGTGGTAGTGATTGGGCGAACGGTGGCGTGTGGTGGCCGAAGGGTGAAGGGGTGATCGATGAGTTGGTGCGTTCTCTAGACGATGATTTGGGTGAGCAAAGCCCTCAATTTCTTGAGGGCTTTTGCTCCCCTGAATGTGGGCAAGCTTATGGACCAGATGGAGCGAGGTTTCGTGGCGTAGATCGCCAGCGTGAGCTCACCAGAGCTCTCGTCGGACTTGGGGAAGACAGTGAGGAAGGGAGGCGGTTGTCGGTTGAAATAAGAAATAAAGGGGATGAGAAGGATCGAGAGAGGGAGAGGAAGGACCTAAATTAAGGACAAAAGCAGGGAGGATGGCGTCGGCTTTGATTGGCCGACGTCGGGGAAGATGAAGCCCTTTGGTGATGAGAACGACGAGGAAGAAGGGATCGAGGCAGCTCCTGCTGTGACTGGCGAGGAGTGGAGGAAGCTGAGGAAGAAGTTCCCTTTGCCTATCGTATGTAATAGAGGGCATCGAAGGAGATTTGAGGGGCTCGTCGGAGTCGCGGCGAAGGCAACCAGAGGAAGAGAAGGAAGATGATTTTTGTGGCCAAATCAGACTAAGGAGGATGGTGGAAGCTAGGGGAGTTCTTATAGAAGAGCTTAGGCCTATGAATTGCACGAAATCAGTGTAATTCCCTTGTGAAATTCGCAAGTAATTCGCACTGAAATTTGTGGGTTCGCTAGGGTTTTAGGAAGCGAATCAGGGTTTGGGATTAGGTCCAAGAGATTGGGAAACTCCTCAAGAGCGATCCCTCCAAATTTGGAGGAGATTGGCTTCGATTTGAGGGAGGAAATCTCTCTCGATTCCTGCTGCAAATGCGTTCCCACCACCAATGGAGGCAGAGATCGAATCATGGAGATGACAGTTGGGGACTCGTTTGCAATAAAATCAAAAGTTAGGGGTTTAAGTGAGAGAAACAGAGATCTTAGGGACTAAATTGCACACTAGGTCAAGGTAGGTTCTGATTGGGCCCAAATTTTGGTACTAACCTAATTTGGACCTAAAGAATCTAATGGTGGACTTAGATTTCAGTTTTGACTACGTTTGACTAGAAAATTTGTACAGCCCAAATTAGAGCAAAATCCTGTCTGACACTCTGTTAAAGGTCAAAATAGGTTCAGATGGTCAAACCAAGGGTACCAATCCTCTTAGAATATCTCTATGAATTTTAGGAGATTTGGATGAATTTTATCCTAATCATAACCTCTTCAATTCAAGTGGGTCTGAAATTAGGATTTTGTATATTGTTTAATTCTCGAAACGCATGAAACCCTATTTCTGTCTATGTGAACCTACTCTTTGGGCTTTAATACTCATTTGACCTTCAATTAACTCCTGGGTGACCCCATGGTTACTCTGCATTTATGATGTGATGTTAAAATTGTAGAATTAACCATGTATTAATGTTTTCTTCTCAGAATGGATTTGAGTGGAATTACTGTGATTATTTAGGAGCATTTGTCTCTTCATTTCAACTAATTAAAGCTAATTAAGGCGAATGATGGCGTTACCATCAATAGGGTAGGTGGCGTTATGATGTCAATCAGTATTCTTAAGGCTTGGTGCAGGGTATGTTTTATGACCTCATTGGGCTTAGTTGGGAGATTATTTTATCATATTGAGTGCTGATGGGATTATTTTAGATGGTAAAATTTATGCCTCTTCACCTTCCATCAGTGGTTATAACTAGAGGTAGGTGAGGGTAGCAAATGGTTTTACTATTGGTGCTAGAGTGATTGTGCTATTGTTATAGAGCTTTTTGCTTTGATCCAAGTGGACTCTTTTTGCTGGTCTTGAGAATTTCTTCTATTAACCGAAGTGAGAAACCCTCCTCCAAGTGGGTTAATGATGAGATTCTTGCCTTGTACAATTTTCCTTACTTGGTTAATAATGAAGAGGAATAGGAGAGTTCCTTAGGAAGCACAATTTGGGCAAGGTTAGATACGTTGTGGTAGGGGGCCACTTAAAGCTTTGTTTCCTCTATTGGTCGGACAACTTTATTATTTGTAAATATGCCATAGGGAATGGGTTGTGTATTCTACTTAACTCGTTCATCGTCTCCTTTCTTTCTTTTTATAACCTTGCCTCGTCTAAGCTAGGCCTAAAATTCAAGTCGGTTCTTAATGCATTCCTAGTCACCTTCTCTGATTTAGGGATAGATCCTTGCTTGGGCCTATTTTGATAGCTATTTGGGTTGTTCCCCCAAAAAGTTAAGGGGCACCCATTAACTAGGACCTACACTTTACTAGTGAGGTGGATCTGTCAGACAACTTGAAGGGGCAAGACCGACACTTCTTTATGGCGAACAACGGTAACCCTCTCCGACTCCCTAATAGCTAGTAGGGTTTGCTCGAGCGGGATGTCTGCCCCCACTCTCCATTAAAACCAAGGGCAAGGTGGAGACCTTAGAAGGGTTTAGGGTGCTTGTCTGGCAAAACTATGGTTGGAGGATGTTTGGAAAATCTTGTTGTGGTCCGGGGACGACTATCTATATGTCAATGAGTGTCCCTTAATGCTTCTCGGACTTGTTGTGTTAATCTAACTTTATTATCTTTTTATAGCTTTCATGTACTTCAAGACAACGAAGTTGGGGGTGTAACCTAAGAAAAAGAGGGCACGGGGCCCTTGTTTTGGTCAGGTTGAGTGCCTGACTAGAAGGCAAGCAGGCTCTTCGTTTGGGCTAAAGTCACCTGCCTGGACTAAGGCCTTGGGCAATGCACTTGCATCGAAAACAGTGATTGTGAACGCTATCTTGACGGAGCAGGTTCTAAGGTCCACATCTACTTCCGAGGTCATAGAGCTTGCCTCCACTAAGCATAGTGCTCCTCATGATCAACCAGCTCCATTTAACCAGTTGGCCTTTGTGGAGCAACTAGTTGGGGTGGAGCCACTAGTTTTAGTGGAGTAGCCACCTAGGGTCCACCGGAGGTGGTGCCTAAGTCGATGTCAACCGAGCAACCAGTAGCTGTAAAGCAGTCAATTGAAGTGTGCTTGTTAGTGCTAGAGGCTACCCGCTCGATTTTGGGTAGGGGAGTTTTTGAGGACTAGCCCTCCTCGCTTGTGGATGTTTCTCCCTTCTATTGTGGGACCTTAGGTCTCCAAGTACCTTGGCTAATGAGGCCGTCTCTAGCACCTAGGACTTTGACGGCGTTGGAGGTTGCCACCTCGATTTCTACTATTGAGTCACAAGAGGATGTGATCGAGCTCGTTACGTGTAGCATCTTCATCCTTCCATCTTGATTTAGGGTAGGGGGCAAGAGGGCAGAGGATTGCTAGTTTTGGGAGGAGTAAGAGTGTGAGGTGGCCCGTGTTTTCGACTCCAAGGCAGACATGATGAAGGCATCAAAGGTTTTGAAGATGGCCTAGGAGTGTCGATTGGATCCTTCTCATGGGAAGAACTAGAGGTTTGCTTAGATGCCTTTGAGTGAGTAAACATACAAATGGAGAATAAAGTGCTAGAGTTGCTAACCTCCAACCTGGAATGGGTGGCTATGCCTTGTGCCCCTATCTCACTTGTGGAATATCTACTGGAATTGCCTCTGAATGGTAAGCCTCCTAGGTCACAACTCCTCCATCTTGTATTTCCATGTTTTGGTTGTGCCTGTTTTCTTTAGGTGGAGGTGATCGGGCAAGATATTATTTAAGGTAGGGTGCTCTCGCTATAGCTGCTGATTGGATATGGAAGGGGGGTGTCCTTTGCTTCGGAGTAGGCGACATCCTAGGTGGATGTCACTTACACGGACACTCAAGTCACTCGCATCCAGCTGGATGAAGCCCTCGCTACTTGTGATAAGGTGGAGCAACAAGCCACTCTGGAGGGGCAACAGGAAATCCATGGGATAGAGATAGCTCTCTTGGGAGAGTGGCTTTTTAAGGAGGAGGTGGTGGCTTGACAGAAGGAATCGACGTGGTCTGAAAGGAGTTGTAGGACCTTAACATTTTGCGAAGGTCCAAGACAAGGCGCTTCTAAAATTCATGATGACTTTCGAGGAGCAGTCCACCCAAACCGATGAGATGGTGAAGCGGGCGAAGGCATTGAACGCCAACCTAGAGAAGTTTATCGCTAAGTGTCGATCCTGACAGGAGTTCCATGAGAAGGTGTATTTGAAGCTGCAGCTCACCTTAGCTGACTCCCAGGTGGAGGCAGCTAATCAAAAGTCCGAGAAGGAGGCAGCTTAGGTAGACCTAACCATTCTTCGCCAGACTATGGCTTGCATTGAGAAGCAGCTATAGGCCAAGGAGTGAGTTGCTGAAGTTGTTGCCTCCTACAATGAGGAGCTATCAAATGAGGTTTGGTAACTCAAAAACGAGAGGCGGGAGAAACTCCATGTGGTGATGGTGATGGACTTATTTAACTTCAACCCGTCCATGGAGGAAAGTTGCTAAAGACTAGGGATGGAAATTAGGAAATGTACCTTGGCAACTAACTAGTCTGTGTTGGCGGGCGAGATAACATATGTAGAAGAGTTCCTCTCATGGTCGGTGCTTGAGCTGTTTTGGTTCCATGAGGAACAAGTTTTTGAGGGGCTGATCCATGGATCGGGCTCCGATCAAGTTAGTTGTAGATGTAGGGAATGGAGCCTGAGGCTAGGTGGGAGAAGGGACAAAGAAGTCCATTGATGTGTATCCCACTTTGCCTAATGAGTCGATGGAGATTTGAATTGGTGTGGCTATCTTTTTTCTTTAACCCCCTTTTTGTACTTGGTGGGCTTCCCTCAATTTGTGAATGTGGCCACCTCATTTTTGTAACAAGGTTTTTATAAAAGACAATCTTTGTTCTCTTTTCCAAGTCTTTATTGTTGTGTGACTTGTTTGGTTTAAGTGATGTATGATGGTTTGTGGTGAAATCTTCTAATTGCGTGGACGATCCACCTTAAATGTAGTAGCAGGGCCTTACGTTAATTATGTGCCACAAATGGGATATGCACCAGCCGTCAAGGGTTGCTAGCTTGTAGGAGCTAATTGAGTTCAATGTGATAACTCAGTAGGGGCCTTCTTAGTTAGGGGCTAAATTTTCTCCCGGTTCAACTGGGTTGGATGCCTTGACCTGCTTGAGTACAAGGTTGCCTATGTATAATCACCCTCGCTTGATTTGTTGCTTGTAGTACTTGGTGATAGTGTCATTACAGCTGGCCTACTTCTTCCCTTGTAACTTATAATTGATCCAAGGTAACTTTCATTTGTTCCTAGTTCTTGGCAGGTGTTAAAAGAGAATGAATGACTTAATTCTCGAAAGAAACCCTAACTCTATTTATATAGAGAAAGGCTTTTGGGTAAAGTACAGAGAAGACCCACACAAAATTCACAAATAACAAAAACACCCTTAAACATAATATACTCTGACTCTCCCTCAAGCTGGAGCATATATGTCAAGCATATCCAACTTGTTACATAAGTAATCATAACGCTTCTGTGGGAGTGCCTTTGTAAAGTTCTCAGTATTCTGTTGCTCAGAGATAGTACTAGGGGTGCTAATCTTCCTTGCTGTAATCATGTCTCTGACGAAATGGTAATCCACCTTAATATGTTTAGTGCGCTCGTGGAAAACAAGATTAGAGGCTAGTAGCTAAGTAATTGCTGCAGAACATAGGTATAGAAAGAGGAACTTGGATCCCTAGATCAGCTAAGAAATGCACTAGCCATGTGACCTCACAAGTTGTATGAGCTATGGGATATTTAGCCTCTGCACTAGATTAAGAACACATAGTCTACTCTTACTCTAACTAAAAAGATTACCACCAAGAAAAGTAGCATAGCTAGTAATGGATCTTTTGTCCTCCGTGGATCTTGCATAGTTTGCATTAGAATACGAGTGCATGTCCACATACCCATTATTCTTCATAAAGGACCCTTTCAAAGATTCCCTTTAAGGTATTTCAAGATGAGGCAAACTGTATGTCAATGACTGTAGTGAGGGTTTTCCATGAACTGATTGCTCACGTTGACTGCAAAGTTGATATATGGTTTGATAACAGTAACATAGAGCAGCTTCCCAACAATATTATGATATCATCTTGTCTTCAAAAAGTGGATCGTCTCCCTCTTGTAGAGACACTTGGGACTCAACAGGAATGAAAGAGGGCTTGGACCCAACCTGTCTCTTCAAGAAGTTCCATGACATATTTTGTGATAGAACCATGCCTCTAGAATTCTTGACTACCTTAATGCCAAGAAAATATATGTGACGTCCAAGTCCTTGGTGAGAAATGTGGTTTGCAAAAAGTCCTTGGTTTTTTGGATCCCTACAACACCATCACCTCTAAGAATCATGTCATCCACATACAACGAGAATGACAACACCTAATTCCCTACATCTAACAAATACCGAATGATCTAAAGTAGATCTCAAAAAATCAATTCTCTGAATTTCACCATTGAGTCTTTCAAACTAAGCATGGGGGCTCTGTTTCAAGCCATATATCGCCTTTCGTAGACGGTTGACCTTATTCTCCCCCTCAACCACATCCTGGTGGTTGGGTCATGTAGACCTCATCATGTAGATCGTCATATAAAAAGGCATTCTTGTTATCAAGCTAATATAGAAGCCACTACTTGTTGACAACCACAAATAGAATAACATGAACGAAGTTGAGTTAGGCCACTGGAGAGAATGTGTCAAAGATATCAACTCCATAGATTTATGTATAGCCCTTGTCCACCAATTTAGCCTTTAGCCTCTCAACAGTTCTATCTGGTTTATACTTTGGTATAATCTCATTTGCAACCAACCACAGTAGCCCCATTAGGAAGAGCAATAAACTCCCAGGTCCCCCATGTAGCAAGAGTTGTCATTTCCTCATCTATGGCTTGTTGTCGACCTGGATCCTATGTATCTTCACGGTAGTTTTTAGGAATAACTATAGCCGATAAAGCTATAGAAAACTTTTGCAACGCAGGACTCTAGTGATCAATAGTAGTATAATGTGACATGGGTTGTAAGGTACAACTCCTTATAGCTTTTGTAGGGCAATGGGTAAATCCTCTGCTTGCTAAGTAGGAGGAGCATCTAGATTCGATGTTAATGGGAAAGATGGATCAAAGGTCTCTCCTCTGAAACTTCAATCTATAAAGATGGCAAGGGAATAGACACATGGTCCGTAGGACAATTCTCATATGTATGGGTGAACCAACCAAGAGAGGAGCCTTCATCAGAATAGGAAGGTACCTTCTCAAAAATGGACACATTAGGAGAAACGTAGTATCTATTTCTAACAGAATCAAAACAATGCTACCCCTTTTACAAGCGGGAGTATCCGAGGAAAATGTATCGACCTGGGAGAGAGTTTATTAAGGACCCTAAAAAGATGAACAAAGCAGTATAGCAAAAAATCTATAGTGGTAAAGCAAAGAGATTAGCATTGGACTGAAGAATAGAAAAAGGCATGTCCCTATTAAGAACAAAAGAAGCAACCCTATTGAGTACAACATCCCCTAAAAAATGCTTAGGAACCTTCATGGTAATAATTAAAGTACAAGCAGCATCAAGGATATGACGAAGCTTGCGTTCAGTGACTTCAACCACTTTATTTTGTTGAGAAGTATAGGTATAAAAGGTTTGCTGAATGATGTCATTGTTAGCCAGAAAATCCTGAACATCCCTTTGTATAAACTCAATTGTGTTACCACTACAAAAAATTTTGATGCTAGTAAAATAGAAATTTTGAAGTTCAATAAAAAGCTTTGGGAGTACAGTAGTAACCTCTACCTGATCCTTTAACAAAAAAATCCAAGATAAATGACTATGATCATCCACAAAAATAACGAAATATTGAAAAATAGATCGGTGATTTATTTGAAAAGGACCCTAATTATCACAATGAACTAACGCAAACAGAGACTAACTCTTATTCTCTCTGGGAGGAAAAGAGACATGATGGTGTTTCCTAAGATGATAGGATTTACAGTCAAGCGAGATCGGAACAGTGGAATTTGGAAACATATGTCGAAGTTGAGATGCAGATGGATGACCCAGACGATGATGCTAGAGCTTAGGATCAGTAGAGATAGACACAACACCAACAAAAACCTGAGGGGCATCGATATAGTACAGATCATCTCTCTCAATCCCCACACAAATCATCTACCCCGTCCAGATGTCTTGAAAGAAAATAAAATGCTCATCAGATGTTACCTAGTAGAATAAATTTTTAAATAGTTTATAGGCAGACAAGAGGCTTAGTGGGAACTTAGGGGCAAAATACAAATCAGATGGCTATAAAGAATTAGGAAAATAGACATCTTTGATAGTAGTTACAGTAGAATGTGACCCGTTTGCCAGACAAATAGAAGTAATAGCAGGTGATCGTCGCAGAGAAGTAAGTGCATCCTTCTTACCAGAAAGATGATTAGATGCACTTGAATCAACCATCCAAGAAGAGGTGGATGAAGTAGTAACCATATTGGCTGAAGTCCCAGTATCAATAACAAAGGAAGTGGTGGTATCTTGAGATGCTGTAGACGACATAGCTTACCTAAGAAGCTAGAGAAGATGTGCATAATCTTCAATAGACAAAGAAGGTGGATCAGGAGGACTAGACTCCCCTTGCATCATTGTAGAGTTGGCATGACCTGGCTTGCCAAACTTTGCCCAGCAGCTTTTAGAAGGGTGATTTAGTTTGCTAGCAATGGACGCACAACTCATAAGGATGACCTCGTCCACGACCATGACCATGACTTGCTTCAGGGCCCCCACATTGAACAAGAATAGCAAAGGTAGAAGTCTTTGTGGAAGGGACAGTAGGTGGTGCTTTAGTCTATGGCGAGACACATTAAACGAGATCTTCTAGAGGCTCCCATACACCATCTCCAAATCAAGGATTTCATCCATTGCAAGTATCTGGTCTCGAGCAGGCTGGTATTTAGAACTTAGACCATCTAGAAACTGATAGACCTGCCACACATGTTGCTGCCCTATCTGCGTGTCATAACAAGAAGGCTCGAACACGTTCAACTCCTCAAAAAGCGTCTCCATCTCAATGTAGTAACTAGTGAGTGTTCCCTTTGAGATGTAGACCAAATTCGATAATATATATTGACTAAATTAGCAATGATTGGATTTCCGAGAGAACTTCGCTAAATTGTTCCATATCTCCTTGGTGGTCTTCTTATAGAGTAAAGTTGTTGCAATCTATGGCTTGACGTTGTTCATCACTAATTCATGACCAAGTATTTATCTTGTTGTCATCTCTCAGAGTCTACAGACCAAGCTTTAGGGTGATCCTTTATCAAGACTTAGAGTTTCTTTTGTCCTTCGACAAAAATCTTGAACGTCTGAGATCATAGAAGGTAGTTTTGGACATTGTTAAGTTTCATAGAGGTGCCTTGAATCACTATCGATGTAAAGGAAGCCATAGGTTTGACTTCGAGAGAAGTAGAAGGCCTAGATGTCACCATGTGGAGTCAGAAGAAAATAATAAGGATGAATATTAGAGCTCAAATCATCTAGAAAACATCCACAATCATTAACTAAACCATCATAAGAGCGACCAAGGGTTTCCCAAGTCAAATCAGTGGCTATGTGTGACCTAAGACACGAGAGAAGACATGAAGAGGGCATCAGTACCCCCTTAGAAGACCATTAGTGGCCCCAATAGGGATGTTAGGGCCTTGGCGACAGCCTTGGGTGCTATAGGTTGAAGCACGCGCTAGTGGCACTACGGCGGCCTTGGCAAGGTTGGTCTAGGTGGGGTGGCACCCTATGCTGGGCAAGTGTGGTGCTTGAGGTGGTGGCATTGCTTGGGTTGAGCCCAGCAACGCTTGCTACTTTCGATGATGGTGGTGTGTTGATGAAGAAAAAGAGAGTTCTTTCTTCCTTCAAGATTTGGTGGTAGGAGGTACCACAACGCGAAGAGCTTCAGACTTACCCTACTTTGATACCATGTTAAAAGAGAATGAATGACTTACTTCTTGAAAGAAACCCTAGCTCTCTTTATATAGAGAGACGTTATTGGGTAAAGTACAGAGAAGACCCACACAAAAATTAGAAATAACCAAAACCCTAAACATAATATACTCTAATAGCAGGATTGAAGACTTGGACTTGGTAGGATGGGAGGTCTACTTTTAACGGAATTCGGGCTCTGTAGACCATCTTGAAGGTGTCTCGCTTGTGGTGATCTTTTAACCGATCCTATACACCCAAAGCATGTAGGATACCTCTCCCATCCACTTTCCCTTAGCATCGTCAAGTTTCCTCTTGAACGTTTCTATGTTTGTTTTGTTAATCACCTCTGCTAGGCCATTGGCTTAGGGGTAAGCTTTAGAGGAAAAGTTTAGTCAAATGCGCTACTCGGTGCAGAAATCTTTAAACCATTTAGAAGTGAATTGTGTCTCGTTATCTACCATGATTATTTGAGGGACTCCATAATAGCAAATGTCATATGATACCTTTGTGGACAAAGCTTACGATCTGCTCTATAAGGCTAGCTATTGCTTCTACCTCAACCCATTTAGAAAAGTAGTCCACCACCACGATGATGAATTTCTTTTGGCTAGGAACCATGGGGAAGCGTCCTATAAGGTCCATGTCCTATCATGCAAACGGAATGGGTGATATGACATTGATCATCTCCTCTGGTGGGGCTCAAGGTATGTTGAACCTTTGGCATTTAACACATCTTCGAGTGAAGTCTTTGATGCCCAGGGTCTTTTGAGGCTAGTAGTCTTAGCGGAGGATCTTGGCAACTAGGGCTTTAAGGCCTTCGTGGTTTTTGTAGATTCTTGCATGAATTCCTCTAGTGTGTGGCATGCCTCATTGGGACTTAAGCATCTCAACAAGAGGGTTGAATGCCCTCTCTTGTATTGGAGCTATCTAGAATAATGTAGCGAGCCACCTTCAAGAGAAATGCTTTTGGGTTAGTGATCTCGGGTGGAATTTGCCCATGCTTGAAGTAGGTCAAGATTGGGTCCATCTAGGAAGCGCCAGAATCAACAGCCATCACTTGATTTTGCCAGATGGAGGAGCTTGTCATCTCCTTGAGGCAGACTTTGTCATCTTATCTCAATTGGATGGCGAAGGCTAGTTTAGCCAAAGTGTCTACGAGCAGGTTCTCTACTTAGGGTACCTGGTTGATGCCAACATGTTGGAAATCCATCAGAGTCGCCTAGGTCTCCTTAGTAGATAGTGCTATCATCTAGTCCCTTGTTTGGAACTCCCCTTGAACTTGGTTTGCAACCAATTGGGAATCTATAAATATGTCGACGCTAATGGTTCCCATCATCTTGGCAAGATAGAGACCTGCCAGGAGAGCTTCGTATTCCTCCATGTTGTTTGTAGTGGAAAAAACTAAGCGGTTGGTGTACTTACCTATGAAACCGTCTAGGGATGCTAGAACTACTTTGGTGCCAACCCCACTTGAGTTTGAGGAGCAGTCAACATGTAGCTGCTAGGCCCCTTTGTCTAATTGTGATGATGGGGTAAACTCCACTAGGAAATCAATGGAAATCAGTGAAGCCCTGCCCTTTGATTGCTAAGCGGGACTTGCACTTAATGTCGAATTTTGCTAGCTCCAAGCCCCATCACGTCTGGTTGGGGGAGCCTAAGGGCTTGTGCAGCATATTCCTCAGCAGTTGATCTGTGAGGACGTTGTTGGTGTACACTTGGAAGTATAGCCTTAATTTTCTAGCAAAACATTCACTAGGGCTAGGCCTAGCTTCTCTATCGGGGGATACTTGGGCTCGACCCCTTGGTATGTTTCGCTTACAAAGTAGATCACCTTCTACACTCCCCCTTCTTCTTTTATAAGGGTGGCATTAACAACTGAGTTTGAGGCGGCTAGGTATAGAAATAGGGGTTCTCCTGGCGTCAATGCTACCAAAATGGGTGATGACTAAAGATACTATATTTAATTTTATCGAAGGCCTCTTAGCATTGTAGCCTTGGCTCATTTTTAGGCACTCGAAGAATGAGACACATTTGTTGGATGCCTTGGATAGAAAATGTCCCAGGGCAGTGATTCGTCCAACTAGTGACTAGACTGCCTAGAGATTCTTAGGCATGTCGAGGTTCATGATTGTGTAGATCTTGTTGGGGTTGGCTTTGGTTCCTCGGCTGGATACTAAGAACCCCAAAAACTTTTAGAAGGAAACCCCAAAGGCACACTCCTTAGGGTTTAGCATTAGGCAGTATTCATGTAGTATAGAGAAGACCTCCACCAAATTCTCTAGGTGATTAGCGAAGCTAGTAACCTTGACTAACATATCATTGATGTAAACTTCAGGAAATTATCTGATTAATTTTGAAAAAATAAAGTTTATAATACGTTGGTAGGTAGTGTCAGCATTTTTCAGTCCAAATGACACTACATGATATTGAAAGTCTTCTGTCAGTTACAAAAGAATATGGGGCCTAGGGCCAATCTGCCTAGGCTAAGTTAATTTGATGGCATCCACTGTAGTCCAGGAAAGATATGTGGCTTTGGCCAAAGCAAGAGTTGACCAATGTGTCATTCTTCAGGAGCAGGAACTCATCCTTTTGGTAGGCAACATTCAAATTGGTGAAGTCTACACACATAAGCCACTTGTCATTCGCCTTTTTCACAATTACCACGTTTGACACCTAGTCTAGATAGATCACCTTCTTGATGAAGCTTGCCTGGAGGAGTTTGCCAACCTCTTCAGTTGTCACTTGCCATTGCTTGGCAATGTTGTGGCAATGAACTTGCTATATTGGGTAGGATCTCAGGAGGATCTACTCTCGGCAAATCTAGAGTGGACTAGGCGAGGATATCTGCGTTCTGTTGAAGTAATTGTAGCACATCTTTGACCTGCTTCTCCAAGTCCAACCTAATTTGCATGGTCTTGCTTGAATCCTTTGGGAAAAGTTGCACCACCATGGTTGTTGAACCTGGCATTACTTGTTTAGGCAGATCTCTTCCTGGTTGTTCCCAAAGTCCAACCTAATTTGCATGGTCTTGCTTGAATCCTTTGGGAAAAGTTGCACCACCATGGTTGTTGAACTTGGCATTACTTGTTTAGGCAGATCTCCGCCTGGTTGTTCCCCTTCTATGACGGCATTGATGGAAATTTTCTTATCTCACTTTTGAGGTTTTGGCGAGATTTACTGGAGTGTGTGTTCCATCTGTAGGCAAAGGAGCTCCCTTCCAACCGATTGGTCACTGTAAACAATTTTAATGCCAACCGATGAATGAAAAAGGGTCATCTGGAAATATGATGATGTAATCACTGCAAAAGCGTGTGTAGTCCGTTCGATAATCATGTCAAAAAGTTGTGGACAAGTTTGCCATTGTTAAAGTGGTTGTCCGATTTAGGTAGTGGTTTCCATCTTGAATGGTGACTGGGAGGTCGATCTCTCCCTTAGGTATTACCTTATGGTTGCCAAATCCCACAATTGGGTTGGGAGATGAGGTAAGGTCCTTTTCTTTGAAACCTAGTTAGGTCAAAGTCCAGAGGAAACTGATGTCAACTATGCTACCTTCGTCAATAAGGAGTCAGGGTTGGTTCCAGCCGACCACCAGAAGGGTGACCAGGAAGGGACCGTTGTGACAAGTTGGGTTCGAAAGGCATTGAAAGATGGCTGCATTAGCTTTCTTAACCTCCTGGCAAGGGGTTTCTGCTTTGGCTCATTGACGAAGGCCACGTGGTTGACGCCCTTTTCCTTCAAATTATGCCAACTAATCGAGTCCTGAAGTATTCAATCTAATTAAGCAAATAATCACTCACAAAAATAGGACGTAAAGTTGGTAACTCAGTTCTACCTGTAGTATGTCTGAAGAGGGGATCCAATCCTCAAAATGCATTAGGAATTTTCTTTGAGTACAATGAGTGTGATTTTCCTTTTCCAATGTACATTGAGCCCTTTTTTTAGGGGGTTTTGGACTTTATTAATTATATGTAATCATTTCTTTTTGGGCAAGCCTAATCATTTCCTGAGGACCTGCATCATCTTTATGTTGTTTCGCCTTTTGAGTTAGTGCTACCTGGGCTTCACCACGTTAGTGTTTGGATGGGAATCGTGCTTCGTTCATATATCGAGCCAGTACTCCTCTAGGTGATCCCAATGGGCTCGCATCATCAGGTTCCTAGGTTGACCCCATTGTCGACGTTCCTACCAATCCTAGCGCCACTCCATCTACTGGGGTCTCTGTCGGGCACCTTCTATCAACTAGTTGGTTGTGTTGGCTGGCGAGTTTGGTGGTGCAGGTTTGATTTTCTTGTACCAGGTCAGCTTCTACTAGGTCTTAGGCTAGCTCGTTTTGGTGTCCATTATGCTTGTTGGGATGGCCGCTTGGACTTGCCTTTTCTTCCCTTTGTCAAGTTGAGTCTTTTTTCTTTTCTTTTTATGGGGGGGGGGGGGGGGGGGGGGGGTGGTGAAGGGGGAGGGAAGATTGTTAAAACCCTTCAATAAAAAGGACAAATACGTAACATTGAAAGATAGAGTTTGAATAAAAAATAAAATAAAATCCTTGTGATATATATAAGTCCCCCTTTCCCTTTTAGCATGTTTTTCTTCTATTCAATGGATGTCGTTTTCCTTACAACGGTATGTGGGTATTTGAGCATTTTTTCGCTTTAAGGAAAAGGAACCAAATTTGATAGAGCAGTCCTTTTTATGCTATTAGCTAAGAGAAAAAAAAAAAGGAACATTCGGTGCATTGGAACGTTGCGGTGCTGCAAGTTCAAGTGCTTATTTTTTTATAATAAATAACTTTTATCTGCGTGTTTTTCATCTGCTAAATAATTGTTAATCTCTATTTATGGACAGGTAAAAACGTGATCACAGCAAAAAAGATACGAATGATCAGCTGATGGCAACGTTTTTGAAGGACTAACCATCAGTGTATCATCTTTTGGTAGTGATTACTGTGCCAGTAGATCGTCGGACAAATATGCATACGAAATTTCCATACTTAACGAACGATAATAACCTGCCAATTGAATGGTCGACCACAGGTCCACTTGCCAAAAAACAAAAAAAAAAAACTCGAAACTAATACAGCAAGCCTAACGTGAAAAATATCACGAAGAACATTTACCCCGAACACGAGTTCACGAAGAAAAGCACATGTTCAAATTATTGAAAAACTCCCAATAAAGTAAGATGATTAGACATCCAGATACTTTCTACGTCCTAAGTCTATTCGGATACCCGAACCGTCTGGATGAATGGAGATGCCATGAACGACCACGCCCACACCACCATGATGGCAACACCTAAGCTTGTGAACATCTTCATGAGCGGTGCAGCAGCGCTCTTTGGAGATTCTGGAATTATGGGAAAGGTACAAAAAGAAAGCAGGTTTGTTTATTATTATGAGATATCATATGGTGTTAAACCCACTTCTGAATTATTATTGCTGCTAGAACAAATCATATAGCCATCTAATTGATTCAAATGTGATTCATATGCCTGAAATGCCTCATTTAGCCATCTAACTATAGATTTCAGTAATATAGTCCTTCCATGAATCCTTAATTATGCTCGACACAGTTAACAATTAACAAATGCATTGCCAATTGATCGCTCATGGAGGGATCACACTTAGAGCATGGACTTGGGGACTGTTCATGTGGTCATCTTGCATTTACATCCCCAAATTGTTCATGCTTCTTACTTTTACTTGTTCATACATTGGACCTTGTTGGGCCATAGCCCATGGGCCAGGTTGATTGTGTTGACTTTAAAAAAGCATTGACCCAAGTCCAAGTTAGGCTAGTTCGTGGGTTAAAATTCATGGCTAAAGCTTAGTCATCTGCCGTTTGTGCCACATCAAGGTGGCTCATGGACCAATGCAATTTTTTGTATATTGTTCTCTTCCAAAATGTTATGTTGTGATTCTTGACTTTCTTCAAACTTTTAACACAGGAGAAGTTAAATTTCAGCTGATAATAACATATTTTTTGGTTTAAGTTAAAAATAGGTTCATATGTCAATCTTACTTTACATTTATAACTTAAATAAATGTCTTTCTCTAAACTGTAGATAAATTGGGTTACGTCAAAGTAAAATTGAGTAATAAAATCAAAATCCAAGTTCTACCCACTAAGGTCTCGTTTGATAAGGGTATAGGTTCGTGGAATAAGTAAAAGAATAGGAAAGAAATGAAATAAATGATGTAATAAGTAAGTTAATTTATTTGGATGTTTTAACCGATTAAAATTATTTCATAGAAAAATTGGAATAACTTAAATTTGAATTAACATGCCCTTAATTTGACGTAAGTGTAGATTGAATTAAATGACAAGTTAAGTATTTAACCTACCTTAACTCAGCAATCAAACGCAATCTAAGAGAGTAGGTCAAAAGTGGGTTGAGATGGATCGTGGCCTTGCATGATTTTACAAGCCTAAGGCACCTATTGTCAAGCAAGTTATGTGGGCGAATGATACACTTGGCAATAGGTGTCTTATTGAGTGATCTATTTCTACTCCACC
Source organism: Thalassia testudinum (assembly GCA_037157565.1). Lineage (NCBI taxonomy): Eukaryota > Viridiplantae > Streptophyta > Magnoliopsida > Alismatales > Hydrocharitaceae > Thalassia > Thalassia testudinum. Next base: position 29,079,587 of record JAZHRO010000049.1, read on the forward strand.
TCTTCACTTGAAACAAATTTCAATCACCATATTTTGTTTCACTCTTGTCTTCATTTTCCCACTTTCTAATATCTAGTCTTATTCCCTAGGTTTTGCAATGTCTAGATTTTTATTCTAAGGGTTCAGTTTATTTTCCTTCCACTTCTCTGCTTCACAATTTTTTACATCCATTCCCATTCCCTTCCCGTTCACTTTTTCACGGTCACTCAGGCAACCCCTCGGTTAATTAGGGTAATTGAACCAGAAATTACTGGATTCGTAATTGTAGGGCGTTACAGTGTTAGGACTTCCAAAGTTTGGGAGTCACTTTTGGAAGGAGAGCAACATTAATTTAAGGACCGTCCCTTGCCCTTTTTGTATGGATTTGCCTGCATATGGGAATATTACCAATTTGAGAGAGGTAATTAAGGAGTTTGGACAATTACCTTCAGGAGGAGGTGGCGGTGTACTGGAAACCGGAGATGGAGCAGGAAGTGAAGCAGATGCTACTGCAAAACATATCAAAGAATAAATTAAGAAAAAAAAAAAAAAAAGAACGAGGCTAAGTAAAAAGCGCAGCATTTGATTAACTGATGCGCTACGTACTTATTTGAATTCATCGATGATACTTGAATCATCAAACGTACTTTCCTGCTTATACCAAACTAAAATTGGATTTCGCAAATGGGTCCCCTTGGGCAGACGTCAAAATGAAATCACACTTATCAAGGATCCGTTGTTAGAGATTTTCCTGGAAAAGCAAAGTACTCCCACCAAGATTAAGGAATGATATCAATGGACATCTAAATTAATAAGCATCACCTCCCCCGCCACGGTCAGGGCAGTTAATTAATAGCCCGAATCCCAAATTTGTAAGCCTTGTACGTAACATGTGCCCTTTTTCTTCCTTCTTTTGTCTGTGGAATATAAAGATCTCATCATGATGCTCGACGATCCGCTGATAAATTTCGATTTTCATGTCAGATTCCATATTCCTGATCATCGAACAAGAACGTACCACCCTTAGAAAAGCTTAGATCTAATGCATGCGCAAGTGCAGATATGCAGAATATCAATATATATACACCTAAAATCAACAGCAAAAAAATAAAAAAAAATCATTAAATATTTGCTTCCCAGAAACCTCACCCAATCACCTTAATCACCAACACGCAATATGCAATTTGGACATTAAGCTTCAGTCATTTGCGTCTTTCAATAACGTTTATCCAAAGCAAATTAACATCGAGAACAAATGTACGTAGCAACCTCAACGCAATGGGTGACTATTTTGTGAACGTCGACGCGTATTTTTCCACATACATATCTTTGCCTCCTGTGTGCAGAAAAATATTGTGTGTATATACAACGGTTGGGAGTATATAGGTAATCTATATATAAGTTACACGTAGGTGTATCAATATTAAATAACATATGTGATATTTTAAATGTAAAATTTAAAAATTAAGATTATATCAAATAAATATATTATACATTAAATTTAAAATAAATTTGCCACTTCTAACACAAATATCAAAAGAAATTGAATTTTAACGACGTAAGCATCACGAAACTCAATTTTGTTGTATGGATGTGCTGTGCATGGACAGGGAGAAGAGATCAATTAATTAATTGATTGATTAAATGAAGACATGCGTGGATGAATAGAGATAGCAAAATAGCAAGCATGTGATACCATTACTGTTGCATTTGCGGAGATCGGCATGGGCTCCACATTTGCTGGGGAGCTGGAGGGCGTCCTCCCTGGTCAAGTTGAGGCTCCTGAGAAGCGCCTCGTCGTCGATGACGGCGCAGAGGCAGCGGTAGTCGCCCTCGAGGAGCCCCTTGAGCGGCACGCAGCACGTAGGGGGAGGCGGTGCGTCTCCCTTGATGTATGGCTCGCACGGCACCAGCTTCTGCACGCATGGCGGTGGGGTTTCCTCCTCGCTCCTAATTCTCCGCAATGCCAACAACCAAGACATCATCACGACCAACCTCAGGCCTTGGGAGTTCATCAATGGGAGGATGACAAGGATGGATGGATGGAGGTTAAAGTTGTTGTTGGGATATCTCTAGGGGTGACCGGGGATGGTGCAAGTGTTTTGTATATATATCTTGACGTATATACGTGGAATGATTGGAGGTGGTGTAGTGTGCGTGTGTGTACGTATAAATATGGAAAGGAGGTCCTCCGTGAGATCCTTAAAAAACGCCCCAAAAACCTATAAAAGATCACCTGCCCACCCTACGCGTATGATCTTTTTTTATCTCCTGTTTTCTTTTTTTTTTTTTGTCAAATAATAAGAAAATTTATCTCGAGTGTAAAATTAATGGCTTTCAATTAGAATCGGAAGGTTGTAAGAAATCAACTTATAAGTACTCGATATCCATTTCAAATGCTCCAACACAGAAATATTTCAGTTATTTCAAAACTAAATAATCGATTAATTAAGGATGTAACGGTTCAAATCGATTTGGTTTCGGGTATAACCAATTTTAGGCATCCCCTGTGAATTTTCCATATAAAGGAAAGGAATCGGCCGGCAGTGATTCTGATGGTAAGAGCTTTGGCGTTTAAAGCTCACCATGATTTACATTATTAGATATTCGTACAAATCAATGATTGATGTTATGTTGCCAAATGAATATTAATTATCCACGCGTGCACCAACATAAATTTACGCACATATATATTACCAAAAGAAAATTGATTTGGTGCAGTACTTCATTCCAACTTCGCAAATAGAAAACCGGTAACTGAATTGGAAATTCAGGTTTTAAAAAGTAATCATCGAAAATGGCGATAAAAAATTTAGACTCCTCTGATTCGATCGACTAATATTATTCAATATAGGAGATTTTTAAGTTGGTGCTTTTAGAAATATTATCCCATTACATTCATGGCTTCAAATACTTTATCATTACATCAGTTATTTATAAGTTAAAATATATAAACCTATAACGTACTGATATGATACGTTAGTTTGTATCGATATAAATTGATTCTCGATAATTTTGTATCGATATAAAATTATTATGAAATAATTTTATAGGTATGTAAAATGATTCTAGATGATTTTGTATCAATATAAAATAATTTATATTATATTGATGTAAAATAATTTATAATAATTTTATATCGATATAAAATAATTATAAAATAATTTTATTTTATTTTTTTTAATTTCTCTATTTATTTCACAAGCTGATGGCAAATACGACCAAGGTAATCAACCTAACATGCATGCTTAGACAATAATTTTTGGGAACAACCATTTGGTTAAATCTTTCGATCGTGGTGATTGATTAACTCGATTTTACCTAAGATGAAACTTCACCGAGTGAGCAAAGTCATTGCTACTAGCAATCGAAGGTAAGAAAAAAAAAGAAGTGCACGTATGTAAATTTTAACTTAAGAAGAGTATAAATGTAAGAATGCATACAAAGAGGACATGTATGCAACTCCTCCTTTTCGGAGCCATTGATTTCGATGACAATTACAGTTGGCTGTTAACCATGAAATGGTTTCATCACTGTTGAATTTTTCTGTCATCAATACCATAAGAGAGATGTAAATCAATTCGATTTTTTTTTTTATAACCCAGAAGCTCATCTGTACGTACCGAAAAGAATTGCCCATCTCACATCGATCTTTGGATAATCTACACATAGACTCAAATCTAAATTTCTCCTGTTAGGTCAGGAACCTCGATCATACCCTCGTGAGCAAAACACTCACAAGTTTTTCGATCAAATCCCACCGAAGCATGGTTTTGATCGTATTATCCGTTTTTTTTCTCCCAGTTTTCTTCGGATAGGAAAGTGTGACAGATTGGCTGCGTTGCCCTATTGGAACTTGGTTAGCGACTGACGTATAGATTTTTACACGAGGAATGGGGAGCAACGTCCGTAGCTATGGTCCAATCGATCCAAGTAGCTCTCCGCCTTTTATTTTTGTTCTTCCTTTTCTTCCTACACGTGTGAACGATACGGAGATGCGTGCCCTCTTTTTGGCAAGGGAGACGAGCGTGGAGAGGGCAGTTGAGAGGGGTGTTGATTTTCTTTTTTTTTTTTTAAATATAAATATCATCGAGAATTTTCAAAATTATTTAAATATAATAAGCAAATTTATATCTATATAAATGTCATAAAAAAATTTTACTTTGTTGATATAAATGCTAATTTATGTCAATTAAGAAAAAATTAAGATCATTTATTCATATTTTTAAAATTTTTAATATAATAGATTTGGTAAAAAAAATCACGGTAGCGTGTACTGTTATTTCGAATCCATTGTTATTTATTTATTTTTTATTATTTTACTCTATCTCCTCTTTCCTCTCTTTATTTTTATTTTATATTTGATTTATTTCATTTTTTCTATATACCGCTGAGCATGTACATTTTTTTTGAATTCGATCTTCACTATTGACCTCCTTGTCTTTTGTTCTTTCATTAGAGATCCCAAATTGAGTGTGTTTATGTGAGAATATGAAATAATATATAATTAGATTGGCATTTAGTTAATATAAAATCAGGTCAATCTAAGACACTAATTTTAAATTAAAATACATCAAATAATGTATTTTGTAACGTAGTGTGTTTTAATTTTTAATCTATGTTTTTGATTTTCCTTCGATCAAAAATCATAATATACTTGCTCTGCTTTTCCAAAATCATGATACATTGACTCTAATTTCCCAAATAAGTCATACGTCACTTCTTTTTAAAACATTCCCCAATCGAAATTGACTTTTGCATTCATAGAGTGATTGACTTTTACACTCCCGCAGCAATCACATGCTAAAAACTAGTTCCATTGACACAAGGATTACTATAGTCTAGATCTCACTTCATTGACACATAATTAACATAAAAATTGATATTAAACAAAGTAAAATTTTCTATAGCATTTATGTGGATATGAACTTTTTTTATGACATTTAAATAATTTCAAATATTCTTGGTGGCATTTATATAAAAATATTAAAAATATAAAATGCATTTAGAAAGTAGTCATCGACCTCACGGTCGCCATTTAGAAGGCTTGTAATGCTCTCTCTTGTCATCCCTTGCTTACTTGGCCCGCATGTGGAATTTTTGTAACCCACCCTAATCTGATTATCAAAACGAAAAGAAAAATGGAAAACACAGATCCATTTCTACTGGTCAATCCACGCACCTCCTATTCCCGAGGCACATGTGAGCTGGAATGTGACATACGGAGTAGGTTGAGGTTGAAATGGTGTGTTATGTTGCATGTGATAGGGCTCAAAATTTCCTGCCTCCGCTGTTGTTTGAAGGTGCTGTGGGTGCGACTCTCTTGTGCGTGGTGACGTGTGCTGCAAGGGGTTCCTATGCTCATTTATTGGTAAAGTTGCCAAGAATTGCTTCTCTTGTATTTGTATTTCTCTTGTTTGAGATCGTGTTTATATCTTGTTTGTAGTGGTAAAGTGTGTGTGCTTTCACTTGTGTTCTTGTGCCATCGTTCATGATGAATTATGCTCCCCGCGTGTGCTTTCACTTGTCCTCTCATGTTTTTATCTGGGTTGAAGTTGCGATGTGTGTTGTGCTTTTTGTTGTTTGTGGTGGCATTCATATTATTAGTTGTAGGTGAAGTTGATGATGCATGTTTGAAACTTCTTTACATTGTGCCCACGAGTGCTTTCTTCATTTTTTATGTTTGTCATAAATAGCATGCATTTCAATATAGTTAGTTGTACCTGCGATATTAGGAGCTTAATACAAATTATAACAATGCACAGAATGGGCATTTCCTAATTTGTTGCTGCTGCTTTGCAATGAAGAATTTTCTAGACAGTCGATGTTGCATGTCAGCTTCCAATGTGGACGCTGAGATGGGTTTCTTCATTGTTTCTAAATGTTTCTATTCTTTGTTCTTTATGTAAATGATTGTAGTGTTGGTTGTATAGATTTGGATCTGAACATCACCTTCGATGTCCTTGATGGTAATATTTTTGATAGATGGTGAAGGTGGAGTCCTGTATTGTTAGATGCACATAGTATATATCTTGCATCCTTAAAGATTTGCTGATGGAAGATTATGTTTGTAACGACCCGATTCCCGAGTCCCTACGAGACACGAGAACCGGACCGACTCGACTAATCCCAAGACCCAGTCGTCCAACGAGGAAGTAACCAAAAGACAGTAAAATGAACCACATTCAGCATGAATATAACTAACAGTAAGAAAGTACAGCAGTAAGGAAAGAAACTACTACAGTAGGCACCACCACAACAGTAAAACAACATTTATCATATAACAAAAACTGCAGGTAAAGAAGGTACAGCGGAAACAAAAACTACTCACTAGAACAGAAACAAAAAGGGGTACAAAGCTGTGGTAACTCTACTGGACCCTACTCGGCCCAGCGTCCTCTGCAGCCGCCGACCCTGGCTGCTCAACACCTGGTCCTGAAAAAGGTAACGAGTGTAACACGTCAGCAAAACGCTGAGTAGAGTGGCAAACTAACTAAAGGCAACAGTAGAGTGTACAGGAGCTGTTATGTTCTATTACTTCCTTTATTTACATCTTTCAATTTTTCTCACTATTTCATTTATTTCTCAGATCCTTTACTTGATCTCGGATGTCCTCGTGGGACGATCTTGATTGCAGTCTTTTCCAAAAGTAGAAGTAGCACGTGGTGCTCTCCTGGCCGGGAGAGTCCCCCGTGGTGATCCTACCCTCAGTCAACCACCCCAAGGTCACTGACAGACGTAACGGTAACTACGGTACGCGCGATAAACGCACAGGTAGCTAGCCCGCACTGGCACGCGGTCAGTCGTTTCCGTTAACGGGTGCGCCCAAAGCACAGCACGGAACCAGGGCAGAGCCCTCTCAGTAACAGGGGTCCAACCCCTCCACAGTAACCAAACCGGGGCCTTGCCCCTCCACAGTCCGCGCACCCTCGCCTGACTACCCTGGTTTGCCCTAGTGGGCCTAACAAGTCGGTGAAGGAGGCTAGCAGAACCCCGGGGCCCGTGGGGTAGCTAGTACTCTCCTAACACTACTAGCTCTCCTCGGTACTACGTACACGAGGGCCAACAAGTCGGTACAGAGCGGCCAATCCTAACCCCGGGTCCCTGGGGCGGCTGGCCCCACTCTGCACTAAACAGGTACAGGTACTTCCCTTGGTACTGCGTACCCAAGAGACAGTACAAACTACATCTCAGTTCCATTCCTTTTTCTTTCCAGGAGTTCCACTCCTAATTTCCCGTAGGGTTCCAGCTCTTTATTTCAGAACATCATATGTTTCACTTTCCAGATTCACGTTCTCAAATTCCATGATCTCAAACATGTTTCTTTGTTCATAACAGGCAGCTGTTAATTAAATTCACAGGCAGCTTTATATATTCCTTTCCATTTTTCCAAGACTGCAGTAATATACATTCCACTAGTTTTTCCATCCTAGGATTCATGCCATATCCTAGGATCTATCATACAATCCAGTTTTCCGGCCCTAGGATTCATGCAACACCTAGGAGCTATCATTCCATATATTTCTCATTCCTAGGATTCATGCAATGCCCTAGGTTCTAGTTATGGTTCCATACTTTAACAGATTTTATTAATACTTAAAGCCACTCTACCAGGTACAACGGGAGTAATGGGGGCGTGATCGGGAATCCCGCGCGCCTCCGCGACTCTCAAGACTGCAACCGAACGAGGTCCTATCACAAGGATCAAACACAAGGAGTGTCTCAAAATAGTGTATAGCTACTGTAGGCGGGTAGAGGAATTAATTCTGAAACGAACGCAACTCGAATCGCGGAAAACGGAGCCCAAACGGGCCCTAAACGGGTCGAGAAAGACGATACTGTGCAAAATCAGACGTCTGGAACTCCTTCCAGACGTCTTAAACGGTGGATCAGAGAATTACCTGTTCGGCTTGGTTCCCCGGACGTCCAGAAGTCTGCGGGGACGTCTGCCTAGATCCAAGACGTCCGATGGTCCCTCTGGACGTCTGGAGGTCACTCCCGCCGTCTGGTACAACTTCCAGACGTCTGATTCGCAAAGGATGACGAATCAGCGAACCTGCGCACAGCCAACCCCCCTCCCTCAGTACAGTCAGTCGACAAGAAGGAAGAAGAAAGCGGAAACTCACCTTTCAGACGTCTGTATGATCTCACAGACGTCGACCTTGCCGTCTGGATATCAATCCAGACGTCTGATTCTGGAAAATTTTTCAGAAACAGAGTCCTGCTCGGCCTCCGCTCGCGACGCCGCCCGCGTCGCACCTCGCGCGTCTGCTGCTCAGCCCGCACAGGTCCCTCTCCGCGACGCTCCGCGCCCCCTGCGCCCTCCGCCGGCCGGCCAAGCCGCTCCTGGCGAGCTCGCCCTCAGGGCAGAGCCCCGCCCTCTCACGCCGTAGCTCCTCCGCGCTCACTGCGGCTGCCGCTGCCGCTGCGCCCTCGCGTCCGCTCGCTCTCGCGCACAGGCAGGAGAAGAAGGAGGAAGATGGTGGAGACGGGAGGAGAGGCGCGCCCCCCCCTTTTAACGTCGCGCGGAGAGGAGAGAGAAGGCGGTCGCAGCCGCCTGCAGCCGCAGAGAAAGAGGGCAGAAACGCAGGTCTGCGCACACAGGCGCGTAGACGAATCTCCCGTGCGAGCATAACTGTTCTCCAGACGTCTGTAAACTATCCCGGACGTCTGGTCAGACGTCTGGATGTGATCCCAGACGTCTTGACAGACGTCTGGGCCACCTCCCAGACGTCTTAAAAGGCGTCTGGGGCACGCGCTCGTTACAATATAACAAACTCAAAGGAAGTTTCGTCCCCGAAACTTGCGCCAACTAGGGTGCGGGAAGAAGATGTCCAAATAACCATAACAAACTCAAAGAGGACCGAAGTCGATCCGAAAAGACGTACCCGCGAAAAGCTCCGGGTACCGCTCCCGCATTGCCGCCTCAGGCTCCCAGGTAGCCTCCTCGTACCGCTGGCTCCTCCACAAAACCTTTACCAGGGGTACTTGCTTTCGTCTCAACCTGCGGACTGCTCGGTCTAGGATCTGTACTGGCCGCTCGGGGTAGGTCAGGTCGTCGCTCACCTCGACGCTCTCGTGGCTCAGTACGTGGCTGGGATCGGCTACGTACTTCCTGAGGTTGGACACGTGGAACACGTCGTGCACACCAGAAAGCTGCGGGGGAAGGGCAAGTCTGTAAGCAACGGGTCCAACCTGCTCCAGGACCTCAAAGGGCCCCACGAACCTCGGCGCGAGCTTCCCTCTCACCCCAAACCGCTGTAAGCCCTTCATGGGCGAAACACGAAGGAAGACGTGGTCCCCAACCTCGAACTGCACCTCTCTGCGTCTGCGATCTGCGTAGCTCTTCTGTCTGCTCCTGACAGTACGGAGTCGTCTGTGGATCTGCTCAACTACCTCCTGACTCTGCCGGATCAACCTGGGGCCAACCTCCCACTTGGTCCCCACCTCAACCCAACTCAAGGGTGCCGTGCATTTCCGTCCGTATAGAGCCTCGTAGGGAGCCATGCCGATGCTCGAGTGATAACTGTTGTTGTATGCAAACTCCGCCAGGGGCAGGTGCTCCTCCCAAGAGCCCCTCCAGTCTAGTACACAGGCACGCAAAAGGTCCTCAAGTGTCTGTATCGTGCGTTCCGACTGTCCGTCCGTCTGGGGGTGGTAAGCCGTGCTAAACCTCAACCTCGTCCCCAAAGCCTGCTGAAACTCAGCCCAAAACTGGGACGTAAAGTGGGTATCCCGGTCGGATACGATCTCCCGCGGAACTCCGTGTAGTCGCACCACATCACGGATATACCTCTCTGCCAACTGTGCTGGTCCCAAAGTGACTCGGATCGGCAAGAATCGTGCCGTCTTCGTCAATCTATCCACTATTACCCAGACTGCGTCGTGTCCTCGCTGGTTAACAGGTAAGCCCACCACCAAGTCCATGGTGATGCTCTCCCACTTCCACTCTGGCACTGGAAGCGGCTGAAGCGGCCCTGCAGGCCTCTGATGCTCGGCTTTCACCTGCTGGCACACTAAGCACTGCTGCACGAACTCACCCACATCCCACTTCATCCCTCTCCACCAGAACTCGCGTCTCAAGTCATGGTACATTTTCGTGTTTCCGGGATGTATGGTGAATCTGGAACCGTGTGCCTCAGTCAGGAGTTCTCTCAACAGCTCCTCGTCTCTGGGGACGCACAGCCGTCCCCTCAAGCGTAACACCTGGTCTGTGAAAGAGAAGTCCCCTGGGTCCCCTGACAGTACTCTGTCGCGCAAAGACTGCAAGTACGGATCGGCCATCTGTCCCGTGATGATGCGGTCTATCAACTCTGGCCTGGTCTGCCGTGTCACCGTCACTGCCCCACAGTACCCTCGTAACTCTAGAGGTCGCCAACTGCCCACCTCCTCCAAAAGGCTCCAACTCTGTAACTGTAGACTGGCCAAGCGTGCGGGCGCCTTACGGCTCAAGGCGTCAGCCACCACATTGGCCTTTCCTGGGTGGTAGGAGATGCTGCAGTCATAGTCCTTCAGGAGCTCCAACCAACGTCTCTGTCTCATGTTGAGCTCCTTCTGGTCAAAAAGATATCTGAGGCTCTTGTGATCTGTAAAAATCTCGAAGGTCTCACCGTACAAGTAGTGCCTCCATGTCTTCAGCACGAAGACAACAGCTGCCAACTCTAGATCGTGGGTAGGATAGGTATGCTCATGGGGCTTCAGTTGCCGCGAAGCGTAAGCGACCACGTGGCCCCTCTGCATGAGCACACCTCCTAAGCCCTGCAATGAAGCGTCCGTGTACACAACGAACCCGCCACTACTGTCAGGGATGGTGAGCATGGGAGCCGAGGTCAACCTCTCCTTCAGCTCCAGAAAACACGCCTCACAGGCGTCTGTCCAAGCGAAAGGCACATCCTTCCGAGTCAACTGTGTCATAGGACGTGCAATCTGCGAAAACCCTCTGATGAACCGTCTGTAGTAACCTGCCAGCCCCAGGAAACTGCGAATCTCAGTGACTGAATGCGGTCTCTCCCACCTGAGCACTGCCTCGACCTTGGCGGGATCCACCGCCAGGCCGTCTCCAGAGATCACATGACCCAAAAAGGTCACCTCCCTCAACCAGAACTCGCACTTGCTGTATTTGGCGTACAGCCTGCGTCGTCTCAGAGTGTCCAGAACCATCCGCAAGTGCTGTCCGTGCTGCGTCCGATCTCTAGAATAGATGAGTACATCATCTATGAAAACCACCACAAACTGGTCCAAGTACGGTCTGAACACCCGGTTCATCAGGTCCATGAAAGCAGCGGGGGCATTGGTCAGCCCAAACGGCATGACCAAAAACTCGTAGTGTCCGTACCGGGTGCGGAAAGCTGTCTTGGAGACGTCGGTCTCCCTGATCCTCAACTGGTGGTATCCAGACCTCAAGTCGATCTTGGAAAACACCGTGGCACCCCGCAACTGGTCAAACAAATCGTCGATCCTCGGCAGCGGATATCTGTTCTTGATGGTGACCCTATTCAGCTGTCGGTAGTCCACACAAAGGCGTAGGGTCCCATCCTTCTTCTTCACAAACAGTACCGGGGCTCCCCAGGGAGACGCACTGGGCCTCACGAAACCCTTCTCCAAAAGGTCCTGCAACTGAGACTTGAGCTCTCGCAGCTCAAGCGGTGCCATTCTGTATGGCGCGGTGGAGATGGGGCTGGTCCCTGGTACTAGTGAGATCTCAAACTCGATCTCACGCTCGGGCGGTAGTCCTGGTAACTCGTCTGGAAACACGTCGGGGTACTCTCTGACCACCGGGATGCTCTGGAAGTCTACCACGGGGCTGTGCTCTGCCACCACACAAGCTAAGAAGCCCTCACACCCCTGGCTCAAAAGTCTCGCCGCCCGAAGTGCCGAAATGCACCTGAAACCTCCGTCCACTGGCTGCCCGTGAAACTCGAAAGAAGGCAACTCCGGAATGGAGAAGACAATCTTCCTCTCAAAGCAGTCTACCAAGGCGTGGTAAGCGGACAGCCAATCCATCCCCAGAATCACTCCAAAGTCCTCCATCTGTATCATAATCAGGTCAGCTGGCAGGTTGTGTCCCCCGATGCTGACCCCGCAACCCGTGTACACCTCATCAGCTACAAACAGCTGACCACTCGGACCTCTGATTACGAACGGATTCTCTAACAATGTATAATCCTGGTCCAAACTAACTGCGAAACTGGCTGCGATAAACGAGTGCGTAGCGCCAGAATCGAAAAGCGTGTAAACGAGTCTGCCAGAAACTGAAACCATACCTGCTACCACGGATCCCGAAGCTCTGGCGTCCCTGTGTGTTAGGGCGTTGATACGCCCCTCAGCTCTAGGTGCGGACGAAGCAGCCACACTCTGCGTCGGACGGGTAGGTGCTGGCCGGTACCCTCCTCGCGACTGCGGTCCTCCTCCTCGCGCCTGGGAACCGCGGCCTCCTGCGCGCCCTCCAGTGCTCTGCGCGGGAAGTATCTGCTGACCTCCTGCCCTAGATGGGCAGTCCCTCCTGACGTGGCCCAGCTGGCCACACTGGTAGCAGAGGGGAACCCGACTCCCGCCCTCAGTGAGTCCCTGCTGTCGACTAGGCGGGGGTCCGGTGCTGGCGACTGGCCCCTGTCGAGGGCCCCCAAAGGCCACTGATGGCTCTGTACAACGTGACGGCTCTCCTGCGGACGCCACGTGTCTCCGTTGAGTTCTCCTAACACGCCTGGTGTGGCGGCGGAAATCTCGTTCCACCACTAACTCCCCTATCGTACGCTCGGAAGGGGGAGGGGGTGGCGACGTGGGTGGAAGCTGAAATTCTTCTCGAACCACCTCTCGAATCAGTTGGACGAGGTCCCGAGACGGTATACTCAGGAGAAGAGGGGTAGTATGTATTCCAAGCCCGACACATCTGTCCCCCGGGCCCTGACCTCGGCCGCGCCTGCGGCCCACCCTCCTAGCTCCACGACGCGGCATCTCCTACAATGGAGATGCGAAACAAAATGAAAAGCGTCAAAACAAACGGTACCTAACAAAACTTCTAAGAGCTCATGTCAAGAGATATGTTGTGGTGGCTACTCTAGCTATAAACATGTGAATTGGTTATTTTCCAGTCAGTTGATTCACTTCTCGGGACGACCTTGCTCTGATACCATCTTGTAACGACCCGATTCCTGAGTCCCTACGAGACACGAGAACCGGACCGACTCGACTAATCCCAAGACCCAGTCGTCCAACGAGGAAGTAACCAAAAGACAGTAAAATGAACCACATTCAGCATGAATATAACTAACAGTAAGAAAGTACAGCAGTAAGGAAAGAAACTACTACAGTAGGCACCACCACAACAGTAAAACAACATTTATCATATAACAAAAACTGCAGGTAAAGAAGGTACAGCGGAAACAAAAACTACTCACTAGAACAGAAACAAAAAGGGGTACAAAGCTGTGGTAACTCTACTGGACCCTACTCGGCCCAGCGTCCTCTGCAGCCGCTGACCCTGGCTGCTCAACACCTGGTCCTGAAAAAGGTAACGAGTGTAACACGTCAGCAAAACGCTGAGTAGAGTGGCAAACTAACTAAAGGCAACAGTAGAGTGTACAGGAGCTGTTATGTTCTATTACTTCCTTTATTTACATCTTTCAATTTTTCTCACTATTTCATTTATTTCTCAGATCCTTTACTTGATCTCGGATGTCCTCGTGGGACGATCTTGATTGCAGTCTTTTCCAAAAGTAGAAGTAGCACGTGGTGCTCTCCTGGCCGGGAGAGTCCCCCGTGGTGATCCTACCCTCAGTCAACCACCCCAAGGTCACTGACAGACGTAACGGTGACTACGGCACGCGCGATAAACGCACAGGTAGCTAGCCCGCACTGGCACGCGGTCAGTCGTTTCCGTTAACGGGTGCACCCAAAGCACAGCACGGAACCAGGGCAGAGCCCTCTCAGTAACAGGGGTCCAACCCCTCCACAGTAACCAAACCGGGGCCTTGCCCCTCCACAGTCCGCGCACCCTCGCCTGACTACCCTAGTTTGCCCTAGTGGGCCTAACAAGTCGGTGAAGGAGGCTAGCAGAACCCCGAGGCCCGTGGGGTAGCTAGTACTCTCCTAACACTACTAGCTCTCCTCGGTACTACGTACACGAGGGCCAACAAGTCGGTACAGAGCGGCCAATCCTAACCCCGGGTCCCTGGGGCGGCTGGCCCCACTCTGCACTAAACAGGTACAGGTACTTCCCTTGGTACTGCGTACCCAAGAGACAGTACAAACTACATCTCAGTTCCATTCCTTTTTCTTTCCAGGAGTTCCACTCCTAATTTCCCGTAGGGTTCCAGCTCTTTATTTCAGAACATCATATGTTTCACTTTCCAGATTCACGTTCTCAAATTCCATGATCTCAAACATGTTTCTTTGTTCATAACAGGCAGCTGTTAATTAAATTCACAGGCAGCTTTATATATTCCTTTCCATTTTTCCAAGACTGCAGTAATATACATTCCACTAGTTTTTCCATCCTAGGATTCATGCCATATCCTAGGATCTATCATACAATCCAGTTTTCCGGCCCTAGGATTCATGCAACACCTAGGAGCTATCATTCCATATATTTCTCATTCCTAGGATTCATGCAATGCCCTAGGTTCTAGTTATGGTTCCATACTTTAACAGATTTTATTAATACTTAAAGCCACTCTACCAGGTACAACGGGAGTAATGGGGGCGTGATCGGGAATCCCGCGTGCCTCCGCGACTCTCAAGACTGCAACCGAACGAGGTCCTATCACAAGGATCAAACACAAGGAGTGTCTCAAAACAGTGTATAGCTACTGTAGGCGGGTAGAGGAATTAATTCTGAAACGAACGCAACTCGAATCGTGGAAAACGGAGCCCAAACGGGCCCTAAACGGGTCGAGAAAGACGATACTGTGCAAAATCAGACGTCTGGAACTCCTTCCAGACGTCTTAAACGGTGGATCAGAGAATTACCTGTTCGGCTTGGTTCCCCGGACGTCCAGAAGTCTGCGGGGACGTCTGCCTAGATCCAAGACGTCCGATGGTCCCTCCGGACGTCTGGAGGTCACTCCCGCCGTCTGGTACAACTTCCAGACGTCTGATTCGCAAAGGATGACGAATCAGCGAACCTGCGCACAGCCAACCCCCCTCCCTCAGTACGGTCAGTCGACAAGAAGGAAGAAGAAAGCGGAAACTCACCTTTCAGACGTCTGTATGATCTCACAGACGTCGACCTTGCCGTCTGGATATCAATCCAGACGTCTGATTCTGGAAAATTTTCCAGAAACAGAGCCCTGCTCGGCCTCCGCTCGTGACGCCGCCCGCGTCGCACCTCGCGCGTCTACTGCTCAGCCCGCACAGGTCCCTCTCCGCGACGCTCCGCGCCCCCTACGCCCTCCGCCGGCCGGCCAAGCCGCTCCTGGCGAGCTCGCCCTCACGGCAGAGCCTCGCCCTCACACGCCGCAGCTCCTCCGCGCTCACTGCGGCTGCCGCTGCCGCTGCGCCCTCGCGTCCGCTCGCTCTCGCGCACAGGCAGGAGAAGAAGGAGGAAGATGGTGGAGACGGGAGGAGAGGCGCGCCCCCCCCCTTTTAACGCCGCGCGGAGAGGAGAGAGAAGGCGGTCGCAGCCGCCTGCAGCCGCAGAGAAAGAGGGCAGAAACGCAGGTCTGCGCGCACAGGCGCGCAGACGAATCTCCCGTGCGAGCATAACTGTTCTCCAGACGTCTGTAACTATCCCGGACGTCTGGTCAGACGTCTGGATGTGATCCCAGACGTCTTGACAGACGTCTGGGCCACCTCCCAGACGTCTTAAAAGGCGTCTGGGGCACGCGCTCGTTACAATGTTCAATATATATTTTTAATTGTAGAGGATGTTGATGTGAATGAAATTATCACTCTGATTGATGGCACGAAAATGTCAAGCCAGTTTTAGTTGATCTGATTATATACAAAGAATCACCTTCTAATTCAATTGGTGTGCATGTTGCAACCACTGTTGATGGTATAGGATCTTCAAAGATGGTGCTTTGTTGATGTTATTGGTGTTGTCATTTTTTACAAGTTGAAAGAGCTCTTGAATTTTGTAGGTCTGAATGCTAGTAGTGGTGGATCACAATTGATTGAAAGCATTGCAAATGCTGGAAAGGAGGTTGTTTAGATTGAAGGGGAAGAGTTTGTTCCCTCTGTTGATGTTGAATGTGGATTGCAATGAGACGTACAATCAATTTTTACAGGGATGAAGTTCTGTAGTTGGGAAGAGATGTATTTGCACTGCCAGACCTATGCCCATGAAAAAGGATTTTAGTTTTTCATCTTGACCTCAAATTATCATAAGAAGGAACAAACAATACTAAGACATGCAACACTTGCTTGTTCACAATCAAGGAGTGCTCCAAAAAATCCAGTCGATCCATTGTATAGCAGGTGTTTAACAAGCAACGTGAATTACCCTTGTTTGGTGAATTCTCGAATGAGTGGCCCTTTTAAGTATATCATTGTTGAAAGTAATCTAAAGCACAATCATGAGCTCTTGGAGCAATGTTTTACTTGTTTCCTAAGGATAAAGAAGAGATTGAAGAGGAGTGATAAATGGAGAATTGATGTGAATGATAGATTAGGCATAGGATTGGCAAAGACCATGTCCTCTTTTGTTTCCAAACATGGTTACACAAGATGATGCTCATTATGAGCTTAGGAAGTTGCAACAACTAAGGTTGGGAAAGGGTGACCCAAATGCAATACAAAAGTATTTTCATAGTATGCAAAGCATAAATGGAAACTTCTTTTACATGTTGGACCTTGATGATGAAGGTTGTCTAAGGAATTTGTTTTGGGTTGACTCAAAATGTCGTATTGCATACAAGTTTTTTGGTCAAGTAGTGTCATTTGGCATGACATACTTAACCAAAAAATTATGATATATCATTTGCTCCCTTTGCGAGAGTGAACAACCATGGCCAGTCTGTTTTGTTTAGATGTGTGTTAATATGTGAGTAGACAATAGATAATTTTGTTTGATTGTTTAAGACTTAGTTATCTTGCATGAATGGAATTGCTACATGTTGGAGTTATGTGCCTTGAGAGAGCCAACCTAAGTCGAATCACCCAATCAGTGATTCTGATCTGAGTGTCAGATCACATGGATACACTAATATGGTTAGATGGATCCTTCCTTGTTGGATATAATGATGACAGGTATCAAAGAATCCAAATAGTTTGAATTGAGGATTTAGATAAGTCATCAAAAATCATTATGATATCCAACTATTTGTAGGATCTAAAGATAGAATGGCTACGCGCACAAACACTCAAACACAATATCAGTAATAACAAGAAAGATTTGCACAAATTACAATCATAGAAAATGGCACAAGATGTATAGTGGTTCCCCACTCACTTGGGTACTCCACTACCTAAGCCTCCTAGCTTAGGGTTTTAACACGATTCCCTCAACCCCGAGGAAATCAATTTACTAAATGAGTTAATTTACGGGTTACCTCAACCTAATTACAACAATAGGTTTGTTACAACCCAATGAGCAACAAGCTCATTTACAAATAAGAGAACAGGTGTAAGATAAAAGAAATCTTACAACTAAATACTTAAGCCTCTCAATAAATATATATAAATGATATTATCGATTTGAGAGCCTAGAATGAATGATATTTGCTTTGTGAATGCATGAACAAAACACGTTGAGGAGTTTGCAAAACATAGAGAGATTTGAGGGCAGCAAACACTTTTCTTCTCTTCAAAATTTGGTGAAAATATGAAATATAGCTCTAAAATTTTTCTCTTCTATTTCTTATGTGCAAACTAAGGGTCCAAGAGTTTATTTATAGAGTTAGAACCTTAGTGGGTCGTCTACTAGACGTTGGGGTTCATATAGCCAAGATTAATTTTCTAGCCGTTCAGTTTTGAGCCAACGGCTACCTGGTACCGGTACTAAAGTATGGGTACCGATACTCATTGCTTCCAGATTTGGATTTCAAACACTTAACACAAATCTGTAACACACTTGTATCGGTATTGATCATGAGTATCGGTATTTGTTACCTCCAATATCGGTACTGATCATTAGTATCGGTACTCGTAGGGTACAGGTTTGTTTCTTTGAAAAAACCCAAACCTGTAACTCACATGTACTGGTACTAAACTTTAGTACTGGTACTTGTGGGTTAACAAGTATCTTTTTTAAGAGAATTAATCAATTACGTTCCTTGGAAATGATTGTAGTATAAATCCTAGCTTATCTCTAATTTATTTTACGATCTAAGTTGATTCTTTGTTAAGAGGCATACATTCTATAAATTAGAAAAACCTAAACTAAAAACTAAAGGACGAAGATGATCTTCTCCTCAATTCATACTTGTCATCTTGCCTCCTTCATGTCATGATCTTCTCCTTCTCATCATCATGCCTCCGTCATTTCCTGTTTCCCTTGATCTTCACCTAAATCTGAAAAGCACTCAATTGCAAATATTAATCCATAATAATTTTTTTAACACCAAAATAAGATGTGGAACAAGGTTCCAACAATCTCTCCCTTTTAGTGTTGACAAAACTCTCTTGCAAATAGATAATAAATAATTTTTAGCAACGTTATTTGAAGGAAAAAATATTTAATTTAATCCTCCCCCTCAATATATGCTCTCCCTAAAAATATTACTATTTGCTCTTTATTCTTCTCCCCATTTTTGTCAATCATAAAAAATGAAGGGGTAAAAAAAATATCATACCAAAAAATTACCAGTAGTAGAATGGTGCTTGTAGATACCAAGCTCCACCAGTCCACCTTTTTTGATCTTCATGTAGTTTGTAAAATAGTTGGAGTGTTCCATTTTTCGCCTTGAACACCCATTGATCATGTTGATCCCAGTGATCTAACCCTACAAAACAATGGAAAATATCGTTTCTAGGTACCCATTTTCTTGTGGGTCCTTTTGGGTTAGTATCTTTCAAATCCTGAGATTTATAGATCTCTCTTACGTTAGATCTATAATTCTTGGGATTTTTAGCCTTTTGATACATCTATGCTTACCTAGGTGCATATGATCTAGTATGTGTATTCTTTTTATTATGAATTTTGATTTTGGAGCATTACAAAATTTGGTATTTAATCTAGTTGTTTTAAGATAATTCAAAGTTTCTTCAAAGTGCTCATAAATATCTTCTAGCTCTACTATCTTTGCATGCAACTGATTATTAGTCTCTTTTGATATTTCTAATTCCATTTCTAAACATGATTTATCTATTTCTAATGTTTGGTAATTATTCTTTAAAACCTTATTTTCCTTTTTAAATAACCTAGCTTTATGATATAATTCTTCATAAGCTTTAAGTAATTCTTCAAGAGAAAAATCAGAATTTACCTCATCTTCCGTGTCTTCTGAAGTTGTAACCAAACAAAGGTGTATGATCTCGTCGTCATCCGATTTACTGGAGTTGGTGTCCATGTCGGAGTTGCTATCATCCCACGTTGCTTTAAAAGCTTTCTTCTTCTTGTTGTGTTATGACCCAGTTCCCGAATCCCTACGAGATACGAGAATCGGACCGACTCGACTGATCCCAAGACCCAGTCGTCCAACGAGAAGGTAACCAAAAGAGTAGTAAAATAAATCACATTTACCACGCATATAACTAGCAGTAACAAAATACAGCAGTAAAGAAAAGAACTACTACAGTATACACTACCACAACAGTAAGAAATAAACATGTACATAAATATGATGCTTACAACAAAAGAGTACAGGGGTAACAGAAACTACTCACTACAACAGAAGGAAGAGTACAATGGGTACTTGATGAGAACCTCATCATGAGCCATAACTAGCTCATTTTGACCTAATGCAGAGAATAAAAGCTCCTACATAACCTTAGGAAGGCTTGGCTCAGAGAGATTCTGAGTTTGCAAAGAAAACATAAACTGAGGGGTAAAAATGCAATTTCACCAATCCGATCTGAAAATAGGGTAACTCAGGGTCCAAACATAGGTCAAAACAACCTAATAAGAAGAAAAGTGGGATGAAATGACTCAATAAGGGCTACAGCAACTCCAAGGAATTAAATGACAGCCTGTAACCCTAAAAATAAATCCACTTCAATTCACATGGTTTGAGGTAAGGTAAAAATCAAATAAATCCTCTAAAATTCATAGAAAAATAATCTCTAGGGTTTAGGACTTTCAATTTGGCCTTAGGAACCCATTTTGACCTACATTGAGAACCATGCCCAATTAACAACTTAATTTGGATTTTTACGTAAATTGACCAGTCAAACAAGGTTTAATCTAAAAATAAAATTCACCATCAGAATCCTTAGGACCTAATTAGTCATGTATAAAAATTTGGGCCTAAGAAGAAACCTTCTTGACCAACTTTTCATTTTGGTCCTCATCCATTACTTTTTGACCCTCAACTTTTGAAACCCTCGCATTTTGGCCCCTAATTCTTCATCATTTTTTGCATTTGGGTCCTCCTTGCAAAACCCTGCGCAGTGCCATACTCCGGCGAGGCATGGCGCCGCACAGGGTGAGGGCGACCCCCTGCCAAGACAACGGGGTGTTCCCTGCGACATCTGCTGTCGTAGGGACACCTCCACGATCTCTGCCATCGCCCACACCTTCCGTGTGAACGCGCGGAAGGTATGGGTCGCGATCCGGCCATCCTCCGGCGAGGGAGGCACGTCGTCTCCCTCCGCCCTCCTCTCTGATTTCGCCTCTATAAAAGCCACCACCGTCTGCCGCTTTCGGTAGCTCGGATCTGACGGAGACACCCCCCTAAATTCCTCCCTTCCCACTCCGACAGACGCCCCCTTGCTCCGGCGGCCTCTCCTCCTCCTCCTCGTCGCCCTGCCGCACTACTAGCAGCAGGGTTACCTTCCCTCGATCTTTCTGCGTCACGCCGCACCCAGCTGACGCCTCTCCGGCCCTATCCTCGCCGCCGCCCCTTCCTCTGGGCAATTTCTTCTCCGGCGACAGTCGATACGACAGTCGCCTGCGCCAACCCCTCCTCGTCCAGCTTAGCAGGTAGAACTTCTCCTCTTCCTCCCCTCTTTCTTTTCTATACTGAAAACCCTTACTGTCGCCACCTATTTCCCACCGATCACCCTCACCTTCTCCACCTTCGGCCAAACTCTGGCGAACCACTCCCATCGCTCCAGCACCCCACACGGCTCGCCGACCTGTGCATAACCTCCGCCTCCTCACCCTGATCCTCCTCCGCCCTTCCACTGCCCACCAAACGCCCTCTGCAGACCCACCGAACACACCCACTTCTTCGCTCGCAGTTTGACCTAGGGCGATCTGTTTGCTCCACCACGCCCCCTGCAGACCCTCTGACCACCTTCGCCGTGCCACGGCGAAGGTCCCCCGCCTGTCTGATTTGGCTGAGAGGCCGTTCTTCTGTGACCAGGTGACTCGCCCGCCGTCGCCATTATTGAGCAGGCAGAGCTCCTTCACCTGCAGGTGCAGGCACACCTTTGCCCAGGTTCGACTCCCAGGTTGCGCGGGGCGTCTCCGCGAAGCGTCCCAGGCTCGTAGTTGGGGCGAAGGCCTCGCGTGAAGCCACGATTGCCCGCTGCTCCCTCCGCTGCGGGCGCTCAATTGGGGTGGGACATTTAGTCCCACCTCGGAACTTTTCAGAGGCGCGCGGGCGCATAAAGGCAAAAAGTGCCTTATGCTGTTTGCCTCCTGACCACGGGGTGAGGTCCCTCTCACCTGACCCGGCCTCGTCCGTGATCACGCTCCGCGGACCTGGCCCGACCCGATTAACCCGACCTACACTCCTCGCCCACCACCGCACGCCGGTGGGCCTGGACCCGGGCGCGACTCGTACCCGATTACCTGGTTGCTCTGGGAGAGCTGTCCTAAGAGCGAACTCAGAGAGAAAGAGACGCGCGGGGGAGGGGGGTAGAGTAGGTTTTGCCCTCTGACTCTGAACTCTTGAGCGTGCAGGCACAGGTGAAGAAGAAGGAAGCTAAGGGAGACACTGTAGCAACAAGCGATTTAAGTCGTCTGATTGAGAAATCAGACGATGTCCTGAAGACAGGTGAAGGCAAAGAAGAAGAAGGAAGGCGAGGCAGAGGAAAGAGAGGAACACAGAGCAGCCAAGTGAAGAAACAGAAAGCAGAAGAAGAAGAGAAGCAAGAAGAAAAGAAGAAGAAGAGCACGGGAGGAAGATCTGAGGCAAGAAAAGAAGAAACAAAGAAAATAAAAAGAAGAAAAAGATAGGATCGTCCAACCAAGAAATAGAGGAAGAACACGAAGAACAAAAGCCAAAGAGGAGAGAAGACAAAGAGGAAGAAAGAAGAGAAGAAGAGCCAAACTTTCATCTCTCTCTCTCTCTCTTTATTTTTGTAATAGAACATGTATATCTCTAGAATACGACTTGCTCCTTGAGTTCGACCTCGGGAGAACTGTATTTTCCGAGTAACAAATATTAGCAAATGATGGCAATAACTATCTGTACTACAACGACTTAAGAAAAGCTAGTTGCTGCTACCCTTTTGCCAGTACTACACAAGTAACACTACTGGGCTCTACTAGGCCCAGCACCCTCTGCAGCCGCCGGCTCTGGCTGCTCAACGCCAGGTCCTGAAAAGGTGACAAGGGTGACACGTCAGCGAAACGCTGAGTAGAGTGGCAACTAAAAGCTAAGAAATAGTAAGGTGGACAGTAGCTGTTATATTTTTAATTTCCTTCTTTATATTTTCCGTTTACTCGTTATTGAATTATCCCTCAGATTCTTCTCTTGATCTTGAATGTTTCTCGTGGGAATGATCTTGATTGCAGTCTTTTCCGAAAAGTAGAAGTAACACGTGGTGCTCTCCTGGCCGGGAGAGTCCCCCGTGGTGATCCTACCCTCAGTCAACCACCCCAAGGTCGCTGACAGACGTAACGGTGACTACGGCACGTGCGATAAACGCACGGGTAGCTACCCCGCACTGGCACGCGGTCAGTTATTTCCGTTAACGGGTGCGCCCAAAGCACATCACGGAACCAGTATAGGGCAGAGCCCTCTCAGTAACAGGGGTCCAACCCCTCCACAGTTCGCGCACCCTAGCCTGACTACCCTGGTTTGCCCTAGCGGGCCTAACAAGTTGGTGTAGGAGGGCTAGCAGAACCCTGGGGCCCGTGGGGTAGCTAGTGCTCTCCCTACACTAGTAGCTCTCCTCGGTACTGTGTACATGAGGGCCAGAAGTCAGTACAAAGTGGCCATACCTAACCCCGGATCCTTGGGGCGGCTAGCTCTGCTCTGCACTAAACAGGGGGACAGGTGCTCTCCTTGGTACTCCATACTCAAGGGCCAGCTCGCTTCCCCAATTCTATTCCATTCACTTTCCAGGAGTTCTACTCCTAATTCCCCGTAGGGTTCATGCTCTTCTAACTCAGCCAATTTAGGTTTCACCATTTCAGCTTTATATTCATATAGCCCATGTTCTTAACCATAATTATTCATTCATAAACAGGCAGCTGTTAACCAATTACAGGCAGTTACCGTTTCCTTTCTACTTTTCCAAGACTGCAATGTATATTTATTCAATCTAGTTTTCCAGTCCTAAGATTCATGCCATACCCTAGGATCTATCATTCAATTTAGTTTTCCAGTCTTAGGATTCATGCATTACCCTAGGATCTATCATTCAATCTAGTTTCTTTCAGTCCTAAGGTTCATGCAATACCCTCGACTATTAATTATTTCAAAAATGCATAATTTTTGATAAATAATTGAAAGGGCCACTCTACCCGCAAAATCGGGAGTACTGGGGGCGAAATCGGCAAGCCCGCGCGCCTTCGCAACCCTTAGAGCCGCAACGAAATGGGGTCCTAACACAAGGATCAAATACAAGGAGCTACTCAAAATGGCATACAATTACTGTAAACAGGTAGAGGAACTAAATCTGAGAAGAACGAGACTTGAAACGCGGAAAACGGATTCCGAACGGACCCTAAACGGGTCAAAAATGACAAGTCTGCCCAAAATTAGACGTCTGGAACTTCTTCCAGACGTCTTAAATGATTGATCAGGTCATACCTTGATCTGCGCGGTCCTTCAGACGTCCAGATGTCCGCTGAACCGTCTGGACTTAGTTTCCAGACGTCCGACTGTCACTCCAGCGTCTGGAGACCCTCTCCGTCATCTGGTGCTGTGCCTAGACATCCGATCTGTGTGGGATGGCGTGCCCGTGTGCCTTCCCGAACAAGTCCTGCACACACACGCACCCGTTCTCAACACGAAAGGATGCAGAAGACTCCGGTGGAACGGCTGCATGGCCGTACACGCGAAAGAAGAAGAAGGTAAAAATAACGTACCTTTCAGACGTCTGGACCTTCGTCCAGACGTCTCCTGCGTCGTCTGGACATAAGTCCAGATGTCTGATTCTGGGAAATTTTTCCAGAATCAGGACTTCCTCGCCCTTCGTCCGCAGTGCACGGCCGTGCCGTGCCGCCCTCGCTTGCTGCCTGAGCTACAGCAGCTCCTCCGCGGCACTGCACGCTTGCTGTGCACCTGCCGGTCGGCTCTGGCTGCCCCCGGCGAGCTCGCACCCTCGCGGTCGAGCTCCCTCTCCCTCTCGCAACTGCCCCTCCTCCCCACACACTTGCAGCAGCCGCTGCTGCCGCTCTCACTCACTCGCTCTCTCGCTGACAGGGGGAAGAAGAAGAAGGCGATGGAGTGAGGGTGAGGGAGAGAGAGGTGTATTTGTAAGCTGCCGAGGGGAGAGAGAGACAGAAAAAGCTGTCTGCAGGGAGGGAGGAAAGAGAAGAAGGAGGGCGGCGGGTTCACGCGCGTAGACGCGAACCCGTACGCCGAAAAAATTTAATTCCAGACGTCTAGGAAGGCTTCCATACATCTGACCGGCCATCTGGACCACTTCCCAGACGTCTTAAACGACTCTTGATGCCTCGGGTTATAACATGTTGGCTTCTTTTGTGTCTTCCTTCCTCTTGCTTATAGGGCAATCCTTTCGCACGTGACCCTTTCTCTTGCATTCATAGCAAACAGTATTAGATGAAATTTTATTCACTTGCTTACCTTACTTTCGAAGAAATTTCTGGAACTTTCTTGTGAGCATCTCCATTTCTTCATCTTCGGATTCTAAGGTGCTTAAATCTGAGTCCTCCTTAATTGCTCTAAAAGCAATATTCTTCTTCTTGCTTGACGTCTTCTCCTCGTTCTTCTTCATGTTCTCCAGTTGGACCTCATAAGCCATGAGGCTTCCAGTCAGATCATCAAGGGAAAGGATTGAAAGGTCCTTTGCCTCTTGAATCACCGTTGACTTTGGACACCAGTCACTTGTAAGGGATCTCAAGATCTTCCTTACAAACTATTCTTCTGTAAACTTCACTCCCAAATTCTTCATGGGGTTGATGATATCCCCAAATCTTGTGTACATCACTTTGATTGTTTCCCCTTTTTCCATCCTGAAACACTCATAACACCTGGTTAGAATTGAGATTCGTGTTTTTTTTACCTTATTTGTACCTTCATATGTGACTTGAAGTGTATTCCATATCATAGAAAATGGCACAAGATGTATAGTGGTTCCCCACTCACTTGGGTACTCCACTACCTAAGCCTCCCAACTTAGGATTTTTAACCTGATTCTCTCAACCCTAAGAAATCAATTTACTAAATGAGGTAATTCACGGGTTACCTCAACCCAATTACAACAATAGGTTTGTTACAACCCAATGAGCAACAAGCTCCATTATAAATAAGAGAACAGGTGTAAGACAAAAGAAATCTTACAACTAAATACCTAAGCCTCTAAAAAAATATATATAAATGCTATTACCGATTTAAGAGCCTAGAATGAACGATATTTGTTTTGTGAATGCATGAACAAAACACGTTGAGGAGTTTGCAAAACGTAGAGAGATTTGAGGGTAGCAAACACTTTTCTTCTCTTCAAAATTTGGTGGAAATATGAAATATAGCTTTAGAATTTTTCTCTTCTATTTCTTATGTGCAAACTAAGGGTCCAAGGGTTTATTTATAGAGTTAGGACCTTAGTGGGTCGTCTACTAGACATTGGGGTTTAAATCGCAACGTTCATATAGCCAAAATTAAATTTCTAGCCGTTCAGTTTTGAGCCAACGGCTACTTGGTATCGGTACTAAAGTATGGGTACCGATACTCATTGCTTCTAGATTTGGGTTTCAAACACTTAACACAAATCTGTAACACACTTGTACCGATATTGATCATGAGTATCGGTACTTGTTACCTCCAATACCAGTACTGATAATGAGTACCAGTACTCGCGGGGTACAGGTTTGTTTCTTTGAAAAAACCCAAACCTGTAACTCACATGTATCGGTACTAAACTTTAGTACCGGTACTTGTGGGTTAATAAGTACCTTTTTTAAGAGAATTAATCAATTACGTTTTTTGGAAATGATCGTAGTATAAATCCTAGTTTATCTCTAATTTATTTTAAGATCTAAGTTGATTCTTTGTTAAGAGACATACATTCTATAAATTATAAAAACCTAAACGAAAAACTAAAGGACGAAGATGACCTTCTCCTCCTTGATTCTTCCTTGTCATCTTGCTTCCTTCATTCATGATCTTCTCCTTCTCATCATCATGCCTCCATCATTTCCTGTTTGCCTTGATCTTCACCTAAATCTGAAAAGCACTCAATTGCAAACATTAATCCATAATAATTTTGTTAACACTAAAACACGATGTGAAACAAGGTTCCAACACTATTGTCTCCACTCTAAGAAGAGTGGCAATATTCTCTAGAGATTATTTCCTGATTGATGCCCTTGATTCACATCCTTTGCATAGGAAAATTGATTTGGGACTGCATGCAAGTTCAGTCAAGGAGTTGACTCAACGAGATGGATATGTGGAAGTCCTTCTCTTAT
Organism: Thalassia testudinum; assembly: GCA_037157565.1. Taxonomy (NCBI): domain Eukaryota; kingdom Viridiplantae; phylum Streptophyta; class Magnoliopsida; order Alismatales; family Hydrocharitaceae; genus Thalassia; species Thalassia testudinum. Next base: position 29,106,435 of record JAZHRO010000049.1, read on the forward strand.
CACTATCACGGAGAAGGTATATCCTTTGACCTAAGACAATGTGTGCCTCTATATCTGAGTATGCACATTTGGTGGATTGTTAGTTGATGCACCCACCTTGATGTTGAAACTAGAAAGCTGGTGTACATATGAGGGCACAGGAAACACATGATCCCTCAAAGGGATCATATAGATCCACTATTGTAGCAAATAGGGAAACTTGGGCTTGCTTCACATATATTGGGAAGTACGAAATTCAATGCATGGCCATACATGTCTTTATTAAACCCATACATGAAAGAGAAGAAGGCAACTATTTGGGAAATGATCCGGTCTTTGTTCTCATCCCAGTGATACAAGGAGAACATTAAAAATATGTAACACTTGATAGGATGGATAGTGAATCTGGGATTTAATCTTAAGGGTTATTTATGTCTTTCAAGTGTGAGAGGTTCACGGGTATTGGGAATACCTGAGGGAGGTATAGCGCCATAATTCCACTGATCCTAAACTCTTTGTTATTGGCATGATGAAATCAACAATGATTTTGGTGTGTTCCTACTTGTAGAATAATTAAATGTGATTTAAGGAGTTAAATCACATTTAATTTGGTGATTAATTGCACCTAATTTGATTAGATACAAAATTCAAGGATTAGATTGCAATTAATTAATGTTTGGATACCAGATCTAAACATCCCAAAATTTGTTTTGGCCAATCACACAAAAATCAAGAAAGATTAGAACCCAACACTTAGATGGAGATCTAAGGATTCACATCATATTAGGATTAGGTTTAGGATCCCAATAAATATTTCCCTAAACCTAGATTGGAACCTTAATTGATTTCAACCAAGAATGCACCCTCCACCAAGCAAGAGCCATTGCCCTCCTCCCTTTCTTCCTAAAGCCTTGATGCATAGGAAGGCTTCAAGAAGAAGCTGGATGGCTAGCAACAAGGAAGGGCATCCAACCAAGAAGGAGGGAGATGGCCAGGAACACTACTAGGTGCAACCCCCCTTAGCCCTCCTGTCATAGGGTGACGACCAGGAGCCATCTTGGTTGTCTAGGCTATGTTTGGATAAGAGGAATTGATTCGCAGGGGCAACTGCTTGACTTGTCCCTTGTGCTTTAGGTCTTTAGCGTCGACCAAAAGCTTCCTTAGTCGACCAACTTGTGCTTGGCCGTGTGCATCTGATCCACAAGGCTAAGTTGTTGGTGGATCCAAGGTGATTGTTGTCTCAGAAATCACGAAGGGGTTTACGACGCGTGAAACATTCGTGTCGCATGCAAAGGAATAAAGTGTTCTCGACATGAAGGGCTTCATCCACCTAACAAGAAGAGTCTCTCTAGGTGAGACTTATTTGAGGAGGCACAACTGGTGGGGTGTCGTGCTACACCACCCATAGGTATAATTTCATTACTCGTAGGGATCTCAAAATGGAAAAAAAATAGTTCTTCCCATGTGATTCTAGTTACATAAGTTGTTTCTCGATTTCGATTTATCGAATTTCAAGTCATTGATACAAGTTTTGATTCGACGAAAATTTTAAATGCTTATGTTTCACACTTTCGCGATGCTACAGGAAACCAGGGATCAAATCATTCGAGTCCCAAACCCCTTGAGGATTCTCCCCAACACGCAATTGAGCATTACTAACCAATCACAAGCAATAATCAAACCTGTGCTAGTTGTCTTCCCAAACATGTAACATCGTCTGTGCTTATGGCACATCATGCTAAAATTGCCTCAATGTTTTGGTAGTGGCCACTGCACAAGAGACTACTTGAAGTGCATCGTACATGAGTCACGGACAGTTGATGAGTTTGAGAGAAGTTGGGAACGCATGGTATCTACTTGCTCGCTTCAAAATAATTCATGGGTTCAACACATGCTTGAGATATGGAGGATGTGGGTTCCAATGCATTTTTATGACATGTTTTGGGTAGGTATGACAACAACACAAATGAGTGAAAGCATGAATTACATGAACTTGAAGATGACATTAAAGCAGTTTGTTCAGCAGTATAAGATAGCAATGCAAGCAAAGCATGAGAAGGTTAGGAAGGCTAACTTTCAATCCATGCATAGGGTCGTTCCGTTACAAACATGCTTTAGGATGGTGGACCAAGTTCAAAATTTGTGCATAGTGCGCATCTTCAAGATGTTCCAAGATGAGCTACAGTTTGTTATGTATTGTATTGTTGGTCCATCAATCCAAGAAGATGGGGATGGATCTATTTTGTTGGAGATATGTGAATTTTCTCAACCATCATATCTTGTGTTTTATGTGTGTTTTCAAAAAAACACATGGGAAGTGTTCTATACATGTAGGTTCTTTGAGACAGATGGCATAGATGGCTTACCTTGTCATCACATGCTACATGTCCTAATTAATAGTGGCATCGATCATATTTCAAAGAAGTACATACTAGATTGTTGGTGAAAGGAGTTGTGAATGCTAACGGTGACATGCAGTGCTTCGACTTCTGCAGTGGCACTTGATGATGTCGAGGATAAGTATGAGGGCATTTGTTCTCGCACATACAAGTTTGCCGATATTGGGTCGTCAATAGAGAAGTATGATGCTTTTATGAGGATGCTTGAGAAGGCATATAGGGACTTGCTTTCTTCTAGTGGTTCCATTGATAAGGTAAGCCCACCTTGCTACATGTATGCCATAATTAGCTTCTTTCCACCACTTCCAACCATGTTGCATGATAGGTGATTGAAATGATTTACTGTTTCCATTTTTTGGCAGGAAAAGAACTGTGGCTCTATTCAATACAGCACAGGTGCTCCGATCTATGATCCTAAGCATCGCAAGAGAGTGGGATGTGCACCGGAGAAGAGGAAGAAGTCAATTAAGGAAGTGCGTGCTGTAAGAGTAAGGAGGAGGGGAAGGGCAGACAACTTGTTAGCTGTAGAGATTCTTTTCAGTGCTCATCCTAATGATGTAAGATGATTATTGTCAATGACAAGTACAATTGTGAATGCATTGCCACGTATCTTATAATAGCCATTTTTTTAGGAGAGAGATATCATGTGCAATGGGAGGAGCAGTAATGCAACTTCATTGTGGCTTGGAAGCAGCTCAAGGAGTATTGCGAGTTGTTCTATAGGTTTTCCTGATTACCCTGGGAAAGAATACTGGGAGTCCATTTAGTCTCTACTATGTAGATAAACAGTTGTTTGGATGGTATATAATTGAGTGCAGTATTTTTTGCGATGGTTTTTATCGTGTTATCCCCAAAACCAGACATTGAGCTGTGTGCATATATGTATATGTGATATGTGTGCTACTGCTATAGTTGTGTTAAGTGTAGCCTTCCTCGTTTGTGCCATGATTTGTGTAGAGTATGTGTATGTGTGTAGGAGGAGGCTTTATGTTGAGTTGAGTGCAGGGCAAGATGGTTAGTGTCTATGTTAACCCTATGCTCCAATTGCTATGTAGAGAATGGACTTTCTTTGTGGTGCTCCTCCTGCACATTCTTGGTTGGTCTTTTGCTGTTGTTGGTTGTGTTATTGATTTCAATTATTTGGTGTGTGCTTGCATGATGATAAAGCACCTGCACTGTTTGTCACCAATTTGTTGCACTCTATACAGTAAATGTGATGTGTCTTTGGTTGAGAATACAGAGGGGTGGGTGTTGCAAATTGAAGTAGGGTGTTGAGATAGAATAGTATACCTACCTCGTTAAATCTTCCTGTGACAAGATCAATTCAAACCAATGAGAGGGTGTAGAGTGACATGTGAAGGAAATATGATCTCAAGAGTTAACTTAAATATGACTATATTTCACTCTAACATTATAGAAAATGTGAGAGGTGTTAGCAGCACAAGAAGGGAGTTTAGGTTGTGCAACAAAATTAAATATAAACAATATACAATCAATCACACAAAATAACACAAGGATTTAGAGAGGAAACCCTGTAGGAAAAACCTCTACCTAGATCTCTCAATCTAGGATTTTGCTCCCAAATCAAATGGGAAACATTAAGCCACACCACTAATCCAAGAGTGGTGTTCCTCAGAATATAATTCCCCTCTCCTGGACAACCTCCAAGGAAGTTTTGCCACTCTACTAAGAGGAGTTGGGAAACCCACATATCGGGTACCCAAACAAATTATCAAAAATAAAATAATAAAATTTCTAAGAGCCTTCAATAATATAGAATGAATAATAGGCTAAGAATGCTCCCTTTGCAAACCTATGAGTAGTAGTGAATCAGAGTAGGGAGTGAGGAATGCTCTTAAGATGTTGCAAAGAGCACAATGGAGCATAAGAACACTAAACAACTTAGAAAATTTTGGAAGAATTTTGCACTAGAATGTTTCTATACTTGGTGTGTGCTTTAGGCAACCTTACGTGGGTATTTATAGGTGTAGAAGGTCAAGTTTAAGCCTTAGGTGTAATTGGAATTTGAATTTGAATGAAACAAATTAAGGTAGAATGGTTACAATACATTTAATCAAAGTTGGACTAGATTGGACATTTAAAATGGAGAATCAAACATCTGAAAGAAAAATTAGAAGTGTGAAAGATGAATCAAACATCTGAATGAAAATCAGAAGTCTAAAAATTTGAAATGCCTAATAAAACATAAGTAATTGATGACTAATTACTCTTTAAACATTAGGATTTAAAAAATATGAATGTTGGTGAAGTTTTATAGCAAATTCAGATGTTTGAAAGAAAACATAGACATCTTAAATCTTGGATAGTTTAAGATCAAGAATTTTGAAAGAAAATGATATTATGAAAGAAAGTAGGCATCTAAAATAAACGGTCAAATAACATCTAAATGAAAAGTCACATATGAAAAATTAGATATAGATGCCTGAAATTAAAAATCAAACATCAAAAAAATCCAGCAAAATGGGTTCTCAAGGTTTTAAAGGAGTAGAATTGAATAGATAGGCTCTAAGATTTGTCCTATGGGTATTTTTAAGATTATAAAGGCTAAAGGTTCTTTTTACATTCTAACAAAAAATAAATAATACATCAAAATTAAAAGAATGAAACTACTAAAATTATCTATTTTCATCTCCTTAAATTTTTAATGTTGGCTTTCAACATAGTCCTCCTTCCTTTGCTTCTTGCTACTATATATTTTAATCCTTTTACCTGAAATGTCAGTCCTCCAAAAATAATATAAATCTCTATATTTTGTTATCAACAAAATCAATACATTAGTCGTTAAGAACCAACAAGGGGGAGATTGGTGAATGACACATGCATGTTCAATTAGAAATCACAGATCCTCTCACCGTCTAACCATCCCTTGTAAAGTCAGCACACATTAGGTTGTTTCTAATCTTTGGGTGTGTAATGCTTACCCATACCACAGAGCGCACTTAGAATTGAAGAGGCACTATTATTTTCAATGACGAAGAAGTATAGAGTAATGATATGAATGCAATTTGTATCCTAGCATTTGCATCTAGAGTAAGACGGCAGACATTTCTAACACAGAGAAGTCATTGTTTCCTGCTTATTCATAATATAGAAGGATATGAACAACCCATTTGAATGTCTACATACTAGGTGGTCATAGCAAAGATTCGAAGAAAATGTCTTCAAAAGTAGAGAAGAAATTGAACAAATTTTGTTTCAATTGTCATATTATTTGTTACATTGCATCCATTCAAATTGAATATGACTGGATCCACTGCAACAAAGCATACCGAAAGAATTTAACATCATGGGAATATACCTTCCAACTTCCACATATGATTCACTGCACATAAATCAATACCATTTTCTACTAACTTGTACTATGCAGCATCATCCACATCATATTTGAGTATTTTGCATATGGAGAAGATTGTGTTTCAATTGTCACATATTCTTTGCAATTATGACATACATAACAAGATGCATAATTGGGGTTGAGGTGTGTGTGTAACACTATAATATAAGATAAGCTACACATGAGAGAATGTCTTGGCCATCAATATATAGTGTGGAGCAAACTTGCACATCGCATAGAGAACATTGGATTTGAACTAGAGATCACATTGGATTTTAAAGGCAACAACATTTCACATACCAAACTTGGACATCATATTATAGATATAAGTTTGTTACGAAAGAAAACATAGCCTACTCGATGCAAGTTATATAAAGTTTCTAGCAAAGCAATACATGACACACAACACATCTACAAGCACATGATACATCATCATAAGATCAATTCCAAAAGACATAGCAATGCCAATCCCAGAACATAGCAAAGAGAAGTCCACAATATAAAATTTTGATGGAGCATCAGGTGGATCTTTCTCAAATCTTGTCCATATCAACAAACTTATTGCACAAAAGCATGAGGACATACTCGCTACGTCATTTGTAAATTTCATTGCCAATCTCTCCCTTTGTTAGATCGACACCACTCATTAGCATTTGCGAACACCTAATCACATGGAGTCCACCGTTGTTACTTCCAACCCTCTATTATGGAGCATGTATGTCTTCAATGAACTCCCATATCTTCTCCTTTCAGCTTTGTACATAGTTCAAGTATGACTGTATCTTCAATGCTTGCACAATCGAATTGTGTCTTGTTAGATAAAATAAGGAAGCTCGAAGAAATTATGGGTTTACTGAAGGTTGTTACCATTTGGCGAGCAAATTGGTTTACAGGTGATCATGGGGATGCATGACGCAAGCTATTATAGTGGACAATCAGACCATCTTCACAATAGAAGAGAAGAAGGTGCCAATGTTTCACATAATGTAGTGTGACAGTGAGGATATCATAACTTTGAACTCTTGTTTTATGCCCATTGATGATGTTATAGTAGGTTTGTTCCTGCCATTGTGTGACTGCTATTGAGACCATCGTTGGTAGAATGTGTTCATTACCAGGATTCCCATTCCTGTAGCTATCATCCAACAACAATGTCTGATGGCCATCTATAATCTATACATAAATTTGTATTTTGTTATTAAGAGAAAGATATATCAACAAAGAGAGAAAACATGTTGTAAATGTTCTACAATGCTTATCGAGTTGCTAACAAATCCACCAACCTTTAACATCTCACATAGGTCATTCCTACAAATGTTGATTCCATCCCTTTGCCAAAGTACATCATCTTTTGATTTCCCATACTATACAAGATGTTTGAGCATCCTCTTTGATTCACCTTCCACATTTTCTGTGAGAGAGCGATTGATTCAGTGATTGTCTTAAAATGTCTATTAATGATGCCCTCTTTCATCTTATCGGAGAATGCACAAATTCTTGGTTCATACTTGATGTTCCTCAATCAACCAACAAACTGCATATCTATTCGAGCATAAGCTCCCAACTACACATTGTGTGAAATTTTATGGAGAAATTTATTGAATACGAAAATGTAATTCATGCATGAAATGAATTTAGTACCATGTTCTATGACAATGGTGTAAGATCGTCTTTGCTTGTGGGTTTATCATTGGTTTGAATGTCTGCTAATGTGTCAATCTAGGTATCCTAGAGTAGTGAATGTATCAAATATGGTTTGTTAATCATATAGAACAAGTTAGGCATTTGTCATCTACCTATGATGTTCTTGCATTTTGTACGTTATGCAAGTTATTAGTGCTCGGAGTTGCCACATTTGGGAATATCTACTTTCCATCATCAATTAAGTCAACACAATCCTGTCATATTTTAATTAAAATATATTAAATAGAATGTTATTTCGATGTATGCTTGCCTCACATGAAAAGTTGTTTTGCAATTTTGATTTGTGCATTCCAAAGACTAGTGTCCTTTGAGTTTCGGGTTGTTGTTGCTGATGCCGAGTTAGCTACTGGTGTTGTTCCTAGTGCTATGTGACGCGCAACTGTAAGTGCTTGGCTACCGGCAAATAAGCACTGTATGAGTAGTCCAAATAAGTAGGAGGCACGAGCATAATTGAGAAACATGCCTATTGAGTGAGCTACAGTTAATCTTCAGTGTCATCTAAGTCTAAATCCCTATTGTGCTACACATCAACGAGCTCCCCTCCCTATTGGAAATTACTCACCAGAAGTGTTAATTTGTATGAGTTTGAGTTTTTATAACTAATTTCACCCCTAAGAAAACTCATATTAATCTTTTAATGACCAAGTTATGAACTGCTAGGGCTTAACTCGCCTTTTTGGCTATAGGGCTTGGTTCTTGCACCAATGCTTTAAACAAAATGGGAAGCTGAGGGGCACTTGATGAGAGGACTAGATTTGTTGGACCCCTTGATAAGTGGTGTTTTGTGGTAGGAGGGCTTCCTTGTAAATGATATAATCCTACATAATGGGTGAATGAATTAAATGAAGAGAAAAACCCTCACATATGCAAACCATCGAGCAGTCTCTCCTCCCCTCCCCATAGTACTCTCCTCCTCCTCCTTTGTTTACCATCAACCCTCCTGAAACGTGTGGTTTTTTCACCGGGTTTGTGAGTTTTGTTATAACGTTGTAGTAAAGCCGGTTATTACCAACATTTCAAATATAAATTTTTTTTTTTTACTCGGAAGATGAAAGAGTTCCCGAGGTCGAACTCAGGGAGCAAGTCGTATTCTAGAGATATACATGTTTCTTTTACAAAATAAAGAGAAAGGGAAAGAATTTGTTGTGATGTTCTTCTTTCTTTCTCTTTCTTCAGATCTCCTTCTTCTTCTTCCTTGGTTTCTGCTATGGTGATAATCTTCTTCTGCAATGGTGATGCTCTTCTTCTTCCTGCTGTTCCTGCGTTGGTGATGTTTTTCTTTCTTCAGAGCTCCTTGTTCTTCTTCTTTGGTTTTCTGCCTTGACCTCTCTTCTTCTTCTTCTGCAATCGTGGTGCTTCTGCCTTCGGCTACTAAGTCTCCCTTCCTTCTTCTTCAGCCTGCCTTCTGTGTTGCTCTGGCTGCTGACTTTCCGTCGTCTGGCCCGGTGCTTCGACGACTTAACTGAGCATTTGCTACAGTGCAGCTCCTTCTTCTTCGCCTGCACTTCTTCTTCCGCGGGTCTTCTTCTTCTTCTTTGGCCTGCACACTTCAGAATTTTTCGTCAAGAGGCAAAACCTACTCTACCCATCCCCCCCCGCGTCTCTCTTTCTCTCTGAAACCGCTCTTGGGACAGCTCTCCCAGAACTACCGGGTAATCGGGTTCGGGTCAGGCCCGGGTCCAGGCCCACCGGCGTGCGGTGGTGGGCGAGGAGTGCAGGTCGGTCTAATCGGGTCGGGCCAGGTCCGCGGAGCGTGGTCACGGACGAGGCCGGGTCGGGTGAGAGGGACCTCACCCCGTGGTCAGGAGGCAGACAGCATAAGGCACTTTTTGCCTTTATGCGTCCGCGCGCCTCCGAGAAGTTCCGAGGTGGGACTAAATGTCCCACCCCAATTGAGCGCGCGTCGCGGATGGAGCAGTGGGCGATCGTGGCTTCCCGCGCGGCCTTCGCTCCATCTGTGAACCAGGGACGTTTCGCGGAGAGTCCCTGCGCAACCTGGGAGTCAAACCTGGGCGAAGGCGTGCCTGCTCCTGCAGGTGAAGCAGCTCTGCCTGCGCAGTAATGGCGACGGCGGGCGAGTCACCTGGTCACAGAAGAACGGCCTCTCGGCCAAATCAGACAGGCGGGGGACCTTCGCCGTGGCACGGCGAAGGTGGTCAGGGGGTCTGCAGGGGGCGTGATGGGGCCAACAGGTCGTCCTAGGTCAAACTGTGAGCGAAGAAGTGGGTGTGTTCGGTGGATCTGCAGAGGGTGTTTGGTGGGAAGTGGAGGGGCGGAAGAGGATCAGGGTGAGGAGGCGGAGGTTCTGCGGTGGTCGGCGAGCCGTGTGGGTCGCTGAGGTGATGGGAGCGGCTCGCCGGAGGGTGGTCGGAGGCGAAGAGGGTGAGGGTGAACAGGGTCGGTAGAGGGCTTAATTGACTAAATTGAAAGCGGGGAAAGAAAGATGAGGAGAAGGGGAGTAACTCTAGCTTACTTGCAGGGACGAAGGGGGGAGGAACAGGGCGACAGTCGTATCGACTGTCGCCGGAGAAGACGATGCTCAGGGAGAGGGGCGGCGGCGAGCAGAGAGCCGGAGAGGCGCCAGCTGGGTGCGGCGTGGCGCGGGAAGAGCAGGGGAGGAAGTCTCTGTTGCTGGTATTGCGGCAGAGCGAAGAGGTGGAGGGGGAGGAAGCCGCCGGAGCTGGTGAGCGTCTGCCGGAGAAAGAAGAGAAGGAAGTTGGGGATTTCTCCGTCAGATCCAAGCTGCCCTTGTCGGTGGAGCGGCGGGGGGTATTTATAGGGATGAAGCAGGGAGGAAGGCGGAGGGAGACGACGTGTCTCCCTCGCCGGAGAATGGTCGGAACATGAACCCATACCGTCCGTGCGTTCGCACGGCCGGTATGGTGGCCTACAATGACCAGGGGGGTGCTCCTGCGACGGCTGACGACGCAGGGCACCCCCGGTTTACTTGCCAGGTCCCTCACCTCACCCTGCGCGGCGCCATGCTCCGCGCAAGGTCGCCGGAGCATGGTGCTGGCAGGGTTTTGCAGGAGGGACCTGATTGCAAAGAACGAAGGAGAGTTAGGGGCCAAAATGCGAGGGTTCAAAAGTTGAGGGCCAAAGAGTAAATATATGAGGACCAAAGTGTGAAGTCGGTCAAGGAGGTTTCTTCTTAGGCTCAAGTTTTTATACATGACTAATTAGGACCTAAGGAATCTGATGGTGAATTTTATTTTCATATTAAACCTTGTTTGACCGGTCAATTTGCGCAAAAACCCAAATTAAGTTATTAATTGGGCATGGTTCTCAATGTAGGTCAAAATGGGTTCTAAAGGCCAAATTGAAGGTTCTAAACCCTAGAGATTATTTTTCTATGAATTTTAGAGGGTTTATTCTATTTTTACTTTGCCTCGAACCTTGTGAATTGAAGTGGGTTGTTTTAGGGTTACAGATTATCATTTGGTTCCTTGGAAGTGCTGTAGCCCTTGCTAGATCATCTCATCCCACTTTTATTCTTATTAAGCTGTTTTGACCTGTGTTTGGTCCCTGAATTACCCTGCATGCAGTTTATACTGGTAAAATTGCACTTTTACCCCTTATGACTGGTTTTCTTCTCAAACTCAGAATTCTCTGAGTTAAGCTTTTCCTTGAGATATGTAGGAGCTTTTATCCTTTGTATTGGGTCAAAATGAGCTAGTTATGACTCATGATGAGGTTCTCATCACCTCCTCCTCGCCAGCTATTGTTGCTGCCACCAACTGCCATTGCCACCAACGTTACTATTGGTGTTGCTGATGTGGTGGCCTCTACTGTTACTGTAGAGAGGAAGAGGTATTTGTGACATAAGAGAGTAAGGTAGGAACTCTCATTTTCTTTTTCCTAGGTTTTAAGTGTTAGGTGATGGTAGCACCATCATTGGTGTTAATCATCCCAATATAGCCTAATTACAGTAATAACCACTCCTTAATATTCATCAGAAGATCATAACTCCATTTTGAACTGAGTACGAGAAGAAGACAGGAAATCCCGTTAATTCTAGTGTTTTAACACCTAATCACAATTGCAGACTAACTAAGGGGTTAATTATTGGTCAAAAGCAATTAAATTTCCAAGAAGTGGGCTTAGACTGACTGAAATACGATTTTTCGCGTTTCGATGATTATTTTATTAATAAAAACCAATTACATCCTGACTTCAATTAAATGTATTCTAGTGGAAATAAATGTAATATAAATCTCCTAAAAATTATTTAAAAATATTCTATGAGGTTTGAAACCTTCGTTTTGACCAAAGAAACCCATCTTGCCCAAAAATAAGGACTTTAGCTGGAATTTATTCTATTTTGGGATTCTATGCAAATTTTCCAATCAAACTTGGCCAAAACTCAAATATGAGAGCACCATTAGATTCCTTGGGTCCAAATTAGGTTAACCCCGAAATTTGAATCCAATCAGAGTCCATCTTGACCTAGTTTTCATGGTAGCCCGCAGATCTCTGTTTATTACACTTGGACCCCTATCTTTTGTGTTCTTCTTACAATCAAGCTCCCAACTTTTATTTTTTATGGAAATGGCCCCCTACCACCTTCTTCCTCATTTCCTAAAATGAGCAGTAGTAGGGAAAGAACCCACCACCGTGGGATTTCTTTCAAAGATTTAATTGACAAAATCTTGATCAACTCTTGCCAAATTTGGTGAGATTGATCTCGAGATCAATCTCAATTAGGTGAACATCTTCATGGACTCAATCTTCCTCGGAATTGTGTCGACGAACTCGAGCTTTCCAAGCTGCCAAGTCATCCAAATAGCAAGTCAAAACTTGCTATGTTTGGCTCAATTGGAGAGGGAAGACCCTCTATTTAAAGGGCTACATGTTCACAAGCACAATTTCATAAAGAATTAAGCTGGTGTCCCCCTCAATTTCTTCCTCCTCGCCCGCTAAGAGACCCACCACCGGAGCTCCTTGATACCCCTTCCTCACCCTTTGCCATGCACAATAGGTAGAGGGTTCTTCCTCGAGCTTCTACGAGGCTTCTCATGAAGCTTTAACCCCTACCTCGCCTTCATTAGCTCCTGTCACCTTCGTCATCTTCCTCCTCTTTGGTGACTGTCGGTGACCTTCCTTCATCTTCCTTTCATAAAATTAAGTTAGGGCTTTTCTTTCCCTCTTACCCAATTAGCTTTTGGGAGATTCATAGCTCCATCTATCACATTTCTTTCATCTCCTTCGACCATTGCCATTCATCGCCATGACCACCTTCACCGTCCTACACCATCCACTTTCCTTTCCTCAAATTAGGTTAGGCAAAAGGCTCCCCACACCTTCACGAACCTTTCGTCCAACCTAATTAGACGTCACACCACCTCCACCACCTTCCTCGACATCGGTCACCGAAGCTTCTTCAGGCTTCATCGTTTGGCCATGCTGCACCTTCTCCCACTCAATCATGACCACCATCACCTTCACCTTACTCCAGTGAAGCCTCCCACGTATTTAATTTTGGCCGTAAGGTTGTATTCTTCTCGTGGGTACATCACCATGCCGGTCATCTTCCTCCATGCCGCTTGGCCACTTCCGACGAGCAATCGATGAGGAACACCTTGTCTCCTCGTGCGGATTCACTTGAGGAACAAAGCTGGGTCATTGGATCAGCTATCCAACGGCCATCTTGCACAAATCAATGAGCTTCCTCTCCACGCTGCAAAGACGAAGAAGAAGAAGGCATTATAGTCCCACATCGTACTGACTTTAACTAATTTTTATATATTATTAAATAAGTTATTTTTATAAATTAATTATACAATTGAGTAGCCCTATATAAGGGATTTCCAAATATATAATTTAATTGGAAATTGGACTTTGGGCACTCAAATTGAGGCCTAAACATGGCCTTAGCGAGCGTAAATCGTGTCAATAAGGTGCTTAAACTTAGCGCCACATCGTTTAGCCACAAATAGCCATTGCCATATAAATTGAATTGAGCCCAACGACCCTTCAGTCATTAAGCGCTCGGCACACCTAAACCCCTTACCCCTCTGAGCATACTATCTGACCATTACAAGCATATTCTGGGCATTTGGGCTGGGTACCCGATTTGCTTGGGCCTGGCTTAGCTAAGCTGGGTCTGGGTCGAAAATAACGCACTGAAAAATACTAAATATAAACTAGGACTGGGTTTAGTAGTGATCTGGTCCCACCTGAGAGGGTGTTATGTATCCCATGAAAAGCCAGTTCACCCAATAAAAACCTAATTTTTATGTAAGTGAAGACTAAGCTTAAAGAAGGAACATAGCCAAACTTTGGCTAAGTGTCGTGATGTCTATACCTAAGTGTGTTTTGAATGATAGTAATATATGTGAGTGTCAGTGTTGTGTGCATTGAGTTCAATATGTTATGTATATAAGTATTGTGTGTGTGTGTGTGTGTGTGTGTATGGTAAAATAGGATAGTAGAGTAGTATAAGCCTTATATATATGCTAGTAAATATAATTCTTTTGCCTTATAGTTTGTACATACTTCTACTAAGGCTATAGTAACACTTATATATGTCACTAAATATATAGTATATGTTAACTAATTTATTAGTATATTTAGTATAGTACATATTAATAAGTATTTTTATACCTATACTTGGGTATTATCTAGTATAGTATATATAATTAATATAGAGTTGTTTTATTTAGTTTTTGATGCTTGATTAGTTGCAAATATGTTTAAGGCATTTTAGTTAGCAATTAATTGATTAATTTTGTATATAATTAACCCATTCATTCATTCATTGATTCATTTTGTATATATAATTGACATTTTTAGAATAAAAGAGCATTTTTGGAATAGAAGTGATGTATATCAATAACTACCCCCAAAAAATGACCTGGAATAAACCAGTAAGAATTATATAAATAAATAAAATGGCACGACATTTGTTTGCATTACAGCTATACTACTACAACAACGACATAATTAAATAACTATTTTATGCAATAAAGTTTGTCGACGATCATATTTTTGATGAATGGGAGGTCCTCCCATTGAGATTTCAACATGCTCTAGATCTAGAGGCTCACAAGCTTTAGATCTAGTGCAACTCTAGCGAATGGAGTGGATTGTGATAAAAATGAGAGGGAAATGAATGAAAGTGGTCGTGAGATGATTAAGGGGCTGTATGAATCGATGAAAACATGTGTAATTGCCTTTCTGATCTAAATTGATCAAAGAGGTGCGAATCAGGGCTAAACTAGATCTACTCTAATCTAGAGCTAATCCAAACAATTCAGACATTATACTACGATCTACACTATCTAATTAAGCTAAGAAAGTAATAAATTTAACCTATGAAAGCAGTAAATCCTAGATTAAGTGGAAGAAGGGGAACTATGGGTCTCCACTCAGAGGATGGAGAGGAAGAATGGAGGAAGGAGACACTGGCGGAGGGGAAAGCCTACTAGTGAAGCTCAAGGTCACACTCAGGAGTTACGTGATCCGTAGCGACGAGGAAGATCGGAGAGAGTGGAGCTCGACTGTCGCAGCAATGGAACCAATGGCTATGGGAAGAAGAGAGCCGGAGTGTATGAAAGGGTCAGCCCGAGAGGTGTAGTAGGGGGTTGATGATTGTCGCGCGAGCTCAGGGGAGGTGATTATATGGTTAAGAGGAAGATCTGGGCACCGGAGAGGTGAGATTAGGATAGATGAGTACCAACTTTGGATTGGGGAGGGAAGGTGTAAAGACCTGTTCCACTTTTAGCCTTTTAAGACGTTTGGAGTGTCAATCAGACATCTGGCCAGACATTTGAAAATCAAAAATCTGTATGCACTCTGCGTTCTATGCACAGGCGGTGCACAGACTCTCCTTCTCTCTCCTTCCTTCTTCCTTTTCCCCCCCAGCCGAACCCTAACCCCTCGGCTATAAAGAGCCAACCCCCCTTCCTCTCCTCTCCACTCCACCATTACCACCACACCCTACTTCCACTACCGTGAGCAAGGCTGAGTGAGAGAGAGCGTAAGAGCGAGGAGGAGGAGGGTGAGTGAGAAGGACGAGGCTGAGGTCGAGAACTTCGTGGAAGCTCGTCGAAAGCTCGCATGGCCATCGTGGCATGTGCGGGAGGAGGAGGATGTTGGAGCGTCGTCCTCGACCACCTGTAGCAGCTGGAGCTGCAGCGGAGCAAGGGGAGACATGACGAAGCGCGGAGAGAAGCACTGGGAGTGAGGTCTGATACTGGAATTTTCTAGTATCAGACGTCCAGAGTGTCTTCCGGACGATCGGCTGGATGTCTAGCATCAACACCAGATGTCTGAAAGCATCTATATCACGAAGGTACGTTCTCTTCGAGGTTACAGCCATGCAGGCCGCACTGCAGACGATCCTGTTTGGGTTAAAATAGGGTGCTGCTCTGTCGTGTGCAGGAGTAGCCTTGGGAAGGTGCGCAGAAGGCCTTTCCATGCACTTTTGGACGTCTGGACAGCTCATCAGATGACTAGAGACGTTTCCAGACGATCGGAGGACTGGTTAGATGTCTGGAACTATTTTCAGATGGTCGCGGGGGAGTCCTAGATGTCTGAGGTCACTGCATGAGCTTGAGGTGAGTCTCTGTGACTTTTAAGACGTCTGGACTTGTTTCCAGATGTCTGATTTTGGTCTGCAGACACGTTTTTGACCCGTTTGGGGTTCGATCGGGATCCGTTTTACGCAAATGAAGTATCTGTGGTTTCCTTGTGAGTTTCTCTACGTATTAGAAACCTTTATACACTGTTCTGAATCTTCCTTCGTGATGTATTCCTTGGTATAGGTCTTCGACCTGTTGCGTGTCTGGGGCTCGTAGAGATGCCTGAGTCTGCGGTTCGAGCCCCCAGTACTCTCGAGTTGTCTGGCAGAGTGGTCTAATCCTGTTAATTTTATTAAATAAGAATGTATCTGTGGAATTAGCCAACTGAAAACCTAGGATGTGGCATGAACCTTAGGACAGAGAAATGATTGAACCAAGTGCTCTGCATGAATGTAATTGTATACATGAATAAGTTAAATTGTTAGCCATTGCCTGTAATTAAGTATGAGCTGCCTGAGATAACTGAACAGTTTCCTATGAAATCATTAGTTGCATGATTAAATTGTGGAAATACGAGCTTCCTGTATATAAACAAGAAATGAATTGTGAATGATGGAATTTGGATCGGAATAATGTGGTGAACATGAGCATGAACCCTACGGAGTGTTAGGAGTAGAGCTCCTGTGGTTAGATGGAAAATCTGGAATGTGGATGGGAAGTGTGCTGGCCCTTGAGTACGTGGTACCAAGGAGAGCGACTGCCCCCTTTTAGTGTAGAGAGGAGCTTGCCTCCCTTGGGTTGAGACCCGGGCTTAGGATTGGCCACTCTACACCGACTCCCATCGACCCTCGCGTACGCAATACCGAGGTGTGCTACTAGTGTAGGGAGGGAGCTAGCCACCCCACGGGACCCGAGGTTCAGCTAGCCACCCTACATCGACTTTGTTAGGCCCTCTGGGCAAACTAGGGTAGTCAGACGAGGGTGCGCGGACTGTGGAGGGGCGAGACCCCTGTTTGGTTCTGAGGGGCAAGACCCCTGTTTCTGAGAGGGCTAGATCCTATACTATTCCGTGCTGTACTTTGGGCGTACCCACTAGCGGAAATGAATGACTGTGTGTTAGTGCGGGGTAGCTACTTGTGCGCTTATCACAGTGCCGTAGTCACTGCTACGTCTTGACAATGACCTTGGGGTGGTTGACTGGGTGTAGAACTACCACGGGGGACACTCCTAGCTAGGAGAGCACCACGTGCACCTTCTACTCTTCGGGAAAGACTGCAATCAAGATTGTTCCCACGAGGAACATGCAAGATCAAGAAGAATCTGAAAGACTGAGAAAAATGGGTGAAAAGCAAATACACATAAAACACAATAATTAGAAAAGAGAATTAAACTTGCTATTTTACTGTTTTAAATAGCATAGATACCACTCTACTCAGCATTCACTGACCATGTCTTTTCATAACACTGTTCAGGTCTAGGAGTTAAGCAGCCCTAGCTACCGGCTACGGAGGGTGCTGGGCCCAGTCGAGCCCAGCCGTAGTTGTCAGTACTTTTTGTTGTACTCTTGTTACTATTATAGTGAGTTTCAGACTTTTTGCTATTGTTCCTGTTACTGTTGCTTTCGTTTCCATTTTCCTGTTGTTGTGGTGGTATGTACTAGAATAACAGCTTTTACTTTCCTTTACTGCTTATATGTTTTTACTGCTTAGTTACATTGCATATGTGAATGTGATTTATTTTCCTACTTTTCGATTATTTCTTGTTGGACGACTGGGTCTTGGGATTAGTCGAGGCGAGTCGGTCTCGGGTCTTGTAGGGATTCGAGAACCGGGTCGTAACAAGATGGTATCAGAGCAAGGTCGTCTTGAGAAATGAACCAACTAGCTTGAGAATAACCATTCACGTGCATGTAACTAGGGTAGCCACCACAACGTATCATTTGACATCTGTTCTGTGTCCCTCTTCGCAGAAATTCGATAGCGTTGACCCTTTTGTTCTATCTTCTGCATCTCCTTACAGGAGATGCCTCATCGGGGAGTTCTCGAGGTAGGCTGCGGACACGGCTGTGGACGAGGTTGGAGGGGCAGACGTGCCAGGCCCAAGGTGACAGTTGACTTGCCTCTTCTCCCGGGCGTTCAGGCCCAGTTCTTCGCCTAGCTGATCAGAGACATAGTGCGAGAGGAGCTCCACCAGCCTCCACGGGCACCTCTCCCTGAGGACGTGGAGGGGGAGTCGGTGGGACAGAGAGACCGCCATAGGGTCGGACAAGCAGAAGGGGGTGGTCCTCCACCGCCCCCACCACACTCTAACACTTCCGAGCATGAGCCCTCCTTGCCTGAAGGCATGCCTGTTTCCCCACTGCAGCTGCACCACGAGCTTTTCGGACAGTTCTGGAAGCTGAAGCCCTCCTTCAAGGGGGATGAGGACCCGTCTGAGGCAGAGGACTAGCTGGAGCAGATAGAGAAGGTGTTTGACACCCTTCGCCTCCTACGGAGTGCTGCGTGGCCTTTGCCATGTACCAGCTAGAGAGTGCGGCACACAAGTGGTGGAGGGCAGTCAGAGGCCAGGAGAGGGGAGAACCGATGTGGGACCAGTTCATGTCCCTCTTCTGCTAGCAGTACTTCCCGCAGACTTGGCAGGACTAAAGGAGGCGGGACTTCCACACTCTCCACCAGGGGACTATGACTGTTAGCGTGTATCGCACACGCTTCCTGGAGCTGTCACGTTTTCCCTTGATAGCCGTAGCTACAGAGGAGGAGCGCCTGTGCCCCCTTCCCCTGTTCCCACCTACATATATGGGATATTTTCAAAAATGAACGTTAGGGTCCGGAGAAAGAATAGGAAAGACAATTTCACTATATTTTGGTTTTGATCTTCAGGACCTATTACAAGAATATTTTGTTGAGTGGGACGATAACTCTGAAAAGACAGATTGCCGATCTTTTCTTTCATCTCAGGGGAAATACGATCGAGAGGAGCTAATTTGAATCCTTCGGGTAAAATCAGAACCGCCCCCAAAGACCCCTTTTTCCCATTAGCAAGAACTTGTTGAAGTTGCATATCATAAGGGATTTTCACAACTGCTTCAAATACATTCAGGAGGGATAGGGAGGAAAGAAGACCACGAGGCTCGTCGACTTTACCAATAGGGTTTTTCTACGACTCGCTTGGCTCGACCCCGGGGTTTCAGGAGTTGAACTACCCATGGGTAGTAGTTTGAGTGGATTCTTTCTTTCATCCAATCCTAGACCGCCATATTTGTTGGGGGAACACAACTGCTGCCATTTCAGAGGGTGCAGAAACCTGCCCTCTTATTTCACCCCTTTCCAGAAGAATCTTTTTCGCAGCATGTCAATTCTATTCCAAATGGATTTTGGAGCTTTGAAAACTGAAAAGAAAAAGACTGGAATAGAGGTGATGACCGAATTGAGGAGGATCAACCTTCCTCCTGGATCTACCCTTGTTTGCTTTGTCTCATCACGCTGTTGTGTGGTGGGCGGCTGAGCAGGAATATCCTGGTCTGTGGTTTGATCGCTATGCGCTTCTCGGAGATGACATTGTCATTGCTTATGGTATCCCGTGTAGCGAGCCAGTATCGCCAGCTCATGTCTGATCTTGGGGTGAAGGTCTCCCTTCCTAAGTCCCTTGTGTCGATGACTGGTGCAGCTGAGTTTGCGAATCAATTCCTCGTTAGAGGTCTTTCTGTCTCCTGTATTGCTGAAAGCGTTATTGGGATATCATCACCCTTTCGGCTTAATCGCCATTGGGGGCTCTAGCTTGCTATTTAGGGGTATGTCAAACCCCTAAAGCTACCCACCTTCTCAAGAGTGGTGGAGACAGCCATGACGTACGGGGAGACCAACCTGGCCGCACGAGACACCGACAGTAGACGGAAGAGGCCCTACCAGCCAGAGTACTCTCTGGGTCATCGAGAGAGGAGGCACGCTACACCAGTAGGAGAGTTGTCTCGTTTTGCGAGGCTGTCAGTGGCCTTTGGAGGACTCAGATAGGGGCCAGCTACCAGCACTGGACCCCCGCCCAGCCGTCAACAGGGACCTATCGAGGGAGGGAGTCGAGTTCCCCTTTGCTACCAGTGTGGCCAGCTGGGCCACATCAGATGTTCCCCGCATCGAGCGCTGGAGGCCGAGCTAGTGGTTGTGGTCCCCAGGCGTTTGGGGGAGGGCAGCAGTCACGAGGAGGGTACCGACCAGCGGCTGCTCCCCCGACCCAGAGTGTAGCTGCTTCGTCTGCACCGAGGGCCGAGGGGCGTATCAACGCCCTGACACACAAAGATGCCAGGGCTTCCAGTTCAGTGGTGGCAGGTATGGTTACTGTTTCCGGCATCTTAGTATACGTGCTTTTTGATTCTAGTGCCACACACTCTTTTGTTGCTGCGAGTTTTGCTGTCAGTTTGGGACAAGACAGTGTGCTGTTAAAGTATCTGTTGTGATCAGGGGCCTAGGTGGCCAGTTGTTTGTAGTTGAGGAGGTCTACATGGACTGTGAGGTCAGTATAAGGGGACACAGCCTCCCGGCTAACCTGATTGTGATACCGATGGAGAATTTTGGCGTGATTCTAAGGATGGACTGGCTGGCTGCCTACCATGCCTTGGTGAACAGTTTCGGGAGGAAGATTGTCTTCTCCATATCAGAGTTGCCTTCCTTTGAGTTTCACGGACAGCCGGTGGATGGAGGTTTCTGGTGCATATCTACGCTTCGGGTAGCGAGGCTTTTGAGCCAGGGGTGTGAGGGCTTTCTAGCCTGTGTAGTGGCAGAGCCTAGCCCCGTGGCTGACTTTCAGAGCATTCCGATGGTTTGTGAGTACCTTGACGTGTTTCCAGAGGAGCTGCCAGGACTATCGCCCGAGCGTGAGATCGAGTTTGAGATCTCACTGGTACCGGGGACCAGCCCCATTTCTACTGCACCGTATCGGATGACACCACCTGAGTTGAGAGAGCTCAAGTCACAGCTATAGGACCTGTTGGAGAAGGGCTTTGTGAGGCCTAGTGTATCCTCGTGGGGAGGCCCTGTGTTGTTTGTGAAGAAGAAGGATGGTACCCTGTGACTTTGTGTTGACTACAGACAACTGAATAGGGTCACCATTAAGAACAAGTATCCATTGCCGAGGATTGATGACCTTTTTGACCAGTTGCGAGATGCTACAGTGTTTTCTAAGATAGATTTGGGGTTAGGCTACCACCAGTTGAGGATCAGGGAGACCGTTGTCTCCAAGATAGCTTTTCGTACTCGGTACGGGCACTACGAGTTCTTGGTCATGCCGTTTGGGCTGACCAACGAGCCCGCTGCTTTTATGGATTTGATGAACTGGGTTTTCAGACCGTATTTGGATCAGTTTGTGGTGGTATTCATCGACGACGTAGTTGTTTACTCGCGGGATCAGGCACACCATGGACAACATCTACGGATGATTCTGAACACTTTGAGACGACGCAGGCTGTATGCCAAGTACAACAAGTACGAGTTTTGGTTGAGGTAGGTGACTTTCTTGGGCCACGTGATCTCAAGGGATGGTTTGGCTGTGGATCCAGCCAAGGTTGAGGCCGTACTCAGGTGGGAGAGGCCACGTACAGTGACAGAGATATGTAGCTTTTTGGGACTGGCAGGCTACTATCGGTGGTTTATCAGAGGATTCTCGTAGATTGTGCGTCCTATGACTCAGTTGACTCGGAAGGATGTGCCCTTTGCGTGGACAGATGCATGTGATGCATGTTTTCAGGAGTTGAAGGAGAGACTGACTTCAGCTCCTGTGCTCACCATCCTGGACAGTAGTGGCAGCTTTGTGGTGTACACGGACGCTTCATTGTAGGGGTTAGGGGGTGTGCTCATGTAGCGGGGTCACGTTGTCGCTTACGCTTTGCGGCAACTAAAGCCCCATGAGCATAGCTACCCTACCCATGACTTAGAGCTGGCAGTTGTTGTCCTCGCATTGAAGACATGGAGGCACTACCTTTACGGTGAGACCTTTGAGATTTTCACAAATCATAAGAGCCTCAGGTACTTATTTGACCAGAAGGAGCTTAACATGAGACAGAGACGTTGGTTAGAGCTCCTGAAGGACTATGACTACAGCATCTCCTACCATCCAGGGAAGGCCAATGTGGTAGCGGACGCCTTGAGCCGGAAGGCGCCCGCCCACTTGGCCAGTCTACAGGCACAGAGTTGGAGACTTATGGAGGAGTTGGGCGGTTGGCGACCTCGGGAGTCACAGGGGTATTGTGGGGCAGTGACAGTGACACGACAGACGCGACCAAAGCTGATAGACCGCATCATCGTAGGACAGATGACAGATCAGTACTTATAGACGTTACAAGATAGAGTGCTGTCAGGGGACCCAGGAGACTGCTCTTTTATAGACGAGCTGCTGTGCATGAGGGGACGTTTGTGAGTTCCCAGGGACGAGGAGTTATTGAGAGAGCTCCTGACGGAGGTTCACGGGTCCATGTTCACCATATATCTCAGGAACACAAAGATGTATCATGATCTGAGGCATGACTTTTGGTGGAGAGGGATGAAGTGGGATGTGGGTGAGTTTGTGCAGTAGTGTTTGGTGTGCCAGCAGGTGAAGGCTGAGCACCAGAGGCTTGCTGGGCCGTTGTAGCCACTTCCTGTGCCAGAGTGGAAGTGGGAGAGCATCACCATGGACTTGGTGGTGGGTCTACCTATTACCTAGTGAGGACATGACGCAGTCTGGGTGATAGTGGACCGGTTGACGAAGATGGCACGGTTCCTGCCGATCCGAGTCACCTTGGGACTAGCACAGTTGGCAGAGAGGTACATTCGTGATGTGGTAAGCCTACACAGAGTTCCGCATGAGATTGTATCCGACAGAGATACCTATTTCCCTTCCCAGTTTTGGGCTGAGTTTCAGCAGGCTTTGGGGACGCGGTTGAGGTTCAGTACTGCATATCACCCCCAGATGGACGGATAGTCAGAGCGCACCATTCAGACACTTCAGGACCTTTTACGCGCCTATGTTTTGGACTGGAGAGGCTCCTAGGAGGAGCATTTATCCCTAGCAAAGTTTGCATATAATAACACTTATCACTCAAGCATCGTCATGGCACCCTACGAGGCTCTGTACGGATGGAGGTGTATTGGCCCTTGAGTTGGGTTGAGGTGGGGACCAAGTGGGAGGTTGGGCCTACACTTATCCGGCAGAGTCAGGAGGTGATAGAGCAGATCCACAGACGACTCCTCACTGTCAGGAGCAGGCAGAAGAGTTATGCTGACCGGAAACGTAGAGAGGTGCAGTTCGAGGTTGCGGATCACGTCTTTCTCCGCGTTTCACCCATGAAGGGCCTACAACGTTTTAGGGTGAAGGGGAGGCTTGCTCCGAGGTTTGTAGGGCCCTTTGAGGTCCTAGAGCGGCTAGGACCCGTTGCTTACTGGTTTGCCCTTCCTCCCCAGCTTTCTGAAGTGCACGACGTGTTCCACATGTCCAACCTCAGGAAGTATGTCGTCGATCCCAGTCACGTTCTGAACCACGAGAGTGTCGAGGTGGGTGACGACCTAACCTACCCCGAGAGACCAGTGCAGATACTAGACAGAGCCGTCCGGAGTTTGAGACGGAAGCAGGTACCCCTGGTGAAAGTTTTGTGGAGAAGCCAGTGGTACGAGGAGGTTACCTGGGAGCCTGAGGCGGCGATGCGAGAGAGGTACCCAGAGCTTTTTGAGGGTACGTCTTTTCGACCTACTTCGATCTTCTTTAAGTTTGTTATGCTTTTCATATTCCTTTTTCCGCACCCTAGCTAGTTCAAGTTTCGAGGATGAAATTTCCTTTAAGTTTGTTATGATGTAAATACCGTTCTAGTTTTAGCCTTTTAAGACATCTGGAGTGTCAGTCAGACGTCTGGCCAGACATCTGGACCCCTTCCCGGATGTCTGGAAATAAAAAATATGTATGCACTCTGTGTTCTGCTAGTAGGCGGCGTGCAGACTCTCCTCTCTCCTTCCTTCTTCCTTTTCCCCCTTGTCGAACCCTAACCCCTTGGCTATAAAGAGCCAACCCCCCTCCCTCTCCTCTCCACTCTACCACTACCACCACACCCCACTTCCACTGCTGTGAGCAAGGGTGAACGAGAGAGAGCATGAGAGCGAGGAGGAGGGTGCGTGAGAAGGAGGAGGCCGAGGTCGAGAGCTTCGTGGAAGCTCGTCGGAAGCTCGCACGGCCACCGTGGCACATGCAGGAGGAGGAGGACGTTGTAGTGTCATCCTTGACCACCTGCAGCAGTTGGAGCTGCGGCGGAGCGAGGGGAGACGTGGCGGAGCGTGGCGAGAAGCACTAGGAGCATGGTTTGATACTAGAATTTTTCCAATATCAGATGTTCGGAGTGTCTTCCAGACGACCGGCTGGACGTCTGGCGTCAACACCAGACGTCTGAAAGCATATGTATTGCGAAGGTACGTTCTCTTTGCGGTTACGACCATGGAGGCCGCACCGTAGACGATCCTGTTTGGGCTAAAATAGGGTGCTGCTTTGTCCTGCGCAGGAGCAGCCTTGGGAAGGTGCGCGGAACGCCTTTCCACGCACTTTCAGACGTCTGGACAGCTCATCAGATGACCGGAGGCGTTTCCAGATGACCGGAGGACTGCTCAAACGTCTGGAACTGTTTTCAGATGGTCGTGGGGGAGTCCTAGACGTTTGAGGTCACTACAAGAGCTTGAGGTGAGTCTCTGTGACTTTTAAGACGTCTGGACTTGTTTCCAGATGTCTGATTTTGGTCTACAGACACGTTTTTGACCCGTTTGGGGTCCGATCAGGATCTATTTTGCACAAACGAAGTATTTGTGGTTTCCTTGAGAGTTTCTCTGCGTATTAGAAACCTTTATACACTGTTCTGAATCTTCCTTCATGATGTATTCCTTGGTATAGGTCTTCGACCTGCTGCGTGTCTAGGGCTCACAGAGACTCCTGAGTCTACGGTTCGAGCCCCCAGTACTCCCGGATTGTCTGGTAGAGTGGTCTACCCTTGTTAATTTTATTAAATAAGAATGTATCTGTGGAATTAGCCAACTGAAAACCTAGGATGTGGCATGAACCCTAGGACAGAAAAATGATTGAACCAAGTGCTCTGCATGAATGTAATTGTATACATGAATAAGTTAAATTGTTAGCCATTGCCTGTAATTAAGTATGAGCTGCCTGAGATAACTGAACAGTTACCTGTGAAATCATTAGTTGCATGTATTAAATTGTGGAAATACGAGCTTCCTGTATATAAACAAGAAATGAATTGTGAATGATGGAATCTGGATCGGAATATTGTGGTGAACATGAGCATGAACCCTACGGGGAGTTAGGAGTAGAGCTCCTGTGGTTAGATGGAAAATCTAGAATATGGACGGGAAGTGTGCTGGCCCTTGAGTACATGGTACCAAGAAGAGTGATTGTCCCCTTTTAGTATGGAGAGGAGCTAGCCTCTCGTGGGTTGAGACCTGGGGTTAGGATTGGCCACTCTACACCGACTCTTGTTGGCCCTCACGTACGCAGTATCGAGGTGTGCCACTAGTGTAGGGAGGGAGCTAGCCACCCCACGGGGCCCAAGGTTCAGCTAGCCATCCTACACCGACTTTGTTAGGCCCTCTGGGCAAACTGGGGTAGTCAGACGAGGGTGCATGGACTGTGGAGGGGCGAGAACCCTGTTTGGTTCTGAGGGTCTAGACTCCTGTTTCTGAGAGAGCTAGGTCTTATACTGTTCCGTGCTGTACTTTGGGTGTATCCGCTAGCGAAAACGACTGACTGCGTGTCAGTGTGGGGTAGCTACCCGTGCGCTTATCACACATGCCGTAGTCATTGCTACGTCCTGACAACAACCTTGGGGTGGTTAACTGGGTGTAAGACTACCACGGGAGACTCTCCTGGCTAGGAGAGCACCACATGTACCTTCTACTCTTCAGAAAAGATTGCAATCGAGATCGTTCCCACGAGGAACATGCAAGATCAAGAAGAAGCTGAAAGACTGAGAAAAATGGGTGAAAAGCAAATACACATAAAACACAATAATTAGAAAAGAGAATTAAACTTGATGTTTTACTATTTTAAATAGCATAGATACCACTCTACTTAGCGTTCACTGACCTTGTCTTTTCATAACACTGTTCAGGTCCAGGAGCTGAGTAACCTGAGCTACCGGCTGCAGAGGGTGTTGGGCCCAGTCGAGCCCAGCCGTAGTTGTCAGTACTTTTTGTTGTACTCTCGTTACTGTTATAGTGAGTTTTAGATTTTTTGCTACTGTTCCTGTTACTGTTTCTTTTGTTTCCGTTTTCCTATTGTGGTGGTATGTACTGGAATAACAACTTTTACTTTCCTTTACTGCTTGTACGTTTTTACTGCTTAGTTACATTGCATATGTGAATGTGGTTTATTTTCCTACTTTTCGATTATTTCTTGTTGGATGATTGGGTCTTGGGATTAGTCGAGGCGAGTCGGTCTCGGGTCCTGTAGGGATTCGGGAACCAAGTTGTAACAGAAGGGGCGTAGGAAGGCTTGCACCAAATGTCAACCATAGGATGAGATCTAGGAGGTGAGGTGGACCTTTATGCAAAGGCGCGAGGAAAATGGGTCAAGATCCACCGTTGGATTTGAGGAAGAAGAATGGACGGTGGCAATGAGGTGGGGCTCATCATTAAAGAATTGGGAGGAGAGATTTGCAGGTGTTTTGGTGAATTTGTGGAGATGCCCTCAAGGTGAAGTGGTAGAAGATTTAGGGAAAGGTCCATAAGTGATAAGAATCAATTCAAAATAGTCCTTGAATGCTTGCAAACACGCCCTTGTGAGTTTTTGGTGCATGAAATGTGAACGAAACGTTATACATAAAGTAACTAAATGTAAATCAATGATTCCAAGGCCTAGTGATGTCAGAATGCACCCAAGTTTTTATGTCATGATAATTGAACATGTTAGAAGATATTTTCACCCTTAATTTGTACTTTTGAACTCAAACATGTGTTCAACTGGCAATTAATACATTCATTTACTTAATTAATAGATAATCTCTTAAAATTGACCTAATTATGCATTTTTAACACATTTTTGATGTTTTCGATCATTTTCCTTAAATCCCACACTTAACACATTTATCATGTTAATAATATAGTATTTAACCTAGTTTCTAGCTTAAGTTAGGCATTTTAACTATGATGAGCCACACCCCATTAGAAACTTGAGGATTTGATGTAGCTGGCAACAACTTGTAGTCATCCTTGGAACCTAAGCAATTCACGGTTGCAATGATGAGCCACATGCAGTCATCAAAATGAGATACACGTAGGTACTTAAATCTGACTCGAAGCGTTGGTACTCATGCGTAGGTGACGGCTTGAGCAGATGACAGTCGAGGTACTAATTACTCACATGCAAGCACTTGCATGTGCAATGATAGTTGGGGTACCAGAGGGGCATTTGGTCATGGCCTCAATCAGATGGCTGACTGAGAGGCACATTCGAAGTATATGTGATGAACACAAGAATAATTAGCTAAATTATGTCTAATTTATGTTAGTTGTATAGAAACCATTGGACGATTGCATTAGAATTAGGGCATTTTAAGCATTAGTGCATTTTAGGGTTGTTCATATATTTCGAGGCGAATTGAAAGTTAATAAATGTCCATTGTTCTTTGCAGGAATAACTGGGCTTAGGAAGGACATGAGCTGGAAGCTTCAACTGAAAAGCCCACTCCACTTGCCCATGATTCCACACTAAACCCAACCCTAACCTAAACATCTCCACCAAATAAGCCCACCTAACCTTAATTCCAACCTAAAATCCCACGCAAAACCCTGATTCCACCAAATCCTAGTTTTAATTCTAAGCAAAACCAAACTTACACCCTAGATCCCTATTCTTTAAAAAAACACATGCCCAACTTAGCTCTCCACTAAAATCCATGCCACCTGTAGCCCCCTACCTAATAATCTTAGCCCTCCATCCCTCTACATCACCACATAATCTTAGCCCTCCATCCGCCACCTCTTCTCCAACCACAACATGCCACATCACCAACAACCTAAATTTTAACCTCTCCCATCCAAAAGGTGGCACCGACCCTAAACCTAGGCCACCATCTCCATTCCACCTATGCCTCTCTCATAAAGGCCATCCACTTCCCCCTTCCCTTATCTCCACCATCCATGCCTACCTTGATCCAAGACTTCTTCTTTCACCCAATAACCTCATGCCACCTTACCCTTTCCACCTCATTAAACTAATAGAATCACGCCACCTCACCAAGGCCACATCATCAAGTGGCACCACTTCTCTCCATCCCCCTCTATATAAACAACCCCAAAGGTTCATGCCAATGATCATCTTCTTCTCCACCTTCCTCCATTAGAACCCATGCCATCTCAACCATCCTCTCCCTCTCCACCACCCTCTCCATGGTTGTCCCTTCTTCCCCTTGGAAACCCTAGGTCCCTCCCTACCTATCCCTCTTGCCTCGACATCTTCTTCTTCGACATCTCCAACTCCCTCCTCTCCTCCAATCAAGCTACCTCACAGTGTTCATCTGCAATACTCTCCACCTCCTCCATGAGGCCTCCATCTTCTCCTTCGTACTTCTCGCCCCTCTACCTTATTCTTCTCATTATGTGATTTACATTTGTTTTCTTTTTTGGATGTCATTCGTCATTTGTAGTTTTTAAGGTTAATGAACTAGTGCATGTTTACTTTTAAGAAAGAAGTTTATTTTTTAAGTTGTCCTTCTTCCTTGTCTTCTTCTAATGCATGTTAGATTTACATTCCTGCAATATATTTCTTTCATGTTAGTTTATATTTTTACATAATTAGCATTTATCTTAAATGTTAAATTTACATTCCTGAATTTTTGCATTTATTTTCATGCATTAGAAAATGCCAAAACAATGATATTTCGTTTCTCCATACTAGGTTTAGTTCTTGTTTGAATATTGCACCAAAATTCTCTCCATAAAAAAAATTAAAATTTATTTACATTCCAACCCTAGCATTATTGCAATTTAGTCCCTATAACTTATTTCTAATTTTATTATGTGTGTTTTAGATGTCATATTTTCATGAAATTTGGTTGAAACTTATTTGGGTCCTAAAGTAGTCTCATTAATTTTATTAAAATTTTTAAGTTTTCCAAAAATTAGTTTTATGTGATTACATTTAGGTCCTTACTGTTGCAATTCAATCCCTGGTTTGATGTTCCTTTATCTTCTTCCCTATTTAAAATACCCAAAAATCAAAATAAATAAAAAATACAAAAATACATTATTTAGGTTTAGTAGAGAGCAATTAGAACCTACTCCTCCCTGTGACATGACTCGGACTCCCATCTCTCACTTAAATCTTTTCACGAGTTTGATTTATAAATTTAAAATGATCACAATTTGCGCACTACAACAATGATTTTATTCCATAGAGGATTTCGTGCACCAATATGCTCCTAGTGGGAGCATTAGTGTAGCTCATTAAACATCTGGCCAACCCCACCATCAATGATCTAGAATGATCTATGACTAAACCTTGTTGGACCTGAATCGAGCTTGCTCTTGACATCTGCGAGGCATTGGCCTGGGTATCTCCCAAGAGGCTCAACTCTCTTGACTAATCTCAGCAAGTTTCTCGTATGACATGATGGGTTTGCCTCTCTTGAGGGTCACCAGTGCTGCTAGCCTCTCCTTTGATCAAGTAGAGACTACTAGGCTGGGATCCAAAGAAATGTAAGTCTCCATCTCCTTTGCTAGAGTGGAATGATTTCTAAAATTTGACTACTAAGGTGAGTGAGAGAATGAATAACAATGATAATAATCATGGGATAATTGTCGAGAAGGGGTAGTATAGTTAGTTAACCTATAGTGTAAGGACCCATACACTACTCATTTTCACTTACTAGTACACGTAGTTTAGTTATCCCTACTGAACTAATTGGCTCATCCCTGCTTTGTGACCTACTTTCAGGACCCAATGCCCTGGTGCAATAGTTTTTAGATCTCCCACAAGAAACGTTAGTACCTCACTTAGACGGATCAGTTCTTCTACAAACCTTGTGGTACCTGAAGAAGGTGATGGTCGAGGAGCAGCATCTGGGGACATAAGTGGACCTACCTACTAAGTCCTGGCAGTTCTACATCTCCAACTTCATCGACATCACCTATTTTTTGGAACAGGTCATCTACTTTGCAACCTTTAGGCCTAGGGATGACCTAGTGTAGTTTGGTAGTGTTTTAGTTTCTAAATTTTGTAGGCCCTTTTTGTACCATTTTGTAAATAGTGCAGTTGGGCCCCATCTTTGACATCATTTTTTTACATAAATAGTTTTTGCGGCATGAAAGTGTGTACATAAAGAACCATGGCTCATGTAAATATCATATGATGGACTGTGCTAACATGACATGGTTTACTGGTGGTTTTGTTTTTAGTTCGATTGCATGATGTATATTCTTTTTATATTGCATTGTTGTTGCAAGGTGTGCCTGTTGGTGCAAGAGCACCACAATCGTTGATTTTGATGATAACAAAATACTTTGTATTTAACATTTGCATTTGAGTTTAAGTTTTCATGAATAATACAAATGGAATCAAGTGTGAAAGAGCTCAAGCTTGCATCCATGGCAGATTGGAGGAGCTTGATGGAGGAGAAGGGAAGATGGAGCCTCGTATGGAGTGAGCTTGAAGATTCATGGAGATGAAGAATAGGATAGAAGTTTATTCTATTCATGTATTTTATACTTGTTTTTATGTTCTTTACTCTTTTATTTTCTTAGATACATGTTAAAGAGCCCAAAGTAACATACTTTAGTCCTAGGAACACTATTCCTACACTAGGACTCTTAAACAAACACTTAGGCATTTTATAGAGAACTTAGAAAGCTAAAATAGGCTTCAGACAAGTCTTATCAAACGTCTAACATGATCATCAGACGTTTGATTATGGACTTTAAGACGTCTGATAGTTTGTACAGATGTCTAAACACTTAGGTTAGATTTAGTGTTCTCTAATCATTACCTTTAGACGACCAGGCCATAGTCTAGATGTCTGATGACCTTGCCAAACGTCCAATTAGAGGATCGTTGGCCTATCAGAAAATATCTTCGATGATTAACTGTTAATCACATTAATAATACTTTCAATGGTCCATAAAGACTCCCAGACATTTGATAAATAGATGTTAGGCTAGATCTGACCAAAATTGAGATTTGTCAGACCTTATGACCATTACAGCCTTAGGAAATCAATTCCCACAGAGAATCTCATTCCATACGTCCATACATTTATCCAGACGTTCAATATGTCATCTGACCCTTAAAATCTAGAATCCTGTTTGGATCTAGTCAAAACAGGAACGAACCCGTCTATTATTAGACATCCAATTTTAGTGCCAGACATCTTATAATGGCATATCAGACGTCCACCTAGATCCCTGTTTCGACCAAATAAGATTGGGGACTCTCACCCTTTTAAGCAGACGTTCAAACTTAATATCAAATGTTTGACCAGACATCTGACCCGATAATTATTAGACGTCTGATAACTCTGTCAGAGTCATAATGACCCTAATTTCGTTGGGATTTTGACGCAATCTCTTGAGCCTTGTTCCCAACAACTACAAGAGGCTTCCAAAGCCATTTAAACCTTTCTTAGGACCTCTATAAATAGAGGAGCACCCTTCTTAAGCTAGGAGACACCCAAGGAATACTACTTTCATACTCTTTGTGTGATAGAGAATGAATCATCAAGAAAGAAAGTAATCTTACTCTCCAAATCCTATTCAACAAATCTAAGAGCACCAAAACTCTATCGCGATCACACCTACATACTTTCGATTAAGGGCAGAATTCTTTCCCATAGTAGCATAGTTTAAATTACTCTTTATGGCTCTATAGGTTTACTTGTCTTTCCTTTTATTTTTGGTTGAGTATTCACTTTGCAAATTCCTGTCTCCTTCGTGAGACAAAATACTCCTCGTGAAGAGGAGGGGTTTGAGGTTACACTTCCCTTGTATAAGTAGCAAGGTTGTAAGAGGTTGAACTACCCTCATTTAAGTAGTTCATTAGTGGATTTGATCTACTAGGTAGATTGGAAAATCCTAAACTGAGAGGTTTAGGTGGTGATTTTTACCTAGGTTTGGGTTTCCACCTAAATCGTTGTGTCTTTATGAGATTGCTTATTTGTATGATTGTTATATTATTTTCGTATTATTCTTTCATATCACACACATCTCACCCCCGACCCCCCTCCGTTAGAACCTACAGTACCCCTGTGTTAGTTATGCTTTTGATTTGCTTCTAATTGCTTGCAATTGTGGGGTGTACCCACCATGTTAATTATGCATGCACACGTTCTTTTACAGGTACAGGTTTTTAGGGAAAACAAGATAAAATAAACAAAACTCTATCGAATTTTTGGCTGATTTCAACCCCTTAGTTAAATAAATTCCATTAAAATCACTAGCATGTACCTTATGTACTATGGACTACGTACAACCCTAACTACCTGGTAACTGAGACCTTAGCGCCTCCACACTCGCTAACCCAATTTCTAAATCATCGGAAGGTTAGCAAGGCATGACATAATTGGTACTCAATAAAGATTTAATTATTGAAATAAATGACTTATACTTGGGTCCCAATTGAAATATGCTTTCTGGATGTTATGTATGCATCCCGTAGGTTGTCAAATTTGTGTGTATGCTCCTGCATATCCTGGAGCAACTTATTATTTGCCTCATCCTTTTGTTGGAGAAGCAATGTCAATCGGTTGTTCTTGTCAAGGAGCTTTGCAGTTCGTGTTGTTATTTTCTGGGCATTGCTTAGTGGAGTAATACATGTCTCGCTTTCATGTGCTACAGTGTCCTCCCTTGGATAAATTGTGAATGGTTTATTCCTCAACATTGATTCATGGAAGTCACTAATTTCAATACCCTTATCATCTGAAAATTTTGAAATTGCCTTGGTGTATGTCCACCTAGACATAATCAAGAAGCCAATTTGGTTGTGCAACTCAATGATATGCGTCACCTCCATGACCCACACTTGCATAATAAGGTGAGCATAGTTAGGTATCTTATTGGAGTACATCATTTTAATCACATATAATTAAGTAAATGGTTCAATGGACGCACCATTATCATGGATGCACAACCCTTAAAGTAGCCAAGATGCTTCCCATTGAAGAATAGTTCAATCTTATCTTGCATCTCTATTAAACCCTCCACGGGAGTTGATGTATTATTCTTGTCCATGCATAATGATGAGAACCTCATCATGAGCCATAACTAGCTCATTTTGACCTAATACAAAGGATAAAAGCTCCTACATATCTCATGGAAAGGCTTAACTCAGAGAATTCTGAGTTTGAGAAGAAAACAAGTCATAAGGGGTAAAAATGCAATTTTACCAGTATAATCTGCATACAGGGTAATTCAGGGCCCAAACATAGGTCAAAGCAGCTTAATAAGAATAAAAGTGGGATGAAATGATCTAGCAAGGGCTACAGCAATTCCAAGAAACTAAATGATAATCTGTAACCCTAAAACAACCCACTTCAATTCACGAGGTTCGAGGCAAAGTAAAAATAGAATAAACCCTCTAAAATTCATATAAAAATAATCTCTAGGGTTTAGAACCTTCAATTTGGCCTTCAGAACCCATTTTGACCTACATTGAGAACCATGCCCAATTAATAACTTAATTTGGGTTTTCGCATAAATTGACCGGTCAAACAAGGTTTAATATAGAAATGAAATTCACCATCAGATTCCTTAGGTCCTAATTAGTCATGTATAAAAACTTGAGCCTAAGAAGAAACCTCCTTGACCGACTTTACACTTTGGTCCTCATATATTTACTCTTTGGCCCTCAACTTTTGAACCCTCGCATTTTGGCCCCTAACTCTCCTTCGTTCTTTGCGATCAGGTCCCCCCTGCAAAACCTGCCAGCACCATGCTCCGGCGACCTTGCGCGGAGCATGGCGCCGCGCAGGGTGAGGTGGGGGACCTGGCAAGTAAACCGGGGGTGCCCTGCGTCGTCAGCCGTCGCAGGGACACCCCCCTGGTCGTTGTAACCCACCATACCGGCTGTGCGAACGCACGGACGGTATGGGTTGTTGTTTCCGGCCATCCTCCGGCGAGGGAGACACGTCGTCTCCCTCCGCCTTCCTCCCTGTTTTGATCCCTATAAATACCCCCCGTTGCTCCACCGACCGGGGTAGCTCGGGTCTGACGGAGAAAACCCCCAACTTTCCTCTCTTCTCTCTCCGGCAGACGCTCACCAGCTCCGGCGGTTCCTCCCCCTTTTCCTCTTCGCTCTGCCGCAATACCAGCAGCAGAGACTTCCTCCCCTGCTCTTTCCGCGCCACGCCGCACCCAGCTGGCGCCTCTCCGGCTCTCTGCTCGCCGCCGCCCCTTTCCCTGAGCATCGTCTTCTCCGGCGGCAGTCGATACGACTGTCGCCCTGTTCCTCCCCCTTCGTCCCTGCAAGTAAGCTAGAACTACTCCCCTTCTTCTCCTCTTTCTTTCCCCGCCTTCAATTTATTCAATTAAGCCCTCGACCGACCCTGACCATCGTCACCCCCTTCGTCTCCGGCCACCCTCCGGCGAGATGCTCCCATCGCTCCACAGCCTCACACACCTCGCCGACCCTCACCGAACCTCCGCCTCATCACACTGAGCACCCCCCACCCCTTCACTGCCACTCCACACCTCCGTAACGCTTCCCCCAACAAACCCATCCTCCGACCCACAGTCCGACCAAGGGCAGCCCTTGCACGCCGCCCCACGCCTCGCCACCACCCACACGAGCTTCGCCGCACCCTGGCGAAGCTCCCGGCACTTTCTGATTAGGCCGAGAGGCCGTTTTTCTGTGAACAGGCCACCCGACCTCCGCCGCCATTGCCGTGCAGAAGGAGCTGCTTCCGCCTGCAGCTACAGGCGCGCCACGCTCAGCGCCACGCCCAGATTCGACTCCCAGGCCTTGCGAGGCGTTTCGACAAAACACCAGGCTCGCAGCTAAGGCAGAAGGCTTCGTGTGACGCCGCAATCTCCCGCTGCTTTCCCCGCTGCGGGCGCGCAATTGAGGTGGGACATTTAGTCCCACCTCGGAAAAGTCTGAAGAGGCGCAGCGATATAAGACGCAAAAGTGCTGGAGGCTTACTGCCTCAGCACACGGGGTGAGGTCCCCTTCACCCGCCCGGTTACCCGGTCTCGTCCGCGCTCACGCCCCGCGGACCTGACCCGACCCGACTTAGACTGACCTGCACTCCTCGCCCACCACGCACGCCGGTGGGCCTGGACCCGGGCACGACCCGTACCCGATTACCCGGCAGCTCTGGGAGAGCTTTCCCAAGAGTGGTTTCAGAGAGAGAGAGACGCGGGGGAGAGGGTAGAGTAGGTTTTGTCCTCTGATGTAAGCTCTGAAGTGTGCAGGAACAGGTGAAGAAGAAGGAAGCTGAGGAAGACACTGTAGCAACAGGCAGTTTAAGTCGTCTGATTTGGAAATCAGACGACGGCCTGAAGGGAAAAGAAGAAAGAAGGAGGGGCGACGTCCCTGACTGGAAAGAGAAAAGACGGAAGAAGGAGATCTGCAGAAAGAAAGAAGATCACCTCTGCAGAACAAAGAAGAAAGAAGGAGATCTGAAGAAAGAAAGAAGAAGAAAGAAGGAGATCTGAAGAAAGAAAGAAGATCACCTCTGCAGAACAAAGAAGAAAGAAGGAGATCTGAAGAAAGAAAGAAGATCACCTCTGCAGAACGAAGAAGAGGCAGATCTGAGACGAGGAGAAACAAAGAGAAAAAAAGACACCACATTCTTTCCCTCTCTTTGTTTATTTTTGTAAAAGAAACATGTATATCTCTAGAATACAGTTTGCTCCCTGAGTTCGACCTCGGGAACTCTTTTATTTTCCGAGTAAAAAAATTATATATTTGAAATGATGACAATAACTGGCTATATTACAACGACATAACAATAAAACCCGGTTATCTCTCGAAGCCATCGCTATCAATTGGCGCCGTTGCCGGGGAGCAACGGCTATTCTAGAGGTAAACATTCCTGTTTCTTTTCAATTTCTGATAATCTCCTCTCTTTTGTGCAGAAAACTACAGGAAATCAAGAAGACAAGCAACCGCACAACAACCACTCCGAGGGCAGGTAAATTTTTCCTCTCGCTATTAACCCCTAAAACTCAAAAGAAAGAAAAGAACAAGCAATATAGGGCTAACCTGTCTTCCATACTTAGTAACCATAAAAGTTGCATGTTTTCAACTCATTATTCCTGCACACTATTAAGGGTATTTAAGGGCTAACACATTCTTGCTTGAGCCCTAATTACCCAACAAAGAATTAACTAGACCAAGTAGAGCCAACCTAGGATCCAACACTAGGGATTTAGAGACACACTCCTTAAGCAAGAATTGAGAAAACCAAATGAAGTGTGCCCAAGCCCTTGTCTGAAAATACCTATTCAAAGGAAACCTAAAACAATTGGCTCTCTAAACACTTGAACCCTAAAAGAAAGGACCCAAAAAGCTCTCAAAGGAACAAGAGGTAAAGTTGACTCCTTGGGTCAACCAACCTTAAAATTAGGTCACTTTCTCACTCAAAATACCTAAGAGTTCAAGTGTAACTTTAAGCACCCTGATCTTAAGCTAAAATTGGTAGACTTAAGAGGTCAAGATCCCCATTCTGGTCTACCTGGACCCGCAGTGACAAGAGAGGTCGGGTGGGGGAAACCCTGTAACCCGTGGGGACGCTCTACCGTGTAGGGGTCTTCGCGGGACTCTCCCTCTCTGGCTGCCCAGGTAATTCTCAGGTGGACGATCTTTCTGATCAAGGGGTCCATCTGCCCCGCACCTCTATAGTCACCCAACACATTTTTGGGTGCCTTGATTGGGCCCAGCACCTTCTAAACTTACCTCTTCCAACTGTGCATGTACGGAAGGAGGTCTCTAAGACCACCCTTAAGACCTCCTTTAGAAATTCGCTCTCGTCAAGGCCAAGCCTCAACGCCCGTGTTTGTGCAGAAACACCCTCACATTATTCTCTCTTCTGATTCAGAACCAAGTTCTTCTCCTTCCCCCATCATGGCTCAGCCAGTTGAGGAAGAAAATAATCTGGAACACCAGCTCCAGCGACTCAATGACCTCTTCCAAAACTTCGTGCACCCACCACAGCGTCCTATGATGCGGGACCACTACAATCCTGCTGCGGTGGCCATTGAGCCTCGAGTCAGAATCCCGACTGGAGGAACTGATTCCGAACTAAAGCCCAACATGATTCATGCTATACCTAAATTCCATGGGCTTAATTCTGAAGATCCCTTCCAGCACATCAAACAGCTAAAGCATCTGGCCCACACTTTTGGATCAGATGCGCAAAATCGGGATATTCTTCTCATGAAGATGTTCTCCTTTTCTCTTATGGACAAGGCCGCCCATTGGTATCAAACTCAGACCCGGCCGATCAACACTTGGGAAGAACTTCAATCCGAGTTTTTGAAAAAGTTCTTTCCCGTTGGTCGGACCAACGCCTTGCGCCATCAGATTACACACTTCACTCAACAATCAGGAGAACCTCTCCATGAGGCATGGGATCGTTTTCAGGATCTCATGAGAAAGTGCCCCCATCACGGAGTTCCTAAATGGGAACAAGTCCAATCTTTTTACCAGGGACTCCGTGAGGACATCCGCCTTTTCGTCAATGCAACTTGCGGAGGAAACATCATGGGTCAACATGAAGACACCGTATGGGAGATTCTCGAAAACATGTGCGAGAACTCCATCAACAATGACTCCATGGGACTATTCGACAGGACGAATACCCGCGCAGCGACGAATCTTAAGGGAGCACATGAGACGCAGGGCCTGTCCGCATCAGTCGACCTGGAATTAATGGCCAGTCGATTGGACAAGGTCTCAATCATTGAAAAGAAGGTGGATGAGCTGACTCAGCACTTGCAGCGAGCCACCTCCGCGCGTAACTCCTTTGCACAACCTCCTTCCACACAGGAGACTGTGCAAAACATCCTCCACCGATCTTCCCCTGGGATGGATCCATATCCATCCCCATCTGATTCTTGGACTGGAAGATCATCCGATCCTTTCTACACCAGCCGGGGGAACTCCATTCCTCCTTTCCCTGATTCTCAGGAGGTTCCTCAGACCTGCGAGGACCTCAACGCCATCCAGAACGACCCATTCTCCAACACTTACAACCCTGGATGGCGAAACCATCCCAATTTTCAGTGGGCGGGAAATTCCCAAACCCAAAGACCACCTTTTCAGTCCCGCCCACAGCCCTCTCGTCACTACCAGCCGCCTCAGCCTCGGCCCAACCCTACTTATCCATCAGGGCCAAATCAAGATCAAATGTCCTTAATCCTTCAGACTCTGGCTGACATTCAAAAAACGAATGCGGCTATTCAGAAACAGCACAAGGACGAGCTTACAGAAGTTAAAACTCAACTGGCCCAGTTGGCAAATTCTCGCCAACCAGGCACACTCCCTTCCCAACCTCTTCCTAACCCAAATAACGTGCCAACCCAGAAGCGCGTTATGAATCCAAATTTAGGCCACGCCCAATGGATTTATCAGGCTCCTACTGCTCCATCTCCAGACGAGATGGAGGCCTCAACTTCTTGTGCGGGATTTCAGCAGCAGCCACCCCTCCTACCAAACCCAAACCAAAATCAGGCCGGATTAAATTCTGTAACAACACGTAGTGGTAAAACAACTCAAGACCCGCATTATCCAAACCACTCCCAGCCTGATAACCATGACCCTAGGATAGTTATCCAAGGTACCGCTGTTCCAGATCCACAACCTGGACCTATCCTAGAAGAACCAACCAAGATCCCGTTTCCCGAGGCCCTGACCAAGGGAAAGAAGACCACCAAACCCGTGGCCCCTGAGGAGGGCCTGGTCAAGCTCTTTGAGCAGGTCCACATAAACATCCCCTTGATGGATGCAATCCGCCACGTACCAGCTTACGCACGATTTCTAAAGAATATATGTACACCCCAGCGTAAGCCGCGAACCAAGGGAGGGAGCCCAATTGTTCTGTCAGAGCAAGCCAGCTCTGTAATCCTTAGTAGACTCCCACCCAAGGCAAAAGATCCTGGAACTCCCCTGATTTCCTGTAAGATAGGTGGTACCCAATTTGATAGAGCATTGTTAGACTTGGGTGCATCCATAAACCTGATACCCACATCCTTACTTGACCATCTAGAAGAATCTG
Source organism: Thalassia testudinum (assembly GCA_037157565.1). Classification (NCBI taxonomy): domain Eukaryota; kingdom Viridiplantae; phylum Streptophyta; class Magnoliopsida; order Alismatales; family Hydrocharitaceae; genus Thalassia; species Thalassia testudinum. Next base: position 29,145,612 of record JAZHRO010000049.1, read on the forward strand.
AGCTGAAACCAACCGAGGTGACATTACAATTAGCAGATCGATCTATAAAGTCACCAAAAGGGGTTCTCGAAGATGTTATCGTGAGAGTACGGGATTTCTATTTTCCAGTGGACTTTATAGTCTTAGATATGGATGTACCTGAGAACCCTAGGGATACACCAATCATTCTAGGGAGACCTTTCTTGGCTACTGCTAGAGCCAACATCAGCTGTGAGGAGGGCCAAATAGAGCTTAAGTTTGGAGATCAAACATTGAAAATTGATATATTTAAGGCCCAACAAGGAATTAATTGCGGCGTCATCGAACAAATTTGTGACATCAAGACTTTGGTTGATGAATCACACCTCCAGAATGACTCGATTATGCCTCATCAACCACAGAAGGATCTTGACCCGCAAACAGAGGAGTCGAATCCAGATATGAACAACCCAGTAACCCCCACCCTTGAACCTCACATCTATACTGAACCACCCGCTGCTGCTGAAAACCCCATCCTCGAACTGAAACCCCTTCCTGCTCACTTGAAATACGTATTTTTGGGTTCTAATCAGACCTTTCCTGTGATTATCAATTCCAACCTCAGTCCTGAACAGGAATCCCGTCTGATTATTGTCCTCCAGCAACATCGCAGAGCCATCGGATGGACTCTCGATGATCTGACTGGAATAAGTCCCTCTTATTGTACTCATCATATCTATTCAGAAGAGGGCACACGACCTTCTCGTGAAATGCAGAGACGCTTAAACCCCAATCTGCAGGAGGTCGTGAAAAAGGAGATCATCAAATGGTTAGATGCCGGAATCATCTACCCGATCTCCGATAGTAGTTGGGTGAGCCCAATTCAGGTCGTGCCCAAGAAGGCAGGACTCACCACTATAACGACTGAGACCGGAGAAATCATTCCTACCCGATTAGCCAACTCGTGGAGAGTCTGTATAGATTACCGTCGACTCAATTCCTCCACGAAGAAGGATCATTTCCCACTACCCTTCATTGATCAAATTCTCGAAAAACTAGCGGGAAATAGGTTCTTCTGCTTTCTTGACGGGTACTCCGGTTATAACCAGGTGGCAATCCATCCTGAGGACCAAGAAAAGACCACGTTCACCTGCCCCTTCGGAACATACGCTTTCCGAAGGATGCCTTTCGGTCTTTGCAATGCACCCGCTACTTTTCAGCGATGCATGCTTGCCATATTCTCGGATATGGTAGGTGATTATCTGGAAGTCTTCATGGATGACTTTTCAATTTTCGGAGCATCATTCGACGATTGCCTCCAACACTTGGTCCAGATACTCAGGCGGTGCATCGATGTGAATTTGGTTCTTTCCTGGGAAAAGAGCCATTTCATGGTGCCTGAGGGAATTGTCCTGGGACACTCAATTTCGAAGAAAGGTATCCAAGTGGATCGAGCTAAGGTTAATCTGATTTCTCACCTTCCTATGCCTAGCTCGATCAGGGACATCCGATCCTTTTTAGGGCATGTCGGTTTTTATCGACGATTTATCCCTGATTTTTCAAAAATCGCACGACCCCTGACCACTCTTCTCTCCAAGGATGTTCCCTTCGAAATCTCCAAGGAATGCACTCAAGCATTTGAAATCCTGCGTGACCGAGTCACCCAAGCCCCGATCCTACAGTCCCCTGATTGGTCTCAACCCTTTGAGATCATGTGTGATGCATCCGACTTCGCTGTAGGAGCGATTTTGGGACAAAAAATTGACAAGAAACCTGTGGTCATTTACTACGCCAGCAAAACACTCGATGAGGCTCAGCGTAACTATACGGTTACTGAGAAAGAGCTGCTAGCTGTAGTATTTGCCCTAGAAAAGTTCAGATCATACCTTCTGGGTTCCCGTGTCATCATATACTCGGATCACACAGCTGTGAGGCATCTCCTTGCAAAGAAGGACGCGAAACCTCGATTAATCCGATGGATCTTGCTGTTGCAAGAATTTGACCTTGAGATTCGCGACAAAGCGGGAAAGCAAAACGTGGTAGCTGATTACTTGTCCCGTCTTCCTTCTGAAATAATTGACCCTTCCGGACCCATCACTGAGCATTTTCCCGATGAGCACCTGCTGACTATTGGTACTAGCCTTCCATGGTTTGCTAATATAGTAAATTACTTGGCATCTCATCAGATCCCGTCCGATTGGCCGAAGGCCAAGAAAGACAAATTACGCTCCGATGCCAAGTATTACATTTGGGAAGACCCGTACCTCTTCCGCATAGGTGCCGATCAGATCATCCGGAGATGTGTCCCGGAAGGGGAAGTCAACAATATCCTCTCTTTCTGCCATGACCAGGCATGCGGTGGCCATTTTGCCGGGCATAAAACCGCATCAAAAGTCCTCCAGTGCGGCTTTTACTGGCCCACACTGTTCAAAGACGCATACAGTCACTGCAAGGCATGCAGTCGTTGCCAGACTTTGGGAAACATGAGCCATCGCGACATGATGCCTATGCAACCGATTCTAGTATGCGAAATCTTTGATGTTTGGGGGATTGATTTTATGGGCCCCTTTCCTGTTTTGGATGGTTTCGAATACATTCTGTTGGCTGTGGACTACGTGTCCAAATGGATCGAAGCCATACCGACCCGAACCTGTGATCACAAAATCGTTCTCAAATTCATTCATCAACACATTTTCTCAAGGTTCGGGATTCCTCGTGCAATAATCTCTGATGGGGGGACCCATTTCACAAATGCTCAGTTTAGGTCACTGATGACCAAATACGGGGTGTCTCACCGAATCTCTACTCCTTACCACCCCCAAACTAATGGTCTAGCTGAGCTGTCTAATCGGGAGATCAAGAAAATCCTGCAAGTCACTGTTCGACCTGACAGGAAGGACTGGTCGTCCCGACTTCCGGAAGCATTGTGGGCCTATAGGACCGCCCACAAGACCCAATTGGGCATGTCTCCCTTTAGACTGGTGTACGGAAAGGCATGCCACCTTCCCGTAGAACTGGAGTACAAAGCCTATTGGGCAGTACGGAACTGTAATCTAAATCTTTCCAAGGCTGGGACCCACAGAAAACTCCAAATCAGCGAGATCGATGAATTATGCCTAGACGCGTACGAGAACTCGCAAATCTACAAGGAGCGGGTTAAAGCCTTCCACGACAAACACATCTCGAGAAAGATCTTTCATCCTGGTCAAAAGGTCCTACTCTTTGATGCCCGACTCAAACTCTTCCCAGGAAAACTGAGATCTAAGTGGGTCGGACCATATTTGGTCCGACAGGTTTTTGGAAATGGAGCAATCGAAATCAGTCCACTCAGCCACGATTCTGAACCTTTCATCGTGAACGGTCAGAGACTCAAGCCGTTCATTGATGTAACTTCTACTGATTTGGCTGAGGCATCTTATATCCTCCTTTCCCCTTGAGCTTATTGCGCCCAGCCGATGGCGTAAAACTCAGCGCTTAACGGGAGGCAGCCCGTCATTCTCTTTGAAAACCTGAAACTTGTTCTGACACCTTTTAGCACTCGAAGTTCACCCTTGTAGACAGCCGACCCCAACTCAGATGCTTGCATCTGGGATTTGAAATCGTCCGCAAAAATTCAACCCGACCCATCCACTCATCCAAATTTCTGTCTTAAGGAATGAACTAAGACCCCCTAGGTTACAATGAGGACATTGCAAATCTTAGGCATGGGGGGGTATGAAAGTGCAAAACTTGTAAGAAAAGGTTTCAAACAAAAAAATTCACATATGCCAAAAACACCATAAAAATTAAAAAAATTTTCGAAAAAGAATAAGAGGAAAAGAGGAGAAGGAAATTTTGTGAAGGAGAAAAGAAACAAAATGAAAAAGGAGCACAAAATTATGAGAAAAAGTGATAGTCATTAGTAAGGAACTAAGGAATTAACCTAAGTTCTAGACCTCATTCGAGAAAAGTGCACAAAGAGATTAGTAAAGAATGCAAACCTTAGGCATTCTTGAATAGACTCTTAGTACCCATTAAGATCTGGACACTCCTCAAGAGGTTGAGGAAAATGAAAAGCTGAAGTATTAGGTCTAAGGCTTAGGGAGTATTCGGCCTCGTTAACTAATTTTTGGTTTACGGGACTCAGTAACCTAAGCACCCTAACCTCACACACAGCCTGGTTCAGTAAGCGTAAAAATCAGAATCACGCAGAAGCGTCGCAAAATTCTGAAAAGAACACCTAGAATAGGAGTGGCCGATCAACACAAGTTGATTTGAACGAGTTCCTAGCGCGGAGAGGCGGGAAATCCCCTCGAAGATGCGTAGCAAAATATCATCTCCTCAGTGCTTGTCTCCTAGGATATTTACATATCCTACTGGGGGCATGTAAGCACTCTGCTGGTTCAGATTCCATGGATGGCATTATCTCGAAGTGTCAATTGCCAGGGTCTGGATTCAGCCACGGAACACCATGGATGGGATTATCTCGAAATCTCAATAGCCAGGGTTCCGGGGGTTGCCATGGGCGGTGCTATCTCGAAACATCGATCGCCAGGAACCCTTGAGGATTGATGATGGGAGCAAGGAATCTGATACAGACCGTGTTGAAAAGCCAATCCTAGGCTAGAACTAAAAAGAAAAAGAGAGAGAAAACTCTCCAAACAGAAAAACTTTCTATCTCTCTCTTACAAAACACACTGCGAACTGAGCCAGGGCTAAAATCATTTCAAGCACGGGTGCTTTAACCACGAAGTCCAATAAACCTTAGGTTAGTTCTTGTGGACCTTAAAAACCTTTGCTAAAAGACTGAGGCTAAGGCTAGACAGATTTGGATCTTGATTGGTACTAGAGTACCTTTTAGGCCTATGGTCAGCATTCTAACCTAATCGATGCTCAAATAAAAAAGGGCACTTATCTAAAACTATTAAAAACTTCATGGTCTAGAACAAGGGTTGAAACCTTAAGTTTTTGCTAAGGGACTAGCAAAAGCTAGGCATGGGGGTATGATGAGAACCTCATCATGAGCCATAACTAGCTCATTTTGACTTAATACAAAGGATAAAAGCTCCTACATATCTCAAGGAAAGGCTTAACTCAGAGAATTCTGAGTTTGAGAAGAAAACAAGTCATAAGGGGTAAAAATGCAATTTTACCAGTATAATCTGCATACAGGGTAATTCAGGGCCCAAACATAGGTCAAAGCAGCTTAATAAGAATAAAAGTGGGATGAAATGATCTAGCAAGGGCTACAGCAATTCCAAGAAACTAAATGATAATCTGTAACCCTAAAACAACCCACTTCAATTCACGAGGTTCGAGGCAAAGTAAAAATAGAATAAACCCTCTAAAATTCATATAAAAATAATCTCTAGGGTTTAGAACCTTCAATTTGGCCTTCAGAACCCATTTTGACCTACATTGAGAACCATGCCCAATTAATAACTTAATTTGGGTTTTCGCATAAATTGACCGGTCAAACAAGGTTTAATATAGAAATGAAATTCACCATCAGATTCCTTAGGTCCTAATTAGTCATGTATAAAAACTTGAGCCTAAGAAGAAACCTCCTTGACCGACTTTACACTTTGGTCCTCATATATTTACTCTTTGGCCCTCAACTTTTGAACCCTCGCATTTTGGCCCCTAACTCTCCTTCGTTCTTTGCGATCAGGTCCCCCCTGCAAAACCTGCCAGCACCATGCTCCGGCGACCTTGCGCGGAGCATGGCGCCGCGCAGGGTGAGGTGGGGGACCTGGCAAGTAAACCGGGGGTGCCCTGCGTCGTCAGCCGTCGCAGGGACACCCCCCTGGTCGTTGTAACCCACCATACCGGCCGTGCGAACGCACGGACGGTATGGGTTGTTGTTTCCGGCCATCCTCCGGCGAGGGAGACACGTCGTCTCCCTCCGCCTTCCTCCCTGTTTTGATCCCTATAAATACCCCCCGTTGCTCCACCGACCGGGGTAGCTCGGGTCTGACGGAGAAAACCCCCAACTTTCCTCTCTTCTCTCTCCGGCAGACGCTCACCAGCTCCGGCGGTTCCTCCCCCTTTTCCTCTTCGCTCTGCCGCAATACCAGCAGCAGAGACTTCCTCCCCTGCTCTTTCCGCGCCACGCCGCACCCAGCTGGCGCCTCTCCGGCTCTCTGCTCGCCGCCGCCCCTTTCCCTGAGCATCGTCTTCTCCGGCGGCAGTCGATACGACTGTCGCCCTGTTCCTCCCCCTTCGTCCCTGCAAGTAAGCTAGAACTACTCCCCTTCTTCTCCTCTTTCTTTCCCCGCCTTCAATTTATTCAATTAAGCCCTCGACCGACCCTGACCATCGTCACCCCCTTCGTCTCCGGCCACCCTCCGGCGAGATGCTCCCATCGCTCCACAGCCTCACACACCTCGCCGACCCTCACCGAACCTCCGCCTCATCACACTGAGCACCCCCCACCCCTTCACTGCCACTCCACACCTCCGTAACGCTTCCCCCAACAAACCCATCCTCCGACCCACAGTCCGACCAAGGGCAGCCCTTGCACGCCGCCCCACGCCTCGCCACCACCCACACGAGCTTCGCCGCACCCTGGCGAAGCTCCCGGCACTTTCTGATTAGGCCGAGAGGCCGTTTTTCTGTGAACAGGCCACCCGACCTCCGCCGCCATTGCCGTGCAGAAGGAGCTGCTTCCGCCTGCAGCTACAGGCGCGCCACGCTCAGCGCCACGCCCAGATTCGACTCCCAGGCCTTGCGAGGCGTTTCGACAAAACACCAGGCTCGCAGCTAAGGCAGAAGGCTTCGTGTGACGCCGCAATCTCCCGCTGCTTTCCCCGCTGCGGGCGCGCAATTGAGGTGGGACATTTAGTCCCACCTCGGAAAAGTCTGAAGAGGCGCAGCGATATAAGACGCAAAAGTGCTGGAGGCTTACTGCCTCAGCACACGGGGTGAGGTCCCCTTCACCCGCCCGGTTACCCGGTCTCGTCCGCGCTCACGCCCCGCGGACCTGACCCGACCCGACTTAGACTGACCTGCACTCCTCGCCCACCACGCACGCCGGTGGGCCTGGACCCGGGCACGACCCGTACCCGATTACCCGGCAGCTCTGGGAGAGCTTTCCCAAGAGTGGTTTCAGAGAGAGAGAGACGCGGGGGAGAGGGTAGAGTAGGTTTTGTCCTCTGACGTAAGCTCTGAAGTGTGCAGGAACAGGTGAAGAAGAAGGAAGCTGAGGAAGACACTGTAGCAACAGGCAGTTTAAGTCGTCTGATTTGGAAATCAGACGACGGCCTGAAGGGAAAAGAAGAAAGAAGGAGGGGCGATGTCCCTGACTGGAAAGAGAAAAGACGGAAGAAGGAGATCTGCAGAAAGAAAGAAGATCACCTCTGCAGAACAAAGAAGAAAGAAGGAGATCTGAAGAAAGAAAGAAGAAGAAAGAAGGAGATCTGAAGAAAGAAAGAAGATCACCTCTGCAGAACGAAGAAGAGGCAGATCTGAGACGAGGAGAAACAAAGAGAAAAAAAGACACCACATTCTTTCCCTCTCTTTGTTTATTTTTGTAAAAGAAACATGTATATCTCTAGAATACAGTTTGCTCCCTGAGTTCGACCTCGGGAACTCTTTTATTTTCCGAGTAAAAAATTATATATTTGAAATGATGGCAATAACTGGCTATATTACAACGACATAACAATAAAACCCGGTTATCTCTTGAAGCCATCGCTATCACATAACTTCTAAGATTTTCTAATTTGCAAATGTATTCAAAAAGTCCTAAGTACATTGCATAACTACCATGCACAAAAAGGAAGTGCCCACAAAGAAACAAAATGAGAATTTTCAAATGATCGTCAACCCTATAGTTGAGTGTAACACTTTGAAACTCTTGGAGTGATTTTCATCCCTTCAATATAGTTGGGTGCCCTCCATTGAAGTATCTCACTCAGAAATGTTGCTTCCTTGCATTGTTATTGGGCTTAAGGTCTATCCCCTCACAGTCAAGAGGTAATCTCGTTATTTTCTCAACATGGTCACCTATAAAAGGAACTTCTACATCACCTATCAAGAAACATCTCGTCTCACACCTATAAGTTGATATATGCTGAGTGCATAGCTTAAGATCATTAATTGGATATTCATAGTTGACCAAGTATCCAAACAGAGTCTCTTTGAATGTTATTTTGACTACATCCGAGCAATTTGCATATTTTTCTAAGAAATCTCTAATGGCACACCTTAAATTAAAGGTCTATACATCTTGTAGTTGAAGTTCCTTGTTATACAAATATAAAACACAAAATGTAAACACACATTGTAATGCATTTTACAATACGTAGAGTGAGAGTGATGGTTTCAACCGGTATGGTTAATCTTTCCACTAGTGGAAACCACTTTCCATAGGTAAAAACCACTTTTCATAGGTGAAATACCACTTTCCATAGGTGAAATACCACGTTCTAAGTGAAAAATCATTTTTCATTAGTGTATTTTCATTTTCAATTGGTGTATTTTGATTTTCAACCGATATATTTTGATTTTCAACTGGTATGTTTTCATTTCCAACCGGTGGAAAACCATTCTCCCAAGTGGAAAATCATTTTCCACCAGCATATTTTTATTCTCAACCGATGTGTTTTCATTTCCAACTAATGTATTTTCATTTTCAATCGATGTGTTTTGATCGTGAGGATCCGTGTGTTGCAAAATGTGTTGCAACATGCATTTCCATACGTCCAATATAAAATATGGTGAGATATTAATTAAGAAGAGCTTGAATATTTTGTATTCATTGACATTGATAGATGAAATATCAATTTACCTCCTTCTGCATGCTTGTGGTGGATCATGGTGTCTTGTTTCATGGTATTATATCTCTTTGTCTAGTGTTCCAAGTTGTGGGGGGGTCTCGCCTTGGGCTTCTTCTCTTGACATATTGAATGCACATGTTTACATGAAGGCATTACACATAGATAGATGTAAGAAATGAAGGATTTTCATCTATAATTTTCTGGACATACTGAAAGAACTTTTCTTACTTTAGTGTGACTTTGTTGATCATGTGTAGATGTGATGACACATTGATAGACACCAGTTTATCATCATTCTTAGGCTCTTATTACACTTAGTTCCTAAGGTTTCAGCATTTGCATTAGGGTATTAGGCTGCATTTAGGCATTTACTTACATTTAGGGTTTAGGCATGCATTGTTAGGAGTTCTTTCTATTTTATGTACTGATACACTTCATTCTGATTGTCAGGAATGAATACACCTTAGAAACCAACTAAACCCTGACAATATGAAAGGAAAAAAGACAAGAAGAAGAAGATAGAAGCTCATTCCAGCTAGATCCTGCTCATCCCAGCTGGATCCCAGCTCATTCCAGCTCATCTCAGCTGGATCTAGCTCATTCTCAGCTCCTCTTAGCTCATGGCAGCTCAACTCTACTAAGCTTAGCTACTAGTCTTGAACTAGCTAGCTAAGCTAGTTGAAGAGTCATCAATCAGCTACATTCCAACTCAGGATAGCTCATTTCCAGGTCAAGAAGCTCAGTTCAGCTCAACTCTTTTAGGTTTAGCTGCTAGTTGAGAACTAGCTAGCTAAGGAGTCCTCAGGTAGCTTAGCCCCAGCTCACCTCAACTCCAGACAAGCTGAAGACAACTCCATTTAGGTGAACCCTAATTAGCTTAGCTTTTAGCAAAGGACTAGCTAGCTAAGCTAGTTGCTGAGTTCACTGGTAGCTCTTCATAAACTCCCCGTAGCTCCATGAAGGCTTAAACCAGCTCCTCCTACCTATTCCGAGCTCTTCCTATCAACTAGCTAAGCTAGCTCCAAAGTCCACCTACCTAGCTCCCCACTATACCTTTTTCCCTCCAAAAATCACATAACTACCACCCATAGGCACCTCTTCATTTTCCTCCCATTTTTCCCTCCAAAAAGATCCACACACCCCTTCATTTCCCTCCAAAAAAAAAACCATAACCACCCCCTCCCCATCCTATAAATACACTACCCGACCACCACATAAATCCCATCTTTGGCTTCACATTATTTTCTACCTATATCCACCTAAAATCATCTTTGGAGGAGGAAGATAGGTGTAGGATCAAGGGGAAGTTCTACCCCCCCCCAGTGCCCTACTTCTACTACCATCTCCCAAGAGAAGGAGCCAAGGAGGATGGCTAGGCAAGGAAGAGAAAGGGTGGTGGACGTCCACCCTAGGAGGAGATGGAGACGATTCTTCTTCAAGATTGGGGCAACCATTTTTGGAGTGAAGACTTCATCCATCTTCTTGGAGCATATGGCTACTTTCTTCTTCTACATTTTCTAGTTGCTTTCTTTCATTATGTTAAGCATTCCTCTACACTTGAGGATTACTTTTGTGGGATCCTCCACACAAGTGAGCTTCTCAAGTGTAACAATTCATGCAACTTCATTTTATTTTAAAAAGTCTATTTGCCTTTTCTTTTTGCTTCCTAGTTGTTGCATGTGCCTTCAATTAGTAGCACACACCTCTTTCTTAATTATCCTAGGCCCCACCTGCCTAGGGTGAGCTTAGGAAACTTGGGCTTTGTCACTTTAAATTTGTCTCAATTGCTCTAGCGCATTTTTTATCCTTTAGTTGCCTATATCTCAAAACCAAAAAAAAAAACAAAATAAAAAATACAAAAAGAAGATTTGAGAGAGGGAGAAAGAGAATATCTTGATAACTAACAAATTGATCTCTTTGGATAACCCTAGATACTCACTCTATTTAGGTTTACAAATTTAAAAGTTGGTCGAATTTTACACGTTGCAACGACAAAAACTTACATTTACAAAATTGCGTATTTTTCGTATCACACATGTGATGTGTTCTTCAACATTTATGCATTATTCTTGTAGAGGAAAATTGTTAGGGATGCTCGTTACCTGCCATGCATAGTCACTACAAGTTTACTGTAATATTCTTTGGTCCTTACCTCTTTGGAGTGCTTTGGTGATTAGTTCCTTGCAATTGTAAGTTTTTGGTTGCTAGAGAAGTAGAGAGATCATTTGGAATGAGCCATCTTCTACTCTTTGTCCTACATGCATTTTAATGTAAGTAACATATGAATTTGTTTCAAGACATATCTATATGTGAAAAGTGAGATTTTTGCACAATCGTGTCGATTGGGCTTGCTGTGCTTCCCTGCATGTATGTGTGCGGTGTGCATGGTGATGTCTTGTACATTGTAGTTTGTTTAATGCGTAAGCAAGGGACCATTAAGAAATGAATTTACAAAATGGGATAGTAAAGAAGATGGTAGGAAGTTTAGTAGACACCACAGGAGAAAGAAGATGTGTAACGAACGTGGCTTCAAGACGTCTTTTAAGATGTCTGGGATTTAATTTCTGCGGCACGGTGGATTTCGTCTGCGCGCCTACACGTGCAGACCTGCAGATGCCTCTTTTCCCCTCTCTCCCCTGCGGATGTAGGCTGCGCCCCTCTCTCTCGCTCTCTCTCCCCGCACGGCCTTAAAAGGGCCCTTGCCCTCTCCCTCACTCTCATCTCCTTCGCTCCCTTCTTCTTCTTCTTCCAGCCAGTGCGAGAGTGAGCGAGCGGCGATAGTGGCAGCCGCGGCGGGTGTGCGGGAGGAGGCGTTGCGCGAGGGAGGAGACGCTCGGCCGTGAGGCTCGAGCTTGCCGGGGCAGCTGGAGCCGGCCGGTGGGGGAGCAGCGGGCGCAGAGTGACGCAGGAGGTCTGCTGCAGCTTGAGCAGCAGGCGGACGAGGTGTGGCGCGGTTGTGCGTCGCGGGCGGAGAGAGCGTCGAGCTCTGATTCTGGAAATTTTTCCAGAATCAGACGTCTGGGCTTCCAACCAGACGACGGTGAAGACGTCTGGCAAGTAAGTTATTTTTCGTCCTTATTCCTTTTCTGCGACCGTTCGTACTGAGAGCGAGGAGTGGTATGTGCAGGCTCCGAGATTCGCATCCAACACGAATCAGACGTCTGGTCGCAGTGCCAGACGACTGGAAGGACTTCCAGACGTCTGGGGTGACCATCGGACGTCTGGGAACTGGGCCAGACGCCCCCGCAGGCTTCTGGATGTCTGAGAGACTACGCAGAACAAAGGTGCCATCTGACCCACATTTTAAGACGTCTGGAAGAGGTTCCAGACATCTGATTTTGGACTGTTTCGTCGTTTTCGACCCGTTTAGGGCCCGTTCGGAGTCCATTTTCTACGTTTCGAGTTGCTTTCTTTTCGGAATAAGATCCTCTACCCGTTTACAGTAATTATATACTATTCTGAGAAACTCATTGTGTTTGATCCTTGTGTTAGGACCCCGTTCCATTGCAGTCTCGGGGGTTGCGGAGGCGCGTGGGATTTCCGACCACGCCCCCAGTACTTCCGTTGTAGCTGGTAGAGTGGCTTTAGAAATTATTAACATAATTTGTTACAATTATGGAATAATTAATAGAACCTAGGGCATTGCATGAATCCTAGGAATGAGAAACCAGATTGAATGATCGATCCTAGGGTATTGCATGAATCCTAGGGCTGGAAAACTAGATTGAATGATAGATCCTAGGGTACGGCATGAATCCTAGGACTGGAAAACTAGTGAAATGTGAAGGTTCCCTACTCGGAGGGGGTGAGATTAGCGTAATGTAAAAAATACGGAATTGAAGTATAAATAATCTCACAAATAAGCAATCACACAAAGTACACAAAGTATTTTTAGGTGGAAACCCAAACCGGGTGAAAACCACCACCTAACCCTCTCGAGTTAGGATTTTTCGATCAACCAAGTTGATCAAAATCCACTAAACCAAATCACTTTAAACGAGGGTGATTCAACCTCAATACAACCACGCTACTTAAACGAGGGTAGCGTACCTCAACCCCTTCTCTCCACGAGAAGGATTTTGTCTCGCGAAGGAGAAGGGAATTCGCAAAACGAATACCCAACCAAATAACAAAGATAAAAGAAACAAGTAATCCTATAGAGCCAACAAAGTAATTTAAACCTAGCTTCTATAGGAAATAGGAAACTCCCCTTTGCAAGGAGTGCGTCGAGTTGATGACGCGGTGTGTGAGCCACGCGACGGCGCAACTTCGCTCTCGTGAACTACGGCGGGAGAGCGGGTGCGCGAAGCTTGATGCTCTCAAGAGAATGGAGCTAGAGCTTGGAGAGCAAGAGCTAGCTAGGACACAAGAGAGTGGAACTATGTTGCTTAAGTGTGTCTTGTGTTTCTCTTGGTGTGTATCTTGTGTCTCTAAGTGTGTATTGGTGTGTCAAAGGCTCCCCTCTATTTATAGAGGCCTTAGGAAGGCTTTGGAAGGCTTAGAAAAGCTTCCATAGCCGTTGGGTGCAAAGCCCAAGAGAATCAGGCCGAAATCAGGACAATGATTGCGCTTGACAAGGTAATCAGACGTCTAACTCTGGCATCAGACGTCTGGAAGGCCACTTTAAGACGTCTGATTTCAAGGTCAGACGTCTGATTTTGGGCGGGTCTCTTCCTGACTTGGATCAGATCTAAACAGGGTTTTTGCACAAGTCCATCAGACGACATATAGGACGTCTGGCACTATGTCTGGACGTCTGGAAACCTACTTTTATTGTGGGAATGGATTTCCAAACGTTGCAACGGCTAGAAAATCTCTGAGAAGAGATTTTGGGTCAGCCGAGGCAAAACGGTCAATTATCAGATGTCTGGATAGTCCTATGGACGTCTAATAAGGCTCTAACGGTCATATTCTTGAGTGTTTGCTAAGCCAGCCAACGGTCCACTAATTGGACATCTGGCAAAGTCATCAGACGTCTCCTAAGACGTCTGGTCTAAGGTCTGGACGTCTGATTTCATCAGATAGAACTAGCTATGTCCAGCCTAACAGTTATCAGACGTCTGAAACAACAGTCAGACGTCTTAAAAAACTTTATCAGATGTCTGATTTGAGAATTAGACGTCTGGAAGTGCTGTTTGAACCCTATATTGGTTTTCTAAGTGTTCTACAGAAAACCTAAGTATCCTAGGGTTGTGCAGGTGTTCCTAGGACTACTGTTAAGGTACTTTGAGGCTCTTTAACATGAAATTCTAAGGAAAATAAAAAGAGCAAGAAAATAAAGACAAGAGATACAAGAAAGGATTAAAAAGAATCTATCCCATTCTTCTTGTCTTCTATCTTCAATCTGTCGCTCTACGCAAACCTCCTCTGTTTTCCGTCAAGCTCCTCCAATCCGTCCTGGATGCGAGCTCGAACTCCATCTAATCACGTATTTATTTGTGATTGACCTGAAATCTAGGACTCAAAGCGCAAATATTAAATGACACGTGTTTTGTTATCATCAAAACAAATGATCGTGGTGCTCTAGCATCAACAAAATGAATATAGATATTGCAGTCTTGGAAACTGTGGGAAGGAAATAATAGCTGCATGTAAATTGATTTTAACAGCTGCCTGTTAGGAATAAATGAACATGTTTGAGAATATGGGTTGTATGAACGTGAAACTGAAAGGGTGAAACCTGAATGTGCTGAGTTAAAAGAGCTGGAACCCTACGGGGAGTTAGGAGTATAACTCCTTGAAAGAGAATGAAATGGAACTGAGAAGGAAAGATGTGGAGGTGCATTGTCTCTTGGGTACGTAGTGCCAGGGGAAGCACCTGTTACCTGCTTAGTGCAGAGTGGAGTCAGCCGCCCCAGGGACCTGGGGTTAGGTCTGGCCACTTTGTACCGACTTGTTGGCCCTCGTGTACACAGTACCGAGGAGAGCTACTAGTGTAGGGCGAGTACTAGCTACCCCACGGGCCCCGGGGTTCTGCTAGCTCACCTACACCGACTTGTTAGGCCCACTGGGCAAACCAGGGTAGTCAGGCGAGGGTATGCAGACTGTGGAGGGGCAAGGCCCCTGTTTTGTTACTGTGGAAGGGTTGGACCCCTGTGACTGAGAGGGCTCTGCCCTATACTGGTTCTGTGCTGTGCTTTGGGCGCACCCGTTAACGGAAACGACTGACCACGTGCCAGTGCGGGTTAGCTACCCGTGCGTTTACCACGCGTGCCGTAGTCACCGTTACGTCTGTCAGTGACCTTGGGGTGGTTGACTGAGAGTAGGATCACCACGGGGGACTCTCCCGGCCAGGAGAGCACCATGTGTTACTTCTACTGTTCGGAAAAGACTGCAATCAAGATCGTTCCCACGAGGAACATTCGAGATCAAGTGAAGGATCTGAGAAATAGATAGATTGTGAAATAATAGAAAGACGTAAATAAAGGAAGAAAGAAAATAAAACAGCTTCTGTACACTTTACTGCTTCTTTAGTTTAGCTGCCACTCTACTCAGCGTTTCGCTGACGTGTTGCACTCGTTACTTTTCAGGACCAGGTGTTGAGCAGCCAGGGTCAGCGGCTGCAGAGGACGCTGGGCCGAGTAGGGTCCAGTAGAGTTACCACTGTTCTTTTGTGCCCTTTTTGTTCCACTGTAGTGAGTAGTTCTTGTTACTCTCTGTACTTTTCTTTACTTGTAGTTCATGTTATGTTAAATGTTGTTCTACTGTTGTGGTGGTACATACTGTAGTAGTTCTTTTTCTTACTGCTGTATTTTGTTACTGCTAGTTATATTTCATGTTGAATGTGGTTTATTTTACTGCTCTTTTGGTTACTTCCTCGTTGGACGACTAGGTCTTGGGATTAGTCGAGTCGGTCCGGTTCTCGTGTCTTGTAGGGACTCGGGAATCGGGTCGTTACAAGATGGGATAGCAAAAGTTTAATAAGATATTGGAGAACACGCAGAGATGATGATGAGTGATTCAACTCTATTCATTTAGATATGTTCAAGTCATCACTTAGAACATCATTTTATTGTTATGATGTAGTTAAATTTAGTTAGATCATTGTATACATTGTTGGTCTTTATGTCAACATGCTCCTTTATGACATCGTTTAATTACCAGGATGAAGCCCCCCAATCCTCGATCAGAATCACTATATGAAATTGTCACACATCGCACACAACGCAAGGAAATAGGCTAAACAATGAACTGTTAAGGAAAAAAGCTTAGAAAGTAGCACACCTCATCACAAAACACCTACAGTACCTAAAAGGGAGAAAAGGGAGGAAAACAAATATGATAGATGATGTAGTTATCCTGTAGATGGCAAACACCAATACAAGCACACATTTGCACCTTTTAATTGTAGTTCAGCAGCATAACTTGGTGGTGTCTGTGAGTGGAAATCTAAAATGGTAGAAAGTAATGTTCTACTAAGTTATTGAAAATGTTACTCACATAGTGGGTTATTCTACATACACGTGATGTTAGTATACAACAAAGCAAGCACATGAACAAGATAAACACCAAAGCAAGCACAACACATGGGCCATGGGAAGTGAAAAACAATTTAGAACAACTCAAGTGAAATGCATAACAATCACACATGAAACATGGAAAAGTAAATTCCCATTGATAAACTCATGTTTGTTATCATTCTTAAGCACATTTCACACCTAGTTCCTAAGTATTTTACACCTGCACTATAGTATTAGGCATGCATTACGCATTTCTGCATTCTTAGGACCATTGCATAAATAATTAGATATTTGTGTTGCTTTAGCTGACTTTTGTGTTTTTGGGTTTATCAGGATTTGCAGGATCTAGATACATCATCTAAACCTTGATTAACTTGAGGAAAGGCAAAAACCCTAGTCAGAAGAAGACAAAAGCTCCCACAACTCCAATTCAGATCATTCAGCTCCAATGCAGCTCATCTCAACTCAACTCAACTCAGATTAGCTACTAGCTCTCAGCTAGGTAGCTAACCTAGTTGTTGAGTCCACTACTGCTCCACCTTAGCTCCTCTCATCTAGTCCTAGCTCCATCTTAGCTTAGCTAAGCTCAAGCTAGCTCAACTCAACTACTAGCACCTAGCTAACTACTTAGCTCATCCACCTACTCTCCCACCTAAGCATCTAACTCCACCCTTTCGCCCAAAATTGGTGCCACCAACCACCATATAAGCACCTCCTATTTGGCGCCAAAACACCCCATAACGACCTCCACCATACACCCCTTCATTTCCCTCCAAAAATGTTACGACCCGGTTCCTGAATCCCTACAGGACACAAGATCGGACCAACTCGATTGATCCCAAAACCCAGTCGTCCAATGAGAAAGTAGCCAAAGAGCAAGAAAGTAAACCACATTCACTATACTAAGCAACTAACAGTAAAAAGATACAGCAGTAAAGAAGTAAAAACTGCTACAGTATATATCACCACCATAACTGTAGAAAGTAACAAAGTACAGGAACATAAAGTACGAAACGTAAAGGTGCAGAACATAAAGGTACAAGAGTCTACTCACTACAACAAATGAGTACAACAAAAGAGCTACAACTACTGGGCTCTACTGGGCCCAGCACCCTCTGCAGCTGTAGGCTCTGACTACTCAACACCTGGACCTGGAAAGGGGTTATGAGTACACAACGTCAGTGAATGCTGAGTAGAGTGGCAACCAACTAACTAAAATAGTAAAAGTGGACAGGTAGCTGTTGATTTTCAATTACTTTCTTTAACTAATTATTCTTTTTCACCACTTGGTTTATTTATCAGGTCTCTTTCTTGATCTCGAATGTTCCTCGTGGGAACGATCTTGATTGCAGTCTTTTCCGAAGAGTAGAAGTCGCACGTGGTGCTCTCCTACCTGGGAGAGTCCTCCGAGGTGGTCCTACACCTAGTCAACCACCCCAAGGTCGCGGACAGACGTAATGGTGACTACGGCATGCGCGATAAACGTACGGGTAGCTATCCTGCACTGGCACGCGGTCAGTCATTTCCGTTAACAGGTGCGCCCAAAGCACAGTACGGAACCAATACAGGGCCTAGCCCTCTCAGTAACAGGGTTCTAGCCCCTAAGAACCAAACAGGGGTCTCGCCCCTCCACAGTCCGCGCACCCTCGCCTGACTACCCTGCTTTGCCCAGTGGGCCAAACAAGTCGGTGTAGGGAGACTAGTTGAACCCCGGGCCCTGTGGGGTGGCTAGCTCTCTCCCTACATTAGTAGCTCTCCCCAGTACTGTGTATGCGAGAACCAAGAAGTCGGTACAGAGTGGCCAATCCTAACCACGGGTCCCAACCCAAGGGCGACTAGCTCTGCTTTGCACTAAACAGGGGGACAGTCACTCTCCTTGATACTCCGTACTCAAAGGCCAAGTCACTTCCCCACTCACATTTCCAGATCCATTCCATTTATTTCCAGGAGCTCTACTCCTAATTCTTCGTAGGGTTCATGCCCATATTCCTTATGCCAAGCCATACCAGGTTTCATCATTTTTATTTTCATTCTCAGGTTATACATATGCAGCTCATATAGCTATCGTTCACATTTCCATATACAGGTTATACACAGGCAGTTCGCATTTTCATCATTCACATTTCCATTCTCAATTTATATACATGCAGCTCGTATTATGTCATTTAACGTATACCATAGGAAATTTACATGCAACAGTTAGCTAGCACAAGTACTTAATATTTCATAGGCAGCTGTTATTTATTTATAGGCAATTGTTATCATTCTATCTCCTCATTCAAGATTGCAATTCAATCATCCATTACAGATATTTCAAGTGCTTCTCGTCCTAGGATTCATGCCATATCCTAGGTTCTAATCATTCATTCCACGCATGCGTTTATGTTATAATTAAATTAGGGGGAAGCCACTCTACCAGTAAACCCAGGAGTAGTGGGGGCTTGAACGGTAGGCTCACATGCCTCAGCAAGCCCCGAACCCGCAACGGAATGAAGTTCTATCACAAGGAATAACCACAAGAAAACTATCATAACAGTATGGAAAGCCTTCTAACAAGTAGAGGAACTTACAAGGAACACATCGGTATCTTATTTGCGTAAAACAGAACTCAAACGGACCCTAAACAGGTCAAAAATACGATTTCTGTCTCAAATCAGACGTATGGAACAACTTTCAGACGTCTTAAAAGTGTCCAGTAATATACTTAAGTCTCCGCGCTAATCCTCAGATGTCCAGGAACTCTTCTAGACCGTCTAGACCTAGCTCCAGACGTCCAACCACCACTCCGGACGTCTGGAAGCGCTTCCCGTCGTCTGGTACGTCGCCTAAACGTCTGAAATGCGTGGGAGGGCGTGTCCCGTGCCTTCCCGAAGTGAATCCTGCATGTAGACACCAAATCTCTCAAAATAGGCATGCAAAAAGGGATCGGCGGAGCGGCCTGCATGGTCGTATCCGTAAAGAGGACGTACCTCTGTGAAGGCCTCTCCTCAGACGTCTGGAACCACCTCTAGATGTCCGCATCGTCGTCTGAAGGTCACTCCAGACGTCTGATTCTAGGAAAAACCCAGAACTAGAACCTGCTTTCGCTACTCCCGCACTGCGCCCCCTCGCCTGCAGCTTCGGCTGCAGCAGTGTCGGAGAGGATCTCCCCGACGCACTCCTTCGCCTCCCGCACGCGTCGCTTCGGCCGTGCACTCACCGGTGAGCTCCCACGCGAGCTCGCAAGCTTACCTCCTCCTCTCCTTCTCACGCCGCTCTCGCGCGCTCTGGGAAGAAGAGAGGAAGGTGGCTAGTAGGTGAGAAGTGAGGAGAACGAAGGAGGAGGGGTTTTACAGATCGGGTTTAGGGCTTGCTTAGAGGTGGGGGAAGAGAGAGGTGGAAAACGAGAAGGTACTGTTTGTGCGTAGCATGCGCGCAGACGCGAGCTTGTACTCAAATTTTTTGATTTCCAGATGTCTGACCTACAGTCCAGACTTCTGAAAAGACTCAAATAGCATGGGTCTTAACAAAAAATCACCCTTACACCCCTTCATAAATGGTACAAACTCTCCTTCCTACAAACCATCATCTCACGCTAACCACATCCAACCCTTCATCCTACAACCACCACCCTCCTAACCCTTGATTTTGGTGCCAAAAATCCCACAACCACCACTATTCTAGAGGCCATTTTTGGTGCCCTTCCTTGTTGGCACCCTTCCATGGTCGACACCACCTTAAGCCACCTTTTCACCACCATAACCCCTCCACCCCCCTCCCCTCATGGCTATATAAAGACCATTAACCACCACCCTAAGACCCATCCTTGGCATATCATTTTTCAACCCTAAATACCTACCATAAACCTTGGAAGAAGGGTGGGATTTGGAGAGTAGGAGTGAAGCATCACTACCCCCCTCTAGTCTCTACACTGCCATTCTCTCTCCCTTGGAGCCATGCCAAGGAGATCCACCATTAGAGGACAGCTAGGGGGAGGAGGGTGGACATCCACCCTTGATTGCTGGAGGAGGAGAACATCATCATCACCAAGAGCAAGGAGGAGTTCTTCAAGTTCGGGAGCAACAGCACTTGGAGCGAAGATCGCCTCAAGCATTATTTTTGAGCCTAGTACTACTACCTTCTCTTCACTTTTGTATTTCTAATTATGTAGTAGTTAAACTTTCCTTGTATGGAACCCTTCCACACAGGTGAGCTTCTCAAGTGCATTATTGTGTGAATTCTTCTTCATATATATATATATATATATAGAAATACAATTGCCTTTCAATTTGAGTTTTTAGAATTCCTTACTTCTTTAGTTTCCTTGGTGCACTCACTTGCTTCCTAGTTATCCTAAGTCACACGTGCCTGGGTGAGCTTAGGAAGGTCGATTTTCATGTTCGCAATCCAATTAGGCATAATCATCTCTTTTGTTTCCCTACTTTCAAAACCCTAAAAAATTGCAAAATAGAAAAACCAACAAAAACATAAAAGACTTCGAGAGCAAGAGAGTTTGATATATTTGATAACTACCTACTAATCGACTTTTGCGACATATTAATCAGTCACTCACAATAAAGCGTTGTCGGATTTTTATCCCCGGCAACGGTGCCAAAAATATGAAGCGATCAACCATAGTTAGTATAAAAATCGTCGTTGTTGTAGTATATGTCACAAATACAAATCGTTATCGCGTCAATTTTATTTAATTACATAATTTTTACTGGTTTATTCCAGGTTCACTGTGAGGCAATTATTGATATACATTACTCTCTAAGTTCAATATTATTCTTTAATTCTAAAAAGATTGGTTTTATATACAAATATGAATGAATGAATTAATGAATGAAAGAACTAAACTAATTTATGTACAAAAGAATGTATTGAAATACTTGCAAATACATATATACAAACAAGCATCAAACACTATAAATGAATAATATATACTATATACTTATAACTTATAATAACAATACTTGTATATATATACCATAGTAAGTAATAATATGTACTATACTAACTTAACTTAATATACTAACATATACAGTAACATATGTAATATGTACAACGACATACATAAATGTCGCTAAACCTTAGGAAAAATTTTGTACATAAGCTAAGGCAAAAACTAGGATCTATAGTGACACTTATTCTATCTACAGTGACGGATTATTCTGCTAATAAAGCTATATTATTATTTATATACATATATAGCTCAAACATATGTTAGATACTTATTATTTACAGTATACTTATATATATATATATACATATATACACTACATACACATATATGTATATGCGTACATACTTCTTCTTCTCTACTCTGTTCTTCTTCTTAGTTACAGCTCTCTCATTCACTACACTTTCTAACACTTAGCCAATTTTTAACTCTCTTCTCTGTGGTCCTTAACACTTAGCCGCTTTCTCTTCCTTTTCTTTCTTCTTCTTAACCCCTCATTAATCCTCACTTAGTACAAAAATTAGGCTTTTTTAGTTGGCGGGCAGCCTTTTCGAGAAGACCACCCTGATTTGTCTAATTAGCCTCTTAATTACGGTTTAAGCTCAATACTGGGCCCACACACTATCACAGACCAATGCTCAAATATACTTGTAACATATGCTCAAAGGGGATAAGGTTTTTCTTTGCGCCCGGCGCATGTCAACTGATATGGTAGAATAACAAAATCAATATATAGTGCTCAAAGCGCTTGCGTGTCCACGATGTGGCGCTATATGCGTCGCTTCTCAGCACTAGAATTCCCAGCGCACCAGTTCTGATTTCATGACTTTGGCCCTCTATTTACGGGCCATAAATTATTAAAATTAAAAATTAAATTGTATGATATTAAAGTATTTATATAGTACTACATATTTGTACAATTTATTTACAAAATTATTTACATTTATTATAGAAATAAATTAGGCAAAGTTACAGTTTATTCATATTGTTTATTAGGTTTTATTTCTTAATTATGTATAAATTAGTTAATGGATGGTATAATTGACCCTGTATAGTATTAATATACATATTAAAATATTTAATAAAGATTTTTATTATATTTTAAAACATTTATTTTGATTTTATTTACATTTAAATACCTATTTTTAGGTCATTTACATATAATTTAGGTTTAAATAGTATAATACAATATAAATATAGTTAAATTAGCTTAATTTACTTAAAATACATTAATATAAATGTACAGCATAAGTTAGTCCAGTTTTAACTTAAATTACTAATTTATTTTAATTTAATCTAATAACTTAAGTAGTAAATTAATAAATTAATTATTTATTCTATATACATAATTAAATTATGTTACAGGATTCCTTATATACATAATATACATGTAAAGACATATGTACAATATTAGTAGTAAATATGTTTATTTTCAGGGTTTTATTAATTTGCTTAGAGTATAGTACATATAAGTATAATTAATAAATAATTATATAAATAAGTTATATATAATGTAAGCTATTTTAAATATTTAAGTTATGTTATAACATACATACATAAGTTATATATACATATTATATACATATTATGCATTATGTACATAGATAGCTTAGTATATAACTTATATTTACATGTATATACATAGTATACAAGATATTTTTAGGTATTTTTGTGGCTTTTCTACTTTTTATGGATTTTATATATTTTGTAGAGGTAGGGAATGAGAAAGAAAAAGATAGATGAGAAGAATAGAGTGTTTTTGGTGTTTTTATATTTTAAGGTCTTTTATTTAGTTTTAAGGTAGTCTGAACTGTGGATTGGTATGTTCTATCAAGCCGAAGGTTCAGAATACCATGAAACTTGGTATGTACTTAAAAATATACCTAATCTTCACCAAGACAGGTTTATTTTAGTTTTTTATATTTTTTATAGTATTTTTATTTATTTGCAAAATGAGTACAATTTAGGCCTTTAAGAGTGTTTTCAATGAGAACCTAAGACCTTGAATCCTTGTCTAAAGGCTGGGTAAGCAGTAAAAATATTCAGATATGCTCTAAAGAGTCTAAGAGATATGTTCCAGCCATTAAACATAAATTTTATTTAATTTAACACTCATTTCTTACATTGGACAGTTAAGCATAAATTGTAATTGACAAAGAGATTTATTTAAGAGATTATAAGCCAATCAAAGTTAATTCTAAATCGAGTACAAGTACATGAAGGCTTGTATACATAAGATACAGCATTAACAACATGCAAGCTAATGTAAATACTAAAACCTAAGCCTACTGTCCTACAGAAGACCATCTAACAGAATTAAACAGCAACAGTTACAACAGTAGAAACAGCCGCAACAAACAGTAACTACTGCAGTTGATGAAATACTGCTACCGGAACTCAGCACTGCAGCAGCAACAAATTCAGACCATCTGAATTAATTCCAGACGTCTTAAAAGGTAATTCCAAGGTTGCTGTGTGGCCCACAGAACAGCCAAAACACCTACAGCTACTGAAATAGCAGCTATAAGGTGTTTAGCTTCAAATGCATCTCACATCAGAGCTTCTAAATCAAGTTCAGATGCCCTAAGTAAATTCCAAATATCTGCAGCAGTGTCTAAATTCTAATATCGAAAGCTTTTATCCATATTTCAGTACATGGACACCCCAAGATCTGACTAATTAAGACTGATCTAGGGATGTTTATCTACTAAAATCAGATCAAATTCATCTCTAAAACCTCCACAAAAAAATTATGCGAGTGAAAATAGGGGAGGAATAAAATGTCGCCCCATTTAAGGCTTTTGATTTGGATCTTATATTGATTTCTCCACTTGATCTCCTTGAACACCATGGATGGATGTTCAAGGCAATCATATGGATAGATCAAGACTCGTTGGGTCCTTGTTCAACCTCAAATCAGTCTTGCTAATCATCTTTGGCCAAACTCTCCAACATAGGGCTTGATTCAGGTGCATGCTCATCCACATATCAAAATTCAAATCCAAAACTCAGAAATCATTGGAATCCTTGCAAAACACCTCATCAAGCTCATAAAATCCTCAAAAAAAATCAATCAAAATCAATGAAACCTCATATTGATTTCAAATCAATAATTTGAACATTAAAAATCCTTTTAAAACAAGATCGAGTAATTCGAGTTGGTAAACTAAGATCGGGGGGTCTTTGTTGATTTGCGAAATGAGTGGGAGACACCCCAAAGTGCTTTATGGCGCTAATTTTAGATTTGAGAACCAAGATCCTCAGATCTAAGATTAGACCATGATGAAGGGGTGATCAGCAAATTTCAAATCGAGGAAAGAATGCAATAAAATGGAATGCTAGGGAAGAGTCATGATCAAGTAAATGTGGGTGGATTCTTCTCCTCTGATCTGAATTGATTAGAGGAGGTGCGTTTTGCGAGTCGATTCCCGGATCCCTACAGGACCCATGACCGGCTCGCCTCGACTAATCCCAAGACTCAGTCGTCAAACAAAAAATAACCAAAAGAAGAAAAGTAAACCACATTCACATATGCAATATAACTAAGAAAAAGAAACGTACAAAGCAGTAAAGCAAAGTAGATCTGCTGTTCCATTACATAACACCACAACATCAAAACAACGAAAATGGAAGTAAACAGTAGAAACAAAAAGTAACTAGAAGTCTAATACTTACTACAACAGTAAAGGAACAACAAGGAAATGCTAAAAACTACGACTGAGCTCGACTGGGCCCAGCACCCTCCGCATGCGGAAGCTCGGGCTATTCAACTCCTGGTCCTGAATAGTATTATGAAAAGACAGAGTCAACGAACTCTGAGTAGAGTGGTATCTATACTATCTAAAACAGTAAAAGCAACAGGTTTAATTCTCTTTTCTAGTTATCTATTTTATGTGTATTTCCTTTTCACCCATTTTACTCGAACATCCAAGGGCGGCTAGCTCCGCTCTACACGAAAAGGGGACAGTCGCTCTCCTTGGTACCACGTACTCAAGGGCCAGCACACTTCCCGTCTACATTCCAGGTTTCCATCTAACCACAGGAGTTCTACTCCTAATTCCTTGTAGGGTTCATGCTCATATTCACCCCATTTATTCTGAACCAGATTTCACCATTCACAATTCATTTCTCATCCATAAACAGGCAACTCGTGTTTCCATAATTCGATACATGCAACTGGTGATTTCATGGGTAGTTGTTCATAATTTACAGGTAGCTCATAATTATAATACAGGCAATTGCTAACAGTTTAGCTCAATCATGCATGCAAGTACATTATACAACATAAACGGTTCGTTCATTTCTCTATCCTAAGGTTCATGCCACATCCTAGGGTTCCATTGGCTATTTCCACAAGCACATTCTTATTTAAATATCATTAACAGAATTAACCACTCTACCAGACAATTCGGGAGTAATGGGGGCTCGAACCGCAGACCCAGACGTCTCTGCAAGTCCCAAACACGCAGCAGGCTGAAACCCTATACCAGGGAATACATCACAAAAGGAGGGTGCAGAACAATGTACAAAAGTTTCTAGTACGTAGTGAAACTAACAAGAAAACTACAAGTACTTTGTTTGAGTAAAATGGACTCTGATCGGATCCTAAACGGGTCAAAAACATACCTACTGTTCAAAATCACACGTCTGGGAACAAGTTAAGATGTCTTAAAAGGTACCAGGACCTTACCTTAAGTCCCTGCGGTGTCCTCAGATGTCTAGGCCTCCTCTGCGATTGTTTGAAGGCAGTTCCAAACATCGGACCACGCCTCCGGTCATTTGGAAGCACCTCCGGACGTCTGATGATCTGATCAAACGTCCAAAAGTGCGTGGGAAAGCATTTTGCACTCCTTCCTAAGGCTGCTCCTACGTACAACAGTCGCAGCCCCCAAATTAGACCAAACATGCATCTACGGTGAGGCCTGCATGGCCGTAACCGCGAAAAAGAATGTACCTTCGCGATAAATGAGCTTTCAGACATTTGGCCTTAACTCCAGACGTCCAGGTGCTCCGTCAGCTGTCTGGACTCCACTCCAGACGTCTGATACTAGAAAACTTCCAATACCAGAACCTCCTCCCAACATTCTTTGCCACGCTCTGCCTCGCGCCGTCACAGCTCCAGCCGCTGCAGATGGTTGGGAGGCTGCCTCCCCGAGTTCTCCCCTCCTCCCGCACGCACCTGCAGTGGCCGTGTAAGCTCCGCCGAGCTTCCACCGAAGCTCTCTAACCTCGACGTCCTCCTCCTCCTCCCGCACTCTCCTCCTTCTCCCTCTTACTCTCCCCTCCTCGCTCACCTCCTCTCGCCACTCCCACAAGCTCTGAAGGTGAAGGTGGTGGTGTGTGGAGTGGAGAGGAGACGAGGGTAGGGGCTTAAATAGGTGGCGTGGGGGGTTTTAGGGTTCGGGGAAAGTAGGGAAAGGAGAGAGAGGAAGGTCCTATGCGCTGCCCGCATGCAGGGCATAGTGTGCGTACAAAAATTTCATTTTCAGACGTCCAGAAAAAAGTCCAGACGTCTGACTGAGACTCCAGACATCTTAAAAGGCTAAAAGTGTGACGGGTCTTTACAATGCGGGATCTACTATATCTCTACTCCTAAATTACACTAACCATCATCACAATAAGCTCAAATTACTCCTACTTCTACAAAGCATATAAATCTAATCTAAGAAAGTAATAAAATGCTACTCTAAGGGAGGAAGATGTCTAAGGTCACCCATCGGTGGTTGGTGACGACGAAGGGGGAAGAGGACCAGCAGTTGAAGAAGATGTCTCAGGTCCACCACCCGGTCGGCTGGCGGCAATTGAAGGGGGAGGAAGACACCAACTTTGTCACAGCCGGAGGAGGAAATTGGGTTGAGGGGAAGCTGCTGGTGTGGACGAAGGGATCGACTCAAGGGGAGGGAGTCGATGGGCACGCACGTAATCAGGGGAGTTCCTTAAGTAGAGCTGACAATGAATTAGAGAACCGTGGTGGTGCGATTAGGCTCCAAGGGCGTGGGCGGTGGGGATTTAAGGAGAGAGCGCGTGCAAGCTTCAAATCAAAAAGCGGCCGTTGGATGGGATCTGGGTGAGGTGATGATCACACACACCAATTCGCGTGAAGCTTCCAGTCAAGGTGAGCCACAGATCGAGCAGGGTGTAGAGAATCAACGGCTAGGATCTCTCAAGTTCTTGCAATGCTACAATGACACAAGCTGCAGATGGACACAGGTTCTGTTGGTGTTTTTGCAAGTAAAGCCCCTCAGCAAAAGGGTAGAGAAATTGTGCAGCTGCCCATAAGTGGTAAAGAATAAATTTGGAGTAGTCCTTCTAGGCTTGCAAAAAGGTCCTTGCAACCTACAAATAGGTCTTTGGCTAGTTTTCAAAGAATGAAATGTGATGTACTAAGGACCTAAATGTAAATCTTTAATTGCAAGACCCTAATGATGTTCAAATGCACCCAAGTATTTTATAGAAGCTTAATTTAACATTTGGAAAGTTAATTATACTTTTGATTTAAACTTTTAAACTCATTTGTGTGTTTAATTTGCACTTAGATCACCATTTAACCTTATTTAAAAGAATATCTCATTTAATGACCTAATTATGCATTTTTAACACAAAATTGATGTTTTAAGTATTTTTCTCTATTTTCCACACATAATCCTTTTTATGTGTTAATTTGATATTGTTTAACCTAGTTTCTAGCTTAACTTAGGCGATTTAGTTATTATAAGTCATAACTCATCATACCCCCATGCTTAGGTTTTGATAGTCCCTTAGCAAACAACTCATTAAAGTGTATAGCAATTTATGTATCAGCAAGGTAAGTGTGATGAGATGTCTTTACTTCTTTCTTTTTCTCAAAAAGTTAAGTGTTTAAATATGATCTTTAAGCTGAAAGATTTTCTGATAAACCAACTGTGTTTATATCTAGACAATGTGAGAACCTTTTGCTTAGGAAGACTGATCAGAACTTAAGACTGATATGACATAGACCATCTCTTGACTAACAAGGACTCTTGGTATTTAAACCTTTTAGTCGAATTCCAGGACTCAGGGGGTTTTACAGAGATTCAGAATGCTAAGAGGTTATGGTTGTGCTTAGTGATGAGTCAGGACTAACCAGGTGAATTTTAAAACTCAATCACGAGGTTTCACTTCTTTTTAAGTCTAGGTTGGTCCTAACTTCAGCTCATGCTTTCGGATTGCTCTCAAGAAACGAGGAATACTCAAGCCCAACTTTTATTGCATTTGTGGCTCAAAGAATATTTGGTGGAACAGGGTATTTGTATTGAACCCTGAAAACATTTTTGGTGGAATTTTTATTTTTACAATACTTGGAGAGCATACTTAAGAATTTTTTTTTTGAAGCTTTTTTTTTAAATTTTTCTGTCAGTATGTCTCCGACAACTTTATTTGGTAGAGCACACCTTATTTGGTGGGTGAGTTTTTTGGTGGAAAGAGCTTCTCCTAGACACAAGACTAAAGACTAGGACAAAGAGTCTACCTGCACGCACAGTAAAGGACTCCACCTTCCCTAATGAACACTAGGGTTGAATTTCAAATTCACAAGGTTTTTCCCGACACTATGTCGTGTAAACCAAGGTTACTTAGACTCCTAAGTCAAAGCAAACCAAGGAATCCTGTACTGATGACTCAGGTACAAGATTACGTTCGAAAGTTAGGAGAGATCGTGGTCTATCTTGTCAAAGCTTAAAGTGTATTAAGCCAAAGCCAGAGTGAATCAAGCTACAGTGGCCCGGAAAGTCAAACCAGCAAAGGTTTAATGTCCATAAACACCTATTTTATTTTTATTTTCAACTAGAAGATCATAGTTAAACACTTATATTTCTTTCAAAGTTCTTTTCTCTCCTCAGAATTGAGTTCTCCCTCATAATAGATATAAGTCCCTTATTGTATTTTTGGAATTTTTGTGTTTTGTCATTTTTATGTATTTTTGACTTTGTAATTTCTTCAAAATTTTTCAATTTTTTTTTAGTATTTTTGATAATACAATACTATGTATACTACAGGTGTGTCTCCAATTGCATTCTAGTTAAATGGTTCACCATTTACACCTCCCAGGCTTAAATGATGCAATGTCCTCATTGAACGAATAGGGTGGATGCAAATGCATGCTCTACTTTTCACTATCGTAGATTGGGTGACGGAAGGAAGTCAGAATGAGATAAAAATTTTTGTGCGGATGATTTCAAGTCTGATACAAAATCAGAGTGGAAAGTCGGGCTAAGAAGTGAAATGCATGACATGTGACAATGAAATATATGCTTGAAATGCAAGGGTAGACACCTAATGCAAGAAAGGTGAAAATAGTTATATACAAGGATAAGTTTGCTAAGTTTAACACCTTCAGCTAGGCGTAAACCTAGTGGGTAATTCAAAATGTAGGAGCGAAATAGTAGAATTGACAAGTCTGAGATCATGTAGCTCAATAAAAGGTTTTAGTCTTTGTCCATTGACAGTGAAAGGTTCAGATTTGTCAATTTTAGTGATCTCAATGGCTCCATTGTCAAAGATTCTTAGGATTTTGAAAGGTCTAGTCCACTTGGATCTGAGTTTCCCTGGGAAGAGTTTTAGTCTAGAATCAAATAGGACTTTCTGACTAGGGTGAAAGGTTTTCCAACGGATGTGATGGTCATGGAAGGCCTTTAATTTATCCTTATAAATCCTCGAGCTTTCATAAGATTCATTCCTTAATTCATCTAGTTCAAAAATTTGCAATCTTCTATGATCATCGGCATTCTCTAAGTCTAAGTTATACTTTCTGATGGTCCAATAGGCTTTGTACTCAAGTTCTATGGGAAGATGATAATGTTTCCCACATACAAGTCTAAAAGGAGATGTTGAAATGTCAAAGGACTACGCTATCAGATTTGGTTTTGAAAATCTCTCGTTGTAGTTTGAATAGCGAAGAACTCAGG
Organism: Thalassia testudinum; assembly: GCA_037157565.1. Lineage (NCBI taxonomy): Eukaryota > Viridiplantae > Streptophyta > Magnoliopsida > Alismatales > Hydrocharitaceae > Thalassia > Thalassia testudinum. The sequence goes on from JAZHRO010000049.1 coordinate 29,175,655, forward strand.
TTCAACAAATAAAATTTATACTCGAATAAAAATCCCGAGTCGAACTCAGGGAGACTACATCGATCAAAATTCGCAATTATATTCTTTTTGTGTTTTTGTTAAAAAGCGGAGTAATTACAATAAAATGAAGTACTATAGACAATAAGAGAGAGAGAGAGAGAAAACATCTACTTGATATTGCAAAAGGTTTGTACAACTAAGAAAGTGAGAAATTACACTATAAAGTAGGAAAACTATTACAACTAGAAAGCAGGAAAATTCTACTCTAGAAAACAGGAAAAAGGAATGGGAGAGAGAAGTTATCCTCCTCGACAATCTCTTGGAGAATGAGCTGGACGAGACGACGCTTGGAAGACGAAGAACAGAGCTGGAAGAAGGAGGTCGAGGCAGGAAGAACGAGAATGAGGCAGCACGTCGTCGTCGTCGAGAGATCCGCTTCCAGAATAGGGGCGAAAAATTGATTTTATCTCTTAAGGAGCATCCCGAGTGTGGGACAAGCTTCTCTTGAGCTTTGGAGAGGGAGAGAAGAGAAGGGATGAGAAATTCGTATGGAGGGGGACTCCTTTTATAGTTGCAAGAAGTTGGGGCATTTTGGTCATTACAATTTGAAAAACATTAATTCAGGGTGTCGCTCGTGCACCCACTCCTCTTCCGCGCCTAAAACGCACATCACGTTCTTCAAATCTTAGCCGTCCGATCGTGAGATCGAATGGTTTAGATCTCTCCTCGCCATGCCTCAACTGCATGTGCCTGCATGTGAGATCTCGCGTTCTCGCCGCGAGTCCGGTCGTGCGTAAGCGCCATCGGCTGCACAGCGCTGTTGGATCACAATCGCACGGCTCCTCGCGCCCGCGCGCCCGCTCACCCCCGCTCCAATTTGAGGCGCCCGCAGCTCGAACGGGCATCTCTTCTCGATAGCGCGCTCGACCAACGCGTTGCAGGTGCATTTGTGTCGCGTGCTTGTTTTGTGCGTGTGTGCCCCGCAGCCGTTGGATGCGCATCAACAGTGGAGAAGCGTCGGTCAGATGAGCTAAGGCAGGTGCTTGAGGTCGATTAGGCAGTTAAGATGGCACTACGTAGCGCCATCTTAGCCGTCCATCTTCTGAGTATTGTAGATGGTGCCACGGGTGCCGTATTGGATCGATTTTCGCTTCGTTAGGCTGCAATCATCGATCCGAACCCATCTATGCAGTCGGATCTATCGTTTGAGGTGTGGATTAACACCATCTTAGCCCTTGATCTTCTAGGGTTCCTTGATCTCTATCTGATGCTACGGATGTTCGATCAGGACGATCCTGGAGTTGTTGAACTCCAATCGTAGCCCTGATTAGATCCGTACGGTTGGATCTTCTATCCGAGGTCCCGATTAGCAAGTTGCCCTGTCCTTGGCCATAAAAGGAGACAATTAATGTACATTTTATTCAAACTAATATAAATGCAAGATGATGCATGTTATGCGATATTTATAGTATGTGATGCAATCCTATACTTAGGAATACGTATAAATAGATAGTTTATGTAATATAAACATGTTTACATCACACCCCTATGCCTATCTTTTACTAGTCCCTAGCAAAAACTACATGCTATTTATAAAAGAATTACGTTGGATTACTTGGGCATAAGTTATTTTCAACATTAAGAAAATTTTTACTTAGGATCTGAACTTTCAAGGACACAACAGTGCCTGGGTATTTACCAAAATGCAGACCGCCTCAAGCCTTGCCTTGTTCAAAGAGAAATTTCTTTTTCTCTTTTTCTTCTTTTCTAATTTTTTTGTATTTTTGAGTTTAGGGTTAAAGAGTGGCTTTCTATGGCCATTCAACCCACCCAAGATTTGATGAGAACCCTAAATTCTAAGCATTTTATTGTGAATGTGATAGACTCGTTGATTGGCAATTAGAACGGACTTTGGATTTCTACGTCTCTAGGTGACCTTGAAAAGAGAGTTCTGCCTAAAGGTGTATCTTTACAACTGATAGCTTTCTCCCTACTTTTATTTTTATGGGGTCAACACAAGGGTGAATCCAGTGTATATCTCCCTGATTTATTCTACTTCTCTACTTCTTCCTAAGTGTTTTGGGAATTTTCAGTGCATTTCATGAGCTTGGTTCTGGACAACCGATCGATGAGCTGTTACCATTGACAACTTGCCAAGCATACTCGTGCGGTGAAGTGTGGTTTATCTCTTTTATTTTCCTTTCTTTTCTCCTTTTCTTTTTCTTTTTGACTTTCTTTTTCTTTTTTTCTTTTTTTTTTAAGTAGGTGGCTTCCCTGGTCTAAGATTTACCTAAAGGCAGCAAGAAGAGAATAGTCCAATGATTGGACGCTGGACAACCTACCTATGGGCTGTTACCCACGATAACTTACCAGCCATATCACCTTAGAAGATTCATTAGCTACCCAATTTCCGTTAAAACCGCCAATCAACAAGTTAGTGAAAAGATAGTGTGTAGATGCTTTAGACTTAAAGTTCCCTCGAATCAGAGGGTGGGTTGATAAGCCATGTACTTATCACCTAAACTTATTTAATCAAATTACAATAAAATTAAGATGGTAAGGACTCGAAAAATAAATTCACATTTTAGTGGATACACGCGCTGATTAAACCCAAAGACCTGAAGGGTCTTTGTGTTCAGATCCTAATGTAATATTTCTTAAGATTGAAAAGTTCTAATGTCCAAGTATTCTTTCTTAATTCAATTTTTTTTTATGAATAAAATTTACAAGAAATTCACAGAGCTGACAAAATGATTCAACAATGAATCCACCCCCCTATGCCTAGCTGATACAATGTCCACATTGAGAAAAAGAGACATGGGAAGGGTAGAGTACGAAAGATATCACCTGAATATGAAGCTTGGGTCAGCTTTGTGTTATATGTACAATTGCTACGTTTAATGCCGTCAGCTAGGCGAAGTCCAGCCAAATAAGTCACAACATGGTTAGAGCAACCGTGTCTAAGACGGGTTCTAGAAGAGTACGTTCAATAACAGGCTTCAGATGTTGACCATTGACTTTGAATGAATTACCCGTCTTTGGGTCAAAGATCTGAACGGCTCCGTTTGGAAAAATCTGCTCGATAATGAATGGGCCGTTCCATTTCGACCTAAGTTTGCCAGGAAAGAGCTTAAGTCGAGAATCGAATAACTAGACCTTCTGGTTTGGCTCAAAGCTCTTGCGGGAAGTCAATTGGTCATGTAGAGCTTTGGTTCGAGCCTTGTAGATCTTGGCATTCTCATATGCATCATTTCTAAGCTCCTCCAACCCAGATAGTTGGAGTTTCCTAGTCTTCTCGGCTAAACTCAGATCTAAATTGCACTGCTTGATTGCCCAGAATGCCCTATGTTCAATCTCTACGGGCAAATGGCATGCCTTTCCATACACCAGAGGAAACGGAGACATGCCGATGGGCATTTTATATGCCGTACGATAGGCCCAAAGGGCGTCCTTAAGCTTTTGAGTCCAGTCTTTGCGATCAGGCCTAACCGTTTTCTGCAGGATATTCTTGATCTCTCGATTGGAAATCTCGGCCTGTCCATTTGTTTGTGGATGATAAGGTGTGGAGATTCGGTGATTAACCCCATATTTAGCCAGCAAATTACGGAACTAGGCATTAGTGAAATGAGTACCACCATGACTGATGATGGCCCTCAGAATCCTGAACCTGCTGAAGATGTTTTTCTTGACAAAATCGATGGCCACCTTGTGGTCCTTGGTTCGGGTGGGAATCGCCTCAATCCATTTGGACATGTAATCAACAGCGACGAGAATGTACTGATGTCCAAATGAAGGGAGAAAGGATCCCATGAAATCGATGCCCCAAACATCGAAGATTTCGACAGGAAGAATTGGGTTTAGGGGCATCATATCTCTCTTAGTTATGCTCCCGAGTGCCTGACATCAGAAACACGACCTTGAGTAATCCTGGGCATCCTTGAATAAAGATGGCCAATAGAATCCAGATTGTAAAATTTTTGCAGCCGTCTTTTTCCCGGAGAAGTATCCACTACACGCAGATGCATGGCAGAACTCGAGTGTACCGTTGAATTCATTCTCCGGAACACATCAGCGAATAATCTGATCATTGTCGATGCGGTACAGTTCAGGGTCCTCCCAGAAGTAGTATTTGGCCTTAGATTTGAGTCTATCCCGTTATTGCTTGGTCCAATCCTGGGGGATTTAACCAATGGCCAAATAATTAACAATGTTAGCAAACCACGGGATTTGGACACCTGAAACTGTAAGGATGGTTTTGTCCAGAAAAGTATCAGCAATCGGGATATCCGGATGAGAAGAATCACTTAGAAGTCTCGACAAATGATCCGCCACCATATTTTGTACCCTGGATTTATCCTTGATTTCAAGATCAAATTCTTGAAGCAGAAGAATCCAACGAATAAGTCGGGTTTGGCATCCTTTTTGGCTAAGAGATGTCTCAAGGCCGAGTGGTCGATATAAATAATGACATGAGACCCTAAGAGATAAGCCCTGAATTTTTCCAAAGCAAATACTACGGCTAGTAATTCCTTCTCAGTAACAGTGTAATTCCTTTGGGCTTCATCCAGAGTTTTACTAACGTAGTAGATGATAGATGGCTTCCTGTCAACTTTCTAACCCAAAACAGCCCCGACCACGTAATCAGAAGCATCGGTCATGATCTCAAAAGGGGCTGCCCAAACCGGTGGTTGCAACATCGGAGCACATGTGACTGCCGTTTTACAAAAATCAAATGCCTTACGACATGATTCGTCGAAAACAACGACGTTTCTTTGGCGAGAAGATTGCTCAAAGGACGCGCAACCTTTGCAAAGTCTTTGATGAATCTTCTGTAAAATCCCACATGACCAAGAAATGATCGAATTTGTTTAACAGATGTGGGAGGAGGAAGTTTAGCGATAGCATCAACTTTAGCTTTATCCACTTCAATTCCCCATTCAGAGATTACATGACCCAAGACGATGCCTTCTTGTGTCATGAAATGACTCTTTTCCCAGCTAAGGACCAATCTTATTTTGATGCATCGCTTAAGAATCATTTCTAGATTAGCTAGATAAGAGTCAAACGATTCTCCAAAAATAGAGAAATCGACCATGAAGACTTCCATAAACTCTCCCACCATGTCAGAGAATGTGGCTAACATACACCTTTGAAAAGTCGCAGATACATTGCATAAACTGAATGGCATCCTACAAAAAGCAAAGGTTCTAGGGACAAGTGAAAGTAGTTTTTTCCTGATCCTTGGGATGGATAGGAACTTGGTTGTATCCTGAGTAGCCATCAAGAAAACAGAAGTACTTTTGCCAGCTAATCTTTCCAAGATTTGATCAATGAAAGGCAGAAGGAAATGATCCTTTTTTGTGGCCGTGTTCAGCTTCTTGTAATCAATACAAACCCTCCAAGAGGAAGCTGAAATAGTTGTGACAGATTCTCCTCTCTCATTAGTCACAATGGTAATCCCGGCTTTCTTGGGAACAATCTGCACGGGACTTACCTAGGGACTATCAGAGATCGGATAAATGATTCCTGCATCGAGCCACTTAATAATCTCCTTCTTGACCACTTCTCGCATATTTGGATTTAATCTTCTTTGCATCTGGCGAGAAGGGCGGGATCCATCTTCCAAAAATATTCTATGATTGTAATAAGATGGCTCGATCCCCCTAAGGTCATGAATGGTCCAACCAATTGCCTCCTTATGTTCCTTCAAGACCTTAATCAATTTAATCTCCTACTCCTTTGTTAATTTAGCATTGATAATCACAGGGAGCGTCTTGTGTGGTCCTAAAAATTGATATTTCAAATTCTCAGGCAATTGTTTCAGTTCAAGCTGGGGTGGGTTGATGATTGAAGGTAAGGAAGATGTTGATGACTCATCAAGAGGAAGAGGTTGAGACTGAACAAAATCAATAACATCTTCAGAAGATGGTAGGTCTGCCATAGAGGGTTGCGGGTCCAATTCATCATCAAAGGAGGATCTTTCAATTGCAAAAACCATCACACAAGTTTCAATGTTCACATTATCATCCTCAAGTTCCTCAATAAATCCTCAATCCTCAAATTTATTAATCACCTTAAAAATATCCAATTTCATTCGTTGATCCCCAAAGGCGATTTCCATGCTACCACTTTCACAGTTAATGTTGGCCTTAGCGGTAGCCAGGAACGGACGACCCAGAATGATGGGCGTGTTCCTCAAATTTTCAGGTACATCCATGTCAAGGACAAGAAAATCTACAGGAAAATAGAAATCCTTAACCTTAACAATAACATCTTCAATAATGCCTCGTGGATTTGTGACCGAATGGTCTGCTAACTGCAGCATTACTGAAGTCGGTCGAAGTTCACCTAATCCAAACTTCTCGTAAAGAGAAGTCGAAATTAGGTTGATGGATGCACCCAGATCCAGAAGTACTCTATCAAAAGTGTAATCTCCGATGACACAAGAAATCAACGGAGCACCTGAATCTCTCTTTTTCTGAGGGAGGTCGTGCAGCATAATAGAACTAGTATGTTCAGAGAGTACTACCTTCATCGAAATAGATTCTCTCAACTTACGCTTTTATGTACATAAATCCTTTAAAAATCTCGCGTAAGTCAGTATATGCTTGATAGCGTCGAGGAGCGGGATATTGAACTCAACATTCTTGAAAATATTCAGAAGCTCCTCATTATTATCAACAGACTTCTTCTTTGATCTGATCAAGGCTTCAAGAAAAGGAACATGAGCCAGATCTTTGGAATCAGGTTCCAGAGCCTTGATTTCTTCTCCAGAATTCTCCTTTCTCTTAGATTCTTCAGGATTCGGTAAATCAGAACAGTGTGGTTGTGGATCCTGAGTTTGTTTACCACTCCTCAAGGTAACAGAATTTGCAGATGCATACGAGTTTGGGTCTTGGGGAGGGCTAGGAAAGATTGGAGGGGCTTGATTAGCCAAGAATTGTTGATGTGCAGAAGAAGAAGAGGAAGGACCCTGCTCAGCCACCAGAGCATGTGCTGTTGGTGCTAGAGCACCACGATCATTTGTTTTGATGATAACAAAACACGTGTTATTTAACATTTGCAATTTGAGTCCTAGATTTCAGGTCAATTGCAAATGTAGACGTGCTTAAACGGAGTTCGAGCTCGCATCCAGGACGGATTGGAGGAGCTTGACGGAAAACAGAGGAGGTTCGCGTGGAGCGACAGATTGAAGATAGAAGACAAGAAGAATAGGATAGATTCTTTTTAATCCTTTCTTGCATCTCTTGTCTTTATTTTCTTGCTCTTTTTATTTTCTTAGAATATTATGTTAAAGAGCCTCAAAGTACCCTAACAGTAATCCTAGGAACACCGGCACAACCCTAGGATACTACGGTTTTCTGTAGAACACTTAGAAAACCAATATAGGGTTCAAACAGCATCGCCAGATGTCTAATTCTAAAATCAGACGTCTGATAAAGTATTTTAAGACGTCTGACTGTTGTTTCAGACGTCTGATATCTGTCAGGCTAGACATAACTAGTTCTGTCTGATGAAATCAGACGTCCAGACCTTAGTCCAGACGTCTTAGAAGACGTCTGATGGACTTGCCAGACGTCCAGATAGTGGACCGTTGGCTAGCTTAGCAGGCACAGCAGAATATGACCGTTAGAGCCTTATCAGACGTCCTTAGGACTGTCCAGACGTCTGATAAATGACCGTTTTGCCTCGGCTGACCCAAAATCTCTTCTCAGAGATTTTCTAGCCGTTGCAACGTTTGGAAAATCCATTACCACAATAAAAGTTGGTTTCCAGACGTCCAGACATAGTGCCAGACGTCCTATATGTCGTCTGATGGACTTGCGCAAAAATCCTGTTTAGATCTGATTCAAGTCAAGAGGAAACCCGCATAGAATCAGACGTCTGACCTTTAAATCAGACGTCTTAAAGTGGCCTTCCAAACATCTGATGCCAGAGTTAGACGTCTGATAACCCTGTCAAGTGTAATCATTGTCCTGATTTTGGCCCGATTCTCTTGGGCTTTGCACCCAACGGCTATGGAAGCATTTCCAAGCCTTCCAAAGCCTTCCTAAGGCCTCTATAAATAGAGGGAAACCTTTGCAACACAAATACACACTTGGATACACCTAAGCAACATACTTTCTACCCTTTGATGTCCAAGAAAAGATCTTTCTCTCCAAGCTTAAGTTCCATCACCTAGAGAGCTAAATTCCCTTTGCGCACTCGCTCTCCCGCCGTTGTTCACGAGAGCGACATTGCGCCATCGCGTGTCACACGCATCGCGTCATCAACTCGACGCACTCCTTGCAAAGGGGAGTTTCCTATTTCCTATAGAAGCTAGGTTTAAATTACTTTGTTGGCTCTATAGGATTACTTATTTTATTTTATCTTTGTCTTTTGGTTGGGTATTCTCTTTGCGAATTCCCGTCTCCTTCATGGGACAAAATCCTTCTCGTGGAGAGAAGGGGTTGAGGAACGCTACCCTCGTACTTGTAGCGTGGTTGTATTGAGGTTGAATCACCCTCGTTTAAAGTGATTCGGTTTAGTGGATTTTGATCAACTTGGTTGATCGGAAAATCCTAACTCGAGAGGGTTAGGTGGTGGTTTTCACCCGGTTTGGGTTTCCACCTAAAAATTCTTGCGTTCTTTGTGTGATTGTCTTTTTGTGTGATTGGTTTTCTTTGGTGAGATTGCTTTATATTTTATTTCCGCATTTATTACGTCACCCCCTCTTCGAAGGGAAAACTACATGTGCGTGTAGGTCCCTCTGATTTTCTTACCCATGGGCTTCGTTGCCCAGATTCAGGATATTTCGCAGGTTGGGTACGGGTTGGGATGGTAGAGATCTGGGTTGACGAGAGTTAGCTATGAGCCCAGTTTGCAAGTTATCCAGCGAGGTTTTCATTTACTGCATGAGCTGGAGCAAGGATCCTTCAATCTCTACCATTTGTCAGTTCAAATCAGCCTGCCCTACGGGTTGACGGGCATTCCAAGCTAGCTGATTGACCTGATTCGGGGGCAACTGAGTATAAACATGACCCTGACCCATTGGTCGTTGCGGAGCATAGTTGCTAGGTCGGAATTGGGTTTGCTACCCAGGGTTTTTCCAGGAGAAGTTAGGGTGGTTTCTCCAACCCGAATTATAAGCATTAGAGTAGGGGTTGGATCTAACGTTCTCCTGTACAACACAAACATCCTCATAGGGTGGGGATGGAGAGAAAGAAAGGGAAGGGTCAGAAAAACTGGGATCAAATGCCCCAGTTTGGAACCGTGGGGTTTCAAATAATGCTGGCTCGCAAGTTGAGCAGCATCGAGTTGATTCACGAACCCCCGTCCAGAAGGAGCTCGCGACGAATGGAATCCCGAATTCTGGGATTGAGTGGATCGAGAGTTATTCATTGAATTTCCAGCCATCCACTCTTCCACTCTCTTAGCAACCAAATCTACCTTATCAAGTTTGTTACAAATCAATTTCGTATCGAATGAATAAGAGTCATGGTCTTCATTAACATTCGATCTAGGCTGCTGGGACCGGTCAAAAGTATCCGTGGAGGCATGATTAATTGAATTCTTGTTCATTTCCTCAAACAAATCGTGCGCGTTATCTACGTCTTTGTTGAGAAAATTGACTCCACAAGAAGCGTCCACGTGATTTCTGAGTTGCTCAGTCAACCCGTGGTAAAAGATCTAGACGAGTTGCCATTTCGGCACCTCGTGGTGTGGACACCTCCGCAATAGATCCTGGAATCGCTCCCAGGCCACATGAAACTGCTCCCCCGGCTGCTGAGTAAAGGTGGTGATTGCCCGTCTCAAAGCATTCTTACATTCGATAGGGAAGAATTTCTTCAGAAAGGCCGAGTTCAACTCATTCCAAGTTGCAATTGGTCTTCCTATAGTCCTATACCAATGAACGGCTTTATCCCTAAGAGAGTGGGGGAAGAGCCTCATGATAATTTGCTCATTCACGTTTCGTGCCTTGGTGGTCTAGACCAAAGTGATCAAGTCCTCCAAGTACTGAAACGAGTCTTCAGAGCCAAGCCCATGGTAATGTTTGATCGGGCTTAACACCTGGGGCTTGATTTCTATGTCTCCGGTCGGAATCTGGACACCAGGATGTTCTCCATAATTTGAAGGATCATAAAAATCCTTCAAGGGCTGAGCGCCCTGCATTCTCTGGAACCATTCCTGCATTCTCTGCATTTGTTCTAGCTGCCTTTGAAATTCCACCTGTGGATCTTGGGGCAGAGGAGGCTGTTGATCGGCCATGGGATCAATTTGGCCAAAATCCAATCTACGCCTCCTAGAATACTCTAGTGGTCCTTCCAATCAGGAATTCAATGACCATCTTCCTAGCATAAACTACGAAAAGGTTGAAAGGACTGGGGATAAGGACCCTGCAGCACAACAAAACAAGTCTGTACTTAAGTGGGGTAGCCTAAGGATCTACAGACTCCCAGAACCCGCCATAAGATTATAAACGATTTACACTACTTGTGTCTGCTCAATCCAACCAATTAGGAGGGACTAGGGAGAAGGTTCTTCCTTCGGCTTGCGCCTTCGGTTCTTAGTATACCTCGCAGCTGCGGTCGTTTGACGCTACTCCCCTAGCTAAACATCAGATTAATCAGTACAAGTAGGTTAATCATAAACAATCTCAGACTAAGCCCCGAAGTGTGAATCAGTCCTTAAAGCCAATGTCTACTCGATTTTATTAAGGCTTGGGATTGTAGTGCTTATGGAATGTGATGGGCCCTTAAAATGGGTTGTGTCCTTAATGATTGATTATGTGTAAGTGCGTGCACAACCAGGGTTTTCAAGCAAGATTATTTGTGATGCATAGATTTTAATGTTTAAATCTTGCTTATGTAGCTTTTATGATTTAGAATTAGGTTGATTTCAATCAAGTTTGAGGCAAACCAGGGTTTCAAGCACAGGTAAATATTGCTTTCCTTTAAAACCAGAAATAAAGTGGAGTGCTTGGTATGAACCTAGATTGAAAACCTAAGAGGAAGCTACTTGATGGGTTGATTTTAGGTTGAGTGGTGCGACCCAAACAACTCAAATAATTGGCCACAACTGCACAACTAGGTTAGGCACATAGAAATGGTTAACCTAGAATGATTTTTACTCTTTTATGTGTTGATTTGTGTGTACCGGTTCCACAGATCAGAATCCGATTGAGTAGAAGAAAATCAAGTAGGTTAAGTGCCTTGAATGTGGGTGTATGTTGTGTGTAAGTTGAAAATTTCCCCACAAAATTATCTTTTTATTTTTTTTATATAAGCGAGGGTGAAAAGACTGTAAGTAAAAATTCAAACAACCAAACTAATCCTACGATTTATGCAAACACCTAGGTTAATTGGAATTTGAATTTAATGTGACAAATGAAATCTATGGAGGGGGAACAATGGGGAGCACTTACAGTTGTCTTCAACTGCACTTTACTCCGATCTACTACTTGACGATTCCTTGATGGAGGTCCCTGCAAAATAATAGATACAAGAGAAAGCAAGTTAGAAGACAGTAAAGTGTGTGAAATGCAAAAAGATCGGAAAATCGTTGCCTCCCTAGCAACGATGCCAAAATGTTGAAACGTCGAAGGACTACGCTATCGAATTTGATTTTGAAAACCTGTTGTTTTAGTTTGAATAGTGAAGAACTTGGATTCAACAAATAAAATTTATACCGAAATAGAAATCCCGGGTCGAACTCAGGGAGGCTACATCGATCAAAATTCGCAATTATATTCTTTTTGTGTTTTTGTTAAAAAGCAGAGTAATTACAATGAAATCAAGTACTATAGACAATAAGAGAAAGAGAGAGAGAGAGAGAGAGAGAACATCCACTTGATATTGCAAAAGGTTTGTACAACTAAGAAAGCGAGAAATTACACTGGAAAGCAGGAAAACTATTACAACTAGAAAGTAGGAAAATTCTACTCTAGAAAGTAGGAAAAAGGAATGGGAGAGAGAAGTTATCCTCCTCGACAATCACTTGGAGAACGAGCCGGACAAGACGACGCCTGAAAGACGAAGAACGGAGCAGGAAGGAGGTCGAGGCAGGAAGAACGAGAATGAGGCAGCACGTCGTTGTCGTCGCGGGATCCACTTCCAGAATGGGGGTGAAAAATTGATTTTATCTCTCGAGGAGCATCCCTGGTGTGAGACAAGCTTCTCTTGAGCTTTGGAGAGGGAGAGAAGAAAAAGGATGAGAAATTCGTATGGAGAGGGTCTCCTTTTATAGTTGTAAGGAGTGGGGGCATTTTGGTCATTACAATTTGAAAAACATTAATTCAGGACCTTTAGTGATGGATAAATCCGTCATTAAAGGCCTGAATGTGGCCTTCGTGGGCGACGCTCGAGCGCCCGCTCCTCTTTTGCGCCTAAAATGCGTGTCACGTTTTCAAATCTTAGCCGTCCAATCTCACTCTCCTCGCCGCACCTCAACTGCGCGCGCCTGCGCATGAGATCTCGCATTCTCGCTGTGCGTCCGATTGCGCGTGGGCACCGTCGGCTGCGCAGCGCCGTTGGATCACAATCGCACGGCTCCTCGTACCTGCGTGCCCGCTCACCCCCGCTCCAATTTGGGGCACCCACAGCTCGAACGAGCGTCTCTTCTTGATAGCGCGCTCAACCAATGCGCTGCTGGTGCATTTGTGTCGTGCGCTTGTTCTGTGCGCGCGCGCCCCATAGCCGTTGGATGCGCAACCAACAGTGGAAAAGCGTCGGTCAAATGAGCTGAGGCGGGTACTCACGATCGGTTGGGCGGTTGAGATGATGCCACATGACACCATCTTGGTTGTCCATCTTCTGAGTATTGTAGATGGTGCAACGGGTGTCAGATTGGATCGATTTTCGCACCGTTAGGCTGCTATCGTCGATCCAAACCCATCCGTGCGGTTGGATTTATCGTCTGAGGTGCGGATTAACACCATCTTGATCCTTGATCTTCTAGGGCTCCTCGGTCTTTATCTAATGCTACGGATGTCCGATCAAGACGATCTTGGAGTCGTTAAACTCCAACCGCTGCCCTGATCAAATCCGTATGGTTGGATCTTCGATCCGAGGTCCTGATTAACAAGTTGCCCTGTCCTTGACCATAAAAGGAGACAGTTAACTACATTTTATTCAGACTAATCTAAATGCAAGATGATGCATGTTATGTAATATTTATAGTATGTGATGCAATTCTATACGTAAGAACACGCATAAATAGATAGTTTATGTAATATAAACATGTTTACGTCAGAGACATGCCTAATGGGATTTTGTGAGCTGTTCTATATGCCTACAATGCATTAGAAAGACGGGAAGACCAATCATTTCTATTAGGTCAGATGGTAGTTTGTAAAATCTTCTTAATCTCCCTGTTGGATAATTCAGCTAGTCCATTGGTTTGAGAGTGATAAGGTGTAGCAATCCTATGTGACACCCCATACTTTTGAAGTAGGGGCTGAAAGTGCATGTTCCTAAAGTGAGACCGTCCATCACTAATGATGGCTTTCGATATCCCAAATCTAGAGAAGATGTAATCCTGAACAAACTGGTTTACGATCTTGTGATCATTTGTCCTTGTGGGGATGGCTTCAATCCATTTAGAAATATAATCAACTGCCAACAAGATATACTCGAAGCCATAGGAATTAGGAAAAAGTCCTATGAAGTCAATGCCCCAAATATCAAAGACTTCACATACTAAGATCAAATTCAAGGGCATCGTGTCTCGACGACCAATATTACCAAGAGACTAACAGCGTGAACATGCCCTAGTATATTCGTATGCATCTTTGAAGAGTGTGGGCCAATAAAATCCACTTTGCAAGACTTTTGCAGCAATCTTTTTGCCAGAGAAATGACCGCCACAAGCTTGGTCATGACAAAATGACAAAATGCTTTCTATCTCCTTCTCAGGGACACACTTCCAAAGGATCTGGTCTGAGCAAAGTATGAATAACGAAGGGTCTTCCCAGAAATAATGACTAGCTTTAGCTTTAAGTTTGTCTTTTTGATGTCGATTCCAATCAGAGGGGAATACTCCAGAAGCTAGGTAGTTGACAATGTCAACATACCAGGGAAAACCAGAATAGATGACCAGCAATTGCTTGTCAAGGAAGTGGTCAGAAATGGGAAGTGAAGGAGATATCGCTTCAGAAGGAAGGCAGGATAAGTGGTCAGCTACCACATTCTACTTCCTAGCCTTATCATGAATCTCTAAATCAAATTCCTGCAATAGCAGGATCCATCTAAACAGACGAGATTTTGCATCCTTCTTGGCGAGAAGATGTCGAACTGTAGTGTGGTCAGTGTAGACTATGATGTGGGAACCTAAAAGATAGGGTCAGAATTTTTCCAGTGCAAATACTACAGTTAGCAATTTCTTTTCTGTGACGGTGTAATTCCTCTAAGCTTCATTTAAGGTCTTGCTAACGTAATAAATGACTGTAGGTTTCCCGTCTAGTTTTTGACCAAGGACAGCACCTACTGCATAATCAGAGGCATCACACATGATCTCAAAAGGGTGAGATCAATCCGAGGGTTGCAGTATTGGTGCCTTGGTAACCTGATCACGAAGCGTCGTATAGGCACAAACACAATCGTCAGAGATTTGGAAGTCTACATCCTTAAAGAGGAGATTGGTGAGAGGTCGGGCTATCTTCGAGAAGACCGCTATAAAGCGGCGATAAAAACAAACATGCTTGAAAAAAGATCTAATCTGTTTAACCGACGAAGATAGTGGTAGTTCAGAAATCAATTTTACCTTCGCACGGTCAACCTCTATTCCTCTCTCAGAAATAAGATGACCTAAAACTAGTCCTTCTGGTACCATGAAGTGTGATTTCTCCCAAGAAAGTACCAGATTCACATTTATGCATCTTTGCAGGACCTTAGTCAGGTGGTCTAAGCATGCATCAAATGTGCTCCTAAAGACCAAGAAATCATCCATGAAGACTTCTAAACAATCGCCTACTAAATTAGAGAAGATTGCAAACATACATCGCTGAAATGTAGCAGGTGCGTTGCACAATCCAAATGACATTCTATGGAATGCAAAGGTAACGTAGGGGCAGGTGAAGGTCATTTTTTCTTGGTCATCAGGGTGAATTGCCACCTGATTATAACCTGAATAGCCATCCAAAAAGCAGAAAAATCTATTCCCAGCCAATCTTTCCAGTATCTGATCAATGAAAGGTAATAGGAAATGATATTTCTTCGTGGCTTGGTTGATTTTGCGATAGTCAATACATATTCACCACGAACTAGCAATCCATGTAGGGATGACTTCTCCATATTTCGTGGTTATGACAGTAAGTCCGGCCTTCTTAGGCACAACTTGAACATGACTTACCCTCTAACTCTCTGAAATAGGGAAAATGATTCCATTGTCTAACCACTTAATCATCTCATTTTTAACCACCTCCTGAAGTGTAGGATTCAATCTAAGTTGTGGCTGCCTAGTAGGTCTAGATCCTTCTTCAGTGAAAATCCTATGTGTGCGGTAAGAAGGACTAATGCCAATCAAGTCACAAAGGTTCCATCCTATAGCCTGTCTGTGCTCTCAGGACAGATAAGAGTTGTGATTCTTGATCAGATGATAAGAAAGAGTTGACAATCACAGGATAAGTCTAATCAAGTCCTAAGAAAACATACTTCAAAGAATCAAGAAGAGGTTTGAGCACAACAGGTATAAGATCAGGTGAAGGAGTAGGTGTGGAGATCTCAGAAGATCTTAGAGACACTAAAGGAATAGGAGGTAAGTCCTCAATTTCTATAACTGGTGTCTCAATGAGAGTCAAGTCATAGTCTAAAGAGTGTTGAGGTTCTAAATTCAGTGAATCAAAGTATCCTCAACCAACCTATCCAAAGAATCCAAGGAATAGATTTCCTCAATTAAACTATAGGATGGTCCTCTTTGGGCCTGAAAAATATCAATCTTCATCTTTTGATCTCCAAATTTCAACTCTATTAGGCCCTCCTCATAATTGATGTTTGCTTTGGCCGTAGCCAAGAAAGGTCTTCCTAGTATGATAGGTGTATTCTGAATATCCTCAGGTACTTTCATGTCAAGGACTATAAAGTCTACAGGAAAGTAAAAATCCTTGACCCGCACTATAACATCTTCCAACACTCCATGAGGTATCTTAATTGATCTGTCAGCTAATTGCAAGGACACCTCGGTTGACTTCAGATTGCCAACCTCGAAATGTGTCAGTAGGGAAGTTGGGATAAGATTGATAGAAGCACCTAGATCAAGTAGTACTTTATTAAATGTGGTATTACCTATTATGCAGGAGAGAAGAGGGGTGTCTGGGTCTTTCTTCTTAATAGGGAGGTTAGAAATGAGGGAACTTACTTGTTCTAAGAGAATTACAGGTCCACTCCCTTTCTGAATTTTAACCTTACGCTTAGGTGAACATAGGTCTTTCAAAAACTCAGCGTAAGGGGGAATGTGGAGAATCGCATCCAACAAGGGGATGTTTATGTGGACTTGCTCAAAGAGCTTGAGTAGATCCTCCTCAGGTGCCACACAAGGTTTCTTCTTATTTTTGTCTTCAACTTTCTTTTCTAAAGCCTCCAGAAAAGGTACAGAAGTAGAAGTAGGAGGATCAATCATAGGCTCAAAAGAGTTAGGAATAGGTGAATCAGCAGGAGTGGAAGGTCCAGGTTGAGAAGTTGATTCAGGTAAAAGTGGATCAGATGTGGCTCTAGCACTCCTGGTAATAATGGCATTTAAATCATATTCTGGTGTAGACATCATTAGGATCAGGAAGGATAGGTGGTTGTAAATCATAAGTAGGATCAGGATAAAAAGAATCAGAATAAGGCTCAGGTTCGTGCAAGGTTTGTGATATAAGGTGTGCTTGACCTTGCAAAGGAGGTCGGGTTTGTGCTTAAGACAGGAGTGTGTGTGGTTGACGGGATTCCGTTAAGTGCGTTAGCTAGGCTCTTATCTCATCTAATGCCGCGTCTTATCTCAGCTGCATAGCAATATTTTGTTGTTGCATATTAGCAAAAGCTTTCATGATTGACCCCAACTAGCCATCTCGTGTAGGCCCAGGTTGAGAGTATTGGGTAGGCCTGGGTTGGGGTTGTTGGTAGGCACGCGGTGGATACCCGTGTGATTGTGGAGGTGGCGTGCGAATCCAGATCCTGTGGGTGCTAAAGGAGATGAGGTAGAAACCTATGTATGTGAATCTTAAGTGATCGTGTTGTGTGCATGATAGCAATCAACACAGTGACGATAAAAATCTCAGTCATAGTTTCAAGCAAGTTTTTATGTCTCATTTTGATTTGATTCAAGTATTTAGAAGTGTATTCTATGCTGCTTGTCTCGCTTTTTTAATCTTTAATCTTTTCAAACAAGAGATGATATTTTTAGTTTAGGTCAAATGCAAGAATGGCAAGAGTTTGAGGAAAGTAAAAAGATGCGTACCTGACTCTAACAATTCTATAATATGCAATTGACTTAAAATTTAAATCTAGCAGGAAATATGCAACCTAAGAATGGATGCCTAGATATATGCTGCTGCTAGATAAGGATGAGATCTTTTTGAATTTTTTTGATTTTATAATTTTTTTTGGATTTTTGAATAATGTATCAAACAAAAACAAAAGAAAGAAATATATACAGAAAACACGCGAATGGAAAAACCGTGTCGATGAGAGATGAGTAGAGAGAAAATAAAAGAGTTCAGAGAGTCCACAATTATTACAAAATGTGTGAGAACAGGCTCTCACAACTTATGCTTAACAAATGATCCTAATATATATACCTAAATCTAAACTATACCATACTAGGAAAAATGAAAATGCAGCTTCCAAGGCAAAAACTCCGCTTGGACGTAGTGTCAGAATCACAGCGACTCCGCCAGGAAGACGAACTCTGCCTGGAAGATGACGCTGCTCCTACTCCTTAAGTGCTGCAAAAATAACAATTGAGTAGTAAAAGAATCAAATAATGTATATACAACAAAAAATTTGAATAAAAGAATGCCTATATACAAATAATGAATATGAATGAATGAATTTATATGCAAAAACAAAAATTGTTTACAAATTAAGAACTAAAGAATAATTTTGGCATATAAAGAGTTGCCTCCTCGGTAACGGCGCTAAAAATAATTGACTTTCTGCAACCTGTTAATCAATCACTCACAATAAAGCACTGTTGTTAGGTTTTATCCCTGGCAACGGCACCAAAAATATGAAGCGATTGACCACGGTTCGTATAAAAATCGTCGTTGTTGTAATATATGTCACAAATACAAACCGTTATCGCATCAATTTTATTTAATTATATAATTTTTATTGATTTATTCCAGGTCATTAACTGAGAGGTAGTTATTGATATACATCACTCTCTAGGTCTAATATTATTCTTTAATTCTAAAAAGATTGGTTTTACATACAAATATGAATGAATTAATTAATGAATGAAAGAACTAAACTAATTTATGTACAAAAGAATGTATTGAAATACTTGCAAACATATAAATACAAACAAGCATCAAACACTATAAATGAATAATATATACTACATACTTATAACTTATAATAACAATACTTGTATATATATACAATATTAAGTAATAATATATACTATACTAACTTAACTTAATATACTAACATATAGAGTAACACATATAAGATGTACAGCGTCATACATAAACATCGCTAAACCTTAGGAAAAATGTTGTACATAAGCTAAAGCAAAAACTAAGGTCTATAGTAACACTTCATAAGCTAAAGCAAAAACTAAGGTCTATGGTAACACTTCATAAGCTAAAGCAAAAACTAAGGTCTATAGTAACACTTATTCTATCTACAATGACGGATTATTTTGTCAGTAAAGCTATACTGTTATTTATATACATATATAGCTCAAACATATGTTATACTACATATACTTATTATATAGATACTTATTATTTACAGTATACTTATATATATATACATATATACACTACATATACATATATGTATACACGTACATACTTCTCTACTCTGTTCTTCTTCTTAGTTACGGCTCTCTCATTCACTACACTTTCTAACACTTAGCCAATTTTTAATTCTCTTCTTCTTTGTGGTCCTTAACACTTAGCTGCTTTCTCTTCTTTTTATTTCTTCTTAGCCCCTCATTAATTATCACTTAGTACAAAAATTAGGTTTTTTTAGTCGGTAGGTGACCTTTTCGAGGGATACACAGCATCCTCTTAGGTGGGACCAAAACCTTTACTGAGGCCACCTTGATTTGTTTAATTAGCTTCTTAATTGCGGTTCAAGCTCAATACTCGGCCCACATAGGCCCACACACAGTGTCAGGCCCCTGGTCCACACCACACACTGACATCATAGACTAATGCTCAAATATACTCGTAGCATATGCTCAGAGGGGATAAGGTTTTCTTTGCGCTTGACGCATGTCGACTGATATGGTAGAATAACAAAATCAATATATAGCACTCAAAGTGCTCGCGCGTCCACGATGTGACGCTATATGCGTCCCTTCTCAGCATTGGAATTCCCAGTGCACCAGTTCTGATTTCATGACTTTAGCTCTTGATTTAAGGGCTATAAATTATTAAAATTAAAAACTAAATTGTAAGATATTAAATTATTTATATAATACTACAAAATTGTATAATTTATTAACAAAATTAGTTACATTTATTATATAAATAAATTAGGCAAAGTTACAGTTTATTCATATTGTTTATTAGGTTTTATTTCTTAATTATGTATAAATTAGTTAATGAATGGTCTAATTGACCCTGTACAGTAGTAATATACATATTAAAATATTTAATAAAGATTTTTATTATATTTTACAACATTTATTTTGATTTTATTTACATTTAAATACCTATTTTTAGGTCATTTACATATAAATTAGGTTTAAATAGTATAATACATTATAAATATAGTTAAATTAGCTTAATTTACTTAAAATACATTAATATAAATGTACAACATAAGTTAGTTCAGTTTTAACTCAAATTACTAATTTATTTTAATTTAATATAAAAACTTAGCTAGTAACTTAATAAATTAATTATTTATTCTATATACATAATTAAATTATGTTACAAGATTCCTTAGGTACGTAATATACATATAAATGCGTATGTACAATATAAGTAGTAAATATGTTTATTTTCAGGGTTTTATTAATTTACTTAGACTATAGTACATATAAGTTAGTATAATTAATAAATAATTATATAAATAAGTTATATATAATTTAAGTTATCTTAAATATTTAAGTTATGTTATAGCATACATACATAAGTTATATATACATATTATATACATATTATGCATTATGTACATAGATAGCTTAGTATATAACTTATATTTTATGTATATACATAAAATACAAGATATTTTAGGTATTTTTGTGATTTTTCTACTTTTTATGGGTTTTATATATTTTGTAGAGGTAGGGGATGAGAAAGAAAGAGATAGATGAGAAGAATAGAGTATTTTTGGTGTTTTTATATTTTAAGATCTTTTATTTAATTTTAAGGTAGACCAAACCATCGGTTGGTATGTTCTACCAAGCCGAAAGTTCAGAATACCATGAAACTTAGTATGTACTTAAAAGTATATCAAATCTTCACCAAGACAGGTTTATTTTAGTTTTTTGGATTTTTTATAGTATTTTTATTTATTTACAAAATGAGTACAATTTAGGCCTTTAAGAGTGTTTTCAATGAGAACCTAAGGCCTTGAATCCTAGTCTAAAGGCTGGGTAAGCAGTAAAAACATTCAGATATGCTCTAAAGAGTCTAAGAGATATGTGCCATCTATTAAACATAAATTTCATTTAATTTAACACTCATTTCTTACGTTGGACAGTTAAGCATAAATTATAGCTGACAAAGAGATTTATTTAAGGGATTACAAGCCGATCAAAGTTAATTCTAAATCAAGTACAAGTACATGAAGGCTTGTATACATTAAATACAGCATTAACAACATGTAAGCTAATGTAAACACTAAAACCTAAGCCTACTGTCCTACAGAAGACCATCCAGCAGAATTAAACAGCAGCAGTTACAGTAGTAGGAAAAGCCGCAACAAACAACAGCTACTGCAATTGTTGAAGTACTGCTACTGGAATTTAGCATTGCAGCAGCAACAAATTCAGACCATCTGAATTAATTCCAGACGTCTTAAAAGGTAATTCTAGGGCTGCTGTGTGGCCCACAGAACAGCCAAAACACCTACAGCTGCTATAAGGTGTTTAGCTTCAAATGTATGTCACATCAGAGCTTCTAAATCAAGTTCAGATGCCCTAAGTAAATTCCAAATATCTGCAACAGTGTCTGAATTCTAATATTGAAAGATTTTATTCATATTTCAATACATGAACACCCCAAGATCAAACTAATTAAGACTGATCTGGGGATGTTTATCTACTGAAATCAGATTAAATTCATCTCTAAAACCTCCACAAAAAAATTATGCAAGTGAAAATAGGGGAGGAATAAAATGTCGCCCCATTTAGGGCTTTTGATTTGGATCTTATATTGATTTCTCCACTTGATCTCCTTGAACATCATGGATGGATGTTCAAGGCAATCATATGGAGAGATCAAGACCCGTTGGGTCCTTGTACAACATCAAATCAGTCTTGATGATCATCCTTGGCCAAACTCTCCAACATAGGGCTTGATTCAGGTGTATGCTCATCCACATATCAAAATTCAAATCCAAAACTCAGAAATCCTTGGAATCCTTGCAAAACATCTCATCAAGCTCATAAAATCCTCAAAAAAACTCAATCAAATCAATGAAACCTCAGATTGATTTCAAATCAATAATTTGAACATTAAAAATCTTTTTAAAATAAGATCGAGCAATTCAAGTTGGTGAATTAAGATCGGGGGGTCTTTGTCGATTTACGAAATGAGTGGGAGACCCCTCAAAGTGTTTTATGGTGCTAATTTCAGTTATGAGAACCAAGATCCTCATATCTGAGATTAGACCATGATGAAGGGGTGATCAACGAATTTCAAATCGAGGAAAAAGAATGCAATAAAATGGAATGCTAGGGAAGAGTCATGATTAAGTAAATGTAGGTGGATTCTTCTCCTCTGATCTGAAGTGATTACAGGAGGTGCAGGATCTTCTCTATCTCTACTCCTAAATTACACTAATAGTCATCGCAATAAGCTCTAATTACTCCTACTCCTAGAAATCATATAAATCTAATCTAAGAAAGCAATAACAAGCTACTTTAAGGGATGAAGATGTCTAAGGTCACCTGCCGGCGATTGGTGACAACGAAGGGGGAAGAGGACCAGCAGCTGAAGAAGATGTCTCAAGTCCACCACCCGGTCAGCTGCCGGTGATTGAAGGGGGAGGAAGACACCAACTCTGTCATAGCTGGCGGAGGAAATTGGGTTGAGGGGAAGCTGCAAGTGTGGATGAAGGGATCGGCTCAAGGGGAGGGAGTCGATGGGTGCGCACGCGATCAGGGGAGCTCCTTAAGTAGAGCTAACAGTGAATCAGAGCACTGTGGTGGTGCGATTAGGCTCCAAAAGCGTAGGCGGTGGGGATTTGAGGAGAGAGCACATGCAAGCTTCAAATCAAAAAGCGACCGTTGGATGGGATCTGGGTGAGGTGGTGATCGCACGCACCAATTCGCGCGAAGCTTCCAGTCAAGGTGAGCCATAGATCGAGCGGGGTGTAGAGAATCAACGGTTAGGATCTCTCAAGTTCTTGTGGTGCTACAGTGCACGCAAGCTGCAGATGGGCATAGGTTCTATTGGTGTTTTTGCAAGTAAAGCCCCTTAGACAAGGGGTAGAGAAATTATGCAACAGCCCATAAGTGGTAAAGAATAAATTTAGAGCAGTCCTTCTGGACTTGCAAAAAGGTCCTTACGACCTACAAATAGGTCCTTGGCTAATTTTCAAAGAATGAAATGTGATGTACTAAGAACCTAAATGTAAATCTTTAATTGCAAGGCCTTAATGATGTCCAAATGCACCCAAGTTTTTTATAGAAGCTTAATTTAACATTTGAGAAGTTAATTATACTTTTGATTTAAACTTTTAAACTCATTTGTGTGTTTAATTTGTACTTCGATCACCATTTAACCTTATTTAAAAGAATATCTCGTTTACTGACTTAATTATGCATTTTTAATACAAAATTGATATTTTAGGTCTTTTTATCTATTTTTCACACTAAACCCTTTTTATATGTTAATTTGATATTGTTTAATCTAGTTTCTAACTTAACTTAGATGATTTAACTATGATGAGTTGCAATTCATCACCTACCTCCTTGGACAACTCAAATACTCATTTGACTACTCGATTTGTAAAACCCGTATTTACAAATCACAGAGTTTTTTCACACCACCCATGAACATGCTATTAGGGGAAATTACCTATAAAGATGATCTAAGGGCCAATAAAAGAAGAAACGATTAAAAAGTTAGCGTTATGTTCGCCAAAATCTATCAAAACTAAAAATATGATAGGAGACACCAATAGAACCACGCATTGGGACCATTTAATGCAACGAAGATAAGGTAATGTTAATGTTGCATACAACTGATGTTAATATAGAATAGAGCAAGAACTGCACACTCTTATTGAGAAAAGGAGAACAAAAGAGAAGAAAATAAACCAAACGAAATGTACAGCATTACAATCCATCCATAATATATATTATAGCCCGTGTGAGTTTGAGTCTGTGGGTCACTGTTCACGTCACTGTAGCTGCCTCTTCCAATGGCTTTACATGTAATTATCAAGAAAAACGTGGCTCTTTTGCCCTCCTGACCTCTTCCGATCTCGCATGCTGCTCCGTCTCCCGCTTTCTCTCCCTCGTAACCCACCTTCTCTCTAGGGATTTCCATCCGCCGTGGCCGCCTGCCATCGCCCCGTCAGGTGTCGCTCTACTCGCCATCATTCTTGCCCAGATCGGAACCGCCTTCTTCGGCCTCGCTCTTCCTCCTTAAGTCTTCTCTCTTCCGATCCCTATCTCCTCCTCCTTCCCCTCTGTCTTTCTCTTCTTCCTCCTGAAGCCTTGTGCCTTCCCAAGCGCACGACCCCTCCACCATATCCCCAAGCCTACGCCCCCTTCGCCGGCCAACCCCAAATCCCCCTAACTCGACCCCCTGACGACAACTATGTTATCCAGCGCCACCCCGACCACGACTTTGGTGCCCGCCTCTTCCCCACCAACTACAGTGCCACCCCCACCGAAAACCCCAATCCCCGCCCCCAACACCAAACTCTCCATCACTCGATCATCACCACCTTTGACCTCCCCCGCCTCTCCCGCCAGGTCACGGGCGCCGCCTCCCTCAACCTCCACCTCCCCCACTCCTCCCACCGCCCATCACCCCTCTCCCCCCTCGGAACCTTCCCGAACCCTCTCCCCCCTCAACCGTCCTACCCTCCTCCTCGACACCGTCTCCCTCCCCCCCTGTGGTCTCGTCACCTGCGGTGCCCGCAACCTCTGCCTCACCTTCTCCGACGCCTCCTCCTCCCAACTCTGCTGCTCCCTCCTCAACATGGACCCCAAGGTCATCGGCAAGAAGCTACAGGTCCTCGCGTGGAACTTCATCCCCTTCAAGGAATGCGGCCTCGCATTCGTGGCCTCGTGGGGTCCGTCAGCCCCCTCTTCAAGGTCCCCCCATCCCAGGGATCCGGATCCCTCATCAGGGATTCGGTTGGGTTCTTGATGGAGTTGTAGGATGGATAAGTTCGGTTGAAGGGTCCCTTGTCAGGGATTCGGTTGGGTTCTTGATGGAGTTGCAGGATAGAGGGTTCTTGGCTGGGAGGCACGAATTCACAAGGAGGGTGCGGTGGTGTTGATGCGGAGGTGCATGCACTGGGGGCTGACAGGGGTGGTGAGGTTGAAGGCCTTCCAGCCATGCGTCGAGTACACCAGAGTCGTTCGAGGAAATGCCAACCTAAGGGGAAGGTGGTATGTGAGGGCCTTGGAGGAGTTGGAGGGGATAGCGAGGTACGGGGTTCGGGCAGCCAAGCAATGAGCAGCTTGGCGACCACACGTACAGGAGCAGAGTTCACCTTAACGATCCGTCCACAACCTCTGCATAGGAGGTACTTTGTTTCTCACTATACGGTATCTTTGTTTGTTTTAAGTGATTAACATGCAACCTCATCGGCATTGGTGTCGGAATCTCATATGCAATCAGTAGTAGTTACCGATATGGGTCCCGTTAATGGCCATTTTTGGAGCCCGCGGTTTAGTTAAGGTCATGGTGTAGTGAGAAAAAGGTGCATCCTTTGCTCTCTAGAAAATCACAAATGTTGCACCTTTGCTTCTGTAGTTTAAGGACGAAGGCTATTTTTTGTATCTCTGTTTCTGACGGTACAAGGTTTTGCATTACATGTTTGGTGGAATTTTTTGCTTTTACCCCCCCCTTTTTCTTTTGAATGTGGAGATTATTGTGAATGCCTACGTTCCTTCTTTCTTATGAAAAATGGATGGCTTTTGTATGAATTGTTCTAAAAAGGCTGAGGGGTTGTTCTAAAAATCTTGAATAAAGTCTGATTTTATATTGTCATTTTGTATTGCTTGAGTATATGATCCATTGTTTATTAGGGATTTACTCATATTACAAGGTTTTTTGCGGATCAACTTCGCAAACAATGAAATTTGAATTAGTAGTTAAGACATAACCCACAAGGTGGATGGCTAAAACTATGGTTGGTTGGTGATTACATTTTTGAAAAGTAACTATGGGATTGGTTTCGGTGAGATGGCTAAAACAAGCAGTTGGTTTGCAACTGAGCCTATTGCTGTGGTTGTTTGAGTGTAGGAAAGACAAAAGAGGAACAAAGGTGAAAGGAAATAATAAAGAAAGACGTAGAAAACAACTGAACCAATTGATTTAAGCATTGCTTTCGAAGGAACGTCCACTCTGTTATTTCTTTTTTGAATCCATTATCTCGAGCATAACCCAAGTTGCAAAGATCAATCTTTGAAAGAGATTACGAGTATTCATGTTTCAAGTAAATGATAACCCTTTCTAAAAAATGTTAAACGACAAGCTTACCCAACCTAAATAAGTATCCACAAAAGATTAAAGAAAACCCAATCCGAAGTATATACAAAAAAAAAAAAAAAGAAATCAAAGACCATGTTACTGTAACAACCGATGATTTTGAAATCTTTCTTAAAATACAATTAGCAATATGTTAGGGTATAACTTTTCTACCATACTTAGAATACTTGGCCAACTTTTATTAATTAAATCTCTATCCTCTTATTCATTTGTTCACAATGTTATACTTTTCCTTTTATAAAGATACATTTCTTTACATGATTAGAATACTTTTCCTTTTACATGGTCAACGTAGATAATACTATAATATAAAGGTAATTTTTTACTTTTCTTGGATGGATTTTTAGGTGTATTATCTTCTAATTAACTATTGTGTTAGATGGAAAATAAAATTGAGGTACTTCTTTTGATAACCAAAATAATTTCATATATATCATCAAATTTATATATTCAATCAATTCTATTAATCATCATTTTTAATCCCACAGTAAAGCGTGCGCTATAAACTAGCTCTTAAGAAAAGGGTGTAATAACTAAGATAAAATGCAATTCCTGCACAATATATTTGAAGAACATTCGAGGGGAGTCCAAACAACACTAATGTAATCAGAGAACACAACGTATACAAGACGAGAAGGTAAAACAATCAAAAGAAAATGGAGAAATGCCAATTGAAAATTGTTGTTCTCCTTTAATAGTTGTAAGGGAAGCTTATCTTTGGTGAAAGTTTCTCCTATTGTAATTCATCTCCAGCAAACCCAATTTTTTTTTTTTTGAAAATATTTTTATTAAAGGAAAAAATATGATACAAGAGGATACACCCTAGAGGGGAAAGAGAAAAGACAGAAAAAACCTAACATCCTCAATAAGGGGAGGTTATGTCTCGTAGAATTAGGAGAAGATCAAAATATAGAAACAAGATAAGAAATAAAAAGAAAAGAAAAAGAAAACACATCCCTATATCAGAAATGGATTGACCTCCCGACGAAGGACGATTCGACGTTTGTAGAAAATGGCAAGCGCCAATGAGAGGATCTCAAAGATCACGCAAGGAGTGAGTCAACATAGATAGATCAAAAGGTCGAAATCGACTCTTGATTAGCGTAAGAAAACCCGATCGAATAAATCTGAGGTCACACATGATCTCAGATTGAAACCACAAAAAAAAGAAAAGAAAAGCGAGAGAGAGAGAGAGAGCAACCATCAACAACGAAGCAAACAGGCATATTTGCAGGATAAAGCGCAGGTCGGTTGGATTTCGATCGGAACCCATCGGCCAGCGCACTCTAGCCACCGATCGGACGCGTGTCGCTAGTCGAGCTCCTCACCGCAACCATCAGTGAGCACCGTATGCCACCACCGCCGACGCACACCGCACCATCGTCGACAAAGCCTCGCCGCTGAGAAGCTCCTCATCGAAGCACCTCGTCGCCAACAAATCTGCGATTGGAGAGTACACCAGCCTCACCTTAGGTAAGAAGCTCCTGCCTTCGTAGTACTGTCGATCGATCGCAGTCACTCGCAGTCGCCACGCCCAAATTGGTCGCACCTTGCCGCTATAGGCTATGCATGTCGTTGACGTCGAAGATGGAGGGTCCCGGAGATTGAAGGAGGAAAGTCGACGGAGAGGAGAAACCCGATCAACCCTAAATGGCCAATCAGGGCCCCACTATTTTCTTTGAGCGTGGGGATTGGGTTTTTTCCAGCAAACCCAATCTTGATCGTCCAGCAAGCTTGTTGTTGTGCCAGTAGGGGCTTCTTATGTGCGCTGTTCCTTGACATCGGAGCATTCGGTCCATTTTCCTACCCATGGGGGTTGGTCGTCTTGTCGCCAAGACTACTACTATTGCCCATTTCCTCTGCCATCGGAGACTTTGCATGGTCGTAGAGTTGAGGCCTTCACATGACGTTTTAACAGGACAACTTTGGGAAGCTGCAACTTCCCAAAGCATTTACCATAATATGAAGTTGTGCTCGTCCAGCACAATTACATGTTTTTTTTTTTTTTTCAAAAATTAACATCCATTAAAAAGGAAAAATATACTATACAAGCAATACAAGAAAAAGATAAAAACAACTAAGAGAAAGAAAAAACGTCCCCTAAAATAGGAGAATTACAAAATACAAAAATAACAAGATAAAAAATAAAGAAAAAATAAAAAAAAAATCCCAAAATCAAAAGTCAGACGAACCTTCAAAGAAGATCGACCCCCATACTTATAACACCAATAAAGTACCAATAGGCAACCTTAGACAATATATCAAGGAACTTTGCGAGCATCAAGAAAACAAAATTACACTTAAAAAAATGAAAAAAAAAAGAACCCAGCAATCCATTGACCAAGCTCACCCGCAGCAACGACCGAACTCCGTCCGCCCACGCCGTAGATGACCAACCGTAACCACGCCGAAGACGAGCCGCAGATCATCAGCCGTTCCACAACCTCGGCACACCACAACATCCTCCGACCACCGCGCACCCCGCAGCAATCGCCAAACCCGCCACGACCACTGAGCCACGTCGCCTCACATGTCGCAGCAATTGCTGCACCAACCACGACCCCTGCGATCGCCGCTCACGCCTCAGCTGCGAGCACAGCGACCGTCGACCGTGGCTATCGCAACCGATCGCAACAAACAACGAGCATCGATGTAGCCAGCCAAAACGAGTGCTAGACGCTGTGAATGTCGAGGATGAACCCGGAACAATGAAGAGGAGGAGAGGCCATAAGGCGGAGGGGTATTCGGCGGAAGGGGGGGGAGGGTGCGGTCAACCACCAATGGCCGATCGGTTCCCCCATCAGTACCTAGGGCTTCTTTTTGCAGAGAGGGAAAGAAAGAAACAAGAGTGGGATTTAGAAAACATAAATAATTGCATGTTATGTTATTAATGCAATTTAATACGGTAATATGTGCTTCCGAGTGTAAAGCATAAATCGCAAAGGGAAAGTCGGTATGGAGCAGAAGGAAACGACATGAGATAGGAAAAATATTAAAAGAAATACAGTTTCACAATTCAAGTCCGTAGCTAAAGAAAGTAGGAAAAATATTAAAAGAAAGACAGTTTCACAATTCAAGTCCGTAGCTAAAGAAAGTGGGAAATGAAGCACATTAAATAAAACACATTTTGTCACTTGAGTGGTAGGAATAATATCTAAATAAGTAATATTACTATGAAGTCTATGTCAGTTGGCAAAGGTAAACAAACCATTAAACAAGCACCCGAATAAGAAAGAGCAAGGTGAGGAATAGCATACTGATGATCATTTTTCCCTCACGGAAATATAACATATAAATACAAAATCCATGAGCGAACTATGATGCAAGGAAACTTTCACGATTGAAGTTTAGACCTATGATAATGATAGAAGTCCAACACCTCACTAATCAATCGACAAAAATCCTTCTAATTTTTTAAGTCTTTAATAATTACATGATTTCTCATCATGTTTGTATTTAAGTCATTGATCTTAGTCTCTAACCTTCTATTCTCGTTCTAAAACTTGTCAATTTGATGCTCTAAGAAGTACACAAATTTCCTCATTTGCAACTGTCGTGCACCCATTGAACTTGTTGAAAGGATGGATCTTGCCCATATGCTTATTTTGAATTGTTACATCCCTTGTCTATGTCATTCTGTAAGGAAAGTACAAATTGAATTTTTAGAAATTTTTATAGGGTCATTAGATATTTTAAATGAAATTTCTAAAGAAGGAAGGTGAATTTGCCAAATTTGACCCCCAAATAATGAAACACGTGAACCCTAGTCCCAATCATATTCATAATTTTCATCAATTTTTTTAAAAAACTAGATTGAATCAGGAAAATTTACAAGGTCTAAAAATGGACTCAAATTCAATTCAAAACACCTTCTATTTTTGACTTTTATCTTTTTTTATAAGTCGAGCTAGGCAACAAAATTTATGTGGTTGGAAATCTCGTTGAAAGATTTATCATTAGAAAAAGATTGAGAATCTTTTGCACAAAAATTGAGGCTGAACTAATTTTTGTAATTATAATACATATTCAACTTGAAATCAGAACAAACGAAATGAGATGAAACCATTGAATCATTTGAATCTAAACAATTGTTCATACAAGGAAATGATCTAATAAATGGAAATAATAACTATCTAGCAACAAGATCGACATAAAAAATAAAAAACTAAAACTATTAAAAGAAAGCCACCATGCCGGGAGTGCTCATGAGAGCCATCAACTTTTGGGTGGTGGGTGTGACTAGACCGTGGTCACGGAGACCATCTACACGCCATAGGAGAGAGTGGATCACTCCCACGAGGCTATGGGAGAAGCCTTTGGGCATGTCCTTAGAGAGATAGAGCATGCAAATAGAGAGGGAGAGGAGGAGGGTCGTGGGCCTAAATGGAAAGACGAGAGGACGGTGGTGGTAGCCCTCCTAAATGGAGGCACATCGGCCTCAAGGAGGAGAGGTGGCCGACCGACCACTTGGTGGTGGTGGTGGTGGTGTCTGCCGGCGGCCTCAAGGTGGTGGAGGGCAGGCAACTAACTTGGCGTCAAGGTGGAAGTGGTGGCTAAGGTTGAAGGTGGAGGCCTTAGGGTCCTTACATATATGTAGATTAGGGTGTGGTGTACCTTAGGTGTAGGCTAGGAACCACTTGAGGGGGTACAACCTAAGGGTAGAGTGTTGGACCACATTAAGACCTAGCCTAATTAGAATTAGGTTAGGCTATTCTAATTAGGAACCACCTAGCCTAATTGATCTTTTATTTGACTTAATTGGAATCTAATGGGTCCAATGGGTTTGGGATTGTAAAATTGGGTTAGGGCTAAGGCATTTGGGATAGTGGGGAGTATAGATAAGGTTATGGATAGTCGAATAGGATTGTGGGTAGTGGGATAGGGTTATCCAAGTTTTGGCTTACAGGATTAGGTTACCTAGTGTTTTAGGTAATCAAGGTTAGGGTTAGGTTATCCTAGGTTCTGGAATGGGGTTTAGGGTTATGGTTCAAGATTATCCTCCTCTCTTCCTCTTTATTTTGTGTTCCATTCTCTCTTCCTTATTTTTCTTTAGACTTTATTGCTCCTTTTCTTTATTCTGCATTTGCAGGTGCATTTGTCCATAACTTCTCTAACCTGCTTTATTCTATATCCAAATCGTAGCCTAATGACAAATGCAAGTTTATCATCATTCTTATGTCTTAAAACAGATTTAGCTCTTAGGGTTTTAATTCCGCAAGTGAGTTTTTGGGCTGCATTTAGGCATTTACTTAGGATAAGCATGCATTGCATTTTATTGTCTTTTTGATACATTTACTTGAGTGTCAAGGATAGATAGAAAGTCAGATCCTGCATACCTTGGCACTCAGGAAGGAAAAAGATGAAGAAGAAGCTCCTATCAGCTGGATCCTAGCTAAATCCAGCTCATCCTAGCTAGATCTCAGCTCCTAACTAGATCAACTCATCTCTAGCTCCATTCAGCTCATCTCAGCTGAATGGTAGCTCTAGCTAGTTCACCTCAACTTCATTTAACTCACCTTAGATGGATGGTAGCTCAAACTAGCTCAAGACAGTTGATCCTAGCTCCATTCCAGCTCCTCTAGCTCAGAACAGTTCATTGAAAGCTCAACCAGACTAGGACTAGCTACTGCCATCAACTAGCTAGACCTAGTCAGCTGAAGATGACCTCAACCAGTTTAGGCCAGCTTAAGTCCAACTCCCGAAGGCTCAACTCAACTTAGTTGAGCTGAGCTACTTGACCTAAGCTAGCTACTCCAGTTAGCTAGGTAATCTCTAGGAAGACCTGATCTAGCACACCTCAGCTCATCTTAACTTGGCTTAGCATCTAGCAAAGAATTAGCAACCTAAGTCAGCTAAGGTAGCTCATTGCAGTTCTCTTCAGTAGCCACCAGCTTCAATGCAGCTCAAGACTACTCCCTCTAGGTCCTCACTTCCAAAATCCTAGCTCCCTCTACCTCCTACCCTACTCATCCACTAGCTTAGCTTAGCTAGTCACCCCCTTAGCATCCCTACATAACCCTAAAACCCACCTACCTAAGCTCCACCAAATAACCCAAAACCTAGTCCACCTAAGGTCCTATTCCTAATCCCTTTTAGTGCCAACCTAACCACATCCCTTCACCCCACTAACACCACCAAGAGTCACCTCCAAAATGGCGCCAAACCTACTCATAACTAACCCTAACCTCCATGCCAACTTTCCCTCCAAAATCTCCCTCATCTGCACCACAGATCTCCCTTTAAACCCATCCTAACCATCCATAAATTGGCACCACCTAAGCCCTTCTAGAAGCCTCCTCTTTGGTGCCAATTTGTGGTGTCTCCACCACCAAAAGCCACCAACACCACCTACAACCACCCCCTTCACACCCTTAAGTTGGTGCCAAATAGCCTTAGCCATAGAATCCACCAACCACCCCCATCTAGCCATCCTAACCATCTAATCAAAGGGGCATACCAACCCCCTCTCCCTTCCTATTAATACCCCCCTTAACCACCACCACACACCCATCTTCTCCATTAGTTTAGGTTCTACCCTTAACCACCCTACATCCCCCTCCATTCACGCTAAGGAAGAAGAAGAGAAGAAGATCAAGGGGACAACCTACCCACCCCCTTGGTGGCTTCTTCATCTCCTTCCTCTCCCTTATGCCATGCCAAGGAGATCTTCTACATAGAGGGGACGACCAGGCAAGAGGAGGAATAAGGTGGTTGATGCCCACCTTGGAGGACAACTTGGAGGAGGACTACCAGAAGAAGAAGCTAAGGAGAACTCTTTTCAAGTGTAGGGCAACCAAACTTGGAGCAAGAGCCATCTAGAGCTTCTACCAGAGGATCCCTGTTGAAGTGCACGAATGAGGAGATTTAAAAATACGTTCATTGTAGTATCCTCTAAATCGCTCAATTAACATATACAATTTATTACTCAAATTTAAGTCCGAGGTCGAACACGGGGAGTAAATATGGAATTCACATACTAATCTCAACAAATAATATAAATGAGCTCAATTAATTACTCAAAACTAATATGCAATGTATAACATGAGTAGTTGAAGGATCTAATGAAGCAAAAAGGCATCTAAGGAAAAATAATGGTGATTTAAATCACCAATTATTAGCTTAGATACACATATAATAATTACTTAATGGTCTAAATAAATGAATAGTATCAACCACTTTAAATCCACGCAAGCGTTAGTACACAGTGCACTATCAGATGATAGAACCTTTCAACCAGACGGCTTAAGTGTCCACTGCTACAGTGTTCAATGAGTCTTCTTCTGTCTTGCCCTTCTCTTTCTCTTCTTCTTCTGCAATCCTCCTCTTCTTCTGCCTTTCTTCTTCCTTCTTCAGGTCTTCTTCTTCTCTTCTCCAAGCATAGGGGAAAGGGCTTGAATTTTGGCTAAGTGTTAGCCAATGCACAGAAGAACAAAACCCCCCTTCCCCCGAGCTCTCTCTCTCTTTTCCCCTTTGATTTCTCAATGTCGGGCCATATGCTCGGGTAATCAGGTGTCAGGGATTCGCGTACCTGGGACCAGGGCTACTGGCGTGGGTAGTAGCCGAGGTGTGGGAGCGGGTTAGGTGGGTCGAGTAAGTGCGGGTAAGGAGGACCTCACCCTCGTCTTAGGAGGCAATAAGGCACAGAGGCAAAATCAACTTATAGCACTCCAAGTGCTCTTGTGTTTTCGAGGTGGGACTAAATTCCACTACCTTCTTCACGTAGCTGGCAGCAGCAGTGGCCTCTCAATTGAAGTTGAAGGAGTGCACGTTGCTTCCAATTGGAGACCTGGGTCGCTTCTTGGAAGGTATCTGCATCTCCTGGAGGGTGCACCTAGGGCCTTCGACACCTGGAGCTCGAAGAACAAAGGCAGTGATGGCGAAAGTGGCGGAGCTCCAGCAAGGACACCTGAAAACAAAAATACAGCCTTGTGGCCAAGTTAGAATACTTTAGGACCTTCGCCGGACCACGGCAAAAGTGTGGGTGGCGGTGGCGTGCCGTGAAAGGGCATATGGTGGTGTGTGGAGGTCGAAGATGGTGGTGCGGCAGTGGGTCGGTCGGTGAGGAGATGGAGTGGGCAATAGGCTTGGAAATGTTAGGGCTTTTGTTCGTGAAGTCGAGGCGAAGGTGTATGGCGTGGTGGCGAGGCAGATGGAGGGGTGTAGCGGCAGGGATGCCTCGCCGGAGGAGCGGCCGGAGACGGAGAAGATGAGGGTGATTCACGGTGTCGAGGGGTCTTTTTGGGTTTTTGGGGTGTAAAACTAACATAAGATACTAAACTAACTAAACTAACCCTAATCTAATAGACGAAGGGGTAGGATTGGCACCGGCGTTGGCAGGCCAGCGAAGACGACGGAGGGAGAGGCGTTGGCGGGTATGACACGACGTGAAGGAAGATGAGGAAGAAGAATCCGCCGTCGGTATTGCGGGCGGACGACAAGGGATGTCAGAGAAGATCGTCGGACGTCAAGGAGCTATTCGGCCAAAGAGGAGGGAGGAATTGAGGGTTTTTCCAGCCAAATTCAAGCATAGGGAGGACGGGCAGGCCATGGGGATCCTTATATAGGTCTCAGGGAGTCGGTTTAGCTTGGGAATCAAGCTTTGCGAGCTTGGAAAGCTTGTCGGAGAAGGAAACTTAAGAGATACTTGAATCTCTCATGCATTCGCATGAGAGATTGGGAAGGTTATGGAGATTGAAACTTGATCCGTTGCTGAGAGAACTTCTCAAGGAATTTCCCTTCCAATTTTGGAAGGGATTCATTGATTAAAGGAGTTCTCTTCAATCAAAGGTCGTCAGAGAAGGATTCCTCTAAGATAATGGCAGAGGAACTTATTTGTAAAGAGTGACGACAAAGATAGGAGCCTATTTGTAAGGAATTCAAAAGTTAGGGGCATGTGTGTGAGAGAAAAGACTCAAACTGGACCAAATTGCAAACTAGGTTAAGATGATCTCAGATTGGGTCCAACTTTTGGTACAAACCTAATTTGGACCCAAGGAATCCAATGGTGAAGTTAGATTTAGGTTTTGACCAAGTTTGACTAGTAATTTATGTAAAAACCCAAATTAAGGCAATTGTCTATCTACGACTCTATTTTAGGTTAAGACAGGTTCTGATGGTCAAATTAAAAGTACCAAATCATAGAGAATATTTTTATATGAATTTTAGAGGATTTGGGTGAATTTTATCTTGACTAGAACCTCAGTGAATCAAGCAAGTCTGTTTTTAGGGTTTCAGATATCATTTAACTCTCGAAACGTAGAAAAACTCATTTCTATCTGCATGGACCTACTTGTTAGAGATTTATGACCATTTGACCTTTAATTAACCCCTGGAGAAATTCCATGATTGTTATGCAATTGAGATATGCTATTAAAAATGCAGTTTTACCCCTATTTTCTTGTTATTCTCTCGAAATGGATTTGTAGTGAATTATGGTCCTCTAGCATTATGTAGGAGCATTTAATGATGGAATATGACTAAATAAAGTAAGATATGACTGATGATGACGTTATCATCAATCCCTCTCTTCTTTATCTTCCACTTTATCTTTTGTATTAGCTAGTAGTTTTATTATTTTTGCAAGAAGGAATCCTCTACATGTACTCCAATTTCTAGCAATACAAGATTTCAATTTACCTTCCAATTTATGTTTTTATCTTAGTTCATTTCTCATGTTTTTGTAGTCTTAGTGCACACACCCCTTCTCTTCTAATTGTCCTAGGCACACTTGCCTAGGGTGAGCTTAGAAAAGAGGGCTTTATTCTTGTCACTTAGGCATAGGTTTTAGCGTAGTTCATCTTCACTTTCCAAAGACCCAATTGTTTTGAAAACCCTAAAAACAACAAAATGAAAATCACAAAAAAATACAAGTGTTGATTTGAGAGGTGAGAGAGAGAATCAATTCATGTGATTAACAATTTGGTCTCCTTGGATGACCCTAGATATTCACCCTATCTAGGAATATAAATTTTAAAAGCGATCAATTTTACACGTTGCAACGACATTTAAAACCCGCATTTTACAAACCACGTAAAATCCGTATCACTTGATTTTCTTATTACATGCAAACATAAATAAGAACATCAAATAGAAAGATAATCTATCATTATTTTATGTACAACTATATAAAATGAAGTGATGCATGATACGCTAATTATGCATGCAATATGTACAAACTAGCTAGGATTCTAAAATTATGTAGATTAATTAAAACCTATGATTGCTGTACAATCAAAGGTGACCTGCAATGACAAGGGAAAGCTAATCGTAATGAATGACATAAGCATTCAATAATGAACTATGGTCCCTTACTCCAGTTGAATTCTACAATCTGGGGTTGCTGCTCTGCCATGTGCTGCAATGGGACCACCATCACACCATGGTGTCCTATGTTAGTATCTATAGTGCAACTTCTTGTAACTTTGCTTTGGCGTGGCTTTGTGTGCTACACATTATGAGTGTGTGCAACGTTGGTTTGGGTTCGCACTCATAGCTCACACCTATGCATGTGCTTTACATGTGCTCATGCTTATGCATGACCATGCGTGAAGCTCACCTCACATGAGTGCGATGTTGCTTATCTCACAAGTGCACTCATCCTACCTATGTGCGGTGTTACGTGCTGCTGCCATCGACCCTATGTGCGATATTGCATGAAGATCACCAACCACAGTGTTGCACTGCTACTAAGCTGCCACATGTGTGCTCAACCCCACTGTGCGATGTTGTGTGCTGCTTAATCATGAAAACTATCTGCTTGCTAAAATTGGATTTAATAATTTCATCTTTAATTGTAGTATAGTCGTAATACAAACATATGTCATGTCATTTTATTTATTTACATAATTTTCACTGGCTTATTCCAAGTCGTTCATTGGTATTATCCAAAAATGCTCTTTTATTCCAAAAATATCAAATTTATTTACAAATGAATCAATGAATCAAAGAATTAAAAAAATGAGTTAATTATATACAAAAAGAATTAATTAATGCTAATTGAAATTCCTTAAATATATTTACAACTAAGCAGGCATCAAAAACTAATTAAAATTACTCTATGTTAGTTAATATAACTATCTTAAACAATACCTAAATGTAAGTACAAAAATACCAACTAATATATGCTATACTAAGTTATACTAACCTATACTAACATCTATAGTGACAAATATTATACATATAGTGATGTATGTAAACGTTACTAAAGCCTTAAACATATTTACAAATGAGGCTAAAAAATATACTATACATATACTACTCCACTCTATATACTAATTGTACATACAGTATACATACATACATACATACATACATACATACATACATACATACATACATACATACATACATACATACATATATATATATATACCCTACACAATGCACATATGCTACCACACACTTAATTAACACACAACACATGTACACACACTAAGTCTATATACACACACACAACACACTACATATATATACTTAACACACACACTCAGCATATTCTAACACTTAGCTTTTTTTTAAAAAATTAACTTAACTCTTACCTAACTAAAATTGTTCAATGGGCGGGTCTAAGGCTTTTCACAGGATCTACAACCCTCTCGGGCCAAATTAGACCACTAGGCCCAAGCCCTAATTTTAATTAGGTATATTTTTATCCAATTATAGGCCCAATAGGTCCACACCCACATGCCTACCGCGCCCACACACACGCACCCGCAGTCACGTGAGCACGCACACAAGCACTCACCTGCGAGCATGCATGCAAATCGAGGACCAAATGTATGCTCATTTGTTTTGCACCCTACACTTACGACCAAGCAGCGTATGCGCCAAAATCAATTTATACTACATGTGGAGGTCAGCAACCATCAATGTGGTGCTAATTGAGGGTGAGAACATTGGTTAATGCAGTGAAAAAAAATCGTGTGGATTGGGTCACTTCGGACCTCAATTTTAGTATCAAGTTGATGTTCATTTTCAAAATAAATTATAGGGTTGGAAACCCCTTACATAAGGTTACATAATTATACAATTAATTTAGGACAATAACTTATTTAATTATATATAAAAATTGGTTAAAGTTAGTGGATTGTATACATTTAATTAGAGATTAAATCCTTAATTAATGTATAAATTAATAACCTAATTATTCAATTGACCTACAAACTAGTTAATTTACATAATAAGGTATTTATTATACATTTTTAATTTATTTTAATTTATATACATTTATTTAGACATTTTCATTAGATATATACATAATTTAGTTATAAATACTATTATATAGTATAAATATATTATAAATGGGTTCAAAATATTTAAAATTATTATATACAAGTATACAATATAAATTACTTCAGTATTAACTTAAATAACTAATTTATTTTATTTTAACTTAATAATTTATCTATTTAACTTAATAACTTAATTGCCTACACTAAATAGATAATTAAATCAATATATAGGTATAATTAAGTAAATAATAAATACTTAAATACATATATACAGTTTCAGCTAATATTATACAAGTTTACATAATTATTTATAATTATCTTAGTTTAAGTACATATAATCTATTATAAGTTAATATATAATTATATAATTAAGTTATATATACAATAACTCAACATAATATTTGTTTAAATATATATAATACATATGTAAGTTATTTATGTATATTATATACATATATTACATTATTTACATATAACTCATTAATTTATTGATAGTTACAGGTATAAATACAATATATAAGGTATTTAGGTCTTTTTGAGTATTTTTGAGTTTTTATGGGATTTTTATATTTTATAGAGGTAAGAGGAGAGAGAGAGAAGGTGAGAAGATGGAAGAATCATTTCTTTTTGTGTTTTTCTTGTTGGTTTCTTTTATTGAATTTAGGAGTAGACTAAACCATCTATTGGTATGTTTTACTAGTTGGAAGATTTAGAATACTTTGAAACTTTGCATACACTTAAAAATATATCTAATCCTACTCAAGAAACCTTTATTTTATTTTTTTACAATTTTTTAAGATTTTTTTATGTTATTTCAATCTCACACAAATGTGGCCTTAAAGGGATGAGAATAATACAACCTAAGCCTTCCATCTCAATTCTAAAGGCTGGAATGAAGTTATGTGCATTCCAAAAC
Organism: Thalassia testudinum; assembly: GCA_037157565.1. Classification (NCBI taxonomy): domain Eukaryota; kingdom Viridiplantae; phylum Streptophyta; class Magnoliopsida; order Alismatales; family Hydrocharitaceae; genus Thalassia; species Thalassia testudinum. The sequence continues at coordinate 29,214,836 of JAZHRO010000049.1, forward strand.
ATCCAGCACATCACAAGGAAGGAGTTTGAACATTTACACAAGATCTTGACCATGAATTTCATCAAATTTTCACTTTGGACAGTTATGTAGCTGACAGTGAATTTAAAATAATGATTACAAGCTATTCACACCAGAGTTGAAGTCAAATATGGGTGCATGAATGCTTGGAAATGAAGTTCTAGCATTACAACACATTTTTAGCTCACTAAAACACTCAAATCAACTAAAACTCTCTTCTGAAAGTTCATGATGCAACTGTTGTGCAGCCATTTTGCTGCAGCAGCTACTGTGGTTGCTGTTAGTTGATCAAGAATTGAGATCAGATCTTTTCAGGTTTGATCTGAGTCAAATCCATGCCCCCTTCACGTTTGGAAAACAAGATCCAGGTGTTGTTCATTCATAAAAACCCAATTCATCCTTAAACCACTCAACCTCTGGGATTCAAATCCACAGAAAATTCATCCATATCAGAAAACACAAGGTATCTGCTACTATTGCTTCTCAACTCCAAATCAGGTGAGATTCATCTTAAAACCACATATCATCTAATGTAAAACCTCTTTAAAAGCTCTGGAACTCACTGAAAACACATCAAATGATTTCAAATCCTAAAATCCTAGTTAATCCCTTCCTTTTCACCTTGGACAGTGAAAGAGGGATGGATTAATCTAGACATTAATTCCACTTATGAATCACTTCAGAATCTTCATCAAAATCTTTTAGAACTCATTTCATGCTCAAGTAACTGATTGAAATCAATCTGAAGTGAGAAACCAATGTCACCTTGTTTTGGGGTTTTACTTTGGATTTATTACTAATCTGATCACCTGATCTTCTTGAACACCATTGATTGGTGTCCAAGGTGATTAAGTCATCTCAGAATCTGTTGGGTCCTCGTTTAGCCTCAAATTAGTACCACTAATTATCCTTTGCAAAACTACCTAAAACAAGGCTCAAATTGGGTTTATGCTCATCTAAATATAAAAATCCCCTTAAAACACGTCAGAATCATTACATTGTACCCAATTAGGAAAATTGAACCTCGAATCGCTTGATTAAATTCGTTTAAACCCGAATTAACTCCAAATCGCGAGATAAGGCGTGAAGTACAAATATGAAAGAATCGAGCAAATCGAGTCAATCAAAATGAGATTGAGGGTCCTTGTGAACATATGAAATGGATGGAAAGGCCCTGAGGTGGTTTTTGAGTGCAAATTCAGATCTGAAAGCTAAAGAGCTTCAGATCCTATTCAGCTCTAATGAAGGGGTGAATTGAGGATTAAAACTTTGAGAAATCAGAGAATACAAATTATGAGATGTAGAGGGAGATTAGTGGATCAAAATGTATGTGAGAAAATACCTCTTTGATTTGACTAGATGAGAGAGGGCAAAGTCGATCTGAGCTAATTCTACTCCTAACTAAACTAACCAAACAGTGAATTCTTTAACTAAACTACTCTAATTGATCTACACTAAACTGGAAAGCATTAAAACTATCCTAGAAAGTAGTAAAATCTAGCTAATCATAGGAATGGGACCTACGAGATGAACCATGGTTGGTGGCCACGGTGATGAAGGAGGAAGGAACTCCGGTAGAGTGAAAGCTCTCTAGTGGAGCTCAGGATCAACCTTAGGTGTTACGAGATCCTTAGCAGCAAGGAGAGTTGAAGAAGTGAAGCTCCACTGCCGCAGCAATGGTGCCAAGGTCTGATGAGGAGGGGAGACTGGAGGGAGGAAGTGAGCAGCTCAAGGAAGTTGGAGAGTAGCTGATTAGCCCGCACAGGGGTCAGCACAGCTGCTTAAGTAGGCGAGGGAGTGATTGTGGTCACTGTAGTGTGGGATTAGTCGATTAGGGCACCAACAATGAGATGAAATAGAATACATGCACAAGAATTTTAGAACCAAATCTCCATCGTAGGATGGGATCTAGGGAGAGTAACGAAGATTCGCGTAATGGCACGTGATGGTTGGAGATGGATCCACCATTGGATCGATGAAAGAATGGATGGACGGTGGCTGTTGTTTGTGTTCTTCGCGCGTGAACAGTAACCAAGAGGTGAATCAGGTGTATTGGAGAATTTGCATGCCAACCCTTATATGTGAAACATCAGGAAAAGTGGTAAAGAGCCCATAAGTGAGTAGAACCATAACCAAGTGGTCCCTAAAGTCTAACAAATAGGTCCCTAACAACTTGTAAAGAGGCCCCTGCGACTTTTGTATGTAAAGAAATGTTATGAATGTAAGGCCCTTGATGTTCAAATGCTATGAGATTTTGATGGAATGCTAATTAAACATATTAGAACATAATTTTACCCTTGATTTGTACTTTTGAGCTCAAATATGTGTTCAATTGGTATTTGGATCATCAAATTATGTTTATGTATAGAATATCTCATTATTTGACCTAATTCTGCATTTTTAACCCAAATTTGATGTTTTAGGATATTTTCATTAATTCTCACACTTAACCCATTTATTATATTAACAAGATAGTATTTAACCTAGTTTCTAGCTTAACTTGGGTATTTTAGCTACGATGAGCCACACCTCATGACTGCTCACCTTCCAACTGTTTGCTCCTCCATGTGTGTGATGGTGAACATGTTGACAGCCATCGTTCGAGGTGTGATGAACTATCTTGATATCTTGTTAAATTGATTTTATTATCGTTGTAGTAGTATAGTGTCGCAATCCAGACGAATGTCATTTTATTTATCTACAATTTTTACTGATTTTATTCCAGATCGTTCACTGGGAGGCAGTTATTGATATGTATCACTCTCTATGATCCAAAATCTATCTTTTACTCCAAAATATCAATTTTATTTATAAAAGAATGCATTAGTACTAAATAATCAAAGAATCAATTAATCTGAGTTAGTTATTTACAAGTTAGAACAAACTAATTGAATTTGGAAATGCCTTAAAAACATTTACAATGCAAATTAAAGGCATCAAAAAGATTAAGTTAATTACTAAATATACATGCTTATATATATATTAATAATATACTTATAACCCATGCACAACTTATATAATACAAATACTTAGTTTACTTAATACACATATAATATTTAATACATACATAGATATATATATATATATATATATATATATATATATATATATATATATATATATAACATACACACACATAACACATATATAATCTAAACACTAATACTAATATACATCTAACATGTATATACTTAGTTATAATATGTATTGCACATAACACATATACACATATGTAATATATATACATATATATACACCACACAGCATGCATATAACTAATATTACACACTTAACACACATTATACACTCAGCAACACTTAGTCAAATTTTTAACTTTAAACTCAACACAAATATGGCCTAAAAAGAACAGGCCATCCGTTCGCAGGATCAACGGCCCACTAGGCTGGATCGGTACTACTACTAGGACAGCCCCTACAGGGGAGGGCATGGCCACAATATCCTCAAATTAGGCCCAGACAGGCCCATGCACACACACACCCATGCACACACACGTGCACAGCATGTGCACCTTGATGCATACACACGCACATGGCACACGGGATTTCTTCATGCCATGCAAGGCACACACACGACGGTCACGTCCAAGTCGCTTAAATAGTTGCTCAGCGCAGCTCATTAAATATGGCTTCAGTGCATTTTCAACCCATGGTGTGGGACTAATCGCGTGCACTAATAAGTAGCGCTCAGTGTTAATAAGCACTACTTGTGTATGTGTGTTATTAAATAAATTAAGGTTCTAATTAAGGCTTAATTAAGGGTCTAATTTACAACTAAATTATATGATCATTAAGTTAATATATAGGGCTATTAATTACATGAATTAGATTAGGTCAATTACTTATTTAAATACGTAGTTACAATAGTTGTACATACGTACAAGTTACATTTAAATTGAGCCTACATACACTAATGTACATTATAAATAACTATGTATATTATTTAATTAGAGTCCAATTAAGTTAATTTACAAATTTAGATGTTTAATTACTAATTTTAAATAATTTAATTTGATTTATTATTTATTACACATGTTACATTTATTATGTACAAGTTAATTATATACTATCTACATACTATTATACAATATATATATACATTTATAAATAAGATTAAAGTAAGTTAAAATATAAATTAGAAGAGTATGTTATAAATTAGCTTATTAATTAGTTAAATTACTAACTTTAATTTATGTTAAGTTATTAATGTACACTACTAACATAAATATATATATATATATATATTTATTTATTTATACATGGGTTAAATAGACTATAAAGATATATAAATACTTAACTTAGGCTTTTAAGTTAGTTAGACTTATTAGTGTACACATATAGTACATAAATATTCATATGTAAGCTATATACATACATTATAATTTATCTTACATAATATACATATTTACAATACTATACAATATAACTTAGTTTAAATACTCATTATAACTTATTTACATATAAATATAAACATGTGTCATATATATATATATATATATATAGGAAATGTCTACACAGAGCACTATGCTAAAAAACTAACAAATTAATAAGCCTCTTTTTACTACCGTATGATTTATTACAAAATTGATGAAACTGCTTACATTACAAGTTGATGGTTTTACAAATCCGTTACTAATGTTACATTTTCACATAAAGATTTATTTTATATTTGGAAAGGTTGTTGATACCTATTTCTTTATACAAAATCTTTTAAGTTGCATAATACACATCCGTTCAATTATACGAAAATTAATTATACTCCATATTAATTATTTGTGATGTCATTTATTTTTTTTTGATGCATTGTCTAACATCTTTGCATGAATATACACTATTATGTATTGTATTACAACTCTCTGCATTATTATATTGCAAATGTATATTCAATTTTTGTTATTACAGCACCCCTACTCTTATATTACAAAATCAGTGTAATAGATTACAACCATCTTGCACATCGATTAAAACTATAATTGATTAATGTTACAACTAGATAATGTTCTCGTTATAATGATTTTTACACCTATATATCTCTTGTCTCATTACAATTACACTGTAACATTATAATACAACTATATACAATGATAGTTATTACAACACTCTTATATTACAAAAGCAGTAGTATACGTTGCAACTATCATTAATTACCACATGTATTTAATATTAATCCTTATAATAATTGTATAAATTCATTACAAATTACGTTTTTTTGCATATCTTTGCTACTCGTCTTTGGTTACAATTGTGTATGGACATTGTTACAATAATCACTCATAGATGTTACAAGGCTCTGTTACTTTTAACTGATTACAACATGCATTCGATGTTATTACAATATCCGTTATATATATTACAATGTTAAAGCATCGTGGTTACAAACAACTCCATTTCAAATTACAAAATGTCTACTATTTTGTTACAATGTTTTTCGGTTGACTTATAACATTATCAGTCTTATTGATTGTGAGTTAATTTATTACCATGTTTGTTATTTAGATTGCATGAATAGTTGTAATTACATTCTAATTATGGCATATAATATTGCGAATTTGTTCTATTGCATGTTTATAGGATAAGATTTGTTTGGATTGACATTTGTTTGGAAACTCCATTATTTTCGTATTGGTTACAAAACCACCAATGCTCATTTCGGTGGTATTGATTTCTTCTGTGGAATGTAAATCCAATTGATAAGAATCATTGCTCATATAGGTCTTTATGAGCACAGTGCTCTCTAGATATGGCCCCTATATATAAGTTATATGTATGTGTGTGTACATATATATATATATGTACACACACATACATATAACTTACTTTGTATTATTACTAATGAATATATACATATATTTACACTATATATATAGGGGTTTTTATGAGTTTTTGGGAATTTTCATATTTTTATTTTGTTTTTGAGTTTTATACGAAGAAAAAAAGAGGATAGAAATCTAGGAAGATGGAGTAAGAATTCTTTTTGGTCTTTTTATTTTAAGTTTCTTTATTTCAAAACCTGAGAAGTTTAGAACTTCCACAGTTATGTTCTATAGACTAAAGACCTAGAAATCCAAATCTAACTATACATACACCTTCTGTGAAGGTTATTCTCACTCACTACACTTTTTATTTATTTATTTACAATATTTTTGTATTTTTCACACTAATTATCATAATAAAGTATAAAATGAACCAATTAAATGTTAGAAATTGAAATCAAGCCCTAAAAACTCCACAAAAATGTTGGAAATATAGATTTAAACATAATGAACTTCTAGTAGCTGATATACATCATAATAAAACTCAAAATCATGATTTTTTCATTGAATTCACATCAAACTACATTTCAGATAGTTAACAGATGTTACAAAGTACTGACAAAGGATTTCTCAGATGATTTAGATGCTCTTCAATTCAAATTAATACCACAACAATACATGAATGTTTCTCCTATATAGTTCTAACCCAAATCCACCTTAGAAGTCCATAAATGAGATTAGAATTTACTTAAAACTCTTGAATCCATCAATCATCAAGGTTCCAATCAGTGTAGTTTACTGCTACTATTAAAAGACCATTTGTCTGAACTGAAGCTCAACCCATGCATTCCAAAGCTTTTACAAACATCAGAAATATCGTTCTAGGCAAGATCCATTCCAAAAAACCTATTACAACTTGAGATCATTCAAAACTCATTTGGAATCCATAATTAAAGCTTATTTCAGATATTTCACTCAGCTAGAGCATTAACAGTTGTTCTCCTGATAAAACTCCATCAAGTCTGATTTAAAATCTCAAAACCTCACTAACATATTCAAATTTGTTCTATACTCATTGAAAGCTCTTTAAGATTCTCAATCAAAGCTTCAGAACATACGTTGAGTAATCAGATCTCAATTTCACTCTCAAACATGGGTGATGGAGCTATACATCCGAAATTTACTTTAACTTAGCAAAACATCAACCTAAACTATCCCAAACGATCATCAAAAGCTCTGTAACTCATCAACATCAAATTGAAACTCATCAAGTCTCAAAAATCTTAGTTTGATTCCTCTTCTTCGCCATAGATAGCTCGAGAAGGATGGATCAAACTAAGCATAGAAACTACTTAAAAACCATATGATAATCTTCATTCAAACCTTTTAAACCTAATCCAACTCTCAAATAATAGATTGAAAAAATTTTCAATAAGATTAGGCTGTCGCCCCAAGTGGGCTATTGATGTGGAATCGCCATGATGATTTGATCATCTAACCATCCTGCATGCTATTAATTAGTGCTCAGGGTGATTAGGTGATCCTCTAAAATAATTAGGTCATTTTGAGGGCCTCATTTCAGTGTATTTGAATTCCTTGGCCCCCGCTACCCAAAAAGACACAAAACAATATCAATAGCTAAAATTGGGCACGAGCTCAACAAGCGATGAAAATCAAACATGATAGCTCAAACCCATCGTAATCAATCCAATTAAACTATTATCCACTCAATTCCATCGATTGAATTCCATCAAAACTAATTTGAATTTGTAATCCATCGATCATACATAAAAATCAATCCAATTCAATCGAGTGAATTGTGCTCAAATCTGACCAGTGGGAGGGCTTTTATGATCCAATGAAGTGAATGGGATAGCCCTCTGATGGATTTAGCACATCATTGAATCGGGAAACTAGAAAGCTTCAGATCCTATTACAACAATGGTAGAGGGATGTGAATTGTGATTAATATGCAAAGAAATTGAGATCAATGCGATTGTGGAGCAAGGAGGAAGATTAATGAACAAAATGGAAGTGCGAATTTACCTCTCTAATCAAGATTGATTAGAGAGGACTAATTGAGGGACTAAGAACACTAACATTGATCTACTCCTAATCTAAAGCAATCAAATCATAAATCCTAATCTAAAATATCTAACTAAGCTAAGAAAGTAATAAATCTAAACTAAGAAAGCTTTAAATCCTAGTCTAAATGGACAAATGAGACCTCTAAAAAGAACCACAGTTGGTGGCTGTGGAGACGAAGGAGGAAGAAACTTCCAGCAATCGAAAGCTCGAAGGGAGGTGAGCTCTGGGACATCCTCAAATGTTACGTGAATCCTACCAACGTGGATGAAGGCTAGAGGGAAGAAATTGGCTTCTATCATAAGCCATGGAAAAAGAGGAAGAAGAGTAGGAAGGAGAGGAAAAGACCAGCTCAAAGTAGGGGTAGGGAGCTGGTAAAGAGCTCACAGGTGAGTATGAATCTCCTTATATAGGTTAAGAGAGCTCAGGCAACCGACAATCCTCAGTGAAGGGTTGTTGTAAATCTACGACTAAGATAGGATTTGAGAGGCACAAGTTCTACTAGGATGAATGGCAACCGTTGGATGAGATCTGGGTGAGGGCGGGAAGCTAGAGAAACCAGGGATTAAAGGTTGGTGGTAGATCCACCCTTGGATCAAGGAAGAAATGAACGGACGGTCACTGTTAGCTGAGTTCTTCACAGAAGAACCTAAAGAAAGGAGCTACTGCCTAGGTCTACTGGTGTTTTTACACCAAAGACCCAATGTATGAAATGGTAGAAATTTTACAGATTAGACCCATTAATGGTAGGAATGTTAACCAAAAGGCCCTTGAGGGCTTACAAATAGGTCCTCAATGACTTTTAGCTTTAGAAAATGTGAAGGCCTTAAAATAGAAGAAGGATCTAAATGTAATGCACGTGTTTCAAGGTCCAAATGAGGTCAAATCTCAATGAAGTTTTTATGGCAAGTGATTTGAACATATTAGAACATATGCCAATAGTTGAATTGTGAATTTGTGCTCAATTTAGTGTTCAATTGACAATTGATCTAGCCATATACATTCTTAAGTATTTAATCTCTTAAATATGATCTAATATTGTATTTTTAACACAATTTTGATGTTTTAGATTATTTTCCATAAATCTCACACTTAACCCTTTTTTTGTGTTAATTGAGAGTGTTTTAACTGTGTTTCCAGGTTAACTTAGCATTTTAGCTATGATGAGTCACACTTCATCAACGTGTGCAAAAGTCATTTGGAAGGGAGGGAGGATTAGGGTTGGGGGGTTGGGTGTGAATCATTGCAAGTCACGTGCATGGAATGGGGTGTGGAATCACCCTTATATACATTAATATTCAAAGAAAACTAGAACCCAAAAGGATAAAAAAGAACCTAAATGACAAGAGTCCCTTAACCTAAAGCTCCAAATCTTTGATTTTCTTCTCCTAAAATATATTAAATCATAAAACATATCATTCCATGTAATATTTTACATATTTGATTAGAAGATTCCTCCAATAGAAGATTCCATATTAGAATTTCTAGGCCTATAGGCTAGCTTCATCCAACGTAGAGTTCAAACCAAGACAAGGCCTGGGCTATATGCTTTAGGGTCTATGGGCCAACTTGACCTGGGCCTAGACAAGAGCATTTTAGCATTTTGCTTGTTCATCCCAACCCATGGCCTTGCCTAGTTCAAGGTGTGATAAGGTCTACTTTTAGTGGTCAAAAGTTGCTCCATCACTTAGGCTTTGTTTGCTTGAGGGATAAGTGGGTGGGATATCCCTTTGACTAGAATAATTCATGGAATAACCACTTCAATGAGTGGAATAATACTTATTCTACTCCATCACGTCAACACTAATATCTATCAAAATATACTCACTCTTAACATATCCACCACAACACATCAACACCAAAATACATTTAAATGTACCTAGTCTAATATAAAAATCATTAATCCATATTCACTATGTCACATCAATCTATCCTACTTACATATCATATATCAAAATATTACCCACTAACATTACATTATATCAATTATTTCTATTTCACTACTTATTATATTTCCCTAAATAAACACCCTTCTTAACTTATCCCACCAAAACTTATCTTGAGATAAGAGCTATCCCTCGAGCAAATGTAGTTAGTGATGGTGTGGTAGGATAAACTAGTGTCCCACTTATTTAGCTAATAATGTAAGGATGGGATTTGAACTTAAATCACTTCTGCAAGATCATGGTAAAGTTGAACTTTTTTTATAATGTTTGTAGATAGAATTAGGCTTTATAGTAGAAAATTGAGGAGCAGTAATGTTATGGGATTTTGACACATACATCCTTATACATAATTGCTATAACAAAAATGCCTTCTAATTTTTAAAATTTATGAATGAAAAGTACCCTTACTTAAGTGTCCCCTACAATTGAGGTCTAACAAGAAATTTGCCTTTTTTTTATGAACCTAACAAAAGATAAATACTTTTCATTACTTTTTTTCATCGTCCATATTCTAATATTCAAATTAAGATCATTACAACCTTTGGTCACCACAACTATTGATCTGCAACTACATGCTTTAGACTCCTCTAATATTTGAACCTCTATGCGGAAATTCTTATTCTCTCTACTTTTAACAATTTAATTGGACCTCAAAATCCTTAATATCTATGAACAGCTATGGAATGACTACAGTTCACTCCATTGTTGCAAAATTCACCTTGCTTGTGCCGATTTCAATCTTTTCTTGCACATGAACAATACTTATCGAGTGAGTATTGTTTGTACACTATGGCAATGATCATCCTCTTCATTACATTGGTGTAGGTGTTTCCCCATGCATGCACAGTCCCATTCCATCATAGCCCCCTCCCACCTTTTCTTTCCCCTCCTCCTCCTCCTCCTTTAAATGAGCGAAGCCAGCACTAATCACCCCACCGCTCCTCTACAGGCCTTCCGACCACCCTTCTTCATCTCTCCTCCCCTATAAGCCCCTTCGCTCCAACCCATGGCTCTCAACCACTAATACAGGAAAATGCAATTTTACAAAAGATGTGAATTAAGTCATTGCAAAGCATAAATTCGATCGTCTTTGAAATTTATATTCCTAGACAGTAGAGTATCTAAGGTTGTTCAAGGAGACAACTTTAGTTATTAAGATAATGAACCCTCTCTCACTCTCTCAAATCTTCTCTTTTTCTGGCTTTTTAGGTTTTGTGGATTTTTAGGGTTTTGGAAAGGAGGGCAATGAAGATATTGAAAAATACCTAATTGAAACATGAAAATATGAAGGCAAAAAACTTGATCTTCCTAAACTCACCCTAGGCACGGTAGCCTAGGGTAATTAGAAAGGAACTGAGTGCAACTACAAAGCTAAAGAAGCATGAAAATTTACGAACACAAATTCAAAAGGCAAACCTTTTCATAAACTAAAGAAGGAGACAAAATAAATGTGATACTTGGTGAGCTCTCTTATGTAGAGGGTTTCTACAAAAGTAATCTCCAAATATGGAGAAAAGCTTGCTACTACAATATGAAGATACAAAGAAAATAAAAACTAAGATAGCAATGAGATCTCCAGAAATGATGCTCAAAGTGATCTTCACTCTAAACTTGGAAGCTTCTAGGCTTAAAGAAGAAGCTCCTTCTGCTCCTTTGATGATGATGATCTCTCCAACAATTAAGGGTGGATGTCCACTCATCCTCTGCTTGGCCGTCCTCCTAGTATAGTGCTCCTTGGCTTAGCTTCATGGAAGAAGTGATGTGAGAGACTAAAGGGGGGTGGTGATGCTTCCCTCTAATTCCCACGCCAAGTCTCCTCCTCAAGTTTTTGATGTAATTCTAGGTGGAAGAATGTTATGCCAAGGATGATGAAAAATGGTGGTTATGGAGGTGTTTTATAGCCATGAAGGGGGGTGGTGGTTATGGCTTGAAGAGGCACCATAGTTGGCTCCAAATGTAGTCCTTTTAGAAGGTTGGTGGTTGTGGATTTTTGGTGCCAAAACCAAGGGTTACGATGGTGGTGGTTGTAGGATGGAGGGTAGGATGAAGTTGGCGTGGAGTGGTGGTTGTAGGAAGAGAGTTGGTGCCATGTTAAAAGGGGTGTATGATGGTGGTTGTGGGTGGAAGGGTACTTCGTGGTGGTGCCACCCTTGATAGGGTGCCAAGATGGGGTGGTTATGCCCCCCTTTTTGGCGTCAATTAAAGGAGGTAGTTATAGGAAGGTTAGCACCAACTTTAGGTGGGTTTGGGTGGTGGACTTAGGTAGCTAGGTGACAAACACGATTTTCACTTTGAAAGAATTTTCTCACATGAAATGATGCGTTGAAGTAGTATGTAAGTGGTGGAAAATTGATCATCAAAACAATTAAAATTGACCACTCGAGAAGAGTGGGTCGTATCCACAAGGAGGTACAGATCTATCAAAACTCACACATGGGCGGAATAAAATGTTCACCAAAGAAATCTCCAAGAAATGAGGCCAAAACCCCTTTAAATCAAGATAACAATGAAGCTCAAGCTTCAAATAAGCATTTATGCAAAAGAGGAAGAGGTTCTTTGCAAATGAGCCACATAAAATATTATTTTAATTAAAAACATCCCACGACAATGGTGTTAGATGTAAAAAGAAATAGAAGGATTTTACTGTTTCAGGAGAAATCTTCCCCTTGCTCATGGGTGCAATGGAGAGGGAGTCTGAGCCAGAGGAACTCGCCGGAGGGCAAGTGGTGCGAGGGCTACGCGGCGGTGGTGGCGATGTGGTGTGAGGCTACATGAGGTGGTCGGATGGAGTGGAGGAAGGTGGTGGGTGGCGGTGGGTTTCTCTTCCTGCTGGAGCTTGTGCAAAGAGGAGAAGCGGCGATGGGCAGCCCCGTGTGGCCACGCATGAGGGAGTGATGGCCAAGGAAGCACCAGCCCAGCTGAGCACGGGAACACGGGGGCGATAGCTGGTGGCTGCCGACCTATTGGAGCATGGTGCAGGAGAGGAGGAACTGTGGTTGCGAGCTCATGGTTGGGCTCGCGAGGGAGGACGACGGAGGGGTGCGCGTACGGCGAGGGAGGACAATGGAGGGGTGCATGTGCAACGACGGAGGAGGGGTGGTACTGCTGGTGGCGCGCGACGACAGCAAGGAGGGGGCACAGGTGTTGCTGGTGGTGATGGGTTCTCTTGAGGAAGGAGATGAAGGTGGAGGAGATGTTGTTGTTGCGATGGAAGGTGAATCACGGTGGAGTGCACACCTGTGTGTGCTCACAGTATTGCAAGGAGCTTCAGTTGGCGGTGTAGCCTGTCACGCCACACACACATGGTGGTGGAGACTCGTTGCCGCCATTGAGGCCCGCGGTGGTGGAATGGGTGAGCTCAAAGTTCTGCATAGTGATGAAGTGGGATGGTGGCCTCCCCATCTCAGTCTCGTCTTATAGCCGCTGCGAAGAGAAATGGACAAAGGGGGATATGGAGCAGCTGTGAACATGTGTGACAAAGGTACACTTTCCTCGACCATTGAGGTGCGAAGGCGGAGGAGCGTTGCAAGTGCTGCAAAGAAGAAACATAAAAGAAATTAATTTTGGGTAGATTTATAGATGTTACCTCATGAATGCATTAATGCTATTTACAACAAAATAATGCATGTAATATGTTGAATGCAAACTAAAGCTAATGCATGCTATCCTAACTCAATTCTAATTAAATTTAGATATGCATGAAATCTATTTTTAACTAAACAATGCGTGTAATATGTGATGTATGTAAATTAATTTATATACTAAGCTAATGTATGCTATATATATGTTATTATTAATCGTATGTCTAGGCATTTACGTAACTAATTAGCCCACAAATATGGGATCATCACTAGGTAGTAGAGTAGGAGGAGAGGTGATGGACTTAGCTTAGGTAGCTAGAGCTAGCTAGTAGCTAAGGAGAGCTAAGTGGAGCTACCTTGAGCTGGTATGAGGCTGAGAGGAGCTGAGGTAAAACTAAATGTGAACTTAGTAGCTAGCTTAGCTAGCTAGCTCAAGGTTAGTAGCCAAGAAGAAGTAAGTTGAGCTGGCAAGAGCTATGATGGAGCTGAAAGGAGCTACACTGGAGCTGAGGGACCTTCTATCTTCTCGTTCTAATTAGGGTTTTCTGCCTTTCGTTTTAGTTTGCCAAGGTTTAGATGATCTACACTTATCCCACATTCCTTGACAAACATGTAATTCACCAAATCAAAAAAAAATTATTATCAAATCATGCATGAGTCCCAATAATGCAAATATGCTTAATGCATGCCTAATACTGTAGTACGGGTGCAAAATACCTAGGAATGCATGCTTAATATTGTAGTATGGGTGCAAAATATCTAGGAACTAGGTGTGAAATATGCTTAAGAGTGATGATAAACAGAAGTTTATCACACCTTCATGCTTAACTTTTGCTAGTCCCTAACAAAACTTAGTTCGCAAAACAATATTATTGAAAACTACGAAAACTAATTTTTTGTTTTTAATAGAAAATTTTCACAAGACGTTGGTTGATTTTGAAAAGGAAAGGTACGGGATTTGTTTGAAAACTTTAGGATTTGCTCTTAGTTCTTAAGCCTAAAAAAATAAGGATTTGTGTGCCCACCCAAGAACTCAATCACTTCGCCTCTTTGGTTTTAATGATCTCGGAATCCCATCTCGGGATTTGAATTTCCTTGATTTAAGAATTCGACCCTGAGTTTGTGCATTCTTGAAATGCCAAGTGTCAGTGTTTTGTGATAGTTGGCCAACTGGTATTTCTATTTTTTTTTTGTAATTTTTTTATCTTTTTGTTGTTTTTGTTTCCCCCATGCCTAGCCTCAGATTATCCCTAGTATAGAATTGTGTCGGAATCATTGTCCCTATAATCCATCCTCGAAGGGGCCCTTGCTCCGACGCTATAACAGCACCATCCAAGGCACCTGCTTGGAGTCCTACATCCTGACACCTCACGGCACCATGAGAGGAACTCCTAGTGAATCTAGGCTCTTGCTTCGATACTTCGGGATAATACCGTCTGAAACACCTGAATCGCAAAATGTGCTTATAAGCTCCATGTATAGATATGAATATTGATATGGAGCAAGCACCAAGGTGATGGCATGTTATCATCACTTCCTAGAAGGAAAGTGTTTTCTCCTTCTCAGTGGCAGGAACTAATTCAATCAAAACTGTTTCAACTTCCCTCCTAAGCTAAACAATGGGATTTGTTTTTCAAATTTTCTTTTTGTAGGCCATGTGCACTATGTGAAAGAGTTTGACACTTGGGTTTCAAAAAGTATCCAAACTTTCAGGTCAAAAGCTAAGTCGAGTATCATTCTCACTACTAACCAATATCCAAGGCTTAATTATTTTTAGGGGTTCAGAACAAATCAAGTTCTTAAGGGATACGCTAATCATCTAAGTCTAGTTTAGACCTAAAAAGTCTAATGCAAAGATCCATGAATCTATCCCTTAGTTTGGTGAACGGTAAATCCCATGCGGTACCTTTATTCATAAAAGTACAACCTTAGTCTAGAGTTTTTAAAAATCCTCAGAATTTTATATATATAAAATTTTTAACTTTTACTTTTTATTTTTTTGAAAAATGTATGCAAAATGTCAAAATTTAGGTTCTGACAAAGCATAAAATTTTCTGACTTTAATTAAATTTCCCCCTCCCCCCCTCCATGCTTAAGAAATGCAATCCCTTATGCAAAAGTGAGGGTAAAGGATATCACCTGGAAAAGAGAGAGTGTTGGAACCTAGTTTCACATTCTTTTAAGTTTTGGTGTTAACAAAATCCCTTTTGATCTAATGAGCCTTTGTGAGCCTAATGCATAGGAATAAAAAATGGGATGGTTTGGATAATGAATGATGATGGAGATGTTGATGGCCATAGTTGTTGGAAGATCAACATGAGATTATTTTTTATTTTTTAGACTTTGTGTGGCCACCTAACACAAGAATTGATATAGGAGCTAAAATCAATTAAAGATACTTAGGTTCCATATTTGTAACAAACGTTGTTTTCAAAATCTAAAATCGTTTCTAAAATCATTTCATTTTGAAAGAAATCAAAACTTGGCTTAACAAAAATTTAATAAAGTACTTGTTGCAAGTATCGGTACTAATTATAAGTATCGGTACATGCAGGGCACAGGTTTGAGTACTTAACTGAAACTATGAACAACAAGTACCGGTACTCATGATGAGTATCGGTACATGGTGCTTACAATCTTGAGTTAAGGAGTCAGCCTGAACCTAACAAGTACCGGTACTTATCATAAGTATCGATACATGTAGGTTACAAATTTAGACTCTAAGCATGACCTATGAGTAGCAAGCACCAGTACTCAAGATGAGTACCGATACCTATTATTTGGTCGGTACTCATCCGAGAGTGCTAAGTACCGGTACACATGATGAGTACCAATACCTAGACCTCTTTTATACTGGATGTTGGCAGACAGTGAGTAACTAGTATCGGTTCCAATACATGAGTACCAGTACCAACTACTAGTTGAGTCAAATCTGAATGGCTAATCTACCTTAATGACCATTTGAATCACCCATTATTTGCACTCAACAGCTATGGAGCGTGGGTGTCTAGTTCTTGGCCTATATACAGACCTTTCTTAGGCCATGTTTGCATGCAACAAATCATACTGCTCTCCTCCATTCTCAAGAGCTCATATACACTCAAATTCTAGCATAAGAGAGAGATTCTTGCCTAGTAATCTTTAGAGAAAAATTCTTGAGAGTGCAACAAGTACTGAGCACAGAAATTTTGCCTTTTCAATTCATGTAGAGGGTGGAGACCACAATGGAGGAGGTGGGGACCTTGTGTGGGGTCTTGTGGTTTTGGTTGATGGTGGGTTGGTTTTGGTTGGTGTAGAGGGTTTTGTTGTGGTAAAAAAGTATGGTAAAATGATGTTTTTATAGGGAATGGGTAAAGCAAAAAAGGTAAAAGGTAATAAATGCTCGTAATTGAAATTAGGTGGGTGATTAGCAATTAAATCAAATGATTTGCTTCTTTGATTACGGCTAAGTAAATTTGCCCAGAATTGGTCGATCAAAGGTAGATTTGGTTGATCAAATTCAATTTTGGTCAATTAGTATAAGGAGTTAATAGATAAAATTGAATTCCTAGTTGAGGGAAATTTCCTACCCAATGATTGATCGATCAAAAGATCATTTGGTCGATCAAAAATTGAAAATTTTAGAGGAAATTTTCCCTCTCGAAACTTTCAATACTTGATTGATCAATAAATATGTTTAATCGATCAATGGTCGATTGGTCAAAGAAATTCTTTGATCGACCAACAGCAAACAAGACAAGAATAAAAAATAGCAATTAAAGCTCAGCTAGTCTTGTTAAGCCTAAGTCTCTTATTATTATAAATCTTTCTTTTGTTAAAGGTCTTGTGAAGATATCAGCTTATTGTTTCTCTATTTGAATGAATTCTAGGGTTATTTCCTTCTTTAGGGAATAGTCTCTAAAGAAATGATGTCTGATATCTATTGTTTTGTTCTAGAATGTTGAATAAGATTCTTGGATAGGTTTATTGCACTAGTATTGTCACAAAGGATCCTAGTATTTTCAAAGTTTAATCCAAAATCTCTAAGTGTTTGCCTCATCTACAAAATCTGTGAACATGCTAAGGAGGCAGCAATGTATTCAACTTCAATTGTGGATAGAGAAACATTGTTTTGTTTCTTATTGGCCCAATATACTAGGGAATTTTCAAGGAATTGACACGTTGCATTAGTACTCTTCCAATCAGTCTGACTACCTGCATAATCAACATCATAATAGGACAATAAATCAAATGTGGCTGACTTGGGATAGAACAGACCAAGATCTACTATGTTAAGTAGGTACCTAAGTATCCGTTTTACAACGTTAATGTGTGATTTCTTAGGGTTTCCTTGAAATCTAGCAGACAAACAAGTGCAAAAGAGGATATCTGGTCTACTGGCAGTTAAATACAGTAAAGATCCTATCATGCTTCTATACAATTTTTGGTCTACACACTTACCTTACTCATCTTCTCTAAGTTGAGTAGTAGTAGCCATAGGAGTTTTCTTTCCTTTTGTGTTGTCCATCCCGAACTTCTTCAAAATTTCTTTCATGTACTTGGTTTGTGAGATGAAGATTCCATCTTCAAGTTGATCAATCTTCAACCCTAGGAAGAACTTTAATTCTCCCATCAAGCTCATCTCGAATTGATCCTGCATAACCATCGCAAACTCTTGGCATAAAAGATTGTCAGTAGCACCAAATATTATGTCATCAACATAAATTTGGATTAAAAGAAGTTGGTTGCCTTTTCTTTTAGTAAATAAGGTTGGGTCAATTAAGCCAATTTTGAACTCATTTTCTATTAGGTAGTTTTTTAGTCTTTCATACTAAGCTCGAGGAGCTTTCTTTAGTCTGTATAAGGCTTTGTTTACTTTGAAGACATGATCAGGTTTTTCTGTGTTTTCAAAGCCAGGAGGTTATTGTAGGATCTTAAAAGCTATGCACACAAACACACTAGAAGCGGATATTAGCAATAAAAAAATATTTGCACAAAAATTCAAACCACAAAGATGAACACAAGATTTATAGTGGTTCTCCACTCACTTGGGTACTTCATTACTTAAGCCTTCCAACTTAGGATTTTTAACCCGATTCCCTCAACCCTGAGGGAACCAATTTATTAATCGAAGTAATTAACGGGTTACCTCAACCTAAGTATAACAAACCAGGTTATTACAACCCAAACAACGAGCTACCAGCTCAATACAAAATAAGCATTGGTGTAAAAAATATTAAAACAATTCACCTAAGCCTCCCAACAATAGTTAAAAGAGTTTACCGATTTGAGAGACTAGGAAAGACATGAATTAATTCATAATTGTGAGAAATCAACTTTAATCACATGCTGTTGAGCTTGCAAGAGTGGAGAAAGCGTGAAGGTGACAAGTCTCTTTTTTTCTCTCTTGAAGAAATATGGTGGAGTTATGAAAATTTAGATTTAGGATTTTTTCTTGTATTCAAACTAAGGGTCTAAGGGCTCATTTATAGAGTTAGGATCAATAGAATTTGTCTACTATACATTTGGGTTTAAATCCCAACGATTATATTCTCAAAATTAATTTTCTAGCCATTTAGATCTAGCCCAACAGATAGCTGGTATCGATATTAGTACTAGCGACTTACTATTTTGTATTTTAAGTTAACTTGTCATTGACAGTACCTATGGGATACCAGTACTAATCATGAGTACCGATACTCATTGCTTCCAGATTTGGATTTTAAATACTTAACACAAATCTATAACCCACAAGTACCGGTACTGATCATAGGTACCGGTACTCGTTGCCTCCAGTATCAGTACTGATCATAAGTACTAATACTCGTGGGATACAAGTTTGTTTCTATGAAAAAACCCAAAGCTGTAACTCACATATACCGGTACTAAACTTTAGTACCGGTACATGTGGGTTAACAAGTACCCTTTTAAATATGAATACAATTTGATTATTAGTCTATTTTCGCAAAAACTTTAAACATAAAAGAATGATCTTTTGAACAATATGTTCTTTTTAAAAAAATTGAATGATCATAATGTTTTGTCCCAATTATCTCTATATGATTTTTATGATCTATTTCTTGTTTCTTTGTTGAGAGGCATACATTCTAAGAAAAAAACAAAAGCCTAATATAATTGACAACACAAATCCTGTTTGAAGATGGTCTTGTATCATTGTCATCATGGCCTCCTTGTCATCTTGCTCTGTTTGCCTCTATCTCTATCATAATATGAAATATCACTTAATTGCAAACATTAATCTAAAATAATTTTGTTAATACCAAAATAAGATGTGGAACATAGTTCCAACAGTTGTTTGACAAAGACTTCTTTTAGAAATTCATTAAACAATGCATTTTGACGTCCATTTGGAATAGCTTGAATCCCATATGAGCAGCAAAAGCTAGTAACATTCTAATGTATTCTAGTCTGGCTACAGGTGCATAGGTTTCTTCAAAATCGATTCCTTCTTCCTGATTGTAGCCTTGAGCCACAAGTCTACCTTTGTTCCTTACAACACTTCCTGATTCATCAAGTTTATTTCTAAAAGCCCATTTTGTTCAAATGATTGATTGAGATTCTAGCTTGGGAACTAATTTCCAAACATTGTTTCTTTCAAATTAATTCAGTTCTTCTTACATTGCAACAATCCAACAATCATCAGTGAATTCTTCTTTCACAGATTTGGGTTCTAATTGGGATACAAAAACACTAAGTGCAATGTTATTTAGAGATGATATGGTCTAAACTCCTTTGGTCACTTCACCAATTACAAGATCCTTAGCATGGTCTTTGATATAGGTTAGTTCTTTAGGTAGGTCAGTAATAATGGTTTCCTCTAGAATATTTGAAGGATCATCTAGAGGTTGATCATCATCTCTGGTTAATGCTTTTTCTATTTGATTAGATTCATCAAAAGAAACATGCAAAGTCTCTTCAACTACCAAATTTTTCTTATTGAAGATTCTACAGGCTTGCTTCTAGAGGAGTATCTGATGAGAGTGTTTTCGTGAGTGACAATTAGGGTTTTGGGAGAACCTGTCGTCGTAGTCGCAAAAATTACTACCAAATAAAATTTATACCGAAACTCAAAAGAGAGTCCCCAGTCAAACACAGGGAGGCGAATGTTTGGTTTGTGAAATCCGTGCTTTCGATTTTATTTATTTTTGGTGTTTTTATCTTTTGCAATTTTTTGGAATTTTAATAGGTAAGAGATCAGGTCAACAAAATATTTATCTAACTAATGTACTTGGAGAGAGAGAGAGAGAGAGAGAATCATATATCTCAAAGGGTTTACTACAGATAAGAAAGCAGAAAACTACACTAGAAAATAGTAAAAGTTAGATAGAGGTAAGAAGAGTTCCCCTCGACGTCTGCTTGGAGGACGACTTGCTCTAATGCCTCCTGGATGAAGGTGGCGAGGAGCTAGAGGAAGGAGAGTGGCGGTAGAGGAAGGAGGATGGGGCAGGACAGCATTGCAGCGAGGATCTACTTCCTAAAGTGGTGACAGGATGGCCACATGATGCTCTATGAATGGTGGTGAGAGGCGGGAAAAATATTCGATTTCTACTTTAGAGGAGCATCCTGGGCTTGGGACAAGCTCTCTCAAGAGCCTTGCAGGTGGTGAGGGAGAGAAAGGAAGAGATGAAGAAAAATGGGAAGGGCAAGGGTCCTTTTATAGTGGACGAAAGGAGGCATTTCGTGAATGGACAATTAGTGACGTAGATAAACGTCGCTAAAGATCCACCACAAACGTTGTTGAAGGTCCATCTCACGCACCCGCGTGTGGCACTCGCGCGCCCGTGTCCTATGCGCCCGCTGGCGCTTGCACGCTACACCCCTCGCGCTTACGCTGCTACACTGTCGCTGCACTGCGCGCTCCGCACTGCTTGCAATCATGCGTTACGTGCGTCTGCTGCACTGCATGCCCTAGTGTGCGTGCGGCTGCTGTTTGGATAGTGTCACTTGGCAGGATCTGGACCGTCTATCTTCTTTCCCTTATAGGTGGCACCACAAAATGTCGTATTGGGTCAATTTTCGTACCATTGGGTTGCGATCATCAATACGGATCCATCCGTGCGATCAAATTTGTCGTTTGAAGCTTTGAATTGCATCACCTAGTCTCTTGGCTATTGATCTTCCTCGAACTACATAAGGTGCTACGAAATTCTGATCAAGGCGATTTTGAAGGCACTGGATTCCGATCATCGTCCTAATCAAATCCATACGATCAGATCGTCAATCTGAGGCCCTGAAATAAATCTCCTTCTCTCCTGGCCATAAAGGGACGCAATTAAATGTAGAAGGATGCATGCTATGCAATATTTATAGTATGGAATGCATCTCCAAGCTTAGGAGCATGCATAAATAGGCATTTTATCCTAAATAAATGTGTCTACATCGTACCCCCATGCCTATCGTTTGCTAATCCCTAGCAAAATCAAACTAAATGCTATGTATAAGAACAGAAGTAGGATTCAATTACTTAGGCCAGATTTAGTGATTACATTAGAAAATTTCAACTAAGGACCTAATTACAAAAACTCAACAGTGCTCGGATGTCTGCCAAAATGCAGACCGCCCAAGTCCTCACTTATTTTGAGAAGGGAAGATACATTTTTTTATGTTTTTTTTTCCTCTTTTCTATTTATTTTTTGGATTTTTGAGTTTAGAGTTTCGGGGCAGCTTTCTACGGCTACCCAACCCACCCAACACTCGAAAAGAATTTCATGTTTTGAGCATCTTGTGAAAAGTGATAGACTTACTAAGCGGCCGTTAAAATGGACTTTAGGTTTCTACGACCCTAAGTGACCTTAAGAGTTTTTGTCTAAAGGTTTATCTTTCCGATTGGTAGCTTTCTCCCTACTTTTTTTATTTTTTTATGGGGACAACACAAGAGTGAACCTGGTGTATATCTCCCTGGTTTATTCTACTTCCCCGCTTCTTCCCTAAAAGTTTTGGGAATTATTTGTGCATTTTTGTGAGTTGGGTTTTGGACAACCGGCCAATGAGTTGTTACCACTTACCACTTGCCAGCCATATTCGTGCGGTGAAGTGTGGCTTTTTTTTTTGGATATATATATATATTCTAAGAAGGTGGCTTCCCTGATCTAAGATTTACCTAAAGGCAACAGAAAGAGAATGGTCGTGTGACTGGGCTCTGGACAACCAGCCAATGAGCTGTTACCACCGACAACTTGCCAATCATACCACCTTAAAAGGTTCATTAGCTACCCAATTTTCATTAGAAACACCGAGGAGTGAGTTAGTGCAAAATGTGTGCAAATGCTTAGACTATAAGCCCTCCCAAATTAGAGGGCAAGATGATAAGTCGTGTACTTATCACCCTAATTTATTTACCAAATTAAAATAAAATTAACTTGGCAAGGACTTGAGGCCAAGTCCACATTTTAGTGGACACCCGGGCTGATTAAGCCTAAAGACCTGAAGAGTTTAAGTGTTCAGGTCCTAAAATATCATTTCCTAAAGTTACAACTCCGAATGCCTAAGTTCTCATCTCCTAATTCTTTTTTTTTTCATTTTGAATTTTTTTTTGTAATAAAATAGAAGAAATTCCACGGAGCTAAAAAAATAATTTCAGGATTAATTATCCACCCCCTCATGCCAAAATGATGCAATGTTCACATTGTAAAAATAAAGACATGAAAAGGATAGAGTAAATAGAATATCACCTGAATTTCGTGAAAATTCGGTCAGCTCCGCAGAGAGAAAGGAGTATACACACATTCTAAGTTTATTGCCTTTAGCTAGGCATAATATACAAATAAAGAAGAAATTAAGAATTCACAAGTGCGGGTTAGAATCAGAATTAAAAGATTGACCCTCAAACCTGCCAGAAGAAGATGTCCACAAATGTGGACCAGATTATGGTGCAAGCCCTTGCCCTAGGGTTGAGTGGTTCTAAGGTTCTGGATGAAAATCATCGAGAATCGAAGGTTGTTGTGCTTGTGAGGCTGGGCCTGCGGACTAAAGTGGCGGACAATGGGTAGATCTGATTCACGAATTCGGGTGCCCACTTAGAGTTCAACTCAAAAAGATAGTCAATTATTCCGAGCTTGGGTTGCACGTCAAAGATATCATAAGGGTCCTGATAGAAGGTAGGTGGTTTCAGGTCAACAGGAACCCTTAAATCCAAAATTCCATTTCCCTCATAATTCACTTCCCATAATTTAACTTCCAAACTCCTCTCCTCTAAAATCAAGTGTTTAGTTTCCATGACCTCTAGCATATTATTTACCCCATGTGATTTACCCAAGTCCAAAAATCATGGCTGAATCAGAATTGACTTAGGTACATTGATTTCAAAAATATCATCATTCAGTTCTTTGGGGTGTGGTTGAGGAATGGGACTACTGATTGAATCATCCAATAAGTCTAGATTTGAATCCTCCACGTCAACCGCAACTGAATCAAATTCCTCAATTCCAGGACCACCAAATGATTGATCAGATTCCTTTGGCCTATTTATCTCATGAAATTATCTTCTTTAAGCTCAAGTGAGACTTCACTAAAAGATTCCTCGCCCTCAGAATCAAAGAATTCATGGTCCTCATTTATATATGTCTCAAAATCATCCATCATTTCATGATCCATGGAGACATATTTTTCCTCGTTCCTTGGCTTAGGGATCTCGAGAGAGAAAATTTGTTCATCCACAATGGGTTGCTTTAGACCAACCTGGTCATCCCCGATCTCATAAAATATGTCTCCCCCCGACAGGTGCCTGAGAGGGTTCTGACATTAGCTCTCCTGAAGGGGGTTCATCTTAAGAATCATCCCAAGATTGAACTAGAGCAACCACAATTTCATCCTCAATCTTGATAATTTCCCCAACAAAAACTCACCCAGGCCCTATCCTTAACATCTTGGAGCTAATACAATAAATAACTATTAAGCTCATCAATCATTTTGATCATAGGCTCCAATGCTTCAGTGCATGGTGTTGGCTAAGCTTCTAAAGATTGTGTAATGTTCCTCAAGTTAGCCAACACCCTATCCTAGACCTAGTTCACTTGAACCGAATGGTTCGGCTTAGGGTTGGGTGGGTTTGGGTTAAATCTATGGGAGTCAAGAAATTAAGGTTCTTGGGTTCCACCCTGATAGTAGGTCATTTCTGGTTGTTCAAAGAATGGTGGTAACCTATGTTCAGCATAATCCAGGGGAGGGTAGGTGTTATAATCGTCATACTCTTCCTGATTGTAGATCGAGTTGGTTTGTTCATAAGAAGGAGATCTATAATCAGCGTAGCTCCAGGAAGGATAATAATCATGATCATGATGTCCAGGGTTAGGTCCTGGACATTGAGGTCCGGAATCATATCTCTAATCAAAGTTATCCCGACTAGGGGATGGGTAGTCATAAGTTGAGTCGGGATAGTAATCATTTTGAGGATAAGTGGTGGTATGAGGGTAGGATTGGAATTGTGTGTATGGTATGGAAGAATACATAATGAAGTAGGAGGGAAAACAGAGGAAAGGAAGGTGCCCTATAGTACAATCAATCAAACCTATCCTTAGGTGGGTTAGTCTAAAGACCTACAGACTCCCAGGAGCTGTCTTGAGATGACAGAAATGATTTGATCTACTTCTATCCGGTCAATCCAAATAGTTAGAGGGAGGGATTGGGGAGAAGGTTTTTCCTTTGACTTACGCCTTCAGTTCCTTTGATACCCTCCAACTGTGGTCGTTTGATGCTACTCCCCTAGCTAGACATCAAATGGACCAGTAGAAGTAGAGTAATCTCAAAAAATCTCAGTTGGAGTCCCAAAGAACGAGTTAATCCTTAAGGCCAACATCTACTCAGTTTTAATTAGGCTTAGGATGATTGTGCTCATGGAATGTGATGGGCCCTTGAGATGGGTTGTGCCCTTAATGTTCAGTTTAAAAATGTGCATGTGCACAACCAAGGTTCTCAAACAAGGTTTTAATCATGTGTCTTTTAGGGTTTAACCTTGTTTAGTAGCTTTTAGGGTTTAATCTTTAGGTATATTCAATCAAGTTCAGGAGAACACTCCAAGTTTTGAAGTCACAAGTGATAGTATATTCCTTTAAAACTCAAAAATAGCGTGGAGTGTCTGGTTCAACCCTAAAACTCAACCCTATGGGGTAAGCTACTGGTGAATCACTTTTAATTTAAGTGGTGCGGCCCAAACAGTTCAAGCAATTAGCCTGTTGCACCACTTGATTAAGGCACACAAAAATAGTTAACTTAATCAAATTTCTACTCACTTATTTATGTGTTGAGTTAAGGTGTACCGGATCCACAGGTCAGATTCTGGTTAAGTAGTAAAATCAATGTAAAGTGGTGTACCTTAGGTCAAGAGTTATGGGTGTTTAATGTGTGTAACTTTCAGTAAATCCCACAATCAGATAGTTTTTTTTATTATTTTTTAATTTATGCGGGTGGGTGAGGTGAGTGGAGTGAAAATCAAACAACCAAGATCTAACCTAGGGTTTATGTAAGCACCTAAGTTGATTTGGGTTTGACTTATTAGTGCAGCGAAATGAAATCTAGGGTGGAGGTGGTAGGGATACACTTACATAACCTTCTAACTGCACTTTACATTGATCTATTCCGCTTTGGCTCCCCTTGGAAGGGTACCTGTAATCACAGAAAGAAAGGAGCAAAGTGAGCTAAAAAGTTAAGGCGGAAAAAAGCAGAAAAATCAAACAGCGTTGCCTCCCAGGCAACGGCGCCAAAATGATTAGTGTGTTTTCGCGAGTGAAAATCAGGGTTTCAGGAGAACCTGTTGTCGTAGTCGCAAAAATCGCTACTAAATAAAATTTATACCAAAACTCAAAAGGGAGTCCTAGGTCGAACATAGGGAGGCAAACATTTGGTTTGTGAAATCCGTGCTTTTGGTTTTATTTATTTTTGGTGTTTTTATCTTTTGCAATTTTTTTGGAATTAATAGGCAAAAGATCAGGTCGACAAAATATTTATCTAACTAATCTACTTGCAGAGAAAGAGAGACAATCATATATCTCAAAGAGTTTGCTACAGATAAGAAAGAAAAAAACTACACTAGAAAGCAGTAAAAGATAGATAGAGATGAGAAGAGTTCCCCTCGACGGTTGCTTGGAGGATGACTCACTCTGACGTTGCCTGGATGAAGGTGGTGAGAAGCTAGAGGAAGGAGAACGGCGACGGAGGAAGGAGGAAGGAGGATGGGGCAGGACGGCGTCGTGGCGAGGATCTACTTCCCAAAGTGGTGAGAGGACGACAACGGGATGCTCCACGAATGGGGGTAAGAGGCGGGAAAAATATTTGATTTCTACCTTAGACTAGCATTCCGGACTTGGGACAAGCTCTCTCTAAGGCCTTGGAGGTGGTGAGGGAGAGAAAGGAAGAGATGAAGAATGGGAGGGGTATCTTCTTGGGTGGCCTAGATAGTGCTACTTGGCATGATTTGGGTTGTCTATCTTCTTTCCCTTGTAGGTGGCACCACAGACGTCAGATTGGGTCAATTTTCATGCTGTTGGACTACTATCGTTGATTCGGATCCATCCGTATAGTTGGATTTGTCATTTAAAGCTTTGAATTGCGTCACCAGGTCCCTTGGCTGTTGATGTTCCTCAGGCTACATAAGGTGCTATGGGATTTCGATTAGGATGATTCCGATCAGAATGAAATGGGACAGATAATTCCTACATCCAGCCATTTCAAAATCTCCTTTTGACAACCTTCCGCATATTGGGGTTGAGCCTTCTCTGCATGCCTCAAAAGGGCTTCATGGACTCGTCCGTGTATATATGATGCATTCAAAGGGAGGGGTCAACACCCTTAATGTCAGCTATCGATCAAGCAATAACTTCCTTGTGCCTTTGTAAACACTCGAGCAAAGCTCCCTCCTACGATTTAGTTAATGCAGACGAGATAATGACGGGAAGCATGTCGTTTGGGCCAAGGAAAGCATACTTCAATGTGCTCAGGAGGGGTTTAAGCTCTAACTCAGGAGCCTTTTGGATTGAGGGTTTAAGTTGAGATGTCCCTGCCTCAGGTAGTGAATCCACCTTCAGGGTCTAAGGTGGGACAGAGACTCTGTGTGTACTGTTGGTGCTAGAGCACCACGATCGTTTATTTTGTTGATAACAAAATACGTGTGTTTTAACATTTGCTATTGAGTCCTAGTTTTCAAGTCAAATTGCAAATGGAGACAGGTGTTTAGATGTAATTCGAGCTCACATCCATGGCGGATTGGAGGAGCTTGACAGAGGCGAAGGAGCTTTGCGAGGAGCAAAAGCTTGAAGAAAGAAGGAGATGAAGAATAGGATAGATTTCCTTTCTATTGTAATTTATATTTTATTTCTTTTGTTGCTATTTATTTCTTAGATTCTTATTAAAGAGCCTCAAAGTACCCTAACAGTAGTTCTAGGAACACTTGCACAAATCCTAGGATACTTAGGTTTTCTATAGAGAACTTAGAAAATCAAAATAGGGTTCAGACAACCTTATCAGACGTCCAATTTGGAAATCAGACATCTGATAATGGCTTTTAATACGTCTGACTGTTTGATCAGACGCCCAAAACATCTAGGCTAGACTTAATAGGTTCTGTCTGTTAGAATCAGTCGTTCAGACCTTAGTCCAAATGTCTTAGGAGACATCTGATGCCTTTGCCAGACGTCCAATTAGTGGAACGTTGGCTGTCTATATAAACGTTAAGGAAAATGACCGTTATCCTTATATCAAATGTTCGTAGAGGACCCCAGACGTCTGATATGTGACCGTTTTGCCTCAATTGACCCAAATCTCCTTTGAGAGATTTTCTAGCTGTTACCTTCCTTGGGAATCCATTTCCACAGAACATATTAGTTTTCAAATGTCTAGACCTAGTGCCAGATGTCCTGTATGTTATTTGATGGCCATACGCTAGAACCCTGTTTAGGTCTGAATTAAGTCAGGAAAGAAACCTGCCTAGAATAAGACATCTGACTTAGTTCCCAGACATCTTAAACAAGTTTTCCAGACGTCTGATACCCGGACCAGACATCTGATGACCCTATCAGAATCATGATTGATTCTGATTATAACCTGTTTTGCCTTGGGTTCAACCCCAACGGCTATGGAAGTCTTCCAAGGCCTTCCAAAGCCTTCCTAAGTCCTTTATAAATAGAGGACCCCTTGTCTTGAAAACACACTAAAATACACCAAAACACACCAAGCAACACACTTTCACATCTCTTGTGTCAAAAAGAAGTAGAAGATCATCTAGAAGAAGCTCTAGCTCTCCAAGCTTTTGTTCCACATCTAAAGATCTTGAATCCAGTTGCGCACCCACTCTCCCTCTACGATTACGAGAGCAACGAGGTGCCCCCGCGTGATTCACGCACCCGCGTCGTCACGCCGATGCACTCCCTTCATCAAAGGGAAGTTTCTTTACCTATAGTAACTAGGTTAATCTTTGTTGGCTCTATAGGTTGTGTTGTAATTGTTTTTTGTTATTGGTTGGGTATTCGCATTGCGAATTCCCGTCTCCTTCGTGAGACAAAATCCTCCTTGTGAAAGGGAGGGGTTGAGGAATGCTACCCTTGTACTTGTAGCGTGGTTGTAATAGAGGTTGAACTATCCTCGTTTAAGTAGTTCCTATTGTGGATTTGATCGACTAGATCGATCGGAAAATCCTAACTCGAAAGGGTTAGGTGGTGGTTTTCACTCAATTTGGGTTTCCACCTAAAAATAATTGTGTACATTGTGTGATTGCTTATCTTTGTGAGTTTGTCTATTTTAATTCCGCATATTATATTACATCACGCATATCTCACCCCCTCCAAGTAGGGAATTACAATTGGTATCAAAGCAGGTTCTTGCAAGATTGGAGTAACACCCAGCAAGAAGATCATGGAGGGAAGCAGCTCTGCGATGAGGATTCTTGAGGGGCAATCTACCTCCCATCCACCATTCTTTAATGGGAACAACTACCCGTACTGGAAGTTGCGGATGAAGACATGGCTTCAAGCCATTGACTTCACAATATGGGCCCGATGAGAGACCCCTTTCGACATCCTGGAGAGACCTGCCACAGGATACTCGCAGCAACAAATTTGAGAACTCTCACTCAACGCGAAAACGATGAACGCGTTGTATTGCGTGCTCTGCCCGGAGGAGTTCAACAGAATCTCACAATGCGCCACCGCATACGAGATCTGGCACACACTTGAGGTAACTCACAAGGGTACCTCTAAGGTAAAGACTTCTAAAATCAATTTACTTTCTCATGAATTTAAGTCTTTTTCAATGAAGTCTAACGAATTTCTAAGTGAGATGAACACTAGGTTCACTCTCATTGTAAATAGTTTAAAAGCTTCAGGTAAGACCTTCATCAAGGGAGAGCTTCAAGGAAAATTACTCCGTTCCCTTGGACCGGAATGGGAGCAGAAGGTCATCACGATCAAGGCAAACGAAGTGGAGGAGCTCAATATGGAGAATCTCCTAGGCAACCTAATGGCCTATGAGACGAAATTAAAGTAGAAGAAGAAGGATACACCGGACTCAAAGCCAAAGAAGACCCTCGCCTTCAGAGCCGCATCGGATAGCGAGGTAAGTTCCGACAACGAGGACTTTAAATTTTTACTTAAAAAGTTTTCCAAGTATTGTAGGGAATCAAGGAAAGAAAAGAAGGAGAAGAAGGAAAAGGAGAGCCTGAGACATTGCTACCACTGCAACGAGAAAGGACATCTATGACCCGAGTGCCCTCTTCTCAAGAAGGAGAAGGAGAAGTATAAGAAGCTACCACTGCAACGAGAAAGGACATTTATGACCCGAGTGCCCTCTTCTCAAGAAGGAGAAGAAGAAGGAGAAGGAGAAGTATAAGAAGAAGGCATTCCAAGCGACTTGGGATGAGTCGAGCTCGGAAGAAGAAGAAGAAAGTCCCGAAAAGAAGAATGAAACCACTTGCATGAGTTTCATGGCAACAGCAGGAGACAACGAAAGTGACTCCGATAATGAGGTAAATTCCGATTTACAAAATGCTTTTGATGAATTATTTGAGCTTAGTAAATCATTTAAGGTAGAAAATAAAAATATTAAAAGAAATCTTAGTTTTCTTAAAAGTCAAAATGAAATATTAGAAATAAAATTCAAGGATCTAGAAGCTAGTCCTAAGGATAATAACTTGTTATTAGAAAATAAAGATTTAATCAATGAAAATACTAAATTGATTGAGGAGAGCACTAATTTAAAATTAGAAATTTGTCATTTAAAAACTAAGATGCACATTATAGAAGAGGAAATTGCATGTCTTAGGGAAAATTCTAACAACTTAATCAATAAGGTAGATAACTTGTATAGCCCTAAGATTGAGAAAGGATCTCCGTCAAGGAGACCCGCTAACAGATTCAGATCCAAGCTCGCTTGGATACCAAAGAAATAATTGCATCTTGTTTTGTAGGTCATAAAGATTACAACACAAAGGACTGGACCTACAAGCTCAAAGATGGTCAACTCAAATTGGGAAGACCAAGGAGGAAGGAAAAGAGGAGACCGACAAGACGACGAACAACCAATCGACCTGTCACACGTTAACCGTTCGATTGGAGACCGATGCCTATGCCCAGACCTCCAAGCTACAGATGGGAGCCCCATCCGATGTGACATCCACCACCACCACTTGGGTCATTTTATTGGCCATGGTAGGTGAGGTAAAACCCTTAACCCTATCTTTTCATCATTAGCATATAGTTAGTGGGAGTTAAGATTATGAGCTCATTGTCAATCATTTAGGGGGAGGTGTTAAGTTACCTATATTTACTTTAGAAAGGGGGAGAAAAATATATACCCATCTTGTTACTACAAAAAGGGGAGAACATCATTCTTAATTAAAAGAAATTTAACCTAAAAACTAGAAGATCATGATTTAAGGGAGAGTTTAGGAGAATTAAATGTGATAAAAAACTTTTTGATAATGTCAAAAAGGGGGAGAATTTTATGTATTTGTCATCATCAAAAAGGAGGAGATTGTTGGTGCTAGAGCACCACGATCGTTTATTTTGATGATAACAAAACACGTGTCTTTTAACATTTGCTTTTGAGTCCTAGTATTCAGGTCAAATTGCAAATGGAGATAAGTGTTTAGATGCAATTCGAGCTCGCATCCATGACGGATTGGAGGAGCTTGACAGAGGCGAAGGAGCTTCGTGAGGAGCAAAAGCTTGAAGAAGGAAGGAGATGAAGAATAAGATAGATTTCCTTTCTATTGTAATTTATATTTTATTTCTTTTGTTGCTCTTTATTTCTTAGGTTCTTGTTAAAGAGCCTCAAAATACCCTAACAGTAGTCCTAGGAACACTTACACAAACCCTAGGATACTTAGGATTTCTGTAGACAACTTAGAAAATCAAAATAGGGTTCAGACAGCCTTATCAGACGTCCAATCTGGAAATCAGATGTCCGATAGTGACTTTTAAGACGTTTAACTGTTTGATCAGACGTCCAAAACATCTAGGCTGAACTTAATAGGTTCTGTCTGTTAGAATCAGTCGTCCAGACCTTAATCCAGACATCTTAGGAGACGTCTGATGCCTTTGCCAGACATCCAATTAGTGAAACGTTGGCTGTCTATGTAAACGTTGAGGAAAATGATCGTTATCTTTATATCAGACGTCCGTAGAGGACTCCAGACATCTGATATGTGACCGTTTTGCTTCGACTGACCCAAAATCTCCTTTGAGAGATTTTCTAGCCGCTACCTTCCTTGGGAATCCATTTCCGCAGAACATATTAGTTTTCAGACATCTAGACCTAGTGCCAAATGTCCTGTATGTCGTTTGATGGCCATACACTAGAACCCTGTTCAGGTCTGGATCAAGTCAGAAAGGAAACCCGCCTAGAATCAGACGTCAGACTTAGTTCCCAGACGTCTCAAATAGGTTTTCCAAACATCTGATACCCGGACCAGACGTCTGATAACCCTGTCAGAATTATGATTGATTCTAATACGGCCTATTTTGCCTTGGGTTCAACCCCAACGGCTATGGAAGCCTTCCAAGGCCTTCCAAAGCCTTCTTAGATCCTCTATAAATAGAGGAGGACCCCTTGGCTTGAAAACACACCAAGATACACCAAAACACACCAAGCAACACACTTTCACATCTCTTATGTCAAAAAGAAGTAGAAGATCATCTAGAAGAAGCTCTAGCTCTCCAAGCTTCCGTTCCACATTTAGAGGGCTTGAATCCAGTTGTGCACCTGCTCTCCCTCTGCAATTATGAGACCAACGAGGTGCCCCCGTGTGGTTCACGCACCCGCGTCATCACGTCGATGCACTCCCTTCATCAAAGGGAAGTTTCTTTACCTATAGTAGCTAGGTTAATCTTTGTTGGCTCTATAGGTTGTGTTGTAATTGTTCTTTGTTATTGATTGGGTATTCGCGTTGCGAATTCCCGTCTCCTTCGTGAGACAAAATCTTCCTTGTGAAAAAGAGGGGTTGAGGAACGCTACCCTCATACTCGTAGTGTGGTTGTAATAGAGGTTGAACTACCCTTGTTTAAGTAGTTTGTATAGTGGATTTGATCGACTAGATTGACCGAGAAATCCTAACTCGAGAGGGTTAGGTGGTGGTTTTCACCCAGTTTGAGTTTCCACCTAAAAATAATTATGTACATTGTGTGATTGCTATCTTTGTGAGTTTGTCTATTTTAATTTCGCATCTTATATTACATTACGCATATCTCACCCCCTCCGAGTGGGGAATTACATGTACTCCCAGCAGCTCTTTTAATTAGGGCATATCTCCTTTAGTTACTTTAATAGTCAGATGATGGTCTTTAGATATGACCTTTTGAAGGGGATCACTGTAAAAGAGTACTAGAGTAGTCTCTTTAATGATTTCATCAACTACCTCAATCTGGGAACAATCTTCAAATCCGGAATGCTTGTAGGTATCAAAAATATTTAACCGGATCTTCTTATTCCCAAAGCCCATTTTAAGTGCCCCTGATCTACAATTGATAGAGGCGTTGGCTGTGGCCAAGAAGGGACGTCCCAAGATAATGGACGGCTTGGTGGGCTTAATGGATGGGTCAGTATTTAGTACAAGAAAATCAATAGGGAAGAAGAAGTCCTCCACTCTTACCAGGACATCTTCCAACAATCCCTGCGGTGTCTTAAGTGATCAGTCTGCGACTTGGAGGATGACTGGACTAGGATTTAACTCACCTCCTCCCAAAAGGTCGTAGACAGAGCTCGGTAAAATGTTCACCCCCGTGCCCAGATCGACTAGAGCCTCATCAATGTGTTGGTTACCTATAACCATTGAAATATACGGGGCCCCTGGGCCTTTCATTTTGGGGGGTGTTCCATGTTGGAGCACCGAGCTAACATGGTCAAGAAGGATGACCTTGGCTTGGACCTATCTTCTAGATCGACGCTTCTAGGTGCACAGGTCCTTCAGAAACTTGGCATAGGACGGGATCTGTTTAATAGCATCCAATAAAGGCAAGTTGATGTGAACTTGCTTGAAAGTGTCCATAATCTCATCCATCCTATCCTTGGCTCCAGATGAGCCAACAAAAGATTCCCCAGGAGCAGCTAAGTGCTTAGGATAGGGCACCCTCAGCTTCTGGGTAGAGGGGTCGTCATGTCGAGAAAGGGGTGGCGGAATGACAACATCCTCAGGGTAAGTGATTTCAAGTGAGGGAAAGTAGTGTGGCTCTTCCTCGGTGGAGATGGAAGTTGGGTCTGGTATAGGAGGGGAATCTTGAGAGGTGACCATAGGAGTGCTATCAGGCTTGTCGATTTTCTTTCCACTCCTCAGCACGGTCACAGCTTGGGTGTGCTCCTTGATTATACCCCCTTACCCTTTGGGTTCTCCTCAGAAGTGCCAAGCAATTTCCTCGGATCCTGCTGCCTAACTGCCTCAGTAATATGACCAATTTGGGATTGCATATCAGTGATCATCTTATTCTGAAATTGTATGACCATATTCTGATGTTCTTGCATCGCTTTCATCATGGCCTTTAGTTCATCCATCTCAGAAGGCTTATTCTGAGGAGGGTTTGCATAGGATGGCTGGTATATGGGTTGGGGAGGTTGGGGTCTTGCATTCCCTAAGTTAGAAGCATCACCTTGTTTCCTTGAAAAGTTTGGATGGTTCCGCCACCCTAGATTATAGGTATTGGAATAAGGGTTATTACAAGGAGGTGGGAGAAAACCTTGGGCTGCGTTCAGGTCGGCCTGAATCAACTCAGGGAATTGATTTTCCTGGTGGCACTCCGTAGTGGCGTACGTCGTGCTTTAGCAAATGGAGCATTCACTTGAAGCCTGAAAGATAGAGGCTGCTTGCGAGTTCATGCTGGGGTTTTCTAAAAGCCTATCAAAGTTTTTGTTCAACAATTGAATCTGATAAGCCAAATCCAGAGTAGCCCCAACTCCATGGGCCTCTAACTTCCTCTGCAAGATTGATGGTTTTCTTTCTTGATAAGTAGAGGACATATGTATGGAATTGTCACTTAATGTTTTAAATAATGCCCAGGCTTCATCCTCAATTTTGGTCATGAAGGTTCCTACATAGGCTGCATCGATGGTTTGCCTGTGTCTTTCAGATAATCCGTTATAGAACCTTTCGACCAACTGCCATCTTAGCACCTGATGGTGGGGGCATAACCCAAGAAGGTCATTAAAGCTCTCCCAAGTCTCATGAAATTGCTCCCCTTCCTGGTGAGTAAAACCCATGATCTCTCTTCTATAATGGTTGGTCTTACTCATAGGAAAGTACTTTTTCAAGAATTCTCCCTTGAGGGTGGCCCAATCATTAACCCTTGCATCGAGGGTATGATACCAGTGCTTGGCCTTATCCTTTAGAGAGAAAGGGAATAGAGTTCTCATCAGGGCTTCATCAGTAAAGTCCTGGAGCTTCACCGTGGAACAAACCTCGGTGAATTCCTTAAGATGCCTGTAGGGATCCTCCCTAGTAGTATCATAGAAAGAGGGAAGCAAAGATATGGTGTTGCCCTTGACTTCATAAGGATTATCCACTCCAGGTCTTCGGATAGGTAGGGCTTGGTGGGTTGTAGGGAGGAAATAGTCTCTCAAGGTTCTCTGATTTTCACCAACCTTAATGTCTTCTTCAGGTCTTTCTTCAGCCATTGTTCTTCTTTCTTGGTTGGCTTTTCTAATAATTCTCTCCGATTCTGGGTTGAAAATAAGACTATTTCTAGGAGAACGCCTATCAAGCATACACCAAGCAAACACAAGGCAACAGGTCTTTTGTTGATTTAAAGTACTTTAAGTCCCCTTCCAACTCTTCAGCTTGGCCAAATGAAGTCAAGGCAGTATTTCTCCGTTCCCACGTAAGTGGTATAAGAAAATAAAGCACTTGAGACGCTTGGTCAATATCTGTTAAGGAGGTTGAGGTTACTTTTAGTTCTTTTGGGTGATCAATCAAGTTGTCAATCAATTACGCACCCTAAATTGACATTCGAGTGCCCTAGAGACATACACTTTGTTGCAATGATATTCTGAAATGCTCAAGTAAAAAGGTACTCTAAAGATGGAACCAAGGGATGCAAGTAGGGCAAACCCTTCCTTTGAGGCGATGCATTAGCGGTGCCTCCTAACTAGCCTTGAATTCCTTTAAGAGGTGTCCCCCTTCTTAGAATATCAAATCACTCAAGCAAAAGTTAATACCACTGTAACAAAGCGAGATAGGAGGGTTTGCACCGATAAATAGATCGATGCCTATAGCCTTAAGGGTCCAAGTCCTAGTGCAGTGCCTACGGTGTGTGCTCAGTGCAGGAAGTATACATCACACCACAAAAAGTGATTTTTCTCTTGAAAATCGCAGTCAAGTTATTCAAACACTTCTTGTATCTTTTATTTTCTTTTCGAGAAGCAATGTGACCACTTGATTAATCTTTTCAAATCAGTTTAAGTGGTCTTCTTTAATTATATCCAAATGCAATGCGTGTGCAAATAACTGATGCAAAAAGATAGGAAATACGTACCTTGCTCCAGCATTCATCTATGCAAAAATGTACCCAATGCAGTAAGAAAATCTAGATGCCGCTCAAGCAATTTTAGATGGTCATCCTAAAGATATGCACCTTCTAGTAGGCAGTTCGGATTTTTTTTTTCTTTTTTTTATATATAAATAAATGCGCAATCAAAAGATCTAATTACCACACACAAAATAATCCTATAATCTAAAGAATCGAGGACACTCCCCCAAAAACTGGCCCCAGAGTACAAGGGCGAGAAAACAAATAACTCAACTAAATCCTAAAGAGTCTATTCTAAAATGCTAAATTTGAAGTCTAAGAGGAAGAATCCTCTTAGATGGTCCTCTGTGCGTCTCTAGGTGGTGTCAAGGTCTACCAAATGTATTTCTCCGCTGTGTGCTCCTCCTCCTCAAGAATGTACCTTGCACAGAATAATCAAGAATAGTCAGAAATAAACCAGGTGAACCTATTGCGTCTATTGCCTCCCCGGCAACGGAGCCATTTGAACAATCGATTTTCGCTTAAGAAAAAAAAAGTTGTCGAAGTAGAAATTGAGCGGTGAAAAATCAATCGTCAATAATTAAAATAAACCACTCACAGGAGAGCGGGTCGTATCCATAGGGAGGAACGACTACAATAAATTCACAAGTATAGAGCCATCATGTTTGCAGAAACATTCATGAATTTAATTTAATGAATTTGCTGCTCTGAATGTCACTTTCAATTTCACGAGAAGTTCAGGGCTATTTATGTAAATTTCACTTCAGAAATCAAGCTCCTAAAAATATGTAGATGATGCATGTGTAGTGGCAAAGTGCGTAATTTTTAATTGGATGCCATTCTAAATCCAATTTCAATGCAAAATGAGATGAGTAACAATAGCTGAACAAATATGAGAAAGAATAAGTATGATGTCACAATTTCACCTTAATTTAATAACCAAAGAAAATCAAAAAAATCAGTTTTTGGAATGGCATTGATCGTAATTTCTAATTACACATGGATTGTAGCAAAACTGAGGAGAATTCCCCTTAGCGTGCGTGAGAAGAGGAAGGGTCAGCTGAAGGAGAGACGCCTAGGGAAGGTCGAGCACGCGGAGAGCTTCGCGATGGCGGTCATGGCGTCGATAGAGACAGTCGGAGGCGGTCGGATGGCGGGTCATTGGCCGCCAGTGATGGGTTCCTCTACGAATGCACCGAGGCTGTCA
Organism: Thalassia testudinum; assembly: GCA_037157565.1. NCBI lineage: Eukaryota > Viridiplantae > Streptophyta > Magnoliopsida > Alismatales > Hydrocharitaceae > Thalassia > Thalassia testudinum. The sequence goes on from JAZHRO010000049.1 coordinate 29,252,377, forward strand.
TGGTCAGCTCTGAAGGCGTGGCCGCACTTGTAAGGGCATGGTGAGTCCGTTGGGGTCGACGGCGTGGCGAACGGAGGTCTGTGGTAGTGGCTGCAAGTTGAGGGAGCTTGCCGACTTTGGGTTCTCTCCTCTGTTGGAGAAGAAGATGAAGAAGGAGGGCGACGGCTCGGCTGCACGCAAGGAAGGCGCTACGCGCACGCGAGGATTGTGGTGTGAGCGTGCACACATGCACTAGGAGGGTGCACCCTATTGCTGTCGTGCATGGAGAAGGGGGCACGGTGGGCGTTGATGATGGTGATGGAGGGGATGTTGTTGGTGATCTAGTGCGTGGGATGTGTTGGTGGTGATGGGTTCTCACAGGAGTCGCAGGTGCTGTGGTGGCCGCACACTGTCACCGTGCGACCGACGAGAGGAAGGAGCGGGGTTGGAGCATGCCTTAGGCCACGGTGCGCATTGGGTCCACGGTGCAGGCTCTAGTTCACGGTGCAGAGCGAGGAAGAAGATGCCTCAGGTGCGTTGGAGCGGCCTCTTTTTAAAAGTCCCCCGCTCTACGGCCGCCAACTTCTCCAACCACTCGGCGAGGATCGCGAGTGATTGGAACAGAAGGATAAACACCGGCAGTTCCCATCAGACGTCTGATTAATACTTTAGATGTCTTAAAATGTAGGGTTCACACTGAGTCCACACTGGAGGTTCCAGACGTCCAGACTAGGCTCCAAACGTCTTAAAATGTAACTTTGGACATCTGGTTGATGCCTTCAAGTGTCTTGCACCTAACCTACATCCACCAAATAATTATCATATCATGTCATATGTTATTAAATATAAAATTGGTGCATGAGATTATATGCAGACAAAGGTAAATTTTCATTTAACTCCTAATCAATTAACAATTACGAACAATTAATTAAATAGTACTTAGGCCAAATAATGATCCATAATAGTAGACTTATCATGCATTTTTGTGAGCTGGGCTCTGGACAAACGGCCAATGGGCTGCTACCCACGGCAACTTGCTAGCCATACTCATGCGGTAAAGTGTGGCTTATTTTATTTTTTTATTCTTATTTATTTTTTTCCCATTTTTTCTTTTTATTTTTGAGTATCATTTTTTTCTTTTTCTGAGTAGGTGGCTTCCCTGATCTAAAATTTACCTAAAAGTAGTAGAATGAGTATGGTCACGTAGCTGGGCTCTGGACAACCTGCCAATGAGCTATTATCCACGACAACTTGCCATCCATACTACCCTAGAAAGTTCATTAGCTACCTAATTTCTGAGAAAAAATCGTCGAAAAGTGAGTCAGTGCAAATAGTGTGTAGATGCTTTAGACTTAAAATTCCCTTAAACCAGAGGGCAGGCTGATAAGTCGTGTACTTATCACCCTAATTTATTAGCCAAATTAAAGTAAAATTAACGTGGTAAGGACTCGAGAATAGGTCCACATTTTAGTGAACACCCGCGCTAATTAAGCCCAAAGAGCTGAAGAGACTAAGTGTTTAGGTCCTAAAGTATCATCTCCTAAAGTTAACAACTTTTAATGCCTCAATTCTCTACTCCTAATTCTAATTTTTTGAATTTTTTAATTTTCCATTTAAGAAAATAGAAGAAATTCCACAGAACTAACAAAATAATCTCAGGATTAAATATCCACCCCCTATGCCTAAATGATACAATATCCTCATTGTAAAAATAAAGACATGAAAAGGGCGAAACAAACAGAATATCACCTGAATTTCGTGATAGATCCAGTCAGCTCCGCAGAGAACTTAGAATATACACACGTACTAAGCTTATTGCCTTTAGCTAAGCATAATATACATACAAGGAAGAAATTGAGAATTCACAAGTGCAAGTTAGGATCAGAATTAAAAGATTGATCCTCAAACCCCCCAATAGAAGATGTCCACAGATGTAGACTACATTGTGATGCAAGCCCATGCCCCAAGGTCGGGTAGTTCTAAGGTTTTGGATGAAAATCACCCAGAGTTTGAGATTGTTGAGCTTGCGGAGCCAAGCCTGCAGTTTTATGGTGTACAACCCAAGTCTAAAGTGGCAGACAATAGGCAGATCTAGTTCACTAGATTTAGATGTCCACTTAGAGTTTGGCTCGGAAAGATAGTCAATTGTTCTGTACTTGGGTTGCACGTTAAAGATATTGTAAGGGTCCTGATAAAAGGTTGGTGGCTTTAGGTCAATAGGAACCTCTCAATCCAAAATTGTGTTTCCCTTAAAATTAGCCTCCCAGATTTTCATTTCCAAATTTCTACCTTCTAAAATCAATGTTTCTGGGACCTCCATGTTGTTATACACCCCATCCAAGTCTAACAAGTATGGATGAATCAAAATTGACTTGGGTTTAGTAATCTCAAGAATAAAATCATCATTATGCCAACAAGGTGTGGTTGAGGAGTGGGGCTACTAATTGAATCTTCCATCAAATCAAGAATTTTATCCTCCAAATTAACCTCAACTGAATCAAATTCCTCAATTATAGGGCCATCAAATGATTAATCAAATTCCATTGGCCCATTTGTCTCACTAAAATCATCTTCCTTAAACTCAAGTGAGACTTCACTAAGAGATTCCTCATCCTCAAAATCAAAGAATTCATGATCCTCATTTATATATGTCTCAAAATTGTCTATCATTTCATGGTCCATGGAGACATTTTTCTTCGTTCCCTAGCTCAGGGATCTCAGGTGAGAAGATCCGTTCATCCTCAATGGGTTCCTCTAGACCAACCTGATCATCTCTGGTCTCAAAAAATGTGTCCCCCTCGACAGGCGTCTGAGTAGGTTTTGACATTAGCTCTCCTGAAGGGGATTCATTCTGAAAATCATCCCAAGATTGAACTAAGGCAACCACGAATTTCATCCTCAATCTTGATAATTTCCTAAGTAAAAACTCACCCAGGCCCTTATCCTCAATATCTTGGAGCCAATCCAATAATAAACTATTCAGATCATCAATCATTTGAATCAGGGCTCCAATTCTTCATTGCGGGGTGTTGGCTGGGTTTATAAAGATCGTATGGTGTTCCTTAAATTGGCCAACACCCTATCTTGGACCTGGTTCACTTGAATCGAATGGTTTGGTTCAAGGTTGAGTGAGTTTAGGTTAAAACTAGGGGAGTCAAGAAATTGAGGTTCTTGGGGTCCTCCCTGATAGTAGGTCATTTATGGTTGTTCAAATAATGGTGGTGGCCTATGTTCAACATAATCCAGGGGAGGGTAGGTGTTTTAATCATCATATCCTTCCTTATTATAGATCGGGTTGGTTTGTTCATAAGAGGGTGGTGATCTATAATTAGTGTAGCTCTAGGAAGGATAATAATCATAATCATGATGTCTAGGGTTAGGCCATGGACATTGAGGTCCAGAATCATATCCCCAATCAAAGTTATCCCAACTAGGAGATGGGTAATCATAAGTCGAGTCAAGATAGTAATCATCTTGAGGATAAGTGGTGGTAGGAGGCTAGAATTGAAAATGTGTGTAGTATGTGGAAGCATACATGGTGAAGTAGGAGGGAAACATAGGAAAGAAAGGTGCCCTACAGAACAATTAATCAAACATGCCCTTAAATTGGGTAGCTTAAGGACCTAAGCTTCAGAAATGAACTCTAACCACGCAATGAATTTGATGTTGTCCTTACTCCCGAAGGTGGTAAAGTTGGGCTAGTGAAGCAGGGGGAACGTGTCTTAAGGGAAGCTAATTATGCCAAACCCTTACTTAAGTCATTTGGCAATCGGGCCCCCCAACTTAGCACCTTTTAAAGCAAGCAGACGCCACTAATTCGAAATGCGTTCAAGAGAACACCCTGAAACGGACTCAATGAATCCTAGGGCCAACATCTACTCAATTTTAATTAAGGCTTGGGATGATTATGCTCTTGGAATGTGACGGGCCCTTTAGATGGATTGTGCCCTTAATGATAAGTTTAAAAATGTGTGTGTGCACAACTAGGGTTTTCAAACAAGGTTATTTGATGATGTGTCTTTAGGATTTAACCTTGTTTAGTAGCTTTTAAGGTTTAATCTTTAGGTTCGTTCAATTAGGTTCAATAGAACACTCTAAGTTTTGAAAGCACAGGTGTAGATATGTTCCCTTAAAAATCAGAAATAATGTTGAGTGCTTGGTTCAACCCTAAAAATCAACCCTATAGGGTAAGCTACTGATGAATCACTTTTATCTTAAGTGGTGTAGCCCAAACAAATCAATCCATTGGCCTATTTGCACCACAGATTAAGACACACAATGTCTTAACCTAATCAGATTTCTACTCACTCATGTGTATTGAGTTAAAGTGTACTGAATCCACAGGTCAGATTTCAGTTAAGTGATAGAATTAATGTGATTGTGCGCCTTAGGTTGAGAAATTTATGGGTATTTAAGTGTGTAACTTTCAATAAATCCTACAATCAAATAACTTTTTTTTATTATTTTAATTTATGTAGGTGGGGGAGGTAAGGTGAAGTAACAATCAAACAACCAGAATTAACCTAAGGTTTATGCAAGTTCCTAGGTCGATTTAGGTTTGATTTATTAGTGAGGCAAAATGAAATCTAGGGTGGGGGTGGTGGGGATGCACTTATAAAACCTTCGTCCGCACTTTTCTTCGATCTAACCGCTCTGGCCCACCTTGGAAGAGTACTTACAATCATAGTAAGATCAAAGAAAAAGTGAAATAAAAGTTAAGGCAAAAAAATATGAGAAAAACCAAAGAGTGTTACCTCCCCAACAACGGCACCAAAATGGTGAGCGCATTTTTTTGTGATGAAAATCAAGGTTTTGGAGAACCCGTCGTCGTAGTCGTAAAATATCGCTACCAGATAAAATTTATATCGAAACTCGAGGTGAGTCCCGAGTCGAACATAGGGAGGTGAACGTTTGTTTTGGAAATCCGCACTTCAATTTTATTTGTTTTTGGTGTTTTTATCTTTTATGATTTTTTTAGTATTTTAATAGGCAAGAGATCAGATCGACAACATATTTATCTAACTAATCTACTTGCAAAGAGAGAGAGCGAGAAAGAGAAACAACTATTATAGCGATGATCCAAATTGTTTATTACAACTAATTGAGGGAAGTAAAACTACACTACAAAAGCGATAAAAAGAATAAGATGAGGGAATCCCCCTCGATGGTCGCTTGGAGGACGACTTGCTTTGATGATGCCCCAGACGAATGTGGCGGGAAGCTGGACAAAGAAGAATGGCGTCGAAGGAAGGAGGATGGGGCAGGATGGCATCGCGGCAAGGATCTACTTCCCCAAGGTGGTGAGAGGATGGCCATAGGATGCTCCACAAAGGGCGTGAGAAGCGGGGAAAATATTTAATTTTCTACTCTAGAGGAGCATCACGGGCTTGGTACAAGCTCTCTCTGGAATGTTGGAGGTGGTGAGAGAGAGAAAGGAAGAGACAAAGGAGAATGGGAGGGGTAAGGGCCCATTTATAGTGGAGGAGAAGAGGCTTTTCACACATGGACAATTAGTGACGTCCAAAAACGTCGCTGAACACCAATGTGCCTGTGTGCAGTGCTCACGCGTTGGCATGCATTAGTGCACACTCCGCACACCCGTGTCCCATACGCCACACGCGCTGCGCACTTGCTACTAGTGCGCGCCTGCGCTGCTGCGCGCCTACGGTGTGCGTGCGCTCGTGCTAGTGCATGCGTGGCTACTGCTATGCAATTGGAGATTTAGGGGGGTTGCGGGTCTCGAACCCACGACCTCTCCTTTGCAATTGGGCCCAAGACCACCACGTTATCCTTGCCTTTATGTCAAGAAGATGAATTCTTTACTACGGCTGGGGATGGTGGCATGGCCTCTCCATGGTCGTTGGATCTTGATCCAACAGCCCAGATCAGATGGGCATGAAAGAGAGAGAGAGAGGTGTCAACGGCCCTTGGGAGGCCTGGATAGCTCCACTTGGCGCGATCTAGGTCGTCTATCTTCTTTCCTTTGTAGGAGCTGCGATAGATGTCGAATAGAGATGATTTTCACGTTGTTAAACTGCGATCATCGTTCCGGATCCATCCGTACGGTTAGATTTGTCGTTTAATGTTCCTAATTACACAACCTAGCCCCTTGGCCATTAACCTTCCTCGGATTGCATAAGGTGCTACGGAATTCCGATCAAAACGATCTCAGAGGCGTTGGACTCTAATCATTGTCTTAATCAAATCTGTATGGTCAGATTGTCAATCGAGGCCCTAAAATAGATCTTCTCTCCTGGACACAAAAGGACGCAAATTAACCTAAACTTTATACAAACCATTCTAAATGCAGAATGATGCATGCTATGCAATATTTATTATATGAAATGCATCTCCAAGCTTAGGAACATGCATAAATAGGCATTTTATCCTAAATAAATGTGTCTACATCAGAAGTCTTTTAGCTAATTTTCTAAATTCCTTGAAAGCAAAATCTTTGGATCTCAAGAATAATACCCTAGTAAATAGGGAAAAGTCGTCAATAATGACAAAATAGTATCTGCACCCATTCAGACCTTAGGACTTTTGGTGCTAGAGCACCACGATCATTTGTTTTGATGATAACAAAACACGTGTTAGTAAATAGTATCCTCGTGATGTAGACGTGACCAGACGGAGTTCGAGCTCGCATCCAGGATGGATTGGACGAGCTTGATGGAAAACAGAGGAGATTCGCGAGGAGCGATAGATTGAAGAAGAAAGGAGATGAAGAATAGGATAGATTTCCTTCTCTTGTACTCCTTGTATTTTTCGTTTCTTCTGTTGCTCTTTATTTTTGTTACTTAGATTCATGTTAAAGAGCCTCAAATTACCCTAACAGTAGTCCTAGGAACACCGGCACAACCCTAAGATACTTAGGTTTTCTGTAGAGAACTTAGAAAACCAATATAGGGTTCAAACAGCATTTTCAGATGTCTAATTCCAAAATCAGACGTCTGATAATGTGTTTTAAGACGTCTGACTGTTGATTCAAACGTCTAATAACATTTAAGCTGGACATAGTTAGTTCTGTCTGATGAAATCAGACGTCCAGACCTTAGACCAGACGTATTAGGAGACGTCTGATGACTTTGCCAAATGTCCAATTAGTGGACCATTGGCTCTCCTAGCATACACTCAAGGATATGACCGTTAGAACCTTATCAGACGTCCTTAAACCCTTCCAGACGTCTGATAATTGACTGTTTTGCCTCGACTGACCCGAAAATCTCTTCTCAGAGAATTTCTAGCCGTTGCAAATCCATTCCCACGAAAAAGTAGGTTTCCAGACGTCCAGACATAGTGCCATACGTCCTGTATGTCGTCTGATGGACTTGCGCTAGAACCCTGTTTAGATCTGATTCAAGTCAGGAAGAGACCCGCCCAAAATCAGACGTCTGACCTTATTTTCAGACGTCTTAAAGTGGTATTCCAGACGTCTGATGCCAGAATCAGACGTCTGATAACCCTGTCAATGCAATGATTGTTCCTGATTTCGGGTTAATTCACTTGGGCTTTGCACCCAACGGCTATGGAGCATTTCCTAAGCCATCCAAAGCCTTCCTAAGGCCTCTATAAATAGAGGGGAACCTCTTGCACACCAAGACACACATAAGAAACACAAGACACACCTTGCAATACACTTTCAAACCATTTTGTATCTCTCTTGCTCTCCAAGCTCTAATTCTTCATCTAGAGAGCATTAAGCTGTTTTGCGCACCCGCTCTCCCGCCATAGTTCACGAGAGCAACGTTGCACCGTTGCATGGCTCACGCACCCGTGTCATCGACTCGACGCACTCCTTGCAAAGGGGAGTTTGTTAATTCCTATAGAAGCTTAGGTTTAAAATTACTTTATTGGCTCTATAGGATTATTTGTTATTTTATCTTTGTTATTTGGTTGGGTATTCGCTTTGCAAATTCCCGTCTCCTTCGTGGGACAAAATCCTTCTCGTGGAGAGAAGGGGTTGAGGAACGCTACCCTCGCACTTGTAGCGTGGTTGTAATTGAGGTTGAATCACCCTCATTTAAAGTGATTCGTTTAGTGGATTTGATCAACTTGGTTGATCGGAAAATCCTAACTCGAGAGGGTTAGGTGGTGGTTTTCACCCGGTTTGGGTTTCCACCTAAAAATCTTTGTGTACTTTATGTGATTGTATTTTGTGAGATTGTTTATATTTTATTTCCGCAATTATTACGTCACCCCTCCTGATAGGGACGAATCTACACGTTCGTCCAAAGAGATCTAAGTAGATCAACTCAAGTGGTTTAGAAGTGCTGACCATGTTTTTCGATTTAAAAGATGTTCTAAGAAGTTTTTTAAGCTCATAGGATGTGCAGAGATTTTTCTTTTTAAAGGAAATCTTAAGCACGCCTTGTACTATGTCATGTTTCACAAGCTTGTTTATATTTCGCATGTGAACATGACCGAGTCGACGATGCCACAGTATTGACTCATCATTCGATGAAACCAAACAATTTAGATTGTTGCAGTTGTCAAGGTCAATAGTACTGTAGATATCTTTTGATCTGTTTCCAGTCAAAAGGATTTCCTTAGATTTTTTATCCTTAATTTTAAAGCCTTTTGATGTGAAAGGATTTTATAACCTTTTTAATAAATTTGACTTACACTAAGCAGATTATGTTTTAAACGTTAAACTAAATGAACATTATCAAAAGAGGTTTTAGAGTTACCAATTTGATCAGTACCAATAATATGGCCCTTGTGGTTGTTGCCAAAGGTGACTGAATCACCTTCTTTGCAATTGAGGTTGAGGAATAGGTCTTCTTCTCTTTTCATGTGCTTTGAAAAACCATTGTCCATAACCCATCTTCCTTTGCCTTGAACCTGCCATTGGTTTACGTCTGTGAGGTTCAGAGTTTCTTCTTATGACTACAAGGTGTCCATCATTTTGCTAATAGATCCAATCAGAGTGCCTTATTAGTTCTTAATTGGGATATCCTACAAAACAAGATTACAAATCCCTTTTTGGTACCCATTTTCGTTTGGGTCCAAATCTGTTGATAAGTGCTTGTTTAGGCGTGGACCTATTCTTGACCTTAGGGCTAAAAGGACCTTGTGTGTTGATTTGTGAATTAAAAGCTTCAAGGCCATTTTTAGGAATGTATCCTAATCAAAATTTGGTTGTGGTTTGGATTTGTGTGCCTAATAGTTTTTCTTGGTTAGCTCTACCTTTGGTGAAGTTAGCTAAGTCATTTACCAGTGCAATAGACTTTTGTTTTAGTTTTTCTAATTCTACTTGAAATGAATCTACTTGTGTTCTAACTATGTTGATTTCTAATGAAAGTAGTTGATTTTTTGATGCAAAATTGTCTTTCATCTTAGTCTCTTTATCTAGATCCTTGACTAGTTTTTCATTAGCTACTTTAAGTTCATTGGCTAGATCATGCAACTCAAAGAAAGCTTCTACGAGTTCATCAAAAATGAAAGAAGATATGTCGTCTTTGTTTGCCATTAAACCGCAGAGTGCTCCTTCACTTGATGTGTCTTCTCTCTCTTCTTCTGAGCTTGCATCCTTATCATCCCAAGTTACTTGCAGAGCCTTCTTTGCTTCACGCCCGAGAAATTTTTGAACCTTCTTCCTCTCATTCTCTATCTTGAGTTGAAGGAATTCCTTTCTCATATGCCATTTCTTCTTACAGTTGTAGCAGACAACTTGATTTTCTTGTGGTTCTCCTTCTTCTTCTAGCTCTTTTGGTTCTTCAAGAACCTCTTGAATTTTCTGGAGAGAAGAGCTATATCTTCTTCGGCTTCCATTTATGATTCCTCAGATTTGGTGTCTATTTTAAGAGAAAGATCTTTCTTGTTCTTGCCTTCACCTTTATGTTCCTTCATGTGTTCAAGTTGAACCTCATAAGACATTAGGCTACCTATGAGATCATCTAACTAAAGCACTGAAAGATCCTTTGATTCCTGAATCGCGATTGTTTTTGTTTCCCAATCACTAGTGAGAGATCAGAGTATCTTGTGAGCCAGAGCCTCATTCATGATTGTTTGATCCAGGTTTCTCAAGGAGATGATGATGCCAGTGAATCTCGTATACATCTCCTTGATGGTCTCTCCCTTTTTCATGCAGAAAAGCTCGTACTTTTGAGTGAGGAGATTGACTTGAGTCTCCTTCACTTTTGAAGTCCCTCCGTGAGTGACTTCAAGAATGTTCCAAATCTCATAGGCGATTTTGCAAGTGGAGACACGGTTGAATTCTTCTTTGGATAGACCACAGAAGATAGCATTCATGGCTTTAGCATTGTGCGTGGCTATCTTCTTTTGGTCTGATGTGATGGCCACTTCTTCCTTCTTCTCTAGTCTAGTGTACTTGGAGGCTATTACATCCCATACCTCGTAATTCATAGATTCCAGAAATATTTGCATTCTGGTCTTCCAATACCCATAGTTGGTGCCATTGAATAGAGGAGGTTTGACTGCAGATTAACCTTCAGCATATACCTCAAAGGACTTTGACATCCTGACTGGAGTAAATGGGGCTCTGATACTAGATGTGAGTGTGTGCGGAGCCTAACAGATCAAGTATATACTAGAGGGGGGGTGAATAGTGTAGTATCTAACCATATAAGCAATTAAAAATTCTTCCACCACAAATCAAAAATAGAGGCAAGCATAGATCAAAATAATGATACTTGATTTAAAGTGAAAACCCCTTCCAGGTAAAAACCACTACCTAAGCCTCCTAGCTTAGGATTTTGTCGACTAGTCAACACTAATCAAATCCACTAATGCACCACTTAAACGAGGGTGGCACAACCTCTTACAAATGTCTTCTCTTTGCACCTGACCAAGAGAAGAACAATGAGATCTCCAAGACAACTTGGATCGCAAATCAAGAACAACAAGAATGTTACAGAAAAACCTATGGAACCTCAAAAATATTAAAAACAAACTGAGCTTTTTCTTAAATTGAGAATGGACATGCTTTGGATTGCAATAACTGTAGGTACAGAAGCACGAAAGCACTTGGAGGAATGAGCATGTTTTTCTCTTTTGAAAGCTCTTGAGGGGTGTTCTTGAAGAGGGGGGTCGAGGGTCCTATTTGTAGGTGTTTTTTGACCCATTTTGGAAATACTGAATTTTTGGCATTGGTCGATCAAATAAATGATTGATCAATCAAAAATACTTTTGGTCGATTAATTAATTTTTTTGATCGATTCCATGTTGATTGATTAATTTAGCAATTTTATCGACTATTGGGTTCAAGGGAAAACTTGACCATTAGAGATATATTGATCGATTAATTAAAAATGTTGATCGATCAAATGAAAATATAGTCGTTGAAAGTAATTGATCCATTAAAATATAGGTTTGGTCGATCAATTCTTGGTCGATCAATTAAATAATTTGGTCAATCAACATTAGTAAAAACTAGGTTTCAAAAGATAGTACATCTTTTGTGATTTGAAAAGTGCATAGTTTGTTATGAGGTTTCTTACAAAGTTCTAGACTCAATAAATTTGAAAAAGAACCTCAAGTCTTCTTCTGCAATTGAATTCGTCAGATTGCTTAAAGACTTTGATTCCAATCAATGAGGACCTTATGAATTGATCTATCCTGTAATGGCTAGTCCTTAATAGAAAACATAATTTTGTTGCATCAAAATAAGGTTATTAACAATAACATCAGAATTTTTCTAGGACAAATATAATGGCAAGAAGTTCTTTTTCAGTGACCGTGTAGTTCCGTTGTGTATCATCCAAGGTTTTACTTGCATAATAGATCACAACAAGCTTCTTGTCAATTCTTTTCCCTGAGACAGCAGCCACCGCAAAATCAGAGGCATCAATCATAAGTCCAAAGGGATGATTCCAATCAGGTCCTTGAAGGATAGGTGCCTTGGTAACATCTTTCTTCAATTTTTCAAAACTCCCCAAGCATTTGTCATTAAAATCAAAAGGTTGATTTTTGGTTAGTAATTGGCTCACCAGACAGGAGATCTTGGGGAAATCTTTAATGAATCATCGGTAGAATTCCACATGCCCTAAAAATGATCTAATTTATTTAATAGAGTTGGGCAGGGAAAGTTTAGAAATGGCATAAATTTTGGCTTTGTCTATTGCGATTCCATTCTTAGAGATGACATGGCCTAGGACGATGCCTTCTTGGATCATGAAGTGGCTCTTCTCCTAGCTAAGGACTAGATTGACTTCTATACATTTTTGGAGAATCTTATTCAGATTGTTAGGATAAAGATCAAAAGAGTCTCCAAAAACAAAGGAAGCCGTACATAAAAACTTCCAAACAATCACCTACCAACTCTTAAAAAATTGCAAGCATACATCGCTAAAAAGTAGTGGGTGCGTTACAAAGACCAAAAGGCATTCTTCATAAAGTAAAGGTTTCGAAGGGGCAAGTGAATGTAGCATTTTCTTGGTCCTCAGGGTGAATTACAACTTGATTATAACCGAAGTAACCATCAAGAAACTAGTAGAATTACTGTCCAGCTAAGCACTCCAAAATTGATCAATAAAAAGGAGCGAGAAATGGTCCTTCTTGGTGGTTGCATTTAATTTTCGGTAATCAATACAAACACGCTAAGAAGAGGCAGTCTGAGTACGGATAGTTTCACCCTTCTCATTTGTAATGATGGTTAGTCTAGCTTTCTTAGGTACCACTTGACTAGGACTAACCCAATTGCTATCAAAGAGAGGGTAGATAATTCCAGCATCGAGCCACTTAATGATTTCCTGTTTAATCACCTCCTATATATTAGGATTCAATCTTCTTTGAGGCTGGCAGGAGGGGCAAGATTCTTCCTCAAGATAAATTCGATGAGTACAATAAGATAGTTTAATTCCCTTGAGATCTTTAAGAGTCCAACCAATAGATTTTCTATTTTTGCTCAGCCTTGGAGAAGTTTCTCCTCTTGTTCCCCAAAAAGATAAGAGTTGATAATCAGGGGCATAGTATTGTTTGGTCCAAGGAAAACATATTTTAATGAGTCTGACAAAGGTTTTAACTCTAATTGTGGGCCAAGCTCAAAGATGGGTGCAGAAATGAGGTCCAGAGGGTGTGGTTGTCAGATGGAAAGAGTTAGAGGTGAAGTTAGGGTGGGAGGGTCTTGGCTCGCAAGAATAGAGGTTACTATAAAACAAGTCCCTAATTATGAAAGACTCATTGTTTCCTCCACCAATTGTTCCATTACAGAGTCTGAGTCGTCACAGAAATCTGCCTCACAAAACCTCTTAGAAGCTTGAAATATATCCAAAGTGATAGTTTGACCATTGCAAGCAATTTTCATTTTTCCAGAATTACAATCAATGTTTGCCTTTGCGGTGGCCAAGAATGGTCATCCTAGGATGGTAAGAGCATTCTTAAGAGCTTCAGGTATCTCGATGTCCATGACCAGAAAATCTACGGCAAATAAATAGTTTTGGACCCGAACAATGACATCTTCCGCAATCCCCTTAGGTTGAATCACAGATCAATCAACCAATTGTAGAGTCACTTCAACTGGCTTTAACTCACCGAACTAGAATTCCTCAAATAAAACAATAGGGATGAGATTGATAAAGGCACCTAAATCTAGAAGGGTGCGAAATTTGGTGTCATTAATGACAACAGAGATTAGCGGGGCACCTAGATCTTTCTTTTTAAGAGGCAGCTTGCTCTAGACCACAAAGCTTACTATCTTGGAAAGAACCACTTGTCCTAGGTTTTTAGTCTGCCTTATTGAGGTACAAAGATCCTTCAAATTTTTGGCATAAGCATGGATGTATTTAATTGCATATAGGAGAGGGATATTGATTTTTACTTTCCTGAATAGATCCATGAGTTCCTTATTAGTGGGCCCAATCTTCTTTCTTTTAGAGTTGGTGGGGTGCAAAGCTTGAGGGAAAGGGATGGGGTCTTTGTCTTTCAAATCTCTTTCCTGAGGTTGGGTGGATGTACGGTCAACTTGCATTTGATTTTGGTGAGTTTCATGCGTAGAGGAAGGCCCATGACCTTTGGTGGTTTTGCCGCTTCTCAATGTGACATCATTTGCAGTGTGTAATTTCTAGGAGGAGGTCAAGGACTGATTTTGGTGGAAACCCAGAGGATATTGAGGCACAAGTGAATTGGAGGTTGTCCATAATTATTCTTGCCATGATATTAGTTCCTTTGGTTATTAGGATTTGGTAGGGGTTATAAGGGCAAGTTTCTTGTAAGTCTTTGGTCCAGAGTGACCCCAATCTGATTTTGCATATTGGTAACAATGCAGGTCACTTCAGACATTTGATTCTACATACCTTGCAGGGTCTTGATAACCTGGGTATTGATATCTTCTTGAGAAGGTCCAGGTTGATATGAGTTAAAGTTTTGCCCATAATTCCCAGGGTGATTTTGTCTTGGATAAGGAACCGGGTTGGTATTTTTCCAAGAAAAATTTAGGTGGCTCCTCCAATTTGAATTGGAAGCATTTCTAGAATGCTCCTGGAGGGTGGAAATGTTTTCAATAGCTGTGATGGAGGAATTTAAGTTCATATAATCAAAATTCCCAACTATGTCCAGGACAACCTCGAGGATAAAATTGTTTTCCATAGGAACAGACCCAATGTGGTGCAAGTTTTCTCTCTTTAAAAGGTTAGGTGTGGTTGGAGGTGGAGTCAATTTTTGAGAGTTAATTCTTTCCTTGATTTTCTTTTGGTGAATTTGCATCTAGTCAAGTCTTTGAGCTATCATTTGGATGTCATCTTGAGTCACAAGGATAGATTGATTGTGAGTGTCTATCTCATGAACACCAATTTACGAGTTAGTGTTTCTTCAAAAGGTGCTCGTGGAAGCATGATTAAATGAGTTTTCACTCATTTCTTTAAATAATTGGTAGGCATTGTTGGCATCCTTATATAGAAAATTGTTGCCGCATGAAGCATCGACAAATCTTCTAAGTTGATCTTTAAGTCCATGATAGAATATTCAGGCGAGTTGCTAGAGTGGCACCTCGTGATGTGGCTGTAGATTTCGTCCCTACCAGGAGGGGTGACGTAATAATTACGGAAATAAAATAAAACAATCTCACAAAAAATAATCGCACAAAGTACACAAAGATTTTTAGGTGGAAACCCAAACCGGGTGAAAACTACCACCTAACCCTCTCGAGTTAGGATTTTCCGATCAACCAAGTTGATCAAAATCCACTAAACGAATCACTTTAAGCGAGGGTGATTCAACCTCAAATACAACCACGCTACAAGTGCGAGGGTAGCGTTCCTCAACTCCTCTCCACGAGAAGGATTTTATCCCACGAAGGAGACGGAAATTCGCAAAGCGAATACCCAATCAAATAACAAAGATAAAACAAAAATCCTATAGAGCCAACAAAGTAATTTTAAACCTAGCTTCTATAGGAATTAGGAAACTCCCCTTTGAAAGGAGTGCGTCGACGACGCGGATGCGTGAGCCACGCGATGGCGCAACGTCGCTCTTGTGAACTACGGCGAGAGAGCGGGTGCGCAAAGCTTGATGCTCTCAAGATGAAGAATTAGAGCTTAGAGAGCAAGAGAGACACAAAATGGTTTGAAAGTGTATTGCAAGGTGTGTCTTGTATTTCTAGGTGTGTGTTGGTGTGTAAAGGCTCCCCTCTATTTATAGAGGCCTTAGGAAGGCTTTGGAAGGCTTAGGAAAAGTTCCATAGCCGTTGGGTACAAAGTCCAAGTGAATCAACCCGAAATCAGGAACAATCATTGCACTGACAGGGCCATCAGACGTCTGATCCTGGCATCAGATGTCTGGAAGATCACTTTAAGACGTCTGAAAATAAGGTCAGACGTCTGATTTTAGGCGGGTCTCTTCCTGGCTTGGATCAGATCTAAACAGGGTTCTAACGCAAGGCCATCAGACGACATACAGGACGTCTGGCACTATGTCTGGACGTCTGGAAACCTACTTTTTCGTGGGAATGGATTTCCAAGAAATTGCAACGGCTAGGAAATCTCTGAGAAGAGATTTTGGGTCAGCCGAGGCAAAATGGTCATTTATCAGACGTCTGGAAAGGCCTAAGGACGTCTGATAAGGCTCTAACGGTCATATCCTTGAGTGTTTATTAAGCCAGCCAACGGTCCACTAATTGGACGTCTGGCAAAGTCATCAGACGTCTCCTAGGACGTCTGATCTAAGGTCTGGATGTCTGATTTCATCAAACAGAACTAACTATGTCCAGCCTAAATGTTATCAGACGTCTGAATCAACAGTCAGACGTTTTAAAATACTTTATCAGACGTCTGATTTGGGAATTAGATGTCTGGAAATGCTGTTTAAACCCTATATTGGTTTTCTAAGTTCTCTACAGAAAACCTAAGTATCCTAAGGTTGTGCCGGTGTTCCTAGGACTACTGTTAGGGTACTTTGAGGCTCTTTAACATAATTTTCTAAGGAAATAAAGAGCAACAAAAGAAACGAAAAATATAACGAGTACAAGAGAAGGAAATCTATCCTATTCTTCATCTCCTTCCTTCTTCAATATATCGCTCCTCGCGAATCTCTTCTATTCTCCATCAAGCTCCTCCAATCTGTCGTGGATGCGAGCTCAAATTCCGTCTAAACACGTCTACATTTGCAATTGACCTGAAATCTAAGACTCCAAGTGCAAATGTTAAATAACATGTGTTTTGTTATCATCAAAACAAATGATCGTGGTACTCTAGAAGCTTGTCAAAAGCTCCTGAAATCTTTCCTAGGCTTCATGCAGAGATTCACCATGTTTTTGTTGGAAGGTCATAATAGATCGACATAGGGCATTAGTATGACCTATAGGAAAGAATTTTTTCAGAAATGTACTTTTTAGCTAAGGCCAAGAGATCGAGAAATTTTCGCTTAAACAAGATAAGATTAAAATATACATTACATCGTTGAATTTAGTGTGATGAAAAATCCCTGACTAAAATATCAATCAACAAAAACTAATCATGAAAGCTAGGTCGTGTCCACAGGGATGACCAGTTCCATTAAACCCACATATATGCCACATTCATGTTCATAAAAAAAATTATTACTTCATTGATTAGAAGAGAAAGAGAATCAAGAAAGAGTGAGACTAAAGTTAAAAATCTAAGAATATAACTCAAACGAGAGTTTGAGAGACAAAAACATCCATGCAAAAATTAAAGGTCTAATTTAAGCAGTGGACTCTAATCCTTCCACCAGACAAAGGTTTTGAAATATAAATCTTGTTGAAGTCCTCAACCTCTTATATTTGATTCATGATCCAAATAATGATTATCGTTGGGAAGATTTGCTCAAAGCTTAAACAACATTGCCTAATTGGAACCATATATGTGCTAATAATTTCATTGAGGTTGTTGCAAATGTAATACTCTCCATTACTGCCCATCTAGTAACATGGAAGAGAGAATTGAGAGCAGACAGAAAGACAAGAGTTATTCGCAGAAATAAAGAGAGAATAAATTAACACAAAAAAATAATGCAATAGTGGTTTGCAATAAAAAAAAAGTAAACAAAACTAATACGGCGTGCACTATAGCAAACAGGGGATGGTTTCCCCCACTCCGTGCATGCGCGAGGACGAGACCGGAGGTGGAGTGGTGGTCGGCGTGGGGTCGGGTGGCTCGTGGGGAACTTGTTGGTGGTGGCGGCGCGGCCTGAGGTGGTCGGAGGCGGCCGCACAGCAGCAACAAGGCCGGCAGCGTGGGGTGCTCGTCAGGAGAAGGAACCTCCGAGGGGCGGCGTGGCCGGCGGGCGAGCGTTGGCGAGCTCGTTGGTGGTGTTGGCATCGAGGAAGGAGATCGAAGGAGGCCAATAGGAGTTGCTGCTCGCAGGGGGTGTTGGGTTGTTGGCAAGGAAGAAGGTGAACAGGGGAGGGGTCAAGTGGCGTTGAGGAGAGGAAGGAGAAGATGGAGAAGAAGAAAATGAAGAAGAAAATGAAGAGGGAGAGGGGAAAAGGAAAAGATAACGAAGAGGAGGCAGCCAGTGATCTGGACAGTGGTGGGTTGTTGCTGTGGGCGTGTGACGATATTCAATTATTTACGTGATTAATCAAGTAAGGTAATTGTTATAATTTAAAAACTTTTACTGATTAGGTTCAGATTATTTGTTGGAAGGTTAAATTATGCATGTTAATTATCATTTATTTTAAGTTATTCTTTATTCTTAACAAATTTAAATGATATAAATACTAAATACTTAGCTTAATACATATTAGATTACTTAATTAACTAAAGTTAATATATACTTAATTACTAGGTTAATTATTACTTACTTATCTTACTATATAAATTATACTGCTTATAATATACTAATATTACTATCACTCAGCTAATATCACATATATTACTCTACTGTAGCTTACTATACTAATAATATGCTAAATTGGATTAAATGTTTAATTAATGGCTTAATTACCTATTAATTACTACAATATGTTAACAACATAGATAATTGCATAGAAATAAACAATAAATGACAAGCAATCATCCCATTAACAAAAAAAAATAATTTACATTGAATTTAAAAAAAAGAATACATCAACAAGAATGATGTTTTAGAACTTCAATTAAGCTCAATTTTATTTATAACTTAAGCACATTTCAATTTAACACTTAAGCTCGTGCCTTCATTTATAACCCTTCATAGTCTCATCCTTTACAATACTTAGGCTCAACACAGTTAAGGCTCATAAGCCTATTCAACACTTAGCCAAATTTCCTCAGTTTAAGTTCTTCACAATATAAAAGGTTAGATGGGGGCACGCGCTTTACACAGGATCAACAGCCCAGATGGGTTGGATCGGTACCATTACTAGGCTATGTGTTGTAGGTTCCTTACGGAGGGGGTGACGAGATTTGTGTGATAAAAGAAATAATGTGGAAATAAAGTAAATAATCACACAAAAATTCAATCACACAGGTACACGAAGATTTTTAGGTAGAAACCCAAACCCAAGTAAAAACCACCACCTAAACCTCTCGCTTTAGGATTTTCTGATCGACCGAGTCGATTAAATTTACTAACAAGTCACTTAAACGAGGGTAACTTAACCTCTTACAACCACACTACTTTATACAAGGGTAGTGTACCTCAAACCTCTCCTCTTCACAAGGAGTATTTTGTCCCGCGAAGGAGACGGGAATTCGCAAAGCGAATACCCAACCAAAAACGAAAATAACAACAGTCCTATAAAGCTACAAAGTATAAATGTAAATCAACCTAGCTTCTATAGGAAAAAGGACTTACCTTAGATGGAAGTGTGTCGGCTAGTAACGTGGGTGAGTGATCCACGCGATGGCATGACAACGCTCTCGTATTCGTAGGTAGGAGAACGGGTGCACAGCTGGGAAAATGCTCTCAAGATGTAAACTAAGGCTTGAGCACTTCTTTGATTCTAATCTCTTGGACACAAAATGAGTGGAAAGTAGTATTGCTTAGTGAATATTGCAAATGAAAGGTCCACCTCTATTTATAGAGGCACTAAGAAGGGTTTAGAAGCCTCTTCTAGCCGTTGGAAGACTTCTCTAGCCGTTGGGAATTATCCCAAGGCAAATCAGGCCAAAATCAAGGTCATTTATGATTCTGACAAGGTTAACAGACGTCTGGGATTAAGGTCAAGTCATCGTTTGATTTTATGGTCGAACGTCTGATCTAGAAGGCTGGATCAACTAGACGGTGTTGGATCAAAACAGACGTCTAAAGATGACTTTTAAGACATTGGGAAACTAATCAGACGTCTAATTCTAAAAGGGTTTCCTTCCTGTTTTTGTCCAGACCTAAATAGGGTTCTAGGTCTTGTTGGTCAAACAATAGGTCGGACGTCTGGCACAAAGTCTGGACGTATGGAAATAGGTTTTACTGGGAGCATTGATTTCTCGAGGTTCAAACGGCTATAATCACTGACAAAAGTGATTTGGAGATGGTTTGAGCCTAACGTCTATTTATCAAATGTCTAGGGTTCTCTAAAGACGTCTGAAAATGAATGTAGGTCAGATTAAAGGTTAATCGTCTAAGATTAGGTCTAACAAGCCAACGATCCTCTAGTTGGATGTCTAGCAAAGTCATCAGACATCTTTTAAGACGTCTAACTAAGGGCTAGACATCTGAAACTGGTTGTCAGCCTAAGTGTTTTGGACGTCTGATCAAACAGTCAGACATCTTAAAGTCAAATATCAGAAGTCTAATTTTCAGATTAGACGTCTGATCATGTTATCTGATGCCTATTTTAGCTTTCTAAGTTAGATGCCTGATCATGCTATCTGATGCCTATTTTAGCTTTCTAAGTTCTCTACGAAAAGTCTAAGTAACCTAGGGTTGAGTAAGTGTTCCTAGGACTACTATTTAGTTACTTTGGGTTCTTTAACATATAATCTAGACAAAATTAAAGAGCAAAGAATAACAAATGAATACATGAATAAATGTATCTATCATATTCTTCATCTCCTTCCTTCTTCAAGCTTTCACTCCAAGCGAAGCTCTTTCTCCTCTACCAAGCTCCTCTAAACCACCATGGATGAGAGCTTGAGCTCCTTCTTCACACTTCTATCCATTTACATATATCCTGAAACTCATAAGCTCAAATTGCAAATGTTAAATAGGCAAGTGTTTTGTTATCATCAAAATTAATGATCGCAGTGCCCTGCACCAACACGTGTCACCCAACTAGACCTTCCACCTAGCACTCGAAGGCCACCCCGCAGGGTCGCGTTTTAGCAAACACACAGGCATACGCACACGCACACATGCTCATGATTCGTTCCCAGCGCTTGTCAATTGATCGGCATGAGGCGTAATTTGTTATATACAACCTCGGCGATTCAACAACTTCCCATATGGGAATATGTGAGTCCCCTTTTTGTTCTGTGCACAATTGCTCCAGCGCTAAGTTCAACGATTGATTGCTCGCAATTTAGAGCTTCGAATCAAGTAGATAAGGACTCAATCAAAAGCCCCTACCATATACTTTTCATTGCACTAACCAATTGGATCAGAGAATCACATTTGATCCTTCGAATCAAACTCTAAAGATGGCATGTCGCCATGTGTTACTGTTGTAGGTCAGCAAAGAAGAATTCTTCAATAAACCTAACAAACTTTGATATTTGTATCAATTAAGTGCTTAGATAGTTACTATAAAACATTCTGCAGGGAGTGGAGAGTTTGTTGAAGTTCTAGAACGCACAAAAAGGCTCCAAAGCTTTGAAGCTCTCATTCTTGAGCTATAAAACATTAATCTTGGTTCTAAATAGCTTAACAGAAAGATCTCAACCTCTAGAGTTGATCTAAATCATTTCAGAAGGACAAATAGGTTCGATCTAGGTAGATATTGACTTGAAAACTCATCAAAATGACATTGAACACCATTGAGGTTCAAATAAAACCCATTTTGTGAATGAAATCAAAAACACACTAAATCCCAATAAAACACTTCCAAATCAGTTCTAATAGAATCACATTAAACACAAGAACTCACCACTGTCCTAAAAACTAACTCTTAAAGCCTGAAACCCTATGAACTACCCTTGGTTAACTAAAATAGGTGGAGAGTTGACTTTAATAATCAGAGACTTTTAGATCAAATGAACATCATATTCAACTAGTTTCAACCTCATAAATCTGTTGCGCACATCAAAATTTAGTTTTGAGCACTCTAAATGAGATCTCAGGCACTTCTGCCTAAGATCAAAGGGTGCTTTGATTGTCTGAACAAATCAGAGTATCTCAGGCCTATCTAAAGCTATTTATGAACTCTCTGGACCCTAGCAATGCTTATATATGGACCTAACTCTAGTGTCTGAAATGTTTTGAAGAGGTCTCCTCAGCTCTGCGAGAGCTGAGGAAGGCAGAAATCAATAGCATGATATACACATTAAAACTCAATTCTAATAGGTGGTTTCTAATCCTAAGATCACAAATAGGTGATCTGGAGCTCTACAGAAAGAATGAAAGGTTGTGGCTTAGATTGGGACTCACCAGAGCTTGCCAGAGCTCCGGTGAAGGCTAAATCTAGTGATTGGGGACCAAATCTCCATAAAACTTCTCAAGAATTGGATGAAAAGATTCCTGACGTTCTCAAGAACCTCAGAGACTCAATAAAAAATTCAATTAAGCATTAATACAAAGATTAAGCTTGGAATTTCTCAGAAGTTGCCTTCAGAGTTCAACTGAACTTAGAAGAGCTTGTCTCACTCAATTGAGTGAGGCAAAATGTTCCTTATATGTGTGCGAAGGTCTAGGTGATGAGAATTAGTGAAATAACTCCTCCTGAGCCACCATTGATAGCATGCTTAGGAGGTTGGGGTGAATTAGGTATTTATTATATAATAGGTGTTTAATCTAATTAATAAAGGGAACAGGGCCCTTGTGATGCGTAGAAGTGGTGGAGGGCCCCAATTGGAGGTGTTATAACCTCTGACCCTCCACCATAGACAATGGAGGAGCTCAGGTGCAAGTGTAGTGGATTAGGTGTTTTAGGTGATTAAACAAGCATATTAGAAGGTGAGATGAAGTCATGGTGAGGTAGGGAAGGTGATTAAGTGATCATATAGATGGAAGGAGGTCCAGCAAATTAGAATTGACTCGTTAAAGTCGGAGAAGGAGGTGAGAAATGTGATCTAACTACAACCCACTCCTAAGCATTAAAGACCTAAATCTAATCTATAGACTAAACTAGAGTCCTAGAGCTACTTACCTGAAGAAGAAGATGAAGGAACTCTCCTATGGCAGGGCGAGACCAAGAAGAACTCTGAGGTTAGTCGAAGAAAGCTCCAGCGGCGATCGAAGCGAAGAGGAAGGAGAGTTGGTGCACTCCAAGCTCTATCACAACTGCTGGAGATGAACAGGAGTTAAGAGAAACAGTGCTCCCAAGTGGAAGCACTTGAGAGAGAGAAAGAAGAGTCACCGGAGGAGAAGAATAGCCTATTGTCAACCTCACGTTGGGGAAGAAGGAAAGGGGGTTGACCTTCGTAATCGAAGTCCTAAGGGGTTATTTATAGGTGACAGCAAGGGTCTCGGTCTAGGTATCTAGACGTGAACATGTCCAGGTACATCAGAATGGGATGCTTCGTCTCCGACGACAGTGGACTCAACATGCCGGAGGTTGTTAGGTTATAAGAGATGTGGGCCGTTAGATTAAAAGGTCTTGGTGAGCATAATCATGGCGACGACGTGCATAGTCGTACATCACCGGATAGGCGAAGATCCAAAAGGTGCCATCACCGGAGGTCCTGAATCGTTGAATACAGGGTAGAAGAGAATGTGAAGAAGGAAAATGATGGACCTATCTATAAATAGGAAAAGGACCTGATTGATATAAAAAGGACTCGTTTGTAATAAAAGATAAGGACTGAAATACAACATTACATTTTTAGGCATATTTTAATTTATTTCTTTTTCAACTTTTTATATATTATTATAAATAGTGTAAATAATATACTTATGACATGAGATTGCATATTTGTCCTTTTTAGGTATATTTATTAAAGTCAATACATTATTATGTCAATTTAGAACTATAGCCTTAAGTTATATATATAAGACTTAATATATAGCGAGTTTTATTTTAGCCCTATTAATTAATTAAACTTAAGTTAACACTAATTAAGCCTTAATTTAGCTATTGTAACATATTTGTAAGGTCCTTGTTATTTTATCTTAATTGTTTAATTAACCTTATATTAATGTTATTCACTGGTAATTAACTAGGGAAATTAGCTAATAAAGGTAAATTAGGAGTCATGATGATCTCTCATCATGTGACAGGAGGAACTCGCAAAGGAGGACCACGGTCGAGGAGAGGCGACGCACACACAATGTCACTACAAGTACAAGTGGAGAGGGAGGTGATGGAATACGTAGTGGTCCACAGTACATGCTAAGGTTCCACGATGCACACTCAAACCACAGTGGTGAAGTGGATGATGAAGATGATGGCAATGAGGAAGGGCCCTTTTTATCCCTCTCTACTCCCTCTCCAATCCTCAAACCTTCATTGGTAGTTGTCTTTAGCAACTTTTTAATAGTTGCCAAAGAGAGCTACGACCAAGATTGGAAGATCGACTGGCTCTATTCATCTCGTCAAATCCGCCTTCCTCCATTCATGGCCGCAATCAAAGGGAGTTAAATCTCCATCCAAAAATAGCTGTGTTTAACATGGAATCTTGGTTGGCTTATTGGTCGACCAATCATGAAGTCCTATCGCAAGAACTCAACCACTTGTGGGGACATCTTACGAGTGTGGCCCTCTACATCATGCCAATGATTTCCATGTCCAAAGGATTTATTTACCACCTACATATATCAAATAGGTAGCATAAGAATGTGAAATTAAATGCAAAGTAGACACATAAAAATATATGCAGGTTACGATTAATTACTACTTAGATCTAGGCAATTAGAGACCAGTAAAAATATAATTACAATGTACTTAGGCCTATATTTGATTCAATAAATTGGACTCATCACTGCGTATTGATGAGTCTACCTACGATCCTAAACCAGTAAGCACTCTTGTCCTTTAAAGTCAAAGCAAAGAGTCTTATAAGCCACAGATCTTTTCACACATTGCGGGAATGGGTAATTTGTGTGAGGACGGTTAGCTCCTCAAGGTGGTTGAAAGGGTCTTTCCTGGGTAGGCCATGAAAATGTTTTATTAGGTTCAAGATAGCAAGTTTAATCTCAAAATCTCTCTCAGGTATGACCACCCTATGTCTTTCTTGATAATTAGAAGGATTATAGAAATCCTTCAAGGGTATAGTAGGCTCCTGATGTGCTCGAATCACTGTAGTTAAAATATGTCATTATAGCATGATTAAAGTGCTAAGTTTTAAAAATTTATATCGAATTATTACTAGTTGGGTGAGTCTGAATCATTTTGTCAAAAGACTCTAAATAATTTGTAGTTAGGTTGATAGGCTTGGTTATGAATTCAAAGGTGAAATAATACTTAACTTAAAACTTAATTACACCCTAATGTTATCCTAACTAATCACTACTACTAAATAAGAGAGGGAGATTTAATAATTTGAAAGCATACAAACATATTAATTGATTTCCAAAAATATTAATTTTAACTCCTAACAACGTCAACTAAATTATGCACAATATAAAATTCGAAGTTAGATTTCTATGCAATGAAACACAATTAAATATATATATGATTTTTTATTGATGTAGAAAACACACATGTAAGACTTTAACATAAAGAAATTTTACTCATAAATTTTCGTGAAAACTAAAAATGTAACTTATACAATTGATTTCTTAAAATAAATTTCATTTAACTTAATGAGGTAGCCAAGGACAAAATTTAAGTAGATTTTTTGTTCAAACACATAATATTTATGCTACTCAATAATAAACATATAACAACAATGTATAAAATTTAAACTAATATAAATTTAGACATCTTGCAAACACATATAAAAGTCTTCATAAAATCTAACCACTATCTCTTAACAGTAATTAAAATTAAACATCAAGTATAAACAAAGAAAGGAAAGCGGGGGGGTGGGAGGTGGTCCTCGTGCAGCCGACGTAGATGAAGAGGGAGAGGTCGAAGAAGAGCTTTACGGAGGAGATGGAGGGGGTGGCGATGGCAAGGTTCGTCGTTGACGCCGAGGAGGTGTGTGGTCGGTGATGGCAGCGTGATGGCAGCGTGATGGCATGGCTCGGAGAGGAGGGGAGAGGGGAAGCTGGGCTGGCGATGGAAGGAGAAGAAGGAAGGGACTGCAGCTGAAGGTGGTGGTGGCTGTTGGTGGCTGTCGGTGGCCGTGGAGGTGGGTAGTAGTGGCTGCAGGCGGCGAAGGAAGAAGAAAAAGAAGAAAAATAGGGGAAGAACAGGGGAGTGGGTGGCTGAAATGGGGGTGGAGTCGAGAGCAAAATTCGAGGTGCGCAGGCCGTAATCGGGAAAATCAAATCGACGAGGTGGTAGAGAGGAAGGATTGCGAGGTGATTTCGAGTTGATTGGCGGTGTGGGATGATCGTATTTGATGGTCGAAGTTATTGGGTTCAAGGTGGTCGTTAATGGTGAGAGACGAAGAAGAAGAAGAGGAAGAGGGAGTTGAGGGAGAGTTGGCAGTGGTGTCTGTGGTCGTCAATGATGAAGAAGAGGAGGAGAAGGAGCAACGCCAGTGTGTGATGATGTTGCTGTGGCCGGTGGTGGTGGTGGAGCCGGCGGTGACGTTGGGTTACGCAGGGAAGGAGAAGGAGACGGAGGAAGGAGAAAAAAAAAAGAGGAGGAAGCTGAGGGAGTTAGGGAGATTGAGAGGAGGACTATGAGAGAGTTAGAGGAGGTGGCGGAGAGGATTGCAGCCCAACGGTGTTGGAGGTGCGGTGGTGATGGTCGAGGGAAGGAGAGGAGAGGTGAGGGAGATGGGTTGGTTGCGCCTTCGGTTCTCGGTGGGGAGTGGAGGGGTTACGAAAAGGGATGGGATGGGGGTGTTCCGAGTGAGCAGGAAGAGTGGGGGAGGTTACAGGAATGTGGGTGTGTGCGTGGTTTTTTTTCATTTTTTTCTTTTGAATGAAAGGAGAGGGATTGGTGGGGCGGGCAATATGAAGATGGGATGATTAAAAAGAAAAAAGAGTTGGGGGTAAATATAAATGAAATTAGTTAATTAGCTTGGGATGTATTAATTAATTAGCTTAGATTAAATCTAATTATAAAATTAGACTCAACGATCGCTAATTAATTTAATGGATGTCTGATTGGAAACATAGTGGGTAAGATCAGGAAGTTTATAAATATCATGCCTCTCATCTCCATACAATTATAGTAATAAGGCTTTAATTAACCTGTGTTACTTGCATACATAAAATAATCATTTAATAATATGTAAATATGTTAATTTAACATTATTTAGATTTGAGGTATGAAAATGTGTTAATTAAGCTATTAGTTCTATTATTTTATTAATTACTTATATTAAGTTTTGAAACTACATTAAAAATAATTAATTATATCATGCAAATGTAGTTTCATTACACCCCGCAATTTACATTTTACCGGTCGCTAGCAAAAGCTCAAAAGTAAAAATAGAGTAAAATAGCGAAAAAGTAAAGTCAGGACCTACATAACCAATCATTGCCATTAACTTAAGTTGTACAACATTAAATTTAAATAGTGGCTCAATAGCTCCTCAGTGACAAATCAAGATAAAAGACTCTTATCATTCCAAGCCTTAAGTGTCATAGGTGAATTTCTACAGAACTTACAGCCAACCAAAGTTTAGATAGGAGATGGAAATAAATTAAATATTTGTACACGTGAACTGAATAAGTTTACTAGCCAAAATGAAAGAAATTAGGTCTACAGAGTCTGAATTTATTAGTCTAATTAATCCCCATAATCACCTTGGATTCTTTCTTAGTACACTTAGGTTACTACTCATCACTTCTCAGCATATTAGGTTCGTCGGACTTTCTACATGGCTCATGTAGCAAGCCTTATGATGCGGATTTTACATGTTTTGTTAATGATGCGAAATAGTATCATTGTACGCATAAAATCGATCAACTCTTAAATTTATAAACCTAAATTGGGTAAATGTCTAGGGTCGTCCAAGGATGCCAAATTGTTAGTCACAAAGATGGTTCTCTCTCTCGCCTCTCAAATCAACACACGTATTTTTGTATTTTTCATTTTGTTGTTTTTATGATTTTCAAAACAATCGGACAATTGCAAGCGAACTACGCTAAAGATTATGTCTATCGCTAAGCCTAAGTGATAAGAAGAAAGCCCTTTTCTTCTAATGAAATGACCCTTCCCAAGGGTCGTTTGGCTTTTTTCTGGAATTTAGGGGGTTTTTCGTAAATTTCTGCACACCCAAAAAGACCCCATACGGAGTTTTTGACTTCTCAAGTGGGGTTTGTCTCAATTCTTAACCCCCTGGAATTTGCCTTGTGGACCCAGGGGAAAAATGGGGTTCTGTGGGGGTAAAACTACAAATACCCCAGCCCCACGCACCCCCACGCCACCCTAAACCCTAACCCTACCCCCTTACCCTATTTAAGACCCCTACACCCTCAAAACTCGCACCCTACCCCACCCCCTCCAACCTCGAACAGCGCACCCACACACCTCCTGTAACGACCCGGTTCCCGAGTCCCTACGAGACACGAGAACCGGACCGACTCGACTAATCCCAAGACCTAGTCGTCCAACGAGGAAGTAACCAAAAGACAGTAAAATAAACCACATTCAGCATGAATATAACTAACAGTAAGAAAGTACAGCAGTAAGGAAAGAAACTACTACAGTAGGTACCACCACAACAGTAAAACAGCATGTATCATATAACAAGAACTGCAGGTAAAGAAGGTACAGCGGAAACAAAAACTACTCACTAGAACAGAAACAAAAGGGGTACAAAAGATGTGGTAACTCTACTGGACCCTACTCGGCCCAGCGTCCTCTACAGCCGCCGACCCTGGCTGCTCAACACCTGGTCCTGAAAAAGGTAACGAGTGTAACACGTCAGCAAAACGCTGAGTAGAGTGGCAAACTAACTAAAGGAAACAGTAGAGTGTACAGTAGCTGTTATGTTCTATTACTTCCTTTATTCACATCTTTCAATTTTTCTCACTATTTCATTTATTTCTCAGATCCTTTACTTGATCTCGAATGTCCTCGTGGGAACGATCTTGATTGCAGTCTTTTCCAAAAGTAGAAGTAGCACGTGGTGCTCTCCTGGCCGGGAGAGTCCCCCGTGGTGATCCTACCCTCAGTCAACCACCCCAAGGTCACTGACAGACGTAACGGTGACTACGGCACGCGCGATAAACGCACAGGTAGCTAGCCCGCACTGGCACGCGGTCAGTCATTTCCGTTAACGGGTGCGCCCAAAGCACAGCACGGAACCAGGGCAGAGCCCTCTCAGTAACAGGGGTCCAACCCCTCCACAGTAACCAAACCGGGGCCTTGCCCCTCCACAGTCCGCGCACCCTCGCCTGACTACCCTGGTTTGCCCTAATGGGCCTAACAAGTCGGTGAAGGAGGCTAGCAGAACCCCGGGGCCCGTGGGGTAGCTAGTACTCTCCTAACACTAGTAGCTCTCCTCGGTACTACGTACACGAGGGCCAACAAGTCGGTACAGAGCAGCCAATCCTAACCCCGGGTCCCTGGGGCGGCTGGCCCCACTCTGCACTAAACAGGTACAGGTACTTCCCTTGGTACTGCGTACCCAAGAGACAGTACAAACTACATCTCAGTTCCATTCCTTTTTCCTTCCAGGAGTTCCACTCCTAATTCCTCGTAGGGTTCCATCCTTTAATCTCAGAACATCATATGTTTCACTTTCCAGATTCACGTTCTCAAGATCCATGATCTCAAACATGTTTCTTTATTCATAACAGGCAGCTGTTAATTAAATTTACAGGCAGCTTTATATATTCCTTTCCATTTTTCCAAGACTGAAGTAATATACATTCCACTAGTTTTTCCATCCTAGGATTCATGCCATATCCTAGGATCTATCATACAATCTAGTTTTCCGGCCCTAGGATTCATGCAACACCTAGGAGCTATCATTCCATATATTTCTCATTCCTAGGATTCATGCAATGCCCTAGGTTCTAGTTATGGTTCCATACTTTAACAGATTTTATTAATACTTAAAGCCACTCTACCAGGTACAACGGGAGTAATGGGGGCGTGATCGGGAATCCCGCGCGCCTCCGCAACTCTCAAGACTGCAACCGAACGAGGTCCTATCACAAGGATCAAACACAAGGAGTGTCTCAAAACAGTGTATAGCTACTGTAGACGAGTAGAGGAATTAATTCTGAAAAGAACGCAACTCGAATCGCGGAAAACGGAGCCCAAACGGGCCCTAAACGGGTCGAAAAAGACGATACTGTGCAAAATCAGACGTCTGGAAATCCCTCCAGACGTCTTAAACGGTGGATCAGAGAATTACCTGTTCAGCTTGGTTCCCCGGACGTCCAGAAGTCTGCGGGGACGTCTGCCCTAGATCCCAGACGTCCGATGGTCCCTCAGGACGTCTGGAGGTCACTCCCGCCGTCTGGTACAACTTCCAGACGTCTGATTCGCAAAGGATGACGAATCAGCGAACCTGCGCACAGCCAACCCCCCTCCCTCAGTACGGTCAGTCGACAAGAAGGAAGAAGAAAGCGGAAACTCACCTTTCAGACGTCTGTATGATCTTACAGACGTCGACCTTGCCGTCTGGATATCAACCCAGACGTCTGATTCTGGAAATTTTTCCAGAATCAGAACCCTGCTCGGCCTCCGCTCGCGACGCCGCCCGCGTCGCACCTCGCGCGTCTGCTGCTCAGCCCGCAGCAGGTCCCTCTCCGCGTCGCTCCACGCCCCCTGCGCCCTCCGTCGGCCGGCCAAGCCGCTCCGGCGAGCTCGCCCTCACGGCAGAGCTCCGCCCTCGCACGCCGCACCTCCGCGCTCACTGCGGCCGCCGCTGCCGCCCCCGCGTCCGCTCGCTCTCGCGCACAGGAAGGAGGAGAAGGAGGAGACGGTGGAGACGGGAGGGGAGGCGCGCCCCTTTTAACGCCGCGCGGAGAGGAGAGAGAGAAGGCGGCAGGCCGCCTGCAGCTGCAGAGAAAAGAGGGAATATGCGGTCTGCGCGCTCAGGCGCGCAGGCGACTCGCGGGTGTCGAAAATAACGGATTTCCAGACGTCTTGAAACTATCCCAGACGTCTTATCAGACGTCTGGTTGTGATCCCAGACGTCTTGTCCGACGTCTGAGCCACCTCCCAGACGTCTTAAAATACGTCTGGGGCACACATTCGTTACACCTCCCCCTTCCTTCCCCGTTGTCTCCCTGCCTCCGTAAGGAGCATGAGCTGCTGGAGAGTAAGCTCGTGAGGAGTTTCCAGAGAGCACGTAGTAAAGGACGAGGTTGTGCGTGCGGAGAGCTTGCGAGGAGGAGGCTGAGGGTGCTGCATGCCATTGCAGGAGCTGCTGCAGCTCCTGGTGCTAGAGGGAGGCTTCGCGAAGGGTTCTGCAAAGGCATTTTTCAGCAATTCCAGATGTCTGTAACATTCGTCATATGTTTAGAGGGGTCGTCAGACGTTCGAAGGGAGCTCAGGACATTTAAAAGCACGCGGATTTCAAAGGTAATTTCCCTACCTGAGCTTTTGTCATCCATACACCCTACTGTAGTGGCCGTAGACATTACCTTGCTACTGCACGTGCCTGCACAGGTGTCAGAGGTTGGGAAGACGCGTTGGCATGGCGATAGAGGCACTTTAAGATGTTTGGAAGCATCGTTAGATGTCTGACCTCCCTCCCAGACGACCGGGAGCAGTGCCAGACGTTTGGAGACACCCTCAAACGGCTGTGAGGGGTTTCAAACATCGGAAACAGACGCAAAGAGCAAGGTGAGGATCCTGCTTACGTTTAAGAGTCTGGGACTCACCCCAAATGTCTGATGTCGGTCTGACTTTCGTATTTCAGGCATCAGGCGGCCGATCCAGCTGGACTAGCCTACCTGGTCTAGTTCAGATAAACTGGGAAGTGTGTTTGGGCCGGGTCAGGGCTCAAACGAAGTCAATTTTTCGCAAATGAAGTATCGTTGGTTTTTTGTCGAGATTTCCTATGTGCTGGAGCCTTTCACTTGTTGTTTTTAGTTAGTTTTGACATGATAAAATGTTAGTCAAGTATTAATGTCTGGTTTGACCCACCATTTGAATAGGGCATCCATCTATGGTGCACACGGGACCTGCGGAGGCTGTGAGGTTCGCCGTTCGTGCCCCCACATCTCCTGTTTACCTTGGTAGAGTGGTCCTCTCTACTCCTGTGATTTAAATGATTAAAGTGCATGCTATATTAGAAGTATCTGAGTGAACCCTAAGATATGAAATGAACCCTAAGGCTAAGGAGGATGAATGTACATTACTTGAACCACACTTGTTATACTTTGAAATGCACGTTAAAGTCCTTACTGTGCGCAACTAAATATTGATTGATGTGGTGACTGCTTAATTTGTTGAATCACGAGTTTCCTGTTATACAATTAAGAACTGGAATGTGAATGGAGATATATGTTGTATCATGAAATGAGACGAATGCTAATGCACGAACCCTATGAGGAACTAGGAAAGGAGATCAAAATACTATGACATGGAAATGTTTGCGCAACGACATTGAGGTTAAAAACTGCGTTATAGTATAGCCGAAATCGCTTTTAAAATAAATAAAATTTATTACTCAAATTTTAAGCCTGAGGTCGAACACAGGGAGCAATATGGAATTCAAAACTCAAGATCACAATTTGAATCAAGAATATAAGAGATTGCAATAATAATAATGACAGGTATGAATGTGCAAAAAAGAATGGAGTAAAATGGTGATTTAAATCACCAATTACTCCTCACAAATAACAATTAAACTAAAGCCTCAAATATATGCAATCAAATATATCAGACGGCTTAAACAACCTATGCTACAGTGCTATTTAGAGACTCAAGGGTCTCTCTGCTTCTTCTGTGTTACGAACGCGTGCCCCAGACGTCTTTTAAGACATCTGGGAGGTGGCCCAGACGTCGGACCAGACGTCTGGGATCACATCCAGACGTCTTACCAGATGTCTGGGATCGTTTCCAGATGTCTGGAAAATAGTTATTTTTCGCACGAGAGATTCGTTTGCGTGCCTGTGCGCGCAGACCCGTGATTCCTCTCTCTCTCTCTCTTTCCCTCTCTCTCTGCGGCTGCAGACCTGCCGCGCACTCTCTCCCTCCTTGCGCGGCCTTAAAAGGCCACGCCTCCCCTCCTGTCGTCTCCACCGTCCCCTTCCTCTTCTCCTTCCTGTGCACGAGAGCGAGCGAGCGCGAGGGCGGCAGCGGCGGCCGCAGTGAGCGTGGAGGAGGTGTGGCGTGCGAGGGTGGAGCTCTACCGTGAGGGCGAGCTCGCCGGAGCGGCTTGGCCGGCCGGCGGAGGGCGCAGGGGGCACGGAACGACGCGGAGAGGGACCTGCTGCGGTCTGAGCAGCAGACCCGCGAGGTGCGACACGGGCGGCATCGCGAGCGGAGGCCGAGTGGCGCCCTGATTCTGGAAAAAATTTCCAGAATCAGACATCTGGATTGATAGCCAGACGGCGAGGGAGACGTCTGGAAGCTCATACAGACGTCTGAAAGGTGAGTATTCCGCTTTCTTCTTCCTTCCTGTCGACTGACCGTACTGAGGGAGGGAGTTGGCTGTGCACAGGCTCGCTGATTCGCCATCCTTTGCAAATCAGACGTCTGGCTGTTGTACCAGACGGCTGGAGAGACCTCCAGACGTCTAGGAGCTAGGCCAGATGTCCCCGCAGACTTCTGGACGTCCGGGAAACCACGCTGAACAGGTAATTCCCTGATCCACCTTTTTAAGACGTCTGGAATATGTTCCAGACGTCTGATTTTGCACAGTATCGTCTTTTTCGACCCGTTTAGGGCCCGTTCGGGCTCCATTTTCCGCGATTCGAGTTGCGTTCTTTTCAGAATTAATTCCTCTACCCGTCTACAGTAGCTATACACTGTTTTGAGACACTCCTTGTGTTTGATCCTTGTGATAGGACCTCGTTCAGTTGCAGTCTTGGGAGTCGCGGAGGCACGCGGGATTCCCGATCACGCCCCCATTACTCCCGTTGTACCTGATAGAGTGGCTTAAGTTTATTATTAAAATCTGTTAAAGTATGGAACCATAACTAGAATCTAGGATATTGCATGAATCCTAGGAATGAGAAATGTATGGAATGATAGCTCCTAGGTGATGCATGAATCCTAGGGCTGGAAAACTAGTTGTATGCTAGATCCTAGGATGTGGCATGAATCCTAGGATGGAAAAACTAGTGGAATGTATAATACTGCAATCTTGGAAAAAATGGAAAGGAATATAAAGCTGCCTGTAAATTGAATTAACAGCTGCCTGTTACGAATAAAGAAACATGAATGAGATCATGGGTCGTAAGAACGTGAAACTGGAAAGTGACACCTGGATGTTTGAGTTAAAAGGATGGAACCCTACGGGGAATTAGGAGTGGAACTCCTGGAAAGGGAAAGGAATGGAACTGAGATGTAGTTTGTACTGTCTCTTGGGTACGCAGTACCAAGGGAAGTACCTGTACCTGTTTAGTGCAGAGTGGGGCCAGCCACCCCAGGGACCCGGGGTTAGGATTGGCCGCTCTGTACCGACTTGCTGGCCCTCGTGTACGTAGTACCGAGGAGAGCTACTAGTGTTAGGAGAGTACTAGCTACCCCACGGGCCCCGGGGTTCTACTAGCCTCCTTCACCGACTTGTTAGGCCCACTAAGGCAAACCAGGGTAGTCAGGCGAGGGTGCGCGGACTGTGGAGCGGCAAGGCCCTAGTTTGGTTACTGTGGAGGGGTTGGACCCCTGTTACTGAGAGGGCTCTGCCCTGTACTGGTTCCGTGCTATGCTTTGGGCGCACCCGTTAACGGAAACGACTGACCGCGTGCCAGTACGGGTTAGCTACCTGTGCGTTTATCGCGCGTGCCGTAGTCACCGTTACGTCTGTCAGTGACCTTGGGGTGGTTGACTGAGGGTAGGATCACCACGGGGGACTCTCCCGGCCAGGAGAGCACCACGTGCTACTTCTACTTTTTGGAAAAGACTGCAATCAAGATCGTTCCCACGAGGAACATTCGAGATCAAGTAAAAGATCTGAGAAATAAATGAAATAGTGAGACAATTGAAAGATGTAAATAAAGAAAGTAATAGAACATAACAGCTACTGTACACTCTACTGTTGTCTTTAGTTTTAGTTGCCACTCTACTCAGCGTTTTGCTGACGTGTTACACTCGTTACCTTTCTCAGGACCAGGTGTTGAGCAGCCAGGGTCAGCGGTTGCAGAGGACGCTGGGCCGAGTAGGATCCAGTAGAGTTTACCACAGTCTTTTGTACCTCTTTTGTTTCTGTTATAGTGAGTAGTTCTTGTTTCCACTATACTTTCTTTACCTGCAGTTCATGTTATATGATAAATGTTGTTCTACTGTTGTGGTGGTATCTACTGTAGTAGTTTCTTTCCTTACTGCTGTACTTTCTTACTGTTAGTTATATTCATGCTGAATGTGGTTTATTTTACTGCTCTTTTGGTTACTTCCTCGTTGGACGACTAGGTCTTGGGATTAGTCGAGTCGGTCCGGTTCTCGTGTCTCGTAGGGACTCGGGAGTCGGGTCGTTACATTCTGCCTTATCTTGTCTTCTTCCTCTTTCTTCTTCTTCTTTTTCTCTTCTCCTTCTCTTTCTCTTCTTGTGATCAAGCCTTCTCCACTTCGTCTTTCTTTCTCTGTGCTTCTTCACGTAGAGTGGGAAGATCCTTCAAACGACTATGTGTCAGTCGTTTCTCCCTGTAGCAAAACCCCCTGCCCCCGCACGCTATCTCTCTTTCTCTCTCTGGGTCACGCTCTCCCAGAGCCTTCCACAGTATCGGGTAATCGGGTTTCGGACCTAGAGCGCACCTGGGTCCAGGGCTGCGGGCGTGATCACAGCCGAGGAGTGGAACCGGTTAGGCGGGTCGAATCTGCGCCAAGTCTGCGGGGGACGGATCACAAGCGAGGCGCAGCTGAGCGGGTGAGCGAGGACATCACCCTCAGTGTCTAAGGCAAATAGCCTTAGACACAAATTCAACTTATGCGCCTCAGTGCGCTCTTCAGCTTCCGAGGTGGGCCAAAAGTCCCACCTTCCTTTTGCACGTCTGCAGCAGCACATCTCCTCCTCAATTGCCTCAGCTTGCGAGGCTAAGGCGTCCAATTGGCCACCTGGGTGTGTGCGCGAGATGTTTCCGCTTGACCTAGGGCTGTCAAGACCTTGAGCGAGCTTCAAGCAAGCTCGAAGCTTGCTCATCAATGGCGGATGATGTGAGTACCTGAAATTAGCAAGAAGGCCTTTCAGCCACGTCAGAAGGCTCAGGAAGGATCGTCGAACCACGGTGAGTGCAACGGTGGTGGTTGTGTGGCGTGGCGTGGTCTGTGCATGTGGGGCGGAGTCGGACTGTGCGCGTGAAGGTGGGTGTGTTCGAGGGCACAATTGGGTGAGTAGTGGAGTGAAATAGGAGAGGGCTTTTGTTCATGGTGGAACGATGAAGGTTATGGGGTGGTTGGCGAGGCAAATGGAGGAGTGTAGTGGCGGATATGCCTCACCGGAGGAACGGCCGGAGACGGAGAAGATGGAGGTGGGCATTGGCGGTTGGCAGTTGTGTGCGTCTGTGAGGGTAGGAAAAGGAAATAGAAAGAGGGAGGAAGCTAAAGAAGGCCTTAGTGAGAGAGTCGGGAGGTGGAGGGCTGTCGGTGTTGGTTCACCAGAGCTGGAGACGGAAGATAATGCGGCGAGGCGGCGATGTCGACTGAGGGAGAGGCACGACCTTTCGTTGGCAAGAGAGGTTTGCGAAGACGAGGGGAGGATAGTCGGTCGTCCAATTTGATGGTTGGATGACCGGAGGAGGAGAGCGGAGAGGGGTCGCCAGAGCTAAGTCTGAAGGTGGCCGGAGATGGAGTAGAAGAGGGTTTCTGAAGCCAAAACTTACTGAAGAGCTTGGCCTTGCCCTAGGGTCTCTTTTATAAGCCATAGGACGCCCTTCCAAGCTTAGAAAGAAGCTTTCAATCTTGGAAGGTGGTTGCAACAATGGATACCCGAACCTTTGAAAGGTTCGCACGACCTTGTGGGAAGGACTTAGAGCCCAAGGAATGGCTCGAATGGAAGGAAACTTCCCAAGGAATCCCCATATCAATTTTGAGAAGGATTGATTGAGAATCGAGCGAGAAATCCTCGCTCGAAACTTGACGGTGAAGGTTTCACCTTCCAAAAATGGCGTGGGGACCTGCTTGTGAAGAAGGTAAAGAAGTTGGGGGGCTAATTGTAAGAAAATTCAAAAGTTAAGGATCTGAATGAGATAGAAAGAATCTGGCTGGACCAAAATGCAAACTTGGTCAAGATGATCTCAAATTGGATCCAAATTTTGGTAAAAACCTAATTTGGACCCAAGAAATCCAATGGTAAAGTTACATGTAGGTTTTAACCTCGTTTAACTGGGTAATTTATGCAAAAACCTAAATTAGGGCAAATATCTGTCTAGGACTCTATTTTGGATCAAGATGGGTTCTGATGGTCAAATTGAAGGTTCTAAACCCTAGAGAATATTTTTATATGAATTTTAGAGGGTTTAGGTAAATTTTATCCTAACCAAAACCTCTGTTAATTAAGTGGATCTATTTTTAGGGTTTCAAAAGTCATTTAATTCTCAAAACACGTGCAAACCCTTTTCTGTTTGTTCTAACCCACTTGTTAGATTTTAAGGACCATTTGACCCTTAATTATCCCCTAGGAAAATCCGTGATTGTACTGCATTCATGATATGATGGTAAAATTACAGTTTTAACCCTATTTTCTTGTATTTCCCTCAGAATGGTTATGCAGTGACTTATAACTCTCTAGTAGTTATGTAGGAGCATTTACTGACTTAATTGGATCAAAATGAGCTAGTTATGACTCATGATGGTGTTCCCATAATACCCCCATACCTAGCTTTTGCTAGTCCCTTAACAAAATCTTATGGAATTATCCTTAATTCTAAACCATATGCCTTCATATGCTCAAAACTCTCATGTGTGCTTTCTTTTGTAGATTAGGTCAGAATGCCGATAGTAGGCCTAGAGGTACTCAAGTACCAACCAAGATCTGGACCTAACCAGCTCTAGTCTCAGTCCACTGTGAAGGTTTCTAAGGCCCACAGGCACTAACCTAAGATTCGTTGAACTCCGCGGTTAAAGCACCTGTGCTTGTAACATATTTTAGCCTAGGTTTAGTTTGCAATGCATTTTTGTAAGAGAGAGACAGAAGAATTTTTCTTTATTTTTGTAGAGTTTTCTCTCTCTTTTCTTTTTATTTCTAAGCTCGGATTAGCTTTACAACACGGTCTGTATCGGATTCCTAGTTCCCACCATCAATCCTTGCAGGGTCCCTGGCAATCGATGCTTCGAGATAACACCGCCCATGGCAACCCCTAGAACCCTGGCTTTCGAGATTTCGAGATAATCTTGCCCATGGCGTTCTGTAGCTAAATCCAGACCCTGGTAATCGACATTTCGAGATAATGTCGCCCATGGCATCTAAACCAGCGCAAGGTGCTTACATGCCCCCGGTAGGATATTTAGATATCCTAGGAGACAAGCACCAAGGAGACAATATATTATTGCGCATCTTCGAACGGAATTTCCCACCTCTCCATGCCGGGAACTTATCTAAATCAACTTGTGTTGATCAGCCGCTCCTAATCTAGGTAACTTTTTCATAATAGATTTAACGCATTTGGGTGATTTTGATACTTAAGTGCACTGAACCAGACTGTGTGTGGATTGGAGTGCTTAGGTTACCAAGTCCTGCAAACTAGAGGTCAGTTAACGAGGCCGAATAATCCCTAAGCCTTAGACCTAATACTTAAGCTTCGCATTTTCCCCAACCTCTTGAGGACTATCCAGATCTTAGCAAATACTTGAATTTTTAAGCCTAAGATCGCAGCCCAAAAGGCCTAAGATCAGCGTTCCTACTAATCTCTTTTGTCTCTTAGCACTTTTTGTCTTTCATTTTCTTTTAATTTGGTCTAGAATTAAGTCAATTCTTTAATCTTTTACTAATGACTATCTCTTTTTCTTTTCTTTTCAAATTGTGCTCCTTTTTGACATTTTTATCTCCTCCCCTTTTTTCTCAAAAATGATATGCAATCAATTCAGAATTTCCTCCCTTCTATTTTTGTTCTTTTTCAATTTTTTTTATTGTTTTGGTTTTTTGGAATATGTGATTTTTTTTTATGAAACCCTTTCTTGTGAAGTAATTTTCATAGCATTTTTTACTTTAATACCCCCCCATGCCTACGATTTGCAATGCCCTCATTGTAAATTAGGTGGGTTCAAGTTCAGCTTAGATCATTCATTAGAACAGGTGTTGGGTGGATGGATGGGTTGGGATGACTGTTGTGGATGATTTCAAGCTTGGGTATGGGTACCAGAGGTGGAGTTAGCTGTTCTAATGGATGATCCCTAAAGTGCAATATGAGTTCAGCATAAGATGTGTCAAGAAGGGTTTCGGATTTTTCAAAAAGATGATGGGTTGCCTCCCATTAAGCGTTGAGTTTAACGCCATCAGCCGGTGATGAGATACTCATCATGATCTCTAATTACCCCTAATTAACTAGTCTTCCTAGTTAATTAGCTAAGGATATGAATATATAAGGGTTAATTATAAAATAAGGGATATTTAGTAAAGGACCT
This sequence comes from Thalassia testudinum, assembly GCA_037157565.1. Lineage (NCBI taxonomy): Eukaryota > Viridiplantae > Streptophyta > Magnoliopsida > Alismatales > Hydrocharitaceae > Thalassia > Thalassia testudinum. The sequence continues at coordinate 29,291,537 of JAZHRO010000049.1, forward strand.
TAAAATAAGTTTAAAATGATATTTTATCATTCAATTAATATTATTAACAATTCAATTAATAATTGGACTCGAGATCTTATTAATCATTTCCTTAATTAATAAGTTAAGTAACTTAAACATAATGTATACATAAGTATATAATAACTTAAGTAACTTTACTTAATTTAATAAATTAACTTAAAAAGGTCAAACATGTGAATTCAAGGTGTAAACATAATAATTACCTTATTTTTAATCATATATAAAAAGTTGAAAAAGATCTAAGTTAAAATAAACCTTTAAAACCTGGATTTACATTTTGGTCCTTAAAACTCATTGCAATCGGGTCCTTAATTTTCATATAGGTCCTTAAGTTTTACTGCACTTAGGTCCCTTTCGTCTTCTTCTTCTTCTTCAACCGATGGAACGGCTGACGATGGAGAGTGACTCCACCGCGCGATCACCGCCCTGCCAACATCATTCTTCCTTTTCCAAGCTCTTGGAGCTTGCGCTCACCATTCTATCTTCATCCATCGGTCTGGATTACTCTAAAATCCTAATTTTTGGTGGAATTTAACCTCACCATCATCGGAGACGACGCCGGAGGTTAAGCTCCCCAAGCTTTTTCTTCGTCTAGACTTCGCCACCTTCTTCGTTGTCATTCACTATAAATACCCCCTCACCCCTTCGATTTCTCTCAAGTTGGCTCCCTTCCCTCTTCTAACACTGAGTTGACCCAATAGTCTATCCATTTGCAACTCCGGCGATCTTCCACGCCATTCTCCGACTTCCTCCATCCATCTTGATTAGCCGAGGAGATTCGCTGAGGTCAACCGTGTCTCTGGACACAGGCATCGACCAAGGAAATCCTCTACTCCGTCCAAACTCACCCGTCGGAGATTCTTCTTAATCCTTCTGATTTCGTCTTCCGGTATGAGCCATCGATGGAATCCCGTTGACCCCTTCGTCCAAGTAACAGTAGCTAGGGGTAGATTAGGAGTAGGAGTAGGAGTAGTTTAGGTAGTTAAGTAGTTAGTTAGCATAGTTTAATTGCAGATTACAGACCTCATCTTCTTTGACTCCGGTGAGTTCCTTGAGCTCGCCAGAGTCTTGATTTTGTCTTTTAAAGTCGCTGATCACCTTCCTTTAACCCTCACAACCATTTGTAATCCATTAAAACTCAAATTTAATCACTGTTCGCCTAATTCACCTTCACCTTCAACAGACATTGTCGCTGTCCATAGTGATAGTATCTGAGCTTAGATCCACCTCCATAGGGTCCTCCACCACCTATTCACAACCTAAGGACCCTGTTTTACAGTTTAATTTGTATAATTACCACCTATAATGTAAACACCCAAATCTAATTAAGCTCCTGAGCTCGCTGTCAATGGCAGCTCAGGAGTAGTTAAAACTTTAAATTATATATATATTTATCATTGCAATTCTCTTTAGACTTGTCTCAACCACTTTTCTGAGTAGGAGAACAAGTCCTGCACTTCAACCCACTACAAATCCATTCAAACTGAATTCACTGCTAATCTTAATTCTAATAATCAATTAAGGAATTTAATGAGATCCTGAGGTTCCTTGCAACCTCAGGAACCTTTTCAAATAAAAAATGGTGCAATTCGTCATTCTGAACACACTTTTCATCTTTTACTGGACTCATCGGAGCTCCGGTGAGCTCCGGCGAGTCATTTTTTATCTTCAGCCTTTAGAATTTGTTAAGAAGCTCCAGATTGACATGATATTGATCACTGATTATGCTGAGATACTTAAATTGGGATTTTAACATCTGGAGCTACACATTAGTCTTCATCTTTCCCAACTCCGGCGGAGTTGGAGAAACTTGTACAAAAGTTTAAGAGTCATATTTAACAGACCTAGAAGCTTCAATGCAGTACATTGAAGCTATTCATATCTTTAGATCAATGTAACACACTCTCAATTTCTCTGACGAACAAAGCACTTTTTGATCTCAGGTGAAGAGCCTGAAACCCTAGAATCCAAGGTCCAAACATCTATTTTAGGCTCTGACCAGGTTTCTGAGGTTGAAAGGATGTTGTTTGAGGCTTTAATTCCCTGTGAAAAGGTTTAAAACAGAAAGTCAAAATTCGAGGCTTTTCAGTCAACTCTGAGTTTGATTCTTCAATTTTGGATTCAATCTGATGTGTTGATAAGTCTAAATCGTATCTGAGAATCTATTAGATGATTTTAGAATGACTTAATTGATCTCAAATGAGTGATTTTGGTTGGAATTCAACCCTGCCAGTTTGGGTTGTTTTCGAAGCCAAACTGTTGGCAGTGTCTTTTTGTTGAGATTTGATCTCAAATCCTACTTAGATTAGTCTGTTTTGACCCTTAGAACTTGTTGAAATCGATCAGAAATGTTCTTAGCTGTCTGTTGCACCTTTCTTCATCTGAAATTTATCTCTCTGAAGCTTCCAGAGAAGTTTTGAGCTTCTGTGCTTCACCTGAAGATCTTGAGAGCTTAAAACCTATATAAACAGCTGCGGAATCATCTGTATAATCTATTCAGACCCTTAAATAAGCTAAAATACCTATCCTATGGACACAGTAAGCTAATTTCACTTTCCATGCATATTTAACCCGTAGAAACCTCCAAACTTTGCTTTTAAAATTGGAGAGGAAATCATCCTCTAAACCTCAAATTGACCCTAGAATCCTGTAGAGACACCTTAGAGCTTTCCATCAAGCTTTTGTTTGCTTGGAATGGAGCTCTGAGCTGTTAGGAATCTTCGTTTGAAGTTGGGTTTGGATGGGGAAACGATAGTCCCACATCGGTTAGCTCTGAACGGCCGCCTGGGAATAAAACAAATTTGTTACATGGGCCCTTCAGTCGTCAGCGCTCAGCGCACGGTTACTGATTGAGCATTGATTCGAGCATGTGTGTGTGTGTGTGGGCACGTATGTACCTGCGAGTGTGCGCCTGTGGCATGTGGATGTGTGGCCCTGGGAGGGCGTGTGCAAGGCCTAAGAGGCACAGTTTGGTGAAACCCTGAACCGAAAAATAAACTGAACTAATTGAATCAGACTTGGACCTAGTAGGATCTGGTCCCACCCTGAAAAGGGTGCTGCATACCCCTGAAAAGTCTAGCCGTCAATAAATAACCTAATTTTTGGTTGAAGAGAAGAAAACCTGATTCGGCTTAAAGATAAGGAAAGGCTCAGAAGGCTAAGTGTTGAAGAAGGAAATGCTAAGGCTAAGTTGCTAAGGAAAGAAGGTAAGGAAGAAAGGTTAAGGAGCAAAGCAAAGGAAAGAAAAAAAAGAAAGGAAAGGAAAGGAAAGATAGGAGAATTCGCAGAAGACAAAGAGAAGGCTAAGCAGGCACTAGAGAGAAGAGAAGCAGAAAGAAAGAAAGAAGAAAAGAGAGAGAGAGAGGCTGAAGAAATAAAGAAAAGATAACAAAGGATTTACTTTCTTGTATTATTTTTAATTTCTCTTGCTTTTAATTGTAATAAGGCATATGTTTTGAATGTATAAATCTTATTTGCCTTTAATCATTTGAAATAAATGTTGTAAATAAAAGTTCATATGGGATTTTGCATGTTATTTCATTTAAATCAATTTTTAGCAAAATTCATGCTTTTATAGATAACTTAAATATACCTCCTGTACTTACAAAGAAAAATAAAGATAACTAGTGAATTTAGAATGAATTATACCTCCCAGCAAACGATCTGGACTCAACCAGTAAAAATTTCTAAAATGTTAGGTTAATTCAACCCTATACTACTAATCGACACAACTTCGAGTTAACCTAAGTGACTTTTCTTCTACTCTTAATTAAGTGAAATTAACTTAATTAATCGAGTTGAGGTAAGAAACGACTAGCCGGGTGCAATAAACTCAGGGGGAATGGAGATCAAAAGATACCACAAGCATGTTTGTATCGGTGAGTTCAATGAATGGCTTAAGTCACTGACCGTTCACAACAAAGGATTCTGAATCAAGGCTGGGTTGGCTGATTTCTACAACTCCATTTCCAAAGATTCGTCTGATAAGATATGATTCAATCCATTTTGATCTAAGTTTTCCTGGGAACAATTTGAGTTTGGCATCAAAGAGTAGGACTTTCTGACCAGGGTGAAAGATCTTTCTGGATATGTGCTTGTCGTGAAAGTCCTTAACCCGCTCTTGGTAAATTTGTGAGTTCTCATATGCATCATTGCGTAATTCCTCAATCTCACTCATTTGAAGCTTTCTGTGGGTTTTTGCCTTAGAAAGATCTAGATTACACTTTCGTATGGCCCAATGGACTTTGTGCTCCAACTTGACGGGGAGGTGACATGCCTTCTCGTACACCAATATGAAAGGAGACATGCCCAATTGGGTTTTGTGGGCGGTCCTATAGGCCCACAAGGCTTCTGGAAGGTGAGTAGACCAATCTTTTCAATCACACCGATCAGTGACCTGAAGGATCTTCTTGATCTCTCGATTTGACAGTTCTACCAATCCATTAGTCTGAGGGTGGTAAGGAATCGAGATACGATGCGACACCCCATACTTTTTCATAAGGGAATGGAAGTGCACATTGGTAAAATGAGACCTGCCATTGCTGATGATGGCTTTAGGAGCCCCAAATCTGGTAAAGATGTTCTCCTAGATAAATCAAAGGATAACTTTATGATCACTTGTTCTAGTGGGGATGGCTTCGACCCATTTAGAGACATAATCAACAGCGAGTAAAATGCATTCGAAGCCGTTAGATCTGGGGAAGGGTCTCATGAAATCAATTCCCCATATGTCAAAGATTTCGCACATAATAATTAGATTCAAGGGCATCATATCCCGTGAGCCCATGTTGCCGAGGGTCTGACAACGAGCGCATGCCCTACAATACATCTGTGCGTCTTTGAACAAAGTGGGCCAAAAGAACCCACACTGGAGAATTTTCGCTATGGTTTTATGCCCAGAGAAATGGCCACCGTAGGCCTGGTCGTGATAGAATGACATTACGTCAATGACCTCGTCATCAGGAATGCATCTCCGGATCACAAGTTCATTGCCAATGTGGAAAAGGTATGGTTCCTCCCAAATATAGTACTTGGCCTCGGCAATCAATGTCCCGCTTGGAAGTCGGCCAATCTAGTGGAACTTTCCCCGTAACCAAGTAGTTTACCATATCAACAAACCAAGGGAGATTGTGAATGGCTAATAGGTGCACATCCGGAAAATGCTTAGTGATTGGACCAGATGGGTCAATCGTGGAAGAAGGAAGACGGGACAAGTGGTCAGCTACCACATTCTGTTTTCCCGCTTTGTCGCAAATCTCGAGATCGAATTCTTCCAATAGCAAGATGGTACGACCCAGTTCCCGAATCCTTACACGACACAAGACCAAACCGACTCGACTGATCCCAAGACCCAGTTATCCAACGAGAAAGTAACCAAAAAGCAAGAAAGTAAACCACATTCATTATGTTAAGCAACTAACAGTAAAAAGGTACAACAGTAAGGAAGTAAAAACTGCTACAGTACATATCACCACCACAACAGTAGAAAAAGTAACCAGGCACAAGAATATAAAGTACACAACGTAAGAGTGCGAAACATAAAGGTACAAGAGTCTACTCACTACAACAAAAAGAAGTATAACAAGGAGCTACAACTACTGGGCTCTACTGGGACCAGCACCCTCTGCAGTCGTAGGCTTTGGCTGCTCAACACCTGGACCTGAAAAGGGGTTATGAGTACACAACATCAGCGAACGCTGAGTAGAGTGGCAACCAACTGACTACAGTAGTAAAAGTGGACAGATAGCTATTGTTTTTCAATTACTTTCTTTAACTAATTATTCTTTTTCACCACTTGATTTATTTATCAGGTCTCTTTCTTGATCTCGAATGTTCCTGGTGGGAACGATCTTGATTGCAGTATTTTCCGTAGAGTAGAAGTTGCACGTGGTGCTCTCCTGGTCGAGAGAGTCCCCCGTGGTGGTCCTACCCCCAATCAACCACCCCAAGGTCACAGACAGATGTAACGGTGACTACGGCACGTACGATAAACGCACAGGTAGCTACCCCACACTGGCACGCTGTCAGTCGTTTCCGTTAGCGGGTGCACCCAAAGTACAGCACGGAACCAGTATAGGGCCTAGCCCTCTCAGTAACAGGGGTCTAACCCCTCTCAGTAACCAAACAGGGGTCTCGCCCCTCCACAGTCCGCGCACCCTCGCCTGACTACCTGGTTTACCCAGTGGGCCTAACAAGTCGATGTAGGGTGGCTAGCTGAACCCCGAGCCCCGTGGGGTGGCTAGCTCTCTCCCTACACTAGTAGCTCTCCCCGGTACAGTGTACACAAGGGCCACCGAGTCGGTGCAAAGTGGCCAAACCCACCCTGGGTTTCAACCCGAAGGCGGCAAGCACCCCTCTACACTAAGAGTTAACATGCACTTCCCTTCGTACCATGTACTCAAGGGCCAGCACACTTCCCAAAGCATTTCCATATCCATTCATTTATTTCCAGGAGCTCAACTCTAATTTCCTCGTAGGGTTCATGTTCATATTCCTCAGGCCATGCCACATCAGGTTTCAGCATTTCTCTTTCCATTCTCAAGTTATACACATGCAGCTTGTATTGCTATCGTTCACATTTCATACTCAGGTTATACGCAGGTAGCTTGTATTTCCATCATTCACATTACTATTCTCAAGTTATATACATGCAGCTCGTATTATGTCATTTAATGTATACAACAGGAAGTTACGAGCAACAGTTAACTAACACAAGTACTTCATATTTCATAGGCAGCTATTAGTTATTTACAGGCAATTATTATCATTCTATCTACTCATTCAAGACTGCAATTCAATCATCTATTACAGATATTTCAAGTGTTTCTCGCCCTAGGATTCATGCCACATCCTAGGTTCTACTCATTCAATCCATACATGCATCTAGGTTATAATTAAATTAGGGGGAAGTCACTCTACCAGTAAACCCAGGAGTAGTGGGGGCTTGAACGGCAGGCTCACGTGCCTCAGTAAGTCCCGAACCTGCAACGGAACGAAGTCCTATCGCAAGGATCAATCACAAGGGAACTATCAGAATAGTGTAGAAAGTCTTCTAACAAGTATAGGAACTCATACAGAAAACATCGGTATCTTATTTACGGAAATCAGACATCAAACGGACCCTGAACGGGTCAAAAACATAGTTTCTGTCTCAAATCAAACATCTGGAACATCTTCCAGACGTCTTAAAAGTGTCTAGTAATATACTAAAGCCTCTGCACCAATCCTCAGACGTCTAGGAACTCTTCTGGACCGTCTGGATCCAGCTCTAGACATCCGACCACCTATTCGGACGTCTGGAAATGCTTCCCGTCGTCTAGTATGTCGCCCAGACGTATGAAATGCGTAGGAGCACGTTCCCGCGCCTTCCCGAAGCCACTCCTACGCGAAATCCACTAAATCTCCTGATGAGAACCTCATCATGAACCCTAACTAGCACATTTTAACCTAAATCAGTGTACAAAAGCTCCTACAAAATCTAAGGGAAAGCCTAAATCAAAGAATTCTAAATTTGAGAATAAAATAATTCACAAGGGGTAAAACTGTAATTTTACCAATGCAGTACACAGATGGGGTGTCTAAAGGTCTAAACACAGGTCAAATGAGCTTAATAAGAGAGAAAGTGGGATGATCTGATCTGAAAAGGGTCATAGCAACTTCTAGGAATTAAATGACATTCTGTAACCCTGAAATAAACCTGCTTTAATTCATGAGGTTTCATGTAGGATAAAAATCAACTAAACCCTCTAAAATTCATGAAAAGTATTCCCTAGGGTTTAGAACCTTCAGTTTGGCCTTTGAAACTTATCTTGACCTAGATTGAGAACCATGCCTAATTTTTGACCTAATTTAGGTTTTTACGCAAATTGACTGGTCAAACATGGTCAAACCTAAAATCAAATTTCACCATTGAATTCCTTAGGTCCAAATTAGGTTGGTACAAAAATTTGGGCCTAAGAGAAGACCATTTTGACCAACTTTACAAATTGGTCCTCATAAAGTACTTTTTGACCCTTAACTTTTTGAACCCTTTCACTTTGCCCCCTATCTTTCCTTTCGTTCTTTATAGAACGGTCCTTCTGCCACCCCGCACAGCTGCCTATACCTCCGGCGACTTTGCGCGGAGGATGGCGCCGCGCAGGGTATGGGAACCGCTCTCAGAAACAAGGGGGGTCCCCTACGTCGTCCTCTTCCACTTGGACCCTCCCCCATGCCCTGTAGCTGCCCATGCCTCTCGTGCGAACGCACGAGAGGAATGGGTCTCATCTCCGGCCACTCTCCGACGATCTCCCCACGTCGCCTCCTCGAGACCTTCTCCTCGCCAGCATCTATATAAGGAGCGGCAGGGGCAGCTGGTTCCTTCAAGCCTATTGTGGCCGAAGGAAAGCCCTGATCTTCGTCTCCTCCTCCTCCAGTCAAGCGCCGACAGGCTCCGGCAACCCTTCCTCCTCCCCCTCGTTGCTCTGCTGCCACACCTGCAGCAGAGTTTACTCTACCTCGTCCTCCCGCGCCAGGCCGCACCAGCTGGCGCCTTCCAGATCCTCTCCTCATTGTCATTACCCCCCTTCTGGGCATCTTCGTCTCCGGCGTCGGCAAGCACACGCCGAGTGCCTCCCCCCCCCCTTTTCGTCAGTTAAGTAGATAAAACTTTTCCCTTACTCTCCTCTGTATTTCCCCCTTTTCAACTGTTACTTTTAACGGTGCCAAAAACTGGTGCGCTTGTTTTTCGCGTTGTTTTAAAGTTTTGTTCGTTGCAATATATTGCAAAACACGATCACCAGTTTAATTTATTTATTACTCAAGATTTAAACTGTCCCGAGGTCGAACTCAGGGAGCACACTAGGATTCTAGAAGCATATAAATTCACAAACTATATAATGTTTTACAAAAATTTGAGAGAGAGAGAGCAAAAATTTCTCCTTTTCTTTTTCTTCTTCCCTTTCCCTTCTCTGCGAGTCTTCTTTTCCTCTGGCTTCTTCTGTGTGGCAGGCTCCTCTTTTTCTCTTCTTTTCTTTCTCCTGGCTTCTTCTCTTTCTCTTCTTTCTCTGCCTTTCCCTTTCTCGAACGTCTGATTCAGAAATCAGATGCCTTATCTGATCGGCTTCTTCTTTTTCTCTACTTTTGGCTTCTTCTTCTTCTCTTTTCTCTGGCCCTTCCTTCTCTGATTGGCTTCTCTGCCTTCTTCTTTCTTCTTCTTTGTTGCGGTTCTTTTCTTCGTTCTTCTCTTTTCCTTCTCTTGGCTTCTCTAGCCCTTCCTTCTCCTTCAGCTCCTGCTGGGCTACAGTTCCTCCGTGGCTTCCTCTCTCTATTTGCCTTGCCCTTTCTTCTGCGTCTTCTTCTCCTTCTTTCTTCTCTTCTGCTCCGCTCCTTCTTTCTTCCTCTTTTTCTCTGCGGCTAAGTCCTTGCCGCTACTCTTCTTCTTCCTCACCTTTTCCCTGCAAACGCAAGCGCAAAACCTACCCCTACCCTTCCCGCGCATCTCTCTCTCTCTGAATCTCTCTTCGGTACGCTCTCCCAGAGCCGGGTTATCGGGTCGGTCGCGCGCCCGGGTCCAAGCGCACCGACGTGGGTGTGGTGCGCGAGGAGTGCACGGGTCAGGGTAATCGGGTCTCAGGCCAGGTCCGCATGGGCAGTGCCGCGGACAAGACTCGGTGAGTGAGGGTGAGGGACCTCACCCCAATGTTTCGAGGCGAATAGCCTGGGACATTTTTCAATTTATGTGTGGGCGCGCGCCCACACACTTCCGAGGTGGGACTAAAGTCCCACCTCTGCTTCGCGCGCCTGCAGGCAGGAGGCTTCGAGCGATTGGGGCAGCAGCCGAGGCTTGCAACCCCAATTGAAGACCTGGGCATACCCGCGGAAGTCTTCCGCATCGCTTGGGGCTTACGCCTAGAGCTGGAGAGGTTGAAGAAGCTCGCCAAGTGCCTCCTTGCTGTTCATCAATGGCGGCGAGGGGGCGAGACCTGAAAACACTAAAACGGCCTCGCGGCCATGTCAAAAAGCTCAGGGAGCTTCGCTAGAGCACGGTGAGTGTGCAAAGATGGTCGGCGAGGCGTGAGAGTGCCTGTGGCCGTGCGCCTAGGGCACACTGCAGAGGTGCAGGTGGGTGTGTTCAGGGGTGTGTGTGACTGAGTGGAGTGGTGGTGTGAGTGAGGGGAAATGTTGAGTGGAGTGAGGGGATGCTTAAGGGCTTGTCGGCCAGGGGTGGGATGGCCTGTGGAGGTGGAGCGGCCTCGCCGGAGTTGGTGGCTAGAGGTGGAACTGATGGTGGTCGTAGTGGCAGTCGAAGGGGAGTAGGAAGGGCCGGAGAAGCCAAGAGAAGGAAAAGAGAAGAACGAAGAAAAGAACCGCAGCAGAGAAGAAGAAAGAAGAAGGCAGAGAAGCCAATCAGAGAAGGAAGGGCCGGAGAAAAGAGAAGAAGAAGAAGAAACCAAAAGCAGAGAAAAAGAAGAAGAAGAAGCCGATCAGATAAGGCATCTGATTTCTGAATCAGACGTCCGAGAAAGGGAAAGGCAGAGAAAGAAGAGAAAGAGAAGAAGAAGCCAAGAGAAAGAAAAGAAGAGAAAAAGAGGAGCCTGCCGCACAGAAGAAGAAGCCAGAGGAAAAGAAGACCCGCAGAGAAGGAAAAGGGAAGAAGAAAAAGAAAAGGAGAAATTTTTGCTCTCTCTCTCTCTCTTAATTTTTTGTAAAACATTATATAGATTGTGAATTTATATGCTTCTAGAATCCTAGTGTGCTCCCTAAGTTCGACCTCGGGATAGTTTAAATCTCAAGTAATAAATAAATTAAACTGGTGATCGTGTTTTGCAATATACTGCAACTAACAAAACTTTAAAACACCGTGAAAAACGAGCGCACCAGTTTTTGGCGCCGTTGTCGGGGAGCAATGGCCATTCTAGAAGCTATTAACTCACAATTTCTGATTTACTACTGGCTTAATCTCTTCTCTTTTATTGTGCAAGCACAGGAAATCAAGAAGAAAACAAACAGCCACACAACAACCACACCAAGGACAGGTAATTTTCTATCCTCTCTTAAACCCCTGAAATTCTAAAGAGGAAGAAAAAGAAAAAAAAAAGCAATTTAAGAATAATCTGTCTTCCATACCTAGTAAATCACAAAAGTTGCCTGTTTTCAAATTTCAACACACTCTATCTGTACATCCATTAAAGGTATTTAGGGCTAAAACCTTCTTGCTTGAGCCCTAATTACCTAATCTTGAGGCAACTAACTGGACCAATTAGAGCCAACTTAAGATTCAAAGCTAGGGTTTTAGAGACACACTTTCTAATCAAGAATTGAAAATTCCCAAAGAAGTGTGCCCAAGCCATTGCTTGAAAACATCTATTAAGAGAAACCCTAAGCAATCTGGCTCTTAAATCACTTGAACCTTAAAAGACAAGGCCTAATAAGCTCTCAAAGGAACTAATAGGTGAAGTTGATCCCTTAGATCAACCAACCTTTAAATTAGGTCACTCTTCTCACTAAAAAGGTTAAAGTTCAAGTGAAACTCTAAGCACCTTGATCCTAATTAAAAGTGGTAGACTTAAGAGGTCAAGGTCCCCATGCTGGTCTACCTGGAATCTCAGTGACAAGAGAGGTCGGGTGGGGGAAACCCTGTAACCCGTGGGGGCGCTTTACCGTGTAGGGGTCTTCGCGGGACTCACCCTCTCTGGCTGCCCAGGTAATTCTTAGGTGGACGACCTTCTGATTAAGGGGTACCATCCGCCCCGAACCTCTATAGTCACTCAACATTTTGGGTGTCTTGATTGGGTCCAGCACCTACTAACCTCGTCTAATCCATCAGTGCATGTTTGGAAGGAGGTCCTTGAAACCTCCTTTAGAAATTCACTCTCCCCAAGGCCAAGCCTCGGTACCCTTGCTTGTGCAACCAACCCTTCACATAGACCTTTCCTCCGATTCTGAACCTAATTCCCCTTCTTCTTCCACAATGGCTCAACCAATTGAGGAAGAGAATAATCTTGAGCACCAGCTCCAGCGACTCAATGATCTCTTCCAGAACTTCATGAATCCACCGCAGCGTCCCATGATGCGAGATCACTATAATCCCACTACGGTGGCAATTGAGCCTTGAGTCAGAATCCCGACTGGAGGACCTGATTCTGAACTAAAGCCCAACATGATTCATGCCATACCTAAATTCCATGGGCTAAATTCTGAAGACCTCTTCCAGCACATCAAACAGCTAAAGCATCTGGCCCAGACTTTTGGGTCAGATGCACAAAATCAAGATATTCTACTTATGAAGATGTTTTCTTTCTCCCTTATGGACAAGGCCACCCATTGGTATCAAACACAGACCTGACCGATCAACACTTAGGAAGAACTTCAGTCTGAGTTCTTGAAAAAGTTCTTCCCCGTTAGTCGGACCAATGCCTTGCGCCATCAGATTACTCACTTCATGCAACAGATGGGAGAACCTCTTCATGAGGTATGAGATCGTTTTCAGGATCTCATGAGAAAGTGCCCCCATCACGGAGTTCCTAAATGGGAACAAGTCCAGTCTTTTTACCAGGGACTCCGTGAGGATATTAGACTGTTCGTCAATGCAACCTGCGGAGGAAATATCATGGGTCAACATGAGGATACCGTGTGGGAGATTCTCGAGAATATGTGCGAGAACTCCATCAACAATGACTCCATGGGACTATTCAACAGGACGAATACCCGCGCAGCGACGAACCTTAGAGGAGCACACGGACGCAGGACCTGTCTGCATCAGTCGACTTGGAATTGATGGCCAGTCGATTGGACAAGGTCTCTATCATTGAGAAGAAGGTGGATGGGCTGACTCAGCATTTGCAGCGAGCCACCTCTACGCAGAACTCCATTGCATAGCCCCCTCCCACACGGGAAACTGTGCAGCACATTTTCCACCGACGTCCCGGGATGGACTCGTATCCACCCCCATCTGACTCTAGGATCGAAGGAACCTCTGATCCTTTCTATTCTTGTCGGGGGAGCTCTACTCCCCCATTCTCTGATTTTTCTGAGGCTCCTCAGACCTGCGAGGATCTCAACGCCATCCATAATGACCCTTTTTCCAACACCTACAATCCTAGATGGCGGAACCATCCCAACTTCCAGTGGGCGGGAAATTCTCAAAATCAAAGACCACCCTTTCAGCCCCGTCCACAAGCACCTCGTCCTTATCAACCACCTCAGCCTCGGCCCAACACCACTTATTCATCCGGACCAAACCAAGATCAAATGTCCCTCATCCTTCAGACTTTGGCTGACATTCAGAGAACGAATGTGGCTATTCAAAAACAACACAAGGACGAAATCACAGAGGTCCAAAATCAACTTGCCCAGTTGGCAAATTCTCGCCAACCAGGCACACTTCCTTCTCAGCCTCTCCCTAACCCTAATAGCGTGCCGACCCAGCGGTGCGTTATAAACCCAAACCCGAGCCAAGCACACATGGTTTATCAGGCCCCCTCTATTCCTTCACCTGACAGGATGGAGGCCTCAACCTCCTATGCAGGTTACCAGCAGCAGCAACCCATCCTACCAACCCCTAACCAGAACCAGGTAGGGCTAAATTCTGTAACCACCCGTAGTGGTAAGGTGACCCAAGATCCACCTTATCCCGACCACTCCAAGCCTGGTAGTGACCCAAACCCAAGGACAGTAATCCAGGATGTTCCTATTCCTGTCCTAGATCAAAGACATGGACCTATCCTAGAGGAACCAACCAAGGTTCCATATCCCGAGGCCTTGACCAAGGGAAAGAGGACAACCAAACCCGTGGTACCTATGCACGATCCCTGAAGAACGTGTGTACACCTCAGTGTAAGCCGCGAACCAAGAGTGGGAGTCCAATTGTACTGTTAGAGCAAGCCAGCTCTGTAATCCTGAGTAGACTCCCACCCAAGGCAAAAGACTCGGGCACTCTCCTGATTTCATGTAAGATCGGTGAAACACAGTTTGATAGAGCATTATTAGACCTAGGTGCCTCCATAAACTTGATACCCATAGTCCTACTCAACCATCTAGAAGAATCTGAGCTAAAATCGACTGAGGTGACATTGCAGTTAGCAGACCGATCTATCAAGTCACCCAAAGTAATTCTTGAGGATGTTATTGTTAGGGTGCGGGATTTCTATTTCCCTGTAGACTTCATAGTCTTAGATATGGACGCACCTGAAAACCCAAGGGATACACCGATCATATTAGGGAGACCTTTTCTGGCCACTACAAGGGCCAACATAAGTTGTCAGGAGGGCCAAATAGAACTGAAATTTGGGAACCAGACTCTCAAAATTGATATCTTTAAGGCCCAACAAGGGATCAATTGCGGTGTCATTGAACAAATCTGTGATGTTAGAACTTTGGTTGATGAACATCAAATTGAGGATAACCTGATTATACCTCATCAACCACAAGAAGATCTTGAACTGCAATCAGAGGAGTCAGACCCTGATTTAGACAAACCTATAACTCCTACCCTTGTACCTCACAATCACTCTGAACCACCCACTGCTGTTGATAACCCCATCCTTGAACTCAAACCCCTTCCTGATCATTTGAAATACATCTTTTTGGGTTCTAATCAGACATTTCCTATGATTATAAACTCCAAGCTCACACCTGATCAGGAATCCCGTCTGATTACCGTTCTCCAGCAACATCGCAGAGCCATTGACTGGACTCTCGATGATTTGACTGAAATAAGTTCCGCTTATTGCACACACCGTATCTATTCTAAAGAGGGTGCACGACCTTCCCGCAAAATGCAGAGACGTTTGAATCCCAATCTGTAGGAGGTCATGAAAAAGGAGATTATTAAGTGGTTAGATGCAAGGATCATCTACCCGATCTCCGACAGTCGTTGGGTGAGCCCAATCCAGGTTGTGCCTAAAAAGGCAAGACTCACCACTATCACGACTGAAATCGAAGAGGTCATACCTACCCGTATAGCCAACTTGTGGAGAGTTTGCATAGATTACCGAAGACTCAATTCCTCCACGAAGAAGGATCATTTCCCACTATCATTCATTGATTAGATTCTCAAGAAATTAGCGGGAAATAGATTCTTCTGCTTCCTTGACGGGTACTCCGGCTATAACCAAGTGGTGATTCATCCAGAGGACCAAGAAAAGACCACTTTCACCAGCCCCTTCAAGACATACGCATTCCAAAGGATGCCTTTCGATCTCTGCAATGCACCCACGACTTTTCAGCAATGCATGCTTGCCATATTCTCTGATATGGTAGGTGATTATCTGGAAGTCTTCATGGATGACTTCTCAGTTTTTGGGACATCATTTGATGATTGCCTCCAGCACTTGGTTCTTATACTCAGGCGTTGCATCAATGTAAATCTAGTTCTTTCCTAGGAAAAGAGCCACTTTATGGTGCCTGAGGGGATCATCCTAGTCCATTTAATTTCTGAGAAAGGCATCCAGGTGGATCGAGCCAAGGTTGATCTGATTTCCCGACTTCCTATGCCTAGCTCGATTAGGGACATCTGTTCTTTTCTGGGGCACGTCGGTTTTTACCATCGTTTCATCCTTGACTTCTCGAAAATCGCACGTCCCCTAACTACTCTTCTCTCCAAGGATGTACCCTTTGAGATTTCCAAGGAATGCACTCAAGCTTTTGAGAACCTTCATGACCGAGTCACCCAAGCCCCTATCCTACAGTCCCCTGATTGGTCTCAATCCTCTGAGATCATGTGTGATGCACCTGATTTCGTTGTAGGAGCAGTTCTGGGGCAGAAAATTGACGGGAAACCCGTGGTCATCTACTATGCTAGCAAGACACTTGACGAGGCTCAGCATAACTATACAGTTACGGAGAAAGAGCTGATAGCCGTAGTATTTGCCCTCGAAAAATTCTGATCTTATCTCCTGGGTTCCCACGTCATAATCTACTCGGATCACACAGGTGTGAGGCATCTCCTTGCCAAGAAGGATGTGAAGCCTCAATTAATCTAATGGATCTTGCTGTTGCAAGAATTTGACCTCGAGATTCGCGACAAGGCGGGAAGACAGAACGTGGTAGCTAACCACTTGTCTCGCCTTCCTTCTGAGATCATCGACCCTTCTGGACCCATCACGGAGCATTTTCCTGATGAGCACCTATTGACTATTGGTACTAGGCTTCCATGGTTTGCTGATATAGTAAACTACTTGGCATCTCATCAGATCCCATCTGATTGGCCGAAGGCCAAGAAAGACAAGTTGCGCTCTGATGCCAAGTACTACATCTGGGAAGACCCGTACCTTTTCCGCATAGGTGCTGACCCGGCGATGTATCCCAGAGGGCGAAATCAATGACATTCTCTCCTTCTACCATGACTAGGCATGCAGTGGCCACTTCTCTGGGCGCAAAATTGCATCTAAAATCCTCCAGTGTAGCTTTTACTGGCCCACTATCTTCAAGGATGCATACAGTCACTGCAAGGCATGCAGTCGTTGCCAAACTTTGGGCAACATGAGCCATCGTGACATGATGCCTTTGCAGCCGATTCTCGTATGTGAGATCTTCGATATTTGGGGGATTGATTTTATGGGCCCCTTCCCTGTTTTGGACTGCTTCGAGTACATTTTGCTCGCTGTCGACTACGTGTCCAAATGGATCGAAGCCATTCCGACCCGAACCTGTGATCACAAGATCGTCATCAAATTCATTCATCAGAATATCTTCTCACGGTTCGGGATTCCTCGTGCAATCATCTCTGATGGAGGGACCCATTTCACCAATGCTCAGTTCAGGTCACTGATGACCAAATATGGGGTGTCTCACCGAATCTCTACTCCTTACCACCCCCAGACTAATGGTTTAGCTGAGCTATCAAATCGAGAGAACAAGAAAATCCTGTAGGTCACTATTCGACCTGACAGGAAGGACTGGTCATCCCGACTTCCAGAAGCTTTGTGGGCTTATAGGACCACCCACAAGACCCAATTAGGCATGTCTCCTTTTAGACTGGTATACGGGAAGGTGTGTCACCTTCCTGTCGAACTGGAGCACAAAGCCTATTGGGCAGTACGAAGCTGTAATTTAGATCTTTCTAAGGCTGGAACCCACAAAAAGCTTCAGATAAGTGAGATCGATGAATTACGCCTTGATGCGTACAAGAACTCGCGAATCTACAAAGAGCAAGTTAAAGCCTTCCATGACAAACACATATCTAGAAAGATCTTTCACCTTGGTCAGAAGGTCCTACTCTTCGATGCTCGACTCAAACTCTTCCCTGGGAAACTGTGATCCAAGTGGGTCGGACCATATCTTGTCTAATAGGTTTTTGGAAATGGAGCCATCGAAATCAGTCCTCTCAGCCACGATTCCGAACCTTTCATCGTGAACGGTCAGAGACTCAAACCGTTCATTGATGTAACCTCTATAGATTTGGCTGAGTCATCATTTATCCTCCATTCTCCCTGAGCTTAT
Organism: Thalassia testudinum; assembly: GCA_037157565.1. Classification (NCBI taxonomy): domain Eukaryota; kingdom Viridiplantae; phylum Streptophyta; class Magnoliopsida; order Alismatales; family Hydrocharitaceae; genus Thalassia; species Thalassia testudinum. The sequence goes on from JAZHRO010000049.1 coordinate 29,308,979, forward strand.
TGCTCCCAGCCGATGGCATAAAACTCAGCGCTTAACGGAAGGCAGCCCGTCATTCTTTTTGAAAAACTCGAAACCTTTTCTGACACTTCTTTCACCTTAGGTTCATCCTTTAGGACAGTCGACGCCACCTCAGGTGCTCGCATCTGAGATTAGAAATCATTCGCAACAGTCACCCCGACCCATCCACTCACCAAAATACCTATCCTAATGCATGAACCAAGCTAAATAAAAACCCTCATAATTTACAATGAGGACATTACAAATCTTAGGCATGGGGGGGTATGAAAGTGCAAAATGAATAAAAACTCATAAGAAAAGGTTTTAACAAAAAAATTCACATATGCCAAAAACACCATAAAAATTTTAAAAAAAATTAAAATTTTGAAAAAGAATAATAAAATTAGAGGAGGGAAGAAATTCTTGTGGATTTTACAAATGGAGGAGAAAAAGAATAAAATGATAAAAAGGAGCACAAAATGAGAAAAAAGAGATAGCCATTAGCAAGAAATTAAGGAATTAACCTAAGTTCTAGACCACATTAAGGAAAAGGAAAAGGAAAGTGCACAACAAGGTTAGTAAGAATGCAAACCTTAGTCATTCTTGGATAGACTCTTAGTACCCATTAAGATCTTTTTATTCCTCAAGAGGTTGAGGAAAATGAAAAGCTTAAGTATTAAGTCCAAGGCTTAGGGAGTATTCGGCCTCGTTAACTGATTTTTGGTTTACGGGACTCAATAACCTAAGCACCCAAATACACACACAGTCTGGTTCAGTAAGCATAAATATCAAAATCACGCAGAAGCGTTTCAAATATTCTGAAAATGTCACCTAGAATAGGAGCGGCCGATCAACACAAGTTGATTTGGACGAGTTCCCAGCGCGGGGAGGTGGGAAATTCCCCTCGAAGATGCGTAACAAAATAGCATCTCCTCGGTGCTTGTCTCTTAGGATATTTACATATCCTACTGGGGGCATGAAAGCACTCTGCTGGTTCAGATTCCATGGATGGCATTATCACGAAGTGTCAATTGCCAGGGTCTGAATTCGGCCACGGAACACCATGGACGGGATTATCTTGAAAGCCAGGGTTCTGAGTGTTACCATGGGCGGTGCTACCTCGAAGCATCGACTACCAGGGACCCTTGAGGATTGATGATGGGGACAAGAAATCCGATACAGATCGTGTTGAGAAGCCAATCCTAAGCTAGAATTAAAAAGAAAAAGAGAGAGAAAACTCTCCAAACAAATAAATCCTCTATCTCTCTCTCTTACAAAATGCACTGCGAACTAAACCAAGGCTAAAAATATCTCAAGCACGGGTGCTTTAACCACAAAGTCCAATAAACCATAGGTTAGTTCCTGTAGGCCTTAAAAACCTTTACCAAAGACTGAGGCTAAAGCTAGACAGATCTGGATCTTGGTTGGTACTAGAAGTACCTTTTAAGTCTATGATTAGCATTCTGACCTAATCAAGGATACAAGAAGAAAAGCACTTATTAGAACTTGATAAGAAATTCATGGTCTAGAACAGAGGTTAAAACCTTAAAGTTTTGCTAAAGGACTAGCAAAAGCTAGGCATGGGGGTATGATGAGAGCCTCATCATGAACCCTAACTAGTACATTTTGACCTAAATCAGTATACAAAAGCTCCTACAAAACCTAAGGGAAAGCCTAAATCAGAGAATTCTAAATTTGAGAATAAAATAATTCACAAGGGGTAAAACTGTAATTTTACCAATGCAGTACACAGATGGGGTGTCTAAAGGTCTAAACACAGGTCAAATGAGCTTAATAAGAGAGAAAGTGGGATGATCTGATCTGAAAAGGGTCATAGCAACTTCTAGGAATTAAATGACATTCTATAACCCTGAAATAAACCTGCTTTAATTCATGAGGTTTCAGGTAGGATAAAAATCAACTAAACCCTCTAAAATTCATGAAAAAATATTCCCTAGGGTTTAGAACCTTCAGTTTGGCCTTTGGAACTTATCTTGACCTAGATTGAGAACCATGCTTAATTTTTGACCTAATTTGGGTTTTTATGCAAATTGACTGGTCAAACATGGTCAAACCTAAAATCAAATTTCACCATTGAATTCCTTAGGTCCAAATTAGGTTGGTACAAAAATTTGGGCCTAAGAGAAGACCATTTTGACCAACTTTACAAATTGGTCCTCATAAAGTACTTTTTGACCCTTAACTTTTTGAACCCTTTCACTTTGCCCCCTGACTTTCCTTTCATTCTTTACAGAACGGTCCTTCTGCCACCCCGCACAACTGCCTATTCCTCCGGCGACTTTGCGCGGAGGATGGCGCCGCACAGGGTATGGGAACCGCTCTCAGAAACAAGGGGGGGTCCCCTGCGTCGTCCTCTTCCACCTGGACCCTCCCCCATGCCCTGCAGCTGCCCATGCCTCTCGTGCGAACGCACGAGAGGAATGGGTCTCATCTCCGGCCACTCTCCGACGAGCTCCCCACGTCGCCTCCTCGAGACCTTCTCCTCGCCAGCATCTATATAAGGAGAGGCAGGGGCAGCTGGTTCCTTCAAGCCTATTGTGGCCGAAGGAAAGCCCTGATCTTCGTCTCCTCCTCCTCCAGTCAAGCACCCACAGGCTCCAGCAACCCTTCCTCCTCCCCCTCGTTGCTCTGCTGCCACACCTGTAGCAGAGTTTACTCTGCCTCGTCCTCCCGCGCCAGGCCGCACCAGCTGGAGCCTTCCAGATCCTCTCCTCGTCATTGTTACCCCCCTTCTGGGCATCTTCATCTCCGGCGTCGGCAAGCACGTGCCGAGCACCTCCCCCGCCCCCTCTTTCGTCAGTTAAGTAGATAAAACTTTTCCCTTACTCTCCTTTGTATTTCCCCCTCTTCAACTGTCACTTTTAACCCCTCGAGTGCCACTACCACCACCATCAGTTCCACCTCCGGCCACCAACTCCGGCGAGGCCGCTCCACCTCCACAGGCCATCCCACCCATCGCCGACAAGCCCTTAAGCATCCCCTCACTCCACTCAACATTTCCCCTCACTCACACCACCACTCCACTCACTCACACACACCCCCGAACACACCCACCTGCACCTCTGCAGTCTGCCCTAGGCGCACGGCCACAGGCATTCTCACACTCGCCGTGCTCTGGCGAAGCTCCCTGAGCTTTTTGACGTGGCCGCGAGGCTGTTTTAGTGTTTTCAGGTCTCGCCCCCTCACCATCATTGATGAACAGCAAGGAGCTGCTTGGCGAGCTTCTTCAGCCTCTCTAGCTCCAGGTGTAAGCCCCAGGTGACGCGGAAGACATCCGCGAGTGTGCTCAGGTCTTCAATTGGGGTCGCAAGCCTCGGCTGCTGCCCCAATCGCTCGAAGCCTCCTGCCTACAGGTGCGCGAAGCAAAGGTGGGACTTTAGTCCCACCTTGGAAGTGTGTGGGCGCGCGCCCACACATAAATTGAAAAAGTGTCCCAAGCTATTCGCCTCGAAACACTGGGGCGAGGTCCCTCGCCCTCACTCATCGAGTCTCATCGCGGCACTACCCACGCAGACCTGACCCGAGACCCGATTACCCTTACCCGTGCACTCCTCGCGCACCACACCCACGACGGTGCACCTAGACCCGAGCGCGCGACCGACCTGATAACCCAGCTCTAGGAGAGCATACCGAAGAGAGATTCAAAGAGAGAGAGAGACGCACAGGAAGGGTAGGGGTAGGTTTTACGCTTGCATTTGCAGGGAACAGGTGAGGAAGAAGAAGAGTAGCGGCAAGGACTTAGCCGAAGAGCAAAAGAGGAAGAAAGAAGGAAGGAGCGGAGCAGAAGAGAAGAAAGAAGGAAAGACAAACAGAAGAAGAAGAAGAAGGAGAAGAAGACGCAGAAGAAAGGGAAAGGCAAACAAAGAGAGGAAGCCACGGAGGAACTGTAGCCCAGCAGGAGCTGAAGGAGAAGGAAGGGCTAGAGAAGCTAAGAGAAGGAAAAGAGAGAAAGAAGAAAAGAACCGCAGCAGAGAAGAATAAAGAAGGCAGAGAAGCCAATCAAAGAAGGAAGGGCCAGAGAAAAGAGAAGAAGAAGAAGCCAATCAGATAAGGCGTTTGATTTCTGAATCAGACGTCCGAGAAAGGGAAAGGCAGAGAAAGAAGAGAAAGAGAAGAAGAAGCTAAGAGAAAGAAAAGAAGAGAAAAAGAGGAGCCTACCGCACAGAAGAAGAAGCCAGAGGAAAAGAAGACCCGCAGAGAAAGGAAAGGGAAGAAGAAAAAGAAAAGGAGAAATTTTTGCTCTCTCTCTCTCTTAAATTTTTGTAAAACATTATATAGATTGTAAATTTATATGCTTCTAGAATCCTAGTGTGCTCCCTGAGTTCGACCTTGGGATAGTTTAAATCTCGAGTAATAAATAAATTAAATTGGTAATCGTGTTTTGCAATATACTGCAACGAACAAAACTTTAAAACACCGCGAAAAACGAGCGCACCATCTCCTCAAAAAGGCATGCAACAAGGAGATCGGCGGAGTGGCTTGCATGGTCGTATCCACAAAGGGACGTACCTTCGCAAGACTTCCTCCTCAGACGTCTGGAACCTCCAGATGCCGGCTCCGTCGTCTAGACGTCGCTCCAGACGTCTGATTCTGTGAAAAACCCAAAATCAGAACCTGCTTCCGCCTTCTCGCGCCGCGTGTGGCCACGCTGCACTCTCTCGCTTGCAGCTCCGGTTGCAGCAGTGTCGGGAGGACCTCCTCGATGCACTCCTCCACCTCGCACACGCACCGCTTCGGCCATGCGCTCACTGGTGAGCTCCCACAAGAGCTCGCGAGTCCAACTCCTCCTCTCCTTCTCACGCTGCTCCTCCTCTCCTTCTCACGCCACTCCCGCGCTCTCGCTTGCTCTGCCGCTCTCGCTATAGGGAAGAAGGAAGGTGGCTAGGAAGTGGGGGAAACAAAGGTGGAGGGGCTTATATAAGGTGGGTGTTTTGGGTTTTGCTGGGCGGAAGAGAGAGAGAAGAAGGAGGGAAAGACGAGGGTACTGTCTGCGCACAGACGTGAGTTCGTACTCAAGATTTTTTATTTTCAGACGTCTGGGAAGGTATCCAGACATCTGACCTACAGTCCAGACATCTTAAAAGGCTCAAACAACACAAGTATTAACACAAGATCAAGCAGATTAGTCGAGGTTTCACGTCCTTCTTCATAAGGAGGTGCCTCACTGCAATGTGATATCAGTATATGATAACCCGGGAACCCAAAAGATATGATCTGAGTTTTCCAGGGCAAATACTACAGTTAGCAGCTTTTTCTCAGTAACTGTATAGTTACGCTGAGCCTCGTCAAGTATCTTGCTAGCGTAGTAGATGACCATGGGTTTCCCATCTATTTTCTACCCAAGTATCGCTCCTACAGCATAATCAGATACATCGCACATGATCTCAAAGGGTTGAGATCAATCAGGGGACTGCAGGATAGGTGCTTGGGTAACTCGATCACGCAGGATCTCAAACACCTGAGCGCACCCCTTGGAGATTTCAAAGGAGACATCCTTAGATAGAAGATTAGTCAGGGGGCGTGCGATTTTTGAGAAATTGGGACTGAATCGACAGTAAAAATCGATGTGCCCCAAGAAGGATCGGATGTCTTTGACCAAGCTAGGCATAGGGAGTTTGGAAATCAAATTCACCTTGCCTCGATCAACCTAGATGCCTTTTTCAGAGATAAGATGTCCCAGGACAATTCCCTCAGGTACCATGAAGTGGCTCTTTTCCCAGGAAAGAACCAAGTTCACATCGATGCATCGCCTGAGGATTTGGACCAAGTGCAGGAGGCAATCGTCAAATGATTCACCAAATACTGAGAAGTCATCCATGAAGACTTCAAGGTATTTACCTACCATATCTGAGAATATGGCAAGCATGCACCGCTGAAAAGTAGCGGGTGCATTGCAGAGACCGAACGGCATCCTTCGAAATGCATATGTTCCAAAGGGGCAGGTGAAGGTGGTCTTCTCTTGGTCCTCGGGATGGATTGAGACCTGATTGTAACTGGAGTACCCGTCCAAAAAGCAGAAGAATCGATTTCCTGCTAGTTTCTCGAGAATCTGATCAGTGAACGGTAGTGGGAAATGATCCTTCTTTGCGGAGGAATTGAGTCTTCTATAATCAATGCAAACTCTCCACGAGTTTGCTATACGGGTCGGTATGGTTTCTCCGATTTTAGTCGTGATGATGGTGATCCCTGCCTTCTTAGGCACAACTTGGATTGGGCTCACCCATCGACTGTCGGAGATGGGGTAGATGGTCCCTGCATCTAACCACTTGATGATCTCCTTTTTCATGACATCCTACAGATTTGGATTCAGGCGTCTCTGCATTTCATGGGATGGTCGTAAGCCCTCTTCAGTATAGAAGTGTTGTGTGCAGTATGAGGGGCCGATACCAGTCAGATCATCGAGAGTACATCCAATGGCTCTTCGATGTTGCTGGAGAACAGAAATCAAGCGTGTTTCCTGATCAAGTGTGAGTCGGGAGTTGATAATCACAAGAAACATCTGATTGGAACCCAAAAAGACGTACTTGAGATGATCGGAAAGAGGTTTTAATTCCATAACCGGGTTGTCAGCAGCAACGAGTGGTTCGGTGTGGGTGTCAGCAACTATGGGTGTGTCTAGGTTGAGTTCAGGCTCCTCTAATTGTGGGTTTTGATCCTCTTTTGGTTGATCAAAAATAGTTGGTTTTTCCTTGCTAAAGTCGTCAACCATAGCTTCGATATCGTAAATATGTTCTATGACTCCGCAATTGATTCCTTGTTGGGCCTTAAAGATGTCAACCTTTAGTGTCTTGCTCCCAAATTTTAATTCAATTTGGCCCCCTAACAATTGATATTGGCCCTTGTAGTGGCCAGAAAGGGTTTCCCTAGTATGATTGGTGTATTCTTCACATTCTCAAGAGCATCCATGTCTAAGACAATAAAATCCACTGGAAAATAGAAATCATGTACCTTAACTATGACATCCTCGAGAATTCCTTTTGATGACTTAATTGATCGGTCGGCTAGTTGTAGAGTCATTTCTGTCGGTTTAAGTTCAGAGTCCTTGAAGTAGTCTAGTAGGGATGTAGGTATCACATTTATGGAGGCTCCTAAGTCTAATAAAGCTCGGTCAAATCGTATATCACCGATTTCACAGGAGATCAAAGGGGTGCCTGGGTCTTTTGCCTTAGGCGGGAGTTTGCTCAAAATGATAGAGCTGGCTTGCTCTGACAGTAGGATCGGATTCCCGTCTTTGGTTCGCGACTTACGCTTAGGTGTACATACGTCTTTCAGAAATCATGCGTAAGTCGGTACGTGGCATATCGCATCCATCAAGGGGATGTTTATATGGACCTGCTCAAAGAGCTTAACCAGGTCCTCCTCAGGTGCCATGGTTTTGGTTATCCTTTTTCCTTTGGTCAAGGCCTCGGGAAATGGAACCTTAGATGGTTCCTCTAGAATGGGTCCAGGTTCTTGATATGGGATAGAGGTGTCCTGGATGACTATCCTAGGGTTAAGGTTTGTATTACCAGGCTGGGAGTGTCTTAGATAAGGTGGGTCTTTTGTTGTTTTACCAGTGCGGATAGTAACAGAATTCAATCCTGCCCGGTTCTGGTTTGGTGTGGGTAAAAGAGGTGCTTGCTACTAGTAACCTATATATGATGTCGAAGCCTCCATCCCGTCGGGTGATGGAGTAGAAGGGGCCTGATAAACAAAGTGAGCTTAGCCTAGATTTGGGTTCATGATGCACCTCTGGTTCAACACGTTATTCGGATTAGGCAGAGGTTGTGAAGGAAGTGCACCAGGTTGGCGAGGATTTGCCATCTGGGCAAGTTGATTACGAACCTTTGTGATCTCGTCTCGGTGCTATTTTTGCATAGCCGCATTCGTCTTTTGAATGTCAGCTAGAGTCTGCAGGATAAGAGTCATTTGATGTGTATGAGTCGGCCCAGATTGATAAGTTGGGTTAGGTCGAGGCTGAGGCGGTTGATATGGACGAGGAGCTTGTGGTCGGGGCTGATATTGAGGTCTCTGATTTTGATTATTGCCTAACCATGTGAAATTGGGATGATTACGCCATTCAGGGTTGTAAGTGTTTGAGAATGGATCATTCTGAATGGCGTGGAGGTCCTCGCAGGTCTGAGGAACCTCGGAAAAATCAGAATACGAGAGTTCAGAGTTCCCTCAATTAGAGTAGGTGGGTCCAGAGTTTCCTCCGAAAATAAAATCAGATAGGGGTGGATATGGATCCATCCCCTGAGAAGGTCGATGATAGATGTTGTGCACGGCCTCCCTACCAGAGGGTGGTTGTGTGAACGGGTTTTGCGTAGAGGTGGCTCACTGCAAATGTCGAGTTAGCTCATCCACCTTCTTCTCAATAATAGAGACCTTATCCAGATGACTGGCCATCAGTTCCAAGTCGACGGAAGAGGACAGGCCCTACGTCTCATGTGCTCCCTTTGGATTCGTCAATGCATGGGCATTCGTCCGGTCAAACATGCCCATGGATTCATTATTGATGGAGTTCTCGCACATATTCTTGAGAATCTCCCACACGGTGTCTTCGTGTTGACCCATATGTTTCCTCCGCAGGTTGCATTGACAAATAATCCAATATCCTCACGGAGTCCTTGGTAAAAAGACTGGACTTGTTCCCATTTAGAAACTCCATGGTGGGGGAACTTTCGCATGAGATCCAGAAAACGATCCCATGCCTTGTGAAGTGGTTCTCCTGCTTGCAGTGTGAAATGTGTGATCTGGTGCCGTAAAGCATTTGTCCGACCAACAGGGAAGAAATTTCTCAAAAACTCGGATTGAAGTTTCACCCAGGTGTTGATTGGACGCGTTTGGGTTTGGTACTAGTGAACAGCTTTATCCATGAGAGAGAAGAACATTTTCATGAGTAGAACATCCCGATTTTGAGCTTCTGACCCGAAGGTCTGAGCTGGATGCTTGAGTTGTTTGATTTTCTGGAAAGGATCTTCGGAATTACGCCCATGGAATTTGGGAATGGCATGAATCATGTTGGGCTTGAGTTCAGTGTCAAGACCTCCAACAGGGATTTGTACTTGAGGTTCGATTGACAGCGCAACAGGATTGTAGTGATCTTGCATCATTGGACGTTGCGGTGGGTTCACAAAGGCTTGGAATAGATCATTGAGGCACTGAAGTTGATTTTCAAGATTATTTTCTTCTGCGGGTTGTGCCATGATGATGGATGAAGGCGAATCAAGTTCAGATGAATCAAAAGAGATATCAATAGGATTGTGTTGAAGCCTCGACGTGAATTAGTAGCTAAATGAGGCCTGAAAGATGGTCTTAGAGAGCTCCTCCCAAACATGCATCGATGGAGTAGATGAGAGGTAGAATGTGATGGACCCAATCAAGACACTCAAAAATTTTGGATGACTATAGAGGTTCGGGGTGGATGATACCCCTTAGTTAGAAAGCCGTCCACCTGAGAATTACCTGGGCAGCTAGAGAAGGAGAGTCCCACAAAGACGCCTACACGGTAGAATGCCCCCACAGGTTACAGGGTTTCCCCCACCCGACCTCTCTTATCACTGATGTTCCAGGTAGACTAGAATGGAGACTTGACTTCTTAAGTCTACCAATTTTAATTAAGAGCAAGGGTGCTTAGGATTTCACTTGAACTTTTAAGATGCATTTGTGAAAAAGTGACCTAATTTGAAGATTGGTTAACCCAACAAGGTGGGTCAACTTTGTGATTCCCTACTAGGAGGGGGTGAGATCAGCGTGACGTAAAAATGCGGAATTAAAATATTACAATCTCACAAAATAGACAATCACACAATGTACACAATGATTTTTAGGTGGAAACCCAAACCGGGTGAAAACCACCACCTAACCCTCTCGAGTTAGGATTTTTCGATCAACCAAGTTGATCAAATCCACTAACGTACTACTTAAAATGAGGGTAGTACAACCTCAATTACAACCACGCTACAAGTACGAGGTAACGTACCTCAAACCCCTTCTTTTCACGAGAAGGATTTTGTCTCACGAGGGAGACGGGAATTCGCAAAGCGAATACCCAACACAAGCAAAGTAAAATACAAGAATAGTCCTTCAGAGCCAACAAAGATATTCTTAACCTAAGCTTCTATAGGAGTTAGGATGCTTCCCTTTTCAAGAAGTGCGTCGAATCGATGACGTGGGTGCATAAGCCACGCAACGATGCAACGGTGCTCTCGTGAACTACGGTGAGAGAGCGGGTGCGCAAATGATCGATGCTCTCTAGATGTAGAACTTAAGCTTAGAGAGCAAGAGCTTCAACAACTTCTCTTGGACAAAAGATGTGGAAAGTGGTTGCTTAGTGTGTCTTGGTGTGTATTTCAGTGGCAAAGGTTCTCCTCTATTTATAAAGGCCCTAGGAAGGCTTTGGAAGGCCTTGGAAGGCTTCCATAGCCATTGGGTGCAAGCTCCAAAAAAATCAGGCCGAAATCAGGATTAATCATTACAATGACAGGGTTATCAGACGTCTGGTCCTAGCATCAGACGTCTAGAAAACCAGTTTAAGACGTCTGGGAACAAAGTCAGACATCTAATTTTAGGCGAGTTTCCTCCCTGACTTAAATCAGATCTAAACAGGGTTCTAGTGAATTGTCATCAGACGACATACAGGACGTCTGGATCTAAGTTTGGACGTCTGGAAACCTACTTTTCTACGAAAATGGATTCCCAAGGGAGTGCAACGGCTATAAAATCTCTGAGAAGAGATTTTGGGTCAGCCTAGGCAAAACGATCATGTATCAGACGTCTGGAGTCCTCTCCAGACGTCTGGTATGAGGCTAACGGTCATTTCCTTCATTGTTTGCTAAGCTAGCCAACGGTCCACTAATTGGACATCTAGCAAAAACATCAGATGTCTTCTAAGACGTATGGACTAAGGTCTAGACGTCTGATTTCATTAGACAGAGCTAAGTAAGTCCAGCCTAAACATTATTGGACGTCTGAGTCAATAGTCAGACGTCTTAAAAGTCACAGTCAGACGTCTTAAAAGTCATTATCAGATGTCTGAGTTTCAGATTAGAGGTTTGAAAAGGTTGTTTGAACCCTATATTAGTTTTCTAAGTTCTCTACAGAAAACCTAAGTATCCTAGGGTTGTGCAGGTGTTCCTAAGACTACTATTAGGGTACTTTGAAGCTCTTTAACATGAATCTAAGTAACAAAATAAAGAGCAACAAAAGAAACAAAAATACATAGAGTACAAGGAAAGGAAATCTATCCTATTCTTCATCTCTTTCCTTCTTCAAGTCATCGCTCCTCGCGAAGCTCCTCTGTTCTTCGTCAAGCTCCTCCAATTCATCCTGGATGCGAGCTCGAACTCCGTCTAACCACGTCTACATTTGCAATTGACCTAAAATCTAAGACTTCAATTGCAAATGTTAAATGACACGTGTTTTGTTATCATCAAAATAAACGATCGCGATGCTCTAGCGCCAACAAACTTCACCTGTATTGTTCTTAAAAATTTAGGTCCCTCCTTTTTCTTTTTTGAATCAGTAAATTAGGTCCCTCTTTTAGTGTTCAAATGAATTTAAGAGCCTGATTTTAGGGTTTTGCTTGAATAGATCAGTTCAATCAAGGCTTAGGCACACATTATTTGGAAAGATCAATTCCTGATTAAGCAAGTGTTTCTTTAAAAGCCTAAACTAAAATCCTTAATTGGCTTTAACTTGGTCCAATTTAGTTTGTCAAAAATGTGGTACCTAGGGCTTAAACAAGAATGTGATAGCCCTAGATACCTTTGCTTCAAATGAGTGCACAGATCAGGGTTTGAATGTTTGTAGAATGTATCAAATCAAGCAACTTGATGGTTAATCTAGGAATATAATGCAATTAGCCCAAATTGATTTCTTCCTTTTTTAGTTTTCTCAGAGTCAGGGGTTTAGAAGGTTTTGAGTGGAGTTTTACCTGTCCCTGGAGTGGTTGATGTGCGGCTGATCTTCTTTGATAAATCCCTGAAATATATCACAGTCAAAAGAGATAGAGCAAGTTAGTATTGATTCGGATATTGCAATCAAGAGATCTAAATTGCGCATTGCTCCCCGGCAACGATGCCAAAATGTTTGTGCGCTAAATTGGTGTTTTAAAATTGTCGCGTTGCAGTATAGCCAACATAGCGCTCAAACAAATAAATTTATTACTCGAAAAAGTTTCGAGGTAGAACACAGGGAGTAATATGTAATTCAGTTCTCAAAATTGCATTTTAAGACAAGAAAGCTATAAAATTGTAAACAAAAACTGTTTCAGAATAAAGTACCACTAGGATCAAGTGTCAAACTGCAAAAATAATAGAGTAAAATGGTAATTTCGATCACCAAGTACTCCTTACAATGATAGCTAATGAACTCAATGTATATATGTATGAAATGCAATCAAACCAATCGTTTGATTTACTAATCAGACGGCTTAAACTACTCAAGCCTTTCTCTGTTCTTCTTCTTCTTTTCTCTTTCTCTTCTCTGTCTCTGCAACTCTTCTTCTCTTAGGCCTTCTTCTTTCTCTGGCTTTCTTCACACAGCAGGGGAAAAGTCTCTGAATTCGGCTAAGTGTTAGCCGATTCTCACCAAGAGCAAAACCCTCACCCTACCCGCGCAGGCTCTCCTTCTCTATCTCTCTCTTTAGGATCCGCTCTCCCAGAGCCACAAGGGTAATCAGATTATCGAACCTAGCGTACCCGGGTCCAGGCTCACCGGCAGTGGGTGGTGAGCGAGGAGTGAGGCTTAGGCAGGTTAATAGGTCAGGCCAGGTCAGCGAGCAGAGGTCATGGACGAGGTGCAGGTGCGCAAGTGAGAGGGACCTCACCCCGTGTTCTGAGGCAGAAGCTTGTATGACAAAAATAATATATGCAGCACAAGAGGATCGGCGTTTTTCGATGTCGAACTATCCCACCGAGAGTTTAGCGCGAGCATCTGTAGGTGGTTCCTCGTCTGATTGTAGCAGCTGTCGATGGTGTCTCACCCAATTGGAGACCTGGGCGTAATCCTGGAAGTATTCCTCATCAACCTGGAGTTGCAGCCTGGAGGATGCACGGATAGAATGGGCTCAAGCATCCTTTGAAGCTTTGCGTTAATGGCATGGGAACTTGACACCTAAAAATATCAACAAGGCCTTTCAACCACGTCAAAAGGTTCGGAGAGTATCGCCGTAGCACGGCAAGTTCGTTGAGGAGGTCGGCGTGGCGGATGGGTGTGGATGGTGGCCGGATGGTCACAGGTTAGGTCGAAGATGATGGGTCTATTCGAGGTGGTGTTCGGGTGGATGATGGATTGAAATGAGAGAGGGGAAATGAGTGGAGAGGTGTGATGGAGGTTTTGAGGTAGTCGGTGAGGGGTTTGGTGGTGTGTGGAGCAAGATGTACCTTGCCGGAGGTGTGGTTGGAATGGTGGAAGACGATGGAGTCGCGGAGGCATGGTCGAGGTCAAAACGACGTGTCGAAAGTGTTGGTGTGATGAGGAAGAGTTTAGGGAGCAGTTGAGTGTAGTAACGGACAAAGTGGGGAGGAGAAGGCACCGGTTGTGGTGTTGCCGGTTGTTACGACCCGATTCCCATATCCCTACAGGACCCAAGACCGGCTCATCTCGACTAATCCCAAGACCTAGTTATCCAACAAGAAATAACCAAAAGCAAGAAATAAACCACATTCACACATACAATATAACTAAGCTTAAGGATAAACGAGACGTAAAGGAACAACAGAGCTAAAAGTCTCAACAAAGTAATACATGCCATCACAACAACAACAGCGGAAAAGAAGACAGAAAGTAACAGGAATAGTAAAATAGATGTCTATTACTCACTACAATAGCAAAAAACTAAAGAGCTAGAAAGGAACGACTACGGCTGGGCTCGGCTGGGCCCAACACCCTCTATAGTCGGAAACTCGGGCTGCTCAACTCCTGGTCCTAAACAGGGTTACGAAAAGACAGAGTTAGCGAACATTGAGTAGAGTAGTGTTTACATTATTTATGTGCAAGTAAAGTAAAACAAGCAACCATGTTTTATTCTCATTTTTATTTATCTCATCTATGTATTTCTGGTTCATTTATTTCACAAAGGATCTAAGTATTTCTTGATCTTGCTTGTTCCTCGTGGGAGCAATCTTGATTGCAATCTTTTCCGTAGAGTAGAAGGTACACATGGTGCTCTCCTGGCCAGGAGAGTCCCCCGCGGTAGTCCTACACCCAGTCAACCACCCCAAGGTCACTATCGCGACGTAGCAGTGACTATGGCATACGTGATAAGCACACGGGTAGCTAACCCACACTGGCACGTGATCAATCATTTCCGTTAGCAGGTACGCCTAAAGTATAGCACAGAACAGTATAGGGCCTTGCCCTCTCAGAATAGGGTCTCGCCCCTCCACAATCCGCGTACCCTTTTCTGACTACCCCGGTTTGCCCAGAGCACCTAAAAAGGTTGGTGTAGGTTGGCTAGTCCTAACCCCGAGCCCTGTGGGGCGGCTAGCTCCCTCCCTACTCTAGTAGCACACCTCGGTACTATGTACACGAGGGCCAAACAGGAGTTGGTGTAGAGTGATCAATCCTACCCCGGGATCTCAACCCAAGGGGTGGCTGGCTCCCCCTCTACACTAAAAGGGACAGTTGCTCTCCTTGGTATCATGTACACAAGGGCCAGCTCACTTCTCGTCTACATACCAGATTCCTTTCATGTACAGGAGTTGTACTCCTAATTCCCCGTAGGGTTTATGCTCATATTCATCACATTTATCAATATCCATATCATATTATTCAACTCTCCATTTTTTCATTACATAGCAGGTAGCTCGTGTTTTCATATCTGACAAGGCAGCTCATACACATTGCTAGCAATTTAGTTAAACATGCATCTCAAGTGAACAGTATAGCTCAACATCAGGCTCATACATTTCTACCCTAGGGTTCATTCCACATCCTAGAGTTTCAATCAATATGATTTAAGCAAGCATATTCTTTATTTACATCTTAACAAATGAATTAAACCACTCTACTTAGCGTTCGCTGACTTTGTCTTTTCGTAACCCTGTTCAGGACCAGGAGTTGAGCAGCCTGAGTTTCCGGTTGTAGAGGGTGCTGGGCTCAGGCCCAGCTGAGCCCAGCCATAGTCGTTCCTTTCCAGCTCTTTAGTTTTCTGCTGTTGTAGTGAGTAATAGACATCTATTCTACTGTTCCTGTTACTTTCTGTCTTCTTTTCCGCTGTTGTTATAATGGCATGTATTACTTTGTTGAGACTTTTAGCTCTGTTGTTCCTTTACGTCTCGTTTATCCTTAAGCTTAGTTATATTGCATGTGTGAATGTGGTTTATTTCCTGCTTTTGGTTATTTCTCGTTGGACGACTAGGTCTTAGGATTAGTCAAGGCGAACCAGTCTTGGGTCTTGTAGGGATCTGAGAACCAGGTCGTAACAAGATTGTATCAGAGCAAGGTCATCCTGGGAAATGAACCAATTGGTCCGAGAATAACCACTCACGTGCATATAACTAGGATAGCCGTCACAACGTATCGCTTTGATATTCATTTCCGAGTCCTTTTCTCGATGTAATTCGATATCATTGACAACTCTTGTTCTATCTCTTACATGTCCTTGCAGGAGATGCCTCGTCGAGGAGTTCCCGAGGCAGGCCCTAGTCGTGGCCGTGGACGAGGCCGGAGGGGCGAATGTGCCAGACCTGAGGCACCAGTTGACCCACCCCTCCTCCTGGGCATTCAGACCCAGGATCTCGCCCAACTGATCAGAGACATCGTGCAGGAGGAGCTCCTGCAGCCTTCTCGTGCACCTCTCCCTGAGGATGTGGAGGGGGAGTCCTTGGTGGGACAGTAAGATCGTCGCAATGCCGGACGAGCAAGAGGGGAAGGGGGTGATCCTCCACCACCACCCTCTAACACTTCTGAGCACGAGCCCTCCTTGCCTGGAGGCATGCCTATTCCCCCGCTGCAGCTACACCATGAGCTTTTCATACAGTTTCGGAAGCTGAAGCTCCCCTCCTTTAAGGGGGATGAGAGCCCGTCTGAGGCAAAGGACTGGCTAGAGCAGATAGAAAAGGTGTTTGACACCCTTTTCCCTCTTGCGGAGTGTCGCGTGGCCTTTGCCACGTACCAGCTGGACAGTGCAGCACACAGGTGGTGGAGGGCAGTTAGAGTCCAGGAGGGGAGAGAGCTGATGTGGGACTAGTTCGTGGCTTTCTTCTGCGAGCAGTACTTTCCGCAGACCTGGCAGGACCAGAGGAGGCAGGAGTTCCACACTCTTCACCAGGGGACGATGACGGTTAGCACGTACCGCATGCGTTTCCTGGAGCTGTCACGCTTCGCCCCGACAGCTGTGTCTACTAAGGAGGAGAGCCTGTGGAGGTTTACGGAGGGGCTCTGACCTGCGATTCGGGGGTATGTCAAACCCCTGAAGCTTCCCACTTTCTCTCGTGTGGTCGAGGCGGCCATGACTTACGAGGAGACCAACCCAACCGCGCGAGACATTGATGGCGGATGGAAGAGGCCCTACCAGCCAGAGTACTCTCAGGGCCGTCGGGAGAGGAGGCACACGGCGCCCGCGGGAGAGCCATCCCGTTCTGTGGGGCCACCAGTGGCCTTTGGGGGCCCCAGACAAGGTCTAGTTGCCAGCACCAGACCCCTGCCCAGCTGCCAACAGGGACCTATTGAGGGAGGCGGTCGTGTACCCCTTTGCTAACAGTGTGGCCAGCCAGGCCACATCAGGAGGGACTGCCCATCTAGGGTTGGAGCACAGCAGATGCTCCCTGCACCAAGCATTGGAGGCTGAGCTGGCTATCGTGGTCACCAGGTGCGTTGGGGAGGATAGCAGTCACGAGGAGGGTACCGACTAGCTACTGCTTGCCCAACTCAGAGTGTAGCTGCTTCGTCTGCACTGAGAGCTAAGGGGCATATCAACGCCCTAACACACAGAGACCCCAGGGCTTCGGGTTCTATGGTGGCAAGTATGGTTACCGTCTCTGGTAGATTAGTGTACGTACTTTTTGATTCCAGCACCACCCACTTTTTCGTCTCTACGAGTTTTGCCATTAGTTTGAGGTAGGGCAGTGTACCGTTAAAGGATCCGTTTGTGATCAGAGGCCCAGGTGGCCAGTTGTTTGTAGCCGAGGAGGTCTACACGGACTGCGAGGTCAGCATAGGGGGACACAGCCTTCCCACTGACCTGATTGTGATCCAGATGGAGGACTTTGGCAAGATCCTAGGGATGGACTGGCTATCCGCCTATCACGCCCTGGTGGACTATTTTGGGAGGAAGATCATCTTCTCCATACCGGAGTTGCCTCCCTTTGAGTTTCACGGTCAGTCGGTGGACAAAGGTTTCAGATGCATCTCCGCGCTTCGAGCAGCAAGGCTTTTGAGCCAGGGGTGTGAGGGCTTCTTGGCCTGTGTAGTGGCAAAGCCTAGCCCCGTGGCTGACCTTCGAAGTATCCCGGTGGTCTGCGAGTACCTCGACGTCTTCCCGGAGGAGTTACCAAGTTTACCTCCAGAGCGTGAGATTGAGTTCGAGATCTCACTGATACCAAGCACTAGCCCCATTTCTACTGCACCGTACCATATGGCACTGCTTGAGCTGCGAGCGCTCAAATCACAACTACAAGACCTGTTGGAGAAGGGCTTTGTGAGGCCCAATGCATCCCCTGGGGAGCACATATACTGTTTGTGAAGAAGAAGGATGGTACCCTTCGGCTGTGCGTCGACTACCAACAGCTGAATTGGGTCACCGTCAAGAACAAGTATTCATTGCCTCATATCGACGACCTTTTTGACCAGTTGCAAGACGCCACAGTGTTCTCCAAGATAGATCTAAGGTCAGGTTACCATCAGTTGAGGATCAGGGAGATTAATGTCTCCAAGATAGCTTTCTGTATCCTGTACGGGCACTACGAGTTCTTGGTCATGCCGTTTGGGCTGACCAATGCCCCCGTTGCCTTCATGGACATGATGAACCACGTTTTTAGGCCTTACTTAGACCACTTTGTGGTAGTATTCATCGACGATGTACTCGTTTACTCACGGGATCAGGCACAACATGGACAGCATTTATGCATGGTCCTAGATACCTTGAGGCGCTGCAGGCTGTATGCCAAGTACAGCAAATGTGAGTTTTGGCTGAGACAGGTGACTTTCTTGGGCCACATGATTTCAAGAGATGGATTGGCTGTGGATCCAGCCAAGGTAGAGGCCGTACTCAGGTGGAAGAGGCCACGCACAGTGACAGAGATACGCAGCTTTCTGGGACTAGCAGGTTACTACCGGCGGTTTATCAAAGGATTCTCTCAGATCGCGTGTCCTATGACCCAACTGACCCGGAAGGACGTGCCCTTTGCCTGGACAGACGAGAGTGAGGTGTGTTTTCGGGAGTTGAAGAAGACACTGACTTCAGCTCCTGTACTTACCATCCCAGGCAGCAGTGGCAGTTTCGTGGTTTACACTGATGCTTCATTGCAGGGGTTAAGGGGTGTGCTCATGCAATAGGGTCACGTTGTCGCTTACACTTCATGACAACTGAAGCCCCATGAGCATAACTACCCTACCCATGACTTAGAGTTGGTAGCAGTTGTCTTCGCGCTGAAGACATGGAGGCACTACATTTACGGTGAGAGATTCGAGATCTTCATAGATCACAAGAGCCTCAGGTACTTGTTTAACCAGAAGGAGCTTAACATGCTATAGAGACGTTTGTTAGAGATCCTGAAAGACTACGACTGTAGCATCTCCTACCACCCAATGAAGGACAATGTGGTGGCCGACGCCTTGAGCCGGAAGGCACCCGCCCAATTGGCCAGCTTACAGGCACAGAGTTGGAGACTCATTGAGGAGGTGGGTAGTTGGCGACCCCGGGAGTCACGGGGGTACTGTGGGGTAGTTACAGTGACACGGTAGTCACAACCAGAGCTGATAAATCGCATCATCATAGGACAGATGGCCGAATCGTACTTACAAACACTGCGAGACAGAGTGCTGACAGGAGACCCAGGAGACTTTTCTTTCTCGGACAAGATACTGCGCATGAGGGGATGCCGATGCGCTCCTAGAGACGAGGAGTTGTTAAGAGAGCTCCTGACTGAGGCGCACGGGTCCAGGTTTACCATACATCCCAGAAAAACAAAGATGTACCATGATTTGCGACGCGACTTCTGGTGGAGAGGGATGAAGCGGGATGTTGGTGAGTTCGTTCAGCAATGCTTAATATGCCAGCAGGTGAAGGCCAAGCACCAGAAGCCTGCAGGGCCGTTGCAACCACTTCCTGTGCCAGAGTGGAAGTGGGAGAGCATCACCATGGACTTGGTGGTGGGTCTACCAGTTACCCAGCGGGGACACGAAGCAGTTTGGGTGATCGTAGAACAATTGATGAAAACAGCACGGTTTCTGCCGATCCAAGTCACCTTTGGGCCAACACAGCTAGCAGAGCGATACATCAGAGATGTGGTGCGCCTGCACAGAGTTCCTCGTGAGATCGTATCCGACAGAGATACTCGTTTCACTTCTTAGTTCTGGGTAGAGTTCTAGCAGGCTTTAGGGATGCGTCTAAGATTCAGGACAGCCTACCACCCCCAGACCAACGAGCAGTCAGAGAGCACGATACAAACACTTGAGGACCTCCTGCGTGCCTGTGTACTAGACTGGAGAGGCTCCTGGGAGGAGCATTTACCCTTGGCAGAGTTTGCATACAATAACAGCTATCATTCGAGCATCGGCATGGCACCTTACGAGGCTCTATATGGGAGGAAGTGTACTGCACCCTTGAGTTGGGTCGAGGTGGGGACCAAGTGGGAGGCTGGTCCCAGGTTGATTCGGTAAAGTCAGGAGGTGATAGAGTATATTCACAGACGACTCCGCACTGTCAGGAGCGGGCAGAAGAGCTATGCCGGCAAGAAGCGCAGAGAGGTGCAGTTCGAGGTTGGGGATCACGTCTTTCTCCATGTTTCGCCCATGAAGGGCTTGCAGCATTTTGGGGTGAAGGGGAAGCTTGCGCGGAGGTTTGTGGGGCCCTTTGAGGTCCTAGAGTGGGTAAGACCCATTGCTTACCGGCTTGCCCTTCCTCCCCAGCTTTCTGGAATGCACGACATGTTCCACGTGTCCAACCTCAGGAAGTACGTTGCCGATCCTAGCCACGTTCTGAGACACGAGAGCATCGAGGTGGGGGACGACCTGACCAATCCCAAGAGGCCAGTACAGATACTAGACAGAGCCGTCCGGAGCCTGAGACGGAAGCAGGTACCACTGGTGAAGGTTATATGGAGAAGCCAGCGGTACGAGGAGGCAACTTGGGAGCCTGAGGCAACAATGCGGGAGCGATACCCAGAGCTTTTTGAGGGTACGTCTCTTCGGACCTACTTCAGTCCTCTTTAAGTTATGCATTTTTGCATTAGTTCCACACCCTACGTAGCTCAAGTTTCAGAGATGAAACTTCCTTTAAGTTTGTTATGTTGAAATGACCCGACGGCCTTTTAGTTGGATAAGACATCTGGAGTGTCAGTCAGACGTCTATCCAGACGTCTGGAAACATGTCCAGACGTTCGAAAGTAGGAAAATATCGTACGTTCTTTTTGCTCTACACGCGGGTGGCATGCAGAGTCTTTCTCTCTCCTCCATCCCCTCACCCCGAACCCTAAATCCTTCCTATTTAAACCCCCCATCTACACTCCACCCCCACCACTCGAGCCACTGCCACCTCCACCTTCGCCTTGTGTTTGGCCACGCCCCACCAGCCTCCTATCTCTGCTGCAGCCGCAGCGAGGAAGGAGAGGAGCCAACGAGGGAGAACGGGGAAGTGCAAGAGCGAGAGAGTGCTAGGGAGTGAGAGGAGAGTGGGGGAGAGGGACGACGGCCGCGGGAGCTCAGTGGAGCTCGAGGAGGAGTTCGTGGGAGAGAGGAGGACGCCAGCGAGGAGCTTCTCAAGCTCCTACAGCTGCTGAAGCTGCCACTGCGTCGTTTGAAGGCGGAGCCGCAAGCGGAGCGAGCTACACAGATGATGAGAGGCTCATCATGATCTCTAATTACCCCTAATTAACTAGTCTTCCTAGTTAATTAGCTAAGGATATGAGTATATATAGGTTAATTATAAAATAAGGGATATATAACAAAGGACCTTAAAATAAGTTAAAAATGTTATTTTATCATCTAAATAATATTATTAATAATTTGATTAATAATTGGACTCGAGATCTTAACAATCATTCCTCTAATTAATAGATTAATTAACTTAAGCATAATGTATACATAAGTATGTAATAACTTAAGTACCTTACCTAATTAAATAAATTAACCTAAAAAGGTCAAAAATGTAAATTAAAGGTCTAAACATAATAATTACCTTATTTATAATCATATATAAAAAGTTGAAAAAGATCTAAATTAAAATAAACCTTGAAAACCTGAGTTTACATTTAGATCCTTTTAATTCATTTCAATCGGGTCCTTAATTCTCATATAGGTCCTTAGGTTTCATTGCATAAAGGTCCCTATCTTCTTCTTCTTCTTCCTTCAGCCGGTTGAACGGTTAACGACTGAGGGTGCTTCCACCGCTCAATCACCGCACATCTGACATCGTTCCACCTTCTCCAAGCTCCTGGAGCTTGCGCTCACCATCCCATCTTCATCCATCGGTCTGGATGATACTTTTGTCCTAATTTTAGGTGGGAGTTAACCTCACCGTCATTGGAGATGACGCCGGTGGTTAACCCCCTCTAGCTCCTCACACGTCTAGACGCCACCACCCTCTTCATCGCCGTCAACTATAAATAGCCCCTGACCCCCTTGATTTCTCTCAAGTTGTCTCCCTTACCTCTTCTTCACTGTAGCCAACCCAATAGGCTATTCTTCCACAACTCCGGCGACCTTCCACATCATCTTCCAACTCCCTCTGTCCACCTCGTTTGGCTTAAGGACTTCGCCGAGGTCTACCACGTCTTTGGACAAAGGCGTCGACCAAGGAGTGCCTCTACCTCATCCATATTCGCCCATCGGAGATCTTCCTCAATACCCTCTGATTTCATCCTCCGTCATGAGCCTTCAACAGAGTCTCTCTACCTCCTTCGTCCAGGTAACAGTAGGTAGGAGTAGGAGTAGGAGTATGAGTAGTCTAGATAGTTAGTTAGTTAGATTAGTGTAATTTCAAATTTCAAGAATCATCTTCTTCGACTCTAGCGAACTCCTTGAGTTCGCTAGAGCCCTAATTTTGTCTTTTGAACTCATTGTCCACCTTCCTTTATCTTTCACGATCAATTCTATCACACTTAATCTATAATTTGATCACTTAATCGCCTAAATCACTTCCACCTCCACCGACAATTGTTGCTGTCCATGGCGGCAGTAGCTAATTTAGCTTCACATCCACTGGGTCCTTCATCATCTATTCATCACCTAAGGACCCTATTCTGCGCTTTAATATGAGTAATTATCGTCTATAAAGTAAACGCCCAATTTTAATTAAGCTCCTGAGCTCGCTGTCTATGGCGACTCAGGAGTAGTTCAAATCATTAATTATACATATATATAGTATCGCAGATATTTGTTGACTTGTCTCAACTACTCACCTGAGTAGGAAAGCAAGTCCTGAAACTCAACCAACTCAAATACTTCAAAAACTGAATTTTCTGTTTAATCTTTCATGTAATGAGATAATGAGGAATTTAATGCAATCCTGAGGTTCCTTGTGACCTCAGGAACTTTTTCAAATTGAAAATGGCGTGATTCACCATTTTGTACACACATTTCACTTTTTCTGGACTCACTGGAGCTCCGGCAAGCTCCAGCGAGTCATTATCTGTTCTTTAGCCTGCAGAAGTTGGTGAAAAGCTCCAGAATGATGAAATGATGATCACTGATCAATTTGAGGAATGGAGCATAGATTGAGGTATCACCTTCTCCAACTCCAGTGGAGTTAGAGAAGCCTGTGCAGAAGCTCAAATGACATATTTAAGGTGTCTAGAAGCTTCAGTGCAGTGCACTGAAGCTGTTCCTGACCATAGATCCTTGTAGAAACCTTCCAATTTCTCTGATGAACAAAGCACCTTAGGAGTTTAGGCAATGAGCCTGGAACCCTAATTTCTAGGGTTTACATACCTGTTTAAGAGATTGGATAGATTTCTGAGGTTGAGAAGATGCTAATCCAGGCTTTAATTTCTTGAGAAGAAGCTTAAATCAGAAAGTCAAATTTTGAAGCTTCACAATCAAACCTGAGTAGGAGATCTTGATTCTGAGCATGATTTGATGAATTGAGTTCAAATGGATTTTGAGATTTTTTTGAATGATATTAGAGTGATTTAGATGAGTTCAGACTTGTAATTCTGCTAGAATTCACACCCTGCAAGTTTGGGTTGTTTTCGAACCCAAAATGATGGCAGTGGTATTTTGATGAAATTTGATCCCAAATCCTGCCCAGATGAGTTTGTTGAATCCCTTAGAAGTTGTTCCAATCAATCAGAATTGATTCTAAGTGTCTGTTACATCTGTTTTAAGTCTGAAATCTGTTCTCTGAAGCTTTCAAAGAAGCTTGAAGCTTCTCTGCTATTCCTGAAGCTTTAAGAGCTTCAAGACCCCCTTCAGTAGCTGTGGAATCTTCTGTAGAACCTATTTAGAACCTTTAGCAAGTGAGAAAGTCCAACCTATGGACTCTGCAACCTTAATTTCACCTCCAGGTAGTAAATACCCCGTAGGAATCCCTTAGATTCGTTCTTCAAATTGAAGAGGAAACATACCCTTAACCTAAAATTGATTACACAATCTTGTAGAGCTACCTTAGAGCTTTCCATCAAGCTTTGAATCGCTTGATTTGGAGCTCTGAGTAGGGAGATATCCTCAGTTGAATTCGGGCCTGGAAGGGGGAAACATAGTCCCACATTGGAAACCGTTGAGTAAGCGCGTGCCTTGGTATAAAACTAATTTGTGCAGTGGGCTATCCAGTCGTCAAGCGCTCGACGCGAAATCTAAACCTGAACATCTGAGCATCTATGTGTGTGTGTGTGGGCATGTGTGTGCCTACAGGTGTGCCCCTGAGTGGGCGTGTGCGATGTTGGCTCTCGGAGGGCAAGGCCTGGGAGGTGGTTGGGCCGGTTTAGCTTGAAAGAAAGAAATGAACCAAAAATAAACCATAACTCAAATCAGGCAAGGATTGAGTAGGGTCTAGTCCCACCCTGAGAAGGGTGGTGTATCCTCGAAAGGTCCTCGCCGCAAACCTTAAACCAATTATTGGTTAAAGGAAAAACTCGATTCAGCCAAAGAAAGCTAAGGAAGGTTAAATGCTAAGTGTTGAAGGCAGAAGAAGGAGCTGAAGAGGCTAAGAGAAAAGAAAGAAAGGGAGAGAGAGGAAACAAAAGAAGGACTCACAATAAAGAAAGGAGAAGATAAGGCATAAAGATCAGATGCAAAGACTTAAGAAATATGAAGGAAGTTTAAGGAAATACTAAGGGAGAAGAAGATGAAAGCAAGAGCAGGAGAAAAAGAAGAAAGAAAGAGAGCTCGAGAGAGAGTATTAAAAAAAAGAAGAATAAATAAAAGAATAAGAGAAAATAGAGAGATAAAAGAAAGAAAGAGAGAAGAAGAAGAAAGGAAGAGATAAAATAGAGAGGCTGAAGGCTAAAGAAATAAAGTAGTTGTTTTTCTTGTTGTATTTTTAATTTCTCTTACTTTTAAATGTTGTAATAAGGCATATGTTGAATAGACAAACTTTCATTTGCCTTAAATCTATTGAGATAAATGTTGTAAATAAGATTTCATATGGGATTTTACATACTTCTTCAATCTAAATCAATTTTTGCAAAATTCATGTTTTTACAATTAATTTAATTATACCTCCTATACTTATAAAATATATAGAGTTAATTAGTGAATTTAAAATGACATATACCTCCCAACGAACGACCTGGACTCAACCAGTTAAAAATTCTAAAATGTTAGGTTAATTTGACCCTATACTACTAACTGACACAACTTCGAGTTAACCTAAGTTACTCTTTTCTACTCTTAATTAAGTAAAATTAACTTAATTAACTGAGTTGAGGTGAGAAACGACCAGCAGGGGAGTCCTGATACTGGAAATCTTCCAGTATTAGACGTCTAGAGGGTTGACCAGACGTCTGGAGAGGCATCAAGACGTCCGGAGCTGAAGCCAAACATCTGAAAGCATAATATCGCCCGGAGGTACATGTTCCCTACGCTACTTTCCACCATGCAAACCATGGCATTGGAATGTTTGGCTGAAAATGGCTCTGCATCTTCGTACATAGGCGAAGGGCATTGGAAAGGTGCGCGGTGCACCTTTCCAAGCACTTTTGGACGTATGACCACATCGCCAGACGTCCGATGGCACTTCCAGACGACTAAAAGGAAGGTCAGACGGCTGGAACTCTCCTCAGATGGTTGTAGAGGAGTCTGGACCTCTGGGGCAGCCGCAGGAAGTGAGAGGTAAGATCTGATGTCTTTTAAGACGTCTGGAACTAGTCACAGAAGTCTTATTTTGGACAGTAACCGTATTTTTGGCCCATTCAAGGCTCAAACGAAATTGGATTTCCATAAACAAAGTACCGTTGTTTTCCACTCGAGTTTCTCTACGTGTTAGTGATGAGTACCTACTGTTTCTGACTCGTCTGATGTGAATTAGTCGCTGGTACAAGTTACCAGTCGGTGGTGTATTCGGGGCCCACGAAGACAACGAGATCTACGGTGCAGGCCCCCATTCCACCCATGATATCCGATGGAGTGGTCTAATTCATTTGTTAAGATGTAAATAAAGAATATGCTTGCTTAGATTAAATTGATTGAAACTCTAGGATGTGGAATGAATGCTAGGGTAGAAATGTATGAGCCTGATGTTGAGCTATACTATTCACTTGAGATGCATGTTTAACTAAATTGCTAGCAATGTGTATGAGCTACCTTGTCAGATATGAAAACACGAGCTACCTGCTATGTAATGAAAAAATGGAGAGTTGAATAATATGATCTGGATATTGATAAATGAGATGAATATGAGCATAAACCCTACGGGGAATTAGGAGTACAACTCCTGTACATGAAAGGAATCTGGTATGTAGACGAGAAGTGAGCTGGCCCTTGTGTACATGATACCAAGGAGAGCAACTATCCCTTTTAGTGTAGAGGGGGAGCCAGCCACCCCTTGGGTTGAGATCCCGGGGTAGGATTGATCACTCTACACCAACTCCTGTTTGGCCCTCGTGTACATAGTACCGAGGTATGCTACTAGAGTAGGGAGGGAGCTAGCCGCCTCACAGAGCTCGGGGTTAGGACTAGCCAACCTACACCAACCTTTTTAGGTGCTCTGGGCAAATCGGGGTAGTCAGACGAGGGTACGCGGATTGTGGAGGGGCGAGACCCCTGTTTGGTTCTGAGGGGCGAGACCCTATTCTGAGAGGGCAAGGCCCTATACTGTTCCGTGCTATACTTTAGGCGTACCCGCTAACGGAAATGATTGTTCGCGTGCCAGTGTGGGTTAGCTACCCGTGTGCTTATCACTCATGCCATAGCCACTGCTACGTCGCAATAGTGACCTTGGGGTGGTTGACTGGGTGTAGGACTACCGCGGGGGACTCTCCTGGCCAGGAGAGTACCACGTGTACCTTCTACTCTACGGAAAAGACTGCAATCAAGATCGTTCCCATGAGGAACAAGCAAGATCAAGAAATACCTGATCCTTTGTGAAATAAATGAACCAGAAATACATAGATGAGATAAATAAAAATGAGAATAAAACATGGTTTCTTGTTTTACTTTACTTACACAAATAATGTAAACACCACTCTACTCAGCATTCGCTGACTCTGTCTTTTCATAACCATGTTTAGGACCAGGAGTTGAGCAGCCCGAGTTTCCAGCTGCAGAGGGTGCTGGGCCCAGCCGTAGTCGTTCCTTTCTAGCTCTTTAGTTTTCTGCTGTTGTAATGAGTAATAGACATCTATTCTACTATTCTTGTTACTTTCTGTCTTCTTTTCAGTTGTTATTGTTGTGATGGCATGTCTTATTTTGTTGAGACTTTTAGCTCTATTGTTCCTTTACATCTCGTTTATCCTTAAGCTTAGTTATTTTACATGTGTGATTGTGGTTTATTTCCTGCTTTTGGTTATTTCTCGTTGGACGACTAGGTCTTGAGATTAGTCGAGGTGAACCAGTCTCGAGTCTTGTAGCAATCTGGGAACCGAGTCATAACACCGGCGTCGGAGAAGAGAACAACTCCGGAGAGAGGGAAACGGCGAGGAAGAAGGAGATTAGGGAGCCGACTGGTGCGGCTCAACGCAGGAAGAAACGAGGAAGATAACTCCGCTGCTGGTATTGCAAAGAAAGGACAAAGAAGGACAGAGGAGCTTGCCGGACGTCGAGGAGCTTTCGGCCAAGGGAGAGAGAGAGGAATTGGGAGGGGGGATCTTGGCCGATTTCAAGGGTCAGGAGAACGGTCAGATCAAGAGGTTGTTTTATAGACCTCAGGAAGAAGTTTTGATCTTGGGAAGTAAGCTTCCCAAGCTTGGAAAGCTTGCCTAAGTTGAGAAATTCCTTAATACCCAAATTTCTCATGTGTTCACATGAGAGATTGGGAAGGTTTTGATGTGTGTGATTTAGTTCAAAAGGAAGGGAATTTCTTGACGAACTTCCCTTTCAAATTTGAAAGGAATTCGTCAAGAAATCAAGGAGTTCTTTCCAAATCAAGGTCGTCGAAGCAAGTAGGAATAGGTTTAATGGAAATAGGGACCTTTTTGTGAGAATGACGACAAATTTAGGGGTCTGTTTGAAAAGATTTTGAAAGTTAAGGATATAAATGTAATCAGACAAAACCAAGTTGCAAACTAGGTCAAGACAAACTCATCTTGGGTCCAAATTTTGGCACAAACCTAATTTGGACCTAAGGAATCCAATGGTGAAGTTGGATTTTGGTTTTGGCCACATTTGACTGGGTAATTTATGCAAAAATCTAAATTAAGGAAAATATCTGTCTGATACTCTGTTCTAGGTCAAAACGGGTTCTGATGGTCAAATTGAAGGTTCCAAACCCTAGAGAATATTTTTATATGAATTTGAAAAGGTTTAGGTGAATTTTATCTTGACCAGAACCTCAGTTAATTAAGCAGGTCTGTTTTTAGGATTTCAAAAGTCATTTAATTTTCAAAACACATGCAAATCCTTTTTTGATTGTTTTAACCCACTTGTTAGCCTTTTACGACCATTTGACCCTTAATTAGCCCCTAGGAAAACCCGTGGTTGTACTGCATTCATGATGTGATGGTAAAATTGTAGTTTCAACCCTATTTTCTTATTTTTCCCTCAGAATGGTTATGCAGTGACTTATGGCTCTCTAGCAGTTATGTAGAAGCATTTACTAACTTAATTAGATCAAAATAAGCTAGTTATAGCTTATGATGGTGTTCCCATCAGGATAATTGTAAGAAAATTCAAAAGTTAAGGGTCTGAATGAGATAGAAAGAGTTTGACTAGACCAAAATGCAAACTTGGTCAAGATAATCTCCGATTGTGCTGAACCTTTGGTACAAACCTAATTTGGACCCAAGGAATCCAATGGTGAAGTTAGATTTAGGTTTTGACCTCGTTTGACTAGGTAATTTATGCAAAAACCAAAATTAGGGCAAATGTCAATCTAGGACTCTATTTTGGGTCAAGATGGGTTCTGATGGTTAAATTGAAGATTCCAAACCCTAGAGAACATTTTTATATGAATTTTAGAGGGTTTAGGTGAATTTTATCCTAACCAGAACCTCAGTTACTTAAGCGGGTCTATTTTTAGGATTTCAAAAGTCATTTAATTCTCAAAACACGTGCAAACCCTTTTCTGTTTGTTCTAACCCACTTATTAGACTTTAAGGATCATTTAACCCTTAATTACCCCCTGGGAAAACCCGTGATTATACTACATTCATGATATGATGGTAAAATTATAGTTTTAATCCTGTTTTCTTATATTTCCCTCAGAATGGTTATGCAGTGACTTATGGCTCTCTGGTAGTTATGTTGGAGCATTTACTGACTTAATTGGATCAAAATGAGCTAGTTATGGCTCATGATGGTGTTCCCATCAGGAAATCTGATGTGTGATGGAACATGTTGCCTATGAGCTGGTTGGTTGTATGGACTTGGGT
The DNA here is from genome assembly GCA_037157565.1 of Thalassia testudinum. Lineage (NCBI taxonomy): Eukaryota > Viridiplantae > Streptophyta > Magnoliopsida > Alismatales > Hydrocharitaceae > Thalassia > Thalassia testudinum. The sequence continues at coordinate 29,338,108 of JAZHRO010000049.1, forward strand.
ATGGAAAGTGAGCTGGCCCTCGGGTACGTGGTACAGAGGAGAGCTATCATCACTCTTATGTAAGGAGAGAGCTAGCCGCCCCTTGGGTTGGGACCCGAGGTTAGAATTGGCCTCCCTACACCGACTCCGATAAAGCCCACTGGGTAAACTAGGATAGTCAAGTGAGGGTATGCAAACTGCTGAGGGGCTAAGCCCCTATTCTGTTCTGTGTTATACGTTTGGACATATCCATTAGTGTAAAGGATTGACCACGTGCCAGTGGGGGTAGTTACCTATGCATTTATTGCGCGTTCCATAGTCACCACTACATCGCGACCGTGACCTCGGGGTGGTAAACCAGGCGTAGGGCTATCACAAGGTACTCTCCTGGCCAGGAGAGTGACACATGGGCGTCCTACATAGCAAGAAAACTACATCAAGTTCATTCCCTTAGGGGACATGTGGATTAAGAAATGTTGTGGACCCTCACTAGAATAACCGAATCAGAAACACTTAGTTGTTAAATAGAAACAATTGTTAATGAATAATTGGAAAAATGCATGAATAATTATTACTTTCTTTCCTGCTTAAATGTATTAAATATTCTTATGTGCCACTCTACTTAGCATTAGCTGACCATAGATGTATGTAAAAATGTATAGGTTAGGGAGTTGAGCAGCTAATGCCACCAGCTATAAAGGGTGCTGGGCTCAGTTGAGCCCAGTCGTAGTTGTACTTGCTCCATTTCCATTTTCGAGTTTTCTGTTGTTAGTGAGTACTTTGTCTTATGTTGAAACTTGTTGTTGTTACGCTTTTTGGTTGTGATGGCTAGCTAGTGAACCATACTCTTATTTCTGGCTTGTGGCATGTTGCTTCTGTTGAACTTTATTCTATTTCCGTTGCCGTCTTTTAATTAAATTGCTTAGCTACTTTACATGCGTGGTTTGTGGTATGTTTCGTGCATTTGGTTGGTTTCTCGTTGGACGACTAGGTCTTGGGGTCAATCGAGGTGAGCCGTTCCTGGGTTCCAAGAGGGGCTAGGTTCAGGTCATAACATTTAAATATTTAGCATTTTACAAGGTATTTATTTTTTGTTCGACTTAAGTTTCAACACAAAAGGTAGATGCATTTGAAGCATGAATACACTAGCAATGACCAGAAAAAGAACAAGCAGCAGATAAAATCTTAGTAAAGCCTAGTCTTTTTTTCCAATACAGCAGGCAAACCCCAAACCCAACTTTAATATTCATAAAGCAACCTTCATAGGATTCAAAATCTTGCTTTATACATGTACAATTGGTATCAATAAGTTAGATGTGATTGGCTTCACTAAGATAAGAATAAAAATGGTAGCACGTAAGAACTCATGTGAAAATATTATTTAACCTTTTTCTTTTACATCTATATAAAAATATTCCCTTACAATTCCTTTTGAATCAACATAGCTAGCATAATCAAGACAACTTCTATTGAACTTACTTTGTACGTCTTGTCTCCAAAGAAGTGGATTACTTTCAAATCCTCTAGGTAGCTCAAACAGTATGTTTTTTCCCATCCTTGGGGAAATACCTGTCACATCAACAAGAGAATTCATGCATTTTCAGTCAATGCTTTTGCACAATAAACATGGATGCATGGCAATCAATCACAGATACATACATCAAAGCTAATCAGCCCTCCAATGGAAAATGTTAGGTTTAGATGTGCAAACTTTTCACGTATAACAGAAACCATTTTTCGTCATACATTATGAACCTAAAATTTCCAAAAAAATCTCCATATCATTCTTACACAAACAACATATCTTAAGAAACCTCTTCTCTTCTCCACAAGTTATACTTGTCTTATCCAAAGAGCTATACCTTGTCATATTTTTCAAATTCATCACGTTCTTCCTAACTACAGTTTCTCCCTATGGGTGACACATTAAGTATCCCACTATGAAATTCTATGAATGTTTCCCTGAAGATATAAAATTATTGACTCTAAAAAAAATGATAAGTATTTGTCTATCTGATCTTTGTGAGACTTGAGGATTACACTAACCTTTTAATTAGAATATCCAAGTCTGCAATGTAATGAAGAGTGAAATTGATAAATTCCTGCAAAAGCAAACTTGTATCTAAAGATTTAGGTATGGGACCTGGCTAGTAAGCAGGAACCAAGAAAGACAAACCTTGAGTTTCTCTTCCCCAAGAAATGCTTTCAAGCTCTACACAAAAGCAAACCACTCATGTGAAGCATTGACAACAGAATTATTAATGACTACTAAACAGAACACGCAAGAACTTGTCTAGATGAAGAAACTTTACAACTTGAAGAACTTATCATACATCATTAGCCTTCATAGGGAAAAAGAGAGCAAAAACCTATCAGATCTTAAGGAAAGTAGCATCATATTTTTTTGCTAGACAAACCAAAAATCATCTAAATAGATTCATGAAGAGCATGATGACAAAGATGATCTAAATCTTCCTTCATCAGTGTCAAATTGACAAATCAAGATAACGTTCAAAATCCTCATTATTGCACTCAAGGATTGAACTCAACAATAACTTAAGCAAACTAAGACAACCTCAAGTTTTTTGCCTTTAACAAACTTGATATGAAAGAGAAATGGACAGCAATAATCAGTATCCATTTCCCATTCCAACTAATAAACAAAACCAAGCATATAGAATTGGACTACATGGATTGTTTACTTCTAAGAAAACTTACACCCAGATATACATGACGAGGAGGAGGAGGAGGAGGGGCAGCAACGACGACACAGGGCAATCGAGGAGGAGGATCAGGAGAGAAGAGGAGGATTAACTCATAATTACCATCAACTCATAGAATAAAATTTTAACTGCATCAATATAATATTCACTAACTTTGACAAAAACTCATGTTCGAAGATCAACTATGTTATGGGGTCTACAGTTCTAAGTTGAAAATATTGTTTCACTAGTTATCTTGGACTAGTGATATGCAAGATCAACTACATATTCTCATTTCATATCATTCCCAATGTTTACTCCCTAGTCATGTGTTGCTCATATAAGTGTACAATCAACTGTAAACATAGTCACTTTGTTTCAAATATGTGTTTCTTTTTAGTAGCATTAATGACTTTGGGAAGTTACAAAAAAAAGAAAACATAAACAAAATGACTGTAAACATATAACATGGACATCTTGTTTCCTCATCCCTTTCAAATAGGAGATAAATTTTCATTGCTAGTTATCTCGACATCTACTTGGTTGCAAATGCATCTTAATTTGGTAGTGAACTATCATGATTTTCTTTTCCCCCTTGAAAAAAGATGTCCAAGGGAGTTGTCATCTTTCTCTACCACTTTATCTCTGGAATGATTTCAACTATGAATTTCATAAATGAGAGAGTTTTCACCTATGAATTTCAACCTTATATTAATTTTGGACCATAACAATCAAATTTCGCTTTAATTTCAGATAATAACAATCAACTTTTACTAACCCACCAGCTAAGGGATAGGAAATCTTTTGTGTAGAAGATCAAGCATATTTTATTCTTAGGTATCCCTTCCATGATAAATAAAGACTAACTTGGGATAAAAAAATATTAGAGCACATGACATCAATTTTTAAGGACAAAATGGACTTAAGCTTAGAATCGATAAAAATAATAGATAAGAAGCACCTACATGTACACGATCAACCAGAACATAGCAAATCATTCATCATACTTCGATATCTAGCATTCAAATGAGAGAGGTAAGGGATGCAATATGGATTGGTTGCATGATCTTAACCAAGCTAACCCCTTTTGGACTCCATTCTATTAGATCATATCATTAACCTACAAGCAATAAATTGAACTCATATTTCAACTTTACCTCTCTCTTGCCCATTTCAACAAACACCTTGAGGGCATTATTTACCCACTGATGGGAGAAGAAGAGTACATGGATGATGACATTTGGCCGACATCCACTACCCTCAAGCATCATCTAGAAAGATCCTTTTCTATTTTTTTTTTAACAAGAAAAAATACCTCAATGACATTGAGATCAAGCAATTCACAACAAACACGTTCATGCACAAATGTAAACACAACGCGAGCCACACAATCACACCAAACACAACACATACGTTCACGTACAAACGTAGATCCAACACCACCCTTTAGAACTGGGGTAAAAGTTCTACTAGCCACTGCCATTTCAATCGATAAACACTAGCTTCATACTAACCAGCAAATGCACTTCGAGATATGCATCAACCAAGAAATAAAAAAAACACCACAAACTAGAAACCAATTGATCCAATAGTAAACAGTAGAAGCTGTATACTTCCTTGGAGGAATGGAGGAGATGAGGATGGCTAAGAGGAGGAGGGGGAATGGAGGAGATAAGGAGGAGGAGGGGGAATGGAGGAGATAAGGAGAAGGAGGGCAGGAGGAGGAGGAGGGGAGCAGGAGGAAGTAAGGGAGGGGGAGAACTAATGAGGAGGAGGAGGGGGGCAGGGAGGAGACAACGAGGAGGAGGGTAGGAGGAGGAGGAGAGGTAGAAGGGGATGGGGAGGAGATGACGAAGCGGGGGTAGAACAAGAGGAGGAGGAGGAGGAGAGGGCAGGAGAAGAGGAGGGGGGGTGGAAGGAGGGCAGAAAGAGACGAGGAGGAGAGGAAGAGGAGTTGAGGGCAAGGAGGAGTTGGAGCAACAGGAGGAGGAGGAGGTGGGGGTGGGGCAGTGAGGAAAATGAGTAGGAAGAGGAGAGGGCTGATGAGGAGGAAGAGGAGGAAGACGAAGAGGAGGAGACGAGGGGCTGGAGGGTGCTTGATGGGAACACCATCATGAGCCATAACTAGCCACATTTAGTCAGGTTTGATTGTTAAAAGCTCCTACCTAATCATTTGAGGGTCGTAACTCCATATTATTCTGATTTGAGAGAAGAATTGGACATCAAGGTTAATTCTATAATTTTAACAGCACATCACAGACACAAATGAACCATGGGGTCACCCAGGGTTTAATTAAAGGTTAATTGAGCATTAAAGACTAAAAAATGGGTCAGCACTGACAGAAACAGAGTTTCACTCATTTCAAGAACTGAAATAGTACATAAAACCCTAATTACCACCCCACTTAAATTAAAGAGGTTCTGGTCAGAATAAAATTTATCTAAACCTCTTAAAATTCATAGAAAAATATTCCAATACCTTTGGTTTGACCTTCTGAACCCATGCTGACCTAGAACAGAATTTCAGATGGGATTTTGCCCTAATTTAGGTTTCTATGCAAATTGCCTAGTCAAACATGGTCAAAACTGAAATCCAAGTTCACCATTGGATTCCTTGGGTCCAAATTAGGTTAAGGCCAAAATTTGGGCCCAATCAGAATCCATCTTGACCTAGTTTGCAGTTTAGTCCCTCAAATCTCTATTTCTCTCAATAAGACCCTTAACTTTTAAGTTTATTACAAACAGGATCCTAACTTTTCATCATTTCTTCATTTCGGTCCCTTCTGCCATTGGTGTGAACGCGAGCTCCACAGTCGACTTCGAGAGAAGCTTCTTCTCTCATCTCTCGCTCAAATCTCTCCAAAATTGGAGAAATTGCTCCTAAATTGATCCTCTACAGGTTGAATCATGTCTCAAGATCAACCAGCGTCAAAATCTCGCCAACAAAGCTTGGAAATTCCAAGTTTGCATATTAACCTTGAAGCTTAAGGAACTTGCTCAAATTGAACCTTTGAGGGCCTAAATAGGTCATATTTAAACCCCTCGAGTCAAGACCTTCTTCCTTAGCTTGGTTCCAGGCCAAAAAGCCTCTTCCTCTTCTTCCTCAGCTGCCTCCGACCGCAACTCCGGCATGCTCCTCAATTCCCCTTCGTCTCCCCCGGCCATGTACAATAGGTAGAGGGAACATCCTTCGCCACCTTCATCCGCACCTGGTGGGCCAAAGCCAAGGCTATCTCGACCCCTTCCTCCTTGCCGTCTCTCCTACAAGAGGACTCACCCTCTCCGGCACCGACCAATCACAACCGATGCCAAAACCCCCTCTTTTCGTCCGTACTTTAGTTCTATCACTCCCTCACTCTCTCTAGCCTAATTCTACCCCCTTAGAACCTAAGATCAACCACCACACGTCCATCTCCTTCTCCATCTTCTCCGCCTCTAGTGAAGGTTCGGTGAGTTCATCTAGACAAACCTCACCTCGAAACTCCATGCGACCAGCACCATAAGATTCCCCTCACCACTTAGGTCAAAAGCCATCAACAAATTGATAGCTTTGACCTACTATCCACCTGACCAGACTTACCCACTCACAGCCACCTCTGTTGTCACCGTCCGGTCACCACAAACCTCCAACCACCACCACACTCCACGCCACGTGGCGATGCTGGTGAGTTCTCCAATTGGGGCATAGGGCCCGTGCTACGTGTTTCAAGTCGTTGTTGGAACGCCATTCAACGCCATCATCAACAGCCGTGCTCCGGTCACCTCCGACCTTAATGCTCACCAGGAGCTGTGGGTTGCGTCCACAAAGAGCTCCAGGCTCTTGATTTGAAGAAGTAGCAACAATCACCGCACCAATCAAGGCTGATTCACCTCCAATTGCACACATGAAGGACTTTTTAGTCCCACATCATATGTGTATAAACCCAAACAGTGCATTAAAGGACTTTGTGTTGTGGCTTAGTTGCCTCTCACTCGGGGGTGAGGTCCCCGCTCACTTGACCTTCCCACTCCTCGCCCGCCTCCACATCGGTGGGCTTGGACCTCTAAACCCATACACCCAATTACCTGGTTAGCTATAAACCCGATTTAAGAAGAAAGAGAAAGGGATCTTAGGAGGGTAAGGGTAGGATTTGCATTAGGATTTGTGCCCTGTGCCTCGAGATGCGTACTGATATTCTCAACACTTAGCATCTCTGAGGTCTCTGCTTTGTGCTTGGCACCCTTGTGCCTGTTCTAAGGTTTGGACAGTTAAGTTGTCTGGTCCTTGTGGCCGACGTTTGATTTGGCACTGTTGAAATATTTAAGTTATTATCTGATGTGGCTATTTAAGAATAAGTGGTTCTAACCACTGTTGGAAAATTTGATTGGTTGATACTTGGGATATGTGCTTGATTGATGGATATAATTGGTGATTTAAATCATCATTTTTATAGTTCTTTATATTCTTTTTATCCCATCAACTTTTGAGATGCAATTGCATAATTGAATATCATTTTAAGTAGATTCATTGGATATCTTTCTTGTGCTTAATCATTGTGCTCATTATCTATAATTACAATCAGTGTAGTGAATTCCAATTTGTTCCCTGCGAATGACCTCGAACTTACTTGTGATTTTCTAGCACTTATAAATTTTAAATATTGTATCGTTTGTTGATTGTACTACAATGCACATTTCTTAGAACTCAATGAAAATGATGCACCAGAGCTGTGTGGAGGATGAAGAAGGGACGTCAACGAGGAGGAGGACGAGGAGTTAGACAGGAAGGAGGAGGAGGAGGTCAACGAGGAGGAGGAGGATGAGGAGGAAGATGACGAGGACTTACCTATTGAGGAGGAGGAGCTCTGCAGGGGAGTTGCATGCAATGTGGGGGAGGAGAGGACTCTACAAATGTATAGATGGTCTGACCTTTCCTATCAATTAAATTACTGAGCGACATCAAATGTCTGATTTAATCCCAAATCTCGCGCCCAAAATTTGGGGCAAAATTTTAACCTGACATTTGTCGTCGCTTTTTATAATAACCGTAGCAAATATTAATTACATATTACTTTTTGGTCAAGGTGGAGGCGCTTAATTTTAGTGTAGTATTCACCGTTGCTTATATCAAGAAGCGACGGCAAAAATATTTTTGTTGTCGCTTCCCCAATCGATAATAAATAACCGACAGTAGATCATCTTTTTCTAGTAGTAGTGCTCAGGTGCTCTAGTTCTCTAGAAAGCAAGAAGGGGGATGAAAAGGTATTGAACTACCTCCAACATGCGCTAAGTTTTACTCCTTCAGCCGAGCAAAAACTTAGAATAAAGGAATAACAGAGGTGTTGGTCAAAGCTCCTAAGAATATGATGAGAAAATGATGTAGAATAAGTGAGTAACATAAGATATTGGCTAATTGGTGATGAATACTAATGCAAAAAGGTCACCAATATAAGTAAATTAGAAAATCAAAGTGAATTGTAGAACAAGACTTGGAAATGAGGATAGGAACAACCTGGTTAATTGTTACTTTTGACATAACACTCAAGTTCTTATGATCATGAGGATCATTAAAACTTGAGGATAAAGGAGGAATGGGAAGGTGAATGACAATAGGAATTCCTAGCGTGACAAAACTAAAAATTCGATCATCAAGCCAAGTCTTCCACCCAAAAACCTCAAGAGTTGGGTTAATGTTCTCCTTGAAGAAAATTGAATTCAAGAAATGTTTCAACCACTCATTAGGTAGAGAATCCAAATCTCTTATTTGCTTGAAGTAAGGAACTATATCTAACTTAGGGTCCTCAACCATATTGTCTTCTTTCGAACCTCCAATCACTCGATTTATTTCCTTAGATGTAATGCATCTACAACCATCAAACTCGGTGATTGTTACCTCAAGTAGCATAGGATCTTGAAACATTTTAAAAGACTCAAGTAATTTATCATCGACATGAGTAGGTGAGAAGACCTTGAAATCTTCATGAGGTATTACTTCAAAAAAATTTTTGAAGGATCCTCATTACCATCACATGATTGTTCCTTAAGGTCTTCATTCACCATCAATTCTAATTGAATTACTTCATTCCCAACAGATGATTCTTTTTCAAATTCCTCAATTTATTTTTCTTCCTTTGTGAAAGAATGGTTGACCATTTCATTCTCTTCATAACACAATGATTCTTGATTGCATTCTATCCAATCATCCTCAAAACTTGATTTAGTATTGAGATTCTATGAAATACCTCCATTTGAATCATATTCTTCACAAACTATTCCCATAGGTAATTCACAATTTTTCCCACTAATGGAGGTGTCCTCTTGATCATCTTCCTTGAGAGAATCTTCTTTAAAGTGATAAGGTATTTTATGTTCAACGGCTTCTTCAACATGACCTACTTCTTCTATAGAATTACAACCACCATCAAAATTTAAGCTTTTTGAAGCCTTGAAAATATATAATTCCATTTTCTTATCACCAAAAGCTATTTCCATATCCCTGACTCAAAGGGAAATAGAAATCCTTAACCCTAACGATCACATCCTTGAGAACTTCTTTGGGTTTCTTAATTGATCTATCAACTAATTGAAGAGAAATAGAAGTGCGTTGGAGTTCCCCTACTCCAAAATTTTCAAAAATTAGAGTGGGCAAGAGATTAATTGAAACTCCTAAATCAAGTAAAGTTCTTTCAAAAGTAAGGTTACCAATGATACAAGTAATCCAAAGATTACCTAGGTCTTTCTTTTTAGTGGGCAAGTTTTGTTGGATTACTGAACTTATTTGCTCAGATAAGACTGTCATTTTTGGAGTCTTTAACTTTAGCTTTACGTTTTTGTGTGCATTATTCCTTTAAAAATTTTGCATATGAAGGTATATGTTGAATAACATCAATTAAAGGAATATTTATTTGAACTTGCTTGAGATGTTCAAGTAATTCTTCATTATGTGCTAGAGTTTTCTTTCTTGAAGTCTTGTCTTTTAGAGCATCAGGGAAGGGAATGTGAGAAGGTGTGAGATCAAGTTTAGTTTTGAGTTCAGATTCTTTAGAAGTTTCTTTTATATTTTCTTCATCCCAAGTGCGGCTTTTGGAATCGGCACCCATGCATACACTTATAGAAGAAATGGAGGAGGATAGAAGCGAAGGAAATGAGAGAATTTTTTTGTGTGTACACAAGCAAACAAATCTAAGCCTTAAGGTTCACTCCTTAATGACCTAAGACTTAGTTACCCATATACCAAAAAAACCACAATGAATTACCCTTCCTTTAATCAACCTAGTCAAGTTGCATATTAGGGGGATTGGGCCCAAGCATGTCCTAGGAATGTCACTAGGGGCTTGTGTAAACTCACACCCAGCCGTTTGGAATGACCCCTCAACTTAGATACCAGGTTAATGCAAGAAATTGTAGCCTATTGTAATTAATTTGATACATGCATATCAAGCCTAAAATTGGATAGAATTCTTAAGGGTCAAGTTGCTACCAATTTTAATTAGTCTTTAGGATGCATGTGTGCACGAGTTTTGTGATGGGCGTTGTTGGGGTAGTTTCCCTACTTAATCTTTTTCCTTTGTGTGCATATTGGGCGAGAGTGATGCCCATTGCCAAAACAAACGATTTTTCAAACAAAGGATTGATGAGTCTTTTAGGGTTTTGATATGTTTATGTTATTTTTTGGATTTTCATTTTTTAAGTTTTCAAATAAGTTTTGAGTGTCACACAAACAATTGTAAACAAGTTTTGGAGTTGATGAAATCCAATTCCTTTAGGTTTGTGTGTGACTAGCAAAAGAGAAAATAACCCTGGATTTTGGAAACCTAAGCATGCTACTCTTAAGAAATGAATGAATTTTACTTAATCTTTTCAAGTGGTGGTCCAAACAAGACAAACACCACCACTAGAAAGTAAATCAAACAATGATTTTGAAATGATTTTCTTAGGATTTTTCAAAATCGTTTGATATCTTTTTGAGATTTTTTTCTACACCGATGTCAAAATCCAGAAATGATAGTTTTGACAAATTGATTCTATAGAATCCTTAAACAGTCTCAAAATTTTTTAAAAATTTTATATGTTGTAGACAATTTCTCGAGGATTTTATCAATATAAATTTCATTCAAATATGATAAGTATAAAAATTTATAAAATTCGAGAATAGTAGGAAAATAGTAAGTAATTAGGATTTGACCCCTATTTAGTTCTTGAATTTTAAAAATTGGCTACTTATCGGATTTTTGTGAAATTTGAAACTCACATTCTAGACTCAAGGGATTCAAATGGTACAGTTTTAGAATTTTTGGAAGCCCTTTTGTGCCCGAACTTAATTTTTCAAAGTTAACAAAAAAGTTTGGATTTTCAAAATTTAAACACCATTAAAGAGAGGGTGATGGAAAAGTGATTCAAACAAGCAACCAAAATGATTTTAAGGTTCCACCACTGTTAATTTTCTTGTTTTTATGATTTTTGATATTTTTAATATCTTTTTTGATGTTTTCTTAGGATTTGAAGGGGGTTTTGGCAAGGTACTTACCTAACATCTGTGAGAAGACAAGAAATCTTGAAGCTTCTACTCCAAATCATTCCCGCTTCTGCTCTCACTTTAATCCACTCCCGCTATAATTCGAACCTGTAAAATAGAAAAATAAAGCAAGTGAAGATCTAATAAAGTAAGAGAGATTTTAATTTAATAACTAATCCGTGCCTCCTCAACAACAGTGACAAAAAGTGATATGGAAAAACGTGCTTTTACAAAAGATGTGAATTATGTCGTTGCAACATGTAAATCCAATCATCTTTGAAATTTATAATTCTAGATAGTGGAGTATCTAGGGTCATCCAAAAAAACAGCTTTAGTTATAAAGATAATGAAACTCTCTCTCACTCTCTCAAATCTTCTCTTTTCTTGGCTTTTTAGGTTTTGCAATTTTTTAGGGTTTTGAAAATGAAGGCAACGAATATATTGAAAAATACCTATTTGAAACGTGAAAATATGAAGGTGAAAAACTTAGCCTTCCTAAGCTCACTCTAGGAACGTGTAGCCTAAGGTAATTAAAAAGGAAGTGAGTGCAACTACGGAGCTAAAGAAGTGTGAAAATTTACAAACACAAATTTGAAAGGCAAACTTTTTCATAAACTGAAGGAGACAAAATAAATGTGATACTTGGAGAACTCACTTATGTAGAGAGCTTCTACACAATTAATCTCCAAATATAGAGGAAAGTATGCTACTATAATACATAGATACAAAGAAAACAAAAACTAAGATAGAAATGAGATCTCCATAAATGATGCTCGAAGTGATCTTCGCTCCAAACTTAGAAGCTCTCAGGCTTGAAGAAGATGCTCCATCTGCTCCTTTGATGAAGATGATCTCTCTAGCAATTAAGGGTGGATGTCCACCCTTCCCCCTATGCCTAGTCACGTCCACCCTTCCTTTTCTACCTGGTTATCCTCTTAGTATAGTGCTCCTTGCCTTGGCTTCATGGAAGAAGTGATGTAGGAGACTAGAGGGGTGTGGTGATGCTTTCGTCTAATTCCCATGCCCAGTCTCCTCCTTAGGTTCTTGATTGAATTCTAGGTGGAAGAATGATGTGCCAAGGATGATGAAAAATGGTGGTTATGGAGGTGCTTTATAGCCATGAAGGGGGGTGGTGGTTATGGCTTGAAGAGGCACCATAGTTGGTGCCAAATGTAGTCCTTCTAGAAGGTTGATGGTTGTGGATTTTTGGTGCCAAAACCAAGGGTTAGGATGGCGATGGTTGTAGGATGGAGGGTAGGATGAAGTTGGAGTGGAGTGGTGGTTGTGGGTGGAAGGGTGCTTCATGGTGGCACCACCCTTGAAAGGGTGCCAAGATGGCGGTGGTTATGCTCCCCCTTTTTAGCGCCAATTGAAAGAGGTAGTTGTAGGAAGGTTGGCGCCATCTTTAGGAGGGTTTGGGTGGTGGTCTTAGGTAGCTAGGTAGTAGAGTAGGAGGAAAGGTGATGGACAAAGCTTAGTGATGAGAGACTCATCATGGCTCTTAAATACCTCTAATTAACTAGTTCCCTAGTTAATTAGTTAAGAATATGTCTATTTAGGGTTTAATTATAATATAAGGGACAATATATTAAAGGAACCATAAAATAAGTTAATAATACTACATTAAATGTCAATTAATATTATTAATAATTTAAATAATAATTTGGACTTGAATTATAAATATTTAGCTACCTAATTAATATTTAATTTAACATTATAAATATTTAACACTAAGTATGCAATAACTTAAGTAACTTAATTAATTAAAATAAATAATGCTAAATGGGTCAAAAATGTACATTCAAGGCATTTATATAATATTCATCTAATTTATAATTATATATAAAAAGTTGGAAAAGAATTAAATTAAATTTAACTTAAAATGCCTCAGTTTACATTCTGGTCCTTAGAAATTGTTCAATAGAGTCCTTTTATGCATTTTTAGGTCCTTAAGTTCTCTTGCATACAGGTCCCTGTGAGCACAGTGTCTTCTTCCTTTCTTCTTTCTCTTCTTCCTTGCACTGGACGGTTGACGACAGCCGGTCACCACACCGCTTGATCATCGCCCATCCACCATCAGAACTCTGCCCAAGTCGCTGAGCTTCAGCTCACTCTCCTCTTTCCATCTGACGGTGTGGATGAAGCTCTAATCCTAATTAGGGTTTGAGGTTAACTTCACCGGCGTCGGAGACGACGTCGGTGATTACCTTGAACCTAGACCTTCTAGCGTCCAGGTACAACCCCCTCTACCACCACCACAACCTATTTAAACCCCTCCACCCCTCTGATTTCAAGGGTCGGTTCCCTTCCCACTTCCCCAATTGAGCTGACGATAGGCTATTCGTCCAACCAACTCCGGCGACCTCTCACCACCCCTTCAAAGTGTCTCCGCCAAAGGCGTTCGCCTCTCTCACCCCCTCTTCCTCTCCCGCGACTGTGACAGGGCTTAGGAGCACACCGCCACTCTTCCTCTCCGCTTCCTTTCTCGCCGAAGATCTTCCCTGAACCCTCTGATTTCGTCCTCCGTTACGCGGCTATCGACGGAGATCCCTCCCCCTTACTTCGTCTAGGTAATCGCAGAGTAGATAGTGTTAGTTAGGGATATTTTAGATAGGTAGATTAGCTTAGTGTAGCTTAACTTTAGTGTTCCCTCTCCGACTCCGGCGAGGTCAAGTTTGGCCTCGTTGGACTTCATTCCACCTTATCAACCACTTGAACACAATCCTTACCCCTTCACAATCCTCCTACTCTTCTTTTCCCTTAAATTTATCAACTGAATCACCTAGACCACCTCCACCTCCACTAGCAACCTCCGCTGTCCATGGCGGAGGTTGGCGATGTATTCCACGACCAATTAGGTCCTCCATCACCTTATTCATCCCCTAAGGATCTTTCCTATCTAGCTAATTGACCTTATAACGCACTATACAGTAAACACCTAATTTCATATCTCTTCCAACAGCTTAGGAGGAGATTATTCACCTAATTAATTACCTATACACCATCGCCGCACGTCACTAAGTATTTTCCCTCACTCAATTGAGTGAGAGGAGGTAATCTAAGTTCAAGAGAACTCAAATTACGCTTTTCCTGAATTCAAAGCTTATCCTTTAATTTCTTCTTTAATTGAGTTAATTATTGAGCTCCTGAGGTTCCTTGTGACCTCAGGAACCTTTCTAGATTGTTCTTGAGTAAAATCTTGGAGTTTTGAACTCCATTCCAGTGTTTTTGAGTTCACTGGAGCTCTGGTGAGCTCCAGCGAGTTAAGTTTGAGCTTCAACCCTTGGCAAGTCCTAGAAAACTCCAGATTGATTACTTTTGACTTAGGGATTAATTTTCTGGAATTAGAGTTATGTTTTATTGATTTAAGCTCTTTCCTGAGCTCCGTCTTGTCCAACTCCGGCGGAGTTGGAGAGGCGATTCTGAAAGGGTTAAGCTCCTAAATTCTGTTCCAGAAGCTTGAGAGATACATGCTGAGTTCATCCATGGCCTTTATTGGGTTTGAAACCTTCTAGGAATCTCCACGAACAAACCTCCGTTTCTTCTCAGGCGGCGATGCCTGAGAACACCTCTAGACCTAACAAAACACGATTTTGTGATGCTCAGCAAATTCCTGATGCTGAACTAAGTCAATTTAGGGCTTGAATAGGATCTGTGTTGGAAGTCAACTCTTAAGCCCCATAAGTCAAACCTAGGTTGAATGTGAAGAAATTAGGTTTAAATCTCTGATCTAAAGGGTTAATTAAGTTTCTGGGAGAATTGTAAGGTCAATGGAATTGATTTAAGTGAAGATTATTTAGGTTTAATAGAGATTATTTGGGTTTATATGGAACCCAATACTATTTCTGAGCTATTTGTCGAGATTTGAATCCAAATCCTACCCAGATCTCTTGTTTAGGACCTCCTAAATCTATTCAGACAACTGATAAACACACATGAATTCATGATAAATTGCTTATTTACGATAGTTCCTAGGCTTAGCATTACATATCATGTTATAAATATTGCATAACATCCATTGCATGACATTTAGGATAGTTGTATGTTTTGTATATTAATTCTTTCATTTTATATGGCTAGGAGGCAATGCAATGTCCTTACGGACTTCAGATGAAAAATCCCACCGTACAGATGGATCCGGAGCAACGATTGCAATCTGACAACATAGAAATCACCTTGATCCGAGCACGTAGCATCCTCTACAAGCAATGAAGGGTGGACGGTCCAGATGTTGCCACATGGCACCATCTGGAGTGCCCAAAGCCGCCCGCACATCTCCAAGGGCCGCCCATCGAGTGATCTCAGCAGTTGGATGAAAATCCAACGGCTGAGAGGCTGCCCTCACTGCGCGGGCGCAATTCCTCTTCGCAACACACCCACAGATGTGGCCAGCGGTGAGGTCGAGCACTCTCAAAGAGCGAGCGCGAGATCGAGCTGCAATTCACCGTGCCCCGCTACAGTGTCAGCTGCAATAGGGTCGTCCGATCGCAATCTAGTGGTCGAGATTCCCCATGCGTGATCCAACGTTGCCCGCCGACGCAAAGGCGCATGCCAGATCACACGCATGCCATCTTGGCGTGCATTTAAGTCGACCGCGAATGGCGTCCGCCGTCTGATCTTCACGATCGCGCGAGGCACGCGATTTAAATCAAAGCGAGCATGATCTACGGGCGCGTCTCGACCGTGCGATGCATCATCAAACAGTTGCCAGTGCATGCGCCAGCGATGCAAATTTCAAATGCTAGCAGGCGCGCGCTCTCCTCTCGCAATCATAGCCGTCCACACCTGATCCAACGGTTGACGATTGCCGCGCCTATGACAGCTGTGGGCGTGAGCATTGGGAGCGAGCTTTACAACAACAAAAGAGCAAGCCTTTAGTGACACTTGCAGCTGTCACTAAATGGCCTGCGCAGTGCGTGCGCCAGCCAAGCCATTGAAGAGGCGCGGATCTTTTGGCGACAGCTTGAGCGGCCTTTAGTGACACTTGTAGCTATCACTAAATGCTTGTGCGCAGCATGCTCTTCTTCCCTCCACTCTATAAACACCCCTACACCCCCCATTCCTCTTCATCTCTACCTACTCTGCCCCCACCTACTCTTAAGCTCTAACAAGCCTGCCAATGCTCCATTAGAGCTTACTCTCAAGCTCCCAAGGCTCCTATTAGTGTAGTAAAACCTCTGCCTCACCAAATATTCATCCCTCTTCCCATCCCCATTCATAGGTCTCCTTGGAGCCGTCCTCCCACCTCCATTCCGGTAACAGATCATCTCTACCTTCTCACCTCCATTCCAGAGCTACGTTGAAGCTTTTCTCTACCTGACGTCCTCCTACATCTCACCTCCACCGTCCTGCTCCTCACCTCCTTCGTCCGAGCTTCTGACAGGCGCCGTCGTCTAGCCCAATAACCGATTCGGGAGATTTCTTCTCACCTCCCTCTCTTTTTATGCTTTCATAGTTTATTGTAATCGACATTGGAGTGATATATATATCATATTTGTTCCATCTCTATCTTGTGATTCATTTTGCTTGTCTTCTTCTTTCAAAAATACAAAAAAAATAACAAAACCCTAAAATACCAAAAACAAACAAAACGAAGCACGGATTTCAGTTAAAGTAAAACGTCGCCTCCCTGTGTTCGACCTGGGACTCCCTTGGAGTTTCAGTATAAATTTTATTTGATCATGAGTTTTACAACTACGACGACGAGTTACTTGTAACCTTGATTTCAAACTCGCGAAACACGTGCGATCATTTTGGCACTATTGCCGGGGAGGCAACGAAATTTACTTTATTGTTTAGTACGCTTCTTCGCATTTACATAGCACTAACCCCGCTTGTCTTTGATCTACTATCTTACAGGTACCATAGCATGGAGATTCAAGTGTGGTAGACCAGAGTAAAGTGCGGGTAGAGTACTTTGTAAGTGTCCCCCACATTTCCCCCCTAGTAGTTCATTTCACCACACTCATAACCAAGACATAATCTACTTAGGTGTTTGCATAAACCCTAGGATAGAATTGTTTGTCTTGTTTGCCACCTTCATCCACCTCACCCCCGCATTTAAAAAAAAACAAAAAAAAAGATACTTTCTGTGGGACGAATCAATATACATACTTCATACACCCACATTTGAGGCACACAATCAACTTGATTTTCATCTACTCAACCGAGGTTTCGACCTGTGGACCCAGTACATGAATTCAACACATAAAAGAGTAGAAATCATATTAGGTTAATCACCTTTTTGTGCGCCTTAATCGGTGGTGCATTTGAGCCGATTGATTGAATTGTTTGGGCCGCACCACCTAATCTAAAAGAGGTTCATTTTGTAGCTGCCCCATAGGATTCAATAATTAGGTCAAGTCAGGCACTCCATATTTTTCTTGATTTCTAGAGGAAAATACTTGAACACGTGCTTTTAAAAACAAACTTGGTTTGCCTCACAAAACATGGTTGAAAACACCTAATATTTGAATCCTAAAAGCTATTAAGCAAGATTCGAACCCTAAAACTCACCTCATCATTAATAATCTTGCTTGAAAACCTCTTGGTTGTGCACATTCACACATTCTCAAACAAATCATTAAGGGCACAACCCATTAAGGGCCCATCACATTCCAGAGCACCAATTTCCCAAGCCTAACTAAATTCAATTAGACATTGGCCCTAAGGATTCATTCACTCATCGAGATCCAGATTGAGATTATTCACGATTAACCTACTTATACTAGTCAATCTGATGTCTAGTTAGTGGAGTAGCGTCAAATGAACGCGGCTAGGGGATACACTAGGAACCAGAGGTGAAAGCCAAAGGAAGAACCTTCTCCCCAGTCCCTCCTTCTAACTGGTCAGATTGTCTGGATGGTTACGTTCCCTTGTGATGTAGTATTACGGTCGTTGCAGTATATTACAAAGAAACGTCACCAGTCTAATATGATTTATTACTCAGAATAGAAAGTTTCCCAAGGTCAAACTCAGGGAGCAAACTATAATTCTAGAAGCATATAAATTCACAATATATATATAAGGTTTTACAAAAAATTAAGAGAGAGGGAGAGAAAGAAGGGGTGATTGGCTTTTTCTTCTTCTCTTTCTTCAACCGACTTTCTTCCTTCTTCTTTCTTCTTTTCCTTCTTCTCTACTTCTGCGGTTCCTCTTTCTCTTTTCTTCTTCTCTGTTTCTTCTTTCTTCTTCTTCAGCCTGCCTTCTTCTTTCTTTCTTCTCTGCGACAGCTAAGTGTCTTCTTCTCTTTTCTTTCTTTTCTTTTTCCTATCTTCTTCTTTCTTCTTCTCTTGCTGTTGACTCTCCTCTTTCACCGACGTCTAATTCAGTGCTCAGACGACTTAACTACTCGGTTGCTACAGTGCAGCTCCTCCTTTTTTTCTTCAGCTTCTTTCCTTCCTTTCTTCTTCTTTCGCCTACTTCTTCCTTCTTCTTCCCTTTCCCCTGCGGCTAAGTCCTGCTTGCTACTTCTCTTCTTCTTTCTTCTTTCCTGCGCACACACGCAAACATCAACGCAAAACCTACCCTACCCCTTCCCCGCATCTCTCTCTCTCTCTCTCTGGATATCTCTTTAGGAAGCTCTCCCAGAGCTAGGTAATCGGGTCGGGTCACGTGCCCAGGTCCAGGCGCACCGGCGTGGGTCGTGCGCGAGGAGTGCACAGAAGTGTTGGGTCGGATCGCACCTGATCCATGTGGTGAGCTCATGAACGAGGGCGGTGATAGGTGAGGGACCTCACCCTGTGTGGATTCGAAGGCGAAGAGCCTATACCACTTTTTCAATTTAAGTGGTGGCACTCGCTCCTACGCTTACGAGGTGGGACTAAATTCCCACCTCCGCTCCGCTCACCTGTAGGCGAGAAGCAGCTATCAATTGGGTAGTAGCGAAGGCTTCGCGCTCCCAATTGAGAACCTGGGCTCCTTCGCGGACTTGCCCCGCGTTGCCTGGAGCCCTTGCCTGGCGTCGAAGAGACCTGGAGCTGCCTGCGAAGAAGCTCCAGCAGCTCGTCAATGGCAGCAAGGAGGGTGAACCCTGAAATCACGAAGACGGCCTCCCGGCCACGTCAGACAACACAGGGAGCTTCGCCAAAGTGTGGCGAAGGTGGTGCGAGGGGCGGCGTGTGGTGAGAGTGCCTGTAGGCGTGTACCTAGGGCAAACTGCGTGCATGGAAGTGGGTGTGTTCGGGGGGTGTACAGAGTGTGCAGGGTGATGGATGGAGTAGGAGAATCGCTAGAGTGGAGTGAGGGGAAGCTTCTGGGCTTGTCGGCGAGGGGTGGAAAGGTCTGTGGAAGTGGGGCGATCTCACTGGAGATGGTGGCTGGAGGCGGAGCAGATGAAGGTGGTCATGGCAATCGAGGAGTTTAAAAGACTAATTCAAGAAGGGAAAAGTGAGAGGAGAGTAAGGAGAAAATTCCTACCTACTTAGTTGACGAAGAGGGAGAGGGAGACTACCCGGTGCGTGCCTGCTGAAGCTGAGAACGAAGGTGCCCAGGGGAGGAGTGACGACAACGAGGAAGAGATCTGAGGACGCCAGCCGGTGCGGCTTGGCGTGGGACAACGAGGCAGAGTGGGCTCTGCTGCAGGTATGGCAGCAGAGTGAAGAGGAGGAGGAGAGTTTGCCGGAAGCTAGGGCAATCTGACCGGAGAGAGAGGAGACGAAAGAGGAGGGTTTTTTCGGCCAGAAGTAGCTTGAAGGAGACGGCAGACCCTGCCGCTCCTTATAAAGGCACTGGCGAGGAGAGGGGCCCGAGGGAGCGACGTGGGACGCTCGCCGGAGATGGCCGGAGATGGAGACCCATGCATTTCGTGCGTTCGCACGAGAGGCATGGGCGGTTGCAGGTCACAAGGGAGGGTCCCTGCGACAGAGGATGACGCAGGGAACCCCCCGTTCATTCCTGAGAACGGGCGCCATACCCTGCGCGGCACCATCCTCCGTGCAAGGTCGCCAGAGGTATGGCGCCTGCTCAGAATGGCAGGGAGGACCGTTCTGCAAAGAATGATGAGAAAGATAGGGGGCAATGTGTAAGGGTTTCAAAAGATAAGGGTCAAAAAGTAATTCAAGAGGACCAATTTGTAAAGTTGGTCAAGATGGTATTTTCTTAGGCCCAAATTTTTATACCAGCCTAATTTGAACCTAAGGATTTTAATGGTGAAATTTGATTTTAGGTTTTACCACGTTTGACCGATCAATTTACGCAAAAACCCAAATTAGGTTATAAATTGGGCATGGTTCTCATTTTAGGTCAAAATAGGTTGCAGAGGCCAAATTGAAGGTTCTAAACCCTAGGGAATATTTTTCCATTAATTTTAGAGGGTTTAATTGATTTTTATCCTGCCTCAAACCTCATGAATTAAAGTGGATTTGTTTTAGGGTTACAGAATGTCATTTAATTCTTCGAAATTGCTATAACCCTTTTCAGATCAGATCATCTCACTTCCTTCCTTATTAAGCTTATTTGACCTATGTTTAGACCCTTAATTACCCTGTTTGTGTATTGCATAGGTAAAATTACAGTTTTACCCCATATGATTTGTTTTACTCTTTAATTCAAAATTCTCTGAGTTAAGCTTCTCTTTAGGTTTTGTAGGAGTTTCTTCACACTCATTTAGATTAAATTGTGCTAGTTAGGGTTCATGATGAGGCTCTCATCACTGGACATAAGTAGAGTAAATCGTCCATAATCTTAGGACGGATTCTGAGAGTCAGTAGACCTTAGGCTACCCCATCTAAGAACAGGCTTGTATTTTTGTGCTGCAGGGTTCCCTCTTTTCCCCATCCTTCCGACTTCCTTCCAATGTATGCTTAGAAGGAGGCCATTGAATCCTAGATTGGAAGGACCTTTAGACCATTCTAGGAGGCAGAGATTGAGCTATAGGCAAGCAAATCCCATGGCTGATCAACAACCACCTCCCCCGCCCTCGAACCAGCAGGAGCTGATTTAGAGGCAGTTAGAAGAATTACAGCAGATGCAGCAATGGTTCCAACGTATGCATGGTCAAGGCGCTCGGCCCTTGAAGGATTTTTACGATCCTTCAAACTATGGGGAACGTTCCGGTGCCATGATTCCCGTCGGAGACATAGAAATCAAGCCCCAAGTCTTAAGTTTGATTAAGCATTTCCATGGGCTTGGCTCGGAGGACCCATTCCAGCACCTGAAGGATTTGACCACTTTGATTCAGACCATCAGAGTAAGGAATGTGAACGAAAAGCAAATGATCACGAGGCTTTTCCCCCACTCTCTCAAGGATAAGGCTGCACATTGGTGCCAGACCATAGGAAGGCCGATTGAAACTCGGGCTGCTCTTAAGTTGACTTTCTTAAAGAAATTCTTCCCTATCAGAATGACTAATGCCTTGCGATGGGCGATTACCACTTTCGCCCAGCAGCCGGGGGAACCATTTCATGGTGCCTGGGAGCTATTCCAGGAACTTTTGAGGAAGTGTCCACACCACGAGGTGCCAAAATGGCAACTCATGCGGATTTTCTATCACGGGTTGGTTGAACAACTCCGTAATCATGTGGACACCTCCTGCGGAGGCAATTTCCTCAACAAGGATGTAGATAGCGCATACGACCTGTTTGAGGAAATGAGTGAGAACTCAATTAATCACTCCTCCATGGATGCATTCAATCGGTCCCAACAACCTAGGTCAAGTGCTAATGAGATCCGGGATTCTCATTCATTTGACATGGAATTAATTTGTAATAAACTAGATAAAATGGACTTGATTGCTAAGAGAATGGAAGAAGGGATGTCTGGGAATTTAGGAAACACTTCTATACCTACTCAATCCCATAATTCAGGATTCCATTCCTCATGAGCTCCCATAGGGCGGGAATGTGCGAACCAACTTGATTCGACTCAACTTGTAAGCCAGGATTTCTCAGAACCTTATGGCTTCCAAATTGGGGCCTTTGATCCCAGTTTTTCTAATCCTTACTTCTCTCCATCCTCATCCTATGAGGATGCGTATGCAATGCAGGAGAATGTTAGGTCCAACCCTTATTCCAACACTTATAACTCGAGATGGAGGAACCACCCTAACTTCTCCTGGAAAAATCAGGGGCAATAGACCCAAACTCGACCCAGTAACTATGCATCTCAAAGACCTATGGGTTAGGGTCAAGTATACACCCAATTGCCCCTGAGACCGGTTACTCAACCATCTTGGAATGCCCAACAATCTGCAGGTAGGCTGATTTAAACCGGCAGATGGTGGAAATGCAAGTCCATGCTTCAGCTTATGCAACAAATGAAGACATCATTGGATAACTTGCAATCCGGGTTAATTGCTAACACTCGACAACCTGGATCTCTACCATCCCAACCCGTACCCAACCCGCACAATGTGCAAAATTAGGGAAATAGAGCCCAAGGGTACAAGAATCAAAGGGACTCACACGCACATGCTCAGGTGGTTGAGCAGGGTCGCTCATCTTCTTCTTCTGGTTACATGACTAACCAAGGACCTCCAATCTTCACTAACCCACCTCAAGACCCAAACCCGTACGCCTCTGCAAACTATGTCACCTTGAGAAGTGGAAAGCAAACCTGGGACCCTAAATTACCTTCTAGATCCAAAACCCTAGGGAGCTTGAGAGAGAAGAGGAGATTGAAGAAGACAATAAAGCCCAGGGATCAGAAATTGAAAATCCCACCCATATCCCGTTCCCTGAAGCCCTATTGAAAACCAAGAAGAAGAAAACCCTAGATAGCAACGAGGAGCTCCTAGATTTATTCAAGAGTGTAGAGATCAATATTCCGCTCTTCGATGCTATTAAGCACATCTCGGCTTATGCTAAATTTTTGAAAGAACTATGTACCCAAAAGAGTAAACCGAGAGAACCCACTCCGAGGAAGGTGATTCTCTCTGAGCAGGCAAGTTCTATGATCCTACATCACCTTCCTCAAAAGAAGAGAGATCCAGGTGCCCCCTTGATCTCATGCATTATTGGGGAATATACTTTTGATAGGGCACTATTGGATCTAGGTGCATCCATCAACCTAATCCCAACTTCTCTTTATGAGAGGTTTGGGTTAGGTGAACTCAGGCCAACCTCAGTAATGCTACAATTAGTGGACCGATCGGCCACCACACCGAGAGGCATTATTGAGGATGTAATTATCAAGGTCAAGGATTTCTATTTTCCTATAGATTTCCTCATCCTTAACATAGATGTACCTAATGATTTGAGGGACACGCCCATCATTCTGGGGTGTCCGTTCCTAGCTACCGCCAAGGCCAACATAAACTGTGAAAGCGGTAGTATGGAGATCACCTTTGGGGATAGGAAAATAACTCTGGATATTTTTAAGGCGATAAGAGGATTTGAGGATTGTGAATTCATTGAGGAACTCGAGGATCAGGATCTTGAGACTTGTATGACAATCAGTGCACTCGAGGACTCCACCAGCTTTAGTGAACCCAACCCACAACCCTCCATGGTAGACCTGCCACATCCTAAAGAAGTTGTTGATTTTGTTCATTCCCAGCCTCTTCCACTGGATCATCGTGATGAATCTTCTTCAGCCTCTTCCCTACCTTCTATTCTAAACCCACCCTAGCTGGAATTAAAACCATTGCCCAAAAATTTGAAATATGAGTTCTTAGGACCTGAAAACACGCTCCCTGTGAATATTAGTGCTGACTTGACTAAGGAGCAAGAATCGAGGTTAATTAAGGTCCTTAAGAACAAGGAGGCAATTGGTTGGACCATCTACGACCTTAGGGGGATAGAGCCATCTTATTGTAATCATCGTATTCTCATGGAAGATGGATCTCGCCCTTCTCGCGAAATGCAAAGGAGACTAAACCTAAATATGCAAGAAGTGGTCAAGAAGGAGATAATCAAGTGGCTCGATACTAGGATTATTTACCCAATCTCGGATAGTTCGTGGGTTAGCCCCGTTCAGATTGTACCCAAGAAGGTGGGAATAACCATTACGACTAATGAGAAAGGGGAAACCGTCACCACTCGTTCAGCTTCTGCTTGGAGAGTCTGTATTGATTATAGGAAGCTGAACACAGCCACTAAAAAGGATCACTTTCCCTTGCCATTCATCGATAAAATCCTTGAAAGGTTAGCTAGGAAAAAATATTTTGCTTCCTGGACAGTTATTCGGGATATAACCAAGTCCCTATTGATAGTTGTTGGTCATTTTTTTGGAAATGGTATGATGGTAATATGGTGGTGGTGTATTGATGGATGAAAATATCATTAATGTCATTGTAGTAAATTGTATGGGATACAAGTCATTACAACCATTATTATTTACTTATCTAATTTTTACTGGTTTTATTCCAGATCGTTCACTGGGAGGCAATTATTGAATTACATCGCTCTTTAATCACAAAATTATCCTTTAATTCCAAAAAGAAGTTTTACATCTAATAAAGAATGAATGAATGTAGACATGGTTTGCCTACTCACAAAGAATTAATAAAAAATGCTTGCAAAAACTAACTATAAATAAGCACCAAACATTTCATTACTATATTTTAAACTCTTTTACAAGTTATAGTGTTAATACTTACATGAAAGTACACTATCAACTAAGATTACATAGTATAATAACTTAACTTACTAATCTGACACCTACAGTAACACATTCAATAGCTATAGTGACAGATGTAAGCGTCGCTAGATCCCAGAAAATACTATATACAAACTTAAAGAGGGAAACTAGGGTCTGTAGCGACGGTTATGGCGACGTTTTATTCTGTTAGTAAATGTATGAGTTTATTTACATAAAATTAATTGGCTATACTACGTATATATATATATTTCTTTTGTATTTGTATTCACCTTCGTATTTACATCTTCTCTCTCTCATGCCATACTAATCTTCTTCTATTATTCTTCTTCTTCTTTGTTTTAATTCTGCTTTAACAGACTCCACAGACTGCGGTGTAGAGGTAATTAACTACTGTCATTAGTTCTCTTAATTAATTAAAAATGTGTTTAATTTGAGGGCACGCTTTTCGAGGGATACACAGCACCCAGAGGGTGGGACCAAACCTCTACTAAGTGCGCCCTAATTGTTATTAGGCCGCTTAGTTACGTTTCATCAAGCTCAGAACATAGGCTTTCTTAGCCTGCGCACACACACAAACAGCTCCCCGGGCCCCCGACCCTTCAATGCTCAATCAAATACTCAGAATATGCTCAGAATGAATATAGCGTATGTTGTTTCGGGCGCCTGGCATCCGTGATGACTACGCTTCTAAGGAAGAAAAACAATATAAATCACCACGTGCACTTTGCAGTGCACGATGCGGCACTATTCGAGCGCCGCATCTATGCTGAAAAGTGAGCGTGGCTGTACACTGAGGGAGATTTTGGCCCTCAATTCGAGGGCCATAATTTATTTAAAAATAAAAATAAATTAAGGGAAAATGAAGTATTTACATAATACTATACAATTGTACAATTAATTTGAAATTTTAATTAGATTTACTATATAAATAAATTCACTAAAGTATACTATTTTTACACACTGATTTTGGTGTTTTATTCTTTAATTACTTATAAATTAGCTACTATATGGTCTAATTGACCTTATACAGAGTTAGAATACGTGTATAAGTATTTTGTAGACATTTTTATTATATTTTTCTGAATTAATTTCTGTGTTATTTACATTTAAATAGCAGTTTTGACTGTTTTACTTATAAATTAAGTTAAAGTAATATAATCAGGTATAAATATACTTCAATTAGCTTAAATTACTTAAGGTATATTAGTCTAAGTATACAAATTCAATTAACTTAATTATAACTCTAAATTACTAATTTATCTAATTTAATTTAACAACTTAACTATTAACTTAATAAATTCATTATTTATTATGTATAAAGGATTAAATTAAGGTACAGGATTTTATTTACTTATAATATACATATGCATAGATATATACAGTTTTATAGTTTAATTCTCTTATTTATATTATCTACTGATTTAGTTAGTCTAAAAATACATATAAGTTAGTTTAATTTATAGATAGCTATATAATTAATGTATATACTGTCTGATCTAAATTAGATACCTAATTTACAGTATATAATATATTTACATAGTTAGTTGTACAGTCTATGTATATATACTACCTATTTACATATATAGCCTAATATAGAGCTTATGTTTATAAGAGTATACTTAATATACAAAGTAATATATATATATTTTTTTTTTCTTTTAGGAGTTTTTCACTTTTTATGGTTTTTATAAATCTTACAGAAATAAGAGATGAGAAGGGAAGAGTTGGCTGAGGAGAAAGAGGCATGTTTACTGTCTTTTTAAGTATAACTCTTTTTATCAAGCTTCATGACTGCCTTATTTTCATTCAGCATGAGATTTAGGAAGTGTTTACCAATTTTAATACAGTCCTTAGTTTAGTTTCCCTTTTTAAATCATGTGTTGGACAGTTAGCTTAAACTAAACTAGCTGACAACACTTGAAAGAGATAAAACAAGAATCCACAGAAATTAAAGTTCAATTATCTAACAGGAAAGCTTGTATTCACAAGGGAAGCAATACATCTGTATGTTAGCTACATTTCAAAACATATTCTACAGGGTATTACATCAAATTACATCTGCTACAAATTAGAACAGTTAGACAGCAGCAGCAGCATTGATTCTACAGACAAACCTTGCAGTAGCTCAGATCTGATTCTAGATGGTCTAACTGCTGCTGCAGTTAGTCCCTTTGGGATAAAATCTGAGTAGGGAGAGAAGAAGAATGTAGCTGCAAAATGCAGCAACTTGCTGTGAACACTGGGATTAAAGTGATAAATCCAGACTAAAGAAAAGAAATACTCTCTCAATCCCCCATCCGATAAGGGTCTCACTCTCATTAAAAAACACTGAACCAATTCAAATGCAAAAACCCTTATCAAAAACTTCACATTAGATTAAATCAACAAAAGACACTGATCTAACTCTTCCTAATGCTATAGATAGCATGAAGAAAGAGTTAATTTAGTCAATTAAAATCCCTAATTCAACACCCAGGTTCTGAAACCTTAAGGAGTATTGAGAACTCCTTAGGTTAGGAAATCATCAATACATCCATTCAAAATAAACTCATGGATGCAAGATAAAACTTCAAATCACCATAGTGATTTTCCTTAGTTCTATCTTGCATTCATTACATTAAAACCTTCATAAAACTCAGATCAGAATATGGCTCTTCTGAGATGAATTCTGACATCAGAAACATCTCAGATTCCTTGCCAACAATGAACACAAATCAGGATTTTTCAATTTGTCAGATCAAAACAGTTAAAGCCCAATTGAGTGAAAATCCTTGAAATCCAAGTTAAAAGAAAATCCGACAAACTGATAGCTTCAAACTCAGGTCAGGGGCTTTTGTGAACAAGAGTGAAGTGAATGGGAAGCCCCTTAAGTGTTTTTTTACGCCAATTTCAGATCTGAGGTTAAAAACCAATCAGATCTG
Source organism: Thalassia testudinum (assembly GCA_037157565.1). Taxonomy (NCBI): domain Eukaryota; kingdom Viridiplantae; phylum Streptophyta; class Magnoliopsida; order Alismatales; family Hydrocharitaceae; genus Thalassia; species Thalassia testudinum. The sequence continues at coordinate 29,365,743 of JAZHRO010000049.1, forward strand.
AAATTCGGTCTGAATGTATGGGTGGAATGCGAAAAACAGGTCGTGGAAAATCAGAAGTGAATATGAAAATATGGAGAGGGAGAGAATTTGAAGTCATGACTATGTGAAACCTTCCCCTCTGATCTGGAATGATCAGAGGAGGTGAGGGGGGGATTTATAGCCTAAATCTACTACTACAGCTACTTTATCCTAATCAGCAAAATTAAACACTACCAATTACATTAATTCTACTCTAAACCTACTTAACTACAGCTACAACTAATATGCAGAATAATAAACCTACTCTAACTGGAAGAATGGGACCTATGGGTCCTTAGCCGGTGGCTAAGGAGGAAGGGAGGAAGATGACTCCAGCGGAGAGAAGAGCCTGCTAGTGAGGCTCTAGGGTCATCCTTAGGTGCTACAAAGTTCTTAGCGACGAGGAGGTCGAGAGAAGGTGACAATTTCACAGCTGGTGGCTGTGAAATCAGAGGCTTGATGGGGAGGAGGAATTGGAGTGGACGAACAATCACTAAGAGATGTAGGAGGGAGCGATCCCTTGCGCGCACCACCACTGAGGTGCTTAAGTAGCATACTCAGTGGATGAGATCACCGCGCGGGTGAGGATAATCGAAGAGGTAACCGGCGACGAGGATGAGAGGAGAGGAGCGCGCGACGAGCCAATCTCAAAATCTGACCATCAGATGGGATCTGGGGAGAGGGGTTAGCGCACGCGCCGATTCGCACGAAGCTTCCATTCAAATCCAATCGCATATCAAAATCGTGAGAACGGACGGCCGAGATCGGCCGTGTTCTTCACGCGCTACAGTGCGTGCGAAGAGTAGCAGACCGACCTCTAAAATAACGGGAAAATTGCAGGAAAGACCCCTACGCGAAGGGGTAGAAGATTTGCGTGCAGGCCCATAAGTGAAAAGAACTACAACAGGAAGGACCCTGCAACCTTTCAAAGGGGTCCCTGCAGTTTACAAGTAGGTCCAAAAAGGAATTTTTAAAGGCAAGAATGTAATGCATGAAGGACCTAAGTGTAAACTACCTATTACATAGCCTAAATGATGTCCAAATGCCTTCAAATTTTTATATGTGCTTAATTGAACATTTAAGACATTAATTATACTTTTGATTTGGCCTTTCAAACTTATTTGTGTGTTCAATTAATGCATGGATCATCATTTGTACTTTGCTTTCAGAATATCTCGTTTTGTGACCTAATTATGAAATTTTAACACAGAGTAAAGGTTTTAGGTCTTTTTCTTTAATTCCCACACTTAACCCTTTTTATCTGTTAATTTGATGTTGTTTTACTCAGTGTCTAGCTCAACTTCAGCTTTTTAACCATGATGAGTAGCCACTCATCACCTATCCATCTCGAAGACCAGGAAAAGACAACTTTTACATGTCCCTACGGAACCTTTGCATTTCGTAGAATGCCATTTGGGCTTTGTAATGCACCTGCGACTTTTCAAAGGTGCATGTTGGCCATCCTTTCTGACATGGTGGAAGATTGTCTTAAGGTGTTCATGGATGATTTCTCCATTTTCGAAGATTCTTTTGAGTCCTGCCTGGCTAACCTGGAATTGATCCTCCAAAGATGCATCAAAACACGACTGGTCTTTAGCTGGGAAAAGAGCCACTTTATGACTCAGGAAGGCATTGTCCTGGGTCACATGGTCTCTAGTTGGGGTATTGAAGTTGATAAAGCTAAGGTGCATGCTATCTCTAGACCTCCTCCACCCACATCCGTAAAACAGATCTGCTCTTTCCTTGGGCATGTGGGTTTTTACAGAAGATTCATTAAGGATTTCTCAAAGGTTGCTCGGCCCTTGAGTAACCTTCTGGCCAAAGACACGCCGTTCGAGTTTGATGAATCATGCCGTAAGGCATTTGATTTATTGAAAACGGCAGTCACCTGTGCCTCGATTTGCAACCACCGGTCTGAACAGCCCCATTTGAGATTATGGCTGACGCATTTGATTATGCCGTCGGGGTTGTCTTGGGTCAAAAGATTGAGAAAAAGCCCTCTGTGATTTACTACGCTAACAAGATTCTGGGTGAGGCCCAGAGGAACTACACCGTTACTGAAAAAGAATTGCTAGCTGTAGTTTTCACTTTAGAAAAATTCAGGGCTTATCTGTTAGGTTCTCGTGTCATCATCTATATCGACCATTCGGCCTTGAAACATCTCTTGGCCAAAAAGGATGCGAAACCCCAGCTTATTCGCTAGACTCTGCTGCTTCAAGAATTCGATCTTGAAATTAGGGATAAAGTCGGGGCACAAAATATAATGGCGGATCACCTCGTGAGAATCCTAATCGATTCTCCTCATCCAGATGTCCTGATCTCTGATACTTTTTCGGATGAGACTATCCTCACAGTCTCGGGTATCCGAACCCCTTGGTTTGCGGATATTATCAATTATTTGGCTGTTGGTCAAATCCCCCAGGATTGGACCAAACAACAATGGGATAGACTTGTGTCTGAGGCCAAATATTATTTTTGGGATGATCCCGGGTTGTACCGCATTGGTACAGACCAGATTATTTGTCAATGCATCTCGGAAATCGAGTTCCATAGCATACTTGAGTTCTATCACACATCTGCGTGTGGTGGACATTTTTTCGGGAAAAAGACGGCAGCAAAAATCTTACAATCCGGATTCTATTGGCCGTCATTATTTAAGGATGCCCAGGAATTCTCAAAATCATGCACCTAATGCCAGACACTTGGGAGCATGGCTAAGAGAGATATGATGCCCTTAAACCCAATTCTTTCCGTCAAAATTTTTGACATTTGGGGCATCGACTTTATGAGACCCTTTCCTCCTTCATTTGGGCACCAGTATATTCTGGTCGCTGTTGTTTATGTGTCCAAATGGATTGAGGCAATTCCCACCCGGACCAATGACCACAAGGTGGTCATCGATTTTGTGAAGAAAAATATCTTCAGTCGGTTCAGGGTTCCTAGGGCAATTATCAGTGATGGTGGCACACATTTCACTCATGCCCAGTTTCAGAATTTACTGGGGAAATACGGGGTGAATCATAGGATTCCCACACCTTACCACCCTCAGATGAACGGACAGGCCGAGGTCTCCAATCGGGAGATCAAAAATATTTTGCAGAAAACCGTTAGGCCTGATAGGAAGGATTGGACCCAAAAGCTAGATGATGCTCTCAGGGCCTACCGTACGGCGTACAAAACGCCTATCGGTATGTCTCTGTTCCGTCTGGTGTTTAGTAAGGCATGTCACTTACCCATAGAACTTGAACATCGGGCATTTGGGCCATCAGGAAATGTAATGTGGACCTTGAGTTGGCCAGGAAAACTAGGAAACTCCAACTATCTGAGTTGGAGGAGCTTCGAAATGATGCTTATGAAAATGCCAGAATCATAAGACAAGGACTAAAGCTCTCCATGACCAGATGATTTCACGTAAGAGCTTTGAGATGAACTAGAAGGTTTGGCTTTTCGATTCTCGATTGAAGCTTTTCCTCGAAAAACTCAGGTTTAAGTGGGACGGTCTGTTCGTTATTAAGCGGATTTTCCCTAACGAGGCTGTCGAAATCTTTGACCCAAAGACAGGTAATATCTTCAAGGTCAACGGACAGCGTCTCAAACCTTTGTTGACCACGTGCTCCCTGAACCTGTTTCAAACAAGGTTGCTCTTACCTTGCCTTAACTACCGCGGGCCGATCATCACTTAGCTAAAGGCAATAAACTCAGCACATGTAAAGACTGTTCCAAGATGACTAGAGTCTCACGGAAACCAGGTGTTATTCTTCCACTTCTACCCTCCTGCATGCTTTCATTTTGAACAATGAGGACATTGAAATAGATAAGCATGGGGGCGTGGAAATATCTTATAATAGTTTTGTCAGCTGTAACAGTAATTTCCTGTTTTCTTTTATTCTATTAAAAAAAAATAGAATTAGGAGACAAGAACTAAGGCATTAGGAGTTGCAAACTTTAGGAATTGATACTTTGAGACCTGAACACTTAGACTCTTCAGGTCTTCAGGTTTAATTAGCCAGGGTGTCCACTCGAATGTGGACTTAATCTTGAGTCCTCACCAATTCAAATTCATTTTTAATTTGGCTAATAAATTGGGATGACAAGTATGTGACTTATCAACCCGTCCTCTGATTTGAGGGGACTTTAAGCCTGAGCATCTACACACTTTTGTGCACTAACTCACTTTTCAACGGTTTCTTCGGAAATTGGGTTGCTAATGAACTATCTAGGGTGGTATGGCTGGCAAGTTGTCGGTGGTAAGAGCTCATTGAGTACTTGTCCAAAGCCCAATCACAAGATCATTTTCATTGTACTGCCTTTAAGTAAATCTTAGATCAGGAAAGCCACCTACTTAAAAAAAAACAAAGAAAAGAAAAGAAAAAAAAAGAGAAAAAAAGAAATAAATAAAAAAGAAAAAGGAGAAAAATAATAATAATAAAACCACACTTCACCGCATGAGTATGACTGGCAAGTTGTTGGTGGTAACAGCTCATCGGCCAGTTGTCCAGAACCCAGCTCACAAAAAATGCACAATAATTCCCAAAACACTTAGGGAAGAAGCTGGGAAGTAGAATAAATCGGGGAGATATACACTGAGTTCGCCCTTATGTTGACCCCATAAATAAAAGAAGTAGGGAGAAAGCTACCGTTCGAAAAGATAAGCCTCTAGGTAAGTCACCTAGGGTCGTAGAAACCCGAAGTTCATTTTGACGGTCGCCTAGTGAGTCTTTCACTATTTTCACAAGATGCTTAGCACTTAGAGTCCTTTTCGAGTTTTGGGCGGGTCGAGTAGCTGTAAAAAGTTATCCCGGAACTCTCAAACTCCAAAAGTACAAAAAAATTAGAAAAGAAGAAAAACAAGAAAAAAAAATTTGTATCTACTCTTCTCAAATAAGGCGATGGCTTAGACGATCTGCATTCTGCCAAACACCCACGTACTGTTGAGTTTTTGTAATTAGGTCTTGGAGTTGAGATTTTCTAAAGCAATCAACGAATCTTGCCTAAATACTCGAACCTTGATTCTACGTTTATACATAGCATTTAGGTTAATTTTGCTAGGGACTAGCAAAAAGTAAGCATGGGGGTATGATAAACACATATGAATTCATGATAAATTGCTTATTTACGATAGTTCCTAGGCTTAGCATTGCATATCATGTTATAAATATTGCATAACATCCATTGCATGGCATTTAGGATAGCTGTATGTTTTGTATATTAATTCCTTCATTTTAAATGGCCAAGTGGCAATGCGACGTCCTTACGGACATTGGATGAAAAATCGGACCATACGGATGGATCTAGAGCAATGATCGCAGTCTGACAACATAGAAATCACCTCGATCCGAGCACCGTAGCATCCTCTGCAAGCAATGAAGGGTGGACGGTCCAGATGTTTCCACATGGCACCATTTGGAGTGCACAAAGCCGCCCTCACATCTCCAAAGGTCGCCCATCGAGTGATCTCAGCTGTTGGATGAAAATCCAAGGCTGAGAGGCCGCCCTCATCGCACGGGTGCAATTCCTCTTCGCAACACACTCGCAAATGTGGCGCAGCGATGGGGTTGAGCACTCTCAAAGAGCGAGCGCGAGATCGAGCCACGATTCGCCGTGCCCGCTACAGTGCCAGCTGCAATAAGGCCGCCTAATCGCACTCGAGCGGTCGAGATTCCCCACGCATGATCCAACGTCGCACACCAATGCGAAGGCGCACGCCAGATCACACGTATGCCATCTAGGGCGTGCATTTAAGTCGACCGCGAGTAGCGCCCGCCATCCGATCTTCACGATCGCACGAGGCATGTGATTCAAATCAAAGCGCGCGCGATCTACGGGCGCGTCTCAACTGTGCGATGCATCATCATACAGTTGCCAGTGCACACACCAGTGATGTGAATTTCAAACGCTAGCAGGCATGCGCTCTCCTCTCACAATCACAGCCGTCCACACCTGATCCAATGGTTGATGATTATCGCGCCTATGATAGCTGCAGGCGTGAGCGTTGGGCGCAGGCTTTACAACGACAGAAGAGTGGGCCTTTAGTGACACTTGTAGCTATCACTAAATGGCCTGCGCAGTGCATGCTCCAACCAAGGCATTGAAGAGGTGCGAATCTTTTGGCGATAGCTTGAGCGGCCTTTAGTGATGCTTGTAGCTGTCGCTGAATGCCTGTGCGCGAGATGCTCTTCTTCCCTCCATTATATAAACACCCCTACACCCCCCATTCCTCTTCATCTCTACCTACTTTACTCCCACCTACTCTTAAGCTCTAACAAGCCTACCAATGCTCCATTAGAGCTTACTCTCAAGCTCCCAAGGTTCCTATTAGTGTAGCGAACCTCCGCCTCACCAAATATTCATCCCTCTTCCCATCCCCATTCATAGGTCGCCTTGGAGCCATCTTCCTACCTCCATTCCGGTAGCAGATCATCTCTGCCTTCTCACCTCCATTCCGGAGCTACGTCGAAGCTTTCCTCTACCCGACGTCCTCCTGCATCTCACCTCCGTCATCCTGCTCCTCACCTCCTTCGTTCGAGCTTCTGCCAGGCACCGTCGTCTCGCTGAACAGCCGATTCGGGAGATTTCTTCTCACCTCCCTCTCCTTTTATGCTTTCATAGTTTATTGTAATCGACACTGGAGTGATATATATATCCTATTTGTTCCATCTCTATCTTGTGATTCATTTTGCTTGTCTTCTTCTTTCAAAAGTACAAAAAAAATAACAAAACCTTAAAATACCAAAAACAAACAAAACGAAGCGTGGATTTCAATTAAAGTAAAACATCGCCTCCCTGTGTTCGACCCAGGACTCCCTTGGAGTTTCGGTATAAATTTTATTTGATCACGAGTTTTGCAACTACGACGATGGGTTACTTGTTACCTTAATTTCAAACTCGCGAAACACGTGCGATCAACCACCTGTTGAGGTTGTTCTCTCTCTGTTGGATGAATTGGAGCTCAATTTCGAGCTCTGAACACTGAGAACAAAGCTCTTGAGCTTCTACTGCTTCCTGAGCCTCTTCTAGGCTTCTTTTTCTCTCCAATATGCACAAAATACCCTACTAAAGGTATTCAGGCCCTCAGTTGAGGGCAACACCTCATTCTGTAGGTCATAAGACCTGAAGACCTTCTCTGCAGGCTTAAATGGCCGTGCGAAATAGCCATTTTCAGCCATCGAATCAATGGACCAATCCTATTCAAAGCATCAAATTGATGTTTGAATTATGTAGAGCATCTAATAGCTCTCCATCGAGCCTTAGATCGATCGATTTGAGCCATTGAGTCGGTTGGAATATTCAAGAGAAGATCGGCCTGGAAGGGTAGAACATAGTCCCACATCGAGAATCCTAGAGCACGCAACATGGTATATCATGTTTTTGCACTACAACCCCCTCGGTCGTCAATGTAGGGCAGAAAATAAATTGAGCATGTGTGCGGGTGTGTGCGTAGGCATGTGCCTGTGCGTGGGTGTGTGCATGTGTATGCGTGCATGCATGGGCCTGAGTGTGGGTATGATTGTGAGCGGGCCTGAAGTGGACCCGGTACTGTGCATTGATGAATATGAACAAAAATTCACCTTAAATAAACTAGGCTCGAGTTCTAGTAGGGTCTGGTCCCACGCGTGAGGGTGCTGTGTATCCCTGAAAGAGCTTGGGCCATCCATTAAACATATTTTTATAATTGAGAGAGATTAATGAGTTAAGTGAGCGTAAAATCAACTAAGTATCGAACTAAAGAAGGCATAGTAGGATAAAGAAAGAAAGGAAAAGGAGGTAAGAGAGTTAAAGAAGAAAAGGAGAGAAGAAGAAGGAAAGCTTAAGTATAAAGAGAACACAAAAGCAGATGAGAAGAAGAAGAAAGAGATTTAAGAAATGATAAACTTAAAAATAAGTGAAAAAATGAGAAGAGAATCAGACGTCCAACTTACACATCAGAAGTTCAATTTTACCTTTTAAGTCATCTAACTATCTTTTCAGACGTCTGATTTTAGGGATGAAGCTATTATACAATTTGTTTGAGCTTTTAATTGTTGTAAAGGAATTGTTGACTCATGTATTATATTCTTTGCCTTATATTCTTGTAAGAAATTGTAATAATCAATGTTTACTTGGTTTTAAATGTTAGATATCTTTTTTAAACTTGTTTTCTTTCTAATGGAATTTTTCATGCTTTTATTTGTTCAATCTTTTGTGCAAGATTCATATGCTTAAAGTAATTTAATTATAATCTAATTGATTAAGTAGTTAGTAATTTATGCTTAGGGATTAATGGTGAATTAGGATTCAATTATGCCTCTCAGTAAATGACCTGGACTCAATCAGTTAAAAAAGAACTTTAAATCTAAAATGTTAGGTTAACTTAACCCTATACTACATTTCCAACATAAAATTGAGTTAACCTAAGTTACATTCCTGTGCAATTAATTAAGTCTAATTAACTTAATTAACTATGTTGAGAATTGATGCATCACTTAGCTAGCTAGAGCTAGCTAGTAGTTAAGGAGGGCTAGGTGGTGCTTCCTTGAGCTAGTATGAGGCTAAGACGAGCTAAGTAAAACTGAATGTGAACTTAACAGCTAGCTTAGCTAGCTAACTCAGGTTTAATAGCCAAGCAGAAGTAAGTTGAGCTGGCAGGAGCGATGATGGAGCTCAAATGAGCTACATTGGAGCTGAGGGACCTTCTATCTTCTCCTTTTGATTAAGCTTTTCTGCCTTTCTTTTTAGTTTTCCAATGTTTAGATGATTTGCACTTATCCTGCATTTCCTGACAAACATGTAATTCACTAAATTAGACAAAAGTTATCATCAAATCGTGCATAAGTCATAATAGTGCAGATATGCCTAATGCATGCCTAATACTGTAGTAAGGATGCAAAATACCTAGGAACTAGGTGTGAAATGTGCTTACAAATGATGATAAATAAGAGTTTATCAACCACCCCCCTCCCTACCCACTTTTAGCCCCATACAAGGAGAAACATGCTGAGGTTTTACATGGACAACGTCTCTAGTTTTGGTCATAGGATGGTGCCCACCAACATCTTGGTCGTGAGCCTTTGCTTCATCAACTTGTCACTGTCTGATGTCGTGAAATGCGTTGGTTTAATGGGTACGTTGTAGCATGTGTTACGACATCCATTTTAATGAGAAGATGATTAAGTGTGTCAAAATGTCAAACACGAGGAGGCGTGAAATCGGATCAATTAGTCACTTAGTTGTCACATGATATGTGTTTGGTTTGCTTGCGAAAAGAGAATGAGAGAGAGAGAGAGTTAGAAAATGTAAGTTGAATTGAAATTACTAGCCATGCATGAAACCAAGGTATGATGAAACAAGATGATAACATAAGCTAGTACACTCCATAAGAGAAATCATTTTACAATAATACTAGATGTGCTTAGATAAACATGAACATGAAAATAAAGCATAAAGGCAAAGTGGAGAGGCAAGGCAGCCACGACGATGGAGGGGCTTCTGTCGGCGGCTCGATATTCTCCAGGATGGTGCTTGTGCTTCTAAGGGTGTGGAAGTATGCTAGGTAGAGGGTAGGAAGAAGTTAGGAGGGGATGAACACAAATGGAGGCTGTGTGGGTGTTTTTATAATGGGAAGAGGCTTCTAAATCAAGTAAGGGGCTTTAGTGACATCCAAGACATCGCTATACCCCTTCCATAAGCGTCGGTGAAGCTCCCCTTTTGCCGATCAATGCACGGCTTGTACTTCAGCTGAGGTGATCCATGTGCGCATCATCTAAGTCATCCAATCAAAGATCGGATGGCTAAGATTGTGCTTCGCACGCTGCCTCAGATCGTGCCTCGCGCATGTATGATGGCGCATGCTCGGGTGCGTAATCGTGCGCGTCACTGATCATCTGCATCCGACACGTAAGATGGCGCCACGCTACGCTATCACGATCATCCACTCTCACATCTATGACCCAATTTTGCCGCAAGCTCGCGCTTCGTGGATCTAGTTCGTCACTCATCTCGAACTCGTGCCTCTGTGCGTGGTTCAAGGTGCTGACCATTGCGCCAACAACGCGAAAAGGTCACGTTTCAAAATTTCCACGCGAGCGCTCGCCACCGCCTGATCGAGATCGACGGTCGTTGATGAAGAGCGACATGGAGCGACAAGGACCATCTAATGAAGATTTGATGGTGGCTCATGGTGAAGAGGAGAGGTGGGCGCACAATGGAGGCGGGGTGATTGCCACATGGCACAATGAGGATCGTTGATCATTAAATCAACAATCAGAATTTCTCGGGCTTGTTGTGGGAACTACAGAGGTCTGATTAAGGTGATTTTGAGCTTGTTGGACTCCGTTCGTCGATCCATATCCATTCGTGTGGTCCGATTGCTCATCTGAGGCCTGCTTCAATATGCATTTGTACACATGGCCATTAAACATTGATTATAAGCAATTTAAATGTAGATTTTACACAATATGCATGTATTGCTTCCAGACTCATTATAACATGGTATTAATGCATATGTGCTCTTGAAATTGACTCTAATTGATATAATTAACACTAATAATTGTAGAGTCGTCACTGCCTCCACATCTTCAGCAAGCTCTCTACCACAGTAGATCTGGAGTAGCGATCCTCGATCCCAGTCCCCTATCGCAATCTCTACTTCGATGTCTAGTGGATGACATCGAGCTTTGATCGTTGCATGTCGATCATTAACTCGACCATGAATGCCCTCATAGATCGTGGGTACACACCAACAATGATAGTAGAGAATGTTTATGCATTACTCCTTTTTTTTGTGATGCTGGTATGGATGACTAGTGAGAATTTGGGGTTTTGGGACTTTGGTTGTGTGCAAGTTTGGATTTTGATGTGATGTGGGGTTGAGGCTAGGTGAAATTTTCCTTTGTTAGTTCTTGGTGTGGATGGTCAGTGGGTGTTCGAGGTTTTGGGGATTTGGGTTGTTCAGAGGCTTGGATTTTGATGTTGTTTGTGAGCTGAGATTGGATGAAATATCTTTTTTCTGCTTGTTGCTATAGATGGTTAATGGGGAGTTTGGGGTTTTGGGCTCTTCCCATGTTTGAATTTTGATGTGGTTTGCAACCTAAGATTGGGTGAAATACCCTTTTTCTTTTTGCTGGTATGGAGGATCCATGGGGAGTTAGAGGTTTTTGGATTTAGGTTGTTTGTAAGTTTGTATTTTGGTGTAGTTTGTTAACTTAGATTGGGTGAAGTACCCTTTTTTGTTGCTAATATGGAGGGTCGGTGGGGAGTTTGGAGTTTTGGGATTTGGGCTGTTTGCAAGTTTGGATTTTTATAAGGTTTCTTAGTTGAGACTAGTTGAAATTTCCTTCTTTTCTATTAGGTTAGGTTTTGAGGTTTTAGGATTTGGGTTGTTTGAAAGTAAGTTTGGATTTTAACGAAGTTTCTGAGCTGAGATTGGGTGAAATTCTTTTCTTTGTTCTTGGTATGGATGGTCGATGGGGATTTAGGTTGTTCCCAATTTTCAATTTTAACCAAGTTTCCAAGTTGAGAATGAGTAAAGTTCCCCTTTTTGTTGTTGAGGGGTTTGGGGATTTGTGATTGTTTAAGAGTTTGGATTTTAATGAGGTTTGTGAGATGTGATTGGTGAAATTCCTCCCTTTTTTTCCTTTAGTTGTTGATATGAGGGTTTGGGGTTTTGGTATGACGTAAAATGTGTGCTTTTTATTATACAGTATTGATTGAGACAACTTAGACATCTAAGGAATTTTCTTAATGATGTAACCAAAATTGAAACATTAAGACACAATGGATAATTGGTTTGTCCCATGGTATGGAAGCCTGGAATAAAATTAGTTAGGAAAATCAGTGAGTGCGCTAGCCTCCTTGCGAATTTATGATAGGTTATTGGCTAATTAGGTAGCGAGGTAAGGGTATGAAGGTGGATATAAATAAATGTTGTATTAGGATACATACCCAGGTTGTGGAGAAAGCTATCTGTGAACAAGTGTAAGTCACGTCTGTACGTATAGTTCATAGTATGTAGCTACCACACTACTTACATTAGGACCCCAAGATGATGGATTGAGTTGTAGGAAGGGCATAGGGTTTCTTATTGGCCAAGATGATGCCTTCTACTTTATCATACTCCTTGGAATATCATAGCGAGATCTCCTCATGTCTTTCAAGAAAATGATTTGTGATAGTCACGATTGTAACGTCGAGGGAAACATACTTATCATGATAATTTAGAGATGAAGAATAATAAATTGAAAGTTAATAATCGAATTAATTAAATAGTACCCATCTTTTGTGCTCTTTTATTGTACCTTCTATTTATACTACTTAGTGTTTGTTGATGTGTTCTCGGACTTCATACTTAAGTACAACTGAGTAATCAAGAGCGGCTGCATTTGAAGCGATTGGTGCAGGACCTTGCTCAACACTAGTAGATGGTCTATAAAGTTGAGTCTTTTGTAATAATTATTTAATTCTTTCATGTTGTCTAGTAGTTGTACCCCTAGATGATTAAGTTGTCATTTATTTCAATTTTTGAGACTTGTTAACTTAATTATTTTGTGGTTAGCATGTACTTTTCTTTTACTGTTTAATGCTTTATGAATGATTTGTTGTCTAGTATATGTTTTATGATTGTGTTGGGTGACATCGATCATGTGTTGAGCTTGCTATTTGTATTGATGGCTTGGATCATCACAGAGGAGGGGAGGTGGTGTGCCTAAGGAGGAGGTGGCAGGTAGGTGGCAGAGGAGGGGAGATGCTAGGTTCTATGCGTTGGAGGAGGAGGGAGAGGTGGTGTGCTTTAGGAGAAGGAGGTGTAGTGCTCCCGACAATGCTCCTAGCATGAGCGGTGGTGGTGTGCATGGTAGTCGTGGTGTGTGATGGTGTGCTCTCCAACATGTGCTCCTAGAGACATTGCAGGCATGTGCTAACGTGCTGTAGCGAGATGTTGTAGGTAAAGCAACGAGGCTGTGGGCAAGGATATAATGCAAGGGTTTCAATAATAATAATAGTAATAATAACCCGATTACTTTTAACCAAAGCCTTATTAACCCTTTAATGACTTAGTTATGAAGTACTAGGTCCCTAACTCAGCTTGTGGCTTTGGAGCTTGGTCATTCATCAATGTTTCAAACAAATAAAAAGTTGAGGGGTTCTTGGTGGGAAGATCCCTTTATAATTTTACCATTTAATGTTAATGGCAAGAGGAGAGGAAGAAAAGTCTCATTCTCCCCTTGCAACCCACCATCAATCAACCATGTCCTCTTCCCATTGTTCTCTCCTCTCCCCACTACTACCGATCATTCTCCCCCTTTATCTCCTCCTCACTAGCTACTGTTGCTATAGCCATTGCTGCAGCGTGCCACCACTATTGCTATTGTCACTGTTAAGCAGCTATTGTTGCTGCCATTGTTTTTGCTCAGAAGGGGGCCCCGTCGAGACCAATGGCTGTAGGTGTTGGTGCGAACACACCATGACCATTGATTTTAATGATAACAAAACACTTTTTATTTGCCAGTTGCATTTGAGATTAAGTTTTCAAGATAAATGCAAAAGGAAACAAGTGTGAAGGAGCTCAAGCTCAATTCTATGGAGGAATGGAGGAGCTTGATGGAAGAGAAAAGTATCAAGGAGCTTTGGAGGAAGAAGATTGATAAAGGAGGTTAGGGCTAAAGCTTAAAGATGAACAAAAAATAGGATAGAATATTTTGTTCATGATTCTCTGTATATGTTATTTGCTCTTTTATTTTCCTAGATACTTGTGAAAGAACCCAAAATATAGTAACCTTAGTCCTAGGCACACTTACCCAACCTTAGAACACCTAGGTAAAACCTAGAATTGAGTTAGAAAATCAAAACAGTAAACAGGTTGGCTTATCAGACATCCAACACCCTGATGAGACGTTTGATATCACCTTTTAAGTTGTCTAATACTTTTCCCAGACATCCAATAACCTAGACCTGGAACACTTAGCTTATGACATTTGATATTCAGACATCCATACCTTTGTCCAGACGTCTAAACTTAACCCCTGATGTCTAAAGACCCTATCACACATCCTGTAAAGAACTGTTAGCCTCAGATAAGATTACGTCAAAACAATATCTTCTCAAGACCCTTAACCAATATTTTATTAATATTTCCAAATGCCCAAAGACCTAACTATTCCAGATGTCCAAAGACCTAACTTGACGTCCAGTAAAGAGATTAGACCTCTTCTAACCCAAATCTTCACTATTAGACTACACATGATCATTAGATTATCGGGAAATCAATTCTTGAAGGTTATCTTTAGTGTTGGACGTCCAATAGGTTCTTTAGACGTCCTACAAACGTCTGACATTTAGATACAAGAACATTGTTTGGATCTAAACAGATCAAGAAGAATTCCAGGAACCACATATTCCATTATTAGACATCTGATCATACTTCCAGACATCTTATACGTCAATATTAGACATTTGATATTTTGACACAAGAACCCTGCACAAGATCCAATCAAATCCAGAGAGACTACCTTCTAGAATTAGACGTCTAATATTTCTATAAGACGTCCAATATACCCTCATCAGACATCTAACAAACTTATCAGACGTCTAATTTTGCAGTCTTATCAGACGTCTAATTTTGCTGTCAAACCTAATTATTGTACTGATCTCATTGGAATCTCAACCAAATCCTCTTGGATTTGATTCCAATAGCTAGGAAGCCTCTCCCAAGCCTTCTTGAGCCTTCCTAGCTCATCTATAAATACTCTATAGGTTCTCATTTGTTAAGAGACACATAGAAATAATATTTCTTAGTCTATACACATTGTGAGAAAATCTAAAGGAAGTCTTGCTCTCCAAGCCTTGTTTTGCACATTAGAGAACATCGTTACACTGCACCATCACTCCCATCTCTTTCGCATCAAGGGAGTCATCTTCACTTATAGAAGCTTAGGTTCAACCTTATATTTGGGTTCTATAGTTATTGTTTTAATTGTAGTTTTTGTTAGGTATTCACATTGCGAATTCCCATCTCCTTGTGAGACAAAATTCTCTTCATAAAGAAAAGGGATTTGAGGTACACTACCCTCGATCTAAAGTAGTGCGGTTGTAATTGAGGTTATATCACCCTCCTTTAAGTGATACATTAGTGGATCCAATCGGTAGATTGGAAAATCCTATAATAGGGTGACTTAGGTGGTTTTTACCATTAGGATTTCTACCTAAAAATAATTGTTTTATTGTAGTGATTGATTTTATTTTAGCAAATTGTCTATCATTGTATCTCCCGCACTATTCACCCTCCTCTAGTGTAACTTACAATAGATACCTCCACTCCTCTTGGACACTTTTTTATATGATTTGAGTTGTCTGAAAGTAGATAGAATCGATGGTATTGAGTGGATCGTAGTGTATCTATGTCACTACTTGTGTGAAATGGGCCTACATATTAAGATACAGGCATGCGTGGTTGTTTAGGAGTGAGTTCCCTTGATGTCTATATTAATTTGTTTATTTGGTGCTCCCTTGCAATAGGTTGATCTTTGCTTAGAGAAGAGAAAGAGATTTATAGCTCCTTACCACCATCACCGACTTCCTCTTCCTCCACTAAATAAGAGACTCAGGTAGGGACATCCCTTATCAAGTTGAGGAACCTCTCTCGATGATCCAATAATTTGGTTTGTTGGTATTTTAATTAAAATTCAAATTTTTTCTTTTGGGCACGTTCCTTATGGAAATTCTAGATGTGGAAATCTAATACATGTCGAAATGACACAAAGCACCCATTTTCTATTTGGTGATTTGTGACAATTTTATGCTTCAAAAGGGAGATTTAATTTGAGTTTAGAATGGCTTTGAACCTAATACGGAATTGTACGTCAAGGGTTGTGTTCAAGTAATGTTTAGCGTACGTATTGTAGGGAATGTTTGAGGTCTTTTGATGGATTATTTAAGGAAAGCCTTAATGAAGTTTCATATCCACTAATCATCCTATGAATGAGTAAGAACATGTGGATTATTGCTTGTAATGGGCATGGGCATAGGAGACTTGATTACACATGTTAGTGTAATCCATTTGGGAAATGGATGTGGCCCTTGTAATAGGAAGATGTGGAAGGCTTAAGAAACCCTGAAATGCAACTAAAAGTTTGACCTAAATGAGCTTGAAGCTCTTTACATGAACAAAAAAATGACCTGAATTGGCTACGTGATGGCCTAACCATAAAATGGTAATGTATATGACCCTACTAAAAGTCTAAGAAGGGGTCTTTGGATTATGGGATCTCAAGAGAGATTTCAAGCAATCCAGTAGGTCCATAGGATTAAAGATCCTAATGTGGATTAAGGAAAAAGGAATAAAAGATGAGCAATGATGTTATCATGTTAGGTTTTCTCGCATTAATAATATTTGTCGTTTATGTTGTAGTATGATGAGCAAGAGAACCAACATATTTTATAATTTATACTGGTTAAGTCTAGGTTTTTCGTTGGTAGGCTTATTTTCCATAATTCACCAATTATTCTTAATTATTCTTTATTCATTTAATTAAGCTTACAATATATACATAAGCTTATATACTTAGGTTATAATGTACAATGTATAAATAACTTAGGTGTAACTACTTAACTAATCTACTATATAAATATATAACTTACGCTATTAACTACTTATCTTGTTAACTTAACTAATTATAAGTTAACCTATAACTTATAAATGATAATTACTTAACTTAATTAGATAGATATCTTACTACAATAACTAATATACTTAACTTACTAACTACTTAACTGATATATAACCAACTTAACTTAACCTAACTATACTTAACTAATTAAGTTATTGGATAATTAACTTAAACTATATTTAGCTAGTCTACTTAAGTTACATTAACTTAATTTATAACTTACTTTGCTTAATTAAATTATTTAAGTTATCACTAGGCTAATTACTTAATTAATTACATAATTAGAATACATTAGATACATGAATTAATTACAAGAAATAAACAATCTAACATGGCAACTAATTCCATTAGAATGGGTATCATGTATTGCAAAAAATTAAATTGATGGACATTTTATTGCAAAAAGTGTTTGTTTATACAAACTAATGAATCTTTAATCTTCAACTAAGCACAAGTAAAGCACAAATCAGCCTCTTTCAATTCACGCTAAGTGTTAACACAACACACTTAAGCTCTTCTTCTCAGCACAAACAAAGGCATAAGCTCCTACTCAACAAAAAAAAATTTGTTTGTGGTACTCCAAACTGAATCAACAGCCCAGATAGGCTGGACCACAGTTACATCAGTGCTACGTGTCACCATCAGATTACATCTCTCCTGCAAGCTACTCTCCCAGATCCACAAGATCAAGTCAAAGTATAAATGCTCAGAGGTTATCGAAGGGTAACATGCATATAGCGTCGTAGTTGCTCGAGCGGCTTATGGGCACAAATGTTTATTTCTGCGATTGGAAAATCAACTCCCACCAAGGTGGGACTAAAGTGTCCCCCTCTCCATCCATACACTTGTGCTCTTCTCAACTTCACAGCAGACAGCAACAGCTACACAATTCTCTTCAATTCAGATACAATCTTTTCTAATTCAATTTCAATTCAATCTCAAAGATTGAATACAACTCAAATCAACACTTGAAACTCATCAATCATTGAATTCACCCAGTCATCATAGCTGCTGTGATTCAGTTGATCACACCATAGCTGCACGTGTGTTGCAGCTTAAGAGAACGCTGCATGCTTGATACTATAGCCTTAACCATTCTCTCTCGCACCTAAATACTTCTTAGTGTCTTCTTAAGACCTTAAATCTCTCACAAAACTTGAAGAATAACTTCTTAACTCATTTCTAATCCGATGAATTACTTAAAGACTCATATCAACAGAGAGAAATAGGGGAACTCACATTATGATAAACTTTGCCTTGAACTTCTCACAAAGATTTTTATTGCCTTAAGTAAGTCCTAATATGTTGCTATGATTTGAAATAACAAAGAAATCACAATTGTGACCTTTGTCAATCAACTCAAAGTTCACTAGGACCCAACAAGCACAGATTGAATGATTCACTCTTAAATGCTTCTAAACTCTGTTAGAATAAAATGCAATTATTTCAAATAGCCTTTAGAATATCTTCAAGACCTTAAGCTCACCTCTCAGAGCTTGGGAAGCTCTAATGGCTGCCAAGTTTGACTCAAATAACCCATAGGTTGACTCTAAACTCAAGAAAGTTCCAAATTAAAATGATAATGTTAATTAGCTTAATTCAATCTCCTAAAGTTAATGAAAGCAAGAAATTGAGAAATTGAACTCTCTCTAAGATCCTTCCGTATCATCGCCTCCATCATGTTGGAGGGTTGTTCATCAGGTCAAATTGGACATCAAACAACCCTACAAACGGTTGGTTAGAACTTAGAAGAACATGTTGAAGCTTCTCAACCTATTATTGAGGTCAGTAAGGTCAAGAACCATGCTACATGTCCCCGCAAAATTTAAGGAAGATGAAGGAGATCAAGGCGATAGACGCAATGGAACTTAACTTTAATGGCTTGAAATTGATGTATGAATATTACAGAGATGATTGATCATGACGATTGGAGATGATTGAAGTTTATTTCAATATGTTTCCATGAATTCTTAACTCACTGGAGTTGGAGATGGCAAACAGATGCCGGTGATCAACGGTGATAGTGGATGTAAGACCAAATTCAACTAAATCACTAATTGAATAGCTCTAAGGAATCCTTACCACTTCAAGAATGCCACCACTACCTAATTGGATCTGAAATTGCCTCAATAAGTATGGCGAGCTCAGATTAACTAAAGAAGAGGATTGAATTCGTCAGATCAAAGGAATAGAGGAGTCTGTCCTAATTAAATTGGGGAAAATGGTCCTAAAGTTATGGCAAGGGTGGATGAAGGACCTATGGAATGCAAACAGGTTAGAGGAACTCCGCCATAGACAGCAGAGCTCCTATGAGCTATGGAATTGGGCGTTTGGTGTTAGGTGATTAATCGAGGAAGGAAGAAAGTGGAGATGTATCATGATGAGGTAGAGAAGGTGGTAAATTGGACAGGAACAACATCGGAACTGACGTTGCTGGAGGCGAGGAAGGAGGTGAGAAGCATAGAATTAATCCTAAGCTAATCAATCTACTTAACTACACTAAACTAATCTAAAGAACGAAACAAAGCTACGACAACTATTACCTGGACGAATAAGAGAGAGGAACGCCGATGATTGCTTATCAAAGTTAGGACGGAACTAGAAGATCTTGGGGAGGATTTCGGCGATGATTGAATGAGACTTAAGGAGGAAGTTGAGCGCTCCTCTACCATTGGCAAGGTGGAGCAAAGGAAGAGGGGGTGAGAGAGACGACGCCTACTGTCAATCAACGTCCGAGAACAAAGAAAAAACTCGTCAAAGTTGTAGAAGAATAGCTTATGATCGACTCAGTGGGAGAAGAAAGATAGGGATTCGATCCTTTGATCAAAGGGAAAGGAGACCCATTTATAGGTGTGGAAGAGGTAGAAGTTCAGTGAATGTGGACGAAGATTGAGTCTAGGTTCATCAAAACGTCGTCGTCTTCTCTGACGATGATAAGTGTTTACATGTGTTCGAAAGCAGTTATCAAACCATCTAGACTGTTGGATGGAATGAGGTTGTTGCATGGAAGCTTATAGGCCAAGAACTGTTTGTCCTCTGCTCGATCTTCGGTCATCGGAGAGAAGAATCACTATTGTCGTCAGCCGTTGATGTAGAAGAAGAAAAGAAGAGAATGTGAAGTACTTGGAGAACCTAATAGTAAATAATGAAGGACCAAGATGTAATAAAAAGGACTTATTTGAAATAAATTCCAAGGATGAAAATGCAAATTTATGATTTAAATATATAATTTAATTTATTTATTTTCGAACTTTTTATTATAACTTAAATATTTGTTAAGAAATATATTTATGGATAGAAATTACATTTTTTCCCCTTTGTGCATTATTTAATTTAGTGATTAATATTATTGTTAATATTGTTAACTTATACTATACAATACATATAAGCTTAATTAATCTTAATTATAAATAACTAAATGCATAGATTTAAGTCCTATTCTTAATTAAATGTAAAGGGATGCTTATTATATAATATTTAAGCTATGTTATGGTATAATTAAGGTCCCTATACAATATTAGCTTATTTACTAATTAACCTTGTTTTAATGATATTACTAATTAATTAACTACGTAAACTAGCTTATTTAGGTGAATGTTGTTAGTGAAAATCGTCATTTTAGGGATGTATATCGTCATAGTATAGTGAAAAAAATTGCAACAACATTTAAATTTATAAGTGCTCGAAAACAAAATTGAGTCCGAGGTCGTTCACAGGGAACAAATTGGAATTCATAGCACTAATCACAATATAGAAATAATGAGTACAATAATAAAGATATCCAATCAAGATATTCAATGAGTAATATACTTGAAAAATGTATTCACTAATAACAAATGTATCTCATGAGTTAGTGGGGTAAAAAGAAATCAGGAACCCTTAAAAGAATGATGATTTAAATCACCAATTATATCCCACATTTAAGCACATGAAATCAGCCAATTCAATTTCTCAATGGTATCTTGAACCATATATTAGCTAAGAGCTCAAATAAATCCAAAATAACTAAGCCAATGCCACAACCAGACGTTGAGTACGGAGATCAGATGCCTTAAGTGCTCAAGGCACAACACAAGGCACAAAGCCTCAAGCACAGAACAAGGCAAACTCAAAATGGCCTAAGTGTTGGCATGTATTTCAAGGAACACAATGCAAAACCACCCCTCCATCCTCCTTTAATTTCTTCTCTCTTGGTTAGACCTGGGTATGGGTTAGGTGGGTAATCAAGTCGCGTACAGGGTCCAAACCTGTGAGTGTGAGGAGTGCGCAGGGGCATGCAAGAGTGCGAGCATGGAAAGGGGACCCGACCCTCGTGTCTTGGGCAAAGGGTCCTCTTCACGAAAACTTATACATCTCTCGCAGTGCTCCCACATACGATGTAGGACTAAAAGAGGGTGTTGCATCTTCAATTGCTGCATGAGAAGCTCACTTTTGATTGCCGTTGCTACAGGGGTTCCTTTATCCAATTGAGGGTGCAGGTTATGTTGGAAAGCCAAGTCGCATCAATTATTCATGGATGTAAGACTGTTGGTGGTGAGACGATCGATGATGGCGACGAGGGAGATAACCGGCGATGGCGAGGTTGACTTGCAAGAGGAGTACGGCCTAGGGCCCAATCATATGGCTAGTAACCTTCGCCATGGTGTGGTGAATGCAACGGTGTGTGCAATTGGGTGTGAGGTGCAGTGTGGTAGCCGGACAGTGGAAGTGAATAGAGGTCCGGCGGTTGGTGTCAAAGAAGATGGGCAGGATGTGACAAGGTGACATAAGTTGGGCAAAATAGTTACAAGGGTGCGGCGGAGGTTTCGCCTAGGTCAATTGAGGTGGAGGAGGTGGAATGCAGGATGGTGGTGTAAATGATCAGCGAAGCTGTTACCGAAGTTGAGGAAGGAGAAGGAGATGGAGATTGGACCTAAAAAGTATACCAAAAGCTAATTGGAGGGAAGAGGAAGAGAAGCCCTAATTCCATTGGACAAATAGAGGCCTGAAGGTAGGCCATCAATGTGATGGCCAACAATAGAGACGAAAGTGGGAAATCGGAGCTGAAGAATGGGTAGGGATGCTCAAGCTTCGAGTGAAGCTTCCTGGAGGAGAGGGGAAGCAAAACCCTCTATCTTCTGGCTGAGGTAGAGGGTGACGAAGGAGGTAAAAGGAACTCCAAGGTATGCCAGAGTTTCCGCCAGAGAAGTAGAGAGAGGAATTTGGCGGTCAAACGGGTACGAGGTTGACTCGAAGATGCTCCAACCTTTAAATAGATGATGCTCCCTTCTTAATTGATCTTTGAAGTGCGCATTTGGTAGGTGCCCTTGCCGCCTGAAGAGCTTGATTTTCTCGAGCTTGCCAACATGAATTTCGGCCATGATTAGCCTCGAGACAGATCCTAATAGGTGCGGCAAGACCTTGCGGACTATTCCCGCCAAGATTTGGGATTTTTGGTTGAGATTCCATCAATCAACATGCCAAAATTAATGAAGCATGTGTGGGTTGGTTGCTGCTTCTTTCCCTGTTTGATCGCGATGAGGAAGAAGATGGAGGTTGGATCTGTTTTCAAGAGAGGCGAGAATCTAAGGGCTTCTTTACAAATAAAATGTAGAATGTGAGGGCTTAAGTGTAATGGTTAGAGATCTAGGGACTGAATTGCAAACTAGATCTTCGTGCCGCTCCTAAGCTAGATCTTCGAGATGACTTCTTTAGAACAGAACACTTTTGACGTTATTTCTTCGTTAAGCGTACCGAACCAGACTGGTGTGTGGATTTTGGGTGCTTAGGTTACCAAGTCTCAGAAACCAAAGGGCAGGCAACAGGGTCGAATAATCCCTAAACCTTAGACTTAATACATTAGCTTCGCACTTTCCTCAACCTCTTAAGGACTAATCCGGATCTTAACAAGTACGTGAGTATTTAAGCCCTACAATAAGCCCAAGAGGCCTAAGATTAGCACTCTTACTAATCTCCTTGTCTCTAGCACTTTAGGACTTAATCCTTGTTTGATTCAGTCTAGAATTTAAGTAGATCCCATAATCAATTGCTAAGACTATCAATTTTTTCTTGATTTTTGCTCCTTTTTGACATTTCATGTTTCCTCTTCTTTTCCTCCTCAAGAAGGATTTCACAAAATTCTCCTCCCCTTTCTCCATTTTTTTTCTAATTTGTATTTTTTTTTTAAGAGCCTCTCAGAGACTTGAATTTCCATTTGTTTTGTACTTTAACACCCCCCATGCCTAAGTTTTGCAATGTACTCATTGTAACTAAGTGGGTATGAATTCAGCTTGGTTCAAAGTTTAGAACAGGTCAAAGGGGTGAACATCTCAGGATGACTAATGCAAACGATTTTTAGCTTTGATATAGGTACCAAAGGTGGATTTAGCTGTTTTAAAGTTGAACCCTAAAGTGCAATAGGAGTGTAGCTCAAAAGGATGATCAGAAGGGTCTCGGATTTTTGGAATGATGAGTTACTCCCCATTAAGTGCTAAATTCAATACCTTCAGCCGAGCAGAAAGTGGTCAAGGAGAAGGGGTGGTTAGATCGGAGGAATTTTGTAGAACAAGCACCTTGATGAGTAGTCTGGTTGGTTCAACCAGGTGCTCATTTAGGTCAATGGGCTAATGATATAGACCAAACCCAATTAGTCTGGTGGGTTGATGGATATGAATAATAGGTGTGGAGCCCACCAAATGCTTTGTGGCTCAAAAACATGTGGAAATACGAATCTAGGGTTTGGCTGAATCGGTTCATCCTTTTCATAGTAGGGGTCCTCAAATGATAACGGATCTATGAAAAATGTAGGAACCCTACTGATGGGATCAGAGAAGGATAAGACGTGATTGTTGGTCTGATCATTGTCCGATTCCTGGTCGAAAGATGGTGGTGAATCATATGCAATCGAATTTGAAAGAGGTGAGTCAGAGTAGAAATTGATTCTAGTGGCAAGTCGGGGTTCGGATTGAGTTTTGAAAGGCTCTGTCATAGGTGTGGCTACTTCGAAATCTAGGTGCGATATGGACTTCTCAAGAAATGATTCGAAGATCGGCTCATCTAGAATCTTTTTCACAATGTTCATCCATATCAAATATAAATGCCTAGAGAGTGCTTATATGATCATGGAAATCTGAGTCAGTGAAAGATTCAAACTCTGGGTTGTAGACACTCTCAACACTTATTACTTCTGATTCCTGTAGATCATAACAGAATGATTCCAACTCAATGGAATATGATTTTGAATCAATGATCTTGGGATCAGGGACCTCAGAGTCAAAATCAAAGAATGGGTCATGAATATTGAGGTTGTACACTGGCTCATAATCATCTGGAAACAAAGATTCCCCAAAATCAGAGTATAATTCGAAATCATCGGAGAATTTGCGACAATCAGCTTCTGAACCTGATTCAAGATCGAGGTTTCCACCATAGGACAAATCACGATGCATGGTGTTATCAACTTGACTTTGATCTAACCTAGTCTCAAATTTCGAGCTCAAAGAGGTGTCCTTATTAAGCCTAGGCTTGGGTTATGGGCACCTAGGGTAGAACCAATCAAATCCCAACTCTTCTAACTCCTTTGTTTCTGTATCATAAATCAATGTGACTTTCGAAAAATCAATTCATTCCTTTGAGAAGTCTAAAGAGGTATCATCAAATACTGGCTCGAAATCAAAATTCAGATCTAAAATCTGGTTCTCATCACATTAGGCCTCATGATCATCCAAAATAGGCTCAAATCTAGATTTTAGGTCAAGGATAGGAATTGGGTCACTAGAATCTAGACATGCTTCTATTAGGATGTCAGAATCACTCTCGAAAGGTGCAGGTATTACATCCTCGAGAGGTTTTGACTCAAGCTCATCACAGGTGTTTGGTAAATTCAGGCATCATGGACCAACTTCATGGTTCTCTATGGCTGATCATAATCAGGAACACCTGCAATTAGATCCACTCAACCCACATTTTTATCAGACGTGTCATTCTGCGTATAATCCGAATCTGGTTCCATTTGGGTTGGGGGTTTCAAACCCAGGCTCTGGGAAGTCATAATGATCCTCAACATTGCTCCAAGATGTCTCATCAATTTCTGAATTTTGATATGGGTATTTCTGATCAATGGCTCGTTGTAACGTATTTAGCATATACCCATGTTTCTCAATGCGACCCTGGTATATTTCCCAAAGTGGTGGATTTGTTAGACATTGTATATACTCAATATTATGTAGTCTCCACAATTTACTGTATTTTGATAAAAAATCTTCTCGGGTTGAACCATGTACATTTGTGTAAGTATCATTCCAACACGATTCATAATGAGGGTTTTGTTTTTGGTACATTAACCTAAAAGTTCCTAGATGAATATGAGATTTTGTAATACTCATCATGATATCTAAGAGCTGCCTCGATCATTTTTTCTTGATGCTCATACGGGATTCAGGTTTTCTGAACATTCTTCCTAAATTGTCAGGTTGTAACGTATTTAGCATATACCCATGTTTCTCAATGCGACCCTGGTATATTTCCCAAAGTGGTGGATTTGTTAGACATTGTATATACTCAATATTATGTAGTCTCCACAATTTACTGTATTTTGATAAAAAATCTTCCCGGGTTGAACCATGTACATTTGTGTAAGTATCATTCCAACACGATTCATAATGAGGGTTTTGTTTTTGGTACATTAACCTAAAAGTTCCTAGATGAATATGAGATTTTGTAATACTCATCATGATATCTAAGAGCTGCCTCGATCATTTTTTCTTGATGCTCATATGGGATTCAGGTTTTCTGAACATTCTTCCTAAATTGTTAGGTTGCATTTCTAAATCGAGTGGTGAATCAAGATGTAGAATCAAATTCAGGTCCAGATCGAATTGATTAGATTAGATCAAAATTCCCAAAAAGATCAACTCTAATGGAGGCCTCTAGGTCAAACCTAGGGACTTTTCCTATGTATGTGTACTATAGAATAGATGAGGGACTGGATGTGTATTGGACTCAATCAAGGCATCTAAAAATTTGGGATGACTAAGGCTGTTTCGAGGCGGATGATACCTCTAAATTAGAAATCCACACACCCGAGAATTATTTAGGCAGCTAGAAAGGGGGAGTCCCGCAAAGACCCCTACACAGTAGAGCGTCTCCACGAGTTATAGGGTGTCCCTACCCGACCTTCTTTGTCACTGAGATTCCAAGTAGACCGAAATGTATGAATTGAGACCTTAAGTCTACCAATTTTAACCCTAATTGTCCCTTGAATTTCACTTGATTAAGAAGTTGATTCAATTGTGACCTAATTTGGAGGTTGATTGGTTCACAGGGTGAATCGACTTCACTTGATTTGTCCTAAGGTTGATGATGAAATTTGGGTCAAGACCTAAATCACCCTGAATTGACTCTTAGGTTACTAGGTTCCAACTTTTAAAGTTCAAGTGAATTTAGAGCCTTAATTTTTAGGGTTTACTTGAATAGATTGGTTCAAACAAGGGCTTGGGTGGCACACAAATGCGGGAGGGTCAATTGCTTTTATTGCAGGCAAATGTGTACTAACACTTCAAAATCTTGATATGGAAACCCTAATTGGCTCTATTTTAAGTCCAATTTGTTTTCAAATATGGCACCTTGGACTTAAACAAGAATGTGAATAGTCTAAGATGTCGAGAAGATTTAGCACAAATCCCTAATAGATACAAGAAATCAGGATGGGGATCCCTAATCAAAATCGTCTCAATCTTCAATAAGCTATTAATCAATTTTCGCAAATCAGAAAACTTTTGCCTTTAGATGATAATTACTATGAAAATATGGCAAGTGGATCCTAATTTATTTGTTTCTGTTTTCTTATCTTCCCAACATTAGAAGGTTGATTTAGGGAAGACGAGAAATTTTACCTACCGCTGGAGTGGTTGATTGCGTGGAAGATCTCTTCATGATGTACCTCGCAAAACATAGCAAATCAGATAGGGTAAGTTAGTAATCAAATCAATCAAGAATGATAAGACTAGTGGTGAATTGCACGTTGCTTCTTGGCAACGGCGCTAAAATATTGTTAGCAAAAATCGTCGTTTTAGGAATGTATAACATCATAGTATAGTGACAAAAATCGCAATAACATTTAAATTTATAAATGCTCAAAAATAAAATTAAGTCTAAGGTCATTCGCAGGGAGCAAATTGAAATTCGTTGCACTAATCGCAATATAGAAATGATGAGCACAATAATAAAGATATGCAATCAAGATATTCAATGAATAATATACTTGAGAAATATTCACTAATAACAAATGTATCTCAAGAGTTAGTGGGGTAAAAAGAAATCAAGAACCCTTAAAAGAATGATGATTTAAATCACCAATTATATCCCGCATTTAAGCACATGAAATCAGCCAATTCAATTTCTCAATGATATCTTGAACCATATTTTAGCTAAGAGCTCAAATAAATCCACACTAACTAAACCAATGCCACAACCAGATGTCGAGTATGGAGATCAGATGCCTTAAGTGCTCAAGGCACAGCACAAGGCACAAAGCCTCAAGCACAGAACAAGGCAAACTCAGAATGGCCTAAGTGTTGGCATGCATTTCAAGGAACATAGTGCAAAACTACCCCTCCATCCTCCTCAGATTTCTTCTCTCTTAGATAGACCTGGGTATAGGTTAGGTAGGTAATTAGGTTACGTACAAGGTCCAGACCCGCGAGCGTTAGTTGCAGGTGAGGAGTGCGTAAAGGCGTGCAAGAGTGTGTGCGTGGAAAGGGGACCCGACCCCTGTGTCTTGGGTGAAGGGTCCTCTTCATGAAAACAACTTATACGTCTCTCGCAGCACTCCCACATACAATGTGGGACTAAAGGAGGGTACTACGTCTTTAGCTGCTGAGTGAGAAGCTTGCTTTTGATTGCTGCTGTTGCAAGGGTTCCTTCATCTAATTAAGGGTGCAGGTTATGTTGGAAAGCCAAGCTGCGTCGATTGTTGATGGATGCAAGACTATTAGCGGTGAGATAACCAGTGACGATGAGGTTTACATGTAAGAGGAGTATGGCCTAGGGCCCAATCAGATGGTTGGTAACCTTTGCCATGGTGTGGCGAATACAACGGGTGTGAGGTGCAGTATGGTGGTTGGACAGTGGAAGTGAACGGAGGTCTAGTGGTCGGTGTCGTAGAAGATGAGCAGGATGCGATAAGGTGAAATGAGGTTAGGCGAAATAGTTGCCAGGGTGAGGCAGAGGTTTCACCTAGTTCAATTGAGGTGGAGGAGGTCGAATGCAGGCTGGCAGTGTAGATGGTCGGCGGAGTTGTTACCGTCATCGAGGAAGGAGAAGGAGATGGAGATTGGACCTAAAAATTATACCAAAAGCTAATTAGAGGGAAGAGGAAGAGAAGCCCTAATTCTATTGGATGAACTAAGGCATGGAGGTAGGCCGTCGGTGTGATGGCCGGTGACAGAGACGAAGGTGGGAAATCGGAGCTGAAGATGGGGTAGGGATGCTCAAGCTTCGAGTGAAGCTTCCTGGAGGAGAGGGGAAGCAAAACCCTCTTTCTTTTGGCTGAGGCCGAGGGCGACGAAGAAGGTAGGAGGAACTCCAAGGTACACCAGAGTTGCCGCCGGAGAAGAAGTAGAGAGAGGAATCTGGCGGTCAAACGGGTATGAGGTTGACTCGAAGATGCTCTGACCTTTAAATAGATGATGCTCCCTTCTTAATTGAACTCTGAAGTGCGCATTTGGTAGGTGCCCTTGCCGCTTGAAGATCTTGATTTTCTCGAGCTTGTCAGCGTGAATTCCGGCCATGATTAGCCTCAAGACAGATCCTAATAGGTGTGGTGAGACCTTGCGGACTAATCCCACTAAGATTTGGGATTTTTTGTTGAGATTCCATCAATCAACATGCCAAAATCAATGAAGCATGTATGGGTTGGTTGCTGCTTCTTTCCCTGTTTGATCGCACGGAGGAAGAAGATGGCGGTTAGACCTATTTGCAAGAAAGGTGAGAAGCTAGGGGCTTCTTTGCAAATAAAATGTAGAATGTGAGGGCTTAAGAGTAATGGTTAGAGATCTAGGGACTAAATTGCAAAATTGGTCAAGGTGAACTCTGATTGGGCCCAAATTTTGGTGCTGATCTAATTTGGAGCCAAGGAATCTAATGGTGAAGTTGGATTTGAGTTGTAACCACGTTTGATTGGGCAAATTACACAAAGGCCCAAATTAGGGTAAAATCTCGTCTGAAACTTTGTTCTAGGTCAAAATGGGTTCAAATGATCAAACCAAAGGTACCAAACCTCTTAGAATATTCTTTTATGAATTTTAGGAGGTTTAGATGAATTTTATCCTGAACAAAACCTCTTCAATTTAAGAGGGTTGATGATTAGGGTTTTATATACTGTTTCTTTTCTCGAAATACATGAAACCCTATTTCTGTCAGTATGGACTCACTCTTTGGTCTTTAATGCTCAATTGACCTCTAATTAACCTTTGAGCGACCCCGTGGTTACTCTGCATTTATGATGTGATGTTAAAATAACAGAATTAACCCTAATTTATTGTTCTCTCCTTAAAATAGGCCTGAGTGGAATTACTTTCCTTAGGTGATCATTCAGGAGTATTTATCTCTTGATTCTGACTAATTCAAGCTAGTTATGGATAATGATGGTGTTACCATCAGTGAATTAGAAGTCATGAGTCCCTTATCAAGTAGGTTATGATAGGTGAGCTCGTAAGCCTGGATACCTTGACCTCGTGAATCGTAGGTTTACTGTTGTGAGTTAAAGACCCGAGAATCTAGGGTAGCTAGGGGCTACCAAGAATCAACCTTGGAACTTGGCTAGTTCTCGGGTGAGATGACAAGCCACGTGCTGTCATCGAAATGAGGCACTTGTAAGTACTTGAATTCGACTCGTTGCATAAGTACCCATAGGGAAAGCTCTATAGGTCCCTGATAAATGATTATTTTGTACCCTTGATACTATATTTTGCTTAGAACCAAGGCTATTCGGTAGTGTACATAGCATCAAATCACATACATTATGCACACCATGCATTTAGATAGGATTGCATCATTTTAGAATAATTTACGGATTTTATCTTATGTTCTTCTTTTGGTATTGTCAGGTC
The DNA here is from genome assembly GCA_037157565.1 of Thalassia testudinum. Classification (NCBI taxonomy): domain Eukaryota; kingdom Viridiplantae; phylum Streptophyta; class Magnoliopsida; order Alismatales; family Hydrocharitaceae; genus Thalassia; species Thalassia testudinum. Next base: position 29,395,486 of record JAZHRO010000049.1, read on the forward strand.
TAGAATTGAAAAGCAACAATTGAAGCAGACTGAGGATCAATGCCAGTGCAAGCTAGGAGTAAAGCTCGCCTCAACTTATAGAGCTCAAGAATTATTGTAGAAATTTGAAGATCCTCCTACTTTTCCTCTCCGATGCTTACCATGCTCACCTTCATAAATAAACTCCAAGTCCACTACGTCCACCTCCACTGATAAGCTCCACTCCTCCTCTATAAACCCTACACTCCTATGAATCCACATCATAATTCCTCCACCAAATCACCTCCATTATTCAGCTTGAGTTGCTCCCTCTTTAAGGCAATCAAGCATGCCATCTAAGGTTGCCTAGGGCCCCCTCCACACGTCCCCCCATGGCCTCCACAAATCCCTCTCCCCAATTTCAACAAAGCCATATCAGCCTCTTCTTCAATAGGGCACGCTACCCCTTGCAAGCTAGTCAAAACACATTTTCTATTGTCCATGAATAGATTTTGCTAAGTTTCTGAGCCAATAAAACATACATTTAACATGTTTTGCATTTTTAATAAGCATGCATCCAATTTTGCATAATTTCTGTGATCTACACTAATTAATGATATTTTGTGACCATAGGATTGAAAGCTAAGGAAAAGAGAGAAGAAGAAAGAAGAATTGAAGAAATTGAGATAGAGGTTTGAACTTACAAGCTTCACAAACCCTAGGCTCCAGCTCAACAAAGCAAAAAAAACTGTCCTGCACTAACAATAAATGAGCTCCTCCACTTCATTTATTAAGCTCCAGCTTCACTCCACCTAGAGCCACCTTTGCACATCCTCCATGGCACATTTAGGTCCCTCTCCCTAATTCCAACAAATTCACCCTCATTATAAATGCACATTTCAGCACACCTAGATCCCTCCACCAATTAACAGGCACTGAACCCAATTCCAAGACCTCATCATTAATCTCAACACATCTACCCATAACCATAGTTATTAACTGTTACGATCCGGTTCTCGAATCCCTACAGGACACGAGACCGGACCGACTCGACTGATCCCAAGACCCATTCGTCCAATGAGAAAGTAACTAAAAAGCAGTAAAATAAACCACATTCACCATGCTAGTAACTAACAGTAACAAAGGTACAGCAGTAAAGAAGTAAACTATTACAGTACACACCTCCACAACAGTAGGAAAGTAAACGGGTACAGGAATAGCATGTGCAAAACGAAAGAGTACTGAATACAAAAGTACAAGAAGTTACTCACTACTACAAACGAGTATAAACGAACTACAACTACTGGGCTCTACTGGGCCCAGCACCCTCTGCAGCCGTATGCTCTGGCTGCTCAACACCTGGACCTGAAAAAGGTTATGAGTACAAAACGTCAGCAAACACTGAGTAGAGTTGCAACCAACTACTAAAGCAGTAAAGGTGGGCATGTAGCTGTTCTTTTTCAATTTCTTTCTTTTTTTAACTAATTATTCTTTCTTTCACCACTTGATTTAATTATCAGGTCTCTTTCTTGATTTCGAATGTTCCTCGTGGGAACGATCTTGATTACAGTATTTTCCGAAGAGTAGAAGTAGCACATGGTGCTCTCCTGGCTGGGAGAGTCCCCCGTGGTGGTCCTACACCCAATCAACCACCCCAAGGTCACGGACAGACGTAACGGTGACTACGGCACGCGCGATAAATGCACGGGTAGCTACCTCGCACTGGCATGTGGTCAGTCATTTCCGTTAACGGGTGCGCCCAAAGCACATCACAGAACCAGTATAGGGCATAGCCCTCTCAGTAACAGGGGTCTAGCCCCTAAGAACCAAACAAGGGTCTCGCCCCTCCACAGTCCGCGCACCCTCGCCTGACTACCCTAGTTTGCCCAGTGGGCCTAACAAGTCGGTGTAAGGTGGCTAGCTGAACCCCGGGTCCCGTGGGGTGGCTAGCTCTCTCCCTACACTAGTAGCTCTCCCCGATACTGTGTACATGAGGGCTAAGAAGTCGATACAGAGTGGCCAATCCTAACCCCAGGTCCCAATCCAAGGGCGGCTAGCTCCGCTCTGCACTAAACAGGGGGACAGTCGCTCTCCTTGGTACTCCGTACTCAAGGGCCAGCTCACCTCCCCACTCACATTCCCAGTTCCATTCCATTTGTTTCCATGCTCATATTTCTCAGGCCAAGCCATACCAGGTTTCATCATTTCTATTTCCATTCTCAGGTTATACACATGCAATTTGTAACTCTATTTCATATTCAGTTTAATCACAGATAGCTCATGTTTCCAACATTCACATTTCCATTTCCAAATTGTATACATGTAGCTCATATTACGACATTTCACGGGTATGACAGAAAGGTTACATTCAATAGTTAACTAACACAAATACTATATAATTTGCAGGCAACTGTTATTTGCTTACAGGCAATTGTTATCATTCGATCTACTCATTCAAGACTGCAATTCATTCATTCAATACAGACAATTCAGTATTTCTAGCCCTAGGATTCATGCCATATCCTAAGTTCTAATCATTCATTCCACACATGCAATTAGGTTGTAATTAAATTAAGGAGAAGCCACTCTAGCAGTAAACCCAGGAGTAATGGGGGCTTGAACGGCAGGCGCTCGTGCCTCAGCAAGCCCCGAACTCGCAACAGAAACAAGTCCTATCACAAGGGTCAATCACAAAAGAATACTCAGAATAGTATAGAAGTATTCCAACAAGTAGAGGAAATCATACGGGAAACATCGGTATCTTGATTGCGGAAATTGAACCTTAAACGGACCCTAAATGGGTCAAAAACAGTGATTCTGACTCAAATCAGACGTCTGGAACACCCTCCAGACGTCTTAAAAGAGTCTAGAGCCATACCTCAGTTCTACGCTACTCCTCAGACATCCAGGAATTCCGCTGGACCATCTGGACCCAGTTACAAACGTCCGACCGCCTCTCCGGATGTCTAGAAACGCTTCCCGTCGTCTGGTGCCTTGCCCAGATGTCTGAAGTGCGTGGGAGGGCGTGTCCCATGCCTTCCCGAAGCAACACCTGCACGAAATTAATGAAATCTTCTAAAAAAGGCAAGGAACAATGTCTCGGCGGAGCAGCCTGCATGGCCGTATTTGCAAAAGAGACGTACCTTCGCGAAGCCTCCTCAGACGTCTGGCACCAACTCTAGACGTCGGCACCATCGTCTGACTGTCACTCCAGACGTCTGATTCTGGGAAAATCTCAGAACCAGAACCTGCTCTCGCCCTCTCGCACCGCACGTGGCCGCGCCGCGCCCTCTTGCCTGCTGCTCCAGCTGCAGCAGTGTTAGGGAGGATCTCCCTGACACACTCCTCCACCCTACGCACGCGCTAACCGACCGTGAGCTCACCGGCGAGCTCCCATGCGAGCTCGCAAGCCTTCTCTCCTCTCCTTCTCATGCTGCTCTGCCTCTCCTCTCACGCCGCTCCTCTCCGCCGTTTGTCGCTCGGCTGCTCTCGCTGGAGGGTAGAGGGAGGTGGCTGGGAAGTGGGTGAAATGAGGGAGAGGAGGGGGCTTATATAAGGCATGGGGTTAGGGTTTTCATCGGGCGAGAGGAGAAAGAAGGAGAAGAAAACGAGGGACAAGTACTGTCTGCGCGTAGCACGTGTGTAGACGCGAGCTCGTACGCGAAAATTTCGATTTCCAGACATCTGGGAAGGTGTCTAGATGTCTGACCAGATGTCTGACCCAAGTTCCAGACGTCTTAAAGGGCTCAATCAGCACATGTCTTAACATTAACACACCCCTCCCTCCTTCCCTTTTTACCCCACTTCGCCTGTATAGAAGGCCATCCATTCCATCCTTCCAAACCATCTTTGGCAATCCCATCTCTTTAGCACTCTAAGAGAGAAAGGGAGGGCCTAAGAGCTTCCTAAGTCCAAATTTTAGGCATTGAGAGGGAGTCACTCCACCACCCTTCAACTGCCAATCCACCACCATTTCATTCTACCACCATCATTCCATGCTACCATCTTGGAAGAAATTGCGTTGGAGTTCTTCTTCCACGCCAAGGAGGAGCAGGGAGGAGCACATCACCCTCTTAGAGGAAGCTCACTTCCATGCCAAAGAGGAGAGGAGGACCATCATCATCTATAGTATCATCCGAGCATCTCCTTTCATAACCTTTCTTCTCCTTTAGTTTCTTGCATGTTTTTGATAGTTGGTAGTCTTTTGCTTTTGTAAATTTTCTAGATTAAGCATCTTTTTGTTGAACTTGGAATATTATGACAATGAAAGTTACATTGCAGTTCCATCTTGGATTTTGTTGGGCATGTGAATTTACTTGGTAGTTGATTACAAGTCACCCATTGTGGTGCTTGTGAGTTCAATTGCTGAGTTATCTTCATATCCTTTAATTTTGTTAATTGGTTGAAAGTAGTAGATATTCTCTCTCGTGACCAAAAAAGATTCGATTTGTATTTTATTTTCTTATAAAAAAAATCACAAAACAAAAACATCAAAAAGCAACAAGACATTAAACATTGGGTTTTCAAATCAACACCTTGCCTTCTCGTGAATTGACTCGATTTGCCACTATACAAGCTGGTAAAAATCTTTAAAAGTTGACTTTCGTTATGTGTTGCAATGACATAAAAATCACATTTTTTTAAATTGCATTTTGATCCGTTCAAAGGCTCCAATTGTCCAACACCTAGGCTGCACTTCCAACACCTCTCCTTAATGGCCTCTACATGCCTCCCATGGATACACATCCTTCATTGCATTTTTCACCACTTCTTAGGTTCACAATTAAGGCCAACCCATTTCCTAAGGACCACCTTTTCATGACTATAGGAAAGCACATTAACATAGCACACTCCACTCCCTCTTACGCCCAACAAGGAGCCACTTTTTCTAAACAAGAACCACTTCCAAAGCATTGGCATTTACCCTATCAATTAAAGCCTTACACATTCTCCTATGGCCTTAATTAGATGACACAATGCTCCATGCTCTCCCCATTTCCAACACCTAAAGAGGCTTCTACAAGACTCCACTTCACTTGCCTATGAAAGAAAGCCCTTATGTCAGTTGTTGATCACCTTTGGCTTGAGAGAAAAATTGTAGAGCAATTGAGATCCTTGGGTCATCTACTCTTGGAGGAGAAATTTGAGAGGGAGCCACTGCCCCCTTCTTCTTCTCACATCTACTCACGCCACCATTAGAGGAGACTCTTGAGAGCACGCCAAGCTTAATAGGAGGTCCATGACAAGAAGGAGCTACCTTGGAGGACATCTTCACCGCCACTTTTTCATCATCACATGAGCCTCTCCTTCCTTTGTCTTTTAAATGTTCATTTTTCATCTTTAACTTTTAGTACTAGTAGCCATTTTGAGTGAGTGATCTTCCCTTTTGTCAGGCATAAGATTAGTGCATTAGTTGTTTTTGATGAATCTTGTCTCATCATCTCGTGTTGAACTTTCTTATGTTAGTAATGAATATCTCAATGTTATTTTCTTTCTAAGTTTGTCGGGTGTGTATTTTGGAGTCAAGTAATGATTACAAGAAATCCACCGTGGTCACTTGTCAGCTTATTACTTGACCTTCCTGTGTTGATTATCACTTTGCTCTTTCCCTTAGTTTTCATTCAGTGGATGTGTGTGATAGAAATCTAGATCATCACTTGTGTTTGCCTTTACTTTTGTTATATCCAAAAGTCCAATAAAATGTTAAAAAGAAAAAAACACAACAAATGAGATAAGGTGAAGCTAAAGGTTTTGAACGTAACACCACACCTCCTTGAGACAACTCGAGTACTCACAAGATTTTTGGTTTACAAATTTTTAAAGTTAAACTTTGATTTCACATTGCAATGTTACGCTTTTATCAAATCGCGATTTCGACATCTAGTGCTTGTAAGTGCGGATGACGTTGGGATACCTGGTACTTATAGAGAAAGCTCTGTAGGCATCCGCATGTGAGGATGACATCGAGATACCATAAGGGGGATTGGTTGAGATCTCGTATGACGATGAATTGAGTGGGCATACTCGGAGTATCTACTCTTAGCGAGAGCATTGGTGTGGCGCAACAATATCTAATCAACCCCACAACTAATGATCTGGAATCATCTATAACTGGACCTTGTTGGGCTCGGATCAAGTTTGCTCTTCATGTTTGCGGGGCATTGGCCTGGATAGCTCCCAAGATGCCTAACTCTCCTATTTAATGTTAGAAATGTTCTCGTATAACGAGGATGGGTGTGCTTGATTTCGAGGAAGGATACGTCTCCATCTTTATTGCTAGAGAGGAATGATTTCCAGAATCTGACTCTTAAGGTGAGTGAGAAAATGAATAACAATGATAATAAATCATAAGATAATTATTGGTGAAAAGGAAAATATAGTTGGTGGTTCTAGCCTGTAGTGTAGAGACCCATACACTACCTGTTTTGTTTCTGTTGTTACACGTAATTTTGTCCTTACTAAGCCGATTGACTCATCCGTACTTTATGACCTATTTTCAGGACTTGATTCCATTGAAGGGTACTTTAGTCATGAGAAGTTGGAGCAGATGTATTTAGAGTAGGGGAGGCATCGCTTTTACTAAGCATTGTGGGGCGTAAGGGCTTAAATGGGGAGTCTCAGCCCCCGAGCCAACCGTTGGACCTTCCCTACTGATGATTGGTGGGAGACCCTGTTAATATTGGTGATCGCAACCTGTCTCATCCATCAAGCAATCTATTGGGTAGGTTACACATGAGGGATTAGTGGTGCAATCGGTAGTGTTACAATAGACACAACACCCTTTCTTTTTGTTTCTTTTTGTAGGTCCTTTTTATGGAAAATGTAAAGAGTGTGGCTAGGTTCCACTATTAATATTAACTTGTAATATAAATAGTTTTTATGATGTGAAAGTATATGCACAAACAACAATAGATCTTGTAATGGTTGTATGAATGGACAATGGATGGAAAAATAGTTTATTAGAGTTATTTTTAATTTGGTATCATGATATTGACTTTTATATTACATTGTGGTTGTAGGGTGTACCTATATTTGGTTAAAAAAATTTTCTTTTATACTCCGATTATGGTTAGATGTAGGTTGTACCACTATATTATTCTTACATGCATGCATGCATATGTGTTTCTTTAGGTATGTATTTGTGGAAAAAATTTAATAAAATGAAAATAATCCAACTAAATTTATAGTAAATTTTGATCCCTTAAATGAATAATTTTTATCAAAATAATTAACACGTGTGTAATATTTAAACCACATACAATTTTAACTTTCTGATAGCTAGAAAATTAACGCACAAGCACCCCATCCTTCCTAAACTCTCCGGAGGGTAAAGAAAAAAAAAAAACTTTCCTCCACAACCCACGTAAGTTTTTCCCTCCTCCTGTACACTCATCCAATCACACTTTCTTCCGTCCATCGTCTCCATCATTACAACCAATCAAAACCTCTGAAACCTCCCGGGAGGGAGGGAGCCTTCAACCCCCCACCGCCACCCCATGAACTCCGCCGCCGCCGGCACCCCCACGCCACCACCGATGCCCGCGTCCAAAACGGTGATTACCTCCTTCCTCCCTCCCCCTTGTCTCCCTCCCTATCTCATCAAAATCCCAGTTTTTTTTTTTTTCTTTTCTTTTCTTTTTATACCCATCATCATCATTGCAGGTGAAGGTCCTCATCAAGGGGAGGGTGCAGGGGGTTTTCTTCCGCGACTGGACAGTCGAGACCGCCCGCTCCCTCGGCCTCCGTGGTTGGGTCCGCAACCGCCGCGACGGCTCCGTCGAGGCCCTCTTCTCCGGCGACCCCGACCGGGTCAACGAGATGGTCGACCGCAAGTGCGGTGTCGGCCCGCCTGCCGCGATGGTCACCTCAATCCTGCCCTCTCTTACCACCGAGGACGCCGGCGACGGGTTCCGCCGCCTCTCCACGGTCTGATCCCGCGAGGTGAGGGCGCAAAGGTGCGTTCTTTTGGTTCCAAGGGGAAGGTGTTCTGTTCTTTGGGTCTTACTTCCCAACGTGTTTGTGATTATTCCACATTCATGTATGCATATGTGTGTCTCGGGGCTTGGGTCGTTGACGTTGGAGATGAAAAGGAAGAAGCGGGGTTCGTAGGCATGGTTTGTTCTTACCTTGGAGAAATACAAGGAGTTTTGGACTTTTGTGATGTTTATGCTGGTTTCGTTTTGTTTTTGCTTTTGGGTTGTGTGCCATTTCTGTTTTTGACATGGGTAAATGCCACGAGAGAAGCGGGTGCTTGTAGATATGGTGTAGTTTGTTGCTTTGGCAGAGGATGCTCTGCTGGATTTGTTGTCATTTTTCTGGAGATTGGCTTTTTTTTTTTTTGCAGAGGAAAATATCCGTTTATTAAATATTCAAAGGAAGGTTTTTGATGCTATCTTAGCTAAATTTTCTTAGCTGTATTTGTTGATGAATGAAACTGTGAATGGTCACTATCTCTGAGGCCTAGGTTGATTGGTGGGTTATCCCTTCAAAATGTGGATAATCTAGTTTGGTTGCTAGGCTAGATTAACCTAGGGCGCAAGGGGTTAATTGGGGATAGCTTATCCTAGGCCTGATGCAAGATAAGTTATTCCATAGGTTAACCCTTGCTATCTCATCCCATGGAAACAAAGTAAGCTATGGTTATCTTACTGCATTGCATTCTAAATAGTCACAAGTTAACTTGACAGGATAATGCTTTTAACTTCTAAATAAAAATGCAAGATAACCCTTCCAAAAATTCATATCTCACAGAATTTTATCCCTCATCTCAAACTAGGTTTAAGTAACTATCCTTTACCCTTTCCAGAGGAAAATCTTAGCTAAATAGTGGGTGGCATAATAATTCAAGGTTCTAGGAATATGTAAGCATTTAGCATCCGGTATGCTCAAGATTTTACCTCACCATTCTAGGATGATTGGGAAATTTCTCAATCTAGCTATATTGTTCACCACAAATACCCTCATGGTTGGTTAAAAGTATGTGAGTGTTCATTATAGAATTAGCTACATGCTCCTCAAAGATAGATTTAATATAATTTTCTTTCCATGATTTGGAATTTAATCAATTAACTGAGAAATATGAGTAGGGAGAAGACATAATATATTTTGGAACAATTAGGGAGTGGCAACTAAGAAGCTACCCTTACATAAAGGACCTCATATATGCCCCATATCTTGTTAAAATTCTAAATGATGGATAGTTGCACTAGCATCGTGAAAATCCTAGTGGGAGAAGTATATTCCTTTAAATATCTTGAACAGTTGACTATTGTCTTCGATAGCAAGTCTCGACTAATTTTGAGTAAGAAATGATATATCTTTTTTTGAAAAGGGAAAGGGCAGATATTCGATTGATAACCACCTAGGATATATTAAATCACATCAAATCAAAAAGATTGGGCTTTTAGCCCAATACAGTAATGCTCAATTATAGTTGTGCACTTCACAACCTAACCAAAGCTGAAATAGACTCCACAAAATTTTTCACATACGACCGCTACCCTCTGAATACCACGTCATTCCTCCCCAACCAAATGCCCCACAACATTGCTATAGGCCTCGCCCTTTCCTTTTTTGATCGGAAGACATTCTAACCCACATTGGTGCCCCCACTGCTGAAAGATCTCCAGAACTCCTCAAAAGAGGAGTGGTTCCACAACCTCGCCTCCAGGCGCCTCCATATCTGACCTACAAAAGGGCACGAGAAAAATAGGTGGTCAACATCTTCATTTGCCCCATTACAGATGGGGCATTCCTTGACCTCCCCAGGTGGCCATTTAGCCCTCGCAAATTCTCATCATAAGCCTGCGCCTCCTAAGTAGCCAAGTAAAGATCTTCACTTTTAAGGGGCATCCCGACGACCAAACCTGATTACAATCTCTCACTAGGTCCAAATCCCCAGTGGGCCCTCCATAACCAAGTCTTCTATATGCAACCCTCACTGTGAACTCACCTTCATCCCAGTAGAAAGCATCATTTCCCTTCTCCAGCTGAAAACCCTTTAGTTCCCACAGTAACGTCTGAAACTCCTGAATCCTCACATCTGAGAGGTTCCCAGCAAATGTGGGCACCACCCACCCTCCCAGATATCCGTCACTGATGCATCTTTGTCTGTAGCTAGTGCAAAGAGTCTTGGGAACCTTCCACATAATCTCCCTTGATCGGTCCAATTGTCCTGCCAAAATCTAAACACCTCACCTGATCCGATTACCGGAACAAAGCAACCCTGCACCTTGGGTGCTACCAGAGACTGACCCCTAAGGAAGTGTGATGCACCCCTCGGCAGGGCAAGGAAAAGGTCCCACCGCACCAAGCCATCATAAGAAGATCAAATGACCTTTCCTACTAGGCTATTTGCATTCTCTGACAACCTTCCAATCCACTTCGTTAACGGATTGTCGTTCATTCTACCTAGGTCCTTAACACCAAGCCCCCTATCCTCGCTCTTGGCCCATTCGTACCATAATTTGTTCAAAAGAAATTCTTCATGAAGCCTAGAATCTTCTTCTCAACCTGCTGCGACATCTTCAGGACAGAAATAAAATAGGATGGCATTACGACCAACACTACCTTGAGCAAGACTAACCTCCCACCTCTGGACAACATCCTGGACGCCCATCCTACTAGTCTTCCTTCCAACCTTCGAATCAAGGAGGTCCAATCATGCACCAAACTCCTCTTATCTACTAGGGGAAGGCCCAAATAAGAAATGGGTAAGGCCTCTTATCTCGTGCCAAGGGCCAAACTACACGCAATCACCTCCTTCTCCGCTATGTGGAAAGGAACAAAACTCGACTTTGAGAGGTTGATCTGCAAATCGGAGCCTCCCCAAACAACTCCATCAGAATCCGCATCCTTCTGGCCTCTACCTTAGCACCCTCTATGAAGAACAAACTATCGTCAGCATACAGAAGTACTGGAATCACCGACCTGTCTTCTAATGAGAAACCCCTTATCAAGTTCCTCTTACACGATTTGATTGCTGTTCTCGCCAAAGCGTCTGCTGCCAGTACAAAAAAGCATCGGACCAAGTTGGCACCCCTGTTTGACTCCTCTTCTTGGTTGGATCCACCCACCTGCTGGATTCCCATTAATAAGAACGGAAAAAGATACCGTGGTAACGCACGTCTTCATCCAGTCAACCCAGAGGGTTGGGAAGCCCCTCTTAATCAAAGAGGCCCATAAAAAGGACCACTACACCGAGTCTTAGGCTTTGCTGAAATCCACTTTCCACAAGAAAACCTTCCTCTTCTTCCTTGTTCAATAGGACAAGATCTTCGAAGTTGCAACGTATCCCTCTAAAATGTTTCTACCAGGAACAAAAGCCGTCTGCACTTAAGACACGACATTCGCCAGCACCCCTTTCAACCTATTTGCTAGGATCTTTGCCACAATCAGATAGATGGTGTTGGAGAGGGCGATAGGCCTATAGTCTTCAATAGCCTCCGTCCCATCCTTCTTCCGCAGCATGAACATATAGAATTTGTTTAGCTTGTTGAACCCCATGTTCCCATTTCTAAATTCATTTAGAACCTGTAGGACATCCTACTTGAATTCTTTGTAAAAGAAAATTGGGAAGCCATCTGGGTCAGGACACCCATCTGCATTCAGGCCCAAACTGCCTTTCGAACCTCCTCCTCTTGAAAAGGCCCAACAAGTCTCCTTGCCTCCTCGTCGCCAACTTGTGGAATGTTAGATCCCAACCACCTCCATCTTCCCCCCTGCCACCTCCTAGTGAACTCCCTATAGTAGTCAGCCGTTGCTACACCTATTGCCTCCCTACCAGCAAAATCCATATCATTTACCTACAATCTGTCAATCCAATTCTTCCTTCTCCTCCCTGACGCCACGATATGAAACAAGCGAGTATTAGAGTCCCTCTCTTTGAGCCACTTATGTGTAGACCTTACCTTTTGTTCTACCTCCATCTTTCAATCCTTTGTTTGTACCACCTGCAAGTGTCTTGCTCTATCCATTTGGTCCTCCTCAGAGAGAAGACCCACGTCATCAACCCTGTCTAGTCTCGTAATCTCAGCAAGTGCTTCATCCCTCCTCCCTCGCTCCTCTTTAATTTGCCTCCTGTATACCCTAAGGAAAGATCTAAGCTCGTGTAGTTTGGTCTCCAGCTTTACTGCCGTTGAGCCCTTCACTTACATTGACCTCCACTTTTCCTTGACCATCCCCTTAAAACCCTCCTTAAGCAGCCATGCTCTGTTAAATTTAAAATAAGTGCCATACCTCCAACCTTCATTCGTTCCCCAGAGCATCAGAGTGTGGTTTGAAAAAGGTCGCTCCAAGGCCCTAACCTCCGCCATAGGGAAAGCTTTAGCGAGTGCCGTCGAAGATAAGAATTTGTCAATTCTAGACCTCTGTTCTCCTGAACTTCTCCAGGTGTAAGTGCAAGAATAAGGAGGCAAATCCACCAGGTCCTGTGTGGTAACAAATTTTGCAAAATCCTCTGAACCAGGATCCATCCCCTCTCGCCCATCCGGTCTATCCTCTGCCACTAGAGTTACATTGAAATCTTATCCTATTAGCCATGGGGGCCCTTGATATCTTGCTGCTACCTGATTTAGCTCTTCCCACAACCTATGCCTCTGTGCCCCTTCATTTGGCCCATAGACAGCGGAGAAGACCCAACTGAAATTGTCTCGACACCTCTGCAACTTTATTGTGACCACAAAGGACCCAATCAGTGAGTCCACTAGAGAGAAAACATCGTCCTTCCACCCGACAATCACCCCGCCCGACCTCCCAACCAGATACAGAGCCACAAACTCCCCCAGACCACCGCTACCCATCTCCCTCCAAACCTGCTGGTCGCATCGATCCAACTTCATCTCCCAGAGAAGCACCACCTCAAGGCGCCACTTTCAGAGGTAGCTCCCCAAAGCATCACGCCTGGAGGGGTCATTCAGCCCCCTAACATTCCATGTAAGGACCTTGGTCATGGAGATGGTGGGACTCCCCTTCCCTCCGAAGTGCGTCTATATCCAACCTCCTCTGCAACGCGGTCAATCTCCACCACCTTCGACTCCCCATACCCTTCCTCTTGCATCTACCTCTCCCCGCCCTCATTAGAAAGCACCGGTTCCCTGACCTCCACCTCAACCATAGAACCACCCTCTCCATTCCCTCCTCCGCCCAAAGCCCTAGTCCCTGTGGAACCCCCTCCCTTCGACTTCTCAGCCGGCCTAGCCCCCTCGCAATGACCTTGAGCTGCCCCATGGTTGATATTATTGAGGTATGTAAGATGAATAACCACTCCACCTAAGTGTTTAAGTAGCCAATGTAATCCCATGCAATAAGATGGAATTTCCTTTTCCTTGTAACATGTAGTTCAATCAATCTTTTCATTGGTGTTTCTTAACATTGAACAAGTAGATATGAGGTAGTTAGGGTCCTTAGGGATAGTTACAGTGGACTTAATAAAGATGGTTCTACTTGCTTGAGATAAGGTTGTGATGTTCCAAGCTTGTAGCTTATTTTTCACCATTTTTCCAACTGAAAAAATAGCTCCTTGATAAGATTCCAGCTTCTTCCTACCATTAAGGGGTTGGCTTAATGGTAGAGTACATCATTGGCTTCAAGAGGTCATGAAATCAAATCTCATGCCCACTATATTTACCATCTAAAAAAAAAAAAGATTTTGGCCTCTTTCCCTCGATATCTAAGATGACTAATGATATATACACTCTATATATACCCACTATTGTACCCAGCTGACTAGGATAATGACATGCAACCCCTATGCTACCCCCTTATCTGCCAGGGAAGGTAGTAGTGTAGGACCCACATTTTGAATTCAAAATTCATCTATAAAAAAAGCAGCACCCCCTCCTGTCGAGCACATCCCACCAGTACCTGCTACGAGTCAACTCTGCTCGCAGCAGGTGCGCAGCAGAAGGTGCGAAACGAAGGAAGATGTGGAAGATCGTTGGATTTGTGTTCACCACACTTCGTAAGTATGTAGTTGTTTCCAGAAATCGTGTGATTGTTTTGGAATGCTAAGAAACATCGTTACTTCAGTGGGATGGGCTTTTAGACATTGGTATGCCACTGTGGATTGTTGTCGAAAGTGACCAGTCAAAGAGTTGCATTCCTTTGCGAACTAATGACGACAATGTCATACACGTCTGCTTGAGATGTGAGTATAAAGCGATTCAGATGGATTTGATATTGTCGAATAAGCATTGACGTGTTTTCTTTTTCACATTAGCTATGTGATTACGAGGTTGTGTCATGTTTTCCGGAAGCACCAAATCTGCTGAAGCTCCAAGTGTAGGCGATGTCAAAGATGCTGGGAAATGCCTTGGAGCTCTTGGTCGAGATAATGAGAGAAAAGAGGGACCTTCAAGTGCAAGTGAACTCATGGAAGGAGCAGAGCGAGTTCTTCAAGAATTGCGCTACCAAATTGTAACTGAGGAATAGAAGAAGGAAGATGTTCATAAAGATGTACAACAATGGAGAGGATCCAGTGGAATATAGCCCTTCTCCATCCTACTGCAATTCAACCCAAGGAGAGAGGTCTACACAAACTACAAGGGCTTTTGTGTCTGTTGGGCTGTCGTCGACACCAACTGAGTAGAAGGCCCTCAGTCATAGTTGAGTCGAACACTTGTTAATAGCAAGATATGAAATTGTGATGTTAGTTTATGGTGTTGCCACGGCCACCTGGGTTTGCAAAATTTGTTTTTTATTTTTGAGATTTTTTGTAAGTGGTAGTAGTAATGTTAGTTGAAGTATAGCTTCTTGAGTAGGATAAGTTTTTTGTGATAGGGTTGGATGGAAATGAACACAAGGTGCTGATGGCAGGCATTATAGTATGAGGGGAATTATGGAGTTTGCATGAGGAATCAAATACAATTCAATGAAGTTATGTTAAACTCAATTTATGACCATGACTTGTTCAATTTAATATGTATGTTCTTACGGATTTTAATAGATTCAAGCAATTCGGATGTGGTATATATTTCAATCATGAAAGTGTTAAGAAAATGGCAAGCTATAGTGTGTGAGGCGCTGTTAGCATAATGCAATAAGTACTTAATAAATTGGAAGATGTTTCGCTGAAAGTGAGGTAGTGAAGTTATTAGGAAAGGAGAACGTTTGTTTATCATGAGATTGTCAATCATGTAAGTGAATCAAAGACCTGTTCGTTGTAAAGGAAGAGTATTTATTAAGGGTATGTGGTGCCTAAAGTAGAATGTGTTATCATATCCATTGCAGGAGTAATAAAATTGCATAACACTTGAAAATTTGTTGTTGGTAGCAATGAATATAGGTAGTGATCTTCCAAATTACTTCGATTTTAATAAGCGATGATTTATTCATCCGAGTATTATTTGGAAAGATGAGGGGAAGAGGCATGGGTATGATAGTTGGAAGTTAGCTAAGAAGTCATTTGTGATGGTGTCACAAGCATATGTGAGGTTAGAGCGGTTTCAAATCACTACATGTGCTGGATAAAATGAGATAGGTGAACGTAGAGGATACGAGAATAGTGATGCTACATGTGACAAAGGACCCATCGAGAAGAATAAAATGAGTCTGTTAATAGCAATGACCCGAGATGTGTGAAAGTTTATAATTTCAAATTCAAACATAGTCCAATGACTGTCCAGGTATGGTGGAAGCAACCATTTTGGTAATGTCATTTAATGTTAAGGGAAGAGGTTGACGTGCTATTTAGGTAACCGCTCAATTTGTGATCAAATAGGCACATTACTTCTCAAGGTGGTTAGTAATAATGATGCTTAGGAAAAGGTAATCGTCAAATGTATTATATCATGAAAATCGAAACTAACACAAAAGAGGGTGGTTTGTCGTCTGATACACGCGAAGGTAGGAAGCAATCATACCTAAAGCAACGAAAGAACACTGCAATGGCAGGGGAGCAAACCAATACGGAGGAGAGAAGTTGAGGTGAACCAGGACAAAGATTCAAAAAGGTTGTCAAACACAAAAGAGGAGGGTGAGAATGCAGTCATATACCGAGTATGAAAAGTAAGAGTTAGCTTTCTTGAAACCCTAATGTTTGTTAAGAGTTAGCTTTCTTGAAACCCTAATGTTTGTCTCTCCTGAGATAGGGCACTGGAATTCATGGGGAGACGATACCTGTCAAACTTGTCGCCTGGAGAAGGGGATCCTTTGATTGAAGAAATGGGATGGTGTGCTGAAGGTGAGCGAGGGAAGGAACTTCCTACTAGCGGCATGTCATCGCGTAATTTGAGCCAAGGTGAAGTTGTAATCGGGGGTGTTGTTGACATAGTCGAAGATTTAACTCATGTTGCCAGCATCGACGAAGGAGATGTTAGAATGGGAGAAATGAAAAGCGACGATGGTTTGGATGTAAGTTCCTTTGTCCATACCGATGAAGGAAAACAACATGGGGATGAAGGGTCTCACCATCAAACAAGTGAAGTAGAGGTCGAATTAAATGAGAAAGGACAAGGGGAACAACTCGAGTAAAGTAGTGAACCTCTTGATCTATCAAGATCCAGAAAAGGGCGTGCAGGTAATTACTTTATACCTTTTTTCTCTATGTAAGGACATGTTCCTTAGGTTGATCGATCTTCAGAAACAATGCTGCTTTTGACAACATCAAATCCATAGTTAGTTTCCTAGGTGAGTTCCTTAGGTTAATTCTTTGGGTTAGTTCTCTAAGAAGCATGGTACAAGTGCATAAACCTGCTGTACGCACAATGATATATCTGCTTAAACCATGTTGTTTGCACCCCTGATAGACCTAAGTCATTTATGTAATTTGTTGCTTATGTGGGTAGGAAGATATATCAGGTTAAAACTTGTTGTACGCATCATGATTTACCCCCTTAAGTTTGCTATACGCATGAATGATATATGTATGTAAGTATATAATGTTGCTAAAGACACCATGAAAAGGTAAATATTTTATATGATTTTTGTCGAAGGAAATTCATTCTGGTGTAGGCACCATGAAATTCATACTGCTAAAGGCACCATTATATTTGCTGTATGCACCATGATACATCTGCCTAATGCTGCTGTACGCACCTTGTTATATCCCTAAGTCAGATATTTAATTCATGCTGTAGGCACCATGATTTATTCATTTGTTGTAGGTCAAATATTGTTGCCTATTAAACTGTTGTAGGCACTATTCATATTGTTGTAGTTTATAGACTGGTGCCTAATGAACTCTACTTAAATTCATACTACTATAGGCAACATGGTTTATCTCTATTACTTTGCCCTAGGCACCAATTATATTTGTATATAATTAATTAATGCTGGTAAAGGCACCATGAAATCAGCCTAAATGTTGCTATAGGCACTAGATTTTCATATTATAAATTAACATAGGAAGTATTAATAAGTGGATTGAATCATTCAATGAAGGTGATGAGGAGGAGAAAGTAGTACAAGACTTACTGGAAGTAGAGACAAACAATAAGAACAAAAAGAGGAAGAAAAGTAAGAAGAGGATAGGAAATGAATTACAAGAACTCTTGAAAGACACAAAGAATGGAGATGATGCACATGACATAGTTGAGGAAAGCGGAATTGTGAAGGGAAGGGGTGAGAAGAAGAAAAGGAGAATGGAGATTGAGGTTGAACAACAGGAGCGTATATTAGGAGAAATAAAGAAAAGCAAGAAGGACCATCTGACAGTGGAAGCTAGTGAAGTTAGGAGGAGCAGGCGTGCAAGGAGAGACAATGCTGACAGCAGCTCCTCAAGTAGACATAAGGGAGAAAGTAATTGAGGATTTGGTAATCGTAAATCATTAAAGAAGAAGAAAGAGATGAAAAAGAAAGGAAGTTTGGAGAAGAAAACTAAAGATGATGATGAAGAATTTGAAATTGAGGATGAGGAATTGTTGGAGATAGATGAAAGTGGGGATTGGAGGAAGCTAAACGCATGATGTACATATAAGAACTTTGAGGATGTATATTTAAAGCAGTGCCCCACACCCTAAAAAAGCATTCTTGGAAACATCATTTGCGGGCATTGCAAGGGATAAATATCTTGAAACGGTCCTTCAACTTTACCATCAGTTACTTTGTTGCTATGATAAAGAAATGAGGCATTTAGAATTGGATAAAGGGCGTTGAAGTTTCTGCCAGGACATGTTACACACATAACATAGCTTCAATTAGATGGCGACAAAGTTCTTTTTGACGTTGAGAGTAGTGAGAGGGGAGATTTTCTTAAGAAATACTTCCCTACGCTTAATAAACTAGTACGGTTGAGGAGGACAACTGTTGATAGGGAGGCTATTAGAACTCCATCGGTTGGTGCTTATTTGTATAAGTTTATTTTTGTTTCTACATGGGAACCATAACATATACCGCAGTTTCTTCCATAATGTGATGAGGTTGGAGGAATTGCATAAGTATGCTTAGGCAAGAGCAATTCATGAACACATTTATTCGTCGTCGAAGTATACATTAACCAACATTGTTGAGTGCGCTTAATAAACTAGTACGGTTGAGGAGTACAACTGTTGATAGGGAGGCTATTAGAACTCCATCGGTTGGTACTTATTTGTATAAGTTTATTTTTGTTTCTACATGGGAACCATAACATTTACCGCAGTTTCTTCCATAATGTGATGAGGTTGGAGGAATTGTATAAGTATGCTTAGGCAAGAGCAATTCATGAACACATTTATTCGTCGTCGAAGTATACATTAACCAACATTGTTGAGGGCAGAAACTATGGTTACTTGAAAGGTGCACTCCTTTGTTGATGGTAAGTATTTAAAATAAACTTTTACTTAAAAAAGTACTTTTAGTAAGCTATTAATACTATGTATTGAATAGTAACGGGGGAGAAATCGCATTTTTTGCGTATATGGTTGTGCAAGAATGTCACATTGGAAATACCAGCGAACGAAGATGCATATCCATTTGCAGGGAAATGGAATGCAAATGCCACAATATCTGATATGTTAAGAACGAAAAAAATTGAAACTAATGACATTGCTTAAGGTAAATTTAATGCGAACCTATTTTGCATGCCAGATGCAGATGCAAGGTAACAATGCTGTCAATCGTGAAAAGGTAAGGAATGTGGGAAATGGTGCAAAGCTTGAACAGGTGCCGGCAGTAGGTGCAATAGATTTGCTAACTTGCAGTTGACAAGAGAAGAAAATGGCAAAGATGGAGCAGGCAAGTAGATAGGAGAGGTGCCATTGGTAGAGCATGAGAACATGCACAATGATAGGTAAGAAAAATGAGATATAGACTAATAAATTGAAAGATGTGGTAGAAGGAACTAAGAAAATAAGGAAGCTTGAGCAAGAGCTTACCATTTAGCGAGATGAGTACAAGAAGCTGAAGTAGGAGTGGAAGACATTAAAGCAGGGGTTCGAGGTGGGAGGCAACACTTAAAACATTGAAGGTCATTGCAAGGAGGAGTGGACATGTTGCAAAGAGAATTGGTAAGACTGTATACTTCAATAATTTTAAAGTTTACAATTACATTTTGATAAGTAACGTAAGTGAATTTATTTGTGAAAGATGGAAATGATGACAACCTCATAACATAATGGCAGTTGACATTATAGAAGATGGCAATGAGAAAAGGGATAATGAGGAAGATGTGAAAAAATTGGGAGACCCACAATCTCCATCACTCATTAACATTCCTTCTAGCATAACATCACATTCGACATCACTACATATTTCGGAAGGGCTTTGAGCAATCCTAGATTCAATCGATGCATTTGGGGATATTTTATCGAGGAACAATGATAGTGAGGTTGCATGTAGTGGGAAGGTGCCAGAGGTAGAATCGGTAACAACATCATCATGATACTCAAAGCAAACTACAAAAGATCCTGATGCTCATGGTTCCGCAGTTGACGAGGCCTTCCTAAATTTTGACCTAAACCTGTTAGCAATGGTGAAGGAGTTGCATAAGATTGAAGAAGGAAAAAGAAATGGAAGAAGCTATCAAAAAAAAATAAAAGGAAGATTTGGGGAAAGTGCTAGTGTTGTCTAAGGAATGAAGTTCACAAGCAGGACCATTTACACAAGGGGTGACGGAATTGATGGAAAGAATAGAGAAGAGGGAGGCAACAGCAAGAGTGGGTACTACAAACATCAATCGAAAACTGTTTCATGAAGAGGAATGTGGAGTTCGTAATGCAACAGAGGTGTTAGATGTTGAAGATGACGATGATGATATGTAGTTAGCAGAGCGAGTAAGAATATCCGAACTCATATTTACACAAAGTATGATAGGTGTAGGCTTTTAGAAAGAAGTAATTGAGAATGGATAAAATGTGTGTCAAGGGCAGGGAGTAGCTATAACTTATAGGATGGAATGCAGTATCACACGAAAAATGTGCTTATAGTAATCTCAAGTAATTAAATTATCGAACAATTTTAATGAGGAAGTATATATTGCAAGTAGGTGATTAGAGATTAGACTAAGATTGAAGTTTGCATTTTATTGTGATGCTGACAACATATGAGGCAAATGATAAAATACATGTTATTCCTTTTGTTCATGTAGTGCAAGGCATTGAGCAATAGGAAAAAGTCGACACTAAAAATTCCTTTAATGATAGCAAGGATAAAGATGATATAAGAGAAGGAAGCAATAAATGTGGAGGAAGTATCGAAGAGGTTAGAAGTGGCAGTGAAGGGGAAATGTGTAACAAAGTAAGATAAAATTGAAAATCTAATTTGAAGATACAGGAGAATTAAGCAGTTGGATATTCCATTAGTGACAAGTTTTAGAAGGCGAAGATAAAGAATTGGATGCTCTTATCTTCTCGAAAAAGTAGAGAACGAAAATAGTTCGGTTCACGTTAAATTTCAATGTTGTGATTAACAGGGATACCCTCCTTGACATAATAAAAGGAACTGGTTCATTCTAGCTGAGGTAATGAAATAAATATAGAAGAAATATCAATGTTTCATGTGCAGTTCATAAATGCAACGAGAATATTTTTTCATGATTGTATGACTCTTAAGGGGAAGGGAAGAATGCGCATCATGTCACGCTGGGTAAAAAATAGGATGGCAAAGGCCAGTCATTTTTTATGACAAAGAAAGCCTTGCAAAATATGAGAGGTTGTTGGTACCAGCATGCTGAAAAGGAGATTTGGTGGAGAGCAACACAAGGAGAATGAGTTCGTTAATAAGATGGTAAGTAGGGGACCTTTATCTACGAAATGAAGAGTTAGTTGAGAGGAACTAATATTAATGCACAAATTTGAAGATTGTGACCGTGTTGAGATACCTACAAAACATTACGACCCATTTAGCTACAAAATTTCACCATTGTAATAGAGAGAAATACACTTCAACAACCATTAGAAAGTAATGATTGTGCATTGTATGTTGTTCGATGGATGTAATCATGGAAGAACTATACAACGGGGGTTAAGTGAAGAATAGTCAATTGGAAGATTTTCACATATTGTGAGTACATTATGTAACAACGATAGTGAAATACAAATAGGCGAAATGTTACAATTTCTGATTTTTTCATGGTTATGAATATATCTTGGATAATATCATCAGGATTTATGTATGACACTATTATTTTTTATGCTTATGATAGACTTATTTGTAGTATGTTATGTAAGTAGGTAGTAATAATATGAATATTGGAAGAAATGTTGAGATTGTTGTTTATGGCATTCAAAATATATAGTTAGGGGGGCTTATTAAGTGTTTGGTATGCTTCTGTAGAAACAGTTGCACTTATTGCTTACATCAGATATAGGGATACATACCAGACACGTGTAATATATGTTGAAATATTTGTAGCTTATGCCTTGATAGATGCTTCGACCAATTTCAAAGTATAATGTAGATGATGATTCCGAAAGATAAGAATTTGATCGAAGTTTTTTATGCTGCCGTTGGTAGAATATCCATTGTTCTAGCTAGGGATGTTTTGCTGTTGATCGGATAGGCTAGAATATATTCCTTTATGGGGATGAGAACTATGTTAGATGGGAAGTATCTTGTCGATAGATTTAGTAGGTCCTTTGCCATCATTGTAATATCATGTCGATGGTGAATTGCCTTTGGTAGAAAATTGTCTATCGTAGCTAGTAAGGAAGCATATATGGTGCCATAAACACTTCACTTAGAAGTTATTTTTATAAATATCGCAGGTGTTGGCATACTATATGCTTGGCACCTACGATGTTTATAAAAAAACTGCTACTTGAAGTGTCTATGGCACCATATATGCTTCCTTACTAGCTACGATTGGATATTTTCTGCTAAAGGCATGTCACCATTAACATGATATTACAATAATGGCAAAGGGCCCACTAAATCTGTCGACATGGTACTTCCATTCTAACAACATAGTTCTCATCCTCATAAGGGCTAATTTACTTGAGGTGTTAGGAAAGTGGTGTTAAGAAATGTGAAATTAGTGTTAACCCACAATTGTGTTTACTTGTAGAGTGTTGTTAACATTAATTTGTGTCTACTTGAATTAGTATTAAGTTGTGATGTTAACTCTTGTGGTGTTTACTTCGTAGTGGTGTTAAGAATATGAAACATGACAGTTGTCAGAGGCATGAGTGCTGTATGATTTTAACACGGGTTTGGGTAACACCAGTTGAAACTGGTGTTAGACAAACTTCTGTTAAGGTGGCTAAACCCAGGTTACTAGATGTGGGATTAAGTAGTCAAGTGGAGGTTAACAACCCTTTTGAGTGGTTAACTCCCCAAGTAAATTAGGCCTAAAGGAATGTATTTCGACCTATCCTGCCTACAACACACCAACATACCTAGCTAGAATAATGGATATTCTGTCAATGATAACATAAAAAACTTCAATTAAATTCTTATTTTCTAGAATCACCATCTTTATTCTACTTTAAAATTGGCTGAAGCTTCTATCAGGGCATAAGCTATTAATATCTTAACATATATTACACGTGTTTGGTATGTATCCCTGTATCTGGTATTGTAAGCAGCAGGTCTAACTGTCTATAGAAGAATACTAAACACTTGATAAGCCCCTCTAAATATATATTCTGAACACCACAAACAGTAACCTCAGCATTTCTTCCAATATTCATATCACTACTATCTACTTACATAACAAAATACAAATAACTCTATCATAAGCACAAAAAATAACAATGCCATACACGAATCCTGCTACAACTATTCAAACAGATATTGTCTAGGATATCTTTCATAACCATGAAAAAATCAGAAATTGTAATGTTTCGCCCATTTTTGCTCCATTATCGTGGTTACATAATGTGCTAATATGCTGTCAATTGGTAAAAATCCTTCAATTGAGTATTCTTCACTTTAGCCCCGTTGCATAGTTCATCCATCAGATAACATATAATGTGCAATCATTACTTTCTGGTGGTTGTTGAGGTGTATTCCTCTTTGTTACAATGGCGAAATTCCGTAGTTGAATGGGTTGCAATGTTTTGTAGGTATCTCAACATGGTCACAATTTGCAAATTTGTATATTACTATTAGTTCCACTCAACTAACTCTTCATTTCGTAGATAAAGGTCCCCTACTTACCATCTTATTGATGAACTTATTCTCCTTGTGTTGCTCTCAACCAAATCTCCTTTTTAGCATGTTGTTATAGTTGATAATATCCATTGAACCCTTCCTAAATTCTAGAGGATGCTAATGGTTTAACCCATTAATTGGCACCCAACAACCTCTCGCATTTTGCAAGTTTTTCTTTATCGTAAGACATGAATTTAATGGCCTAATCTTCCTGGCCGACTGCCATCCTATTTGTTGCCCAATGTGATATGATATGCATTCTCTCTCCCCTTGGGAGTCATACAATCATGAAAAATTTTTCCCATTGCATTTATGAATTGCACATGAATTCGACATATCAACAAAATTACATTGATGTTTCTTCTGTATATTTATTTCATTATCTCAACTTGAGTGAATGAGTTCTCTTTCAGTATATCAAGGAGGTTGTCCCTGCTAATCACAGCATTAGAATTTGGAGTGAACCAAATTGTTTTTGTTCTCCACTTTTTCGAGAAGATAAGAGCGTCCACCAGTTCTTTATCTTTCCCTTTCAAACTTGTTACCAGTGGAATATCCAACTGCTTAATTCTTCTGTATCTTCAAATTAGATTTTTAGTTTTACTTCGTTTTGATACACCTTTCACCTTTGCTGCCAGTTCTAGCCTCTTCGGTACTTCCTCTACATTTGTTGCTTCCTTCTTTTGTGTCCTCATCTATATTCTTGCTATCATTAAAAGAATTTTCATTGTCTTTGTCCTACCTCTCAATGCTTTGCATTGCATGAACAAAGGGAATAACATTAGTTTATCGTTTGTCTAATATATTGTCAGTGTCACAATAAAATGCAAATTTCAATTTTAGTCTAATATCTAACTACCTACTTGTAATATATCCTTCATCATTAGAATTGTTCAATAATTTAACTACTTGAGATTATTATAAGCAGATTTTTCGTATGATATTGCGCTCTATTCTATAAGTTATAGTTACTCCCTACCTTTAGCACACATTTTATCCATTCCCAATTACTTCTTTCTAAAAACTTACACCTACTGTTCTTTGTGTAAAATATGAGTTTGGATATTCTTACCCGCTTTGCTAACGACGTGTCATTGTCGTCATCTTTGACGTCTAACACCTCTGTTGCATCAAGAATTCTACATTCCTCTTCATGAAACAATTTTGGATTGATGTTGCCTGCAACACCTACTCCTGCTATTGCCTCCCGCTTCCCCATTCTTTCTATTAGTTCCATCGCCTCTTGTGCGAATGGTCTTGCTAGTGAACTCCATTCGTTATACAACACTAGCACTTTTCCAAAATCTTCCTTTTGTTCTTTTTTGATAGCTTCGTCCATTTCTTTTCCTTTTTCAATCTTGTTTCCTCTTGCAACTCCTTCACCATTGCTATTAGGTTTAGGTCAAAAGTTGGGATGGCCTTGTCAACTGCAGGACAGGGAGTATCATGTTCTTTTGTAGTTTACTTTGAGTATCATGATGATGTCATTGCTAGTTCAACCTCTGACACCTTCTCATTGCATGCAACTTCACTGTTATTGTTCTTCAAGAAAATGTTCCCAAATGCATCAATTGAATCTAGGATTGCACGAAGCCCTTCCAAAATACGTAGTGATGCCGAGTGTGATATTATGCTGGAGGGAATGTTAGTGAGTGATGGAGATGATGGATTTTCTAATTTCTTCACATCTTCCTCATTATCCCTTTTCTCATTGCTATCTTCTATATTGTCAACTGCCATTAAGTTTCGAGCTTTGTAGTCATTGCCATCTTTCACAAATAAATTCGTTTACATTACCTATCAAATGTAATTGCAAACTTTAAAATTATTGAAGTATACGGTCTTGCCAATTCTCTTTCTGACGTGTCCATTTCGAATGCCTCTTTGCATCGACCTTCATTATTTTTAGTGTTTCTGTCACCTTGAACCTCTGCTTTAATGTCTTCCACTCTTCCTTTAGCGTGTTGTACTTGTCTCCCTCCTGTTCAAGCTTTCTTATTTTCTCATCTCTTTCTTCCACATTTTCTTTCAATTTATTAATCCCTATCTCATTCTTCTGGACCTATCATTGTGCTTGTTCTCGTGCTTTGCCTGTGGCACCTCTCCTATCTACTTGCCTACTCCATCTCTGCCATTTCCTTTTCCTGTTGGCTATAGGTTAGTAGATATGGTGTCGGCATCTGTTCAAGCTTTGCATCCTTTTTCACATTCCTTACCTTCTTACGATCAACAACATTGTTACTTTATTCAATGCTTGCATCTACATTTGGTATGCGAAATGGGTTCGCATTAAATTTGCCCTTAGGCAATATCACTAGTTTCAATTTCTCCCTTCTTAATAGATCAGATATTGTGGTATTTGCATTTCATTTTCTTGCTAATGGATATGTATTTTCATTCATTGGCCTTTCTAATGGGATATGAACCTCATCACATAATGGAATAAACTGCCATAAATGTTATGGTTCCCATGTAGAAATAAAAATAAACCTAGATAAAACTAGATAAATAAGCACCAATTGCTTTTTCAATGCCCTTTTATGGTGCAGGTTTGGCAGAAGATGGAGATCGATTGGATCTCCTGTAGGGATGAGGTTAGCTTTTGGTCCTCTTTTCGTAGAGGAAATGCAGGTGATGGAGTTTTCACTTTTCGCTCCAAGCGTGATAGCGAAGGTTTTGGCTGTTTTGTGGGGGGCTTGGTTAGGGAGGAATGGGGTGCTGTTTAGGGGAGAGAGACCTTATGTTGAGAATTTTGTATCCTCCATTTCCTCTTAGGTGGGATTTTGGGAATCCATTTTGTAAGGTTTGTTGTAATTCGGCTTTTGGAATGAATTGACTTTGGGTGGTTATCTTTTTGATAATCGCCCTTTTGTTTTTTTTAAAAAAAGCACTAATTGCCGAAGTTCCTCCTTCTTGATAGCCTCCCTAGCAATAGCTGTCCTCTCCAACTGTAGTAGTTTATTAAGCGTTATCTTTGCATTGAATACTGACTCTGTCAGTGGGGAAGTGTTTCTTAAGAAACTCTCCCCCTCATTACCCTTAACATTAAAAGGAACTTTGTCGCATCTAATTGAAGCCCTGTTATGTGTGTAACATGTTCTGGTAGGAACTTCAACGTCCTTCGTCTAATTTTGAATGTCTCTTTCTCCTTATTATAACAACAAAGTAACTGATGGTAAAGTTGAAGGTCCTTTTTGGGATATTTGTCCCTCCCAATGCTAGCAAATGGTGTTTCTAAGAACACTTGTTTAAGATGTGTGGAACACTGTTTCAGATATACATCTACGAAGTTCTTATATGAATATCGTGTGTTTAACTTTGTCCAACTCCCACTTTCATCTATATCTTCAGCAATTCCTCATTCTCAATTTTAAATTCTTCATCATCATCCTCAATTTTTTTCTCCAACCTTCCTTTCTTTTTCATCTCTTTCTTCTTTAATGATTTATGATTACCATAGCTACTAAAAGTATTCAGATGGTCAGGTCATTGATTGAGTATAAGGTTTGCGGGTGATTAATTGATGTAGTATTTTGTAATATTTAAAATTTTAAATATAGTTATATTTACCATAAGAATATTAAGTATACATATACATGAATTGAAATATCACATATATATTAATATTATTTTTTTGATATACATATTCTCTCAATATAATTTTTAACAAATAACTATCAATATCACAACACATAAAATATGACAAATAAACTAAGATTGGTGTATTATAAATTTAAAGGAGACAAGTTAGGATAAAGGAGAAAAGAAAAGGGACTCAGGACCGAGGGTTTTGCTTAAAGCTGAGGATTTCGCACGTTGGGGACTTGGGGTAATGGGATAAGTTAGGTTTAGTTGGGTGCATTTGGGTGTTGTGTTTTGGTTTCGGGGTGCATTACACGTGCATTAAAACTAAAAGTAAAATTGAAACCTTAAAACCTATTTGACCGATTAATTAGGTAGACCAACTATAGGGTTGCATATAGGTAGATTCTTTTCTGGATCACATACGATTATCGGCTGCATAGATCGATTTTTGCACACTTGACGATTACTAATCCTAATTTATTTTCTCCCTCATGTCTACTTGAGGAGCTGCTGTCAGCATCGTCTCTCCTTGCACGCCTGCTCGTAGCTTCACTAGCTTCCACTGTCAGACGCTCCTTCATTTTCTTTATTTCGCCTGATATATGCTCCTACTGTTCAACCTCAATCTCCATTCTCCTCTTCTTCTCACCCCTTCCCTTCACAATTTTGCCTTTCGCAACTATGTCATGTGCATCACCTTCGTTCTTTGTGTCGTTCATGAGTTATTTTAATTCATTTCCTCGCTTCTTCCTACTTTTCTTCTGCTTTTCTTCTCCTTGGTTGTCTCTGCTTCCAGTAAGTCTCGTACTACTTTCTCCTCTGTCACCTTAATTGAATGGTTCAATCCACATACTAATACTGCCTATGTTAATTTATACCAACGATAGAATATGAAAATCTAGTGCCATAACAACATTTAAGGTTGATTTCATGGTGCCTTTACCAGCATTAATTAATTACATACATTTATAATTGATGCCTACAGGAGAGTGATGGAGATAAACCATGTTGGCTATAGGAGTATGAATTTCAGTAGAGTTCATTAGATATCAGTCTATAAACTACAATAGTATGAATGGTGCTTACAAAAGTGTAATAGGCAGCAGTATTTGACCTACAATAGACGGATAAATCATGGTGCCTACGGTACGAATTAAATATGACTTAGGTAATGACGGGATGTGTAAGTAGGATTAGGCAGATATATCATGATGTGTACAACAGATATAATGGTGCCTTTACTAGTATGAATTTCATGGTACCTGCACTAGTATGAATTTTCTTAAACAAAAATTATACAAAATATTTACCTTTCCATGGTGCCTTTAGCAGCATTATATACTTACATATATCATTCATGCCTACAACAGAGTGAAGGGGGTAAATCATGGTGCGTATTGTAGGTTTTAATTTGATATATCATGCTGCTCATTCATGCCTAAAATAGAGTGAATGGGGTAAATCATGCGTACAGTAGGTTTTAATTTGATATATCTTGTCCACAGTAGCAATGGGTTACATAAATGACTTCAGTCTATCAGGGGTACGTACAACATGGTTAAGCAGATATATCATTGTGTGTACAGCAGGTTTATAAACTTATACCATGCTTCTTAGAGAACTAACCCAACAAACTAACCTAAGGAACTAACCTAAGGAACTCACCTAAGAAACTAACTACGGATTTGATGTTGCTAAAAGCATCATTATTTCTAAAGATCAATCAACCTAAGGAACTATCCTGTTGCTCATTTTCTTACATAGACAAAAGAGGTACAAAGTAATTACCTACACACCCTTTTCTGGATCTTGATGGATCAAGAGGTTCATTACTTTCCTCGAGTTGCCCCCCTTGTTCTTTCTACTTTAATTTGACTTCCACTTCACTTTGATGATGAGACCCTTCATCCCCATGCTGTTTTCCTTCTTCGGTATGGACAAAGGAACCTACATCCAAACCATCGTTGCTTGTCCTTTCTCCTGTTCTAGCATCTCCATCGATGCTGGCGACACGAGCTAAATCTTCGATTGCGTCAACACCACCCTCGATTACGACCTCTTCACCTTGGCTTGGATTGCGAGAGGTCGTGCTGTTGGTAGGAAGTTCCTTCCCTTACCTTCAGCATGCTGTCCCATTTCTTCAGTCAAAGGATCCTCTTCTCCATGCGATGAGTTCGACGAGTACCATCTCCTCATGAATTCCAGTGCCCTATCTTACGAGAGACGAACATTGGGGTTTCCCAAAAAAGCTAACTCTTACTTTTTGTACTCGGTATACGATTGCATTCTCACCCTCCTTTTTTGTGTTTGAAGACTTTTGAATCTTCGTCCTGGTTCGCATCGACTTCTCTCCTCCGCATTGGTTTGCTCCCTTGCCATTACAGTGTTCTTTACTTGCTTTGGGTATGATTGCTTCATGCCTTTGTGTGTATTAGATGACAAACTACCCTCTTTTGTATTAGTTTCGATTTTCATGATATAATCCCTCAGAAGATTACCTTTTCCTAAGCATCATTATTGCTAACCACCTTGAGAAGTAACATGCCTATTTGATCACAAATTGAGCGGTTACCTAAGTAGCACATCAACCTCTTCCCTTAACATCAAATGACAATGCTGAAATGGTTGCTTCCACCATCCCTAGACAGTTACTGACCTATGTTTGAATTTGAAATTATAAACTTTCACACATCTCGTGCTATTGCTATTAGTAGACTCATTTTATTCTTCTCGATGGTCCTTTGTCACATGTGGCATCCTTATTCTCGTATCCTCTGCGTTCACTTATCTCATTTTATCTAGCACATGCAGTGATTTGTAGCCACTCTAACCTTACATATGCTTGCGGACCATCACAAATGACTTCTTAGCTAACTTCCAATTGTCATACTCATGCCTCTTCCCCTCATCTTTCCGAATAATACTCGGAAGAATAAATCATCGCTTACTAAAATTGAAGTAATTTGGAAGATCACTACCTATATTCATTGCTACCAATGACAAATTTTCAAGTGCTACGTAATTTTATTACTCCCGCAATGGTTATGATAACACATTCTATTTCGGACATCACATAGCTTTAATAAATGCTACACTTTCTTTATAGCGAATGGGTCTTCAATTAGTTTACATGATTGACAATCTCATCATAAACAGACGTTCTCCTTTTTTTTTTTTGAAAAGTGAAAGGGCGGTTATCCAAGTGATAACCAACCAAAATCATTCCATTCCAACAAAACGGGTTACATCAAAATTACAGGATAGATCCCCACAACACCACCTTGGAAGAAATAGTCGAAACAAAATTCACAACATAAGGCCTCTCCCCCTAAAAATTGCTCCATTTCTCCCCAGCCATACACCCCACAGGACCACCAAGACCTTCGCCCTATCCTTTTGGATCTAAAGGCAAACTCTCCACTGTAGGCGTTTCCCCTTTGGAAAGATTCCCAGAAGCTACCTGTATCCTGATGGGTGATTCAGTCGATTCCCATCCACTACCAAACCTGCGTCACAAAAGGGCACTGAAAGAAAAGGTGCTGAATATCTTTCTTAGCTCCATCGCAGAGGGAACATGCAAGATCATTCAATTGGGCCCATCTAGCTCTCCACTGCTTCGTCATAACTTTGGCCCTCCTCACCAGCCAAGCGAAGATCTTTACCTTCAAAGGACATTCCGTCTTCCATAGCAGATTGCAGTCTCTCAAAAAATCAATGTCAAAGTTGACCGTGCCACTCCCCAACCTACGAAAGACCTTTGCCACAGAGAAATCTCCTTCCCAATGAAAACCATATCGCCCTCCTTTGGTGCCCAACCCTCCAGCTCCTGTAACAGACGTTGGAACTCCTCACACCTTTGGTCTGAAAGCCCTCCCTGAAAAGTTGGACGCCACGCCCCATCCCAACAACTTCCCACTGTAGCTGATGGGTCCACAACACCCCCAACAAGGCGAGGAAACCTCTCCACAACAGTTGAGCCACCCCTTGCCAGTTGTCCAGCCAAAAACGGAATGCATCGCCCTTCCCTAGAATGAAGGAAAAGAGATCGCTCACCTTCGCGGTCACCGTCACTAAGCCCCTAAGAAACTGGGAGGCACCTGGGGGAGGGGATTCCAAAGGCTCCCAAAAGAGGAAGGGGCCGTAGCACTATCGCATAACGTCACCGAAGAGTCCCTACTCCCGTCCCACTAATCTCACTATCCACTTGATCAGGAGGCTGATGTTCATCTTATCCACATTTCTAACCCCCAGACCCCCTTCCTGAAACGACCTGCATACCTTCTCCCAAGCTACCAACCTCGCCCCCCTTCCTGTCGACCTTGCATTGGCCCAGAAGAAATCTCTCATCAATCCCAATATCTTCTTCTCAATCTTGCACGACAATATGAAAACTGAGAGAAAATACGATGGCATGGAGGCCAGCACTGCTTTCACTAGGATCAACCTTCCACCTCTAGAAAGAAGTCTAGAGGACTACCCTACCAATCTTCCTTCCATTCTCTCCAATAGAGGAATCCGATCCTGTAAGCTGAGGCGTCGATCTGACAACGGAAGACCCAGATACATCAGCTGCAGAGAACCCACCTCCGTCTCCAAAGTCCCACTCACCCTCTTCACTTTTTTAGCCGACAAGTTGAACAGGACAAAAGTTGATTTTTGGTAGTTGATCTACAACCTCGCCAAAAAGTTCCAAAAGGATTCTCATCCTCTTGGCCTCCAACTCTGTTCCCTTGACCAGGAATAAGTTATCATTAGCATATTGTAGGATCGCCATTTCCTTATCCTCATCAACCATAAATCCTTTGACCTGACCCCTATCATAGGCCCTCTGTGTAGCCCACGCCAGTGCATCCACCGCCTACACAAACAACATAGGTGTATGGGGGCAACCTTGTCTGACCCCCCTCCTAGGTTGTACCCATCCTCCCACCGGGTTCCCATTGACTAGGACTGAGAAAGATGATGTTGTCACACACCTCTTCATCCAATCAATCCACACCGCAAGGAACCCCCTCCTCCTCAGGGAAGTCCACACAAAATCCTACTGCACCGAGTCGTATGCCTTGCTGAAGTCAACTTTTCACAAGAAGGCCCTTCTCTTCTCCCTCCTCCAGAGGGCTAATGCCTCCATGGCAACCACAGAATCGTCTAAGATTCCTCTCCCCGGGATGAAAGCCATCTGAACAGGTAAGATCAGGTCTCCAAGAATGTCCCTGAGTCTATTTGTTAGGACCTTAGCGACAATAAGGTACATGGCATTCGAGAGCGCAATCAGTCTAAAGTCCTAGATCGCCTCTGTCCCTTCCTTCTTACGAAGCAGAAATAGATAGTATCTGTTCAGCTTATCAAATCCTCTGTTCCTGGCCGCAAACTCCTCCATCATTTGCATCACCTCTGCCCCCACCAGGTGCCAAGATTCCCTGAAGAAGATAGGGAAACCATTTGAGCCAGGACACCCCTTCACGTTCAGGCTCCACACCGCCTGCCTCACCTTGTCCTCTGAGAAGCTAGCTGTGAGGCTCGCTGCCCGGGTCTCTGTGACACGCTGTACATTCTCCCCTCTCCACCTCCAAACCCCCTAATGTGCCTCCCGATAAACTCCCTGAAGTAATCTGTAGCGGCTCGACCCACCTCCTCCCTACCAGAGAAGCTGACCCCATGAATCAACATCCTGACCAGATGTTCTTTCCTACCAACTTTACTACCTCATTTTCAGCGATACATCTTCCAGTTTATTGACTACTTATTGCATTATGCTAATACCGCCTCACACGCTATAACTTGCCATTTACTTAAGACTTTCATGATTGCAATATATGTCACATTTGAATTGCTTGAATCTATTAAGATCCGTAATAACATACATATCAAATTGAATAAGTCATGGTCATAAATTGAGTCTAACTTAACTTCCTTTAATCGTATTTGATTCCTTGTACAAACTCCATAATTCCCCTCATACTATAATGCCTGTCATTGGCACCTTGTGTTGATTTCCATCCAGCCCTATCATAACAAACTTACTCTACTCGAGAAGCTATACTTCAATTGACATCACTACTACCACTTATAGAAAACTTAAAAAATAAAAAACAAATTTTGCAAACCCAGGTGGCCGTGACAACACCATAAACTAACATCCCAATTTCATATCCTGCTGCTAGCAGGTGTTCGACTCAACTATGACTGAAGGCCTTCTACTCAGCTGGTGTTGGTGGCAGCCTAATAGACACAGAAGCCCTTGTAGCTTGTGCAGAGCTCTCCTTGGGTTGAACTGCAATAGGATGGAGGAGGGCCATCTTCCACTAGATCCTCTCTATTGTTGTACATCTCTATGAACATCTTCCTTATATTCCTCAGTTACAATTTCGTAGCGCAATTCTTGAAGAACTTGCTCTGTGCCCTCCATGAGTTCACTTGCGCTTGAAGGTCCCTCTTATCTCTCATTATCTCGGTCAGGAGCTCCAAGGCATTTCCTAGCATCTTTGACATTGCCTTCACTCGGAGCTTCGGCAGGTTTGGTGCTTTCGGAAAACATGACACAGGAACCTCGTAATCACATATCTAATGTAAAAAAGAAAACACGTCAATGCTTATTCGACAATCAAATCCATTTGAAATCGCTTTATACTCACATCTCAAGCACACGTGTATGACATTATCGTGATTGATTTGCAAAGGAATGCATCTCTTTGAATGGTTACCATCTGCAGCAATCCATAGTGGCATACCAGTGTCTAAAAGCCCATCCCGCTAAAGCAACAATGGTTTCTTAGCATTCCAGAACAATCGTATGATTTCTAGAAATGACTATGACTTACGAAGTGTGGTGAACACAAATCTAACGACCTCCCATCGCTTCCTCCGTTTTGCGCCTTTTATTGCGCACCTCCTATGAGCAGAGTCGATTTGTAGCTGGGTCTGGTGGGATGTGCTCGGTGGGAGGGGGTGCTGCTCTTTTCATAGATGAATTTTTGAATTCAAAATGTTGGTCCCACGCTGTTGCCTTCCTTGGCGGATGAGGGGGTAGGGTAGGGGTTACACGTCATTATCTTAGTCAACTGGGTGCAATAGTGGATGTATATAGAGTGTATATATACTCTAGATGATTTAAAATAATTAACTTCTATCATAATATTTTAATACTGATCTATAACGATTTCATCGTTGAGGCCTCATCCCCGTTAGTCTTTGTTAATTAGAATAATATCATCCACATAACACATGATACTGATCTCTAGGGTTGCATTGGTTATCCTATAGCGACGAGGAAGTCCAACTTCCAAATTACCATGATTAGTCTTGATAGAATCGTTGAGCCAAGGATGAATAAAAAGGGTGATGGTGGGAATCCCAATGAAGTCCAATAGAGGGGGTGATGAGGTCATTTAGGGACCCATTGATTAAAATAGAATATTTTGTAGACAATACATAGCTCATGATTAACCTGATGGTTTTAAGGAGAAACTGTAGTTGACTCAACAACAAATCAAAGATGAGGGACTATGACATCTTGTCAAATGGCTTCTGCATTAAGTTAAAGCGTATGGTTCCTTTTTGCATTTTTCTGAGATTATGCAAGATCTTTCCAGTAATAATGATATCATATGGATAACTACCCTTTCCTTTTCAAAAAAAAATAATGATATCATATGTAATAAAGTAGCCCTTTAAAAAGGCAATTTGAGATTCAGAAGTAGTGTTTGAAAAAATTGATTTGAGCCAATTGAACAAAATCTTTGCAACAGATTTATACAAGGCATTTGTCAAACTTATTGGTCTAAAGTCTTTATGCTCCGTGGGTATTGCATTTTTTGATATGAGGGCGCAAAGGTATTACCAATATTTTTTTTTTGAAAAGCAAAAGGGCGGTTATCTGCGTGATAACCACCCATATTCATTCCATTACTCGAAAAATCAGAAATACATCACAGATTACATAGTAGATTCCTAAAACACCACCTGGGAAGAAATGGAAAAAATAAAATTCTCTACATAGGTTCTCTTACTCCTAAACAACACCCCATTTCTCCCCAGCCAGATACCCTATAACTCCGCCAAAACCTTGGCTCTATCCTTCTGGATCTAAAGGTGATATCTCCATCGAGGGCATTTCCTCTACGAAATGAGGACTAGAAGCTGACCGCATCTTGAGGGGTGATCCAGTTGATCCCCATCTTTTGCTAGACCTACACCACGAAAGGACATTGGAAAAAGAGGTGCTGGATGTCTTCGTTTGTCCTTACGCAAAGAGGGCATCTCAAATCATCTGTTTAGGCCCACCTTGCTCTCCACAACTCTGTCATGATTCTCCCCTCCTCACTATCCAAGCAAAAATCTTCACTTTCAGCGGGCACTGCCATCCAAAGTAGCTTACAATGTCTTAAGAAATCAATATCCGAGCTCATCTAGATATTTCCCAATCTACGGAATACCTTCGCCACAAAGAACTCCCCCTCTTCCCAAAAGTATGTGTCACCTCCCTCCTCTGGCGCCTAGCCCTCCAGCTCCTGGATCAACTGTTGGAACTCCACACACCTCTGGTCTAAGAAGCCCCCCCGAAAGGTTGGGCACCACATTCTGTCCCAATAGCTCCCCACCATAGCTAACAGGTCTACAGCTCTCCCAAAGAGGCAGGGGAACCTGCCACTGAGAGTAGATCTGACCCCTTGCCAATCATCCAGCCAGAAACGGAAGTCGTCCCCTTCCCTCAAGATAGGAGAAAAGAAGGATCGCACCTTTGGTGCCACCACTACTAAGCTTCTGAGGAAAGGAGAAGCCCTGGGTCCAAAGGTCTTTACAAAAGGAAGGACCCATAGCACTGTCGCATGACGTCCTCAAAAAGACCCTGTTCCCACCCCATCAGTTTGGCAATCCACTTCTTGAGGAGGCTCAAGTTCACCTTGTCCACATCCCTAACCCCCAGCCCTCTCTCCTGCACTGGCTATAGACCTCCTCTTAGGCCACAAGCCTTGTCCCTTTTCCTGTCGAACCTACGTTTGACTAGAAGAAGTCCCTCATTAGCCCCGGGATCTTTTTCTCAATCTGGCATGGTATCCTGAACATAGAGAGGAAATATGCTAGTATGGATGACAGTACCACCTTCACCAGTGCCAACTTCCCTTCTCTCGACAACAACTTGGCAGACTAGCCCGCTAACTTCCTTTACATCCTCTCTAGCATAGGTATTCAATCTTGCACCCTGAGGTGATGATCTGATAAGGGGAGCCCCAAGTACATCAATGGTAGTGTACCCACATCCGTCCCCAGAGCACTACCAATTGTCTTCATCTCCTCCGGTAACAAGTTCATTGGGACAAAGCTCGATTTCTGATAGTTGATCCGCAGCCCCGTGGCCTCGCCAAAAAGCTCCAAAAGGATTCTCATCCTTTTAGCCTCCAGGGCAGCTCTCTCCACCAGAAACAAAGTATCATCCGCATACGGCAACACCGTGATCTTCTTGTCCTCACTAGCCACAAAACCCCTAAGTAGACCCCTAGTACAGGCCCTGTGGGTCGCCCTTGCAAGGGCATTCGCTGCGAGCATGAACAACATAGGCGCGAGAGGGCAGCCTTGCCTGACCTCCCTCCTAGGTTGCACCCAACCTCCTGCTGGGTTCCCATTGACTAAGACTGAGAAAAATGTCGTCGCACACCTTTTCATCCAGTCGATCCAGGTTGTAGGAAAGCCCCTCCTCATTAGGGAAGCCTAAAGAAACTCCCACTGCATAGTCGTACGCCTTACTGAAGTCAACCTTCCACAGAAAGGCTTTCTTCTTCTCCCTCCTCCAAGTAGCCAATGCCTCCATAGTAGCTACAGAATCATCTAGGATTCCTCTCCCCAGAATGAAAGCTGTCTGAACGGGTGAGATCAAATCTCCCAGAAGGTACACGACATTCGTTAAGGCGATCGGTCAAAAGTCTTGGATTGCCTATGCGCCCTCCTTCTTAGGCAATAAGAACAAATAGTACCTATTTAGCTTATCAAAACCTCTATTCCCAATCGCAAACTCCTCTATCATCTACATCACATTAGTAGCCACCAGGGACCAGAATTCCTTGGAAAAGAAAACATGGAATCCATCTGGACCAGGGCACCCCTTCACATTGAGGCCCTACATTGCCTCCCTCACTTCATCTTCCGTGAAGGCAGCCGTGAGGCCCACCACCTAATCCATAGTAACACTCTACACATCCTCCCCCCTCCATCTCCAGCACCACTTATTGTGCTTTCTTGTGAACTCCCTGAAGTAATCTGCCAAGGCCCGTCCAACCTCCTCCCTGCCAGAGAAAGCCTCCCCGTGTACAAGCAACTTCTCAATCCTCTTCTCAATCCAGTGTACCAGGCCACTTGGTGAAAGAACCTAGTATTGGAGTCGCCCCCTTTCAATCATCTCAGCCTCAATCTTGTCTTCCACTCCACCTTCGCCTTCCTATCCTCCTTCTGCACCACTTGTGTCATTCTCAGCCTGTGCTCTCTATCTTCTGTCGAGATAGAGTCGTAATCCTCCTGCTTGTCGATCCTGGTGATCACTGCCAATGCCTCCTCCTTGCACCGTTTAGGGTTTGAGGAGAGCTCGGGGGTACTATGGGAGGGAAGGGGCGACAGAATAAGGCACGCTTTTTTCAATATTCACATGAAATACCATTTGAAAATCGTGCAACAATGCAGTGAATGGTAGGGTCTCCATGCCTATTCAATGTATTTATAGATAGGTAAATCCAAGTCTAAGTTTGAGCATCTGGTGTAGATGTTGGTATGGAATGTATGACAGCAGATCCTCCATCCAGCGCAATAAATGGTATAGAAGGAAGTGGAATAGAAGCAGACATCTTATGCTGTCTGATAAACCTGAAGAGACCATGGTTCCAATTCAATAGCACTTTCTCATAGAAGGAAGCAATACACTCGAAGCAGGCGACATCATTAGTGACAAAGTATTGGTGACTAGTAGACTCATAATAATGATATCCCTTTTAGGTACAAGAATAGTGTAAGAAAACACACTTAACAACTTGTAGGGACAATTTGTTTTGTTGTCCAAAATCATGAATGAAACAAGTACAACCAAAAGTATGTAGAAGCAAGCCAAAGAGTTCCTCTTTCAAAAAAAAGCCAAAGAGTTCCACATTAGGATGTAGCAACTGAAGGGAGTTTTCTTATGCAAGATAGATGAAGGAATATGGTTAATCAAGTAAGTTGCAATAAGAATAGCATCTCTCAAAAAATGCTTTGGCACCTTCATAAAGGTAAGAAGAGTTCGAGCAATGCCCAAAATTTGCCAAGGTTTCAACAACCAATTTTGCCGAGAGGTATAAGTATGTGAAGTTTGATGGATGGTACCAGTTGAAACGAAGAAATATTGCAATTCCTTTTTGCATAAACTCGAGTACATTATCATTGCAAAATAATCTTTATAGTGGAGGAATGAAAATTCTGAACTTCATTTGAAGAAATGCTTTATCACATGTACACATTGATCCTTAATGAGGAACACCAAAAACAATTTGCTCTATCATAAAAAATAATAAAATATCTATGACCTACCATGTTGCTTACATGACAAGGTCCCTAAAGATTACAATGTAGTAGGAAGAAAGAAATCCCCACAATTAGAGCTAACAAATTCAGGAAGATTGAGAAACATTTGATGTAGGTTTTCGAAGGATAGGTGACCAAGACATTGATGCCACCAATGATTTAAATGTTGGTAGCACTGAAATTTCATCAAAATGATCTATTTTGGTGTCTACTAATGTCAATTGTCGGATGTCATTGGCATGTTGATGGCATTTTGACGATTTCATTGCTCACGTCAACCCTTTCAATGATATGTTGGGAATTGAGCCAAAAATTTCATTTTTTAAATAAAAATGGGAATGTTGGATACATGATTTCTTAACCTATAGTTTTCTCAAAAAGTCATCTTGCATTGGTCGTCACAAACTATTCTCCACAAAAATGACAATTATTGCTCTGCAAACCATTATCTTTACAAAGTGACAATTATTGCTGTATTTGAATTTGGTTAAGCAACATGTTGTATCTAAACTTTAAATTTGAACATGTTGTATTGCATATTGCACTTGTATGCTATATGTTGCATGTG
This sequence comes from Thalassia testudinum, assembly GCA_037157565.1. Taxonomy (NCBI): domain Eukaryota; kingdom Viridiplantae; phylum Streptophyta; class Magnoliopsida; order Alismatales; family Hydrocharitaceae; genus Thalassia; species Thalassia testudinum. Next base: position 29,434,646 of record JAZHRO010000049.1, read on the forward strand.
AATTTATTTGGGCATGTAACATTCCATTGTTGCATAACCTTTTCAGCTTTCTAAAATAATAGATTGCTATTTTTTATTATATAATGTGAATTTGTTCTTGGTTAAGTGTGTATCGAGTTCTTTAATAGCATAATTATGTGATTTTCTTGTATTTCGCTCATTTTGTCTAAATTTTGGTGTTCCCTTGGCCTACCTTGGACAATTTTCAGGACCTCAAAATTGGCAAAATCCAGTGTCCAAATTCCAACATTTGCATGGCGTGTCTTCGGCATGCCTTCGAAATGTGCACTTTGAAATTATTGAAATGATGTTTAGAACCTTGGATGCCACATGATAGGATTGGTCAATATAGACGTTGCTTCAACATACATAATGGGATATCAAGATAATAGATGCTATCCTTTCCATACCCCACTAATTATCTGAGCTACATGTCTTGAAAGTTACAGTGGTACTTATTAAAGATTACATGATACTTGAGGTCCATGTATAATTTACTAGTAGATAATAAGCTCATAGGTAGACAAAGAAAACTTGCCATTGCCAATTATAGAACAAAAAACTAAAAATAGCATAAAACAAAGAAAAGAAAAACATGATATAAAGACTCAACACTCCCCATCAATTGGAGCATAGATATCCATCAAGCTTGTCACATAAGAATGCTTGTTTCTTCTTCGTTAGAGCCTTCACGAGGATGAGTGTTTTTTTTTTTTGTAAAAAGAGCCTTCACAAGGATATCAGCAAGCCAAAGTTCAAGAGGACACTAGAGTAGTAATCTTCCTTTTCATCACAACATTTCGTATGAAGTGGCAATGTACCTCAATTTGTTTTGCCCTCTCATAGAAGACATGATTGTAAGTAATATATATAGCGGACTTCTGGTTGCAAATCATAAGGATTGGGTTATTTACTTGGACATCAAGATCAACTTGAAAGGAAGTGATCTACATCACCATACATGCAACATGACCCATCATGTTGTAGTTAACCTCAGCACTAGAGCGGGCAACAATTATCTGCTTCTTGTTATGCCATGAAACAAGGCCGCCTCCAAGGAATATGGCATAGCTAGTGGTAAATTTCCTATCTTCAATAGGTCTTGCATGGTCTGCATCAGAATAGGAATATAGATTTAGGTGTCCATTGCTCTTGTAGACTTGTAGTACATTCCTTTGCTTGGAGATCCCTTCAGATACTTCTGGATGAGACAAACATCATGCTAGTGACTATAGCATGGCTTGTCCATATACTGACTTGCCTTACTGATTGTAAAGTTGATATCTAGGCGAGTAATGGTTAGTTATGATAGTTTACCCACAGTGCTCATGTACTTGTGGACATCCTTAAAGGTTGAATCTTCAGTCTCCTTATATTTCTTGCTTTGCTCTATAGGAACAATAGAGGGCTTGGTGCTAAGGAGCCCAGCATCCTCAAGTATCTCAAAGGTATACTTCCGCTAAAAGAGTGCTAAGCCATGTTCTTCTTTGATTGCCTCTATCCCTAGGAAATACTGTAGCTCTCGTAGGTTTTAAGTGACAATAACCTTTTGTAAGAATGTCTTTGCTTCCTGAATGCTTTCATTGTCATCTCTTGATAGAACCATATCATCTACATATACAACGAGAACTACAATGTTAGTGGTAGCCTTCCTGATAAAGATAGGAGTGGTCAGATGCAGATTGCCTAAAGCCAATCTTTGTCACTTCCATAGTCAGTCTGTCAAACCAGGCATGAGGGCTCTACTTGAAGCCATAAATGGCTTTCTTCAGTCTGCGCATGTGCTTCCCCTCAACATCATAGCTAGGAGTTTGCATATACGCCATGGTTAAATCACCATAGAGGAAGGCATTCTTGATGTCAAGCTAAATCAGTGGCCAGTTCATGTTGACAGCAAGAAAGAGGATGACATGTATGGAGGTAACTTGAGCCACGAGAGAAGATCTCAAAATAGTCCACGTCATATGTCTATGTGAAGCCCTTGGCCGCTAATTTCGCCTTGAATCTATCAATGTTGTTATCTACAACGTACTTCACTATGTATCCTCATTTGCAGTCAACAATCTTGGTCCTAAGTGAACATGTTACAAGCTCTCATGTGCCTTGAGTAGTAAGAGCCTCCATTTTAGCATCCATGGTAGCCTTCCATTGAGGATCTTGGGAGGCTTCTACGTAAGCACGTTGAACCACGATGTTGTGTAAACCTTTGGAAAATTATTGTAAGGATGGATCTAGGTTGGTAGCGGACATATAATGAGAGATAAGATGTAGTCTATAAGAATGAATCGCCTTCCTTAGCACCTTGGCCTGCCCTTGTGCTTTAACTCTGTGTTTGCAAATGTGTGGTAGTACTATTATCCAATGGATGAGTTGGCATGGTAGACAATGGAACATGAGGTGGCTCGCTGCCCCTTCTATGATATGTCTTTGGGTGGCGGGGTGCAAGCTCAACATTGGTTTCTTCTTCAGAGAAGAAAGGAACATTCTTAAAGAAGCTGACATTCACTGTAACAATGTATTGTCGACTACTCGGATCATAACATCAGTATCCCTTCTGAGTAAGAGGGTAGCCAAGAAAAACACACTTAAGTGCACATGGAGGTAACTTGTCTTGCTATCTAAAGGCATTTACAAAGCATGTACATCCAAACACAAAGTGACGAACCAATGGGATAATCTACATCAGGATGCAGTAGCTAGAATGGTATCACCCCTCATAAGACATATGAAGGGACTCGATTAATCAAATAGGTCATAGTGACTACATTCCCCTAAAATTGCTTCTGACCCCTTTATGAAAATAAGAAAAGTTTGAGCTATGTCTAATATGTGTCTCAGCTTCCTCTTAGTAATGTTGTTTTGCTGAGAAGTAGATGCACCTGATGTCTAATGAAAGGTGCCATTGGTGGTGAAGAACAACCGTAGCTCCTACATGAACGCTGGGGCATTATCACTGTGAAAATATTGATAGATGTAGAGTAGAAATTTTACACTTCGATAAAGAATCACTTCACCACATGAAGAATCTTAGATTGGTCCATAAGAAATATAAAGGTGGCAGCTTTAGCAAAATGAGTGGGAATATCAAGGTAATATAGTCCATTCCTCTCATATCTACCACCAATAACCTAACTGGTTCATTTGTCTTGAAAGTATGCACAGCTTGCTAATAGATAGGAGACTCATAGGAAACTTAGGTGCACAATGTACGTCGAACAACTGTAGTCGAGAAGAGAACTAAATATCTCCGATTGCAGTCATAGGAGAGTAGGTACCATTTGCTAGCTTCATAGAGGTGACCATTATGGCTAGTTGAGTCTCACATAGAGTACTGACGTCACTAGTAAGATAAGCAGATTCACCTGAGTCAATCACCCACTTGCTAGCAGTAGTGGATGTCAGATTTGCCTGAACCCCATCAACATTAGTGAGGGTGACGAGCACAAGGATTAGCATGACATGTGGCCAACGTGTTTGTAGTATAGATCCATCTGAGTAGAAATCTTTCAAGAAGGTAGCATGTAGATACGATGAAAAGAGTAGGAGACGAGCCCAAGCAGGAATTGGGAGACAATCCCAATCAGTAGATGAGAGCATTCAGTTCGCCATGGTAGAGAGATGCTAGATCATCCACAGCTTGCTAGAGAAGCAATCAGGATAGAAGCGAGTCATGAACAACACAAAGACATCTTCGGAGGCAGAAAATCACAATGAGAAGTCATGTAGGAAGACCTTACATGTGCATGCACATGCACATGGACCCAACCAAGTCATGTGAGGGTTACAGTGCAATGTTGGCGTGCGGTAGTGTTGCATGCTACTATGCTAGGCATCATGCGATGTGGCGCTGTGTGCACTGCATGCTACAATGTTGTGCGATGCTGTTGCCCAAGCAGTGGCAACAATGGCATGGGGAGGAGATCGGAGGAGATGCCTAGATCCTTCTCTTTTTTTTTTGTGGAAAAAAGAAAGGCAATGGAAATCAAGGGGGTATTAAATATACCGCTGTGTGCACTGCACGCTACAGTGTCGTGGGATGCTGCTGCCTAAGTGGTGGCAACAATGGCACGGGGAGGAGATCGGAGGAGATGCCTGTGGAAGAAAGAAAGGTAATGGAAATAAAGGGGGCATTAAATATGCTGGCTTAGGATCATTGTTCTGATACCACGTAAGAGAGAATAAAGTGTTTTATTAAAAAAAGAAATCCTAACCTCTCTTATATAGAGAGGATATAGAAATTGCATTCATGCCTACCAAGAAACTAAAAATAACATAAAACAAAGAACAGAAAAACATGATATGAAGACTAACAGACTAACACAAACTGAAGATTCCTACCACACTTCTGTCATCATTCTAGATGATGATACTGAGGCTACATTTCAATCAGCAGGTAACATGTTTGCTGGATGCAGTGGAAGCCTTGGGTCTTTAGCACTCTTGACCTATTTTTCTTGGATTTTCTTGTAAAATTTTATTTCTGTTGTTACTGTATATGCTTTACTAGCCTCTTCTATACCAACTACTTTGACTATTAGGAGGAACTTTGGTGTATTTCATTGGAGCATGTATGGAGATTTTCATTTTGAGACTGCTGCCTGATGAAGTATTGGTTTGGCAGCATGGTAGGGGCCTTTCTCAAAGCTCGTTTCACAGGGTGATCTCCCTCTGTGGTGTCCAACACTCTAGAATATCTGATAACCACAGAAGGGAGGTGACAAAGCATGTTTTCAATCACTTGTTCACAATGGTGGATGTGGTCAATGTATGTTGGCCATATGTCCAAAGGTACTTGTGTTGCCAGCAGCAGAAAATTCATGGAAGAACTTGAGGATGATTTCAATAATCCTAATGGTATTGAATGGTTGAATATTGTCCTCTTGGAATACATCAAACTCATATATGGATGAACTGTTTGTGGTTAATGAATTTTCACTGGAAGTTGACCTCTATTTGAAGATATGACAGCCTTGAAGGTGGACGTGCAAGCATCCTATGATTTTCTATTGTGGAGGATATCACCTCCACAATATGTGTACGTATTGCATATATAGGGTTCAGTTAGTCATAGCAATGTGAGAAGGCAGGTGGTTTGGTGAAATAAAGCCGGTCAAACACAAATTTAATCTCATGCAGGTTCAATCGGTTCTTGCAAACTACCAATGGTCTTATATACATCCATGCAAATTGATTGCACTGTGGAAAACTTACATTCAGTGCTGTTTTGTAGTTTAGCATCCTGTGAGGAAAAGGGTATTGTAGACTGTTGGTTTTGATTGATGGGTTGGATGAGAGAATACAATATGATAAGTAATCAGAGTAAGCACAAGAAAATTAAAAAGCTACAGGCAAATTCACAGTGCTATCATCTTTCCTGCCAAAACTTATGATGGCGACCCACAAGGAATATGTGGCCAAAAACTGGTGTAAGGTGATGGAATCCTGCATATGATTTGTGGTTTGCAATGAATGGGATTTGGCATGTGAGCAACTGAGTAAGGACTAATATCTCTTACATGTGTGATGAAAGCTGGTGCAAGGAGATGGAACACAAAGACTTGATCTGGCCTTGCCCTGCGTATCATTCTGTAACCCAATCCAGTTGGACTTGTGCGGCAATCACCATTGATGAACGTTCAAGATGGGGAGGCAGTTTGGCAGGGTTGGGAGAATTGGAGATTTAAATTATGGATGCATTGTTTTGAACTATAATGGGGAAATGTTTCCTTGACAGTTTACATTCAGAGGTAATTAGATCAGAACCAGTTTACTGATGGCCAGTGAATTCCAGATGTTGGAATACAAGGAGGAGTACATGATCCATTGTCAAATTCAGCCTTGGTTTGTGCCCAGCTTTCTTTTGGTAAATATAGCCATTAAAAGAGCAATAAAGATGTCATAGCTCGTCTAAGAATTACTTTGGCTGACATCTTTTTAATCTATCTAGCGGGATTTACAAAGATGATCCGCTTGGGATCCTAATCATTTGAAAGGTGAAGGTGGAAGCTAATTGGGTTAATTTTTTCGGTGTTTGGATGTCATCTCCTGCAAATTTTCTGTGAACAGCATTCTCACTCGTGACCTCTACATGACAGGAAAAATGTGCTTTGCATTACATATTGCCTTGCTAATATGTGCTTCATAGGGGGCCTCAGCATGTGTTGACGGAAAACCCATTGCTTGTAAATGCTTTGATCTATTGTGATGGATGTTTTTGTTGTAAAAGTGCCGTTTGGTTCGAGAAATTGTCAACCCCCCTCCCTCCCCCAAATTCCCTGTTTGGGGATTTCTATTCTGAAACCGTTTCATGCTAAATTTACACCCTTAATTCTGGTGTTTGCAAATTCTTCCATGTCTGTGGAATTTGTGAATTCCTCCCATTAATTCTATTTGCTTCCTCTCTTTTCCCACCAACTTTTAGGATCTTTATTCCACCAACTAATTTCTCCGATCAAACGTATAAAACTCTCTAATTTCTTGACAAGACATCAAAATTAGCACAAAATCTGTGTAATTCCTCCATTCCTCCCACTTTCATTTTTAATTCCTACAAATATTTCCTCTTACCTAATGGGGCTCTAGACTTGCGTAAGCCAATAGCTAGAGAAGGATTCACATGCTTGATAAGAAGGATCTTTTCTGGAAATAAGCCTATCCTTCTATGTGAATTACTCTATCGACAATCAACAATCTTGATTTGTCACATGAGTAATCTAATGGTTTAGCAATGACCTTCCATTATGGGTTAAGATCTTTATTATATGAAAAATATTGGGGGTAGCTTTCACGCGGTTGCTCTTAGAAACTTAATTATAAGTATATACCATGCTATTGACTTTTAAGTATTTGCGTAGATGTCCTTCGAAACTTGTCTCATTTAAAAAGAAAAATATTAATTTGCCATACATGTGTGTCAAATTTCTCCTTGGTCCCTTGCTTGCCTGTACTGCACCACTTGTTGTAACTCCATCGGCATAAGCGTTCGTCCCTTGACAAATTAAATGATGGTGGGCACATTAACATCTGTTAGAGTACAGAGCATTCTCTTGAATTCCAATTTACACGGAGTGGAAAGGGTACAAGCTTTGTACATTTAGACCCCATTATAAAAGGCGATGTAAATGCCTAAGTCAAGTTCAAAGATTGAAATCCAATGTTAAAATCCAAACTATGGATTTCTTTGAGCAGCTTTGACAAGAGGTCACCTCCCCTGTCCCCATGACATGGTTCCTCCCCTTTGTGCCTTGTGGCATCTCACCTTTCAACCCCATCCCCATGAAATCAACACACGTTCTTTTGAATGCAAGCACACATTTGACACTTGAACTTTAAGTTAACTACTGTTAGAGGTAAAGCTTGTTGGCCGGTAGGTATTAGTAAGGACAAAAAAATGAATTTATGGGAGCTTTCCACTTGTGGTTGTGAGGTGTCTCTGAGAAGTGGTACCTCGTGTGTCTTTGAGCTAGATTCTGAGGACATGTATTGTTGTTGAATATCCGTAGATAACTTACATTTATTATTCCGTATAAAGATAATTTGGTATACACAGTAGAAGCCCCACACATCTAGGATTAATGCTTCCAATGGAAAAATGTTGAATAAAAATCAGCAGCTTCAGAAGAATCCTAATGGTAGCCAATGTTACTTCCATGTAGTTGTTGCAACTACTGCAGCTATCTTGGAATTTATACCAATGCCTACTATGGTAGGAGATTTGATGAAGAATTTCCTATGGAAAGATAAGAAGTTGACGGTTCCACGAGAAAATTAGTATATACGAGTTATGAATATGGTGTTGGGTGTAGGAAGGGTTCAATAGGGGTTGGGTGGGAAGTGATATTGTCGTGGATTTTTGGTTTTTTGAAAATAAGATATTTCATTAAGGTAATATAAAGAAACAAAAAACACATCTCCAGTGGACAAGGGAGAAACATGCAACATCAACTCCCCTCAAAGAGGGGGAACAAAAATACCCCCATGAAGGGGGAAGCAACAAAAAATCAACACTACAAACAAAAAGAACAAGAAAGAAAAAAGAAGCGTTCTTGTAGCTATTTCGTAGAAGATTTGAAAGCATGCTCTACGCTACTTGATATGATTGCGCCATCGAATTATCGGTGATCTAAATGATCCGCCCAAATGAATAATACAAGACCAAGGATTAACCATCAAATTTGGTTGTGTATGGCCTAGATTCAAGCATGGTCCCTAAGAAACCTACATATAAACAAATAAAAACAAAAAACACAAGGATAGAGGTTGAGGATGATTAAAGATGGAGGCGAGGTGGATGCGGGAGCACCTTGGTCGGTGGAGCACCAATCAACCATCGAACCAACACCACATTAGGTCTGAATGTCAACGACACTAAGAAACTCTCTACATGTCAAAACCATTGGGAACGCGAGCAACCAGTCGAGACCAATCGATGTTGGAGACCCCCTTGGCTGTCAATGACAACAACGTTAAGCAAGGATACTAGTAGCAAGACGAGGCAATCAACCTCATCAGGATGCTATTGCACCAAGCTGTTGACTCAATGGAGAGTCAACTGGCAGAGGGAACCCATCGGAGGAGATGAGATGGAGTCCACGGTCGAAGAGGATGAAGGGTAAATGGCGAGTAACATTGATCTAGAGCAGATGGGGCCTTAGCTGACGTGATTGTTGGTCTTGGCCACGTCGAGTGGAGAGTTGTTTAGGGCTCACGAGGAGGATAAGGGGAAAAGAAAGCGGAAGGTCGATATCATCATGGATGTTGAAGGTGCAAGAAAATGAGGCAAGTTGATTTGAAAGATGGGATTAGGAATTTTAAGTTATAATATGCATGAAGAACATTTTAAAGAAAAGTATCTTTTTTTTTTTTTTTGAAATCGAAAAGTATCTATTAGACATGAGTTGGTGTCATTTTCTATCCCTTAATAATTAGATATTAAGAGATTGACTAGTCTCCATAAAACACCTAAGGATCTTTTCTCAATTATTTTCATTAAAATATAGATTATTATCATTAACAAAACTAAAGAATGCAACATTATTATAGAAGTTACAATAAAATGGAGATATGTAAAGAAAGTACCTCTCATGAAGAAAGATGAAATGTCTAACTTGTCTCTTCACTAGTCTACTTGAATGTAAACTCGTGGATCCTCCTTTGCTACTTGTTTGGATGAATACACACAAAAAAGGAGAGTGAGCTAAAAGCTTGTCAAAGAAAGGACAAATTTAGGTGATATGAAAATACACAATTTTATAATTGATATAAATTAGTGTCGTAACACATAAAATCGACCAACTTTTGAATTTATGATACTTAGATAGTAGGGTATTTAGGGTCGTCTAAGGAGATAATTTTAATTAATAAATTGATTCTTTCTCTTGCTCTCTCAAATCCTCTTTCTTTTTGTATTTTGGTTTTGTAATTTTTTTAGGGTTTTGAAAATAATTGGAATAGAAAAAGTGATTGAATTGAAACCAACATGCGAAATTGATTATGATAGAATTTCAACCTTTCTAAACTCACTCTAGGTATGTGTGACCTAGAGTTATTAGAAAGGAAGAAGAAAGGTGCACTATAGTGAAGAACTACTTGAAATTAAAGTGAAACAACAATAGTGAAAGGCAACTATCAATTATATTGATCGGAAGAAATCTTTGTCTTACAACATGCTTGTATGGGAATGCTTCTACAATAAAATTGATACAAAACAAAAGGAAACACTAAAGAAATCTCCTGATATCTTGAAGGCGAAGAATTCCTTGTTCCAACTCCAGCAGCTCCTGGACTCAAAAAGGATTCCTTCTTGAGATGATGCTCTTCTCCTCCTCCTCAAGGTGGACTTCCTCCACCCTATGTTGCTCCTTTGCCTGGCTGTCCCCCAATGGTGAAGTGCTCCTTGGAGTGGTCCAAGGAAGGAGGAAGAAGAAGGCACCAAGGAGGCAAGGGTTTGACTCCTTAATCTTCTTCTCTCCTCTCCTTCTTTGGACGATTGAGTAGACTAGGGTGTAGGGAATTTAATGTAGCCAATGATGGGTTTATGTGGTGGTTAGAGGGTGTATTTATAGAGTGGGAGGGTTAGTGTTGGTGCCAACGTAGTGTTAACTAGGGTTAGGTGGCATGAAAGGTAGGTGGATGGCTAGGATATGGTCTTTGGATGGTGGTTAAAAGATCTATGGTGGAGGATAAGTGGCACCAAAGGAAGGGTTGTAGGAGTTTATGGGTGAAGTTGGTGCCCATTGTATGTGGTTAGGTTAGGTGCATGTTGGCGCCAATTGTTGGATGGTGGAGATGGGTTTAGGGGGGTAGGTGTAGGGCTTGGATGTGGTTATATGTTGGTGCCAATTTGAAGGGGTGGCAAGGTCTATTTTGGTGTCAACATAAGGGTAGTTATGTTGGTGGTTAAGGGGTGTGTAATTTGGCGCCAACCACTAAAGGGTGTAAGGGTTTGGTGGTTATGGAAAGTTGGCGCCAAAAGGTGGAGGTTTAGGTAGGTGGTGGTCAGCCATGGACTAGGGGTGAGGTGGAGCTAAGCCAAGCTAGCTAAGCAAGCTTAGCTAGTAGAGTAGTGGAGGAGGAGCTAGGGTTTAGCTTAGGAGGAGGGAGCTTGAGCTGCATGTAGCTTCATGGAGCTAATGGTTTGCTGAAGAGGATCTTCTAGGAGCTCAGCCATTCAGGTTAGCTAGCTAGTTCTTTGCTAGCTACTAAATTGAGTAGGTTGAGGTGAGTTGAGCTGGTATCAACTATTCTAGAGCTGAGGGGAGCTGGTTCTAATCTTCTTGAAGACTTCCTAGTTAGCTAAGTTAGCTAGCTTAGGTCCAGTAGTCAAGCTCAACTAAGTTGAGCTAGGCTGAGTCTTCATGAGCTGGTGTTTAGCTACCCTGAGATGATTGTTGACTCCTCAGCTGACTTAACTTAGCTAGTTGAGGACTAGTAGTTAAGCTAAGTTGATTGGAGTTGCTGTGAGATGAGTAGAGCTGGAATGAGTTGGGTAGATCTGAAATCTAGCTGAGGCGAGCTGGATTAAGCTGAGATCCAATTGGAATGAGCTTAATCTTCATCTTTTTGAAAGTCTGTCTTTCACATTGCCAGGGTTTAGGTGATCTTCACCGTGTGATCATCCCTGACAATGACATGAAGTGTGTGAAAGACAAAAATAAGGAAAAACAATGCATTGCATGCCTAAACTATGAAATGCCTAAATGCAATCCTAAACCATATTGCAGTGTGCAAAACCTAAAAGCTAGGTGTATTTTTAAGCATAATAGTGATGATAAAATGGTGTTTATCACACCCTCATGCCTATCATTCTGTTAGTCTCTTAGTAAAACTGTATTTCGCAGTACAGTTTTGAGGGAAAAGTAATTTTTTTATTTTTGAGGGAAACACTTCTACAGGACTTTGGTTGATTGAGAAGTAAGGAGGGTACGTGATTTATTTAAGATAAACATTAGAATTTATCCTTGGATCCAAGGGTTAGCATAAATCAGGATCAGTGTATCTTCCTTAGAATTTGACAAATTTACCCCGTCTGACTCCAATTATCTCATCAACTGTTTTCACAGTAAAAATCTCCTTGACTTAAGAAATCGATCTAGAATTTGTGTGATGATGAAAAATCAAATGTCAATGCTTTGTGAATGGCCAACATTTTTTTTTTGAAAGGTTTTGCTCCCCCATGCTTATTCTCAGATCAGTAATAATGCAGGTTGTGTCGAGATCATCATTCCCATCACCAAATCCTCGAAGGAGTTCTGGCGCTGATGCTTCGAGATATCACTGTCCAAGTCACCTCCTAAGAGCTCACAACCCTAGAACATGGAGCGATGTAAAGGGATGTTCTAAACAGGCTTAAGCTCTCGCTCCAACACTTTGAGATAGTATCGTCCGAGACACCTGAGTTACAAAATGCGCTTTCATGCTCTGTATAAAGATATGGATATAGATATAGAGTAGGGTCGAGGCACTGACATGTTTTATTGCATCCTTAAAGGAGACATTTTTCTCCTTCGCAATGGTGAGAACTTACACCAATCAATTGCTTCGGACTTTCACCAAGACTAAGGGAGGGGAAATTATTTATTAGATATTTTTGGGCTTGGGTTTTGTTGGCTTTGTATGTGAATAAGTTTGACACTTGAGTTTCAAAAGAAATTCAAATTTTTGGATCGAAGACTAATTCAAGTAATATTTAAACTACTAGATAGAATCGTGGCCAATTGGTTTCTTTAGGGGTCAAGGAGAAATTCTTTAGGGTATACACTGATCGAATTTATGATTTTTAGACTTGAAAGGTCTAACTAAAAGATCCTTGGATTCATTCTTAAGTTTTGTTAAAGATTAAATCCTGTGTACCTTTTTGAAATAAAGTCAACCTCAGTCCTGAGTTTTCAAAATTTCCTCAAAAAGTGATTTATAATTTTTATAAAAAATGCATGCAAAAGAAAAGAGTTTTCTTTTTTTGTATTTTTTGGGTTTTGAAAATCTTGAAACAATTATCAAAATTTAAAACATCTCTCCTATGTTAAAGGTATGCAATGTCCACATGCATAAGGATGGGAAAAGATATCACCTAAGGGAAGAAAGGTTGGAATCAGGATGGTCAAAACCTGAGAAAAGAAATGAAAAAAGAAAGAAGGAAAACAATGGGTTACCTCCGACCCAAGGTTGTCTTTAACGTCTTTTCAGCTAGGGGTAATGCACATCCAGGATTGTCGGGAATGTCATATAAATCTTGTGAATCAAAATGCAGATTTGGAGAATTGTTGAGGTAGGGCTTTAGTCATTGGCCATTGAATGTTAATGATGTAATCGTTTTAGGATCCAAAATATCAATAGTGCCATGTCAGTGAGTTTTGGGGACAATGTATGGGCTGGTCCAATTAGATTTTAACTTTTTGGAAAAAATTCGTAAACAAGCATCGAAAAGTGAAACACGTTGATTTGGTTCAAAAGTTTTCCGAACGAAATATTTGTATTGAAAAAATTTTGTTCGATCTATGTAAATCTGCACGTTTTCATAAGCAAAGTGACAAATTTCTTTCAATTATGTTAATTGTAATTTACGATGTTTTCCAGCTTCAGATAAGTCAGTATTAAATTGTTTAATCGCCCAATAAATCATATGTTCTAGTTCTATCGGGAGATGGCATGTCTTGCTGTAAACGAGGCGAAAAGGTGACATGCCAATCGGGATTTTGAAAGCGGTTCGATAAGCCCATAAAGCGTCGCAAAGCTTTTTGGACCAGTCTTTGAGATCGGGACGAACTGTTTTTTGAAGAATGTTTTTTATTTCCCGATTTGAAACTTTAGCCTGGCTATTAGTTTGGGTGTGGTAAGGAGTAGAGATTTTGTGATTAACCTCATATTTAGATAGAAGTTGACGGAAATGAGAGTGAATAAAATGAGATCCTTCGTTACTGATTATGGCCTTAGGTACTTCAAATCTTGAAAAGATATTTTTCTTGATAAATTCAATGACAACTCGATGATCATTGGTGCGGGTGGGCATTGCTTCAATCCATTTAGATACATAGTCGATAGCGACAAAAATGTATAAGTACCCACAAGAATTGATGAACAGTCCCATGAAGTCGATGCCCCATACATCAAAAGTTTCAACTTCTAAGATAGGGTTAAGGGGCATCATATCCTTTCGAGTCGTGTTGTCGATGCTCTGGCAATGTATACAGGATCAAACAAGGTCTTGAGCATTTTTGTGTATGCTTGGCCAAAAAAATCCATAATTTAGAATTTTGGCTATAGTTTTCTTGCCCGAAAAGTGTTCGCTGCAAGCCATTGCATGATAGTGTGTCAGAATATTATGGAATTCTGAGTCAGGAACACACCGTTTGATGACTTGATCTGCGCAAATGTGGAACAGATCAGGCTCCTCCGGAAAATAATATTTAATATCGGCGAAGAACTTATCCCTTTTGGTTTTGAGCTAGTCAGAAGGGATTTATCCAGTTGCTAAATAGTTTGCTATGGTAGCAAACTAGGTGAGGGTATGGGTAGCCAGGAGGGTTTTGTCTGGAAAGATATCAGGTGGGGTAAGCATGTCATTTGTCGTGAGACGAGAAAGTTGATCGACCATTACATTTTGTGAACCTGCCTTATCCTTGATTTCCAGGTCAAATTCCTGGAGCAGAAGGATCCATCGAATAAGGTAGGATTTTGTATTTTTCTTATTCAGCAAATATTTTAATGCTGAGTGGTCCATATAAATAATAACATGCGACTCCAACAAATATGACCAGAATTTTTCAAGGGCAAACACAATGGCAAGAAGTTATTTTTTAGTGACAGTGTAATTTCGTTGTGTATCATATAGGATTTTGCTGGCATAATAGATTACAACGGGCTTCTAGTTAATGTGCTACCCTAGCACTACCCTAATAGCAAAATCTGAGGCGTCTGTCATTAATTCAAAGGGATGGTTCCAATCAGGTCCTTGTAAAATCGGTGCCTCAGTGACTTCCTTTTTCAATTTATTGAAACTCTCCGAGCATTGATCAGTAAAGTCGAAAAGTTGGCCTTTGGTGAGAAGCTAACTTAAGGGTTTGGAGATGTTTGAGAAATCTTTGATGAACCGACGGTAGAATCCCACGTGTCCCAGAAATGATCTGATTTGTTTAGCAGAGTTGGGAAGGGGAAGTTTAGAAATTGTATCGATTTTAGCTTTGTCTACTGCGATTCCATCTTTAGAATGACATGGCTCAGGACGATACCTTCCTGTACCATGAAGTAACTTTTCTCCCAGCTGAGGACTAAATTGACTTCTATACATTTTTGGAGAGTTCGATCAAGATTCTAAAGACGTAAATCAAAGGAATCTCCAAAAACATAGAAATCATCTATAAAAAGCTCAAGAAAATCACCTACTAGGTCAGAAAAGATTGCAAATATACACCTTTGAAAAGTTGTAGGTGCATTGCAAAGATCGAATGACATTCTTCAGAAAGCAAAGGTTTCGAAGGAGTAGGTGAATGTTGTCTTTTCTTGATCATTAGGGTGGATTGCTATTTGATTATAACTGGAATATCTATCGAGAAAACAATAATTTTCCTGTCTGGTTAAACGTTCCAAGATTTGATCAATAAATGGGAGCAGAAAATGATTCTTCTTGGTGGCGGTGTTTAATTTGCGTTAATCAATGTACACCTGCAAAGTATTCCTAGTGGCAATATTTTCCCCTTTCTCATCGGTGATTACAATTAGTCCTGCTTTTATGGGAATAACTTGTGTAGGACTAACATAGTTACTATCGAAGATAGGGTAGATAATGCTAGCGTCAAGCCACTTAATGATCTTTTTTACCACCTCCTGCATATTAAGATTCAGTCTCCTTTGTGGCTGGCGGGAGGGGCGGGAGTCATCCTCAAGATAGGTACGATGAGTACAATAGGACGGATTTATATCCTTAACGTCATTTAAATTCCAACCAATAGCTTTCTGATTTTTGCTCAAAACTTGAGAAGTTTTTCCTCTTGAGCTCCAGTGAGATTGGCATTA
Organism: Thalassia testudinum; assembly: GCA_037157565.1. Taxonomy (NCBI): domain Eukaryota; kingdom Viridiplantae; phylum Streptophyta; class Magnoliopsida; order Alismatales; family Hydrocharitaceae; genus Thalassia; species Thalassia testudinum. The sequence continues at coordinate 29,450,156 of JAZHRO010000049.1, forward strand.
ATAATCAAGGGCATAATTTGGTTGGGTCCTAGGAAAACATATTTAAGAGAGTCGGGCAATGATTTCAACTCGAATTGTGGTCCCGACTTAGAAAGATATTTAAAATGGTCCAAGGGGGTGTGGAGAGAAGAAGAGTTAGATGTGTGTTGTGAAGTTAGGGTGGGTGGGTGTGTTGGTTTAGGAACAGATTTAGGAATAGATTTAATGGCAAAGCAAGAGCCCATGTGTGAAATCTGCATAGTTTCTTCCACTAGATTATGCATTTCAGAATTCGAATAATCAAAGAAATCAAGTTCTTAGAATCTTCTCGAAGCTTGAAAAATATCTAAGGTAATAGATTCACCACCACAAGTGATCTTCTATCTTTTCAGAATCACAATCAATATTTGCCTTTGCGATGGCTAAAAAGGATCTTCCAAGAATAATCGTGGCATTCTTTAAAGCTTCAGGTACCTCAATATCCAGAACTAGAAAGTCTATGGCGAATAGACAATTCTGAACCTGGACAATGACATCCTTAAAGATTCCCTTTGGTTTGATTATAGATCGGTCAGCTAATTATAATGTAACCTCAACGGGTTTTAATTCACTGATCTTAAATTCCTCAAAGATAACAGTGGGGATAAGATTTATGGAGGCACCAAGATCCAGAAGTGTGTGATCAAAAGAGGTGTCATTAACGACAACTTGAATTAGGGGAGCATTCGGATCTTTCTTTTTTAGAGGCAATTTGCTCTGCACAATTAAGCTGACTGTCTTTAAGAGGATCACCTTTCCTAGGGATGTATTTAATTGCATCTAGAAGAGGGATGTTTATTTCTACTTGCCCAAAAATTTCCATCAATTCCTTATTAGAGGGCTCGGATTTTTTTTTTCTTTTTGTTGGTGGAATGAGATGCTTGTGGAAAAGGTATGAGGTTTTATTCCTTTGCAGTTGAAGATTCTTGAATCAGAGTGGAGTTAACTTGCTTTTCTTTGATGTGGGTTTCTTGTGTGGAATTAGAAGGCCCAGGATCTTGAGTTGTTTTCTCACTCCTCAAAGTGACTACATTAGTAGTATGATTATTTCTAGGAGGAGGTTGGGGGGCCTAATTTTGTTGGAAACCTGGAGGGTGCTGAGGGGTTGGGTAGATAGGTTGATTGGGATTTTAGCCCTGATACTGGTTCCTTTGGTTGTTTGGATTTGGCATGGGTTGGGAAGGTAAGTTACTTGCAGGTTTTGGTTTGGAGTAACCCCAATTTGATTTTGCAAAGTAGTCACAATGCGGGTCACTTCAGACATTTGACGTTGCATACCTTGCAAGGTTTTCATGAGTTGGGCATTAATATCATCTTGAGAAGGCCTAGAATGATATTAATTTTGCCCATAAATCCCATGCTAATTTTGTCGAAAGGAACCTGATTAGGGGTTTTCCTGGAAAAAATTGGATTTTTCCTCCAATTAAGATTGTAAGAATTGGAAGAATTTCTAAAATGTTCCTGGAGAGCAGAGATATTTTTTGTAGCAGGGTTAGAAAAATTGGAAATATCATATGTCCCAATCATATCCGGTATAGCCTCAGAAAAATAATTGTGCTAAGCTGGGATAACACCAATGTTGTGCAAGTTCTCTCTCTTGAGCATGTTTGGTAGAGTTAGATGTGGAGCTTGCTTTTGATTAAATTTTTCCTTTAATGTTTTTTGGTGAATTTGCATCTGTTTTAGTCTTTGAGCTATCATTTGAATGCCATCTTGAATGACTGGAATAAGTGCAAATCTAGACCAAATCTTGGATTAAAATTCCTATCAAAAGTATCAATTGAAGCATGATTGAATGAGTTTTCACTCATTTCCTCGAATAATTAGTAGGCTCCTTCAGCATCCTTATAAAGGAAATTGCCCCCACATGAGGCATCCATAAATTTTCGTAATTGATTGTCTAATCCATGATAGAAGATCTGCACCAACTATCTAAGTAGAATCTCATGATATGGGCAACTCTGCAACAAATCTTAAAATATTTTCCAAAACTCATATAGAGATTCACAATGTTTCTGTTGAAAGGTCGTAATTGATCTTCTCAATGCATTTGTATGACCAATAGGAAAAACTTTCTTTAAGAAGGCACTTTTGAATTGCGGCCATGTAATTATGGGTCGACCGACTGTCCTAAACTAATAAGCGGCCTTGTCATTGAGACTGAGAGGAAAGAGTCTTATAAGCCATAAATCTTCCTGCACATTGTGGGAACGAGTAGTTTGACCGAGGATGGTTAGTTCCTCAAGATGGCTAAATGGGTCATCTTTAGGAAGGCCATAGAAATACTTGATAAGGTTTAAGATAGCTGGCTTGATCTCGAAATCTCCCATGGGAATTACCACTCTGGGTCTTTCTTCATAATTAGGACCATAGAAATCCTTCAAAGGAACGACGGGTTCTTGGTGTGGTAAATTTCCTCTTTGATTGGCTAGATTTGTCACAGTCTTAGTTGTCGATTGTTGTGTAGTTGAGCTAGCTACTCAACCATCATCGACAAAGGATTAGGTGGGGGGCCTTGATTTTGATTAGGCTACATCTCAGGGCTTTCAGGTAGCTCCAAGCTGGGGAAGTTAGGAATGGGAATGTCACAATGCGGGTTAGTTGGTGGATTTTGAATGGGGGGGTTAAAGGCGGAGTCGGCATTGGATTTGTTTTGAATGTTTTCCATATTTTTATGCAAAGAAGAGGAATGAACTAGAGAAGAGGAAGTCAATATTTTTGTGCTGGAGGAGAAATCAATTAGTCCCTCCAAGTGTGGATTCTGGGACCTTTGCCTATGCATACACTTTTTTGAAGAACAAGAGTGTTGGTTCGAAATCGTCGTAGTTTATAAAAATGCGTCGTAGTATAGTAATGAAAATTGAATCGACATTTAAATTTGTAATTGCTCGAAAAATTGTGAATTTCGAGGTCGTTCGCAAGGAGTAAATATTGTAATTCAATTCACAAATTAAATATAAATGATGTATGCAATTAATATTCAATCACAAATATAAGAATAATTAATTAATGCTCAAATTGTATCTCAGGACAAAAATATAATAAATAGAATAAAAATGGTGGCTGGAATCACTAATTACTCTCAACAGTAAGCACAATTCCCAATCAGATCTCAAGTTCAACAGTGGTTTCAAATCAAAGTCAATTCCCAATCAGATCTCAAGTTCAACAGTGGTTTCAAATCAAAGTCAATTCCCTTCTTAGATCAGACGTCCCCAACAACCCTCAGATGGCTTAAGTATCAAGCCCAAAGCACCTCTGAAATTGCCTAAGTGTAGGCACAAATCCTGAGGTAGCATAGTGTAAAACCCCCCTCCTTCCCTTAGAAATTCTCCCCTCTCTCTTTAGAATCGGGTATTCAGTAATCGGATCTAGGGACCAGGCTCATGTGTGTGGGGCACGGGCGAGGAATGCACGTGGTGAGAAGGATCTTACCTTGTGAGTTTGAGGCGACAAGGCTATACATGCTATTCAATTTATATCAATTTTATTTTTAAAATCCCATGATGTGGGATTATTCGTTCAGCTCCTTCGTGTTGCTGCAGTAGATGCCTTCGATGCACTGCTTTCTTCTTCAATTGAAGGCCCCAGATGCTTCGTGGGATGATTCTACGTGGATTAAAGGTGGTAGCGTGGTGGTTGACGGTCAGACAACGATGGATGGTGCTGGAGAAGACGACGGCGGCGGTGGAGCTCCGGTGTTGACCTGAAACTCAAAATATGTGCTAGTTGTCCCAATTAAAATGCTCAGAAGGATTGCCGGAGCATGGCGAATGTGATGGAGTTGGTTTCGTGGCGTTTGGTGGTGTGTGGAGTGCATATGACGTCAGCGAGGGTGTTCGGTGGTGGGTGTGTTTGGTATGGTGAATGCGTGATCAAAAGTCCCAATAATGTTGGGGCTTTTGATTAGTGGAAGGAGAGGAAGATGTGGGTGGTCGTGGCGAGGTGTTTGGTGGCGTAAGTCACTAGCGCGAGCTCACTGGAGCTCTCGCCAGACTTGGGGAAGACGAGGGTGGAATGGTGGCAGCAGTGGATGAAACCTAATTCTAAGGGCTTAGGAAGAGTCTAGAGAGGGAGAGGGAGAAGTTAAGGGGCTTAGGGTGATGTGGGGAGGTGAGAAGTGTTCGGTGTTGGCTGACCGGACGCGAAGAAGGTGACGAACTCTGCTGAAGGTATCGACGAGGAAGAAGAGGCAGGGGCGCTCTTGCTTTGGTTGGCAAGACGCATGAAGAGGTGAGGAAGAGGTTGGGCCTTCCAATTTGGTGGTTAGTTGGCTGGATGAGGGAGGTGGAAGGGCTTGCTGGAGCTAAAGAAGAAGGTGGTCGGAGAAGGGAGGAATTTCCAGCCAATTCTTGGCTCAGGAGCATGTTGAGATCTAGGGAAGCTTATATAGAGTTGCTCTAGGCCTTGAATTGCCAAGATTCATGAAGTCTTATTTGCGAATTTGGAAACTCAAAGACATTGATTTTTCGAGCTTTGTCAGAGCTGATTGGGTCCAAATTGGGCTCCAAAGTTGTGTTCAAACGACAGGTAATCCTCAGGTGAACAATCCCTCCAAGTTTGGAGGGATTTGGTCACGGATTAGAGGAGATTTCCTCAGATAAAGTCGGTGGGTAGTTGGATTGAAGATGTTGTTCAGAGTACAATGGCGGTAGGGACCTTTTTTGCAAAAATGAGGAGAAATTAGGGGCGTAAATGTAAGAAACTTGAAACATAAAGATTCTGAGGGTAGAAATGCAAATTAAGTCAAGATGGACTCTGATTGGGCCCAAATTTTGGTGTTAACCTAATTTAGACCCAATGAATCTAATGGTTGACTTGGATTTGAGTTTGGATCACGTTTGACTAGGTAAATTGCACAAGAGCCCAAATCAGGACAAATTCCCATCTGAATCTCTGTCTTGTTCAAAATGGATTCAGATGATTAAATCAAAGGTACTAAACCTCTTAAAATATTTTTCAATAATTTTTAGGAGGTTTATATTTAATTTATCTTGACCAAAACACTTTCAATTTAAGTGTGGCTGATAATTAGAGTTTTAAGTGATATTTTAATCCTTGAAATACGTGAAATCCTGATTAAGTCAATGTGAGCCCACCTTTTAGTCTTTTTGAGTTCATTTGATCTTAAATTCACCCCTTTATTAATTTGTATTATTGATGGAAAGGTAAAACAACACAATTAACCCCGTTTTACTATCTTCTCATAATAGTTCAGTATGTAATTGACCCTCAGATGATCATTTAGGAGCATTTATCATTAGATTTCTACTAATTCAAGTTAGTTATGACGACTGATGGTGTTACTATCATACCCCCATGCCTAAGTTTTGCTAGTTCCTAGCAAAATCCTATGAACCAAACTAGATCTCTAAGGTGGATTTTAACCGTCAGGATGTCTTACTAAGTCGTATCTCAAAAAATTAGATCAAAATACCGATAATAGGCCTAAAGGTACTCAAATACCAGCCAAGATTCAGACTTAACCAACCTTAGCCTTGGGTTTGCCGCGAAGGTTTTTGAGGCCAGCAATAATTGCCTATAGGTTCGTTGACCCCAGCGGTTAAAGCACCTGTGCGTATACGTAGCAAGTTCAGGTTCAGTTTGTCAATGCATTTTTGATAAGAGAGATGAAGATGGATATTTATTTTGAGAGTTTTCTTTCTTTTTTCCTTTTACATTCCCCTAAATCCAACATCGGATTGGTCCTAAACACGGTATGTATCGGATTTCTTGTCTTCACCATTAATCCTCAAAAGGTCTTTGGCTTTTGATGCTTCGAGATAGCACCGCCCTTCGCAACTCCTAGAGCCTTGGTGATAGGTCCACTTTAATGGACTAATTTAGGGCCTAAGTACATTTTTATTGGAATGAAAATTTATTTTAGAGTATGCATTTTATCGATCAAATTAAGCAAGCTTTAGATTTCTTGCATTTCATTTACATTATTTGATTAATTACTTTTGATGCAGGAGTAATTTTGGACATTCAATTTTATTGGCATCTATTAGAATACCATCATGACATTTGATTTTTCAAGAAAATCATTAGATATTCTCTCTTAAAGCTTATTTTATTTTCACTCTTATCATTTTTAGCAAGCTTAATTTAAAAAGGAAATAATGGCTCGATTATGCAACAATCAAATCTACATATTTGTCACTAATTTCCTTCCATATTTTCCCCCGTTAACTTCTTTCTCTCTTTTTCTGTCTATAATAGGCACGCGAAAATAGAGGGGAGGGACATCTTCCTACGAGGAGGGCCCTCTCTCCAAGCACTGCCCTTCTCCATCGTGTAACAGACGAACCCTAGGGATTAGTAAAACCTTGGCTTGGGGGTATGATGAGACTTATCATGACTCCTAATTATCATTAATTAGCTAGTTTCCCTTAGCTAATTAACTAAGAATACATCACATATAGGGTTAATTATACTATAGGGGTTAAAATACCAATGATCAGCAAAATAAGTTGAAAATATAAAATTAAAGACTAATTAATCGTAATAATAATTTAATTAATAATTTGGACTCAATTAATAATCATTTAGCTAGATATTTAGTATTTAAACTAACTTAATTAATTTTAAGGCATAAGTACTTAATTAGCCTATTTAATTAAATCATTTAAATAAATATAGCTAAAAAGGGACAAAAATGTAATTTCAAGGTATAAATATAATATTTACCTAATTTATGATTACATATAAAAAGTGGAAAAATAAATAAATTAAAATAAGTTTCAAAACTCACTGTTTACGTTTAGGTCAATTTTTTTTACAATCGAGTCTTTTTTATCATTCAGGTCCTTCACTTATTGCAAAAATGCCCCTTTGAGCACAGTCCATCTTCACTTCGAACGGCTAAGGTCGTTTGGTTTCCGTATTGCCGATTCACTGTCAATCCTACGTCAAAAAACCTTCGCCATTGCCACTCAGCCTTCGCTCACCCTCTCCTCCTTATTCGATGGACCTGATTACCAAGAAATCCTATTTGACATAGGCGTTTAACTTCACTGGCGCTAAAGACAATGTCAGTGAGTACAACGAACCTAAACATGTTTTCGTCCAGATTCAAACCCCCCTGACCTCCAGCTCCACCTATAAATAGCTCCGTAGACCTCAAATTCCGATTAGCGATCCCCTACCCTCTCACCCAAATTGCTGTCGTTCCTAGGCTTTTCCTCCCAAACTTCAACGATTTCAACCTCCCACCTCCGGTCTTCTCCAAGGATCTACACCTCCCACACTTCTCAATCGTCCTCCGCCACGTCTTTGGACGAGGCCACAACTCCAGCACTTCTTGCACGTCCCCATTTTGCCTCCGCTGGAGCTCTATTCTCCCCCTCTATTTCCTCCTCCGTTATGAAATTGACGGAGTCTTTTGATCTCTTTTCATCCAGGTAACAGTAGAATTAGCTTTGTTAGTGTAGAATATTGTTTCAAAAATAAGTTAGTGTAGAATAGTTTAGAATACTTAGATCATGGATTAGAGTAGATTTAAATGCTTTTCTGATCCCTTCCTTCTCCAACTCTGACGAGTTCCTTGAGCTCGCCCAGAGTCTCATTTGGTCTTTTAAACACACCGACCACATTCCTTATCTTGTCATGATCACAATCCACTTTCTCTCCTCTTAATTTGATCAGCTTATCCTCTTAAACCACTCACCTTCACTGAATCACCTCCATTGTCCATGGCAGAGGGATCTGAGCTACCTTCACAGACATTTGGGGCTCTCCATACCTTAATCACCACACAAGGGCCTTGATCGACTCCTTAATTTGATCTATAACTTGCTGTATAAAAAACACTTAATTCACTCTCAACTTCTGAGTTCGCTGTCAATGGTGAGCTTAGAGGAGTTGTACCATCTAATCATACACATACACACCATCACTTCACCTCCCTGATAGTTTCCCCTCGCTCAATTGAGTGAGAGGACTTATCTTGAGTTCAATCGAACTCAAGATATGAATTTACTGTTTTCATGATTTAATCATGCAAATCTTCATCAATTGATTTAATTGATGCGTTCTTGAGGTTCATTGTAGCCTTGGGAATCATTTGAGACCTTTCTTAGTCCAATTCTTGGAGATTTGATTTTTGAGTGTATACTTCAGTCTTCATCGGAGCTCTGACGACATCAAACGAGTTCTACAGAGCTTGGAACTTCTCGCATTGCTCCAGATTGTTGGTGTAAGGGCACCACGATCGTTTATTTCAATGATAACAAAATACTTGTTATTTAACATTTACTTTTGAGCTCAAGATTTTGGGACAATTGCAAATAAATACAAGTGTAAAGAGCTCACATCCATGGCGAATTGAAGGAGCTTGACGGAGGAGGAGCTTTGCAAGGAGTGAAAGCTTGAAGAAGGAAGGAGATGAATAATATGATAGATTTCCATTCATCTTGTTCTTTGTATTATTATTTCTTTTTGTTGCTCTTTATTTTCTTTCTTAGATGTATGTTAAAGAGCTTCAAAGTATCAACACAGTAGTCCTAGGAACACCTGCACAACCTTAGGATACTTAGGTTTTTCGTAGAAGACTTAGAAAATCAGAATAGACTTCAGACAGCCTGATCAGACGTCCAATCTGAAGATCAGACGTCTGATCTTGGACTTTAAGATATCTAAATGTTGAATCAAACGTCTAAACACTTAGGCTGGAGTTAGTAGCTTCTATCTGCCTATTTCAGATGACCAACCGTTAGTCCAGACGTCTTAGTAGACGTTTGATGACATTGCCAAACGTCCAATTAGTGGAACGTTGCGTTAAGAATATGATCATTGAGAAACGACCCTTGATCTTCTATCAGACGTCCTTAGAGAGCCTCAGACATCTGATAAGTAAGCGTTAACCCTCGATTAAGCTAAAATCACTTTTCTTGAGAGATCTAGCAGTTTGTGCCTTGGGAAATCCATTTCCGCAGTTAATTAGGTTTCCAGACGTCCAAACCTAGTGCCAGACGTCCAACCTATCGTCTGACCAACTTACACTAGAACCCTGTTTAGGTCTAACTCAGGTCAGTAAGGAAACCCGTTCAGGATTAGACGTCTGATTTAGTTTCTAGATGTCTTAAGAGTGACTTCCAGACGTCTGATAATTTTCCCAGATGTCTGATGACCCTGTCAGAATCATTAATGATTCTGATTGCGGCTTGATTTGCTTTGGGATAATCCCCAACGGCTACCTAAGGCTTCCAAAGCCTTCCTAGGCTTTCTATAAATAGAGGAGTACCCTTACCTAGCAAACACACCAACGCACACCAATTAACACATTTCCACATCATTTTGTGTTCCTTTGATCATAAGAAGTGATCATGCTCTCCAAGCTTTTGTTGTACATCAAGAGAGCATCTTATTCACTGTGCACTCGCTCTCCCTCCGCGATTACGAGAGCGACGAAGTGCCATTGCGTGTTTCACGCATCTGCATCGTCAAGTTGACGCACTTCTAGCAAAAGGAAGTTTCCTTACCTATAATAGCTAGGTTTTCATGTTTGTGGCTCTATAGGTTGCTTTGTATTTATCTTTGTTATTTGGTTGGGTATTCGTTTTTCGAATTTCCATCTTCATCGAGGAACAAAATACTCCTCGTGAAGAGGAGGGGTTTGAGGCACGCAACCCTTGGGTTCAAAGTAACGTCGGTTGTAAGAGGTTGAACTACCCTCATTTAAGTAGTTCGGATTAGTGGAGTTTGATCGACTCAGTTGATCGGAAAATCCTAACTCGAGAGGATTAGGTGGTGATTTTCACCCGATTTAGGTTTCCACCTAAAAATTATTTGTGTAATTGTGTGATCGTCATTTGTGTGAGATTTATTTTCTTCCGTACTTTATCTTATATTCTGCAAATCTCACCCCTCCCGTAGGAATATACACAGATCAGTTTTTCTTGATCTAAGAATTAGAATCTACATGTTGGATTTATTTCTCAATGTTGAATATTTACTTTTGATCGTTGTTTTCTCCAACTCTGGCGGAGTTAGAGAAATGTATCTGATGAGGATTAGAGATTGGTTTTTGATCCTGAAGCATGAGAAAGACATCTAGATCCTATTTTAAACATCAATTAAGTCTGATATACTCTAGATTTTTCTGTTAAACAAATCCATTTTCGTCCTCAGGCGATGAGCTCTGAGTCAAGTCTAGAGCCTTCAAAACATAAATTTGAGTTGCTTAAAAGATTCCTTAGGATGAAATTAGTTAGATTGGGTAGTTAATTTGATGTAAAAAGTTTTAAATCTCAAAGTCAACTTTTCATGCCCTTTGGTCAAATTTGATATGTTATTGGGTTTATAAGGTTGGAATCTCTGATCCTTAAGGTTGTCTAAGTTGGTACTGTGATTTTGAATCAATTGGAAATGTTTTTAGTGAGAATTATTGAGGTTTATCAGAGATTCTAAGTTCTGTATATTTTGGGTAGTTTACTGAACCCAACATTGTTCCATGTGTAGTTGTCGAGATTTGAACTCAATTTTTGCCTAGATCAGTTGTTTCTCATCATCAGAAATGGTTTCGATGAGTTCTACACAATTCTATCTATCGATTAGATAGGTTGAAACCTGAGTTCATGATCAGAAGCTCTTTGAGCTTCTGAAGCTGTTTCCATCTCTCATTTCTTCTCCATCTAACACGGAATGCACTTTGAAGCATTCTAAGACCCTCAATTGAGGGGTATTTTATCCTTTGCAGGTCAATTGACCTGAATTCCTTCATCTGAAACACGTTAAGGACACATGAATGGTGCCATGTTCTTCTCTGAATCCGTGGATCAAATGTGATCCAACCACCAAATTGGTGCTAAAATTGGACATCTGAGATCAAGAGCTCTCGTTGGAGCTTTGGATCACCCTAAATGGTGATCTGTGCCAGTCAGAATCATCGTTTGAAGTTGATGCCGGTGGACACAGCAGCGAAGGAGAAGCGCTTGAAGTTGATCCCACATCGGGAATGAAGGAGGTGATGTGCATGTATAAAAGGCATTTGTGTAGATAGCGCTTCAATTGTCAAGCGTCGGGTGCACAATACCTTCTGACCATTTGATTTATCATTAGAGAAGAAATGACTGATCAAGGAGCAAATCAACAAAGGATCCTAAGGGACTACTTCATTTAGACCAACCAACCCGCTCAAGCATTGAGACGACCGACAGGGGATAATCCATATGAGATAAAGAGTAGTGTCATATCCTTACTGCCCTCATTTTATGGTACTTCTAGGGAGGACCCCTACCAGCATTTAGAGAAATTCACCGAGGTCTGCTCCACGGTGAAACTTTAGAACTTTACTGGTGAAGATCTGATGAGGATCCTCTTTCCCTTCTCCCTTAAGGACAAGGTAAAACACTTGTATCACACCTTGGATGAAAGAGTGAATGATTGGAATGCCCTTAAGAGAGAATTCTTGAAGAAGTACTTCCCAATGAGCAAAACCAACCACTTCAGGAAGGAGATCATGGGTTTTACTCAATTAGATGGGGAACAATTCCACGAGACTTGGAGCGCTTCAATGATCTGATTCGATATTATGCCCCCATCATTAAGTGCCCAAATGGCAATTAGTAGAGAGTTTTTATACTGGACTATCTGATAGGCATAGGCAAATAGTGGATGCTGCTTGCGCTGGAACCTTTCTTACCGAAAGGGAGGATGAGGTATGGATGTTATTTGAGTCAATGAGTGACAATTCTATCCACTTGACCTCAGCCTATCAGGATAAAGAACCTTCCATCGTCCAAAAGTTAGCAGAAGCTAGTGAAGCTGGGGCTACTCAAAATTTAGTCTTTCAAATCCAATTGTTGAATTAAAACTTTGAAAGCCTCATTACAAACCCCGACACATTCCTACAATCAGCTTCCCAAGTCCAGGCTCTTTCTGAATGCTCCATTTGCCAAAGCACTCTTCACGCCACTGTTGAGTGCCATTTGGCTAATCAATTCCTTGACTTAGTTCAGGCAGACCTGAATGTTGCCCAAGGGTTTCATCCACCTCCCAGGAATAACCCTTTTGGAAACACCTACAATCCTAGGTGGAGAAGCCATCACAATTTCTCATGGAAGCAAGGTGATGCTTCCAACTCGGGGAATTCAAGAACCTAAACCATCCAACCCTTTCAGGCACAATAATTCTAGCCTCCTCCTTAGCCTAACAATTCTGAGATGGATGACCTGAAAGCTATGATGAAGGCTATGCAAGAAAATTAGAGTATGATCATTCAATCTCAAAATAAGGAATCCAAGAAATGTAATCTTAAATTGGCCATCTTGTTGAGGCTGTTAGACAATGTGATCTTGGGAAGTTGCCCAGCTCATCTGAGGAGAATACTAGGGGTAAAGGGCCCTTCATAAGGGAGCATGCTAAGGCTGTGATCATTTGGAGAAGTGGCAAACAACTCTCTAAAGCTAATCTCACTCCTACGATCACCCCTCTTACCAACCCAACGATCACTTACACATCCACCGAGGAAGAGCCACTCAGCCCCTCCTTACTTGAAACCACCCATCTGAAGGATGTTGTCCCCATTCCACCCTTGTCCCACCATGACAACCCCTCTACCCATAGGTCGAGAGTGCCATTTCCTGAGCACTTATCCACCCCTGAGACACCTGTTGCTGGCTCATTTGGAGCCAAAGATAAGATGGAAGAAATAATTGAGACATTCAAGCAAGTTCACATTAACTTGCTTCTATTGGATGCTAACAAGCAAATCTCTTCCTATGCTAAATTTCTGGAGGATCTGTGCACATAGAAAAGAAAATCAAGGAAATAGGTTCAGGTTAAGGTTGTCCTGCCTAACCTAGTCAGCTCGGTCCTATAACAAGGTACACCCTCCAAAATGAAGGACCCAGGAGCCCCGTCTAGTTCTGTGGTCATGGGAGACCAACGCATCGATGAGGCTCAACTCGATCTAGGCGCGGGGGTTAATATATTACCGAGCTCGGTCTATGAGCTATTAGGAGGAGGTGAATTGAAACCTAGTCCTGTTATCCTCCAAGTAGTTGTTAGATAGCTAAAGACACCACGCAGGCTTTTAGACGATGTCCTGGTGAGAGTGGATGACTTCTTCTTTCCCGTAGACTTTTTGATATTGGATATTGACTCATCCAACATGTTCACTGGACCTTCAATTATCTTAGGGCATCCCTTTTTTGCTACAGCAAATGCATCCATCAATTGCAAATTAGGAACGCTCAAGATGGGCTTTGGGAATCGGAAAATCCGACTGAATGTGTTTGATGCTTATAAACAACCCAGATTGGAAGATTGTTCCCAAATCGAGGTGATCGATGAAATTGTAGAGGAGATGACACCAACTCTTTTATGTGATCCCCTCCAAATGGTCATTTCTAAGGACCATACCCCAAATCTTGAAGAAGGAGAGGGCGATATGCTAGAATTAGAAGAGCTATTGGGTGTCAAAGTCGAGTCCATTTTCTCGCCATGGACAATTAAGGTAGATCCGCTACTAGAGGCAGGGACATCAAACACAATTCCCTCGATTCAGGAAGCTCCCGACTTGGAGCTTAAACCACTTCCAGAGACCCTCAAATATGTTTTTCTTGGGCCCAATGATACGCTCCCTGTCATCATCTTGAATGCTCTATTTGAGATGTAGGAGGGAGCACTGATTGAATGCCTAAGACGGCACAAGGAAGCCATTGCTTGGACTATAGCAGACATCAAAGGGGTTGACTCAACTCTCTACATGCATCACATTTACACAGATGACTCTGTGAAACCCTTCTGAGATATGCAGAGACGGTTAAACTCCAACATGCAGGAAGTAGTGAAGAAGGAAATCCTAAAATGGTTGGATGCAGGGATAATCTACCCCATTTCTGATAGTAAATGGGTCAGTCTGATTCATGTGGTGCCCAAAGAGGCGGGATTCACAGTAGAGACCAATGAAAAAGGGGAGCAAGTCACCACCTGACCCACAACAGGATGGAGGGTATGCATAGACTACCGTCGCCTTAACACTGCTACTCAGAAAGACCACTTCCCTCTACCATTTATTGATCAAATACTGGAGAGATTGGCGGGGAATAAATACTTTTATTTTCTCGATGGATATTCTAGATACAATCAGATTACCGTCTTTCCAGACGACCAAGAGTGCACTACTTTCACGAGTTCTTATGGCACATTTGCCTTCTGCCGGATGCCATTTGGATTATATAATGCTCCGGGAACATTTTAGCGATGCATGATGTTCACATTTTCGGACATGATTGATGAGTTCATTGAGGTTTTCGTGGACGACTTTTCCATATACGACTCATCGTTTGACCATTGTCTCTCATTTAGAAAAAGTTCTCACCTGCTGTGAAGAGATAGGATTGGTGCTTAGCTGGGAAAAAAGTCGTTTTATGGTTCAGTAGGGCATTGTTGTGGGGCATGTAATGTCTGAGAGATGTTTAAAAGTGGATAAAGGCAAGGTTGAATCCATTTCAAAGCTTCCACTGCCCACCAATGTCAAGTAGATCCGATCATTCCTAGGCCATGCTGGCTTTTATAGGCACTTCATTAAAGACTTTAGCATGATTACTAGGCCACTTTGCAACTTACTGGAGAAGGATATTACCTTCATTTTTTATGCAAAGTGTGCTGAGGCCTTTCAAGTCTTGAAGGAAGCCCTCATAACCACGCCTATCCTGCAAGCACCTAATTGGATCCTCCCATTTGAGTTGATGTGCGATGCCTCAGATTTTGCCGTGGGAGCGGTCCTTGGTCAGAGGGTTGATAAAAGGCCTCATGTGCTGTACTATGCGAGCAAGACCCTTATTGATCCATAGCAAAACTACACTTTGATAGAAAAATAACTTCTTGCAGCAGTATTTGCTCTGGAGAAGTTTAGGTCTTATCTTCTGGGATCTAAGGTTGTGTATATTGATCATTCAGTCTTGAAGCATTTGCTTGCTAAGAAGGAAACCAAACCTAGGCTGATTAGATGGTTTTGTTATTACAGGAGTTCGACCTTGATATCCGTGACAAGAAATGAGTCAAAAATATAGTCGCCGATCATTTATCCAGGATCCTAGTTGAGGCCTCAACCCCATTAGGAGACATTCATGACACTTTTCTTGACGAAACGGTGATAGCGATACAACCTACTACACCTTGGTATGCTGATGTTGTCAAATACTTGGTCATCGGCGAAACCCCCAGTACATGGAATAAGAAGAAGCGAGATAGATTTTTTGCTGACACTAAGTATTATCACTGGGAGGACCCTGAGTTTTTTAGAATAGGTCAACCTATGCTTTGATATCACCGTTAGACGAACAATTTGTTTGAGGTAATATGGAAGTATAGAAAATGGTCGTTTAAAAGTTAATTCGAGAAAATGACTCATTGCTTAAAAAATTGATTTGTAAGAATCAGATAAACAACCTAAATCAAACCACATGGGAAGAACTGGTTTTTTCCTACCCAGGGTCCGCATGAGTATCTAGATTATACCTTTAGGGTGGGGTAACACAACATTCTACGTAATGTGCCTCCAATTATAAGTCTCGATGTGGTGAGACTTCTTTCTTCTTAGTAGAGGGATGGAGCCCTTGATGTTAAGATACAAAACTCATGCATAGTGCAAACCCTTTGTGCTTCTCGGAGGTGACCCTCGTCTCCTTTCTTTAGAAACTTGGAGATAGAGGTGACAAAACCCATGACCTATAGAGATTGGACATCCAGTTAACTTACTGGATGTTCATAAGAACTTCTGGAAGTCTAATGCAAGTTGGATGTCCAGGTTGAGAGGCCCTGGATGCTTGACATGAGGATTGGACTTTTGATGCCCATCCTGGATATCTCTTAAGGCGGCTGGACATCTAGAAGATGAAGATGGGTGGCACCTCTTTTTCTCCTCTTTCACTCTCTTGATAGTCTTGGGAATGGTTATGCACATCATAATTTTGGCTAGGATTTCAAGTCTTACCTTTAGAAGATATATATATAGGGAATCACCTGAATCCTAATTTGGTGGAGATTGTTAGATTAAGTATAACAGTTGGGAGCTATTCCTACTTGATTATTTATGAATTGGCCCTTCCATTAATTTAGCAAATTGGATTTTAGTATCCAATTTGCACTTAATTTCTTTCCAAATCTCTTTAGATCAGGATCAAACCTGTTTAGCCTAAATTAAATAACAAATTAAATACTATTTAACTATTTAAATAACACTTGATTTCTCTACAAGTAGGAATATAATGAAATGATTATTGGTTTCATCACATCAATAATAAAGCATTCATGATTCATGATTCATGATTTATGGCACTACACTTCCCTTGGGCATTCTGAATATCCATGAATCTTTTACATTGGGAGACTTTTGTAAGCTTAAGATTAAACTACTAAATCTACTGCCCACCCTATTAATGGTTACAAATGTTCATATTCTCTTTGTATCATTAGGAAAAGAGCGAAGATTGGTTCATTTTCAAAAGGATTGTCTTTTCTTCCATGTATGGGTCTGATCAAGACTTGTACGATAATGAATGAAATTTCATACATCTCAATATATGCATAGTGAGCCCATATCTTTCTATCCACTATGTACACTTACAATAGTAGATTTGTGTGATCCCTTTGAGAGATTATGTGTCTCTTGTGCTTTCATATACACACCAGCTTTCTAGTCTCAACAAAGTAGGTGCATCAATTGTTAGTCCACCAAATGTGTATATTCAAGCATAAAGATACAAATTTGTCTTAGGTCTAAGGATATGCCTGCTTCGTGACAATGATAAGAGGACTTACCTCATCTCCATCATATCAACTCCTTGACTCAATTTGCACGATATTCCTGAATATCTATTTCTATGCAGAGGATGTACATCAAAAGCAGGTGCCAGGCAACAATTTCTTAAGAAGATTGCCATCTCTTCTTAGATTGGAGACAATTTAGCTGGATATCATGATGGTTCTTGATGATTTGTCAAAATTTTCGATCTAAAACATTTAAATATTCGATATCAATCATCGATTGCATCCAACATGGTTATGTTATATTATCCTTATACTGATGGACCCAACTAACAATATTAGCGTGTCAATGTAATTTGACATTTAGATTCAGATTATTGATCAAATAATTTCCACTTAGGCTCACCAAAGGCACACAATTCCAACAACTTTCTCTTAAGTGTCCAGAAAATTATCCTATTGGTTATTTTTGCCAAGCCGTTCACTTGAGGGTGGAAAATTAACTTGAAGTTCAGTCAAAAGCCCCTGTTGACACAGAAATATTTGAAGTGCATGAAGGCAAATTGTATGCCATTGTCTGCTACAATTATTTTATTGACTTTATATCAGCATAAGATTTCATTTCTAATGAAGTTGACCAGTCTTTCGACGTTCAGGCTTTTTATGGCTTCTGCTTTTACCCATGTCAAGAAGTAATCTATTGTCACAATGATGAACTTCTCTTGGTCGGGGGCCATGGGAAAAGGTCCTATGAAATCCATTTCCCACCTCATGAAGGGGATCAAGGATATGGTAGGGACCATTCCTTTGGTGGAGCCCCCCGTATGTTGGCAAAATGTTGGCATTTGTCATGGTTCTTGATAAAAGCCTTGGCATCGGTTGTCATATGAGGTCAGAAATATCCATATTGTAGGAGCTTCGCCCCTTAGGGCTTTTTGATTCTCATGGTTTCTACGTATTCTCGTGTGAATGTCATCCAAGGCCTGGCGAGCCTCTCCAGGACTTAGACTACTCCGTAAGGAAGTTGAATGCCCTCTCTTGTATAGGATGTTGTTAATAATGGTGTAGTGGGATGCCTTCAAGTGAAAAGCTTTGGCATTTGCTACTCTAGGTGGGACTTGCCGATCTCTTAGGTAGTTGATTATGGGATCAAGCCATGTGCTGCCTGTATCGATTGCCATGACTTGCCTTGCTTTCACATTTGGTGCTTCTAACTCTTCTAGGCATGTCATCTTCTTGCCCTCCTTATGTAGTTGAGGCTAATATTGCTAGGACATTCGTGAGGGGGCTCTTTATGCGGGGTACTTGCTTGAGTTCTATCTACTTGAATCGTCGCTCGCACTTCTTTAGCATACTGGGCCATTGTTTGGTCCTTTGTTTGAAACTTGCCTTTAACTTGATTGTCTACCAATTGGAGTCTGTGTAGACTTCTAAAGCCTGAGCTTCCATCAATTTTGGCTAGATGGATGGTCTCGTACTTTGCTACATTATTTGTGGTAGGAAAGGTTAGGAAAATGACGTATTTTCCCATGAAGTTGTCCAGTAAGGCTGGGGCAACCCGAACCCTAACCCCTCCAAAGATAGAGGAGTCTATTAGTGTATAAATATTATGATCATTAATTTTGATGATAACAAAATAGATATATTTCATTTTATGTTTAGAGATCAATGTTTCAGATTAAGGAAAATTAGTTGCTCAAAGAAGAAGATTCAATTTTGAAGCAAATGGTATCCAAGCTTAAGTTATATGCTCAAAAGAAGGATTTTAAGGAAAGAAATTGAGTAAATACGAGAAACTTAGAAAAACAGATTAGTTTTAATTTTCATTTACCGGGATAAACTTTACTCTTGTAGATGCCTCGGGATGTCCTGAAGATGGAGCAAGAACAACTTCAAGGACCCGGGAGTGATAATGGTTACGCTTGAGAGAGAGGTAAAGATAAGATGGAGAAAAGTGGAAGTTAGAAAGGTAAGAACTCCTTCACAGTAAAAGTAGGACAAAGCCAAAACAAAATGTCACGCCAAAAGTGAGGACGTCAACGGCGTTGAATTTAAAAATGGAGACAAGTAGAAAGGAGACACGTACCCCACTATTATCAAAGTAATGATGATGTGAACCTTCTCCAACAAAAAAAAAAAGCATTAATTTCAAATTCCATGCATCCTGGAGGAATTAAATATACTTTGATGACCGCTATAAAAATAATTTCCATTATCATTTAATTACACTACTTGAAATAGGAGCAAATAAATAAAAAAAGTTATTCTTTACTCCAAATAAATTTTGATGAAGGAGAGGGGGCAAATGATTAAGGATAAAAATTATCCACAATTTTTAATAACTTTGTCTAAAATTGTTTGTCATTTTTAGGGTAGCCAACATAAGTAAAAATGTTGTAGAATGAGAGAAACTGGATTAATCCGACAAGAACTCGGAACTCGGAAAGTCGGCGAGGACTATCCCGGTAGAGGATGACTCAATAGGAGAGGAAGACTCACGTAGAGCATACTTGGAATATATTTGACAATAACGGATCTGATAATCATATACTCTTTTAAATATCTATGAGCTGGAAAACCCAATTGTGGGATACATGACCACATAATTTGGTCAATGTCTATGTATTTGTAAGATAAAGAAGAGTAAGGCTTCTCATGTAATTGGATAGAATAGGTGATTCAATGAACTTGGATGTATTAAAGGGTAAATTCATTTTAACTAACTTTAGCCATATTAGCAAAGACTGAAAATAAAGGAAATAAGAAACGAATGCCAAAAGGTGGTTGGATGGAAAGGCATGGAAGATTTTAGAAGTTGAAGCTGAAAGGAGAAGACTGTAGCTCCAAAAAATTATAAATAGAAAAAGAAGATCCTAGATCAAGAGAGACTATTTCGAAGGATGGAAGAAAGAAGAAACCACTGTGCTTCTCGGAGAGAAACTTAGAGAAATCAAAGATGAAGCATTCTCAAGGGGATTTTACTTTACCTTATTCTCATTTCACTCTCCAAAATGTGAACTGTACGTTCAACAATAAGATTTGAATTAGATTAAGGAGGGATTATAATAAGAAATTATGTAGCTATGCTTTCTTTTATTTTGCTTGTTTTCAAGTTTCAAGTGTTTTAAATATAGATTCACTTTGATTATTTCTGATTCTTTTATTTTGTTTGAATACAATGATGTACTTTTATCAAAGTATCATCGACGAAATGATTGAATTGTAATGTTCGTTTCAGTTAAATTGTTGGGCCCGCTCGAAGTTTTGTCGAGATGATTGTTCAGCTCAATGATTCCCTTATCAATGCAAAAACATCCCTTTATTTATTTAATCTTTATTTAAATTTTAATTTTACTTAATAAATCCAATCCAAGGATTTATCTTCTACAATTTGACGAGAGACTTTTAATTAATCTAAAAGGAGATCATGACAAAGGTCTGTCGACCACGTTAGATTCCATAAGAAAACCTGACCTTTCTTGTGTTTGGTACATTCAATCAGGAGTATGATATTTCCATTTCAGTCGTATCTCTCTCTCTCTCTCTCTCTCTCTCGATCTTGATAATTATTTGATTGTGGCACCTGAATTGTAATAGTACCCACTTAAGTCGGTTAACCATGTAGCCTTTTATCATCGTACTGATCAGTCGGATTTAAGTGGTATATTGGACCAAATTAAGGTATTTTGGGAAAAGAAATTTCGGATAAAGAGAGAGCATGAAACAAAGAAGATGAAGGGAACTTTGCCCACGAAGTTTGCTCTCCACTCTCTAAAGCGATTCTTTGCATGATCCGTCTTTCTAATATCTTTAATCAAATATATAAAAGCCAAAATCTTCCCATTATATGTATATTTATTTGGTTTCGTGCCCACTGAGGAATGCCGAACATCGGGCACAATTCACGGTGGCACATGGGGATGTATTGATTTATACCGAAACCCACGTCAATTCCAGGTCACATTAGATAATTTGGATCTAAGAATCAGTGCGAGAAATAAAGATAAGTTAGATTTTAGCTTGGGTTTTGATGAGGTGAAAAAATTAAAATTGTATTAAAATTTTATTACTCAAAAGATTGTAATTTACAGAAAAAAAAACTTCAAATCCTAATTTACAAATAAAAATTTTTCCATCAATTGATTGCATTACATGAAGGTGATATATTAATAATCTCATACCCTATGACCATATACTTATTTGCATTAGTAGTTAGGATCAGATCATCCTTGGAGATGTCACGTCACACAAATCTCATTTGCCAAAGAACAAATATCAATACCTTTAAAAAGAAAAAAAATCAAACATGAAACATTTTAACTCTTTATGGTAAAAAAACTCATCTCTTGTAGGACCACTAATATATAGAAGCTATCCTTTTCTCTCTCAGCATGCACAACCTATTGATCCCATTTACATAAATCACCACATTTAGACTACAAAAAAGGTGACAACCTTCCAATCCCTCTCACCTCTCTTCCTTCTTCCCTGCTCCCTCTCTTTACCATCAGTCATAGCTCCACATCATTAGAGCGGTAACTCTCTCCTTGTAGCTCTTATGGCCTCTTTCTCTCTCCCTTAAATCTCCTCCATCCTCCTCTTCTTCTCCCTCTCCTCCCACTACCCAACACCAATCGGCCACCCTAAATGCTAGCATCATCTGCATCTCCTTTCCTCTCCTACTTCCTCAACTTCCTTTTCCCCTTCTCTTTCTCCTTCTCCCCTCCCTCTTCCACCGTTAACCCATACATCCATCACCACCAATAAGCCCCCATTTGCCATCACCATCGTTGACTATAGCCACCAGTGTCGACCCTACCTCCTTCCCTCTTCTCCTCCTCTATTTCCCCTACTTGATCTCCTCTAATACTTCCACTTCCTTGATCTGTTTCCTTACCTCACCTCTTATCTCTCTTATCCTTCTCTTCTCCTTAACCATTGGCCACTAACACTACCACTGTTGAACCTGGCAAATATCACCTCCAAATACACACAACCTCCATCGTCTCTTGACCCAAAACCACTCACATTCTACTCTCTTCCTCTACCTCATTGTCAATTCAATTGGTTCGATCATCTTTAGTACGTCATCAATTTTGGCCATGACTCTTCCCCTCTATTTCCCTCCACTTTCCCTATTTCTCCCATATTTTTCACTTTTTTATTTCTTTTATCTACAAGCCAATAGCCACCACAACCATGGTAGCCATCCCTCCTCCTTGCTACTCACTCTCTCTCTCTCTCTCTCATGATTTCTCACTCTTCCTTTCGTTCCATTCCTCCTCTTCATCTCCTTCCCACCCTCCAGGCAACCACAACAAACCACCACCAACACCACCTAACAATCACAGCCTGTTACGACCTGATCCCAGATTCCTACAAGATCCGAGATCAACCTGCCTCGACTAATCCCAAGACCTAGTCGTTTAACGAGAATTAACTAAAAGTAGAAAATAACTCACATCCACACATGCAATGTAACTAAGCAGAAAGAACAAGAGACAGTAAAAGAAATAGAACGAAAAGTTTATCAATATTACAGGCCATCACAACTATGACAGAGAAAAGTACAGCGGAACAGTAATTGAAATAGTATTATATAGAATAAAAATATTCACTACTACAACAGAAGCTAAGGTAACATTAAGGAAATGCAGCTAAGGATGGGTTCGACTGGGTCCAACTTCCTCTGCAATCGGTGATATTAGCTACTCAACTCCCTGACCTGAACAAGGTTATAAAATTTTCAGAGTCAGCGAATACTGAGTAGAGTAGTAATTTAATCATTTACATGTAATTAAAACAAGCAATTAATTTATGCAATTAAGCAATTATCCATTTTCGTTAGTTTAACCAAGCACTTCTAATTTTTTATTCCTTTATTCATTTAAATCATTTCTTGATCTGGCCTGTTCCTCACGGGAACGATCTTAATTGCAGTCTTTTTCATGATGTAGGAGGTACATGTGGTGCTCTTTTGGCTGGAAGAGTCTCTCGTGATAGTCCTACACTTAGTCAACCACCCCGAGGTCACGATCGCGACGTAGCGGTGACTACGACACGCGTGATAAGCACGTGAGTAGCTATCCTGCACTAGCACGCGGTCAGTCGTTTCCACTAACAGGTACACCTAAAGGTATAGCACGGAACAGTACAAGGCCTTGCCCTCTCATAATAGAATAGAACAGGGATCTCGCCCCTCGACAGTCCTTGTACCCTCGTCCAACTGTCCTGATTTACCCAGTGGACCTAACAAGAGTTGGTGTAGGGCGACTAGTCCTAACCTCAGGCCCCCTAGGGCGGTTAACTCCCTCCCTACACTAAGTAACTCACTTAGATACTACGTATACGAGGGTCAAATAGAGTCGGTGTAGGGTGTCTAGGCCTGACCCTGAGGTTCAACCCAACGGACAGCTAGTATCCTACACTAAAGGGACAATAGCTCTCCTTGGTACCACATACATAAGGGCCAACTCACTTCCTGTCTACAGGAGCTCTCCTCCTAATTCCCTGTAGGGTTCATGCTGATATTTCTTTCGTTTCATATTCCAGTCTTCCAGACTTCTCTGTTTACATTACCAGTTCCATTTCTTGAAATAGACAGCTCATGATTTTTCAACTGACAAATCATCACATTAAAATAGCCAATACATTTGCTAGCATTTAAAGTTGTACACGTATTTCAAGTAAACAGTGTAGCTCAATCATACTCACTTATTCCTACCTTAGTATTATGACCCGATCCCAGATCCCTACAGGACCTGAGACTAGCCCGCCTTGACTAATCCCAAGAGCTAGTCGTCCAACGAGAAATAACTAAAAGCAGGAAATAATTCACATCTACACATGCACTGTAACTAAGCAGAAAGAAAATAAGATACCGTAAAAGAAATAGAGCGAAAAGTCTATCAATATTATAGGCCATTACAACTACGACAGAGAAAAGTAACTGAAACAGTATTACATAAAATAAAATACTCACTACCACAACAGAAGTTAGAGTAACACTAAGGAAACACAGCTAAGGCTGGCTCGACTGGGTCCAGCTTCCTCTATAGCCGGTGGTGCTAGTTGCTCAACTCCCTGACCTGAACAAGGTTATAAAATTTTTGGAGTCAGCGAACGTTGAGTAGAGTGATAATTTAGTCATTTATATGTAATTAATACAAGTAATTAATTTATGCATTTAACTAACTATCCATTGTCGTTTAGTTTAACCAAGTACTTCTAATTTGTTATTCCTTTATTCACTTAAATCATTTCTTGATCTGGCATGTTCCTCACGGGAATGATCTTGATTGCAGTTTTTTCCATGATGTAGGAGGTACATGTGGTGCTCTTCTAACCGGAAGAGTCCCCCGTGGTAGTCCTACACCTAGTCAACCACCTCGAGGTCACGGTCGTGACGTAGCGGTGACTACAGCATGCGTGATAAGCGTGCAGGTAGCTATCCCACACTGGCATGCGGTAAGTCATTTCCGCTAACGGGTATGCCTAAAGGTACAGCATGGAACAGTATAAGGTCTTACCCTCTCAGAACAGAACAGAACAGGAGTCTCGCCCCTCCACAGTCCGCGTACCCTCATCCGACTATCCTGGTTTGCCCAGTAGACATAACAAGAGTCGGTGTAGGGTGGCTAGCCGTAACCCCGGGCCCCCTAGGGCGGTTAGCTCCCTCCCTACAATAAGTAGCTCACCTCGGTATCACGTACACGAGTGCCAAACAGAGTCGGTATAGAGTGTCTAGGCTTGACCCCGGGACTCAACCTAACGGGTAGGTAGTACCCCTCTACACTAAAGAGACAGTGACTCTCCTTGATACTGCATACACAAGGGCCAGCTTACTTCCTCTCTACAGGAGTTCTCCTAATTCCCTGTAAGGTTCATGTTGGTATTCATTTCATTTCATATTTCAAACTTTCAGATTTCTCTATTCACATTACCGGTTCCGTTCTTAAAATAGGCAGCTCATGATTTTCTAATTGACAAAGCATCACACTAAAATAACCAATACATTTGCTAGCATTTAAAACTGTTCATACATCTCAAGTAAATAGTGTAGCTCAACCATACTCATTTGTTCCTGCCCTAGGGTTCATTCTCATCCTAAGGTTCTACATGTATCCCAAGTATATAGTGTGGCTCAAACCATACTCATCTGTACCTGTCCTAGGGTTCATTCAAGTTATTCTAATCATGCAATTCATTTATTTAAATCTTAATATTAATGTAAACCACTCTACCGGTAAACACGGGATGAATGGGAACTCGGATTGCAGATCCCGTTGCCTCCGTGGCTCCCACGTACTCGACTGACTGGAGACATATATAATTAACCAACCGCATCAACCGAGTCCAAAACCGTATTCAAGTGACACTAACTCGTAGAGAAACTCAAGCAAAAAACAACGGTAGTTCGTTTGCGAAGATCCGATTCTGTTTGGGCCATAAATGGGCAAAAAACACTCATACTGTCCAAAATCAGACGTCTGAGTCTAGTCCCATACGTCTTAAAAGACATCAATACTCACCTTGGGTTTCCTGCGGCTACCTCAGATGTCGAGACCCTTCCGCGATCGTCTGAGGTAAGTTCTAGACGTCGGACTCTCCTTCCAATCGTTTGGAGGTATGGTCATATGTCTGGTGACGTATCTAAACGTCTAAAAGCACCTCGAAGGACACACCTCGCGCCTTTCCAACACCCTGCCCCCTACGTACGTCCGTGTAGTCCTCAAAATGGTAGGACAATCTTTGCGATGAGGCCTACATGGCCGTAAATCGCACAAAAGCATGTACCTTAGCACTGAGCGTGCTTTCAAACGTCTGGCTTCAGCTCTGGACGTCCTGCTACTCCAAACGTTTGAGAGATGCCCCAGACGTTTGATACTGGAAAATATCTAGTACGCAGAACTCTCCCGTGAGCTGTCTCCTTCGCGAGCTCGCCCGCAGGAGCTACAACAGTGCCCCCAGCGGCTGCAGGAGGCCAAGGCTCCTGCTTGTAAGCTCCTCCTCGCCTGCACCCTCGACTCCTCCCACACGAGCTCTTCCGAGCTCCCGCGACTCCCCTCGAGCTCCTCTCGAGCTCCTCCCATGCTCTTGTCTCTCTCTCTTCTTCCTCTCTCGCCGCGTTGGAAGGAAGGGAGGATGGTGGCGGTCGGCTGGAGGGAAGAATGGAGGTGGTGGTCGGTGGGGATGGGGAGAGTGGCATGGGTGTGGGGTTTAAATAGAAGGGTTAGGGTTTGGGGTGAGGAGAGGGGGTGTGCGTGCATGTGTGCGCGCGCGGTAAAAGATAGTAGGTATGATTTTTTTTTTCTACTTTCAGACGTCCGACCCCCTATCTAGACATCTGGACAGACGTCTGACGAATAATCCAGACGTCTTAAATGACCCAAAAAGGCAACAGGTCATTTCACCTTAGGTTCATTCTCATCCTAGGGTTCTACATGTATCTCAAGCATACAGTATAGCTCATACCACATTCATCTGTTTCTACCCTAGGGTTCATTTATTCAAATTTTAATATTAATGTAAATCACCCTACCGGCAAACACGGGAGGAATGGGAGCTCGGATCGCAGATCCCGTCACCTCCGCGGCTCCTGCATACTCGACTGGCTGAAGACTTATACAATTACCAACCACATCAAACGAGTCCAAAACCGCATACAAGTGACACTAACTTGTAGAGAAACTCAAGCGAAAAACAACGGTAGTTCGTTTGGGAAATCCGATTCCATTTGGGCCCTAAACGGGCCAAAACACTCACATTGTCCAAAATCAGATGTCTGGGTTTAGTTCTAGACGTCTTAAAAGACGTCAATACTTACCCTGGGTTTCCTGCAGCTACCTCAGATGTCCGAACCCTTCCACGATAGTCTGAGGTGAGTTCCAGACGTCGAACTCTCCTTCCGGTCGTCTGGAGGTACGGTCAAACGTCTGGTGACGTGTCTAAACATCCAAAAGCACCTCGAAGGACGCACCCCACGCTTTTCCAATGCTCTGCTCCTGTGTACACACATGCAGAGCTAAATAAGGTTGGACAAAATCCCTACGATAGGGCCTGCATGGCCGTAAACTGCACAAAAACATGTACCTTAGCACTGAGCGTGCTTTCAGACATCCGCCTTCAGCTCCGGACGTTCTTCTACTATTCCAGACGTCTGGGGTGTGCTCCAGACGTTTGATACTGGAAAATATTTAGTATGCAGAACCTCTGCGAGCTTTCTTCTCCGTGTGGAACCCCTCTGCGCCGCCCGCAGCTGCAACACCGGCAACTTCAGGAGGCCACGAAGCCCACCTTCGCAAGCTCCTCCTCGCACACGAGCTCCTCCTCTCAAGCTCCCCTCCTCCGCGCCCTGTCCCTCTCTCTCTTCTTCCTCGCCACACGCTACGCTGGTAGCTGGAAGGAAGGTGGTGGCCAGCTGGAGGGGAGGATGAAGGTGGTGGTCGGTGGAGATGGGGAGAGTGGCGTGGGTGAGGGCAAGTTGAAATAGGAAAGAGTTAGGGTTTGGGTGAGGAAGGAGGAGGTGTGCATGTGCTGTATGCGCACGGAAAAAGAAAAACAAGGTACAGTTCTACTTTCAAACGTCTGACCCTCCATCCAGACGTCTGGTCAGACGTCTAACGGCTCATTCAGACGTCTAATGGCTCATCCAGACGTCTTAAATAACCCAAAAAGGCGACGGGTCATTTCACAGCCTCCTCTCCTCTTCGACACCACCCTCCTCACTCCTTCGTAACTACCACAAGTGATCGCCTCCTCATCGAATACGGATGATTCACTCTCTCTAGCTCTTCCTCGACCACCTCTCCCTAGGTCGCATGAGCTCCCACTTCTCTTTGACAAGCAGAGAGAATAGCTAATGAAATTGGGCTCAATATTTATGATAATAACATCTGACGCCATTGTTAATAGCAACTACAATGGCTATATCACATGGATTCATGTATATTATAGATGATTCCAATTTTAAATGTAATATGCTTTTTTTTTTAGCACTAACTTCTTGGGACTTTTACATGGATGTTCATGTGAAATTGGTAGCATCCTGTATAAAGTTTTTTTCTTTTTTTGAGTAGAAAGGTAAATATTTACTTAAAGCCTACCGGCCATAATGATTATAGCCCCTTGTTAGATTTAGATTTACGCGATTGACTAAGTTAAGTCGTAGTATAGTCATGCAGGTTTGGACACTAGGTTTGACATCAAGGGATTTCTTAATACCCCTTAGCATGGTTGTTTGGCACTACCCCGTAAGCTTGAACACTAGGTTTGACCCAAGAAATCGAGACTACTCGATAGTTAAATAAAAAATCCAGGTTAAGATATATATTTCTTTTCCTCTAGATTTACTTAACCCTAATTTCTCCGATGGGCCTAATGGATTGCCTAAGTTCAATTAAGGTAGATGAAGTGGTCAACCAAACAATCAATCATCACCTACTAGGCAATGAACCCAATTAGGTCCCAATCAAATCAAGTGGATCTCTAAATGTAAATCTGAACATCTCCAACTTAAGGTTTATGTAACTTGTAGAAAATAGAAATCAACCCACACATGCAATTCAAATTACTCTCTATGGTAGAATTGGAATCCATACAATATGAAATTTGGAGGGTATATTCCTTTACTAATTAGCTTTCTAGAGAGTATTTTTATGAACTTTTTACAGTTTCAAGTGATTTAATATTGATTTTATTGGGGTTGGATAAGGCAGACAAACCCCTTGCAAGTATTTCAAATTGAAGCAATACAGAGACCAACCCAAAAATTCTTGAAAAATTTGAATAAAGCTAATTTCACTAGATTTCAAGCCTCGCAAATTTCATTCACACTGCAAAAAAAAAAGCTTTTAACGACATTTAACATTTGTCACTATAAGCCTTCTATTTGTCTCTACATGTAATTAACGACACTTAAAATAATTACTACTCAATTGTTGCCTTTGTTGACGTCATTAAAAGGTTAACTACAATTGTATAATTACCACTACATCATTGGTATTAGCGATATTTTAATTACCGCACTCACTATTGATAATAATCTTCTTTAGTGGCAATTCCATTGTTGAATTATATTAGTAGCAATTCAATTGATGCTATTAATGTTACTATATATTTCATTTAACATTATTTAAATTGTAACAATTAACGCCACTAATGATCTTTAATGGTAATTTATTTGTCACGATTTCAGTACTATTGAATTATATTAGTGGTAATATAATTGATGTTATTAATGTCGCTATATACTTCATTTAACAACTTTTGTTTATGCCACTTAATCTCCACTATTAATTTACCTTAATGGTGTATTGTTTTATTATTTAATTGACACTATTGATATTATTTAGTAATGATTATTTGTCTTAAATCACCACTATTCATTTACTTTAATGATGTTTTCTTTTGTTATTTAATTGCTACTGTCGATTCACTTTATGATACATTGTTATATCACTTAAGTCTTACTATTGATATTCTTTAGTAAAAATATTTTTATTTAAACAAGAACGAAACATAAAGGCAACCTCAATTTTATTTATCTCCCAATAATAAAGGACAATAAGGGTCCTTTAAAGGGATACATCAGAAAATAAGAAAAATATAAAAAAGGTAACACCAACCTCAACACAAAAATATCCCCTCAAGGGTAATACAAAGAAAGAAATAAAAATTACTGGAAAAAATTAAAAATACAATAAATCATGAAGACTCAACCATCAAAAGCAACAACCTCTTAAAATTGTTGCTATCCCAAGCAGCTCCATTCTTCCAAACTTCAATTAAAAGCTGAAAAGCAACATCAACTGAATCCCTAGCAACACCTCCATCTATGAAGTCCAAGATAAACCATTTTCTATAGACATCGACCATGAAAGTAGGTAATGTACTAAAAAACACCACAATCACTAAACAGGATGCATCAATGAACAAAAAATAAAATGACTAGATGTATAAATTGACAATGGATATTACATCTTACCTTCACAATGGTGACCACCCCAAAAGTTGAACAAGTGCATCCATTAAGATCATAGTCCTTTGGTTAGCAAACAAAAACAAAAATAGAAATTAAATACTTAGAAAGATCAATTTCAATATCTAGATGTTCTTCATATTCACTTGTATAACAAGAATAAAATTAAATACTTAAAATGATTGTCATAACAGTGGTAATGGGCAGCAATAGGACAATGGCTTATGATGATTTACCAGATTTATTATTTGAAGAATAAGTTTGATGTTCTGAAATGTTCACATGGTTAACATAGGCTTATGATTATTTTATGTATAATCGTGATTGTTGACTTACATTGAATGTCAAATTTGACATTCAATTTATATATCTAACCATCTCCATGAAATTTAAAAAACTTAAGGAACTCACTGAAAATTTAATACTAAAAATGCATTATTTAACCATTCAAGGTTGTTAAGATCCATATTGTTAAGTCCTTTTAAGACGTTCGGAAGATGTCTGGACTCATTCCTAGACGTCTGAAAATTAAAAATCTTGGGTACGAACTCGAGTCTGCGCGCGTGCTGCGTGCAGACAGTACCCTCGTTTTCATCCGTTCTCTCCTCTCTCTTCAGCTCCCAACGAAAACCCTAAAACCTCACCCTTATAAACCCCTCTCCTCCCTCACACCACCCCACTTCCATCCACCTATCTCCTTCCTCCAGCGAGAGCAGCAGGCGGCAAGCAGTGAGGGAGAGTAGCGAAGGGAAGAGAGGAGAGCGCGCGAGCTCGTGAGAGAGTTCGCCAGAGAGCTCACAGCCGATCGGGTGTGCGCAAGGCAGAGAGGTGCGTCGGGGAAGTCCTCCCTGACACTGCTGCAGTCGGAGCAGCAGGCGAGCGGACGCGGCGCGACTGCACGTGACGTGAGAAGGTGAGTTGTTGCAATTTTGGTTCTGGAACTTTTCCAGAATCAAACGTCTGGATCGACATCCAGACGACGCGGACAACGTCTGGAGGAGGCTCTAGACAACTGAGAGGTAAATCCCGCAACGTACGCCTCCCTTTGCGAATATGGCCATGCAGGCCGTTCCGCTGAAGCACTGATCCGTTCCATATTGAGGAGATTTGCATCATGCGTGCAGGATTCGCTGCGAGAAAGCGCAGGACGCCCTCCCACGTAGTTCAGACGTCTGGGCGAGGCGCTAGACGGCGGGAAGCATCTCCAGACGTCCGAAGAGGCGGTCAGACGTCTGGAACTAAGTCCAAACATTTCAGTAGAGTCCTTGGATGTCTGAGGAGTAGCGTAGAGTCGAGGTATGATTCTGGACCTTTTTAAGACGTCTGGAAGGTGTTCTAGACGTCTGATATGAATTAGAATTTCTGTTTTGACTCGTTTAAGGTCCGTTTGAGGTCTGTTTTCCGCAATTAAGATTTTGTTCTCCGTATAAGTTCCTCTACTTGTTGAAATACTTATCCTGTTCTGAGTGGTTTCTTGTGATTGATCGTTATGATAGGACCACGTTCAGTTGCGAATTTGAAGTTTGCTGAGGCACGTGGTTCTGCCGATCAAGCCCCCATTACTCCTGGATTTATTGGTAGAGTTGCTTCCCCTAGTTTAATTACCAACATGAATGCATATTTGGAATGAATGTTAGATCCTAAGATATTGCATGAATCTTAGGACTAGAAATACTGGAATAGTTATATAGAATGTATGAATTGCAGTCTGTATGAGTAAATGGAATAATAATAATTGCCTGTAAATAGATAACAGCTGCATGTAAGCTGTAACGTACTGTTGTTAGCAACTGTTGCATGTAAATTCCTGTTTACAATTAAATATGAGCTACCTGTATATGAATTCGAAATGGAAGATTGAATGTTGGAAACACGAGCTGCCTACGAACAAACCTGGAATGTGAACAGTAAAGTTGCATGCTACCTGTCTAGAACTTGAGAAATGAAAATAGAAATGATGAAACTTAATATAGCTTGGCCTGAGAAATATGAGCATGAACCTTATGGGGAAATAAGAGTAAAGCTCCTGGAAATAAATGGAATAGAATCTGGAAATGTGAACAGGGAAGTGAGCTGGCCCTTAAATACGGAGTACCAAAGAGAGCGACTGCTCCCTTGTTTAGTGTAGAGTGAAACTAGCCACCCTTGGATTGGGACCCGGGGTCAAGATTGGTTACTTTATAGCGACTCGGTGGCCCTCGTGTACACTATACCGAGGAGAGCTACTAGGGTAAGGAGAGAGCTAACCACTCCACGGAGCACGAGGTTTAGCTAGCCACCTTACACCGACTTGTTAGGCCCACAAGGCAAATCAGGGTAATCAGGTGAGGGTGCGCGGACTTTGTAAGGGCGAGACCCTTGTTACTGAGAGGGCTATGCCCTATACTAGTTCTGTTTGTACTTTGGACGCACCCGTTAACGGAAACGACTAACCGCGTGCCAGTGCGAGATAGCTATCTGTGCGCCTATCGCGCATGCCGTAGTTACCGTTACGTCTGTCAGTGACCCTAGGGTGGTTGACTGAGTGTAGGACGACCACGGGGGACTCTCCCAGCCAAGAGAGCACCACGTGCTACTTCTACTCTTCCGAAAAGACTGCAATCAAGATCGTTCCCACGAGGAACATTCAAGATCAAGAAAGAGACCTGATAAATAAACCAAATGATGAAAGAAAGAATAATTAGTTAAAGAAAGAAAGAAATTGAAAACAACAGCTACCTATCCACCTTTATTATTTAGTTAGTTGGTTGCCACTCTACTCAGCTTTTGCTGATTCGTGTACTCACAACTCTTTTCAAGTCCAGGTGTTGAGCAACCAGAACACTCGGCTGCAGAGGGTGCTGGGCCTAGTATAGCCCAGTAGTAATTTTCTGTTGTACTCCATTCCTGTTGCAGTAAGTAGTTACACTTCTGTACTCGTTTATTGTAAATTTGATATTCCTGTACCTGTTCAAGTTTCTACTGTTGTGGTGTGTACTGTAATAGTTTACTTCTTTACTGCTGTACTTTTGTTACTGTTAGTTGCTTGCATGGTGAATGTGGTTTATTTTACTGCTTTTTGGTTACCTTCTCGTTGGACGACTGGGTCTTGGGATCAGTCGAGTCGATCCGATCTCGTGTCCTGTAGGGATTCAGGAACTGAATCGTAACAAGATGGTATCAAAGCAAGGTCGTCCCGAGAAGTAAACCAA
Organism: Thalassia testudinum; assembly: GCA_037157565.1. NCBI lineage: Eukaryota > Viridiplantae > Streptophyta > Magnoliopsida > Alismatales > Hydrocharitaceae > Thalassia > Thalassia testudinum. Next base: position 29,483,060 of record JAZHRO010000049.1, read on the forward strand.
CTAGTTGGAAAATAACCAATTCACATGCTTGTAACTAGAGTAGCCACCACAATGTACCTTTTGATATCTGTTCTGAGGTCCTTTTACTAAATATCTGTTGAAATTGACACCTTTCTATTCTATGTTCGCGTCTCCTTACAAGAGATGCCTTGACGTGGAGTCATTTAGGTGGGTCGCGGACGCAACCGAGGACAAGGTCGGAGGGGCGGACGTGTCGAGCCTGATGTCTCAGTAGACTAGCCACTACTTCCGGGCGTTCAGGCCCAGGACCTCAGCCAGCTGATACGGGAGATCGTGCGAGAGGAGCTCCACCCGCCTCCATGGGCGCCTCTCCCTAGGGCTGCAGAGGGGGAGTCCTCTGTGGGACCACGTGACCGGCACAGCATTGGATGTGGGGGAGGGGGTGGGCCTCCACCCCCCCACCGTCCTCTGACACTTCCGAGCACGAGCCCTCCTTACCTGGAGGCATACCAGTTCCCCCACTTCAACGCCATTACGAGTTCTTCGGACGGTTCCGGAAGCTGAAGCCCCCCTCCTTTAAGGGGGATGAGGACCCGACCGAGGCGGAGGACTGGCTCGAGCAGATCAAGAAGGTGTTTGACACCTTTCGCCCCTTGCAGAGTGTCGCGTGGCTTTTGCCACGTACCAACTGGAGAGTGCGGCAAAGGTGGTGGAGGGCCATCAGAGGGTAGGAGAAGGACGAGCCGACCTAGGACTAGTTCGTCACCCTCTTCTGCGAGCAATACTTTCCCCAGGCGTGGCAGGATCAGAGAAGGCGAGAGTTCCACACTCTCCACTAGGGGATGATGATCGTGAGCGCGTATCGCACGCGTTTTCTAGAGCTGTCTCGTTTCGCCGCAACAGTTTTGGCTACTGAGGAGCGCCTTTGGAGGTTCACCTAGGAGCTCCGGCCTGCTATTCGGAAGTATGTCAAACCCTTGAAGCTACCTACGTTCTCGAGAGTGGTGGAGGCAGCTATGACCTATGAGGAGACCAACCCGTCTGCACGTGACACTGACAACAGACGGAAGAGGCCCACTAGTCAGACTACTCACAAGGCCGACGAGAGAGGAGGCACGTGACGCCCGCAAGAGAGCCGTCACGTTTTGCGGGGCCATCAGTGGCCTTTAGGGGGCCCCGACAGGGGCCAGCTGCCAGCACCGGGCCCCCACCCAGCCGTCAGCAAGGACCTACCAAGGGCGGAAGTCTGAGTTCCCTTTTGCTACCAGTGTGGCCAACTAGGCCACATCAGGAGGGATTGCCCGTCTAGGGCTGGAGGACAGCAGATGCTCCCTGCACCGAGCACGGGAGGACAAGCAGGAGGCCGTGGCTCCCATGCACGTGGGGGAGGTCAGTAGTTGCGGGGAGGGTACCAACCAACAGCTACCCGCCCGACGTAGAGTGTGGCTGCTTCGTCCGCACCTAGAGCTGAGGGGCATATTGACGCCCTGACATAGACGCCAGAGCTTCAGGATCAGTGGTGGCAGGTATGGTTACAGTTTCCGGTAGATTAGTTTATACGCTTTTCGATTCCGACGCCACGCACTCGTTTGTCGCTTCTAGTTTTACTGTCAGTTTGAGACAGGACTGTGTGTTGCTAGAGGATCCGTTTGTGATCAAAGGTCCGGGAGGTTAGCTGTTTGTAGCTGAGGAAGTGTACACAGGCTGAGGTTAGTGTTGGGGGACACAGCGTCCCCACTGATTTGATTGTGATTCTAATGGATGACTTTGACGTGATCCTAGGAATGGACTAGCTATCCGTTTACCACGCCTTGGTGGACTGTTTTGAGAGGAAGATCGTCTTCTCCATACTTTAGTTGCCTTCCTTTGAGTTCCACGGACAGCTAGTGGACGGAGGTTTCAGGTGCATTTCTGCACTTCGGGCAGTGAGGCTTTTGGGCTAGGGGTGTGAGGACTTTCTGGCTTGTAGTGGCAAACTTTCAGAGTATTTCAGTGGTCAGAGAGTACCCCGACGTGTTTCCAGATGAATTGCCAGGACTAACACCCGAGCGTGAGATCGAGTTTGAGATCTCACTGGTACCGGGGACCAGCCTCATTTCTACAGCACTTTACAAGATGGCACCACTTGAGCTGCACGAGCTCAAGTCTAAGTTACAGGATCTTCTGGAGGTCTTTGTGAGGCCTAATGCATCTACGTGGGGAGTCCCGATTTTGTTTGTGAAAAAGAAGGATGATACCCAACGACTTTGTGTGAACTATAGACAACTGAATAGGGTCACCATCAAGAACAAGTATCCACTGCCGAGGATTGACGACTTGTTTGACCAGTTGCGAGGTGCCACGATTTTCTCCAAGATAGACTTGAGATCTGGCTACCACCCGTTGAGGATCAAGGAGACCGACGCTCCAAGACAGCCTTCCGCATCTGGTACGAACACTACGAGTTTTTGATTATGCCGTTTGGGCTGACCAACGCCCCCGCTGCATTCATGGATTTAATGAACCGGGTGTTCAGACTGCATCTGGATTAGTTCGTGGTAGTATTTATCGATAATGTGCTCATCTACTCGCAGGATCAGATGCAGCACAGACAGCACTTACGGTTGGTTTTGAACACACTGAGACGACGCAGGCTGTATGCCAAGTACAGCAAATGCGAGTTCTGGTTGAGAGAGGTGACCTTTCTAGGTCATGTGATTTCAGGGAATGACTTGGCTGTGGACCCAGCCAAGGTTGAGGCAGTACTCAGGTGGGAGAGACCACGTACAGTGACAGAGATCCGTAGTTTCTTGTAATTGGCAGGCTACTACCAGCGGTTTATTAGGGTTTTTCACAGATTGCATGTCCTATGACACAGTTGACCTGGAAGGATGTGCCTTTTTCTTGGACCGACGCTTGTGAGGCGTGTTTTAAGAAGCTAAAGGAGAGACTGACTTCGGCTCTCGTGCTTACCCTTCCAGACAGCAATGGCGATTTTGTTTTATACACGGACGCCTCTTTGCAGGGGTTAAGGGGTGTGCTCATACAGCAGGATCACGTTATCGCTTACGCTTCGTGGCAACTGAAACCCCATGAACATAGCTACCCTACCCACAACCTAGAGTTGGCAGCTGTCGTCTTCGCACTGAAGACTTGAAGGCACTACCTGTTCGGTGAGACTTTTGAGAATTTTACAGATCATAAGAGCCTCAAATACTTGTTTGATCAGAAGGAGCTCAACATGAGACAGAGACATTGCTTAAAGCTCCTGAAGGACTATGACTGCAGCATTTCCTACCATCCGAGGAAGACCAACGTAGTGGCTGACGCCTTGGGCTGGAAAGCACCCGCCCACTTGGCCAATTTACAGGCACAGAGTTGGAGACTCATGGAGATGGGCAGTTGGCAACCCCTAGAGTTACTGGGGCACTGTGAGATAGTGACTGTGACATGACAGACGAGGCCAGAGCTGATAGACCGCATCATCACAGGACAGATGACAGACCTGTACCTGCAGTCGTTGCGTGACAGAGTACTGTCAGGGGACCTTGGAGACTTCTCCTTTACTGATGGGGTGCTGCGCATGAGGGGACGGTTGTGCGTTCCCAGGAACGAGGAGCTGTTGAGGGAGCTCCTGACTGAGGCATACGGTTACAGGTTCACCATACATCCCAGGAACACAAAGATGTATCATGATCTGAGACGCGACTTTTGGTGGAGGCGAATGAAGCGAGATGTAGGTGAATTCGTGCAGCAGTGTTTAATGTGCCAACAGGTGAAGGCCGAGCATCAGAGGCCTGCAGAGCCGTTGCAGCCACTTCCAATGTCAGAGTAAAAGTGGGAGAGCATCACCATGGACTTAGTGGTGGCCTTGCCCGTTACCCAGCGAGGACAACGCAGTCTGGGTAATTGTAGACAGATTGACGAAGACAACACGTTTCTTGCCGATCTGAGTCACTTTGGGAGCAGCACAATTGGCAGAGGTATATCCGCGACGTGATACATCTACACGGAGTTCCGCAGGAGATTGTATCTGACCAGGATACCCTATTTACGTCTCAGTTTTGGGCTGAGTTTCAGCAGGTTTTGGGGACACGGTTGAGGTTTAGTACAGCATACCACCCCCAGACGGACGGACAGTCGGAGCACACGATACAGTCGCTTGAGGACCTTTTACGTGCCTGTGTACTAGACTAGAGGGGCTCTTAGGAGGAGCACTTGCCCCAGGCGGAGTTTGCATATAATAACAGCTATCACTCGAGCATCGGCATGGCACCCTACAAGGCTCTGTACGGATGGAGGTGTACCACACCCTTGAGTTGGGTTGAGGTGGAGACCAAGTGGGAGGTTGGCCCCAGGCTGATCCGGCAGAGTCAGGAGGTGATCGAGAAAATTCACAAGTGACTCCGCACTGTCAGGAGTAAGCAGAAGAGCTATGCAAATCGGAAACGCAGAGAGGTACAGTTTGAGGGTGGGGATCACGTCTTCCTTCACGTTTCATCCATGAAGGGCCTGCAGCGGTTTAAGGTGAGAGGGAAGCTCGCGCCGAGGTTTGTGGGACCCTTTGAGGTCCTGGAGCAGGTTGGACCCGTTGCTTACAGGCTTGCCCTTCCTCTCCAGCTTTCTGGTGTGCACGACATGTTCCACGTGTCCAACCTCAGGAAGTACATCACCGATCTCAGTCACATTCTGAGCATGAGAGCGTCAAGGTGGGTGACGACCTGACCTACCTCGAGCGGCCAGTGCAGATACTAGATAGAGTCGTCCGGAGTTTGAGGCGGAAGCAGGTACCCCTGGTGAAGGTCTTGTGGAGGAGTCAGCAGTACGAGGAGGCTACCTGGGAACCTGAGGCGGCAATGCGAGAGCGGTATCCGGAGCTCCTTGAGGGTACGTCTTTTCGGACCGGCTTCGATCCTTTTTGAGTTATGCGTATGTTCTTTTTCCGTACCCTAGCTAACTCAAGTTTCGGGGACGAAACTTCCTTTAAGTTTGTTATGTTATTAAGACCCGTACTGTTAAACCTTTTTAAGACGTCCGGACTTTAGAGGTGCCGGAATGTCGATCCCAACGGTCGACAGTTTAGGTGCGACGGCTGGTGGGATTAGGGAGGGTGAGGGGTGGCATACTTGGAGGTCGAAAGGATGGAGGAACGGGAGAATTCTGATGCATACGGCCAAAGGGGGATGGTGGCAAGGTGGTCTGAGAGAAGAGGAACAAAGCCAACCGGCAAGATTGTTTGCTTCCGATGTCGACGGCGGGGACACTTGGCAGCCACCTGTCGATCTCCAGTGGTATGTCTGGGGTGTGGGGGATTCGGCCACAAAAGGGATTCGTGTAGGGGTTTAGGGGGGCAGATGGGTTATCGCCGTTTCCCGCGCTCTGGAAATTTGAATTCCAGGGTTGGGCGAACACCGCCTCCACCCCCACTTCTGCACAACTCAGGCGGGCTTATGGCTGATGTGGAGATTCCTATGACGGCGAGCATCAAGGCTGCAGAGATGGCCCTGCGGGAAGCTCTGGTTGGGGAGGTTATGACTGGAAGACCGACGACGGAGAATGTCCGCGCCCTGGTAACCTCTCTGTCCCTTTCGACTGATTCCTGGCAGATCTCTTTTCTGTCAAGTACACATTTTGTGCTTTGGTTTAGGTACGGGGGATGTTGAAAAATTACGATTCCATACATCATGTAACGACGGTGTCACGGTGATCTGGAGGCTGGTTTCTCCTTTTGATGGAGCCCTGTCGAAGAGACCGCCACAGAGAGTGGGAACTAGGTCTGGAAATCTTGAGATTGAGGGACTTCCTTTGCATCTAAGGTCGAAGGAGGTTGTATCATCAACGATCTCAGGCTTTGCAACTATGGCAGAAGACGTGGTCGTCGGACTGCTTGAGGGGAATGGGCGTCTACTGAGTGTGAGGGTCGATGTCTTCATCGCTGGCTCTGTACCTGATCGTCTGATTTTGAGATGCAGTGGAAGTTCCTGGATGCTGAGGCTGAGGTTCCTGGTGGGGGATGTTGTAGCAAGGCAGCGTAAGTCGTCTGAACCTACAACTGATGAGGAGGCGATTGCACATGAGCTGTACATGGATCATGGCGATAAATCCTTGGCTGCCGAGATGTGTAAGGACCTGTGTGATGGGGAGACGGGGATGCTTCAGAATGAAGAAATGGAGGAATTGGGCGGCGGAGAATTGGCAGGACAGTCGACCACGGTGGCAGGGGATGTGCTATCATGTGGTAGGGAGACTCTGGAGCAAGGGAACCCTGATATGTAGCCTGAATCTCTGAAGGGGCAAACAGGTCTTACAGGGGAAGGACGATCCTGAATGTGAAGGGGGATCATGCACAAAGATCAATAAGGGGAGATCACCATATAGCCTTCGACAAAGAAAATCAAAGGCTATCATTCTGATGGATGAAGATGAAGTTGCCAAAGTTATGCGTGTGTAGTTGCCAGACCCTCAGGAGAGAGGGTTCCAATGAGGGGTGATGAGAATCCTCACTTGGAACGTGCATGGGTTGCGCAACAAATGCCGGAGGGCATCTCTGATGAGATACTTGAGAGAATGGGGAATTGATTGTGCGCTCATTCAAGAGACACATTGAAAGTAATTCTGATAGACTTTGGTCCGACTTGTTAGCTGCAGGGATGAATGAATGTGTACAGATTGATGCGCATGGGAGGTCGGGGAGCATTGCTATCTGGTGGAGGAAGAGGTGGGCTCGGTGCTTGGAAGTTCACAAAGCCAGACATATGCTAACATGCAAGTTTCAGATTCAGTCAGGGCAGGAGTGTATCTGGATTACTGGGGTTTATGGACCTTGTACTGCTTCTGCCAGGCAGGAGCTGTGGGAGGAATGGTCCACAGTAGCTGAGTTGGTGCAGGGGGAAATGTGGCTGACGGGAGGAGATTTTAATTGTGTTTTAACAGGGGCTGATAGGCCTATTGGCTGCACTGACAGATCGGCCATTGGATTTCAGATGAGGATTCAGTTGCTGCAGTTGAGTGAATATCCATCCTCTGGTGTGGAATTTACTCGACGTAATGGTAACGGGCTGGCTTCCAAGCTTGACAAATTTTTTGGGAATGTGGACATCCTTGTCAGATTCCAACTGTCGACTGTGAATGGGTTGAGCCGACCTTTCTCTGATCATACCCCCTAGTATGGGACAGTGGGGAAGAAACTCTGGCTGGCACCTATTTCAAACTGAAAAGGTCATGGCTGACTGAACCGAGTTTTTTCTAGATGATCTGTTCTTGGTGGAGAGTTAGAAAGGTACAGGGATCTGCTACTGTCAGATTATCAACTAACCTGGCTGGATTGTGTGCGATCTTAAAAGAATATGGATTTGCTGTTACCTTGGTGAGGGAACAAAGGAGAAGGGAAGCTCTGAGCAGAATCCAGGAGCTGGACTCCAAGGAAGCCGCTGGCTCTCTGTATGAAGATGAACAGGCTGACAGGAAAATGTGGCAAGGTGTGGTACTGGATGAAGACCTTAAACAAGAAATCGATTGGAGGGAGAGATCCAAGCAGTTATGGCTTAAGGAGGGGGATGCCAATACGAAAATTTTCCACCTTGCAGCTAGCTCTCGGAGGTGGTTTAGCTTCATTTCCTCTATTCTTTGTGATGGACATAGGGTCTCCTCTAATCAGGAGATTAAATCTAAAGCCATCAAGTTTTTCAGAGAAGCTTCTCAGGCAACTAGGAGGGGGAAATGGAGAATGGCAGGAGACATTGGTCCCAGGGTGACAAGCGAACAAGCCAAGCAACTGACTACACTAATTACAGAACAGGAAACCTTACAAGCAATCAGAGAATTAAATGCAGAAGGCTCCCCAGGCCCGGATGGAATACAAGTTTTCTTTTACAAAGAGATGTGGAGTGTGGTGTGTAAGGAGGTGATGGATGTTATCAGAGAATTTGAGGTGGGTAATGCTGGTTTCGAGAGGATTAATAAGTCATCTTTTCCTCTTGCCTAAATCAATGGGAGCTGAAAACTTGGGGACTCAGGCGATGACAGCAGGCGACTCAGGGACGACGGTCGGTGGTAGTAGGGATGATGAAGGGTGGCATACTTGGAGGTCGAGGGTTTGGAGGCGGAGGGTTTCTAATGCTCACGACAGAAGGGGGACAGAGGCAAGGTGGTCTGATGGAAGGGGAACAATGGTGTCCGACAGGACCGTCTGTTTCCGCTGTCGGTGGCGAGGACATATGGCGGCCACTTGCCGATCTCCCGTGGTGTGCTTGGGCTGTGGGGGATTCGATCACAAAAAGGACTCATGTCGAATTTTAGGGGGTCAAATGAAAGAACGTCTTTTCCCACGCTCTAGACGTTTGAATCTTAGGGCTGTGCAGATGCCACCTCCGCCCCTATCTCTGCGCAAGCTGGGGGGACTTACGGTTGATGTGGAGGTTCCTGTGACAGAGAGCATCAGAGCGACAGAGATGGCCCTGCGCGGAGCTCTAGTTGGGGAGGTTATGGTTGGAAGACCAACGGCGGAAAATGTTCGCACCCTGGTAAACTCTCTCCCTCTCGAGCAGCTCCTGGAAGATTTCTTTTATGTCAAATACACGCTTTGTCCTCTTTGAATTGGATATGGTGGATGTTGAGAAGCTGCGATTTCAAACATCCTGCAATGATGGGTTCATGGTGATCTGGAGACTGGTTTCCCCCTTTGATGGAGCTTTGCCGGAGAGACCACCCCAGAGAGTGGGATCCAGATCGGGAAAACTTAAGATCGAGGGGCTACCTCTACATCTAAGGTCGAAGGAGGTCGTATCGTCGATGATCTCAGGATTTGCATCAGTGTTAGAAGATGCGATTATCAAGCTGCTTGAGGGCAATGGGCGCCTGCTGAATGTGAGGGTTGATGTATTTATAGCTGGCTGTGTACCTGAGAATCTGATTCTGAGATGTGGTGGGAGCTCCTGGATGCTGAGGCTGAGGTTTCTGGTGGGAGACACTGTTGCAAAGCAACTTAAGTCGTCTGGACCTACAGCTGATGAGGAGGCGATTGTGCAAGACCTGGGCACAGTTCACGACGATGAACCCCTAACTGTCGAAATTCGTAAGGACTTCTATGTGGGGGAGACAAGGGAGGCTCAGAATGAAGAAGAGGAGGAATTGGGCGGGGGGGAAACGGCTGGACCAACGCCCACGATGGTAGGGGATATGCTGGCAAGTGACATGGAGACTGTGAAGCAGGGGAGCCATGACACACAGATTGAATCTCTGAAGGATAAACAGGATCTACAGGAGAAGGAAGGCCTTAATTGTGAAGGTGGTTCTCACTCCAAGACTGGTAAGGGCAGATCACCATATAGCCTCCGACAGAGAAAATCAAAGACTATCACTCTGATGGATGAAGACGAGGTTGCGAAAGTTATGCAGGTATGCAAATGTCAGGCCCTCAGGGGGGAGGGATCCGGTGAGGACAGATGAGAGTCCTCACTTGGAACGTGCGTGGGTTACGCGACAAAAGCCGAAGGGCTTCTCTGATGAGATATTTGAGAGAATGGGGAATCGATTGTGCGCTCATTCAAGAGACACACATTGAAGGTAGATCTGACAGGCTTTGGTTTGACTTGCTAGCTTCAGGGCTGAATGATTATGTGCAGATTGATGCACAAGGGAGGTCGGGAGGTATTGCTATTTGGTGGAGGAAGGGGTGGGCTCAATGTTTGGAGGTGCACAAAGCCAGGCATTTGCTGACATGCAAATTCCAGATTCACCAGGGGCAGGAGTGTATCTGGTTTACTAGGGTTTATGGACCATGTGCTGCATCTGCCAAGCAGGAGCTATGGGAGGAATGGGTTGCTGTGGCTGAGTTGGTGCAGGGGGAATGTGGCTGACGGGTGGGGATTTCAATTGTGTATTAACAAGAGCAGATAGGCCTAACGGCAACACAGACAGTTCGGCTACTGGCTTCCAGATGGTAGTTCAGTCACTGCAGCTGTGTGAATTTCCATCCTCTGGGGTGGAATTTACTTGACGCAATGGAAATGGGTTGGCTTCCAAATTAGATAGATTTTTTGGGAATGTGGACATTCTGGTAAGATTCCAGCTGTCGTCAGTAAGTGGATTGAGCCGACCTTTTTCTGATCACACCCCTTTGGTGTGGGATAGTGGGGAAGAAAATCATGTTGGCTCTTATTTTAAAATGAAAAGATCATGACTGAAGGAACCGGGCTTTTGTCAGATGATCAGCTCTTGGTGGCAAGCTAAAAAGGTAGAGGGGTCTGCTACTGTCAGGTTAGCAACCAAGCTGGCTGGTTTGCACATGGTCTTAAAAGAATATGGATTTACTGTTAGTTTGATGAGGTAGCAGAGGAGGAATGAAGCTCTGAATAAAATCCAGGAGCTGGATTCTAAGGAGGCAGCTGGCCCTTTATCTGAGGAAGAGGTGGCTGAAAGGAAATTGTGGTAGGGTGTGATACTGGATGAAGACCTGAAACAAGAAATAGATTGGAGGGAGATGCAAATACAAAATTTTTCCATCTTGCGACTAGCTCTCGGAGACGTGTTAACTTTATTTCCTCTATTCTCAGTGATGGGCAAAGGGTTACCTCCAATCAGGAGATTAAATCTGAAGCCATTAAATTTTACAGAGAGGCATCTCGGGTAGCTAAGAGGGGGAAATGGAGAATGGCAGGAAGTGATGGTCCTAGTGTGACGAGTGATCAGGCTGCACAACTGACTGCACTTATCACTGAACAAGAGACCCTACAGGCAATCAGAGAATTAAATATGGAAGGTTCCCCGAGCCCTGATGGAATACAAGTCTTCTTTTACAGAGAGATGTGGAGTGTGGTGGGCAAGGAAGTGATGGATGTTATCAAAGAATTTGAGGTGGGAAATGCTAGGTTTGAGAGGATTAACAAGTCATATCTTTTCCTCCTGCCTAAATCAATGGGAGCAGAAAAATTCTCGGACTTTAGGCCGATCTCCCTTTCAAATTCCATCTACCTTGTAATCAGTAAGATTTTGGCTAATAGGCTGAGAAATGTTCTACAGGACCTGATTCACCCGATCCAAGCTGCATTCCTACCTAACAGATCACTTCAAGAATCCTTTATCTTGGCTCAGGAAATGGTCAGTGGATGGCATAGAAGGAAATGCAAAGCATTCTTGTGGAAAGTTGATTTCCAAAAGGCTTAGGATTTGATCTCTTGGCCGTATCTCTGGGAGGTTTTTAGAAGGAGAGGCTTTCCCCCTTTATGGATCCAATGGATGAAAAGGTGTGTCACTACCGCTTCCTTCTCTCCACTAATTAATAGGAAGCCTTGTGGAGTATGGATCCAACCTCAGCGTGGGGTTAGACAAGGATGTCCTCTTGCTCCTTTGATTTTTAACCTTGCGGTGGATGGGCTTGCAAGGTATGCTTGCAAACTGGCAGAGGTGGGCATAATTAAAGGATACTCACTATCTAATAGGAGAACTCTGGCCCCCATTTTACAGTATGCAGATGACACGGTTTTCTTTGTTGAAGGGTCCAACCTTGCAGCACATGCTCTGGGGTTATTGGTGAAGATATTTGGTGATATTTCAGGCTTATGTTTGAAAAAGGAAAAATCTGTCTTGATTTGTTTTGGCATGAGTGAACAGAAGCAACTGGAAGTGGAGGGTACATTGGGGCCACCTCGAGCTAAGCTGCCACTGAAGTACCTAGGATTACCACTAAGGGTAGCAAAACTGAAAAAATCTGATTGGAATGTCTTGTTTGATAAGGTTGCTGGAAAACTGAAAGGATGGAGTAGTAAATTTCTGTCTAAGGGTGGCAGACTGATCCTTCTCAATTCGGTCATTACAGCCATACCGGTCTTCTATTTTAGCATATTCAGGGCCCCTAAGTGTATCTGGAAGAGATTGGATGCTATGAGGAAGAGATTCTTCTGGAAAGGAGCAGGTCATGAAGGCGGTTTCATGCAGCCCATCAACTGGAGTAAGATCTGCAAGCCAAAAGAAATTGGTGGTATGGGAATTAAAGCACTCAAAGATTTCAATGAGGCTTTATTGATCAAATGGGCCATCAGGATCTTGGACTGCAAGGAGGAGCTGATAGCTGATCTGGTCAGGGACAACTATGGGGGATCAAACAGCAGTCTGCAAAGGCTGCAACCAAAGAAACCTTCCCCTTTCTGGCGATCAATGATCAGTGCAATCAGCAGTTATTGGCATCTGCTGCAGCCTGGGCTTGGAGATGGCAGAAATTTCAGCTTGTGGAATGAGTGGTGGTCTGATTTGGGGATACTGAAAGAGGTCTACCCGAGAGCTTATGCGGCTGCTGCAGACAAGGAAGCCACAGTCAGTAGCTTGTGGTCTGATGCAGAGGGCTGCTGGTGGTTGGAAGAGCTGCAACATTGCAGGGCTGGCACTCGACCGTGGGAGGAGAGGCAGAATCTGCTGGCTGGTCTACAGCAGGTGCAGCTGGCGAGGAATGCGGCGGATACATACGGGTGGCAGGGTATCTTCTCAGTGCAGCAGGCATATGAAAAAATTGTTAGAGCTAATAATGCGGTGGATTGTGATCCTCTTGATAGAAAGATTTGGCTCTTGAAAATCTCTTTGAAGGTTCAGATATTCTTGTGGCTTTGCAGACGGAAAGGTTTGATCACTGGTGATCTAAGGCACAGAAGGATGGGAACTACCCTGAATGCCTGCCCTCTGTGTGCTTATTCTCTGACAAGGTAGCACACATTTTCTCGTCCTGTTTGGTCACCGACAAGATCTGGAAGATGGTTTGTTTAGAACCTCTCCCCTCCTGGGACTCTCTGTGGCAGAGGTTCATCAGTCCTGGTTGGCCATTAGGGGCTATGGCAGCTACTCTGTGGTGTGTGTGGAGGGCGCGTAATGATAAACTCTTTCAGAAGAGACCGGTGAGATGTGAGAACATTGTAAAGGAGTGCTGGTCCCTCATACATAGTTGGGAGTCTCTTTTGTAATACTTTTTTGATAAGAAATATACTACCCTCCAGATTGCTATCGGTTCATGATAGCAATCCTCACTACTTCAAAAAAAAAAAAAAATCAATGGGAGCTGAACAATTTTCAAATTTCAGGCCGATTACCCTTTCGAACTCTATCTATCTTATCATCAGCAAGGTCTTGGCTAACATGCTAAGAATTGTTCTACAAGACTTGATTCATCCAATACAGGCTACTTTCTTGCCCAACAGTTCACTTCAGGAGTCCTTTATTTTGGCTCAGGAAATGGTTAGTAGCTGGCATCGGAGGAAATGCAAGGCCTTCCTGTGGAAAGTAGATTTCCAGAAAGCCTATGACTCGATTTCCTGGTCGTATCTTTGGGATGTGTTTAGAAGAAGAGGCTTCCCCTCCCTTTGGATTCAATGGATGAAACACTGTATCACCACTGCTTCATTCTCTCCTTTGATCAATGGGAAGTCATGTGGAGCTTGGATCCAACCTCAGCGTGGGGTTAGACAAGGGTGTCCCCTGGCTCCATTGGTTTTTAACCTTGCAGTAGATGGGCTTGCAAGGTACGCTTGCAAATTGGCAGAGGTGGGTATAATTAAAGGGTACTCGTTATCAAACAGGAGACATTTGGCCCCCATTTTACAATATGCAGATGACACTGTGTTCTTTGTAGAAGGGTCCAAGTCTGAGGCACATGCTTTGGGATTATTGGTGAAGATCTTCGGTGATATTTCATGTCTATGTTTGAACAAAGACAAGTCTATTTTGATCTGTTTTGGTATGAATGAACAGGAGCAGACGGAATTGGAAGGTACATTGAGCTCACCCCGTACTAAATTGCCTCTGAGATACCTTGGATTACCTTTAAGGGCTACAAAGCTGAAAAAATCAGACTGGAATGTCCTGTTCGAGAAGGTGGCTGGAAAGCTAAAAGGGTGGAGTAATAAATTCCTATCTAAGGGTGGGAGACTGATTTTGCTCAACTCGGTTATCACTACCATACCAGTCTTTTACTTTAGCATATTTAAGGCCCCTAAATGCATCTGAAAGAGATTGGATATTATGAGGAAGAGGTTCTTCTGGAAAGGAGCAGGACACGAGGGCAGGTTCATGCAACCCATCAGATGGAACACTATCTGCAGACCAAAGGAGGCTGGGGGGTTGGGAATTAAAGCATTAAAAGAGTTCAATGAGGCCCTACTGCTGCAATGGGCCATCAGAATTTTGGATTGCAAGGAGGGGCTGATGGATGATCTAATCAGGGATAGCTATGGGGGATCCAATAGCTGTCTGCAAAGGCTTCAGCCGAAGAGGCCCTCCCCCTTTTGGCGATCTGTGATTTCTGCAATCACCTACTACTAGCATCTGCTACAACCTAAGCTTGGAGACGGCAAATGTTTTAGCTTATGGAATGAGAGGTGGTCTGAATTGGGTCTGCTGAAAGAGACCTTCCCGAGGGTGTATGGGGCTGCTGCTAACAAAAATGCCACAATTAGCAGTCTGTGGTCCCTGGCTGAAGGTTGCTGGCGGCCGGAAGGGCTACAACAATGCAGGCCGGACACTCGACTATGGGAGGAGAAGCAGAAACTGATGGAGAAACTGCAGCAGTTGTATCTTATGATAGATGTGAAGGACACATACTGCTGGTAGGGTGTTTTCTCAGTGAAGCAAGCATATGAAAAAATTATTAGATCTAACAATGATGTGGAATGGGATCTTATCGACAAAAAGATTTGACTTTTGAGAATTCCTCTGAAGGTCCAGATTTTCCTATGGCTTTGTAGACGGGAAGGGTTGATCACTGGCGATCTTAGGCACAGAAGGATGGGGATTGATCTGAATGCCTGCCCTCTATGTGGATTACACTCTGATAGTGTAACACACATCTCCTCTTGCTTGGTCACGGATAAAATCTGGAGGTTGGTGTGCTTAGATTAGAACCCCTCCCTTCCTGGGATGCTATGTGGCAAAGGTTCATCAACCCTGTTCAACCATTGGGGGCTATGGCAGTCGTTCTGTGGTGTGTGGAGGACGCGGAATGATAAACTGTTTCAGGGAAGACCGGTGAGATGTGAGAATGTTGTAAAGGAATCTTGGTCTCTCATACATAGTTGGGCAACTTTTTTGTAATACTCTTTTGATATGCAATACAATGCCCTTCGGATTGCTATCGATTTACGATAGCATTCCTCACTGATTCAAAAAAAAAGGCGTCTAGACTTTAGGTCAGACGTCTGGGCTGAGGATCAGACGTCTTATGAGACGTCTGAACTCATTCCCAGACGTCTGAAAATCGAAAATCTTAGGTACGAACCCACGTCTGCGCACGTGCTGCGCGCAGACAGTACCCTCATTTTCATCTGTTCTCTCTTTCTCTCTTCAGCTCCCAGCGAAAACCCTAAAACCTCACCCTTATAAACCCCCCTCCTCTCCCTCACACCACCCCACTTCCATCCACCCGTCTCCTTCCTCCAGCGAGAGCAGCGAGCGTGAGCGGCGAGGGAGGAGAGCAGCGAAGGGAAGAGAGGAGAGCACGTGAGCTCGTAAGAGAGTTCGTCGGAGAGCTCACAGCCGGTCGGGCATGCACAAGGCGGAGAGGTGCGTTGGGGAAGTCCTCCCCGACACTGCTGCAGTCGGAGCAGCAGGCAAGCGGATGCGGCGCGAGAAGGCGAGCTGCTGTAGTTTTGGTTCTGAAATTTTTCCAGAATCAGACGTCTAGATCGACATCCAGACGACGCGGACGA
The DNA here is from genome assembly GCA_037157565.1 of Thalassia testudinum. Lineage (NCBI taxonomy): Eukaryota > Viridiplantae > Streptophyta > Magnoliopsida > Alismatales > Hydrocharitaceae > Thalassia > Thalassia testudinum. Next base: position 29,498,683 of record JAZHRO010000049.1, read on the forward strand.
CACCTGGAGGAGGCTCCAGACGACTAAGAGGAAAATCCTGCAACGTACGCCTCTCTTTGTAGATACGGCCATGCAGGTCGTTTCATCAAGGCACTGATCCATGCCATATTGAGGAGATTTGCGTCATGCGTGCAGGATCTGCTTCGGGAAGGTGCAGGATACACCCTCTCACGTAGTTCAACTTCTGGACGAGGCAGCAGACAACGGGAAGCGTCTCCAGACGTCCGGAGAGCGGTCGAACGTCTAGAACTAAGTCTAAACAGTTCAGCAGAATCCCTGGACGTCTGAGAAGTAGCGCAGAGTTGTGGTATGGTTCTGGACCTTTTTAAGATGTCTGGAAGGTGTTTCAGACGTCTGATATGAACGAGAATTTCTATTTTAACCCGTTTAAGGTCCGTTTGAGGTTCATTTTTCGCAATTAAGATTCCATTATTCTCCGTATAAGTTCATCTACTTGTTGAAATACTTCTTATCATGTTCTGAGTGGTTTCTTATGATTGATCCTTGTGGTAAGACCTCATTCCGTTGCGAATTTTGGATTTACTGAAGCACGTGGTCCTACCGATCAAGCCCTCATTGCTCCTGGATTTACTGGTAGAGTGACTTTCCCTATTTTAATTACCAACATGAATGCATATTTGAAATGAATGTTAGATCCTAAGGTATGGTATGAATCATAGGATTAGAAACACTAAAATAGTTGTATGTAATGTATGAATTACAGTTTGTATGAGTAAATGGAATAATAACAATTGCTTGTAAATAGATAACTACCTGTGAATTGGGGTACTGTTGTTATCAACTGTTGCATGTAAATTCCTATTGTTTACAATTAAATACGAGTTGTCTGTATATGAATTAGAAATGTAAGATTGAATATTGGAAACACGAGCTGCCTGCGAATAAACATAGAATGTAAATAATAAAATTACATGCTACCTATCTACCTTGAGAAATGAAAATAGAAATGATGAAATTTAATATGGCTTGACTTGAGAAACATGAGCATGAACCTTTCGGGGAATTAAAAATAGAGCTCCTGAAAATAAATGGAATGAAATCTGAAAATGTAAACGGAAAAGTGAGCTGCCTCTTGAATACGGAATACTAAGGAGAACGACTACCCCCTATTTAGTATAGAACGGAACTAGCCACCCTTGAGTTGGGATCCAGTGTCAGAATTAGCTACTTTGCATCGACTCGATGGCCCTCGTGTACACTGTCCCGGAAAGAGCTACTAGTGTAAGGAGAGAGCTAACCACCCCACAAGATCCGAGGTTCAGCTAGTCGCCTTACATCGACTTGTTAGACCTACTGAGCAAACCAGGGTAATTAGGTGAGGGTGCACGAACTGTGAAGGGACGAAACCCCTATTTGATTACTGTTGAGGGGCTAGACCCCTGTTACTGAGAGAACTTTACCCTATACTAATTCTGTGCTGTGCTTTGGAAACATTCGTTAACGAAACGACTGACCGCGTGCCAGTGCAGGATAATTACCCGTACGCCTATCGTGCGTGCCGTAATCACCGTTACGTCTGTCAGTGACCTTAAGGTGGTTGACTGGGTGTAGGACGACCACGGGAAACTCTCCTAACCAGGAGAACACCACATATTACTTCTACTCTTCGGAAAAGACTGTAATTAAGATCGTTTCCACGATGAACATTCGAGATTAAGAAAGAGACCTGATAAATAAACCAAGTGATAAAAGAAAGAAAAAATAATTAAAAAAAGAAATTAAAAACAACTAACTATCCACCTTTACTATTTAGTTAGTTGGTTGCCTCTATTCAGCTTTTGCTGATTTCGTGTACTCATAATTCTTTTCAGGTCCAAATGTTAAGCAGTTAAAACACTCGACTGCAGATGGTGCTAGGCCTAGTAAAACCCATTAGTCGTAATTTTTTATTGTATTCCGTTCTTGTTACAGTAAATAATTGTTACACTTCTGTACTCGTTTATTGTAAACTTGATATTCCTATACTTGTTTAAGTTTTTACTGTTGTGGTGATGTATACTGTAGTAGTTTACTTTTTTACTGTTGTACTTTTGTTACTATTAGTTGCTTGCATGGTGAACGCAATTTATTTTACTACTTTTTGGTTACCTTCTCGTTGGATGACTGGATCTTAGGATCAGTCGAATCGGTCCAGTCTCATATCCTATAGGTATTCGAAAATCGGATCATAACAAAGATGCACTATACATCTAACACTGAAAATCTCGAGGTTTATATATCTAACCATTTAGGAAGTCACAACTTGAGGTATTACTCCAATTCATCTTATAATAATTTCAAAATCTAAGATTAATTGCTTCCTTTCAAAGCACTATTCCTTCACCAACTTTTTCTATTATACTCATAAAGCAAAGATAAGGGCCTATCATTACAAGCGTTACTAGCTCCTTTCCACTGTCATAAAGGGAAAAAATTTTCTAGTGCTAATTTCACAAATGAACTCACATGCATCAAGAAGTTAATGGAGATTCTTATTACTTGATTTTCAAAATCATCAGTAAAATATCTTTTGCATCCAAGTTGGATTTTACCTGGAAGTATTTGTTGGGGCCATCACAATTGCCAAAGCAGTTACAAGCATTATCTAAGCAAGTGTAGTGATAAGGTTTAGGCATTTTTGCATTCTAAATGCAAAATAAAATCCTTTCATTATGCTAGAATAGGAAGATGTTGTTCTACCTAATAGGAATATTGTGTATGTAGATCTACGGATGACATGAAACAAGTTTGTGATAGGTGTACCTGAAATAAAGATGATGTTAGAAAAATGAGGCAAAAGATAATATCAGGATAGTAAGTTTAAAAAGGAAAATCAATTGGTGTACTTACAATATCAGGATAGTAAATTCCACCAATCAGTTTGGACTTCTCAAACTATGCTGAGATGACCGTTCTGAATCAAGCACATTCAAGTATCTCTCTATTTTTAACGTCATGTTTCTAGTTAGTTCTTTGCGACTAGTTTCATGCCATGGTCAGAGAATTGGGTTTAGCAATACTTTCACAAATAAGGACAAAGCAAACTAAGGACAAGTATATACATAATTCTATGCTAACTACAACCTACTTTCATGAGCCTCAACAAAATTGGTGAGGTTTTTTTAGTTGTTTTTGAATCCATTAAGAAGAGAGAAGTACAATTTGTTAATGAAGAATGGCAATTGAAAGGGATATCTCAGACCACATGCCTCAATAAAATTGAACACCTTTGTTGGTCTATTTATTTAGCTAAGGAGAGCACGGACAAGTATCATTTACTATTTATTGATGTTCTCAATAGTTGGGTAGGGAGAGGGCTTCTTGTTGATGATGAAGGCTTGGGCTACCTACCCTTTATTTATCTGCATGGTGACTGAATAAGCAATCCACATCACCTAACTACAAGTCAATTAATTTCATCACAAGCTTTTATTAGACACTGTCTATATGAGGATGCACATCTAAAGAGGAAACTTGGCTAAATACTTATCTTGAAAAAATAATAAATAGGTATTGCAACATTTCTATTTCACGCTTTTTGGCTAAGATCAAGTGTAACAGCAACTGCGTTTCTGAAACTCAATAAGGATTGCATCAAATAAACACAAATGGTGATAGACATCGGAAACTCAAATGAAATGCTTTGCCATAATTTCAAGTAAACTACTTTGTCACCAAAAGATATCTACTGTATGAAAGTATGCAATGGCCACGGATAATAAATGCCTATTAGTGAATAGAGAGAATATAAAGAGCATTCTGTGTATGCCTGCACTTCTCTGGTTGTTTTAGACTACAAGGAAGGTGGTTCTCACTTTAAAATAAAAATTATTAGAGGCCAACAATCATTTGAAGCTGATTTGACATTCTTTTGTATTTTAGAGTATGCTTTTTAGCTTAAAAATTTTATCACTTGATAGAGGAGAAAATTCTTTCATGTAGATTTATCATGTGCAAAGATTGAAACATCTTTTTAGGTAGTTTAAATTAGGCTGTGACTTTCTCTTGTACCAGAAGAGTGGACCTATTCTAGAAATGTTGGATCGTTTTGCTAGATTGGCATCATAACAAGCATAAACGTCATTATTCAAGTTGCTTCAAAAATTCCCCGGTTGTTACTCATTGTCATCACAATATCGAAAACATGGTATAATGGTGCATTACAAATTTGTGTATATTAGGTGAAGTCACAAGTTATTAACTACTAGCTTTTTGGGCTAATCATGTGCTTTGGCAAGAACCTTAATTCACATTCTCACATCTTGCAAAAATGGTTGATTCTTTTGATTATGAAAATTTCCACATAAGCTTGCAATCTACAATAATAAAACTAATTCAGCTATTTTAGTTCCTCTGTATAACAACTACAATTAACTGGGTGGGTAAAAAATGAATCTTTGGTGATCAATTTAAACTTTAAAATGTTAGAAAATGACATCAGAAAAAATGAAATTAAACTTAAGATTAATGTGGGAAAATTGTATCTGCATTTGCCCATTTAAAATCAAACCATAAGATTAGTAAGCTTTACCTAATACAAAATTTGAAGGGCATAACCCCAAGCTCTAGAAGCTTGACATGTTTGATTTTGTTCGGAGGTCCGAAACTTTTTCTTTCATTCCTTATTCCACAAATCTGTCACTCATTGTTTGAAGCGACATATGTTCCACGTTCCACATCTATGTTCATATCACGATCAACTTTGTTGAGGTCTTGATGGCACCCATACGATGATGGCACTGAGCCAACTGTAAAAGAAACAAGAATACAAATGGCAATTAGTTTACAGCAATGAAATAAATTAGTATGAAAGACGCTGAAGACCTATTTATTAAATCTATTGGGGATTGGAATCATAGCTTTAATGGTTATTACAATCAGTCTGTACTGCAAAATACAAAGTGACCATTGTAAATGCCCGCCAGAAATAAACAAAAGATGAACTTAGAATATGACAAAATTATGACAATGTAGTTATTTTGTTCATATCTTAAGAAAATTTTAAGGTAACACAAAACTAGGAAATGCAAATGCATATATCCATTAATGATTTAAAAATGAAACCTAAATTGATCTAGGTGGAATATTTCATTCTCAAATCATCCCCTAAAAACAATGAAAATACAAGTACTTATTTCAAAAATAACTAAAACAACCTCTTCATAATGCAGTTATGAATAAGCGCAAAATCATGAAGCATCTGTAAGATAGGCACCTTTATACACTACCAAAAGGAGACAAATGATGCAAAGGACCTTGGTATCATGGGCAATAGCTAAGGAATATATAGAGATTGAATTGGAATGATAAATATATCATTCTGTTTTCAATCTACTGCATAAGCACAGATTAATCCACATCTACATTGATTGCTTGCTTAAACAAGTATTCTTACCATAATAGTAGAATTGTATAATCCACAATGTCCAGTGACATTTAATCAACTTTCCAGTCAGGTATATTTAGTTGCTATTATAGTTTTGTATATGTATATGAATTCCATCCATGCTCATTTCTATACCCATTTATAATGATATGCAGGGATATCCATACCTGCACATTCATAACCATTTTTTACTTTTCCTTTCTTTTCTTTTTCTTTTTCATTTTTTTTCCTTTTTTTTCCAGAGGGTTTCATTATCATATTAAAAATAAACCTGCAAAGCCATGGAAACATCTATACCTTTGATTGGTACCCATTAATCTTTACTTAACTTTGCAAGCTACCACCAAATACCACAATTAAAGCAATTTCAGCCAATTTATCTAGACTTACAAGATTAACTTCAATATGCTAACATAGATAATAATCCTTTGGTTAATTATAGGATCCGGCAAGAACTGTAAGAAAGTGAATTTCCAGTGGCATTGTGCCCTTCTCTAGACTTGCACATAATAGAAAAATTAAAATTCCACTTGCAGTTCCAAATTAATTTCTTAAATGAAAGTTTATGAGATTTTAATTAGTCAGGTGATGCAAATAATCCAAGAATCAAAATTAAAATTTTCAACTTCATAACACCCCTCATGCAAGTTGGATCCGCAGCCCCAATGCATCCTCCTCAGCAAGAACAACAGTGCCCTCAAGCAACCATTCTCACTATGCTGCAGCCTAATACTTGGCATCAAACTTCTATGGTTATGTTAGTCTACATCTTCAGACCTTGAAGAACAACATGTGCAGCATTGCACCAAACAACACCCATGACACCACCACTGGGATGTGCCCTACTGCCACACAAGTATTGGCCCTTGAGAGGTGTCCCGTATCTTGACCTACCAAGTACAACCATTGGCCTAGAGTTATGTTTTGCTTTAATCTCATCTAAAGAGAGACTTGAAAATGTCCCAAATGATATCTTTACCAAAATAAATGCATTGCAAGACTGAAATTCAGATATGTTAGATTAACTTATTGTATTGGAAATATTGGTCAAGTAATACTTTAACCTTTGAATACTAACATGTAATACAAGACCCTAAGATTGACCTTCTTTTACCTTTTCCCCCCTTCCAAAGTATATAGAATGTCATCAGCAGTTGTAAACATTAGTCGACAACATTGAACTTACGACCGGACATCTACCATGGGTTAAAAACCCCCAACACTTCATTTCTCTCCCCACTAAACAATGCCCATGAACAACACATTGTTAATGCACTCTTACATGCATTCCAGAGCTAAATATTTAGAAAAGACGCAATATTAACGCTTTCTTCTCTACTTGATTTTTCCTAAACAATAAAACATTACTTGACAACATTGAGATTCCCCCATGATTGCTTCGAAATACCAAGTGCAGAGTTCTTTTAGTTATGTTGGAAGATTCAAACCTAATTATTACTCAACCTAAATTAGCCTTCAACATACATGGGAGATGCCAATGCATATCATGCCAACCTTTTACAGGTCGAAGCAAGAACATGGTATCTAACCCCATTGCACCATGAAATATATTTCATCCTGTCAAGAACATTTAAATAATAGCTTAGAATGAGTTCATCCACAAATAGCAATAACTTGGGCAAATTGAAGCCACTCATTCCATTAAGAAAGGTAACTTAGAGGCAATACAGGTTACATTAAGTTGGTGAAAACTTCACCTATGAGACCAAACTCCCTTTCAAGATTAGATGGAGTGAGCATTTCATAGTCAATAATGGATGAGCTAAAGCCAGGAGCATATTCATCAATTAAGGAGAAACACTTTTTTGCAAATGAATCCTGAAAAAGACAGAGTTATATGAATTTGAACCCATATCTTAGGTGCTTGAGGTCCATGGCATAATCTTTGCCTATTAACCAACTACTTGGCCTGCTTGTGTTTGGCATGTCTTGACTTGAGATCTCCAAGGGTACTCACCCAACTACCTTCAAAAAATTTGCAGGGATTATATTGAATAAAAAGATATATCGACAATACAATAATAAGCAACTCACGAGGGCTCATTTTTTCAAATATTTTTTAGTATAATATGTTTTTCTTTTTTCTTTTTTGTGAAAGAGAAGCATTGTGGAATTCAATTTAGGGGCATTGAGTTATATTTAGTGTGAATCATGCATTAGTTATAGATTTTCATAATTATGAGATATTTTTAACAAGAAAGGATCAACAACTATGCATAACACAAACTTTAGTTTTAAATTTTTATGGTGTTGAGTACAATGACATTCCAATATGAAACAATCTTTTTAGGAAAGAGATGAAACTGCAAACTGAAAAAAAGAAAGAAAGAAAGAAAAATAAAAGTGGGGAAGGGGAATAGGCGGAGGAAGATGGCTAGTTAGGGGAAGGGGGAGGACGTTGGGGATGGTCGAGGGTGGGGTAGTCACGCATGGTGAAGGTTGTAGAGGGAAAGGGAGGGGTTTAGGCGGCTGTACAAGGTTGGAAGGGAGTGCTTTAGGGGGTGGTCATGTGTGAGAGGAAGGGGTGTTTTGGAGGGAGATTGGGTATGGAAGGAAGGGGAGGGTAGAGGTATCGAGGAATGGAAAGGTAAGGGAGACAAGGAAGCAGCATCGTGGTTGGGAAGAGGGGTCGAGGATGGGAATAAGGGGTGTTGGGTAAAAAGCGCAGGTAGTGTAGGGGAACGGTATAGGAAGAGGAACTGACCTCAATGTAGGAGGGCGTAGTGTGGAGGTTGTCAAAGGACGGTATGCAACAGGAGAAGGCACGGACGAGTAACAGGAGATCGGAGAGATGGGCTGATCTTGCCAGAGAGGAAGGCACAGGTGAACAGTCCATTGATCTTGTTGTCGAAAAGAGGGCAGCCGAAGACAGAGCCGTCGGAGAGATGAGGGCATCATCGGAGAGATCGGAGAGTCGCTGTCGGAGGTTGTGAGCCAATGCTGGAACTCGCTCGAGATGGGGGATGATAGGATAGGATCGGAGGGAGGGAGGAGGGCTGTGGTTGGGGAAGATGAGAGGGTTGAGGATACAGGACGAGTGGGAGCAGGAATGAGCGGGAATGGGAAGGGAAAATGCCTCTCTTTTTTTCAGAAAAATTTCAAGCCGTTCGTATCATCTAATGGCTCGTATTAAAGCCTTAAACCTTTTTTTTTTTTTTTTTTTTTTTCAGGTTCACAAGTCTCCCGCCCCCTCTCTCTCTCTCTCTCTTTACACACACACAAATATAGGTTATTAGGTCAGGTATAAACCTAGATCTATACTAGAAATCTATCGACATTTTCCATAAAATTTGAACTCAATTAGTTCTATTTTACTTATTCTTTTCAAGTTAGATTTAGGGTTGAGTTAATCAATACCTGCATCCCTAATTACATCTAATTGATTCTTTTTTGAAAATTAGGATGATGATATATTAACACACATAAAGGTAAATATATTTGTCGCTAATGTTAATCATCAATTTACAAATGTATACAGTAGCATATAATCTTTATGCCACTATATTTTGTACCTATAGGGGTATAAAAAAAATGTCACTAAATTTAATTATTGTTTGACAAAAGAGTTATAGTGTCACATAAAAAAATTACCACTAAATCATATATAACACCGATAAATGAATTATATGCCACCAATGTAAATTGCCGCTAAATATCATTTTTGTTGTAGTGTCAATTAGATTTGTATGTTGACCAGAATAATTCTCGCAAGATAGATAAAATTAGTTTTCAATCTGAATTGACTCCAATCCATTGTGTAAATTTTTAAAATTTGTATCATGTGAATTTTTTCAAATAAAAGGTGGCTTAGGAAAGCTATTTTGAAAACACATGTTTAGGCCAAATTATAGAATTTTTGAATCATTAAATATTCAGTAAAAGAATTTTAAATCTCGGAAAAATGATGGCTGAATTTCTAGAAATAGCAAAGAGGATTTTAAAAGAGATTTTGAAATGAAAAGACCTCTTTTACTAAAAAAAACTTATTTTTTGAAATTTTTCAAGTATTTTTTTCAAAAAATAATTAACCTAAGATCTAAGATGGAGTGTGTGCACCTATTTTGATGTTCACCTACACTCGATGTGTGCGTAGATCCCCACTTTGATTCTTGCACACCACAAAGTAAGCAAATGCAAATGTATCAGAAATCAAAATAAAAAATCAGATTCACCTTGCCTCTCCAGCAATGGTGCCGGTTGCTAGATTTAGATTTACACGAAATTTGATTAAGTTAAGTCGTAGTATAGTTGTGCATCCAACCTAAACAAAAATTATAACAAAATTCATGGTAAGTCCTGATCGATCTTAGGGAGGCAAAAATGGTGAAACGACTCGAATTTCTTTTGCTTGCAAATCCACCTAACTTAAAATCGCAACCTGGCTTCAAGATTATGCAAATACATTTCGTCGGTAATGTTATGCATGTGAATGACATTAGTGTGCGTGAGGAAGATAATTAAAGTGAACGCATGTGTATCAGTGTGCACAATCTTGACAATACGAACACTATCGACTGCATCCACGTCAAGTGCCATTTCATTTATATGATCTGATACTGCCATAAATGTTTTGTGGTTTTTTGGTTTTTTTGTGATTTTCAAATAAAGAGACTAACTAAGATTGATCAAAAAATAGAGATATCAACTTTCAATTCATTGAATCATCCATATTTACAAAATGAACATAGATGAATGTTTGTTACATGAAGAAGAAATCTAATCTACTACTAGGCTACCAGAAAACCATCCTGCCGGGAATGCTCATGGAGCCATCGGCACTGGAGGATGGTGGTGGCTAGACAAGGGGCATGGAGACCTGTCTAAACCACACAGAGAGGTGCATGCCTACAACCTAGGGAGAGCCTAGGCGTGCAACAAGATGAAGAATAGAACTAGCAACTAGCAAGAATAAATGCAAATAAAAGCTTAGAAGAACTACTATATCTACAAGAACTAAAGGGCACCAAAGGTGGTCCTTCTTGGTCGTGTGGATTGGAGGTGGAGGACGGGAAGAGGATGGCCACAAGGTGGTGGTGGTCGACCTCTTGGAGGTGGTAGGGAGTGCTTGGAGTAGAGGGCTATGGACAGCTATGGAGGGTGGATGAAGAGATGGCTTTTTTGGTGGCTTAGGTAGTGTGTATATAGGAAGAGGGAGGGTATGGTGGGTGGCCATAAGGTGTTAGGGTTACGGCTAGGTAGCGCCACCTTTGGTGGAGGAGGGTGTGGACTAAGTTTTGGTGGAGTTGAGGGGGTGTTTGTGAGGGTTTTCTTTGGTGGGGTTGTGTTGTGTTGGGTCCTAATTAGGTTAGGTTAGGCTAGGTCTTAAGGGGTTGGGTCTAATAAGGCGTGTCCTACTCTAATTAGGTATGTGTTAATCTAATTGGATTAAGGTGATCCAATTAGGTGTGTGTGTGGGTTCCTAATAGGTCTAGGTCTAGTCTAATCGGGTTCAAGTGAACCCAATTAGATATGTATAGGTAGGGATGGGTCAATTAGGTCTAAGGTGGATTCAATTGCGTTTAGGTGTGCCCAATCAAGTAGGGGCGCACCCAATTAGGTGTAAGCTAAGTGATTGGGTTTGGGTAAAGTCTAATTATACTATTATGAGCCTAATTGGATTAGGGTTGGCCTAATGTTAGATCGTGGGTAGGGTTATTTAATATGGTGATATTAGTGTTGTAAAGTATATAGTAGAAGTGATTACCTACAGGCGAATCTACACAGTTTATCAAAATCTATTAACCTGGACTAAACCAAATTTTAACTTGTCAGTTTTAGGCACAAGGTCGAACTCAGGGAGGCAGGTTTGAAGTTAATCAGTTTCTACGTGATTTCTATTTCTCGCATCACTTCCATTTGCTTATTCTATTTTTGGGGTTTTCTTGATTTTGAGATTTTTTTGGAGATAATCTTGTCCTTGAGGCACACCCTCAAAAATTTGTTCTTGGTTACCGTCAAAAGTTGATCCTTGGCTATTTGCTAAAAATCAAGTTCAAAATGAATCTTGCTACACGCAAGATCGTGTACCTGCAAAGACAAGAGTTATCTTTTCTATTTTAGGTTTTTTTTTGTCTTTTCTTTATCAACAAAATAAAAGGCAAGCAAAAGAAATGCGAAAAGAAGGTATGGAAATACTTAGCATAAATATATGTAGAATACATACATACATACATGTATATATATATAAGTATATATAACTAGATGATAGGATAGTGAATATTGAATCTAGGATTCAATAGAAATGTAGCACAATGCTAGGTTAACTGTCGTCTAGCAAGACGGGATTAACCTAGCTACGTGCCACGTGTGGGTGGAAAGCTTGATATGCACAAATATCGAGGAATATACGTAACTGGTGCAAATATTCCTGCGATATGATGCACGGTGAATGGATACGTGCATGGTATTGTGAGTGAGAGATATGTGTAAGTGTGTAAAGGAGGGAGTGCAATGTATGTGTGTATGTATATATGTATATATATGATAGCTATATAAGTATATATACATAAGTGTGTGTGTGTGTGTATATATATATATATATATATAGATACATGTATACATGTATATATACATACATGTATACATGTACATGTATACATATATATATACATATACATACATGTATACATATATATATATATATATATATATATATATATATATATATATATATATATATATATATATATATATATATATATATCTAGATCTATATATATATCTCTATGTGTGTGTGTGTGTGTGTGTGTGTGTGTGTGTGTATACAGATATATATATATATATATATATATATATATATATATATATATATATATATATATATATATATATATATATATATATATATATATATATATATATATATATATATATATATATAGATATATATATATATAGATATATATATATATATAGATATATATGTATATATATAGATATATATATATATATATGTATATATATAGATATATATATATATATGTATATATATACATATATATATATATATATATATATATGTATATATATACATGTATATATATATATGTATATATATACATATATATATATACATGTATATATATACATATATATATATATATGTATAGATGTATGTGTGTATATATATATATACATATACATATACATATATGCATGTGTATGTATGTGTGTGAGTGAGTGTGTATGTTTGTGTGTGATGTGTTAAGTTGTCTGATGTGAGGGGGGGGGGGGGGGGGGGTGTATGTTTGTGTGTGGGTGCGCGAGAAGTGGAGAGAGAGGGCGCGCGGATGGTGAGAGGGCAGGGGCATGAAGCGTGCTAAGGCGCTGGGAAGGGGAGTCGCTCGCACTAGGAGAGATAGCATCGCACGCAGGCATTGAAGAAGGCACCACGCAGCGTTGAGAGAGGTGCACAGAGAGATGCATAGGCGGTGGGGGGTTTTGCAACTGGCTACAGTAGGTCACGACGAGGAGAGAGAGTGGCGTGGCCACTGGATAAGTGAGAAACAAGTTGGTTGCGCACTGTAGTTGCGTGAGGTCGCGACTACAGTGTAAGGGGCAAACAGCAACCGGCTGTGGGAGTGGCCACCGGCTAAGTTGCGTGCATGGGGAAGGTGGTGAAGGTGCATGTAGAGGCGCACAAGGGTGGTTGAGGCACGCAAGGGCGCTCGACGAGGTGGTTGGAGGGTGCACAAGCACACGGGAAGGAGCTTCAGAGCTTGAAGCTCTGAGAATGACGATGACAAAAAAAACAAAAAAAAAAGAACCAAAATGAAAACAAAATAAATCAAAACTAACAATGAAAAAAAGGAGAATACACCATGCCCACCTTCTCATTATGAGCCGGGCGATGGTACTCCCTCACCATGGTGGTTGCACCCACGAGAGAGTCTCCTCTGCTCTCAGTGTTCCTCTCAACTTGTGAAAGGATACTAAGAATGAGGAGGGGAAGAGAGGGAGAGAGGAGAGCCGAGGGAAGAGTGGCCGGCTGTGTGTGTTGTGTGTGCATCTCAAGGATATGGAGGTGGAGGGAGTGGCTGAAGGTATAGGAAGTATGGGTGGCGACGACTTGTGTGGAGTGAGGTGAAGGTAGTTTTATAGCTGATGGGTGAGGGTGGCGACAATGGGAGGACATTGGAATGTGGGATTTGTGTGGGGTTTTTGCATGTAGGCACTTGAAATGTTGGGAAATAAATGTAGATTGTGTTAGGTTGCTTATTAGGTGGAATAAGTGGTGGGATTTGAATGGAAATAAGGTGGAAATGGAATGGATTAAATGGATGAATGGATGCTCAATCTCTCTCTCCATCTTCCTCTACATAAAATTCATAAATGCAAGTATTTACAAGATGCATGTATAGCTATCTAATATAAATGCTTAATGTTAGGAAATAGCATAAAATAGTCAAATTAGAGGCATGAATTGTTGCGCAATCACCTAATCAAGTTCAACTGGATCCAATTAAAATAGGGTTGACCCAATCGACTCAAATTGAGCCAATTGAGGTTACATGGACCTAGATAGGATTCTAAGGTGTGGATAGGAGGACTAGGTATATGGATAGTGGATAATGGGAATCTGGATAACACTATCCAGGTTTTGGCTCAAGTAGGGAAATTCAAGGTTGGGGATAGTGTGGATAAGAACATGGATAACACTATCCATATTTTGTGTTTTAGGCTAATTTAGCCTAATAGGAGGATGGCTCAGGGATAGGAGCAGGGATAAGGTTATCCTAAGGACTATGGATAGGGATAAGGTTATCCTAAGTTCTTTACTTCAAATTCTATGTTTATTCCTACAAGTAACCTAGTCTATCTCCTTCTTACTCTCTGTCTTCACTTCTTCATTTCCAGCTTTATTCAAAGATCTCGCTCTAGCTTTACTGTAGCTCCAGCTTTTATCTAGCTTTTATTCAGCCTTAGGACATGTCCTGAGCTCCTTATTATTTGTAAATACAATTATTTACTAATTAGTAAGGTAAAATAGCATTATTCTATAAACAGCTAAGTACAATAGCAATGATGCAAAGTATGCAGCTTATGCATGTATTGTTTCTAAGTTCAGCTAGAATCTAACTCAATTCAGGTTGATTAAGTCCTATGATTGCTGCACAATCACACCTCCCTTGTGGAGGTGTTACAACAAATGGGCTCATGTAGTGAGTACAAGCACATTCAAAACAATCAAATCAACAATAATGTTGGGTGGGTAGGGGGGCGGTGTTTGGAATGAAGTTGGTCATTTCTCTCTTTCCATATGTTCTAACTAGAGGTCATCATTATCCATGTGAATTTCTTCATTCAAATGTTAGGGGTCTTGCCTCTTCCCATGTCTCAGTAGGTGAGGGCGGGGTGGGGGTCGTTGGGAAAAACTTGGCCCATGCCATTCTCCAGACATGACTAGTGAATTTGCATCTAAAAAAGAGATGCTGAGTAGATTCCAAATCTTTGCTACAAAGCAACCACTTTGGTGGGATGGTCATTCCCCACCCCCTCAAATGAGCGCATGTGGGGATCCTATCCTGTTGCTAGCCAAGCACAACATGACCACTGATGCAAGAAATACGCAGTTTGTTAAAAGCGGGTTTTAATATCGTTGTAACGTGTATCTTTGCAATCAACTTTTACAATTTATATTCCTAGATAGTGGAGTATCTAAGGTCGTCCAAGGAGGCCAATTTGTTAGTTACAAAGAATGGGTTCTCTCTCTCGCTTCTCAAATCAACACATATATTTTTGTGATTTTCATTTTGTTGTGTTTATAGTTTTGGAAATAATCGGGATTGATGCGAAGATGAATTATGCTACAACTAACCCTAAGTGACAAAAATGAATCCTACTCCTCTAAGCTCACCCTAGGCAAGTGTGCCTAGGGTAATTAGAAAAGAAGGGGTGTGATGCACTAGCTAATTAAAAGCAAGAAAAGTACACTAAAATTAAAACATGAGCTTGGAAGGCAAACATGATTTGTATTACTAGCAACTACAAGGAATGTAGTGGAATGCTTGATACATGAAAATAAAAGCACATTAGCTAATACAAGATATAGGGATAAAGAAGAAGAAAGGGGGATCCTCTAGTTGAAGTCGGGATGGCCCTTGCTTTAAGTGCAGTTGCCCTGCACTTGAAAAGGGTCTTCTTATCTTCTTCTTGATGTAGTCCTCCTCCAAGTTGTCCTCCAAGGTGGGCATCAACCACCTTGCTCCTCCTCTTGCCTAGCCGTCCCCTTAGTGTTGAAGATGACCTCCTCCTTGGCATGGGTAAGGGAGAAGAAGGAGAGGAAGAAGGCACCAAGGGGGTGGGTGTGTGCCCCCTTGATCTTCTTCCCTTCTTCTTCCTCCTTGGCGTGAAAATGATATAGCTAAGGTAGGGTGGAGCCTAAACTAATGGAAGAATATGGAACTTAACTAATGGAGAGGAGATGATTTTTTTGGTGGTAGTTAAGAGGGATATATATAGGAATGGAGGGGGGGGGGGTTGGCATGACCTTTGGATGGATGGTTAGGATGATTTGATGGAGGTGGTTGGTGATCCTAGGGAGGAGGATAGTTGGCGCCACTTTAAGGGATGTAAGGGGGGGTGGTTATGGTTTAATTCCACCCCTTGGTGGACGTCCATGAGTGGAGAGATGCCTCCACTTTGGCGCCAACATGGGGGTTTCTAGAAGGTGGATTAGGTGTAGGGTTGGGATTGATTGTGGAGGTAGGTGTATGGTTGGGATTGGGGTTCATTTTGGTGCCAATTCAAGGGTAGTTATTAGGTGGTTTTGGTGCCACCTTTAAGTGGCTTTTGGTGGTGGTTGAGGGGCCAAGGGATGTCTATGTTGTTGCCAAAAGAGAAGGGAGGTGGAGGGAGCTTAGGTGGACTATAGGTAGGCTTAGTTAGTGGAGCTAGTTAGGTGAGGTTTAGGGTTAGGTTTGAATGCCATGGAAGTGGACTAGCTAAGCTAAGCTAGCTAAGCTAGCTTAGCTAGTAAGGAGTTGGGGGAAGAGGTAGAGGGAGCTAGGGTTTTTGGAGGTGATGAGCTGGAGGAAGCTGTCTTGAGTTGCACTGGAGTTGGTGGTTGCTGAAGAGAGCTGCAAGGAGCTACCTTAGCTAGTTTAGCTTGCTAGTTCTTTTCTAGCTTCTAAGCCAAGCTAAGATGAGCTGGGTATGGTCTTCCTGAAGATTACTGAGCTAGCTAGAGTAGCTAGCCTCGGTCAAGTAGCTTAGCTCAACTAAGTTGAGCCGAGTTGATCCTCTGGGAGTTGGACTTGAGCTGGCTTGAGATGGTTAAGGTCATCTTCAGCTGACCAGGTCTAGCTAATAGCTAGTCCTAGTCATGTTGAACTTTCAGTGAACTCTTCTGAGTTGGAGGAGTTGGAATGGAGTTGGGATCAACTAACTTGAGCTAGTTTGAGCTACCATCTAGCTAAGGTGAGCTGAATGGAGCTAAAGTGAACTAGCTAGAGCTACCATTCAGTTGAGATGAGCTGAATGGACCTAGGGATGAGTTGATTTAGCTAGAATGAGTTGGGATCTAGTTGGAATGAGCTTGATCTAGCTAGAATCCAGCTGAAAGGAGCTTCTTCATCTTCTGCCTTCCTGAGTGCCAAGGTATGTGGGATCTGACTCTCTATCTATCCCTGACACTTAAGTAAACACATTAAAAATACAACTAAAATGCAATGCATGCCTATCCTAATTAAATGCCTAAATGCAGCCTGAAAGCCCATTTGTGGAGTTAAAACCCTAAGAGCTAAATCAGTTTTAGGGTATAAGAATGATGATAAATTGACATTTATCAACCACTTGGGGACATGAGCCTTCCCCCAGAGGGTCCTCCAAATCACTTCTCTGAGTCCATATGGGACCCAGCAATCGTGTAGAAGCTAAGCTCCCATCAGTGTGCAGAGGCCAGGCCCAGGAGCTACTGCTATGGTAGTGTTGTAGCGCAAGTTGCTTGACGGATAGCATTCCCCTCCAAATAGAAGAATAAACACATTTTTCTAAATTCTCTATCGCATCTAAATATGTTAATTTTTGTTTGACTTTTTATGAATTTATCATAGTCTTAGGCTCTTGCAATGTCTAGATTTACGTGATAGGATTATCAATTTTTTGATTGGATGATAACTTTTAATAGAAATACAAACTTAACTAGCTCTAATCTGCATTGAAGTTAGCTAATACATACTTAATCTTATGCTAGTTGAAGGGCATAATTAGTATGAAATTGAGTAATGTTATTCACTCTGAAACGAGTTTTAGAATCGTCACTTTGTAGTATAGATCGAATCAATGCGAAAAACAAATAAGATTTGTAACTCAAATGAAAGTTCGAGGTCGTTCGCTGGAAGCAAGTAGGAATTCAATCGCTAATCGCAAATAAAATGTAATTGAGCATAAGATTCAAGCCAAATAATACCAAGAAATGAATAATAATTACTCAGAAATGACAATCAATGTAAAGCATGAGTTTAACAATAGTTATGCAGGGCAAAAAGAATCTCAAAGCAAAAACTATGGTGATTTAGATCACCAATTGTTCAATTTAAGCATATATGCATTGAGTTCAAATAATGCAGCAGTGCCATCAACCGTTCAAACTTAGGTACTCAAATATATCAACAATATTAATCGTTTTTACCCAAGTCAGACATCACCTTAAGCCATCAGACGACTTAAACATGTGTTTGCTACAGTGCTCCTTTTATTCTTCTCTTCTTCTTCTTTCTTCTCCTTCTCTACGTGCACCTTCTTCTTTTGCCTTGACTTCTCTTTTCTTTCTCTTTTTCTCACATAGAGGGGCTCTGATTTTGTCTAAGTGTCAAAATATCCTCAGAGCAAAACCCTCCCCTGACTCGTGTGCTCTCTCTCCTTTCTCTCTTTGGGTTCCGCCCTCCTAGGGCCTTGCATAGTACCGGGCAATCGGATTCGGATCTAAGCACACCCGGGACTAGGGCTGCCGGCGTGGGGTAGCAGCCGAGGTGTGCATGGGTTAGGCGAGTGTCGGGTGAGAGGGGATCTCACCCCTGTGTGTTGAGGCGATATGCCTACAACACAAAATCAATTTATGCGACGTTGGTGTTTTGTCGCTCTATGATGTGGGACTATTAGTCCCTATCTTCTTCCACGCACTGGCCGCAGCAGCTGAAGCTCTGATTGAGGTCTTGGGAATGATCAAAGGCTCCAATTGAAAGTCCAAGTGTATTCCTGATGCAATTTTGCGACTCTTGGAGCAGGTACCTGGGCAAATCCCTGCATGAATAAGGCCTGGAGCTTCCCGAAGAAGCTCCAACAATGGCGTGGGGGTCCTATACCTGAAAATAGGAACAAGGCCTAATGGCCACGTCAAAACAATTCAGGAAGCATCGTCAGACTTCGTAGAGCGCAACGGTGGTGGTGCGGAGGTGATTGGCAGAGTGAGGAGGTCTGATGACCTTTCGAAGGGTGGCCGGAGGTGGGTCGGTTCGACGGAAGATTTAGAGGGGCAATCGACCTAACTACTTTAGGGTTTTTGCTCCTGAGGTCGAGGCGGAGGTGTAGGGAGTGTCGGCAAGGTGGATGGACGAGTGTAGCGACGGATACGCCTCGTCGAGGGAGTGGTTGGAGACAGGGAAGACGAGGATGAACGGCGGCGTCGAGGGTTAGTTTTGGGATTTTTTGGTATAAAACTAACCTAAGGATCTAAACTAACTAAACTAACCCTAATCTAATAGATGAAAGGGGGAGGACGACACCGGCATTGGTAGGTTGGCGCCGGGGAAGAAAATACTCCGATAGAGGGGGATGATGATGATAGAGGTAGAGTGATGGGGGCTGGTATTGCACGACACGGAGGAAGGTGAGGAAGAAGAATCCGCTGTCGATATTGGGATCAGACGACGAGGATAGACAGAGGGAGTTGTTGGAGCTCAAGCAGCTATTCAGTAGAAATAGGAGGAATTTGGTGGATTTCCAATCGAAATCGAGCTTGGGATGGACAGTATGCATTGGGGCTTCTTTTATAGGCCTCTGGAGGATGATTTGAGCTTGGGAAGCAAGCTTCCCAAGCTTGGAAGGTCATCAAAATAGAAGATCCACTCCTTTGATGGGTTCACATGAGGATTTGGGCAAGATCTGGAGCTTTAGATCTGGCTGAAAAGGAATACAATTACTTGACGAGTTTCCCTCTCAAGAAATCATGGAGATCTTGCCATATTAAGGTCGCCGGAGTTGTAGGAATAGGATTTTGGTGTGGCGGGGGCCTTTTTGTCAAGAAGGCGATAAAGTTGGGGACCTAAATGTAATTTATTCGAAAGTTAGGGGCACACATGTGCGAGAAAAGAGTCAGACATGACCAAATTGCAAACTAGGTCAAGATGATCTCAGCTTGGGTCCAAATTTTGGTATAATACTAATTTGGACCCAAGGAATCCAATGGTGAAGTTAAGTTTAGGTTTTGACCACGTTTGATTGAAGAAATTGCATAATTACCCAAACTAGGGTAAAAGTTTGTTTGAGACTGTTTTAGGTCAAGACGGGTTTTGATGGTCAATTTAAAGATTCCAAACATGAGAGAATATTTTTCTATGATTTTCAGAGAGTTTAGATGAATTTTATCCTGACTGGAACCTCAGTTAATTAAGTGGGTCTGTTTTTAGGATTTCGAAAGTCATTTAATTATCAAAACATGTGAAAACCCTTTTCTGTTTGTACTAACCCACTTGTTAGACTCTTAAGATCATTTGACCCTTAATTAACCCCTGGAGAAACCTGCAGTTATTCTACATTCATGATATGGTGGTAAAATTACAGTTTTAACCCTGATTTCTTATATTTCTCTCAGAAAGGATTTGCAATGAATTGTCTCCCTGGAGGTTATGTAGGAGCATTTAGTCCTTGATTATGACTAATTAAAGCTAGATATAGCTGATGATAACGTTATCATCAAGTAACTTTATGTAGACATTTTTACTCTCCTAAATTTTAAAATTTCCTTACAATAGTATATGATAATCTTTGTTTTTATCGTGACTTTTACATTTTGCCCCTCTTTGATTTTAGGTTCCATTTAATGAAGGTTTAAGAATATTCTTTTCTTTCCTTTAATTTTTGAAATATACTTACTTATGTAGTAAATAAATATATTGTACATGCCCTTTTAGAAAAATATATATATTACACATACCTCTTGTGAAATTGTAGGCTTACTCTTATTTGCTTTCCATATTAATTTAAAGAATATTACAATTACAAATTGTTTGAAAGTTGCAATTTTTTTCCACTAATCATATCCCTACAATGGCAAACTAATCAAGGATGATTTTTTATAGAGAAAAGACTCCATTTTGGATTCCTCATCCCCCTAAAAGAAACTCTATGGTTGATGCTCTATTAAACCTCCAATAATCTGTTCTTGATTTTTCACACAGAAACTCTTCAAACTCTAATACCATGATATTGAATCCATAAGTTCCATCTCATTCAATCATTCCCTTCCTTTGACACATCTAGGATTTCTTGAGTACATCAGTAGGTTATTTGTTTAATCATTTCTATTCTACAAGAAGTCTTTTTTCTTTTTTTTAAAGGTTAAACCTTCATTCACTAAGGGAACGAAAATGATACAAGGATACAGCCTGTAGGTAAGAGAAGAGAATCCTACACCCCTCAAAGAGGGAGAAAGTAACTCCCCCTCAAGAGGGGGGAACTCCAAAAAAACATCCACTATAAAGAAAATAAAAGGGAAAAGAAACATAAAAGAAGCGTCCAAACATCATTTTCGATGCAGGAACAACCTGCACCACGTAGTGGATATGATGAAACACTATCGATGTCGTCGACAAACCACGCTAACGGGCGATGGTCGGCCAAATCGACTCCAACCTAGCTCCCGGTCGTGGTGAGCCCACTTTTGACATGGCCCCATTCCTCAAAAATGACATCGTTCGAGGTGAAGGTGAAGCGGAGATGTAGATAGACATCTAGTCGAGGACCTCCACCATGAGAGCTCACTCGACAATGACGCCACCACCGCCGCAGCTAGACGGTAATGCCACCACCATAGCAACTACCTCACCGGGCGGTGAAACTACTGCAACCTTCGACACATCGATGAGGGCAACCGGAGGTGGAGGATAGATGAGCCGCAAAGAGGTCATTGTTTCGAGTGGAGCCCACATCGAAGGGAGGGGGAGGGGAGGGCAGGCGAGGCGATCGGTGTGAGGGGAGAGGGGCCCAACCGATGCAATGGCTAGTTGGAGGCCCAATCGAGTGGTTAGATTTTTGGGTCTCGCTGGATGCAGGGGCTTGGGGAGTAAGTCAGGAGCAGGGAGTCGATGCAAAGTATTTGAAGACAGTCTTAAAACCCTTGTAGTCTACAAGAAGTTGAATCAAACATTACATGGGAAGAATTTAGAAATATGACATTATTAGATTAGTCTTACTGGAAAAGATTTGGGATATATTTCTGATTGAAAATTTTGGAATGGTAGATGAGTCTTTAGCAAGTTTCTTGATCACGTAAATTGTGGAGGATATTGCAAGAAATTTTAGAGTTGAATCCATAATTAACAAGTTTAATATAATAAAAGATCTTCGAGCTTACTTTATTAGAATGTATGACCTTACCAATAAATGTTAATGTCATTGGTCTTTGTACCGCAATTTTCCACAGTTGTGAGTAATTTTCATTATTGTAGAATCTTATTTATTATAGAGCTAATCTAAGTTTCAAAAGTTTTATTTATGTAGTCTTAATAATTATGTAATCACATATATGGCAGTGTCTTGTAAATTTGTCCCCTTTGGCTGGAATTCCGGCTCTGCCACTGTTTGGAAAGATATGATATATAATTGTAGGAGTGTAATATAATATACACGTATTTATGTGGTCCTCTAATAAATATCCTTAATTTCTTACTTATTAAATTTCAACTATAAAGAACTACATACAGAAAAATAATAGATTGTGACATTGAGATAATATTTGACGGCTAAGCTCCCATGGCCCATACGAAATAGTGATCTCTCTTCAGGTATTCCTGCACTAATTTCAACCAACTTGTCCATTCAGATGGCTTATTGGTACATGTGCATGGAAGTTATCTCATATATTGACTGAAGAAATACGGAAAACATATACCCAATTCAACAAACAAATCAACGCCTCCCTGGTAAAAGAAAAACTCGTGGATACGGAAGTATACACACAAGTGTATATCATGGTATCCTCCCTTATTAAAAAGGGGTTACATAATTTATGATATGTCTATCTTTTGTGAATGAGTATACATTTCGGTTATCATATATATCAAAAGCCACAATAACCGAGTAGTGAACTATGTGGAGAGTGCCCCTCCATTTTCCCCTCTTCCCCCCCTCCCCCACTCCCCTCTCCTTTTCCTTATCTGCTTTTCTCCCCTCCACCCTAGGGGTTTCAACTCCCTCTCGTCTAAAGAGTCCTCTCATCTTCCCCTCTACTCTAGAGCGGAACCGAGAGGCTCCTCTCCATAGGTGTCCTCCTTGGCTGAGTACAGCGGGGGCCTTCCCTTAGGTCAGAGGTGGCTTGGCTCCTCGACTTTCATTTTTGCATTTTTCTTTTTTGGTTCCTACGTTGATCGTCCTTCGATGCTTTTGTTTTGTTTGCGATTGGTGCTTTTCGTGTTGGTTTCTCATTTTCCTTTCTTTTGTGCTTGGCCGTTAGTCTAGTGGATGGACTCTCCATGGCCCTCTTCTTCCCCAGTGGTGGCCAATCTTTGTTCTTCGCCACCCTTGAAGCCCTCTTTCACTTCAGTGGTGGCGAATCAACAATTGGCTGAGGCCTTGCCTTTTTTTGAGCTTGTGGTGCTGGTTCATCTTCCGGTTCATCATGAGGGCATCCTCTACACTTCGTTCACCTCCTCGAAGGATATGGAGCTTGCAAAGTCCTTTGAGCCCTCGGTGATTATTTGTGCGATGGGTCCTAAGCCTCCTTTCCAGGTGATGAAGGACTTTCTTTGTTTCAAGGTTAAGATCTTTGATTTTCGCTTGTTTTGCTCAACATGTGCCATTGGTTAGTGCGTTGTGCTTTGTATCTTGACTTTTGTAAGCTTTATGCCTTGGGTCTACCTCCTTGGGCAGTTTGTGGCTTCAGTTTGTTAGATGGTCTTCCGCTTTCCGCATGGATGCCTTGGTGACATCTGGCTCGGTTTGGGTTGGATTCCTGGTCTTAACTTGCACCTTGTCCATCCTAATGCTCTTCTGTCGCTCGCCTACCAACTGGGTAACCCAGTTTGTGTAGATCAAAGAATGGTTTAAGGGTTTCGCCTAGGGTTCCCTAGGGTTTGCATGGAGATTGATCTCTTAGCTAATTGCCTAGGATTTATACATATTTTAAATGGTGATGTTCTCCTTAAACAAAAGGTGGTTTTTGAACAGGTTCCGCTTTGTTGTGCTAAATGTTTGAAGATTTGGCATTCCTTATTTTCTTATGCTTTCTTTTCCATCCTAGGTTCATCGAGTCAAGATGCCGTTCATCCTGATTCGCTTGTGAGGGAGGCTGGTTGTTTTAGGGCTTCTTCCTCGATGGCTTCTCCCCTTGCGATGGACCTAGACCGCAGGACCTGTTCGAAGATCAATGAGCTTCCTCCACCACTGGAGGATCTGGGGAGGGATTTAAATCCAACATGTATAATTCCTTCTTCCTCTCCTTCTTCCTCTTCTGTGGGGGGTTTGCAGGGAGTGCTGATCCTCTAGTGGCGAAGAAAAAGAAGAGACGCAAGGTGCGCCTCCATGCAAAAATGTCTAAGAAATCCTTCTCTCTTGTTAATCTTGGGGTGGAGAACCCAATGGAACTCCCACTGAGCTTTCCAGACCCTACGCAGGTATCTCTTGAGCCTTCTTATTCTCATGTGGTTGATGTGGTGTTGTGTGATTTTGAGCATGCTTTACACAAGTATGGGGCTGATCATGGGTCGATTTTTGTGAATGATCCCCAGAACACTCAATTTTTCTCTCTTGGTCTGATCGTATGGGTTGTAACGATAATGCTAATGTGGATATTACCTTGGATAATTTGGTCGAGGAAATGGATAACAATACCGAGAAAAGATTAACATCTTCCCCAGATAAATATCCTAATGGTTTCCTTTCCCATTGTTTGAAGTGGTTTTACATGCAGATGCCTTTTAAAATTAACTCTTTGCATTGTATTCAAGATGTTTCTCCTTCCGACACCCAGTATAGTCCGGTTAATCAATCTAATAAATATATTAACTCGATTGTCTATAGGAACGAGGATGGGTTTTTTATCCTGAGGCATCTACCTTCCTCTCCCCTTGATCTTGACCTGGATCCCCTTAGGATTCTGGAAATTATTGACAATAAGGAGCCTTTTCTAGTGAGCAATGATGTGAGTTGTACACCTTCCAGATCAGAAATTGACCCTCAAGGATCCTTTGATTACCTATCCATTGATTCCCTTCCCTCTCACCTAGTCGCATATGAGGCACACTCTACTATTAGATCGAGAGGAGTCCATGGGGGTGACAAAGTGAGAGGTGAAGGGAGGATGACTAGAAGTTATTGTAAATCTCTCTCTAGATCTTGTTCTCAATGAAGGGCCTCTTTTGGAATTGTCTGGGAACCATGAATCTCCCTACTATCAACCGTATCAAGTCCTTGATTCATGAACATTCTCTTGACCTTATTTTCCTCTTTGAGTCGTTTACTGATATCAACTTAGCCTCTGCTTTCATGGATATTATTGGGTTTCACCATGTTCAGGTCTACGATTCTGCCCCTAACATATGGTTTTTCTGGAAAGATCCTTTACAAATTACCTTACTTCATTCCATGTCCCAAGCGGTTATGATCAGGTGTGATTGTCAGAAGGGTACGATCATTATCTCGAGGGTTTATGCTTCTTGCTCTACTGATTCTCGTACTTTGCTTTGGGATCATCTTGCGAATATTCAGTCCACTTTTTATCTCCCTTGGTTTATTGGTGGGGATTTCAATTGCATCCTGAGAGCATCCGAGAAAAGAGGAGGAAACCCTTTCCACAATTCCCAGGCTATTGCCTTTCATTCCTGGAAGGACTCCCTTGGTCTTCTTGAACTTCCCCTAGTTGGTAACCAATACTCTTGGTGCAACGGTAGAAATGGGAGTGCTAGGATTTACCAAAAATTGGATCACATTTTTGTCTCTTCTCTCTATATGGCTCTAGATCGTGAAGCGAAGTTCTTGTCTAGGCGAAATTCTGATCACACCTCTATGGTTTATATGTTCAAGGATGATTTCACCTCCAGACCTCAACTTTTCTGATTTCAAAATATTTGGCTTCGTGACCCTACCTAATGAGTCCAATTTATTGGACACTTAATTAGCTTAAGTATATTTGAAACACACCTCATTAGATTGCAATTAGAATTAAGAGTTAGTTTATCTTAATTAGAAGATATTTTGTTAAAATTTGATATATATATATATATATGCATGGTTATGTGTGCAAAATTTCCAATACCTGACCACCACCTCCATCTCCAGTAGTGTGCTAATCCACATCGGCCTCAACTGACTGACTCAAGTCATCGCCAACCCAAGGTGGTCGTGCGTCTCGCAACAGCAACCTCTCCAAACCTGTTGGCACCACCTCATCGCCAAGATTGTTGGAGACGATCCTGACAGAAGAAACAAATAGGAGAGGAGTTTAAAAGGAGAGGCATAGTAACTGTGTGAGGGGCATCCACTTCGCCTTGAGGGGGGATCTTCCTTGCAGCATCCACCGTGCACCGAAGACATACTGATGTGCACACATCTAATTGACCTAAAATGCTTATTTATGCATGTTTCTAGTGTCATAGAAGCATTCATCATTATAAATATTGCATAACATGCACCATCATGCATTTATGTTAGATTGTATAAATTCTAGGTTAATTTTCTCTTTTTGTGGCCAGGGACAGGGCAACATTTATCGGGGTCTTGGATTGAAGATTCAACCGTATGGATCTGATCAGGGCGATGATCGGAGTTCAACGACTCCAAGATTGTCCCGATCGGATCTTCGTAGCATCAAATACAGTTTGAGAAAGATCAGAGGTCAAGGGGCCAGGGTGGTGTAAATTCAGACTTCAGACAATAGATCCAACCACACGGATGGGTTTGGATCGACGATCGCAGCCCAATGGTATGAAAATCGATCAAATCTGACATCTGTGGCACCATCTACAAGTCAGAGAACATGGACAGCCAGGATGGAACCACGTGGCGCTATCTTAACCGCCTAAACCAGCCTAAAGTCGCCCACTGGTTCTCTCTCTCTTCAAGTGTGAGATAAATCTCAGCCATTGGATCGAGATCCAACGGCTGAGAGAGCTCATGCCTTAATTCTTAAGTGCGACACAAGGGCAGCCGTAGCGCATTAGTCGCGCGCCTTTACGCGAAGGTTGTGGCATGCGTTCGAAGCCCCCCCGAGCGCTTCAAATCAACTGTAGCGTAGGTACGATCAAATTCGACCAAGCGATGAAGATCGTGTGGGTATGGGAGCGGAGACATGGCAACGCTGGGTGCGAGAGTTGCGCACGCGCGATCAGACGACGATCGGATGCACGATCACACGCACATGCGTTAGGCATGCTGAAGAAGAGGGCGAGCGTTTTAAGTGGTCCGATCTCTTGATCGGACGGCTAAGAATGCTTGATCGTGGATGTGCGTTGAAGTAGCTGAAGGCGAGGAGGCGAGCGTGCATGTGTACCTTCACCCACGTTTGAGTTACAGTGACGCTCATAAACGTCACTAAAGACATTAAAATTAATGTTTACTCATTAAAATGACCAATTTGCCCCTCTATTCTTCAACTATAAAAAGGCCCTATGATTCCCACATTCTTTCATCTCTTCCTCTCTTTTCTCATCCCCTCCAAAGCTCTAAGAGCTTGTCCTAAACCTGGGATGCTCCATTAGAGTTAAAAGTATAATTTTTCCACCTTCTCACCCCCTTCGTGGAGCATCCCGCGGTTGTCCTCTCACCGCCGTTCGGGAAGCAGATCCCGTTGGGACGTTGCCCTGCTCCGTCCTCTATCTTTCATCTTCATTCTCCCTCGTCTAGCATCTCACCACCTTCGCCTGGGCACTCCAACACGATTCATCCTCCAAGCAGCAGTTGGGGAGGATAACTTTTCTCCCTCTTTTCTTTATCACTTTCTAGATTAGATTTCCCACTTTCTAGTGTAGCGAGTAGTTGTAATGAACATGATTATGTGATTATGAAATATTTGTTCATTCTCTCCTTATTTTGTCTTTATTTGTATTATTCTCTCTCTATCTTCTATTAATTATTCTTTAAGTAGATAGCTAGTGTAGATTTAATTCAACCAGCTAATCTACTTCGTGACAACAAATATAAACGCGTTTTGTACTTCTCCCCGTGTTCAACCTGGGACTCATTTTGAGTTTCGGTTAAATTATTTGTTTGACAAATTTTTACGCGACTACAATGACGGGTTTTCAAAACTCAAATTTTCATCGTACGAATCCCATTCAATATTTTGGCGCCGTTGCTGGGGAGGCGACACTCTTTGATTTCTCGCATTTTCCCGCCTTACTTATCTTTTACCTCACTTTTCTCTTTTCCTACTGTGATTGCTGGTACTCTTTTGAGGAGAGCAAAAGCTGTAGATTGGAGTAAAGTGATGTTGAAGGGTTTGTAAGTATACCCCACCTCCCACCACTAGTTTTCATTCCATCACCTAATAACACAAACCCTAATTAACCTAGGAGCTCTCATAAACCCTAGGCTTAATTTGGTTGTTTGTTTGCCAACTCCACCCACCTCACCCTCCATTTTAATAAAGAAATCTAAAAAAATCTCACAGAGGTACGCAACCTCTTCTGAATCTTCTTACTCACTCGGTAACCCAATCTTTGGAACCAGTACACCCATCAACACATAATTGAGTAGAAATTAGATTAAGTAATCACTTGTGTGCCAATTTAGTGGTGCATCGGCCAATTGTTTGAGTTATTTGGGCCGCACCACTTCATCTAAAAATAACTCATTAAGTAGCTGCCTCTTAGGGTTCAACTTTTAGGAATTAACTAGGCACTCCACATTCTTTTAAGTTTTAAAGGAAGACATCTTCACTTGTGATTCCAAAACCTAGTGTGCCAACTAAACTTGATTGAATACACCTAAAGTTGAATCCTAAAAGCTACTAAGCAAGATTTAAATCCTAAAATTCACTGCATCCAAAAATAATCTTACTTGAAAACCATTGGTTGTGCACGCACACACATCAAAATTGATCTTTAAGGGCACAACCCAGATAAAGGGTCCATCACATTCCAAAGCACATTCAAACCTAACCCTAATTAAAACAGAGTGACATTGGCCTTAAGGATTGGACTCACTCTTTAGGGCCCAGATCGAGATTATTTTCAATTAATCTGATTCTACCATTCAATCTAATGTCTAGCTAGGGGAGTAGAGTTAAAAGACCATGGTTAAGGGGTATCAAAGGAACTTGATGCGAAAGCTAAGAGAAGAACCTTCTCCCTGTAAGTTTCCCTACTAGGAGGGGTGACGTAATAAATGCGGAAATAAAATATAAAGCAATCTCACAAAAAATCAATCGCACAAGTACACAAAGATTTTTAGGTGGAAACCCAAACCGGGTGAAAACCACCACCTAACCCTCTCGAGTTAGGATTTTTCGATCAACCTAGTTGATCAAATCCACTAACCGAATCACTTTAAAACGAGGGTGATTCAACCTCAGTACAACCACGTTACAAGTACGAGGGTAGCGTTCCTCAACCCCTTCTCTCCACGAGAAGGATTTTGTCCCACGAAGGAGACGGGAATTCGCAAAGCGAATACCCAACCAAAAGATAAAGATAAAATAAACAACAAACCTATAGAGCCAACAAAGTAATAAACCTAAGCTTCTATAGGAAATAGGAAACTCCCCTTTGCAAGGAGTGCGTCGAGGATGACGTGGGTGCGTGAGCCACGCGACGGCGCAACTTCGCTGTCGTAGACAACGGCGGGAGAGCGGGTGCGCAACGGTTTGATGCTCTCAAGATGTAGAACTTGAGCTTAGAGAGCAAGAGTTAGCTAGGACACAAGAGAGTGGAACTATGTTGCTTAAGTGTGTCTTGTGTTTCTCTTGGTGTGTCTCTTGTATATCTAGGTGTGAAAAGGCTCCCCTCTATTTATAGAGGCCTTAGGAAGGCTTTGGAAGGCTTAGAAAAGCTTCCATAGCCGTTGGGTACAAAGCCCAAGTGAATCAGCCCGAAATCAGGAACAATCATTGTTCTGACAGGCTTATCAGACGTCTAATTCTAGCCTCAGACGTTTGGAAGTTCACTTTAAGACGTCTGATTCCAAGGTCAGACATCTGATTTTGGGCGGGTCTCTCCCTGACTTGGATCAGATCTAAACAGGATTTTTGTGCAAGTCCATCAGACGACATACAGGACGTCTGGCACTATGTCTGGACGTCTGGAAACCTACTTTTACTGTGGGAATTGATTTCCAAACGTTGCAACGGCTAGAAAATCTCTGAGAAGAGATTTTGGGTCAGCCGAGGGAAAACGGTCAATTATCAGACGTCTGGAAAGGCCTAAGGACGTCTGATAAGGCTCTAACGGTCATATTCTGCAGTGTCTGCTAAGCTAGCCAACGGTCCACTATCTGGACGTCTGGCAAGTCCATCAGACGTCTTCTAAGACGTCTGGACTAAGGTCTGGACGTCTGATTTCATCAGACAGAACTAGCTATGTCCAGCCTAACAGTTATCAGACGTCTGAAACAACAGTCAGACGTCTTACAATACTTTATTAGACGTCTGATTTGGGAATTAGACGTCTGGAAGTGCTGTTTGAACCCTATATTGGTTTTCTAAGTATTCTACAGAAAACCTAAGTATCCTAGGGTTGTGCCGGTGTTCCTAGGACTACTGTTAGGGTTCTTTGAGGCTCTTTAACATGAAATATCTAAGGAAATAAAGAGCAACAAAAGAAACGAAAAATACAAGTACAAAAGAAGGAAATCTATCCTATTCTTCATTTCCTTCCATCTTCAATCTTTCGCTCCACGCGAACCTCCTCTGTTTTCCGTCAAGCTCCTCCAATCCGTCCTGGATGCGAGCTCGAACTCCGTCTAAACACGTCCACATTTGCAATTGACCTGAAATCGAGGACTCAAATTGCAAATGTTAAATAACACGTGTTTTGTTATCATCAAAACAAATGATCGTGGTGCTCTAGCACCAACACTCCCTAGTCCCTCCCTCTAACCGGTTCGATTGATCAGAAAGAAGTAGATCAAATCATTCTTTTCATCTCAAGATGGGTTTTGGAAGTCTGTAGATCTTTAGGCTACCCTACCTAAGGACAGGTTTGATTGTTTGTACTGCAGGGCACCTTTCTTCCTCCCACTTTGCCATGGATGCTTCCACATCCTACTCGCATTTCCACTCTTAGCCTCCTGACACATCTTATTCCCAAGATGATTATTATCCCAACCAGACTTATTCTTACCCATCTACTAGTTGGGATAATCCTGATTGGGGATACAATTTCGGACTTCCGTGTTCAGGGTCTAACCCTAAACACTATGATTGTGATTTCTATCCTTCTCCAAGTTATAATGATTATAGATCTCCACCTGTTAATGCTCATTTTAACCCGATCTACAATCAAGAAGGATACCTTGATTACAACTCCTACCCTCTCCCCTCCCCCAGATTAAACTGTATATGGGTCATTACCCCGCTATGGACAACCTGAAATGACCTATTATCAAGGAGGGTACCAAGAACCTCAATTGTTGACTCCCCTGGATTGAAACCAAACCCACCCAACCCTAAACCAAACCATTTGGTTTAGGTGAACCAGGTCCAAGATTGGGTGTTGGCTAACTTAAGGAATACCATTCAATCTTTAGAAGCTCAGCCAACACCTTGCACTAAAGAATTGGAGCCTCTGATTCAAATGATTGACGATCTTAACAAGTATTTGTTGGATTGGCTCCAAGATGTTAAGGATATGGACTTGGGTGAGTTTTTACTTAGGAAGTTATCGGAATTGAGGATGAAATTTGTGGTTGCTTTAATTCAATATTGGGATGATTCCTAGGATGAACCCCCTTTAGGAGAGCTAATGTCAGAATCCGCTCAGGCACTTATTAGGGGGACACGTTTTACGAGATCGGGATTGACCAGGTTGGTCTAGAGTAACCTATTGAGGATGAATTGATTTCTTCACCCGAGATCCATGAACTAGGGTATGAGGAAACATATGTCTCCATGGACCAGGAAATGATCAATGATTTTGAGACATAAATGCGGATTCAGAATTCTTTGATTCTGTAGGTGAAGAATCATTGTGTGAAGTCTCACTTGAATTTGAGGAAGATAATTTTAGTGAGACAAACGGGCTCGTAGAGTATGATAAATCATTTGATGGCCCGATAACTGAGGAAATTGATCTTGTTGGGGTTAGAATGGTGGATTCTAATCTTGATTTCATGAAAGATCCAATTCATAGCCCCATTCCTCAATTACACCCCTTCGATCATAGTGACGATTTTGATTTTGAGATCACTAGACCCAAGTCAATTTTGATTCAACCACAAATCTTGGACTTGGAAATTTTAGATGGGGGGATTAACATGCAGGAGGTCTTGGAATTTGAAATCCTGATTGTGGAGGGTAGGAATTTGGAAATGAAGATATGGGAAGCCAATTCCAGGGGAAGGAGAACCTTGAGTCTAAGGGTTCCTGTAGACCTACAACCACTAACCTTCTACCAGGACCCTTATGACATTTTTGTTTCGGAGGATGTGCAACCCAAGCACAAATTCATTGAATATCTTTTTTATCTTGATTTCTATTATTTGACTTTTTAGACTTGGGTTGCATCCTCACAAACTGTAAGCTCGACCCCACTTGCATATTGATTTTAGGTTCTGGGTAATTTTTATCCAGAACCTTAGATACACTCAACCATGGGGCATGGGTCTACATCACAACCTCGTCCACATCTGTGGACATCTTCTCTTGGTAAGTCCAAAAATAGATTTTCTTATCTTAATTCTGACCTGCACTTGTGGATTCTTTATTTCTTCTTTATTTGTATAGTATGCCTAGTGATAAGCACATATAAATTCATCATAAAATGCTTATTTATAATACTTCCTAGGCATAGCATTGCATATCATGATATAAATATTGCACAAACATCCATTGCATTGCATCTAGGATAGTTGTATATTATGTATATTAATTCCATCATTTTACATGGCCAGGAGGCAGTGCGATATCTTTATGGGCTTCAGATGAAGAATCCGACCATATGGATGGATTCAGAGCAACGATCGCGGTCCATCAACGTGGGAATCGCCAAGATCTGATCTCTATAACACCCTCCGCAAGAAGAAGAAGATGATGGATGGCTCAGATGGCGCCACGTGGCGCCATCCAAGCTGCCCCACCTGAGCCAATGCGCCCCTAAGCCCACCGCAAGATCAGATCCAAGTTGTTGGATCTCAATCCAACGGCTGAGATGTGCACTCCACAGCTCAAGAAGCACCTCATCTCAACCAGCCTCACGCTGATCAAGCGAGGAGTCATCTCGACCGTTGGATCTTATTAAAACCTGTGCTATTTGAGCCTTTTAAGACGTCTGGAACTTGGGTCAGACGTTTGGTCAGACATCTGGATGCCTTCCCAGACGTCTGGAAATCGAAAATCTTGGGTACGAACTCGCGTCTGCGCGCGTGTTACGCGTAGATAGTACCCCCTTCATTTTTCTTCTTCTCTCTCCTTCCGCTCTTGATGAAAACCCTAACCCCCACCCTTATATAAGCCCCTCCTCTCCCTCATTCCACCCCCACTTCACAGCCACCTTCCTCTTACCCTCCAGTAAGAGAAGCCGAGCGAGAGCGGCGGAGAGAAGGAGCGATGTGAGAGGAGAGGAGGAGCAGCGTGAGAGGGAGAAGCAAGCTTGTGAGCTCGCGTGGGAGCTTGTCGGTGAGCTCACAGCTGGTTGGTGCATGTGCAAGGTGGAGGAGTGCGTCGGGGAGGTCCTCCCCGACACTGCTGCAGCTAGAGTAGCAGGCGAGAGGGCGTGGTGCAGCTACGCGTGGCGCGAGAGGGTGAGAGCAGGTTCTGGGTTTTTCCCAAAATCAGACATCTGGATCGACGTCCAAACGACGTAGGCGACGTCTGGAGGAGGTCCCAGACGACTGAAAAGAAGACTTCGCGAAGGTACGCCTTCTTTGCGGATACGGCCATGCAGGCCGCTCCGCCGAGGCACTGTTTCATGCCTTTTTGAGAGATTTTTTGTTGATTCGTGCAGGGTTGGCTTTGGGAAGGCACGGGACATGCCCTCCCACGCACTTCAGATGTCTGGGCGAGGAACCAGACGATGGGAAGCGTTTCCAGACATCTGAAATTGGGTCCAGATGGTCCAGCGGAGTTCCTGGACGTCTGAGGAGTGGCGCAAAACTTGAGGTATGGCTCTGGACTCTTTTAAGACGTCTGGAAGTTGTTCCAGACGTCTGATTTGAGTCAGGAACACTGTTTTTGACCCGTTTAGAGTCCGTTTGAGGTCCGATTTCCGCAATCAAGTTATCGATGTTTTCCGTATGAATTCCTCTACTTGTTGGAATCCTTTCTATATTGTTCTAAGTATCCTCTTGTGATTGACCTTGTGATAGGACTGGGTTCCATTGCGGATTCGGGGCTTGCTGAGGCACGAGCGCCTGCCGTTCAAGCCCCCATTACTCCTGGGTTTAGTGGTAGAGTGGCTTCCCCTTAATTTAATTAAAACTTAAATGCATGTGTGTGATGAATGATTAGAACCTAGGATGTGGCATGAATCCTAGGACTAGAATACTGGAATGTCTGTATTGCATGAATGGATTGCAGTCTTAAATGAGTAGATAGAATGATAATAAATGCCTGTGAATGAATGACAATTGCCTGTGAAATATGTAGTACTTATGCCAGTTAATTGATGAATGTAATTTTCCTGTCGCACACATAAAATGAACTACTGTATATAACTCTGAAAATGGAAATGTGAATGTTGGAAACACGAGCTATCTGTGAATACACTGAATATGGAAATGTGAATGATAGGATTACCAGTTGCATGTATATAACCTGGGAATGGGACTAGAAATGATGAAACCTGGTATGAAATGATGTGAGAAATATGAGCATGAACCCTACGGGGAATTAGGAGTAGAGCTCCTGGAATCAGTAAAATGGAACTGGACATGTGAGTGCAGAAGTGTGCTGGCCCTTGAGTATGGAGTACCAAGGAGAGTGACTATCCCCCCTGTTTAGTGCAGAGCAGAGCTAGCCGCCCTTGGGTTGGGACTCGGGGTTAGGATTGGCCACTCTGTATCGACTTCTTGGCCCTCTCGTACACAGTACCGGGGAAAGCTACTAGTGTAGGGGGAGAGCTAGCCACCCCACGGGGCTTGGGGTTCAGCTAGCTGCCCTACACTGACTTGTTAGGTCCACTGGGCAAACCAGGGTAGTCAGGCGAGGGTGCGCGGACTGTGGAGGGGCGAGACCCCTGTTACTAAGAGGGCTAGGCCCTATACTGGTTCTGTGCTGTACTTTGGGCGTACCCTTTAACGAAAATGACTGATCGCGTGCCAGTGTGGGGTAGCTACCCGTGCGTTTATTGTACGTGCCGTAGTCACCGTTACTTCTATCCGTGACCTTGGGGTGGTTGACTGGGTGTAGGACCACCACAGGGGACTCTCTCTGCCAGGAGAGCACCACGTGCGACTTCTACTCTATGGAAAATATTGCAATCAAGATCGTTCCCATGAGGAACATTCGAGATCAAGAAAGAGACCTGATAAATAAACCAAGTAGTGAAAGAAAGAATAATTAGTTAAAGAAAGAAAGAAATTGAAAAACAATAGCTACCTGTCCACCTTTACTGCTTTAGTTAGTTGGTTGCCACTCTACTCAGCGTTCGCTGATTTCGTGTACTCATAACCCTTTTTAGGTCCAGGTGTTGAGCAGCTAAAGCCTACTACTGCACAGGGTACTGGGCCCAGTAGAGCCCAGTAGTTGTAGCTCTTTTTGAACTCGGTTGTAGTAGTGAGTAGCTTTTTGTACCTTTATATTCTGTACTCCTTCGTTCTGCACATTATATTCCTGTACTTGTTTACTTTCTACTGTTGTGGTGGTGTGTACTGTAGTAGTTTCACTTCTTTATTGCTGTACTTTTGTTACTGTTAGTTGCTTAGCATGGTGAATGTGGTTTATTTTACTGCTTTTTGGTTACTTTCTCGTTGGACGACTGGGTCCTGGGATCAGTCGAGTCGGTCTGGACTCGTGTTCGGTAGGGATTCGGGAACCGGGTCGTAACAGATCTCCATCTAATGGTCGTGGGCGCGGAAGCTTAATTCAAAAATAGAACACATGACGACCCTCAGCACAGTGGTCTGCGCCTCCACTCTCAACATGTAGCCATGTGTTCAAAGCCTCGCGCACAGATTTTATCCGCTGAAGCACATGCGGGTGGAAATTGAATCGTCGATGGAAGATCGGGCGGCGAAGGAAGCGGCTATGTGGATGCACAGTTGAGCGCGGACGCTGCACGCGGGCGCCGACGCACATCGAGAACGCACCATCTGACGAGCCTGGCATCCGATGGCTGATGGCGAGGCGCGCGATTCAAATTTGGTGAAGGGGCGCGATCTTCTCTCGACCGAGTGATCCTTCATCCGATGGTTAGGATGCATCTGTGCCTACATGTGCGATGACAGCTGCGGGCGTGGGCGGTGGGCACGAGATTTACAATGACAGAAGGGCAGGCCTTTAGAGACACTTGTAGCTGTCACTAAATGGCCTGCGCAATGTGTGCGCCAGCCCAAGCAATGAAGAGGCGCAGATCTTCAACGACAGCTCGAGAGGCCTTTAGTGACAGTTATAGCTGTCACTGAATGCTTCTGCACGGGACTCTCTTCTTCCCTCCACTATAAAAACACCCCTACACCCCCCATTCCTCTTCATCTCTACCTACTCTACTCCCACCTACTCCCAAGCTCTAGCAAGCCTACCAACGCTCCATTAGAGCTTATTCTCAATCTCACAAGGCTCCTATTAGTGTAGCAAACCTCTACCTCACCAAATATTCATCCATCTTCTCATCCCCATTCATAGGTCGCCTTGGAGCCGTCCTCCCACCTCCATTTCGGTAGCAGATCATCTCCATCTTCTCACCTCCATTCCAGAGCCATGTCGAAGCTTTCCTCTACCTGACGTCCTCTTGCATCTCACCTTTGTCGTCTTGCTCCTCACCTCCTTCGTCTGAGCTTCTGCCAGGTACCGTCTTGTTGAACAGTTGATTTGGGAGATTTCCTCTCACCTCCCTCTCTTTTTATGCTTTCGTAGATTATTGTAATAGACATTAATGCAATACATCACATTTGATTCCATCTTTATCTTGTGTTTTCTTGTCTTTTATTTCAAAAACAAAAACAAAACAAAACCCTAAAATACCAAAAATAAGCAAAACGAAGCGCGGTTTTCAGTTAAACCAAACGTTCGCCTCCCCGTGTTCGACCCAGGACTCCCTTGGAGTTTCGATATAAATTTTATTTGACCATGAGTTTTGCAACTACAACGACGGGTTACCTGTAACCCTGATTTCAAACTCGCAAAACACGTGCGATCATTTTGGCACCGTTGCTGGGGAGGCAACGGAATTTACTTTATTGTTTATTGTGCTTCTTTGCATTTACATAGCACTAACCCTGCTTGTCTTTGATCTACTGTCTTGTAGGTACCCTAGCATGGAGATCTAGGTGTGGTAGATCGGAGTAAAATGCAGGTAGAGTACTCTGTAAGTGTCCCCCACATTCCCCCCCACTAGTTCATTTAGCCACACCCATAACCAAGACCTAATCTACTTAGGTGTTTGCATAAACCCTAGGATAGAATTGTTTGTCTTGTTTGCCACCTTCATCCACCTCACCCCCGCATTTAAAAAAAAAAAAAGATACTTTCTGTGGGACGAATCAATATACATACTCTATACACCCACATTTGAGGCACATAATCAGACTTGACTTTCATCTACTCAACCGGGCTTCTGACCTGTGGACCCAGTACATGAATTCAACACATAAAAGAGTAGAAATCATATTAGGTTAATCACCTTTTTGTGTGCCTTAATCTGTGGTGCATTTGAGCCGATTGATTGAATTGATTGGGCCGCACCACCTAATCTAAAAGAGGTTCATTTTCTAGCTGCCCTATAGGATTCAATAACTAGGTCAAGCCAGGCACTCCATATTTTTCTTGATTTCTAAAGGAAAATACTTGAACACGTACTTTCAAAAACAAACTTGGTTTGCCTCACAAAAATTGGTTGAAAACACTTAATATTTGAATCCTAAAAGCTATTAAGCAAGATTCAAACCCTAAAACTCACCTCATCATTAATAATCTTGCTTGAAAACCTCTTGGTTGTGCACATTCACACACACTCAAACAAATCATTAAGGGCACAACCCATTAAGGGTCCATCACATTCCAGAGCACCAATTTCCCAAGCCTAATTAAAATCAATTAGATGTTGGCCCTAAGGATTCATTCACTCGTCGGGATCCAGATTGAGATTATTCACGATTAACTTGCTTATACTAGTCAATCTGATGTCTAGCTAGGGGAGTAGTGTCAAATGACTATGGCTAGAGTGTACACTAGGAACCGAAGGCGCAAGCCAAAGGAAGAACCTTCTCCTCAGTCCCTCCTTCTAACTGGTCGGATTGCCTGGACATAAGTAGAGTAAATCGTCCATAATCTTAGGACGGATTCTGAGATTCAGTAGACCTTAGGCTACCTCATCTAAGGATAGGCTTGTATTCTTGTGCTGCAGGGTTCCCTTTTTTCCCCGTCCTTTCGACTTCCTTCCAGTGTATGCTTGGGAGGAGGTCATTGAACCCTAGATTGGAAGGAGCTTTAGACCATTCTAGGAGGCGGAGGTTGAGCTATAGCCAAGTAGATCCCATGGCTGATCAACAACCACCTCCCCCGCCCCCGAACCAGCAGGAGCTGATTTAGAGGCAGTTGGAAGAATTGTAGCAGATACAGCAATTGTTCCAACATATGCATGGTCAGGGCACTCGGCCCTTGAAGGATTTTTACAATCCTTCAAACTATGGGGAACGTCTTGGAGTCATGATTCTTGTCGGAGACATAGAAATCAAGCCCTAAGTCTTAAGTTTGATTAAGCATTTCCATGGGCTTGGCTCAGAGGACCCATCCAGCACTTGGAACATCTGACCACTTTGGTTCAGACAACCAGAGCAAGGAATGTGAACGAAGAGCAAATGATCATGAGGCTTTTCCCCCACTCGCTCAGGGATAAGGCCGCACATTGGTATCGGACTATAGGAAGGCCGATTGAAACTTGGGTTGCTCTTAAGTCAGCTTTCTTGAAGAAATTCTTCCCTATCGGAAGGACCAATGCCTTGCAACGGGCGATTACCACTTTCGCCTAGCGGCCGGGGGAACCATTTCATGGTGCCTAGGAGCGATTCCAGGAACTTTTGAGGAAGTGTCCATACCACAAGGTGCCAAAATGGAAACTCGTGTAGATTTTCTATCATGGGTTGGTTGAGCAACTCTGTAATCGCGTGGACTCCTCTTGCGGAGGTAATTTCCTCAATAATTTGAGGAAATGAGTGAGAACTCAATTAATCACACCTCCATAGATGCATTCAACTGGTCCCAACAACCTAGGTCAAGTGCTAATGAGATCCAGGATTCTCATTCATTTGACATGGAATTAATTTGTAATAAACTGGATAAAATGGACTTGGTTGCTAAGAAAATGGAAGAATGGATGTCTGGGAATTCAGGAAATACTTCTATACCCACTCAATCCCAGAATTCAGGATTCCATTCCTCACAAGCTCCCACGGGATGGGAATTCGTGAACCAACTCGATTCAGCTCAACCTGTGAGCTAGAATTTCTTGGAACCTTATGGGTTCCAAACTGGGGCCTTTGATCCCAGTTTTTCTGATCCTTCCTTTTCTCCATCCTCGTCTTATGAGGATGCATATGCAATGCAGGAGAAT
This sequence comes from Thalassia testudinum, assembly GCA_037157565.1. Taxonomy (NCBI): domain Eukaryota; kingdom Viridiplantae; phylum Streptophyta; class Magnoliopsida; order Alismatales; family Hydrocharitaceae; genus Thalassia; species Thalassia testudinum. Next base: position 29,538,163 of record JAZHRO010000049.1, read on the forward strand.
GTTAGGTCCAAACCGTATTCCAACACTTATAACTCAGGATGGAGGAACCACCCTAACTTCTCTTGGAAAAATCAAGGGCAACAGACCCAATCTCGACCCAGCAACTATGCATCTCAAAAACCTATGGGTCAAGGTCAAGTATACACCCAGTTCCCTCGAGACCAGTTACTCAGCCATCTTGGAATGCCAAACAATCTGCAGGGCAGGTTGATTTAAACCGGCAGATGGTGGAAATGCAAGGGTCCATGTTTTAGCTTATGCAACAAATGAAGACATCATTGGATAACTTGCAATCCGGGTTAATTGCTAACACCCGACAACCCGGAGCTCTACCATCCCAACCTGTACCCAACCTGCACAATGTGCAAAATTAGGGCAATAGAACCCAAGGGTACGAGAATCAAAGGGACTCGCACGCACATGCTCAGGTGGTTGAGTAGGGTCCCTCATCTTCTTCTTCTGGTTACATGACTAACCAAGGACCTTCAATCTTCACTAGCCCACCTCAAAACCCAAACTCGTATGCCTCTGCAAACTCTGTCACCTTGAGAAGTGGAAAGCAAACCCGAGATCCTAAATTGCCTTCTAAATGCCAAAACCCTCGGGAGCTTGAGAGAGAAGAGGAGGAGATTGAAGAAGACAATAAGGCCCAGGGACCGGAAATTGAAAATTCCACCCATATTCTTTTCCCTGTGGCCCTATTGAAAACCAAGAAGAAGAAAACCCTAGATAGCAATGAGGTGCTTCTAGATTTATTCAAGAGCGTAGAGATTAATATTCCGCTCCTCGATGCTATTAAGCACATCCTGACTTACGCTAAATTTTTGAAAGAACTATGTACCCAAAAGCGTAAACCGAGGGAACCCACTCCAAGGAAGGTGATTCTCTCTCAGCAGGCAAGTTCTGTGATCCTGCATCACCTTCCTCAAAAGAAGAAAGATCCAGGTGCCCCTTTGATCTCATGCATTATTGGGGAATACACTTTTGATAGGGCACTATTAGATCTAGGTGCATCCATCAACCTAATCCCAACTTCTCTTTATGAGAGGTTTGGGTTAGGTGAACTCAGCCCAACCTCAGTAATGCTATAATTAGCGGATCGATCAGTCACCACATCGAGAGGCGTTATTGAGGATGTAATTGTCAAGGTCAAGGATTTCTATTTTCCTGTAGATTTCCTCGTCCTTGACATGGATGTACCTAATGATTTGAGGAACACGCCCATCATTCTGGGGCGTCCGTTCCTAGCTACCGCTAAGGCCAACATAAACTGTGAAAGTGGTAGTATGGAATTGCCTTTGGGGATAAGAAATTAACTCTGCATATTTTTAAGGCGATAAGAGGATTTGAGGATTGTGGATTTATTGAGGAGCTCGAGGATCAGGATCTTGAGACTTGTATGACAATTAGTGCACTCGAGGACTCCACTAGCTTTAGTGAACCCAACCCACAACCCTCCTCCGTGGTAGACTTGCCACATCCTAAAGAGGCTGTTGATTTTGTTCATTCCCAGCCCCTTTCACTGGATCGTCCTGATGAATCTTCATTAGCATCCTCCCTACCTTCTATTCTAAACCCACCCTAGCTGGAATTAAAACCATTGCCCAAAAATTTGAAATATGAGTTCTTAGGACCTGAAAACATGCTCCCTATGATTATTAGTGCTAATTTGATTAAGGAGCAAGAATTGAGGTTAATTAAGGTCCTTAAAAACAACAAGGAGGCAATTGGTTGGACCATCCACGACCTTAGGGGGATTGAGCCATCTTATTGTAATGACCGTATTTTCATGGAAGATGGATCCCTCCCTTCTCACGAAATGCAAAAGAGACTAAACCTGAATATGCGAGAAGGGGTCAAGAAGGAGATAATCAAGTGGCTTGATGCTAGGATTATTTACCCAATCTTGGATAGTTCGTGGGTTAGCCCCATTCAGATTGTACCCAAGAAGGTGGGAATAGCCGTTACAACTAATGAGAAAGGGGAAACCTTCACCACTCATTTAGCTTCTGCTTGGAGAGTCTGTATTGACTATAGGAAGCTGAACACAACCACTAAAAAGGATCACTTTCCCTTTCCATTCATTGATCAAATCCTCGAAAGGTTAGCTGGGCAAAAATATTTTTGCTTCCTAGACGGTTATTCGGGATATAACCAAGTCCTATCCATCCTGAAGATCAGGAAAAGGCAACTTTCACATGTCCCTTTGGAACCTTTGCATTCCGTAGAATGTCGTTCGGGCTATGCAATCTGCCTGCAACTTTTCAAAGGTGCATGCTGGCCATCTTTTTTGACATGGTGGGAGATTGTCTTGAGGTGTTCATGGATGATTTCTCCGTTTGCGGAGATTCTTTTGAGTCTTGCCTAGCTAACCTAGAATTGATCCTCCAGAGATGCATCAAAACACGACTGGTCCTTAGATGGGAAAAGAGCCACTTTACGACTTAGGAAGGCATTGTCCTGGGTCATGTGGTCTCTAGTCGGGGTATTGAAGTTGATAGAGCTAAGGTGGATGCTATCTCTAGACTTCCTCCACCCACATCCGTAAAACAGATCCACTCTTTCCTTGGGCATGTGGGTTTTTACAGAAGATTCATTAAGGATTTCTCGAAGGTTGCTCTACCCTTGAGTAACCTTCTGGCCAAAGACACACCGTTCGAGTTTGATGAATCATGCCATAAGGCATTTGATTTGTTGAAAACGATAGTCACCTGTGCCCCGATGTTGCAACCACCGATTTGGATAGCCCCATTTGAGATTATGGCTGACGCGTCTGATTATGTTGTCGGGGCTGTCTTAGGTCAAAAGATTGAGAAAAAGCCCTCTGTGATTTACTACGCTAGCAAGACTCTGGACGAGGCCCAGAGGAAATACAACGTTACTGAAAAAGAATTGCTAGCCGTAGTTTTCGCTTTAGAAAAATTTAGGGCTTATCTATTAGGTTCTCGTGTCATCATCTATACCAACCACTTGGCCTTGAAACATCTCTTGGCCAAAAAGGATGCCAAACCCCAGCTTATTCGCTGAATTCTGCTGCTTCAAGAATTTGATCTTGAAATCAAGGATAAAGCCGGGGCACAAAATGTATTAGCGGATCACCTCTTGAGAATCCTAATTGATTCTCCTCATCTGGATGTCCCAAAAATTTAATACTTTTTCGGATGAGACTATCCTCACAGTCTTGGGTATCCGAACCCCCTGGTTTGTGGATATTATCAATTATTTGGCCATTGGTCAAATCCCCCAAGATTGGACCAAACAACAACGGGATAGACTTGTGTCTGAGGCCAAATGTTATTTTTGGAATGATCATGAGCTATACCACATCGGCGTAGACCAGATTATTCGTCGATGCATCTTGGAAATTGAGTTCCATATCATACTTGAGTTCTGCCACTCATCTGTGTGTGGTGGATACTTTTTCGGGAAAAAGATGGCCGCAAAAATTTTACAATCCAGATTCTATTGGCCGTCAGTATTTAAGGATGCCCAGGAATTCTCAAAGTCATGCACCTGAAGCCAGACACTCGGGAACATGGCTAAGAGAGATATGATGCCCCTGAACCCAATTATTTTCGTTGAAATTTTTGACATTTGGGGCATCGACTTTATGGGACCCTTCCCTCTTTCATTTGGACACCAATATATTCTGGTTGCTGTTGATTACCTGTCCAAGTGGATTGAGATAATTCCCACCTGGACCAATGACCACAAGGTGGTCATTGATTTTGTGAAGAAAAATATGTTCAGTCGATTCTAGGTTCCTAGGGAAATTATCAGTGATGGTGGCACACATTTCATTCATGCCCAGTTTCAGAATTTATTGGGGAAATGCGGGGTGAATCATCGGATTTTCAAGCCTTACCACCTTCAGACGAACGAACCGGCCGAGGTCTCCAATCGAGAGATCAAGAACATTTTGTAGAAAATCGTTAGGCCTGATAGGAAAGATTGGACTCAAAAGCTAGATGATGCTCTTTGGGCCTACCGTACGGCGTACAAAACACCTATCGGTATGTCTCCATTTTGTCTAGTGTTTGGTAAGGCGTGCCACTTACCCGTAGAACTTGAACACCGGGCATTTTGGGCCATCAAGAAATGTAATGTGGACCTTGAGTTGGCGGGGAAAATCAGGAAACTTCAACTATCTGAGTTGGAGGAGCTTCGAAATGATGCTTATGAAAATGCCAGAATTTATAAGGCAAGGACCAAACCTCTCCATGACCAGATTTCATGTAAAAGCTTTGAGTCGAACCAGAAGGTCTAGCTTTTCGATTCTCAATTGAAGTTTTTTCCCTGGAAAACTCAGGTCTAAGTTGGACGACCCATTCGTTATTGAGTGGATTTTCCCTAATGGGGCCGTCAAAATCTCTGACCCAAAGACGTGTAATATTTTCAAGGTCAATGGACAACATCTCAAACCCTTTGTTGACCATATGCTCCTTGAAACCATCTCGAACAAGGTTGCTCTTACATTGTCTTAACCATCGCGGGTCGATCATCGCCCAGGTGAAGGCACTAAACTCAGCACATGTAAAGACTATTCTAAGCTGACCAGAGTCTCATGGAAACCAGGTGCTATTCTTCCACTTCTACTCTCCTACATGCTTTCATTTTGAATAATGAGGACATTGAACTAGATAAGCATGGGGGGGTGAAAATATCTTATAATCATTTTGTCAGCTGTAACAGTAATTTCCTACTTTCTTTTATTCTATTAAAAAAAATTTAGAATTAGGAGACGAGAACTTAGGCATTAGGAGTTGCAAACTTTAGGAATTGATACTTTGAGACCTGAACACTTAGACTATTCAGGTCTTCGGGCTTAATTAGCCCGGGTGTCTACTCGAATGTGGACTTAGTCTCGAGTCCTCGCCAATTCAAATTCATTTTTAATTTGGCTAATAAATTGGGATGATAAGTATGCGACTTATCAACTCGCCCTATGATTTGGGGGAACGTTAAGCCTAAGCATCTACACACATTTTTTGCACTGACTCACTTTCCGGCGATTTCTTCGGAAATTGGGTAGCTAATGAACTATCTAAGGTGGTATGGCTGGCAAGTTGTCAGTGGTAACAGCTCATTGGCTGGTTGTCCAAAACCCAGTCACAAGACCATTTTCATTGTACTGCCTTTAGGTAAATCTTAGATCAGGGAAGCCACCTACTTAAAAAAAAAAAAAAAAAACAAAAAGAAAAAGAAAAAAATTGAAAAAGGAGAAAAAAATAAAAAATAAAACCACACTTCACCGCATGAGTATAGCTTGCAAGTTGTCGGTGGTAACAGCTCATCGGCCGGTTGTCTAGAACTCAGCTCACAAAAAAATGCACAATAATTCCCAAAACACTTAGGGAAGAAGCAGAAAAGTAGAATAAATCGGAGAGATATACACTGGGTTAGCCCTTGTGTTGACCCCATAAATAAAAGAAGTAGGGAGAAAGCTGCCGTTCGAAAAGATAAACCTCTAGGCAAGGTCACCTAGGGTCGTAGAAACCCGAAGTTCGTTTTAACGGCCGTTTAGTGAGTCTTTCACTATTTTCACAAGATGCTTATCACTTAGAGTCCTTTTCGAGTCTTGGGTGGGTCGGTAGCCGTAAAAAGTTATCCCAGAACTCTCAAACTCCAAAACTACAAAAAAAATATAAAAGAAGTAAAACAAGAAAATTTTTTTTTGTATATTTTCTTCTCAAGTAACGCGAGGGCTTGGATAGTCTGCATTCTGGCAGGCACCCGGGCATTATTGAGCTTTTGTAATTAGGTCTTGGGGTTGAGATTTTCTAAAGCAATCAACGAATTTTGCTTAAATACTCGAATCCTGATTTTACTTTTATACATAGCATTTAGGTTCATTTTTGCTAGGGACTAGCGAAAAGTAAGCATGGGGGTATGATAAGCACATATAAATTCATCAAAATTTTTTTATTTATAATAGTTCCTAGGAATAGCATTGCATATCATGATATAAATATTGCACAAACATCTATTGCATTGCATCTAGGATAGTTGTATGTTATGTATATTAATTCCATCATTTTACATGGCTAGAAGGCAGTGCGACATCTTTACGGGCTTCGGATGAAGAATCTGACCGTATAGATGGATTCAGAGCAACGATCGCAGTCCGTCAACGCGGGAATCGCCTAGATCTGATCTTTATAGCACCCTCTATAAGAAGAAGAAGATGGATGGCTCAGATGGCGCCACATGGTGCCATCCAGGCCGTCCCACATGAGCCAAGGTGCCCCCAAGCCCACTGCAACATCAGATCCCAGTCGTTGGATCTCAATCCAATGGCTGAGATGTGCGCTCCATGGCTGAAGAAGCGCCTCATCTCAGCCAGCCTCACGCAGATCAAGCAAGAAGTCATCTCGACTGTTGGATCTCCATCCAATGGTCGTGGGCGCAGAAGCTCAATTCAAAAATAGAACACATGACGACCCTCAACACAGTGGTCTGTGCCTCCACTCTCAACGCACGGCCATGCGTTCGAAGCCCCGCGCGTGGATTTTATCCGCTGAAGCGCATGCGGGAGGAAATTGAGCCGTCGATGGAAGATCGGGCGGTGAAGGAAGCGGCTATGTGGACGCACAGTTGAGTGCGGACGCTGCACGCGGGTGCCGACGCACATCGTGAATGCACCATCTGATGTGCGTAGCATCCGACGGCTGATGGAGAGGTGCGCGATTCAAATTTGGCAAAGGGGCGCGATCTTCTCTTGGCCATGCGATCCTTCATTGAACGGTCAAGATGTGTCTGCGCCTGCGTGCGCGATGACAGCTGCGGGTATGGTGGTGGGCACGGGATTTACAATGACAGAAGGGTGGGCCTTTAATGACACTTGCAACTGTCACTAAATGGCCCATGCAGTGCATGCGCCAGCCCAAGCAATGAAGAGGCGCGGATCCTCAGCGACAGCTCGAGAGGCCTTTAGTGACGCTTATAGGTGTCATTGAATGCCTATGTGTGGGACTCTCTTCTTCCCTCCACTATATAAACACCCCTACACCCCCCATTCCTCTTCATCTCTACCTACTCTACTCCCACCTACTCCCAAGCTCTAGCAAGCCTACCAATGCTCCATTAGAGCTTGTTCTCTAGCTCCCAAGGCTCTTATTAGTGTAGCAAACCTCTGCCTCACCAAATATTCATCCATCTTCCCATCCCCATTCATAAGTCTCCTTGGAGCCGTCCTCCCACCTCCATTCCGGTAGCAGATCATCTTCGTCTTTTCACCTCCATTCCAGAGCCACGTCGAAGCTTTCCTCTACCCGACGTCCTCCTGCATCTCACCTCCATCGTCTCGCTCCTCACCTCCTTCGTTCGAGCTTCTGCCAGGTGCCATCGTCTTGCCGAACAATCAATTTGGGAGATTTCCTCTCACCTCACTCTCTTTTTATGCTTTCGTAGATTATTGTAATAGACATTAATGCAATACATCACATTTGATTCCATCTCTATCTTATGTTTACTTGCCTTTTATTTCAAAAACAAAAAAAAATAACAAAACCCTAAAATACCATAAACAAACAAAACGAAGCGCAGTTTTTAGTTAAACCAAACGTTCGCCTCCTCGTGTTTGACCCGGGACTTCCTTGGAGTTTCGGTATAAATTTTATTTGACCACTAGTTTTGCAACTACGATGATGGGTTACTTGTAACCCTAATTTCAAACTCGTGAAACATGTGCGATCACCTAGCTGAAGGCACTAAATTCAGCACGTATACAGTCACTTGTTCATCTCAGAGCCGACCTGTTAATCATGAAATTTAGGTGCTTTCTACTCTGCTCTTTTTCATGTCTTTTTAATACAATGAGGACATTGCATTAGATAGGCATGGGAGGGTGATATTCATCACCGAATCATTTTGTTAGCTTCATAGATTCTTTTTATTTTAGTTTTATTTTTGAAAAAGAAAATTGAATTAGGAAAAGAGAGCTTAGGCTTTAGAAATTTTTAACTTCAGGAAATAATATGGTAAGACCTGAACACTTAGTCCCTTCAGGTCTTAGGGCTTAATTTGCCCGGGTGTCTACTAAAATGTGGATTTGTTTATCGAGTCCTCGTCATTCTGAATTCAATTTTTAATTGGTTAAATAAGTTGGGGTGATAAGTATATGACTTATCAACCTGCCCTCTAATTCGAGGGGACTTCAAGCCTAAGCATCTATACACTATTTGCACTGACTCACTTTTCGACGGTTTTAACGGAAATTGGGTAGCTAATGAACCTTCTAAGGTGGTATGGTTGGCAAGTTGTCAGTGGTAATAGCTCATCAACCAGTTGTCCACAGCCCAGCCACACAACCATTCTCTTCCTATAGCCGGAAAATCTTAGATTCGGGAAGCCACCTACTTAGAAAAAAAAGAAAAAAATAGAAAAATATCCAAAAAAAAGAAAAAGAAATAGAAAAGAAGAAAAGAAGAAAGAAATAAGCCACACTTTACCGCATGAGTATGGTTGGTAAGTTGTCGGTGGTAACAACTCATCGGTAGGTTGTCTAGAACCCAGCTCACAAAAATGCACGTTTAATTCCAAAACACTTAGAAAGAAGCGGAGAAGTAGAATAAGCCGGGGATATATACATTGGGTTTGCCCTTGTGTTGTCCCCATAAAAATAAAAGTAAGGAGAAAGCTATTGGTCGAATAGATAAACCTCTAGGTAGAATTCCTTTTAAGGTCACTTAGGGGCGTAGAAACTCGAAGTTCGTTCTGACTGTCAATTGGTGAGTCTATCACATATACACAAAAAGATGCTTTGTACTTAGAGTTCTCTTTAAGCCTTGGGTGGTTTGGGTAGCCGTAGAAAGCTACCTTGAAACCTTAAACTCAAAAATCCAAAAAATTAGAAAATAAGAAAAAGAAAAAGATCCTTTTGTATTAATGGAGCAAAATCGAGGTTTATAAATGTGCGTTGTAGTATAGGTCGAAATCACTTGAAAACAAATAGAATTTATTTCTCGAATGAAAGTCTGACATCAAACACAGGGAGCAAATAGGAATTCAATCGCTAATCTCAATAAATAATGAAAATGAGCACAAAAACTTAAACCAAATAATGATGTTCAATAAATACTAATATGTCACATTAGATATTCAATGAATTCTCATGTATTTTGAGACAATAAAAAAGTAGAGAAGCTAAAACAATTGTGATTTAAATCACCAATTACTTTCTAAGCATATATATCTCAAGCATTCAATCAATTTAAAGATGTCGAGTTTGGTGACCAGACGACTTAACCAACAAATGCTACAGTGCTTCCTTAGCACTGTTCTTCTTCTTCCTCCTGCTGCAGGCCTTCTTCTTTTCCTCCTCTTCTCTCTTCTTCCTTCTTCTCATGCACAAGGGAGGCACTCTCAGATTTGGCTAAGTGTCGCACAGGACAAAACCCTCCCTGCCCCTAATCTTTCTCTCTCCTCTCTCTGGGATCTGCCCTCCTAGGGCCACAGTAGGTTATCTGGTATTCGGGTAGAGCACACCCGGGACCAGGGCTATTGGTCGTGAGTGGCAGCCGAGGAGTGCTTAGGTTTAGGCGGGTAATCGGATCAACGCCAGACCCGTGTGAGCAGTGTCACGGGCGAGGTGCATGTGAGGCGCATGCAGGGACCTTACCCCCTGTGCTTGCTGAGGCGATAAGCCCTTAGGACAAAAATAATTTATGCATTGTGGTGTGGCTGTCAGCGCCCGATGTGGGAGTATCTAGTTCTCCTTCGCATGCAGTTGCAGGGGATGGCGCCTTCAATTGAGGTCAGGGTAACAGTCAATGCTCCCAATTGACCTACTTCCTGTGTATGCCGAGAAGGTCCCGCAGCACCTGGGATCGAGAACTAGGGATATCATGGCGTTGAACATGAGGAACAAGGCTGAAGATGGCGACGGCGGCGGAGTGTGACAACGAGAACCTGAAACACTGAATACGGCCTCACGGACACATTAGAATAGTTCAGGAGCTTCGCCAAGGCACGATGAAGGTGCTGATGGTGATTTCATGGAGGATGGGGGTCAGTGGTGGCCGGACAGAGTCGGGAATGGCGACGGAAAGGTGGGTTGGTCGACAGCGGGTTTGGATGGATGGCAAGGCAAATAGGGAGAGGGGTTTAGTCTAAGGTGGTGTGGCGAAGGTTATGAGGTGGTCGGCGAGGCAGGTGTAGTTGTGTAGCAGTGGAAACGACTTGCCAGAGTGGTCGTCGGACACAGAGAAGACAAGGGTGAGCGTGTTGAGTCGAGGGTTGAAATGAGGATAAAGAGAGGGAAAACTAACCTATGATGCTAACTAAACCTAAGTAGCTACTCTAATGGATGAAAAGGGGGGAGATCCGCGTTGATTTTGGCACGCCGGCGACGGAGAAGACGAACTGCTCCGGTGAGGGTAGGAACGACGATGACGACAAGGAGTCTCCTGCTAGTACGGCCAAGAGCGGGCAAGAGAAATGAAGGGAATCCAGCTACTAGTATTGTGGACGGACGACGAAGGAGGTCAGGAGGAATCACTGGAGCTTGCAAAGCTTCGCAGCCGGAGACAAGAGAAGAAAGGAGGGGTTTCACGGCCGGAATCAAGTCTGAGAAGTTCGACCTAAACTAGGGGTTCTTTTATAGGCCCTTGGAGGGAGTTTTGAGCTTGGGAAGCAAGCTTCCCAAGCTTGAAATGTCCTCAAAGTTGGAATTCTCTAGGATACCTGAATCTCTCATGTGTTCACATGAGAGATTGGGAAAGTTTTAGGGCTTAGGAATTTGCTCAAAAGAAAGGGAATTCCTTGTCGAACTTCCCTTTCAAATTTGAGAGGAATTCGTCAAGGAATCAAGGAGAACATGCCACTTTAAGGTTGCCGGAGTTTGTAGGAATAGGATTTATGGCGACAGGGACCTATTTGTGAAAATGATGATAAATTTGGGGGGCTATTTGCAAGGATTTTGAAAGTTAAGGGCATGTTTGTGAGAGAAAAGAATCAGACAGAACCAAATTGCAAACTAGGTCAAGACAATCTCAACTTGAGCCTAAATTTTGGTATAAACCTAATTTGGACCTAAGGAACTCAATGATGAAGTTGTATTTTGGTTTTAACCTAGTTTTCCTAGGTAATTTATGCAAAAACCCAAATTAAGGCAAAAGTCTGCTTATGACTTGTTTTAGGTCAAGATGGGTTTTGATGGTCAAATTGAAGGTGCCAAACCCTAGGGAATATTTTTCTATGATTTTTAGATGGTTTAGGTGAATTTTATTCTGACTAGAACCCTGGTAGATTAAGCGGGTCTGTTTTTAGGATTTTAGATGTCCATTAATTCTCGAAACGTGCGAAAATCCTTTTCTATCTATTCTAACCACTTGTTAGATTCTTAAGATCATTTAACCCTTAATTAACCCCTGAGAAAACCCGTGGTTGTTCTGTATTCAAGATATGATGGTAAAATTATAGTTTTAACCCTAGTTTACTGTATTTCCCTCAAAATGGATTTGCAATGAATTACAGTCCTTTGGCGGTTATGTAGGAGCACTTAACGACTTAATCAGATCAAATTAAGCTAGTTATGGCTCATGATGGTGTTCCTATCATTTTGCTTTTGAACAAGGCAAGGGCTTGGGCAGTCTGCATTTTGGCAGATACTTGGGTACTGTTGTGTCTCTATAGTTCAGGTCTCAGAAGAAATTTTCTAGTGTTGAAAAATAACTTTTGCCCAAGAAATCTGATCCTAATTCTTTTTATAAATAACATGTAGTTTTGCTAGGGACTAGTAAAAGATAGGCATGGGGGTGTGATGTGCACACATCTAATTGACCTAAAATGCTTATATATGCATGCTTCTAGTGTCATAGAAGCATTCATTATTATAAATATTGCATAACATGCATCATCGTGCATTTAGGTTAGATTGTATAAATTTTTAAGTTAATTTTCTCTTTTTGTGGCCAGGGACAGGGCAACATTTATCAGGGTCTTGGATTGAAGATTTAACCGTATGGATCTGATTAGGGCGATCGAATTTCAACGACTCCAAGATCGCCCTGATCGGATTTCCGTAGCATCAGATACAGTCTGAGAAAGATCAGAGGTCAAGGGGCCAAGGTGGTGTAAATTCAGACTTCAGACGACAAATCCAATCGCACGGACGGGTTCGAATTTACGATCTCAGCCCAACGGCGTGAAAATCAGTCCAATCCGACATTTGTGATACCATCTACAAGTCAGAGAAGATGGACGGTCAAGATGGCACCACGTGGCACCATCTCAACTGCCCAAACTAGACTAAAGTCACCATTGGTTCTCTCTCTCTTCAGGCGTGCGATCAATCTTAGTCGTTGGATCGAGATCCCACGGCCGAGAGAGCTCATGTCTTAATTCTTAAGTGCAACACAAGGGCAGCTATAGTGCATTGGTCACGCACCTTCACGCAAAGGTAGTGGCACTCATTTGAAGCCCTGCCAAGCACTTCTAATCAACTACAGTGCAGGCGCGATCAAATTTGATCGTGCGGGCGTGGGAGTGGAGACGTGGTAGCGTCGGGTGCGAGAGTTGTGCACGTGCGATCAGATGCGTGATTGCACGCACATATGTTAGGCACGCTGAAGAAGAAGAGGGTGAGCGTTTTAAGTGGTTCGATCTGTTGATTGGACGACAGAGAATGCTTGATCATGGATATGCATTGAAGCAGTTGAATGTGAGGAGGTAGGCGTGCGTGCATACCTTCACCTACGTCTGAGCTATAGTGACGCTCATAAACGTCACTAAAGACACTGAAATTAATGTTTAATCATTAAAATGACCAATTTGCCCCTCTATTCTTCAACTATAAAAAGGCCCTACGACTCCACATTCTTTTCATCTCTTCCTCTCTTCTCTCATCCCCTCCAAAGCTCTAAGAGCTTATCCCAAACCCAGGATGCTCCATTAGAGTTAAAAATACAATTTTTCCACCTTCTCACCCCCTTCGAGGAGCATCCCGCGGTTGTCTTCTCACCACCGTTTAGGAAGCAGTTCTTGCTGCACTATGACCCTGCTCCATCCTCTATCTTCTATCTTCGTTCTCCCTCGTCCAGTATCTCACCACCTTTGTCCGGGCACTCCATCAACGCAGCTCGTTCTCCAAGCAGTCATCGAGGAGGATAACTTCTCTCCCTCTTCTCTTCATCGCTTTCTAGATTAGATTTTTTGCTTTCTAGTGTAGCAAGTAGTTGTAATGAACATGATTATGTGATTATGAAATATTTGTTCATTCTCTCCCTATTTTGTCTTTATTTGTATTATTCTCTCTCCATCTTCTATTAATTATTCTTTAAGTAAATAGCTAGCATAGATTTAATTCAACTAGCTAATCTACTTTGTGACAACAAATATAAATGCGTTTTGTGATCAAACGTACTTCTCCCCTTGTTCGACCCGCGACTCATTCTGAGTTTCGGTTAAATTATTTGTTTAATGGATTTTTACGCGACTATAATGACGGGTTTTCAAAACTCAAATTTTCAACATACAAATCTCGTTCAACACATATCCTGTGAAGATTGGCATGCACTGTGATCCTCTCCCCGCCACTATAAATCCACTGCCACTGACTGTGCGGTGATAGCGCATGGCCCCACCACCGCAACCACTTGCAACCCCCTGTGAAGAAGCAACATCATCACTAGACCACCTTGCCTTCCTCCTTTTTATTCTTCTTTATCTCTACCTTCCTCTCCTATTCTTCTTCACGCAAACCCAAAGTTGTCAATCGTCCCCGCACGCCACCAACCACTTTCGGCTGCTCCACTCGCCACCAACACCTCTAGGAGGATCGCCACCCTCGAGTGCACCTCATCAGCGTTCATGCGGCATCGACGGAGGCTCTATCGCTGCATGCCACCCACATACCGGCGGACTCAAAGCCGCACCACCCGGCCACCACATACCATCTCAGCTTGCATCGCCATCGCCACAGCGAAGCTCCACCTCCGTCGGATCTATGCCGGTGGCCACGCTAGCTGACTGCCTCGCCTTCATGCCCGTTGGCGACGAGAGGCACCCTCCCCTGTTTTGCTATAGTGGGGGGCGGGTCATTACTTTAAATGAGTGGTGATTGAAGAAGTGGAATTTTCATTTAATATATGAATTTGGTGAATTTTGCTCATCATGCCCCCTCAATTTGTTTTTGTCTCTCTTCTCTCAACGCTATCACATCATTAACTGGATTGCTATCTATCTTGCAATAAATTTGAGGAAATATTTTTATATAATCATGTCTTCTTAGATTTGGGAGCATATATTGTGTGAAAAAGAAAATTCTCCATTATTCTTAGAATTAGATATGAATGAAATTTATTTGTGAGTTTCTTGGTGCTTTGGCCTCTCCGTGGATACAATCTGGTCCCCGTGGTTAGAAATAATTATCTTTGATTAAGAGATTTTCCACCACACGATTACAATGACATATTATTATTGTTATCTCTTTAATTAAGTGAAAATCTCTTTATCAAATGGCACTGTTGTCGGGGAGGCAATAGGCCTAGTAAACTCACAAGTATTTTTTTTCTGTTTGCATTCATTGATCTATCATTTTTCTTTGCGAGGTGCGTCTTTGAGGAGGTGCACGCAGCGGACGCTCATCTTGGTGGACGTTGTCGCCACCTCGAGGATAATCGCAGGCGCCCGTGAGCCATAATTCCACGAGCAAAAAGGAGTCTTTAGAGGAGAGAAGAACAGAGGCACATTTAGGAGGGCTTCTCCTCCTATTTTCCTATTTTTGTTACCGTAGATTTTAGAGTAGATTTTGGACTCTATTTCATTTGCTTTCTCGCCCTTGTAATCTAGGGCTTGTTTTTGGGAGAGTGTCCCTAATTCCTTAGATACTAGGTTTATTCTGTCTATAGGTAGTTAGTTTCTTTTGATTATGCATTTATTTTTTTTTTTTAAATCCGAGTTGCCTGATAGAAGTTGCATATCCATAGGTCGAACATCAAAGAGTGCTTGAGCAACATCTAGATTTTTCTTACTACATTGCGTGCATTTCTGCATCGTAGAGTGCTGGAGCAACGTATGTACTTATCTTTTTGCATCAGTTATCTGTACATGCATTGCATTTGGAAGTAATTTAAGAAGACCACTCAAATTGATTTGAAAAAATTAATAAAGTGGTCACATTACTTTTGAAAAGAGGAGTAAAATATACAAGAAGTATTTGAATAACTTGATTGCACTTTTCAAGAGAAAAATCATTTTTTTGTGGTGTGTACACTTCCTACACCAAGCACACACTGTAGGCACTAGGACTTGGACCCTTAAGGCTATAGGCATTGATCTCTTTATTGGTGCAAACCCTCCTATTTCGCTTTGGACAGTTGTATTAACTATTGCTCGAGTGACTTGATACTTTAAGGAGGGGGATACTCCTTAAAGGATTTCAGGGGTAGTTAAGAGGCACCGCTAATGCATCGCCTCAAAGGAAGTGTTTGCCCTACTTGCAACCCTTGATTCCATCCTTGTAGTACCTTTTTACTTGAGCATTTGAAAATATCATTGTAACAAGGTGTACATCGTTAGGGCGCTCGAAGGTTAATTTAAGGTGCGTAATTGGATTGACAACTTGTTTGGGCACCCGAAAGAACTAAAGTAACCTCAACCTCCTTAACAGACATTGACCAGGAATCTCAAGTGCCTCATTTCTCTTATACCACTTACGTGGGAATGGAGAAACACTGCCTTGATTCTATTTGGCCAATCTGGAAAGTTGGAAGAGGGTTTAAAGTGCTTTAAATCAACAAAAGACCTTTTGCCTTGTGTTTGCTTGGTGTATGCTTGGTAGGCGCTCTCTTAGAAGGAGTCTTGTTTTTAACCTGGAACTTGAGAGAATTATTATGAAAGCCAACTAAGAAAGAAGAAAAATGGCAGAAGAGAGATCGAAAGAAGAAATTAGGGTTGGTGAAAATCAGAGAACCTTGAGAGACTATTTCCTCCCTACAACTCACCAAGCTCTACCATCTGAAGACCTAGAGTGGATAATCCTTATGAAATCAAGAGCAACACCATATCTTTGCTTCCCTCTTTTTATGGTACTTCTAGGGAGGATCCCTACAGGAATCTTGAGGAATTCACTGAGGTCTATTCCACGGTGAAGCTCCAGGGCTTTACTGATGAAGCCCTGATGAGAACCTTGTTTCCTTTCTCCCTAAAGGATAAGGTCAAGCACTGGTATCATACCCTTGATGCAAGGGTAAATGATTGGGCCACCCTTAAGGGAGAATTCTTGAAAAAGTACTTTCCTATGAGTAAGACCAATCATTACAAAAGAGAGATTATGGGTTTTACTCAATAGGAAGGGGAGAAAGTTCATGAAACGTGGGAGCGTTTTAATGACCTTGTTAGGTTATGCCCCCACCATTAGGTGCAAAGATGGTAATTGGTCGAGAGGTTCTATAACGGGTTATCTGAAAGGCGCAGGAAAACCATCGATGTAGGCTGTGCTGGAACCTTTATGGCCAAAACTGAGGATGAAGACTGGGCATTATTTGAAACATTAAGTGATAGTTCCATACATATGTCCTCTGCCTATCAAGAAAGAAAACCATAAATCTTGCAGAGGAGGATAGAGGCCCATGAAGTCGAGGCTACTCAAGATTTGGTATACCAAATTCAATTGTTAAACAAAAATTTTAATAGGGTTTTAGCAAACCCTGGCATGAACCCACAAGAAGCCTCTATTTTTTAGGCTTAAAGTGAATGCTCCATCTGCCAAAGCACTACACACGCCACTGTGGAGTGCCACTTGGCAAATCAGTTACCTGAGTTGATTCAGGGCGACCTGAATGCAACCCAAGGTTTCCGACCAACCCCTCGTAATAACCCTTATTCCAATATCTATAATTTGGGGTGGTAGATGATGGGAACACCATCATGAGCCATAACTAGCTCAATTTGATCTGATTAAGTGAATAAAAACTCCTACATATCCATCAGAAGGTCATAAGGGCACAAAACATTGATTTAAGAAGACAAGATTATAGGGTTATTTCTGAAAATTTACCACTTTATCACAAAAATAGAATAACCACAGGTTTTTTCAGGGGCTAAACAAAGGTCAAATATGCTTTAGAGTCTATTAAAGGGGTTCATGAAGAATGAAGCGGGTTTTCACGCGTTACGGGAATTAATGGACATCTGAAACCCTAAAAATAAACCCACTTAATTAATTGAGGTTTTGGTCAGGATAAAATTCACCTAAACCCTATAAAATTCATAGAAAAATATTCTCTAGGGTTTAGTACCTTCAATTTGACCATCAGAACCCATCTTGACCTAAAATAGAGCAACAAACAAACTTTTGCCCTAATTTGGGTAATTATGCAATTTATCTAGTCAAACGTGATCGAAACCTAAATCTAACTTCACCATTAGGTTCCTTGGATCTAAATTAGGTTTGTACCAAAATTTGGGCCCAATCTAAGGTCATATTGACCAAGTTTGCATTTTGGTCCTGTCTGATTATTTTTCTCACACATCTGCCCCTAACTTTTGAAAAATATGCATTTGGATCCCTAACTTTTGTCATCTTCTTTACAGGCTAGTCCCTGCCACCATTGGTGTGAACGCACGTTGCTCCAGTGAGATTCGAGTGGAGATTTCTCGCTCTATTCTCAATCAAACCTTCCCAAAATTGAACCGGAGATTCTTTGCAAAATTCCCTTCCACATGAGACCGGTCTTGGGCTCCAATTCTTTCCCAAAAGGTCATGCGAACCTTTCAAAGGTTTGGGTATCTTATTTTGCAAAGCCTTTCCGAGCTTAGAAGCTTCTTTCCAAGCTTGGAAAGGACTCCTATGGCCTATAAAAATGCCCTATTGCATACCGCATTTCTTCAGCAAGTCTTGGCAAGCCAAAAGCCCTTGAATCCCTTTCTCCAGCCACCAATGACCATTGCTCTGGAAACTTCTTCGATCCCCTTCCTTCAGCCATCCAACGACAAAATTGGTCGGCCCTCTCGACTCTCCTCTTCGTCGCGATCCTCTCCGACCAAAGGGAGGACATGCCTTTGCCTACCTCACCGTTGCCGCGTCGCCGTCTTCATCATCTTCTCCGACGCTGGTCGACCAAAACCGACCGCCTTCACCCCTCTATCTTGTCCCTAAGTCACTCTATCTCCTCTCTTCCTTTACTCTTTTTCCTTGTACTCACAAACCACTCACGACCTTCGACTCGCACGCTCTGTCATCGTCTTCCCTATCTCCAGCCACTCCTCTGACGAGGAGTTTCGTATGCTACTCATCTCCATCCTCCTCGTCGACACGCTCCTCACCATTGCCTCGACCTAGAGACCAAAACCCCTCAAGTAATTGAAGGGATTGGCCTCTCCACCTCCCCCGACTCCATCACCTCCGCACTGACTCACCGAGGTCATACGACCTCCACACACACACGCACGCCAAACCGACACCACCGTTTTACTCACCAGTCCTCGATGATCCTCCTGAGTGCTTTAACTAGGGCTTATAGCCCATATTTTTGTCTCAGGTACCTTCATCAGAGCTCCACTACCGCACCTTCTTCTCCGCCTCCAGTTGTTGCCCTCCAGTTGAGTTCCTCCTCGCTTCCACGCCCATGCGATGTGGAAGACTCCCAGGTTCATCTCCAGGCATCCAATTGGAGCCATCAGCCATCCCTGTGATGCCAATCGCAAGCCCCAGCTACTGAAGATTGTACGCGGAGGAAGCAGGGGTTTTTAGTCCCACATCGTCAGCTGCTGAGTCCGGTGTACAACTTAAATTGTTTTTGTGCCTCACTTCCGTTGCCTCAGTAAGCACAAGGTGAGGTCCCTCTCCATGTGTGCTCACACGCCCTCTCTCGCGGTCACGCCACGCAGGTCTAGGTTCTGATTTGATTACCTAGATGCCTGGGTCCACCTAGCCTTACAGAGAAAGGAAAAGAAAGAGAGGAGGTGGAGAGGGGTTTTATCCTTTGCACTTCTCAACACTTGGTCTCTGAGAGGCTTTCGTGCCTCTGTGTTGTGGTTGTGCCTCTCATTGAGGTTTGGAGAAGAGGTCTTTGCCTCTATTGGTATTCAGAGTTGCGAGTTAAGGCGTCCAAAGCCTTGTGCCTTCGTTTGATAAGTTGCTGTTTCATTATTACTTACGTGAAAACTGATTGATATTCACTGTTCAAACATATCCATTAATTGTGATTAAATTGTAGGGTTAATTTGGTGATTCAAATCACCATTTTAACCCCATCTTTTTGTACTTTATTATTGAGGCTTCATCTCTATATCATTTTTAATTAAGTTTTGATTGAAATGGCTCATATATTTAATTCAAACTGCGATCTTGAGATTCATATTTGCTACTTTCTCCCAACGGACGACCTCAGATTTCTTTTGAGTATAAATATTATTTATTTTTTGCGCTGATTCAATCTATACTACAATGTAACGATTTTAAAACCTGTTTCAGAATGAATGACATTTTGGCATCATTGTCGGGGAGCAACGCGCAACTTTGATCTCTTGATTGCAATATCTGATTTGATACTAACTTGCTCTATCTCTTTTGACTGTGATCTGTGATAGGGATTCATTGGAGGAAGATCAGTCGCACATCAGAACACTTTAGGGGCAAGTAAACTCCATCCAATTTCCCTTAAGCCCCTGATTCTGAAAAGCTAAAAAAGGGAAGAAATCAATTAGGGCTACTTGCATTCTATTCTTAGAATAACCATCACAAGTTGCCTGATTTGATACATTCTAGAGAACATTCCAACCCTAATTTGTGCACTTACTTAGGGTTCTAAGGTATCTAGGGCAATCACCTTCTTGCTTGAGCCCTAGGTACCATATTTGGACGAATTGAATTGGACCAATCAGAGCCAATTAGGGTTTCCAGTTTAGGGTTTTAGAGACACACTTGCTTAATCAAGAAATAACCTTCCTAAACAGTGTGTGCCTAAGCCTTGGTTGAATTGATCTATTTAAGAAAACCCTAAAATCAGGCTCTTAATTTCATTTGAACACTAAAAGAGGGACCTAAATTTCTTAAAGGACAAACAGGTGAAGTTGATCCACCTTGTTGGGTTAACCAATCTTCAAAGTAGGTCACCCTGCAATAAAGCATCTTAAAGTTCAAGTGAAATCATAAGCACCTTTGCTCTTAACTTACAATTGGTAGACTTAAGAGGTCAAGTCACCATTCTGGTCTACATGGAGCCTTAGTGACAAGAAAGGTCGGGTGGGGGAAATCTTGTAACCCGTGGGGATGCTTTACCGTGTAGGGGTCTTTGCGGGACTCTCCCTTTCTGGTTGCCTAGGTAATTCTCAGGTGGATGACTTTCTGACTTAGGGTTATCATCCACCCCAAACCTCTATAGTAATCCAAAAATATTTGGGTGTCTTGATTGGGTTCATCAACTTTTGTCCCTCATCTACTTCATCTGTGCATGTTCGGGAGGAGGTCCTTAAGACCACCCTTGAGACCTCCATTAGTCATTCACTCTTGTCGAGGTCAAGCCTCGACTTCTATGTTTGTGCAACAACTTGATCACATTGACATATCTTCTGATTCAGAACCTCCTTCCCCCTTATCAGCCATGGATCACCAAGAAGATCAACCTAACCTTGAGCAACAATTCCATGATTTCGAAAATCGAATCAATGCCATCATCAACCCACCGCCACGTCCTTAAATGCGAGATCACTATAATCTCGCAGCGATGGAGATCGAACCCCAAATCAACATTCCCGCAGGAGGACCCGAGGTGGATCTCAAGCCTAGCATGCTTCATATGACCCCAAAATTTCATGGCTTGAACTCCGAGGATCCTTTCCAACACATCAAAAACCTAAAACATCTGGCCTGCACTTTTGGGGCAGATTTGCAGAATCGGGACAGATTACTCTTAAAACTCTTCTCATTCTCTCTGGTCGACAAAGCCGCTCACTGGTTTCAGACTCAACCACACATGATCAACACAAGGGGAGAACTTCAAACTACCTTCCTACAAAAATTCTACCCCATTGGTCGTACAAACACAATGCGGCACCAAATCACACACTTCTCCCAAGGAGCGGGAGAATCTCTACATGAGGCATGGGATCGCTTTCTAGATCTCATGCGTAAGTGCCCCCATCATGGAGTTCCGAAGTAGGAACAAGTCCAATCCTTTTACCATGGACTCCGTGATGACATCAAGCTATTTGTCAATGCAACCTGTGGTGGTAGCATCATGGGTCAACTTGAGGATACGATCTGGGAGATTCTCGAGAACATGTGCGAGAACTCCTTGAACAATAAGTCATTGGGTGCGTACGACCGGACATCCACCCGCACATTGACAAACAATCGGGGGGTACACGAATCCCGAGGCCTTTCCGCTTTCGTTGATCTGGAGTTTGTAGCCAGTCAATTGGATAAGGTCTCCATTATTGAAAATAAGGTGGACGACATCACTCGTCATCTACACAAATCCACCTCTGCACCTCAAAGCACATACGTGCACCCGCCCACGGGAAGGGAGGCTACGCATAACATCTACCACTCCCTGGGGATGGATGCATATCCACCCCTATCTGATTTTGGCTTCAGAGGCAACTCCGGCTCAGCCCACAATAGTTGGGGTAACTCTGAACCCCCGTACCTGATTATCTTGGATCCCCTCAGACCTGCGAGGATCTCCACACCATCTAGAATAATTCATTCTCCAACACTTACAACTCTGGATGGCATAATCATCCTAACTTTTTATGGTTGGGAAATAACTCGAATCCAAGACCTCAATTTCAACCCCGACCACAGGCTCCGCATCCTTATCAGCCCAACCAACCAAGGCCTACTCAAAATTTCCAATCTGGACCACCTAAGGAAGATTAGACATCTTTGATTCTTCAAACCTTGGTTGACATGCAAAAGCAGCACAAAGAAGAATTCACTGAACTTCGTAATCAAATGACCTAGCTGGCAAGTTCTCGCCAGCTTGGCACACTTCCTTCCCAACCTTTGCCAAATCCTAACAACATGTTGACCCAAAAACACGTTGTAAACCAAATCCAAGGTCAAACATGTTATACCCAACCTGGTCCAGCGACTCATACCTGCGTGTTTTCTCCATCCACCTCAGCTGAGCCAAAACACACCATGACTTACCCAACCCCACCCCCACAGCAACAGCAAGGTCCGATTTTTCCCCATCCACCTCCCCACCATGATTGTGCCATGATCAGTGTTATGAAAGAACAGAAACCCATCCCTAAAAATAGCCAATCCATTCCCCTATCCCAGGTCATATCTCACCTCCACACTAAAGGATTGTCAGAAATTGATATAATGGGACCGTTGAGGAATGCACAAGTCACGATTCCACTACTTGGTATCCTCACTTTCAACCCAACCTCACTTGACTCACCCAGACAAGGGATGAAGAAACAAACATAAGGAAAGGTAGTATTGTCTGAAAATTTATGTGCCATAATCCAAAATAGTCTACCTCCTAAGAAATCTGATCTAGGCATCCTGCTAATTCCTTGCAATATCAGTGATACAAACTTCAAACCCGCTCATGTCACTTTGCAACTAGCTGACCGAACCCTAATCACACCAATTGGGATGGTAAAGGATATGGTACTTAGAGTTAAGGATTTCAACTGCCTAGCTGATTTCCTAATTCTTGACATGGAGACACCACAACTGATACAGGATATGGTCGTGATTTTGGGAAGACCATTCCTGGCCACTGCAAGAGCCATAGTCAATTGTGAATCAAGGCATATGACAATTGCCTCAGGAGATCAACATGTTGAGATTAATATTTTCGAGGCAACAAAAGGAAAATGCTTGACAGAACAACTAGGTTTTATACAAGACCTCATGACCATATCCTTAATAGAAAACCTAGAACTTGAATTGGAAACCTTTCACATCTTAGATGATCTAGTCGAGCATAATGACATGAGTACAGTGGAGGCTTTCACCTTTGAACTTGAGGATATACCCAGGAATGTCGGAAACATGGTGACAAACCAGATTCAGAGTCCATGGATATGGAGACTTTTTGTTTTGAGGACCACCAGGAATTAGGATTGGCCGATACTGAGAGTGACCTTCACCCAGAATATGAATCCTTTAAAGATTTCAAGTTTTATCATTCAAAAGGCACTCTCCAAGCATTCACTTTTGATTGGGATGAAGATTATAGGGAAAATTCATTGGAAGACCCAATCTATGAGTCATTTCTTAAGGAGATAATCTCAAACTTAGAGGGAAGGAATCAAAATGACTCATCAGGTATTGATTTGATAGGTCACAAAGCATGAGAGGAACCATACATCTGGGATACACTAACTAGACCCATTTCTATTGAATCTTGGAATCACCACAATCCTACTATAGAATCCCATGATCACTATACCTTCCAAATGTTTCCTCTGCATAAACTCAAGAAAGATCATCCAGAAATGAATCAGATTGACTTATATCAGAGACATTCTAGAATGACTCTCCACCATGCTTTGATACTTATCTGTGGCCATCCAATTCTCATCCATCACGATCATATATTCTCTCAAAATCATTCATACAGTCAATCACATCTCCCTGAGCCTATTGCACCCGGCTGATGACGTTAAACTCAGCGCTTAACAAGAGGCAACCCATCATCTTTATGAAAAACCTGAAACCCTTCTTAACACATCTTGTTGCTGAACTCATATTGCACTTTAAGGTTTGTCCATTAGAACAGCTGACTCCACCTCTAGTACTCGTACCTGAGCTTGAAGTTGTTCGCAACAAACATCCCAACCCGTCCACCCACCCTTTGACCCTATTCTAATGTATTATCTAAGCTGAACTCGAACCCACCTAATTTACAATGAGGACATTGCAAATCGTAGGCATGGGGGGGTATTAAAGTGCAAAACGCTGTGAGAATCACTTCGCAAGAAAGGGTTTCATCAAAAGAATTGCATATTCCAAAAAAGAAAAAGGCAGGTTGAGGAAAAAGAAGAGCCATTTTTTTGAAAAGAGAAGAAAGGAGCACAAAGAAAAAGAAAAGAAAATTGAGTCCCTTAGAAACAATTTGGAACCTACCTACCTTCTAGGTTGGATCAAATGATGAATTAAGACCTGAAAGGCTAAAACTTAAGGGATTAGTGGCGAATACCAACCTTAGGCCTCTTGGATTTGTATTGGATTAAACATTCACGTGCTTGTCAAGATTCAGATTAATCCTCAAGAGGTTGGGGAAAATGCAAAGCTTATGTATTAGGTCTAAGGCATAGGGGGTATTCAGCCTCGTTAACTGATCTCTGGTTTGCGGGACTCGGTAACTTAAGCACCCTAAATCACACACAGTCTGGTTCAGTGCGCTTTAAAAGATAAATCCATGCCAAAAGGCATTTAATCTGTTCTGAAAAAGGTCTTAAGATCTAGATTAGGAACGACTCGAAAACACAAGTTGATTTGGATGAGTTCCCGACGTGGAGGGGTGGGAAATTTCCTTTGAAGATGCGCAATAACATATCGTCTCCTCGGTGCTTGTCTCCTAGGATATCTAAATATCCTACTTGGGGCATGTAAGTATCTTATGCTGGTTCAGATGCCATGGGCGGCATTATCACGAAATGTCGATTGCCAAGGTCTGGATTTTGCTACAGAATGCCATGGGTGGGATTATCCCAAAATCTCGAAAGCCAGGGTTCTGGGGATTGCCATGGGTAGTGCTATCTCGAAGCATCGATTGCCAGGGACCCTGCGAGGATTGATGGTGGGGATAAGGAATCTGATACAGACCATGTTGAGGGCTAATCCGAGGATGGATCTAAGGAAAAATATAATGAAAAGAAAAGAGAGAGAAAGCTCTCCACAAATCAAATTATCCTTCTATGTCTCTCTCAAAATGCACTGACAAACTGAACTAGATTAACCATGTTTCAAGCATGGGTGCTTTAAGCACTGGGTTCAATAAACCTTAGGTTAGTTCCTGCGGGCCTTAGAAACCTTCGTGGCAGACTGAGGTGAATGTAGGATTTGTAAATCACAAGCACACTAATAGGGGGGATGAATAGTGTGGTAGAAAAAAATTTGCAAGACAAATTAAATCACAAAATGCATAAGATATATAGTGGTTCCCCTCACTTGGGTACTCCACTACCTAAGTCTCCCGACTTAGGATTTTTAACCTAATTCCCTAAACCCGGAGGGAATCAATTTACTGAAACCTTAGGCAATTAATGGGTTACCTCAACCCAATTACAAGATATCGAAAAGAAATAAAGATATAGGTGTAAGAAAAATACAAATAAAAGCTTACAACTAATCCCTAAGTCTCCAACAATTATATTGCTTAATTTGAGTATGTAAATTAATCTAACGAGAAAATTAAGGCGTAAAATAAATGGATTTTTTAGAGAAGAACACGATCGCCTTGATGACTTGTTGCAAGAGGAGAATGGCCTTGAGAGAATTGCAACAAGATAAGCTCTTTTGCAGCTAGTAATTTGAGAAATGAAGGTGTAGGCAAAGATAGAATTTTGGATTTTTTTGGTTGTGTGCAAAAGACACACAAAGAGTACTTATATAACCCACTAAGCACCTTCCCTACGATTAGTAGCTGTTAGGGGCAATTTGGGAAGATTAAGGATAGATTTAATTGCAAAATAACCGTTCAGATTGGTCACAACAGTTAGTTGGTACTGGTACTAAACTTTTGGTACCGGTACTGACTGCTTACAGTCAGCCCAACTAAGTCACCAGGTACCGGTACTCATGATGAGTATCGGTACTTGTGACTCACAAATTTGGGTCTAGTGACCTACATGTACCAGTATTAGTGATTAGTACTGGTACTTGTAAGTTCCAGGCAAAAATCAAGTGCACAAACTGTGACCACTTGGTACTAGTACTCATGATGAGTACCGGTACTTGTTGTTCACAGTTTGGGACTTAGGCCCAAACCTGTGCCTAGCATGTACCGGTACTTGCTACAAGTACCACATTTTGTAAGATTAAGTTAGCTTTTAGAGAAATCCAACTTACTCTAAATGACTTGATTTAAAAAAAATCGATTTTGAGTGTTGAAATGAGTGAATGAACGATTTTCTGAACCCTAATTATCTCTACTTTGTTTTTAACTTCTTGATTCTGTTTTACTTGTTAGGTGACGTACAAAGATTCTAAAAAATAATTAATACAACAAAAACTAGTCTTCTAATCTTCTTCCTTCATATGCAATCTTGTTACTTGCATCCATAGGTTCTTTTGACCTGTAATACTTCATAAACACATTAGATTTAGAAATGATTTTGTTAACACCAAAACACAGAAGAGAGATGGAACTAGGTTCCAACAGTGAAAGCTAGTCAGGTTTGGATCTGGGCTGGTACTTGAGTACCTCTAGGCCTATTGTTGGTGTTAAGATTTGATTCCTAGAGATGTGGCCTAGTAAGGCATCTTGACGGTTAAATCTGACCTAGATAACTAGTTTGATTCAGATGGTTTTGCTAAGGGACCAGCAAAATCTAGTCATGGGGGTATGATAGGAACACCATCATGAGTCATAACTAGCTCAATTTGATCTGATTAAGTGAATAAAAGCTCCTACATATCCATCAGAATGTCATAAGGGCATAAAACATTGATTTAAGAAGATAAGATTATAGGGTTATTTCTGCAAATTTACCATTCTATCACAAAAATAGAATAACCACGGGTTTTCTCAGGGGTTGAGTAAAGGTCAAATACACTTTAGAGTCTATTAAGGAGGTTCATGCAGAACGAAACAGGTTTTCACGCGTTATAGGAATTAATGGACATCTAAAACCCTAAAAACAAACCTACTTAATTAACTGAGGTTTAGGTCAGGATAAAATTCACCTAAACTCTCTAAAATTCATAGAAAAATATTCTCTAGGGTTTAGTACCTTCAATTTGACCATCAGAACCCGTCTTGACCTAAAACAGAGCCACATACAAACTTTTGCCTTAATTTGGATAATTGTGCAGTTTCTCTAGTCAAACGTAGTCAAAACCTAAATCTAACTTCACCATTGGATTTCTTGTGTTCAAATTAGGTTTGTACCAAAATTTGGGCTCAATCTGTGGTCATATTGACCAAGTTTGCATTTTGGTCCTATCTGACTATTTTTTCTTTTTTGAAAAAGTGAGGAATGCTATCGATGATGATAGCAGACCGGGAACATTTTATTGAAAACTCTTTAAAAGAATTACAATGAATCACTCCACTCTTTTACAAATCCCCAACACTCCCTAAACATGTTCCCAAGATTTATAGAACTCCCTCTAAACAAATGCTCATTTCGAGCACGCCACATAGACCACATTACTCCAGCCATCTTCACTTGCCACTCTCCTTTCGTCAAAAGTCTTCTCCATAAATCTTCCCATGTGGGAAGATCTTCCTTGCACACTTTCCTCCAAATTTGATACATCAAAAGAAAGAGGAGAATAAATGTATCCTACTATTTGATGGGAGGTCACACAAGGGGCAATTTTGAGTGGGAGCACCCATCCTTCTAGATCTCATTTCACCGGTCACCAGGCCATTTCACCGGTCACCACATTTCGATCTGAAACAATCTATCCCTCCCACCGGTTGGAATGCCTCAAGTTCAGTCATCAAGTGCTCCTGTTTGGCCTGCGTGCGCCCTCCCTTGCGCATTCCAGCACTTGCTATGCTCCATCTGCCGCTGTTATCATCCCAGCATTCACTGACGGTGAGCTTGCTGTTTGCAGTTGCTACATATGCCCTTGGGAAGGACTCGCACAGGCTGCCCAAACTCGACCACCTATCTGTCCAGAACATGAAGCTCCTGCCATCTCCCAAAACTGGAGCGAATTCAGCCCAATTGTCGTGTATCGCTTTCCAGACTGACTGCCAGAATGGAGAGGGACGCTTGGGTGGAGTAGACCAAAGCTGCCCGATCGAAGAACCATGAGCATCCTTAATCAGTTGCAGCCATAATTTCCCTTCATTTGTGGACAGTTTCACTGCCCATTTTAGTAACAATGCGTCGTTGAACTCTTTGAGGGAGCGCATCCCTAGCCCACCCTATGATTGAGGTCTACAAAGCTTTTGCCACTTAACTGGGTGCATGAATCTTCCTTCTGCCTTTGCTCCTTTCCATAAAAATTGTTTCCTCATCATATCCAACCTCTTCCAAACCGCTTTTGGGGATCTAAACATAGAAAAAAAGAAGACGGGGATAAAGGTGATGATCGAATTGAGAAGAATTAGTCTTCCTCCCTTGGATAGAAATTTGCTGCTCCAATTCTCTAACTTAGCCGAAATTTTCTCAAATAAGTTGGTCCAATCGCTCTTCTTCAGCTTCCCACTTCTTAGGGGTAGACCCAAGTATCTTATATGCAAAGTGGTCTCAGGCGTGTGTAGGATGGAAGAAATTGCTTCCCTTTCCTAGGCAGCCATACCAAAACAAACCAAGGAAGACTTCACACCATTTAATCTGAGGCCCAAAATCTCCCCGAAAATGCTGACCATAGTGTATAAGATCTTTGCCTCTTCTCTCCCCCCTTCCACAAAGAAAATTGTGTCATCATCGTGCTGTAGAATTGGCACCAATGCCCTGGAGTTTGACATAGAGTAGCCCTTCACCAAACCTGCATTGGCCAACCTACATGAGAACTGAGCCAACGTGTCCACAGCTAAATTAAAAATTAATGGGGCCAAGGGGCACCCTTGTCTCACTCCACATTGTGGTTGTATCCACACCCCACACGGCCTTCCATTAACTAAAGGTGAAAAGGATGATGTCACAATACACCTTTTCATCCATTGAACCCAAAGTGCCGGAAAGCCTCTCCTTCTAAAGATCTCCCATACGTAGGACCATGCAATTGAGTCATAGGCTCTGCTAAAATCCACCTTCCACAAGTATGCTTTACTCCTTCTGCTCAACCCTGGCACCATCTCCTGTGCTACTATGAAGGATTCATGTAGCGATCTATTGGGGAGGAATGTTGACTGTACAGGACTAATCAAATCTGACAGAACTCCCTTCAAACGGTTGGCCAACACTTTACTAATGATTAGGTAGATCAAGTTTGAAAGGGAGATTGGTAGTTTCTCAACCCCATCTCTCTTTGGAAGCAAAAATAAATATGACTTGTTTAATCTTTCCACCCTTGAGTTACTGCTTTGGAATTCTTTGATGACTTCCATGACGTCCCCTCTGACCACTTTCCAAAACTCCTTGTAGAAAAAAACTTGAAATCCGTCTGGTCTTGGCGACCCTTCCTCATTCAACCCATTCATAGCCTCTATCACCTCCTGCTCTGTTATGTTATCTGTTAGTCTGTTAGCAGCCTGATCTCCCACCTGAGAGAAGCTGAACGCTGCCAATCTCCAGCTGCCCCTCTCTGCTGCCCTGGTGCCCTCCCTGAAATATCGTATCACTTCCCTCCGAATATCATCATCAGAGGTTAGAGTGAAGTCGTCCTTCTTTAGTGAGGATATGAGATTCACCCTCCTTCTAGCACTTGAAGCCATGTGAAAATACTTCGTGTTCACATCACCCTCTTTTAAGCACAGCTGCCGAGATTTTTCTTTCCAGTCCACCTCTCTCGCCAATTCCTCAACATGGATCACCTCTTCCCAATGCTTTCTCTGCTCCATCTCAACCTCATTCAGCCGTCCAGCATCTTCTTTTTCATCCAGTGTGTGCAGGCTTGCAAGAGCTTCAGTTCTTCTTTGACTTCTCATTACATCAACTATCTGCCTATACTTCTTCAACATAGACCTCAAGTCCCTCAATTTTCTAGCCAACCTACAGGTGGCCGACCCTTGAATTTGCTTCTGATCCCACCAATAGCTTATCATATCTCTAAACCCCTCCTCCTTAAGCTAAGATCTCTTGAACTTAAAGTACGTATTGGTGGGAGATCCCTCCCCACTATCCCACAGCAGTGGGGTATGGTCTAAGAATGGCCTAGCCATTCCAATCACAGAGGAAAGCTAAAATCTCTCCATCAACTCTACATTGCCAAAGATTCTATCCATCTTTGAAACCAGCCCGTTACCACTCCTCCAGGTAAATTTAACCCATGCTAATGGGTATTCGTTCAAACCCAGCTTAGAGATCACCAGTTGGAAGCCAAGGGAGGCTCGATCCATCCTTCTGGTTCCTCTGTCATACTCAAACAACACGTAGTTGAAATCTCCACCCACAAGCCAAGGCACCCCTTCAGTCTTGTCTGCCATCTGCCATAGCTCATTCCAGAGATCATTCCTCAAACTATCAACGCAAGGGCCATAGATACAAGATATAATCAGATCTTGATCATCCCCCATCGATTGGAATTTGCAAGACACCTGGAATTGTCCCTTCCAAACGTCTTTTAGAACCAACTTAGAGGTTTTCCACCATATTGCCAAACCTCCCGCCCTACCCTACCCATCAACTGCCCTGATGTCAGCCTGGCCACCTTGAAGAAGTAATTGCCAAAGGGAATCTCCTCCTCCTTCTATATGCGTTTCTTGAAACAGTGCGCAGTCAACTTCCCACTCACGGAGATACCGAGACAAGGATGCTCTTTGGACCCCGTCGCGCAGCCCACGCACATTCCACGTGATGATTTTCATCCCCTAATACAGGGATTCCCCAACTTTCCCAGAGCCCTCTTCTCAACTTTCAGGATGGCCGCCACCTTTTCTTCTGTGAGTTTCTGTCCAACACCAATAGTTCTTCTCCCTAATTTGTAAGGAGAACGCACCAATTTACCTTTGGACGAATCTCCCACGACATATTCCACTCTCCCTGACTTCATGAAGGAGAATTGGTCAGATTTCTATGCTGCTGACTATTGTTCAGACTCCTACCCCTGTCAACCATTACTACTAACCACCAACTCCCTTCCTACCCTCGCATCCTGAACCATGGCTTCGTACACTGTTGTGTGATCCATCTCAATGAAATCTTCCTCCAGCACATTTGACACATGTATTTCCTTCCTCTTCTTAGCCTTCGGTTGGCTAGGTTGTATGGTTCTACCTTCATTATCAGCATTCGATGCGATAGTCATTTCCTCTTGCACATCAAAGGACCCTTGCTGATGCTTGTCGTCCTGCACCACTGAAAGCTTTAGTCTGAGAAGCCAAGAACTCCCTCCACTTCTTAGGATTATCTTATCCAGGTTTGGGCCCACCTTCACAGAGGCCTACCCTAGCATTCTCTATCAAGGCAGCGAACCCCACCAGCGCCCCGGCCACCACTCCTCTGGTCCTAAGATGGAGTGGGATACCCCATATTTCCATGATACCTTGCTTGTTCTCCACTCTCTGGGGAGGACAATCCTGTAATGCACCGTGAAACGACGATACCAGCCGCCATAGAATAGTCATCCCTTCAAAAGTGCTTGTGCGAAAACGAAGTCCTTCCACATCTAACATGCCTAGACCGAATATTACAAATCGACGCCCACCCAAATATGCAACCTTCCACCCCATGGAAGATAGAGATAGAGACCTTACCATACTGTGGATGCTCTCATGCAAATAAGCTCCGGTCAATATTTCTCCAATGAGGGTGCCCCTTATCGCAATCTCCGCTGCCCTAGTGTCCTCAGACTGAGGGATTTCAACATCATAGGACTGTCCCAAGCTCGTCGGCGGTGGTGGGGGTGTCTTCCCCATCGCTCCATGGCTGATTTGCTGCTTCGCTCCATTCTGATCCGTAGTCCCCACCCTTCTATAGGAGTCCTTCTTGTGACCCCAACCCCTGCACGCCAGGCATACAGTCGGATTGCTGCACACCGCCGCCATATGTCCTCTTCTTCTGCATTGGAAACACACTATATCAGCATTCCCTCCTCTCCACCTCCTCCAGAAGTTGCCGACCCTATACACTACCTGGTTGGTTGCCCTTGCCTCCTCTCTCCTCTCTCTCTGATGCCATCTCCTGGAACTCCACACCTTCCAGCTGTCACCACCCTCCCAAACCCTAAACGCCATCACCTCCCTGGTATCCATACTTCCTATCTGACTATTTTTCTCACACTCGTGCCCTTAACTTTCGAAAAATCTACATTTGGGTCCCTAACTTTTGTCATCTTCTTTACAAGTTGGTCCTTGCCACCATTGGTGTGAACGCACATTGCTCTAGCCAGATTCGAGCAGAGATTTCTCACTCGATTCTCAATCAAACCTTCCCAAAATTGAACTGGAGATTCTGTGAAATTCCCTTCCACATGAGACCGGTCTTGGGCTCCAATTCTTTCCCAAAAGGTCATGCGAACCTTTCAAAGGTTCGGATATCTTATTTCGCGAAGCCTTTCCGAGCTTGGAAGCTTCTTTCCAAGCTTGGAAAGGCCTCCTATGGCCTATAAAAGATTCCCTATTGCATACTGCATTTCTTCAGCAAGTCTTGGCAAGCCAAAAGCCCCTGAATCCCTTTCTCCAGCCACCAATGACTGCTAGTTTGGCGACTTCTTCGATCCCCTTCCTCCGGCCGTCCAACAACCAAATTGGTCGGTCCTCTCGACTCTCCTCTTTGTTGCGATCCTCTCCGACCAAAGGGAGGACGTGCCTCTGCTTACCTCGCCGTCGCCATGTCACCGTCTTCATCACCTTCTCCGGTGTCGGTCGACCAAAATCGACTGCCTTCGCCCCTCTATCTCGTCCCTAAGTCACTCTATCTCTTTCTCTCTTCCTCTACTCTTTTTCCTTGTACTCACAAACCACTCACGACCTCCGACTCACACGCTTCATCATCATCTTCCCCATCTCCGGCCACTCCTTCGGTGAGGAGTTTCGTATGCTACTCTCCTCCATCCTCCTTGCTGACACACTCCTCACCATCGCCTTGACCCAGAGACCAAAACCCCTCAAGTAATTGAAGGGATTGGCTTCTCCATCACCTCCCTTGACTCCATCACCTCCGCACTGACTCACCGAGGTCATACGACCTCTACACACACACACGCCAAACCGATGCCACCGTTGCACTCGCCGATCCTCGACGATCGTCCTGAGTGCTTTAATTAGGGCTTATAGCCCGTATTTCTATCTCAGGTACCTTCATCGGAGCTCTTCCACCGCACCATCTTCTTCGCCTCCGGTTGCTGCCCTCCAGCTGAGTTCCTCCTAGCTTCCACGCCCAGGTGACGCGGAAGACTCGTAGGTTCATCTCCAGGCATCCAATTGGAGCCATCAGCCTTCCCTTTGACGCCAATCGCAAGGGCCAGTTGCTGAAGATTGTACGTGGAAGAAGCGAGAGTTTTTAGTCCCACATCGTCAGCTGCTGAGGCCTGTGCACAACTTAAATTATTTTTGTGCCTCACTCCCATTGCCTTAGTAAGCACAGGGTTAGGTCCCTCTCCATGTGTGCTCACACGCCCTCGCCTGTGGTCACGCCACACGGGTCTGGGTTTTGATTCGATTACCCAGATACCCGGGTCCACCTAGCCTTACAGAGAAAGGAAAAGAAAGAAAGGAGGTGGAGGGGGGTTTTGCCCTTTGCACCTCTCAACACTTGGTCTCTGAGAGGCTTTCGTGCCTCTGTGCTGTGCTTGTGCCTCTCACTGAGGTTTGGAGGAGAGGCCCTTGCCTCTGTTGGTATTCAAAGCTGCGAGTTAAGGCATCCAACGCCTTGTGCCTTCGTCTGATAAGCTGTTGTTGTATTATTACTTACGTGGAAACTGATTGATATTCACTGTTCAAACATATCCATTAATTGTGATTAAATTGTAGGGTTAATTTGGTGATTCAAATCACCATTTTAACCCCATCTTTTTGCACTTTATTAATGAGCTTCATCTCTATATCATTTTTAATTAAGTTTTGATTGCAATTGCTCATATATTTAATTCAAACTGCGATCTTGAGATTCATATTTGCCACTTACTCCCAACGAACGACCTTGGATTTCTTTCAAGTATAAATATTATTTATTTTTTAGGCTAATTCGATCTATACTACAACGCAATGATTTTAAAACTTGTTTCAGAACGAATAACAACGGAACCATCCAAACTTTTCATGGAAGCAAGTTGATGCTTCCATCTCAGGGAATGCAATACCCCAACCTCCCCAACTTGTATACCAACCATCCTATACAAACCCTCCTTAGAATAAGCCCTTTGAGATGGATGAACTAAAAGCCATGATGAAAGCGATGCAAGAGCATCAGAATATGGTCATCCAATCTTAAAATAAGATGATCACTGATATGCAATCCCAAATTTGTCATCTTACTGAGGCAGCTAGGCAGCAGGATTTAGGGAAGTTTCCTAGCTCTTCTGAG
Organism: Thalassia testudinum; assembly: GCA_037157565.1. Classification (NCBI taxonomy): domain Eukaryota; kingdom Viridiplantae; phylum Streptophyta; class Magnoliopsida; order Alismatales; family Hydrocharitaceae; genus Thalassia; species Thalassia testudinum. The sequence continues at coordinate 29,572,384 of JAZHRO010000049.1, forward strand.
GAGAACCCAAAGGGTAAGGAGGTCATATTCAGGGAGCATGCTCAAGGTGTGATCGTGCTGAGGAGTGCAAAGAAAATCAGCAAACTTGATAGCACTCCTACGATCACCTCTCAGAATTCCCCTCCTACACTAAACCCGACTTCCACCCTCACCGAGGAAGAGCCACACTACCCTCCCTCACTTGAAATTACCCACCCAGAGGATGTCGTCATTCCTCCACCCCTGTCCCAACATGACGACCCCTCCACCCAGAAGCCGAGGGTGCCCTATCCTAAGCACCTATCCGTTCTTGGGGAATTGATGAGGTGTGGCTCATCATAGCTAAAATGCCCAAGTTAAGCTAAAAATTAGGTTAAACACTACTAAATTAACAGATGAAATGGGTTTAGTGTGGGAAATAGTGAAAAAGACCTAAAACATCAAATCTGTATTAAAAATGCAAAATTAGGTCATAAAATGAGATATTCTATTCATTAATGAAAGATGATGATCCAAGTACAAATTGAACACACATTTAGGTTCAAAAGCTCAAATTAAAAGTGAAATCAACTTCTAAAATGTTCAATTATGATTTAATAAAAACTTGGTGGCAGTTGGACATAATTAGGACATTGCATTTATTAGATTACATTTAGGTCCTTTGTTCACATACATTTCATTCATATAAAAACTTCCAGGGACCATTTTGTAAGCTGTAGGTGTTGGTGCTAGAGCACCACGATCATTTGTTTTGATGATAACAAAACACGTGTTATTTAACATTTGCAATTTGAGTCCTAGATTTCAGGTCAATTGCAAATGTGGACGTGTTTAGACGGAGTTCGAGCTCGCATCCAGGACGGATTGGAGGAGCTTGACGGAAAACAGAGGAGGTTCGCGTGGAGCGACATATTGAAGATAGAAGACAAGAAGAATATGATAGATTCTTTTTAATCCTTTCTTGTATCTCTTGTCTTTATTTTCTTGCTCTTTTTATTTTCCTTAGAAAATTATGTTAAAGAGCCTCAAAGAACCCTAACAGTAGTCCTAGGAACACCGGCACAACCCTAGGATACTTAGGTTTTCTGTAGAATACTTAGAAAACCAATATAGGGTTCAAACAGCACTTCCAGACGTCTAATTCCCAAATCAGACGTCTGATGAAGTATTTTAAGACGTCTGACTGTTGTTTCAGACGTCTGATAACTGTTAGGCTGGACATAGTTAGTTCTGTCTGATGAAATCAGACGTCCAGACCCTTATACCAGACATCTTAGGAGACGTTTGATGGACTTGCCAGACGTCCGGATAATGGACCGTTGGCTAGCTTAGCAGGCGCTCAAGATTATGACCGTTAGAGCCTTATCAGACGTCCTTAGGCCTTTCCAGACGTCTGATAAATGACCGTTTTGCCTCGGCTGACCCAAAATCTCTTCTCAGAGATTTTCTAGCCGTTGCAACGTTTGGAAATCAATTCCCACAGTAGAAGTAGGTTTCCAGACGTCCAGACATAGTTCCAGATGTCCTGTATGTCGTCTGATGGACTTGCACAAAAACCCTGTTTAGATCTGATTCAAGTCAGGAGGAAACCCGCATAGAATCAGACGTCTTAAAGTGGCCTTCCAGACGTCTGATGCAAGAGTTAGACGTCTGATAACCCTGTCAATGTAATCATTGTCCTGATTTCGGCCTGATTCTCTTGGACTTTGTTCCCAACGGCTATAGAACCTTTCCTAAGCCTTCCAAAGCCTTCCTAAGGCCTCTATAAATAGAGGGGAGCCTTTACACACCTAGATACACTAAGAAAGACACAAGATACACACTTGGATACACTTAGCTACACACTTTCACACTCTTTTGTGTCCAGAAAAGATCTTGCTCTCCAAGCTTAAGCTCCATTCCCTTGAGAGCATCAAACCTTCGCGCACCCGCTCTCCCGCCGTTGTTCACGAGAGTGACATTGCGCCGTTGCGTGGCTCACGCACCCGCGTCATCGTCGACGCACTCCTTGCAAAGGGGAGTTTCCTAATTCCTATAGAAGCTTAGGTTTATTACTTTGTTGGCTCTATAGGTTTGTTGTTTATTTTATCTTTGTCTTTTGGTTGGGTATTCGCTTTGCGAATTCCCGTCTCCTTCGTGGGACAAAATCCTTCTCGTGGAGAGAAGGGGTTGAGGAACGCTACCCTCGTACTTGTAGCGTGGTTGTACTGAGGTTGAATCACCCTCGTTTTAAAGTGATTCAGTTAGTGGATTTGATCAACTAGGTTGATCGGAAAATCCTAACTCGAGAGGGTTAGGTGGTGGTTTTCACTCGGTTTGGGTTTCCACCTAAAAATCTTTGTGTACTTTGTGTGGTTGTCTATTCTGTGATATTGTTTATATTTATTTCCGCATTTTATTACGTCACCCCCTCCTGGTAGGGCCGGAACCTTTCAGTAGGGACCTCTTTGCATAGACCTAAGAATGACTCTGCATTACTTCCTCACTACTTATGGTTTTACACGCAAATATCCTACCGCTTCGCATCATAAGGTCTCCTTGCAATTTTCTTAATACACGTGAAGTTGTGTTGCAGCTGCACATGCACTGTAGCAGCTCAAGAACATAGAGCATCACAGCCGTTGATTCCTTGCACTCATGATCTGATGGTCGAAACCAAATAGAAGCTTCACGTGCATCGATGTGTGTAATCATGCCTTGCCCTAGATCTCATCCAATGGCTGACCTTTGGATTAAAACTTTCGCGCACCTTCGCAAGCCCATCCCATCGTTGAAGCCCTAAGCATTTGATCTCACCTTCGTGGTGATTTGGCTCACTCTTCCCTCTACTTAAACACCTGCATTGAGTGCACGCATGCCGATCGACTCCCCACTACATCTCTTGAGTTGATCCTTTCCTCCCTCTCTAGCTCTCCTAACCTCTTCACTCACCATGCCTGTGACAGAGGCGTGGTTTTTCACCTCCAATTCCTCCTCGCCGCTAGGGATAACGTACACTTGAGGATGACCCTGGAGCTCCTCTTGTGGGCTCTTCACTTGCTGGAGATCTCCCCCCATGCTTCCTCCTTAGCCGTCGGCTTTGGATCCAGACAACCCCATTCCTCCTGTTAGATAGGATTCCCTACTTTCTAGAGTAGCTTGGATTAGTAATTAGTGTAATTTAGATCAGTAGGAGTAGATTAGAAATCAAATTTAGTGATAGTTTAGTGTAGGGTAGAAGTAGATTAGCTGAGATCCACTTCACCCTCTCTGATCAATTTAGATCAGAGAGGTGTTTTTCCACCTCTATTTCGACATATATAGCTTTCCCTACGCATTGCAATTCGTTTATGATTTTTCCTCTCATTTTATCCATCATCCACCCATCCATCAAGGCCTAATTCAGATATGGGAATCTTGGTTCCTAGATCTGAAATTAGCACCTAAAACCCATTTGAGGGGTCTCCCATTAACTCCATAAATCTACAAAGACCCCCTGATCTGGTTTTAATTGAACCAATTCGCTCGAGTCTTCCAGAATTGATTTTCATGCCTAATTTTGCAATTGGAGTCAAATTGGTTTTAAATGGATTCATTTGAGTAATTTGAGTTTTTGTTAAGATAAATTAGGTATAGTACATGGATTCTGAGGTGTTTTGAGTTAATTTCAGTGTTCAGATGAGTATTTACCTAATTTGAGTTTCAAATTGGGTAGTTTAGCCAAGGAGAATCAGTGGTACTAATTTGAGGCTAAACAATGACCCAATTGGTTTTTCTAGGATTAACTAACATCCTGAGTACTGTGCTCTAATGCTTAGGAATCTCTGGTGATCAGATCATCTAATTAAATCCTAAAGCAAATTCCTAAATAAGGCTACACGACCCCTACTCCAATTCAATTTAATTTTGATCTTTCTGAGAATCAAAAGATGTCTCCAAGGTTTTAATGGAGAATTGGAGTTGTTTTGAGTTGATTTCAAAACCTAGTCGATTATCCATAATGTAAAGAGATCATATTAGAGTCCTTTGAGAATTTTTTAAGAATGGAAGTAGTTGCATGGACTTCAAATTTGAAGAACTTGATTTCAAAGGATTTTGGGTAGGTTTGGTTTGTTAGAAATGTTTTTGGAATCTTGTGCCTTAGATCTAACCTTCTTAGGTTTGATCTAGTTTAATTTCAGCACCACTACAGCAGCTTCCAGCTGCTAGTTTCATGATCAGGCAGCTGCTAGAGTAGCTGTAGTGGCTGAATCAAGGATTTAAGCAGTTTGAACTTTGCCCTAATTCTGATTTGAGATGGAAGTAGCAGCTGCTGAATTTGGTAGTAGTAGCAGCTACCTCTACTTGATATTAGCCACTGTCATGGTTGATTTAAGGACCTAAGTTGAAATTTGGAAGGGGTTTTGAGTGTTTAAGTGAGCTAACCTATTATGTAGTGTTACAACCTTATGTATCAAGCATTCATGTACTGTTATAGTTTAAAATTTGATTTGAATTTCTTGATTTCAAGTTTAAATCTTCATTGTCAGCTGTTTGCATAAAGTAACAGTCCAATGATGGAAATTAATGAAATCTGAAGTGGAAATCATACTTAACTGCCCATACGCCTTTCATGTGTTGTGTTGGATGATCTCAAATGTTTATATCTCACCTTTAAGCACATAGAACTCCTTTTAGGCCTTAGGTTAGCTTCAAATCCACTAAGGCCTAAGTTGTGCTTCACTTGTAAATAAATAAAAATCTTTAAAAAAATCACAAAAAAAAAAACCTGTCTTGAGTAAGATTAGGTATTTCCTTAGGTGTGTGCAAGGTTTTAAGATAATCTGAGCCTCTATCTTGGTAGAATATACCAGCCAACGGTTCACTATACCTTGAAACTTAGTAAAAGAACTTAATTTCGAAAACATTATAAACAACCCCTTTTCTCTCATCTTACTCTTTCTCTCTCTTCCCCTATCTCTAATATTTATATAAAACCCATAAAAATCAGAAAAACCCCAAAAAACTCTTAAAAATACCTTGTATATTATGTATATACTTGTATATATTAATTTAAACCTAAGTTATATGTATATAGTATACAATATGTACAAAATATATCTATATAACTTATATATGTATTATACATATTAAATTAAGTATTTAGAATAACTTAATGTATATATAACTTTATTGTATTATTATATATTAAATTATATAACTTAAATATATACTAAGCTAAATAATTCTATAAACCTATTTAAATGTACATATTTGTGCCTAATACTATACATATGTATTTATATATGTATTATGTACTATATAATACCTGTAATTTAATTTAATTATATATTTACAGTAAATAATTAAGTTATTAAGTTAATTAGGTAATTTATTAACTTAAAATAAAATAAATTAGTAATTTGAGTTAATACTGAGGTAAATTATATTGTATATTTGTAATATGTTATATTAAGTATTTTCAACTAATTTAAACCATATTTATACTGTATTATAGTATTTATAGATTATTTATATGTATAACTAACTAAAACATGTACTTAAATTTATATAAATTAAAATAAAGCTTCTAAAATATAATAAAACTATGTAATAAATAATTTATTATGTATATTAACTCTGTACAAAGTCAATTGTATAATTAATTAACTAATTTATACTTTAATTAAGTAATTAACATCTAATTTAGTATGTACAAACTGTAAACTTTTCCTAATTTTATTATATAACTAAATAACTTATTTATGTAAATAAATTATATAATTATGTAGCCCTATGTAAGGGCTTTGAAAACCCATAATTTAATTTAAATTTATATTAAATTATGACCCTCAAATCAAGGGCCAAAATCGACTAATCAGAACGCCATTTCAATGTAGCTACAGCGCCTAAGGGGCGCTAACTTAGCGCCACATCATGGTTTTTGGAGTGGCTGTAGTGGCATAAAAGGGATTTGTGTTGCCGACCCTTCATTCGTCAGGTGCTAGGCACCAGCATGCCACTATTACATCCTTTCTCGATACTCTTGAGCATTGATATGGCATATGATTGAGCACAGTGATGGGCTAGGTGCCATGCATTGTGCAAGGGCCTATTTGGGCCCATTAATGAGCATAAATTCTGATTAATGCACCTAAATAACTAAACTAAGGTGGCCTTAGTCGAGGTCTGGTCCCATCCTACCCAGGGTGCTGTGTATCTCTCGAAAAGGCCATCTGCCAATTAACAAACCTAATTTTTACATAAGTGAACAGTGAACGTGCATTTGTGTGAGAGAGGAGAGAATAGAAGTAGCCTGAGCGACTAAGTGTTAGAGAGGCCCTGTGCCTTTGTGTGTTGGTTGTGTGCATGTGTTTGTGTATGTATAGATACAGATATATATATATAATGTGTATAATAAGTATATGTATATAAATAATATAATATAATGTAAATAAATACGTTTACGTTTATAGTAAGTATATATATAAGTAGAATAGGTACTTATTTGAGGTCTCAGATATGTATATAAATAACCTAAGACCTTCAGTGACGAATACATCCGTCACTGTATATATAGATGTATGTTAGTAAAAGTAGTTTTTGCCTTAAGTAGTGTAAATATGTTACTAAGGATATACTGATGTTTATGTATGTCACTGTACATAGGGGTATATGTCAGTGAAGATAACTATTTTGCCTTATGTTATGTAAATATTTTACTAAGGCTTTAGTGATACTTATATATGTTACTGTATATATAATATATATTACTAAAGACATTAGTATGTTATTATGATTTAGTATAGTAGATATTATTAACTTTTTTTGTACCTATACTTAGCTATTAACTATATTAGTTGTAAATAATTAATATAAAGTAATTATATATAGTTTTTGATGCTTGTTTATGTATATATGTTTTCAAGCATTGTAATGTGTATTAACTGATTCTTTTGAAATAATTAACCCAATTCTTTCATTCATTCATTCTTTCATTTATTTTTGTAAATAAAATCAACATTTTTGGAATAAAAGAATATTTTTGGACTTTGAGAGCGACGTATATCAATAACTACTTCCCAGTGAACAACCTGGAATAAACCAGTAAAAATTAAGTAAATAAATAAAATTGACGCGACATCGGTTTGCATTTATGACATACTACAACAACGGCATTTAAAACATTTTTAGTGCGAATTGATAGTCGACGATCATATTTTTGGCACTAATAATGCTTTCTTATGATTGTTGATATTTTGCTTATCATAATTTTTGGCACCGTTGCTAGGAACAAAAATCTATTAATAGCGCTTTGTTGTGATTGTTTGACGATTGTTGCAGAAAGTCAATTAGGAATCTTTTGTTGGCTCTTTTGGAGCCACGGATAGGACGGACGAGATTGTGGACACTTTCAGGAAAGCCATATCAACTTGCCTTTGTTGGATGCTATCAAGCAGATCCCGCCCTATGCCAAGTTTCTGAAGCACTTGTGTACCCAGAAGCGTTGATCTAGGTCATAGGTCCAAGCTACGGTCATCCTGCCTGACCATGTTAGCTCGGTGCTCCAACATGGAACACCCCCCAAGATGAAAGACCCAGGAGCCCCGTATAATTCAGTGGTTATAGGTAACGAGCACATTGACGAGGCTTTGCTCTATCTGGGAGCAGGAGTGAACATTCTACCGAGCTCTGCTTACGACCTTTTGGGAGGAAGAGATTTGAAGCCTAGCCTTGTCATCCTTCAGGTCATAGATAGATTGCTTAAGACACCACAAGAATTGCTTGAAGATGTCTTCATGAGAGTGGAGGAGTTCTTCCCTGTTGACTTTCTCGTGCTGGATACTGACCCATCTAATAAGCCCACCAAGCCATCCATTATTTTGGGATGCCTCTTCTTGGCCATAGCCAACGCTTCTATCAATTGTAGATTAGGGGCACTTAAAATGTGCTTTGGGAACATGAAAATCCGGTTGACTATTTTTGATACCTACAAGCAATATGGATTTGAAGATTGTTCTCAGATTGAGGTGGTTGATGAAATCATTGAAGAGACTACTCCAGCACTCTTATGTAGTGATCCCCTTTAAATTGTCATTGTTTGTCATGCTTGATCAGGTTTTAAAGTGTCGCGTTGTAGTATAGTCGAAAAAGCATTCAAAACAAATACAATTTTATTACTCGAATTTAAAGTCCGAGGTCGAACATAGGGAGCAAATGGAATTCACGCACTAATCTCAACAATAAATGCAAATTGAACACATAATACTACTCAAAATCTAATTAGAAATGTAAAGCAATAGTATATGAAGCATAAGAAGAATTGTAGCTAATAATGAAGAGCTTATGAAAAATTGGATGTCTGATTATAAAATCAGATGTCTTAAAAGTGATGTGCTACAGTGCTTTCTTCTGATTTTTCCTTCTTCCTCTTTCTCTGATTTCTCTTGCAATCTCTCTTCTTCTCTGGCTTCTCCTTCCTTTCTTTCTTTGACGTGGCTCTTTCTTCTCTTTGTCTTCTCTTTTCTTTGCCTTGCTCTGTCTTCCTTCCTTCTTCTCTTTCTCTTCCTTCTACGTCTTCTTCTTTAGCTTCTTCCTTTGCCTTGCGAACCTCAGCTTCTTCCTTCTCCTTTCTTCTTTCTCTGCCTTAGCTTCTTTCTTCTTCTTTTGCTTCAGCCCTTAGCCTTCTTCTCTGGCCCTTCTCCTTCTTTCTTTCTCTTCCTTAGCCTTCTCGTACTTAGCTTCTTCCTTCTTCTCTGGATTTGGCCAAGTGTGGAGTTAATCTTTCCACAGCAAAATTCCCCTTCCCCTGGGTAGCATTCCTCTCTTTCTCTCTTCTCTATTTTGGTTCACTCTCCCAGAGCCACAGCTGGTTCGGGTAATCAGACCTAATGAAGACCCAGGTTCAGGCTCACCGGCGTGGGTGGTGAGCGAGGAATGAGTCAGTCGGGTAAATGGGTCGTGGCCAGGTCTGCGTGGGCAGTGCCACGGATGAAGTCGTGAGAGGGGGAGAGAGGGACCTCACACCGTGAGTTGGAGGCGATAAGCCAATGGCGTAAATTCAATTTATGCAGCCACACTCGCTCGTCCAGTTCCGTGGTGGGACTAAATGTCCCACCACCCTTGCGTGTGCCGCAGTAGGTGTTCCCTTTGATTGTGAAGTTGCAAGGGCTTTTGGCTTCAATTGGCAGCCTAGAGTCGTGCGTGAAGATGTTCCACGCAACCTGGGATGGCAACCTGGGGCTGGTGAAGCCTAGAGCAGCTTGCAAGCTTGCTCCAAGCTTTGCTCCAATGGCGGATGAACGTCTGCACCTAAAAACACCAAGACAGCCTCACGGCCATGTTAAAACGCTCAGGGAACTTCGCCAAGGCATGACGAATATGTAGCGGTGGTCGACGTGGCATGGGAACGCCTGAGTGAGTGTGCCTAGGGTTCTCTGTGGCTGTGTGAGTGGGTGTGTTCGGGGGCGCTTTTGGGTGGTCGACGGAGAGATTGGAGTAGTGGGAGATGATCAGTGAGGTGTTGCGGAGGTCGTAGGGTGGTCGGTGAGGTGGATGGAGGTGCGGAGCAATAGGGACACCTCGCCGGAGGTATGGCCGGAGGTGGAGGTGATGGTGATCAGTGGCGTCGAGGGGTGTTTTTGAGAAATAAAGAGGGGGAACGGGAGTAGAAGAGAGAGGGAAGCTAGCAAACCTAATCTAAGGATGAAGGGGACAGGGGAGGCATCTGGGCTGGTACAGCCGACACTGGAGACGAAGATCTCCATAGATGAGGCAGCGGCGAAGACGAGGGCAGAGGTGGAGTCGGCCGGTGTTGCGCGATGCGGATGAAGGAGAGGAAGACAACCCAACCACTGGTATTGTGGTTGGGCGATGAATTAGTGAGGGAAGAACCGGTGGAGCTTGCGAAGGTGTTGAGGCTGGCGAGGAGAGAAGAATTGAGGGGGGAACCGACCCAATTTCAAGCTGGGGAGATGCGGTTGAACCTGGGCGTCTTAAATAGGCATCTGGGGATAGATTTGTGCTTGGAGGCCAAGCTTCCAAGCAAGGTATGATGGCCAGAGATGGAAGCTTCAAAAAGACCCAAATCTCTCATGCGTTCGCATGAGAGATTGGGTACAAATTAAGGCTTAGTGATGGGTTCAGACTGGAGGAGATTACTCAGAGAATCTCCCTTCCAATTTTGGGAGGGATTCTCTGAGTGATCATGGAGGAATCACCTTCTAAAGTTCGTCGGAGTAGGATTCCTCCACTATAATGATGGAGGGACCTACTTGCAAATAATGTCAAGAAGCTAGGGGGTTTCTGCAGAGGTTTTTGAAAGCTAGGGGTACAAATGTAATCAGGTTGGACTTATTTGCAAAGTAGGTCAAGATGAGTTCCCCTTAGGTCCAAATTTTGCTAAAAACATAATTTGGACCTAAGGAATCTAATGGTGAAGTTTGATTTTGAGTTTGACCAAGTTTGGTTGGGAAATTTATGCAAAAACCCAATTTAGGGCAAATATCTAGTTGAGACCCCATTTTAGGTCAAAATGGGTTCCAATGGCCAAATTAAAGGTTATAAACCCTAGAGAATATTTTTATATGATTTTTAGAGGGTTTAAGTGAATTTTATCCTGACCAAATCCTTGGTTAATCAAGTGGGTCTATTTTAGGGTTACAAGAAGTCATTTAATTCCCAGAACTCACACGAACCCTTTTCTGTCTGATTCAACCCACTTTTTATCTTGTTAAGACCTTTTGCTCTATGTTTAGCCCTTGAGAAAACCCGTGGTTGTATTGTAATGGTAAAATTACAGTTTTACCCCTTGTTTCTTACTTTTCTCTCAGAAAGATTATTCAGTGAATTAGGACCTCCAGTTGGTTATGTAGTATCTTTTATTCTCTTCATTGGATCAAAATGAGCTAGTTAGGGCCCATGATGGTGTTCCCATCATACCCCCATGCCTAGCTTTTGCTAGTCCCTTAGCAAAATTTTAAGGTTTTAACTTTGATTCTAGACCATGTAATCTTTTTGATGCTCAATATTGGGACATGTGCTTTCTTTTGTAGATTAGGTTAGAATGCTAATAGTAGGCCTAGAGGTACTCAAGTACCAACCAAGATTCGGATCTAACCAGCTCTAGCCTCAGTCCGTCGCGAAGGTTTTTAAGGCCCACGGGAACTATCATAAGGTTTGTTGGACTCCGCAGTTAAAGCACCCGTGCTTGTAACGTATTTTTAGCCTTGTTTCAATTTGCAGTGCATTTTTTGTAAGAGAGAGACAGAGGAACTTTCTTTGTTTGGAGAGTTTTCTCTCTCTTCTCTTTTTATTTCTAGCATCGGACTAGCTTCTCAACATGGTTTGTATCAGATTTCTAGTCTCCATCATCAATCCTCGAAGGGTCCCTGGTAATCGATGCTTCGTGATAACACTGCCCATGACAACCCCCAGAACCCTAGCTTTCGAGATAATCCCGCCCATGGCGTTCTGTAGCTAAATCTAGATCCTGGTAATCGGCATTTCATGATAATGCCGCCCATGGCATCTGAACCAGCACAGGGTGCTTACATGCCCCCAGTAGGATATGTAAATATCCTAGGTGACAAGCATTGAGGTGATGATATGTTATTGTGCATCTTCGAGGGGAATTTTCCACCTCTCCGCGCCGAGAACTCGTTCAAATCAACTTGTGTTGATCGACCGCTCCTAATCTAGGTGACTTTTTCAGAACAGTTTAAATGCATTTGCATGATTTTGATACTTATGCGTGTTGAACTAGACTGTGTGTGGATTGGGGTGCTTAGGTTACCGAGTCCCGCAAACCAGAGGTCAGTTAACGAGGTCGAATACTCCTTAAGCTTTAGACCTAATACTTAAGCTTCGCATTTTCCCCAACCTCTTGAGGACTATCCAAATCTTAGCGGATACTTGAATTTTTAAGCCTAGGAATATAGCCCAAGAGGCCTAAGATTAGCGTTCCTACTAATCTCTTCTGTGTTTCATTAGCACTTCTTTCCTTTCATTTTCTTTTTCTTGATATGGTCTAGAACTCAGCTAATCCGTTAATTTCTTACTAATGACTATCTCTTTTCTTTTCTTTTTAACTTGTGCTCCTTTTTGACATTTTTCACTTTTCCCCTTTTTCTCCTCAAAATTTGTATGGCCTCAAAATTTTCTTTTCTCCTCCATTTTTTTATTTTTTTTCACAATTTTCTATTTTTGTGCTATTTTTGGAATATGAGAGCCCTTCTGAATTTTGATTTTTTGTATGTTTGCACTTTACCACCCCCATGCCTAAGTTTTGCAATGCCCTCATTGTAAACGGAGGGTGTGAAATAGTTTGGGTTTCAGGAAATAGAATAGGATTTATCGGGTGGGCGAACAGGTTGGGAATGACTGTTGCATATGATTTCAAGCTCTGGCACGTGTACCAGAGGTGGGATCGACTGTTCTGAACTTGGGGTGCAATAGACGTGAAGTACAGATGGATAATTAGAAGGATCTCGGGTTTTTGGAATGACGGGTTGCCTCTTGTTAAGCGCTAAATTCAACGCATTCAGCCAAGTGGGAAATGGTATGGAGAGGGAGTGGTTAAATCAACTGAGTTTTGTAGAACAAACACCTTGATCAAGAGCCTGGTTGGTCCAGCTAGGTGCTTGTTCAGATCAATAGGCTGATGATGTAGCCTAAACCCAATCAATCTAGTGGGTCGATAAATGTAGATCAAGAAGTGTGGCACCCACCATATGCTATGGAGCTCGGAATGATACGGAAGTGTGAATCTAGGGTTTGGCTGAGTTGAATTAGCCTTGTCAGAGTAGGGATCCTCAAAATAATCAGTGGATGATGCGGAAACCCTACAGGAGTGATCAGAGAATGATGGGGCATGATTTGTGGTTTGATTAATGTCCGAAACTCGAAAAAGATGTGGAGGTGAATCATCTGCAATCGGCTCAGTAAAAGGGGAGTCAGAATAAAAATTGAGTTCAGTTGCAGGTCAGGGTTGAAAATGGGTTTAGATGGGTTCTATATATGTAGAGGAGGTGGCTTCAATACGAATTGTGTATGAGGGCTCTTCTAAAAAGGAATTACAGGTAGGTTCATTTAGAGAGTCCTTATAGTAGCCATCAAATTCAAAAGTGAATGCCTGAAGAGTGTTTATAGGAGGAAGAAAATCTGGGTCAAGAAAAGAATCGAATTCTGGGTTGCAGCCACTCTCGGCACTTTCTGATTTTGATTCCTGAGGATCGAAAATAAATGATTCCATCTCAATGGAACTTGAATTTAAATTAGTGATCTTGAGATCAGGGACCTCAGAGTCAGAGTCGAAGAACGAATCATGTGAGCTGAGGTCGTAGATTGGCTCGTAGTTGTCAGGATACAATGGTTCTCCGAAATCATGGTAAGATTCGAAATCGTCGGAGAAATTGTGAGAATCAAGTTCTGAATTTGATTTGATATCAGAGGTTCCACCATAGAATAAATCACAAGATGTAGATTTAGCAACCTGACTTGGATCTAGCCTATTTGTAGATTCTGAGCTTAAGAAGGTGTCCTTATTAGGTCTAGGCTCAGGCTTTTGGCTTGTGGGAAAGACCCAATTAAAACCCCACTCTTCCAATTCCTCAGTTTCTGTATCGTAGATTGGCATGACTTCCGAGAAATCAATCTGTATTTCTAAGGATGTTGGAGAGGGATATTCATCAAACAAAGGCCTAGAATCATAATCTTCATTTAAACTTTGATCTTCTTCATATGGGGCCTTGTAATCTTCCCAATAAGTTTCAGATCCAGATTCTAGGCTGAGGATGTGAGTTGAATTACTAGAATCTACGTCAGAATTGCCTTCGAGGGTCACCTTATCAGAATAAGGGGTGGGATTTACACCCTCGAGAGGTTCTATTTTAATCTCATCATTACAGGAGTCTCGGCATTCTATGCTTGGTGAACCAAGATTTTGGTTTTCTAGGGTTGGCTCAAAATCGTGTTCTCCTGTAATTGGGACTTCCTAACCTAATTCAAGATCAGGCATGTTATATTCCGTCTAGATTGGGAATCCACAACAACCTTGTGCCTCAAACACATGTTTTGGGAAATCAGATTGATCCTCAATATTAGTCCAAGATGGTTCATTAATTGTTTGGGACATGTACGACTATTTTTGATTGATAACTTGTTTCAATAATTTCATCATCTGTTCCCATTTTTTAAGATCATCTTGATGTTTCTCCCAAAGTACAGGATGTCATGCATTAGAGGTATTCAAAGTTATGCAATTTTTCTATCTCAATGTATCTTGTTATGAGAATGTCTTGGGTTGATCCCTTTGTTGCTTCTGTTAATAACAATCGGGCACAGTTTACGATGAAGGTTGTTGTTGTTGGTACACTAACCTGAATGTCTTCTACGGGTTTTGAGGTTTTGTATTCAATCTCATAAAATTCAAGGGCATCCTCAACTATTCTATCTCTCATGGATCTTTGTGATTCAGGTTTCTTCAATGGTTTTCCTAAGTACCCAGGTTGCATATTTGAATCAGATGGTGGAATCAAGATTTAGAATCAAAATTCAAGTCTTAGAATGAAGTGATTTGATCTGAATAGAGACTCCCAAAGAAAATCTATGTGTGTGCTCTAAATAGAAGGGATGAGGGATTGGATGTGATGTTGACCCAATCAAGGCACCCAAAGATTTTTGGATAACTATAGAGGTTCGGGGCGGATGATACCCCTGGATCAGAAAGTCGTCCACTTGAGAATTACTTGGGTAGCCAGAGAGGGAGAGTCCCGCAAAGACCCCTACACGGTAGAGCGCCCCCATGGGTTACAAGATTTCCCCAAACTGACCTCTCTTATCACTGAGGGTCCAGGTAGACTAGAATGGATAACTTGAACTCTTAAGTCTACCAGTTTTATATCCTAATTTATGCCTTTGATTTCACTTGAATTAGCAATTGTTCTGACTTGTGACCTAATTTGGAGGTTGGTTGACCTACACTGTAGCCCAACTTTACCTGACCTATCCTAAAGATGGCAGAATGACTCTAGGTCAAGACCTAGAACCCACCCTGATTTGACTCCCAGGTTATTAGGTCCACGGATTTTAGGGTTCAAGTGATTTTAGAGTATGATTTTAGGGTTTTTCTTGATTAGATCTTTTCAATCAAGGGCTTGGGTAGCACACAAATGCGGGCGGGTTTGTTTCCTTTTATGCAGGCAAGTGTGAGTTAGCACTCTAAAACCCTAATGTAGAAACCCTAATTTGGCTTTATTTCACAGTCCTCTTTGATTTTCACAAATGTTCTCCATGGACTTCAAACAAGAAGTGCGTAGTCTAAGAAGATTAGAAATTAAGCGTAATCCCTAGTAGGCACAAGAATTTTTGGGGTAGGATCTCTAAATAGAATCGCTTCAACTTCAAGGAGATCTTAAAAAAATTTCGCAAATTAGGAAACTTTTCCTTTGAAATGATAATTGTTATGAAAAATAAGGTAGTTGATTCCTAATTGATTGCTTCCTTTTTATCTTCCCAAGATTAGGAGATTGATTAGGGAAGAATAGAGAAGTTACTTGCCATGGAGTGGTTGATTTGCGCGGAAGATCTCCTCGTGAAATACCTCGCAAAATCACAATAAAGCAAATAGGGCAAGTTAGTGCTAAAATATAATCAAAATAATGCAGAGAATAGTGGTGAATTGCACGTTGCTCCCCAGCAATGGCGCCAAAATGTTTATCGCGCTTGATTGGATTTTAAAGTGTCACGTTGTAGTACAGCCGAAAAAGCGTTCAAAACAAATACAATTTTATTACTCGAATTTAAAGTCCGAGGTCGAACACAGGGAACAAATGGAATTCACACACTAATCTCAACAATAAATACAAATTGAACACATAATAGTACTCAAAATCTAATTAGAAATGTAAAGCAAGAGTATATGAAGCATAAAAAGAATTGTAGCTAATAATGAAGAGCTTATGAAAAATTGGACGTCTGATTATAAAATTAGACGTCTTAAAAGTGATGTGCTACAGTGCTTTCTTCTGATTTTTCCTTCTTCTTTCTCTGATTTCTCTTGCAATCTCTCTTCTTCTCTTTCTTCTCTGGCTTCTCCTTCCTTTCTTTCTCTGACGTGGCTCTTTCTTCTCTTTGTCTTCTCTTTTCTTTGCCTTGCTCTGTCTTTCTTCCTTCTTGTCTTTCTCTACCTTCTACGTCTTCTTCTTTAGCTTCTTCCTTTGCCTTTCAAACCTCAGCTTCTTCCTTCTCCTTTCTTCTTTCTCTACCTTAGCTTCTTTCTTCTTCTTGTGCTTCAGCCCTTAGCCTTCTTCTCTGGCCCTTCTCCTTCCTTCTTTCTCTTCCTTAGCCTTCTCGTACTTAGCTTCTTCCTTCTTCTCTAGATTTGGCCAAGTGTGGAGTCAATCTTTCCACAGCAAAACCCCCCTTCCCCTACGTAGTGTTCCTCTCTTTCTCTCTTCTCTATTTTGGTTCGCTCTCCCAGAGCCACAGCCGATTCGGGTAATCAGACCTAATGAAGACCCGGGTCCAGGCTCACCAGCGTGGGTGGTGAGCGAGGAGTGAGTCGATCGGGTAAATGGGTCGTGGCCAGGTTCGCATGGGCAGTGCCACAGACGAGGCCGTGAGAGGGGGAGAGAAGGACCTCACCCAGTGAGTTGGAGGCGATAAGCCAATGGAGTAAATTCAATTTATGCAGCCACACCCGCTCCCTTGCGTAGGCCGCAGCAGGTGTTCCCTTTGATTGCGAAACTGCAAGGGCTTGTGGCTTCAATTGGCAGCCTGGAGTCATGCACGAAGACATTCCGCGCGACCAGGGACAGTGACCTGGGGTTGGTGAAGCCTAGAGCAGCTTGCAAGCTTGCTTCAAGCTTTTCCCCAATGGCGGATGAACGTCTGCACCTGAAAACACCAAGACAGCCTCGTGGCCACGTTAAAACTCTCAGGGAATTTCACCAAGGCATGGAGAATATGTAGCGGTGGTCAGCATGGTGTGGGAATACCTAAGTGAGCGTGCTTAGGGTTCTCTGTGGCTGTGTGAGTGGGTGTGTTCGGGGGCACTTTTGGGTGGTCGACATAGAGATTGGAGTAGTGGGAGATGATCAGTGAGGTGTTGCGGAGGTCGTAGGGTGGTTGGTGAGGTGGATGGAGGTGCGGAGTGACGGGGACACCTCGCCGAAGGTATGGCCAGAGGTGTAGAAGGTGATGGTGATCAGTGGCGTCGAGGGGTGTTTTTGAGAAATAAAGAGGGGGAACGGTAGTAGAAGAGAGAGGGAAGCTAACAAACCTAATCTAAGGATGAAGGGGACAGGGGAGGCATCTGGGTTGGTACGGCCGATGTCGAAGCCGAAGATCTCCGTAGATGGGGCGGCGGCGAAGACGAGGGCAGAGGCAGCGTCGGCCGATGTTGCACGATGCTGATGAAGGAGAGGAAGACAACCCAACCACTAGTATGTGGTTGGGCAACGAATTAGCAAGGGAAGAACTGTCAGAGCTTGCGGAGGTGTTGAGGCCAGTCAGGAGAGAAGAATTGAGGGGGGAACCGGCCCAATTTCAAGCTGGGGAGATGCGATTGAACCTAAGCGTCTTAAATAGGCCTCTGGGGATAGATTTGTGCTTGGAAGCCAAGCTTCCAAGCAAGGTATGATGGCCGGAGATGGAAGCTTCAAAAAGGCCCAAATCTCTCATGCGTTCGCATGAGAGATTGGGTACAAATTAGGGCTCAGTGATGAGTTCAGACTGGAGGAGATTACTCAGAGAATCTCCCTTCCAATTTTGGGAGGGATTCTATGAGTAATCATGGAGGAATCGCCTTCTAAAGTTCGTCGGAGTAGGATTCCTCCGCTATAATGGTGGAGGGACCTACTTGCAAAGATTGTCAAGAAACTAGGGGGTTTCTGCAGAGGTTTTTGAAAGCTAGGGGTACAAATGTAATCAGGTTGGACTTATTTGCAAAGTAGGTCAAGATGAGTTCCCCTTAGATCCAAATTTTGGTAAAAATCTAATTTGGACCTAAGGAATCCAATGGTGAAGTTGGATTTGGTTTGACCACGTTTGACTGGGCAATTTATGTAAAAACCCTATTTAGGGCAAATATCTAGCTGAGACCCCATTTTAGGTCAAAATGGGTTCTAATGGCCAAATTAAAGGTTCTAAACCTTAGAGAATATTTTTTTATAATTTTTAGAGGGTTTAAGTGAATTTTATTTTGACCAGAACCTTGGTTAATCAAGTAGGTCTGTTTTAGGGTTACAAGAAGTCATTTAATTCCTAGAACTCACACGAACCCTTTTCTGTCTGATTCAACCCACTTTTTATATTGCTAAAACCTTTTGCCCTGTGTTTAGCCCTTGAGAAAACCCGTGGTTGTATTGTAATGGTAAAATTACAGTTTTACACCTTGTTTCTTACTTTTCTCTCAGAAAGATTATTCAGTGAATTAGGACCTCCAATTGGTTATGTAGGAGCTTTTATTCTCTTCATTGGGTCAAAATGAGCTAGTTAGGGCTCATGATGGTGTTCCCATCAGTCATATCTAAGGACCATCCTCCAATTATTAAAGAAAATGAAGGGGTTATGCTTGAATTGGAGGAGTTGTTGGGAGTACACACAGAGTCTCTATCCCCACCCTGGACCCTAAAGGTAGAATTGCTACCTGAGGCAGGGACATCTCAACTTATACCCTCAATCCAAAAGGCTCCTGAGTTGGAGCTTAAACCCCTCCCGAGCACATTGAAGTATGCTTTCCTTGGCCCTAAGGACACGCTCCCTATTATTGTCTCATCTATGTTATTTGAACTGTAGGAGGGAGCACTGCTCGAGTGTTCTATTGCATGGTCAATAGCTGATATTAAGTGTGTTGACCCCTCCCTCTGCATGCATCATATATACACAAACGAGTCTGTGAAACCCTTTCGAGACATGCAGAGAAGGCTCAACCCCCAATATGTAGGAGGTTGTTAAAAAGGAGACTCTAAAATGGCTGGATGTAGGCATTATCTATCCCATTTCGTACAGTAAATGGATCAGTCTGATACATGTAGTGCCCAAAAAGGCATGAATCACTGTGGAAGAAAATTACCAAGGAGAGTTGGTGACCACGAGACCCTCAACTAGCTGGAGGGTCTACATTGATTACCACCGTTTGAACATGGCTACTCAGAAAAACCATTTCCCCTTGCCGTTTATTGATCAGACTTTGGAAAAACTGGCAGGGAACAAGTACTTTCGATTCCTTGATGGGTGCTCTGGGTATAATCAGATAGCTATCTTCCTTGATGATCAGGAGCGTACCACTTTTACAAGTTTGTATGGCACATTTGCATTTCGTCGAATGCCATTTGGGTTATGTAATGCTCCTGCCACATTCCAACGATGTATGATGGCTATCTTTTCTAACATGATAGATGAGTTTGTAGAAATTTTTAATGGATGATTTCTCCATTTATGGCTCGTTGTTTGACCTATGCCTTTCACACCTTGATAAAGTCTTAACCCATTGTGAAGAGGCAAAGCTAGTGCTTAGCAGGGAGAAGAGCCACTTTATGGTCCAGCAGGGCATTATTTTGGGACATGTAGCCTCCGAGAAAGGATTAGAGGTGGATAAAACCAAAATAGAATCCATCTCTAAACTTCCATCGCCCACCAATGTTTCTCAAGTTAGATCTTTTCTTGGCCATGCTTGATTCTATAGGCACTTCATTAGAGATTTTAGTAAAATCTCTAAGCCACTTTGCGACCTGTTAGCGAAGGATGTTTCCTTCGATTTTAATGAGAGATGTGACGAGGCTTTCCAAATCTTGTAGAAAGCCCTTATTACTGCGTCAATTCTCCAAGCACCAGATTGGGCCCTCCCGTTTAAGCTTATGTGCGATGCTTCTGATTTCATTGTGGGAGCGATCTTAGGTGAAAGGGTTGATGGTAAACCTCATGTTTTCATTATGCCAGCAACGCCCTTACAGATCCTCAACAAAACTACATGATCATTGAAAAGGAATTTCTTACTGTAGTATTTGCTTTGGAAAAGTTTCGGTATTATTTATTGGGGTCCAAGGTTGTGGTGTTTACTGATCATTCTGCTTTGAAGCATCTTCTTGCTAAGAAGGACACTAAACCTTGTTTGATTTGTTGGATTTTACTACTCCAAGAGTTTGACCTAGAAATTAAAGATAAGAAAGGAGTTGAGAATGTGGTAGTAGATCATTTGTCTAGGATCCCTACTGAGGCATCAACCCCTGCTAGCAGTATCTAGTAGACTTTTCTCGATGAGTCTCTGATGGCCGTGGAGGCCAAAACTACTTGGTTTGCTGATACAGTGAACTATCTGGTCATGGGCATTACTCCCAGTGCTTGGGACAAGCAGAAGCAAGATAGGTTTCTTGCCGAAGCTAAATTTTATCACTGGGAGGAACCCGAGCTATTTAGAATAGGCCCTAACCAATTGTTCGGTTGTTGGGTTCCTAACGAAGAACAAAAGAGTGTTCTGAGTTTTTGCCATGACCTCCACTGTGGAGGGCATTTTAGTGGGAATAAGACTGCCCATAAGGTTCTTTAGTCTGGCTTTTGGTGGCCCACATTATTCAAATATGCACATATGTATGTGGGTGCATGTCTACGTTGCCAGTAGATGGGAATCATTAGAAAAAGGGATGAGATGCCTCAGCAACCTATTCTCCCCGTTGAGATCTTTGACATTTGGGTCATCGACTTCATGGGTCCCTTTCCTGTGTCTTTCTGATATGAGTACATCCTTGTGGCCGTGGACTATGTATCGAAATGGATAGAAGCCATACCCATGTGGACCAATGACCACTCCATGGTCTTAGATTTTGTTAGGGCTAATATCATTTCTCGGTATGGGTGCCCAAGGACTATCATAAGTGATGGTGGACTTCACTTTAAGAATGTGCACTTCACAAGACTACTCTAAAATTTGGGAGTCAACCACATGATAGCCACACCTTACCATCCCCAAACGAGTGGTCAAGTTGAAGTATCCAATAGGGAGATTATGCGGATTCTGGAAAAAATTGTTAGGCCAGATCGTAAAGATTGGTAAAAAAAATTTGAATGATACTCTTTGGGCCTACAAAATAGTGTATAAGACTCCCTTGGGCATGTCTCCTTTCCATCTTGTCTACAGAAAAGTGTGCCACCTTCCCATTGAAATCCAACACAAAGTTTATTGGGCTATTAAAAATGTTAACTTAAATCTAGATAAAGCAGGTAAGGCACACATGCTAGAGTTAAGTGAGCTTGAGGAGCTTCACAATGAAGCATACGAAACCTCCCAAGCTTGTACGTATAAAGGTCTTCCATGATAAGCACATCATTAGAAAGACCTTTGAGTCCAACCAGTAGGTTTGACATTTCAATTCCAGACTTAAATTATTTCCTGGAAAGCTCAAGTCTTGTTGGGATGGGCCATATGTTGTTATTAATGCCTTCCCTCATGGAGTTGTTAAAATTCAGAACCCTAATTTTGGTGAGAGCTTTAAGGTAAATGGACAACGACTTAAACCTTATGTTACTCTTTTAGATGGCCAGGTTTTGGATGCACTTCGGCTTGAGGAGCCTTAGCTCCTTCCACTCTCTTCCTCAGGTGATATTCTTCTGTGTAATTATTTTTTCAATGAGGACATTGTCAATCTTAGGCATGGGGGGGTATAACCTTGGGTTGTTTATAGCATTTATAAATATTTACATGCATTTAGGTTAAGTGCATTTCTCAAAAAAAAAAATCTCTTTTGTTTTCTTGAGCTGAATTGGTTAGTCCCTAGCAGAAGATTTTTATCAAGGAGGTGTCATTGAATATTTTCTTCTTAAATTGTTTCTTAGTTTATAATCCAGTACATTTACTTTACTTACACGTAGACTGGGTAATGGATCTTTTAAGAAAATCAATAGGCATTTTTAGTTTGTCGAAGAGAAGCAGTCATTCTTTTTTGAAACCCTTGGACAGTTAGTAGGGAGTCAGACAAACTATCTTCTATTAGATCTACCTAACATTTGTGAGGTGAAAGTAGAGTGACTACTAGTGCGTCAAGTCTAGTGCAAGGACTCTTAAGCTCTGGATAATTAGATGATGATACCTTAGAGTTAGGCATAGTTTTCACTCTCTATTCCTGTGTGCAAACATTGTGTGTAAATTCCTGAGAGTCACCAAATAAAGCAAATGCACAGAGATTGAGTTCTCATAAAACTATGACAATGGTGAATGGTTACAATCATCTTTTATAGAATCCTCGGTTGAAGGAGGGTATTAGTGCCAAAGGTCCTATCCATTCCTTCCTGGTGTTGAGAGTAGGCACTTCCACCAAATAAGCCACATAATATCCTCTTGAACATCATCATCCCTAATAATGCCTCATGAATAACAGTTTTCGTAGTGTTGTGTTGATAGTTATCTCAAAAAAGAAAAAAAAAGAAGAGAAGAAAAAGAAAAAGAAGAAAAAAAAAAAGAAAAAATTGTTTGAGTTTATAGCTTTGTCTTCGTGTCATTTTCATCATATGTCAATGTCATTGAGGCAACAAAAAAAACATTGTTCGGGTTGTAGATCGAGTAAAAGATAAATGCGTTGTAGTATAGTGTGAAATATGTCTCAACAAATAAATTAACGGAACTGGTGAGTCCCGATCGATCACAGGGAGGCAGAAAGCGCTTTTGAATTCATGCGTTTGTTTCAAATATAAAGACTAAGCAGAAGGAACAATCAATCACAATATTTATATCACAAGGAGAGATTGAACATGAATTGGATACATGCATTTGAATAAAACATAAAATAAACAAGTTACTGTTGTAACAGAACAAGGGCATCATGGGTGGTCTGTGGTGGCCTTCTGGAGAGGTTGAGGAGAGTAACGACGATCCACCGAGGTGGCTCAACGGATGCTTTGGAAGAAGATGCAGAGACGGAGGCAGAGAAGATGGGAAGAAGGTAGAGGAGTTGTAGGAGGAAGAAGAAGAAATCTAATTGAATGACTTCAAAGGGGACCCTTAGGCCTCTTTTTTATAGCTGTTGTGAAGGGTATTTAGGGCATTGGAGCCCTTAATTTTGTGCAATAGCCTTAGGTTGATCAGATTCATTGATCGGGCGATCAACGATCCTGATTAAGCCTAAAAATACCCTCCAAATCCTTCTCCATTTGCAGATTCAATCTGGTGTTGACACGTGGCGCAATGTGCTCCCTCGGATTTCGATCGCACGGCCTCCGCTCTCCCGTGCTCGTGCTTTCGCCTTTGCATGCATCGCATGACCTCTAAATGCACCTCAACTCCTTAACCATCTTAGCTGTTCGATCTCTCGATCGGATGGCTTAAAAGAGCGTGCACCGTGCCCTCTTGAATCCTAAAGCACGCGTCATCACGTGCGCCCTCGCTCCCTCGCATCCGTGTGCGCCACGCTGTTGCCCCTATGGCCGCTCGATGAAGATCCTATGGTCAATCGCACTCGCGATCAATGTCTTTCCTGATTTCATGCTGGGCGCACCTCGATCCTACGCTGGTTGCTTAGGTGCGAAGGTGCTAACCAACGCACTGTGGACGCATTTGTGTCGAGTTTCCAATCTCCGCACGGTCGCTCTTAGCCATTGGATGAAGATCCAACGCTGATCTTATCCTTCGTTGATGAGGCCTGGTGAGGCAGTTGACACAGATGCATCGCGGCCGTTGGATGACGATCCAACGGCCACCGTCTTTCCTTCCAAGATTGGGGCGCGATGAGGGGCGGCTGCAATGGCGCCACGTGGTGTCATCATGGCCGTCGATCTTCCTTTCTTTGTGGACAGTGCTATAGGCCTCCGATCTAGTTGGGCTGCGATCGTTGATCTGGATCCATCCGTTTGGTTGAATTTGTCATTTGAGTTCTGGATATTCTTCAATTTGCCCCTTGGCTCTTGCTCTTCTGCGGACTCCATAGGGTGCTACGGGAGTTTGATTGATGCGATCTTGGAAGTGTTGGATTCCCTTCATCATTCTAAACAGATCCATAAGGTTGGATCGGTCATCTGCAACCCCGAATTACTTGCAATGAGTAATACCTCTCAAATAGCACGGTAAAATGCATAAAACATATAAATCAATTACGATGCAAAATACGATGTGTATGCATGCAGAATGCCCATGTTAAGCTAGGTTCTGGCTTAATTCAGGAGAATTATGGCCTATGATTGCTGTGCAATCATACCCTCATGCCTAAATCTTGCTAGTCCCTAGCAAGTGCAAGACTGAATGCATTTTATCAAGAGTTTAACTAAAGGTTTTGCCTAAATCTTGCTAGTCCCTAGCAAGTGCAAGACTAAATTCATTTTATCAAGAATTTAACTAAAGGTTTGTTTCTTTTTGTTTCCTCCAAAAACTCAGAATCCAGATAACCATGAACATGTAATGTTGTAGCTTCTGCAATGGATCCAAGCGAAGAGTCGATATACATTTAAAGCTTGTACTTGACCCCCTAGTAAAATTCTGTCGGGATAGGCGAACCTCTTCTCTCGGGGTTATAAAATATTCTTCGATTTCAGCCCTGGTTTTTGGCTTGGGTAGGAGATGTCTGAGTTAACTGGATTTGTATTTGGTGGCTCACTCTCTTCTGGTGTTACATAGAGACTAGTATTTTAGTATCAAGATTTCTAGATTATTGAATAAATCAACTTAGAGAGAGGCTGGAAAACTATGCTCTCTTTAATCTTTTGTACGTTTTCTTTTCTCTCTCTCTCTCTCTTTTCTTTTCTTTTTCTTTTTCTTCCTGAGCTCACATCTCACCAGATTTGCAAATGTATTTGGTGGTCTCGCATGGCATCACACTTTAATTAGATTCTAATAATCCTACGACTGAGTCAGACCCCTTAACCCGTATTTAGGTAGTCAGAAATATAGAAAAAGTAGGTTAAGGCTGTATTTAGTGGTTCGTGGGGGTGGTAGGTGTTTTTGCCTCATTTAACTTGACTCACATCATGCAACTGCTTTACATAACACTTTTTTTTTTCTCTTTTTTTTTTTTTGAGCAAACATCTCTTCTGTATGTATATCTATTGGCACAATACCACAACACAACATACTACTGTATTTATCAGCACAACATAACACGACATACGTACTTTTATACGTGAGGCATTCTTGGGGATTTTTTTTTTTTGGGATGACCAAGAGGATCTCGGGTGGCTTATTTGGTGGCGGTGCCTACTCTTGGCATCGGGTAGGGAACGGATAGGATGGCATATTTTTGACCTTGACATCAGTACCTTCCTTCAGCCGAGGATCTGTAGAGGACGGCATGACCATCCATCTTAATCCTAGTTTTATTAGAACTCGTTCTCTATGTGTTTGCCTTATTTGGTGGCCTCGCAAGGATTTTCTCAAAGAATTAGTATGCAAGAACCGAGAGTAAAAACTATGCCCAACTCTGAGTGTCATTATTCAATTATCCAGAATTAAAGATTCCTTACACTAGCCTTAAAGCACCAGTAGACTCTCTACTCTCACCTCACATCTGTTTTGGTGGATCTATTAGAAGATAGTTCACCTGACTTCCTGATTGCTATCTAAGGGTTCAGGAGAAGAAGCGATGCTTCTTCTCGACAAACTAGAGATGTCTATCAATTTTCACAATGGATCCATTACAAATTCTACATGCAGGTGTGAGGTTATACTGGATTCTAAGCTTAGGAATCTACTAAAGAATAAATCTTTAATAAAACCTCTTGATAAAACAATCTAATCCCCCAATTGTTGGCAGAAAATTTTCAGTTTTTATGGACTACCCCCCCATGCCTAAGTGTTTGCATGTCCTCATGCATGAATAAAAGAAATTAGAATAAGGCAAGGTGTATGTGGATAGAAATCACCTAGGATTTCTTCTGAGTTGTCGTTCAGCTCATACCATTATTGCAATGCCATACACAATATCCAAAACAATATGCGAAAATGAAATATGCTATGTATATATGGTATGTATATATGTATATGTGCTGAGTTTAACGCCTCCAGCTGGGCAACTCGTTAGTCACACGTCCTAGAGAAGATGTATCGTTTCGTCAGTAGGAGGAGGTTCCTAGGCAAAAAATGGTTTGAGGCGCTGGCCATTAACCATAAAAACATGCCCAGATTTCGGGTCTCTACTTTGGACTGCCTCGTTAGGATACGGGTGGACCACCAGAAATGGCCCAGTCCACTTGGACTTGAGCTTTCCCGCAAAGAATTTGAGTCAGGAGTCAAACAACCAGACCTACTGGTTAGGTGCGAACTTCTTCCTCCAGATGTGTCAATCATGGAAAGCCTTCATCTTGTCTTTGTAGATTTTTGCATTCTCTAAGCTTCCTGCCTAATCTCCTCTAACTCACTGAGCTGGAGCTTCTGTTCATAACCTCCGGCCTCGAGGTTAAAATTACACTTTTGCACTGGTACTCCAGCTCCACTGGAAGGTGACAGGCCTTTCCATGAACCATGTGGTATGGGGACATTCCGAGTGGGGCCTTGTACACAGCCTGATATGCCCATAGTGCATCAATCAACCGATCAGACCAATCCTTCCTATCAGGTCTAACTGTCTTTTGAAGGATAAGCTTGATTTGACGGTTGGATACTTCAGCCTACCCATTGGTCTGTGGGTGATACGGGGTAGCAATGCGGTTAATTAGCCCATATTTGTGGGCTATTTAAGTATTTAAGTGCCTAGACATTAAGTTAATTTTAACATTTAGATAGCATACATTAGGATGTAAATAAATTAATTCATATTTTTAGCTTAATTGCATAATTCATTCATTGCATGCATTTAGAATTAAATTAGAATTGAATGCATTTGATTAGTTAATCAATTATGTGAATTACTTGCATTGTTTTAATTTAACATAAAAGTTAAGGGTTTGTGCATAAATAATCATAATATTATTTATTTTCTTATTCTCTTCCTCCACAGGTAACGGTTGTTGCTACTCCTCGCACACCCATTCACGCACAGCTGCAAGCATTCATTTGTCACGAAGAGGATCTGATCCCGCCACTTTGTTTTCAAATTCATCACCTGTAGCTACAAAGGGAGGAGGAGATGACCATGCACGGGGAGGCCTTCACCTCGATTCGTCACTGTGCAAAGAGTTGACCTCTCGTCCGCTACACCACCACCGGCCTCAACCATGGCGACGAGCCTCTACTACCGTGGGTGTGTCGCGTGATAGGTAACACAGCCATCTGGAGCTCATTTGCATTACCATGAGCACCTTAGCGTGCACCACCCTCACTGCCATCACCAGTAATCACCAACAGCATGCCACTAACCTCCTTGTCGCCTGCGCGCACCCCCCATACACGGCCAGTAGCACACCCGCAGCCCGCTAGCCATGCTCGCAGCTACTGTGCACCACCAACATCTCCGCACAGCACCTCTGCAACCTCCAACCCATGCAGCAGTTGCAACTGTAGCAACACGTGCGGCCTGCGCATGACCTCTGCATGCAAGTCCTCCGCTTGCACACATCTCCAGCACACACTGCCCTTCTGCACCGTGTGCAGCAAAGCCATCCCATGTGCACGCTCGCACAGCCTGCGCACCCCCCTCACTTGCCTCCTCCATGCCTGCAGCAGCAGCATCTCTGCCCATGTGCTACAGTGCACGTCCTCCAATAGCTCCCCTGCACGCCAACGCAGCCATCCAGCAGCGCTGCTCCCCCTCGCCTCCAGCACGTGCGTGTTCCCTTGCGCCTCCACGCCTCCAGTAGCAAGTAGCCACTGTTGCGTCCCCTCATCTCCGCACAGCAGCAGTAGAGAGCTGTAGCCACAACCACCAAAAGAAGTGGCCCGACAGTAGCTACCTTTGGCGAGCTCCTCCTTTCCGGCCTTCGCCTCTCGTCCACGTGCAAGCAAGGGGAAGAATCTCCCTTGTTTTGCTATAGTGAAGAGGGTATTAGTATTTACATCTTTTGCCATTGTGAGATTTTATTAATATTTTATTGTCACATTGCAAAATAAATCCTTCAGATGTGCAAAATTGCTATTTCAACATTAGTTCTTGTTGTTTACTTAATCTGAAAGAGATTTTGGCTCAATTTCTTGACAAAATTAATAGTGAACATTGGCTTTTGACCCTTGCAAGTTTAAACAGGCCATTGCCTCCCTGTGGATATGACCCGCTCCTAGTTGAGTGGTTATTTTAATTATTTTAATTAGTTGATTTTCCACCATTTAGAAATACAATGACAGATCATCTTAATCATCATTTTGGAAAGTGAAAATCGACTCGTCAAATGGCACTGTTGCCGGGGAGGCAACGAGCCTGTTAGACTCGCATTTATTTAATTATTTGTTCACATTTTATTTGAGGCATTTTTCAATTTGATTATCTGTTTGGTGCGAGGTACGCGTATTTGGAGATGTCTTGTCGCATTAGCCTCAAAGATCAGGTGATCCTTGACATTGTCGGTGGAGTTGCAACACTGGGAGAAGGAGCATCACACCCACCTCAGCAATGCCTTGGTGTACCTTATTTCCACCGCTGGAGGAGATATCCGGAGGACCACATCTTCATCTCATCCATTTAGCTGTAGATAGTTTTTTTTTATTAGTTTTCTTTCTTCTCTTTATTTTAGTACATTCATTTGGAAAACCCTTGTTCTGGGGTACAATTGAGGGGTTTGTTCCCTGTCATTATTTTAGGCCCCTACGTAGGTAATTTTTGTGGGAGTTTATTCCCATTTATTTAGACTTAGGTTTTTACTTTCTTTTGTGGATTGATTTTATTTTTCTTGATTGTGCATAAGTAAAAAAAAAAATCATGAACTACCTGCTAGAAGCTGCATGCTCCTAGGTTGAACCATATAGGTGTGTATGACAGCATCTAGATTTCATTTTGCATTGCGTGCATCTTGCATTGCTGATTGCTGGAGGGAAGGTACGTTCTCTTTCTTTGCATTCTATATTGTTCAAGCATGTGCATTTGGATTTAATTGCAAGACCACCTAATTGAATCGAAAAGATCTAAGAAGTGGTCACATATTTTTCTGAAAAGGACTAAGGAGGAATACAGTAAAAACCAAGGAGTTGATTTGAGACATTGTGATGCGGTTCAAAAATTCAAACTTAAAATTTTACGGTGAATGCACACGTGCATGACTGCGCACTAAAGCGCGCATTTAGACACTCCTAGGTTTTTGAGTTGTTAGGAAAGAACTCTCCTACCATTGGATACCAAAGTGCTTGAAACTTAAGTTCAAAAGTTTTGTAACTCCAAGGAGGGGGATACCCTGTCACGGATTTTTGAGGGTAGTTAAGAAGCACCGTGAAAGCACAGCTTCAAAGGAAGGCTTAGGACTACTTGCATCCCTCGATCTTCCATCTTTGGAGTCGCTCTACCATTTGAGATTTAGGGAAGAGCACTTAAGCTCCAACTAAGTCTTTTTAGGCATTTCGTAGGTCGATAATAGATGCTAATTGATTGGGCAACTTGCTTTGTCACCTACAATTTGAATTAAAGTCAAAAGCCTAAATTTCTAAAGACCTAACAAGTCCTTTTGAATTGTGTTTGTAGTGCATGCTTGGTAGGCGATCTCTTAGGAGACAACTTGTGTTTGATCCTGAACCTGAAAGAATCCTAAGAAGGAACCACCTAAGGGAAGAAATGGCTGGTCAAAGGAGCCTTAAGGAATATTTCATTCCGACCAATCAAACTGGCCCTGCACTACAAAGACCTAGAGGGGACAATCCTTGTGAGATCAAAAGCAGTACCATATCCTTGCTGCCCTCCTTTTATGGTACTGCTAGGGAAGACCCTTACAGGCATATAGAGGAATTCACCAAGGTCTATTCTATGGTGAAGCTGTAGGGCGTTACTGATGACGCCCAAATGCGGACCCTCTTTCCTTTCTCCCTTAAGGACAAGGCCAAGTATTGGTATCATACCCTAGATGATATTAACACTTGGGATGCCTTGAAGGAGTTCCTAAAAAAGTACTTCCCCATGAGCAAAACTGATCACTTTAGGAGGGAAATTATGAGTTTTGTTCAAAAGGATGGGGAAGCTTTCCATGATGCGTGGGAGCGCTTTAATGACCTGTTGAGACTTTGCCCACATCACCAGGTGCCTAAGTGGCAACTGGTTGAAAGGTTCTACACCGAACATAATGATTCGCACAGGTAGACTGTGAATGGTGCCTGTGTAGGAACCTTTCTATCTAAGACTGAGGAAGAAGCTTGGAACCTTTTTGATACTTTGAGTGAGAATTCTATTCACTTGAATTCTGCCTACTTGGATAGAAAACTCACTCTCATGCAAAGAAAGTTGGAGGCAAATGAGGCAAGGGACACCTAGAATTTAGCCTATCAGATTCAATTGTTTAATCAAAATATGGAAAGGCTTATATCGAGCCCAGGCCAATTCACATCTAGCACCTCCACATCCCAACCTTCAGAATGCTCCATTTACTAAGGAAATACACACGCCACTATGGATTGCCACTTGGCCTCCCAATTCCCTGAGCTTGTATAAGCGGACCTGAATGCCGCTCAAGGGTTCTATTCCAGACCTCGTAATGACCCTTTTTCCAACACTTATAATGAGGGATGGAGGAATCACCCAAACTTTTCCTGGAGACAAGGGAATGTCTCAACTTCAGGGAATTATAAATCACAACCCTTTCAAAACCAACAAATGAACCAACCTCAGACCTTTGCCCAACCAAAGACCTCTAAGATGGATGAATTGAAGGCAATGTTGAGAACTATGCAAGAAAGTCAAAGTGCCATCATCTAATCTCATGACAAGGCTATACATGAAATGAAATCGCACATAGGACACCTTGTTGAGGCCGTTAGAAAGAGGGAAACTGGGAAGCTTCCTAGTGCTGCTAAGGAGAATCCTAAAGGAAAAGGGATTGTCTTTAGGGAGCATACCCAGGCGGTGACTATTCTAAGGAGTGGGAAAGAAATTTCCAAACCTGATCCTCATATAGTCTCACCATCCACCCTAACTTTCGCCCCCACCGGAGAAGAATTGCCCAAATCTTCTCCACTTGAAATCACCTCACCTGAAGAGGTTGCCCCCGTTCCACCCCTTACCCGACATGACAACCCTTCCATCCAGAGACTAAGAGTGCCATTTCTAGAGCGCTTATCCACCTCTGGGCAAACTTCTGTTGGCTCATTTGGAGCCAAAGATAAGACGGATGAGATCATGGAAACTTTCAAGCAAGTGCAGATTAACTTGCCTTTGCTTGAGGCTATCAGGCAAATTCTATCTAATGCCCGCTTCTTAAAGGACCTGTGCACGAAAAAGTGGCAATCTAGAAAATAGGTCCAATCAAAAGTTGTCCTGCTTAATTCTATTAGCTCAATTGTTCAACATGGCACATCCCTGAAACTTAAGGACCTAGGAGCCCCATACATCTCGGTGGTCATTGGTGACTTATAGATTGATGAGGCTCTACTTGGTCTGGGTGCGGGGGTGAACATCCTTCCAAGCTATATTTATGAACAACTTGGGGGAGGAAATCTGAAGCCTAGCCCAGTAATTCTCCAAGTTGCTGATCGATCACTCAAGACACCATGGGGAATTTTGGAAGATATCCTTGTGAGAGTAGAAGATTTCTTCTTCCCCATTGAATTCTTAGTTTTGGACACTGACCCTACCAACAAGCCAACCAAGCCCTCCATCATTTTGGGCCCCCCCTTCCTTGCAACTTCTCATGCTTCAATGAATTGCAATACTGGGGCATTAAAAATGGGCTTTGGGAATAGGAAAATCCAGCTTAATGTGTTTGATGCTTATAAACAAGCCAGGCTTGAGGATTGTTCCCAAGTTGAGGTGATAGATGACCTGATTAAAGAGACAACCCCTATAATGTTATGTGATGACCCCCTTTAGCATGTCATGCTAAATGAGCATTCCCATCTCTTGGAGGAATGTGAAGGGGATATACTAGAACTTGAGGAGTTGCTGGGTGTTTCTGCTGAGTCTCTTTCCCCATCATCTCTACCCAAGGTAGATCTGCTACCTGAGATGGGGACATCTATTATGAAACCCTCAACCATACAAGCCCCTAACCTTGAGTTGAAATCCCTCCCAGACACTCTCAAGCATCTTCTTGGGTGCCAATGATATGCTACCTGTTATCATTTTAGCTGTGCTATCTAAAACACAAGAGGGAGCCCTAATTGAATGTTTGTCTAGGCACAAGGAAGTAATTGCTTGGAGCATTGCTGACATTAAAGGTATAGACTCTACACTCTACATGCACCACATTTATACTGATGATTTCATCAAACCATTTAGGGATATGCAGAGACATCTTAACCCTAATATGAGGGAGCTGGTTAAAAAGGAAATTTTGAAGTGGTTGGATGCTAAGATCATATATCCCATTGCAGACAATAAATGGGTAAGTCTTATTCATGTGGTGCCAAAGAAGGCAGGCTTTACTGTGGAATTTAATGACCAAGGTGAACAAGTTGTGACTAGACCCTCAACTGGATGGAGGGTCTGTATTGATTACCGCAAGCTGAACAACACTACCCAAAAGGATCACTTTCCCTTTCCTTTTATTGATCAAATTCTCAAAAAATTGGCAGGGAATAAGTACTATTGCTTTCTCGATGGATATTCTGGGTACAACCAGGTTGCAGTCTTCCCTGATGACCAGGAGAAGATGACTTTCATGAGTCCTTACGATACCTTTGCATTCAGGCGTATGCCATTTGGACTATGTAATGCACCTACAACCTTCCAATGGTGTATGATGTCCATTTTCTCGGATATGATTGACGGGTGTGTTGAAGTGTTTATGGATGACTTCTCCATTTACAACTCGTCTTTCAACTAGTGTCTCCTGCACCTAGAGAATGTACTAAGGGATGTAAGGAGACTAGTTTAGTCCTCAGCTGGGAGAAAAGACACTTCATGGTATAGAAAGGAATTGTACTTAGGCATGTTGTGTCTGAGCGAGGCTTGGAAGTAGATAAAGCCAAGGTTGATTATATTTCCAAACTTCCATTTCCCACGAATGTCAAACAGATTAGATCCTTTCTTGGCCATGCCGGCTTTTATAGGTGCTTTATTAAAAATTTCAGTAAAATTTCTAGGCCACTTTGTGACCTGTTGGCGAAGGAATCTTCCTTCAATTTTGATTCAAAGTGTGTTGAGGCCTTTCAAACTCTAAAGGAGGCCTTGATCTCTGCACCTATTCTCCGAGCTCTTGATTGGACACTCCCATTTGAGCTGATGTGTGATGCTTCGGATTATGCAGTGGGAGCAGTCCTTGGACAAAGGGTTGAGGGAAGACCACATGTGCTGCACTATGCCAGCAAGACTTTAACTGAACCACAGCAAAACTACACCGTCACTAAAAAGGAATTACTTGCTGTAGTCTTTGTTCTGGAGAAGTTTAGGTCTTATCTTCTTGGGTCTAAGTTGGTTATTTTCACTGATCATGTGGCAGTGAAACATCTCATTGTTAGGAAGGATTCTAAGCCACGTCTGATTAGGTGGATCCTACTCCTTCAAGAATTTGACTTGGAGATACGAGAAAAGAAAGGAGTAGAAAATGTAGTGGCTGACCACCTGTCTCGCCTTCCACTTGATGACTCTCCATTTGGAGTCATCCGCGAGACATTTCAAGATGAAACCCTTATGGCGGTAACACTGACTTCACCTTGGTATGCTGATACCGTCAATTACTTGGTCACTGGAGAGGCTCCTAGCTCTTGGGATGAGCAGAAAAGAAAGAGATTCATTTCCCAAGCTAGATACTTTCATTGGGAAGAGCCTGAATTATTTAGAATTGGACAAGACTAAGTATTGAGACGATGCATGCCTGAAGAGGAGCAACAAAGTGTGCTGAGTTTTTGCCATGAACTTCATTGTGGAGGACACTTTGGTGATAAGAAAACTTCTTTTAAAATTCTTCAGTCTGGTTTTTGGTGGCCTTCGTTATTTAAGGATTCACATAATTTTGTTAAGGCACGTATTAGATGTCAACGGACTGGAACGATTGGGAAGAGGAATGAGATACCCCAACACCCCATTCAATCTGTTGAAATTTTTGATGTTTGGGGAATTGACTTCATGGGCCCCTTCCCTTCGTCCCAAGTTATGAATATATCTTGGTGGCAGTTGATTATGTCTCTAAATGGATAGAGGCCATTCCTACACGCACAAATGTCCACTCAGTGATATTGAAATTTGTGAAGGCCAATATCATATCCCGATTCAGCTGCCCTAAGACTATTATTAGTGATGGGGGACCTCACTTCCAAAATCATCACTTCAACCAGTTACTCAAAAGTTTAGGGTTCACTCACAAGAATGCTACCCCATACCAACTCCAGATGAGTGGCCAGGTTGAAGTGTCGAATAGGGAGATAGAGAACATTTTAGAAAAGACCATAAGACCTGATAGGAAGGACTGGTCCGAAAGGCTAGATGATGCTTTATGGGCTTATCGAACGGCCTACAAGACCCCTTTGGGTACATCTCCTCAGATTGTGATGGGAACACCATCATGAGCCATAACTAGCTCATTTTGACCCAATTAAGTTAATAAATGCTCTTACATAACCGTCAGAGAGTCACAAGTCATTGCATTATCATTCTGAAGGAAAAATAAGAAACTAGGGTTAAAACTACAATTTTACTAACTCATCATGAATGCAGTACAACCACAGGTTTTCTCAGGGGTTGAATGAAGGTCAATTGGTCTTAAAAAGATAACAAGTGGGATAAGACAAACAGAAAAGGGTTTGCACATGTTCTGAGAATTAAATGACTTTTGAAACCCTAAAAACAGACCCGCTTAATTAACTGAGGTTATAATCAGGATAAAATTCACCTAAACCCTCTAAAATTCATATAAAAATATTCTCCAGGGTTTAGAACTTTCAATTTGACCATCAGAACTCGTTTTGACCTAAAATAGAACCATAGACAGACATTTGCCCTAATTTGGATTTTTGCATAAATTACCCAGTCAAACATGGTCAAAACCAAAATCCAACTTCACCATTGAATTTTTTAGATCCAAATTAGGTTTGTATCAAAATTTGGTCCCAAGATGAATTTGTCTTGACCTAGTTTGCAAATTGGTTCTGTCTAATTTCATTTCTGCCCTTAACTTTCAAAATCCTTTCAAATAGGCCCCTAACTTTGTCTTCGTTCTCACAAATAGGTCCCTACCGCCATTAAACTTATTCCTACTTGCTTCGACGACCTTAAAAAGGAAAGAACTCCATGATTTCTTGACGAATCCCTTTCAAATTTGAAAGGGAAGTTCGTCAAGAAATTCCTTTCCTTTTGGACTTAATCCTAAGCCCTGAAACCTATCCATTCTCCCATGCGAACGCATGAGAGATTTGGGTATCAAGAAACTTTCAACTCCGGTGAGCTTTCCAAGCTTGCGAAGCTTGCTTCCTAAGCTATAACCTACTTTTGATGACCTATAAAAGACTCCCCAGATCACAACGGATTTCCTAAGCTTGTTTTCCTCCGCGTCGTACAGCACCCGCTGGTGCTCCTGCCCCCCTTCATCCTCGCCGTCATCCTTCTCTTTGACCATCTTCATCTCCAGCGTCAACCACACCTCAACTGGTGCCAACTCCACTCCCTTTCGTCTGCCTCCCCTCCTAAACAACCCCTCGACTTCCCCTCATTGTTTCCAGCCATCTGCCACTTTGTTTCGACCGCCCCCGTCCCCATCTGTCTTCCACCTTGTCGGCAGACCTCCGGTGAGCCCTAGCGGCTTCCACACTCACCCAACCTCGTCGCTTCCATGCTCCTCACCATCGCCTTGACTCACCGACCAAAACCCCTCAAGTAATTGAGGGGATTGGCCTCTCTATCACCCCCCGACTCACGCACTCTCTCACACAATCCGCGAGGTCGACAGACCTCCACAACCACTCGCACGCGACGCCAACATCGCCATTCAATTCCCCACCTGACGGTGAAGCTTGTGAACCATTTTAACTAGAGCTTTTAGCCCATTTTCATTATTGTAAGTCCCAGGTCTTCGTCGCCATTACTAAAGCTTCAAGCGAAGCTCGAAGCTTGCTTCAAGCACCTGCAGACCCCAGGCAAAGTCCCAGGTGCTGTGGAACACTTCCAGAATTGCAACTAAGGAGCCAATTAGGCTCCTTGACTGAGCCTTTGACCACAATCACGTGAAGAAGTCGCTGCAGCTGCATGCAGAGAAAGGCAGTGGGATTTAGTCCCACATCGTGGGCTGAAGAGCGCCTGCTAATGAATAAATTGAAAAAGTGATACGGGCTATTTGCCTCAGCATGCACAGGGGGTGAGGTCCCCGCACACTCCCCTTACGCGCTTTGTCCGCGACATCTCCCCCGCGGACTTGGCTTGACTCGATAACCCGCTTAAACCCTGTACTCCTCGACTGCGACCCATGTCCGTAGCCCTGGTCTCGGGTACGCTCTAGGTCTGATTACCCGTATAACCAGTACTGTTGAAGGCTCTGGGAGAGTGTGACCCATAGAGAAAAAGAGAGATTGCACAGGGTAGGGGGAGGGTTTTGTTGCTGCAGACATTGGCGACACATAGCCAATTTGAGAAGTTCCCCTCCCTTGTTAGAAGAAGAAGAAGAGAAGGAGCAGCAACAGAGAAAGAAGAAGAGGCTGAGAGAAGAGAAAGAAGGCTGTGCACTGTAGTATCAGACATTTAAGCTGTCTGATTAACCATTCAGCCGTTTGATAACTGATTTCTAAGCTTTATTTGATTAATATTGTTGAAAAATTTATTGTTATTGTGAAGGGGTATTTGGTGATTCAAATTACCATTTCACCTCATTCTTTTTGCACTATTGACATATGTTTTCTCTTCTATATCATTATTGTTTGGAGTATTATTACAAATTGCTTATATTGCATTTAAATTGCAATTCTTGAGATTTAAATTCCATATTGCTCCTTATGTTCAACCTCGGAACTTTTTCGAGTAATAAAATTTATTTGTTTAAACGCTATTTTGGCTATACTACAGCACGACATTCTTAAAACACCGATCTAGCATTCGAACAGATTGTGTATGGGAAAGCGTGCCATTTACCTATCGAGCTGGAACATAGGGCATTGTGGGCTATTTGAAGTGTCAACATGGATTTAGAAAAGGCAGGTAAGGCACGACTTCTGGAATTAAGTGAGCTTGAGAAATTAAGGAATGATGTTTGTGACACCTCTTAGGCTTATAAAGAGAGAACTAAGGTCTTGCATGATAAGTATATCCTTAGAAAGACCTTTGAGCCCAACCAACAAGTCTGGCTTTTCAATTCCAGACTTAAGCTTTTCCCAGGAAAATTGGAATCACATTGGGATGTGCCATACATAATCACCAAAGTGTTTCCGCATGGGGCTGTGGAGATCAAGAGCCCTTCCTCTTCAACAATGCCCTTTACCGTCAATGGCCAACTATTAAAATTATACATTACTTTGGATGACCATCTGGTTAACAAGGTCACTCTTGAGGAGCCTTAGCTCCTGTCATTCTTCGCCTCAAGTAATATCTTCCCTTAACTATTTTGTTTCCAATGAGGACATTATTTGAACCAGGCATGGGGGGATAGGACCTGAGGCATTTGTTTATAGCATGTATACATTTTGCATTCATGCATGCATATTGATTTAAAATATATATATATATATATAAGAAAACAAAAGAAAAAGAAAAAGTTATGCTTAACCAGCTGGGTTCTGCATCTTTAAGCATAAGACCAAGACTTTAGGTTTGTCTAAGCTGACTCGAGGTATTTAATTATAGGAGTTAGGGTTGAACTACTAGCTTTAGACCCTTAGGGTCCTTTGTGGACTTAAAAACTTAAGTAGGAGTTAAGTTGCAGACCATTCCTCAAGAGGTTGAGGAAGGAAAGCTAGGGATTGAGTAAAAGGCTGGGTAGTACCTAGTGTCTTTTTCTACCTTTTGGTTTATGGGTCCTCGTAAACAAAGCATCCATATTTCACACACACTTGGTCTTGTGTAAATAGTGATCACCTTAATTCATTCTTGAAGAAAATTTGGTTCTCTTAATTCTGACTTAGGAGAAGCTTGAAAACACAATTTGATTGGAAGAGATCCTGCCGCAGGAGAGGTGGAGTATATACTCACCTTGAGGATGCGATGATAACATGTCACCTCCTTGGCGCTTGTCTCTTAGGATGTCCATCCTACTGGGGGCATGTAAGTGCATTATGCGGTTCAGGTACCATGGGTAGGCCTATCTCGAAGTGCTGATTGCCATAGGCCTGAATTTGCTCAAGAAATCCATGGGTGATACTATCTCAAAGTGTCGATTGTCAGGAGTTCTTGGGGTCGTTATGGCCGGTGTTATCTCGAAGCATTGAAAGCCAGGCACCATTCGAGGTTTGGTGATGGGGACAATGAATCAGACATAGACAGTGTTGATAGCTGACCCAAGGTTAGACTTAGAGGAATCAAATAAAAAAAATATATAATAAAAAAAATCCTCTTACTCTCTTTCTAGGTTGGCAATCATACCAACCTCAAATAACTCAGACCAATGCACATGCACGGATGCTTTAATCTCTGGTACAAATAAAACCTAAGGTAGAGTTAGAAATCAGGGAAACTTGTGCCTACAACTCATCCTTAGCTGACCTAGTCCGTAACTCAGGAACTACTTGGGTACCTTATGACCTAGGGTTAGATGGTTCAACCTAATTTCTATGGAAAGTTTAATTGAGTTAGCTTGGATAACTTGGAGTGTTAAGTCATTCTTGAATTTGCTAGGGACTAGCAAAAACTAGGCATGGGGGTATTTGATTAGCCCATATTTGTAGGCTATTTAAGTATTTAAGTTCCTAGACATTAAGTTAATTTTAACATTTAGATAGCATACATTAGGATGTAAATAAATTAATTCATATTTTTAGCTTAATTGCATAATTCATTCATTGCATGCATTTAGAATTAACTTAGAATTGCATGCATTTGATTAGTTAATCAATTATGTGAATTACTTGCATTATTTTAATTTAACATAAAAGTTAAGGGTTTGCACATAAATAACCATAATATTTTATTATTTTCTTATTCTCTTCCTCCACAGGTAACGACTGCTTCTTGCGCACCCATTCACGCACAGCTGCAAGCATTCATTTGCCATGAAAAGGATCTGATCCTGCCTTTTTGTTTTCAAATTCATCACTTGCAGCTACAAAGGGAGGAGGAGACAACCATGCACGGGGAGGCCTTCACCCTGATTCATCACTATGTAGAGAGTTGACCTCTCGTCCACTCCACCAACACCAGCCTCAACCGTGGCGACAAGCCTCTACTACCGTGGGCATGTGGCGTGATAGGCCACACCGCCATCTAGATCTCGTTTGCATTACCGTGAGCACCTCAATGTGCACCACCCTCACTGCCATCACCATCAATCATCAACAGTGCTTCACTACCCTCCTTCTCGCCTACGTGCACCCCCATACACGGCCAGTAGCACACCCGCAGTCCGCACGCCACGCCAGCAGCTATTGTGCACCACCGACATCTCCGCATAGCACCTCCGCAACCTCCAGCCCACGTAACAGCTGCAGCTACAGCAACACACGTAGCCTGCGCATGACCTCCACGTGCAAGTCCTCTGCTTGTGCGTGCCTGTGCCTCTGCCTGTGCACATATCCAGCACGCACAGCCCTCCCTAGTCATGCGCAGCAGAGCCATCCCACGCGCATGCTCGTATAGCCTACGCACCCCCCTCACTGTGCCTCCCCCATGCCCACAGCAGCAGCACCTTTGCGTGCACACGCACTATAGTGCGTGTCGTCTAGCAGCTCCCCTGCGCGCCAGCGCAGCTCTCTAGCAGCACTGCTCCTCCTTGTCTCCAGCACGCGCACGTCCTCTTGTGCCTCCGCTCCTCCAGCAGCAAGCAGCCACT
The DNA here is from genome assembly GCA_037157565.1 of Thalassia testudinum. Lineage (NCBI taxonomy): Eukaryota > Viridiplantae > Streptophyta > Magnoliopsida > Alismatales > Hydrocharitaceae > Thalassia > Thalassia testudinum. The sequence goes on from JAZHRO010000049.1 coordinate 29,612,197, forward strand.
GCTGTGTCCCCTCATCTCTGCACAGCAGCAGCAGAGAGCTGCAGCCACCACCACCAAAAGAAGTAGCTCGGCAGTAGCTACCTTCGATGAGCTCTTCCCCTCCGACCTTCGCCTCTCCTCCATGCGAGAGCAAGGGGAAGAATCTCCCCTATTTTGTTACAGTGAAGAGGGTATTAGTATTTACATCTTTTGCCATTTTGAGATTTTATTAATATTTTATTTTGTCACATTGCAAAATAAATCCTTCAGATGTGCAAAATTGCTATTTCAACATTAGTTCTTGTTGTTTACTTAATTTGAAAGCGATTTTGGCTTGATTTCTTGACAAAATTAATAGTGAACATTGATTTTTGACCCTTGCGTGTTTAAACAGGTCATTGCCTCCCTGTGGATACGACCTGCTCCTAATTGAGTGGTTATTTTAATTATTTTGATTAGTCTATTTTACACCACTTAGAAATACAATGACAAATCATCTTAATCATCATTTTCAAAAGCGAAAATCGACTCGTCAGTGGTGCTGCACCTCGTATTTCTTCTATAATGACCTGAAATAGGCATGGATGAAGTGACTACCCCCATCGCTTATCAGAGCGTGGGGAACTCCGAATCTCGCAAAACTGAATTCCCGGACGAAGGATATAATAGTCTTATGATTAGCTCGTCTTGCTGGGATAGCTTCTACCTGCTTTGAGACATAGTCTACTGCGAGGAGTATGTAATCAAAGCCATGGGAGTTCGGGAAGGGGCCCATGAAATCGATGCCCCAAACTTCGAACACTTCTACGACCAGAATAGGTTAGAGAGGCATCATGTCTCTTCGGGTCATAGAATCGACTGACTGGCATTGCTTACAACATTTGGCAAAATCGTGTGTATCTTTAAAAATGGTTGGCTAGAAAAATCTCGACTGCAAAATCTTTTCTGCAGTCTTTCAGCTCGAGAAATGACCCCCACAAGCATCACTGTGGTAGAAGGATAGCACACTAGAGATTTCCGAATCAGGGACACATCTACAGATGATTTGATCAGCTCCAATGTGAAAGAGTAGTGGGTCATCCCAAAAATAGAATTTAGCCTTTGATATAAATTTGAGTTTTTGATCCTTGGATAAATCCGTAGGTAGCCTGCTTGCGACGAGATAGTTTGCGATATCGGTGTACCAAGGAAACTCAACAGAGTTAATAGACAATAGAGACTCATCCAAAAATCGGTCTGATATTGGCGGGGAGTACGGAATATAGTCTGGGTCTAGCCGAGACAAGTGATCCACCACAACATTATGGGCTCTGGCTTTGTTGTGGATCTCAACATCAAACTCTTGCAAAAGAAGGATCCATCTGATAAGGCGGGGTTTAGTATCCTTCTTTGCCAACAAATGCCAGAGGGCAGAATGGTCAGTGTAGATAATAACTCTAGACCCGAGTAAGTATGACATGAATTTCTCCAACTCGAATACCATAGCTAGCAATTCTTTCTAAGTGACTGTATAGTTACACTAAGCCTCATTCAGCGTTTTGCTAGCGTAGTATATTACAGATTGATGGCGCTCCCGACGCTGGCCAAGAATGGCTCTGACAGCGAAGTCGAAGGCGTCACACATCATCTCAAAGTTGAGAGACCAGTCGGGAGGTTGGAGAATAGGTGCACTTGAAACAGCGCTTCACAACATCTCGAAAGTGCTGAGACACGAGGAGTCGAAATCAAAGGGAGTGTCGGTTACCAGAAGATTCGTTAATGGGCGAGCAATTTTCAAGAAATTTCGAATGAATCTTTGATAAAATCTAACATGCCCTAAGAATGATCTGATTTTCTAACCAAGCTAGGCGAAGGTAATCACGAAATGATTTCGAACTTAGCTTGGTCGACCTCGAGTCCATTAGAGGAGATCCTGTGACCTACTACGATGCCATCCCTCACCATAAAATGACTTTTTTTCCATGAAAGTTCTAGGTTAACTTCTATACATCTCCTCAGGATCTTTGTAAGGTTATCAAGACAAGATGAAAAATCATCTCCAAACATGGAGAAGTCATCCATGAACACTTCTACGCAGTCTCCAATCATGTATGAAAAGATGGCCATCATGCATCGCTGAAAAGTAGTTGGTGCATTGTTGAGGCCGAAGGGCATTTGCTTAAAAGCGAATGTTTCGAAGGGACATGAAAAAGTCATCTTGTCTTGATCTTCCGGGTTGATCGCTACTTAATTGTACCTGGAGTATCCATCCAGAAAGCAGAAGAAACTATGCTCGACCAGTCGTTCTAAAATCTGATTAATAAATGGTAAAGGAAAATGACCCTTTTGGGTAGCCGAGTTTAGCTTCCTGTAATCAATGCAGACCTGCCAAGAAGTCGTGGTGAGGGTCAGGATGGATTTGCCCATGTCATTTGTGATCACGGTGAGTCCTGCCCTTTTAGGCACAATCTGAATGGGACTCACCCACTGGCTGTCGGAAATTGGATAGATAATGCCCGCGTCTAGCCATTTAATGATCTCCTTCTTGACAACCTCCAACATATTTGGATTTAGGTGCCTCTAAGGTTGTCTTGATGGTCTCACCCCTTCATCTGTGTAGATATGGTGAGTGCAATATGAGGGGCGAATCTTGCGGAGATCAGCAATGCCCCACCCGATAGCAGCTTTATGTGCTTGCAGAATAGAGATCAACTGGTGTTCCTGGTCTGGAGTCAAGTGAGCATTGATAATCACGTGATGCATCTCACTTTCTCCTAGAAACACATACTTGAGCGAATCAGGTAAGGGCTATAACTCTAGTAGCGAAGGGTGGGGAGAGGGTTTATGCAGGGGAGGAGAGGAAGCAACAGCGGAAATCTTCTGATCTTGACTAATGGAAAATCCGTTTGCAGTGGTCATGTAATCCTATCTTAAGATATCAGTGCTAGATAGGACAGGATAGTTAGGAACAGGGGTGTTAGGAGCAAATGAACACCCATGACACCCAGATCCATGGGATGAAATGTGTATGTCATTAGTCTTAGTCTCGTGTGGACTGTGATCTAAGACCCCTAATAGTGAAGATGAATGTGCCATTGGGTCGTTGCAGAGGAGCCTAATGTTCCCACAGAAAGCTGAATCTTCATCTTCACCATCCTCGTCGATTAGATCGCAATCGAAGTTCATTGATGCCCTGAAAATGTCCAATCTAAGCTTTTCGTTCCCTAGGGCGATCTCCATGCACCTCAATGCACAGTCTATGTTCACATGGGCGGTTGCCAAGAATAGGAGACCTAGAATAATAGGTGCATCATGGAGATTAGGAGGAACCTCCATATCAAGAACAAAAAAGTCTGCTGGAAAGCAGAATCCTTGGACTTTCACGATCACATTTTCAACCACCCCCCTCGGCATTTTCACCATTCGGTCAGCTAACTGTATGGTAACCAAGGTGGGCTTTAACTCCCTGAATTGAAATCGATCAATTACTGCGGTGGGAGTTAGGTTGATGGACGACCCCAAATCAAGAAGGGCCCTATCAAAAGGGGAATCCTGCAAAAAGTAGGAAATCAATGGTGTGCATGGGTCCTTCTTTTTGGGCGGTAAGTCGGCTAAGATAACAACGTTGGCTTCCTCAGATAATACTGCCTGTCGTCCAATTTTCTGTTGTTGCTTCGGAGTACAGTAGTCCTTGAAGAACCTAATAGAAGGGATGTGTTCTATTACTTTGAGGAGAGGGACCTGAATGTGAACTTCCTTGAACATAGATTTTAGGTCCTCAAAATTCCTCGTATCCTTTTTCCTTGTTGAATCTCGCATTAGAGCCGTGGGAAAAGGGATGGGAATCTCAAGGTCTAGGGGTTTCTTTCCTTTATCTAATGAAAATGGCTTGTGAGAGGAAGAGGGTTGTGAGCCATTTTGCGATAGAGAGTAGGAAAAATCATTACCCGCTTGCCTAGGTAGCGGGTCCTATGTAGTCTTTCCGCTCCTCAAAGTGATAGCTTTTGCATCAGCGTATTGTCCATGAGGTGGCAGAGGAGCGGCTGGGCTAGAATACGCGAGGTTTGACAGCAGAGGTGGCTGACCGAGCCCGTAACCAGGTGGTACAGGAGGTGCTTGTAGAACATGTGCCTGCCCCTGTGGTGCTTGGAATGTAGGCAGGGTACCTTGATTCTGCACATATCTCAGGTTTGAGACAGGTTGGGAGGGCAAAGCTCCCTGTGACCTATGCTCCTACATCATCTGGTTTTGCATGTTTTGTATGCTCTAAATTTGGTCAGCCATTGCCTTCATTATTTGCAAGTTGTCATGAGTAGATTTCCTAATTGACTCCAGCAATTCCTCCTTCAAAGTCTCCAAAGGGTTGACCCGCTTTGGAGGGTAGTTGGTAGCTTGGTGCAATGACTGGTAGATAGAGTGTGTTTGTTCCTGTAATGGGAATGGATGCTACCTTGGGTATGTGTTCTGTGCATTCTCGTATTGCCTGGTCTGGTAGTGTGGAGGTTGACTTGGTCTCTGTGGGTTACCAGACTAGGAGAAATTGGGATGTTGGCACCAACCAGGGTTATACGTCTCAGAATACGGGTTGTTATGCCCGTAACCCTGAATAGCATTGACATCTTCGTAGGCCGAAGACATCTCAGAAGTAAATTCATCAAAAGAATACGCACTCGCATCGTTATGTGGTGCATAACCCTGATTGTACGACGCTAGATCCACATTGTTCACAAGTTCCTGGTATGTAGGATCCCACGAAGATGGAGAGAAAACATCCCGACTGAGTGGATATATATGAGCAGAGGGCGCTCGAGATGCTTGAGAGGAGTAAGATGGATCAGTGTTGCCAGAAGATCCAGATCTTGCTCGCATTAATTCATTGAGCTTCTTATTGAGCAGATCCACCTTATTCAGCTTTTTGGTGATAATGTCCATGTCGGCTCCGACAAACTCGGCGTGAGCTTCGTGGACACTAACTAGTTGATGTCCAGGTCACTGGAACTGGTTCATTGAGGCAGCATTCATTGAGCTCTCTGCTAAGGACTTGAATAGTTCAAATGCGCTATTCTCGTCCTTTGCCAGGAAATTCCCACCGCTAGATGCATTGGCTAGGTACCGATGTGTGTCATCCAGCCCATGGTAAAAGACTTGAGTGAGGTGCCATTTGGGTACACCATGGTGTGGGCATTGATCGAGGGTTTTTCCCTTTGCATATGATGTTGTTTCAGAAAAATATGTCGTGGCAGTGAAATCGCTTGGTGGAAAAATCCCGAACAAAACTAATTATTAGTAAAATTAACCATGATGGATTAGGTCGTATCCACAGGGAGGAACGACTGCAATAAATTCATGGGTATGTAGCTCTCATGTAAGCAGAGACATTCGTGAAATCAATTCAATAAATATGCTGCTCTGAATGTAACTTGCAATTTCATGGGAAGTTATGGACTATTTATGTAAATTCCACATCAGGAATAAAGCTCCCAAAATATGTAGATGATGCATGTGTAGTGGCATGTTATGTAATTTTGAATGCATGTGTGCTTGAGTGCAATTTTGAAATCCAATTTGATGCAATCAAAGGTGATAAAATGCGTTGAATAATAATGTAAGAATATGAGGGCGCTACCACAATGTTTACACAATAAAATAACCAAAAATCCAAAAATCAATCCTTCTTCAATGGCATTCAATGTAATAAGTAATCAACCCAAAAACAGAGGATGTAATCCTCTTCACCGTGTGCACGTTTGAGGCCGCCGTTGGTTGTGAAAGCTTCGGTGGAGGTTGGCCACGACGAAAGGAACTCGATGGTGGTGGTGGCACTCTGAACAACGATCGGAGTTGACACCGGCGACGAGGAGGAGCGGTGGTGGTGCCGGTGGCTCGCCAGCGGGCGTGGCTGTGGTTGGCTTGTCTGGTGGCGTAGAGATGCTCGTGGAGGCGAGGTGAGTCCGATGGAGGCGACGATGCGTTGAACGGTGGCGTGTGGAGGCAGCTGCAATTGGAGGTCGACGGTGGTTTGTTAGGTTCCTCTTCTCCTGTTGGAGAAGAAGAAGAAGAAGAGGAAGAAGGGGAGGCCGTGGCACGCAGGCATGCATGCCCGTGAAGGAGTGCACACAAGGGGCGTTGGTGTGCGCGAAGGTGGCCGGCTATGCGCGTGAAGGCGTGGCTTGAGAGTGGCTGGTGGAGGTTGTCGATCACATGGGAGGCTGGTGGTGGTGGTGGCCGGTGGCTTCTAGGGCTGGAGACGTGTGCGCAAAGGTACGCGCACACGTGCTGATGGCGGTGGTGCTGCACACGCAGGTGGAGGAAGCACACGGTGGAGAAGGGTGGTCCCGCGGTCGAGGATGGAAGGCCCTGCTACTTGCAAAGAAGAAGGTGGCTGAGGCTGAGCGGTGAGTTATGTTGGTGGAATTGCAGAATAGAAGGAAAAAGGAGAAGAAGATGGAGCATGGTGGTGGTCTTCAGACGTCTGGGATGGGTTCCCAGATGACTTAACTGGGGGAGCAGGCACGCGGTTGAGGGTTTTGATGGTGGCTCGCAGTGGCGGGGTTGGGCACATGGTGTAGGTTGAGAGAGAAGGATATGGAGCACGGTGATGAAGTCAGAGACACAGTGACAAGACGTGGTGTTGAACGTTGTCGTGGTTGTGGGCGAGACACAGTGATGATGGCACACGGTGGAGAAGTTGGAGAAGAGACGAAGATGCTCGGTGGTTGTCTGTTGGGGAGGAGAGGATGTTGGAGGACGTCCTCCCTTAGGGAGGAAGATGATTCCCCCTCACTCGTAGTTCCCTGCATATGTATAGATTGCAAGAGAGTCAGAGAAGATTTCCAAATTAAAAAGAGAGATTAGAGGGAGAGAGAGAATAAGGAAGGTGCTTTCTCTTTTTCTTCTTTCTTTCTTTTCTTTTTACCTTTCCTTGTGTGTGTTAACGTGGGATTAAGAAAAGGCAAGTGGTGGATTTTGATTGATTTTGAGGAAAAGAAATTCTGGGAAAGAATATGTTAGGATTTTTTTCTTTTTCCTTTGATGCATTAGCCACCCCTTTCCTTTTTTTAATGACATTTGTCAAAACCAAGAGCCAACAAATGTAAGCCCACTTGCTTCCTTTGTTAATATGCTTGGAAGAATTAGATAATACGATGACAATTCTCAATTGACCCTTCAATCAACCCCTTTAAAATAAGATGTCAATAGACGATGTATTCATTAATGTGTACTTGCAGCGTGGAAAATGCTGTAACACCCAAGACACAAGCTTAACTGATTTTTCAATGAAATGCATGCTTAAGATCGAGTTCTCAATTCAATAATGATGAGCTTAGGCACCAAATTGGTCCACAAAAATGGACCTATTAGGCACTTCCTGAGAAGATCGTGGAATCTATCCTAGGAATCATGCAGCTTCTCTCCATGGCCTTGGGCAAAGGTCGTGATTGCACGCCTCATAGCATTTGTTTGACCAATCGGGAAGAACTTTTGGAGGAATTCATGACGTAATTCCTCCCAGTCTCCAATTGGCCTCTCGATAGTCTTGAACCAATAAGCAGCTTTATCCTTAAGAGAAAAAGGAAAAAGCTTAATGAGAACAATTCCGATATCTACATTCCTAGGTCGAACTGACTCTGCAATCTGACTCAGATCTTCGATGTGCTGGAAGGGATCCTCATTCGAGTTTCCATGGAAATGAGTCTAAATCAAACTTATGATATTCAGCTTCAACTCGAATGCGTCTCCACTTGTGGGAATTCAAACCTGAGGTGCTATAATTGTTGCTGTCGGATCGTAGAAGTCCTGCAGTTGTTCTTTGCGTGGTGGATGCTGCATCCTGTCAAGTGTTGTGAGAATCCTATCGATGCTCTGCTTGTATTTCTATTCAGTTTCCTCGACCCTGGCTTCTAGACGAGCCATTGGGTCCTGATTTTCAGGGTCCTGACAAATTCGAGGATCAGGATTAGCCATCTCAGCTAATCGATTGGAAGAAGGTTGGGAGGAGAGGTCGGGCGAGAATCGCCTTCGCCGCCTTAGGTTCGGCTCCCAAGGTCCCACAAGTTTAGGTCCTAATGACCTTCTTCCTTGCATACACCAACTCAAAGGGTTGGTGTAGTGAAGCAGAACAAGGCTAAGGCCTTGTTAATCAGAGTGGTCCTTTAGATCAGATGACCGGATTTTTCGTTTAAGTTTGTGATATTGAAGAAAATTCGGCAAGAGGCCAACTGCAAGGAATTCCCGCCTCTCAAGCTAACCCGACCAGGCTGGTTACAAGGGGACTATGAGGAAGGTTCTTCCTTTAGCTTTTGTGTCCAGTTCCATTACCCTGCAGCCGCAGTCGTTCGACACTACCCCATAGGCTTAGACACCAGGTTTTGCAGGAGAGGTTGAAACTACCTAGTAGTTTCAAGCCAAATGCAGGTTATTTGACATATTTTCGTGAATTTTAACCTGTTTCTTCAATTTAGTAAATGGCGGGCGGTCCACAAGGTGACTCATCTCACCAACTAACTCTTGGGCTCGACTGAGTCTAAGTTAGTCCAATGTGGTTCTATTGGCTCATGCGCTTCTAAGTTTTTTCAAATTGAAGATCACAATTCAAATGTATATTCTCAAGTAAGATGGAATCTAAATGATTTGAAACTTGGCAAAAAGATTCCATTTTCAATAACCTTTTCAGAGAGTATTTTTCCAAAATTTTTACTATTTTCAACAAGTAGTTATCAATTTTTAACAAACCAGGGGTCAAATATGGGATTTAGACCCCATGTTGGTTTTTCTGTTGAAAACAATATCAAATATGCTTCAAAATTTTTGTAAAAATATGATAATGAAAGCTAATTTTATTATCTTTCAAACCCCACCAATAGTGAGTAAATCCAATTTGTATGTTGGTCAGAATTGATTTCTAAAGTTCATAAAAGTTCTATTTTCAAGCAATCTGACCCATATGTACTCAAATTTTTAAAAATTGCACAAATGGAATTTCTTTTTAGGAAAGGTGGTGTTGGAAAGATAATTTAAAAATCTAGTTCCAATCCAAATTTCAAAATGTTTGGAGCATCAGAAACATGGCTATTGAATTTTAAAGATGGCAATCAATTTTTGGTCGAGTTTTTAACAAGAATGTGTGCACCTGATTTTTACAGCACCTGCTTTGCCTCGTTCGCCGCTTCGTGTGGTTCAACCTGCACATAAAAATATAATGTTAGAGATGAAATCAAAAGTTTCCATGCCTCTCCAGTAACGACGCCAATTTATTCGGGGCGTAGATCGTGTGAAAGATAAATGCGTTGTAGTATAGCACGAAATACGTCTCGACAAATAAATTAACGGAGCTGGTGAGTCCCAGTCAAGCACAGGGAGGCAGAAAGCGCATTCGATTTCATGTGTTTGTTTCAAGTATAAAGACTAAGTAGAAGGAACAATCAATCACAATATTTATATCACAAGGAGAGATTGAACATGAATTGGATACCTGCATTTGAATAAAACATAAAATAAACAAACTACTATTGTAACAGAACAAGTGCACCACGGGTGATCTGTGGTGGCCTTTTGGAGAGGTTGATGAGAGTAACGACGATTCACCAAGGTGGCTTAATGGACGCTTTGGAAGAAGATGCAAAGACAGAGATAGAGAAGACGGGAAGAAGAAGTCGAGGAGTTGTAGGAGGAAGAAGAAGAAAGCTAATTGAATGCCTTCAAAGGGGACCCTTAGACCTCTTTTTATAGTTGTTGTGAAGGGTATTTAGGAAATTGGAGCCCTTAATTTCGTGCAATACCCTTAGGTTGATCAAATCCGTTGATCAAGAGATCAACAGTCCTGAATAACCCTACAAATACCCTCCAAATTTCCAAAACACTAAGGAAGAAGTGGAGAAGTAGAATAAGCCGGGGAGATATACACTGGACTTACCCTTGTGTTGACCCCATAAAAATAAAAGTAGGGAAAAAGCTATCGGTCGTAAAGATACACCTTTAGGCAGAACTCTCTTTTTAAGGTCACTTAGAGGCGTAGAAACCTGAAGTCCATTCTAATTACCGATCAACGAGTCTATCACATTCATAATAAGATGCTTAGAACATAGGGTTCTCATCAAATCTCGGGTGGGTTGAGTGGTCGTAGAAAGCCACTCTTTAACCCTAAACTCAAAAATCCAAAAAAAAATTAGAAAAGAAGAAAAAGAGAAACAGAGATTTTTCTTTGAATAAGGCGAGGGCTTGAGGTAGTCTGCATTTTGGCAGATACCCGGACACTGTTGTGTCTTTGAAAGTTCAGATCCTGAGTAAAAATTTCTTTATGTTGAAAGTGATTTATACCTAAGTAATCCAACCTAATTCTTTTATAAATAGCATGTAGTTTTTGCTAGGGATTAGCAAAAGATAGGCATGCGGGTGTAATGTGCATACATCTGATTAACCTAAAATATCTATTAATGCATGTTCTTAGTGTCACATTAGCATCATACATTGTAAATAGTGCATAACATGTATAATCATGAATTTAGATCAAGTTGTATAAATTGTATAGTAATTGTCTCCTTTTTATGGTCAGGGACAGGGCGACTTTTTATTAGGACCTTGGATCGAAGATCCAACTATACTGATATGATAAGAGCGACGATTGGAGTTTAACAACTCCAAGATCGCTCTAATCTAACATCCGTAGCACCAGATAGAGACCGAGGAACCTTAAAGAGTAAGGGCTAAGATGTGTTAATCCGCACCTCAGACAATAAATCTGATTGCATGGATGGGTTTGGATTGATGATTGCAGCCTAACGATGTAGAAATCGGTCCAATCCGACACCCGTGGCACCATCTACATCACTCAGAAGATGGACGTCCTAGATGGTGCCACGTGGCGTCATCATAGCAGCCCAACACCGGCCGCAGCTCTCCTTCTTCACTCGCTCGACGAATCTCAGTCGTTGGATGCCCATCCAATGGCTGAGATCGCACCACACCACCGCTCATCCAACGCCATCCTCTTCTGAAGGCACAGGCTACGTTTGATCTCGACTGTTGGATGAAGATCCAACGATTGAGATCAGCTGTGCGCAAAACACGCCGCGCGACACAAATGTCCGCTTAGCGCAGCGATTGAGCACTACGCGAGAGCACGACGTGCGTTCGAGCCCACATTTGCTGCGAGCAGGCACACGATTAGAGCTGCACGATGAAGATCCAGTGGCGGGAAACAAGCGATAGCGCCCACGTGCGATCAGACGTGCCATTTTGGCGTCGTTGCCAGGGAGGCAATGATTTTCTAATCTTTTCGCATTTCACGCACTTTACTATCTTCTAACTTGCTTTATCTCGTGTCTATTGTTTTGCAGATACCTTTATCAAGGAATCGTCAAGCTGTAGATTGGAGTAAAGTGCAGTTGAAGACGACTGTAAGTGCTCCTCATTCTTCCCCTTCCATAGATTTCATTTCATCACATTAAATTCAAATTCCAATTAACCTAGGTATTTGCATAAATCCTAGGATTAGTTTGGTTGTTTGGATTTCCACTCACACTCACATTTCACCCTCGCATATAAAAAAAAACAAAAAGATAATTTTGTGGGGTAATTCAACATACACCCACATTCAAGGTACTTAACCTAATTGATTTTCATCTACTCAACCGAATTCTGATCTGTGGAACCAGTACACACAAATCAACACATAAAAGAGTAGAAATCATTCTAGGTTAATCATTTTTGTGTGCCTAACTCAATGATGCAATTGTGGCTAATTGTTTGAGTTGTTTGGGTTGCACCACTCAACATAAAATAAACTCACCAAGTGGCTTCCTCTTAGGGTTTTCAATCTACATTCATACCAAGCACTCCACTTTATTTCTGATTTTAAAATGAAAGCAATCTTCACCCGTGCTTGAAAACCTGGTTTGCCTCAAATTTGATTGAAATCAACCTAATTCTAAACCCTAAAAGCTACTTAAGCAAGATTTGAACATTAAAATCTACTCATCACAAATAATCTTGCTTGAAAACCCTGGTTGTGCACGCACTTACACATACTCAATTGATCATTAAGGGTAGAACCCATTTTAAGGGCCCACCACATTCCATAAGCACTACAATCCCAGGCCTCAATAAAATCGAGTAGACGTTGGCCTTAAGGACTGATTCGCTCTTTAGGGCTTAGTATGAGATTATTTATGATTAACTTGCTTGTACCGATCAATCTGATGTTTAGCTAGAGTAGCGTCAAACGATTGCGGTTGGGGGGTACACTAGGAACCAGAGGCGCAAGCCGAAGGAAGAACCTTCTCCCAGTCCCTCCTTCTAACTGGTTGGATTGAGCAGACACAAGTAGAGTAAATCGTTTATAATCTTAAGGCGGGTTTTGGGAGTCTGTAGATCCTTAGGCTGCCCCACTTAAGGACAGGCTTGTTTTGTTGTGCTACAGGGTTCTTATCCCCAGTCCTTCCGACCTTTTCCTAGTTTATGCTCGGAAGGAGGTCATTGAATCCCCGATTGGAAGGACCACTAGAGTATTCTAGGAGGCGTAGATTGGATTTTGGCTAAATTGGTCTCATGGATGATCAACAGCATCCTTTGCCCCAGGATCCACAGGAGGTATTTTGAAGGCAGCTAGAACAAATGCAGAGAATGTAAGAATGGTTCCAGAGAATGCAGGGCACTTAGCCCTTGAAGGATTTTTATGATCATTCAAATTACGGGGAACGTCCCAGCATCCAGATTCGTGCCGGAGACGTAGAAATCAAGCCCCAGGTGTTAAGCATGATCAAACATTTTCATGGGCTTGGCTCTGAAGACCAGTTTCAGCACATGGAGGATTTGACCACTTTGGTCCAGACCACCAAGGCGCGAAACGTGAATAAGGAGCAAATGATCATGAGGCTCTTCCCCCACTTTCTTAGGGATAAAGCTGCTCATTGGTACAGGACTATAGGAAGACAATTGCAACTTGGAATGAGTTGAAATCGGCCTTTCTGAAGAAATTCTTCCCTGTCGGACGTACCAATGCTTTGAGACAGGCAATCACTACCTTCACCCAGCGGCCGGGGGAGCAGTTTCATGTTGCCTAGGAGTGATTCCAGGACCTATTGTGGAGGTGTCCATACCACGAGGTGCTGAAATGGAAACTCGTGCAGGTCTTCTACCACTGGTTGACTAACCAACTCAGAAATCATGTGGACGCTTCTTGCGGAGGCAATTTCCTCAACAAAGACGCAGATAGCGTGCACGATTTGTTTGAGGAGATGAGCGAGAATTCGATCAATCATGCCTCCATGGATACTTTTAACCGGTCCCAGCAGCCCAGATCGAATGTTAATGAAGTCCACGACTCTCATTCATTCGATATGGAATTGATTTGTAATAAACTTGATAAGGTGGACTTGGTTGCCAAGAGAATGGAGGAGTGGATGGCTGGAAACTCAATGAACAACTCTCGATCCACTCAATCCCAGAATTCAGGATTCCATTCATCGCGAGCTCCTTCTGGACAGGAGTTCGTGAATCAACTTGATGTGGCTCAACCTGCAAGTCAGCATTACTAGGAACCCCACGGGTTCCAAACTGGGGCCTTTGATCCCAGTTTCTCTAATCCTTCCCTTTCTTTCTCTCCATCCTCACCCTATGAGGATGTTTGTGCTGTACAGGAGAATGTTAGATCCAACCCTTACTCCAATGCTTATAATCCGGGTTGGAGAAACCACCCTCACTTCTCCTGGAAAAACTCGGGGTAGCAAACCCAATTCCGATCCAGCAACTATGCTCCGCAACGACCAATGGGTCAGGGTCATGTTTATACTCAGTTGCCCCCAAATCAGGTCAATCAGCTAGCTTGGAATGCATGTCAAGCCGTAGGGCAGGCTGATTTGAACTGACAGATGGTAGAGATGCAAGGATCTATACTCCAGCTCATGCAGCAAATGAAAACCTTGCTGGACAACTTGCAAACCATGCTCATAGCTAATTCCCGTCAACCTGGATCTCTACCATCTCAACCCGTACCCAACCTGCGAAATATCCTGAATCCAGGCAATCAAGCCCATGGGTACGGAAATCAGAGGGACTCACACGCACAAGCTCAGGTGGTTGAGCAGGGTCCTTCCTCTTCTTCTTCTTCTACAAATCAACGATTCTTGGCTAATGAAGCCCCTCCAATCTTTCCTAACCCTCCCCAAGACCTAAACTCGTATGCATCCGCAAATTCTATTACCTTGAGGAGTGGTAAACAAACTCAGGATCCACAGCCACACTGTTCTGATTTACCGAATCTTGAAGAACCTAAGGAGAGAAAGAACTCTGGAGAAGAAATCAAGGCTCAGGAACCTGATTCCAAAGATCCAACTCATGTTCCTTTTCCTGAGGCCTTAATCAGATCAAGGAAGAAGAATTCTGTTGATAGTAATGAGGAGCTTCTGAATGTTTTCAAGAATGTCGAGATCAATATCCCGCTCCTCAACGCTATCAAGCATATACCGGATTATGCGAGATTTTTAAAGGATTTATGTACATAGAAGCGTAAGTCGAGAGAATCTATTCCGAGGAAGGTGGTACTCTCCGAGCAGGCTAGTTCTATTATCTTGCACCACCTCCCTCAGAAAAAGAGAGATCCAGGTGCTCCTTTGATTTCTTGTGTCATCAGAGATTACACTTTTGATAGAGCACTGCTGGATCTGGGTGTGATAAATGCCAGTTTATCATCATTCTTATGCATTAAAACAAACCTAGCTCTCAGGATTTTACTCCGCAAACGGGTTTTTGGGCTGCATTTAGGCATTAACTAGGTTAGGCACGCATTGCATTTTCTTTTGTTGTTTTAATGTGTTTTTGTGAGTGTTAGGGATGAACAGATATACAGATCCCTAAAACCCTAGCACTCAAGAAGGCAAATGGTGAAGGAGGAGCTCAGACTAGCTGGAACTCAACTTGATCCAGCTCACCACAGCTGGAACCTAGTTCACTTGAACTAGGGTTAGCTCATGCCAGCTCCATTCGACTAATCTCAGCTGAATGGTAGCTTAAGAGAGTTCATCTTAGCTCTCCCTAGCTCAAGTTAGCTCATATCCAGCTCAACCTAATTGAGTCTAGCTCATTTTAGCTCCCATTAGTCCACAGGGAGCTCTAGCTAACTCAGCTGAGTTGACTGGAGTTCACCCCAGCTCAGATCTAGCTACATCTAGCTCCACTCAACTCCAACCAGCTGAAGATAACTTCATTCCAGCTCAGGAAGCTCAAGTCCAGCTCCCGGGGACTTAGCTTAGCTTAACTCAGTTGAGCTAAGCTACCTTAGCTGCCTTAACCAGCTTGATCCTCCCTGGGAGCACCAGACCCAGCTCACCTCAGCTCATTATGGTAGAAGCCAGCTCACTTTAGCTTGGCTTAGCAGCTAGCAAAGAACTAGCAAGCTAAGCCAGCTAGAGTAGCTCCATGCCAGCCTCTTCAGTAGCTGCCAGCTCCAGTTCTAGCTCCAGACTTCTCCTCCTCAGCTCCTCTCTTCAAACCCTAGCTCCAACACCTCCTCCTCTACTCCATAGCTAGCTAAGCTAGCTTAGCTTAGCTAGCAACTAGCTCCTTGGCCATCCACCACCTTCAACTCAACCCTAGCTAGCTCCACCAACTTAAGCCCTACCTAAGCTAGCTATCCTACTCCAAGTTGGCACCACCACTTAGCCACCTCTTCACCCCATCATCACTACCAAAAGGCACCAATTTTGGCTCCAAAACCTAACCCTAACTACCCCCCTTTTTGGTGCCAACATCCACCCCCATATCCACCATACACTTAACCCCACAACCCATCCTAGCCACCCACCTACCCCTCCTTCTAGAACCCTGCTTGGTGCCACCTAAGCCCCCTTCTAGAAGCCATTTTGGTGCCAACTTCAAGGGGTTCCACCACCCATAACCACCCCCTAGGTGTCCCTTGGGTTGGCGCCAATTGCCCTTAGCCATTGGATCCCCAACCACCTCCATCTTCCCATCTTAGCCCTCCATTTCAAGAGTCACCTTAGCCCCCTTCCTACTCTATATAAACCCACCACCTACCACCATTTTAGAGCATCCTCCATTAGTGTATTATTCTACCTATACCCACCTACACCTACGACCAAGGAGTAGAGAAGAAGATTTAGGGGGCACATCACTAGCCCCTTTGGTGCCTTCTTCTCCCCACTTTCTTCAACTTGTGACACGCCAAGGAGGAGGAGATTTCCACTTCAAGGAGGACGGCCAGGCAAAGGAGAAGAACCTAGGGTGGACGTCCACCCTTGGAGGAAGAGAATTAAAGGTGGTAGCTACCACCTTGGAGGACATCATCTTAGAGGAGCATAGCAAGGAAGGAGTTGGAGGACTCCTTTCAAGCTCGGGAGCTACAAGCTTGGAGCAAGAAGCCCTCTTCTTCACCATCTACCTAGAGGATTTGTGTTTTATTTTTCTTGTATTTTCAAGTAGAGTAGAAGCATTCCTCTATAGGTTTTGTGTGCACAATTTTGATTTAATTCAAATTGCCTTCTTTTAGTTTTTGTTGCATAGCTTATTACAAATTTTTCCTAGCAATTATTTCACTCCCTCTCCCTAATTGTTCTAGGCCTCCACGTGCCTAGGGTGATCTTAGGGAGAGGCTTTACCTATCACCTTAGGGTAGATTTCTTGAATTAGGTATTAGTTATTTTATAGCTTTCAACAAAAAACCTGCATGTTGCCTTTATTTCAAAAATCATAAAAACTATATATTCAAAGACCAAAAAGAAAGTTGAGATTTATTTTCAAAGCAAGAGATTTAATTTTACAAACATTTGGCCTCCTTGGACGACCCTAGATACTCCCCTATCTAGGAATATAAATTTAAAAGCGTATGCGAATTCCCGTGTTACAACGACATTAATAACCTGCTTTTACAAATCACACGATTTTCCGCATCAGGGTGCATCCATCAACCTAATTTCGACTTCTCTTTAGGAGAAGTTTGGATTAGGTGAACTTTGGCCGACTTCAGTAATGCTGTAGTTAGCGGACCGTTCGGTCATAAATCCGTGAGGCGTTATTGAAGATGTTATTGTTAAGGTTAAGGATTTCTATTTTCCTATAGATTTCCTTGTCCTTGACATGGATGTACCTAAAAATCTGAGGAACACGCCCATCATTCTGGAGTGTCTGTTCCTGGCTACCGCTAAGGCCAACATTAACTGTGAAAGCGGTAGCATGGAAATCGCCTTTAGGGATTAAAGAATGAAATTGGATATTTTTGAGGCGATTAATAAATTCGAAGATTGTGGATTTATTGAGGAACTTGAGGACGATAATGTGAATATTGAAACTTGTATGATGAATTGGACCCGCAACCCTCTAAGGCAGACCCGCCATCTTCTGAAGAGGTTATTGATTTTGTTCACTCTCAACCTCTTCCTCTTGGCGAGTCTTCATCAGCATCTTCCTTACCTTCAATCATCAACGTGCCCCAGCTTGAACTGAAACCATTGACTGAGAATCTAAAATATCAATTTTTAGGACCACATATGACGCTCCCTGTGATTATCAGTGCTAAATTAACAAAGGAGCAGGAGATTAAACTGATTAAGGTCCTGAAGGAACATAAGGAGGCAATTGGTTGGACCATTCATGACCTTAGGGGGATCTAGCCATCTTATTGCAATCACAGAATATTTTTGGAAGATGGATCTCGCCCTTCTCGCCAAATGCAGAGGAGATTAAATCCAAATATGCGAGAAGAGGTCAAGAAGGAGATTATTAAGTGGCTCGATGCAGGAATCATTTATCCGATCTCTGATAGTCCTTGGGTAAGTCTTGTGCAGATTGTTTCCAAGAAAGTCGGGATTACCGTTGTGACTAATGAGAAAGGAGAATCTGTCACAACTCATTCAGCTTCCTCTTGGAGGGTTTGTATCAATTACAGGAATCTGAACACGGTCACGAACAAGGATCATTTCCCTTTGCCTTTCATTGATCAAATCTTAGAAAGATTAGCCGATCATAAGTACTTCTTTTTTCTTGATGGCTACTCGAGATACAACCAAGTTCTTATCCATCCCGAGGATCAGGAAAAAACTACTTTCACTTGTCCCTACGGAACCTTTGCTTTCCGTAGGATGCCATTCGGCTTATGCAATGCACCTGGACTTTTCAAAGGTGTATGCTGGCCATATTCTCTGACATGGTGGGAGAGTTTATGGAAGTCTTCATGGATGATTTCTCTATTTTTGGAGAATCGTTTGACTCTTGTCTAGTTAATCTTGAAAAGATTCTTAAACGATGCATCAAAACAAGATTGGTCCTTAGCTGGGAAAAGAGTCATTTCATGACACAAGAAGGCATCGTCTTGGGTCATGTAATCTCTGAATGGGGAATTGAAGTGGATAAAGCTAAGGTTGATGCTATCGCTAAACTTCCTCCTCCCACATCTATTAAACAAATTCGATCATTTCTTGGTCATGTGGGATTCTATAGGAGATTCATCAAGGACTTTTTGAAGGTTGCTCGTCCTTTGATCAATCTTTCGCCAGAGAAACACCATTTGATTTCGACGAATCATGCTGTAAGGCATTTGATTTTCTTAAAATGGTAGTCACTTGTGCTCCGGTGTTGCAACCACCAGTTTGGACAACCCCCTTTGAGATCATGACCGACGCTTCTAATTATGTAGTCGGGGCTGTTTTGGGTCAGAAAGTTGATAGGAAGCCCTCTGTCATCTACTACGCCAGTAAAACTCTAGACGAGGCCCATAGGAATTACACTATTACTGAGAAGGAATTACTAGCCGTAGTATTTGCTTTGGAGAAATTCAGGGCTTATCTCTTAGGGTCTCACATCATTATATATACCGACCACTCGGCCTTGAGACATCTCTTGGCCAAAAAGGATGCCAAACCCCAGCTGACTCGTTGGATTCTTCTGCTTCAAGAATTTGATCTTGAAATCAAGGATAAATCTGGGGTACAGAATGTGGTGGCGGATCATCTATTGAGACTTCTGAGTGATTCTTCTCATCCGGATATTCCGATTGCTGATACTTTTCTGGACGAAACCATCCTTACAGTTTTAGGCGTCCAAACCCCGTGGTTTGCTAACATTGTTAATTATTTGGCCGTTGGTCAAAGCCCCCAGGATTGGACTAAGCAACAACGAGATAGACTCAAATCTGAGGCCAAATATTACTTCTGGGAGGACCTTGAACTGTATTGCATCGGCTCTGATCAGATTATTCTCGTCGATGTATTCCAGAGAACGAATTCAATAGTATACTCGAGTTCTGCCATGCATCTGCATGTGGTGGACACTTCTCCAGGAAAAAGACGGCTGCAAAAATTTTGCAATATGGATTCTGTTGGCCGTCTTTATTCAAGGATGCCCAGGAATTCTTGAGGTCGTGTTCCCGATGCCAGGCACTTGGGAGCACAACTAAGAGAGATATGATGCCCCTAAACCCAATTCCTCCTGTCAAAATCTTTGACGTTTGGGGCATTGATTTCATGGGACCCTTCCTCCCTTCATTTGGACATCAGTACATTCTCGACGCTGTTGATTACGTGTCCAAATGGATCAAGGTGATTCCCACCCGAATCAATGACCACAAGGTGGTCATCGATTTTGTCAAGAAAAACATCTTCAGCAGGTTTGGGATTCCGAGGGCCATCATCAGCGATGGTGGCACTTATTTCACTAATGCCTAGTTCTGTAATTTGCTGACAAAATACGGGGTTAATCACCAAATCTCCACACCTTACCATCCCCAGACGAATGGATAGGCCAAGATCTCCAATTGGGAGATCAAGAATATTCTATAGAAAACGGTTAGGCCTGATCATAAAGACTAGACTCAAAAGCTTGTGGACGCTCTTTGGGCCTATCGTACGGCGTATAAAATGCCCATCGGCATGTCTCTATTTCGTCTAGTGTATGGAAAGGTGTACCATGTACCCGTAGAAATTGAACATAGGGCATTTTGGGCAATCAAGTAGTGTAATCTAGATCTGAGTTTAGCCGGGAAGACCAGGAAACTCCAACTATCTGAGTTGGAGGAGCTTAGAAATGATGCGCATGAGAATGCTAAGATCTACAAGGCTCAGACCAAAGCTCTACATGACCAATTGATTTCCTGCAAGAGCTTTGAGTCGAACTAGAAGGTCTGGCTATTCGATTCTCGACTTAAGCTCTTTCCCGGCAAACTTAGGTCGAAATGGAACGACCCATTCATTATCGACCAGATATTTCCAAATGGAGCTATTCAGATCTCTGACCCGAAGACGGGTAATTCATTCAAAGTCAACGGTCAACGTATGAAGCCTGTTATTGACCGTACTATTCCAGAACCCATCTCAGACACGGTTGCTCTAGCCATGTTGTGACTTCTTTGGCTGGACTTCGCCTAGCTGACGGCATTAAACTCAGCAGTTGTATAGTCTGACTCAGAGCTGACCCGAGCTTCATATTCAGGTGATATCTTCCGTACTCTACCCTTCCTTTCATGTCTCTTCTTCTCAATGTGGACATTGCATCAGCTAGGCATGGGGGGGAGGATTCATTTTTGAATCATTTTGTTAGCTCTGTAAAATTCTTGTAAATTCTATTTCTCTTCTTATATATAATAAAAAAAAATTGAATTAGGAAGGAATACTTGGACATTAGGACTTTTCAATCTTAGGAAATATTACAATAGGATTTGAACAGTAAGACCCTTCAGGTCTTTGGGCTTAATCAGCTCGGGTATTCACTAAAATGTGGATTTACTTTTCAAGTCCTCGCCAACCTGAATTCTATTTTAATTTGAGTAAATAAGTTTGGGTGATAAGTACACGACTTATCAACCTGCCCTCTGATTTGAGGGAACTTTAAGTCTAAGCATCTACACACTATCTTGTCACTGACTCGTTGTTTAGCGATTTTAACGGAAATTGGGTAGCTAATGAACCTTCTAGGATGATATGGCTGGCAAGTTATTGTGGGAAATAGCCCATAGGTAGGTTGTCCAGAGCCCAGTCATTGGACCATTCTCTTCTTTCTGTCTTTAGGTAAATCTTAGACTAGGGAAGCCACCTAATTAGAAAGAAAATGAAAGTAAAAAAAAAGAAAAAGAAAAAGAAAAAGGAGACAAAAAAAGAACAAAACAAAAGAAATAAGTCACACTTCGTCGCATGAGTATGGCTGGCAAGTTGTTGGTGGTAATAGCTCATCGACCGGTTGTCCAGAACCCAACTCAAGAAATGCACTAACAATTCTCAAAACACTTAGGAAGAAGTGAAGTAGAATAAGTTGGGGAGATATACACTGGACTCACCCTTGTGTTGACCCCATAAAAATAAAAGTAGGGAGAAAGCTATCGGTCGATACACCTTTAGGCAAAACTCTTTTTTTAAGGTCACCTAGAGGCGTAGAAACCCGAAGTCCGTTCTAATTGCTGATCAACGAGTCTATCACATTCACAATAAGATGCTTAGAACTTAGGGTTCTCATCAAATCTTGGGTGGGTTGAGTGGCCGTAGAAAGCCACTCTTTAACCCTAAACTCAAAAATCCATAAAAGAATTAGAAAAGAAGAAAAAGAGAAAAAGAGGTTTTTCTTTGAATAAGGCAAGGGCTTGAGGCGGTCTGCATTTTGGTAGATACCTGGGCACTGTTCTATCTTTGAAAGTTCAGATCCTGAATAAAAATTTCTTAATGTTGAAAATGATTTATGCCCAAGTAATCCAACCTAATTCTTTTATAAATAGCATGTAGTTTTTGCTAGGGACTAGCAAAAGATAGGCATGGGGGTGTGATGTGCATACATCTGATTAACCTAAAATGTCTATTAATGCATGTTCTTAGTGTCACATTAGCATCATACATTGTAAATAGTGCATAACATGCATAATCATGCATTTAGATCAAGTTGTATAAATTGTATAGTAATTGTCTCCTTTTTATGGTCAGGGATAGGACAACTTTTTAGCAAGGCCTCGAATCGAAGATCCAACCGCACGGATCTGATTAGGGCGACGATTGGAGTTCAACGACTCCAAGATCGCCCTAATCGGACATCCGTAGCACCAGATAGAGATTGAGGAACCTTAAAGAACAAGGGCTAAGATGGTGTTAATCTGCACCTCAGATGATAAATCCGACCGCACGGATGGATTTGGATTGACGATCGTAGCCTAACGACGCAAAAATCGATCCAATCCGACACCCGTGGCACCATCTACATCACTCAGAAGATGGATGGCCTAGATGGCAACATGTGGCACCATCATAGCTGCCCAACACCAGCTGCAGCTCTCCTTCACCCGCTCGACGAATCTCAGCCGTTGGATGCCTATCCAATGGCCGAGATTGCGCCATGCCACTGCTCATCCAACGCCATCCTCTTCTGAAGGAGCAGGCTACGTTTGATCTTGACAGTTGGATGAAGATCCAACGGCCGAGATTAGCCGTGTGCAAAACATGTCGTGTGACACAAATGCCTGCTCAGCGCAGCAGTCGAGCGCGCTATGTGAGCGCGCGACACGTGTTTGAGCCTGCATTCGCTGTGAGCGGGCATGCGATTAGAGCTGCACGATGAAGATCCAGCGGCGGGGAGCGAGCGATAGTGCCCACGCGCGATCAGACGTGAGGCACTTACGCGTGATTGCATATGGGAGTGCGACGCAGGTGTAGCCACTTTAAGCCGTCCGATCTCTTGATCGGATGGTTGAGAGTGCGCAAATGTGCGCGTGAGTTGAAGGGCGCAGAGGTGAGGGGGTGCGCGAGCGGCGCGCACGTCGGCCATGTTCAGGCCTTTAGTAACGGATAAATCCGTCATAAAAGGTCCTGAATTAATGTTTTTCAAGTTGTAATGTCCAAAATGCCCCCACTTCTTGCAACTATAAAAGGAGACCCCCTCCATACGGATTTCTGATCCCTTCTCTTCTCTCTCTCTCCAAAGCTCAAGAGAAGCTTGTCCCACACCAGGGATGCTCCTCAAGAGCTAAAGTCAAGTTTTCACCCCAGTTCCGAAAGTGGATCCCGAGATGACGAGGACATGCTGCCTCATTCCCGTTCCTCCTACTTCAACCTCCTTCTCGCTCCGTTCCTCGTCTTCCAGGCGTTGTCTCGTCCGGCTCGTCCTCCAAGTGATCGTCGAGGAGGATAACTTCTCTCTCCCATTCCTTTTTCTTGCTTTCTAATTGTAATAATTTCTTGCTTTCTAGTGTAATCTTTTCTCACTTTCTTAGTTGTAAAAACATTTGGCAATATCAAGTGAATGTTTTCCCTCTCTCTTTCTCTTATTATTTATATTGATTCCATTTCATTGTGATTATTCCGCCCTTTGAACAAAAACACAAAAAAAAATATATCTGTGAATTTTGATCAGTGTAGCCTCCCTGAGTTTGACCCTGGATTTCTTTATAGAATTTTCAGTATAAATTTTATTTCTTGAATGAATTTCTTCACTACTCGAACTACGACAGGTTTTCAAAACCAACTTCGATAGTGTAGTCATCCAACGTTCAACAAATTATTAGGACTCTAATTGAAGTGTGAATGCCATGTGAGGCCACCAAACATTGATTACATTTACAAAATCTGGTGAGATTTGTGAATTCAAAAAGGAAAGAACGAAAAAGAGTGAGCACAAAGGAACGTTAAGAGAGCACATTTTTATCCTCTCTATGGGTTGACTTGTTTGATAGTCTAGAGATCTAGAGTCTACAGTACTAGATTACATGTAGCACTATATGAGTATGAGCCACCAAATATGAATTCATTTGACTCAGAATCTTCTATCTAAGCCAAAAAGTTGGGGTCAAATTATAGATTATTTTATGCTTTATCCCCGAGGGAAGTTTCCTATCCTAATAGAATTTTTATCAGGGGTTAAGTACGAACTTTAAATGTAAGTTAGCTTTTCACTTGGATTTGTTACCTAGGCTACTATCACTTCATTTTCACATTTGTCTGGATCTCTAAACTTTTGAAATAAGAAAAGCAGAAATCTTTGGTCACTTACATCATTTTTACTTTCGCTAGGAACTAGCAAAACTTAGGCATGGGGGTATTTGATGAGTCCAATTTATTGGACACTTAATTAGCTTAAGTACATTTGAAACACACCTCATTAGATTGCAATTAGAATTAAGTGTTAGTTTATCTTAATTAGAAGATATTTTGTTAAAACTTGATACATATATATTTATTCAGGGTTGTGTGCAAAATTTCCAATACTCGACCACCGCCTCCACCGCAAGCAGTGCGCTAATCCACATTGGCCTCAACTGACCAACTCAAGGCACCGCCAACCCAAGGCAGTCGTGCGCCTCGCAATAGCAACCTCTCGGGACCTGTTGAAGACGATCCTTACGGAAGAAACAAACATGCGAGGCATTTAAAAGGAGAGGCGCAGCAACCATGTGGGGGGCATCCTCTTCGTCCTGAGGGGGGATCTTCCTTGCACCATCCACCGTGCACCAAAGGCATACCCTGTGAAGATTGGCGTGCACTGAGATCCTCTCCACACCACCGCAAACCCACTACCACTGACCGTGTGGTGACAGTGCACGGCCCCACCACTGCAACCACTTGCAACCCCCTACGAAGAACCGACACCATCACCAGACCACGCTACCTTCCTCCTTTTTCTTCTTCTTTATGTCCACCTTCCTCTTCTATTCTTTTTCATGCGAACCTAAAGCCATCGATCGTCCCCACATGCCACTAGCCACTTCCAGCTGCTCCACTCACCACCAACACCTCCAGGAGGATCGCTACCCTCGAGCATGCCTCATTAGCATTCATACAGCATCGGCGGAGGCTCTACCGCCACACGCAACCCACGTATCGACGAACTCAAAGCCGTGTAGCCTGGTTGCCACAGACCATCTCAGCCCATGTCGTCATTGCCACGGCAAAGCTCCACCTCTGGTGCATCTCTGCCGGTGGCCATGCTAATTGGCTGCCTCGCCTTAACGCTCGTCGGCGACGAGAGGCACCCTCCCCTATTTTGCTACATTGGGGGGGGCATTACTTTAAATTAACGGTGATTGAAGAATTGGAATTTTCATTTAATACATGAATTTGGTGAATTTTTCTCATCATGCCCCCTCAGTTTGTTTTTATCTCTCTTCTCTTAATGCTACCACATCATTAATTAGATTGCTATCTATCTTGCAATAAATTTAAGGAAATATTTTTATAGAATGATGTCTTCTTAGATTTGGGAGCATATATTGTGTGAAAAAAAAATCTCTCCATTATTCTTAGAATTGGATATGAATGAAATTTATTTGTGAGTTTACAGGTGCTTATGCCTCTCCGTGGATACAACCTGATCCTTGTGGTTAGAAACAATTATCTTTGATTAAGAGATTTTCCACCACGCAATTATGATGACATATTATTATTGTTATCTCTTTAATTAAGCGAAAATCTCTTTATCACTACCTTTAAAGACTTGTTGCTTACGTCTGGTATCGTCCTATTCATTCTCCTTCTAGTAAACCTATTTCTCTCTTTTACTCTAGACTCATCTCCCTTAAGAGATCCCTTTAAAGCTGGAATAGAACAAGTTTTGGCAATATACACTCCTTGGTTGGGAACCTTGAGGCTCGTCATGATGATCTCAAGGTCAAATTAGGTTCCCATGGGGATGATGGCTCTACTGCTGAGCTCTCAGATGTCAGTATCCAACTAGATGATGCTCTCTCTAAACCTTACGATTTCTTAGCCCAAAAAGCTAAAATCAACTAGATTCATCAGAGGGAAGGCAATAACACATTCTTCTTTGTCACTATCAAGATATGTTTTGCTAAGCGTAAGAGTAACTTCCTCTCCTCCTTGATCGGGAACAATTCTTGGGACCTGGTTGCATCTAAGTTGTCTGATTTCTAATCTCCTATCTTCCAATGGCATCGGCAACATTGATAGATTGTTATAGGTTATTCCTCCCTTAATCTCTCATGAGGATTCTAATGTTCTGGTTCAGCCGCCTATTGAATCAGAGATTCTTGACGTTCTTTCCCTCATGCCTTCTAATACCATGCTTGGCCCTGATGGGTTCAATGTGGAGTTTTATCGTTCTTGTTGGGATATTGTCAAACATGATTCATTAAAGTTATCAAGCATTTCTTCTCTGAAAATTCTACTCCCCGAGCCTTTAATACCACCGTTATTGCCCTTATCCCCAAAAAGCCTAATGCCAATGATATCTCAGATTTTAGACCTATTAGCTTGTGCAATGTCATTTACAAGACTGCCTCTGCCATTCTTGCCAAAAGACTTGATCCTTTTATGTCTAAAATTATCTCTCCTGAGCAAGTTGGTTTTGTTCATGGGAAGTCTATTTTTTATCATATCTCTACCACTTTTGAACTTGTCCTACGGTTAGATCGCAAGGTCCATGGCTCGAATGTTATTTTTCAACTGGATCTGTAGAAAGCTTATGATAGGGTGGAATGGGAGGCCCTCTTTTGTATTCTCCTTAAATTTGGGTTCTTCTCTCAGGCTCTCAATCTTATCAAAGGTTTTGTTTAGCATGAAGGCTCCTCTATCTTAGTCGATGGGAGCTCATCTTCTTTTTTCAAGGTTTCCCAGGGCATAAGGCAAGGTGATCCCTTGTATGCATTCCTTTTTGACATATTCATGGAGTCTTACATTCGTGGGATCAAAGAGATGGCTTTTTTGGGCCAAATCTCTCCTTTCTCTGTTAAGAGAGGCATCAATTCTTCGCTTGCCTTGTGATTATGTAGCAATCATAGATCCTAATCCACCTAAATTAAGTTAGATCCTAGCTTAACTTAGGCATTCTACATACATACGCATCATACTTTGCATCATAGTTGATTTATTAGTTTTGTAAATAATAATGTCATATTATGTTATAATTGAGAGGTATTAATAATCATAGGTAATTCGGGGCTGCAAATGACCAATTCAACTGTATGAATCTATTCAAAAGGATGATGAGAGTCCAACGCTTCCAAGATCATCTTGATCAGACGCCCATAGCATCCTATGGAGTCTACAGAAGAAAAAGGGCCAAGAGGCATATAGGTGGAAATCCATACCTCAAATGTCAAATCAACCACATGGATAGATCCGGATCAACGATCCTAGTCCAATAGCGCAAAACTCATCTCGATTGGAGACCTACAACACCATCTACAAAGGAGAAGATGGACGGCCACGAAGGCACCATGTGGTGCCATCATAGCTGCCCAACGATGCCACCCCAACCTCCAAAGGCACCTCCCCTGTGCATTGTGGGCCGTTGGATCATCATCCAACGGCCACAACATGCTCGCGTCACTGCACCCTCATGCTTCATTAAGGAAGAATTATCCTTAGCCGTTGGATCTTCATCCAATAGCTGATAGCAACCGTACGAGGAAAGGAAAGCGTAACACAACGCTCTTGTAGTGCATTGGTTAGAGTGTTGGAGCCAAAGGCCGCAATGTGGTATCAAAGTGCAATCCACACTCAAATCGTCAGGCAGTATCGCGTGAAGGAAATCTAGCCGTCGGATCTACATCGAGCAGTGGGGACGTGAACGCGTGGTGCACTGCTATGCATTGGATGGAGACACGCGCGACCACGTGCAACCGAACGTGCGAGCGCATGTGTTAAGAAATCAAAAGGCTGTGGTTGAGATGTGTTTAAGTTGTCCGATCGTGAGATCAGACGGTTGAGAAGTGATGTGAGTGTGCTCATGAAGATTGAGCACAATTTAAGTGTTGCGGTTGAAGAGTGGGTGCAAAGCGAGTGCAAGACCGTGCGATGGAGCTTAGACGACTACGGGCGCGCCACATGTAAGCGCCAGAGAGCTCCACACATAGAAAATGATTTAGAATGCCTTTTGAAGCATGATCTAATCCGTTGATCTCCCGATCGATGGATCTAATCAATCTGAGATTGTTGCATGAGTTGGAGGGCTTAAATGCCCACTTTGCCCCTCCATAAAGATATAAAAAGAGCCCTAGGACCCCTAGCTAAAGAACAACTCCCTCCAAACCCACTCCAACTCTCCAGATCTTCTTCTCCGGTTCTCTCCCTCTAAAGCACCCACCCAATCACCTTGGTGCACCGTTGCTACTCTCCCCAACCTCTCCAAAAGGCCACCACGAACCACCCGTGGTGGCCTTATTCTGATAGATTAGATAGCTATTTTATTCCTGTTTTAGCATTGCATTAGTTATTTCTGCAACTCAACTACTTCATATCTATATTGTGATTAGCCTTCCACTCCATATATTGTGATTAGCATTCAGTTTATATATATATTCTCTAGTTAGTACTCTAAATCAATTTGTGAATTCAAAAGCACTTTCTGCCTCCTTGAGTTCGATCGGGACTCACCTCTCGTTAAATTTTAATTGTTTCGACGTATTTCGCGTTATACTACGATGTATTCATTCTTTTAACACGATCTACGCTTCGAACACCTTGCTCTATGTGGATGATATTATTTTATTTCTTAATGGGAACCTTAGATCTACCAACAACCTCATGAACTTTATTCATGCTTTCAAAATGTGGTTTGGGCAAAAGCTTAATCTGCTGAAGAGTTTCTGCTTTGTTGGGAATCATTTGCCCCTTGGTAGACTCAACTGCACCCTCGCCATCACTGGTTTTCAATTTCCCTCTCTCCCCTTCACCTACCTGGGTTGTCCTATTTTCTTGGGTAGGGCTAAAATCGCCTATTTTCATGAGCTTGTTGATAAAATCCATTCCAAGTTGGTGATAAATATGCATTTATTAATGACAAAATGCCTACTTATGTTAATTCCTAATCTTATTGTGAATAATGCATAACATTCATCATATTGCATTTAGGATAATTTCTATAAATTGCACAATAATTTGTATATTATCATGGCCAAGAGACAGGGCAATACATTTCGAAGCTTTAGATAAAAAATCAAATCGTATGGATGGATCCAGATCAATGATTGCAGCCCATCGGCACAAACAATGATCCGTTCTGTCATCTGTAGCATCCCCAATAAGCATCTGAAGATAGACAACCCAGATGGCGCCACGTCGCGCCATCCAGTCTGCCCTTCGTGCACCAGCAGCCACGACCTCTTCTATCCATCACATCTCACACTCTATCTCGGCCATCCATTTTCCATCCAACGCTGGAGAGGTGCGAGCGAAGACTCCTCCCCGCAACAATCCAACGATGTAGCCCATCGGTCGACGAGAGTGCACTCAAAGAGAGGGTGTGGGTTCGAAACCCGCAACCCCCCTCAATTCTTCAATTGAGTGGCGACAAGGCAGTGCACATAGCATGTGTGTGCAGCATGTGTGCATAGAGCAAGGAGGCATGCGCGACATGGCACGCAATGCGTGGGCCAACGGGTGCATGAGTTGGGGTCTTTAGCGACGCTCGCGATGAAGCTTCAACGATGAATTGAGTATCGTTGTTGACTCGAAGATGATTTTTGGCTCTTTCCACCACTATAAAAAAGGCCTTACCCCTCCTACCTTTTACCATCTTCTACCAAGCAACTCCACCACTCCATAGAGCATCTAAGCAAGGTCCCGAAGATGCCAAGCCACCGACGGAAGCCCCTCCACCACCATGGCTACCTCGCCTCTCCATTTAGCTAGTTTCTTTAGTTTAATACTTCTTATTTTTAAGCTTTCCTTTAGTGTTATAATTTTAAAATGGTTATATCTTTTACAATGGATTAGTTTGCTTGGTTTCATAGCTAGCCATTATTGTGTCATCATCACAAATCTCTAACCTTATCTCTCTCTTTCTCCTCTCTCTCTCCCCTAATCTCTCCCTCTTTCTCTCTGTTTTGCAAGCGAACAAACCAAATATTTCATGACATTGAAGCAAATATTTGAGCCGATTTCTCGCCTCCCTATGTTCGACACTCGAACTCACGTTTGATTATTCTAATTAAAATTGATGGCGTAAGTGCATGCTATAATAAGCGAATTACATAAACATGTTTCTCGACGTCAGTTTTTTGCGCCATTGTCGGGGAGGCAACAGATCTTTTATTTGCTTTCATTTCCTTGGTCATTACTCATACTTGTGTTATCTGACTCTCTTTTCTCTCTTATTATTGGTTGCAAGAATCTCGTGCATCGACAACCGAGGAGAGTGGATCAGATTGAATCAAAGGAAGCACAAGAGAAGACTGCCATCAACCCAAAGATTTGATATCTTGTCTTCCCATGATCCAAAGGTAATCCTTCATCTATGGACCAAGGAAAAGATTTAAGTGGTGGTGCTCTAAAAGAAAAACCCTCTCTTGTGTTTGTTGAAGGAAACACCACCACTAGGTTCTCAACCCACTAATTTTGCAACATTATTTTCTGGATTCGGGTTGAGCATACTATTACAGGACCCTTAACACCTTTACAAATTCTAAAAAAAATCTTAGAGGTGATGCTTCTAGTGAGAGAACTCCACCTAAAATTTCATAGCCAAACTCTTTGTGGTTTGTCCGTGAGAAATTCTCTACTGGATGTGTGCAAAGTTGTCCTGATTTCTGGAGACCCGTAGGTCATTTCTGCTACTGCAAACTCCATGCAATTTGGATTTATGAGAGACTTATATTTCTGGGAAGCTCCAAAAGTTCCCTACACTTATTCTGAAGACTATTTTTGCATTTGAAAAATATTAGCGCTTGTTTAGATTCAATTCCAAAACTCGCGCACTGATCTAGAGGTTTTGGACAGAATGACCCCCTCTTGGAAAAATGTGAATTTGGGTGATCTATCATCCTTGAAAAATTCTGCAATTGATTTTGTTGAAAAGCTCATTTGATTTTGGTCAAGATAGGGTCATTTCTTGCTTTGATTTTACCCTTCTTGGTAAAGTCAAAATTAAAAATAAGATTCATTCAGTAGAAGTTGCATGCCCTATGATCTTCCACACTAGGGTGCTTTTAACTTCATAGTCACACAAAAGACCTTAAAGAAAATCAATCTTCACCAACCGTGTGACTACATCTTTGTGCCTTGATTGAATATGTAAACAAGTAAAATCCTAAAATCCAGTAACGCAAGGTTCAAATTCTAAAAGCCGTTCATCACAACCTTGCTTGATAAGAAAACACTTGTTTTGGCATTGGGTTGTTACACCTGATTGTGCACACAGCTTAATTGGAATTTTTAAGGGCATCAACCCCCAACGGCCTTCACTTAATCCCTGAGCATAAGCACTTACCTAGCTTTAAATTAAAATTGAGTAGATGTTGGCCTTAGGATTCATTGAGTCCATTTTAAGGTATTTTCCTGAACGCATTGCAAATTGGTGACATCTGCTTGCTCCAAAAGGTGATAAGTTGGGAGGCCCGATTGTCAAACGACTTAGGTAAGCAGGGGTTTGGCATAATTAGCGGTCCTCGGGACACCCTCCTCCTGCTTTGCCTTCCCAACTTTACCACCTTTGGGGGTAAGGACAACACCAAATTTGTCATGTGGTCAGAATTTATTTATGAAGTGTAGGTCACCTAGGTCTACACTATAAGGCTTAGTTTTGCTTGCTTGATTATGCACACTTAATTTTATCATATGTTCTTCTCTCATCCCTCCACTTCTTCTAAACAATGGATTTCAATGCCTATCCTTCCTTCCCAAACTATCCCCAACATGATTTGTATTCTAAACCAAGTAGACTGTATCCACAGTTTACTTGGGATAGCCAACCACCTAGTTGGGGACTTAATCCAGGACCTGAGTACCCAAAATACCCCTCTTGTCCCAACTATCCCAATTTTAACCAACACGCATTACCTCCTATTGGGATACTTCCAACCCACCCACTTAGGGGTATGTTCCAAATCGTGGGGATCCTTATCTTGATTCTCCTCATGATGCCTCCTCTTTTAGGTCCCACCCACCCACTAACCAATCTGATAGGACCTACACTATAGGAGAACACCAAGACCCCTACCCTTCCTAGGACCATAACCAAGATAGGTCATCTGAATTCAAGGATCTCTCCTACTTGACCTATGGATTGAAAGGAATTTTAAAAAAATGGAAATCAACTGATGATCATAAACCTAGGCAAATCAAGAATGATCAATCCCTGCTTTGGACTCCCAACGAAGAATCCAACTGGGAGGAGGACTTAGAACCTCAATTATTCTGGAGTAGGACTAAATAGAAAATGGTCCCTCTTGAGGAATTGGATCCTGAAAATGATAAAATAGAGGATTCACCTAAGAACCTAAACCCGAGTGCGGACTCTAATGCACATCCTCAACCATACCCTCCTAACCCTAATTTGAATGCTAAGGAGGAAATCCAAGGGAAACCTAATGACACTCAGTCAATTCTTGATAGCCTTCAATTGGAGTTATATAGACAGAATCAAGAATTGATTGAGGGAAAACAAGCCATGATTGATATGTTCCAATAATTGGATAAAGAGGGTCAACAGAAAGTGATGAAAGAATCTTCTTTCTCAGAGACAATGGAACAAGGCCCCATGGTAATTGATTGGACCACACCTAGTTGCCCAAAATTGGTGCAATCCACTATCAACGCTTACCTAATGTTGAAAAGCATTGAGGATCCTTTGGAACACAAACAGGTAGAAAATGAGGATGAATCTAAAAATTTGAATGATAAGATTGGGGTCGATGTCTCGAAATTGAATGATAATACTTTAGTAATAGGGACATCAAGATTTGGGGTTGGGGAATCTGACTCTGAACACTTTGATTGTGAAATGCTTAAAGATCCCATCATGGATTTAAAGGAAAGGAAATGGGAAGAACTGGAGTATGAAATGAATGATGAAATTAGCTCCATCACAAGTTCTTCCCTGATGATTGACTATGATTTGGAAGAAATGAACAAGATTTTAGGCTCCAATGGCTATAAGGAGTTAGACAAAGAAATCATGATTGAGGATTGGGAGGATTTTCACTTTGATCCACCCAAATCAATCATGATTGATCAAACACATTCTTTTGTAGCTAACCCAAGTCTCAAAGGTGTTAATGCAACCAATGTGGAGTTGGCTAAACCTTTAGATTTCAAACTTCTAGAAGAAGAAGAGAACATTTTGTTGAAATCATGTTTTTGGATGGACACTAAAATAACCCCTCATGAGGATAATAAAATCGAAGAAGGAAATGTTGACTGTAGGGGTCCTAAGTTGATCAGGCCACTGACCTCTTATCAGGACCTCTATGACCTTTATGACTTAGATCCACAGAGGAATAAAAACCCAATGTTTCATCATCACCTCGAACCTAATTTTCTAAGGACAAGAACTGCTTATTCTAACAATCTAAAAGTCCGACATTATAGATTAGGGTTACATCCGTCCAAGAAAACCTCTAGTTTGCATGCCCAAAGGAAAAGAGACGATTGGTCTAAGACATGCATGACCAATGACTTTTTGAGTTCTTGTCCCTTAAGGATGAGACTCCACCATAATCTAGTCCGCATCTGCGGACTTCTGACTCTGGGTCTAGCTGATTTTGTCTTCCCCTTCTTGACCTAGACCATTAAATTGATTTATCCCTTATTGTTTGTGTACTATGCCCAGTTGAAGGCTCTAAATTCAAAGCTTCCTGGGAGGCAGCCCATAGGTTTCAAGCTGATTGAATACACGATTACAACTCAGGTGTTTTCTTTCCTTGCCCTCTTACATATATTTAATTTCCAATGAGGACATTGTCCAAGATAGGCAATGGGGGGATGATAATTCTCATGATCTGAGTACAAAATTGTTAGCTTCAACTAATTTTTATTCAAAAAAAAAAGGAAAAGAAAACTTAGTTATTAGGAGCTTGTCAACTTTAGGAAATAATATGTTAGGGACCTGAATGTGTAGACTCTTCAGATCTTCAGACTTAATCAGTCCAGGTGTCCACTGAAATGTGGAGTTGGTCTCGAGTCGTCACCACCATAATTTATATTAATCTGGTCAATAAAGTAGGGTGATAAGTATACAACTTATCAACCCACCCTCTGATTTAGGGGGATTTTTATCTAAGCATCTACATACGTTTTGCACTGACTCACTCATCGGTGATTCTAACGAAAATTGGGTAGCTAATGAACCTACTAGGGTGGTGTGGCTGGTAACTGGTCGGTGGTAATAGCTCATCAGCTGGTTGTCCAGAGCCTAGCCATTGGACCATGCTCTTTTATTGCCTTTAGGTAAATCTTAGATTAGGGAAGCCACCTACTTAAAAAAAATAAAAAATAAAAAAGAGAAATACAAAAATAGAAAAAGAAGAAAAAGAAATAAATAAATAAACCACACTCCATCGCACGAGTATGGCGGGAAGTGGTTGGTGGTAACAGCTCATCGGCTGGTTGTCCAGAGCCCAGCTCACAAAATACACAAATAATTCCCAAAACACTTAGGGAAGAAGCGGGGAAGTAGAATAAACTAGGGAGATATACACTGGATTTGCCTTTGTGCTGACCCCATTAAAAAAAAAAAAGTAGGGAGAAAGCTACCGATCGGAAAGATAAACCTTAAGGCAGAATTTTTAGGTCACCTAGGGGCGTAGAGACCCGAAGTCTGTTTTAATTGCCATTGAGTGAGTCTATCACTTTCACAATTAGATATTTAGTACTTAGAGTCCTTTTTGAGTCTTGGGTGGGTTGGTTAGCTGTAAAAAGTTACCTCGAAATCTTCAACTCCAAAAATAAAAAAAAATTAGAAAAGATGAAAAAGAAAAAAATAAAATTTGTTTCCATATAGAATAAGGCGAGGACTCGGGCGGTCTACGTTTTTGCAGGTACCCGTGTGCTATTAAGTCTCTGCGGGTTAGGTTCTTAGTAGAAATTTCCTCCTATTGACAAGTAACTTATGCCCAAGCGATCGATTCTTAGTTTTAGTTATAAATAGCCTTTAGGTTAATTTTGCAAGGGACTAGCAAAAGATAGGTATGGGGGTATGATAAATATGAATTTATTAATAATAAAATGCCTGCTTATGTTAATTCCTAAACTTAACATTGCATTTAGCATTGTGAATAATGCATAACATTCATTATATTGCATTTAGGATAATTTGTATAAATTACACAATAATTTGTACATTATCATGGCCAGGAGACAGGGTGATAAATTTTAGAGCTTCAGAAAAAAATCCAACGGTATAGATGGATTCGGATCGACGATTGCAGCCCATCGGCGTGAACATCGACCCATTCCGACATCTGTAGCATCCCCAACAAGTATCTGAAGATAGACAGCCTAGATGGTGCCACGTAGTGCCATCCAGGCTGCCCTTCGCTCACCAACACCATGCCCTCTTCTCTCCATCACACCGCACACTTGATCATGGCCATCCATTTTCCATCCAATGACTGGAGAGGTGTGAGCGGTGACTCCTCCCCGCGACAATCCAACGGTGTAGCCTATCGGTTGATGAGAGCACACTTAAAGAGAGGGCGCCGGTTCAAAACTTGCAACCCCCCTTAATTCTTCAATTAAGCGGCAGCAAGGCAGTGTGCATATCATGCACACATGTGCGGAGCGAGGCGGCACATGCGCGACACGATGCACAACTAGTGGGCTAGTGGGCACGTGAATTGGGGTCTTTAGCGACGCTCGCATTAGAGCTTCAATGACGAATTGAATGTCATTGTTGACCTGAAGATGATTTTTGGCTCTTTCCACCACTATAAAAAGGGCCTTACCCCTCCTTCCTTTTACCATCTTCTACCAAGAACTCCACCACTCCATAGAGCATCCAAGCAAGGTCCTCGCCTCTCCATCGCCATGGCTACCTCGCCTCTCCATTTAGCTAGTTTCTTTAGTTTAATACTTGTTATTTTTAAGCTTTCCTTTAGTGTTATAATTGTAAAACAGTTCTATCTTTTACAATGGATTATTTTGGTTGGCTTCATAGCTAGCCATTATCACATCATCATCATAAATCTCTAACCCTATCTCTCTTTCTCCTTCTCTCTCTCTGTTTCTCTCTATTTTGCAAGCGAACAAACCGACATATTTCATGACATTGAAGCGAATATTTGTGTCGATTTCTCGCCTCCCCGTGTTTGACACTTGGACTCACGTTCGATTATTCTAATTAAAATTGATGTCGTAAGTGCATCTACAACGAACAAATTACATAAACGTGTTTCTCGATGTCAGTTGGCTGGTCGGAAAGCAAAACTCCTCTCTGATGCTGTTAGGCTCCTCATTAAGCATGTTCTCTCCTCTATTCCTATTCACATTCTCTCTGTCATCGATGTCCCCAAAACTATTATTAGGAACATTGAACCCACTTTTAACAACTTCTTTTGGGGATCTAATTCTGAGTCTAAGCACCATCACTGGGTTTCTTGGAAGCATATCTGTAAACCTACTGCCTGCGGGGGCCTTGGAATCTGGGACCTATCATTGGTCATTAAGGCTTTCCGTATGAAGATGGTTTAGAATATCCTTTTTGGTGACTCTCCCTTTGCTTTATTGATGCGATCTCTCTATGGGAGTTGTGATAACTTCCCTCTCCTCCTTCCCAATAGGCTTAAACCTTTAGCTACAGCTTACCTTGATTTGAAGTCGTTCTTGTGTTGGGATGTGAAAGAGGGGCTGATTGACTTCTAGGTGGATCTTTGGGTCGGGGATTTCCTGCCCTCGGACATTAATCCCCCTTCTATCAACATGAAAGATGTCATTGCTAATCCTCTCCAGCCTCGGTATATTTATTTTATTCCTGATTACATCTGGGAGCAAATTTTTCATACTCCGCTTTATGATGGTAAGGACTCCCCGATTTGGTTGCCCATTCCTCTCGACAACTTCTCTATTTCCTCTACTTATCTCCTTAATTTTAGAAAGTTTGCCCCCCAGCCAGCTTTAAAATCCTTGTGGAAGCTCAAACTACCCTTAAGGATGATCCTTCTAGATTGGAGGGTTATCCAGGATAAACTCCCTACGGATAACAACATTCAGTGCCTAGGCATTTCCTTTGTTTCTAAATGCAACTACTGTCCAAACTCTCCTCATGTTGAATCGTTAACCCATCTATTCTCCTATAGTGAACTGGCTATCCGTATCTCCTCTTGGACCTTTCAGTAATGCCTTCTTTCCCCCATTGATTCAGCTCAATTCTTCTCTGTCATCTCCGATGATAACCCTTATCCTTGTTTGATGAAGACACAATTATTGAGGATAAAATGCCTATTCATGCATGTTCCTAGGCTTAGATTTGCATCTCATATTATAAATATTTCATAGCATACATCATTCTGCATTTAGAGTAGTTGTGTATATTTTAGGTTAATTGCATCCTTTTTATGGCCAGGAGGGAAGGAGATTTACTTCAGGGTGTCAGATTGACAATTTGACCATATGGATCTGATCAGGAAGACGATCAAAGGCTAACGCCTTCGAAATCGTCTAGATCGGAATTCCGTAGCATCATATGAAGTCTAAGGAAGATCAACGACTAGAGGGGGTAATGTGACATCCTTACGGGCTTTGGATGAAAAATCTGACAATACAGAAGGATCCGTTGCGATGATCGTAGTCCGGCATCATGGAAATCATTTCGATTTGAGCACTGTGGCACCCTCTACAATAGAAAGAAGATGGACGACCCAAATGGTGCCATCTAGGCTGCCCAACACCGGCCAGCAGTCCACCTAACCCTTCTTCATCCACATCATCCGTTCCCTGCCATTGGATCTTGATCTAATGGTTGAGAAGCCTCCGCACTGCACTCCTCTTTGCGACACAAAGGATGGCTTAGCGCATTGGTTAAGCACACTCCACAAATTAGATGGTGCGGCGTCAAATCCCGCTGAAGCTTCCTCGCCGAAGCAATTGAAACTCGGCTGCTAGATCTCCATTCGAGCGACCACAAAGCTTCCATGCAACGCAATCCCATGGGCTAGATTCGCACATGCTTGCGATCACACAAAATCACACGTGCGATCATACGTGGGTGTGAACTTAAGACGTGTGCTGGAGTTGTTAGCCGTCTGATGCTGATCTTGCGGTGCTTGCGCCTCTCTTCAATGACAGTGGTACGTGCCTTCAAAGGGTGCGATCAACGAGTGCGCCTGAGCCTTCAAATCCTGATAGAATGGCAGGGAGGCTCTCCAACAGATGCCAGTGGGGATGGAGCATGAGCGCCAGCAGGCTTTAGCGACATTTGGGGCATTGGTTGGCGTGGATCTTCACGAACACATTTGATGTCGCTATAGCCCACTACAAGAATTTCTTCCTCTTCCTTCCACTATAAAAGGACCTACTCCTCTCCATTCTTCATCATCTCTTCCTTTCTTCTCCCCACCACCTCCAATGCTCTAGAGAGAGCTTGTCCCAAGCTCGGGATGCTCCTCTAGAGTAAAAACAAATATTTTTCCTACATCTCATCCCCCTTCGTGGAGCATCCCGCGGTCGTCCTCTCACCTCCCTTCGGGAAGAAGATCCTTGCCGCGACGATGTCCTGCCTAGTCCTCCTTCCTCTGCCGTCGTTCTCCCTCATCCTGCTCCTTACCACCTTCATCCGGATACCGTCAGAGCGAGTCGTCCTCCAAGCGATTGTCGAAGGAGACTCTTCTCATCTCCATCTATCTTTACTACTTTCTAGTATAGTTTTTCCGCTTTCATAGCTGTAGGAAACATTTGTTCATCAATATATTGATATATTTTTCCTCTCTCTCTTATATTTTGCAAGTAGATTAGTTAGATAATGTTTTCATCGATCTGACCTCTTACTTGACAAAAACACAAAAAAATTATAAAAGATAAAAATGACAAAAAGAAATAAAAATGAAATGCAGATTTTTAAAACCAAACGCTCGCCTCCCCGTGTTCGACTCGGAACTCACCTTTCGAGTTTCGATTATAAATATTATCTGATCGATGAATTTTCTTGCGAATCAAACTACGATGATAGGTTTTCTAAACTCAAATCTTTTCGCAATGAATTTCCGCATGCATCATTTTGGCGTTGTTGTCGGGGAGGCAACGCTCTTTGGTGTTTTTCCACATTTTTCTACCTTAACTTTTTATTTCACTTTGCTCCTTTCTTTCTATGATTACAGGTACCCTTTTCAAGGCGAGCCAAAGCAGATAGATCGGAGTAGAGTGCGGTTAGAAGGTTCTGTAAGTATACCCCATCACCCCTACCCTAGATTTCATTTCATCACACTAATAACTCAAACTCAAATCAACCTAGGTGCTTTTATAAACCCTAGGATAGATTTGGTAGCTTGATTGTCACTTCACTTCACCTCACCCTTCTGCAT
Organism: Thalassia testudinum; assembly: GCA_037157565.1. Taxonomy (NCBI): domain Eukaryota; kingdom Viridiplantae; phylum Streptophyta; class Magnoliopsida; order Alismatales; family Hydrocharitaceae; genus Thalassia; species Thalassia testudinum. The sequence continues at coordinate 29,651,318 of JAZHRO010000049.1, forward strand.
AAATTAAAAATACAAAAAAAATTCTTCTCTTCTTGTGGGATTAACTTAAAAGTGACACACTTAACACCCACAATTTCTAATCCTAAGGCGCACAATCACTTTGATTCTACCACTTAACCCGAGATCTGACCTGTGGACCCGATACACTTCAACGTAACACACACACAAGTGAGTAGAAATCTGAATTGGTCAAACATTCTTATGTGCCTTAACAAGTAGTGCAACAGGCTTATTGCTTGAACTGTTTAGGCCGCACCACTCAAATTAAGAGTGATTCATCAAGTAGCTTGCCACTTAGGGTTGATTTTTAGGGCTGAACTAGGCACTCCACATTTTTTTCTAATTTCTAAAGGAATATATCATCACCAATGCTTGCAAAACTTAGAGGGTTCTCCTGAACTTGATTGAATACACCTAAGATTAAACCCTAAAACTACTAAATAAGGTTAAACCCTAAAAGACACATAATCAAAACCTTGTTTGAAAACCATTAGTTGTGCACACACACACATTTGAACTGATCATTAAGGGCACAACCCATCTAAAAGGCCCATCACATTCCAAGGGTACAATCATCCCAATCCTAATTAAAACTGAGTAGATGTTAGCCTTAAGGGATGATTCGCTCTTCGGGGCTTAGATTGAGATTATTTTCGATTAATTTGCTTCTACTAGTCCATCTGATGTCTAGCTAGGGGAGTAGCGTCAAACGACCACAGTTGGGGGGTATCTAAGGAACCAGAGGTGCAAGCCAAAGGAAGAACCTTCTCCCTAGTCCCTCCCTCTAACTGGTTTGATTAACCAGATAAAAGTAGACTAAATCATTTATAATCTTAGGATGGGTTCTAAGAGTCTGTAGATCTTTAGGCTATCCACCTAAGGATAGGTTTGGTTGATTGTACTGTAGGGCACCTTTCACTCCTCTATTTTCCCTCCTACTCCACCATGTATGCTTCCACACCATACACACATTTCCAATCCTACCCTCCTACCAACACGTATCCTCAAGATGATTACTATCCTGATACGACTTGTGATTACCCATCTCCTAATTAGGATAACTTTGATTGGGGTTTCGAATCTAGACCTCAGTGTCCAGGGCCTAACCCTGGACAACAAGACTATGATTATTATCCTTCTCACGCCTACAGTGATGATAGATCTCCACCCTTTGATGACCAAACCAACTCGATCTACAATAAGGAAGGATATGATGATTATAACACCTATCCTCCCTAGTATTCCACGGAATATAGGTCACCACCATTTTTTGAACAACTCGAAACGACCTACTATTAGGGAGGGCCCCGAGAACCTCAATATCATGGCTCCCCTAGATTTAACCCGAACCCACCCAACCCTGAATTGAACCATTCGGTTCACGTGAACCAGGTCCAGGATAGGGTGTTGGCTAACGTAAGGAACACTATACAATCTTTAGAATCTCAGCCAACACCATGCACTGAAGCATGGGAGCCTATGATCAAAATGATTGATGAGCTTAATAGCTTTTTATTGGATTTGCTCCAAGATGTTAGAGATAGGGGCCCAGGTGAGTTTTGTACTTGGGAAATTATCAAGATTGAGAATGAAATTTGTGGTTGCCCTAGTCCAATCTTGGGATGATTCTCAAGATGAACCCCCTTCAGGAGAGCCAATGTCTGAACCCACTTAGGCACCTGTTGGGGGGGATATGTATTCTGAGACTGGAGATGGCCAGGTTGGTTTAGAGCAACCGATTTAGGATGAACTGATTGCTCCACCCGAGATCCCCGAGCCAGGGAGCGAGGAAAAATGTCTCATGGACCAGGAAATGACATGCGATTTTGAGACATATGTAAATGAGAATCAATAATTCTTTGACTCTAAGGGTGAAGAATCTTTAGGTGATGTCTCACTTGAAGTTAAGGAAAATGATTTTAGTGAGACAAACTGGCTCGAGGAGTATGATGAACCATTTGATAGTCGATTATTGAAGATTGTGATCTGGTTGGGACTAACTTGGAGGATCCGAATCCTCATTTACTAGAAGATTCAATTAGTAGCTCCATTCCTCAACCACACCTCGAAGAGTTGAATGATCATACTTTTGAGATCATTGTGCCCAAGTTAATTCTGATTCAGCCACAATTTTTGGACTTGGGTCAATCATATGGGGTGAATGATATGCTAAAGTTCCTGGAACCCGAACACTTGATTGGAGGATAAGAATTTGGAAATGCGGGTCTGGGAAGTTAACTTCAAGGAGAGTAGAAGTTTGGATTTATGGGTTCCTGTTGACCTAAAACCACCTACTTTCTACCAAGACCCTTATGATATCTTTGATGTGCAATCCAAGCTTGGAATAACTGACTATCTTTCTGAGCTGAACTTTAAGTGGACATCTGAACCTAGTAGATCAAATCTACCTTTTGTCCGACACTTTAGTCTTGGGTTGCATACTACAAAACCTGAGGCCCGGCCCCGCAAGCACAATAATCTCCAGTTTTGGGTGATTTTCATCCAAAACCTAAGAACCACTCGGCCCTGGGGCATGGGTCAACATCACATTCTGGTCCACATCTGTGGACATCTTTTTGCAGGTCCCAAAATCAATCTTCTTATTCTAATTTTGACCTGCACTTCTAAACTTTTAATGTCTTCCTTACTTGTGAACCATGCCTAGCTGAAGGCAATAAATTTAGCACGTGTATATTCCACGTTCTCTGCGGAGCTGATTGAATTTTCATGAAATTCATGTGATATTCTGTTTACTCCACCCTTTTCATGTCTCTATTTTTACAATGAGGACATTGCATCATTTAGGCATGGGGGGGTGAATAATTAATCCTGAAATCATTTTGTTAACTCAGTGGAATTTATTTATTTTATTTTCTTTTTTTTTTAAAAAAAAGAGAAGAAAGAAATTAGGAGAAGAGAACTTAGGCATTTGAAAGTTGTTAACTTTAGGAAATGATATGATATGACCTAAATACTTAGACTCTTCAGGTCTTTGGGCTTAATCAGATCGAGTGTCCACTCGAATGTGGACTTAGTCTCGAGTCCTCACCAAGTAATTATATTTTAATTTGGTAAGTAAATTGGGGTGATAAGTACACAACTTATTAACCCACTCTCTAATTTGAGGGGACTTTAAGCCTAAGTATCTACATACTATTTACACTAACTTACTTTTCGACAGTTTTTACGAAAATTAGGTAGCTAATGAACTTTCTAGGGTAGTATAGCTGGCAAGTTGTTGTGGTTAATAGCCTATTGGCCGGTTGTCTAGAGTCTAGCTACATGACCATACTCATTCTACTGCTTTTAGGTAAATCTTAGATCAGGAAAGCCACCTACTCAGAAAAAGAAAAAAAATGATACTAAAAAAAAAAGAAAAAAAAAAAAATAGAAAAGAAAAAAATAGAAAAAGGAGAAAATAAAAAATAAATAAAATCACACTTTACCACACGAGTATGCTGGTAAGTTGCCATGGGGAACAGCCCATTGGCTAGTTGTCTAGATCCCAGCTCACAAAAATGCACAAATAATTCCCAAAACACTTAGGTTCCATTTGCTAAGGGGAATAAGTTTGTAGAATAAGCTGAATGAGTGGAATAAATGGTGGAATAGGAGAGTTAACTTGTTTGGATGTTTTAGCAGGTTAAAGTTATTCCACAGAGAGGGTGGAATAACTTTATGTTGGGTTAGGTCCACTTAACCCGGCGTAAATAGGAGGCGAGTAAGTGGCAGGTTAAATACTTAACTTGCCAACCAAACATAGCCTTAGGGAAGAAGCGGGGAAGTAGAATAAATTGAGGAGATATACACTGGGTTTGCCCTTGTGTTGACCCCATAAAAAAATAAAAAAAGTAGGGAGATAGCTACTGATCGAAAAGATAAACCTTTAGGCAGAAATTCTTAAGGTCACGTAGGGTTGTAGAAACTTGAAGTTCATTTTAATGGCCACCTAGTAAGTCTATCACTTTTTCACAAGATGCTTAGCACTTAGAGTCCAATTGGTGCCATCTGGGTCATCCATCTTTTTTCTGTTATAGAGGGTGCCACAGTACTCGGATTGAGATGATTTCCGCATGTGGCACCATCTGGGCCTCCCAACACTGGCCAACGGTCCACCCAACGCTTCTTCATCCGCATCATTTGCTCCCAGCCGTTGGATCTTGATCCAACAACTGAGAAGCCTCCACACCGTGCTCCTCTTCGTGACACAAAGGATGGCTTAGCGCATTGGTTAAGTGCTCTCCGCAAATCAAATGGCATGGGGTCGAATCCTACTGAAGCTTCCTCGCCGCAGCAATTGAAACTCGACTGCTGGATCTCCATCGAGCGACCATGAAGCTTCCACGCGACGCAATCCCTTGGGCTAGATTCACACACACATGCGATCACGCGAAATTACACGTGTGATCATACGCAGGCGCGAACTTAAGACGTCTGCTGGAGTTGTTAGCCGTTTGATGCCAATCTTGCTATGCTCATGCCTCTCTTCAATGATAGTGGTACATGCCTTCAAAGGGCGTGATCAGTGAGTGTGCCTGAGCCTTCAGATCTCGATCAAACGGTGGGGAGGCACTCCAACAAATGCTAGCGGGGATAGAGCACGAGCACCAGTAGGCTTTAAAGACATTTGGGGCATTGGTTGGCGCAGATCTTCAACGATGCATTTGATGTCGCTATAGCCCTCTACACGAATTTCTTCCTCTTCCTTTCACCATAAAAGGACCTACCCTCTCCATTCTTCATCATCTCTTCCTTTCTTCTACTCACCACCTCCAAGGCTCTAAAGAGAGCTTGTCCCAAGCTTGTGATGCTCCTCTAGAGTAGAAAACAAATATTTTTCCTGCATCTCATCCCCCTTCGTGGACATCCCGCGGCCATCCTCTCACCTCCCTTCGGGAAGATCCTTACCGTGATGACATCCTGCCACGTCCTCCCTCCTCTGTCGCCATTTTCCCTTGTAGCACTCCTCACCACCTTCATCCAAGCACCGTCAGAGAGAGCCGTCCTCCAAGCGACCATTGAAGGGGCTCTTCTCATCTCCATCTATCTTTACTGCTTTCTAGTATAGTTTTTCTGCTTTCATAGATGTAGGAAACATTGGTTCATTAATATATTGATATTTTCTCACTCTCTCTTTCTTATATTTTGCAAGTAGATTATTAGATAATATTTTCATCAATTTGGTCTCTTGCTTGATAAAAACACAAAAAAATTATAAATGATAAAAGTGACAAAAAGAAATAAAAATGAAACGTGGATTTTTCAAACCAAATGTTCGCCTTCCCGTGTTTGACCTAGGACTCACCTTTCGAGTTTCGATTATAAATATTATGCAATCGATGGATTTTCTTGCGAATCGAACTATGACGATGGGTTTTCCAAACTCAAATCTTTTCGCAACGAATCTCCACATGCACCATCGTTCTAAATGACTTAACAAGATTATTATTTTCATTTGGTATCATATTTGGTGGGTTAGGAACAAAATGAAAAATGATGATTTCAAATTCAACAATATTCCCCCCTTATTGGAGCATAATTGGAGACGGTTCTGCATGGCTAATTTCCTTAAAATGATTTGCCCCGAACATTTTGCATTGTCTTGGATCCACCCTCAGATGGGTTTTAAGGTTAATTTTGATGCTTTCAACAATGATGGCCATTCATTGTTGGCTTGGGTGGTGTGTGACTACAATGGTAACTTCTGTAAAGCTACTGCTGTGAGCTTGCAATCTTCCAACAACGAGCTGGCCTTGCTCTGCACCATCCACCACTTTCTTTTGAATTGGGAACATAGGGACTCTCCCCTAATCTTGTAGGTGGACTCTACCATTCTCTTCTTCTAGTGGAAGGTTAAGATCTCGATTCCGTGGAGGGCTCAATGAAAGTTCAACTAGGTTAAAAGTCTTTAGAATCACTGTATGGACCTGCAATTCATTCATCTTGCGGTTAATAGTCTCGCAAGTCTCCTTGCCCAGTCTGCTATTGGCCCTTGGAGATTTTATCCTCTGGAGTGGAATCTCGATCCCAAATGTCGTAGGACTATCATTCTTGATAAAATTCACTTTCTCAATATTATTGGTTAGTTTGGTCGATGGTTTCTTCGATGCTGGGCCTTAGCCGTTCCATGCGCTTCCTTCTCGTGTTGCCTGGCCTTTTTGCTCTTTTGTAAGCTGTGGTTGCTTCTAAGTCTTTTTATTTTGATTATACTAGGCCACAAGTCATGGTCCCCTTTTTCTTGTATGGGGCAGGTTTTGGTCTAATCCCCCTGCCCCCCTTTTTATAGCCTCCAAGGAGTGGGAGATGAATAATAATTTACTCCCATTTTTTTTTTTAAATGTGTATAGTTATCATTACTCTCAAGTAAAAACATGCTCACACTCAGAAGTGGGAGTTGCTATGGTCTCATTGTGGAATAGACGGTGGGGATGAGCAACTTCAGATGTGACGTGAAGAACGACATGGGTAAAACAATGCTCTTGACTTAATTAGATCTTGGTAAGGCATGGATGATTTTGACTAATGGAAATAATTATTGCATTGATTAATGTCAAACCAAGAGCTTGCGTAAATCGTTCATGTGTAATCACAGAAAAGGAAAGGGTGAAAGTTTAGATGTTACATTGTTTTGGTCTCTTTTCACCTTCTTCCATATCATTGTCCTTTCTCTTCGTATTGAATTCGGACAAAACCATCCATTGATTCATTCATATCGAATCATATATGCTTAATTAGATAATTAATGCCTCCATTTCGAAGCCCACATATGGAGAATCTTGACAACTATGAATGTGGATGTCAATGGTGTTTGGACCTTTCTTTTTCCTTTTTTTTTAGCAAATACGGGAGCAAATCTTATTCATGCCCCACTCCCTGGAGGCAAGCAACATGACAGGGGGACCAAACCAAAACTTGCTAGGTACACAAAAAGAGGAATCACGATTCGTGGCCTAGTACAATAGAGAAAGCAACAAGCAGACCAACAGCAAAACAAAAAGAGGTCAATGGATAACATAGGGGAACTGAAGCTTATCAAGCTTGATGATGCCTTGGATACACTTGTTGAGATTCACAAAGTTGGTGTAGATCTGCCAATCATCCTTCGCTAAGCCAGCAATCGCGTAAGCAAGCGCATTATCAGTAGAGCAGATAAAGGTAAGCGAGACAACTTTATCCTTGAATTTGAGAACCTCCTCATAAGATGATTTAGCCTCCCAAGCCACTGGAACTTTACCCGTCCACCAAAAATACAAAGGAGAAGATTCACAATCCAACTAAACTTTAGAGAGGTGAGGGATAGCATTAAAAGGATGGAGAATGGCTTTGAGAATAGCAAGCTCCTTAGAACTGGCCTTTAACCTGCAATTAGCACTCATTAGAAAATCCCTAGCAGCATTTCTCATGACCCAAGCCAGCAGACTGCAGGCTTCACTCCTCTGAACAACAATATTGATCTTAACCCCAATAGAAGGTCTGACCCAGCTAACAGCCAGAGTTTTAGGGCGTTGTTGACGAATCCAGACAGATAAGTTAAAATTATACTAGTTCTTGGTCAGCACAATGGGAATATAGTTAGTAGATATAAGATCATTCACGAGTTTTTTCCGAATCCACCACACATTAAACCAAATGAAGCTAATGTGGTCCTTAAGGATGCGAATTCTAGGATGCGAAAGAAGTAGGTTGGGTTAATAGGAGTAATAAGATGCTTAGAGAACACCCAATTGGCAACCTGATTAACAAGGTGGCTTTGAGAGAATAAGTGTCTAATAGTCTCACCCTTAGGATCAAAGTTGCAACAAGAGCATTTTGAGGGGAAGGGAATACCAAGTCTGGTGATATTGTCGTCAGTAGGAAGCCTAGAAAGAATAATGTGCTAGACCAGTAAAGAGATGCAAAGGGGAAGCTTAAGATTCCAACGAGCATTGACCACAACATCAATGGGAAGAGAGGCAAATTGGCATTAGTAGGCAGAGGCAATAGAGAACGTGCCATTAGAATTGGCCGTCTAGATGGGGGCATCCTTCCCAGGGACAAGATTAATGTAGGAGATTTGAAGGTGGAGATCATTTGGGACATGAGTCATAATAGGATGATTATAGGATATATGCAAAAAATCTTTGACATGAACAGGAGAGATGTTGATAGTTTTAGGAAGAAAAGCTTTAAGAGGCGATTCACCAATCCAAGTGTCCATCCAAAAGCCCACCATGCCTTCATGAATTTCCCAGTGGATCAGAGGTTTCATAAGTAGATACGTGTCCCAGAGCGCTTTGACTCTAGCAGGGAAGAAAGGAGAGTAAGATGGGACATTGCCATAGAGACGTTTCATAAGCTAGCCGTAGGGGGAGTCTGTAAAGGTGATGTTCCAAACTCTCTTCATCCTAAGAACGGATATGAAAGCGTTGAGGTCAAGAATACCGAGGCCACCAAGGTGGAGAGGCTTAGCAATAATTTTCCAGGAAATCCAATGATGTTTTGTTTCCCCAGAAGAAGAGCCTGTTCGGGGCGTAGATCACGTAAAAGATAAGTATGTCGTAGTATAGCACGAAATACGTCTCGTCAAATAAAATTAACGAAACTGGGAGTCTCGGTCGATCATAGGGAGGCAGAAAAATGCTTTGATTTCATGCACTTATTCTAAATCTAATTAGTAAGTAGTCGAGACAATGAATTGCAATATATATATCATGCAAAAAGTTTGAACATTAATTGCATATCATACATGTATTTGAATAAAGCATAAAGTAAATAACTACTACTATAACAGAACAAGGGCATCACGGGTGGTCCATGGTGGCCTTTTGAAGAGGTTGAGAGGAGCAACGGCAATTTGACAGGGTGGCCCAATGGATTTTGCTGATGAAAATGTAGAAATGACGGGAAGAGGGAGAAGAGAGAGAGGTAGAAGAAGGAAGAAGAGAATGAGAGAGTCGAGAGAGAGTTGCCCTTCAAGGGGGGGCCCTTAGGTCCTTTTATAAGCTTTTTTTCTCATGTAAATCCTTCCCCAAATCCTTCTTGGTTAGTTTATTCTGGTGTTGCCATGTGGTGCATTCTATGCCCTCAGATCCGCATCGCACGGCTCTCGGCAATCCTACCGCTTTTCTTCGCATTTTCGTCTTCAAATCCCGCCTAATCATCTCAGTTGTCCAATCTTTGCAATTGGACGGTAAGCACGCGCTCTTGGTGCCATTCAAATCCTTCTCATGGTTCTCGCAACTTCCATATTCGCAACCAGCATGATCGCGCCACGTTGACACCTTTGGGCCTTCTAATCGTGCATGCCCGCCTACACGCGCACACTCGCGACTCCATACCAATTTTTGCGCAGCACCAGACTCAAACCTGCGCCCCGCGCATACGCCGGCGTACGCGCGAGCCAATGCGCTGCGCAAAGCTTTTATCATATATGCTTACTTAATTATATTTATATTAATCTGTTCTGGTGGCGATGTGGTGCATTCATGACCGTTGGATGAAGATCCAACGGTCCACGCTACGAGGCGAGGTGAGTTCAAGGGTTGGGGGTGCAGTGAGGGGCAGCTGCGATGGTGCCATGTGGCACCATTGTGGCCATCCGTTCTTCTTCTCTTTATATCTGATGACGTAGGCCTCCGATTAAGTTGATTTCTGCACCATTGGACTGCAAACGTCGATCTAGATCCATCCGTACGATTGGATTTGTCATCTAAGGTCTGGATCTTCTTCAATTTGCCCATTGGCTCTTGCTCTTCTACGGACTCCCTAGGGTGCTACGGGGTCTGATTGATGCGATCTTGGATGCGTTGGATTCCCGTCGTTATTCCGAATAGATCCATAAGGTTGGATCGGTCATCTGCAGCCCTGGATTACCTGCAATCATTAATACCTCTTAAATAACATAGTTTACTACATAAAACACATATATCAACTACGATGCAAAATACAATGCGTATGCATGTAGAATGTTCATGTTAAGCTAAGTTCTAGCTTAATTCAGGCTAGTTAGGACCTATGATTGCTACGCAATCATACCCCCATGACTAAATCTTGCTAGTCCTTAGCAAGTGCAAGACTAAATGCATTTTATCAAGAGTTAAACTAAAGATTTATTTCTTTTTGTTTCATCTAAATATTCAGAATCCAGATACTATGAATATATAATGTTGTAGGTTCTGCAACGGATCCAAGCAAAGAGTCGATATACATTTAAAGCTTGTGCTAGACCCCTAGTAAAATTCTATCGGGATAGGAGAACCTCTTCTCTTGGGTTTATAAAATATTTTCTGATTTTGGCCCGGTGTTTGGTTTAGGTAGATGTCTGAGCTAACCGGATTGTATCTAGTGGCTCACTCTCTTCTGGTGCTTCTTAGAGACTAGTATTTCAGAATTTAGATTTCTAGATTATTGAATAAATCAACTTAGAGAGGGGCTGGAAAAACTATTCTCTCTTTAATCTTTTGTACTCTTCTCTCTTTTTTTCTTTTTCTTCCTAAGCTCACATCTCACCAGATTTGCAAATGTATTTGGTGGTCTCACACGGCATGACACTTTAATTAGGTTCTGATAACCCTACGACTAAGTCAGACTCCTTAGCCCGTATTCAGGTTGTCAGAAATAAAGAAAAAGTAGGTTAAGGTTGTATTTGTGAGGGTGGTAGGTGTTTTTGCCTCAAAACATTTAACTTAGCTCACATTACACAACCGTTTTACATAACACCCTTTATTTTATTTTATTTTATTTTTTCATCTTTTTTGGTTTATTTATTTATTTTTTTCTAGCAAACAACTCTTTTGTATGCAAATCTATTGGCACAATGCCACAACATGACATACTGCTGTATTTATCAGCACAACATGACACGACATACGTACTTTTATACGTGAGGCATTCTTGGAGAATTTTGGGATGACCAAGAGGATTTTGGGTGGCTTATTTGGTGGAAGTGCCTCTTCTCGGCACTGGGTAGGGGACGGATAGGATGATGTATTTCTAACCTTGACATCAGTACCATCCTTCAGCCAAGAATTCTGTAGAGGACGGTCATGACCATCCACCTCAGTCATAGTTTTATCAGAACCCACTCTCTGTGTTTTTGCCTTATTTGGTGGCTCTCGTATGGAATTTCTCATAAATTTAGTATGCAAGAACTGAGAGCGAAGACTATGCCCAACTCCAAGTGTCATTATTCAATTATTAAAGATTCTTTATACTAGCTTAGAGCACTAGTACTCTCTACTCTCACCTCACATATGTTTTGGTGGATCTACTAAAAGATAGTTCACCTGACTCCCTGATTGTTGTCCAAGGGTTCAGGAGAGGAAGCGATGCTTCTTTTCGACAAACTAGAAATGTCTATCGATTTTCGCAGAGGATCCATTGCAAAATCTGCATGCAAGTATGAAATTATACTTGGATTCTAAGTCCAGGAATTTACTAAAGAATAAATCTTTAATAAAACCTCTTGATAAAACGATCTAATCCCCCTAATTGTTGGCAGAAAATTTTCAATTTTTTTTTATGAACATCCCCCCCATGCCTAAGTGTTTGTGATGGGAATACCATCATGAGCCCTAACTAGCTCATTTTGACCTCGAAAAGAAAACAAAAGCTCCTACAAAACCAAATGAAGGGCCTAACTCAAAGAATAACCAGTCTGAGAGAAAAGTAAGAAACAAAGGGGTAAAACTATAATTTTACCATTGCAGTGCAACAATGGGATTTCTCAAGGGCTAAACATAGGTCAAGAGTTCTTAACAAGATAAAAAGTAGGTTGGTTCAAATAGAAAAGGGTTAATGTGAAATCTAGGAATTAAATGACTTCTTGTAACCCTAAAACAGACCTACTTAATTTAATAAGGTTATGGTCAGGATAAAATTCAACTAAACCCTCCAAAATTCATGGAAAAATATCCTCTATGGTTTATAACCTTCAATTTGACCTTTATAACCTATTTTGACCTAAATAGGGGTCCTAGTTAAATGTTTGTCCTAAATTGGGTTTTTGTGTAAAATGTCCAGTCAAACATGGTAAAACCTAAAATCCAACTTCACCATTGGATTTCTTAGGTCAAAATTAGGTTTATACCAAAATTTGGACTTAAGGGGAGTTCACTTGACCTACTTTGCAAAATAGTCCAACCCAATTACATTTAGACACCTAGCTTTTGAAAACTCTCGCAGGCACCCCCCTAGCTTCCTTGTCATGCTTTGCAATTAGGTCCCTCTACCATTACAATAGAGGAATCCTACTCTGGTGAGGATTCGAGGGGGATATCTCCTTGATTCCTTAGAGAATCCCTCTCAAATTTGAAAGGGAGATTCTCTGAGGAATTCTCGATCATGTGAACCCAATCTCGAGCTTTGATTTCCACCTAATCTCTCATGCAAATGCATGAGACATTTGGGTATCTCTCGACCTTCCAAGTCCAGCGATGTTGCTGTGCTTGGAAGCTTGCATTCTAAGCACAAGGCCCTCTACCTACAACTATAAAAGAGACCCTAGATCCTCCCATTCATCTCAAGCTTGTTTTGGCCTGAGAATAACCCAAACTTCCTCTCTTCCCCTTTGGCCAAAAAGCCCAGCAAGCTCTGGCGACTCCTACCGCTTCCTCTCGTCGCTCTACCACCATATAAGTGGCAGAGTTGCCTCTGCCTCCTTCGTCCGCGCCTATCTCCCTCTTGTCGTCACCGCCTCTCTTTCTCTAGGTCTTCGTCTCCGGTGATGGCATATACGAGCCGTTCGCCTCCTCCGCTCCACCTTTGTCTATCACCTCGCAGATAAGTCCCCTTCCTCTACTCTTTCTTTTCCCCTCATCTATTTCTAATTTCACACCCTGACGACCACATATCACGGTCACCTTCTCCACCTCCAGCAGACCACCGGTGAGGTGCTCCAGCCATTCCACGCACCCACCCACCTCGCCAACCACCTCAAAAGCACCACCTCATCCCACTGATCATTTTCCCCCTTTCCATTAATCGCCACACCCCCCACACACTTCCCCCGAACACACCCAACTCCATGGCCACAGAAAGACCTAGGCACGCACACCCAGGCCATCTCGCGTCATGCCAACACCTAAGCTACCTTCGCCATGTCACGGCGAAGCCTTCTGAGTAATCTAACAAGGCTGTGAGGCCATTTTCATGATGACAGGTATAGGTGCCCTGCCCGCCATTAAAGCAAGCTTGAAGGAGCTTGCTAGCTTCATCTACTGCTCCAGGCTTCAGGTTTTCAGGTCCCAGATATGCGGGCTCCCTTAATGAACATCTCCCAGCTAGCAATTGGAGTCCTAAACCCCCGCATCTGCTGCAATCGAACGTGAGACTTGCTAAGAGCGCACGCGAGAAGCGGGTGGGACATTTAGTCCCACCTCAAAAGTTTGTGAGCAGGTGAAGTGGTATAAGTTCAAAAGTGCCAGGGGCTTAGCGCCTCCTGACATGGGGTGAGGTCCCACTCGCCCACCATGCCTCGTTCGTGCCCCATGCTTAGTGGACCTGGTGCTCGACCCGACTACCTGCGCACTCCTCGCCCACCACGCACACCAGTGGGCTTGGTCTTGGGCATGCTAACCCGACTTGTTTACCCGAGCAGGCTCTGGGAGAGTGAGCCTAAGAGAGAAGAAAGAGAGGAGAGTTCAAGGGGAGGGTAGGGGGTAGGTTTTGCTTTCACGAACAAGGAAGAAAAGAAGAGGAAGAAAGAAGCCATAGCAGCGGCTAAGGGTGAAGTCGCAGAGAAGAAGAAGGAAAAGGAAGCCTTAGCAGAAAGCCAACGGAAGAAGAAGGCAGAAGTCTGAGAAGGCTCGGCCGAGGTCATAAGCAAAGAAGGAGAAAGAAGAAAGAAGAAGCCAAGGCCAACAATCAGAAAAAGAAAGAGAAAGAAGAAGAAAAGGTCAGAGACAAATCAGAGAATAAGAAGAATCAGAGAAGGAAGAAGGAAGAAGAAGAAGAACAGAGGAAGAAAAAGATAGAGAGAGCTAAAGAGAAGCACTGCACTATTAAACACTTAAGGCGTCTGATTTTTGACATCAGACGTCCTTATTTCATTTTTGAGCTTTATACACATTGATATCATTTTTGCTTCATAACTTTGATTGGTCAGTACATTTTATAAATTTGAAAGTTGTGTTCTTAGTTTTTAAATCCCAATTTTCTCCCTGTGTTCGACCTCGGATTCATATTTTTTGAGTAATAAACTTTCATTTGTTTTCAAAGTGATTTTGGCTATACTACAACACAATTATTATAAACCCGATTTCACTTTGTAAACATTTTGGCGCCATTGCCGGGAAGCAGTCGGCAATTTAGAAACCTTGATCACAACTTTTGATTCACTACTAACTTGATCTATTTCTTCTATTGTGATTGTTTCAGGGGAAGAAAAAGAAGACAGCCACACAACAACCACACCATGGGTAGGTAAATTTCTCATTAGTCCTCTCTCTTAATTCCCTCAATTCTGAAAAGGAAAAACAAAGAAAAAAAAATCAATTTAGGGCTACTTGCTTTTCATACCTAGCTAATCCACCAAACTTGCCTGATTTTGATTTCAACACATTTTGAATTGTGCATCAATTTAAGGTAACTAGGGCTAGCACCTTCTTGATTGAGTCCTAGATACCATCTTTCTTGGCAACTAAATTGGACCAATTAGAGCCAACTTAAGGATTCCAATCTAGGGTTTTTAGAGAGACATATTCTCTAAGCAAGAATCAAAATTTTCAAAAAGTGGTGTGCCTAAGCCTTGATTAAAAAGACTTATCCAAGAGAAACCCTAAAAAGCAAGTTCTTAAGTTCACTTGAACCCTAAAAGAAAGGACCTAAAAGCCCTCAAAGGACAAAGAGGTGAAGTTGACTCCTTGGGTCAACCAACCTTGAAATTAGGTCACTCTTTGCACTCAAAATATCCAAAGTTCAAGTGGAACCCTAAGCACCTTTGATCTTAATTAAAAGTGGTAGACTTAAGAGGTCAAGGTCCCCATTCTGATCTACCTGGAATCTCAGTGACAAGAGAGGACGAGTGGGGGAAACCCTCTAACTCATGGGGATGCTCTACAGTGTAAGGGTCTTTACGGAATCTCCCTCTCTGGCTGCTCGGGTATTTCTCAGGTGGACGGCTTTTCTGACTAAGGGGTATCATCCGCCCCGAACTTCTATAGTCATCCAAATTTTTTGGGTGTCTCGATTGGGTCCAGCACATTCTAATCTCGTCTAATCCTTCAGTGCATGTTCGGTAGGAGGTCCTTGAAACCATCCTTATGACCTCCTTTAGAAATCCACTCCCACCGAGGCCAAGCCTCGACGCCCATGTTTGTGCAGCAACCTTACCACATAGACCTATCCTCTGATTCGAACCAAGTTCTTCTTCTTCCATTATGGCACAACCAATTGAAGAAGAGAACAACCTTGAACACCAACTTCAGCGCTTGAATGATCTATTCCAAAACTTTGTAAACCCGCCGCAGCGTCCGATGATGCGAGATCACTATAATCCTGCTGCAGTGGCGATTGAGCCTCAAGTTTAAATCCTGGCTGGAGGTCTTGATTTTGAGCTCAAGCCCAACATGATTCATGCCATTCCAAAATTCCATGGGCTTAACTCCGAGGATCTCTTCCAACACATCAAACAACTCAAACACCTGGCCTAGACCTTTGGGTCAGATGTACAAAATTGGGATATTCTGCTTATGAAGTTGTTTTCCTTCTCCCTCATGGACAAGGTAGCTCATTGGTATCAAACTCAGACATGTCCGATCAACACGTGGGTTGAACTCCAGTTCAAATTTTTGAAAAAATTCTTCCCCGTTGGCCGGACAAATGCCTTGTGCCACCAGATCACTCACTTCACTCAACAATCGGGAGAACCTCTTCATGAGGCATGGGACCGATTCTTGGATCTCATCCGAAAGTGCCCCCATCACGGAGTTCCTAAATGGGAACAAATCTAGTCTTTTTACCAGGGACGACATTCGATTGTTCGTCAATGCAACCTGCGGAGGAAACATCATGGGTCAACACGAAGACACAGTGTGGGAGATTCTCGAGAATATGTGCGAGAACTCCATCAATAATGACTCCATAGGCTTATTCGACCGGACAAATGCCTGCGCATTGACGAATCCTAGGGGAGCACATAAGACGCAAGGCCTGTCCGCATCCATCGACTTGGAACTGATGGCCAGTCGGTTGGACAAGGTCTCTATCATAGAGAAGAAGGTGGATGAGCTGACTCGACATCTACAGTGAGCCACCTCTATGCAAAACCCATTTGCACAACCACCTCTTGCAAGGGAAACTGTGCAGAACATCTATCACCGATCTTCTCAGGGAATGGACCCGTATCCACCCCCGTCTGACTCTAAGACCGGAGGGACCTTCGATCCAATCTACTCTAGTTGGGGGAACTCTGAACCCTCATACTCTGATTTTCCTGAGGTTCCTCAGACCTGTGAGGACCTCAACACCATCCAGAATGACCCATTCTCCAATGCCTATAACCCTGGATGGCGGAATCATCCCAACTTCTTATGGACGGGAAATACTTAGAACCAAAGACCACCCTATCAACCCTGTCCACAAGCTCCTCATCCATATCAGCCGCCTCAGCCTCGGCCCAACCCCACCTATCAATTCGGGCCAAACCAGGCAGATCAAATGACTCTTATCCTTCAAACTTTGACTGACATTCAGAAGACGAATGTGGCAATAGAAAAACAGCACAAGGACGAGATCACAAAGGTTCACAATCAACTTGCCCAGATGGCGAATTCTCGCCAACCTAGCACACTCCCTTTGCAACCTCTGCCAAATCCAAATAATGTGCCGACCCAGAGGCATGTTATGAACCCAAATCCAGGCCACACCCACATGATTTATCAGGCCCCTTCTATTCCATCACCCGATGGGATGGAAGCTTCAACATCTTATGCGGGATTTCAATAGCAACCACCTATTTTACCAACCCCAAACCAAAACCAGGTAGACCTAAACTCCGTAACAACCCGTAGTGGTAAAGCAACTCAAGACCCACCTTATCCAAGCCACTCTAAGCTTGGCAGTAACCCGAGCCCTAGGATAGTTATCCAGGACACCCTTGTCCTGGATCAAGAACCTGGACCTATTCTAGAGGAACCAACCAAGGTTCCATTTCCCGAGGCCTTGACCAAGGGAAAGAGGATAACTAAACCCGTGGCTCCTGAGGAGGATCTGGTCAAGCTCTTTGAACAGGTCCATATAAACATCCCCTTGATGGATGCAATCCGCCACGTACAGGCTTACGCACGATTTCTAAAAGATGTGTGTACACCCAAGCGTAAGCCGCGGACCAAAAGTGGGAGTCCGATTATACTGTCAGAGCAAGCCAGCTCTGTAATCTTGAGCAAACTCCCACCTAAGGATAAAGACCCAGGTACTCCCTTGATTTCATGTACTATCAGTGATACCTAATTCGATAGAGCCTTATTAGATCTAAGTGCCTCCATAAACATAATACCTACATCCCTCCTTGACCACCTTGAAGAATCTGAGCTTAAACCGACAGAGGTGATGTTGCAGTTAGCTGATCGATCCATTAAGTCACCTAAAGGAGTACTCGAGGATGTCATTGTTAGGGTACGGGATTTCTATTTCCCGGTGGATTTTATAGTCTTGGATACGGATGCACCTGAAAACCCAAGGGATACACCGATTATACTAGGGAAACCTTTTTTGGCCACTGCTAGGGCCAATATAAACTATGAGGAGGGCCAAATAGAACTGAAATTCGGGAACCAAACACTGAAGATTGACATCTTTAAAGCCCAACAAAGGATTAATTGTGGTGTTATAGAACAAATATGTGATATCAAGGCCGTGGTTGATGAACCATACATCGAGGACAACCTGATTATTCCCGATCAACCACCAAAAGATCAAAACCTGCAAACAGAGGAGTCTGAACCTGATCTAGATACACCCATAACTCTTTCCCTTACTCTTGACACACACCCTAAATCGCTCGCTGCTGCTGATAACTCCATTCTAGAACTCAAGCCTCTTCCCAACCATCTGAAATACGTCTTTTTGGGTACCAATCAGACATTTCCTGTGATTATAAACTCCAGACTCACACCTGACCAGGAATCCCATCTGATTACTGTTCTCCAGCAACATCATAGAGCCATTGGATGGACTCTCGATGATTTGACTGGTATTAGCCCCTCTTATTGCACACACCGTATCTACACCGAAGAGGGCACACAACCTTCGTAGGAAATGTAGAGACGTTTGAATCCTAATCTGAAGGAGGTCGTGAAAAAGGAGATCATTAATTGGTTAGATGCAGGGATCATCTACCCGATCTCCGACAATTGGTGGGTGAGTCCAATCCAGGTTGTGCTTAAGAAGGTAGGACTCACTGTCATTACGATTGAAACCGGAGAAATCATACCAACCCGTGTGGCTAACTCATGGAGAGTCTACATTGACTACAGAAGACTCAATTCCTCCATGAAGAAGGATCATTTCCTACTACCGTTTATTGATCAGATCCTCTAGAAACTAGCGGTAATAGGTTCTTCTGCTTTCTGGACGGGTACTCCGGTTATAACCAAGTGGCAATCCGTCCTGACGACCAAGAAAAGACCACTTTCACCTACCCCTTCGGGACGTACGAGTTCCGAAGGATGCCGTTCGATCTCTGCAATGCACCTGCGACTTTTCAGCGGTGCATGCTTGCCATATTCTCAGATATGGTAGGTGATTATCTGGAAGTCTTCGTGGATGACTTTTTAGTATTCGGAGCATCATTTGATGATTTCTTCCTGAACTTGGTCCAAATCCTTAGGCGGTGCATTGACGTGAATCTGGTTCTTTCCTAGGAAAAGAGCCATTCCATGGTGCCTGAAGGAATTGTCCTGGGACATCTTATTTCAAAGAAAGGCATCCAAGTCGATCGAGCCAAGGTGAACTTGATTTCCAAACTCCCTATGCCTAGCTCGATCAAGGACATCCGATCTTTCCTGGGGCACATCGGTTTCTACCGTCGATTTATTCCTGATTTTTCGAAAATCGCTCGCCCCCTGACCACTCTTCTCTCTAAGGATGTACTTTTCGAAATCTCCAAGGAATGCACTCAAGCATTTGAAATCCTCTGTGATCGAGTTACCCAAGCCCCGATCCTATAGTCCCCTGACTGGTCTCAACCCTTTGAGATCATGTGCGGTGCATCTGATTTCGCTGTAGGAGTGGTATTGGGGCAGGAAATTGACGGGAAACCCGTGGTCATTTACTACGCTAGCAAAACACTCGACGAGGCTCAGTGTAACTATACAGTTCCTTGGAAAGAGCTGCTAGCCGTAGTATTTGCCATGGAAAAATTCAAATCTTATCTCCTGGGTTCCCGTGTTATCATCTACTCAGATCACATAGCTGTGAGGCATCTCCTCGCAAAGAAGGATGCGAAACCTTGATTAATCCGCTGGATCTTGCTATTGCAAGAATTTGACCTCGAGATTCACGATAAAATGGGAAAATAGAATGTGGTAGCTGATCACTTATCCCACCTTCCTTCTGAGATCATCGACCCTTCCGGACCCATCATGGAACATTTTCCTGATGAGCACCTTCTGACTATCGATACAGGGCTTCCATGGTTTGCTAATATAGTAAACTATTTGGCATCACATTAGATCCTATCCGATTGGCCAAAGGCCAAGAAGAACAAATTGCTTTCCGATGCCAAGTATTACTTCTGGGAAGACCCATATCTTTTCCGCATCGGTGCTGATCAGATAATTCAACGATGCATCATGGAAGCAGAAATCCAAGACATACTCTCTTTCTGCCATGACCAAGCATGCGGTGGACATTTTTCAAGACATAAAATCGTAGCAAAAGTCCTCCAGTGTGGCTTCTATTGGCCCACAATTTTCAAAGATGCATACAATCACTGTAAGGCACGCATCCATTGCCAGACCTTGGGCAACATGAGCCATCATGATATGATGCCTTTACAGTCGATCCTGGTATGTGAAATTTTTGACATTTGGGGGATTGATTTTATAGGACCCTTCCCTATCTCGGAAGGCTTCGAGTACATTTTACTCGTTGTTTACTATGTGTCCAAATGGATCGAAGCCATTCCGACCTGAACCAATGATCATAAAGCTATTATCAAATTCATTCATCAGAACATCTTCTCATGGTTTGGGATTCCACGTGCTATAATTTCCAATGGAGGGACCCATTTCACCAACGCTCAGTTCAGGTCACTGATGACCAAATACAGGGTGTCACACCGAATCTCTTCTCCTTACCACCCCCAAACTAATGGTCTAGCTGAGTTATCAAACCAGGAGATCAAGAAAACCCTCTAGGTTACTGTTCGACCTGACAGGAAGGACTGGTCATCTCGGCTTCAGGAAGCCTTGTGGGCTTATAAGATCGCCCACAAAACCCAAAGGTATGTCTCCCTTCAGATTGGTGTACGGGAAGGCATGTCACCTCCCCATCGAATTGGAGCATAAAGCCTATTAGGTAGTACGGAACTGCAACCTAGATCTTTCTAATGCTGGAACCCATAGAAAGCTTTAAATGAGCGAGATCGATGAATTACGCCACGACGTGTATGAGAACTCGCGAATTTATAAAGAGCGGGTTAAAGCCTTTCATGACAAACACATATCTAGAAAGATCTTTCATCTTGGTCAAAAGGTCCTACTCTTCGATGCCAGACTCAAACTGTTCCCAGGAAAACTACGATCAAAATGGATCGGACCCTACTTAGTCCGACGAATCTTTGGAAATGGAGCCATTGAAATCAGTCCACTTAGCCATGATTCCGAACCCTTCATCGTAAATGGTCAGAGACTCAAACCGTTCATTGACATGATCGATACAAATTTGGTTGAGATATCCTTTACCCTCCATTCTCCCTGAGCTCATTGCGCCCAGCCGATGGTGTAAAACTCAACGCTTAACGGGAGGCAACCCGTCATTCTTGAAAAACCTGAAACCTTTCTTGACATTTCTATGCTGAATTCATATTGTACTTTAGGGTTCATCCATTAGAACAGTTGACTCCACCTCAAGTACCTATACCCAAGTCTAGAAATCATTCGCAACAGTCACCTCAACCCATTCGCCCACCCAAAACCTGTCCTAATGAATGAACTAAGCTGAATTTGAACCCACCTAATTTACAATGGGGACATTGCAAATCGTAAACATGGGGGGTATGAAAGTGCAAAACATCATGAAAACTCATCTCACATGAAAAGGTTTCAACAAAAAATTCACATATCACAAAAAACACCAAAAAAATAAGAAATCTTGAAAAAAGAACAAAAACAAACTGAGGGGGGGAGAGAAATTTTTTGAGGCCATACAAATCATGAGGAAAAGACAAAATGTCAAAAAAAAAGGAGCACAAAATGAAAAAGGAGAGATAGTCATTAGTAAGAGATTAAGGGATTAAACGAAGTTCTAGACCACATCAAGGGAAAGAGAAAAAAGTGCTAATGAGACACAAAAGGAGATTAATAGGAACGCTGATCTTAGGCCTTTTGGGCTAGACTCTTAGGCTTCAACATTCAAGTATCTGCTAAGATCTGGATAATCCTCAAGAGGTTGGGGAAAATGCGAAGCATGAGTATTAGGTCTAAGGCTTAGGGAGTATTCAGCCTTGTTAACTGACCTTTGGTTTGTGGGACTCGGTAACCTAAGCACCCCAATCCACACACAGTCTGGTTTAGTGCACATAACTATCAAAATCTTGCAAAAGAGTTTAAATATTCTGAAAAAAGTTGCCTAGATTAGGAACGGCCGATCAACACAAGTTGATTTGGATGAGTTCCCGATGCGGAAAGGTGGGAAATTTCCCTCGAAGATGCGTAAGAACATATCGTCTCCTCGGTGCTTGTCTCCTAGGATATCGACATATCCTACTGGGGGCATGTAAGCACCTTGCTGGTTCAGATGCCATAGGCAGCATTATCACAAAATGTCGATTGCCAGGGTCTGGATTTAGCTACAGAACACCATGGGTGGGATTATCTCAAAATCTCGAAAGCCAGGGTTCTGGGGGTTGCCATGGGCGGTGCTATCACGAAGCATCAATTGCCAGGGACCTTTGAGGATTGATGATGGGGACGAGGAATCCGATACAGACCGTGTTGAGAAGCCAATTCGAAGCTAGAAATAAAAAGAAAAGAGAGAGAAAACTCTCCAAACAAATAAATCCTCTGTCTCTCTCTTACAAAAAAAAATGCACTGCAAACTAAATTGAGGCAAAAATATGTCTCAAGCATGGGTGCTTTAACTACGGAGTCCAACAAACCTTAGGATAGTTCCTGCGGGCCTTAAAACCTTCGCAGAGGATCGAGGCTAGAGCTGGTCAGGTCTGGATCTTGGTTGGTACTTGAGCACCTCTAGGCCTACTGTTGGCATTCTAACCTAATCAAAAAGAAAAAGAAAAAAGCACTCATCATAATGTGTGAAAGGAATTCATGGTCTAGAACAGAAGTTAAAACATTAAAATTTTGCTAAGGGACTAGCAAGAGCTAGGCGTGGGGGTATGACGGGAACACCATCATAAGCCCTAACTAGCTCATTTTGACCTAGAAAAGGGAACAAAAGCTCCTACATAACCAAATGAAGGGCCAAACTCAAGGAATAACCAGTATGAGTGAAAAGCAAGAAATAAAGGGTAAAACTGTAATTTTAACATTGCAATGCAACAACAGGATTTCTCAGGGGCTAAACATAGGTCAAGAGATCTTAACAAGATAAAAAGTAGGTTGGTTCAAATAGAAAAGGGTTAATGTGAAATCTAGGAATTAAATGGCTTCTTGTAACCCTAAAACAGACCTACTTAATTTAGCAAGGTTCTAGTCAGAATAAAATTCAACTAAACCCTCCAAAATTCATGGAAAAATATCCTCTAGGGTTTAGAACCTTCAATTTGGCCTTTAGAACCTATTTTGACCGAAATAGGGGTCCTAGTCAAATGTTTGACCTAAATTGGGTTTTTATGTGAAATGCCCAGTCAAACATGGTCAGACCTAAAATCCAACTTCACCATTGGATTCCTTAGGTCAAAATTAAGTTTATACCAAAATTTAGACCTAAGGGGAGCTCACCTTGACCTACTTTGCAAAACAGTCCAACCCAATTACATTTAGACCCCTAACTTTTGAAAACTCTTGCAAGCACCCCCCTAGCTTCCTTGTCATTCTTTGCAATTAGGTCCCTCCGCCATTACAGCGGAGGAATCCTACTCCGACAAGGATTCGAGGGGGATATCTCCTTGATTCCTCAGAGAATCCCTCTCAAATTTGAAAGGGGGATTCTATGAGGAATTCCTGCTCGTGTGAACCCAATCTCGAGCTCTGATTTCCACCCAATCTCTCATGTGAACGCATGAGAGATTTGGGTATCTCTCGACCTTCCAATTCCAGCGAGGTTGTCGTGCTTGGAAGCTTGCCTTCCAAGCACATGGCCCTCTGCCTGCGACTATAAAAGAGACCCCAGATCCTCCTTTTCATCTCAAGCTTGTTTTGCCCTGAGAATACCCCAAACTTCCTCTCTTCCCCTCCGGTCAAAAAGCCTAGCATGCTTCAGTGACTCCTACTACTTCCTCTCGTCGCTTTACCACCATACCAGCGGTAGAGTTGCCTCTGCCTCCTTCGTCCACGTCGCGCCACACCTGTGCCCGCGCCTATCTCCCACTCGTCGTCGCCGCCTCTCTCTCTCTGGGTCTTCATCTCCGACGACGGCACATACGAGCTGTTCGCCACCTCCGCTCCACCTTCGTCTATCACCTTGCAGATAAGTCTACTTCCTCTACTCTTTCTTTTCCCTCATGATGAGAACCTCATCATGAGCCATAACTAGCTCATTTTGACCCAATATAAAGGATAAAAGCTCCTACATATCTCAAGGAAAGGCTTAACTCAGAGAATTCTGAGTTTAAGAAGAAAACAAGTCATAAGGGGTAAAAATGCAATTTTACCAGTATAATCTGCATACAGGGTAATTCAGGGCCCAAACATAGGTCAAAGCAGCTTAATAAGAATAAAAGTGGGATGAAATGATCTAGCGAGGGCTACAGCAATTCCAAGAAACTAAATGATAATCTGTAACCCTAAAACAACCCACTTCAATTCACAAGGTTCGAGGCAAAGTAAAAATAGAATAAACCCTCTAAAATTCATAGAAAAATAATCTCTAGGGTTTAGAACCTTCAATTTGGCCTTCAGAACCCATTTTGACCTACATTGAGAACCATGCCCAATTAATAACTTAATTTGGATTTTTGCGTAAATTGACCGGTCAAACAAGGTTTAATATAGAAATGAAATTCACCATCAGATTCCTTAGGTCCTAATTAGTCATGTATAAAAACTTGAACCTAAGAAGAAACCTCCTTGACCGACTTTACACTTTGGTCCTCATATATTTACTCTTTGGCCCTCAACTTTTGAACCCTCGCATTTTGGCCCCTAACTCTCCTTCGTTCTTTGCGATCAGGTCCTCCCTGCAAAACCTGCCAGCACCATGCTCCGGCGACCTTGCGCGGAGCATGGCGCCGCGCAGGGTGAGGTGGGGGACCTGGCAAGTAAACCGGGGGTGCCCTGCGTCGTCAGCCGTCGCAGGGACACCCCCCTGGTCGTTGTAACCCACCATACCGGCCGTGCGAACGCACGGACGGTATGGGTTCTTGTTTCCGGCCATCCTCCGGCGAGGGAGACACGTCGTCTCCCTCCGCCTTCCTCCCTGTTTGATCCCTATAAATACCCCCCGTTGCTCCACCGACCGGGGCAGCTTGGATCTGACGGAGAAAATCCCCAACTTTCCTCTCTTCTCTCTCCGGCAGACGCTCACCAGCTCCGGCGGTTCCTCCCCCTCCACCTCTCGCTCTGCCGCAATACCAGCAGCAGAGACTTCCTCCCCTGCTCTTCCCACGCCACGCCGCACCCAGCTGGCGCCTCTCCGCTCTCTGCTCGCCGCCGCCCCTTTCCCTGAGCATCGTCTTCTCCGGCGACAGTCGATACGACTGTCGCCCTGTTCCTCCCCCTTGCTCCCTGCAAGTAAGCTAGAGCTACTCCCCTTCTTCTCCTCTTTCTTTCCCCGCTTTCAATTTATTCAATTAAGCCTCGACCGACACTGACCATCGTCACCCCCTTCGTCTCCGGCCACCCTCCGGCGAGCCGCTCCCATCACCTCAGCAACCCACACGGCTCGCCGACCCTCACCGCACCTCCGCCTCATCACACTGAGCACCCCCCACCCCTTCACTGCCACTCCACACCTCCGTAAAGCTTCCCCCAACAAACCCATCCTCCGACCCACAGTCCGACCTAGGGCAGCCCTTGTACGCCGCCCCCGCGCCTCGCCACCACCCACACGAGCTTCGCCGCACCCTGGCGAAGCTCCTGGCACTTTCTGATTAGGCCGAGAGGGCCGTTTTCTTGTGAACAGGCCACCCGACCTCCGCCGCCATTGCCGTGCAGGAGGAACTGCTTCCGCCTGCAGCTACAGGCGCGCCACGCTCAACGCCACGCCCAGATTCAACTCCCAGGCCTTGCGAGGCGTTCCGACAAAACACCAGGCTCGCAGCTAAGGCAGAAGGCTTCGCGTGACGCCGCGATCTCCCGCTGATTTCCCCGCTGCGGGCGCGCAATTGAGGTGGGACATTTAGTCCCACCTCGGAAAAGCCTGAAGAGGCGCAGCGATATAAGATGCAAAAGTGCTGGAGGCTTACTGCCTCAGCACACGGGGTGAGGTCCCCTTCACCCGCCCGGTTACCCGGTCTCGTCCGCGCTCACGCCCCGCGGACCTGACCCGACCCGACCCGACTTAAGACTGACCTGCACTCCTCGCCCACCACGCACGCCGGTGGGCCTGGACCCGGGCCTGACCCGAACCCGGTTACCCGGCAGCTCTGGGAGAGCTTTCCCAAGAGTAGTTTCAGAGAGAGAGAGAGACGCGGGGGGGGGGAGGGTAGAGTAGGTTTTGCCTCTGACGAAAAACTCTGAAGTGTGCAGGCACAGGCGAAGAAGAAGACCCGCGGAAGAAGAAGGAAGCTGACTGTAGCAACAGGTAGTTTAAGTCGTCTGATTTGGAAATCAGACGACGGCCTGAAGGGAAAAGAAGAAAGAAGGAGGGGTGACGTCCCTGGCTGAAAAAGAAAAGAAGAAGCTGACACTTAGCCGCAGGGAGGAGAAACAAGAAGAAACTCTAAAGAAGAGGCTGAGCAAGGCAGAAGAAGAGGAAAGGCTGCAGAGAAGAAGTACAGCAGAGCCAAGGAAGAAGAAACCTTCACAGAAGAGACTGCAGAAAAAGAAGAAGAGAGGCCAAGACAGAAACCAAGGAAGAAGAAGAAGGAGATCTGAAGAAAGAAAGAGGAGCATCACCTCTGCAGAACAAAGAAGAAGAAGGAGATCTGAAGAAAGAAAGAAAGAAGAACATCACGAGGAGAAAACAAAGAGAACAACAAATTCTTTCCCTCTCTCTTTCTTTATTTTTTGTAAAAGAAACATGTGTATCTCTAGAATACAACTTGCTCCCTGAGTTCGACCTCGGGAACTCTTTTATTTTCCGAGTAAAAAATTTATATATTTGAAATGTTGGTAATAACTGGCTATACTACAACGTTATAACAATAAAACCCGGTTGAACCAGCCATTTCATTTTGGCGCCGTTGCCGGGGAGCAACGGCTATTCTAGAGGTAAACATTCCTGTTTCTTTTAATTTCTGATAATCTCCTCTCTTTTGTGCAGCTACAGGAACTCAAGAAGACAAGCAACCACACGACAACCACTCCGAAGACAGGTAAATTTTTCCTCTCACTATTAACCCCTAAACTCTAAAGAGGAAGAAAAGAAAAGAACAAGCAATATAGGGCTAACCTATCTTCCATACTTAGTAACCATAAAGAGTTGCATGTTTTCAACTCATCACTCCTGCACACTATTAAGGGTACTTAAGGGCTAACACATTCTTGCTTGAGCCCTAATTGCCCAACAAAGAGTAAAATGGACCAAGTAGAGCCAACATAAGGTTAAACATTAGGATTTCAGTAGAGACACACCCCTTAATCAAGAATTGAGGAAATCCAAAAGAGGTGTGCCCAAGCCATTGATTGAAAATAATTAACAAGAAAAATCCTAAACAATTGGCTCTCTCTTTAAACACTTGAACCCTAAAAGACAAGACCTGAAAGCTCTCAAAGAAAACAAAAGGTAAAGTTGACCCCTTTGGGTCAACCAACCTTAAATTAGGTCACTCTTTGCACTTAAAAAGACTAAAGTTCAAGTGAAACCTTAAGCACCCTGATCTTAAAATTGGTAGACTTAAGAAGTCAAGATCCCCATTCTGGTCTACCTGGAACCGCAGTGACAAGAGAGGTCGGGTGGGGGAAACCCTGTAACCCGTGGGGACGCTCTACCGTGTAGGGGTCTTCGCGGGACTCTCCCTCTCTGGCTGCCCAGGTAATTCTCAGGTGGACGATCTTTCTGATCAAGGGGTCCATCTGCCCCGCACCTCTATAGTCACCCAACACATTTTTGGGTGTCTTGATTGGGTCCAGCACCTTCTAAACTTACCTCTTCCAAACAGTGCATGTACGGAAGGAGGTCCCTAAGACCACCCTTAAGACCTCCATTAGAAATTCGCTCTCGTCAAGGCCAAGCCTCGACGCCCGTGTTTGTGCAGCAACACCCTCACATTATTCTCTCTTCTGATTCAGAACCAAGTTCTTCTTCTTCCCCCATCATGGCTCAGCTAGTTGAGGAAGAAAATAATCTGGAACACCAGCTCCAGCGACTCAATGACCTCTTCCAAAACTTCGTGCACCCACCACAGCGTCCTATGATGCGGGACCACTACAATCCTGCTGCGGTGGCCATTGAGCCTCGAGTCAGAATCCCGACTGGAGGACCTGATTCCGAATTAAAGCCCAACATGATTCATGCTATACCTAAATTCCATGGGCTTAATTCTGAAGATCCCTTCCAGCACATCAAACAGCTAAAGCATCTGGCCCACACTTTTGGATCAGATGCACAAAATCGGGATATTCTTCTCATGAAGATGTTCTCCTTTTCTCTTATGGACAAGGCCGCCCATTGGTATCAAACTCAGACCCGGCCGATCAACACTTGGGAAGAACTTCAATCCGACTTTTTGAAAAAGTTTTTTCCCGTGGGTCGGACCAACGCCTTGCGCCATCAGATTACACACTTCACTCAACAATCAGGAGAACCTCTCCATGAGGCATGGGATCGTTTTCAGGATCTCATGAGAAAGTGCCCCCATCACGGAGTTCCTAAATGGGAACAAGTCCAATCTTTTTACCAGGGACTCCGTGAGGACATCCGCCTTTTCGTCAATGCAACTTGCGGAGGAAACATCATGGGTCAACATGAAGACACCGTATGGGAGATTCTCGAAAACATGTGCGAGAACTCCATCAACAATGACTCCATGGGATTATTCAACAGGACGAATACCCGCGCAGCGACGAATCTTAAGGGAGCACATGAGACGCAGGGCCTGTCCGCATCAGTCGACCTGGAATTAATGGCCAGTCGATTGGACAAGGTCTCAATCATTGAAAAGAAGGTGGATGAGCTGACTCAGCACTTGCAGCGAGCCACCTCCACACATAACTCCTTTGCACAACCTCCTTCCACACAGGAGACTGTGCAAAATATCCTCCACCGATCCTCCCCTGGGATGGATCCATATCCACCCCCATCTGATTCTTGGACTGGAAGATCATCCGATCCTTTCTACACCAGCCGAGGGAACTCCATTCCTCCTTTCCCTGATTCTCAGGAGGTTCCTCAGACCTGCGAGGACCTCAACGCCATCCAGAACGACCCATTCTCCAACACTTACAACCCTGGATGGCGAAACCATCCCAATTTTCAGTGGGCGGGAAATTCCCAAACCCAAAGACCACCTTTTCAGTCCCGCCCACAGCCCTCTCGTCACTACCAGCCGCCTCAGCCTCGGCCCAACCCTACTTATCCATCAGGGCCAAATCAAGATCAAATGTCCTTAATCCTTCAGACTCTGGCTGACATTCAAAAAACGAATGCGGCTATTCAAAAACAGCACAAGGACGAGCTTACTGAAGTTAAAACTCAACTGGCCCAGTTGGCAAATTCTCGCCAGCCAGGCACACTCCCTTCCCAACCCCTTCCTAACCCAAATAACGTGCCAACCCAGAAGCGCGTTATGAATCCAAATTTAGGCCACGCTCAATGGATTTATCAGGCCCCTACTGCTCCATCTCCAGACGAGATGGAAGCCTCAACTTCTTATGCGGGATTTCAGCAGCAGCCACCCCTCCTACCAAACCCAAACCAAAATCAGGCCGGATTAAATTCTGTAACAACACGTAGTGGTAAAACAACTCAAGACCCGCATTATCCAAACCACTCCAAGCCTGATAACCATGACCCTAGGATAGTTATCCAAGGTACCGCTGTTCCAGATCCACAACCTGGACCTATCCTAGAAGAACCAACCAAGATCCCGTTTCCCGAGGCCCTGACCAAGGGAAAGAAGACCACAAAACCCGTGGCCCCTGAGGAGGACCTGGTCAAGCTCTTTGAGCAGGTCCACATAAACATCCCCTTGATGGATGCAATCCGCCACGTACCAGCTTACGCACGATTTCTAAAGAATATATGTACACCCCAGCGTAAGCCGCGAACCAAGGGAGGGAGCCCAATTGTTCTGTCAGAACAAGCCAGCTCTGTAATCCTTAGTAGACTCCCACCCAAGGCAAAAGATCCTGGAACTCCCCTGATTTCCTGTAAGATAGGTGGTACCCAATTTGATAGAGCTTTGTTAGACTTGGGTGCATCCATAAACCTGATACCCACATCCTTACTCGACCATCTAGAAGAATCTGAGCTAAAACCAACCGAGGTGACATTACAATTAGCAGATCGATCTATAAAGTCACCAAAAGGGATTCTCGAGGATGTTATCGTGAGAGTGCGGGATTTCTATTTTCCAGTGGACTTTATAGTCTTAGATATGGATGCACCTGAGAACCCTAGGGATACACCAATCATTCTAGGGAGACCTTTCTTGGCTACTGCTAGAGCCAACATCAGCTGTGAGGAGGGCCAAATAGAGCTTAAGTTTGGAGATCAAACACTGAAAATTGATATATTTAAGGCCCAACAAGGAATTAATTGTGGCGTCATCGAGCAAATTTGTGACATCAAGACTTTGGTTGATGAATCACACCTCCAGAATGACTCGAGTATGCCTCATCAACCACAGAAGGATCTTGACCCGCAAACAGAGGAGTCAAATCCAGATGTGAACAACCCAGTAACTCCCACCTTTGAACCTCACATCTATACTGAACCACCCGCTGCTGCTGAAAACCCCATCCTCGAACTGAAACCCCTTCCTGCTCACTTAAAATACGTCTTTTTGGGTTCTAATCAGACCCTTCCTGTAATTATCAATTCCAACCTCAGTCCTGAACAGGAATCCCGTCTGATTGTTGTCCTCCAGCAACATCGCAGAGCCATCGGATGGACTCTCGATGATTTGACTGGAATAAGTCCCTCTTATTGTACTCATCATATCTATTCAGAAGAGGGCACACGACCTTCTCGTGAAATGCAGAGACGCTTAAACCCCAATCTGCAGGAGGTCGTGAAAAAGGAGATCATCAAGTGGTTAGATGCCGGGATCATCTACCCGATCTCCGATAGTCGTTGGGTGAGCCCAATTCAGGTCGTGCCCAAGAAGGCAGGACTCACCACTATAACGACTGAGACCGGAGAAATCATTCCTACCCGATTAGCCAACTCGTGGAGAGTCTGTATAGATTACCGTCGACTCAATTCCTCCACGAAGAAGGATCATTTCCCACTACCCTTCATTGATCAAATTCTCGAAAAACTAGCGGGAAATAGGTTCTTCTGCTTTCTTGACGGGTACTCCGGTTATAACCAGGTGGCAATCCATCCTGAGGACCAAGAAAAGACCACGTTCACCTGCCCCTTCGGAACATACGCTTTCCGAAGGATGCCTTTCGGTCTTTGCAATGCACCCGCTACTTTTCAGCGATGCATGCTTGCCATATTCTCAGATATGGTAGGTGATTATCTGGAAGTCTTCATGGATGACTTTTCAGTTTTCGGAGCATCATTCCACGATTGCCTCCAACACTTGGTCCAGATACTCAGGCGGTGCATCGATGTGAATTTGGTTCTTTCCTGGGAAAAGAGCCATTTCATGGTGCCTGAGGGAATTGTCCTGGGACATTCAATTTCGGAGAAAGGTATCCAAGTGGATCGAGCTAAGGTTAATCTGATCTCTCACCTTCCTATGCCTAGCTCAATCAGGGACATCCGATCCTTTTTAGGGCATGTCGGTTTTTATCGACGATTTATCCCTGATTTTTCAAAAATCGCATGCCCCCTGACCACTCTTCTCTCCAAGGATGTTCCCTTCGAAATCTCCAAGGAATGCACTCAAGCATTTGAAATCCTGCGTGACCGAGTCACCCAAGCCCCGATCCTACAGTCCCCTGATTGGTCTCAACCCTTTGAGATCATGTGTGATGCATCCGACTTCGCTGTAGGAGCGGTTTTGGGGCAGAAAAATGACAAGAAACCTGTGGTCATTTACTACGCCAGCAAAACACTCGATGAGGCTCAGCGTAACTATACGGTTACTGAGAAAGAGCTGCTAGCTGTAGTATTTGCCCTAGAGAAGTTCAGATCGTACCTTCTGGGTTCCCATGTCATCATATACTCGGATCACACAGCTGTGAGGCACCTCCTTGCGAAGAAGGACGCGAAACCTCGATTAATCCGATGGATCTTGCTGTTGCAAGAATTTGACCTTGAGATTCGCGACAAAGCGGGAAAGCAAAACGTGGTAGCTGATCACTTGTCCCGTCTTCCTTCTGAAATAATTGACCCTTCCGGACCCATCACTGAGCATTTTCCCGATGAGCACCTGCTGACTATTGGTACTAGCCTTCCATGGTTTGCTAATATAGTAAATTACTTGGCATCTCATCAGACCCCGTCCGATTGGCCGAAGGCCAAGAAAGACAAATTACGCTCCGATGCCAAGTATTACATTTGGGAAGACCCGTACCTCTTCCGCATAGGTGCCGATCAGATCATCCGGAGATGTGTCCCGGAAGGGGAAGTCAACAATATCCTCTCTTTCTGCCATGACCAGGCATGCGGTGGCCATTTTGCCGGGCATAAAACCGCATCAAAAGTCCTCCAGTGCGGCTTTTACTGGCCCACACTGTTCAAAGACGCATACAGTCATTGCAAGGCATGCAGTCGTTGCCAGACTTTGGGCAACATGAGCCATCGCGACATGATGCCTATGCAACCGATTCTAGTATGCGAAATCTTTGATGTTTGGGGGATTGATTTTATGGGCCCCTTTCCTGTTTCGGATGGTTTCGAATACATTCTGTTGGCTGTGGACTACGTGTCCAAATGGATCGAAGCCATACCGACCCGAACCTGTGATCACAAAATCGTTCTCAAATTCATTCATCAACACATTTTCTCAAGGTTCGGGATTCCTCGTGCAATAATCTCTGATGGGGGGACCCATTTCACAAATGCTCAGTTTAGGTCACTGATGACCAAATACGGGGTGTCTCACCGAATCTCTACTCCTTACCACCCCCAAACTAATGGTCTAGCTGAGCTGTCTAATCGGGAGATCAAGAAAATCCTGCAAGTCACTGTTCGACCTGACAGGAAGGACTGGTCGTCCCGACTTCCGGAAGCATTGTGGGACTATAGGATCGCCCACAAGACCCAATTGGGCATGTCCCCCTTTAGACTGGTGTACGGAAAGGCATGCCACCTTCCCGTAGAACTGGAGCATAAAGCCTATTGGGCAGTACGGAACTGTAATCTAGATCTTTCCAAGGCTGGGACCCACAGAAAACTCCAAATCAGCGAGATCGATGAATTATGCATAGACGCGTACGAGAACTCGCAAATCTACAAGGAGCGGGTTAAAGCCTTCCACGACAAACACATCTCGAGAAAGATCTTTCATCCTGGTCAAAAGGTCCTACTCTTTGATGCCCGACTCAAACTCTTCCCAGGAAAACTGAGATCTAAGTGGGTCGGACCATATTTGGTCCGACAGGTTTTTGGAAATGGAGCAATCGAAATCAGTCCACTCAGCCACGATTCTGAACCTTTCATCGTGAACGGTCAGAGACTCAAGCCGTTCATTGATGTAACTTCTATTGATTTGGCTGAGGCATCTTATATCCTCCTTTCCCCTTGAGCTTATTGCGCCCAGCCGATGGCGTAAAACTCAGCGCTTAACGGGAGGCAGCCCGTCATTCTCTTTGTAAACCTGAAACTTGTTCTGACACCTTTCAGCACTCGAAGTTCACCCTTGTAGACAGCCGACCCCAACTCAGATGTTTGCATCTGGGATTTGAAATCATCCGCAAAAAAAAAATTCAACCCGACCCATCCACTCATCCAAATTTCTGTCTTAAGGAATGAACTAAGACCCCCTAGGTTACAATGAGGACATTGCAAATCTTAGGCATGGGGGGGTATGAAAGTGCAAAACTTGTAAGAAAAGGTTTCAAACAAAAAAATTCACATATGCCAAAAACACCATAAAAATTAAAAAAAAAATTTTTCGAAAAAGAATAAGAGGAAAAGAGAAGAAAATTTTGCGAAGGAGAAAAGAAACAAAATGAAAAAGGAGCACAAAATTATGAGAAAAAGTGATAGTCATTAGTAAGGAACTAAGGAATTAACCTAAGTTCTAGACCTCATTCAAGAAAAGTGCACAATAAGATTAGTAAAGAATGCAAACCTTAGGCATTCTTGAATAGACTCTTAGTACCCATTAAGATCTGGACACTCCTCAAGAGGTTGAGGAAAATGAAAAGCTGAAGTATTAGGTCTAAGGCTTAGGGAGTATTCGGCCTCGTTAACTAATTTTTGGTTTACGGGACTCAGTAACCTAAGCACCCTAATCTCACACACAGCCTGGTTCAGTAAGCGTAAAAATCAGAATCACGCAGAAGCGTCGCAAAAATCTGAAAAGAACACCTAGAATAGGAGCGGCCGATCAACACAAGTTGATTTGGACGAGTTCCCAGCGCGGAGAGGCGGGAAATCCCCTCGAAGATGCGTAACAAAATATCATCTCCTCGGTGCTTGTCTCTTAGGATATTTACATATCCTACTGGGGGCATGTAAGCACTCTGCTGGTTCAGATTCCATGGATGGCATTATCTCGAAGTGTCAATTGCCAGGGTCTGGATTCGGCCACGGAATACCATGGATGGGATTATCTCGAAATCTCAATAGCCAGGGTTCCGGGGGTTGCCATGGGCGGTGCTATCTCGAAGCATCGATCGCCAGGAACCCTTGAGGATTGATGATGGGAGCAAGGAATCTGATACAGACCGTGTTGAAAAGCCAATCCTAGGCTAGAACTAAAAAGAAAAAGAGAGAGAAAACTCTCCAAACAGAAAAACTTTCTATCTCTCTCTTACAAAACGCACTGCGAACTGAGCCAGGGCTAAAATCATTTCAAGCACGGGTGCTTTAACCACAAAGTCCAATAAACCTTAGGTTAGTTCTTGTGGGCCTTAAAAACCTTTGCTAAAAGACTGAGGCTAAGGCTAGACAGATTTGGATCTTGATTGGTACTAGAGTACCTTTTAGGCCTATGGTCAGCATTCTAACCTAATCTATGCTCAAATAAAAAAGGCACTTATCTAAAACTATTAAAAACTTCATGGTCTAGAACAAGGGTTGAAACCTTAAGTTTCTGCTAAGGGACTAGCAAAAGCTAGGCATGGGGGTATGATGAGAACCTCATCATGAGCCATAACTAGCTCATTTTGACCCAATACAAAGGATAAAAGCTCCTACATATCTCAAGGAAAGGCTTAACTCAGAGAATTCTGAGTTTAAGAAGAAAACAAGTCATAAGGGGTAAAAATACAATTTTACCAGTATAATCTGCATACAGGGTAATTCAGGGCCCAAACATAGGTCAAAGCAGCTTAATAAGAATAAAAGTGGGATGAAATGATCTAGCGAGGGCTACAGCAATTCCAAGAAACTAAATGATAATCTGTAACCCTAAAACAACCCACTTCAATTCACAAGGTTCGAGGCAAAGTAAAAATAGAATAAACCCTCTAAAATTCATAGAAAAATAATCTCTAGGGTTTAGAACCTTCAATTTGGCCTTCAGAACCCATTTTGACCTACATTGAGAACCATGCCCAATTAATAACTTAATTTGGGTTTTTGCGTAAATTGACCGGTCAAACAAGGTTTAATATAGAAATGAAATTCACCATCAGATTCCTTAGGTCCTAATTAGTCATGTATAAAAACTTGAGCCTAAGAAGAAACCTCCTTGACCGACTTTACACTTTGGTCCTCATATATTTACTCTTTGGCCCTCAACTTTTGAACCCTCGCATTTTGGCCCCTAACTCTCCTTCGTTCTTTGCGATCAGGTCCTCCCTGCAAAACCTGCCAGCACCATGCTCCGGCGACCTTGCGCGGAGCATGGCGCCGCGCAGGGTGAGGTGGGGGACCTGGCAAGTAAACCGGGGGTGCCCTGCGTCGTCAGCCGTCGCAGGGACACCCCCCTGGTCGTTGTAACCCACCATACCGGCCGTGCGAACGCACGGACGGTATGGGTTCTTGTTTCCGGCCATCCTCCGGCGAGGGAGACACGTCGTCTCCCTCCGCCTTCCTCCCTGTTTGATCCCTATAAATACCCCCCGTTGCTCCACCGACCGGGGCAGCTTGGATCTGACGGAGAAAATCCCCAACTTTCCTCTCTTCTCTCTCCGGCAGACGCTCACCAGCTCCGGCGGTTCCTCCCCCTCCACCTCTCCGCTCTGCCGCAATACCAGCAGCAGAGACTTCCTCCCCTGCTCTTCCCACGCCACGCCGCACCCAGCTGGCGCCTCTCCGGCTCTCTGCTCGCCGCCGCCCCTTTCCCTGAGCATCGTCTTCTCCGGCGACAGTCGATACGACTGTCGCCCTGTTCCTCCCCCTTCGTCCCTGCAAGTAAGCTAGAGCTACTCCCCTTCTTCTCCTCTTTCTTTCCCCGCTTTCAATTTATTCAATTAAGCCCTCGACCGACACTGACCATCGTCACCCCCTTCGTCTCCGGCCACCCTCCGGCGAGCCGCTCCCATCACCTCAGCAACCCACACGGCTCGCCGACCCTCACCGCACCTCCGCCTCATCACACTGAGCACCCCCCACCCCTTCACTGCCACTCCACACCTCCGTAAAGCTTCCCCCAACAAACCCATCCTCCGACCCACAGTCCGACCTAGGGCAGCCCTTGTACGCCGCCCCGCGCCTCGCCACCACCCACACGAGCTTCGCCGCACCCTGGCGAAGCTCCTGGCACTTTCTGATTAGGCCGAGAGGCCGTTTTCTTGTGAACAGGCCACCCGACCTCCGCCGCCATTGCCGTGCAGGAGGAACTGCTTCCGCCTGCAGCTACAGGCGCGCCACGCTCAACGCCACGCCCAGATTCAACTCCCAGGCCTTGCGAGGCGTTCCGACAAAACACCAGGCTCGCAGCTAAGGCAGAAGGCTTCGCGTGACGCCGCGATCTCCCGCTGATTTCCCCGCTGCGGGCGCGCAATTGAGGTGGGACATTTAGTCCCACCTCGGAAAAGCCTGAAGAGGCGCAGCGATATAAGATGCAAAAGTGCTGGAGGCTTACTGCCTCAGCACACGGGGTGAGGTCCCCTTCACCCGCCCGGTTACCCGGTCTCGTCCGCGCTCACGCCCCGCGGACCTGACCCGACCCGACCCGACTTAAGACTGACCTGCACTCCTCGCCCACCACGCACGCCGGTGGGCCTGGACCCGGGCCTGACCCGAACCCGGTTACCCGGCAGCTCTGGGAGAGCTTTCCCAAGAGTAGTTTCAGAGAGAGAGAGAGACGCGGGGGGGGGGAGGGTAGAGTAGGTTTTGCCTCTGACGAAAAACTCTGAAGTGTGCAGGCACAGGCGAAGAAGAAGACCCGCGGAAGAAGAAGGAAGCTGACTGTAGCAACAGGTAGTTTAAGTCGTCTGATTTGGAAATCAGACGACGGCCTGAAGGGAAAAGAAGAAAGAAGGAGGGGTGACGTCCCTGGCTGAAAAAGAAAAGAAGAAGCTGACACTTAGCCGCAGGGAGGAGAAACAAGAAGAAACTCTAAAGAAGAGGCTGAGCAAGGCAGAAGAAGAGGAAAGGCTGCAGAG
Source organism: Thalassia testudinum (assembly GCA_037157565.1). Taxonomy (NCBI): domain Eukaryota; kingdom Viridiplantae; phylum Streptophyta; class Magnoliopsida; order Alismatales; family Hydrocharitaceae; genus Thalassia; species Thalassia testudinum. The sequence goes on from JAZHRO010000049.1 coordinate 29,688,577, forward strand.
AAGAAGTACAGCAGAGCCAAGGAAGAAGAAACCTTCACAGAAGAGACTGCAGAAAAAGAAGAAGAGAGGCCAAGACAGAAACCAAGGAAGAAGAAGAAGGAGATCTGAAGAAAGAAAGAGGAGCATCACCTCTGCAGAACAAAGAAGAAGAAGGAGATCTGAAGAAAGAAAGAAAGAAGAACATCACGAGGAGAAAACAAAGAGAACAACAAATTCTTTCCCTCTCTCTTTCTTTATTTTTTGTAAAAGAAACATGTGTATCTCTAGAATACAACTTGCTCCCTGAGTTCGACCTCGGGAACTCTTTTATTTTTCGAGTAAAAAATTTATATATTTGAAATGTTGGTAATAACTGGCTATACTACAACGTTATAACAATAAAACCCGGTTGAACCAGCCATTTCACCTCATATATTTCTAATTTCTCGCCCTGATGGCCACATATCACGGTCACCTTCTCCACCTCTGGTAGACCACCAGCAAGGTGCTCCAGCCATTCCACGCACCCACCCACCTCGCCAACCACCTCAAAAGCAACACCTCATCCCACCGATCATTTTCCTCCTCTCCATTAACCGCCACACCCTCCACACACTTCCCCCGAACACACCCAACTCCACAGCCACATAACAACCTAGGCATGCATGCCCAGGCCATCCCGCGCCACGCCAACACCCGGACTACCTTTGTCATGTCACGGTGAAGCCTTTTGAGTGATCTGACAAGGCCGTGAGGCCATTTTCGTGACGTCAGGTACAGGTGCCCTGCCTGCCATTAAAGGAAGCTTGAAGGAGCTTGTTAGCTTCATCTACTACTCCAGGCTTCATGTTTTCAGGTCCCAGATACGCGGGGTCCCTTCACGAACATCTCCCAGCCAGCAATTGAATTCCTAGACCCCCTCATCTCCTGCAATCAAATGTGAGACCTGCTGCGAGCGTACGCGAGAAGCAGGTGATGAGACACTCATCATGATCTCTAATTACCCCTAATTAACTAGTCTTCCTAGTAATTAGCTAAGATTATGAACATATAAGGGTTAATTATAGAATAAGAGATATATAGTAAAGGACTTTAAAATAAGTTAAAAATGACATTTTATCATTCAGTTAACATTATTAACAATTTAATTAATAATTGGACTCGAAATTCTATTAATCATTCCCTTAATTAATAAGTTAAGTAACTTAAACATAATGTATACCTAAGTATATAATAACTTAAGTAATTTTACTTAATCTAATAAATTAACCTAAAAAGGTCAAAAATGTAAATTCAAGATGAAAACATAATATTTACCTTATTTACTAACATACATAAAAAGTTGAAAAAGATCTAAGTTAAAATAAACCTTCAAAACCTGAGTTTACATTTTGGCCCTTAAAACTTATTACAATCGAGTCCTTATTTCTCATACAGGTCCTTAAGTTTTATTACATTTAAGTCCCTTTCCTTCTTCTTCTTCTTCTTCAGCCGAATGAACGGTTGGCGACGGAGAGTCACGCCATCGCATGATCAACGCCCTGCCGACATCAATCTTCTTTGTCCAAGCTCTTGCAGCTTGCGCTCACCACCTCCTCTTCATCCATTGGTCTGGATTAACCGGAAATCCTAATTTCCAGTGGGAGATAACCTCACCGTCCTCGGAGACGACGTTGGAGGTTAATCTTTTCAAGCTCCTTCTTCGGCCAGACCCTGCCATTCTCTTCGCCGCCAACTACTATAAATACCCCCTTACCCCTCTAATTTCACTCAAGTTGGCTCCCTTCCCTCTTCTAACACTACAGCCAACCCAATAGGCTATTCTTCCAAAACTCCGGTGACTTTCCATTTCACCTTCTGACTTCCTCCATTCATCTTGATCAGCCGAGGAGATCCACCGTGGTCTGTCGCATCTCTGACACAGGCACCGACCAAAGGAATCCTCTGCTCCACCTCAAATCCGCCCGCCGGAGATCTTTCTTTCACCCTCTGATTTCGTCATCCGCTATGAACCTTCGGCGGAACACTATTGACCCCTTCGTCTAGGTAACAGTAGATTAGGAGTACGAGTAGGAGTAGGAGTAGGTTAGCTTAGTTAGTTAGATAGTTAGATAGATTAGAGTTAATGTCAGATTTTAGTATCTTTGCCGACTCCGGCGAGCTCCTTGAGCTCGCCAGAGCTTTAATCTTGTCTTTTTAACTCACTGTCCACCTTCCTTTAACCCTCATAATCACTTCTAGCACATTTAATCATATAATTGATCATCTAATTGTCTAATTCACATTCCACCTCCACCGACTACTGTCACTGTCCATGGCGACAATAGTCGACTTAATTTCACCTTCATAGGGTCTTTCATCATTTAATCCACCATTTATGGACCCTAATCGACACTATAATACATATTATTATCACATATAAATTAAACACCCAGATCTAATTAAGTTCTTGAGCTCGCTATCCATGGCGGCTAAGGAGCAGTTCAAACTATTAATTAACTATATAATTATGACTGCTACTATCTGTTGACTTGTTTTAACTGCTCAATTGAGTGGTTAAACAAGTCCTGAGCTTAATTCAAATCAGATTTTTAAATAAATGAATTCACTATCAAATCTTACATATAAAGAAACAAATGAAGAATTCAATGTGATTCTGAGGTTCTTTGCAACCTCAGGATCCTTTTTAGATTAAAAATGGCATAATTTCACAGTCTGTGCACAATTTTCACATTTTCTGGACTCACCGGAGCTCCGGCGAGCTCCGGCGAGCCATTCTTGAGTTTCAGCCTCTAGAATTTGTTGAAAAAAGACTCCAGAATGATTCAAATCTGATCAATGATTAACTTGAGGATATTTGTTTGAAGATTCAGTGTCTGGAGCCAAAGATTGAAGTTCATCTTCTCCAACTCCGACAGAGTTGGAGAAGTTTGATAAAGAGATCTAAGAAGCATTTAAGGAACTTAGAAGCTTCAGTACAGTGTACTAAAGCGATTCATGTCTTCAATTCACTATAATAACCTCTCCATCTATCTGATGAACAAAGTCATTTTGAACCTCAGGAGGCGAGCATGAAACCCTAGAAATCTGGGTTAGAACACTTATTTGAAGATCTGAATAAGTTCCTGGTGTTGAGGAGACTCTAGTTGATTCTTTGATTTCCTGTGGAGAAGGCATTTAACAGAAAGTCAAACTTGAGGCCTTATAGTCAAACATGAGTTTGATATTCTGAATCCGAGCATGATTTGATGAATTGAGAAGCTTAAACAGACTCTGAGATTATGTTGGCTTGTTTTAGAGTGATTAAACTGAGCTCAGATGAATTATTTAGTGAGAATTCAAATTCTGTCAATTTGGGTTACTTTTGAACTCAAACTTACAGCAGTGATATTTTGTTGAAATATGAACTTGAATCCTACCCAGGTAAGTCTGTTATAACCTTTAGAACTAGTTTAAATCAATCAGAGATGTTTCTCTATGTTTGTTAATCCATTTCAGTCTGAAAATTTTGAACTCTGAAGCTTTCAGAGAAGTGAAAAGCTTCTCTGCTGGTCCTAAAGGTCTTAAGAGCTTAGGAACTACTCTAGCAGCTGTGGAATAATTTGTAGAACCTGTACAGACCTTTAAATGAGAGAGAAAAGTCCATCTGAGGACTTTGTGAAGTTAAAATCATTTCCAGGCGATAAATAACCCGTAGGAACCCCTTATTTCACTCTTCAAATTGAAGAGGAAAACATCCTCTTATCCTTAAATTGACCCTGCAAACCTATAGAGTAACCTTAGAGCTTTCTAACAAACTTTAAATCACTTGAAACGAAGCTCTGAGCTGGGAGATATGATTGGTTGAAGTTGGGTCTGGAAGGGGTTATGATAGTCCCACATCGTCAGTCTTTGAGCGCGCGCATGGGAACAAAAGCAATTTGCGCTGTAGGCCGTTCAGTCGACAAGCGCTGGGCGCAAACCGAACATTTGAGCATTTGAACCTATCTGAGCATATGTATGTGTGTGTGCAAGCATGTGTGCCTGTGGGTGTGCACCCGAGTGGGCGTGAGAGAGTGTGCCCTGGGAGGGCGAGGTCGGGTTGAGTCGGATTGGCTTGAAACTATGAACCAAAATGAAATAAACTGAAATCGAACCTAATCGAGATTAGGCGAGGACCGAGTAGGGTCTGGTCCCACCCTTGATCTCAAGGGTGCTGTGTATCCTCGAAAGGACCTCGCCGCAAAGGAAATAAATTTTGGTTAAAAAGTAAAAAAAAAAACTCGGTTCAACTGAAGGATTAAAGAACAAAAGAAAAGAGGAGTAGAGAGGCCGATGGCTAAGGAACTGCTGAAGGTTAAGGTTAAGTGAAGAGCTGAAGCAAAGGAAAGAAAGAGGAACAGGCATGAAAGGAACTAAGAGAACAGGCACTAAGGGAAGAGAAGGGGCAGGAACAACAGAATAGAAGAAGAAAAGAGCTCGAGAGAGAAGAAAATAAAAGAAAGAGAGAAGAAGAGAGAGGCTAAAGACTAAAAAGGAATTTGTTTTACTTGCATTACTTTTTGTTCTTAATAATTGTAATAAGGCATGTTTTAATGGAACAATTCTTATTGCCTTAATTGCTTTTGAAATAAAATTGAAAAAAACTAACATGTTTACTTGTTAATAAAGTAGATCATTTTGAGTAAATATGTTTTTCATATGGAAGTTTGTATATTCTTTATAGTTTAAATCATTTGACAAAATTCATGCTTTTATAATCAACTTAGTTATACCTGCTAAACTTATAAAGAAATAAAAGATAATTGGTGAATTTAGAAAAAAAATTATTATACCTCCTAGTGAACGACCTGGACTCAACCAGTAAAAATTTCTAAAATATTAGGTTAATTCGACCCTATACTACACTGTTGGTGCTAGAGCACCACGATCGTTTGTTTTGATGATAACAAAACACGTGTCATTTAACATTTGCACTTGGAGTCTTAGATTTCAGGTCAATTGCAAATGGAGATGTAATTAGACGGAGTTCGAGCTCGCATCCAGGACGGATTGGAGGAGCTTGATGGAGAATAGAGAAGATTCGCAAGGAGCGATAGATTGAAGATGGAAGGACAAGAAGAATAGGATGAAATTCTGTTTATTTCTTTCATGTACTTTTGTCATTACTTCCTTGCTCTTTTTGTTCCTTAGAACATCATGTTAAAGAGCCTCAAAGTACCCTAACAGTAGTCCTAGGAACACCTGCACAACCCTAGGATACTTAGGTTTTCTGTAGAAAACTTAGAAAATCAATATAGGGTTCAAACAACCTTTTCAGACGTCTAATTCCAAAAACAGACGTCTGATAATGGGTTTTAAGATGTCTGACTGTTGATTCAGACGTCTGATAACATTTAAGCTGGACTTAGTTAGTTCTGTCTGATGAAATCAGATGTCCAGACCTTAGTCCAGACGTCTTAGAAGACGTCTAAGTTTTTGCCAGACGTCCAATTAGTGGACCGTTGGCTGGCTTAACAAACACTGAAGATATGACCGTTAGAGCCTTATCAGACGTCCTTAAGCCTTTCCAGACGTCTGATAAATGACCGTTTTACCTCGACTGACTCGAAAATCTCTTCTCAGAGATTTTCTAGCCGTTGCACTCTCTTGGAAATCCATTCCCGCAGAAAAGTAGGTTTCCAGACGTCCAGACATAGTGCCAGACATCCTGTATGTCGTCTGATGGACTTACACTAGAACCCTGTCTAGATCTGATTCAATTCAGGAAGGAACCCGCCTAAAATCAGATGTCTGACTTTGTGACTAGACGTCTTAAACCAGTTTTCCAGACGTCAGATGCCAGGATCAGACATCTGATTACCCTGTCAGTGCAATGATTGTTCCTGATTTTGACCTGATTCTCTTGGGCTTTGCACCCAATGGCTATGAAAGCTTTCCTAAGCTTTCCAAAGCCTTCCTAAGGCCTCTATAAATAGAGAAGAACCTCTTGCACACCAATACACACCCAGACACACCTAAGCAACATACTTTCTACTCTTTTGTGTCCAAGAAAAGCTTTTGCTCTCCTAGCTCAAGTTCTTCATCTTGAGAGCATCAAGCCTTTGCGCACCCGCTCTCCCGCCGTAGTTCACGAGAGCGACATTGCACCGTCATGTGGCTCACGCACCCGCGTCATCGATTCGACGCACTTCCATCAAAGGGGAGTTTCCTAATTCCTATAGATGCTATGTTTAAATCTTTATTGGCTCTATAGGATTGTTGTTATTTATCTTTGTTACTTTGGTTGGGTATTTGCTTTGCGAATTCTTGTCTCCTTCGTGAGACAAAATCCTTTTCGTGAAGAGAAGGGGTTTGAGGTATGCTACCCTCATATAAAGTAGTGTGGTTGTAATTGAGGTTGAATCACCCTCGTTTAAGTGATTCGTTTAGTGGATTTGATCAACTTAGTTGATTGGAAAATCCTAACTCAAGAGGGTTAGGTGGTGGTTTTCTCCCAGTTTGGGTTTCCACCTAAAAATAATTGTGGACATTGTGTGATTGAATTTTTTGTGAGATTGTTTATATTCTATTCCTCAATTTATTACGTCACCCCCTCTTAGTAGGGAATCTACATACACAATCGACACAAATTCGAGTTAACCTAAGTGACTTTTTCTACTCAGTTAAGTGAAATTAACTTAATTACTGGGTTGAGTAAGCCGCACGATCGGCGGGTGGGACATTTAGTCCCACCTTAAAAGTCTGTGAGCAGGTGAAGTGGTATAAGTTGCAAAAGTGCCAGGGCTTAGCGCCTCCTGACATGGGGTGAGGTCCCACTCGACCACCACGCCTCGTCCGTGCCCCATGCTTAGTGGACCTGGTGCTCGACCCGACTACTTGCGCACTCCTCGCCCACCACGCACGCCGGTGGGCTTGGTCCCGGGCATGCTAACCTGACTCGTTTGCCCGAGTAGGCTTTGGGAGAGTGAGCCTAAGAGAGAAGAAAGAGAGGAGAGTTCTCAGGGAGGGTAGGGGGTAGGTTTTGCTTTTAGGAACAAGGAAGGAAAGAAGAGGAAGAAAGAAGCCACAGTAGCGGCTAAGGGTGAAGTCGCAGAGAAGAAGGAAGAAAGAAGGAGAAAGAAGCCTCAGCAGAAAGCCAAAGGAAGAAGGCAGAAGTCTGAGAAGGCTCGGCTGAGGTCAGAAACAAAGAAGGAGAAAGAGGAAAGAATGAAGAAGCCAAGGCCAGTAATCAGAAAAAGAAAGAGAAAGAAGAAGAAAAGGCCAGAGACGAATCAGAGAATAAGAAGAATCAAAGAAGGAAGAAGGAAGAAGAAGAAGAACAGAGGAAGCAAAAGGCAGAGAGAGCTACAGAGAAGCACTGCACTATTAAACACTTAAGGCATCTGATTTTTTACATCAGCCGTCCTTATTTCATTTTTGAGCTTTATACACATTGATATCATTTTTGCTTCATAACTTTGATTGGTTAGTACATTTTATAAATTTGAAAGTTGTGTTCTTAGTTTTTAAATCCTAATTTGCTCCCTATGTTCGACCTCGGATTCATATTTTTCAAGTAATAAACTTTCATTTGTTTTCAAAGAAATTTTGGCTATACTACGATGCAATTATTATAAACCCAATTTCTCTCTGTAAACAGTTTGCATGTCCTCATGCATGAATAAAAGAAATAAGGCTGGGTGTATGTGGATAGAAATCACCTGAAACTACTTCTGAGTTATCATTCAGCTCACGCCATTGCTGCAATGCCATACACAATATGCAGAACAATATGCAAAACATTATGCGAAAATGAAATATGCTATGTATATATGATATGCATATATGTATACGTGCTGAGCTTACCGCCTCCAGCTGGGCAAAACTCATCAAATGGATCAATGACTGCAGGAGACAGACTAAAGATAGATAGGAAGATGTGTTCCACTGTCATCAACGGGCCACGAATGTAGAGTAGTTGCCTGTGAATACCAAGGCCACAAGGTCGGCAGAATAGAATCGCAAGGCCTGGAACAGGTTGTAGCTAGGTGCTACAAGAGAAATAAATCCGGGTGCTAGAGTGATAGGGAGCAAGTAGCAGCCATGAGGGATCCAGAGTGGGACACCAGTCATACGGGTCATGAAAGTGGTGAAACAGGAATGGGGGGACCCATGTGGTGTAATCAGAAATAGTGTAAAGAACTATTTTGTGATTGGATCTAGGTGTTGGTGGTTGCAAAGTAGGTGTGTCGAATATGATTTTGTATTCCATCCTAACAGCTGTATTTTCACCCAAATCATTCTCATCCATGGGTTGATTAAGAATCTTGTACGGATCGCCCAAATTCTACTCATGGTGTGAATCCTTAAATGTACTGGGCAGCAATTTATTTTCCCCAAGGTGTGAAGAATCATAATACAGTAAAGCCTCAAATTCTTTCATTTTCTACTCTGTGGCTTTAGTGAAATCCTCGAAATCCAAAAGTGAAGATGCGAAAGAACCTGTGATAAATTCGTCTGACTCCAAATCTAAAAATTCCTCCAGATTTCTCAAATTATCCTGACAATCAGAAATGGAGTTTTTAGTAGATTCTTTCTCAACTTCGATTGGATTCTCTGGTTACCCTCATGGATTTCAATACATTTATCATCTAAGCTTGTCATGAGGGGTTTAGGAAATTCCACTCCAGATCTCTTATAACCCAAATCATGGGCCCCATTAAGTGTATATACCCAAGTCTCAGAATGTACCAAGTCTTGGGTGTCATGATCCTCTATCTCTATCTCCCAAGATTTAGGATTTTTAGATTGAAAATCGATCATGGGACTTTCCTCACTATTTTCTAAGCTAGGGCTCTCAACTAATTTCTTTTCAAATATGCCAAGAACATTTCCCTTAATTCCATCCGATATCTCATCCCTCACTTGAAAATCACCTACATCATCTACTTCGGGCATGTGAGTCGAAGAATCCTTAAAAGTTGTCTTAAGTTCCCTAAAATCCTCTAGGCTAGTCTGAACTTAGTATTGCAAAAGGAGTATATCTTGAAGTGTGCGAGTTTGTTGATTCATGCTAGCCATAGATTCTAGTTCTTTAAGGGCTTCCATCAGAGATTCTTCGATTGCAATCAAAGTCTATCTCTGCCCTGGATTAGTAGTGATCTGGATTTGATGTAGATATCTCACAACTGTGTCCTTGTACTTTGCTGTTGTTTCTTACAGTCTGAGAAGTAGTTGCGAGTCTAATGGTATCTTCCCAGTGGTGATCTGTGTGGACGTGGCCTCAGATGCGAGCCTCAGGGAAGATGGAGGGTTATAATAGATTTGGTCTGGGGAATTAGAAGGGTGGTGGGTGGGTTCAGTGCAGTTATAGGTTGCGGTTGATTCCTTAACCTTGAGTGGCTCTCCATCCACCTGCAGTACATTCTCTCTGAATTCAAGGCCCCAAGAGTTGATGTCTTGGGTTCTTTGTCTTTCATCCTGAATTGCTTTTCTTAAGTCTTCATATTCCCTTTTTCTGACCTTTTCTTCCTGGACTATGTGAATCAATTCGGCGATCTGAGGGTTCTTGTGAGATGTAGGAGCTTGCCTTTGGTGGGACTAATTAAGATAATTAGTCATCATGATGAGATCTCGATTTCGCATGGAGAGTGTCTCTAAGCATTATGAGATCTATGTGGATGTCCAAGAGGTTGAGGTGGGTATGTCCCAAGCCTGAGGAGCATGCGTATTTGAATAATGAGGAGCAATCTCCCACCCATAAGACGTTGGGGCAGGAGAACCCCGATAATGGTAAGACAAGGAGTATGAGTCCATGAATAAGATGGTTAAAGGACACCAGAAGGGTCCTAGTGCGTTACACTAGTTACAAGGGACTGGTGGCAGAATAAGGCAAGGGCCTTGTAATCAAATTGGTCCTTAAAATCAGATGACCAGATTTTTTGTTCAAGTTCAAGTTGAAGAAAATTTGGCAAGAGATCGATTGCAAGGAATTCCCGCCTCTCAGGTTAACCCGGCTAGGCTGGTTACGAGGGGACTATGAGGAAGGTTCTTCCTTTGGCTTTTGCCTCCAGTTCCATTACCCCGCAACCGTGGTCATTTGACACTACCTCGCAGCCTTAAACACCAGGTTTTGCAAGAGAGGTTGAAACTACTCAGTAGTTTCAAGCCAAATGCAGGTTATTTGATGTGTTCTTTGTGAATTTTAACCTATTTCTTCAATTGAGTAGATGGTGAGTGGTCCACAAGGTGACTCACCTCACCGACTAACTCTTGGGCTCGTTGGAGTCCAAGTTAGTCAATGTGGTCCTAATGGCTCATGCAGTTCTAACTTGTTTCAAATTAAAGACCACAAATCAAATATAAACTCTTAGGTAAATATGGAATCCAAATGATTTGAAACTTGGTAAGAAGATTCCTCTTGCAATAAACTTTTCAGAGAGTATTTTTTTTCAGAATTTTTACTATTCCCAACACTTAGTTATGAATTTTTAACTAGAAGAGGTCAACTCTAGGATTTAAACCCTGTGTTGGTTTTTCTGTTGGAAATAGTATCAAATATGATCCAAAAATTTTGTAAAAATATGATAATGAAAGCTTATTTGATTATCTTTCAAACCCCACTAGTTGTGAGTAAATCAGATTTGTATGTTGGCCAGAATTGATTTTCAAAGTTCATAAAAGTTCTATTTTTATGCAATCTAACACATATGTACTCTACGAATTTTTAAAAATTCCACAGATGAAATTTCTTTTTGTGAACAATGACGTTGGAAAGATAATTTGAAAATCTAATCCTAGTTCAAATTTCAAGATTTTTGGAGCATTAAGAACATGGCAATTGAATTTTGAAGATAAAATACTTACTTGCTGGCCGAATTTCTAATAGCAATGTGTGCACCAGATTTCCGCAGCACTTGCTTTGATTCGTTCGCCGCTTCTCTGGTTTAATCCTGCACACAAAAATAGTATGTTACAGATGAAATCAAAAGTCGCCTTGTCTCCCCAGCAACGGCGCCAATTTTGTTCGGGGCATAGATCGCGTAAAAGATAAATACGTCATAGTATAGCGCGAAATATGTCTCGACAAATAAAATTAACGGAACTGAGAGTCCCGGTCGATCACAGGGAGGCAGAAAAATGCTTTTGATTTCATGCACTTATTCTAAATCTAATTACTAAGTAGTAGAGATAATGAATTGCAATATATATATATATATCATGCAGAAAGTTTAAACATTAATTGCATATCATACATGTATTTGAATAAAACAAAGTAAATAATTACTGCTTTAACTGAACAAGGGCACCACGGGACGTCTGTGGTGGCCTTTTGAAGGGGTAGTGGCAATCCGACAGGGTGGCCCAACGGATTTGCAGATGAAAATGTAGAAACAATGGGAAGAGGGACACGAGAGAGACGTAGAAGGAAGAAGAAGAAGAGAATGAGAGAGTCAAGAGAGAGTTGTCCTTCAAGGTGGGGCCCTTAGGTCCTTTTATAAGCTTTTTTTCTCCTTCTTGGTTAGTTTATTTTGGTACCTGCCATGTGGTGCATTCTACGCCCTTAGATCCTCATCGCACGACTCCCGCGATCCCACCTCTTATTCGCATTTTCATCTTCAAATCCCGCCTAATCATCTCAGTCGTCCAATCTTGCAATCGAACGGCTTAAGTGCACTCTCTTTGTGTCATTCAAATCCTACGCGCGGTTCTCGCAACTTCCAGATCTCGCAACCCGCGCGATCGCACCACGTGGATGCCTCTGGGCCCTCCAATCATACATGCTTCGTCAGCATGTGCGCACTCGCGACCCGCACCAATTTTTGCGTAGCACCAGGCTCGAACCCGTGCCCCACGCATACCCGGGCGCGTGAGCGAGCCAACACGCTGCGCAAAGCCTTTGTTATATATGCTTACTTAATTATATTTATATTAATCTATTCTTGGTGGCGATGTGGCACATTCATGGCCGTTGGATGAAGATCCAACGGCCCACGCTGCGAGGCGAGGTGCCTCATGGGGTTGGGGGGCACGACAAGGGGTGGCTGTGATGGTGCCATGTGGCACCATCATGGCCGTCCATTCTTCTTCTCTTTATATCTGATGACGTAGGCCTCCGATTAAGTTGATTTCTGCACCGTCGGATTGCGAACATTGATCCGGATCCATTCGTATGGTTGGATTTGTCATCTGAGGTCTGGATCTTCTTCAATTTGCCCCTTGGCTCTTGCTCTTCTGTGGACTCCTTGGGGTGCTACGGGAGTCTGATTGATGCGATCTTGGATGCGTTGGACTCTCGTCGTTATTCCAAACAGATCCATAAGGTTGGATTGATCATCTGCAGCCCTGGATTCCCTGCAATCATTAATACCTCTCAAATAACATAGTTTAATACATAAAACACATATCAACTACGATGCAGAATACGATGTGTATGCATGCAGAATGTTCATGTTAAGCTAAGTTATAGCTTAATTCAGGCGAGTTAGGACCTATGATTGCTGCGCAATCAGAGCCCCAAAAAAAGTTTACCATGATAGATTGTAATTTCCTTATTATGGACTTGGGGACCTCTAAAATAGATAAGATGTGTATAGGAATAGAGGAGAGGACATGTTTAATGAGAAGAAGCCTGGAAGCAGAGGAAAGCAAGTTAGCTTTCCATCCAACCAACTTAGACTAGATTTTTTCACTGATGGAGTAAAAGTAGGAAGTTTTGGCCTATCCGGAGAAGATGGGGCACCCTAGGTAGGTGAAGGGGAAGGAGCCCGATTGGATGCCAAGGGCAAGGGTGATATGATTAAGCCTATCCATAGGAAAATTATTTCCCACAAAGTAGAAGCTTTTAAAAAGATTGATATGTTGGCCAAAGGCTTCTTGGAAGGATTTAAGGAATAGGGACAGATTAGCTACGGTCTGGGGACTGCCATTAAGAAAAAGAACAATTTCATCTGCATAGAGAAGAGAAAGCAAAGCACAGATACCACGTTTAATAGAGTAAGGAATAATTTTTCCCAGGAAGGCGAGATCTTTAAGACCTCTAATGAAGGGTTCCATGGATATGTCGAAGAGATAAGGGGATAGAGGATCGCCTTGCCTCAAACCTCGAGACGTCTTAAAAATAGGGGAGGAGACACCATCAACAAGGATGGAAGAACCCTCATGTTCAACAAAAGCCCTAATCAAGGAGATCACAGTCAGGGAAAAGCCAAATCTTGCAAGGACTTGAAAAAGGATGTTCCACTCCACGCTATCATAGGACTTTTGATGGTCCAATTGGAGGATCATATTAGAACCAAAGACTTTGTGATTGATGCGTTGAGTGAATTCAAAGGTGGTGGCAATATGGTCATCAATGGAGTGATTTTTGACAAAACCAGCTTGCTCAGGAGACATAAGTTTAGGGATAATCATAGCAAGTCTCTTGGTGAGGATGCCCGAAGCGATCTTGTAAATGATGTTACATAAACTAATTGGGCGATAATCAGCCAGGTTGTCAGCACCCAATTTTTTTGGGATTAGAGAAATAAAGGTATTGTTGAAGGATCTAGGACCTTTATGATGGGTGAAAAAGTAGGAGATTGCTTGAGTTATGTCATCTTTCAAGAAGGACCAAAAGTTGGTAAAAAATTTAGTGTTAAAACCATCTGGTCTAGGAGTACGGTTATCAGGCATTTGGAAAAGGACATCCCAGACCTCATTTTGGGTAGGAATGACCAACAGGAGATCAGACTCCACCTGGGTGACAATTTGGGGGATCACCTCCAGAAATGGCAGAAGACCTTGGGTGTTTTCGCTATTAAGAGAGTCTAATAATAGGAAACACTCTGGCGGGCAGCCTCGTCCCAAGAACCGGTGCCTATGGTAGAGGTGAGGTCAGATTTGTGGCGCTTGTCAAATCTACATTTGATAGTAGAGAAAAAGAATTTATGTTAGATTCCCCATTAGCAGCCCATTCAATTTTAGCCTTTTGTCGTGAAAAATCATTAAGCTTAGCAATGGCATCATCAAGGAGGTATTTGGTCTCGGTGAGCTTAGCAGCAAGGGTGTCATCCCATTGGGAAGCCAACTTGGAGTCAATTTCATCATAGCGAGCCTCAAGGTTTTTAACAATAATATGAATGTCCCCGAAAGTCATCATATTCCAATGTTTTAGAGATCTTTTAAGAGAGGAAAGCTTTGAGTGTAGGTTGGAGATCAAATCATGGGAGGGATACACAGTAATGTTTTCCTAGGAGTTTTCAATGAGATTACAAAAAGTAGGATCTTTGAGCCACATGTTTTGGAACTGAAAGGGTTAGGGCCGAGTATTAGGGTTAGGGATGGAAGACAGAACCGTAGGGGCATGGTCAGGGTTTCGTCTAGAAAGGAACGAGCCTGAAGTAATCTCAGCTAAGGCATTAGTATTGATGAGGATACAATTAAGCTTTTGGTATATACAAGTACTACCACGACGGTTGCACCAGGAAAATTGGGAACCAGAAGGAGGCATTTCAATCAGGGCCAGTTGATGAATACAAGTTCTAAAAGAAACCGCCTGAGAGTCAGAGAAAGGAAGGCCTCTAGACTTCTCCGAGGGCCTAAGAATACAATTAAAGTCTCCCCCAATAATCCAAGGACTAGAGCAAGAGTGGAGGTTGTGGAAAGATAATCCCACAACTCTTGACATTGAGCAGCATTGGATGAAGCATAGATAGTAGAGATTTTGAAACAAGTATTACCAATTAGGCAAGACACGGTTATGGCTTGGTTTAAGGAGGAAAGAGGGGAAACAGAAAGAGACCCTCTCCACAGGCACCAAGGTTTAGGGGAGTCAGAGAAGGCTAAACAGGAGCTGAAGGAAATGGATCGCTTAACCGATTCAATATTAGAGGGGTTAGCAAAGGGCTCCATAAGGAAAACCAAGTTAAGATTGTGGGAGTGGATGAGATTTTTGGGATAGTTGATGGTGGGGTCATTGAGAATGCCTCGACAATTCCAAAATAGACAGTTCATAAGGGCATGGTTTTAGAAAGGGATCTAGGACGACTACGGGTCATATGACCCTTGTCTTCCAGGACTTGACCTCCACGGGCTCCTCGCACCATTTCTGGGGAGTGTGCCTCATATGCCGCATCCTAGATGAACAAAGGTTCAGCATCAAAGAAATCTATCCTCCCTTGAGGCTTTGCATCCAACAAAGTATCATAATAGTTTGCATCATTGCTCACATCCAACGGCCTCTCCTGATTCTAGATCTCAACGACGAATGGAGGATCAGGGTTAGGAGGTGGCGTCGAAATCGGAAGGTAGATGCCCCATGTTAAGCCACCAACATTGATGGATTTACCATTGTTAAAAGCTGTAATCTCTTTACTAGACTTAACGAAAGGAACATGTTCGGGATCTCTAGACAAAGCACTATTATTTCTATCAGCTTCATTATGAAACACAGGAGAGCCACTATCAATACTTTGAGAATCTTGTTTAGCTTGAACCTCATTAGAAAAAAACTGCGAATCGATCTTTTGTCTCTCATGCATCAGATGGAAATCAGTATTGGAAACCGATGAAGAAATATTGTAAGCAAAAGAAGCCAATCTAATATCAGGCATCCCATAAGAGTTGGAACTTTTCACCTACAAGGGAAGAGGAGATCGTGCTTGAGATGACACGATTTCCTTCTCTGAAGAAGTGGTGGTCCTTATTGAAGTTCATGACCATCATCAGAGTCGAACGAGGCACTTCTTTCTCCCATCCAAAGGACAAGTAGAGGAGGAAGGAATAGAAGTCCCCCTAAGGAAAGAAGAAGATTGAGAGATTATACCTGTTGGATTAGGAGAAGAAGAAAATCCATTCCAGTCCTCTAGAGGGAAAAAGTCTTTAGGAGGTTGCTTGGAAGGCTCCCAAACCACCATTTGGCCACCCTGTTCTTTAGCTCCTCCATTAGGAAGATTCCTGCTTCTAGCAGTTGGGGTTTGCTCTACATTCATAGAAGGAGTGGAACAAGAAAACAAAACATGACCAAGCTTCAAACAATGAGAACAAAAGAGAGGAATCTTTTCGAAAATCACACGTTGCACAATCTATTCTTCACCATTGAAAATAGCCACAAATTCTGGTTGAGATTCCAAGAGATCAACCTCCACACAAACCCTAGGATAACTAGGTCGAGCCCCTTGGAGACTGTGTTGATCCACACAAATAGGGTGACCTAGCTAATATGCTATAGAAAGAAATGCATTAAGGTGAATGAGATGAAGGTTGATACCCGAGAAACTAACCCACAAAGGAACTTTGGAAATCGAAGTGTCAGTGCAAAAGGAAGGGGTCCAGCACACAAACTGAAGTCTAACCCTATCAAGAACCACCAAGCCCAGAGCATAAATCTTGGAGAAATCATGGTATGATCCACAACAGATGAGCCAACGACAAAAATCTAAAGAAATAAAGGAAGCATCAACACCAATATTCAATCACTTAGAGAGGAACTCATGCAACCTCGGGAGGGATGGCTTGGGGCCCTAGCCCCTAACCACTAATCGGGAGATTTCACTTGGAAGATGATATGTCAGAAAATTATGTTGTCACAGTAATGGAAATCGTGGTGGAAAATTCCGAACAAAAATATATATCAATGAAAACTAACAATGAATAGTTAGGATGTCGTATTCACAGGGAGGAACAGATCAATAAATTCATGAATACTTTTCCTTTATGTTTGCCCAATCGAGTGCGGGATCCATGCCCAAATTCGCTGCGAGACACGATGAAAAGAAGAAGACACAATAATTTAAGAATGCAAGGGTTATGTGCTAATTTTCCTTCCCTGAAGTAAATCTCAATGGCATGTAACATAATTATACTTCAAGAAATTGGATTTTCTCCTCTAAGCCATGTAGGTACTTGATGATGCTTTATGTAGGAATTTAAGTTAATGTATAAGGAGTTGAGTGCATGAAAGGGAAAAGCCAGAAACACAAGGGCATGCACGCAAGAGTCACTACAAATAGATTAATCCAATCAAATATTTGAATAGTGCTATTTGCAATGGCATATTTGGTAAATAGAAATGTAACCTAAAATAAGGGAACTCTTTCCCTTGTGTGTGTGTGAAGAAGAGTCGATGGCGAGGGTTGAGGAGCTCAAGGAAGGTTGAGGAGGACGAGAGCTTCGCATCGGTGTTGACGGCGTGGCGGAAGATGGCCACTGGTCATAGGCCTCAAAGGAGAGAGCCGCCGGTAGTTAGGATTCCCACCGGCATGCGTGGGTTGTCTTCGTCGACTCTGGTGGAGTGGTCGAGGTCATGGCATTTAGGCGACCGCAGGGGAGTTGATGATGTGGAGAATGGAGTTCCGTTGCGGTGGCTGCGTGTAGAGGACCGGTGGTTGGTGTTGGGTTCTTCCTCTCTGTTGACGGGGAAAAAGAGGGTCGCGTGCGGGAGAGGACTATGGCGCGCACGGTTGTAGGCACATGAGGGGCTGCTGATGGGAAAACCATCATGAGCCATAACTAGCTCAATTTGGTCTAGTAAGGTTGATAAAAGCTCCTACTTATCCAATAGAAGGTCTTAAGGGCACAATGTCCTATTTTGAAAAGAAGAGAAGATTATAAGGTTATTTCTACAAAATTAACAGCACTTCATAAATACATAATAACCACGGGGTATTTTAGGGGTTTATTAAAGGTCAAATGGTCATTAATGTCTAACAAGTGGGTTCATGCAGAACAAAATGGGTTTTCACGCATTTCAAGAATTAATGGACATTTAAAATCCTAAAAATAGATCCACTTAATTAACTGAGGTTCTGATCAGGATAAAATTCATCTAAACCTTCTAAAAATCATAGAAAAATATTCTCTAAGGTTTGGTATCCTTGATTTGATCATCTGAACCTAATTTGACCTACAACAGAGTCTTAGACAGATAATTGCCCTAATTTAGGTTTTTGCATAAATTACCCAGTCAAACTTGGTCAAAACTAAAATCCAACTTCACCATCAGATTTCTTGGGTCCAAATTAGCTTTGTACCAAAATTTGGGCCCAATCTGAGATCATTTTGACCTAATTTATATTTTAATCCTATTCTGACTCTTTCTCTTACAAAAGCCCCTCAACTTTTGAAAAACATTACAAAGACCCCCCTAACTTCATTATCTTCTTCACATTTGGGTTCTGCCGCCTTGGCAGGTGTGAACCCATAAGATCCGAGCTTCAATCTTTGATTTTTCCTTGATTGATTGACCAATCCCTTCCAAATTTGGAAGGGATGATCATAGGGAGTTTCCTAATCGATTAAACCTACTCCCAACCTCCAAATCTGTCTAAATCGCCGGTGCGAATCCAAGGATTTCAAGAATCCTTCTTCCTAAAAAATCGAACCTATCAGGCTTGTTTCCAAGCTTGGAAGCCTATTTGAAGGCCTATAAAGGACCTCCCTCACCTACCTTACCTCCTTAGCAAGTTTTGGCCTCAGAAAAACCCTCTTCCTCCTTCTCCGACCACCTTCGCACCTTGCTCCAGCGACTTCCTTTGCTCTCCTCGTCCGACCGTCCAACAGTCAAATTGGATGGCTCATTGTCTTTCTTTCCTCGTCGCGTGCCTCTCTGGTCAAAGAGAGGGCATTTCCCTGCCTCTTTTCTCATCGCCATCTCGCCACCCTCGTCACCTTCTTCAGCTTCAGTCGACCAACATCAGAGCTCTCCACCCCTCTACTTCATCCCTAAGACTCTCTATCGCTTCCTCTCCCTCTCTATAGTATTCTCCTTCACTCACACTCTAATTCAACCATTACACCACCCTCTCGTACTTCATCTTCTTCACGGCCGGCCAAACTCCGACAGGGTCGCCTGGACTCCATAGACCAGTAAACCACCTCGCACAGACTCCACGAGCCTCGCAACTTCACGCTTGGCTCTTGAGGGGTTTACACACTCAAACACCCCCTCGGACACAACACTCCACACATGCCTTCTCTAAGCTTGCCTGACCTCCTCACTCATTCACACGCACCATCATGACCACCATCACATTCTCCACCCTTAGGAAAACCTTTCAAGCATACTAATTGGGGCATTTAGCCCATATTTCCTATTTCAGGTGCTCGACCAGACGACCACCGCCGCCTCCACCTTCTCCGACCCTGTTCGCGACATTCAGAGCGTGTTCTTCAGCACTCTCTGCTCCAGGTGTTGCAGACACCTTCCAGGAATGTCCCCAGCTCCTCAATTGCAGCTGCCCAGTCCACTTGCAACAATTAATTCAGATGCCCTTCAGTTGTAGCTTACACGGGATTTTGCAAAGGATAGCAGTGGGAGTTAGTCCCACATTGAAAAGTCAAGAAGTGCCCGTGCGACATAAATTAGTTTTGTTCTATTGGCTATTTGCCTCAGAAAGCATGAGGTGAGGTCCCTCTCTCCACGTGCGTAAACACACCTGTCCTTGCCCGCGGTCACGCCACACTGGTCGGGGCTCTGATCCTATTACCTAGTTAACCAGGGTTGGAGAGAAAGACGAGAAAAGAAATAAAGAGGGAAAGGGGGGTTTTTGCCCTTTAGAAGTGCTCTCTCAACACTTAGTTGCTGGGAGACCTTTGTGCTCTGCTGTGCCTCTCCCTGAGGATTTAAGAAGAGAGGCCTTTGCCTCTGTGCATGACTTAAAGAGAAGAAAAGCAGAGTCCTTTGCCTCTGCTAGTTAAGGCATATAAGTGCCTGTTCTGTCATCTGATATTCTAAAGGGAGTTGATATATATTGCGGTTGAGCTTTACATTCATATATTAAATGCATGTAAAACTTAAAGAGTAATTTGGAGATTCCAATCACCATTTTACTCTAATCTTTTTGCACTTTCAAACTTGAGTTATCTGATATATCATTTCTGATTATTCTTCTTGTTATAATTGCTTATATTTGTGGTGATATTGTGATCTTTGAGATTAATTACTACTTATTCCCTGTGTTCGACTTCGGACTTCAAATTCGAGTATAAAATGTATTTATTTTCGTGTGATTTCGACTACACTACGACGCATCTTTTATAACATCGATTTCACGCATAAGCAGTTGCTGCACGCGCGTGACCGTGCGGTGACTGTGGCTGCGTGTGCGGGGGGGCTGACTGTGAGGTTGAGGATGGCACGAGCAAGGGAAGTGGTGCGTGCGGCTATGGTTGCTGCTAAGGAGCTGAGGGTGACCTTGAACAAGGAGAGGCCAGTGCCCTTGCTGCTGTTGGGTTGTTGTTGAGGCTATTGGCGGAGGTTGAAGATGAACAATGCATGGCTATGCGTGGCTGCGAGTGGAGGAGCCTATGGGCCTTTAGATGTCCGAGAACCTTCCCGGATGACTTAATTGGAGGGGGCGGCGACACACAATGGTGATGTCGAAGCGCGGTGGTGGTGTCGCGGTTGGCATCAAAGCAGAGCACGGTCGTGAAACTCGCTGTAGAGACGAGATGCATTGGTGAGTTGAGAACACAGTAGCGGATGCGGTTGTGGAGTGGAGGTCATCATCATGGAGAATTGTAGTGGTAGGGACGTTGGACGGAGCACGGTGGTGATGTCGGAGACACGGTTGCGATTACAGATGCGGTGTCGAGGACCGTGCTGTCACCATGCTTGTTGAGAATGAGGCAAAGCACAGTGGTGGTTCGTCGTCGTGGTAGTGAGTGAGATGCGGTGGTGGACGTGGCCAACAATGGAGGTTCGTGGTGGTGGTGGCACATAGTGGAAAGGTTGCCTGTGTGGAGGAGATGTGGAGAAGGGGGCTTCCTCCCTGTGGAGGGGAGATGATGCTGGAGAGGGAGGACCTCTCGTGAGAGCGGAGATAAATCTTGGAGGCCATCCTCCTTCCCTATTTATAAAGAGAACTAATTAGAGGGAGAGAGAGAGAGAGAGAGATTTGAGGGAGAGAGAGATTTGAGGGAGAGGTAGGGAAGAATAGGAAGGTTTCCATTTTTTTTCTGTCCTTCCTTTTTCTTTTGTACATAACTTCCAAAGAACTCCATGGGGAATACTCTAATTAAGAAAGAGTCAACTCCTTCCCAAAATATGAGATGGGAAGTGAACTCTTTCCTTTCTTGTATGTGACAAATTAAATATTTCAAAATGGCATTCCAAATTGAGGTTTGATACCATCCAGATTGCCCCTTCCCTAGTGACGCGAATTTACTTGATTAAGATGTACAAATTGATGCAATGCATGGAATGATAATTGTGCAGCTTTATTAATTTTATCTATGCAATGCATGATTCATGTTACATTTTCATTTCAACAATAAGTTACTTAGGCACTAAATTAGTCCACTAAAGTGAACCTATCAAATACCCCCATGCCTAGGTTTTGCTAGTCCTGAGCAAAATCATGTGAAATAGACCAGGTCTCCAGGCTAGATTTCACCGTCAGGATGCCTTATCATGACACATCTCTAGAGATTCGATCAAAATAGCAACTATAGGCCTAAATGTACTCAAGTACCAGGCAAGATATGGACCTGACTAGCTTCAGCCTTAGGTCCGCCGCAAAGGTTTCTAAGGCCCACAAAAACTACCCAGAGGTTTATTGAGCCCAGCGGTTAAAGCTCCCGTGCATATGTGCAGCAAGTCTAGGTTCAGTTTTCCAGTTTATATTTAGTAAGAGAGATGGAGAAAGATAATTCGAGAGTTTTCTTTCTTTCTTTTTAAATTCCCCTAAACCCAACCTCAGATTGGCCCTAAACATGATCTGTATCAGATTCTTTGTCCCCACCATCAATCCTCGTAGGGTCCCTGGTAATCGATGCTTCAAGATAGCACCGCCCATAGCAACCCCCAGAACCCTGGCTTTCGACACTACGGGATAGTGCCTCCCATGGAATTCTGTAGCTAAATTCAGACCTTAGCAATCGACATTTCAGGATAAATGCTGCCCATGGCACCTGAACTAACACAAGGTGCTTCTATGCCCCCAATAGGATATTTAGATATCCTAGGAGACAAGCACCGAGGAGATGGTATGATATAATGCATCTTCGAGGGGAGTATTTTTCATTCCTCCTCTCCGTGCTGGGAACTCGTCCAATCAAGTTATGTCTTCGAGCTGCTCCTAAGTCAAATTTTCAGGAAAACATTTTCAGAATAGACACTTTTTGGCATTATTCTTCATTATGCGCATTGAACCAGACCAATGTGTGATTTTTGGGTGCCTAGGTTACCAAGTCCCACAAATCAAAGAGCAGGCAATGAGGTCGAATGCTCCCTAAGCCTTAGACTTAATACATCAGCCTCACAACTCCCTTAACCTCTTGAGGAATAGTCCAGATCTTAACAAGTACGTGAGTGTTTAAACCCTAAAATAGACCCAAGAGGCCTAAAGTCAGTATCCCTCACTTATCTCCTTCTCTCTAGTACTTCAAGACTTAATTAACCATTCACTCTAGCCCAAAACTTAGGTAACCTTCCACAATCAAATGTTGGGACCAATACATTTTTCGCTCTCTTCTATCTCTTCTGCTCTCCCTTTTTCCTTCTCAACACATTTGCAATTCAGCTTACAAAGATTCCATCTCCTTCTTTCTCTCTCTTCTTTTTTCTTTTTCTCTTTTTTTTTGTGTAAGATGGATGCCCTCACTACATGCATAATATGTATACATGATATCAACAATCTCAGGTTATACCCCCCATACCTCAATTTGACAATGTCCTCATTGGAAAGCAAAAATAAGGAAAGATATTACCTGAGGTGGAGTTGGGATGTCTCGCAAATCGGGCTCTAGAAGGGAAGAAAAAGCAGACCCAAAGAAGATATGTAACGAACCTGGCCTCGCGACTAAATAATCCAAGATGTTGGCAAGCTGGTGATGAAGAGTGATGCCAAATGCTCGTCAGATGCAGGTGAAAATAGGGTACTCCTAACCTCTTGTTGGAGGTTTTACATGATACACATTAGTGACCTCCAGTAGTGTGCGGCGAGGAGGCAAAGGCTCCTTAAGCAGATATGTGTGGAAAATAGAGGGTGTGAGGAAGGATACCCTAAGACTGATAGGGTGACATGGACAAGCGTTGATCCATACCCGCCACTCTATGACAAGATGTATTGGTCTGGTTATCCCCATGTAAAGCAGGAATGTGAGCAGAGATTTTAGGAAGCTGTTTCTGTAGGAGTTGAAGTCTCTCAGTTGCAAGGTCTGGAAGGGGGTCAAAGAGGGTTTGAGCGGTTCAACATTCATCCTCGACAACCATTCTAATTCCTGAATGTCATCAAAAGTAGCCTTAGTAACTGATTGATTTTCATGCTACCTATCATTGGTGTGCACATCTTGGAATGGGCCCAAATGTTCATTTCAAATTGAACCGATCAAGGTTGTCGCCTATTTGATTCTCATGTAAAGGTGAGTTGGAAGCAATGGGGTTGTGAGTGTCCTCAACAATGGCATCCCCAAGTTCTTGTTCGATGCTAAGATCCTACCTCTAGGGTGTATAGATTCCTTCCTCAAGAGTAGTAATTGCTTCCATTTCTTCCGAATGTTTGAGAAGATGATCTTGATAGTCAAAGGTATGTAGGAATTCAGATTTGGCTAAATCAGTAAGATCCTCAGGGGTTAAGTCCTCGAACAAAACATATTCTCCCATAGAGTCACTCCATACTCTGAGTTCGGGACCCTCAAAGTCATCATCATCCTCTTCTACATTTCATCCCTCTTGCCCTTGAGACTCAGGAAAATCTTCCATTCTAGGATCAAGTGTTTCCTTGTCTTCCTCAAAAATCAACTCTTCATGTCCCTGAGACCACTATTGATCCAAGTCTTCTAATTCAGTATCAATTTTCTCATAGGCACCTGTGTTGGGTACCTGTGAATCCTCAGAATATTCAGTGACAGGTGTTGGTCCCCTATATAGAGGATTGGGATTATTATCACTTCCTTCCAATATAATTTCATTCGGCATCCAAGTCTTCTGGAATTTGTTAACTTCAGAATCACAATCCTTATGGAGATCTAATTGAGGTGTAAGGTCCTCAGAAGTGTAAGGTATATGTTCAGCATCTCTAGGATGGGGTACATATTCCACCTCAAAATTCAGAATGGGAGTTGGGTTGACTATTTGATTGCGACCTGTTTCATCAAATATAACAAAGATACTATCATTCGGGTCAAGTTCATCTAATGGGACCATCTTCCCCTTTGATTGGCTCCAATAAAGCTCAAATGGAAAATCCGAGGAGTCCACCTCTGCTAGTTGCCACCATTCTATATCACAATTCAATGATTAGCTACTCCTTTCAATTCCCATTGTATCCATGTAGCCTCCCTCCCCTTTAATGTCAGGACTTCTCAAAGATGAGTTATCGAGTATGGAGGGGTTTACATTATCCTTAAGAGGATAGCTATACTCTAAGATTGAGTCCTTAATGTCCCCTCCCATCTTATGGTGTGGCTCTCTCAAGGGAGATGCATCTAGCTTGGATGGGTTAGAATCAACTTCAATGGTGTAAATCAGGTGACCAATTTCTTCATTTAATTTTTGACTTGTCCTCAAAGACTCTCCTGAAGATTCCATATTTCCATCTGTTGTTTTTGCATTTCTCTCTTAAAAGAGGAGAGGCTACTATCAGTTTGGTGAGGAAAGTTAATCTCAAGTTCAACTTGCCTAGGAGTATTAGTCCAACCTCTATAAGAAAAATCATTAAGGGTGGGTGGGTTGGGTATAGTCATGGGAGAGCTAGGGCTGGGATACCCTTCTCCTAGGTTCTGCTCATCATCACTGGGTTGGTGATTAATCAGATTAATGCTCTTATAGTAGGAGTAGAAAGGATCCCAATGCTCATCAAATGATGGATAACTACAGGTTATGGGATTGAGATTCAATGTTTTGGGGTGAAAGTAAGAAGTGCAGTAGCTATTGTAATCCATGAATTGAAAAACACACCCCAATCAGACGCAAGGCAATGGGACTCTTTTTTCTTAGAGCATATTTGAGCTAACCTCCAAGCTACCCCTTAAAGTTGTCAAATGGGGTCAAGTTTGCGCTCGTCCATTCTCACTTTAGTGGTATAAGAGGGGGTTGTGATTTGAGATCCCTAATAAGCTCTTTGGAGAAGAATAAAGGTCAGTTACATTCTTTCTTGGTGGTCAAAGAAGTTTCACAATCAATTATGGGCCCTAAGTTGACTTTCGCGTGTCGTAGGACCTATACTTTGCTTCAATGATACTCTTCGATGATCAAGTGAGAAGTTACTCCAAGGACGAACAAAGGGATGCAAGTAGGGCGAATCCTTCCTTTGAGGCGATGCCCAAGCCATGCCTCTTAACTACCCTTTTGTTCCTTTAGGGGGTGTCCCCCTCCTTGAAGTATTAAAACACTTGGTCAAAAGATAGTACCACCACCACAAAGCGAAATAGGAGGGTCTACACCAATAAAGAGATCGGTGCCAATAGCCTTAAGGGATCGAGACCTAATGCGGTGTCTAGTGTGTGTGCTCAGTGTCAGAAGTGTGTATCACATCACAAATCAATTTTGATTTTGAGAAGAATCGCATACAAGTCCCTTTCGATCAGGTCAAATGTGATTTGGTTTTAATGTCGAATTTGATTAACAGTCCCAATTCTAGTTAGGCAACCACTGACTTAAATCAATTCAATCAAATTTTGGTGGTCTTGAGATTTAATCCAAATGCAAATGCGTGAACATGAGCTGGATGCAAAGATAGAAAGGTATACCTATCTCCAGCAATCTTAGTGCAAATATGTACGCAATGCAAGAGAAGAGATCTAATATGTTGCTCAATCACCCCTAAATGCACGCACCTAAGGGTATGCAACTCCTAAATAGGCAGCTCGATAATTTTATCTTTTCCTTTTAGAGAAAGCAGGCAAGAAATGAATCACACATGTAGGAAAATAGCCCTAGCTGCTAAACAAAGTGGGGACAGACCCCTGAAAATTAGCCCCAATTGCTATAAGGGCGAGAAGACTGAAATGAAATAAACTCGATGATGAAGGAGAATCCTCTATGAAAGCGGGATCCAGGTCTCCTCTTCATATCCTCTCTGCGTGCGTGGGCATCGCTCAAGGTCGACGTCGTCGCTCTACTTTTCCTGTCATCTCGTCAGATTCCTCGCACAGAAAGATAGAGAATAGTCAGATAAATGCGCAACTTCAAATAATCAGAAATAGTCAGGTGAATCTATTGAGTCTATTGCCTCCCCGGCAATGGCGCCATTTGATCAGGAGATTTCACTTGGAAGATGATATGTCAGAAAATTATGTCATCGTAGTAATGGAAATCGTGGTGGAAAAGCCTGAATAAAAATATATATCAATGAAAACTAACCACGAATAGTTAGGATATTGTATCCACAGGGAGGAACTGATCAATAAATTCACGAATATTTTTCCTTTATGTTCGCCCAATCAAGTGCGAGATCCGTGCCCAAATTTGCTATGAAACGTGACGAAAAGAAGACACAATAATTTAAGAATGTAAGGGTTATGTGCATAATTTTCCATCCCTGAAATAAATCGCAATGGGATGTAACGTAATTATACTTCAAGAAATTGGAATTTCCCCTCTAGGCCGTGTAGGTACTTGATGATACATTTATGTAGGAATTCAAGTCAATGTATAAGGAGTTGAGTGCATGAGAGGGAAAATCCAGAAACATAAGGGCATGCACGCAAGAGTCACTACAAATAGATTAATCTAATCAAAAATTTGAATAGTGCTATTCACATTGTCATATTTGGTAGATAGAAATGTAACCCAAAATAGGGGAACTCTTTCCCTCATGCATGCACGAAGAAGAGCTGATGACGAGGGTTGAGGAGCTTGAGGAAGGTTGAGGCGAACGAGAGCTTCACGTCGGTGTTGACGGTGTGGTGGGAAACGGTTGCTGGTTGCTGTCCAGAGAGGAGAGAGCCATCGACGGTTACGATTCCCATCGACGTGCGTGGGCTATCTCCGTCAATTCTGGTGGAGTGGTCGAGGTCGTGGTGTTGAGGCAAGTGCGGGGGAGTCGACGGCAAGGAGAATAGAGGTCAGTTGTGGTGGCTACGTGTAGAGGAGCCCAGTGGTGGGTGTTGGGTTCTTCCTCTCTGTTGACAGAGAAGAGAAAGAAGAAGAAGAGGGTAAGGCCGACTGTGTGTAAGGGCATGCACACAAGGGTCATGCACAGGCGAGGGCTGTGGCGTGCACAGCTACAGGCACGTGTGGGGATGCTGCGTGAGAAGCTGCTGCGCGCGTGTGACCGCGCGGTGACTATGGCTGCGCACGTAAGGGGGCTGGCTATGAGCTTAAGGATGGCGCATGTAAGGGCGATGGTGCGTACGACTACGGTTGCTGCTAAGGAGCTAAGGGTGACTTTGAAGAAGAAGAGGCTGGTGCCCTTGCTGCTATTGGGTTGTTGTTGAGGCCATTGGCGGAGGTTGAAGATGAACAGTGCTTGCCCACGTGTGGCCGCGAGTGGCTGCAAGTGGAGGAGTGATTGCGCAGCAATCATAGGTCTTAATGACCTAAATTAGGCTAGGACTTAGCATAAGTTAGGGTAGTTCATGCATGCATAGGCATTATTTGCATCTTTACTGTTCTTCCTATAGTTATGCATAGAATAATGCTATAATATACTAATTAGGTGCATTATATAAATTGCACGAGATAAGAAGCTTAGGAGCTAGATTTGAGATTGGATCTGAAGCTGGACCTGAAGCCAGAGTTGCAGTAGAGCTGGAGCAGAAGACCTAAAATAAGATGTAGCAGACAATATGTAAGGGGTTGAGGTATGCTATTCTGTTAAGCAAGAATAAAGTAGTAAATTATGAAGAACTTAGGTCCATCATAGCCCTAGGATAGCTTAGAAGCTCCCCCAAGCCTTAGCCACCCTTAGATTAGGTCACTATACCCTAGGAAGCCCTAAAACCCTACTTCTAGCCTATATCTAGACGTCCAGATGAGTTATAGGACGTCCAGAACCCTTAGCCACAACCCGCACACCTTAAACCCACTTTTGTAACATTATAAGACGTCCTGACACTTGGTCAGACATCCAATTTTTGCAGACAGAACCTTGATTCTTCCCTGACTCTAATTGGACATCCAGACAACAAGTCTGTGTAATTCCCTACTTAGAGGGGGTGAGATCAGCGTGACGTAAAAAATGCAGAATTAAAGATATGACAATCTCACAAATTGACAACCACACAATGTACACAATAATTTTTAGGTAGAAACCCAACCTGGGTGAAAACCACCACCTAACCCTCTCGAGTTAGGATTTTCCGATCAACCAAGTTGATCAAATCCACTAAACGAATCACTTTAAACGAGGGTGATTCAACCTCAATTACAACCACGCTACTTTATACGAGGGTAGCGTACCTCAAACCCCTTCTCTTCACGAGAAGGATTTTGTCTCACGAAGGAGACGGGAATTCGCAATGCGAATACCCAACCAAATAGCAAAGTAAAATCCAATAATAATCCTATAGAGCCAACAAAGTAATTCTTAAACTAAGCTTCTATAGGAGTTAGGATGCTTTCCTTTGCTGGAAGTGCGTCGACGACGCGGATGCGTGAACTACACGATGGCGCAACGGTGCTCTTGTGAATTATGGCGGGAGAGCGGGTGCGCAAATGATCGATGCTTTCTAGATGTAGAACTTAAGCTTAGAGAGCTAGAGCTTTAACTTCTTCTCTTGGACACAAAAGAAGTGGAAAGTGGTTTGCTTAGTGTGTCTTGGTGTATGTTTGAGTGGCAAAGGTTCTCCTCTATTTATAGAGGCCCTAGGAAGGCTTTGGAAGGCCTTGGAAGGCTTTCATAGCCGTTGGGTACAACCTCCAAGAGAATCAGGCCGAAATCAGGATTAATCATTACACTGACAGGGTTATCAGACGTCTGGTCCTAGCATTAGACGTCTGGAAAACTAGTTTAAGACGTTTGGGAACAAAGTCAGACGTTTGATTTTAGGCGGGTTTCCTTCCTGACTTGAATCAGATCTAAACAGGGTTCTAGTGAATTGTCATCAGACGACATATAGGATGTCTGGAATGATGTCTGGAGGTCTGGAAACCTACTTTTCTTCGGAAATGGATTCCCAAGGGAGTGCAATGGCTATAAAATCTCTGAGAAGATATTTTGGGTCAGCCGAGGCAAAACGGTCATGTATGAGATGTCTGGGGTCCTCTACGGACATCTGATGTGAGGCCAACGGTCATATCCTTCATTGTTTGCTAAGCCAGCCAACGGTCCACTAATTGGACGTCTGGCAAAAACATCAGATGTCTTCTAAGACGTCTGGAGTAAGGTCTGGACGTCTGATTTCATCAGACAGAGCTAACTAAATCCAGCTTAAATATTATCGAACGTCTGAGTCAACAGTCAGACATCTTAAAATTTATTATCAGATGTCTAATTTTCAGATTAGACGTCTGATAAGGCTATCTGAACCCTATTTCGATTTTCTAAGTTCTTTACAGAAAACCTAAGTATCCTAGAGTGGTGCAAGTGTTCCTAGGACTACTATTAGGGTACTTTGAGGCTCTTTAACATGAATCTAAGTAACAAAATAAAGAGCAACAAAAGAAACAAAAATACATAGAGTACAAGGAAAGGAAATCTATCCTATTATTCATCTCCTTCCTTCTTCAAGCCATCGCTCCTCGCGAAGCTCCTCTGTTCTCCGTCAAGTTCCTCCAATCCGTCCTGGATGCTAGCTTGAACTCCGTCTAACCACGTCTCCATTTGCAATTGACCTGAAATCTAAGACTTTAAGTGCAAATGCTAAATGACACATGTTTTGTTATCATCAAAATAAATGAGCACAGTGCTCTAGCACCAACAATCTCCCACATTTTGATGATGACAAAATCATAAACAATAATGCAAAAAATTTGGTATCAGAGCACTGATACCAATTGTAGATTCCCTTACTCGGAGGGGGTGAGATATGCGTGACGTAATAAAAAGAAATTGAGGAATTAAAATAGACAATCTCACAAAAATTACAATCACACAATTAGGCACAAGTATTTTTAGGTGGAAACCCAACCCGGGTGAAAACCACCACCTAACCCTCTCGAGTTAGGATTTTTTGATCAACCAAGTTGATCAAAACCACTAACGTACTACTTAAACGAGGGTAGTAAAACCTCAATTACAACCACGCTACTTTATACGAGCGTACCTCAAACCCCTTCTCTTCACGAGAAGGATTTTGTCTCACGAAGGAGACAGGAATTCGCAACGTGAATACCCAACCAAATAGCAAAGTAAAATCCAACAATAATCCTATAGAGCCAACAAAGTAATTCTTAAACTAAGCTTCTATAGGAGTTAGGATGCTTTCCTTTGCTGGAAGTCCGTCGACGACGTGGATGCGTGAACTACGTGATGGCGCAACGGTGCTCTTGTGAATTATGGCGGGAGAGCGGGTGCGCAAATGATCGATGCTCTCTAGATGTATAACTTAAGCTTGGAGAGCTAGAGCTTTAACTTCTTCTCTTGGACACAAAAGATATGGAAAGTGGTTTGCTTAGTGTGTCTTGGTGTATGTTTGAGTGGCAAAGGTTCTCCTCTATTTATAGAGGCCCTAGGAAGGCTTCCATAGCCTTGGGTACAACCTCCAAGAGAATCAGGTCGAAATCAGGATTAATCATTACACTGATAGGGTCAGACGTCTGGTCCTAGCATCAGACGTCTGGAAAACCAATTTAAGACGTCTGGGAACAAAGTCAAACGTCTGATTTTAGGTGGGTTTCCTTCCTAACTTGAATTAGATCTAAACAGGTTCTAGTGAATCGTCATCAGATGACATACAGGACGTTTGGAATGATGTCTGGAGGTCTGGAAACCTACTTTCCTTCGGAAATGGATTCCCAAGGGAGTGCAATGGCTATAAAATCTCTGAGAAGATATTTTGGGTCAGCCGAGGCAAAACGGTCATGTATCAGATGTCTGGGGTCCTCTACGGACATCTGATGCGAGGCCAACGATCATATCCTTCATTGTTTGCTAAGCCAGCCAACGGTCCACTAATTGGACATCTGGCAAAAACATCAGATGTCTTCTAAGATGTCTGGACTAAGGTCTGGACGTTTGATTTCATCAGACAGAGCTAACTATGTCCAGCCTAAATATTATCGGGCGTCTGAGTCAACAGTCTGACGTCTTAAAAGTCATTATCAGACGTCTGATTTTCAGATTAGACGTCTGATAAGGCTGTCTGAACCCTATTTTGGTTTTCTAAGTTCTCTACAGAAAACCTAAGTATCCTAGAGTTGTGCAAGTGTTCCTAGGACTACTGTTAGGGTACTTTGAGGCTCTTTAACATGAATCTAAATAACAAAATAAAGAGCAACAAAAGAAACAAAAATACATAGAGTACAAGGAAAGGAAATCTATCATATTCTTCATCTCCTTCCTTCTTCAAGCCATCGCTCCTCGCGAAGCTCCTCTGTTCTCCGTCAAGCTCCTCCAATCCGTCCTGGATGCAAGCTTGAACTCCGTCTAACCACGTCTCCATTTGCAATTGACCTGAAATCTAAGACTTCAAGCATAAATGTTAAATGACACGTGTTTTGTTATCATCAAAATAAACGATCGTAGTGCTCTAGCACCAACAGTCTAGACTTCTGATTTTTCACTATAAGATGCCTGGCAACTTTATTAGACGTCTGATACTGTCATCCAGTTCCTGTTTTGGAATTCAAGCCTTGATCTTGAATTTCTAGGTCCCTAAACCCAATTCTAACCCCCTAGGAACCTAAATTAAGATGCCCTAACCCTAGTACATCACCTCTAGACCTCCCTAAAGACCTAATTAGGTCCTCACTAAACCTAATTGACTTGGATCTTAGTCAATTCCATCAGCCTATTCAATTGGACTCATTGAGTCTAATTGGACTCGGTGAAAGTCCAATTGACCTAGACCTAACTTAATTGAGTTGTTTTACTCTCAATTAGGGTTTCACACATCCAATTAAACTTGTATGAAGTTTAATTGCATTTTACCTTAATGAATTAGGGTTTACAACCCTAATTTGAGACCTACCTTGACCTAAACCCACTAGAACATAACCTAATCAACCTAGCCACCTAGGTTTCAACCCACACACACCATCCACATGAAAATACCTAGCCTAGAGTTCTCTAGAACTCTCTACCATGTGTAGTTGCCTTGGTTGCTAAAAATAGCAACCAAGATGCATTCAATTTTTAGATCCACCAAATGTGGATCTAAAAACCACCCATCCATCCACTCTCTCCCTCTCCCACGAGCTCCCACCATAGGCCTCTCTAGAGAATTCCATAACTCTCTAGAGAGCTTCCCTTAGGTCTATAAAAAGACCTAAGGGGTGGCCATTTGGTCCATCTTGGTCTCTTGGCTTCATTCCACCTCCATTACTCCACCTCCATCTCCACGAGCACAACATGGCATCTCCATCACCTCCACGCCAAGCCTAGATCACCTCCAACCTCTCTCTAAGGGCACTCCTACCCACCATTGGCCGCCCCTCTTTCTCTTCTCACCCATTCAAAGGCCATCAAAGCCCACCTCTGAATGCCCTTCATTCTGTTAGCTAGATAAGTAGCATAGTTCTTCATAGATTTATTGCTTCTATTACTACTTAGTAGTGTAGTTCCTTACTTCTCCCCCAATGGTGCATGCATATTCCCCCCATAGATTCATGTATGCTGTCATTTTCTGTTAGCTGTTAGTTTTTACATTCCCTGTACAAGCATTCCGCTACCGGTGCTCTGCAACTTTGTTATCATCATCTTTATATATATATATGTTGAAAATCACCATGTGCTAGATTATCATCTTTTGGTGTGATTAAAGTTGCATGTTTTCAATTTCTGATATTCTGGCAACAGCATGTTGTGCATCAATACGAACTTAGCATAAATCGACATGCGATTTTGAATAAGTAGAGAAAGTGAGATCAATTTCAAATTTACATTTCCAAAATGCCTCCTAGAGACGAACGACCGGGACTCCAAGTCTCGTTATCTTTATAAATTATTTTTAATGAGTGTTTTCATGCACTATACTACAACGAGATCTCTGTTTTCAAAATACTCATGAGAATTGCCTCTTGTCAAGGAGCTTGTGGGTCTTCAGACATTCAAGAACCTTCCCGGATGACTTAACCGGAGGGGATGGCGTGGCACAGTGGTGATGTCGGAGTGCGGTGGCAGTGTCATGGTTGGCATTGACGCAGAGCACGGTCGTGAAGCTCGCGATAGAGATGAGATGCAGTGGCGAGTTGAGAACGCAATAGCGAACACGGTTATGGCACGGAGGTCATTGTCACGAAGAATCGCAGTGGCAAGGATGTCGAGCGAAGCACAGTGGTGATGTCGGAGACGTGGTCGCGGTTACGGATGTGGTGTCGAGGAGTGCGCTGTCACCACGCTCGTCTAGAATGAGGCGGAGCACAGTGGTGGTTCATCGTCGTGGTCGTGAGCGAGATGCAGTGGTGGACGTGGCCAACGATGGAGGCTCGTGGTGGTGGTGGCACACAGTGGAGAGGTTGCCTAGGGGGAGGAGATGTGGAGAAGGGGGGCTTCCTCCCCGTGGAGGGGAGATGATGCTGGAGAGGGAGAACTTCTCGTGAGAGAGGAGATAAATCTTAGAGACCATCTTCCTTCCCTATTTATAAAGAGAACTAATCAGAGAGAGAAAGAGAGATTCGAGGGAGAGAGAGGAAAGAATAGGAAGGTTTCCCTTTTTTTCTGTCCTTCCTTTTTCTTTTGTACATGACTTCCAAAGAACTCCATGGGGAATATTCTAATTAAGAGAGAGTCAACTCCTTGAGATGGGAAGTGAAGAACTATTTCCTTTGACAAATTAAATATTTCTAAATGGCATTCTAAATTGAGATTTAATTCCATCCAGATTGCCCCTTCCCTAATGACTTGAATTTACTTGATTAAGATGTACAAATTGATGCAATACATGGAATGATAATTGTGCAACTTTATTAATTTTATCTATGCAATGCATGATTCCTATTACATTTTCATTCCAATAATAAGGTACTTAGGCACTAAATTAGTCCACTAAAGTGGACCTATCAACCACAACCGAAGAGGAGAAAGCGCGACCAAGATCAGAAACTTCGAAGCTCGAAAATGAGGTACACAAGATCCCATCCCTCATCTCAGGGTGTCGAACCAGAAGGGCTAGCTTAACAAAAGAAGGGGGCTTCGACAAGCCTGAGCCAGCAACTACCAAAGTGAAGGATTGCTTCGGAAAGGAGGTTTGATTCCCTGAAGAGGAAGGAGAAGGATCGGGGGAAAACTTCGAGAAACTAGTAGAGCGACCAAGAAGGAAAAACCACCAAAAAAGCAACACGAAGCAGAGTGACAAACCATGGAGAAAAACCACCACAAAAACAAAATAGCGAAAACAAAAAAGAAAAAAGCAGAGAGCAAACAAGAAAACCCCAAGCTCAAGTAGCTCTAGACAATGCTTGTAAAGACCCATTTTGTCCTGAGCATTTTAAGACGTCTGGACTGTCGATCAGACGTTTGGACCCCTTCCTAGACGTCTAGAAATCAAAAATTTTTGGTACGAGCTTCGCGTCTGTGCGTGGGCTGCGCGCAGGCAGTACCCTCTCTCTCTTTTTCCCCCCTCTCTCCTCCATCCAAACACTAGCACACCCCTTTATAAACCCCTCTTCTCCTCTCCTGTTTCCCCCACTCCACTGCCAACCACCTTCTTCTCTTCCTCTCCACCCCAGCGAGAGGAGCTAGAGCGAGAGAGAGCGCGAGAGCAGCGATGAGGAGAGGAGGAAGAGTCGAGCTCGCGAGCTCGTGAGAGCTCACCAGAGGGTGCATGGCCGGAGCAGCACGTGCGGGAGGAGGAAAGTGTCAGGGGAGTTGTCCCCAACATTACTACAGCCGGAGCTGCAGGCGAGGAGGCAAGGCCGCGGCTGCCTGCAGTGCGGCGGAGGAGAGTAGGAAGCGGTTCTAGTTCTGGGATTTTCCTAGAATCAGATGTCTGGAGTGACGTCCAGACGATGGAGTGGACGTCTGGTGACGACACCAGACGTCTGAAAGCAGATCTCTGCGTAGGTACGTTCCCTTTGCAGATACGGCCATGCAGGCAGCTCCACAGCTATGTTTTGCATGGGTAAATATAGGAGATTTTGCTGTCGCTTGCAGAGATTGCTTCGGGAAGGTGCGGGACACGCCCTCCCACGTGTTTCAGATGTCTGGACAGCTTGCCAGACGGTTGGAAGCACTCCTAGACATCTAGAGAGGAGGTCAGATGTTTGGAGCTGGGTCCAGACGGTCCAGACGAGGTCCTGGATGTCTGAGGTTGATGCAGAACCTGAGGTGCATGTCTGTTTACTTTTAAGACGTCTAGACCTTGTGCCAGACGTCTGATTTGGGTCTGTAACCCTGTTTTTGACCCGTTTAGGGTTCGTTTGAGGTTCGTTTTATAGAAACAAGTTATCGGTGTGTTCCTTGAGAGTTCCTCTACTTGTTAGAAGGTCTTTTATACTGTTCTAAATGTTCCATTGTGATTGTTCCTTGTTATAGGACTTCATTCCGTTGCGGGTTCGGGGCTTGTTGAGGCAATGAGCCTGCTGTTTGAGCCCCCAATACTCCTGGGTTGTCTGGTAGAGTGGCTTTCCCTAATTTAATTATAAACCTAAATGCATGTGTAGATTGAACAACTAGAACCTAGGATATGGCATGAATCTTAAGACGAGAAGTAACTGAAATGTCTGTATGCGTGTTTGAACTACAGTCTCGAATGAGTAAATAGAAATGTTAACAACTGCCTGTTAATGAACAAGAGCTGCCTGTGAAATGTGAATGATAGAAATACGAGCTGCATGTATATAACCTGAGAATGGAAATGTGAATGATAGAAATTTGAGCTGCATGGGTATAACCTGAGAATGGAAATATGAATGATGAAACCTGGTATGGAATGGCATGAGAAATATGAGCATGAACCCTACGGGGAGTTAGGAGTAGAGCTCCTGTTGATGAATGGAAAGGCCTGGAAATGTGAATGGAAAGTGTACTGGCCCTTGAGTATGTGGTACCAAGGGGGAGCGACTGTCCCCTTTTTAGTGTAGAGCGGAGCTAGCCGCCCTTGGGTTGGGACTTGAGGTTAGGAATGGCCACTCTACACCGACTCCTGTTGGCCCTCACGTACACAGTATCGGGGAGAGCTATGAGTGTAGGGAGGGAGCTAGCCACCCCACGGAGCCCGAGGCTAAGCTAGCCAACCTACACCGACTTTTTCTTTGACCCTCTGGGTAAACCGGAGTAGTAAAGACAAGGGGCGAGACCCCTGTTTGGTTTTGAGGGGCTAGACCCCTGTTACTGAGAGGGCTAATCCCTATACTGTTCCGTGCCGTACTTGGGGCGTACCCATTTGCGGAAACGACTGACCGCGTGCCAGTGTGGGGTAGCTACCCATGCATTTATCGTGCGTGTCGTAGTCACCGCTATGTCTAGACAGTGACCCTGGGGTGGTTGACTGGGTGTAGGATTATCACGGGGGACTCTCCCGGCCAGGAGAGCACCACGTGTGCCTTCTACTCTTTGGAAAAGACTGTAATTAAGATCGTTCCCACGAGGAACATTTGAGATCAAGGAAGAGATTTGAAAAATAAACCAATGGGTGAAAAGGAATAACTTGTGAAATAAGGTAAATGGAATAGATAGTTTACCTCTTAGCTTTTACTGCTTTAGTTAGTTGGTTACCACTCTACTCAGCGTTCGCTGACTTTGTTTATTCATAACCCTTTTCAGGTCCGGGTGTTGAGCAGCCCGAGTAACCGGCTGCAGAGAGTATTGGGCCCAGTAGAGCCCAGTAGCAATAGTCTTCCTTTTGTTGTACCTTCTTTTGTTAGTGAGTTTCAGACTCTTGTTACTGTTTACGTTCTGTACTTTGTTTCTGCTTTACAGTTGTGGTGGTGATATGTACAATTAGCAGCTTTTCTTTCCTTACCGCTTGTACTCTTTACTGTTAGTTACATAGCATAGTGAATGTGGCTTACTTTCCTGCTTTTTGATTATTTCTTGTTGGACGACTGGGTCTTGGGATCAGTCGAGTCGAGCCAGTCATGTGTCCTGTAAGGATTCAGGAACTGGGTCGTAACAAGATGGTATCAGAGTAAGGTCATCCCAAGAAATGAACCAACTAGTTTGAAAATAACCAATTCACACGCATGTAGCTAGAGTAACCACCACAACGTACTGCTTGACATCTGTTTTGAGTTTTTTTCGCTGAAGTCCATTAGAGTTGACTTCTTTTGTTTTGTCTTCCGCGTCTCCTTGTAGGAGATGCCTCGTCGGAGAGTTCTCGAGTCAGGCGTGGATGTGGCCATGGACGAGGCCGAAGGGGCAGACGTGTCGAGCTTGGATTTCGTGCTACCCCTTCTCTCCTCTTAAGCGTACAGTCCCAGGACCTCGTCCTGTTGATCCGAGAGGTTGTTCGAGAAGAATTTCAGCTTCCACCTACTTTGTCGCCCCCTCATCTCCCTCCCGAGGGTACGGAGGGGGAGTCTTTTGTGGGACAGTAGTGCCACCGTAGTACCAGGCAAGTTAGAAGAGCTCAAAGGAGGCACGCGACGCCCGCGAGAGAGCTGTCACGTTTTGTGAGGCTGTCAGTGGCCTTTGGGGGCCCCTGATAGGGGCCAACTGTTAGCACTGGACCCCTGCCCAGCCGTCAGTAGGAACCTACCGAGGGAGGGAGTCGAGTCCCCCTCTGCAACCAATGTGGCCAGCTGGGCCACATCAGGAGGGATTGCCCATCTAGGGCCGGAGCGCAACAGATGCTCCCTGCACCGAGTACTGGAGGCCGAGCAGGTGGCCGTGGTTCCCAGGCGCGTGGGGGAGGACAGCAGTCGCGGGGAGGGTACCGGCCAGCGGCTACCTGTCTCGCGCAGAGTGTGGCTGCTTCATCTGCATCGAGAGCTGAGGGGTGTATCAACGGCTTGACACACAGAGACGCTAGAGCATTAGGTTCAGTGGTGGCAGGTATGGTTACAATTTTTGGCAGATTAGTTTACGTACTTTTTGATTCCGGCACCACGCACTCGTTTGTTGCTGCGAGTTTTGCTGTCAGTTTGGGACAAGACTGTGTGTTGCTAGAGGATCCGTTTGTGATCAGAGGTCCGAGTGGTCAGGTGTTTGTAGCTGAGGAGGTCTAGACAGACTGTGAGGTCAGTATTGGGGGACACAGCCTCCCCGCTGACCTGATTATGATACTAATGGAGGATTTTGGCGTTATTTTGGGTATGGATTGGCTGTCCGCTTACCACGCTTTGGTGGACTATTTTGAGAGGAAGACTGTCTTCTCCATATCAGAGATGCCTTCCTTTGAGTTTCACAGACAGTCGGTGGATGGAGGTTTTGGGTGCATTTCTACACTTCGGGTAGCAAGACTTTTGGGCCAGGGGTGTGAGGGCTCCCTGGCTTGTGTAGTGGCAGAGCCTAGCCCTGTGGCAGACTTTCAGAGCATCCCGGTGGTCAGAGAGTACCTCGACGTGTTTCCAGAGGAGTTGCCAGGACTACCGCCTGAGCGTGAGATCGAGTTTGAGATCTCAATGGTATCGGGGACCAGCCCCATTTCTACGGCACCGTACAGGATGGCACCACTTGAGCTGCAAGAGCTCAAGTCCCAGTTGCAGGACCTGTTGGAGAAGGGCTTTGTGAGGCCCAATGCATCCCTGTGGGGAGCCCCTGTGTTATTCGTGAAGAAGATGGATGGTACCCTACGCCTTTGTGTTGACTACAGACAACTGAATATGGTCACCATCAAGAATAGGTATCCGCTGCCGAGGATTGATGATCTGTTTGACCAGTTGCAAGGTGCCACGGTATTCTCCAAGATAGATCTGAGGTCAGGCTACCACCAGTTGAGGATCAGGGAGACCGACTTCTCCAAGACAGCTTTCCGCACCCAGTACGGACACTATGAGTTTTTGGTCACGCCGTTTGGGCTGACCAACGCCCCTGCTGCCTTCATAGATTTGATGAATCGGATGTTCAGACCATATCTGGATCAGTTTATGGTGGTGCTTATTGATGATGTGCTCATTTACTCGCAGGATCAGGCGCAGCACGGATAGCACTTGCGGATGGTTCTAGACATGTTGAGACGACGCAGGCTGTATGCCAAATATAGCAAGTGCGAGTTTTGGTTGAAGTAGGTGGCCTTCTTGGGTCTTGTGATTTCAAGGGATGGCTTGGCTGTGGATCCAGCCAAGGTAGAGGCAGTACACAGGTGGGAGAGGCCATGTACAGTGATGGAGATACGTAGTTTCTTGGGACTAGCAGGTTACTGCCAGCGATTTATCAGAGGTTTCTCGCAGATTACACATCCTATGACTCAATTGACCCGGAAGGACGTGCCTTTTGTTTGGACAGATGCTTGTGAGGCGTGTTTTCAGGAGTTGAAGGAGAGGCTGACTTTGGCTCCTATGCTTACCATCCCAGATAGCAGCGGTGGTTTCGTTGTCTACACGAACACTTCATTGTAGGGCTTAGAGGGTGTGCTCATGCAGCGGGGCCACGTTGTCGCTTACGCTTCGTGGCAACCGAAGCCCCATGAGCATAGCTACCCTACCCATGACTTAAAGCTAGCAGCTATTGTCATCGCGCTGAAGACATGGAAGCACTACCTTTAAGGTGAGACCTTTGAGATATTCACAGATCATAAGAGCCTCAGGTATTTGTTTTATCAGAAGGAGCTTAACATGAGACAGAGACGTTGATTAGAGCTCCTAAAGGACTATGACTGCAGCATCTCCTGTCATTCGGAAAGGCCAATGTGGTGGTTGACGCCTTGAGCCAGAAGGCGCCCGCCCACTTGGCCAGCTTACAGGCACAGAGTTGGAGCCTTATGGAGGAGTTGGGCAGTTGGTGACCCCTAGAGTTATAGGGGCATTGTAGGGCAGTGACAGTGACATGACAGACGAGACCAGAGCTGATAGACTGCATCATCACAGGACAGATGATAGATCCATATCTGCAGTCGTTGAGAGACAGAGTACTGTCAGGGGACCCAGGAGACTTCTCTTTTTCAGACAAGGTACTGCGCATGAGGGGACGTTTGTGCGTTCCCAGAGATGAGGAGTTGTTAAGAGAGCTCCTGACTGAGGCACACGGGTCCAAGTTCACCATACATCCCGGGAACACGAAGATGTACTATTCTCTGAGGCGTGACTTTTGGTGGAGAGGGATGAAGCGGGATGTAGGTGAGTTCGTGCAGCAGTGTCTGGTGTGCCAGTAGGTGAAGGTCGAGCATTAGAGGCCTGTAGGGCCGTTGCAGCCACTTCCTGTGCTAGAGTGGAAGTGAGAGAGCATCATTATGGACTTGGTGGTGGGCTTGCCTGTTACCCAGCAAGGACACGATACAGTCTGGGTGATAGTAGATAGATTGGCGAAGACGACACGTTTCTTGCCGATCCGAGTCACCTTGGGACCAACGCAGTTGGAGGAGAGGTATATTCGTGATGTGGTACGTCTGCATGGAGTTCCGCGTGAGATTGTATCTGACTGGGATACCCGTTTTACTTCCCAGTTTTAGGCTGAGCTTCAGCAAGCTTTGGGGACACGGTTGAGATTCAGTACGGCATACCACCCCCAGAAGGACAGACAGTCAGAGCGCACGATACAGACACTTGAAGACCTTTTGCATGCCTGTGTACTGGACTGGAGGGGTTCTTGGGAGGAGCACTTACCCCTGGCAGAGTTTGCATATAATAACAGCTATCACTCGAGTATCGGCATGGCAC
This sequence comes from Thalassia testudinum, assembly GCA_037157565.1. NCBI lineage: Eukaryota > Viridiplantae > Streptophyta > Magnoliopsida > Alismatales > Hydrocharitaceae > Thalassia > Thalassia testudinum. Next base: position 29,729,237 of record JAZHRO010000049.1, read on the forward strand.
CCTACGAGGCTCTGTACGGACGAAGATGTACTGCACCCTTGAGTTAGGTTGAGGTGGGGACCAAGTGGGAGGTTGGCCCCAGGCTGATCCGGCAGAGTCAGGAGGTGATAGAGCAGATTCATAGACGACTTCGCACTGTCAGGAGCAGACAGAAGAGTTATGCCGATTGGAAGCGCAGAGAGGTGCAGTTCGAGGTTAGGGATCACGTCTTTCTTCGTGTTTCGCCCATGAAGGGCCTACAGCGGTTCGAGGTGAAAGGGAAGCTTGCGCCAAGGTTTGTGGGGCCCTTTGAGGTCATGGAGCGATAGGACCTGTTGCTTATAGGCTTGCCCTTCCTCCCCAGCTTTCTGGTGTGCATGACGTGTTCCACGTGTCCAACCTTAGGAAGCACGTCACCGATCCCAGTCACGTTATGAGCCACGAGAGCGTCGAGGTGGGTGACGGCCTGACCTACCCCGAGAGACCAATGCAGATACTAGATAGAGCCGTCCGGAGTTTGAGACGGAAGTAGGTACCCTTGGTGAAGGTCTTGTGGAGGAGTCAGAGGTATGGGGAGGCTACCTGGGAGCCTGAGGCGGCGATGCGAGATCGGTGCCTGGAGATTTTTGAGGGTACGTCTTTTCGAACTAGCTTCGATCCTCTTTAAGTTTGTTATGCGTATATAGTTCTTTTTCCGCACCCTAGCTAGCTCAAGTTTCGGGGATGAAACTTCCTTTAAGTTTGTTATGATGTAAAGACCCATTCTGTCCTGAGCCTTTTAAGACGTATGGACTGTCGATCAGACGTCTGGACCCCTTCCCAGACATCTGGAAATCAAAAATTTCTGGTACGAGCTTTGAGTCTGCATGCGGGCTACGCATAGACAGTACCCTCTCTCTTTTTTCCTCCTCTCTCCTCTATCCAAACCCTAGCGCACCCCTTTATAAACCCCTCTTCTCCTCTCCCGTTTCCCCTACTCCATTGCCAGCCACCTTCTTCTCTTCCTCTCCACCCCAGTGAGAGGAGCTAGAGTGAGAGAGAGCGCGAGAGCGGCGACGAGGAGAGGCGAAGTGAGGAGAGGAGGGACAGCTGAGCTCGCGAGCTCGTGAGAGCTCACCGGAGGGTGCACGGCCGGAGCGACGCATGCGGGAGGAGGAGAGCGTTGGGGGAGTCATCCCTGACATTGCTGCAGCCGGAGCTACAGGCGAGGAGGCGAGGCCGCAGCTGCGCGCGGCGGAGGAGAGCAGGAAGCGATTCTGGTTCTGGGATTTTCCCAGAATCAGACGTCTGGAGTGACGTCCAGACGATGGAGTCGACGTTTGCTGACGACACTAGACATCTGAAAGCAAATCTCTGCGTAGGTACGTTCCCTTTGTAGATACGGCCATGCAGGCCACTCCACAGCTATGTTTTGCATGGGTAAATATAGGAGATTTTGCTGTCGCTTGCAGAGATTGCTTCAGGAAGGCGCGGGACACGCCCTCCCATGCGTTTTGGATGTCTGGACAGCTTACCAGATGACTGGAAGCACTCCCAGACGTTTGGAGAGGAGGTCGGATGTCTGAAGCTGGGTCCAGACAGTCCAGAGGAGGTCCTGGATGTCTGAGGTCGACGCAGAACCTGAGGTGCGTTTTTGTTTACTTTTAAGACGTTTGGACCTTGTGCTAGACGTCTGATTTGGGTCTGTATCCCTGTTTTTGACACATTTAGGGTTCGTTTGAGGTCCGTTTTACAAAAAAAAGTTATCGGTGTGTTCCTTGAGAGTTCCTCTACTTGTTAGAAGGTCTTTTATACTATTCTAAATGTTCCATTATGATTGTTCCTTGTTATAGGACTTCGTTCCGTTGCGGGTTCGGGGCTTGTTGAGGCAGTGAGCCTGCTGTTCGAGCCCCCAATACTCCTGGGTTGTCTGGTAGAGTGGCTTTCCCTAATTTAATTATAAACCTAAATGCACGTGTGGATTGACCAACTAGAACCTAAGATATGGCATGAATCCTAGGACGAGAAGTAATTGAAATGTCTGTATGCGTGTTTGAACTACTGCCTCGAGTAAATAGAAATGTTAACAACTACCTGTTAATGAACAAGAGTTGCCTGTGAAATGTGAATGATAGAAATACAAGCTGCATGTATATAACCTGAGAATGGAAATGTGAATGATAGAAATACGAGCTGCATGTATATAACTTGAGAATGGAAATGTGAATGATAGAAATACGAGCTGCATGGGTATAACCTGAGAATGGAAATATGAATGATGAAACCTGGTATGGAATGGCATGAGAAATATGAGCATGAACCCTACGGAGAGTTAGGAGTAGAGCTCCTGTGGATGAATGGAAAGGCCTAGAAATGTGAATGGGAAGTGTGCTGGCCCTTGAGTATGTGGTACCAAGGGGGAGCGACTATTGTTGGTGCTAGAGCACCACGATCATTTGTTTTGATGATAACAAAACACGTGTCACTTAATATTTGTGCTTTGAGTCCTAGATTTCAGGTCAATCGCAAATGGATACGTGATTAGACGGAGTTCGAGCTCGCATCCAGGACGGATTGGACGAGCTTGATGGAGAACAGAAGAGATTCGCGAGGAGCGATATATTAAAGATGGAAGGAAATGAAGAATAGGATAGATTTCCTTCTTTTGTACTTGTTGTATTTTTCGTTTCTTTTGTTGCTCTTTATTTCCTCAGATAATTCATGTTAAAGAGCCTCAAAGTACCCTAACATTAGTCCTAGGAACACCTGCACAACCCTAGGATACTTAGGTTTTCTGTAGAATACTTAGAAAACCAATATAGGGTTCAAACAGAGTTTCCAGACGTCTAGTTCCCAAATCAGACGTCTGATAAAGTATTTTAAGACGTCTGACTGTTGTTTCAGACGTCTGATAACTATTAGGCTGGACATAGTTAGTTCTGTCTGATGAAATCAGACGTCCAGACCTTAGACCAGACGTCGTAGGAGACGTCTGATGGATTTGCCAGACGTCCAATTAGTGGACCGTTGGCTGGCTTAGCAAACACTCAAGATATGACCGTTAGAGCCTTATCAGATGTCCATAGGACTGTCCAGACGTCTGATAATTGATCGTTTTGCCTCGGCTGACCCAAAATCTCTTCTCAGAGATTTTCTAGCCGTTGCAACGTTTGGAAAATCCATTCCCACAGTAAAAGTAGGTTTCCAGACATCCAGACATAGTGTCAGACGTCCTATATGTCGTCTGATGAACTTGCGTAAGAACCCTATTTAGATCTGATCCAAGTCAGAAAGAGACCTGCCCAAAATCAGACGTCTGACCTTGAAATCAGACGTCTTAAAGTGAAGTTCCAGACGTCTGATGCCAGAATTAGACGTCTGATAAGCCTGTCAAAACAATGATTGTTCCTGATTTCGGGCTGATTCTCTTGGGCTTTGTTCCCAACGGCTATAGAACCTTTCCTAAGCTTTCCAAAGTCTTCCTAAGCCTTCTATAAATAGAGGGGAACCTTTGCAACACAAACACACACCAAGACACACCAAGACACACTAAGAAACACCTAGAGACACCTAAGCAACATAGTTCCACTCTCTTGTGTCCTAGATAGCTCTTGCTCTCCAAGCTCAAGTTCCATTCATCTTGAGAGCATCAAGCTTCGCGCACCCGCTCTCCCGCCGTAGTTCACGAGAGCGAAGTTGCGCCGTCGCGTGGCTCACGCATCGCGTCATCAACTCGACGCACTCCTTGCAAAGGGGAGTTTCCTAATTCCTATAGAAGCTAGGTTTAAAATTACTTTGCTGGCTCTATAGGATTACTTGTTTATTTTATCTTTGTTATTTGGTTGGGTATTCGCTTTGCGAATTCCCGTCTCCTTCGTGAGACAAAATCCTTCTCGTGGAGAGAAGGGGTTGAGGTACGCTACCCTCGTTTAAGTAGCGTGGTTGTATTGAGGTTGAATCACCCTCGTTTAAAGTGATTCGATTTAGTGGATTTTGATCAACTTGGTTGATCGGAAAATCCTAACTCGAGAGGGTTAGGTGGTGGTTTTCACCCGGTTTGGGTTTCCACCTAAAAATACTTGTGTACTTGTGTGATTGATTTTTTGTGAGATTGTTTATTTGATTTCCGCAATTATTACGTCACCCCCTCCTGGTAGGACCCCGGAAAACTTTCAGTTGGTATTAGAGCAGGTCTTGCTGTTTCGGCGTAACAACCAAGCAAGAAGATCTATGGAGGGAAGCAGTTCCGCGGGTAGGATTTTCGAGGGCCAGTCTACGACTCGTCCGCCGTTCTTCGGCGGGAGCAACTACCCTTACTGGAAGCTGCGGATGAAGACGTGGCTTCAAGCCACCGATTTCACAGTCTGGGCCAGGTGCGAGACCCCCTTCGACATCCCAGAGAAACCCGCCGGAGGATACTCGCAGCAGCAGATCCGGGAGCTCTCTCTCAACGCAAAAACAATGAACGCGTTGTATTGCGCGCTCAGCCCGGAGGAGTTCAACAGAATCTCGCAATGCGCCACCGCATACGAGATTTGGCACACACTTGAGGTAACTCACGAAGGTACCTCTAAGGTAAAAACTTCTAAAATTAATTTACTTTCTCAAGAATTTGAATCTTTTTCTATGAAACCTAACGAGTCTTTAAGTGAGATGAACACTAGGTTCACTCTCATTGTAAATAATTTGAAAGCATTAGGGAAGACCTTCATCAAGGGGGAGCTTCAAGGGAAGCTTCTTCGTTCCCTTGGACCGGAATGGGAACAGAAAGTCACCGCCATCGAGGAGGCGAACGAAGTAGAGGAGCTCAACATGGAAGATCTCCTAGGCAATCTAATGGCCTACGAGACAAAGTTGAAGCAGAAGAAGAAGGATACACCGGAGCCCAAACTAAAGAAGAATCTCGCCTTCAAAGCCGCGTCGGATAGCGAGGTAAGTTCCGATGACGAAGACTTTAGAATTTTACTTAAAAAATTTTCCAAGTTTTGTAGGGAATTAAAGAAAGAGAAAAAGGAGAAGGAAAGCCCGGGACGTTGCTACCACTGCAACGAGAAAGGGCACCTACGACCAGAGTGCCCTCTTCTCAAAAAGGAGAAGAAGGAAAAGGAAAAGAGATCTAAGAAGAAGGCGTTCCAAGCCACTTGGGACGATTCTAGCTCGGAGGAAGAAGAAGAAGAAAAAGAAGAAACCGCTTGCTTTGGTTTCATGGCCAGAGGAAGCAATAGCGACAGCGAAAGCGGAAGCGACTCCGACAACGAGGTAAATCTCGATCTACAAGAAGCTTTTAATGAACTTTTTGAAGTTAGTAAATCACTAAAAATAGAAAACAAAAGTATTAAAAAGAACCTTAGTTTTCTTAAAAATGAAAATGATAGGTTAGAAAAATAACTTAAGGACATATAAGCTAGTCCTACAATTGATAACCTATTATTAGAAAATCAAGACCTCATCAATGAAAATAATAAATTGATTGAGGAAAATGATAGTCTAAAGTTAGAAATCTCTAATTTAAAGACTAAGATGAGTATTATAGAAAAAGAAATTGCATATCTTAGGGAAAACTCCAACAAATTAATCAATAAAGTAGATAATTTTTATAGCCCTAAGATTGAGAAAGGATCTCCATCAAGGAGACCCGCTAATCGATCCGGATCCAAGCCCACTTGGATACCGAAAAAAGAATTAGAATCTTGTTTTGTATGGTTCAGGGATAATTACAACACAAAGGACTGGACCTACAAGCTCAAGTTTGGTCAACTCGAGTTGGGAGAACCAAGGAGTAGACCAAGGAGGAGAACAAGAAGACCGACGAGACGGCGAACAAATGACGGACCTGCCGCACTTCGACCACCAGACTGGAGACCGGCGCCGATGCCCGAGCCTCCAAGCTACGGATGGGAGCCCCATCCAATGTGGCTTCCACCACCACCATTCGGGCCATTTTATTGGCCATGGTAGGTGAGGTAAAAACCCTTTACCCTATCCTCTTATTAGTAGCATTTAGATAGGGGGAGTTAAAAAATTTTGAGCTAATTGTCAATTTTTAAGGGGGAAAGATAAGGTAGCTAAATTTCCTTTAGAAAGGGAGAGAAAAATAATAGCTATCTTGTTGTTATAAAAAAAAGGGGGAGGACATTACCTTTGTTAAAAGAAACTCATAGAAGAGCATGTTTTAAGGGGGAGTTATAGGAAATGTAAAATCAATTAAACCTTTTTGATAAGGTCAAAAAGGGGGAGGTTTTTTTTTGCATTATTATTTATGATTTTGTCATCATCAAAAAGGGGGAGATTGTTGGTGCTAGAGCACCACGATCATTTGTTTTGATGATAACAAAACACGTGTCATTTAACATTTGCGCTTTGAGTCCTAGATTTCAGGTCAATCGCAAATGGATACGTGATTAGACGGAGTTCGAGCTCGCATCCAGGACGGATTAGACGAGCTTGATGGAGAACAGAAGAGATTCGCGAGGAGCGATATATTAAAGATGGAAGGAAATGAAGAATAGGATAGATTTCCTTCTTTTGTACTTGTTGTATTTTTCGTTTCTTTTGTTGCTCTTTATTTCCTCAGATAATTCATGTTAAAGAGCCTCAAAGTACCCTAACAGTAATCCTAGGAACACCTGCACAACCCTAGGATACTTAGGTTTTCTGTAGAATACTTAGAAAACCAATATAGGGTTCAAACAGAGTTTCCAGACGTCTAGTTCCCAAATCAGACGTCTGATAAAGTATTTTAAGACGTCTGACTGTTGTTTCAGACGTCTGATAACTATTAGGCTGGACATAGTTAGTTCTGTCTGATGAAATCAGACGTCCAGACCTTAGACCAGACGTCGTAGGAGACGTCTGATGGATTTGCCAGACGTCCAATTAGTGGACCGTTGGCTGGCTTAGCAAACACTCAAGATATGACCGTTAGAGCCTTATCAGACGTCCATAGGACTGTCCAGACGTCTGATAATTGATCGTTTTGCCTCGGCTGACCCAAAATCTCTTCTCAGAGATTTTCTAGCCGTTGCAACGTTTGGAAAATCCATTCCCACAGTAAAAGTAGGTTTCCAGACGTCCAGACATAGTGTCAGACGTCATATATGTCGTCTGATGAACTTGCGTAAGAACCCTGTTTAGATCTGATCCAAGTCAGAAAGAGACCCGCCCAAAATCAGACGTCTGACCTTGAAATCAGACGTCTTAAAGTGAAGTTCCAGACGTCTGATGCCAGAATTAGACGTCTGATAAGCCTGTCAGAACAATGATTGTTCCTGATTTCGGGCTGATTCTCTTGGGCTTTGTTCCCAACGGCTATAGAACCTTTCCTAAGCTTTCCAAAGTCTTCCTAAGGCTTCTATAAATAGAGGGGAACCTTTGCAACACAAACACACACCAAGACACACCAAGACACACTAAGAAACACCTAGAGACACCTAAGCAACATAGTTCCACTCTCTTGTGTCCTAGATAGCTCTTGCTCTCCAAGCTCAAGTTCCATTCATCTTGAGAGCATCAAGCTTCGCGCACCCGCTCTCCCGCCGTAGTTCACGAGAGCGAAGTTGCGCCGTCGCGTGGCTCACGCATCGCGTCATCAACTCGACGCACTCCTTGCAAAGGGGAGTTTCCTAATTCCTATAGAAGCTAGGTTTAAAATTACTTTGCTGGCTCTATAGGATTACTTGTTTATTTTATCTTTGTTATTTGGTTGGGTATTCGCTTTGCGAATTCCCGTCTCCTTCGTGAGACAAAATCCTTCTCGTGGAGAGAAGGGGTTGAGGTACGCTACCCTCGTTTAAGTAGCGTGGTTGTATTGAGGTTGAATCACCCTCGTTTAAAGTGATTCGATTTAGTGGATTTTGATCAACTTGGTTGATCGGAAAATCCTAACTCGAGAGGGTTAGGTGGTGGTTTTCACCCGGTTTGGGTTTCCACCTAAAAATACTTGTGTACTTGTGTGATTGATTTTTTGTGAGATTGTTTATTTGATTTCCGCAATTATTACGTCACCCCCTCCTGGTAGGACCCCGGAAAACTTTCAGTTGGTATTAGAGCAGGTCTTGCTGTTTCGGCGTAACAACCAAGCAAGAAGATCTATGGAGGGAAGCAGTTCCGCGGGTAGGATTTTCGAGGGCCAGTCTACGACTCGTCCGCCGTTCTTCGGCGGGAGCAACTACCCTTACTGGAAGCTGCGGATGAAGACGTGGCTTCAAGCCACCGATTTCACAGTCTGGGCCAGGTGCGAGACCCCCTTCGACATCCCAGAGAAACCCGCCGGAGGATACTCGCAGCAGCAGATCCGGGAGCTCTCTCTCAACGCAAAAACAATGAACGCGTTGTATTGCGCACTCAGCCCGGAGGAGTTCAACAGAATCTCGCAATGCGCCACCGCATACGAGATTTGGCACACACTTGAGGTAACTCACGAAGGTACCTCTAAGGTAAAAACTTCTAAAATTAATTTACTTTCTCAAGAATTTGAATCTTTTTCTATGAAACCTAACGAGTCTTTAAGTGAGATGAACACTAGGTTCACTCTCATTGTAAATAATTTGAAAGCATTAGGGAAGACCTTCATCAAGGGGGAGCTTCAAGGGAAGCTTCTTCGTTCCCTTGGACCGGAATGGGAACAGAAAGTCACCGCCATCGAGGAGGCGAACGAAGTAGAGGAGCTCAACATGGAAGATCTCCTAGGCAATCTAATGGCCTACGAGACAAAGTTGAAGCAGAAGAAGAAGGATACACCGGAGCCCAAACTAAAGAAGAATCTCGCCTTCAAAGCCGCGTCGGATAGCGAGGTAAGTTCCGATGACGAAGACTTTAGAATTTTACTTAAAAAATTTTCCAAGTTTTGTAGGGAATTAAAGAAAGAGAAAAAGGAGAAGGAAAGCCCGAGACGTTGCTACCACTGCAACGAGAAAGGGCACCTACGACCAGAGTGCCCTCTTCTCAAAAAGGAGAAGAAGGAAAAGGAAAAGAGATCTAAGAAGAAGGCGTTCCAAGCCACTTGGGACGATTCTAGCTCGGAGGAAGAAGAAGAAGAAAAAGAAGAAACCGCTTGCTTTGGTTTCATGGCCAGAGGAAGCAATAGCGACAGCGAAAGCGGAAGCGACTCCGACAACGAGGTAAATCTCGATCTACAAGAAGCTTTTAATGAACTTTTTGAAGTTAGTAAATCACTAAAAATAGAAAACAAAAGTATTAAAACGAACCTTAGTTTTCTTAAAAATGAAAATGATAGGTTAGAAAAATAACTTAAGGACATATAAGCTAGTCCTACAATTGATAACCTATTATTAGAAAATCAAGACCTCATCAATGAAAATAATAAATTGATTGAGGAAAATGATAGTCTAAAGTTAGAAATCTCTAATTTAAAGACTAAGATGAGTATTATAGAAAAAGAAATTGCATATCTTAGGGAAAACTCCAACAAATTAATCAATAAAGTAGATAATTTTTATAGCCCTAAGATTGAGAAAGGATCTCCATCAAGGAGACCCGCTAATCGATCCGGATCCAAGCCCACTTGGATACCGAAAAAAGAATTAGAATCTTGTTTTGTATGGTTCAGGGATAATTACAACACAAAGGACTGGACCTACAAGCTCAAGTTTGGTCAACTCGAGTTGGGAGAACCAAGGAGTAGACCAAGGAGGAGAACAAGAAGACCGACGAGACGGCGAACAAATGACGGACCTGCCGCACTTCGACCACCAGACTGGAGACCGGCGCCGATGCCCGAGCCTCCAAGCTACGGATGGGAGCCCCATCCGATGTGGCTTCCACCACCACCATTCGGGCCATTTTATTGGCCATGGTAGGTGAGGTAAAAACCCTTTACCCTATCCTCTTATTAGTAGCATTTAGATAGGGGGAGTTAAAAAATTTTGAGCTAATTGTCAATTTTTAAGGGGGAAAGATAAGGTAGCTAAATTTCCTTTAGAAAGGGAGAGAAAAATAATAGCTATCTTGTTGTTATAAAAAAAAGGGGGAGGACATTACCTTTGTTAAAAGAAACTCATAGAAGAGCATGTTTTAAGGGGGAGTTATAGGAAATGTAAAATCAATTAAACCTTTTTGATAAGGTCAAAAAGGGGGAGGTTTTTTTTTGCATTATTATTTATGGTTTTGTCATCATCAAAAAGGGGGAGATTGTTGGTGCTAGAGCACCACGATCATTTGTTTTGATGATAACAAAACACGTGTCATTTAACATTTGCGCTTTGAGTCCTAGATTTCAGGTCAATCGCAAATGGATACGTGATTAGACGGAGTTCGAGCTCGCATCCAGGACGGATTAGACGAGCTTGATGGAGAACAGAAGAGATTCGCGAGGAGCGATATATTAAAGATGGAAGGAAATGAAGAATAGGATAGATTTCCTTCTTTTGTACTTGTTGTATTTTTCGTTTCTTTTGTTGCTCTTTATTTCCTTAGATAATTCATGTTAAAGAGCCTCAAAGTACCCTAACAGTAATCCTAGGAACACCTGCACAACCCTAGGATACTTAGGTTTTCTGTAGAATACTTAGAAAACCAATATAGGGTTCAAACAGAGTTTCCAGACGTCTAGTTCCCAAATCAGACGTCTGATAAAGTATTTTAAGACGTCTGACTGTTGTTTCAGACGTCTGATAATTATTAGGCTGGACATAGTTAGTTCTGTCTGATGAAATCAGACGTCCAGACCTTAGACCAGACGTCGTAGGAGACGTCTGATGGATTTGCCAGACGTCCAATTAGTGGACCGTTGGCTGGCTTAGCAAACACTCAAGATATGACCGTTAGAGCCTTATCAGACGTCCATAGGACTGTCCAGACGTCTGATAATTGATCGTTTTGCCTCGGCTGACCCAAAATCTCTTCTCAGAGATTTTCTAGCCGTTGCAACGTTTGGAAAATCCATTCCCACAGTAAAAGTAGGTTTCCAGACGTCCAGACATAGTGTCAGACGTCATATATGTCGTCTGATGAACTTGCGTAAGAACCCTGTTTAGATCTGATCCAAGTCAGAAAGAGACCCGCCCAAAATCAGACGTCTGACCTTGAAATCAGACGTCTTAAAGTGAAGTTCCAGACGTCTGATGCCAGAATTAGACGTCTGATAAGCCTGTCAGAACAATGATTGTTCCTGATTTCGGGCTGATTCTCTTGGGCTTTGTTCCCAACGGCTATAGAACCTTTCCTAAGCTTTCCAAAGTCTTCCTAAGGCTTCTATAAATAGAGGGGAACCTTTGCAACACAAACACACACCAAGACACACCAAGACACACTAAGAAACACCTAGAGACACCTAAGCAACATAGTTCCACTCTCTTGTGTCCTAGATAGCTCTTGCTCTCCAAGCTCAAGTTCCATTCATCTTGAGAGTATCAAGCTTCGCGCACCCGCTCTCCCGCCGTAGTTCACGAGAGCGAAGTTGCGCCGTCGCGTGGCTCACGCATCGCGTCATCAACTCGACGCACTCCTTGCAAAGGGGAGTTTCCTAATTCCTATAGAAGCTAGGTTTAAAATTACTTTGCTGGCTCTATAGGATTACTTGTTTATTTTATCTTTGTTATTTGGTTGGGTATTCGCTTTGCGAATTCCCGTCTCCTTCGTGAGACAAAATCCTTCTCGTGGAGAGAAGGGGTTGAGGTACGCTACCCTCGTTTAAGTAGCGTGGTTGTATTGAGGTTGAATCACCCTCGTTTAAAGTGATTCGATTTAGTGGATTTTGATCAACTTGGTTGATCGGAAAATCCTAACTCGAGAGGGTTAGGTGGTGGTTTTCACCCGGTTTGGGTTTCCACCTAAAAATACTTGTGTACTTGTGTGATTGATTTTTTGTGAGATTGTTTATTTGATTTCCGCAATTATTACGTCACCCCCTCCTGGTAGGGTCGGAAATTTCAACTGTCCACTTTTTAGTGTAGAGCGGAGCTAGTCGCCCTTGAGTTGGGACCCGAGGTTAGGAATGGCTACTCTACATCGACTCCTGTTGGCCCTCGCGTACACAGTATTGGGGAGAGCTATGAGTGTAGAGAGGGAGCTAGCCACCCCACGGAGCCCGAGGTTAAGCTAGCCAACCTACACTGACTTTTTCTTTGACCCTCTGTGTAAATCGGAGTAGTAAGACGAGGGTGCACGGACTGTGGAGGGGCGTGACCCCTATTTGGTTCTGAGGGGCTAGACCCTTGTTACTGAGAGGGCTAGGCCCTATACTGCTCCGTGCCGTACTTGGGGCGTACCCGTTAGCGGAAACGACTGACCACGTGTCAGTGTGGCGTAGCTACCTGTGCATTTATCACGCGTGCCGTAGTCACCGCTACGTCTAGACAGTGACCTTGGGTGGTTGACTGGGTTTAGGATTATCACGGGAGACTCTCCCAGCCAAGAGAGCACCACGTGTGCCTTCTACTCTTCGGAAAAGACTGCAATCAAGATCGTTTTCACGAGGAACATTCGAGATCAAGGAAGAGATCTGAAAAATAAACCAATGGGTGAAAAGAAATAACTTGTGAAATAAAGTAAATGGAATAGACAGTTTACCTGTTAGCTTTTACTACTTTAGTTAGTTGGTTACCACTCTACTCAGCATTCGCTGACTTTGTTTATTCATAACCCTTTTCAGATCCAGGTGCTAAGCAGCTTGAGTCACCGGCTGCAGAGAGTACTAGGCCCAGTAGAGCTAGTAACAGTAGTCTTCCTTTTGTTGTACCTTCTTTGGTTATTGAGTTTCAGACTCTTGTTATTATTTACGTTTTGTACTTTGTTTCTACTTTACAGTTGTAGTGGTGATATGTACTGTTAGTAGCTTTTCTTTCCTTACTGCTTGTACTCTTTACCGTTAGTTATATAGCATAGTGAATGTGGCTTACTTTCCTGCTTTTTGGTTATTTCTTATTAGACGACTGGGTCTTAGGATCAGTCGAGTCGAGCCGGTCGCATGTCCTGTAAGAATTCAGGAAATGGATCGTAATAATGCTCCACAGGGAGAGCATCGCCATAGGTGAGGGTTACGCCCCTCCCCCTAGGGGGGAGAGCGAGAGTCGCACCAAGAAGAAGAGAGCCAAACCCTAGCAAGGGAGGAAAAAATGTGTGGGGGGCTGGGGAAGGGGGGAGAGGGAGAAGAAAGGGGAGAGGAGACAAAGAGGAGGAGGGCAAAATGAATCGCGAGCAATCCCAATGGCATTTGGACCTTAGAACCATACCCAACACGTCACATGCATGTAATGGGACTTTATTTTTTTGTTTTATAATCCATAAAAATGATGGACAATCATTAATGGTCAATTTGCATTCTTTTTTCTTAATAAAAAGTAAGTTTGCTAATGAAATTAAAGGTAAGGAGATCAAACCTAAACTTGATGGCTAAAGAAAGCCACAAACAAAAATTTTTGACTAACAAGTACGAATGTGACCTACTAAGGTATGGTACGTTGAATGACTGAAACTTTTAAGTTTGCATGAGAGATCTAAGTTTGAACTTTTATTCCTACACCACTTCAAGGATTTATGTGTGAGGCACATCAAATTTATTCCTCAATTTACGTAATTGGAGATATAAGTCACCAAAAAAAGTATATCATGCATCCCTGCATGTCTAAAGAAGGAAAAAGCAGACTTTTTTTTTTTAGTTGAATTGAATGTAAGGCTTATAGAGAGTTTCCAGTTTAATTTATAAAAGGGTCCTTGATTGCGAACGACAGTGTACCTAGGTTGCCAATGAAGTCCCAACAAAGAGGCTGGAAGTTCAATTTACATTATTGTTTTATTTGTCTTTGCATTCCTACCCACTTGCTTAGAACCATTGGACCAATAGTATTTGATGTAGATTAATATGTCATGCAAACATATCGCTATGATAATTATGATGTGGATGTAGCTTAAGGTGACACCTAACAGGATGACAGTTAATTCAGATGAGGTCACGCATGACTTAAGTGAGCAATTAACTAAAATCCTTTCAAGGGTGAACTGACTTGCATCATTTTCGTGCCAGTCAAGCATGCAAGTTAAGTCCATCTGCTTCCAACAAGTCACCACGATGAAATTAAGATATATATAGCCAAATTCCAAGATAACAGCCTTAGGTGTCAAAAACCCAGTTAAAGTAAATTCTCTTATGCTCGACCTTGAAGAAAAGCGACACAAAATCTTAGGAAGGTGTGTAATTAACCTAGGTCAAAGAAACTTATCCTCTACTCCCTCAATATATATATATATATATATATATATATATATATATATATATATATATATATATATATATATATATTTTTTTTTTTTTTTTTTTTTTTTTTTTTTTTTTTTTTTTTTGAATGACCCATATCTTGCTGGTGAAATACGAGAATCAATAGTCTGACAATATCAATTAATCTTCGGATAATGTAAGGTCAAAACTTGAATTTAGATCCTCTATGGTGTAGTCAGCGGTTATCACCAATTAAACTATATTATGACAAGTTTACTTCCTTTAGATAGATTAGAGAAAGACAACTAATGGTGAATCTTTTTTTAACCACACACACACACACACACACACACATATATATATATATATATATATATATATATATATATATATATATATATATATTGTTAGCATTCCCGTCGGCTTAATGAGAAACTTACGATGGTGCAGTAGGTTGATTTTTTGGGCATCTTGTAAGGTAACGATTTGTGGTGGCAAAATTAATTTCCATCGAAAAGATGAAAAAGGTGTGGTCGAGATTTGTCTCCGAATGATCCAAAGAATGTATTCTTCTTCTAGCTTGAGGTCAACCTCACATATAGCTTCTCCGTTAGGCATTATTTAATCCCTTAATTTGTTTCCTTATCTTCCGAGAATATTAAATATTTGAATGTATCCATTTGCTATCACTATTTAGATTGATATTTTCCCTAGGTATAAAAAAGTAAGCAAATATATGTTATAATATACTTTTGTAACATAAAAAATGAGAATATTAATTTCAATCAATGTAATTTAATTTTTCATCAATAAAAATCACTTTTTATAAATAAAAAAATATTTATTATAAATAAAAAGTCACGTTTCAATTGAAAAATTATTTTTCATAATAAAAAAGTAAAATATATTAATATATCTTTGTTTTTAATCGAGTGATTTTAATTTATAATTAATATTTTATATTTTTCTTTAAATGAAAATATAAGTGAAAATGATATGTTAAAAAATATATTATTTGTAATTGTACTTTTGTGTATCGAAAAAACTACCACCATCCTATGCCTCCCCTTGCTAGGGCCGGGACCCATCTCTCTTGCTCCATATCCGCTAGTGGGTGAGATTTAGAGCACGCGAGCGGATACACTAGCTTTCTCAACCTTGCTCAAGGAGAAGGCACGGGTTCCCTTAATTAATAACAAAGGTAGGCCGGATATATAACTTCTTTGGATACACATGATAGTTAAAATGTTCATTTGATAAGTCAAATTGGCAATAGAAAGGCTAGCTTTTGCCGGTGGTTGTAAACCACCCGCAAACATCTTTTCCAATGGTTTTTGGAATGTGGGTAAAGGTTTTTATCAATAATTTCTAAAATCGTCGTCAAAGTCTTTTGCTAACGAATTTTAAATCGTCAGTATTTTTTTTTCAAAAATTTGAAAACGACAAATGCTGACAATTTTTAGCCAATCAAGAGGTTTTGCCGATGGTTTAAACCTGGGCAATCGTTGCCAAAGACCTGGGCAGGCAATTCAAATTAATTGTCGCTAAAGGGCACAATTTTCATCCATAGGAGTGAGGGTCTTTTGGCAACAGTTTTGGGTAGATCGTTGCCAATACCTTCTCCCTGCACTTTTTTTGCGATGCCTTCTTTTTGATGGTGGAAAGGCTTCAGACGATGTTCAATATTGCCAAAAGCCTCCATTGCTGCAGTGACTACGCGCATCTGATAGAAGGAGGAGCATGTTGGCAACCTGAAACCGTAGAAGCACATGGAGTTGGCTCGAAGGCCTACATCCTCGATTTCCAGAGTAGACATTGAAGAAAACATAATTGATAACCTTAATCTCCCGATACGAAATGTAAACAAACCTTTCATTACCAAATATTCCTTATCAATGAAATTATCCCCGACAAGCACGCCTCGTATCCAGGTTACTATAAATAGGTTACTCACTTGCTCACAAGCACAAATTCAAAGAGCACGCCTTCCATCCAAATTATCATAATTAGGTTACTCACGTGCCCATAAGCACATCTACAAAATATGAACATGCCCACGTATTATTGTTCCATCTGCACACGTTTACATACTTATGCACATATACATACATATACGTGCCCGTATACATAAGCACATTATATATTCCAAGGAAATGAGAAAAACCATGGTCATGAGGGAGAAAAATAAAGAAAAGAAAAATATTAAGGGAAAATTATTAATGGAAGCTGATGTGCTGTGTGTACATTTCAACGCTCACTCTCAAAGCGGGTGCTCTGTGCAATTTTGTGCACTCTCTAGCTTCCAACACCCCCCCTTTTTTTTTTTTAAGGGAGGGATGTCAATTTTAACGTCAAAAATAAACCTTGATTATCTATTTTTCAGATATTAAAGTGTGACGGTTGTGCACGTTTTTCTATGAGATAAAAAGGCCAGAGGGACCAAGAGGGTAAGAGGGAGATCGCACTACCACCGAATTCTGTGGTCACGTGCCCCCACTACACATCACTGCCCAATTGACACGTGTGGGAGGACAAACCGGAAGGCTCACCTTACCCCTCCCCCCACCTCTCTCTCATAAAGGTTGGTGGCACTTCCTCTCCTCCCTCCCCCCTACTCATTCCCATCTCTCTCTCTCTCTCTCTCTCTCCCTCCCTCCCTCCCTCCCTCCCTCTGCCCCCCGGCCCTATCTACCTACTAATTAATTATTCATTGTTGTTGTTGGGTTCTCCTTCTTCGTCTTCCGTGCAAACAGGGTGATAGCTAGCTGGAATATATAGATGGGGAGGCAACCATGCTGTGAAAAGGTTGGCCTCAAGAAGGGCCCATGGAGTGCGGAGGAGGACAAGAAGCTCATCTCCTTCATCCTCACCAATGGCCAATGCTGCTGGAGAATTGTTCCTAAGCTTGCAGGTACGTACATCCATCCCCCCCAATCATGATCTGATCTCCTCCTCGTTTTTTTCCTTAATTATATTGTTCCAGGTAGCGTTTCAACTCATGTTAATTTCCTTTTGTTGGCTCTTGTCTATTTGTTTCCAACGTACGCCAATTTCTCACCAACTCCACACTAACCACAAAAGATATTCCTACGTGCATGCAAGTGACCTGTGGACCCCTCCCAATCTGGGATGCACCTACGCTTATTGGGGGCATTCTATCTTTTCCTTAAAGTTGCATCTGATGTTACGAATTGGCGTCGCCTTCTTTTTTTTTTTGTCTCTTCCTTTTATTTCTAAATGAGAGGAAATTTAGTATGTGATCTTTGTTGTGAAGGGTTGTTGAGGTGCGGGAAGAGCTGTAGGCTAAGGTGGACGAACTACCTGAGGCCCGACCTCAAGAGGGGCCTCCTTTCGGAACCTGAGGAGAAACTCGTCATCGACCTGCATGCTAAACTTGGCAACAGGTAATTATACGTGCACCACGTATCAGGGTACAGCGGGATGGTTGGTCCTATGGGAAGCGGGGTACGTTGTCTGGTGTGATAGGTGAATTTATGTAGTTAATAGTTCTCATAAACTGTATACTCCATGTTACTATTCATCAACCTCTGCCACGTCGGCAATCTCATGCATCATTTTGTTCCACAAGTTTGAGTTGCCACCTTACTTTTGTTTCATATTCTTCTAGCATAAGATAATACCATTTCTTTGTGCATCGAAAAAAAATTGCCCAAATTTATATACTATATATTATTTATATAGACACACACAGCCAATGGATCTCGTCCTATTCTCTTCGATTCAACCTTGCATTAATTGAGAAGGTGTATGTTGATGTCACATCGTATAGTCTTCCATTCCCTACCCCGAAGGACCAACGACTCGTCTTTTACTTGCAGATGGTCTAAGATTGCTGCCCAGCTGCCCGGGAGAACTGACAACGAGATCAAGAACCACTGGAACACTCACATCAGGAAGAAGCTCAAGAAAATGGGCATTGACCCCCTTACCCACAAGCCCATCATCACCCAACCCACGAACCCCAAGCCTCAAGTCAAACAGGTCAACCAATCACAAGTTGAAGAGAAGAGCACGACGACCGATGCAGACTCGATCTTTTGCACCGACGAGGTTCCCATGATCGCCCCCGACGAGATCTTGGACCTCTCGACATCCACGTCAGCTGCGTCGTGCTCTTCCGTCGATAATGCTATAGGAAATCGGTCTGCAGCTGCTGGGGATTGCCTGGAGGATCCCCAAGAGCTGCAGTTACCGGAGTTGGATGAGATTCTTGGCTTGTCAACTTCGTCGTCAGACGCGTCATCTTCATTCGCGAACACTGGTGGATGCATCAAGCAGTTCGTAGCTTCTAGGGTTCTGGACGATCCCTCGAAGCTGCAGATATCGGAGCCTGATTGGTTGGATGATGACATGAAAATGTGCCTCTGGGGTGTGGAGGAGGGTTTCGAGGGTATGGAGTGGATATGTGGGGGTGAGAATAGTGATGACCCATTAGGGGAATCCTCTAATAGAAGTGGGCTTGATCTTGAGAGTTGGAAATTTGAGCTCATGTGAATCACTTTATTAGTAAACCTTTCATTTTTGTGTGTGTTTCTTTGTGTGTGTGTGTTTTGGTGGCGGGAGCAATTAAAAAAGGGAATCAATAAAGTCGAGAGGGAGGACCCAACGTCCAATTTGTGTCCATCATAATTGGCTTCTTCTGCATGAAGAAAGATTCCAAGGGAGAGAAAGGGTGTGGTCAGTTGATGATGCAATGAAACTATAATGATTTCGTCAGCTTTGTCTTCTAATAATTAGTTTATGTAAAGAAACTAATGCGGGTTGCTTGCCATGTATTTTTTGTTCCTTTTATATCTGCGAAGTAAAGAAACTAATGGCTGCTAACTATTATATACTTTGTGATCTTTTTATGTGATTATTTCGAAGAGCTTACGGAACCTCTCTTGAGTTTGGTCTTTTGGAGATTATATAGAACTTAATTTTTAGGTTATAGTGAAATATATATCAACTCCAATAAAGAAAATTAGTTTTTAGTCGGTGTTTTTTTCATAAGAGTGTAAAAGTTAATCAAAGTATAATATAATTTTTCATTGATGTATCTTGATTTTCGATCATTGAAAAATTAACACACCACGTATTACAAAATACATTACGAGGTATGTTTTAATTTTCAATCGATATAAAATTAAAAATACTAATCGGAAATTAAAATACACCGCATGTTGTAAAATTCATTAGTCGATGTATTTTAATTTTTAATCAATATTTTAGATTGTGTTTACATAACTTAATTTTATATATGTATTATTTTATATTATCGTAGAAACATACTTAATATTGATTTTTAATGAAAGAACGTAAAACGAGAAGATCGATAATAAAGATAAAATTCAATATGGATGTACATGTTAAAAAATGTAAAAAAAAAATAAAAAAAAAAAAGATGAGAGAGTGACAAAGAAAACACTAAAATAATAAATATCCCACACCACTTTACTCGATATAGAGATGGGTTCACAATAAACATACAAAAAAATCATCAACAACTAAAAAATCCATAGATGATCTTAATTGGTTATATTAGATGTGGTTAAAAAAATAAAAATAAATAAGAAAAATATATTAGACGCGGTCGAAAGTTCAGAGGTTAATGATTTGGTACATGTGTTTATCGTTCAAAGGGACTAAAAAATCTATTAGAAGTATTCTGATCTTGAAGCTTACAAAAAGAAATAATCATTAGTTAACTACCTTAAGATATACCCTTTAGAGATGAAATGTGTCAAATATAGGTCACTGGCGACGTTAATCACTTTAGTATCATGTATAAATAGACATGGCCTCTTCTGGTCGTTAATCAAAAGCTTAGTAGGGAGTGACGACAAGACAAGCTCCGTAGCAATCGATGTTTGGTGATGGTAATTAAGCAAGTACTGGCTTAATTTACACCAAGTTGCAAACCTAAACAACCCTTGGATGCATATCAATTTACTTGCTGCATTCCATGCATGATAGTATCTACTCATGATGTACCTACGCAGGATCTTAAGCAACTCATTTAGGATCGTACGAGATCAATATATTATTTACTTATATCTGTAAGACTGTGATATATGTTGGAAGCTTTGGTCCAAGCTTTTTGACTTCATGCTGACAAAGGCAACCAATTGTAATCCGTTTTTTCTTGTCTAATGCACTGGTTAGGATTAGATTTGATCCTCCCATCTTTTTTTATTTACTCCCAACTCAATTCCTTAAAAAAAGGCACAAGGAATTAAATATTAAGCTTCCCGGATTTTAATACCATGAATGGAACCAACTCCCGTCATAATTGGCCATCATGCCCTTCTTAATTCTTGCGGAATTTAATTATTCCTATATAATAATGAACTGACTTTTCTTTGACCTTAATTATATGTTATGGATGGCTTGATAAAGTTGAATCTGATAATTAAGAATTTACCAAGAAGCAAGTTGGGCATTCGATCGTAGTCATCACGTCACGACTGCCACCGGCAAACATACCCTTCAAGGTTTGGTAGGAACTGATACCCTTCAATGTTTGGTAGGATATCGAAACAAATGCGGATATCCCGTTTAGTCACGGTTTGGTAGACCACTACACTAGTGCACCGGAAAAATCCTCCTATAAATATAGGGAATTTAATATAAATGCCCTTATAGACGTTAAATATTACGTAGATATCCCTGCATGCATATTTCACATCTACGTTGGTGCACTCGTAAAGTTCCTCGACGTTACCATATTTATGTCTCTCCTAAGCATAACGTCATAAACTAACCAATAAGGGCTATAATTTACATTGGAGGTTAGATAAGATAGTTTAACATCTTTGTAATATGGGATAATCTCTTTTCGTATTTACCGGAGGTTAGGAACGAGGGTTAACCTCTGATGTGTAAGTTTGATGTTTACCTGGTTATGAGTTAAAATGAAGGTTAAGGTGAAAAAATACATGTTTATCTTTAGGATGGTAAGTATATTAGTTGTTAAATTATTTTTTTATATTAAATAAATATAATATAAATTCATTAATGAATCATTTTTTATATAATATCATTGGTGATATTTTAAATGTCACGAATGATATTTAAATTTAAAACCAAATATCACTTGACAAATTGTATTATAGTCTATATTAATGAAATGTAGTTGTAATTATTTTATGTATCAAATACTATTATCTTAAATTGTAATCGGTAATTATGTTATTTGCTAATTAAGAAGTATGTAATAATTTCATTAGTCAGTAATTAATTTATAGTAATAATAATATGGTTTAACTATATACTGAAATTATACATAGGTTAATACTATAGTTATGTAGTAGCTATGGTTTGGAATAATATATTGATTACTACAAACTAATTTGATAAAGAAATAATGATTTTTGTTATTATTGTAAAGTAATAATCTTATATTACAAATGCTAATTATGTTGTAATAGTAATGACATTATAGTGTTTAACAGGGGTAACATTTTATTCATCTCCCACTCCTAGGAAGCAAAGAGAGGGTGGGGGGATTAGGCCAAAACCCACCAAGTACAAAGTAAAGAAGAACCACGACTCGTGGCTTAGTACAAGTTAGGAACCTCAAAACTCAGCCTAGGGCCAACTAAATTAGACAAACCAAAACTCAGGCAACATAAGGCATCTGAATTTTGTCAAGGCTAAATGTGCCCGCCACAAAGTGCGGAAGCTGCTGTAGAGAGCCAAAATAATGCCAGCTGGCAGGGTGAAGGAGAGCCATACGACGAGTTGTAGCATTAGTCATCAGGTGAACGAAGTCCACAGAGAGAATGCGATCTTGAAAGGTTTTGACTGAGTTGAACAGCTGTAGCACCATCCAGGGAGTCGCAATCTTCGCTTTCCACCAATAATAAAGCATAGTTGAATTCATCTCAACCTGCAAAGGATGAGAGAACTAGGGAAGAAAAGAAGATGTAAAGCCGTCTCCAGAAGGCATTTTTCCAAATTATACTCATGTAAAGTAGAAGCTGCGCCATGAACAAAATCGCCGAAAGCATCCCT
Source organism: Thalassia testudinum (assembly GCA_037157565.1). Taxonomy (NCBI): domain Eukaryota; kingdom Viridiplantae; phylum Streptophyta; class Magnoliopsida; order Alismatales; family Hydrocharitaceae; genus Thalassia; species Thalassia testudinum. Next base: position 29,751,384 of record JAZHRO010000049.1, read on the forward strand.
AATCACCCAAGGTACAGCGTAGGAATTACCCATAGGGATGGCAGCAAGATCAGCTTTATACTAAGAGGGTGGCCAGACCCAAGATATTGCAATTTGCTTCGGTTGGAACGCTTGAATCTAGTCTTTGAATTGAAGGTTATTCCAGGAATGATTAAGGATGAAGTCAATTTGCTCAAAAGTAGTGCCCTCATGTTTAATACGATTTCTAAGGCACCAGACATGATTCCAAATAAAGCAAATGAGGCCCTTAAAAATTTGACCTCTGCTAGAACAAGCCTTACTAAGCATGATATGGATAATGTTGCTAGTATCAGGGATAGTCCAGCCAAATCTAGAAGACACCCAAGATGTAATATGGCGAACATGATCACTATCTGCAAAAAGATGATCTAAAGTTTCCACATGAGGAACTGAGGGATAGCAAGAGCATTTAGAGGGCAAGGCTATACCAAGCTTAAGAATCCTATCATTGGTCGGGAGACATTTAAGCAAAATGTGCCAAGTTATAGTAGAAATGGACAAAGAAAGTTTTAGATTCCATAGATCAACAAAATGTTGCAGTTTAGGAGAATCGAAGAAGTGGAGAGCATAGGATAAGGCACACGTGAAGGTGCCAGAAGGAGTGAGGGACCAATGGGGCACATCTTTAAGATTCAATTGAAGAGAATAAAAGGCAACAATGAAATCAAGGTGTTAGCCATTGGATTGGAGGAGATATCCTTGATAAGGACCTTATCAGGGCTAGCATCCATAGGCAAGAGATACTTTAAGGTGGTATCTTTAATCCAAATGTCCATCCAAAAATCAATTTCACCCTCATGGACTTCCCAACGAACATAAGGACGAAGATGAAGAAGAGCTTCCCTAAGAAGAGAAATTCGGTGAGGGATTAGGAATGCTGGGATGGAGCATAAAGATTTATCATAAGTTTACTGAATAGTGACTCCCCAAGAAGGATATTCCAAGCTCTTTTCATCCTGAGGACTTTGATAAGAATACTAAGATTCCGAATACCAAAACCCCCCAAGTTAGAAGGCCTGGTGATAGTTTTCAAAGCCACCTAATGTCTCTTAGAAGTATTACCAAAAGATTCCCAGAAAAAATTGGAGAGAAGGGAAGTGACGTTACAAAGAATAGCCTTCAAAACATCCATAATGAATAGCAAATGTATGGGAATAGATGAGAGGACATGCTTGACAAGAATGACATGGGTCACAGAGGAGAGTAATTTGGCTTTCCAGGCAGAAAGCTTAGCTTGAATTTTCTCCACAAGGCCACAGAAATAAGAAATTTTGGCCCTGCCAGGAAAGATAGGACATCCTAGATAATTGAAAGGAAAGGAACCAATCGGATACCCCATGATTTGGACAAGCCTAGAGATCCTAGAAGAGGGGAAGTGTTTGCCAACAAAACAAAAACTTTTGGAAGCATTAACCTTTTGATTGAAGGTCTTTTCAAAATCGTTGATGAGAAGAGCCAAATTAGATATGGAGTTGGACTTCCCATTGGCAAAGATAATGATATCATCCGCATAAAGAAGGGCCACCGGAGATTGGACACCATGTTTAGCATTGAAAGGGGATATTTTTCCCTGAAAAGCAAGTTCCTTGAGGCCACGGATGAATGGTTCCATAAAGATGTCAAACAAGAAGGGGGAGAGAGGATCACCTTGGCAAAGACTGCGAGAGGGTTTGAAAAAAGGGGAGGATATCCCATCCACAAGAATAGACGAACCATTGTGCTCAACACAATCATGAATAAGGTTGATGGCCTAGTCAGAGAAACCAAATCGGACCAAGATATGTAAGCTTTTTGAAGGTCAAGTTGGAATACAAGATTAGAACCATGAACCCTACGATTGATGCATTGGGTGAGTTCACAGGCAGTAGCGATATGATCGTAGATCGATCTCCCCCTAATAAAGCCAGCCTGTTCAGGGGAAATAATAGAAGGCATGACATGAGATAGACTGGATGCTATAAAGCCAGATGCAATCTTATTGCAAACATTACACAGGCTGATAGGCTAAAGTCAAAAAGATCGCCGGTGTTAGGGTTTTGACAATAAGAGAGATAAAGGTGTTGTTGAAAGCACGAGGGCCCTTGTGGGAGATAAAGAATTGTTTGATGGCCTCAACCAGGTCCTCTTTGATTATGTCCCAAAAGAAGGTGAAGAATTCAGCATTAAAACCATCTGGACCAGGAGTACGGTTCATGGGCGTTTGGGACAAAATTAGGAAAATCTCATTTTCAGTAGGGGGAGTGCTCAAAGGAATAGAATTCATTAGAGAAAGAATAGTAGGAATGGAATTGAGGAACTTCTCATTAGGAGAGTAGTCCTCAGAGGAGAGAAGATCCTGAAAATAGGTAATAGCCTTATCACTTGCCACCTGCCAATATCCATTACCTATGACAGATGATAAGGTGTAATGGAATTTTTGGCAAACCTTTTCTTTATCATGGCACGAAAGAATTTGGTATTACCCTCACCTTCCTTAATCCATTTAACTTTGGCTTTTTGGCGAAGGAAATCGGAAAGTTTTAATCTAGCCTCATCAAGATTGTTATGCACTTCCATGAGCTCAATAGCTAAGTCATTATCCCAATGAGAGGATAGACTTTTATCGATGTTATCAAATTTCATCTCCAAATTAGACACCACAGAGTTAATGCCCCCAAAACCGATCGATTCCACTCATTGAGAGCCCTTTTGAGAATGGTAAGTTTAGCACACAAAGTAGAGAGGGGGTCCATTGCATCTTGGCGGGCTAGTTGGTTCCATACGGAAGTCACAACATCACGAATAGAGGGGTCCCTTAACCACATATTTTGAAAATGAAATGGGCATTTGCAACGATCAGCATTCGGGAAGAGGGATAAAAGTATAGGAGCATGATCTGAATTACAATGAGGCAAATATGAACCCACTGGGAATAAGAAAGAGGACCCACATTCATCAGAATATAATCAAGCTTCTGGTAAATTCTAGCACTACCATGCCAACCATTGCACCAAGAAAGTTGTTTGCCCCCTAAAGGGAAGTCAATGAGGGAACAATCATTGATACAGGTTTGGAATTGAAAGGCTTGGGAGTCTCTAAAAGGACTACCACCCCATTTCTTAGACGCATTCAGAATGCAATTGAAGTCACCACAGAGGATCCAAGGGGAAGAAGAAGAAGAGCAAAATTGCTTGAGGTGATCCCATAGATTCTCCTGCAGAGAAGGATCATACAAAGCATAGATGCTAGAAATAATGAAATTTTCCTGAGGAAAACAACAGCGAATGGATAGAGCCTGGTTCATAGAGTCAATCAAGGAGAGGTGAACCGTGTTGTTCCAAAAACACCAAATGTTAGGAGAGGACGAATTAGTCAAAGCATTATCAAAATTAATCCCTGCTTTAACCAATAGAGCAACTGAGACTTCAACAAAAGGTTCAATAATAAAATTAACCTCAGGATGGTTACTCGAGATCAAAGAATTCAGACGATTAAGAGTAGGGGCATTCAAGATGCCACGACAATTCCAAAAGAGAATCTTCATAAGAAAAGGGCATTATGGAGGGATTTCGATCGACTTCTAGTCATCCTACCTACATCCAAACTGGAATGACCTCCACGAACTTCTCTAGCCTTAAGTGGAGAGTGTGCCTCATGTGTCAAGACCTTTGATGTGGGATCAACATATGAAAAATCCAAAAACTCAGAGGTGTCTAGTTCAGATCTAATATCATGAACTGTTTCATCATCTCCCATATTAACATCCAAACAAGCCTCATTATGAGATTCAACACCTTCTGGATTGGGGACAGGTAAAGATGAACGAATAGGCAGGTAGATTCCCTAGGTAAATTCCCTGGAATTCAAGAAGGCAGAAGGGTTTGATTGCAAAACATGATCCTGAATCACACCAACCTCACCATTCAATTAAGGAAAAGGATTATAGATGAGATTTTTCCCAATTGCCTCATTAGCTACAGAAAGATCTAAAGAGGAAAAATCTTTTGTGTCAAGCATCAATTTTCGGCAATCCAAAACATCAATATCCACATTCAAATCCTTCACAGAAATCCACCGAAGGAAATACGAAATCGAAAAGGGCTGGAAAGGAAAATAGCTAGATGTAAAGAATCACCAAAAGATTCGGCAGAGACAGGAGAGTGATTCACCTGAGCAGCTTCCAAAGAAGCTATAGTAGAAGAGGGTGAAGCCGCTGACAGCAGAGAGGTGATTGATTGATGCATACGGGGTCGCCACCGTCAAGAAATAGTGTAGAGTCGGGTCTTCTTCCTCGACAGACCAAACACAACACTATCCCTCCCAAAAGAAGTAGGATTAAGATTGTTATAGACCGGAGACCCAACATCAGTACCCCTGTCCATCGAGGAAGAAGGATGCGAGATCACCGTCTGAGGCATCCCGCCCGAAGCATGCACGGGCAATCGATCATCCTTTGAGGAAGGAGCTTTGGATAGGGAGGCAACCCTAGGAAGCTCTTGGGCACCAGCAGGATCAGGAGCATATCCACTAGGCAGGGAGGAATCAATAGGCGAGGGAGCAACCCTGGGACCCTCCATTGTAGAAGTAGGGTCAGGTGGTCCTCCATTTGGAGAGGAGTTGTTGGTCGGATTATCGTTAGCAAGCTCTATGGATGCAGCCTTGGTTCCTGCCCCCACCAAAATAGAACAAGAAGCATGAGTATGACATATCTTAAAGCAATGCGAGCAGCAATCGGGAACACGATAAAAAACAACCTTCTGTAAGATGCACTGATCACCACTATAGATCCTAACAAACTCCGAGAGAGAGGCAAGCAAATCGATCTCAATGCAAACCCGAGGGAAACCCGGCCTAAGTCCCCGAACCATGTGGGGGTCGACACAAATCAGGGACCCCAGTTGATAGGCTATTGAGAGAAGGGCATTGGGGTGCACCAGATGTAGGTTAAGGCTGGGAAAACCCACCCAGATGGGAGCACAAGTGATAGGCCCGTCAATACAAAAATGGGGCGACCATCGCATGAATTGGATGTGAATCCGATCTAAGACAATGGACTCCCTAGTAAAAACCTTGCAAAAATCCACGTACGAAGCACACTGGAAAAACAAATGCTGCGAATCTAACGAGGTCAGCAAGAAACCTGGTGAAATCCGCAACTTAGAAGAGAGGAAATCCCTAAAACGAGGAGCAGAAGGCTTGGGCCCCCAACATCGAGCCACGTTGGAGGAAGAAAATGGAGAACAAAGCTCATAAACCTCCTTGGGCGAGAAAGAAGTAACCAAGAAACCATCGCGGACCTCTGTGAGCTACACCTTCAGGGACAGCTCAACAACAGGCCTAGAAGAGGAATTAGAGTTTTCAACAACCGAAGCAACGGATCGCTTCAGTAATAGATGACCCGACGAGGCCGAAGGAGAAGACTCTCCCTCAATCGCCATCTCCCAAGGAGCAGAGGCCCACAGAAGTCACGCACAAACCACAAAAACCCGAAGGCTAGGGAGACGAGCAATGCAATCAGAGCGGAAGCACCAGCAAGCAAAGAGACCCCAAAAACCAACCTCAAACCGAGGGTGCACATCGCCAAAAAGCAAAACAAGCGAACAAAATGAAATAAACAGAATGAGGGAAAACCAAAAAACTGAAGATGCCACCACCCTAGCTCCTCAAAACAAGGAGCATGCCATGGGCGAGAGGCCTCTTGGCCCCCCTCCGAAGAGGGGAGGAGAGGAGCAGCACCAGCAAGGGCAAGAGTGACAAGAACCAAGCAAAAGAGGAGGAGGGCCAAAGGAGGGGAGTAGAGGGGAGAGCGAGGGAAGGGGGAAGGAACCCCACCTCGGAAGAAGTAACGGCTCTTAACTCTCGTCTATGATTATATGAAAGTTAAGAAGTATATACTACTGTAGTTACTAATTATTTTATAATATTAAAGATATGATTATTTGTTAGGTGGGATAGATTATTATGATTTAAGTATATATTGAAATAAAGTTAACTATTTAATTATGCATTAATTATATTAAAATGTTTGTTGATCGAAATATATTAACCAACTAAACATGAGAGGAGAAAGGGTGAGAGAAAGGGTAGAATGAAAATGATGTGTTGGGGTTGAAGAGAGAGAAAACACGGGTTAGGAAGGGGGGTTAACTCAACCCTCCATCAATCCTAGGTTAGCTTATCTTAGGTTTCAGAGATAAAGTGGGTTTGAGTTAACCCCTATAGTAAACGAGGGTTAACCCCTAAAAAGAGGGGTTAAACCCTATGGTAAACTGGGCCTAATGTTGGGTTTGGCAGAGAAATAAAAGTTACTCCAGGATAAAGTGTTGTAGGGATAAATAGAGTAGGATATTTATTTGAGTGATGGAATAAGTGACGTGATAAATTACTTGATATGATAATGCGATGTTAGTAGATGATCTTTTAATAATATAATATAAGTATGAGTGAGTTGATATGATACACTGAATGTATTTTAATGGATATATTATGTTAGAGTGAGTTTATTTTAATATATATTGATATTGGTGTGGTGCAGTGAAATTGTGTGATGTTAAAATTAATTGATGGAATGGAATAAGTTGTATTCTTTGACTTTAGATTTTATTTCTTTGGCATTCCTTTGATACTTCTTTGATCAAGAGGTAGCCCTTGAATTATCCTCGTGTCAAACAGAGTTTAAAATCCAACTTATAAATAAGATCCAACTTCATAAAAAAATACTTTCATTAGTCTTTTTTTTTTTTCTAGTGGTTGTCTATGACTTTTATCCATAGAAAAAAATAACTAAATTTATAACATAAATCGAGGATCATATATCTTTAAGATATTATCAATTATTGTCCTCAAGAAAATATAAGGTGTGATCAAAAGTCTTTGATAATAGTTCATGAACTGCAACAAAAAATGTCTTTGGTTATGATTTGAAAACTGTGACAAAAGCTTATGGTCACATATTATAATTGTGACTAAATGTGTTTGAGCCCAATTAAGGTGGAGGGCTTTGGTCATGATTTTAAGTGAAATCGAGATCCAAAGTTTGTAATTATGGTTCTTAAATTATGACCAAAAGTTGGAACTTTTGATCATAATTTTAGGTAAAATGGTGATCAAAATATTTCCACCACGTAACTATTCTTAAGTTAATTGGTCATGATTTTTGTTACAGTGACATTCATCGAGGCACTCTAAAATTTTTGACATAATATTCTTTGATTGTTTCACATACTGGAAGTACTCCCTCACATACATTGCCATGGACATTCCTTGAAAGACCTTGCTAATTTATACTTTATTGCTTGTCTTGCGAGGGAAGACAATGTTAAAGACCAATTTGTTTGGTGGAACTTAGGTCGAGGGATGCATGTAAAATGAAAAAAAAATTAATTTTATAGGAGAAAATACATAAACATATCATAATATAAAAACTTCTTAAGAATATTTAAGTAGAAATTAAATCTCTATATGTAAATATGTGGACACCACCGTAAGTTCTTTTAACACAACGACTCATTAGCAATGCAAATTGATGCATGCCCGAGCCAGTACAAGAGAAAATGTATAAAAATATATTATGTGATGTGTTTAATTTGTAACGTGCAGATGATTTGATCCATCGGCGTAAAATAAATTTATATTGATGTAAAATAAATTAAATAATTATAGATGATTTTATATTGATATAAAATAATTATAAATTAATTTTATATTAATAAAGAATAATTTTATGTGATTTTATATCAATATAAAATAATTATAAAATAATTTTAGATGATGTTAAAAAAATGATTTTCATCTTCTTCCGTTATAAAATATATCAACTTTTAAGATTTGGTACCTGCACCTATAACTTAATAGAGTTGATTAAGGTGAGCTAATTATTAGCATGACGTGGGTTTGTGGTGGGGTTGCCGAAAGGGATTAGTTGATGGACCATGCATGCATGTCATGCGTGATCGTATGAAACGGGTGATGTGTGAGGATCAACAGCCATCTTGCCATTGACTTTTGTTTGTCTTTGGTTGACCAAATGCACCCCAGAGTTAGGAAACGCGTAATGAGGTCATCACATTTGACTAATGGATGGCAGTTTAGTTGGAAGATGGTGTGGACGCAAAGATTTTTCTTTTTACCAAAAAAGTTGTCTTCCCTAAAGGGAGTAAGAATGGTGATGAAATATGTGAATGGAGTCAGTTTCATTCTCATTTTGTTGTGGAAAGTTGGAGGCGAGGAATGATGAAAAAGCTTAAAAGTTATGTTCATTTTGGAAAAATTAAGGGTAACTGTGATGTGGGCAAGTTTATTTAGATAGCATATATAATTAGAAAATTTTCACTTCTAATCTTACGTGTGAGTGAAATACTCTAAATTGGAAACCACCGTCTAGACTATCAAAGAATAACAGAACCATGCTTAAAAATAAGATGTGGACTCAAGAGTGCTTGTTACTCCCACCTTTACTTTTTGTCACATTGCAAGGGGTTTTTTTATTTTGAAGAATTAATTCGGTTGACACCTAAGTAAAAATATTTTTCCTCTTGGTTAAACGAAATAATGACCGTCTCAGTCCATGTCTCAATCTTCTCGTCCAGCAACTCATCTAAGTAGTCAACTCATATCCGACTAGTACAAAAGTAGTTTAGCTAAGAGTGACTCTTGGAGTGCATAAGTAGAAGGGTGCGTAACTCCCATGTCGTTCGTGGAACGCAAGATTGCTATCGACGCATGTCTATCTATTTTATATACTAAAATAAAGTACTATGCCTGTGATTGTTATATCATCCATGCGTCCAATCCTTATCCTATTCCTTTTTGCACTCTTATATTTCTCTTCTCACGATTCCTCTAGCTCTCTTTCAATCTACTCTCTCGCATCCTCATTTAATTCCTGTTATCAATACTGTTCTCTCTCTTTCCCTACCTCTCCCATCCCCCATTTCTATAATATATATATGAATCACCGTGGATATAAAACTACTCACTAGCTTAATGTCGCACCTCTGACTGTTTGCACCGATCTTCTATCCCTCTCTCAACTTGCTCCTTTTGTTTGTCTGTGTGTAGCATATCTTCGTTCTGCTTTTCAAGATTACTTGGTTGCAATAGATATTTAGATCCACAAGTACGTGTTCAAGATATATCCATCCATATAGATCCAAATACGTTTCTATGATATTGACAAAATAGACGTAAAGGTAGAAGATTCAGTTAATAGATAATACATGAAGCCACGTGGAGTAGGTACTGTTCATGTGCCTGTAGCAAAACTTTTTGACCCCACTCCACTTGCTCTTCCCTACTCTCTCTCTATTCTCTGTCATTTCACTATTCATGTTACTTGCTTCCTTTCGACAACTGTGTTGTAGTGGTGGTTGTTGTCGTGGAGGGGAGAGAAAGAGAGAATGGGAGGGTGGCATCGGAGAGAGGGAAGGAGGATGGCAGCGTTGGTAGTGATGGAGAGGTGGTGGTGGTTGTTGTCATGGAGAGGGGAGAAAGTGAGAGGAGGGCAAAGAGGGAAAGGAGAAGGAAGAGGAGACTGCGGGGAGAGTGAGAGGAGGTCATGGTGGTAGTGGACGCTGGTAGTGGGTTGCTGTGGTTGTGAGTAGAAAAGAAGAGAAGTGTGGAGGAAAGGGATAAAGGGGGTGGTAGAGGAGAAATAGGGGAGTGTAGGAGGATCATTCAAGCTCAAAATTGGAGTAGTGTGAGTTGCAATAGAGGGAGGTAAGTTGACGAGGAGGTCAGTGAGGAGATGCGAAAGAGTTGGGTGGTTGTGGCAGAGCAGGAGAGAGGGGCAGCCGTCTGTATTTGACGAGAAGGCGGTTGCGTGGTGGTGTTGGGTTATGGTGGAGAAGGAGATGATAGGAGAAGAGAGATCAGTAGAAGAGGAAGGAAGGAGGTTGAGGAGGAGGTGAGGTTGTAGGAAAGGGGGTCGACTACGGCTGCATTAGAGGTCAAAGATGAGGAAGAAGAGGAGAGGGAGTAGGAGAGGTCAATGGGTGTTGTTGGCGGTGGACGAGAGAGAGAGAGAGAAGGTGACGGTGGAAGAGGGGAGGAAGGAGTGATGAGGGTGAGGTTGCAGGTGGTGGTTACGAGTGTGCGGTGTGTGTGTGGGTGTAGGCTGGTTGATGAGAACCTCATCATGAGCCATAACTAGCTCATTTTGACCCAATACAAAAGATAAAAGCTCCTACATATCTCAAGGAAAAGCTTAACTTAGAGAATTCTGAGTTTGAGAAAAAAACCAGTCATAAGGGGTAAAAGTGCAATTTTACCAGTATAATCTGCATACAAGGTAATTCAGGGCCCAAACATAGGTCAAAACAACTTAATAAGAATAAAAGTGGGATGAAATGATCTAGCAAGGGCTACAGCAATTCCAAGAGACTAAATCTGTAACCCTAAAACAACCCATTTCAATTCACGAGGTTCGAGGCAAAGTAAAAATAGAATAAACCCTCTAAAACTCATAGAAAAATAATCTCTAGGGTTTAGAACCTTCAATTTGGCCTTTAGAACCCATTTTGACCTACATTGAGAACCATGCCCAATTAATAACTTAATTTGGGTTTTTGCGCAAATTGACCGGTCAAACAAGGTTTAAGATGAAAATAAAATTCACCATCAGATTCCTTAGGTCCTAATTAGTCATGTATAAAAACTTGAGCCTAAGAAGAAACCTCCTTGACCGACTTCACACTTTGGTCCTCATATATTTACTCTTTGGCCCTCAACTTTTGAACCCTCGCATTTTGGCCCCTAACTCTCCTTCGTTCTTTGCAATCAGGTCCCTCCTGCAAAACCCTGCCAGCACCATGCTCCGGCGACCTTGCGCGGAGCATGGCGCCGCGCAGGGTGAGGTGGGGGACCTGGCAAGTATACCGGGGGTGCCCTGCGTCGTCAGCCGTCGCAGGAGCACCCCCCTGGTCATTGTAGGCCACCATACCGGCCGTGCGAACGCACGGACGGTATGGGTTCATGTTCCGACCACTCTCCGGCGAGGGAGACACGTCGTCTCCCTCCGCCTTCCTCCCTGCTTCATCCTTATAAATACCCCCCCGCCGCTCCACCGACGAGGGCAGCCTGGATCTGACGGAGAAAACCCCCAGCTTTCTTCTCTTCTTTCTCCGGCAGACGCTCACCAGCTCCGGCGACTTCCTCCCCCTCCACCTCTTCGCTCTGCCGCAATACCAGCAGCAGAGACTTCCTCCCCTGTTCTTCCCGCGCCACGCCGCACCCAGCTGGCGCCTCTCCAGCCCTCTGCTCGCCGCCGCCCCTCTCCCTGAGCATCATCTTCCCCGGCGACAGTCGATACGACTGTCGCCCTGTTCCTCCCCCTTCGTCCCTGCAAGTAAGTTAGACCTACTCCCCTTCTTCTCCTCTTTCTTTCCCCGCTTTCAATTTAGTCAATTAAGCCCTCTACCGACCCTGTTCACCCTCATCCTCTCCGCCTCCGACCACCCTCCGGCGAGCCGCTCCCATCACCTCAGCGACCCACACGGCTCGCCGACCACCGCAGAACCTCCGCCTCCTCACCCTGATCCTCTTCCGCCCCTCCACTTCCCACCAAACACCCTCTGCAGATCCACCGAACACACCCACTTCCTCGCTCACAGTTTGACCTAGGACGACCTGTTAGCTCCATCTCGCCCCCTGCAGACCCCCTGACCACCTTCGCCGTGCCACGGCGAAGGTCCCCCACCTATCTGATTTGGCCGAGAGGCCGTTCTTCTGTGACCAGGTGACTCGCCCGCCGTCGCCATTACTGCGCAGGCAGAGCTGCTTCACCTGCAGGTGCAGGCACGCCTTCGCCCAGGGTTGACTCCCAGGTTGCGCAGGGACTCTCCGCGAAACGTCCCTGGTTCACAGACGGGGCGAAGGCCGCGCGGGAAGCCACGATCGCCCACTGCCCCATCCGCGACGCGCGCTCAATTGGGGTGGGACATTTAGTCCCACCTCGGAACCTCTCGGAGGCGCGCGGACGCATAAAGGCAAAAAGTGCCTTATGCTGTCTGCCTCCTGACCACGGGGTGAGGTCCCTCTCACCCGACCCGACCCGGCCTCGTCCGTGACCACGCTCCGCGGACCTGGCCCGACCCGATTAGACTGACCTGCACTCCTCGCCCACCACGCACGCCGGTGGGCCTGGACCCGGGCCTGACCCGAACCCGATTACCCGGTAGCGCTCTGGGAGAGCTTCCGAAGAGTGATTTCAGAGAGAGAGAGATACGCGGGGGAGGGGGGTAGAGTAGGTTTTTGCCCTCTGATGCTGAACTCTTGAGTGTGCAGGCACAGGTGAAGGACTGCGGAAGAAGAAGAACCGAAGCGGCACTGTAGCATCCGCGGGTTAAAGAGAAGCAAGAAGCAAGAAAAGAAGAAGAAGATCTGAAGAAAAAGAAAGAAAGAAAACAAGGAAGAACAGAAGACAGAAGAAGAAGAGCACGAGGGGAAGATCTGAAGAAAGCAGAAGAAGAAGAAGAAGAACAGGAAGAACAAAAGCCAAAGAGGAGATAAGACAAAGAGGAAGAAAGAAGAGAAGAAGAAGAAGCCAAATTTTCATCTCTCTCTCTTTATTTTTGTAATAGAACCTGTATATCTCTAGAATACAACTTGCTCCCTGAGTTCGACCTCGGAAACTCTTTCATTTTTCCGAGTAAAAAAATTTTTATATGAAACGTTGGTAACAACCGGCTTTACTACAACGTTATAACAAAACCCTCAAACCCGGTTGCCGCTGTACGCTTTCATTTTGGCGCCGTTGCCGGGGAGCAACGGCTATTCTAGAGGTAAACATTCCTGTTTCTTTTAAGATCTGATAATCTCCTCTCTTTTGTGCAGCTACAGGAACTCAAGAAGACAAGCAACCACACAACCACTCCGAAGACAGGTAAAATCTTTTCTCTCACTATTAACCCCTACACTCTAAAGAGGAAGAAAAGAAAAGAACAAGCAATATAGGGCTAACCTGTCTTCCATACTTAGTAACCATAAAAAGTTGCATGTTTTCAACTCATCACTCCTGCACACTATTAAGGGTATTTAAGGGCTAACACATTCTTGCTTGAGCCCTAATTGCCCAACAAAGAGTTAAATGGACCAAGTAGAGCCAACATAAGGTCAAACATTAGGATTTCAGTAGAGACACACCCCTTAATCAAGAATTGAGGAAATCCAAAAGAGGTGTGCCCAAGCCATTGATTGAAAATAATTAACAAGAAAAATCCTAAACAATTGGCTCTCTCTAAACACTTGAACCCTAAAAGACAGGACCCAAAAAGCTCCCAAAGAAAACAAGAGGTAAAATTGACCCCTTTGGGTTAACCAACCTTAAATTAGGTCACTCTTTGCACTTAAAAAGACTAAAGTTCAAGTGAAACCTTAAGCACCCTGATCTTAAAATTGGTAGACTTAAGAGGTCAAGATCCCCATTCTGGTCTACCTGGAACCGCAGTGACAAGAGAGGTCGGGTGGGGGAAACCCTGTAACCCGTGGGGACGCTCTACCGTGTAGGGGTCTTCGCGGGACTCTCCCTCTCTGGCTGCCCAGGTAATTCTCAGGTGGACGATCTTTCTGATCAAGGGGTCCATCTGCCCCGCACCTCTATAGTCACCCAACACATTTTTTGGGTGTCTTGATTGGGTCCAGCACCTTCTAAACTTACCTCTCCCAACTGTGCATGTACGGAAGGAGGTCTCTAAGACCACCCTTAAGACCCCCATTAGAAATTCACTCTCGTCAAGGCCAAGCCTCGACGCCCGTATTTGTGCAGCAACACCTCACATTATTCTCTCGTCTGATTCAGAACCAAGTTCTTCTTCTTCCCCCATCATGGCTCAGCCAGTTGAGGAAGAAAATAATCTGGAACACCAGCTCCAGCGACTCAATGACCTCTTCCAAAACTTCGTGCACCCACCGCAGCGTCCTATGATGCGGGACCACTACAATCCTGCTGCGGTGGCCATTGAGCCTCGAGTCAGAATCCCGATTGGAGGACCTGATTCCGAACTAAAGCCCAACATGATTCATGCTATACCTAAATTCCATGGGCTTAATTCTGAAGATCCCTTCCAGCACATCAAACAGCTAAAGCATCTGGCCCACACTTTTGGATCAGATGCGCAAAATCGGGATATTCTTCTCATGAAGATGTTCTCCTTTTCTCTTATGGACAAGGCCGCCCATTGGTATCAAACTCAGACCCGGCCGATCAACACTTGGGAAGAACTTCAATCCGAGTTTTTGAAAAAGTTCTTTCCCGTTGGTCGAACCAACGCCTTGCGCCATCAGATTACACACTTCACTCAACAATCAGGAGAACCTCTCCATGAGGCATGGGATCGTTTTCAGGATCTCATGAGGAAGTGCCCCCATCACGGAGTTCCTAAATGGGAACAAGTCCAATCTTTTTACCAGGGACTCCGTGAGGACATCCGCCTTTTCGTCAATGCAACTTGCGGAGGAAACATCATGGGTCAACATGAAGACACCGTATGGGAGATTCTCGAAAACATGTGCGAGAACTCCATCAACAATGACTCCATGGGATTATTCGACAGGACGAATACCCGCGCAGCGACGAATCTTAAGGGAGCACATGAGACGCAGGGCCTGTCCGCATCAGTCGACCTGGAATTAATGGCCAGTCGATTGGACAAGGTCTCAATCATTGAAAAGAAGGTGGATGAGCTAACTCAGCACTTGCAGCGAGCCACCTCTGCGCGTAACTCCTTTGCACAACCTCCTTCCACACAGGAGACTGTGCAAAATATCCTCCACCGATCCTCCCCTGGGATGGATCCATATCCATCCCCATCTGATTCTTGGACTGGAAGATCATCCGATCCTTTCTACACCAGCCGGGGGAACTCCATTCCTCCTTTCCCTGATTCTCAGGAGGTTCCTCAGACCTGCGAGGACCTCAACGCCATCCAGAATGACCCATTCTCCAACACTTACAACCCTGGATGGCGAAACCATCCCAATTTTCAGTGGGCGGGAAATTCCCAAACCCAAAGACCACCTTTTCAGTCCCGCCCACAGCCCTCTCATCACTACCAGCCGCCTCAGCCTCGGCCCAACCCTACTTATCCATCAGGGCCAAATCAAGATCAAATGTCCTTAATCCTTCAGACTCTGGCTGACATTCAAAAATCGAATGCGGCCATTCAAAAACAGCACAAGGACGAGCTTACTGAAGTTAAAACTCAGCTGGCCCAGTTGGCAAATTCTCGCCAGCCAGGCACACTCCCTTCCCAACCTCTTCCTAACCCAAATAACGTGCCAACCCAGAAGCGCGTTATGAATCCAAATTTAGGCCACGCTCAATGGATTTATCAGGCCCCTACTGCCCCATCTCCAGACGAGATGGAAGCCTCAACTTCGCGTGCGGGATTTCAGCAGCAGCCACCCCTCCTACCAAACCCAAACCAAAATCAGGCAGGATTAAATTCTGTAACAACACGTAGTGGTAAGACAACTCAGGACCCGCATTATCCAAACCACTCCCAGCCTGATAACCATGACCCTAGGATAGTTATCCAAGGTACCGCTGTTCCAGACCCACAACCTGGACCTATCCTAGAGGAACCAACCAAGATCCCGTTTCCCGAGGCCCTGACCAAGGGAAAGAAGACCACCAAACCCGTGGCCCCTGAGGAGGACCTGGTCAAGCTCTTTGAGCAGGTCCACATAAACATCCCCTTGATGGATGCAATCCGCCACGTACCAGCTTACGCACGATTTCTAAAGAATATATGTACACCCCAGCGTAAGCCGCGAACCAAGGGAGGGAGCCCAATTGTTCTGTCAGAGCAAGCCAGCTCTGTAATCCTTAGTAGACTCCCACCCAAGGCAAAAGATCCTGGAACTCCCCTGATCTCCTGTAAGATAGGTGGTACCCAATTTGATAGAGCATTGTTAGACTTAGGTGCATCTATAAATCTGATACCCACATCCTTACTTGACCATCTGGAAGAATCTGAGCTGAAACCAACCGAGGTGACATTACAATTAGCAGATCGATCTATAAAGTCACCAAAAGGGATTCTTGAGGATGTTATCGTGAGAGTGCGGGATTTCTATTTTCCAGCGGACTTTATAGTCTTAGACATGGATGCACCTGAGAACCCTAGGGATACACCAATCATTCTAGGGAGACCTTTCTTGGCTACTGCTAGAGCCAACATCAGCTGTGAGGAGGGCCAAATAGAGCTTAAGTTTGGAGATCAAACACTGAAAATTGATATATTTAAGGCCCAACAAGGAATTAATTGCGGCGTCATCGAGCAAATTTGTGACATCAAGACTTTGGTTGATGAATCACACCTCCAAAATGACTTGAGTATGCCTCATCAACCACAGAAGGATCTTGACCCGCAAATAGAGGAGTCAAATCCAGATGTAAACAACTCAGTAACTCCCACCCTTGAACCTCACATCTATACTGAACCACCCGCTGCTGCTGAAAACCCCATCCTTGAACTAAAACCCCTTCCTGCTCATTTGAAATACATCTTTTTGGGTTCTAATCAGACCCTTCCTGTGATCATCAATTCCAACCTCAGTCCTGAACAGGAATCCCGTCTGATTGTTGTCCTCCAGCAACATCGCAGAGCCATCGGATGGACTCTCGATGATTTGACTGGAATAAGTCCCTCTTATTGTACTCATCACATCTATTCAGAAGAGGGCACACGACCTTCTCGTGAAATGCAGAGACGCTTAAACCCCAATCTGCAGGAGGTCGTGAAAAAGGAGATCATCAAGTGGTTAGATGCTGGGATCATCTACCCGATCTCCGATAGTCGTTGGGTGAGCCCAATTCAGGTCGTGCCTAAAAAGGCAGGACTCACCACTATAACGACTGAGACCGGAGAAATCATTCCTACCCGATTAGCCAACTCGTGGAGAGTCTGTATAGATTACCGTCGACTCAATTCCTCCACGAAGAAGGATCATTTCCCACTACCCTTCATTGATCAAATTCTCGAAAAATTAGCGGGAAATAGGTTCTTCTGCTTCCTTGACGGGTACTCCGGTTATAACCAGGTGGCAATCCATCCTGAGGACCAAGAAAAGACCACGTTCACCTGCCCCTTCGGAACATACGCTTTCCAAAGGATGCCTTTCGGTCTTTGCAATGCACCCGCTACTTTTCAGCGATGCATGCTTGCCATATTCTCAGATATGGTAGGTGATTATCTGGAAGTCTTCATGGATGACTTTTCAGTTTTCGGAGCATCATTCGACGATTGCCTCCAACACTTGGTCCAGATACTCAGGCGGTGCATCGACGTGAATTTGGTTCTTTCCTGGGAAAAGAGCCATTTCATGGTGCCTGAGGGAATTGTCCTGGGACACTCAATTTCGGAGAAAGGTATCCAAGTGGATCGAGCTAAGGTTAATCTGATTTCTCACCTTCCTATGCCTAGCTCGATCAGGGACATCCGATCCTTTTTAGGGCATGTCGGTTTTTATCGACGATTTATCCCTGATTTTTCAAAAATCGCACGCCCCCTGACCACTCTTCTCTCCAAGGATGTTCCCTTCGAAATCTCCAAGGAATGCACTCAAGCATTTGAAATCCTGCGTGACCGAGTCACCCAAGCCCCAATCCTACAATCCCCTGATTGGTCTCAACCCTTTGAGATCATGTGTGATGCATCCGACTTCGCTGTAGGAGCGGTTTTGGGGCAGAAAAATGACAAGAAACCTGTGGTCATTTACTACGCCAGCAAAACACTCGATGAGGCTCAGCGTAACTATACAGTTACTGAGAAAGAGCTGCTAGCTGTAGTATTTGCCCTAGAGAAGTTCAGATCATACCTTCTGGGTTCCCATGTCATCATATACTCGGATCACACGGCTGTGAGGCATCTCCTTGCAAAGAAGGACGCGAAACCTCGATTGATCCGATGGATCTTGCTGTTGCAAGAATTTGACCTCGAGATTCGCGATAAAGCGGGAAAACAAAACGTGGTAGCTGATCACTTGTCCCATCTTCCTTCTGAAATGATAGACCCTTCCGGACCCATCACTGAGCATTTTCCCGATGAGCACCTGCTGACTATTGGTACTAGCCTTCCATGGTTTGCTAATATTGTAAATTACTTGGCATCTCATCAGACCCCGTCCGATTGGCCGAAGGCCAAGAAAGACAAATTACGCTCCGATGCCAAGTATTACATTTGGGAAGACCCGTACCTCTTCCGCATAGGTGCCGATCAGATCATCCGGAGATGTGTCCCGGAAGGGGAAGTCAACAATATCCTCTCTTTCTGCCATGACCAGGCATGCGGTGGCCATTTTGCCGGGCATAAAACCGCATCAAAAGTCCTCCAGTGCGGCTTTTACTGGCCCACACTGTTCAAAGACGCACACAGTCATTGCAAGGCATGCAGTCGTTGCCAGACTTTGGGCAACATGAGCCGTCGTGACATGATGCCTATGCAACCGATTCTAGTATGCGAAATCTTTGATGTTTGGGGGATTGATTTTATGGGCCCCTTTCCTATTTCGGATGGTTTCGAATACATTCTGTTGGCTGTGGACTACGTGTCCAAATGGATCGAAGCCATACCGACCCGAACCTGTGATCACAAAATCGTTCTCAAATTCATTCATCAACACATTTTCTCAAGGTTCGGAATTCCTCGTGCAATAATCTCTGATGGGGGGACCCATTTCACAAACGCTTAGTTTAGGTCACTGATGACCAAATACGGGGTGTCTCACCGAATCTCTACTCCTTACCACCCCCAAACTAATGGTCTAGCTGAGCTGTCTAATCGGGAGATCAAGAAAATCCTGCAAGTCACTGTTCGACCTGACAGGAAGGACTGGTCGTCCCGACTTCCGGAAGCATTGTGGGCCTATAGGACCGCCCACAAGACCCAATTGGGCATGTCTCCCTTTAGATTGGTGTACGGAAAGGCATGCCACCTTCCCGTCGAACTGGAGCATAAAGCCTATTGGGCAGTACGGAACTGTAATCTGGATCTTTCTAAGGCTGGGACCCACAGAAAACTCCAAATCAGCGAGATCGATGAATTGCGCATAGACGCGTACGAGAACTCGCAAATCTACAAAGAGCGGGTTAAAGCTTTCCACGACAAACACATCTCAAGAAAGATCTTTCATCCTGGTCAAAAGGTCCTACTCTTTGATGCCCGACTCAAACTCTTCCCAGGAAAACTGAGATCTAAGTGGGTCGGACCATATTTGGTCCGACAGGTTTTTGGAAATGGAGCAATCGAAATCAGTCCACTCAGCCACGATTCTGAACCCTTCATCGTGAACGGTCAGAGACTCAAGCCGTTCATTGATGTAACTTCTACTGATTTGGCTGAGGCATCTTATACCCTCCTTTCCCCTTGAGCTTATTGCGCCCAGCCGATGGCGTAAAACTCAGCGCTTAACGGGAGGCAGCCCGTCATTCTCTTTGAAAACCTGAAACTTGTTCTGACACCTTTCAGCACTTGAAGTTCACCCTTGTAGACAGCCGACCCCAACTCAGATGTTCGCATCTGAAATTTGAAATCGTCCGCAAAAAAATTCAACCCGACCCATCCACTCACCCAAATTTCTATCTTAAGGAATGAACTAAGACCCCCTAGGTTACAATGAGGACATTGCAAATCTTAGGCATGGGGGGGTAGGAAAGTGCAAAAACTTGTAAGAAAAGGTTTCAAACAAAAAAGTCACATATGCCAAAAATACCATAAAAATTAAAAAATTTTTTCGAAAAAGAATAAGAGGAAAAGAGGAGAAGGAAAATTTTGTGAAGGAGAAAAGAAACAAAATGAAAAAGGAGCACAAAATTATGAGAAAAAGTGATAGTCATTAGTAAGGAACTAAGGAATTAACCTAAGTTCTAGACCTCATTCGAGAAAATAACTGAAAAGTGCACAATGAGATTAGTAAGAATGCAAACCTTAGGCATTCTTGAATAGACTCTTAGTACCCATTAAGATCTGGACACTCCTCAAGAGGTTGAGGAAAATGAAAAGCTGAAGTATTAGGTCTAAGGCTTAGGGAGTATTCGGCCTCGTTAACTAATTTTTGGTTTACGGGACTCAGTAACCTAAGCACCCTAATCTCACACACAGCCTGGTTCAGTAAGCGTAAAAATCAGAATCACGCAGAAGCGTCGCAAAAATCTGAAAAGAACATCTAGAATAGGAGCGGCCGATCAACACAAGTTGATTTGGACGAGTTCCCAGCGCGGAGAGGCGGGAAATCCCCTCGAAGATGCGTAACAAAATATCATCTCCTCGGTGCTTGTCTCTTAGGATATTTACATATCCTACGGGGGGCATGTAAGCACTCTGCTGGTTCAGATTCCATGGATGGCATTATCTCGAAATGTCAATTGCCAGGGTCTGGATTCGGCCACAGAATACCATGGATGGGATTATCTCGAAATCTCAATAGCCAGGGTTCCGGGGGTTGCCATGGGCGGTGCTATCTCGAAGCATCGATCGCCAGGAACCCTTGAGGATTGATGATGGGAGCAAGGAATCTGATACAGACCGTGTTGAAAAGCCAATCCTAGGCTAGAACTAAAAAGAAAAAGAGAGAGAAAACTCTCCAAACAGAAAAACTTTCTATCTCTCTCTTACAAAACGCACTGCGAACTGAGCCAGGGCTAAAATCATTTCAAGCACGGGTGCTTTAACCACGAAGTCCAATAAACCTTAGGTTAGTTCTTGTGGGCCTTAAAAACCTTTGCTAAAAGACTGAGGCTAAGGCTAGACAGATTTGGATCTTGACTGGTACTGGAGTACCTTTTAGGCCTATGATCAGCATTCTAACCTAATCTATGAAGGCACTTATCTAAAACTATTGAAAACTTCATGGTCTAGAACAAGGGTTGAAACCTTAAGTTTTTGCTAAGGGACTAGCAAAAGCTAGGCATGGGGGTATGATGAGAACCTCATCATGAGCCATAACTAGCTCATTTTGACCCAATACAAAGGATAAAAGCTCCTACATATCTCAAGGAAAAGATTAACTCAGAGAATTCTGAGTTTGAGAAAAAAGCCAGTCATAAGGGGTAAAAGTGCAATTTTACCAGTATAATCTGCATACAGGGTAATTCAGGGCCCAAACATAGGTCAAAACAACTTAATAAGAATAAAAGTGGGATGAAATGATCTAGCAAGGGCTACAGCAATTCCAAGAGACTAAATCTGTAACCCTAAAACAACCCATTTCAATTCACGAGGTTCGAGGCAAAGTAAAAATAGAATAAACCCTCTAAAACTCATAGAAAAATAATCTCTAGGGTTTAGAACCTTCAATTTGGCCTTTAGAACCCATTTTGACCTACATTGAGAACCATGCCCAATTAATAACTTAATTTGGGTTTTTACGCAAATTGACCGGTCAAACAAGGTTTAAGATGAAAATAAAATTCACCATCAGATTCCTTAGGTCCTAATTAGTCATGTATAAAAACTTGAGCCTAAGAAGAAACCTCCTTGACCGACTTCACACTTTGGTCCTCATATATTTACTCTTTGGCCCTCAACTTTTGAACCCTCGCATTTTGGCCCCTAACTCTCCTTCGTTCTTTGCAATCAGGTCCCTCCTGCAAAACCCTGCCAGCACCATGCTCCGGCGACCTTGCGCGGAGCATGGCGCCGCGCAGGGTGAGGTGGGGGACCTGGCAAGTATACCGGGGGTGCCCTGCGTCGTCAGCTGTCGCAGGAGCACCCCCCTGGTCATTGTAGGCCACCATACCGGCCGTGCGAACGCACGGACGGTATGGGTTCATGTTCCGACCACTCTCCGGCGAGGGAGACACGTCGTCTCCCTCCGCCTTCCTCCCTGCTTCATCCTTATAAATACCCCCCCGCCGCTCCACCGACGAGGGCAGCCTGGATCTGACGGAGAAAACCCCCAGCTTTCTTCTCTTCTTTCTCCGGCAGACGCTCACCAGCTCCGGCGACTTCCTCCCCCTCCACCTCTTCGCTCTGCCGCAATACCAGCAGCAGAGACTTCCTCCCCTGTTCTTCCCGCGCCACGCCGCACCCAGCTGGCGCCTCTCCAGCCCTCTGCTCGCCGCCGCCCCTCTCCCTGAGCATCATCTTCCCCGGTGACAGTCGATACGACTGTCGCCCTGTTCCTCCCCCTTCGTCCCTGCAAGTAAGTTAGACCTACTCCCCTTCTTCTCCTCTTTCTTTCCCCGCTTTCAATTTAGTCAATTAAGCCCTCTACCGACCCTGTTCACCCTCATCCTCTCCGCCTCCGACCACCCTCCGGCGAGCCGCTCCCATCACCTCAGCGACCCACACGGCTCGCCGACCACCGCAGAACCTCCGCCTCCTCACCCTGATCCTCTTCCGCCCCTCCACTTCCCACCAAACACCCTCTGCAGATCCACCGAACACACCCACTTCCTCGCTCACAGTTTGACCTAGGACGACCTGTTAGCTCCATCTCGCCCCCTGCAGACCCCCTGACCACCTTCGCCGTGCCACGGCGAAGGTCCCCCGCCTGTCTGATTTGGCCGAGAGGCCGTTCTTCTGTGACCAGGTGACTCGCCCGCCGTCGCCATTACTGCGCAGGCAGAGCTGCTTCACCTGCAGGTGCAGGCACGCCTTCGCCCAGGGTTGACTCCCAGGTTGCGCAGGGACTCTCCGCGAAACGTCCCTGGTTCACAGACGGGGCGAAGGCCGCGCGGGAAGCCACGATCGCCCACTGCCCCATCCGCGACGCGCGCTCAATTGGGGTGGGACATTTAGTCTCACCTCGGAACCTCTCGGAGGCGCGCGGACGCATAAAGGCAAAAAGTGCCTTATGCTGTCTGCCTCCTGACCACGGGGTGAGGTCCCTCTCACCCGACCCGACCCGGCCTCGTCCGTGACCACGCTCCGCGGACCTGGCCCGACCCGATTAGACTGACCTGCACTCCTCGCCCACCACGCACGCCGGTGGGCCTGGACCCGGGCCTGACCCGAACCCGATTACCCGGTAGCGCTCTGGGAGAGCTTCCGAAGAGTGATTTCAGAGAGAGAGAGATACGCGGGGGAGGGGGGTAGAGTAGGTTTTTGCCCTCTGATGCTGAACTCTTGAGTGTGCAGGCACAGGTGAAGGACTGCGGAAGAAGAAGAACCGAAGCGGCACTGTAGCATCCGCGGGTTAAAGAGAAGCAAGAAGCAAGAAAAGAAGAAGAAGATCTGAAGAAAAAGAAAGAAAGAAAACAAGGAAGAACAGAAGACAGAAGAAGAAGAGCACGAGGGGAAGATCTGAAGAAAGCAGAAGAAGAAGAAGAAGAACAGGAAGAACAAAAGCCAAAGAGGAGATAAGACAAAGAGGAAGAAAGAAGAGAAGAAGAAGAAGCCAAATTTTCATCTCTCTCTCTTTATTTTTGTAATAGAACCTGTATATCTCTAGAATACAACTTGCTCCCTGAGTTCGACCTCGGGAACTCTTTCATTTTTCCGAGTAAAAAAATTTTTATATGAAACGTTGGTAACAACCGGCTTTACTACAACGTTATAACAAAACCCTCAAACCCGGTTGCCGCTGTACGCTTTCACTGGTTCAGTAGGGAATAGGGTAAAATTGGTGGGAATGAAGATGATATTATAGAATTAAAAAATGTCACTAAGACCACTATAGTTAATCTCTTCGGCTTCAACGTCACCAACTGGTACCTCATCATCCTCTCCAACGACCTCATATGATCCGAAGAATTTAAAGATAAACTTTGTAATTTTATGTTAATTCATTAAAGCCTTCTAGATGATGTTGGTTATGGGTTTTCATTCTCTTGGGATGGAGTTATATGATTACATTTAAACATTTGATTTTTCCTTCTTTGAAAGAAACAAAAAACATTACAAATCAAAATTTTACTTGCAAATGCCTTTCGAAAGAACACTCTTCTCATGGGAGAATTCAACATGCGAACTATGATCCCGTAGCAATGTATGGGTTAAAAACTAGTTATGTATTACTTTTAGTTAAATAAGCACTTCCCTTTGCACGCCCAAAATGAGTTACAAATTAGTTATGTATTACTTTGATGACGGTTACACCTATCGCCCATGTACGTCAGACCGGTTGCCAAAGTTGATTAATGGGCAGGTACCCACAGTGGATGCCAAAATGGGATATGCAACGATGATTTTATGAAAGTAGTGGTATATTAATAGCGACGGATTTTATTAGAACCATTGCCAAATGTACCTTCTTTTTTTTTTTTGAGAGAGAAATTTCAGTGAAGGTGTATATGTATACCTGTCAACAAACTACAAAATTAATGCACATCACAATTGGATATTAACTGTATAATAAATGCAATTGAAGAAGAAATCATATAAATATATAGAAAGAGTTTTACTATTATAAAAGGTGAACATAATAAATACACTACTCTAAGGCACCTATGCCACCAACACCTAGTCCATCGTCGTCGTCCTGTGGTGGAGGCGCGTGAAATGTTGAATGCTCTAGTCCTCTAGATATTCATAGGAATGCCATCAACTCTCTCAACTGCTGGCTCTGTTGCTCCAGTAACTGATCTTGTCGCTGCATCCTGTCAATGGTTGCTTGCAGTTTAGTGGTCATATTGTTACGACCCGATTCTCAAATCCCTACAGGACACGAGAATCGGACCGACTCGACTGATCCTAAGACCCAGTTATCCAACGAGAAAGTAACCAAAAAGTAGTAAAATAAACCACATTTACCATGCAAGTAACTAACAGTAACAGAAGTACAGCAGTAAAGAAAAGAACTACTACAATACACACCACCACAACAGTAAAGAATTAAAACAGGTACAGAAATATGAAGTTTACAATAAAGGAGTATAAAGGTGTAACAGAATACTCACTACTGCAGAAAAACGAGTACACAAAAGTACAACTACTGGGCTCTCCTAGGCCCAGCACCCTCCGCAGCCGTAGGCTCTGGCTACTCAACACCTGGTCCTGAAAAAGGTGACAAATATGACACGTCAGCGAAACGCTGAGTAGAGTGGCAACCAGCTAGCTAAGAAAAATAGTAAAGGTAGACAAGTAGTTGTTGTTTTTAATTCTTTCTTTATTTATCTATTTACTCTTTCTTGGTTTATTTCTCAGGTCTTTCTCTTAATCTTGAATGTTCCTTGTGGGAACGATCTTGATTGCAGTCTTTTCTGAAAAGTAGAAGTAGCACATGATGCTCTCATGGTTGGGAGAGTCCCCCATGGTGGTCCTACCCTCAGTCAACCACCCCAAGGTCGCTGACAGGCGTAACGGTGACTACGGCATGCGCGATACACGCACGGGTAGCTACCCCGCACTGGCACGTAATTAGTCATTTCCGTTAACAGGTGCGTCTAAAGCACAGCACGAAACCAGTATAGGGCAGAGCCCTCTCAGTAACAGGGGTCTAGCCCCTTCACAGTAACCAAACAGGGGTCTTGCCCCTCCACAGTCCGCGCACCCACTCCTGACTACCCTGGTTTGCCCAATGGGCCTAACAAGTCGGTGTAGGACGGATAGTTGAATCCCGGGCCCTGTGGGGTGGCTAGCTCTCTCCCCACACTAGTAGCTCTCCCCGGTACTGTGTATGCGAGGGCCACAGAGTCGGTACAAAGTGGCCAGTCCTAACCCCAGGTCCCAACCCTAGGGCGACTAGCTCCGCTCTGCACTAAACAGGGGGGACAGTCGCTCTCCTTTGTACTCCGTACTCAAAGGCCAGCTCACTTCCCCATTCACTTTCCCAGTTCCATTCTATTTATTTCCAGGAGCTCTACTCCTAATTCCCCGTAGGGTTCGTGCTCATGTTTCTCAGGCCAAGCCATACTAGGTTTCATCATTTCAGGTTTGTTCACATATAGCACATGTTTCCAACATTCAAACTTCTTTTCCTTTCCAATTTATGTACAAGCAGCTCGTATTTAATTTCAACCAATAGCAATTATAGGTAACAGTTACTAGCAACAGTATTCTACATTTCACAGGCAGCTATTATCCAATTACAGGCAATTATCATTATTCTATCCACTTATCCAAGACTGCAATTCAGGCATTCAAGACATTCATTTCAGTGTTTCTGTTCCTAGGATTCATGCCACACCCTAGGATCTTTCATTCAATCTAGTTTTCAGGTCCTAGGATTCATGCCATACCCTAAGATCTATTATTCAGTCTAGTTTTCAGGTCTTAGGATTCATGCCATACCCTAGGATCTATCATTTATTTCAGATATGCATTAATGTTTATAATTAACTAAGGGAAGCCACTCAACCCGCGAAATCGGGAGTAATGGGGGCGTGATCGGCAGGTCCACATGCCTCTGCAACCCCCAAGTCCGCAACAAAACGAGGTCCTAACACAACGATCAATCACAAGGAACCATTCAGAATAGGATAAAAGTATTTCAAACAAGTAGAGGAACTAATTCTGAGAAGAACGGAATCTTAAACACGGAAATCGGACCTCTAACGGACCCTAAACAGGTTAAAAACGGCAACTCTGACTCAAATCAGACGTCTGGAACATCTTCCAGACGTCTTAAAAAGGGGTCCAGGTCATACCACACTCTACGCTACTCCTCAAACATCCAGGGATCCTGCTGAACTGTCTGGACCTAGTTCCAGACGTTTGACCACCTCTCCAGACGTCTGGAGACTCTCTCCTCCAACTGATGCCTTACCCAGACGTCTGAACTGCGTGGGAGGGCGTGTCCCCGTGCCTTCCCGAAATGAATCCTGCACGCACGACGAAAACTTCCTCAACACGACATGTCTCAGAACCTCGGCGGAACGGCCTACATGGCTGTATCTGCAAAAGGAGGTATAGGGGGAAATACGTACCTCTCAGTCGTCTGGAGCTCCCTCCAGACGTCGCCTACGTCGTCTGGATGTAGGTCTAGACATCTAATTCTGGGAAAAATTCCCAGAATCAGAGCCTCCTTCGTCTTCTTCCCATTGCGTGCGGTCGTGCCGTGCTCGTCCGGCCGCTACCTGAGCTGCAGCAGCACCAGGGGAACCTCCTCAGCACAATGCTCATCTACGTGCCCGCCGACCGGCCTCGAGCTACTCCGGCGAGCTCTCTCCCACGGCACGCATGCTCTCTCTCCTCTTCCTTCTCACTGCACCTCTCCTCTCCGCCACTGCACCCGGTAGCAGCAGCAGCTCGCTCTCACTCTCGCTCTCGCGCTCGCATTGGAGGAAGGAGGAGACGGGTGGATGTGGGTGGCATGAGGGAGAGGAGGATATAAGTAGGCACGTGGGGGGGTGGGGGAGGTGCTGCAGGTCGGCGGGTTTTCAGTCTGCGTGCGGCACACGCGCAGTCTCGCGATCGTACGCACGCAAAAATTTATTTCCAGACATCTGGGAAGGCTTCCAGATGTCTAACCAGGCGTCTGGACCAACTCTCAGACGTCTTAAAGTGTTTTGATGCCTCGAGTCTTAACAACATAACAAACTCAAAGGAAGTTTCGTCCCCAAAACTTGCGCTAACTAGGGTGTGGAAAAAGAACAGTATACACATAACAAACTCAAAGAGGACCGAAGCCAGTCTGAAAAGACATACCCTCAAAGAGCTTCGGGTACTGCTCCCGCATCGCCGCCTCAGGCTCCCAGGTAGCCTCCTCGTACCGCTGGCTCCTCCACAAGACTTCACCAGGGGTACTTGCTTCCGTCTCAGACTCCGAACGGCTCTGTCGAGAATCTGTACTGGCCGCTCGGGGTAGGTTAGGTCGTCACCCACCTCGACGCTCTCGTGGCTCAGAACGTGACTGGGATCGGCAACGTACTTCCTGAGGTTGGACACGTGGAACACGTCGTGCACACCAGAAAGCTAGGGAGGAAGGGCAAGCCTGTAAGCAACGGGTCCAACCCGCTCCAAGACCTCAAAGGGTCCCACGAACCTCGGCGCAAGCTTCCCTCTCACCCCAAACCACTGCAAGCCCTTCATGGGAGAAACGCGAAGGAAGACGTGGTCCCCAACCTCAAACTGCACTTCTTTGCATTTCCGATCTGCATAGCTCTTCTGTCTACTCCTGACAGTGCAGAGTTGCCTGTGAATCTGCTCGATCACCTCCTGACTCTGCTAGATCAGCCTGGGGCCAACCTCCCACTTGGTCCCCACCTCAACCCAACTCAAGGGTGCCATACACCTCCGTCCATACAGAGCCTCGTAGGGTGCCATGCCAATGCTCGAGTGATAGCTGTTGTTATATGCAAACTCCGCTAGGGGCAAGTGCTCCTCCCAAGAGCCCCTCCAGTCCAGTACACAAGCACGCAAAAGGTCCTCTAGTGTCTGTATCGTGCACTCAGACTGTCCGTCCGTCTGGGGGTGGTATGCTGTACTGAACCTCAACCACATCCCCAGGACCTGCTGAAACTCAGCCCAAAATTGGGACGTAAAACGGGTATCCCGGTCAGATACGATCTCCCGCGGAACTCCATGTAGACGTACCACGTCGCGGATATACCGCTCTTCCAACTGTGCTGGTCCCAAGGTGACTCAGATCGGCAAGAAACATGCCGCCTTCGTCAATCTATCCACGATCACCCAGACTGCGTCGTGTCCTCGCTGGGTAACTGTTACGAACGCAGCCTCAAGATGGTTTTTAAGATGTCTAGGAAGTGACCCAGACGTCTGGAACCCTTTCCAGACGTCTGGTATTTAATTTTTGCGGCGTACGGGGTTGCATCTGCGTGCATGCGCACGCAGACCTGCACCGCCGCTCTCTTCCCTCTTTTTCCCTCTCTCCTCCTGCAGGGCGCGGTGCCTCTCTCTCTCTCTCTCTCCTCGCGTGGCCTTAAAAGGCCCCTCGCCCTCTCCCTCACCCTCATCTCCTCTGTGTTCCTCTTCTTCTCCCAACCGGTGCGAGAGCGCGAGCGAGTGAGCGGCAGCAGCAGCGGCCGCAGCAAGTGTGCGGGAGGAGGTGTTGCACGAGGGAGGAGACGCTCGACCGTGAGGGCTCGAGCTTGCCGGGGCAGCTAGAGCCGGCCGGCAGGGGAGCAGTGGGCGTGGAGTGTCGCGGAGGGGCTGCTGCAGCTCGAGTAGCAGGCGGACGAGGCGTGACGCGGCCGTGCGTCGCGGGCGGAGAACGAGTCGAGCTCTGATTCTGGAAGATTTTCCAGAATCAGATGTTTGGGCTTCCAACCAGACGACAGTGAAGACGTCTGGAGGACTTTCCAAACGTCTTAACGGTAAGATATTTCTATCTCCTTCCTTTTTCGCATGTACGGCCATGCAGCAGTCCGCCGTGCCTTCGTCTGCGACTCGTCGTACTGAGAACAGGTGTGGGTACGTGCAGGTTCTACTTAGGAGGGCGCGAGGGCTCGCCATCCCACGTGAATCGGACGTCTGGCCGCAGTGCCAGACGACGGGAAGGACTTCCAGATGTCTGCGGTGACCATCGGATGTCTGGGAACTAAGCCAGATGCCCCCGCAGGCTTCTGGACATTTGAGGGACCACATAGAACGAAGGTACGCTCTGACCCACATTTTAAGATGTCTGGAAGAGGTTCCAGACGTCTGATTTTGGGCAGTTTCGTCGTTTACGACCCGTTTAGGGCCCGTTCGGAGTCCGTTTTTCGCGTTTCGAATTGCATTCTTTTCGGAATAAAATCCTCTACCCGTTTGCAGTAATTATATACCGTTCTGAGAAACTCCTTGTGTTTGATCCTTGTGTCAGGACCCTGTTCCATTGCAGTCTCGGGAGTTGCGGAGGCGCACGGGATTTCCGACTACGCCCCCAGTACTCCCGTTGTAGCTGGTAGAGTGGCTTTTAATTTACTTAATCAAATTTGTTACAATTGTGGAATAATTAATAGAGTCTAGGGCACTGCATGAACCCTAGGACTGAGAAACGAGATTGAATGATAGATCCTAGGGTATTGCATGAAACCTAGGACTGGAAACTAGATTGAATGATAGATCCTAGGGTACGGCATGAATCCTAGGACTGGAAAACTAGTGATATGTATATAAATATTGCAGTCTTGGAAAGGTGGAAAGGAAACAATAGCTGCCTGTAAATTGATTTAACCGCTGCCTGTTATGAAGGAATAAATATGATTGAGAACATGGGTTGTATGAACGTAAAACTGGAACGGTGAAACCTAAATGTGCTGAGTTAAAAGAGCTGGAACCCTACGGGAAATTAGGAGTGGAACTCCTGGAAAGAGAGTAGAATGGAACTGAGAAAGTGAAACATGGAAGTGTGTCGTCTCTTAGGTACGTGGTACCAAAGAGAGCACACATTACCTCTTAGTGTAGAGGGGAGCTTGCTGCCTCAGGTTGAGACCGAGGTGGGTTTGGCCACTGTACACCGACTTGCTAGCCCTCACGTACGCAGTACCGAGGAGAGCTACTAGTGTAGGGAGAGCACTAGCTACCCCACAGGCCCCGGGGTTCTGCTAGCCTCCTACACCGACTTGTTAGGCCCACTGGGCAAACCAGGGTAGTCAGGCGAAAGTGCGCGGACTGTGGAGGGGTTGGACCCCTGTTACTGAGAGGGCTCTGCCCTATATTGGTTCCGTGTTGTGCTTTGGGCGCACCCGTTAACGAAAACGACTGACCGCGTGCCAGTGCGGGGTAGCTACCCGTGTGTTTATCGCGCGTGCCGTAGTCACCGTTACGTCTGTCAGCGACCTTGGGGTGGTTGACTGAGAGTAGGATCACCACAGGGGACTCTCCCGGCCAGGAGAGCACCACGTGTTACTTCTACTTTTCGGAAAAGGCTGCAATCAAGATCGTTCCCACAAGGAACATTCGAGATCAAGTGAAGGATCTGAGAAATAGATAAATTGTGAAATAATAGACAGACGTAAATAAATGAATAAAGAAAATATAACAGCTACTGTACACTCTACTGCTTCTTTAGCTTTAGCTGCCACTCTACTCAGCGTTTCGCTGACGTGTTACACTCGTTACTTTTCAGGACCAGGTGTTGAGCAGCCAGGGTCAGCGGCTGCAGAGGACATTGGGCCGAGTAGGGTCCAGTAGAGTTACCGCAGTTCTTTTTGTACCCCTTTGGTTCTACTGTAGTGAGTAGTTCTTGTTACTCTCTGTACTTCTTTACTTGTAGCTTCATGTTATGTTTTAACTGTTGTTCTACTGTTGTGGTGGTATATACTGTAGTAGTTCCTTTTCTTACTATTGTATTTTGTTACTACTAGTTATATTCATGCTGAATGTGGTTTATTTTACTGCTCTTTTGGTTACTTCCTTGTTGGACGACTAGGTCTTGGGATTAGTCGAGTCAGTCCGATTCTCCTGTCTCGTAGGGACTCGGGAATCGGGTCGTTACAATAACGGGCAAGCCCACCACTAAGTCCATGGTGATGCTCTCCCACTTCCACTCTGGCACTGGAAGTGGCTGCAACGGCCCCGCAGGCCTCTGATGCTCGGCCTTCACCTACTGGCACACTAAACACTGCTGTACGAATTCACCTACATCCCGCTTCATTCCCCTCCACCAAAAGTCGTGTCTCAAATCATGGTACATCTTTGTGTTTTCAGGATGTATGGTGAACCTGGAACCGTGTGCCTCAGTCAGGAGCTCTCTCAACAACTCCTCATCTCTAGGAACGCACAACCATCCCCTCATGCGCAGCACCTCATCTATAAAGGAGAAATCCCTAGGGTCTCCTGACAGTACTCTGTCAAGCAACGACTGCAAGTATGGGTCGGCCATCTGTCCAGTGATGATGCGGTCTATCAACTCTGGCCTTGTCTGTCGTGTCACAGTCACTGCCCCACAGTGCCCCAGTAACTTTAGGGGTCGCCAACTGTCCATCTCCTCCATGAGGCTCCAACTCTACGCCTGTAAACTGGCCAAGTGGGCGGGCGCCTTCCAGCTTAAGGCGTCAGCCACCACGTTGGCCTTTCCCAGGTGGTAGGAAATGCTGCAGTCATAGTCCTTTAGGAGCTCCAACCAACGTCTCTGTCTCATGTTGAGCTCCTTCTAATCAAACAAGTATCTGAGGCTCTTATGATCTGTGAAAATCTCAAAGGTCTCACCATACAAGTAGTGCCTCCAAGTCTTCAGTGCCAAGACGACAGCTGCCAGCTCCAGGTCGTGGGTAGGGTAGCTATGCTCATGGGGCTTTAGTTGCCACGAAGCGTAAGCGACAACGTGACCCCTCTACATGAGCATACCCCCTAACCCCTGCAAAGAGGTGTCCGTGTACACAACGAACCCGCCACTACTATCTGGGATGGTGAACACGGGAGCCAAAGTCAGCCTCTCCTTCAGCTCCTAAAAACACGCCTCACAAGCGTCTGTCCAAGTAAAGGGCACGTCCTTCCGGGTCAGTTGTGTCATAGGATGTGCAATCTGCGAGAAGCCCCTGATAAACCGCCTGTAGTAGCTTACCAGTCCCAAGAAACTGCGGATTTCAGTAACAGTACGCAGTCTCTCCCACCTGAGCACTGCCTCAACCTTGGCTAGGTCCACAGCCAAGCCATCCCCGGAGATCACATGGCCCAAGAAGGTCACTCCCTCAACCAGAACTCGCACTTGCTATATTTGGCGTACAACCTACATCGTCTTAGTGTGTCCAAAACCATCTGCAAGTGCTGTCCGTGCTGTGTCTGATCTCAAGAATAGATGAGCACATCATCAATAAATACCACCACGAACTGGTCCAAGTACGGTCCGAACACCCGGTTCATCAAGTCCATGAAGGCAGCGGGGGCATTGGTTAGCCCAAACGGCTTGACCAGAAACTCGTAGTGTCCGTACCGGGTGCGGAAAGCTGTCTTGGAGACGTCTGCCTCCCTGATCCTCAACTGGTGGTATCTAGACCTCAAGTCTATCTTGGAGAATATCGTGGCACCTCGCAACTGGTCAAACAAGTCGTAAATCCTCGGCAGCGGATACCTGTTCTTGATGGTAACCCTATTCAGCTGTTTGTAGTCCACACAAAGGCGTAGGGTACCATCCTTCTTCTTTACGAACAATACTGGGGCTCCCCATGGAGACGCACTGGGCCTCACAAAGCCCTTCTCCAGAAGGTCCTGCAACTGAGACTTGAGCTCTCGCAACTCAAGTGGTGCCATCCTGTACGGTGTTGTAGAGATGGGGCTGGTCCCCGGTACCAGTGAGATCTCAAACTCGATCTCACGCTCGGGCGATAGTCCTGGCAACTCATCTGGGAACACGTCGGGGTACTCTCTGACCACTGGGATACTTTGGAAGTCTGCCACAGGGCTGGGCTCTTCCACCACACAAGCTAGGAAGCCCTCACACCCTTGGCCCAAAATTCTCGCCGCCCGAAGTGCAGAAATGCACCTGAAGCCTCCATCCACTAGCTTCCCATGGAACTCGAAAGAAGGCAACTCCGGTATGGAGAAGACGATCTTCCTCTCAAAGCAGTCCACCAAGACGTGGTAAGCGGACAACCAGTCCATCCCCAGAATTACGCCAAAATCCTCCATCTGTATCATAATCAGGTCAGCGGAAAGGCTGTGTCCCCCAACACTGACCTCACAACTTGTGTACACCTCCTTAGCCACAAACAGCTGACCACCCGGACCTCTGATCATGAACGGATCCTCTAACAGCATACAGTCCTGCCCCAAGCTAACAGCAAAACTGGCAACGACAAACGAGTGCGTAGCGCCGGAATCGAAAATCGTGTAAACAAGTCTGCCGGAAACTGAAACCATACCTGCCACCACTGATCCTGAAGCTCTGGCATCCCTGTGTGTCAGGGCGTTGATACGTCCCTCAGCCCTAGGTGTGGACGAAGCAGCCACACTCTGAGTCGGACGGGTAGCCACCGGTCGGTACCCTCCCCGCGATTGCTGTCCTCCTCCTCGCGCCTAGAAACTACGGCCTCCTGCTCGCCCTCTAGTGCTCGGCGCGGGAAGCATCTGCTGACCTTCAGCCTTAGATGGGCAGTCCCTCCTGATGTGGCCCGACTGGCCACACTGGTAGCAAAGGGGGACTCGACTCCCGCCCTCAGTGGGTCCCTGCTGACGGTTGGGTGGGGGTCCAGTGTTGGCAGCTGGCCCCTGTCGGGGGCCCCCAAAGGCCACTGATGGCCCCGCAAAGCATGACGGCTCTCTCGCGGGTGCCACGTGACTCCTCTCTCGTCGACCCTATGAGAAGTCTGGCTAATATGGCCTCTTCTGCCCGCTGTCAGTGTCACATGCAGATGGGTTGGTCTCTTCATACGTCATAGCTGCCTCCACCACCCTCGAGAACGTAGGCAGCTTTAGGGGTTTGACATACCCTCAAATAGCAGGTCGGAGCCCCTCGGTAAACCTCCAAAGGCGCTCCTCTTCGGTAGCCATGGCTGTCGCTGCGAAACGAGATAGCTCCAGAAAACGCATGCGGTACGTGCTCACGGTCATCGTCCCCTGGCGGAGAGTGTGGAACTCTCGCCTCCTCTGGTCCTGCCACATCTGGGGGAAGTACTGCTCATAGAAGAGGGTGACGAACTGGTCCCAAGTCGGCTCATCCATCTCCTGACCTTTGACCGCCCTCCACCACCTGTGTGCCGCGCTCTTCAGCTGGTACGTGGCAAAGGCCACGCGGCACTCCACAGGGGGACGAAAGGTGTCAAATACCTTCTTGATCTGCACGAGCCAGTCCTTCACCTCGGTCGGGTCCTCATCCCCCTTGAAAGAGGGGGGCTCATCTTCCGGAACTGTCCGAAAAGCTCATAGTGGCGCTGAAGTGGAGAAGTTGGTATGCCTCCAAGTAAAGAAGCCTCGTTCTCAGAAATGTCGGAGGAAGGTGGGGGCAGTGGAGGGACACCCCCTCCCCCACGTCCAGCGTCGTGTCCGTCTCGTGGTCCCACAAAGGACTCCCCCTCTGCAGCCCCAGGGAGAGGCGCTCGTGGCGACGGGTGAAGCTCCTCTCGCATGATGTCCTGTATCAGCTGGGCGAGGTCCTAGGCCTGAATACTCGGGAGCAGTGGCTGGTCCACTGAGGCGTCGGGCTCAACGCGCCCGCCCCTCTGACCTCATCCTCGGCCGCGTCGCGGCCCGCCTCGCTACCTCCTCATCGAGGCATCTCCTACAAGGAGACGTGAACATGGAACAGAAAAGACGTCAATACTAATCGATATTCAACGAAGAAATCTTAGAACAGATGTCAAAAGGTATGTTGTGGTGGCTACTCTAGTTACAAGCACGTGAATTGGTTATTTTTCAGCCAGTTGGTTCACTTCTCGGGACGACCTTGCTCTGATACCTTCTTGTTACGACCCGATTCTCGAATCCCTACAGGACACGAGAATCGGACCGACTCGACTGATCCCAAGACCCAGTCGTCCAACAAGAAAGTAACCAAAAAGTAGTAAAATAAACCACATTTACCATGCAAGTAACTAACAGTAACAGAAGTACAGCAGTAAAGAAAAGAACTACTACAGTACGCACCACCATAACAGTAGAGAATTAAAACAGGTACAAAAAATATAAAGTTTACAATAAAGGAGTATAAAGGTGTAACAGAATACTCACTACTACAGAAAAATGGGTACACAAAAGTACAACTATTGGGCTCTACTAGACCCAGCACCCTCCGCAGCCGTAGGCTCTGGCTGCTCAACACCTGGTCCTGGAAAAGGTGACAAGTATGACACATCAGCGAAATGCTTAGTAGAGTGGCAACCAGCTAGCTAAGAAAAATAGTAAAGGTGAACAAGTAACTGTTATTTTTAATTTCTTTCTTTATTTATCTATTTACTCTTTCTTGGTTTATTTCTCAGGTCTTTCTCTTGATCTCGAATGTTCCTCGTGGGAATGATCTTGATTGCAGTCTTTTCCGAAAAGTAGAAGTAGCACGTGGTGCTCTCATGGCCGGGAGAGTCCCCCGTGGTGGTCCTACCCTCAGTCAACCACCCTAAGGTCGCTGACAGGCGTAACGGTGACTACGGCATGCGTGATAAACTCACGGGTAGCTACCCGGCATTGGCACGCAGTCAGTCGTTTCCGTTAACGGGTGCACCCAAAGCACAGCATGGAACCAGTATAGGGAAGAGCCCTCTCAGTAAGAGGGGTCTAGCCCCTCCAAAGTAACCAAACAGGGGTCTTGCCCCTCCACAGTCCGTGCACCCTCGCCTTACTACCCTGGTTTGCCTAGTGGGCCAAACAAGTCGGTGTAGGATGGCTAACTGAACCCTGGGCCCTGTGGGGTGGCTAGCTCTCTCCCGACACTAGTAGCTCTCCCCGGTACTGTGTACGCGAGGGCCACAGAGTCAGTACAAAGTGGCCAGTCCCAACCCTAGGGTGACTAGCTCCGCTCTGCACTAGACAGGGGGGACAGTTGCTCTCTTTGGTACTCCGTACTCAAGGGCCAGCTCACTTCCCCATTCACTTTCCCAGTTCCATTCTATTTATTTCTAGGAGCTCTACTCCTAATTCCCCGTAGGGTTCGTGCTCATGTTTCTCAGGCCAAGCCATACTAGGTTTCATCATATCAGGTTTATTCGCATAAAGCACGTGTTTCCAACATTTAAACTTCTTTTCCTTTCCAATTTATGTACAAGCAGCTCGTATTTAATTTCAACCAATAGCAATTACAGGTAACAGTTACTAGCAACAGTATTCTATATTTCACAGGCAGCTGTTATCAAATTACAGGCAATTATCATTATTCTATCCACTTATCCAAGACTGCAACTCAGGCATTCAAGACATTCGTTTCAGTATTTCTATTCCTAGGATTCATGTCACACCCTAGGATCTATCATTCAATCTAGTTTTCAGGTCCTAAGATTCATGTCATACCCTAGGATCTATCATTCAGTCTAGTTTTCAGGTCCTAGGATTCATGCCATATCCTAGGATCTATCATTTATTTCAGATATGCATTAATGTTTGTAATTAACTATGGGAAGCCACTCTACCTGCGAAACCAGGAGTAATGGGGGCATGATCGGCAGGTCCACGTGCCTCCGCAACCCCCAATTCCGCAACAGAACGAGGTCCTAACACAAGGATCAATCACAAGGAACCATTCAGAACAGGATAAAAGTATTTCAAACAAGTAGAGGAACTAATTCTGAGAAGAACAGAATCTTAAACGAGGAAATCGGACCTCGAACGGACCCTAAATGGGTCAAAAACAACAACTCTGACCCAAATCAGACGTCTGGAATATCTTCCAGACATCTTAAAAAGGGGTTTAGGTCATACCTCACTCTGAGCTGCTCCTCAGATGTCCAGGGTTCCTGTTGAATCGTCTGGACCTAGTTCCAGAGGTCCGACCACCTCTCTGGACGTTTGGAGACTCTCTCCGCCGTCTGGTGCCTTGCCCAGATGTCTGAACTGCGTGGGAGGGCATGTCCCCGTGCCTTCCCGAAACGAATCCTGCATGCGCGACAAAAATTTCCTCAACATGACACGTCTTAGAACCTCAGCGGAACGACCTGCATGGTCGTATCCGCAAAAGGAGGTATAGGGGGAAATACGTACCTATCAGTCGTCTGGAGCTCCCTCCAGACGTTGCCTTCGTCGTTTGGATGTTGGTCCAGACGTCTGATTCTAGGAAAAATTCCTAGAATTAGAACCTCCTTTGTCTTCTTCCCACTGCGTGCGGCCGCGCCGCGCTCGTCCACCCACTGCATGAGTTGTAGCAGCACCGGGGGAACCTCCCCAGCACAATGCTCCTTCGCACGCCCGCCGGCCAGCCTCGAGCTGCTCTGGTGAGCTCTCTCCTTCACGGCATGCGTGCTCTCTCTCCTCTTCCTTCTCGCTGCACCTCTCCTCTCTACCACTGCACCCGGCAGCAGCGGCGGCTCACTCTCACTCTCGCGCTCGCATTGGAGGAAGGAGGAGACGGGTGGATGTGGGTGGCGCGAGGGAGAGGAGGATATAAGTAGGCACGAGGGGCGGGGGGGGTGGGGAAAGGTGTTGCAGGTCGGCAGGTTTTCGGTCTGCGCGAGGCATGTGCGCAGACTTGCGATCGTATGCACGCAAAAATTTATTTCCAGACGTCTGGACCATCTCCCAGACGTCTTAAAGTGTTTTGATGCCTCGGGTCTTAACACATATCCTCCAATCTCTTCTCCCTCTCCATCTCTTGGTGTTCCGTTGTCTCAATCTTCTCATTAAGATTATCCACCTGAGATGTGGGCGATGTCGATCCTTTCCTCCCATACCAGGAAGAGATAGTCACACTCCTACCCCCGCTATGAACAAAGCCTTTGTGCTCCGAAGGCATCACGGTTCTAAATGTCTCCTTTGGTGTCATCGGAGGCACCTGGGGAACGATTGTAGAGTTCTCATCCGTGACCTTGGGAGGATGGATCAAGTCCATCATACAAGTCTGTAAATATATACATTTGTAATTCTTCAAATATTTAATAAATTTAGTAAAATAAAAGTGTATAAATTCATGATGCTTACATGTCACTAATAGAACAGGCACTATTCTCGATAGAGAATTTTCGACCGTTATACAGTGGTTGCTAATAATAATATTCTCGACCGTTATTAGGTAGAATGGTCAAGAACAAACCAATCATTAACTTTCCCACCTACCCTGTAGTTAGTTTGGTTGCGGTCATTCGCAACCATTTTTAACGGTATAGAATAGTATGTGTGTCGACCATTTATGAGAAAATGGTCGACGATAGTCTTTTCAGAAACTGCCAAATTGCAAAAGTTAATTTTTGTAACGAACGCGCGCCCCAGACGTCTGGAAGGTGGCCCAGACGTCGGACCAGACGTCTGGGGTCACTTCCAGACGTCTGACCAGACGTCTGGGATCGTTTCCAGACGTCTGGAAATCGGTTATTTGCGACACGCGTGGGTCGTCTGCGCGCCTGAGCGCGCAAACCGCATATTCGCTCCTGCGGCTGCAGATTCTCGCCACTGCCGTCTCTCTCTCTCCTCCTCGCGCGGCCTTAAAAGGCCACGCGCTCTCTCCTGTCGCCTCCACCCCTTTCCTCTTCTCCTTCCAGTGCGCGAGAGCGAGCGCGAGAGCGGGCGCGGGGTTGCTGCGGCGGCAATAGCTGCAGTGAGAGTGGAGGGGGTGCTGCGTGCGAGAGCGGCGCTCAGCCGTGAGGGCGAGCTCGCCGGGGCTGCCAGGGCCGGCCGGCGGGGAGCGCAGCGGGCGCGGAACGACGCGGGAGGCCTGCTGCGGCTCGAGCAGCAGGCGCACAAGGTGCGACGCGGGCGGCGTTGCGAGCGAAGGGTGAGTCGCGCCCTGGTTCTGGAAAAATTTCCAGAATCAGACGTCTGTGCTGATAGCCAGACGGCGAGGTCGACGTCTGGAAGACTGTCTAGACGTCTGAAAGGTGAGTTTTCCGTCTTCTTCTTCCTTCTTGTCGACTGACCGTACTGAGGGAGGGAGATGGGTGTGCGCAGGCTCGGTGATTCACCATCCAACGCGAATCAGACGTCTGGTTGTAGTACCAGACGGCGGGAGTGACCTCCAGACGTCCGGGGTGACCATCGGACGACTGGGAACTAGGCCAGACGTCCCCGCAGGCTTCTGGACGTCTGAGAAACCACGCAGAACAAGGTAATTCTCTGATCCACTTTTTAAGACATCTGGAAGAAGTTCCAGACGTCTGATT
The DNA here is from genome assembly GCA_037157565.1 of Thalassia testudinum. Taxonomy (NCBI): domain Eukaryota; kingdom Viridiplantae; phylum Streptophyta; class Magnoliopsida; order Alismatales; family Hydrocharitaceae; genus Thalassia; species Thalassia testudinum. The sequence goes on from JAZHRO010000049.1 coordinate 29,790,877, forward strand.
TTGCACAATGTCGTCGTTTTCGACCCGTTGAGGGCCCGTTCGGGTTCCGTTTTCCGCGTTTCGAGTTGCGTTCTTTCCGGAATTAAATCCTCTACCCGTCTACAATAGCTATACACTGTTTTGAGACACCCTTGTGTTTGATCCTTGTGATAGGACCTCGTTCCGTTGCAGTCTTGGGGGTCGCGGAGGCACGCGGGATTCCCGATCACACCCCCATTACTCCCATCGTACCTGGTAGAGTGGCTTTTAAGTATAACTTGTTAAATTGTGGAATCATAAATAGAACCTAGGACATTGCATGAATCCTAGGAATGAAAAATAGATTGAATGTTAGATCCTAGGTGTTGCATGAATCCTAGGGCTGAAAAACTAGATTGTATGATAGATCCTAGGATACGGCATGAATCCTAGGATGGGAAAACTAGTGGAACAGATGAATACTGCAGTATTGGAAAAATGGAAAGGAACAAATAGCTGCCTGTAATCGAATTAACAGCTGCCTGTTGAATAAATAAACGTGTTTGAGAACATGGATTGTGATAACGTGAAACTGGAAGGTGAAACTTAGACGTTCTGAGCTGGAACCGTACGGGGAAGTAGGAGTAGAACTCCTGGAAAGTGAATAGAATAGTATTGGGGAAGTGAGCTAGCCCTTGAGTACGGAGTACCAAGGAGAGCGACTATCCCCCTGTTTAGTGCAGAGCGGAGCCAGCCGCCCCCAGGGACTCGGGGGTTAGGACTGGCCACTCTGTACCGACTTGCTGGGCCCTCGCGTACGTGAGTACCGAGGAGAGCTACTAGTGTAGGGAGGTACTAGCTACCCCACAGGCCACGGGGTTCTGCTAGCCTCCCACACCGACTTGTTAGGCCCGCTGGGGCAAACCAGGGTAGTCAGGCGAGGGTGCGTGGACTGTGGAGGGGCAAGGCCCCTGTTTGGTTACTGTGGAGGGGTTGGACCCCTGTTACTGAGAGGGCTCTGCCCTATACTGGTTCCATGCTGTGCTTTGGGCGCACCCGTTAACGGAAATGACTGACCGCGTGCCAGTGCGGGTTAGCTACCCGTGCGTTTACCGCACGTGCCGTAGTCACCGTTACGTCTGTCAGTGACCTTGGGGTGGTTGACTGAGAGTAGGATCACCACGGGGGACTCTCCCGGCCAGGAGAGCACCACGTGCTACTTCTACTGTTCGGAAAAGACTGCAATCAAGATCGTTCCCACGAGGAACATTCGAGATCAAGTGAAAGATCTGAGAAATAGATAAATCGTGAGATAATTGAAAGACTTAAATAAAGAAAGTAACAGAACTTAACAGCTACTGTACACTCTACTGTTTCTTTAGTTTTAGTTGCCACTCTACTCAGCGTTTTGCTGACGTGTTACACTCGTTACCTTTCAGGACCAGGTGTTGAGCAGCCAGGGTCAGCGGCTGCAGAGGACGCTGGGCCGAGTAGGGTCCAGTAGAGTTACCACTGTTTCTTGTACCTCTTTTTGTTCTGTTATAGTGAGTAGTTCTTGTTTCCGCTGTACTTTTCTTTACCTGCAGTTCATATTTAGTTATGAATGTTGTTCTACTGTTGTGGTGGTATATACTGTAGTAGTTTCTTTCCTTGCTGCTGTATTTTCTTACTGTTAGTTATATTCATGTTGAATGTGGTTTATTTTACTGCTCTTTTGGTTATTTCCTCGTTGGACGACTAGGTCTTGGGATTAGTTGAGTCGGTCCGGTTCTCGTGTCTCGTAGGGGCTCGGGAACCGGGTCGTTACAATTTTCAAATGCATTCGTCGACCGTTGTCTCTGGAACGGTCGAGAAATGTCGACCTAAATCACCCCTGCATCCTTGACTCCCTCCCCCTTCCTCGTAAAACATATCCTTCCAAACCCCCTTGTCAACCTCCTCTTGACGCCTCCTCTCGACGCATTGCAACCGACCTCCTCTCGACGTTGCCTCCGATTGCCTCCCCGTTGGCTCCGACGTCGATGCGGTTTTGTCCTCTTGTGACCCCTCCTCTTCGTTGCCGTTCACGTCCTCCTCAGGTAGGACATCCTCTCGCGAGATCGGCCTCCCCTCACCAGCGAGACCCGACCTCCTCTGCCGTCCAAGCCGCTCTCCCCATCCTTCGCTAACTGCAGCTGCAACCACCACCACCAAAACCAGCCATCCCTCCTCTTGCTACCACCATCGCCTCGCCTTGTGCCTTCTCCTCCCACCTGTCCCATCCTCTTCCCACCGCCACCTGCGAGCACCACCATCACTTGCCCCATCCTCCTCCCACCACCACCCTCTACCATTGGCCCCTTCCACTCAACTAGCTAGGTTAATTATTTTTTTTATTAAGTACTTAGGTTTGATTTTTATATGCGAATGCAATTAAGATGTTTTACAAGTTACATTTTTTAGTTTCATTACATTGAAACAATTAACATGTTATTAGTTTATATTGAATTTTTAGTTAAATGTTTAGTTAATTTGGTTTAGTTAAATTATTACTAATTGTTATTTGTGGGGTGTACCCACATATGTAGTGATTAGTTATGAAGTATTCCTACTCTTAGTTTCATTAAAATGCTTAGTTAAATTTGCATTTAATTTGAATGCTTGTGTGACATTTTATTTATAGAGGTGAAATGTGGGGTGTACCCACATCTATTGTGATGCACTTTTGTGTATGTAGGATTTGAGAGAAATCTCATATTATAGTGGAAACTCTACTGAAATTTTTCTGCATACGATTTGCGTGTAGGTATAGGTGTAGGGTTTATGATTAGGTTTTACATTTTGGGTTTATGATTTTTTGTTTAGGGTTGAGGATTATGGTTATTTGTTTTTAGGTTAGGTTTTAAGGTTTAGTGTTTAAGGTTTAAGGTTAGGTTTAGGATTATTTTTTTGGGTTTTGGTATTAGGTTTTGAGTTCTGAATTTAGGTTATAGGGTTTTTATTTTAAATTTAGGATTTTCTGTTTAAGGTTTAAGTTTAGGTTTAAGGTTTTTTATTTTAGGTTTTGGTTATAGGTTTTTAGTCTTGGATTTAAGATTTTGGGTTTTGATTAGAATTTATGGTTTAGGATAGCGAACATCCCCAAATATATCCTCAAGCACGCAGCGAAGATTCACAAAGATTGGAGATTAGAGATTAAGAATAAGATAAAAGATAAATTTTAACTATATTTATTTATTTCTTTTACAATAATTCAAATATTATTTCTAACATTACAATTATATTTTTTAGTATTATAAGAACATGAATCATGATGAGGCATTATGTAAAAAATGGTCGATAATAGTGAATATTCTTGTAGTGTGTCTCTCCTGATATGTATCATGAATCCATGTACGGGGGCCATCGAGTGTCTGCTTACTATGAGTGTGCTCATAAACTCCCAATCAATTTAACTCAGCGCCCTCATGCGTATCAGTCGAAAAATATTAATAAAAGATAAATGATTGGACTACATAAAATTTTATGAAAATATTGAACATAAATAACTAATTTTACTTACATATTTAACTCATAAAGAGTTAATACTCATTCAACTAAAATATTGAGTCTGTGGTGGAGCTTGACTCCTGTTTGCCATATTTTTTTTAGATTGCTCTTACAAGAAATTATTAGTAAATAAGAATATAATAATTTTAACTAAGAGATATAAACAAATAATTGTTTACCTCTATAGTAGGAGCACTTCAATTCTCGCACGCCTCCCTCCATATGTCAGGCATAACCATTGGAGGCACATTCCTCAATGATTCCTCAAATTGTCTATTCCGAAAGTGTAGAAATATTTATATAAATCATTACTAATCTTTTAAAGAAATAATGTAAATGTTGTAAAATTAAATTGTTAAACATATATTACCGTACTCTTGAACTCCCCTCTCCAACAGCGGTGGATCTTGCCAGCATGCTTCAAAACATATTTGGGGACGTTCGGATTAGTCCCCCAATCAAACATCCCTCACAATTATGAAGTAAATATAATTCTTATATAAAAGAAATGAAGATTTATTATGGTATTAGAGATGCATTTACTTACAAGTCGCGAATAAGTGTTTCCTTAATGTCCTTTGACACTTTCCTCTAATCGAAGGATGAAAGGGGCACTACCAACTTGGTAATGGTCGCCAGTCAGCTAGGATGTATTATGGTCTGTAACTTTCACCGTAAAGGTTAGAATACCTAATGTTTGAATTTAAAAAAAAATTCAACAGAGTTTCCCCTTAAATATTTATTTTTTCCCCATAAACTTGCATTTCAAAATATCATACAGAACTTATAAAAGTGGCCATATCTGTGGGCACACCCTACCATTTATTCAATTAAAAACCAATATGTGGGCACACCCTACATCTAATACAATTCTAAAATTACATTTAGAAGGCATAAAAGTGAGCACACCTCACATCAATTCGACAAAATAAAATATGTGGGCACACTATCTAACATTATCCTAAAATAAAACAAAAATAATTAAGAAAATTTTCAATTATACCTCGAAAGCCTTCTAGAGTGAAAATCGCAAAAATCTAAAACTTAAAACATACCAAATACATTAAATAACTAATTAAACCTTAACTCTTAAAGAATTAATTTAATAAAAAAAAGAAGGAAATGAGTTAAGTGTTTGACATGTTTCTTTGGATTTGTTAGTAACTCGACTAAACCCTAACTCTTAAATCCTAATTAAATCATAAATGTTAAGTCCAACCTTAACCACATAAGTATTTGTAATTAAACTGTAGATGAATTCCTTTGTCTTAGTTTTACTAACAGGTAATCCATTACAACATAGTCTGAAATAAGACAAGTCGAGCCCTTACATCATTAGCAAACATTCAAACCACACTATGAAGCAAATACTTTCCTTCCCCCTCAAGCAAACACAGCAACATATATTAACAATTAATTCATATTGACTACCAAGAACATACTAACAAAAAGCAATAATATAATTTTCCATAATGGATCTCCCTCGGATGAACGCAAATTGAACCGGCCCAACCAAAGCATCTAGAACATTGGACAATCGATGGGCTAGAGTTTTGGCAATCATTAGGTAGATGGAGTTGGACATGGCAGTACGTTTGAAATACTCTACAATGTCTGCGGTGTCCCTCTTAGGCAACAGGAAAAGGAAGAAGTGATTAATCTTGGCCAGGCCATCCTTAGACATCAACGAGTCAAAAATGGAGGCTATTCTTATTTTTTGTTCTCTACTTTTTAATGTTGTTATGAGATTTAATGCCCATTGTTGATTCTAGTTCCTCCATTAAATCAAAGTAAAATTACTCTTACTTCATAGCAAATTTTTAAGTGGTTTTTGGTTGCCATTTATCGGTGCTATACATATTTTACCCCTATTAATTTAGAATCCTAGCTCTTATCCATCTTTCCACCAATAGATTTAATTTTTTCCTTCTCCATTATACTTAACCTATGGGAGATTTTATTACGGGTTTGATCCTCAATTTAAGTAGGATTAGTAGGTTGAAGAGTTTTCACCCAAAAGCCAGAAACTTAGAGAATAGGTATGATGATTTCATAATTGTCTGAGAATCAACTAGTCTAACTCCATGAACATGGTTGGACATGGGCTATTATGCATGAAAATCCATCTAGAGCTGATGTTCTTGGTAATTAGTATGACCATTGTTAGCTGATCATATACTAACATATATCAACCATTACAATTCAAACTTAACACTAACCAAAATATATTAATATCTCATAATTCTACAAAAGTAATACAAACCAATTAAATCAGATATTCATTTCAAATAAAAATAATAAAATTAATTAACACATGCTAACAAAATATTTTCTTAACAAATTTAACACACAATTTTAATTTTGAAAAAAAAATGGGATGTGAGGGGAGGGTTTCGTGGACGAGGAGGGGGAGGTGGAGGAGGGGGGAGGGAAGCTGTAGTGGGGAGGGTGGCAGGGGGGCGGAGGGGGGTGGTGGGCAATTGGAGGAGGAGAGGAGGGGGCTGAGGGGGGTGGTAGGGAGGTGGAGGAGGGGGACAAGGGGATGCGGAGGGGGTGGTGGGGAGTTGGAGGAGGAGGACAGGAGGGGGGGCGGAGGTGGAGGTCGACAGGGGCAGAGGAGGACAAGGGGGGCGAAGGGGAGGCCGATGGGGGGGGGGGGTGCTGAGGGGGGTGTTGGAGAGTTGGAGGAGGATGACACGAGGGTAGAAGGGGGTGGTAGGGAGGAGGAGGTCAGGGAGGTAGAGTAGGAGGAGAGGGCGAAGGGGGGTGTCAGAGGGGGAGGTGGAGGAGGAGGAGGAGGAGGAGAGGGTGATACCTCAAGGGCAAGGCGGAGGCATGGTGATGAGGAGGAGGAGGTCGTTGGTGCGAGGAGGAGGAGGCACTGTGCGGGCGATGGCGCTTGAAGGAGACAACTCGGGGGGGAGGGGGGAGGGAGGGAATCTATGCTCACCCTAATCATACTGTAGACAACAGTTTCATAAATAACCATTGCAGATGACTACATTTGGTGATTGTTAGGAAACCGTCGCAAAAATTGTGTCACAAAACGTACCTATTCTAGTAGTGCTAGCTCCTTCTTGACCCATATTTTCTCCCTCTTTACCCTAACACATCATTCCCATTGTACCCTTTTTCTCACCTTTTTTGTCTTCACTTTTGGCGAGTTGATATATTTTGATTAATAAACATTTTAATATAGTTAGTGTATAATTAAATAATTAACTTTATTTCAATATATACTTAAACCATAATAATGCATCCAACTTAACAAATAATCATATTATTATTATTATTATTAAATAATTAGCGACTACTATAGTAGATACTTCTTAGCTAGCATATAATTATAGCACTATAACATAATTACCATTTACTATTACAATGTAAGTAGCATTTACAATGTAAGATAATTACTTTACAATAATAACAAGAATAATTATTTCTTTATTAAATTTTCCTGTAATAATTAATAAAGTATTGGACCTATTTCATTTAACAACTAGTTTATCACAGCTACTATATAATTGTAGTATTGATCTATTTATAATTTTAGCATCTATAGCTAAACCATATTATTTTTACTATAAATTATCTAGTAACTAATGAAATTAGTACATACTTCCTAATTAACAAATAATCATAACATCATAACTTAATTACTAGTGTAACATAATTATCGATTACAATATAAGATAATTAATATTTAATAAATAAAATAATTACAACTTCATTACATTAATATGAACTATAATATAATATGTTACCTAATATTTGATTCTTAACTGAAGTATCATTGATCATATTTAAAATATCACCTACGATATTATATAAAAAATAATTCGTCATCGAATTTATATTATATTTATTTAATTAAAAAAATAATTTATCAAGTTATATATCTATTATCTTAAAGGTAAACATATTTTTTTACTACCTTAACCTCCATTCTAACCTCTAAAATCAAGTAAACAACTATCTTTCATACCACAAGTTAACCCTTATTCAATAAATACAAATAAAAGTTAACCTCCCTTCTTAAGTAAATACAAATAGAGCTTATCCCCTATTGTAAAAATGCTAACATAGGTTAGCTAATAAACGTAGACAGTAAACTAGGCCTAAGGATCGATTTGGATGAGAGATAAGTGAAGAGGCATCTATCCTAGGAGGGTTGAGACTATTCACGAGGTATTAGGATAATATTTTTCACTTCCATCAACATCTAAATCAAATCAATTTATTATATCATATCAATGCTAATATATATTAAATATATCTACTTTAACATAACATATCTATTAAAATAATTTATTATATCACATCAACTTACTTACATCTATATATATCTTAATATTAAATAAATATCATTAATATCATATCAATACATCAATCATTTTATCCATTTATGTATGTAATCACTTATTTCATTACTCAAACAAATATCCCTTTTTACTTATCGTATCCTTATAATATTTCATTGTGCATCCAAATACAACCTAAGATGCCTCTTGTTATCGGTACATCCCACCCAAGGTTTTTTTAAATTTTCTGTTAGTTGTAAAAAAAAAAAAACCTCACTCTAAATTTCACTGCTTTTACTTACGAAGGTTGTAATAATTGCACTAACGTATAACACAAGTTAAACATTTAAGAATATACACCGTTAACTCAATCTACTAATTACTAAACTATTGTCGGAATAAAGTTCTTAAAATGTGTATTTCCTTTGTATTCTTGTGAATATTAGATATTATCTCTTTTAGTGGGACCAATAATCTATATTAACTTTTAATTCATCGAGTATTTATTAAACGTCAAAATGCAAATCGAATCCCTCGTTTGTCCCCTCCGCGAGCCTTCTTTTTGTACGAAAAAGCATCGGTGCTTTCTATATGGCACCATTGCTTTTTAATATATAATCGAAAAGTATGCTATATGACTGTAACTGAAGGAGGCACAAGAGGGATGGGATCCAACAGTAGGGATTTCAAAGTTGGGATCCTTATGAAAACATATCTTTTCTGCCTACAATGATTACCAAATCTTGACCAAATTTTATGCGATGTACAATTACTTCTTAACATGCTTTTGATAGTACAAACGTTCAGGTGATTTCTACTCTTATATCATAAGCATTTGTCCACTTATAGTTGACTCTAAGAAACATAAGTTTATGGGCATAGAAATTGATTTTGCCAAATACATATAATAAAATGGACAATGAATAAGAAATAATTTAATGAAAAACCTCAACTTAATTAAGCCTCTAAAGAAAGTTAACAGTAATTTACCATTGTAAAATGCTTAGATATGGATTTTTTTTTATTTGAATTTAAAATCATATTTTAAAGCAAATGTAGTTTGATGAAACAACTTTTCTAATTAAAAATATTTCACTACATGATTACGCAGGTCGTTTGGACTAGAGTTATTCTAAAAGGCATCAATAAAAAGTTTTAGTATTTGGGTCTCATTCTAAGGGCGTTCTTATGTACATATCATAGCTTTATTCTTAGCTGGTGATATCTTGGTGTAGGATGTTGTCTCAGCCAGTAAATCCTAAGATGTAGTCACCATCATAAGTAATCAAGATACTTTCATTGGAGAAGTTGATATATGGTCTCAGTTGAAGAAGTTCCGCCCAAGGCCCAACTCAACAACCTTGAAAACAGTCTTCTTTTCAATCATGTTAATTTAATTGAGAGCAAAAATGGAAAACCAAGGTATGAACATAGAAAAATAGCTAATACATGAATGAACATAAAATGATTTTATTCTAGTAGATGTAGGGAAAATTAGGGGTACACACAGGTTAGATCGAATCCACAACTTGACCTAACCCAAATCTATTGGGTTGAGTTGAGTTCGGATGGAATTTTCTCAATTTAATAAAAAATGAGTTGGGTTGGATTTAAGGTTCAACCAACTCAACTAAACCTACAACCTGATATAAATTGATACTACATAAATTTATATCTATTCATTTTGAAAAGTATTTTGGTTAAGGTGATAAATAAAAGAGAGTTGGATTGAATATTTCTCTCTTCCTCTCTAACATCAGTTTTCCCCCTAAAAGAAAAGTTTTGCTTCCCTCACATCCATCTCCTTCCCCATCTTACCTTTTCCCTTTCAACCAAGCAAAACAAAACCCTACCTTATCCCTAAGCCCCCATCACTTCTATTGCTGTTGTCTCATCTACTCCTTGTCGAGTCTACTCATCAACTTTGGTTGCCTTTCCTCCTTGCAAGGTACCCTTTCCTTCCGTCAACACCTCACGACCCCCTTTCTCCCCTACCCTAAACCCCAACAACCCTTCCTCAACCCTCACCCCACTCCCCCTTCATCGATCCCCGCCACCCCACTCTACCACTCCCTAAACACCTTGCCACCCCTTTCCCAACACCCTACTCATCAGGTATGCCTTTATTTTTTTCTTTGAAGTTATTTTTACTTAATTTATTTACTATGTTATAAGATACAAGTTATTTATGAGTTTAAATTTTTTTCTTATTAACTAGGAAAGATGTATCAGAAACAAATGTAAAGTTTAATTGTAATGACCTATTACACTTATAACCATTTAAGACGTCTGGAGTTTCAATCAGACATCTATCCAGACGTCTGGACCCATTCCCGAACGTCTGAAAGTGGAATTTTCATATTGCGCTCTGTGCGCGGGCGACGCGTAGAGACCATTTCTCTCTCTCTTCCTCATCTCCCCCGAACTCTAAACCCTACATCCTCCTATATATAAACCCCTCCCATCCCCTCTCCTCTCGTCACACCCTAGCCAACACCACCTTCGGATCTCCAATGAGGCGAGTAGAGGGCGAGCGAGGGAGAGAGAGAGGGAGGAAGGAGGAGAGCGTGAGAGGAGGAGGCCCAAGGTCGGTGGACCTTTGGTGGAGCTTCGGTGGAGGCTCGGCAGGACTCGAAGGGGCTCGGGGAGGCAGCTTCCAACCCTTTGCAACCGCGGGAGGGACTGCGGAAGCTCCTGCAGGCGAGCTCTCAAAGGAGACAGCTCGCGGGAGAGGTTCTGATATTGGAATTTTTCCAGTATTAGATGTCTGGGAGTCGACCAGACGACCGTGGCGGCAGCAAGACGTCCGGGTCTGGGGCCAGACATCTGAAAGCACGCATAGTACTGAGGTACGTGCTTTTGCACGGTTACGGCCATGCAGGCCTCATCGTAGAGGATTTGTCCAGCCTGATTTGGACCTGCGGATTTCGTACGCAGGTAAAGGTCCTTGGGAGGTGCGTGGGACGCTTTTCCACGTGTTTTTGGATGTCTGATCACATCACCAGACGTCCGGAGGTGCTTCCAGACGACCGGAGACATTGTCCGACGTCTGGAACTATCTTCAGATGATCGCAGAGAAGGTCTGGACGTCTGAGGATACCGTAGGAGACACAAGGTAAGATCTGATGCCTTTTAAGATGTCTAGGATTATTCCCAAACATCTAATTTTGAACAGTAGGCACGTTTTTGACTTATTTAGGGTCCGATCGGGGTCCGTTTTACGCAAACAAAATACTTGTACTTTTCTCTCGAGTTCCTCTACGTACTAGAGTCTGTTTTATACTGTTCTGAACTCTCCTTTTGTGATGTTTTCCCTAGTATAGGGTTTCAGCCTACTAAGCGTTTGGGGCTCGCAGAGACGTTTGGGTCTGCGGTTCAAGCCCCCATTACTCTCGTGTTTCCTAGTAGAGTGGTTTAATTCAGTTATTAACATTTAAATAAGAATGTGCTTAGTTGAAATAGCCGAATGAAACTCTAGGATGTGGAATGAACCCTAGGGTAGAGAAATGAATGAACCTATTTGTACTGTATGGTTTACTTGCTTTCGTGATTAAGATAAATTGCTAGTAAATGCCTGTATTATAATTATGAGTTGCCTGTTAGAATATGAGCTACATGTATTTAAAAAAATTACCTGTGAAAACACCAGTTGCATGCTATTGAGAATTGAACTATGAAAACACGAGCTACCTGTATATGGATGAGGAATGAATTATGAAACATGAGATCTGGATCAGGATAATGAGGTGAACACGAGCATGAACCCTACGGGGAATTAGGAGTAGAACTCCTGTAGATAAACGGAATCTGAAATGTAGACGAGAAATGTGCTGGCCCTTAAGTACGTGGTACCATGGGGAGCAATTGTCCCCTTTTAGTGTAGAGCGGAGCTAGCTTCCCTTGGGTTGAGACCCGGGGTTAGGATTGGCCACTCTACACTAACTCCTGTTGGCCCTCACGCACGTGGTACCGAGGTGTGCTACTAGTGTAGGGAGGGAGATAGCCAGTCCACGAGGCCTGGGGTTCAACTAGCCACCCTACACCGACTTTGTTAGGCCCTCTGGGCAAACCGGGGTAGTCAGACGAGGGTGTGCGGACTGTGGAGGGGCGAGACCTCTATTTCGTTTTGAGGGGCGAGACCCCTGTTCTGAGAGGGCAAGGCCCTATACTATTCTGTGTTGTACTTTGGACGTACCCGCTAATGGAAATGACTGACCACATGTCAGTGCGGGTAGCTACCCGTGCGCTTATTATGCGTGCCATAGTCATCGCTACGTCTTGACAGTGACCTCGGGGTGGTTGACTGGGTGTAGGACTACCACGGAGGACTCTCCTAGCCAGGAGAACACCACGTGTAAGATGAGTCCATTTTAATGGACTATTGTTATGCTTAAGTTAACTCTATTCTTACCTTTTAGGTTTGTTAATAACTACATTAAGTTATAGAATGTTTGCTTGCATCATTATTTAAGTTTACATCTATTCTATCGCATTCTATAACTTAGTATGTAATTATTTTATGTTTTGTTGTTGTAGGAATAATGTTGGAAAAGAACAAGATGGTGAAGATAAATTTCCCCCTCAGCCGCCGGCCTCAACTAAGTCTTCCTCAACCTCCGGCCGACCTCAACACCTCCCCAACAGCCGAAGGCCAATTTTAGTAAGGGATTTAAAAATCCCTTGACTTGCGGATGGGGGAGGAGATAAAAAGAGGCTTGGCAAAGGAGAGGGGGCTCAGTTCTTCTTCTCCCCCTGAGGGGATATCCCTTCTTCTCTGCCTTCCCCACCGTGGAGAGGGCGGGCACTGTGGAACCAAGTGTACACTGCCTTCACCATTCCACCACATGGCTGTAGGCAGCTTGCCCCATCATCCGTGCCCTTGCAGCCCACGCCATAGCATGCCCTCTCCAGCCCCCACCGCAAGCGCGCACTACTCCTAGCCTCACCGCCAGCCCTTGCAAGCGCACCTTGTAGGCGTTGCACTAGCTCTACCACCGCAAGCACCAGCCACCGCTCTACTGCCCCCGCGCTACTGCCCTCACCGCGCCCTTGCACAACCTGCACCAAGCGCCCGCAGGCGCCGCACCACACACCCGTAGGCGCCACGCCATCAACCTCCTGCCCTTACCGCAGCACTCCTTGCGTGCCCTGTAGCCAGCCAAGCCCGTAGGGAGACCACACGCAAGCAGACCGCCAACGCGCGGCCAAGCCCGCAGGCCACAGTCGCCCGTAGGCCAGCACCCGCCCGCAAGTAGCCAGCTAAACCTGTAGGCACCTATGCCTGCAGGTCGCAGCCACCCGCAGGTGACCCACGCCAGCAGCCACTCCCACGCGTGCCCTAGCACACCCTTGAGCATGCGACCTCAGCGAGCATTCGCACGGGTTGCAGCAGCCGCACCATCCTCTCCATGCGCGGGTCTCCTCCTCCAACAGGGCCAACAGGCCGACGGCTATTCTCCACCGTCCAGTCGCCGCCGAAAACCTCTGGCCACCGCGTCACTACCATTGCGAAGCATGCGTCGAGGCGCACCACCCCGTCGACTCTCGCCACCAACCGAGCACGGTTGTCCAAGCGAGAAAGAGAGAGGAGAAATCCTCTGTTTTCTTCTCAATTAATTTTTACATTGAATGCCATTGTCATTTAGATATTAATATTTTATTTAGGCCACATTGCATTGATGCACTTATAGTTTTCTGAAATTACTTCACTTGTGTTATGTGCATCATTTAACTTCGAATTTCAAATCAGATTTGCATGCAAGTTGAATTTACATGATATGCCTTTAAAAAAAAAAAATTTAAACTGCTTGCTAGAAGCTGCATATTTACAGGACGACCATCTAGGACTGAATGAACAGCATCTAGTTTATTTTTACTATATTGCATATATTATTGCACGAAGAAAGCTAGAGTAAGGTACGTCTTCTCTTGAGCATCAATTACCTATCATATATTTGCATTGAACCTAAATCTAAGACCACTAAAGTGCTTGAATCGAATTAATTCAGTAGTCACTTTAAAAATTGGGACTGCTAAGAGGTTGGACCTTAAAATCTGTGACTTAAAATTGTGTGCAAAAGGATCTTATTTGCAAAATTTTGAAAATCAAAACACAATCATATGATTGCACACTTGAGACACTGTGCACCTCACACATAAGGTCACTAAATAAATTTCTACCTCTCCTCTTTTGCACCATAGGGGAAGTTAGTCGAAAATCAACAAGCTTATCCACCAAGTTACTTCGGTTCCTCGCGTGTGGGCTCGATTCGAGACTTCCATCCTTTGTGAGTAGGTTATAGGCACCAACGAAGGTTGGCCTAGGAAGTGTAATTTGTGCAAAACTTGTTTGGCCATCAACTGAACATTTAATTCTAAAACCTACAATCTACTAAAAATAGATCTCACTGAATTTGCGTTTGTTTTGACAGCGATAAAACTCTCTAGGAAGTTTTTGCTTGTGTTTTGAATTCTTCTAAATCCTAAGAGAGTTAAAACTGTTTGGCTTAAAGAAATGGATCACCCTTACTCCTATCATTTAGATTATCAGAGTCAATACTTCCCATCTTTTAACCAGAATCCCATGCCCCAAGAGTATTCATCCGTTGATGGGTACATTGACAATTCATGGGATCATTCTTATTCTTATCCTGGGAGTACTGGCCCGATAACTTCCACTTTTGAGTAGAGCCTAGAAGCAGGATTTTCCAACCTTGGAATCCCTACTTCTATGCAAACACCCAACCCTCCCACCCTTCATGATTTTCCGTATCGAGGTTGGATCGATACCCCTAGGCAACCAGAGCCTGAAATTGACTATCCTCCCCAACCTAATAGTAGTAGCCTCTCCTCTTTTATGATAGAAATGCAAAAACAACAAAAGAAAATGATGGAATCTATGATAGAAATGAGTGAATCATAGGGGAATTATTTATTATTTAAGGATTTACCTCCAAAGGATATAAATAATATGGTGAAATCCAGCTTCCTCCCTTCTTTTGAGAGTCATCCTCCATCAAAACAGGAGTTGATATTAGAGGAGAACAAACAAAATAGTGAGAAGCCTAAGGGAGACTCTAGGGGACAAAACACATCAATTGAGGATTTATACCCCGAGAAGAATAACGAATTCAGTGATATAGGCTTGCTCCAAAATATTAAGACTGATCATCCTTTAGGAATAATTGAGGATACTGATCCAACTCCTTTCTTCATTAATGAATCACATATACACCCCAAAAAAATTTGAGTGAACCAAACGAATCCAGGGATGAGCTTAATGATAATGATTCTGATATTTTGACCCTGCCATCAAAGAGTTATAATTTGGAATCTACCCTTGATTCACATATACTGAAAGGTGAAAATATGACTTCGATCATTAATGCTAGGCAGGGTAACGTGAAGTTGTCTACAATTGTCAGGGAGTATACACAATCTGAATCATTATTGGAATTGGACTTGACACCGACTAAGCCCTCATTGGACTTACCCATTACCTTCCAACACTACAAACAACCTTTATACTCCCTAACCGATCCTTGGCTCAGATCTCTGCTCATGTACATTCTTTCTAGAGAACATATCAGGCCAGTACATCCTTGGGTAGAATGGCGAGTGTGGATTGATGCTTGTACTTTTAGTCTTGCCATTCAAGGGTTTCAAATATTAATGTTTATATCTTTTAAAACCTGTCCTGCTTTGGAGGATCCTTGTTATCCTCCACTTATTCCATTTCAGGAGACCTCTTTTCATATTCCTTTTGTTATTCCTAGACTTCCCCAGGTAGCCAATGAGGTTTTTTGCTTTCATACATTCTGGCGAGAATTTGGGATTACGTTGCATCATCAGCTCACCAACATCCGTGGCTACCTATTTTCTAGGCCCGCATTGTTATGCATATTTTTAGGGCCTAACTTTTTCTATCTGGAACCAGACTTACAGGTTCCTTATAAGTCTGGCTGATGACAGAAAATGCAACGCTTGTTGGGAGGCAACCCAGTGTTCTGAATAACTCCGTCGTCAGGTGATCTCTTTCCTTTCTCCCCCTGTTTTAATTTTACAATGAGGACATTGTAGGATTTAGGCATGGGGGGTGCATTTTGCATTTTAGGAAGTATTCATGCATTTAGGTTAGCACATAAAAAAAAAATCTCTTTTCTTAAGCTGAATGGGTTAGTCCCTAGCAAAATATCTTTGTCATTGGAGGTTTTTCTTCTTGAATTATTTCTTAAGTTTAGAATCCAGCATATTTACTTCACGTGCACGTAGACTAGGTAATGTATCTTTGAAGAAAACCAATAAGCATTTGTAGTCTACTGAACCCTTGGACAGTTAATAGGGAGTTAGGCATACTATCTTCTAGTATATCCACCTCATATTTGTGAGAAGAAAGTAGAGGGATTACTGGTGCGCTAAGTTTAGTGCAATGACTCTTAAGTTTTGGACAATTAGATGATGATACTTCAGAGTTAGGCATAGTTTTCGCTGTCTATTCCTGTGTGCGTATTTTGTGTGAATTCCTGAGAGTCACCAAATAAGGCAGATACACAGAGATTGAGTCTTAATAAAGCTATGACTATGGTTGATGGTTATGACCGTCCTTCATAGAGTCCTCGGCTGAGGGTAATAGTGTCAAAGGTCAGAAATATGCATGTCCTATCCATTCCTTCTCGGTGTCGAGAATAGGCACTTCTACCAAATAAGCCACACAATATCCTCTTGACCATCATCATCCCTAATAATGCCTCATAAATAAAAGTCTGTATCGTGTTATGTTGATTGATAAAGAAAGAAAAAGGAAAAAGAGAAGAAGAAACAATTAAAAAAAAAAACAAGAAGAAGAAAAGAGAGAGAGAAAAGAAAAAAAAAGAGTCCGAGGTTATAATTTTATCATTATAACATTGTTTCTGAGGCAACAAAAACACTTATCGCGATCCACCAAATATGATCCATTCCTACCTTTCAGTATTTCTGATCACCCGAATACTAGCTAAGGACTCTAACTTAGTTGTAGAGTTAATAGGACTTTAATTGAAGTGTGGATGCCATGTGAGGCCACCAAACAGTGAGTACACTTACTAAATCTGGCAAGATTTGGGTTCTCAGAAAGAAAAGAAAGAAAAGAGTGAGTGACAAGGAACATCAAGAGAGCACAGTTATTTAGCCTCTCTCCGAGTTGACTTGTTTAACAGTCTAGAGATCTAGAGTCTGTAATACTAGGTTACATGTAGCACCAAATGAGTGTGTGCCACCAAATACCAATCCATTCAACTCAATATCTCCTACCTAAGCCAAAAGCTGGGGTCAAATTACATATTATCTTCTGCTTTATCCCCGATAGAAGTAGTTGCCTATCTCGATAGAAATATTTACCAAGGGTGACGTACGAACTCCCAATGCAAATTGGCTTTTCACGTGGATCAGTTACCTAGGCTATTATCACTGCACATTTGTCTGGATCTCTAATGTTTTAAAATAAGAAAAGAAGAAATCTTCTGATTACTTCTATTATTTTTCATTTTTGCTAGGGACTAGCAAATATTAGGCATGGGGGTATTTGATGAGTCTATTTTAATGGACTATTGTTACACCTAAGTTAACTTTATTCTTACCTTTTAGATTTGTTAATAACTACATTAAGTTATAAAATGTTTACATGCATCATTATTTAAGTTTACATCTATTCTATCGCATTCTAAAACTTAGTATGTAATTATTTTATATTTTGTTGTTGTAGGAATAATGTTGGAAAAGAACAAGATGGTGAAGATAAATTTCCCCCTCAGCCACCGGCCTCAACTAACTCTTCCTCAACCTCCGGCCGACCTCAACACCTCCCCAACAGCTAAAGGCCAATTTTAGTAAGGGATTTAAAAATCCCTTGACTTGCAGATGGGAGAGGAGATAAAAAGAGGCTTGGCAAAGGAGAGGGGGATCGGTTCTTCTTCTCCCCCTGAGGGGATATCCCTTCTTCTCCACCTTCCCCACTATGGAGAGGGCAGGCACTGTGGAACCTAGAGCACACTGCCTTCACCATTCCACCGCACGGTTGCAGGCAGCTTGCCCCATCATTCGTGCCCTTCTAGCCCATGCCACAGCGTGCCCTCTCCAGCCCCCACCGCAAGTGTGCACTGCTCCTAGCCTCACCGCCAGCCCTTGCAAGTGCACCCTGTAGGTGCTGCACCAGTGCTACCACTGCAAGCACCTGCCACCACGCTACTGCCCTCACCGCACCCTTGCACAGCCTGCACCAAGCGCCCGCAGGTGCAGCACCACACACCCGCAGGCACCACGCCATCACCCTCCTGCCCTTACCGCAGCATTCCTTACGCGCCCTGCAGCCAGCCAAACTCACAGGTAGACCACATGCAAGCAGACCGCCCACGCGTGGCCAAGCCCGCAGGTCACAGCCGCCCGCAGGTCAGCACCCATCCGCAGGCAGCCAGCCAAACCTGCAGGCACCCACACCATAGGTCGCAGCCGCCTGCAGGCGACTCATGCCAGCAGTCACTCCCGCACGCACCCTAGCACGCCCTTGAGCATGCGACCCCAACGCGCATCCTCGCAGGCTACAGCAGCCGCACCATCCTCTCCATGTGCGGGTCTCCTCCTCCAACAGGGCCAACAGGCCGACGGCTATTCTCCACCGTCCGGTCGCCATCGGCCACCTCCGACCACCGCATCACCACCATCGCAAAGCACGTGACGAGGCGCACCACCCCGTCGACTCTCGCCACCAACCGAGCACGGCCATCCAAGCGAGGAAGAGAGAGGAGAAATCCTCTGTTTTCTCCTCAATTAATATTTACATTGAATGCCATTTCCATTTAGATATTAATATTTTATTCAGGCCACATTGCATTGATGCACTTATAGTTTTCTGAAATTACTTCACTTGTGTTATGTGCATCATTTAACTTTGAATTTCAAATCAGATTTGCATGCAAGTTGAATTTACTTGATATGGCATTACACATGCATCATATACATATTTTTGGAGCTTAATTCCTAATGTGAAAATTGCATAAATAACCCTAAACTCTTAAGGAAATTGCAAGCTCCATTTAAAATAGCATATTCCTCGCATTGAAGTCGCGAAAGTGTTTGCAAATAGTATATTCCTCTACTCGTGAATTTATTGGTCTATTCCTCCCTGTGGATGCGACATCTTTATTGTGGTTAAATTTGATATTTAGTTTTGATTGAGTGATTTTCCACCACATAAAACACAATGATATATCATTCTATTGCTATCATAAATAAGTGAGAATCTCTCCATTAGTATACCTCCTACTCTACGGAAAAGACTGCAATCAAGATCGTTCCCACAAGGAACAAGTAAGATCAAGAAATACCTGGATACTTGAGAAAAAGGATGAAACAAAATCATACAAAACAGACAAATAGAAATAAGAATTAAACCTATTGTTTTTACTGTTTTGTACTTAGATAATATAGACACCACTCTACTCAGCATTCGCTGACTCTGTCTATTCATAATACTGTTCAGGACCAGGAGTTGAGCAGCCCGAGTTTTCGGCTGCGGAGGGTGCTAGGCCCAGTCGAGTCCAGTCGTACTTTTTCTTCAGCACTTTCTTTTTCTCTACTGTTGTAATAAGTAATGGACTCTTAGTTATTGTTCTGCTACTTTTGTTTCCTTTCCGCTTTCCGTTATTGTTGTTGTTGTGGTGGTATGTACTGAGACAGCTATTTTATTTCCTTTACTGCTTCGTACGTTTCTTCTACTTAGTTATATTGCATGCATGAATATGGTTTATTTTCGGAAGCTGAAGCCCCCCTCCTTCAAGGGGGATGAGGACCCGTATGAGGCAGAGGACTGGCTGGTGCAGATAGAGGAGTTTGACACCCTTCGCCCTCCCGCGGAGTGCTACGTGGCCTTTGCCACGTATCAGCTGGAGAGCGCGGTGCACAGGTGGTGGAGAGAAATTAGAGGCCAGGAGGGGAGAGAGCCGACGTGGGACCAGTTCGTGGCTCTCTTCTGCGAGCAATACTTTCCGCAGACCTAGCAGGACCAGAGGAGGTGGGAGTTCCACACTTTCCGCAAGGGGACGATGACTGTCAGTGCCTACCACACACATTTTCTGGAGCTGTCATGTTTTGCCTCGACAGCTATGTCTACGGAGGAGCGCTGAAGAGTCCATTTTAATGGAATATTGTTACGCCTAAGTAATTCTATTCTAAAATTTTATATTTGTTAATAATCACATTAGGTCATTAAATGATTGCATGCATCATTATTTAAATTTACATTTATTCTATTACTTATTATGTAATTATTTTATATTTCATGCAGATCTTGCAATAGCGCACCCGTTGTATCTCTTTCACTTAATCCACTCCATCAGGCTAATAATCGGGAAGAAGAGAGAGGAGGATCAATTTTTGAAAAGAACAGGGGGGTGAAATAAATTTTCCCCAACAAACGGCCGCCTCAACTGAGCCTTCCTCAACCTTCGGCTAGCCTCAACACCTCCACAACAGCCGCCGGACAAATTTAGTAAGGGATTTGAAAATCCCTTGACTTGCGGATGGGGGAGGAGATAAAAGGAGCTTTTGACGAGGAAGAGAGGGTTGTCTTCTTCTTCCCCCCCTAGCGGAGACCATCGTGAAGTACTGCGTGCACTGTGCACACAGCTTCCATTGCCTATCCACCGTGCACCCTGCCACCATCGCCTTCACCAAGCCCTCTTCAGCCACCCACCAGCACCTTAACCTCCCACCGTGCGCTTACAGCCGCACGCACTGCCACAGTCCCACCGCGCACCCTGCAGGTGCGCCTCCGCATACTTCCACTGCCTGCTTGCACCCGCACGCACCGCAGGTGCTGTACCAGCCCCCACCGCATGTAACATAGCCGCGCCCTCAAGCGGCCAGCAGCCACACGTGCCACTACCTCCAAGCGCGCTACCTCAGATCGCATAGCGTCCTCACAGCGCGCAAGGACACGCACTGCAGACCATAGCTGTTGCAATGAAGAGAGGAACCCACTATTCAATGAAGAGAGGAACCCACTACCATAGCTGCACCCGCGCCCTTGCACGCAGCACACCTCGCACCTCACATAGGCTCAGACCGCACAACACTCTCAACGCACCTGCATGCGAGCGCGTAGCCGCAGGCAACGCCACGGGCCGCATGCACAACCGTGCAATAGAACCCAACATCAGCATCTTCACCTCCACCATCCAGCCGCCGCTGTCCACCTCCGGCCACCGTGCCACCTCCGTTACGACGCTTGGCCTCCGACACACCTCCATCGAACTCTAGTCGGCCGATGATCGCCACTCCACACGCACGCACAAGAGAGGAGATTCCCCTGTTTTCCCCTATTAAAATTTGCGGGGTATGCCATTGTCAAAGATACTATTCACTTATTTATCTTATTACTATATTACGATAAAATTGTATGAATGACCCTCAATTCTAATTGAATTGCATGCACTCACATTACATTCATCTCATGACTAAGCTAACATGTATCTTTGTTATGGGGAACAAATTCTAATTTAGTTAAATTTGATGACGCTTGTCAGTATTAAGATAGAAATTTTGGTATTTCCATGGTGGTGATTTTGCAGGTGCACCCTCAGATTCTTGGTTAATTATCTAAATTGAGAATTTATGTTGGAAATGAGAACACTAATTAGCATGCACATCCGTTGATATTCCCGATTAGTTGATGCATCATTACTCATTTTTGATAAATTAATTCCTCCCTGTAGAGATGATCTAACTATTCGTGGTTTGATTCTGAAAATTAAAATGTTTTGAAAAGTAATTTTCTACCACGCGATTAAATACAATGACACATCATTTTATGTTAAAGTTTTCAATGAAAACGAAGATCGCTCTTTCAAGCGCCTGTGGAGGTTTATTGAGGGGCTCTGACCTACTATTCGGGGGTATGTTAAACCCCTGAAGCTGCCCACTTTCTCTCGTGTGGTTGAGGCAGCCATGACCTATGAGGAGACCAACCTGGCTGTGCGAGACACTGACATTGGACGGAAGAGGCCCTACCAGGCAGAGTACTGTCAGGGCTGTCGAGAAAGGAGGCACACGGCACCCACAGGAGAGCCATCTCATTTTGCGGGGCCATCGGTGGCTTTTGGGGGTCCCAGATAGGGGCCAGTTGCTAGCAGGGACCTATTGAGGGAGGAGGTCGTGTCCCCCTCTGCTACCAGTGTGGCCAGCCGAGCCACATCAGGAGGGACTACCCATCTAGGGCTGGAGCACAGCAAATGCTCCTCGCACTGAGCACTGGAGGCCGAGCTGGTGGTCGTGGTCACCAAGCGGGTGGGGGAGGGCAGTAGTCACAAGGAGGGTACCGGCCAGCGGCTGCTTGCCTGACCTAGAGTGTAGCTGCTTCGTCTGCACCGAGGACTGAGGGGCGTATCAACGCCCTTTCACACAAAGACGCCAGGGCTTCGGGTTCAGTGGTGGCAGGTATGGTTACTGTCTCTGGTAGATTAGTTTACGTACTTTTCAATTCTGGCGCCACGCACTCCTTCGTTGCTACGAGTTTTGCTGTCAGCTTGATGTAGGGCAGTTTACTATTAGAAGATCCATTTGTGATCAGAGGGCCAGATGGCCAGTTGTTTGTAACCGAGGAGGTCTACACGGACTACGAGGTCAGTTTAGGGGGACACAGCCTCCCCGCTGACCTGATTGTGATACAAATGGAGGATTTTGGCGTGATCCTAGGGATGGACTGGTTGTCTGCCTATCACGCCCTGGTGGACGATTGCGGGAGGAAGATCATCTTCTCCATATCGAAGTTGCCTCCCTTTGAGTTACAGCCATTGGACGGAGGTTTCAGGTGCATCTCCTTGCTCCGGGCAGCGAGGCTTTTGAGCCAGGGGTGTGAGGACTTTTCAGCCTGTGTAGTGGCAGAGCCTAGCCCCGTGGCTGACTTTCAGAGTATTCTAGTGGTTTGCGAGTACCTCGACGTTTTTCCAGAGGAGCTGCCAAGACTATCGCTTAAGCGTGAGATCGAGTTTGAGATCGCACTGGTACCGGGGACTAGCCCTATTTCTACTGCACCGTATCGGATGGCACCGCTTGAGTTGCGAGAGCTCAAGTCACAGCTACAGGACCTGTTGGAGAAGGGCTTTGTGAGGCCCAGTGCATCCCTGTGGGGAGCTCCTGTGCTATTTATGAAGAAGGATGGTACCCTGCGACTTTGTGTTAACTACCGAAGCTGAATGGGGTCACCATCAAGAACAAGTATCCGTTGCCGAGGATTGACGACCTCTTCGACCAGTTGCTAGACGCCACACTGTTCTCCAAGATAGATCTAAGGTCGGGCTACCACCGGTTGAGGATCAGGGAGACCGATGTCTCCAAGATAGCTTTCCATACCCGATACGGGCACTACGAGTTATTGGTCATGCCGTTTGGGTTGACCAATGCCCTTTCTGCTTTTATAGATTTGATTAAACGGGTTTTCAGGCCGTACTTGGACCAGTTTGTGGTGGTGTTTATCGACGACGTGCTCGTTTACTTGCGGGATCAGGCGCAGCATGGACAACATTTACGCATGATCCTAGACACTTTGAGGCGACACAGGCTGTATGCCAAGTACAACAAGTGCGAGTTTTGGTTGAGGCAGGTGACTTTCTTGGGCCACGTGATTTTAGGGAATGGTTTGACTGTGGATCCAGCTAAGGTTGAGGCCGTACTCAGGTGGGAGAGGCCATGCACAATGACAGAGATACGCAGCTTTTTGGGACTGGTCGGTTACTATCGACGATTTATCAAGGGATTCTCTCAGATTGCGCATCCTATGACCCAGCTGACTCGGAAGGACGAGCCCTTTGCCTGGACAGATGAGTGCAAGGCATGTTTTCAGGAGTTGAAGGAGAGACTAACTTTAGCTCCTGTGCTTACCATCCTAGACATCAGTGGAGATTTTATGGTTTACACCGATGCTTCGTTGTAGGGGTTAGGGGGTGTGCTCATACAGCGGGGCCATGTTGTCACTTACGCTTCACGGCAACTGAAGCCCCATGAGCATAGCTACCCTACCCATGACTTAGAGCTGGTAGCTATTGTCTTCGTGCTGAAGACATGGAGGCACTACCTTTACGGTGAGACTTTCGAGATTTTCACGGATCATAAGAGCCTCAGCTACTTATTTGACCAGAAGGAGCTTAACATGAGACAAAGACATTGGCTAGAGCTCCTGAAGGACTACGACTGCAGCATCTCTTACCACCTAGGGAAGGCCAATGTGGTGGTTGATGCCTTGAGCCGGAACGCACCTGCCCACTTGGCCAGTCTACAGGCACAGAGTTGGAGACTTATGGAGGAGTTGGGTAGTTGGCGACCCTGAGAGTCACAGGGGTATTGTGGGATAGTGACAGTGACGCAGCAGTTTTGACCAGAGTTGATAGACTGCATCATTGCAGGGCAGATGACAGATCTGTACTTACAGACGCTGCGAGACAAGGTGTTGACAGGGGACCCAAGAGACTTTTCCTTTACAGACGAGATACTGTGCATGAGGGGACGCTTATGTGTTCTTAGGGATGAGGAGTTGTTGAGAGAGCTCTTGGCTGAGGCGCACGGGTCCAGGTTCACCATACATCCGGGGAATACAAAGATGTATCATGATTTGAGATGCGACTTTTGGTGGAGAGGGATGAAGTGGGATGTTGGTGAGTTTGTGCAGCAGTGTTTGGTGTGCCAGTAGGTGAAGGCCGAACATCAGAGGCCTGCAGGGCCATTACAACCGCTTCCTGTGCCAGAGTGGAAGTGGGAGAGCATTACCATGGACTTGGTGGTGGGTGTACCGATTACCCAGTGAGGGCACGACGCAGTCTGGGTAATAGTAGACAGGTTAACGAAGACAACGCATTTCCTACCAATCCGAGTCACCTTGGGATCAGCACAGTTGGCAGAGAGATACATCCGAGACATGGTGCGCCTGCACGGAGTCCCGTGTGAGATTGTATCTGACATGGATACTCGTATTACTTCCTAGTTCTGGGCTAAGTTTCAGAACACTTTGGGGACACGTTTGAGGTTCAGTACCGCTTAACACCCTTAGACAGACGAACAGTCAGAGCACACTATACAGACACTTGAGGACCATTTACGCGCCTGTGTACTAGACTGGAGAGGCTCCTGGGAGGAGCATTTGCCCTTGGCAGAGTTTGCATACAATAACAGTTACCACTCGAGCATCGGCATGGCACCTTACGAGGCTCTGTACGGATGGAGGTGTACTGCACCCTTGAGTTGGGTCGAGGTGGGGAACAAGTGGGAGGTTGGCCCCAGGCTGACCCGGAAGAGTCAGGAGGTGATAGACTAGATTCACAGATGACTCCGCACTGTCAGGAGCAGGCAGAAGAGTTACGTTGACTGGAAACGCAGAGAGGTGCAGTTTGAGGTTGGGGATCACGTCTTTCTCCGTGTTTCGCCCATGAAGGGCCTGCAGCGTTTTGGGGTGAAAGGGAAGCTTGCGTCGGGGTTTATGGGACCCTTTGAGGTCCTAGAGCAGGTAGGACCCGTTGCTTATCGGCTTGCCCTTCCTCCCCAGCTTTCCGGAGTGCACTACGTGTTCCACGTGTCCAACCTCAGGAGGTACGTCGCCGAGCCCAGTCACGTTTTGAGCCACAAGAGCGTCGAGGTGGGTGACGACTTGACCTACCTTGAGAGACCAGTGCAGATACTAGACAGAGCCATCTGGAGTCTGAGACGGAAACAGGTATCACTGGTGAAGGTCCTATGGAGAAGCTAGCGATACGAGGAGGCAACTTGGGAGCCTGAGGCGGCGATGCGAGAGTGGTACTTGGAGCTTTTTGAGGGTACGTCTTTTTGAACCTACTTCGGTCCTCTTTAAGTTTGTTATGCGTTTTTACGTTCCTTTTTCCGCACCCTAGCTAGTTCAAGTTTCAGGGATGAAACTTCCTTTAAGTTTGTTATGATGTAATGACCCATTACACTTATAGCCATTTAAGACGTCTGGAGTTTCAGTTAGACGTCTGTCCAGACGTCTGGACTCATTCCCGGATGTCTGAAAGTGGAATTTTCGTACTGCACTCTGCACATGGGCGACGTGCAGAGACTGTTTCTCTCTCTCTTCCTCATCTGCCCTGAACCCTAAACCTACACCCTCCTATATATAAACCCCTCCCTTCCCCTCTCCTCTCCTCCTCACACCCCAGCCAGCACCACCTTCGGATCTCCAGTGAGGTGAGTGGAGGGCGACCAAGGGAGAATGAGAGGGAGGAAGGAGGAGAGCGAGGGAGGAGGAGGCCCAAGGTCGGTGGACCTTCGGTAAAGCTTCAGTGGAAGCTCAGCGAAACTCCGATGGAGGCTCAGCGAGACTCGAAGGGGCTCAGGGAGGCGGCTTCTGACCCTCTGCAGCCACGGGAGGGACTGCGGAAGCTCCTGTGGGCGAGCTCTCAAAGGAGACATCTCGCGGGAGAGGTTCTGATACTGGGATTTTTCCAATATCAGACATCTGGAGAGTCGACCAGATGACCGTGGCGGCAGTAGGACGTCCGGGTCTGGGGCAGGACGTCTGAAAGCACGCGTAGTACTGAGGTAAATGCTTTTGCGCGATTACGGCCATGCAGGCCTCACCGCAGAAGATTTGTCTAGCCTAATTTGGACCTACGGATTTCGTACGCAGGTAAAGGTCCTTGGGAAGGTGCGTGGGACGCTTTTCCACGTGTTTTTGGATGTCTGATCACATCATCAGACCTCCGATGGTGCTTTCAGACGACCGGAGACATTGTCCGAAGTTTGGAACTGTCTTCAGATGATCGCAGAGAAGGTATGGACGTCTGAGGATACCGTAAGAGACACAAGGTAAGATCTAACACCTTTTAAGACATCTAGGATTATTCCCAGACATCTGATTTTGAATAGTAGGCACGTTTTTGACCTGTTTAGGGTCCAATCGGGGTCCGTTTTACACAAACAAAATACCTGTACTTTCCTCTCGAGTTCCTCTACGTACTAGAGTCTATTTTACATTGTTTTGAACTCTCATTTTGTGATGTATTCCTTGGCATACGGTTTCTTCTTGCTACGCATTTGGGGCTCGCAGAGACGTCTGGATTTACGGTTCAAGCCTCTATTACTCCCGTGCCACGCTTCTTGGTAGAGTGGTTTAATTCAGTTATTAACATTTAAATAAGAATGTGCTTGGTTGAAATAGCCGAATGGAACTTTAGGATGTGGAATAAACCCTAGGGTAGAGAAACGAATGAACCTGTTTGTACTGTATGGTTTACTTGCATGCGTGATTAAGATAAATTGCTAGTAAATGCCTGTATTATAATTACGAGTTGCCTGTTAGAATATGAGCTGCCTGTATTTAATGAAATTACCTGTGAAAACACTAGTTGCATGCTATTGAGAATTGAACTATGAAAACACGAGCTGCCTGTATATGGATGAGGAATGAATTATGAAACATGAGATCTGAATCTTGATAATGAGGTGAACACGAGCATGAACCCTACGGGGAATTAGGAATAGAACTCCTGTGGATAAACGGAATCTGGAATGTAGACGGGAAGTGTGTTGGCCCTTGAGTATGTGGTACCAAGGAGAGCAACTGTCCCCTTTTAGTGTAGAGCGAAGTTAGCCTCCCTTGGGTTGAGACCCGGGATTAGGATTGACCACTTCACACCGACTCCTGTTGGCCCTCGCGTACGTGATACCGAGGTGTGCTACTAGTGTAGGGAGGGAGATAGCCACCCCACGGGGCCTGGGGTTTAGCTAGCCACCCTACATCGACTTTGTTATGCCCTCTGGGCAAGCCAGGGTAGTCAGACGAGGGTGCGCGGACTGTGGAGGGGCGAGACCCCTATTTAGTTTTGAGGGGCGAGATCCCTGTTCTGAGAGGGCAAGGTCCTATACTATTCTGTGTTGTACTTTGGGTGTACCCACTAGCATAAATGACTTACTGCGTGTTAGTGCGGGGTAGCTACCCGTGCGCTTATCACACGTGCCGTAGTCACTCCTACATCTTGACAGTGACCTCGAGGTAGTTGACTGGGTGTAGGACTACCATGGGGGAGTCTCTCGACTAGGAGAGCACCACGTGTACCTTCTACTCTACGGAAAAGACTGCAATCAAGATTGTTCCCGTGAGGAACAAGCAAGATCAAGAAATATCTGGATACTTGAGAAAAAGGGTGAAATGGAATCATATAAAACAGATAAATAAAAATGAGAATTAAACATGTTGTTTTTACTGTTTTGTACTTAGATAATATAGACACCACTCTACTCAGCGTTCGTTGACTCTGTCTATTCATAATACTGTTCAGGACCAGGAGTTGAGCAGCTCAAGTTTTTGGCTACAGAGGATGCTGGCCTAGTCGAGTCTAGCTATAGTTTTTCTTCAGCACTTTCTTTTTCTCTACTGTTGTAGTAAGTAATGGACTCTTAGTTACTATTCTGCTACTTTTGCTTCCTTTCCACTTTCCGTTGTTGTTGTTGTTGTGGTGATATGTACTGAGACAGCTGTTCATTTCCTTTACTGCTTCGTATGTTTCTTCTGCTTAGTTATATTGCATGTGTGAATATGATTTATTTTCTTGCTTTTGGTTATTTCTTTTTGGATGACTAGGTCTTGGGATTAGTCGAGGCGAGCTGGTCTCAGGTCCTGCAGGGATCTGGGAACCGGGTCGTAACATTAACTAATCAACAACCTAGTCAACCTGACTTGACTTGATTTTAGAGGTTAGGTTGAGTTGAGTTCAGTAGAGTAACAGGTTTGGTTGGAAGAAACCCCAACCCACAAATCATGGGTTAGGTCTAAGTTATAGGTCCCAATCCAACCCAACTTAACTTGTGTCACCCTTAGGGAAAATGATTGGGGGTAGTGAAATAGATACATTCTAAAAACTTAAGACTTTGGGCTATTGTTGAAGCATGATGTCGGGAAATGACTAATATAATGGAAAAATGTGTCCAAGTCAATAGAATGGGTGATTCGTGACTTTGATGAATCGCTTCTCTGGAAAGAAAAGGATGGTCTAAACACTGACTCAAAATATCACTTATACAATTCCATTGTTTTGGTAGAATGCCCACCATTTGTTTTAAGAAAATGGCCATGATATACCCCATCCATGCATAATAACATGAATAGTGGATATCACTCTACTACTTAGTGTCAACAATGCATTTGAAAAGGTATCCAAAAGGGTGAAATTGAGATATTTGTAGCCTATTGAAGTTAAGAACCATGACATATATGTTGGGAACATATTTGATCCTTTTAAGAGGTTTGAAAAAGCATCATCTCTTTTTCTATACATTTGCCATTTCTTAATCAATTTCTTTCGAAAAATCATTATTTTTTCCTCTTCTAGATTTCACAAATCTTTCTCAAAAACATGTAGCGTAAATGAAACCGATGTTTGAATGGAAATTGAGATATTAATGTAAGTTTTTCTCTTCAAAATTAGATAAATTCCTATCTAAAAAAGGACTAATAATCCATTCTTTCCATAGAACCAAAGAAAATAATAAGCTTCTGAACCTCATCTAGATGACTAGAGAAAAGAGCGCATCCTGGGAAGAGTGGAGTCCATTAAATTAAACTCTATGGTTAGCGATAGCTGTATTGAGCTAGGAGTAAGAGGAGGTGTGAATCTACTCAACTCGTAGAATCTTAGCAAAAGTGGACATGTTGGTTTCTAGACGAAGCCCCTTTATCATCTCATCACAATGGAGGCGTAGAAGAAGGATGGAGTTTTGGGCCCCTAGATGTAGCCAGTCTACTCTAGGATTTCTGTGAAATTAGTCTAACTCCTCATCTAATCTTCAACCTTTTGCTAAGCTCTTTATCCTGATAATTTGATTGAATTTTTTTATAGTAGAAACTCAAAGTGTGTAGAGTTCACATCTCATTTTATATTACTGTTAGTGTCTTTTTTCTGAAGCATCAAGTGCTTCTTTCACAACTTTTTGCCTTTTTCTAGCAACAACATAGATGTTCATTCCTTGGACCTACGTATTCCAAGCATTCTAAATAGTAGCTTGAAATGTGGGGTATTTCATCCACATGTAGAAGAAGGGAAAGGGTGGCACTTACCTTAGGTGTTGAGAGTAGTATTTCCTTATTATAAATGAGGTATGCACATGTGATCTTTTTTTCGACAAACTAGAGGATAACTCTATGAAGATACTTCCTTAATCTCATGATATAAGGGAAAAAAAGAATGTTTTTCTTGAATCCTCCAATAGAAAACAATGCCCGACCCTTAAATTACTCACCTCAGTGTTGTACAAGGAAGCCACATTCTAGGCTTGGTTCAATTGCTCTTTAGATAGCTCATAAATCATCACTCCATTCCTATATTATTCATGTTGTGTAGCTTGAAGCAAACTAATGAAACTATGTAGGTCCAGCTTTGCAATATACCAATCTTAATTACTCGATGAGGGTTCACAGTACCTTTAAGATACTCTTAAGAACATTCAGGTTTGATAAATCTGCATTTATCATGTTAACTTTCCTATTTAAGCATGTTCCTAAGTTCATAGAAGTATCATGCATTATAAATATTGTATAACATGCATTATCATGCAATTAGACTAATTGGTATAAATTGTATATTAATTTTCTTATTTTATTGGCTAGGGGATAGGGCGATATCTTTTTGGGCTCATCAGAACCTGTGGATGTGATCAAGGTGAAAAGTGGAGTCTAATGCCTTTGAAATCACTCAGATCTGACACCCTAGCATCATGTACAAGCCACAGAAGATCAAAGGCCAAGGGGCAAGGTGGTGAAAATTTGAACTTCAGAAGACAAATCCAACTACACTGATGGATTTGGATCGATGATCGCAACCCAACAACGTGGAAATCGGTCCAATCCGACATCCATGGCACATCTTATGAGCAAAAGAAGATGGACAGCTCAAATGATGCCATGTGGCATCATCCCTGCCACCCACGGCCATCCGCAGCATCCCTACCTTCTAAAGAGGCAGCTTAAGATTCAATCTTGACTGTTGGATTCAAATCCAATGGCTTCCAAGAGGCCACATCGCCTCTCCTTGAGCTAGGCATCACATGAAGAGAAGAGCTCCACGTGATCTTGATCGTTGGATTGAGATCCAAGTGTCTGGGTTGAGCTATTTTTCCCCCCCTTGCAACCCAAAAACATCGAGGAAAAAAATCCATGTAATCTCGGCTGTTGGATCTTTATCCAATGGCGAGAGCACATGTGCCTTGGATTCAAAATGTGACACAAAGAGGCTCGTAGCGCGTTGGGCAAGCACCCTATCCAAAGCACACAACGTGGGTTCGAAACCTACTGGGCATTCTAAATCCGCGAAGAAGTGGGGTGCGTTGATTACGATCGTTAAATCAGAGATGAGCAACAGTGGCGGCCGCAATGTGGCTCTACGGATGATGCGTATTCAGCACGCGCATGATCACACGCCATCAGATGCGTAGTGTCCACATTGTGAAGGCATGTTCTCATTCCTTTGATCTCGATCCTACAGCTACGAACAACCCTCCTTCCATGTGTTAAAATGGCTGAGTAGCTGCACATGAGATCGCATGCGTAATCGAACCCACACTACACGCATGATGCGAGTCATGCGATGAAGATCCAAAGGCCCACGTTTCACATGCACCAATGACCACATTTGCCTTTAATAATGCTTCCATGCGTCAGTAAAGGCATTATATTAATTCTAAAGGCCTTGAAATGACTCTTATGCCCCCATGTCTTCACCTATAAAAAGCCTACCCCTCCTATGCATTTCACCATCCCTTCCTTCTCTTCTCACCTCTCCTAAAAACTAAGAACACAAGTTTTCAAGCTCGCTGTAGTGCTCTCAAATTATGGAAAGCTTCCCTAGAGTTAAAAAATAAAATTTTCCACTTCTCACCCCCTTCGCGGAGCTCTCGTCAGCCGTCCTCACATCCCTTATTCTAGTAGCGGATCCCATCGTGACATTGCTCTTCACATCCCTTCTTCAGGCTTCGTTAACGAGGTCTCATCCTCCAAGTGACCATCGAAGAGGACAACTTCTCTCCCCCTATCTCTTTACTGCTTTCTAGTGTAGATTTTAATTTCCAACATTAGATTTGTAGCAAGTAGTTTGTAAAGACATTTTCATAGTTATAAAAGTTTTTGTTCTCTCTTTCTCTCTCTTTGTTAATATTGCAAGTAAAATCTCTCTTTATCTATGTTTATATTTCAAGTAGAATAGAATATTGTGAATATTGTGAATCTTTCTCTTATAGAAAAATACAAAAAAATAACAGTAAATTTGTAATCGACATAGTCTTCCCGTGTTCAACCCGGGACTCATCTTGAGTTTCGGTAAGATTACTTGATTAGCGGATTTTTACTCAACTTAATAACAGATTTTTAACTCAATCTTTTACGCGTTCAAATCTCTCCTATCATTTTGGCGCTATTGCCGGAGAGGCAACGAATTCTGATTATTTTCCACATTTCTCGCAGTTATTTGTTCTCTAACCTCTCTTTTCTTTCTTCTATTGTCTTGCAAGTATCCTGACAAGGAAATCTATTAGCCGTAGATTGGAGTAAGGTGCAGTTGAAGACCATTGTAAGTGCTCCCCATTCTTCCCCACTCCATAGTTTTCATCTCATCACTAAATAATTCGAACCTTAATTAACCTAGGTGCTCTCATAAATCCTAGGTTAGTTTGATTAGTTGTCTGTCACCTCACTTCACTTCACTCCGCACATAAAAAAAAAACTAAAAAAATTATGATGTGATTGTGGGATTTCTTTTATCATACACACTACATACACCCACAACTTTTAGGTACATGACCTCTTTTGATTTTTATTACTCAATCGGTAAACTGATCTTTGAAACTGGTACACACATAAACACATAATTAAGTAGAAATCAGATCAGGTTAACCATTTTGTGTGCCTAATTTAGTGGTGCATCAAGGCCAATTGTTTGAGTTATTTGGGCTGCACCACTTCATCTAAAAATAACTCATCTAGTAGCTTGCTCCTTAGGGTTGAAATCTTAGGTCAAGAACCAGGAACTCCATTTTATTTTGAATTTTAAAGGAAAATATCTTCACTAGTGCTTGCAAAAGTTAGTATGCCTCTTGAACTTGATTGAATCGACCTTAATCTTAACCCTAAAAGCTACTAAGCAAGATTTAAATCTTAAAACTCCATCTTTAAGAATCTTGCTTGAAAATCCTGGTTGTGCACTCACTCTCTGATGGTAAGCCATCATTAGCCATAACTAGCTTTAATTAGTCAGAATCAATTGATAACTGCTCCTACATAACCACTGGAGAGTCATAATTCATTGAACATCCATTCTGAGAGGCATGCATTAAATTAGGGGTAAATCTGTAGTTTTAACATCATATCTTAAATGTAGAGTAACCATGGGATTTTCTTAGGGGTTAATTAAAGGTCAAATAGTCATTAATGACTAATAAGAGGGTCCGTGCAGACAGAAACATGTTTTCATGCATTTCACGAATTAATAGACATCCGAAATCCTAATTTCAGGCCCGCTTAATTAATAGAGGTTCTGGTCAGGATTAAATTCACATAAACCTTCTAAAATTCATATAAAAATATTCTATAAGGTTCGATTTCCTTGATTTGACCATTGGAAGCCATTTTGACCTAAATAGAGTCTTAGACAGGAAGTTACCATAATTTGGATTTCTACGTAAATTACCCTATCAAACTTAGTCAAAACCAAAATCTAACTTCACCATCAGATTCCTTGGGTCCAAATTAGTTTATACCAAAATTTGGGCCCAATCAGAGATTATCTTGACCTAGTTTGCATTTTGGTCCAGTTTAAGTCTTTTTCTCTCAAATAACCCCTCAGCTTTCGAAATCTATTGTGAATAGCCCCCTAACTTTGTCATCTTCTTCACCAACAGGTCCCTACCACCATGACCATGTAAACACATCAAGCACTGACCTTTCAATCAAGGGGTTTTCCCTGATTCTCCCTTAATCTATTCCAAAATTGAAAGAACTCCTGAGAGATTTCTCTACAATCTGAGCTGCATCTTGGGCTCTACTTCCCCAATAGCTCATGCGAACTCTTTGAAAGGAAGGGTATCCTACAGTTGTGAAAACTCCGAGCTTCCAAAGTTGGTTTCCAAGCTTGGAATGACCTCCTATTGCTTATAAAAGATTCCTTAAGGACAAACCGTCCTCCTTAGCTTGGTTTGGAGGTCGGATTCCCCCTCTTCCCTTCTCCTTGACCTCCATCTCCACCAACTCCGGCGAGCTCCTCCGTCCACCTTCTTTGCCATTTGCCACATATAATAGGCAATATTTCCTTCTTTCTCTCGTTCCTTCGCACGTCGCAATACTAGTGAGCGTTGCCTAAGCCCCTCGTCGTCGCTGGTTCTTCCCCTCAAAGATTTCGTCTTCTCCGAGTCTAGCATACCACCAGCAAGGACTTTCTCCCCTTTTGTCCAATTAGGTTAGCGTAGTTTGGTTTATCTTGTCCTCTACTCTCTTTTTATCTCATTTATCACCCAATTCGACTCACGTCACCACCATTCGCCGTCATCTTCTCCATCTCCAGCCACACCTCTGGTGAGGTCTCCCAATCACTTCACCGCACCACATGCCTCACCAACACCCTCACAACCCCTGCCATACCTCCGCGCACAAAAGCCCTCTCCTAATTCCATCAACCGCCCACCCAAACTGCTCACTGAACAACCCACCTTCGCACCTTCATCTTCGTCACCGTCCACCCTCCACACGCCACCAAACTCCACGAAACACCCACCATCACCTTCACCATGCTACGAAGAAGCTAAGGAGCTATTTAACTGGGGCTTTCAAGCCCGTATTCGTGTTACAGGTTCTCTCCGGTCATCCACTGCCGTTGCCTCCTTCTCCGACCACATTTGAGCTCCTCTAGCATTGTAACAACCTGGTAATACCCCCAGGTCGTGCGGACTCTAGGCCAGAACCTTCCCAAGCCTTCAATTAAAGGCCTCACCCGCGACTTCAACGTCAATTGAAGAAGGTGCTGCTGCTGCTTGCACGCAAAGGATGGAGGGGGACAATAGTCCCACCTTGTGAGGGAAAGAAGAGGCAGCAGTGGATAAAAGAGATTTGTGCTCTGGGCTATTTGCCTCAGAACAAGGGGTGAGGTCCCATACTCACCTTACCTCACACACATCTCGGTCACTACCCATGCCAGTGACCCTGGTCAGACCCGATTACTCAGATCCATATGCCTGGTTATTGACCCTATTATGCCCTGGGATTGAGAGTAAAGAGGAGAAGGAATTGTGAGAGAGCGAGGGGGGTGTTTAGCTCTCTGAAGCTTAGTCCCTTGTGTTGAAAAGCCTAACACTTAGGCTCTGTAGAAGAAGAATGAGAAGGCCCTAAGAAGAAGGGAAGAAAAGAAGAGGCTCGTGAAAAAAGAAGAGAGAGAGAACTTGAAGAGAATAAGGAAAGAAGAAGAAGAAAGAAGCCCTGGCACTATAGCAGGGCGATGTTTAAGTCATCTGATGGAATATTCTGATGTCTGATAGAAGTACTATAGAAGCATTTGCTTGCATGGAATTAAACCTTAAGTGGTTTGTGATATTTGTGATGCATGCTTAGAGGGCTTACTTGGTGATCTAAATCACAATTTTTTGGGCTTCTCTTTACTTTTTGTCTTTAGATACATTGATCTTTATTGAATATTTAATGTGATAGGTTATTATTCATTGAATATCTATTTGAATGCTCAATTACTTGTGCTCATTTATTCTGAATACGATTAGCACGTGAATTCCATATTTGCTCCCTGTGTTCGACGTCGGACTTCATTTCTTGATTTCAAGTTATAAATTTTATTTATTTGAGAGCTATTTGTTGACTGTACTACAATGCATTTCCTTGAAACACGACGAAAGATTGACAACACTCACATATTTCAATCAATCATTAAGGGTACAACCCATTTGAAGGAACCCATCACATTCTAAAGCACATACAATCCTAAGCCTAATTAAAATTAACTAGACGTTGACCTTAAGGATTGGCTTGCTCTTCGGGGCTCATATTGAGATCATTTACAATTAATTTGCTCCTACTGGTCCATCTGTTGTCTAGCCATGGGAGTAGTGTCAATTGACCTCGATTGGGGGGTGTCAAAGGAACCTAAGGCGAAAGCCAAGGGAAGAACCTTCTCCCCAATCCCTCCCTCTAACTGGTTGGATTGATTGGATGGGAGTAGATTAAATCATTTTTAATCTGAAGATGGGTTCTAAGTGTTTGTAAGTCTTTAGGCTACCCTACCTAAAGACAGGGCTGTTTGCTTGTGCCGTAGGGTTCCTTTTCTCCTGTCCTTTCGATCCCTTTCTGGTGTATACTTGGAAGGAGGTCATTAAACCCTTGTCTAGAAGGACCTTTAGACCATTCAAGAAGGGATAGGTTGAATTTTGGTCTGGTAGATCCCATGGCTGACCAACCACCTTCAAATTAGCATGAGTTGCTGCGAAGGCAGCATGAATAATTGCAGCAAATGCGAGAGTGGTTCTAGCACATGAATGGTCAGGGCATTCAGCCTTTGAAGGATTTTTATGATCCTTCAAACTATGGAGACCATCCTAGTGTCTTGATTCCAATTGGTGACGTGGTAATTAAGCCCCAGGTTTTAAGCCTGATTAAACATTTCCATGGGCTTGGCTCCAAAGACCCATTTCAGCATTTGGAGGACTTAACCACTTTGGTCTAGACCACCAAAGCACAAAACGTGAACGAGGAGCAAATGATCATGAGGATTTTCCCTCACTCTCTTAGGGATAAGGCCGCACATTTGTACAGAACAATTGGGAGACTGATTAACACTTGGAATGATCTCAAATCGACCTTCCTGAAGAAATTTTTCCCTGTTGGGCATATCAATGCTTTGCGACGAGCGATTACGACTTTCCTCCAGCGGTCGGAGGAATTGCTTCATGGTGCCTGGGAGCGATTCCAGGATCTATTGCAGAAGTATCCACTCCATGAGGTGCCAAAATGGTAACTCATGAAAATTTTCTATCACAGGTTGACTGAGCAACTCTGTAATCATGTGGACGCTTCTTGCGGAGGTAATTTCCTCAATAGGGATGTAGACAGTGTGCATGACTTGTTTGAGGAAATGAGCTAGAATTCTATCAATCATGCCCCATGGAAACTTTCAACTGGTCCCAATAACCAAGATTGAATGCTAATGAGGTCCAAGACTCTCATTCATTTGATATGGAATTGATTTGTAACAAACTAGATAAGGTGAGCCTGGTTGCAGAAAGGATGGAAGAGGGGATGGTTGGAAATTTTGCAAATACTTCTAGATCCACTCAATCCTAGAATTTGGGATTCCATTCTTCATGAGCCCCTACTAGATGGGAGTTCGTAAATAAATTAGAAATGGCTCAACCTGTGAGCCAGCATTTCTCGGAACCCCAGGGATTCCAAACTGGGGCCTTTGATCCCAGCTTCTCTGATCCTTCTTCTTTCCCACCATCCTCACCCTATAAGAATGTGTATGCTATACAAGAGAAGGTTAGGTCAACCCATATTCTAATTCTTACAACTCAGGTTGGAGGAACCACCCTAACTTCTCTTTGAAAA
Source organism: Thalassia testudinum (assembly GCA_037157565.1). NCBI lineage: Eukaryota > Viridiplantae > Streptophyta > Magnoliopsida > Alismatales > Hydrocharitaceae > Thalassia > Thalassia testudinum. The sequence continues at coordinate 29,828,281 of JAZHRO010000049.1, forward strand.
ACCCAGGGCTACAGACCCAAATCCAACCCAGCAATTATGCATCGCAACGACCAATGGGTCAGGGTCATGTATATACTCAGCTACTCCCGAATCAGGTTAATCAGCCAACATGGAATGCTTGTCAACTTGCAAGGTAGGCTGATCTGAATTGCCAGATGGTAGAAATCCATGCTCTGGCTCATGTAACAAATGAAAACTTCGCTGGACAACTTGCAATCCGGGCTTATTGCTAACACCCGTTAGCCTAGATCTCTACCATCTCAACTTGTACCCAACCTCCGAAACTTACAATATCAGGTGCAATCCAGCCTAAGGGTACGGGAATCAGAGAGACCTGCATGAACATGCTCAGATGGTTGAGCAGGATCCTTCTGCTTCATCTTCTAATCTTGGATACTTGGCAAATCAAGCCCCTCCAATCTTTCCTACCCCTCCCCAGACTTGAACTCGTATGCGTTTGCAAATTCTATCACCTTGAGGAGTGGAAGGCAAACCCAGGATCCGAAATTACCTTCAACTAGCAAGCAAAACCCTAGTGAGTCTGAGGAGAAATTGGAGAAAATTGAAGATATTAAGGCTCAGGAACCCAAAGTTAACAACCACACCAATATCTTATTTTCTGAATCCTTATTGAAACCCAGGAAGAAGAAGCCTGTTGATAGCAATGAGGAGCTCTTGAATATTTTTAAGAATGGTGAAATCAATATCCCACTCCTTGATGCTATTAAGCATATTCCGATTTATGCTAAATTCTTAAAGGATTTATGCTCTCAAAAGTGTAAGTCAAAAGAACCAACCCTAAGTAAGGTGATTCTCTTTGAGCAGGCTAGTTCTGTTATCCTGCATTACCTTCCTTGGAAAAAGAGAGATCCAGGTGCCCCTTTGATTTAATGTGTCATCGAGGATTACACTTTTGAATGAGTACTTTTGGATCTAGGTGCATCCATAAACCTAATTCCGACTTGCCTATATGAAAATTTTAGATTAGGTGAACTTAGGCCGACCTCAGTAACACTACAATTAGAGGACCATTTGGTCACCAACCTGAAAGGTGTTATTGAGGATGTTATCGTCATGGTCAAGGATTTCTATTTTCCTGTTGATTTCCTTGTCCTTGACATGGATGGACCTAAAGAGATAAGGAACATGCCCATCATTCTGAGGCATCCGTTCTTAGCTACTGCTAAGGTCAATATCAACTGTAAAAGTGGCAGTATGGAGATTGCCTTTGGTGATAGAAAATTGACACTCGATATCTTTAAGGAGATTAACAAATTTGAGGATTGTGGATTGATGTGTTATTTCTCAACATAGTTAATTAAGGTTATTAGTCTTAATTAAGTGCATCAGAAGTAACTTAGGTTAACTCGAATTAGTGTTGTGAATGTAGTATAGGGTCAAGTTAATCTAACATTTTAGATTTTTAATTTCATTTAACTGGTTAAGTCCAGGTCGTTTACTGAGAGGCATAATAGCAAACTTAATTCACCATTAATTCCTAAAGTATAATTACTAACTATTTAATCAATCTGATTAATAATTATTATACTTTAAGCACATGAATAATTGCATAAAAGATTAATCAACTAAAACATGAAATATTCCATTTAATAGAAACAATTATACAAGAAAGATTTGTCATTAAACACCAAGTAGAAACATGTTTATTACAATTGATCTTACAAAATATGAGGCATAAAAGACAATTACAAGAGTTTAACATATCTTTTATAACGTTGAAAGCTCAAAATATAAAATACAGTAGCTTCAGCCATTAATCAGACGTCTAAAAAAGAAGTTAGATGACAAAAAAAGTAAAATTAGACTACTGATTAAAGCTTTGGACGTTTGTTATCTCTTTCTCAATTCATCCATTTCTTCTCTTTATTTCGCTTCTTCTGTGCTCTATCTCACTTCAGCTCTTCTTAATCTCGCGAGCTCTTTTAATCTTTTCTTCACTTAATTCTCTCCTTACTATGCACTCACATTCTCCACACTTAGTCATTTAACGCTCAACTTAACCCATGTTGCTCTTTACTTTAAAAATTATTTAATGGGCGTTCTAACCTTTCAGGGATATGCAACACCTCAGAGGGGTGGGACCAGACCCTACTAAGCCGGGCCTAGTATATTTTAGGTGGATTTTAATTCATTTCAGCCCTAATGCACAGTTTCAGGCCCATCACAGGCCCACAAGCTTGGTCGCTCACCCAGGCACACACACAGGCACACGCCTGCACACACACACACATGCACATGCAACGCATGCGCCCAATCGACTCAAAGGTAAGGTATAGGTTCGATTTTGTGTGCTCAGCACTGTTGACTGAAGCGTTGGGTTCACAAAACCATAATATACTAAGTCACGCACTTGTATTTACCCGAGGTGAAACCATAATATACTAAGTCACGCACTTGTATTTACCCGAGATGGGACTATGTTCAGCCGCTTTCCTTTGACACAACTGTGCTCTGATTGGATCTTCAAGGATCGATTCCGATTGACTCATTGCTCCAAATCGAGTGCACAAAGGTTTGATTGAAAGCCCTAAGGATCTATCTTTCAATTTTGAAGTCAATTTGAACTTTAGATTAGATTTGCTCCACAGATTTGAATAGAGAACATGATGTTGTTCTATGTACCTGGAAGGTACTTCAGAGAGAAATTCTCAGGTCCAATGACCTGCGGAGGGGAATTACTTCTCAATTAAAAGTCTAGAATGCTTCAGTGGTGCATTCCACATCAGTTAAGAGAGAGAAGAAGAACTGAGAAGCTCTAAAAGGTTTAGAAGCTCAAGAGCTATGAATCTAGAGCTCAGGACTCTGATTTCAGAGTCAAATCAATCTAACAGAGAGCTTAGATCATCAATAAGGATTTTAGATCAAATTGAGAGGTCCATTGGAACTGATCTGGGTGAATTTTGAGCTAAAATTTTAGTGAAAACCCCAAGAATAGCTTTGGGTACAGTAAACTACCCAAACTATGCAGATCATGAAATCCTCCTCAAATCTTAATAAATTTCATTCATATCATTTTTAAACAATTCTAAATTGAGTTAGGAACTCAACTAACCCATTAAATCAAAGAATCAAGCCTGAATTCCTTGAGTTAGACTCAGGTTTCACCAACATCAGGTTAAGAGTTGACTTTCAAAATTATACCTCTTCTGTTCAAATTAAAGGTCTAAACAACCTTAATTCATCTCAAGGAAACGGTTCCACACCTCAAAACCAGGTTTTGAGCACTCCTTGAATGCTCTTAGGCTTCGCCGCTTGGGCTGAGAAAGAGGTTTGTTCATCAAAAGAAATTAGGAGCTGTTAGTCCTAATTATGACCTAGAATAGATTCCCTAAGTTTTGCTGAAGCTTCAGGATTTGTTCCCAGAATCTAAACCCCAACAGAATTGTCTCTCCAACTTTGCCGGAGTTAGAGAAGACGAAGATCAAGAGAGAGCTCTGGTCATTAGAACACAAATCAAATTATTGCTTCATAATCCTAAGATCATAGAGAAGGAGTCTAGAGCTTCTCAAAGTTTCCCAAGGGTGAAGCTCGAAGTTAGTTTGCTGGAGCTCGTTGGAGCTCTAGTGAACTCAGAAATAAGTGTCTGGAGTTAAAAGCTCCACAAAACAGACTGTGAGTAGTCTAAACAAGCTCCTGAGGTTGCAAGGAACCTCAAAAAAATGATAGATGCATCAGTTGAAGAACTTGACACTAAATTCACCAAGAATTCAGTGAAATTACAACTTTGACTTAGACAAAGCCCAAGAACTGATCTCCCTCAAAATTGAATGAGGGGAACTACTCAATAGGATGAGGCAATGGTATATAGATGATTATTTAGATGGTAAAACTCCTCCTAAGCTGCCATTGACAGTGAGCTCAGGAGGTTGAGTGATTTGGGCATTTTGTGTGTGATTGATTATAGGTGCAATTGATTAGGTAGGAGAGGTCCCTAGGGTGTTGTGAAAGTGTTGGAGGACCTATATGGGTGTGGAAATGGCTCTAAACACCTCACCAAAGATAGTAAGGTGTCAGGTGAAGGTGAAGGTGATTTAAGTGTTTAGATGTTTAATTAGATGAATTAGAAGGTAGAACAGGGCCTTGAAGTGATGGAGAAGTGGTGGAGGGCCCCTAATGGAGGTGTTCTATGACATGGACCTCCGCCATAGACAGCAGAGGTTGACGGTGGAGGTGGAGTGGTTCTAGGCGAATAAGCAAGTAAAATTGCAGGAAAAGAAGCTGAATGAAATTGTGGAAAGATAAGTAAGATGATCATATGAAGAAATAGTGAAATAAGGTCCATTGAGTCCAAACTTGGCCTTGCAGGAGTCGGGGACGAAGAGGTGAAAAAATTGAGGTAATTACTCCTACTCCTACTGTAACCTACCTACTTACCTAGCTTAACTTACTCCTAAGTGTTAGATCTACTTACCTGATGAAGGAGGTGAGGGACTCCACTGGCAAGGCGGAAACGAGATCGAAATCTAGAATTGGTGAGAAAAGAAGCTCCAGCCGATCGAAATGGAGGAGATCAGAGAAGTGGGGTGCTCCAACACTGGTGGCAAGGCAGAGGAGAGGAAGAGGAGGTGAGAGAGACAGTGCTTCCTCGGTAGTAGTGCTCGAGACAGAGAACGAAGATGCCAGAGTTGTGGAAGAAGCCTACTAACCGACCTCAGTGTGGGGTAAAGGGAAAGGAGGTCGATCCTTAGCATCGGAGGAGTTGGGGGTATTTATAGGTGGCGATGGAGGTAGGGGGCTTGCATCTGGACATAATCGCAAAACAAATACGTGTTATTTTAAAGGTCCTTAGTATTTAATCCCCTTTATTATAATTAACCCTTAATAATACATATCCTTAGCTAATTAACTAGGGAAATTAGTTAATTAGGGGTATTTAAGAGCCATGATGAGTCTCTCATCTTGGATATATCGAGGAACTCAAGGATAATGATCTAAATCTTGAGACTTGTATGGCTATCACTATTTTCGATGATTCCTCCCGCAACACTGAATCTAAACCAAAACCCTCTGTGGCAGACCCACCACACTTTGAAGAGGTTATTGATTTTATTTATTCTCAACCTCTTCCTCAGGATCGTCCTTGATGAGCCTTCATCAACATACTCCCTACCTTCTATTCTCATCTTGCCCTAGCTAGAGCTAAAACCATTGCCTGGTAGTCTGAAATACGAGTTCCTAGGACCAAAGAAGACGCTCCTTGTGATTATCAGTGCAAAGTTGACTAAGGAGCAACAATTGAAATTACTTAAGGTCCTTAAGGCACATAAAGAGGCAATTGGTTGGACCATTCATGACCTTAGGGGTATTGAGCCATCTTACTGTAATCATCGAATTTATATGGAAGATGGATCCTGCCCTTCTCGCCAGATGCAAAGGAGATTAAACCCCAATATGAGAGAAGTGATCAAGAAGAAAATATCAAAAGGCTCGACGGAGGAATCATTTACCCGATCTTGGATAGTCCTTGGGTTAGTCTCGTGCAAATTGTTCCCAAGAAAGTAGGGAAAACCATAGTGGCTAATGAGAACAAAAAATCTATCACGACTCATTCAGCTTCCTCTTAGAGAGTCTATATTGATTATAGGAAGCTAGACACAACCACGAAAAAGGATCATTTCCCTTTGCCCTTCATTGATCAAATCATTGAAAGGTTAGCTGTGCAAAAGTAGTCCTGCTTCCTGGACGATTATTCAAGATATAACCAAGTCTCTATCCATCCCGACAACCAGGAAAAGACAACTTTCACCTATCCCTACGGAACCTTTGCATTCCGTAGAATGTCGTTTGTGCTTTGCGATGCACCTGCGACTTTTCAAAGGTGCATGCTAGCCATCTTCTTAGACATGGTGGGAGGTTGTCTAGAGGTATTCATGAATGATTTCTCCATTTTCAGAGATTCTTTTGAGTCTTTCTTAGCTAATCTGCAATTGATCCTAAAGAGGTGTATCCAAACTAGTTGGGAGAAGAGTCACTTCATGACACAAGAAGGCATCATCTTGGGTCATGTAGTCTCTGATCAGGGAATTGAAGTTGATCAAGCTAAGGTGGATTCTATCTCTAAACTCCCTCCACCGACATCTGTTAAGCAAATCCAATCATTTCTTGGTCATGTGGGTTTTTATAGGAGGTTCATCAAGGACTTTTCTAAGGTTGCTCGGCCCTTGAGTAATCTCCTAGCCAAAGATATGCCATTTGAATTTGATGAATCATGCCACAAGGCATTTGATTTACTCAAAATGCTAGTCACTTGTGCTCCAGTGTTGTAACAATCGGTCTGGACAACCCCACTTGAAATTTTGACCGACGCTTCTAATTATGTGGTCGGGGCTGTTTTGGGTCAGAAGAATGACAGAAAGCCCTCTGTTATCTACTATGCTAGCAAGACTTTGGACGAGACCCACAAGAATTATACTATCATAGAAAAAGAATTATTAGTTGTATTTTTGCTTTGGAAAAATTCAGGGCTTATCTTTTAAGATCTCATGTTATAATCTACACCGACCACTCGACTCCGAGTCATCTCTTGGCCAAAAAGGATGCCAAACCCTGTCTCATTCGATAGATTCTTTTACTTCAAGAGTTCGATCTTGAAATTAAAGACAAATCCGGGGCTCAAAATGTAGTGGCGGATCATCTTTCGAGATTCTTAATCGATTCTCCTCGTCCTGATATTCCAATTACTGATACTTTTTTGACGAGACTATCCTTACAGTTACAGGTGTCCAAACCCCTTGGTTTGTTGACATTCTTAATTATTTGGCCATTGGTCAAGTCCCCTAGGACTGGACCAAGCAACAATGTGATAGACTTGTATCTGAGGCCAAATATTACTTTTGGGATGACCTTAAATTGTACTACATCAACTCTGATCAGATTATTCACCGCTGTGTCGTAGAAAATGAATTCCAGAGTATACTTGAGTTTTGCCATGCATCTTCGTGTGGTGGACGTTTTTCCAGGAAAAACACTGCTGCAAAGATTCTGCAGTTTGGATTTTATTGGTCTTCTTTATTTAAGGATGCTCAGGATATCTCGAGGTCATGTTCCTAATGCCAAGCACTCGGGAGCATAGCTAAGAGAGATATGATGCCCCTTAACCCCATCCTTCCCGTCGAAATCTTTAACGTTTGGGGCATTGACTTTATGGGAGCCTTCCTCACTTCATTTGGACACCAGTACATTTTTGTTGCGGTTGATTACGTGTCCAAGTGGATTGAGGCTATTCCCACCCGAACCAATGACCACAATGTGGTCATCGATTTTGTCAAGAAAACTATTTTCAGTAGATTTAGGATCTCGAGAGCCATCATTAGTGATGGCGGTACTCATTTCACTAATGCCTAGTTCATGAATTTACTAGGAAATACGGGGTGAATCACATGATTTCCATACCTTATCACCTCCAGACGAATGGATAGGCCAAGGTCTCCAATTGGGAGATCAAGAACATCCTCTAGAAAATGGTTAGGCCTGATAAGAAAGACTAGACTCAAAAGCCTGATGATACTCTTTGGGCCTACAGTACGGCGTACAAGACACCTATAGGCAAGTCTCCATTCTGTTTGGTGTGTGGTAAGGCGTGTCATTTACCCGTAGATATTGAACATCGGGCATTCTGGGCAATTAAAAAATGCAATTTTGACTTAGTCTTGGCCGGAAAGACCAGGAAACTCCAACTATCTAAGTTGGAGGAGCTTAGAAATGATGCCTATGAGAATGCCAGAATCAATAAGGCAAGGACCAAAGCTCTTCATGACCAAATTATTTCCTGTAAGAGCTTTAAGCCAAACCAGAAGGTCTGGCTCTTTGATTTTCAACTTAGGCTCTTTCTCGACAAGCTTAGGTCTAAATGGAACGACCCGTTCATTATTGATCGGATATTCCCAAATGGAGCTGTTGAAATCTCTGACCCAAAGACGAAAAATTATTTTAAGGTCAACAGACGTCTTAAACACAATGTTGACCGTGTTATTCCGGAACCTGTCTTAGACAAGGTTGCTTTGACCTTGATCAGACTTCTTTGGCTGGACCCCACCTAGTTAATGGCATTAAACTCAGCATTCGTACAATCTGACTCGGAGGTGATCAGAGCTTCACGTAATGCAGGTGATATTTTCCTTAATCTGCCCTTTTCTACTTTTATTTACAATGAGGATATTGGATAAGCTAGGCATGGGGGGGTGGATTCATTTCTGAATTATATTGTCAGCTCTATGGATATCTTGTAAATTTCTCTTATTTTTCCCTTTATTTAAAAAGAAATTGAATTAGGAAAAGAGAACTTAGGCATTGGAAAATTTTTAACCTTAGGAAATGATACAATAGGATTTGAACACGTAGACTCTTCAGGTCTTCGAGTTTAATCAGCTTGAGTGTCCACTAAAATGTGGACTTTATTTCTCGAGTCCTCGCCATTCTTAAATTAGTTTCTAATTGGTTAATAAGTTGGGGTGATAAGTACATAACTTATCAAACCATCCTCTAATTTGAGAGGACTTATAGTCTAAACATCTACACATTATCTGCACTAAATCACCTTTCGACGATTTTAACAAAAATTAGGTAGCTAATGAACTTTCTAGAGTGGTATGGCTGGCAAGTTATAGTGGGTTTGATGCCCAATTGGCCGGTTGTCTACAACTTAGCCACATGATCATTTTCTTTTTGTTGCTTTAGGTAAATCTTAGATCAAGGAAGCCACCTACTAAGAAAATGGAAAAGAAAAAAATACTCAAAAAAAGAAAAGAAAAAAGAAAATATAGAAAAGAAGGAAAAAAGGAAAAAATAAGCCATACTTCACCGCACAGGTATGGCTGACAAGTTGCCGTGGGCATGATCTTCGACGACCGATTTGTAATAAAAAGGGTTTTAAATGTCATTGTTGTAGTAGGTATCACAAATGCAAACCAATGTTGCATCAATTTTATTTATTTATAGTTTTTATTGGTTGTTTCCAGGTCATTTACTAGGAGGCAATTATTGATATACATCACTCTCTAAGTCTAAAAATGGTAATTTTATTTACAAAATGAATGAATTAATCAAATAATGAAAGAATTGGTTAATTATTTACAAAAGGAATCAATTAATAAGTGTTACAATGGCTGAAACATATGTACAACAAACAAGCATAAAAAACTATCTACTACTACACTATGTTAGTTATATATAATTACTATAAGTAATACCTAAGTATATGTGCAAAAATAACTAATAAAATCTACTATACTAAATTATATTAACATAATAATGTTTATAGTAACATATATTATATATACAATAACATATACAAACGTCGCTATAATCTTAATAAAATATTTACATGTCATAAGGCAAAATAGCTATCTGTACTGACATATATAGCTATGTACAGTGACGGATCTCACTGTCACTAAAGCTCTAGTGTTATTTATATATATAAGAGCTCAAACAGTATCTTTACACTACTTATACTATTACCTATATTAATTATATACATATACATATTTATATTTATTTACATTATTTAAATAGATATACTATGTACTTATTCTATACGCATTATACATATATACATATGTACGTAAACACTCACACAACACTATGGCCAACACTTAATCGTATTTAGGTCGACCTCTTTTTTCCTCAGATGTCTACAGTTCAACCCAAACATTAGGTTTTAAAGTGGGTGGGTCAACCACTTTCGAGGGATACACGACACCCAAGAGAGTGGGACCAGACCTCTACTTGCAGCCAACCCTAGCTCATATTAGGTGCTTTGCTAATTCGATTTTAGGTCCATCATTAGGCCCATATAGGTCTAGCTATAGTGCGTGGCCCCTAGCCCACCACTGTTCTAATATTTACACTCAATCATATGCTCAGGTCAGAGGAGATGGGTAATAGGTGTAATGGGTGCACTATGCACTGTCGACTGGGGAGGCTGAGGGAGTTGCTTTTATATCGTGTTGGCCACTCTGTGCCACATGATATAGCGTTATTAGTATCGCCCAAATTGGCACTGAGCTGTGCGTAGAATTGCGTGGAGTTGATGTTTTTGGCCCTCAATTTGAGGGCCCAATTTAAGTCCGATTTTAAAATAAATCATATTTTTGTAAAGGTCTTATATAGGGCTATATAATGGTATAGTTAATTTTGGGAAACAAATTGTTTAGCCATATAATTAAATTAGTTAAAGTTACCTGATTATACACATTAAATTAGAGGTTAATTACTTAATTAAAGTAGAAATTAATATCTTAATAATCAAATTGACTTTATATAGTGTTAATTTACATAATAAATAATTTATTATACATTTTTACTATATTTTATGAATCTTATTTTAATTTGTATACATTTAATTATGCATTCTAGTTAGTTATATACATAAATAATTTATAAATACTATAATATAGTATAAATACAACATAAATAGGTTGAAAATATTTAATATAGTATTATACAAGTATACATTATAGCTTACTTCAGTATTATATTAAATTACTAATTTATTTTATTTTAAGTTAATAAATTACTTAATTAACTTAATAACTTATTTATTTAAAGTAAATACTTAATTAAATTAACTTACAAGTATTGTACAGTTCATATTACATAGTTAAATATGTATATATAGTATTAGATACTACTTTGTACATATAGATAGGTTTATATAATTACTTAAGTTATTATACATTTAAGTTAATATAAATTAATAGATAGTTATATAATAAAGTTATATATACAATAAATCATTTCAAATACTTAATTTAATATATAGAATACATCTATAAGTTATTTACACTCATTATATACATATTATACAATATCTACATATAGTTTAGGTTAATTAATATTCATAAGTATGTACATAGTGTATATGATATTTTTGGATGTTTTTGGGGTTTTTCTGATTTTTATAGTTTTTATATATAAAAGAGAGGTATGGGATGAGAGAGAAAGAGTGAGATGGGAGAGAAAGAATTCTTTTTGTGATTTTTGAGTTAGGTTCTTTATTTAATTCCAAGGTATATTAAACCATCGGTTGGTATGTTATACCAAGCCAGGGGTTCAAAATGCCCTGAAACTTGGCAAACACCTAAACATATACCTGATATTACCCAAGACAGGTTTATTTTATTTTTTATGATTCTTTAATATTTTTTTATGTATTTTCAATTTCACCCAAGATAGGCCTTGAATGAATTTTTGAAAGAGAACTTAAGGCCTCAAGCTCAGTTTAAGGGGCAGAAATAGCTATATAAACTATCATGACTATCCAACACAATACATGAGACATGATTGAAGCATTTAACACTGTTTAGAACCTTAATTTCATTAAAATGGCATGTTGGACAGTTAAAATACATTGCATGGCTGACAAAGGATCTAAAAAATGTTTTCAAGCACTTCAAAATAGATTTCAAGATTTAACAGTAAAGGAATGCTTGTACATGAACTTCTAACATTACAACATATGCCAGCCCTTCATAAATCCTAGTAGTTGCTCAAATTCAGTAGCTAAGCTGCTGCAATTTCTGCTTAAAACAGCAGCTACACTTCAGGTTTAGCTACTGACATTAGCTGTTGATGCTGCTACAGAAAGCGCCTCACAAGATCAAATGACTTAAAACCAATGGCTACTTTTGTCTATTGAAAACAAGTAGCTATTCAGGTGCTACTTTGATTCCTGAAATCAGCCCAGATCAGACCTAAGAACGTCTAATCTAAGGCACATGAAAGGCCAAAACACATTTCTATCAAATCACATTTGTCCAAACTTCTTTGAAATCAATTTTTAAAATTTGAAATCCATAGGACTAATTCTCATTCTTTACAATTCTCAAAATACCATAAGATGATCTTTTCTGTACATTTTAGACAATGTAGAGAAGAAGATCACATTAGGTGCTGAAATCATCTCAAAGCAACTTTGAATTTCCATTAAAACCTTGAAATCATCATTAGTTCCTTTAAAAATCAGAGTGAATTCAGATTGATTTATGAATCCATGCAGCCCTATTTCAGGCTTTTAATGTGGATCATTATGAAGATAAAATCATGAACACCTTATTATTTAAAGTGCAAGTATTCTAAATGATTCTTTAACTAGTAGGTCATTGCTATGACCTCTAATCCATGTATTGGATTATCCTTGGCCATGGCTACCCAAAATAATGCTCTCATTGGGCATATGCTCCTTTGAGAATAAGTCTCAATCAAAACACATTCAAAGTCATCGCAATACACCAAATTAAGTAAATCTGAACTCAAATCGCTCGATTAAATTCGATTAAAACCAATTTGACTCCAAATCACATGATTGGACATGAAAACCAAATTTGAAAGAATCAAGTGAATTGGTTCAACTAAAACCAAATCAGGGGGTCTTTGTGAATAGATGGAGTGAATAGGAGACCCCTAGGTGGATTTTAGGCGCTAATCCAAATCTAGAAGCCAAGGCTTCAAATCTGAATTAGGCCTTGATGAAGGGGTGAACGGTGAATAAAATGAGAGGGAAATCAGAGAAAAATGAATTGCGAGGCATAGGGAAAGTTATATGAGTCGATGCGAAGTTGCAAAAAACTCCTCTTTGATTTGAATTGATCAGAGAGGTCGAGTCAGATCTAAACTAATCTAAACTAATCCATCACAGATTTCACTATCTAATCTATTCCTACTGATCTAAATTACACTAACAAATACTTCACTAATCTAGAAAGCGATTAAAATCCTAATCTAACAGAAGAATGGGACCTTTAGATCCTTAGCTAACAGCTGAGGCGGAAGATGTGAGGGAGGAGCTCCGGTGGAGGGGAAAGCTTGCTAGGGAAGCTTTGGGTCGCCCTAGGGTGCTATGAAGTCCTTAGCAGCGAGGAGTATCGGAGAAAGTGACCTCCACTGTCACAGCAATGGAGTAGAGGCGGAGTGAGGAGGAGAGATCGGAGGGATGAAGGGATCGCCTTGAGAAATGTAGGAGCGAGGTCGATGGCATGCGCATATGCATGCGAAGGATCGATTTGGATTGGTTGTTGATTAAGGGATGCATGGGATAGACGGCTGTGATAGCACATGTTCTTGCGGTGAACAGTGGTTCGGCGCCTGTAACGACCCGGTTCCCGAGTCCCTACGAGACACGAGAACCGGACCGACTCGACTAATCCCAAGACCTAGTCGTCCAACGAGGAAGTAACCAAAAGAGCAGTAAAATAAACCACATTCAGCATGAATATAACTAACAGTAAGAAAGTACAGCAGTAAGGAAAGAAACTACTACAGTATATACCACCACAACAGTAGAACAACATTTATCATATAACATGAACTGCAGGTAAAGAAAAGTACAGCGGAAACAAGAACTACTCACTATAACGGAAACAAAGAGGTATAAAAGACAGTGGTAACTCTACTGGACCCTACTCGGCCCAGCGTCCTCTGCAGCCGCTGACCCTGGCTGCTCAACACCTGGTCCTGAAAAAGGTAACGAGTGTAACACGTCAGCAAAACGCTGAGTAGAGTGGAAACTAAAACTAAAGACAACAGTAGAGTGTACAGTAGCTGTTATGTTCTATTACTTTCTTTATTCACATCTTTCAATTGTCTCACTATTTCATTTATTCCCCAGATCTTTTTCTTGATCTCGAATGTTCCTCGTGGGAACGATCTTGATTGCAGTCTTTTCCAAAAAGTAGAAGTAGCACGTGGTGCTCTCCTGGCCAGGAGAGTCCCCCGTGGTGATCCTACCCTCAGTCAACCACCCCAAGGTCACTGACAGACGTAACGGTGACTACGGCACACGCGATAAACGCACAGGTAGCTAACCCGTACTGGCACGCGGTCAGTCGTTTCCGTTAACGGGTGCGCCCAAAGCACAGCACGGAACCAGTCCAGGGCAGAGCCCTCTCAGTAACAGGGGTCCAACCCCTACACAGTAACCAAACCGGGGCCTTGCCCCTCCACAGTCCGCGCACCCTCGCCTGACTACCCTGGTTTGCCCCAGCGACCTAACAAGTCGGTGTGGGAGGCTAGCAGAACCCCGGGGCCCGTGGGGTAGCTAGTACCTCCCTACACTAGTAGCTCTCCTCGGTACTACGTACGCGAGGGCCAGCAAGTCGGTACAGAGTGGCCAGTCCTAACCCCGGGTCCCTGGGGCGGCTAGCTCCGCTCTGCACTAAACAGGGGGACAGTCTCTCTCCTTGGTACTCCGTACTCAAGGGCCAGTTCACTTCCCCAAAACTATTCCATTCACTTTCCAAGAGTTCTACTCCTACTTCCCCGTAGGGTTCCATCCTTTTTACTCAAACATCCAGGTTTCACTTTCCAGTTTCACATTCTTACAATCCATGTTCTCAACCACGTTATTTATTCACAACAGGCAGCTATTAATTCAAATCATAGGGAGCTTTATATCTCTTTCCATTTTCCAAGACTGCAGTATTATACATTCCACTAGTGTTTTCCCATCCTAGGATTCATGCCATATCCTAGGATCTATCATACAATCTAGTTTTCCAGCCCTAGGATTCATGCAACACCTAGGAGCTATCATATATTTCTCATTCCTAGGATTCATGCAACGTCCTAGGTTCTAGTTATGGTTCCATACTTTAATAGATTTTATTAATAACTTAAAACCACTCTACCAGGTACAACGGGAGTAATGGGGGCGTGATCGGGAATCCCGCGTGCCTCCGCGACTCCCAAGACTGCAACTGAACGAGGTCCTATCACAAGGATCAAACACAAGGAGAGTCTCAAAACAGTGTATAGCTACTGTAGACGGGTAGAGGAATTAATTCTGAAAAGGATGCAACTCGAATCGCGGAAAACGGAACCCGAACGGGCCCTAAACGGGTCGAAAACGACGACACTGTGCAAAATCAGACGTCTGGAACTTCCTCCAGACGTCTTAAAAAGTGGATCAGAGAATTACCTGTTCAGTGTGGTTTCCCAGACGTCCAGAAGTCTGAGGGGACATCTGGCCTAGCTCCCAGACGTCCGATGATCACCCAGGACGTCTGGAGGTCTCTCCCGCCGTCTGGTACAACGGCCAGACGTCTGATTCGCATTGGATGGCGAATCCACAAGCCTGCGCACACCCATCTCCCTCCCTCAGTACGGTCAGTCGACAGGAAGGAAGGAGATGGAAAACTCACCTTTCAGACGTCTGTATGGTCTTCCAGACGTCTTCCTCGCCGTCTGGCTATCAACCCAGATGTCTGATTCTGGAAATTTTTCCAGAATCAGGGCACCACTTGGCCTCCGCTCGCGAGGCCGCCCGCGTCGCACCTCGCGCGCCTGCTGCTCAGACCGCAGCAGTCCCCCCCTCCGCGTCACTCCGCGCCCCCCGCGCCCTCCGCCGGCCGGCCCTAGCAGCCCCGGCGAGCTCGCCCTCACGGCAGAGCTCCGCTCTCGCACGCCGCACCTCCTCCGCGCTCACTGCGGCCGCCGCTGCCGCCCTCGCGCTCACGCTCACTGGCTGAAGGAGAAGAGGGAGGAGACGGTGGAGACGACGGGAGGGAGCACGTGGCCTTTTAAGGCTGCGCGAGGAGGAGAGAGAGGACGCGGCAGGCGTCTGCAGCCGCAGGGAAAGAGGGAATAAACGAATATCCGGTCTGCGCACTCAGGCGCGCAGACGACCCGCGCGTGTCGAAATTAACGGATTTCCAGACGTCTCGAAACGATCCCAGACGTCTGGTCAGACGTCTGGGTGTGATCCCAGATGTCTGGTCAGACGTCTGGGCCACCTCCCAGACGTCTTAAAAGACGTCTGGGGCACACGCTCGTTACAGCGCCCATAGGTGTTTTGGTGATTTTGCAGGGAGGCCCTCAAGAGCGAAAGGGGTAGAGAAATTGCAGATTAGCCCATAAGTGGAGAGGAAAACTTGTGGCACAGTCTTTGGGATTTGCAAAGATGTCCCTGATGATTTACAAATAGGTCCCTGAGAAGTTTTTATGTGAAGGAATGTATATGACCTAAGGACCTAAATGTAATGTCAATATTACAAGGTCCTAATCATGTCTAAATGTCACCAAGTTTTTTCTTGAATCCCAATTAAACATTTATGAAGTCAATTCCACCTTTGATTTTAACTTTTGAACTCAGAAATGTGTTTAATTTGCAAATGAATCATAAATTTGTATTAATGAATAGAATATTTCATTTTATGACCTAATTATGTGTTTTTAATACAAATTTGATGTTTTAGGTTATTTCTGTTAATTCCCACACTTAACCCTTTACATGTGTTAATTATGTAGTGTTTAACCTAATTATAGCCTAACTTGGGTATTTTAACTATGATGAGACACACCTCATCATACCCCCATTGCCGGTTGTTTAGAGCCCAGCCCACAAAAATGCATAAATAATTCCTAAACTCTTAGGAAGAAGCGAGGAAGTAGAATAAACTGGAGAGATATATACTGAGTTCGCCTTTGTGTTGACCCCATAAAAATGGAAGTAGGGAGAAAGCTACCAATCAAAAAGGTAAACCTTTAGGTAGAATTTTTATTTTAAGGTCACCTAAGGGCATAGAAACCTGAAGTCTGTTCTAATTATCGATCAGTGAGCCTATCACATTTTCACAATAAGATGCTTAACACTTAGAGTTCTTTTCAAGTATTGGGTGGGTTGAGTAGCTATAGAAAGCTGCCCCGAAACTTTAAACTCAAAAATCCAAAAAAGTTAGAAAAGAAAAAAAATGTTTTTGCTTCTGAATAAGGCAAGGGCTTGGGTGGTCTACATTGTGACAGGCATCTGGGTGCTATTGAGTCTTTGTAGTTGAGGTTTTTAGTAGAAATTTCATATGGTTGAGAAATAATTGATGACTAAGTAATTTGATCCTAATTCAGTTTATAGCATTTAGTTTAATTTTGCTAGGCTCTAGCGAAATATAGGTATGGGGGTGTGATAAATCTACATTTATTATGTTAATTTTCCAATTTAAGCATGTTCCTAAGTTCATAGAAGCATCATGCATTGTAAATATTACATAACATGCATCGTAAATATTGCCTAACATACATCATTATGCATCTTAATTAATTTGTATAAATTGTACATTAATTTTCTTATTTTATTGGCTAGGGGACATGGTGATATCTTTCTAGGTTTCTGATTGAAGATCAGAACCTGTGGATGTGATCAAGGTGATAAGCGGAGTTTAATGCCTTTGAAATCACTCAAATCCGACACCTGTAGCATTATGTACAAGCCACAGAAGATCAAAGGCCAAGGGGCAAGGTGGTTGATATATCCATATTTATTTACATAATTTATGTCTAACTATTATTAGTTTAAGGGTAATTAGTTCACATTGCATTAGATTAGATTAGATTAGTCATAATGTAGCATTGTGTAAATATTCCATTTTTAGGGATTTAGTTGTAATTTTATTGCTATTGATATCTAGTGCCTTGATTTTTTTTCTTATATATGTGCTTATGCCAAGTTTGAAACCAATTGAAGCTTTATAGAGAGGAGAAATCATTTGAGCTCAAATGTATGAAGAGGTTGAGCTATTTTTCAAACTATACCCAATTAGCCCTTAGCCTTAGTCTATTTAGAAACCTAATTTCCTACAGTTAACCCTAGTCAACCTTAATGTGGCTAACCTAAGTACTTTAATGTTTGACATTTATTGGATAACCACACACTACAAAAAGTACATAAGGCAACGAAAAAATAACGACGATTAACAATATTTATCATTGACGTAAACACATTTATTGAGGGTAAAATGCCTATTCATACAAGTTCCTAGGCTTAGATTTGCATTTCATGTTATAAATATTGCATAGCATACATCATTATGCATTTAGAGTAGTTGAATATAATTTAGGTTAATTGCAACCTTTTTATGGTTAGGAGAGAAGGGTATTTATTTTGAAGCCTCGGATTAACGATCCGACTGTACGGATTTGATCAAGACGACGATCGGAGTCTCGTAGTACCATATGTAGTCCGAGGAAGATCAACGACCAAGGGACTATGTGACATAATTTAGAGCTTCAAATGACAAATCCTACCACGTGGATGGATTCAGGTCGACGATTGCAGCGCAACGATGCAAAAATCAACTCAATCTGACCACTGTAGTAGCCCTTACAACGAAAAGAAGATGGACGGCCCAGATTGTGCCATGTGGCGCAGCCCAGGCTGCCCATGCACATAGCAACTTGAGTGCTCATGCCCGCGTGGAGGCACGCATGCGCACAGTGCAACGCCAGCGTGTGAGCGTGCGTGCGCACGGCAAAGAGTGCACACAGCGTAGCAAGGGGCGAGGTTGTGCTCGGTTGGCGCTAGCCTACAGCGATGCATGAGTTGGACATACAGCGATGCTTATAGCTGTCGCTAATTCTTCGCGCACTAGCAAAGCCAGCTATAGGTGTGAGTGGGCATGAGCTACCTACAGTGATGCTTCCAGCGATGGCCTAGAGGTCACTAATGGTCCCATACCTATTTTTGCCTCTTCTCCTCCACTATAAAAGGACCTACACCCTCTCCCTTACAAGCCATCTCTACCTACTCTACTCTCACCTACTCCCAAGCTTTAGCAAGCCTACCAACACTCTGTTAGAGCTTGCTCTCAAGCTCCCAAGGTGCCTATTAGTATAGCGAACCTTTGCCCCACCAAATGCTCCTCCAACTTCCCATCCCCATTCATTGGTCGCCTTGGAGTCGTCCTCTCACCTCCATTCCGGTAGTAGATCATCTCCCCCTTCTCACCTCAACTTCGGAGCCACGTCGAAGCTTTCCTCTACCCGAAGTCCTTTTGCATCTCACCTCTGTCGACCCGCTCCTCACCTCCTTCGTCTGATCTTCAACCAGGCACCGTCGTCTCGTTGAACAGCCGATTCGGGAGATTTCTTCTCATCCCCCTCTCCTTTTATGCTTTCATAGTTTATTGTAATTGACGTTGGAGTGATATATATATCAAATTTGTTCTATATCTCTTGTGATTCATTCTGCTTGTCTTCTTTCAAAAATACAAAAAAAATAACAAAACCCTAAAATACCAAAAACAAACAAAACGAAGCACGGTTTTCAATTAAAGTAAACGTCGCCTCCCTGTGTTCAACTCGGGACTCCTTTGGAGTTTTGGTATAAATTTTATTTGACCATGAATTTTGCAACTACGATGATGAGTTACTTGTAACCCTAATTTCAAACTTGTGAATCCCGTGCGATCATTTTAGCACCATTGTCGGGGAGGCAACGGAATTTACTTTATTGTTTTCTGTGTTTCTTTGCATTTACATAGCACTAACCCTGCTTGTCTTCGATCTACTATCTTGCAGGTACCCTAGCATGGAGATCCAAGTGCGATAGACCGGAATAAAGTGCGGGTAGAGTGTTTTGTAAGTGTCCCCCATAGCACCCCCACCTTAGTTTTCATTTCATAACCTAATAGCTCAAATCCAAATCAACTTAGGTGCTTTTTATAAACCCTAGGATAGATTTGGTTATTTGTTTGCCACCTCCACTCACCTCGCCATCCACAGAAATAAAAAAAAAAGTGTTATCTAATTGTGGGATTTTCTGAAAGAGACACACCTTAACACCCACAACCTCTCACCCTAAGGCGCACAATCACATCGATTCTACCACTTAACTGGGATCTGATCTATGGACCCGGTACACTTAATTCAATACACAAATAAGTTAAACATTTCTGTGTGCCTTAACTAAGTGGTGCAATAGGCCAATTGATTGAACTGTTTGGGCCGCACCACTTAAGATAAAAGCGATTCATCAAGTAGCTTGTCACTTAGGGTTGATTTTTAGGACTGAACCAGGCACTCCACATTT
Organism: Thalassia testudinum; assembly: GCA_037157565.1. Classification (NCBI taxonomy): domain Eukaryota; kingdom Viridiplantae; phylum Streptophyta; class Magnoliopsida; order Alismatales; family Hydrocharitaceae; genus Thalassia; species Thalassia testudinum. The sequence continues at coordinate 29,848,097 of JAZHRO010000049.1, forward strand.
TATTTCTCATTTTTAAAGGAGTATATCTACATCGGTGCTTTCAAAACTTGGAGTGTTCTACTGAACCTTGATTGAATATACCTAAAGATTAAACCCTAAAAGCTACTAAACAAGGTTGAACCCTAAAAGACACATCATCAAATAACCTTGTTTGAAAACCCTGGTTGTGCATGCACACACATTTTAACTGATCATTAAGGACACAACCCATCTAAAGGGCCCATCACATTCTTGAAGCACCAATGTCCCAAGCCTAACTAAAATTGATTAGACGCTGGTCCTAAGGATTGGTTCGCTCGTCGGGATCCAGATTGAGATTGTTCACGATTAACCTGCTTATACTAGTCAATCTGATGTCTAGCTAGGGGAGTAGCATCAAACGACCGCGGCTGGGGGGTACACTAGGAACCGGAGGTGCAAGCCAAAGGAAGAACCTTCTCCCCAGTCCCTCCTTCTAACTGGTTGGATTGCCTGGACATAAGTAGAGTAAATCGTCCATAATCTTAGGACGAATTCTGAGAGTCTGTAGACCTTTAGGCTACCCAACCTAAGGACAGGCTTATATTTTTGTATTGCAGGGCTCCTTCTTTCTCTTCTGATTTCCCTCCTTACTTCACCATGTACCCTTCCACATCTTACACACATTTCCAATCCTATCCTCCTACCACCACTTATCTCCAAGATGATTACTATCCCAACTTGACTTGTAATTACCCATCCACTAGTCGGGATAACTTTAATTGGGGATACGAATCCGGACCTTAGCCTCTAGGGTCTAACCCTGGACAACAAGACTATGATTACTATCCTTCCAAGAGCTACAATGATTATGATCTCCACCCTTTGATGATCAACCTAACCAGATCTACAGCCATGAAGGATATGCTGATTATAACACTTACCCTCCCTAGAATTATGTTGAATATAGGTCACCACCATTCTTTGAACAACCCAAGATGACCTACTATTAGGGAGGAACCCGAGAACCTCAATATCTTGACTCCCCTAGAATGAACCCAAACCCGCCCAACCCTGAACCAAACCGGTCGATTTAGGTGAACCAGATCCAAGACTAGGTGTTGGCTAACTTGAGGAACACCATACAATCCTTAGAAGCCCAGCCAACACCATGCACTGAAGCATTGGAGCCTATGATAAAAATGGTCGATGAGCTGAATAGCTCTTTATTAGCTTTGCTCCAAAGTGTTAGGGATGGTGACCTGAGTGAGTTTCTTCTTAGGAAATTGTCAAGATTGAGGATGAAATTTGTGGTTGCCCTAGTCAAATCTTGGGATGATTCTCAAGATGAACCCTCTTTAGGAGAGCCAATGTCTGAACTTGCTTAGGCACCTGTCGGAGGGGATACATATTCTAAGATTGGAAATGACCAGGTTGGTCTAGAGCAACCCTTTGAGGATGAACCGAGTTTCTCACCCGAGATCCTCGAGCCAGGGAGAGAGGAAAAATATCTCTTTGAACCTGAAAATGATAATCGATTTTGAGACATATATAAATAAGGATCATGAATTCTTTGACTCTGAGGGCGAAGAATCTCTTAGTGACGTCTCACTTGAGCATAAGGAAGATGATTTTAGTGAGACAAACGGGCTTGAGGAATCTGATGAACCATTTAATAGCCCATTCATTAAATATTTGGATTCAGTTGGGGCTAACTTGGAAGATTTGAATCCTTATTTACTAGAAGATTCAATCAATAGCCCCATTCCTCATCCACACCCCGAAGAGCTGACTTCTGAGATCATTATGCCCAAGTCAATCTTGATTCAACCATAATTTTTGGACTTGGGTACTTTAGATGGGGTGTACAACGATTTGGAGGTCCCCGAAACATTGATTTCGGAGGATAGGAAGTTGGAATTAAAAATCTGGGAAGCTAATTCTGAGGGAACTTTGATTTTGGATCTAAGGGTTCCTGTTGACCTAAAACCACCTAGTTTTTACGAGGACTCTTATGATATCTTTCACGTGTAACCCAAGCTCGAAATAACTGATTATTTTTCTAAGCTGAAAGTTAAATGGACATCTGAACCTTGTAAATCAAATCTACTTTTGTCCGACACTTTAGTCTTGGGTTGCACACCACCAAATCACAAGCTCAGCCCCATAAATACAACAATCTTCTGCTCTAGGTAATTTTCATCCAGAACCTTAAAACCACTAGACCCTGGGGCATGGGTCTACATCATAACTTGGTCCACATCTGTGGACATCTTCTGCTGACGGGTTTTAGGATCAACCTTTTGATTTTGATTCTAACCCGCACTTGTGAATTCTCAATTTCTTCCTTGTATGTATATTATGCCTAGCTGAAGGCATTAAATTTAACTCATGTTTATATTTCACATTATCTGTGGAGTTGATCGGATTTTTCACGGTATTTAGGTGATATTCTGTTTACTCTGCGCTTTGCATGTCTTTGTTTTTACAATGAGGACATTACATCATTTAGGCATGGGGGGTGGATAATCAATTCCTGAAATCATTTTGTTAACTCCGTAGAATTTCTTTTAGTTTCTTATAAAATAATAAAAAAAATTTTGAAAGTTTGAAAAACATTAAAAAAAGAAAGAAATTAGGAAAAGAGAACTTAGGCATTTGAAAGTTATTAACTTTAGGAATTGATACTTTGAGACCTGAACACTTAAACTCTTCAGGTCTTCGGGCTTAATTAGCTCGGGTGTCCACTCGAATGTGGACTTAATCTCGAATCCTCGCCAATTAAAATTCATTTTAAGTTGGTAAATAAATTGGGATGATAAGTATGCGTCTTATCAACCTGCCCTCTGATTTGGGGGGATTTTAAGCCTAAGCATCTACACACTTTTTTTTTGCACTGACTCACTTTTCAGCAGTTTCTTCAAAAATTAGGTAGCTAATGAACTATCTAGGTGATATGGTTAATAAGTTGTCAATGGTAACAGCTCATCGGCCGGTTGTCTAGAGCCCAGTCACAAGACCATTTTCATTGTATTACCTTTAGGTAAATCTTAGATCAGGGAAGCCACCTACTTAAAAAAAAAATAAAAAATAAGAAAAATAAAAAATATATATATAGAAAAAGGAGAAAAAAAAATAAAAAATAAACAAGACCACACTTCACCGCACTAGTATGTCTGGCAAGTTGTCGTAGGTAACAGCCCATTAGCTGGTTGTCCAGAACCCAGCTCACAAAAATGCACAATAATTCCCAAAACACTTAGGGAATAAGCGTGGAAGTAAAATAAATTGGGGAGATATACACTGGGTTCGCCCTTGTGTTGACCCAATAAATAAAAGTAGGGAGAAAGCTGCCATTCGAAAAGATAAACCACTAGGCAAGGTCACCTAGGGTCGTAGAAACCCGAAGTCCGTTTTAACGGTCGCCTAGTGAGTCTTTCACTATTTTTACAAGATGCTTAGCACTTAGAGTCCTTCTCGAATCTTGGGCAGGTCGGGTAACTGTAAAAAGTTATCTTGGAACTCTCAAACTCTAAAAGTATAAAAAAAAATTAGAAAAGAAAAATAAAAAAAAATGTATCTTCCCTTTTCAAATAAGGCGAGGACTTGGGTGGTTTGCATTCTGGCAGACACCTGGGTACTGTTGAGTCTTCATAGTTTGGGACCTTAGTTGAAATTTGCCATTGTTAATAAACGGCTTAGGCTTAAGCGATCTAATCCAAATTCTTTTTTTATACATAGCATATAGTTCAATTTTGCTAAGGACTAGCAAAAGATAGGCATGGGGGTATGATGTAAACACATTTATTGAGGGTAAAATGCCTATTCATGCATGTTCCTAGGCTTAGAATTGCATTTCATGTTATAAATATTGCATAGCATGCATCATTATGCATTTAGAGTAGTTGTATATAATTTAGGTTAATTGCATCCTTTTTGTGATCAGGAGAGAAGGGTATTTATTTCGAAGCCTCTGATTAATGATTCAACCAAACGGATCTGATCAAGATGACGATCAAAGTCCAACGCCTCCGAAATCGCCTCGATCGGAATCTCGTAGCACCATATGCAGTCCAAGAAAGATCAATGGCCAAGGGATTAGGTGACATAATTCGAAGCTTCAAATGACAAATCTGATTGTGCGGATGAATTCGGGTCGACGGTCGCAGCGCAACGGCACAAAATCGACTCAATCCGACCTCTGTAACAGCGCTTACAACAAAAAGAAGATGGATGGCCTAGATTGCGCTATGTGGCGTAGCCCAGGCCACCCATGCAGACAGTAGCGCGGGTGCGCACACACGCGTGGAGGCACGCATGCGCACAGCGCAACCCCGGCGCGTGAGCGACAAAGAGTGCGCACAGCACAGCGCCAGCGGAGTAAGGGGCGAGCACGTGCTCAGTTGGCACTAGCCTACAGCAACGCTTACAGCCGTAGCGAATTCTTCGCGCACCAGCAAAGCCAACTATGGGCATAAGTGGGCATGAGCGGGCATGAACTGCCTAGAGCGACGCTTCCAGCAACGGCCTGGAGGTCACTAATGGTCCCATACCTATTTTTGCCTCTTCTCCTCCACTATAAAAGAACCTACACCCCCTCCCTTCCAAACCATCTCTACCTACTCTACTCCCGCCTACTCCCAAGCTCTAGCAAGCCTACCAACACTCTGTTAGAGCTTGCTCTCAATCTCCCAAGGTGCCTATTAGTATAGCGAACCTCTGCCCCACCAAATACTCCAACTTCCCATCCCCATTCATAGGTCACCTTGAAGCCGTCCTCCCACCTCCATTTCGGTAACAAATTATCTCCGCCTTCTCACCTCCATTTCGGAGCCATGCTGAAGCTTTCCTCTACTCGACATCCTCCTACATCTCACCTCCGTCGACCCGCTCCTCACCTCCTTCGTCTGAGCTTCAGCCAGGTGTCGTCCTCTCACTGAACAGCTGATTCGGGAGATTTCTTCTCATCCCCCTCTCTTTTTATACTTTCATAGTTTATTGTAATTGACATTGGAGTGATATATATATCAGATTTGTTCCATATCTGTTGTGATTTATTCTGCTTGTCTTATTCTTTCAAAAATACAAAAAAAATAACAAAACCCTAAAATACCAAAAACAAACAAAATGAAGCACGATTTTCAATTAAAGTAAACATCACCTCCCTGTGTTCGACCCGGGACTCTTTTGGAGTTTCGGTATAAATTTTATTTGACCACGAGTTTTACAACTACAACAATGGGTTACTTGTAACCCTGATTTCAAACTCAAGAAACCCGTGCGATCAGTCATTATGTTAAAATATAACGACGACTTAGATTATTTGTTGTTATTTTTTTAAAATTAACAATGATTTCAAGTATTTGTCGTTAAACTTATCAAACAACGAAAAAGATCGTTACTGTTAATTCTTGATTACGATGAATAATTGTTATACTATTAATTATTAAAAGAACTTGATATATAATTTCTCAAATACAAATTCCTCTTCTTTTCTTGTTCCATCGAGACACATTCCACCTAAACCCTCGCCGACATTCACAAGCTCTCTCTCGTAATCATGAGCTCTCTAGCGATCTTGTTGCCACATCTCCTCCATTGTCACCATTCTGCCACCCCAGTCGCCGTTTTGCCACCCCACCTCATTCCTATGATTGCCTGATTGAGCATCTCGAGCTCCACTGTCATGGCAATTGGCACATCCTCCCCTTTCCCCAAAGATGCTGATCTGGATCTCTACAATGACATGGGAGAGGCGATCCTGAGCACCTCTGTTACCTCGGTCGTCAGCTGCGGCTGCCACGTGCTTGGGACTCCCAAGGAGGGCCGCCGCGCAGGTTCCTCCCCTACCCGAAGGCCCCGCTGCGACGTCTCTTCTTGTTCCCCGAGGGAGGGTGATATCCTCAACATCGAGGCTCCTGGGCAAGTGAAGAGGGTAACATGAGGAAGATGGAGTTTGGGAGCCTCCTTTGAGACTGCTTCTCCTGTCAACATAGGCTCACCGATCGCGATGCTATCTTCATGTACGGGTACGTCTGGGGCATTTCGACTAGCTCTGATGATTATCGAATTCTTGTTCCCAAAATTACCTGTTGGATTCATATTGATTGGATTAATACCATCGATAATAGGTACCGATGAGATTTCAAAGGGATTTCGTGGCATTAGAAGCTGATGAATCAATGTGACAGGGTGTGGTGAGATTGTGTAGGTCATTGGTGCTCCAGATCATAGTGTGGATGGACATTCTTCTGAGGGGATGGGGTGAGGATCCATGCCTTCCAACTGTTTGATGAAATGTTTCTAAATGTTTGTTCCTTTTGATATGTTTGATGTACTTCTAAATGCTTTTTCTTTGATCTCTTTTCATAAGCATAACATCTAGTAGGATCTTTCTTGCAAGGCACCCTATGAAGTAGGCTAATGTGGAAGTGAAGAATTCTCTTTAATAGGGTAATTAGGGATAAATATTCCTTAATTATTGTTATGGGGATTAAAATTTATTACTTATTGTATCAAACTATCTTGTATTAGAGGTGAGTTTGATTTTTCATATACCTTGCCTCTAATAGGGGCATGTTGCGCACAGTAGCCAGGAGTCTGATGATAACGTCATCATCATACATATCTAGCTTTAATTAGTCATAATCAATAGTTAAATGCTCCTACATAACCGCCAGAAGACCGTAATTCACTACACATCCTTTCTGAGAGGCTAAAAGTAAAACAGGGGTAAAACTGCAGTTTTAACAGAATCTCCTAAATGCAGAGCAACCACGGGTTTCTTAAGGGTTAATTAAAGGTCAAATGGTTATTAATGTCTAATAAAAGGGTCTATGCAGAATAGAAACGGGTTTTCACACGTTTCAAGAATTAATGGACATCTGAAACCCTAAAAATAGACCTGCTTAATTAACTGAGGTTCTGGTCAAGATAAAATTCACCTAAAACTTCTCAAAAACATTTAAAAATATTCTATAAGGTTTGGTATACTTGATTTGACCATTAGAACCCGATTTGACCTAAAATAGAGTCAGGCAGACAATAGCCTTAATTTGGGTTTCTACGGAAATTACCTAGTTAAACTTCATCAAAACCAAAGTATGACTTCACCATTATATTTCTTGGGTTGAAATTAGGTTTTCACCAAAATTTGGGCCTAATTAGAGATCATCTTGACCTAATTTACGTTTTGGTCCAGTCTAATTCTTCCTCTCTCACTTAAACCCGTAGCTTTCAAAATATGTTGCAAATACCCCCCTAAATTCATCATCTTCTTCACCAACAAGTCCCTGGCGCTTCATATTCCTAAACCTATCACTGGCGACCTTCAAGCAGGGATTACTCCTTAATTTCACGGCTAAACTCTTCCAAATTTGGAAGGAAGATTCATGAAGAGTTTCCCTACAATCTGAGGCTCTAATTCTTGCCCAAATTCTCATGCAAACCCTTTGAAATCAAGCGTTTCCTATTCTTACATAATCTCCAAGCTTCCAAGCTTGGAAAGTTCTCCTAAGCCCTTTAAAAGGACCTAGGTCACATCCTCGACATTCTTAGCAAGGATTGGGGCCAAAAACTTCTTCAAATCCCTACCTCTGGCCCCTCTTCGACCGAGCTCCTGCAAGCTTCTTCAACCCCTTTCTTTTGGCCATTAGATGGTCAAATCAAGTAGCCCATCATCTTCCTCACCTTCCTCCGCCTCTCGCTGGTCAAAGCGAAGGCTCCCTGATCTCCTTCTTCCTCACCATCCTCCTCCGGAGAGTTCTTCTCTGTCACCAGCCTGCCAAAATCGGCATGGACCCTACCCCCTTCATCTAATTAGAGTAGGTAGATAGGTTCCCTTAGTTCCCTACGTTCTAGCCCTTTATCCAAAATTCAAAAATATCCCTCCACACCACCGCACGCCACCTTCGTCCTCCCCTCTGGCTGCACCTTTGGCGAGGTCATTCGCACGCAACGCACCTCCCAACGCCTCACCAACACTCCCACAAGCTCCGCTTCAACCACCTACACAAAACCCCTCTCCTATTCCACCCTATCAGCCATCCAAACATGCCACCGACCAACCCATCTTCATGCGACGTCCTCTGCCTTCGCCAGCCACCTACGATCACCTTTGCAACTCGCCACCGCCACCAACACCTTCGCCGCATCATTGCAATCCTCCTGAGCATTTTAACTAGGGCTTATAGCTCGTATTTCTAGTGCAGGCACCATCATCAGAGCTTTGTCGTTGCCTTGACATCTCCAGCCTCATCTTCAATCCTCCGACGCCAAAAGACCCAGGTGCTACACCCAGGAGACGCGGATTCAAGAAGAGCCCTAAAAATGAGGCTCTAAATCTCACTTGAATCCTAAAAATCTTGGACCTAATAACTTGAGAGTCAATTCAAGGTGATTTCTGGGTCTTGACCTAGATTTCATTTTGCTTCCTTTTGGGCAGGTCAGGTGAAGTTGACCTACATTGTAGGTCAATCAACCTCCAAATTAGGTCACAAGTCAAATCAACTTCTAATTAAGTGAAATTCAAGGCACTAATTAGGCTAAAATTGGTAGACTTAACATCTTAAGTTCGTACATTCCAGTCTACTTGGAACTGCAGTGACAAGGAAGGTCGGGTGGGGGAAACCTTGTAACCCGTGGGGACACTCTACCATGTAGGTCTTTGCGGGGCTCTCTCTTTCTGGCTACCCAGGTATTTCTTGGGTGTGTGGATTTCTGATTCAGAGGTGTCATCCTCCTTGAAACAGCCTTAGTCATCCAAAAATCTTTGGGTGCCTTGATTGGGTCAAAATAATATCCAATCCTTCGTCTGTTCTCTAGAGCACACACATGATGGTCCTTAGGTTTTTAACCTAAAGAACCTCATTAGATCTTCTTGGGAAGTTCTATCTGATCTAATCAGTTCCAATCTATACCTGAGCTTGATTATAAAATCTTGATTCCACCACTTGATTTAAATTGCAGCCTGACAATTTAGGAAGACTGTTTAGAAAACCTGAGTCCCAAATGAGCATGAAAGAGAAAATGATTGAGGATGCTTATAGACGTCATGGAGTATTCTAGATCCTTAAATCAATTTAGGGAGATTCAGGTTAATGTCACATCAAAATTCATTTTGAACCATGCTAAGATAATTTTTTCCCAAGTGATACATGGTTCAACATGGGATGATCTCTTACGAGAATATTTCGAATTGAGGACATTACATGACAATGAGTATCTACAATGTTGGTTAAATCCCATACTTTTAGAAAAACACCAAGATCTCATGAAGGCACGTGGTATAGCACTGGATGCAATATATGAAGGCATTAATCAAAAAATACCAGTCAAAGGATAATGAGACACCTTTGAGCAACACTAAAGATCAACATTTCCCAAATCCTGAGGTCGAGAATCAAGGTTATGGTTGACCCCCAACCCAAATGGAATCTGATTCAAATCACATATAGATTAATACACCTGATCCTAAGATGGGTTGGGAGGATCCGAATGCAGGTGACCACAATTTTGAACCAGCCCTAGGAAGCCAGGAAGTTGGTCCATTGAGCTTAGATTTCCCAAACACCTATGATGATGAAATTGAAATAGAACCTCTCTAATGGGAACACCATCATCAGCCATAACTAGCTCATTTTGATCTAATTAAGTCAGTAAATGTTCCTACATTACTGCCAGAGAGCCATAATTCACTGCAACTCCATTCTGAGGGAGAGACAAGAAACCAGGGTTAAAATTATAATTTTGCCATCATAACTTGAATACAGTACAACCATGGGTTTTCTCAGGTGTTAATTAAGGGTCAATTGGTCTTAAAAGGATAACAAGGGGGTTAGAACAGACATAAAAGGATTTTTGTGTGTTTTGACAATTAAATGACTTTTGAAACCCTAAAAAATAGATCCGCTTAATTAACTAAAGTTTTGGTCAGGATAAAATTCATAGAAAAATATTCTCTAGGGTTTGGTACCTTCAAATTGACTATCAGAACCCATTTTGGCTCCAAACAGAGTCTCAGACATACATTTACTCTAATTTGGATTTTTGCATAAATTATCCAGTCAAACGAGGTTAAACCAAATCCAACTTTACCATTGGATTCCTTAGGTCCAAATTAGATTTGTATCAAAATTTGGGCCCAATCTGAGATGGTTTCAACCTAGTTTGCACTTTGGTACAAGTTTGACTTTCTTTATCTCCAATAGCCCCTCAGCTTTTGAACTTCTTACAAAAAGCTCCCCAACTTCTTTGTCTTCTTCACAAAAAGGCCCCCACCATAGAGAAATCCTAATCCTAAAGCTCCGACGACAATCAACCAAGGATTTCTCTTTAATTGATTGATGAAACTTCCTCAAATTTGAACCGGAGATCCCTCTTGAAATTCTCTTTCAATTAGACCGATTCTTAGACTTCAATTCTTTCCCAATCTCTCATGCGAACGTATGAGAGTTGGGTTTCCAACTCTGGCAACCAAGCTCTAAGCACCCTTTAATAGCCTATATAAGACTCCTCAGGGTAGGTCGTTCGGGGATACTCAAATTTGACTAGAGTAACCCCTAATTCTTCTCTCCTTCGACCGAAGTGCTCTTCGAGCTCCGGCGACTCTCCTTGTCTCTCCTCATCGTCTTATCGCAATACCGGCGACAGATCCTCCTTTCCTACCTTCTTCTGCGTCAAGCAGCACCAACCGGTGTCCAGGTGGTGCGGAATCGATGCCTACAGGTCTCGAGGTCCTCAATTGAGGATCAATATAGCTACAACTCCTTTAATTAGACGCATCACCCTACTGCTGCAACACGTAAAGGAAAGGTGGGACTTTAGTCCCACCTCAGAAGATTTGGAAGCGGCGTTATCACATAAATTGATTTTCTGATAGAGGCATATCGCCTTAGACACAAGGGGTAAGGTCCCTCACACCCCTCACATGCCTCGTCCGCGATATCTCCTCCGTGGACTCGGTACACCCGACTCACCTAAGCCCACACCTCGACTACCACCCACACCAGTAGCCCTGGTCCCAGGTACGCTCTTGCTCGAATTCGACTACCCGATACTGTGTGTGGCCTTGGGAAGACAAGAAAGAGGAGCCCAGAGAGAAATGGAAGAGAGCGTGAGGTTGGGGGGTTTTGCTAAAAAGAATAACGTCTGACACTTAACCGTTTGAAGAAGGATCCCCCTTTGTGTGTGAAGAAGCAGAGAAGAGAAAGAAGGAAGAAGGAGAGCCGCACAAATAGAGAAGCAGAGAAAGGAGAGAAGAGGAAGAGTTTAAAAAGAAGAAAGAGATTTCTTTAAATCATTAATTGATATTGTGTCTGATTTGAGCTTCTTAATTGATATTGTGTATCTCTTAACTATCATTGTGCAGAGTAATTGGTGATTCAAATCACCATTTTACTCTATTCTTTTTACAGTATTGACATTAGCTTTCATTGATATATCATTATTGCTTGGAGTTTCATTATAAATTGCTCATACTATGCTTAAATTGCAATTTTGAGATTGAATTCCATATTACTCCCTGTGTTCGACCTCGAACTTCAAATTCGAGTAATAAATATTATTTGTTTTCAAAGCGATTTCAGCTATACTACAACGCAGTTTTAAAAACCTCGATTTCGCTTGTAAACATTTTGGTGTCGTTGCCGGGGAGCAACGCGCAATTCAAATCTCTTGATTGCAATTATCAGATTGGATTCTAACTTGCTACATCTCTTTTGATTGTGATCTGTTAGAGGGACTCATTAAAGAAAGATCAGCTGCACATCAACCACTCCAGGGATAGGTAAACTTCATCTATCTTCTTCTAAGCCCCTGAATCTGAAAAAGCTAAAAAAAAGGAAAAAATCAATTAGGGCTACTTGCATTCTATTCTTAGACAAATCATCAAGTTGCCTGATTTGATACATTCTAGAGAACATCCAAACCCTAATTTGTGCACCTACTTAAGATCTTAAGGTATCTAGAGCTATCAAATTCTTGTTTGAGCCCTAGGTACCACATTTTGACAAATTAAAATTGGACAAAATCAGATCCCATTAAGGATTCCATTTTAGGATTTTAGAAACTCATTTACTTAATCAAGAATTGATCTTTCCAAACAATGTGTGCCTAAACCTTGATTGAATTGATCTATTCAAGAAAAACCCTAAAATCAGGCTCTTTAATTCATTTTGAACACTAAAAGAGGGACTTAAATTTCTCAAAAGAACAATACAGGTGAAGTTAACCCACTTGTTTGGGTTGATCAATCTTCAAATTATGTCACTTTTCACAAAAACATCTTAAAAGTTCAAGTGAAATCATAAGCACCCTTGCTCTTAATTAAAACTAGTAGACTTAAGAGGTCAAGTCCCCATTCTGGTCTACCTGGATCATTAGTGACAAGAGAGGTCGGGTGGAGGAAACCCTGTAACTCGTGGGGGTGCTCTACCATGTAGGGGTCTTTGCAGGACTCTCCCTCTTTGGCTGCCCAGGTAATTATCAGGTGGACGGCTTTCTGACTAAGAGACATCATCCACCCCAAACCTCTATAGTCATCCAAAATTTTTTGGGTGTCTTGATTAGATCCATCACATTCTACCTCTCATATACTCCATCGGTGCATGTTCGGGAGGTCTCTAAGATCATCCTTGAGGTCTCCATTAGCTACTCATTCCCGTCGAGGCCAAGCCTCGACCTCCTTGTTTGTGCAACAACCCAATCCAACCGATATCTCTTCTGATTCATCTGAACCTAATTCTCCTTCAACCATCATCATGGCACAACCAGCAGAAGAAAATAATCTTGAAAATCAGCTTCAATGCCTCAATGATTTATTCAAGCTTTTGTGAACCCACCGCAGCATTTAATGATACGAGATCACTACAATCCCGCTGCAGTGGTAATCAAAGCTCGAGTACTAATCCCTGCTGGAGGTCCTGACACTGAACTCAAGCCCAACATGATTCATACCATTCCCAAATTTCATGGGCGTAATTCCAAAGATCCTTTCCAGTATATCAAGCAACTCAAGCATCTGGCCCAGACATTCAGGTTAGAAGCTCAAAATCGGGATGTCCTACTCATGAAAATGTTCTCCTTCTCTTTCCTGGATAAAGTTGCTCACTGCTACCAAACCCAAATGCATCCAATCAACACCTGGGTGGAACTTCAATCCGAGTTTTTGAGAAAGTTCTTCCTTGTTGGTCAGACAAATGCTTTATGGCACCAGATCACACATTTCACACAGCAAGTAGGAGAACCGCTTCATGAGGCATGGGATCGTTTTTTGGATCTCATACGAAAGTGCCCCACCATGGAGTTCCTAAATGGGAACAAGTTCAGTCTTTTTACGAGGGACTCCATAAGGATATTCGATTATTCGTCAATGTGACCTGTGAAGGAAACATCATGGGTCAACACGAAAACACCGTGTGTGAGATTCTTGAGAATATGTGCGAGAACTCCATCAATAATGAATCCATGGGCATGTTCGATCAGACGAATGCCCGTGCATTGACGAATCCAAAGGGAGCACATGAAACTCATGGCCTATCCTTTTTATCAACTTGGAACTGATGGCCAGTCATATGGACAAGGTCTCTATTATTGAGAAGGTGGATGAGCTAACTCAACACTTGCAGCGAGCCACCTCTACGCAAAACCCGTTCGCGTAACCGCCATATGGCAGGGAGGCTGTGCATAACATCTATCATCAATCTTCTCAGGGGATGGACCCGTATCCACCCTCGTCTGATTTTGGCTTCGGTGGAAACTCCGGACCCACCTATTCTAGTTGGGGGTACTCTGAACCCTCATATTCTGATTTTGTCGAGGTTCCTCAGACCTACAAAGACCTCAACGCCATTCAGAATGATCCATTCTCAAACACCTACAACACTGGATGGCATAATCATCCTGATTTCACGTGGTCAGGAAATAATCAAAATCAGAGACCTCAATATCAGTCCCGACCACAAGCTCCTCGTCCATATCAACTGCCTCAGCCTTGGCCTAACCCAACTTATCAATCTGGGCCGACTCATGCAGATCAAATGACTCTTATCCTTCAGACTCTGGCTGACATTCAGAAGGCAAATGCGGCTATGCAAAAATAGCACAAAGACGAGATCACAAAGGCTTGCAATCACCTTACACAGATGGCAAATCCCTGCCAACATGGTGCACTTCCTTCACAACCTCTGCCTAATCAAAATAACGTACCGAACCAGAGGCACGTTATGAACCCAAATCAGGGCCAAGCCCACTTTGTTTATCAGGCCCCTTCTACTCCATCACCCGATGGGATGGAGGCTTTGACATCATATGCGGGTTACCAGCAGCAAGCACCTCTTTTACCCACACCAATCCAGAACCAGGCGGGATTGAATTCTGTTACTACCTGTAGTGGCAAAACAACACATGACCTACCTCATCCAAACCATTCCTAGCCTGGTAATACAAACCCTAACCCTAGGATAGTCATCCAGGATACCTCTTTCCCAGATCAAGAACCTAGACCCATTCTAGAGGAACCATCTAAGGTTCCATTCCCCAAGGCCTTGACCAAGGGAAAAAGGACAGCCAAACCCGTGGCACTTGAGGAGGACGTGGTTAAGCTCTTTGAGCAGGTCCATATAAACATCCCCTTGATGGATGCGATACACCACATACCGACTTACACATGATTTCTTAAAGGTGTGTGTACACCTAAGTGTAAGCTACGAACCAAAGGCGGGAATCCAATCGTATTGTCGGAGCAAGCCAGCTCTGTCATTTTGAGAAAACTCTCGCCTAAGGCAAAAGAACCAGGCACCCCTCTAATCTCCTGTGCAATCGGTGATATATAATTTGACAAAGCTTTATTGGACTTAGGAGCTTCCATAAATTTGACACCAACATCCCTACTAGTCTACTTCGAGGAATCCGAGCTTAAACTGACAGAAATGACTTTACAACTAGTCGACCGATCAATTAAGTCACCAAAAGGAATTTTTGAGGATGTCATAGTTAGGGTACATGATTTCTGTTTTCCAGTGGATTTTATTGTCTTAGACATGAATGCTCCTGAGAATGTGAAGAATACATCGATCATACTAGGGAAACCCTTTCTGGCCACTGCTAGGGCCAATATCAATTGTGACGAGGGCTAAATTGAGTTAAAATTTGGGAGCAAGACACTAAAGATTGACATCTTTAAGGCCCAACAAGGAATTAATTGCGGGGTCATAGAATAGATTTGCGATATCGAAGGTGTGGTTGACAACTTTATCAAGAAAACCCGACTATTTTTTATCAACCACAAGAGGATCAAAACCCGCAATTAGAGGAGTCCGAACTCAACCTAGACACACCCATAGCTCCTTCCTTTGCTCCCGACACCCACCCTGAACCACTCGCTGCTACTGACAACCCAGTTATGAATTAAAGCCTCTTCCAAATCATCTCAAATGCATCTTTTTGGGTTCCAATCAAACGTTTCCTATGATTATCAACTCCCGACTCATACCTGATCAGGAAACATGCTTGATTTCTGTTCTCTAGTAGCATCGGAGAGTCATTGGATGGACTCTCGATAATCTGACTGGTATCAGCCCTTCATATTGCACACATCACATCTACATTGAAGAGGGCTCACGACCATCCCGTGAAATGCAGAGACGCCTAAATCCAAAGCTACAGGATGTCATGAAAAAGGGGATGATCAAGTGGTTAGATGCAGGGATCATCTACCCGATCTCTGACAGTCGGTGGGTGAGCCCAATCCAAGTTGTGTCTAAGAAGGCAGGGCTTACCGTCATCACGTCTGAAATCGGATAAACCATACCGACCCGTATAGCAAACTCGTGGAGAGTATGCATTGATTACAGAAGACTCAATTCCTCCACGAAGAAGGATCATTTCCCACTACTGTTCATTGATCAGATTCTCAAGAAATTAGCGGGAAATCAAGTCTTCTACTTTTTGGAGGGGTACTCCGATTATAATTAGGTCGCAATCCATCCCGAGGACCAAGAGAAGACCACCTTCACCTGCCCCTTCGGAACATATGCATTCTGAAGGATGTTGTTCCGTCTCAACAATGCACTCGTCACTTTCCAGCAGTGCATGCTTGCCATATTCTCAGATATGGTAGGTGAATACCTTGAAGTCTTCATGGATGACTTCTCGGTATTTGGTGAATCATTTGATGATTGCCTTCTATGTGATAACAGATGTGATGTATTGTTTACTAAAATATGATTCAAAATACTAAAAGAAGGAACTAATATAATTTTAATTCAAGGCTTTAGATATGAAAATATCTATGCTCTTCATTTTTCACAAGAGAAATTTGTAAAATATCTGCTTGCCTCTCATGCTCAAGTGGATTTATGGCACCGTAAGCTTGGTCACATAAATCACAAACATCTAAATATGCTAGCCAAAAATGAGTTAGTAAGGGGCCTACCCAAACTAACTTATAAAAAAGATGCATTGTGAAAATCTTGTGAACTCGAAAAAATACACAGGGCTTCTTTTAAACCAAAAGACTGTCTCAAATACAAGTCCCTTAGAGTTGTTAGACCTTGATCTATTTGGGCCAACACGATTTGAGAGCCTAAATTGATCAAAATTTTGCCTAGTTATTGTTGATAACTTCGTAAGGTTCACTTGGGTCATATTCCTGAAACATAAGGATGACTCATTTGACTCCTTCCTAAGGCTTGCTCGAAGACTTCAAAAGAAAAAATCATCTTCAATTCTTAGACTTAGGACTGATCATGGGGGTGAATTTGAAAATGAAAAATTTTCAAGTTCTTGTGCCAATTCTAGCATATCCCATGAATTTTCATTTCCTCGGGTACCATCTCAAAATGGTGTTGTAGAGCGCAAGAATCACACTCTATAAGAGTGTGCCCGAACCTTATTCCTGGAGTCTGGGCTTCAAAAATATTTTCGGGATGAAGCCATTAATACGGGAGGTTATGTTCTCAATAGAACTCACTTAAGGCCTATTATTAAGAAAACTCCATATGAGCTTAATTATGAGAAGTCTCCTACGATGTCATATTTTAGGGTGTTTGGAAGTTGATGTTATCTATTAAACACTCGAGATCAACTTGATAAGTTTGATGCTAATGGTGACGAAGGTATCTTTATTGTCTATTCAACAAGAAGCAAACTTATCTAGTCTTTAATAAAAGGACCTTTATTGTAGAAGAATCCCTGCATGTTTCATTTGATGAAACAACTTTAGGAGAACCAGAATTAAATCATCTAGATTCCAATGATGAAGATACCCCCTTCATTGATGTTTCAAAAATTGAAGATACATGAAATGTACATGATCTTCGAAAAGATTGGGTACACCATGAGGATCACCCTCAAGGTCAAATTATAGCTGATATTGAACGAGGTGTAAAAACCCGATCTCATTTTAGAGCTAATTTTGTCCTTAATGCCTTTGTTTCTCAACTTGAACCCAAGAAAGTTGATGAGGCAATAAAGGATGAATCATGGGTTGTAGCTATGCAAGAGGAGCTACTCCAATTTATAAGAAACAATGTATGGGACTTGGTAGCCGCTCCTGAGGGTAATTCCATTACTAGAACCAAGTTGGTGTTCCAAAATAAATTGGATGAATCTAGTTCAGTAATATGGAATAAGGCTAGACTTGTAGCTCAAGGCTATAACCAACAAGAGGGAATTGACTTTGATGAGACATTTGCTCCTGTTGCTCACTTGGAGTCCATACAGATGCTACTTGCCTTTGCAAGTGCAAAGGGCTTCAAGTTATTCCAAATGGATGTCAAGAGTGCTTTTCTTAATGGTTATATTAAGGAAGAAGTTTATGTTCTTCAACCTCCCTGGTTCGAGGACCTAACACACCCAGAGCATGTATTCAAGCACAATAAGGTGTTATATGGACTTAAACAAGCTCCTAGAGCCTGGTACAATAGACTTAGGTCCTTTCTCAAGCATGGGTATAGCATTAGAGTTGTTGATTCAACTATTTTTGTAAAGGAAGAAGGAAATGACATCCTGTTGGTTCAAATATACGTCGACAATATTATATTTGGATCAACCAAGGAGCCCCTATGTCAGCATTTTTGTGAGACTATGAAGACTGAGTTTGAAATGAATATGATGAGTGAACTCAGATTCTTTTTAGGCCTCCAAATCCAACAATTAGACACAAGTATTTATAGTAGTAAAAGAAAATATGTTCTTGAAATTCTCAAGAAGTTTGACCTTGAAAAAGCAAATGGAAAAGAGACTCTAATTGCTCCATCTACTTCTCTTGGTGAAGATCTATCCGGCAAGAAGGTAGATGAAAAGAAATACTGGGATATGATAGGATCACTACTATACCTTACAACTTCTAGACTTGATATTCTTTTTGCTACATGTTTACGTGCGAGATTCCAATCCGAACCCAAGGAATCTCATTTAAACGTAGTAAAAAGAATATTTTGGTACCTAAATAGCATAAGAGATCTTGGTCTCTTTCACCCTAAAGCATAGACCTTAGATTTATTATCCATTAGTGATGCAGATTATGCAGGGAGTTGGATAGACCGAACGAGCACCAGCGGCACCTGTCATTTTATTGGAGAATCCTTTGTTTAATGGTTCTCTAAAAAATAGACATGTGTCTCACTTTCTACGACTAAAGCAGAATATATTGTTGCTTCACTTGCTTGCTCTCAGGTCATTTGGATGAGACAGACTTTGTCCAATTTTGGATTATCTTTTGTGCAACATAAAATTCTATGTGATAGTACAAGTGCAATTAATTTATCCAAAAATCTAGTACATCATTTACGTACCAAACACATAGTTGTTTGACACCATTTTCTTAGAGACAACATGCTACAAGGTGCCATTCAATTAGAATTTATAGATACGCAAAATCAACTGGCAGACATCTTTACAAAACCTATTACAGCAGAGAGATTCTACTTTATAAGAAGAAAATTGGGACTTTGTACAATTAAAGAAGTTCAAAATTAAAAGTTTGATTGCTTTATAAATTGTTTGTAATTATTAAAAATCCCTGAGGGACTAACTACAATTTTCCCATGATATAGACATATCTATTTAGGTTAAAATGCCTAATCATGCATGTTCCTAGGCTTAGATTTGCATTTCATGTTATAAATATTGCATAGCATGCACCATTCTGCATTTAGAGTAGTTCTATATACTTTTGGTTAATTAGATCGTTTTTATGGTCAAGAGAGGAGGATTTATTTCAGGGCCTTGGATGGATGATCGGACCGTACAGATCTAATCAGGATGACGATTTGAGTCTAACGCCTCTAAAATCGTCTAGATCGGAGTTCTGTAGCATCATATGAAGTTTAAGGAAGATCAACAGCCAGGAGGGCAATGCGATATCCTTACAGGCTTCAAATGAAAAATTCAACTGCACGGATGGATCTGGAGCGACAATCGTAGTCTGGCAATGCAAGAATCATCTCGATCTGAGCACCGTGGCACCCTCTACAACAGACAGAAGATGGACGGCCCAGATGGCGCCATCTAGACCACCCAACACTGGCCAGCAGTGGCTGTCCCTCCTCAAAGGCAATCCCCCTCATGAGATCTGGGCCGTTGGATACCCATCCAACGGTTCTTGTGAAGCTACGTCGCCTGCCCATCATCAAGACAGCCTCCATCGCGTGATCTTAATCGTTGGATGAAAATCCAACGGCTAGGATCGCTTGACCACCGGTGTTGGATAATTCAAAACTGCGACACCTTTTGACGCATGGCACAGCTTTCTCCAGAGGTGCTCTCAACACTATGCGTCAAGTCGAATCGCGTCGTGCCTCCAATCCAGCCGTGGTGAGGCGCACTTGATTTCGACCTCTTGATCATGCACGAGCGGCTGAGATGCGGATACATGGACGCATAGATGACAAACGATTCAGCGAAGGTGATCACGCAGGCGTCGACGCACATCTCCACACGCGATCCCACAAGTGCGCGGGCGTGTGCTTGGTTGGCACGACCTTCAGCGACAGCCTGGTGGACCTTTAGTGATGCTTACAACCGTCACTAATTGCACGTAGGTGCAAGGCTAGCTGCGTACATAAGCGAGCGTGACCTGGCAACAGCGACACTTGAGCTAGACATACAGCGACGTCCTGGAAGTCGTTATTGGTCTTATGCCTATTTTAGCCTCCTCTCATCCACTATATAAGGACCTACACCCCTTCCCTTCCAAGGCATCTCTACCTACTCTACTCCCACCTACTCCTAAGCTCTAGTAAGCCTACCAACGCTCTGTCAGAGCTTGCTCTCAAGCTCCCAAGGCACCTATTAGTGTACTAAACCTCTGCCCCACCAAATATTCCTCCATCTTCCCATCACCATTCATAGGTTGCCTTGGAGCCATCCTCCCACCTCCATTCCAGTAGCAGATCATCTTCGCCTCCTCACCTCCATTCCAGAGCCGCACTGAAGCCTTCCTCTACTCGACGTCCTCCTACATCTCACCTCCGTCATCCTACTTCCCAACTCCTTCTTCCAAGCTTCCGTCAGGCGTCGTCGTCTCGTCGAACAGCCGCTTCGAGAGATTCTATCTCATCAGTCACTTTTTTATGCTTTCTAAATTATTGCAATAAACATTTGTGCAATATATATCATATTTGCTTCTATCTCCATTGTGATCCATATTGTTTTCTTACTTTATAAAAACAAACAAAAAAAATAACAAAACTAAAACACCAAAAATAAATAAAATGAAGCACGATTTTCTAATTAAGTAGACGTCGCCTCCCTGTGTTCGACCCGGGACTACCTTGTGGTTTTGGTAAAATTTTATTTGATAACGAGTTTTACGACTACAACGACGATTTACTCTTAACCCCGATTTCAAACTCGCTAAACCCGTGCATCATTTTGGCGCCGTTGCCAGAGAGGCTACGGAATTTACTTGTTTTCTACACTTCTTTGCATTTACATATTATTAACCCTGCTTGTCTTTGATCTACTATCTTGCAAGTACCCTAGCATAGAGATCCAAGTGCAGTAGACCCGAGTAAAGTGCGGTTAAGTAATTTGTAAGTGTCCCCCACATTCCCCCCGACTAGTTTCATTTCGCCACAATCATAATCATGACCTAATCTACTTAGGTGTTTGCAAAAAACCCTAGGATAGAATTTGTTTGTTTTGTTTGTCACCTCCACTCATCTCACCTTCTCATATATAAGAGAAAAAATAAAAAGATACTTCTTGTGAGACAAATCAACAATACACACTACATACACCCACATTTATGGCACATAACTAACTTGATTTTTATCTACTCAATCAGGATTCCGACCTGTGGAACCGGTATACACAAATCAACACATAAAGGAGTAGAAATCAGTCTAGGTTAATCATCTCTACGTGCCTAATTGGTGATGCATCTGGGTCACTTGATTGAATTGTTTGGATCGCACCACGTAATTTAAAGCTGATTCATTTTGTAGCTGCCCCCTAGGATTCAATATTTAGGTCAAGCCAGGTACTCCATATTTCTTCTTGATTTATAAAGGAAAAACACTTGAACTCATGATTTCAAACTTGGTTTGCTTCCTGGAAATTTGGTTGAATATTCCTAATATTTGAATCCTAAAAGCTACTAAGCAATATTCGAACCTTAAAATTCACCTCATCCTCAATAATCTTGCTTGAAAACGTCTTGGTTGTGCACATACACATTCTCAAACAAATCATTAAGAGCACAACCCATTAAGGCTCATCACATTCCGAAAGAACTAAACATCTCAAGCCTAACTAAAATTGATTAGATGTTGTCCATAAGGATTGATTCACTCTTCGGGGCCCAGATTGAGATTGTTCACAATTAACCTGCTTATACTAGTCTATCTGATGTCTAGCTAGGGGAGTAGCATCAAACAACCGTGGCTGGAGGATGCACTCGGAACCAGAGGCGTAAGGCAAAGAAAGAACCTTCTCCCCAGTCCCTCCTTCTAACTAGTTGGATTGCCTGGATATAAGTAGAGTAAATCATCTATAATCTTAAGATGGATTTTGAGAGTCTGTAGACCTTTAGGCTACCCAACCTAAGGACAGGCTTGTATTTTTTGTGCTGCAGGGTCCTCTCTCTTCCCCATCCTTCCAACTTCCCTCCAGTGTATGCTTGGAAGCAGGTCATTGAACCCTCGTTTGGAAGGACCTATTGACCAATCCCGGAGGTGGAGGTTGAGTTTTAGCCAAGTAGATCCCATGGTTGATCAACAACCACCTCCCCCTCCCCTGAACCAGCAGGAGTTGATTCATAGGCAGTTAGAAGAATTGCAACAGATACAGCAATGATTCCAACGAATGAATGATCAGGGCGCTCGACCCTTGAAGGATTTTTATGATCCTTCAAATTATGAGGATCGTCCTGACGTTGTGATCCCTGCTGGCGATGTTGAGATCAAGCCCCAGGTTTTAAGTCTAATTAAACACTTTCACGGGCTTGGCTCAGAGGACCCATTCCAACATTTGGAGGACCTGATCACTCTAGTTCAGACCACCAAATCGCGGAATGTGGATGAAGAATAGATGCTCATGACGCTTTTCCCCCATTCACTCAGGGATAAGGCCGCACATTGGTATCATACTAATGGAAGACTGATTGCTACTTGGATAGCTTTGAAATCAGCCTTCCTAAAGAAATTCTTCCTAATTGAGAAAACCAATGCATTACGACGGGCAATTACCACTTTTGCCTAGCGGCAGGGGGAACCGTTTCATGGGGCCTGGGAGAGATTCCAAGATTTGTTGCAGAAGTGTCCACACCACGAGGTGCCTAAATGGCAACTTGTGCAGATTGTTTATCACGGGTTGAATGTTCAACTTCGCAATCATGTGGGTGCTTCTTGCAAAGGCAATTTCCTCAACAAAGACGCTGATAGCGTGCATGATTTATTTGAGGAAATGAGTGAAAACTCTTTAAACCACGCCTCCATGGAAACCTTCAACCAATCTCAACAAACTAGATCAAATGCCAATTAGGTCCAAGATTCTCATACATCTGATATGGAATTGATCTACAATCGATTAGATGAGATGGATCTGGTTGATAAATGAATGGAAGAGTCGATGTCTGAAAATTCTAATTTTTCTAGATCCACTCAATTCTAAGGATCGAGATTCCATTCTTCACAAGCTCCTACGGGACGGGAGTTTGTGAACCAGCTGGAGTTGGCTCAACCTTTGGGCCAGCTCTTCTCGAAACCTTAGGGGTTCCAAACTGGGGCCTTTGATCCCAATTTTTCTAATCCTTCTTCATCCTCATTTTATGAGGATGTTCAGGCAGTGCAAGAGAATGTTTGGTCCAACCCTTACTCGAATTCCTACAATTCTGGTTGGAAAAATCACCCTAACTTCTCTTGGAAAGATCAGGCGCAGCATATCCAGTATCGACCCAACAACTATGTATAGCAAAAACCAATGGGTCAAGGACATGTATATACTCAGTTGCCCCAAATCAGGTTAATCAGTCCATGTGGAATGCTCAACAACCCGTCGGGCAGGCCGATTTAAACCTGAAGATGGTAGAAATGCAATGGTCAATGCTCCAACTCATGCAACAAATGAAAGCTTCACCAGACACCTTGAAATCCAGACTTGGTGCAAACAACCAATAGCCCGGATCTTTACCATCACAACCTGTACCAAACCTAAGGAATGTACAGAACCAAGGCACTAGGCCTCAAGGGTTTGGTAATAATGAGGAGTAATATGCTCAAGCTCATGCTATCTATCAGGCCACCTCGGCCCCTCTCAAAGTGAACCAAGTTCCTACCATAATCAACTGGGAGCCTCCTGTTTTGCCCAACCCTCCCTAAGGCACTAACCAACAGCATTTGCCATGGCAAACACCATCACCTTGAGGAGTGGTAGTAGACACAAGGGACCTACCCAACCCCATGTCAACACCATTAGACCTCGTAGCAAGAATTCTAGACTCCCAACTAGGAATGTGATCAACGAAACATTAGAGTCTGATTTGGGAGTATGTTGTTGTTGTATGGGCAAACAGAAAAAGTCAGAGGAGAAATTGGAGGAAGGATGTCCTTACTTCAGGCTTTCAAATTGACAATCATTTTACTCCTTGCGGCTATCAGATAAATCCCTACCTACGCCATAGGTTTACTGAATTCATATAAAGCAAAGCATAGAGCGAAATCTGAAAACATTAGGAGAGTAGTCTTGTCTGATAACACAAGCACACTGATCTTAAACAAGCTACCTCCTAAGAAGCAGCACCCGAGAGCCCGCTGATTTCCTGCACAATAGGAAACATCACTTCTAACCGGGCCCTTCTCAGCTTGGGCACTTCCATTAATGTGATCCCCACCTTACTGCACATTGAATTAGGTCTAGGCTACCTGAAACACACTAACATAACTTTGTAGTTAGCCAATAGATCCATTACAAAACCAAGGGGTATTTTGGAGGATGTTTTAGTCAAGGTTAATGATTTGCTTTACCTAGCTGATTTTATGGTCCTGGACATGGAAGTACCAAAACAGATCAACCACACCTAGACTATTTTGGGAAGACCTTTTTTGGCTATCGTCAAGGCAACGATTGATTGTGAATCGGGAAATATAGAAATGACCTTTGGGAATAAAGTAAATCGATTTCATATTTTTGAGGTCTCAAAGAAGGATAAAATTAAGTGTGGTTTAATGGAGGAGCTTGGCAGAATAGAGGAGGTAATGGCCATACAAACCTTAGACAACCTTTTAAGGGCCGACTCAGCCCAAACTCAGGAAGAAAATCACAGGGTTGCCAGTATAATTGAGGACAATGGAAACATGCAACCAACTATAGCAACACGGGATGAAGAAGATATTCATGAAATCGGAAATCTATTGGATGATTCACATGATCAAGTTATAACCCAACAATATCCTCATCCTGAATTTTAAGAGTTTGATGTTCAACTTTTGGGTGGGAATCATGAGGATCAGAATGGTTGGATTAAGCACCCTAATTGTGAGGAGGAAATTGATCTTTGGGGAGAAACTTTTGAAATGTTAGAGTACCTACAATCCCCCGAAACATCACAAAACCCCCATCGTCCTTATTCTCCCAACCATTGCACAATTTCTATATCCACCCACACCTCCTCTGTAATGAATCAACAAAACTCCTATTGGAGACCATTTGGGCTCTCCCTGCACCACCAGCTTGCCACTTTCATTAGTCATCACTTTGGCAAGCCCATTTTTTACTCTCTAGGACCCAAATCTTGGGGCCCGGAAACTATGTTATTGCAGCCCCAATGTTAGTTATATTTGATTGAGGACCTCGCCTAGCTAAAGGCACTAAACTCAGCACATGTAAAGACTATTCTAAGCTAACCAGAATCTCACGGAAACCAGATGTAATTTTTCCACGTCTACTCTCTTGCATGCTTTCATTTTTAACAATGAGGACATTGTATTAGCTAAGCATGGGGGGGTGGATATATCTTATAATCTTTTTGTCAACTATAATAGTAATTTCTTGTTATTTTAGTTTTAAAAAAATAAAATTATGAGACAAGAACTTAGGCATTAGGAGTTGTAAACTTTAGGAATTGATACTTTGAGACTTGAATACTTGACTCTTCAGGTCTTCGGGCTTAATTAGTCTGGGTGTCCACTTGAATGTGGACATAGTCTCGAGTCCTCGCTATGTCAATCTTATTTTAATTCAGTAAATAATTTGGGATGATAAGTATGCAACTTATCAACCCGCCCTCTTATTTGAGGGGACTTTAAGCCTAAGCATCTACACACTTTTTGGCACTAACTCACTTTTTGGTGGTTTCTTCGGAAATTGGGTAGCTAATGAGCCGTCTAGGGTGGTATGGCTGGCAAGTTGTTGGTGGTAATAGCTCATCGGCTGGTTGTCCAGAGCCCAGCCATAAGACCATTTTCTTCGTACTGCCTTTAGGTAAATCTTAGATAAGGGAAGCCAACTACTTAAAAAAAGAAAAAAAATAGAAAAAAATGGAAAAAGGAGAAAAAAAAAAAAATAAGACCATACTTCGCCGCACAAGTATGGCTAGCAAGTTGCCATGGGTAACAACCCATTGGCTGGTTGTCCAGAGCCCAGCTCACAAAAATGCACAATAATTCCCAAAACAAGTAGGGAAGAAGCAGGGAAGTATAATAAACTAGGGAGATATACACTGGGTTCGCCCTTGTATTGACCCCATAAATAGAAGAAGTAGGGAGAAAGCTACCGTTCGGACAGATAGACCTCTAGGCAAGGTCACCTAGGGTCATAAAAATCCGAAGTTCGTTTCAACGGCCACCTAGTGAATCTTTTACTATTTTCACAAGATGCTTAGCACTTAGAGTCATTTTCGAGTCTTGGGCGGGTTAGGTAGCCGTAAAAATTTATCCTGGCACTCTCAAACTCTAAAAATCCAAAAAAAAAAAAAGAAGTAAAATAGAAAAAAATGTATCTTTCCATTGAAAATAAAGTGAGGACTTAGGCGGCTTGCATTCTGGCAAACACCTAGGCACTGTCGAATCATTGTAACCAGGTCATTGGTAGAAAGTTCCTGAAATAACCAACAAATCATGCCCAAGAAATCAAATCCTAATTCTACTTTTATACATAGCATTTGGGATAATTTTGCTAGGGACTAGCAAAAGATAGGCATGGGGGTATGATATAGACACATCTATTTAGGTTAAAATGCCTAATCATGCATGTTCCTAGGCTTAGATTTGCATTTCATGTTATAAATATTGCATAGCATGCATCATTCTGCATTTAGAGTAGTTGTATATATTTTAGGTTAATTAGAACCTTTTTATGGTCAGGAGAGAAGAGGATTTATTTCAGAGCCTCGGATGGACGATCGGACCGCACAGATCTGATTAAGATGACGATCGGAGTCTAACGCCTCTAAAATCATTTAGATCGGAGTCCTGTATCATCTTATGAAGTCCAAGGAAGATCAACAGCTAGGAGGCTAATGCGACATCCTTATGGGCTCCGAATGAAAAATATGGCCATGCGGATGGATCAAGAGCAACGATTACAGTCTGGCAACTTGGGAATCATCTCGATCTGAGCACCATGTCACCCTTTGCAATAGACAGAAGATGGATGACCTAGCTAGCACCACGTGGTGCCATCTAGACCACCCAACATTGGCCTCAGTGGTCACTCCTCAAAGGCATTCCCCCTCGTGAGATCTAGGCTGTTGGATGCCCATACAATGGTTCTTGTGAAGCCACGTCGCCCGCCCATCATCAAGA
The DNA here is from genome assembly GCA_037157565.1 of Thalassia testudinum. Classification (NCBI taxonomy): domain Eukaryota; kingdom Viridiplantae; phylum Streptophyta; class Magnoliopsida; order Alismatales; family Hydrocharitaceae; genus Thalassia; species Thalassia testudinum. Next base: position 29,875,300 of record JAZHRO010000049.1, read on the forward strand.
GAGCCTCCATCACGCGATCTTAACCGTTTGATGAAAATCCAACGGCTAGGATCGCTTGACCACCGACGCTGGATAATTCAAAACTGTGACACCTTTTGACGCATGGTGCAGTGGTCTCCAGAGGCGCTCTCAACACTTTGGCGTCGGTTAAATCTCGCCGCACCTCCAATCCAACCATGGTGGGGCACGCTTGATTTCAATCGCCTCATTATGCATGAGTTGCCGAGGTGCGGATACGTCGATGCACAGATGACCACTGATTCAGTGGAGGTGATCACGTGGGCGTTGACGCACATCTCCACGTGCGATCCCACGTGCACGCGGGCGTGTGCTTAGTTGGCGCCGACCTTCAGCGACAGCCTGGCAGACCTTTAGTGATGTATATAGTTGTCACTAATTGCTCGTAGGTGCAAGGCCAGCTGTGCGCGTGAGCGGGCATGAGCTAGCTACAACGACACTTGAGCTGGACCTACAACGACATCTTGGAGGTCGCTATTGGTCTTATGCCTATTTTAGCCTCCTCTCATCCATTATATGAGGACCTACACCCCCTCCCTTCCAAGGCATCTCTACCTACTCTACTCCCACCTACTCCTAAGCTCTATCAAGCCTACCAACGCTCTATTAGAGCTTCCTCACAAGCTCCCAAGGTGCCTATTAGTGTAACGAACCTCTGCCCCACCAAATATTCCTCCATCTTCCCATCACCATTCATAGGTCGCCTTGGAGCCATCCTCCCACCTCCATTCTAGTAGCAGTTGATCTTCGCCTCCTCACCGCCATTCCAGAGCCACGCTAAAGCTTTCCTCTACCTGACGTCTTTCTGCATCTCACTTCCATCATCCAGCTTCCCAACTCCTTCCAAGCCTCCACCAGGCACCGTCGTCTTGTCGAACAGCGGCTTCGGGAGATTCTTTCTCACCACTCTCTTTTTTATACTTTCTAGATTATTGTAATAAACATTTGTGCAATATATTTCATATTTGCTTCTATCTCCATTGTGAAGTATATTGTTTTCTTGCTTTATAAAAATAAAAAAAAAAACTAAAACACCAAAAAAAAACAAAACGAAGCGGGGTTTTCGAATTAAGTAAACGTCGTCTCCCAGTGTTTGACCCAAAACTCCCTTGGAGTTTTGGTAAAATTTTATTTGATAACGAGTTTTATGACTACAACGAGGGGTTACTCTTAACCCTGATTTCAAAAATGCGAAACCCGTGCATCAGCCCACTTTTGTTAAAAAGGGGTATACCGTAATATTTCTAATTTTCTGGAAATATCAGGGTGTTGTTTGCAATATGGTTATTTAACTTAGGTTATTGAATACATTATTTTTTCAGTACCTAAGTTGTTCATTAATATTTCTCTCAACCACTTAAATGATCATGTGACTAGCACATGACCCATCCCATATAAAAGAGGTCAAGTGCAAACACTTGCCTTATTTTTTTCCTTCCAAAACGTAGTTCCCATTCTCTCCAAGACCCTCTCCAAACCCTAGCCAAAGAGAAGAAGAAGGATCTCCTCCAAGCCTCAACTCTAGGTATCCTCTCGTTCCCTTAGTAGATCTTAGTATCTTGGTTCATTTTACAAGTTGTTTTCTCTTTCCACTAAATCACCCCTACTACTGCATTGTATTTCACGTCGGGTTCAAGATGGTGCTGGTACCCATCACCAGTACCAGTAGTAGCTGGTAAAGCAGAGCCTACTTTTGACACCAGGTATTGATACTAATCACTAGTATTGGTACATGCAAGCTTAAGTGTGTTTTTGATTGCACATATGATACAAAATACTCTGATTTACCCATTATTTCTCCTACTCTTGTTACATGTTTTTTAGATGGCCCCTAAATCTAAGAGTAAGGGAAAGGCACCTCAAGATTTCACAAATTTTGCATCAATGAGTATGACAAATAAAAGTTTGATTGGTATAAGGGCCTAAAACTTCACCATTGTGGGCCAGTTGAGTGGAAAGACTTTTCTTTACAACTCTTTAACTTCACCACTCGTCTATCTGAACAAATCCTCATGCATTTCCTTGATGAGTAATTCTTTGGGGATGTTCCTAGAGTATATCCTGACGTTAATTGTCTATTTTTTGCAAATCTCCAAGAACAAGACAATCAAGGTCATCTTGTCCTAACTTGAATCATTTTTTGTCAAAAAATAACTGTTACACCCAAATTCCTATCTACCATAACATAATGTCCTAATGAAGGTCAAGCTTTCAATACTCTTAACAAGAAATTCACCACTTCAAAAATTCATGAAACACTTTTGCTCCCTAGCTGTCAGGGAAAAGCTTTGGTTGCCCCAAACATGACCCTATTTGCTAGAGTTCTATTTAGAATTTAAGCATGGAATCTAAGGGCTAAATACTCAAGATTCCACAAGATCCTTGTAGACATTTTACTCAATCTATGCTATTATAACAAGTTTCCCTGTTAATTGGAACACGGTATTTATTCACTTCTTAAGACCGCATTATCATGCTTCAGCTCTTCCTCTTCATATTCTTGTATCTGACATTCTTATCAAGAGTAAAATTGATCTCTCTAACTTTACTATGCTTAGAAAAATGGTCTACTTCAAGCGGTCCACTCTCCGAAAAATGAGAGTAAAACCTGCTAGACAGGAATCATCTAATGATGAAGAAGAAGATCCAGTTGATCCAAATGCTCAATCTTCTTCTCATCCAGCTCCTCAACCACCCTCAGCATTTGTTCCAGTAACTTATCCGTACCCAGAAGCTAAAACACCTTGGGTAAAGTTGTCTCATGAATCTGGAACTGATCCCAATATGATTAACACTTTTAGCTATATTGGGCAAAATCTATCATACCTCAACTTTTCTTTCCATCATATGGAATGCAAGTTCTATGATCTTTCACTTTCCTTTGAGTCCTCTCATTTTGCTTCTTCCACTCAACATCCAAAGCAAAGGAAGCGCACTCAACCAAAAGTGCCTAAAGAATACAATGAGAGATGCCAGAAACATTTTCATGGCCTGTCTCATGTCTCATCTCCAATGGAGGAAGAAGAACCAATTCTTCATGATAATGAAGAGGAAGAAGACAATGAAGATGAAGAGGTTTCTTATGACGAAAGTGATGATGATGATGAAGATGATGATGAAGATGATGAAGATGACAAAAATGATGACGATGATGATGATGATGAAGGTGGTAGATCTACCAGCAAACATGCTCAAAAGTATATCAAAAAATGACCTCGCAATTAGCTTAGTCAACATTTTCTTGTATTAAATAATTGAATATGTTTGCTTGGCTATTGTGACCTTTCATGATGTATGACTTCAATTATGGTTGTTATGACTTTTTCTTGTTATGACTTTTTATCATTTTGTTTCTATATAATCTTTTCTCATGCCTGGTCATTGTCTATGCATATGGTTATATTCTTTTTGTTTGATTGACAAAAAGGGGGAGAAGTGGCAAATACAATGTATTTCAAACAAGGAAGCTTAGTTTAAGGGGGAGGTTTCACTCCTAGTGGAGTTTTTTGTATTTGTTCTCTAATGAGGTTTCTATTATTTTAAATATAAGTATTTCTATTATTTTGTTAACACCAAAAGGGGGGAGATTGTTGGAATGTAGTTCCACTTATCTTTTATGTTTTGGTGTTAACAAAATCATTTTAAATCTAATGAATTTATGAAGTGTTATTTTCAGGAAATAACAGGATTTAAGAAGGTATGAAAGAAGTGATGATGGCATGAGGATTAAAGATTTTTTTTCATATTGTTCATATATCTTGTAATCTAGATTGTGTATGTCTCCTAACAAGATAAATGACTTGGGAATTAAAGGTAAAATAGAGATAATTAGGAATCATACTCCTGTTCTATTATTCTTTTGATAATTAATATTGTTTTATTGTCATACTGATCATGTATTTACGTTCAAACTTTACTTAGATTGATGATCAAAGCTCATTCAATGTACATGGCACAGGTTTGGGTTCTAGTCCCCAACTATGAACAACAAGTACCGGTACTCATATGTAGTACCGGTACCAGGTGCACACAGTTTGAAGACTTGAGAAGTACCTAGACCTTACAAGTATCGATACTCTTCATGAGTACCGGTACATGTAGGTCACAATTCATTTCATGGCCCAAATCTATGAGTCACAAGTACCGGTACTCATCATGAGTACTAGTACCAAGTGACTTAGTTGGTACTCAACTGAAAGCATTGAGTACCGGTACCCATGATGAGTACCGGTACCCAGGCTTTGTTGGGCTGACTATTGGTTATTTGTGAGCAATCAGTACTGGTACCACAACATTAGTACCAGTACCAACTAACCGCTGTGCCCAATCTAAACAACTATTTTGTAATTAATCCTATGTCTAATCTTCCCTTTTTGCCCCTAATGGCTATTAATCGTAGGGAAGGTGTTTAGTGGCTTATATAAACACCTTTTGAGTGTCAATTGCATAAAATACAAGCAAAAATTATCTCCTTGTTCCTAATTCCCAAATTTCACATTTCAAGCTGCAAGGATTATTGTTTTATTGCATTCTACTTCAAGGTGGTACTCTTTGCAACAAACCTCTTTCAAGCGATTTTGTCGAAAAATCTTTTTTTCGCTTTAGTGTGCTTTCATTAGATTAGTATATAATCATTTTATTAAGAAAATTCTTGTCGGAGACTTAGGAACTTAGTTGTAAGCTTTATTATTGCTTACTTACACCTGTAATCTTTATTCTTATTCAATCTTGTAATTGGGTTGAGGTAACCTGTTAATTACCTCTGTTTGTAGTAAATTGATTCCCTCCAAGTTGAGGGAATCAGGTTAAAAATCCTAAGTCTGGAGACATAGGTAGTGGAGTACCCAAGTGAGGGGAACCACTATACATCTAGTGTTAAATTTTGTGGTTTGATTTACTTGCATAATTTTTGTCTACCACACTATTCATCCCACCTTCTAGTGTGCTTGTGCCTTTTAGATCCTGTAGGTGGTATCAGAGCGGGTTGCAAAAAGAAGTAAAAATCCTTACTCGCTATGGCATCATCAACCAAGCACATCGAAGGACAGTCATCCACACGTCATCCCTACTTCGATGGGATGGACTATGGATACTAGAAGGGGAGGATGCAAGTCTTTCCCAAAGCAATGGATGAGGAGTCATGGACCCTCATTCAAGAGAAGTACTCAGATCCGGAGTTGCAAGAAGTAGTTTGGATTGTGGATCAAAAGAAGAAAACTACCAGCAATGCAAAGGCAATGAATGCACTTAATTGTGCATTGTCATGGGACGAATTCAACCGCATCTCGACTTGCAAGTCCGCATACGAGAAATGGAACACACTACAAGTCGACTACGAAGGAACTAACAAGGTAAATGAAACACGCATATCTATTCTAATAGAAAGTTATGAGTGTTTCAAGATGGAGAAAGGTGAAACAATCGAGGCAATGTACACAAGATTTAGAGACATTGTCAACCCTATGAAGAATTTGGGAGTGAAGTTCACTGAAGAGTAGCTTGTAAGGAAGGTCTTGAGATCCCTTACAAGTGATTAGTCACCGAAATCGGCAGCGATTCAAGAGGCAAAGGATCTTTCAATCCTTTCTCTTGATGACTTGATTGGAAGCCTCATGGCGTATGAGGTCCAACTGGAGAACATGAAGAAGAACGAGGAGAGATCAGTAAGCAAGAAGAAGGAGCTTGCTTTCAAAGCTCTAAAAGAGGATTCAGACTTCGATGATTTCGACTCTGACAAAGAAGAGCTTGCTCTTCTAACAAGATGATTTTGACAATTCATCCAAAAGTAAGGTAAAAGAGTGAATAAATTTTCAAATGACATAGTGTGTTTTGAATGCAAGAAAATAGGACACGTACGGAAAGATTATCCAATGATCAAGAAGAAGAAAGAAGAAAAGAAGAAAGACAAGGAAGTTAATCGGAAGAAAAAGAATATCTGAAGAAAGGCGTATAAAGCAATTTGAGATGACAGTGATTCCGGCACAAAATCATCCTCCGAAGAATCTGAGGAAATCGAAGTTGCACATCTATGTTCAATGGCAAACAACGATAGCTCGAAAAATGAGGCAGATTCCGTGGTCACTATTAATGAGTTATTATAAGCATATGAAGACTTATATCACAAAGCTAGGTTGATTAAAAAGGAAAATAAAGTCTTGCATAATAATTATAAGACTTTAGAGATAGAAAAGTCATGTCTAGAAATAGAGTTAGACATAGTAAAAGATACTAACTCACAATTGCATGAAAAGATAATAGAATTAGAGGATATTTATGAACATTTTAAGGAAACTTTAAATAATCTTAAAATAACAACTAGTTAAATATAGAATTTTTTAATAATTTAAAAGCAAAATTTCACAATAAAAAGAATGCACAAAATAAATCACATGCACCTAGGCATGCATGGATTTATCAAAAGGTCAAGAATCGCATGAATTATAGATCCAACACAAAAGTGATCAATAAATCTAATGATTTGAAGGGAGCTAACCATCAAGGACCTAAAAGAAAATGGGTACCTAAATCAGATGTATTAAATTGTTTTGCAGGTCAAGAACGACAAGTGGATCCTAGATAGTGGGTGTTCCAAGCATATGATGGGACACTCCGACCTCTTTATCAAATGGATGAGAATACAAGATGGAGGACACGTCAAGTTGAGCAATAACAAACGTTGTCGCATTATTGGTGGAGGTACCATAGGTAATTCCTCTAAGCATGTACGAAATGTTCTTCTAGTAGAAAATTTAAAACATAACCTGCTTGGTGTTAGTCAAATATGTGATAACAGATGTGATGTATTGTTTACTAAAATAGGATTCAAAATACTAAAAGAAGGAACTAATATAATTTTAATTCAAGGCTTTAGATATGAAAATATCTATGCTCTTCATTTTTCAAAAGAGAAATTTGTAAAATATCTGCTTGCCTCTCATGCTCAAGTGGATTTATGGCACCGTAAGCTTGGTCACATAAATCACAAACATCTAAATATGCTAGCCAAGAATGATAAGTGGATCATGGACAGTGGGTGTTCCAAGCATATGATGTGACACTCCGACCTCTTTATCAAATGGACAAGAATACAAGATGGAGGACACATCAAGTTGGGCGACAACAAACGTTGTCGCATTATTAATGAAGGTACCATAGGTAACTCCTCTAAGTAGGTACGAAATGTTCTTTTAATAGAAAATTTAAAACATAACCTGCTTAGTATTAGTCAAATATGTGATAACGGATGTGATGTATTATTTACTAAAATAGGATTTAAAATACTAAAAGATGGAACTAATATAATTCTAATTGAAGGCTTTAGATATGAAAATATCTATGCTCTTCATTTTTCACAAGAGAAATTTGTAAAATATTTGCTTGCCTCTCATGCTCAAGTGGATTTATGGCACCGTAAGCTTGGTCACATAAATCACAAACATCTAAATATGCTAGCCAAAAATGAGTTAGTAAGGGGCCTACCCAAACTAACTTATAAAAAAGATGCATTGTGAAAATCTTGTGAACTCGAAAAAATACACAGGGCTTCTTTTAAACCAAAAGACTTAGTCTCAAATACAAGTCCCTTAGAGTTGTTAGACCTTGATCTATTTGGGCCAACACGATTTGAGAGCCTAAATTGATCAAAATTTTGCCTAGTTATTGTTGATAACTTCGTAAGGTTCACTTGGGTCATATTCCTAAAACATAAGGATGACTCATTTGACTCCTTCCTAAGGCTTGCTCGAAGACTTCAAAAGAAAAAATCATCTTTAATTCTTAGACTTAGGACTGATCATGGGGGTGAATTTGAAAATGAAAAATTTTGAAGTTTTTGTGTTAATTCTGGCATATCCCATGAATTTTCATTTCTTCGGGCACCATCTCAAAATGGTGTTGTAGAGCGCGAGAATCGCACTCTACAAGAATGTGCCCAAACCTTGTTCTTGGAGTCTAGGCTTCAAAAATATTTCTGGGATGAAGCCATTAATATGGCAGGTTATGTTCTCAATAGAACTCTCTTAAAGCCTATTATTAAGAAAACTCCATATGAGCTTCATTATGAGAAGTCTCCTAGGATTTCATATTTTAGGGTGTTTGGAAGTTGATGTTATCTATTAAACACCTGAAATGGACTTGATAAGTTTGATGCTAAAGGTGATGAAGGTATCTTTATTGGCTATTCAACAATAAGCAAACTTATTGAGTCTTTAATAAAAGGACTTTTGTTGCAGAAGAATCCCTGCATGTTTCATTTGATGAAACAACATTAGGAGAACTAGAACTAAATCATCTAGATTCCAATGATGAAGATAACCCCTTCATTAATGCATCAAAAATGGAAGATACATGAAATGTACATTATCTTTTAAAAGAATGGGTACACCACAAGGATCACCCTCAAGGTCAAATTATTGATGATATTGAACAAGGTGTAAAAACACAATCTCATTTTAGAGTTGATTTTGTCCTTAATGCCTTTGTTTCTTAACTTGAACCCAAGAAAGTTGATGAGGCAATAAAGGATGAATCATGCATTGTAGCTATGTAGAAGGAGCTACTACAATTTACAAGGAACAATGTATGGGACTTGGTACCCGCTCCTGAGGGTAATTCCATTATTGGAACTAAGTGGGTGTTCGGAAATAAATTGGATGAATCTGGTTTAGTAATCAGGAATAAGGCCAAACTTGTAGCTCAAGGTTATACCAATAGGAGGAAGTTGACTTTAATGAGACATTTGCTCTTGTTGCTCGCTTGGAGTCCATACAGATGCTACTTGCCTTTGCATGTGCAAAGGGCTTCAAGTTATTCCAAATGGATGTCAAGAGCGCTTTTCTTAATGGTTATATTAAGGAAGAAGTTTATGTTCATCAGCCTCCCTGGTTTGAGGACCTAGCACACCCAGAGCATGTAGTCAAGCTCAATAAAGCGTTATATTGACTTAAACAAGCTCCTAGGGCCTAGTACGATAGACTTAGGTCCTTCCTTCTCCAGCATGGATATAGAATTGGATTTGTTGATTCAACTCTTTTTGTAAAGGAAGAAGGAATTGACATCCTGTTAGTTCAAATATATGTCGACGATATTATATTTGGATCAACCAAGGAGTCCTTGTGTCAGCATTTTTGTGAGACTATGAAGACTGAGTTTGAAATGAGTATGATGGGTGAACTCAGATTCTTTTTAGGCCTCCAAATCCAACAATTAGACACAGGTATTTACATTAGTCAAAGAAAATATGTTCTTGAAATTTTCAAGAAGTTTGACTTTGAAAAAGTAAATGGAAAAGACTCTCTAATTGCTCTATCTACTTCTCTTGGTGAAGATCTATCTGGAAAAAAGGTAGATGAAAAGAAATACCAGGGTATAATAGGATCACTACTATACCTTACAGCCTCTAGACCTGATATTCTTTTTGCTACATGTTTTTGTGCGAGATTCCAATCTGAACCCAAGGATTTTCATTTAAACGCAGTAAAAAGAATATTTAGATACCAAAATAGCACAAGAGATCTTGGTCTCTTTTACCCTAACGCATAGGCCTTAGATTTATTATCCTATAGTGATGCAGATTATGCAGGGAGTAGAACTGACTGAAAGAGCACTAGCGACACCTGTCATTTTATTGGAGAATCCCTAGTTTCATGGTTCTCTGAAAAAAAGACATGTGTCTCACTTTCTACGACTGAAGCAGAATATATTGCTGCTTCACTTGCTTGCTCTCAGGTCATTTGGATGAGACAGACTTTGTCTTATTTTGGATTATCTTTTGCGTAATCTAAAATTCTATGTGATAGTGCAAGCGTAATTAATTTATCCAGAAATCTGGTACATCATTTACATACCAAACACATAGATGTTCGACATCATTTTCATAGAGACAATGTACTACAAGGTGTCATTCAATTAGAATTTATAGATACACAAAACCAATTGGCAGACATCTTTACAAAACCTCTTGCCATAGAGAGATTCTGCTTTATAAGAAGAAAATTGGGACTTCGTACAATTAAAGAAGTTCAAAATTAAAAGAATGATTGCTTTATAACTTGTTTGTAACCATAAAAAATCCCTAATGTCCTAACTGTAATTTACCCACTTTTGTTAAAAGGGGGTATACTATAATATTTCCATATTTCTGGAAATATTAGGGTGTTGTTTTTAATATGGTTGCTTAACCTAGGTTATTGAATACATTATTTTTTCAATACTTAAGTTCGTCATTAATATTTCTCTCAACCACTTAAGTGGTCATGTGACTAACACATGACCTACCCCATATAAAGGAGGTCAAGTGCAAACACTTGGCTCATTTTGCTCCTTCCAAAACCTAGTTCCCATTCTCTCCAAGACCCTCTCCAAACCCTAGCCAAAGAGATGAAGGATCTCCTCCAAGTCTCAACTCTAGGTATTCTCTCGTTCCCTTAGTAGATCTTAGTATCTTGGTTCATTTTAAAACTTGTTTTCTCTTTCCCCTAAATCACCCCTGCTGCAGCATTGTATCTCACATCGGGTACCAGATGGTGCCAGTACGCTTCACCAATACTGGTACTAGCTGGGTGCAGCAGAGCCTGCTTTTGACAGCAGGTACCGGTATTAATCACTAGTATCAGTACATGCAAGCTTAAGTGTGTTTCTGAATGCACACATGATAGGAAATACTCTGATTTACTCATTGTTTCTCCTACTCTTGTTACATGTTTTTCAAATGGCACCTAAATCTAAGAGTAAGGGAAAGGCACCTCACGACGCATTTCACAAATTTTGCATCAATGAGGATGCCAAATCAAAGTTTGATTGGTATAAGGACCTAAAACTTCACCATTGTAGGCCAGTTGAGTGGAAAGACTTTTCTTTACAACTTTTTAACTTCACCACTCATCTATCTAAACAAAACCTCAAGCATTTCTTTGATGAGTCATTCTTTGGGGATGTCCCTGGAGTTTATCCTAAGGTTAATTGTCTATTTTTTGCAAATCTCCAAGAACAAGACAATTGAGGTCATCTTGTCTTAACTTCAAACATTTTTGGTCAAAAAATAACTGCTACACCCAAATTCCTATCTACAATAACATAATGTCCTAATGAAGGTCATGCTTTCCATACTCTTAAGGAGAAATTCACCACTTCAAAAATTCATGAAACACTTTTGCTCCCTAGCTGTCAGGGAAAAGCTTTGGTTGCCCCAAACATGACCTTATTTGCTAGAGTTCTATTTAGAATTTTAGCATGGAATCTAAGGGCTAAACACTCGAGATTCCACAAGATCCCTGTAGACATTTTACTCATAATCTATGCTATTATAACAAGTTTCCCTGTTAATTGGAACACAGTATTTATTCACTTCTTAAGACCTCATTACCATGCTTCAGCTCTTCTTGATATTCTTGTATTTGACATTCTTATCAAGAGTAAAATTGATCTCTCTAACTTTACTCCGCTTAGAAAAGTGGTCTACTTCAAGTGGTCCACTCTCCAAAAAATGAGAGTAAAACCTACTAGACAGGAATCATCTAGTGATGATGAAGAAGATCCAATTGATCCAAATGCTCAATCTTCTTCTCATCCAGCTCCTCAATCACCCTCAGCATTTGTTCCTATAACTTATCCGTACCCAGAAGCTGAAACACCTTGGGTACATTTGTCTCATAAATCTGGAACTGATCCCAATATGATTAACACTTTTAGCTATATTGGACAAAATCTATCATACCTCAACTTTGCTTTCCATCATATGGAACGCAAGTTCTATGATCTTTCACTTCCTTTGAGTCCCCTCATTTTGCTTCTTCCACTCAACAACCAAAGCAAAGGAAGAGAACTCAACTAAAAGCGCCCAAAGAATATAATGAGAGATGCCAGAAACATTTTCATGGCCCGTCTCATCTCTCATCTCCATTTGGGGAAGAAGAACCAATTCTTCATGATGATGAAGAGGTTTCTTATGACGAAAGTGATGATGAAGATGAAGATGAAAATGAAGATGAAGATGAAGATGAAGATGACGAAAATGATGATGATGATGGTGGTGAAGGTGGTAGATCTAGCAACAGACATGCTCAAAAGTCTATCAGAAAATGACCTTGTAATTAGCTTAGTCTACATTTCTTGTATTAAACATTTGAATATGTTTACATGGTTATTATGACTTTTCATGATGTATGGCATCAATTATGGTTGTTATGACTTTTTCTTGTTGACTTTTTATCATTTTGTTTCTATATAATCTTTTCTCATGCCTGCTCATTGTCTATGCATATGGTTATATTCTTTTTGTTTGATTGACAAAAAGGGGGAGAAATGGTAAATACATTGTATTTAAAATAAGGAAGCTTAGTTTGAGGGGGAGGTTTCACTCCTAGTGGAGTTTTTTATATTCCTTCTCTAATGAGGTTTCTATTATTTTAAATATGGGTATTTCTATTGTTTTGTCAACACCAAAAAGGGAGAGATTGTTGGAACCTAGTTTCACTTCTCTTTTATGTTTTGGTGTGAACAAAACCATTTTAAATCTAATGACTTTATGAAGTGTCATTTTCAGGAAATAACAAGATTTAAGAAGGTATGAAAGAAGTGATGATCGCATGAAGATTGATGATTTCTTATCATTTTGTTCATATATAGTGTAATCTAGATTGTGTATGTCTCCTAACATGATAAATGACTTAGGAATTTAAATTAAAATAGAGATAATTAGGAATCATACTCCCATTCTATTATTTGTTTGAAAATTAATATCATTTCGTTGTCGTACTAATCATGTATTTAAGTTCAAACTTCACTTAGATTGATGATCAAAGCTCATTCAAGGTACTTGGCACAAGTTTGGGTTCTAGTCCCAAACTATGAATAACAAGTTCCGATACTCATCATGAGTACCAGTACCAAGTGCTTACAGTTTGAAGACTTGAGAAGTACCTGGACCTTACAAGTACCGATACTCATCATGAGTATCGGTACATGTAGGTCACAGTTCATTTCATACCCAAATCTTTGAGTCACAAGTAAGGATACTCATCATGAGTATCGATACCAAGCGAATTAGTTGGTACTCAATTGAAAGCATTGAGTACCAATACCCATGATGAGTACCGGTACCCAAGCTTTGTTGGGCTGACTGCTGGTTATCTGTGAGCAGTTAGTACCGGTGCCACAATTTCAGTACTTGTACCAACTAACTATTGTGCCCAATCTAAATGGCTATTTTGCAATTAGTCCTATCTCTAATCTTCCTTTTTCTCCCCTAATGGCTAACAATCGTAGGGAAGGTGTTTAGTGGCTTATATAAACACCTTGTGTGTGTCATTTGCACAAAACACACAAGCAAAAATTATCTCCGTATTCCTAATTCCCAGAGTTCACATTTCAAGCTGCAAGGATTGTTGTTTTGTTGCATTCATCTTCAAGGCAATACTCTTTGCAACAAACCTCTTTCAGGCAATTTCGTTCTTCATTGTAAAATCCTTTTTTTGCTTTAGTGTGCTTTCATTAGATTAGTATATAATCATTTTATTAAGCAAATTGTTGTTGGAGACTTAGGAACTTAGTTGAAAGCTATATTGTTGCTTGCTTACACCTGTAATCTTTATTCTTATTCAATCTTCTAATTAGGTTGAGGTAACTCGTTAATTATCTCTATTTATATTAAATTGATTCTCTCCAGGTTGAGGTAATCGAGTTAAAAATCCTAAGTTGGGAGACTTAGGTAGTCGAGTATGCAAGTGAGGGGAACCACATACATCTGGTGTTATATTTTGTGGTTTGATTTACTTGCATATTTTTTGTCTACTGCATATTCATCCCCGTGATAAGCACATATAAATTCATCATAAAATACTTATTTATAATAGTTCCTAGGCATAGCATTGCATATCATGATATAAATATTGCATAAACATCCACTGCATTGCATTTAGGGTAGTTGTATATTATGGACATTAATTCCATCATTTTACATGGCTAGGAGGCAGTGCAACATCTTTATGGGCTTCGGTTGAAGAATCCGACCGTACGGATGGATCCAAAGCAACGATCGCAGTCCATCGATGCGAGAATTGCCTAGATTTGAGCTCTACAGCACCCTCTACAAGAAGAAGAAGACAGACGGCCCAGATGGCGCCACGTGGTGCCATCCTAGCTGCTCAACACCGGCCAGCAGCACTACCCAATTCCTTCTTCATCCGTGGGAAGCGTTTGCACCAAGCTGCTCCTCGCGACACAAGGGAAGATCTAGCGCATTGGTTAGAGCGCTGGTTTGCAAGGGAGGGGCGCGGGTTCAAATCCTCGCAACCCCCCCCCCAATTCGCAATTCAGCTGGGCGCATAGCAACAGCAGCGCATGCATAGCGACAGTGTAGTGCGCATGCGCACGTGCATGCCAGCGCATGGCAGCGCACACACAGCAGGGTGCCGCGCGATCAGCGCGCGTGATAGGTGGGGCAGCGCAGCGCGAGCGCAGGCGCAGTTGGGGCCAACTTTCAGCGAAAGCTAAGCTGACCTACAGCGACGCTTACAGCCGTCGCAACTTCATTGCAAGCCAGCAGAGCCAGATAAGGGCATGTGCGGACGTGAGTTGTCTACAGCAACATTTCCAGTGACGGTCTAGAGATCACTAAAGGTCCTTTATCAATTTTTAGCCTCTTCTCCTCCACTACAAAAGGACATACACCCTTGCCCTTCCAAGCCATCTCTACCTACTCTACTCCCACCTACTCCCAAGTTCTAGCAAGCCTACCAACGCTCTATTAGAGCTTGTTCTCAAGCTCCCAAGGCTCTTATTAGTGTAGCAAACCTCTACCACACCAAATACTCCTCCAACCTCCCATCCCCCTTCATAGGTCGCCTTGGAGCTATCCTCCCACCTCAATTCCGGTAGCAGATCATCTTCGTCTTCTCACCTCCATTCCAGAACCACGCCAAAGCTTTCCTCAATCCAACATCCTCGTAAATCTCACCTCCGTCGTCCCGCTCCTCACCTCCTTCATCCGAGCTTTCGCCAGGCACCGTCATCTCGTCGAACAGCTGATTCGAGAGATTTCCTCTCACCTCCCTCTCTTTTTATGCTTTCATAGTTTATTGTAATTGACATTGGAAGTAATATATATCAGATTTGTTCTACATCTCTATCTTGAGATACGCTTGCTTGTTTTCTTTTATTTCAAAAATACAAAAAAATAACAAAACCCTAAAATACCAAAAAGAAACGAATAGAAGCGCGATTTTCAATAAAGTAAACGTTGCCTCCCTGTGTTCGACCCGGGATTCCCTTGGAGTTTCGGTATAAATTTTATCTAATCGACGTGTTTTGTGACTACGACGACGGGTTACTTGTAACCCCAATTTCTAACACGCGAAACACGCCCCGACCATTTTGGTGCCATTGCCGGGGAATTTACTTTATTGTTTATTGTGTTTCTTTGCATTTACATAACACTAACCCTACTTATCTTTGATCTACTGTCTTGCAGGTACCCTAGCATGGAGATCCAAGTGCGGTAAATAGGAGTAAAGTGCAGGTAGAGTGTTTTGTAAGTGTCCCCCACACCACCCCCACCTTAGTTTTCATTCCATAACCTAATAACTCAAACCCAAATCAACTTAGGTACTTTTTATAAACCTTAGGATAGATTTGGTTGTTTGTTTGCCACCTCCACTCACCTCGCCATCCACATAAATAAAAAAAATAACAAAAGTGTTATCAGATTGTGGGATTTTCTGAAAGCGACACACCTTAACACCCACAACTTCTCACCCTAAGGCGCTCAATCACATCGATTCTACCACTTAACCAGGATCTGACCTGTGGACCCAGTACACTTAATTCAACACACAAATAAGTGAGTAGAAATCTGAATATGTCAAACATTTCTATGTGCCTTAACTAAGTGGTGCAATAGACCAATTGATTGAACTGTTTGGGCCTCACCACTTAAGATAAAAGCGACTCATCAAGTAGCTTGCCACTTAGGGTTGATTTGTAGGACTAAACCAAACACTCCACATGTTATTTCTGATTTTTAAAGGAATATATCTACACCAGTGCTTTCAAAACTTGGAGTGTTCTACTGAACCTTGATTCAATATACCTAAAGATTAAACCCTAAAAGCTATTAGACAAGGTTGAACCCGAAAATACACATCATCAAATAACCTTGTTTGCAAACCTTGGTTGTACACACACACATTTTAACTGATCATTAAGGGCACAACCCATCTAAAGGGCCCATCACATTCCTGAAGCACCATTGTCCCAAGCCTAACTAAAATTGATTAGATGTTAGCCCTAAGGACTAGTTCACTTGTCGGGATCTAGATTGAGATTGTTCAGGATTAACTTGCTCATACTAGTCAATCTGATGTCTAGCTAAGGGAGTAGTGTCAAACGACTGCGGATAGGGGGTACACTAGGAACCGGAGGCACAAGCTAAAGGAAGAACCTTCTCCCCAGTCCCTCCTTTTAACTGGTTGGATTGCCTGGACATAAGTAGAGTAAATCGTCCATAATCTTAGGATGGATTCTAAGAGTCTATAGACCTTTAGGCTACCCAACCTAACAATAGGCGTGTACTTTTGTATTGCAGGGCTCCTTTCTCTTCTAATTTCCCTCCTTACTTCACCATGTACCCTTCCACATCTTACACACATTTCCAATCCTATCCTCCTACCACCTCTTATCCCAAAGATGATTACTATCCCAACTTAACTTGTAATTACCCATCCACTAGTCGGGATGACTTTGATTGGGGATATGAATCCGAACCTCAATGTCCAGGGTCAAACCCTGGACAATAAGACTATGATTATTATCCTTCCCAAAGCTACAATGATTATAGATCTTCATCCTTTGATCACCAAACAACCCGACATACAATCAGGAAGGATATAATGATTATAACACCTACCCTCCCCAGTATTCCATTGAAAATAGGTCATCACCATCCTTTGAACAACCTAGAACAACCTACTTTTAGGGAGGGACCCGAGAACCTCGACATCTTGACTCCCCTAGATTTAACCCAAACCCACCCAAACCTGAATCGATCCAGTCGGTTCAGGTGGACCAGATCCAGGATAGGGTGTTGGCTAATTTGAGGAACACTATACAATCGTTAGAAGCTCAGCCAACACCTTGCACCGAAGCATTGGAGCCTATGATAAAAATGATTGACGAGCTGAATAGCTCATTATTGGATTTGCTCCAAAGTGTTAGGGATAGGGACCTGGGTGAGTTTCTTCTTGGGAAATTATCAAGGTTGAGGATGAAATTTGTGGTTGCCCTAGTCAAATCTTGGGATGATTCTCAAGATGAACCCCCTTCAGGAGAGCCAATGTCTGAACCTGCTCAGGCACCTGTCGGGGGGGATACATATTCTGAGATTGGAGATGACCAGGATGGGCTAGAGCAACCCTTTGAGGATGAATCGACTTTCTTACCCGAGATCCTAGAGCCAGGGAATGACGAAAAATGTCTCCATGGACCATGAAATGATATATGATTTTGAGACATATATAAATGAGGATCATGGATTCTTTGACTCTGAGGGTAAAGAATCTTTTGGTGAAGTCTCACTTGAACTTAAGGAAAATGATTTTAGTGAGACAAACGGACATGAGGAATTTGATGAACTATTTGATAGCTTGTTCGTTGAAGATTTGGATTCGATTGGGGTTAACTTGGAGGATTCGAATCTTGATGATTCAATCAGTGACCCCAGTCCTCATCTGCACCCCGAAGAGCTGACTTCTGAGATCATTACGCCCAAGTCAATCCTGATTCAGCCGCAATTATTGAACTTGGACACTTTAGATGGGGTATACAACTATTTGGAGGTCCTAGAGCTTGAGCACTTGATTTTAGAGGATAAGAATCTGACAATAAAAATCTGGGAGGCTAATTCTGAGGGAACTATGATTTTGGATATAAGGGTACCTATTGACTTGAAACCACCTATCTCCTTTATGGACCCTTATGATATCTTTCACATGAGACCCAAGCCTGGAATACTGATTATTTTTCTGAGCTAGATGTTAAGTGGACAACCGCACCTATTGAACCATCTTTACCCATTATCCGACACTTTGGTCTTGGGTTGCACACCACTAAACTACAGGCCCGACCCCACAAACACAACAACCTTCGATTCTGGGTGATTTTCATCCAGAACTTGAGAACCACTCGACCCTGGGGCATGGGTCTGCACCATAATCTCATCCACATCTATGGACATCTTCTGCGGATGGGTTTCAGGATCAATCTTTTGATTTTGATTCTAACCCACACTTGTGAATTCTCAATTTTTTCTTGTTTGTATGTTATGCCTAGCTGAAGGCATTAAACTTAGTGCGTGTGTATACACTCTTCTCTCTGCGGAGCTGACCGGATTTTCACGACACTCAGGTGATATTCTGTTTACTCCACCCTTTTCATGTCTTTCCTTTTACAATGAGGACATTGCATCATTAAGGCATGGGGGGTGGATAATCGATTCCTGAAATCATTATGTTAATTCCATAGAATTTCTTTTAGTTTCTTATAAAATTTAAAAAAATATATATTTGAAAATTTGAAAAAAGATAAAAAAGAAAGAAATTAGGAAAAGAGAACTTAGGCATTTGGAAGTTATTAACTTTAG
The DNA here is from genome assembly GCA_037157565.1 of Thalassia testudinum. Classification (NCBI taxonomy): domain Eukaryota; kingdom Viridiplantae; phylum Streptophyta; class Magnoliopsida; order Alismatales; family Hydrocharitaceae; genus Thalassia; species Thalassia testudinum. The sequence goes on from JAZHRO010000049.1 coordinate 29,893,949, forward strand.
GAAATGATACGAGAGGACCTAAACACTTAGACTCTTTAGGTCTTCGGGCTTAATTAGCTCGGATGTCCACTCGAATGTAGACTTAGTCTCGAGTCCTCACCAATTAAAATTTATTTTAACTTGGTAAATAATTTGGGATAATAAGTATGCGACTTATCAACCCGCCCTTTGATTTGGGAGGACTTTAAGCCTAAGCATCTACACACATTTCTTTTTGCACTAACTCACTTTCTGGCAGTTTTTATAGAAATTGGGTAGTTAATGGATTGACTTGGGTGGTACGGCTAGCAAGTTGTCGGTGGTAACAGCTCATCAGCCGGTTGTCTAGAGCCTAGCCACAAGACCATTTTCGTTGTACTGCATTTAGGTAAATTATAGATCAGGGAAGCCACCTATTTTAAAAAGAAAAAGAAAAAGTAGAAAATAAAAAATAATAAAGCCACACTTCACCGCACGTGTATGGCTAGCAAGTGGTCGTGGTTAATAGCCCATTGGCTGGTTGTCCAGAGCCCAGCTCACAAAAAATGCACAATAATTCCCAAAACACTTAGGGAAGAAGCGGGGAAGTAGAATAAACCGGGGAGACATACACTGGGTTCACCCTTGTGTTGACCCCATATAAAACAAAGTATGGAGAAAGCTACCAATTGTAAAGATAAACCTTTAGGCAAGGTCACCTAGGGTCATAGAAACCCGATGTCTGTTTTAACGTCCGTCCAGTGAGTCTTTCACTATTTTCACAAGATGCTTAGCACTTAGAGTCCTTTTCGAGTCTTCGGCGGGTCGGGTAGCCATAAAAAGTTATCCCGTAACTCTCAAACTCCAAAAGTAAAAAAAAATTAGAAAAGAAGAAAAATAAGAAAAAAAAATTATCTTATCATCTCAAATAAGGCGAGGGCTTGGATGGTCTGCATTCTGGCAGACACCTGGGCACTAATAATCTTTGTAATTAGGTCTTAAGGTTGAGATTTTCTAAAGAAATCAACGACTTTTGCCTGAATAGTCGAACCCTGATTCTACTTTTATACATAGAATTTAGGTTCATTTTTGCTACGGACTAGCAAAAAGTAAGCATGGGGGCATGATAAGCACATATAAATTAATCATAAAATGCTTATTTATAATAGTTCCTAGGCATAGCATTGCATATCATGATATAAGTATTGCATAAACATCCATTGCATTGCATTTAGGGTAGTTGTATATTATGTACATTAATTCGATCATTTTACATAGCCAAGAGGCAGCATGACATCTTTACAGGCTTCGATTGAAGAATCCAACCATATGAATGGATTCAGAGCAATGATCGCAGTCCGTCAAAGCGAGAATCGCCCAGATCTGAGCTCTATAGCACCCTTTACAAGAAGAAGAAGACGGACTACCCAAATGGCACCACGTGGTGCCATCCAGGCCACCCAACATTGGCCAGTAGCACCGCCCAATTCCTTCCTTATCCGCACCCTTAAATCCTAGCTGTTGGATCAAGATCCAACGGCTGGGAAGCGTTTGCACCAAGATGCTCCTCGCGACACAAGGGAAGATCTAGTGCAATGATTAGAGTGCCAATTTGCAAGGGATGGGCACGGGTTCGAAGCCCCACAGCCCCCCCAATTCGCAATTCAACCAGGTGCATAGCAGCAGCAGTGCATGTATAGCGGCAGTGCAGTGCACACGCACGCCAACGCATGGCAGCGTGCACATAGCAGGGCACCGCGTGATCAGCACGCGTGATAGGCGGGGCAGCGCAGTGCAGGCGCAAGCGTGGTTGGGCCAGCTTTCAGTAACAGTTGGGCTAACCTACAATGATGCTTACAGCCATCGCTACTTCATTGCAAGCCAGCAGAGCCAGCTAAAGGTGTGAGCAGATGTGAGCTTTCTACAGCAACGTTTCCAGCGACGATCTGGAGATCGCTAAAGGTCCTTTATCCATTTTTAACCTCTTCTCCTCCAATATAAAAGGATCTACACCCCCTCCCTTCCAAGCCATCTCTACCTACTCTACTCCCACCTACTCCCAAGCTCTAGCAAGCCTACCAACGCTCTATTAGAGCTTATTCTCAAGCTCCCAAGGCTCCTATTAGTTTAGCGAACCTCTGCCCTACCAAATACTCCTCCAACTTCCCATCCCCCTTCATAGGTCGCCTTGGAGCTGTCCTCCCGCCTCCATTCCGGTAGCAGATCATCTCCGTCTTCTCACCTCCATTCCGGAGCCATGCCGAAGCTTTCCTTGACCCGACGTCCTCCTACATCTCACCTCCGTCATCCCGCTCCTCACCTCCTTTGTCCGAGCTTCCGCTAGGCGCCATCATCTCATCGAACAGCTAATTTGGGAGATTTCCTCTCACCTCCCTCTCTTGTTATGCTTTCATAGTTTATTGTAATTGGCATTGGAAGTAATATATATCATATTTGTTCCACATCTCTATCTTAAGATACGTTTGCTTATTTTCTTTTATTTCAAAAATACAAGAAAATAACAAAACCCTAAAATACCAAAAAGAAACAAATTGAAGTACGATTTTCAATAAATTAAATGTCGCCTCCCTGTGTTCGACCCGAGACTCCCTTGGAGTTTCGATATAAATTTTATCTGATCAACGTGTTTTGCAACTATGATGATAGGTTACTTGTAACCCCAATTTCTAACACGCAAAACACGCCCGACCACCCCCTAATAGTGTGCTTGTGCCTTTTAGATCCTGCACCTATATCCTCTACAGGTCCTTTTTCTTTTGAGGACCCCTACTTTGATCAGGCTGAACCAACTGAGCCAAACCTGCATTCCGCATTTCCATATCTATTTGAGCAAGAAAGTATCTGGTGGGCTCTGTATCTATTGATTCATATTCATCAACCCACCAGACTAATTGGGTTTGGCCGGCATCATTAGCCTGTTGATATGAACAAGCACCTAGTTGGACCAACCAGGCCATTAATCAAGGTGCTTGTTCTACAAAACTCATCTGATTTGACCACCCCTTCTCCTTAACCACCTTCTGCTAGGCTGAAGGCATTGAATTTAGAGCTTAACAAGAGGAAACCCATCATTCCAGAAAACCCGAGACCCATCTGATCATTCCTTTTGAGCTACACTCCTACTGTACTTCTGAATTCAACTTTAGAATAGCCAACTCCACCTTTGGTACTTGTATCAAAGCTTGAAATCATTCGCAACAGTCATCTCAATCCGTTCACTCACCCTTTGATTCTATTCTAAGCCTTGAACCAAACTAATTTTATACCCTTTTAGTTTACAATGAGGACATCACAAAACTTAGGCATCGGGTGGTGTTAAACTGCAAACATATGGAAATTCTATTTTATAAGGGGTTCTCACAAAAATATTCAAAAATGATAAAAAAATAAAAAAAATGAAAATAAAAAAAAATTGGAGAAAGGGAAGGAAATTTTATGAACTAAATTGCAAATCTTTCTTAAGGAGGAAAAAAGGAGAAAGATTCAAAAGTCAAAAGGGAGCAAAAATCAAGAACAAAATTGATAGTTAATAGTAATTGATAATGGAATGTGCTTAAGTTCTAGACCTAACAAAGGAAAAAGATAAAGTCCTAAAATGACAAAGAGATAAGGAGATTAATATGAGTGTTGATCTTAAGCTTCTTGGGCTTGTTTTAGGGCTTAAACATTCACGTATCCGTTAAGATCCAAATTAGTCCTCAAGAGGTTGAGGAAAGAGCGAAGCTAATGTAGTAGGTCTAAGGCTTAGGGATTATTTGACCCTGTTGCCTACCCTTTGGTTTGCGGTACTTAGTAACCTAAGCACCCAAAATCACACACTTAGTTTGGTTCAGTGCGCATAAAAAAGAAAAAAATCATGCCAAAAGTGTTCTGTTCTGTAAAGCCACCTCAAAGATCTAGCGTAGGAGCAGCTCAACAGCACAAGTTGATTGGACGAGTTCCTGACACAAAGAGGTGGGAAATTCCCCTCGAAGGTGCATAATAACATATCGTCTCCTCGATGCTTGCCTCCTAGGATATCTAAATATCCTACTGAGGCCATGTAATCACCTTGTGCTGGTTTAGGTACCATGGGTGGGATTATCCTGAAATGTCGATTGCTAGGGCCTAAATTTAGCTGCAAAACACCATGGGAGGCACTATCCTGAAGTGTCGAAAGCCAGGGTTCTTGGGGTTGCTGATTGCACAGCAATCATTTAACCTAAATCACCTGAATTAAGTTAGATTCTAGCATAACTTAGGAACAATGCATGCATAAGTGTCATAATTTGCATAATAGTTAGTTTGTTAGATGCATAGATAATATTATCATTTTATGACCTATAAGAGAGATGAAATAAATTGCAGATGATTTGAGGTTGCAGATGACAGATCAGACCGTACAAATCTGATTAGGACGACCACGGGAGTCCAACGCTTCTAGAATCATCTTGATAAAACAACCATAGCATCCTATGCAATCCATAGAAGAACAGAGGCCAGGGAGCAAGATAACAGAGATCCAAGCCTCAGATGAAAGATCTGACTGCATGGATAGATCTAGATCAACGATCGCAGTCCAATGGCACAAAAATCAACCCGATTATAGCTCTGTAGCACCAACTACAAAGAAGAGAAGATGGACGGCCATGATGGTGCCATGTGGCACCATCATAGCCACCCCTCACTGCAACCCAGCATCTGAAGGCATCTTCATCATGTGTTGTGGGCCATTGGATCACCATCCAACAGCCATGAGCGTTCCACGTCGCCGCACTCCATCGTGCCTCATTAAAATGAAGGCTACTCTCAGCCATTAGGTTTCCATCCAATGGCCGAGTGCAGCCGAGCATCGAGGAGGAAACTTGCCAATCCACACCCTTAGCCCAATGGTGAGAGCGTTGGATTGTAAGCACGAGATGTGTGTTCAAGGTGCACTCAGCGCCAAAATTTGGGAAATCAGTGGGCACAAGTGCTATTGATCGATGGATGGTGATCGGAGGGCAGATGAGCAAATGCATTGCATGATCAGAGCTCTCTGTGGCTGCATGCATTATCCAATGTGCACATAATGTGTGGTCTCACACGCTTTTCAAAAGGCAGTGTGGGAGAGTTCTTTAAGATGTCTGATCATAAGATAAGAAGGTTGAGGAGCATTGATGTGCGATTCAAATTCAAAGCATGCGCACAAGGGAAAGAGAAGCGGCGAGCAGGCGTTGGGTGGGTCCAGGAGTGAGCGGGACCGTTAAATCGCGGATCAAGGGCTACGAAGCTACGACGTGTCAATCCTAGTTCAATCCGCTCGGTGAAGGCACGTTTGGGGGTGTTTTAAGGCCAAATCAGAGCCGTTGATTAGGAGATCAATGGATCTGATTAGCCTAAAGTTGTTGAATAGTTTTAAGGGTCAAAATACCCTCTTTGCCACTCATCAAAGCTATAAAAGAATACCAGGGCCCCCCAATTAAGGAACAGACTCCCACCATCTCTCTTCCAGCCTCCCTCTTCCTCTGAACTCCTCTCTGCAACTCGTCTCGATGCTCTGGATCTGAAGTGCTACCGTGCTTCGCACAAGCATCCCACAAGTGACATTGTCATCTATCTACCTTCTCTCTCTCTCTAGTTACTGTTTAGCATATCAATCGCTATTTTGAAAACCCATTTCTGAATGCAATATAATTCTATTTATATATCTGATTTCTATATATATATATACTTATATAAATATCTACTTGAACTAATTTTGTGCAGAGCTTCTGTATAAATTATGATTGCCTCCCTACGAATAACCTGGTACTCCCGATTTTTACAAATTCATTTGTTCCATCGTGATTCGCACTACAACGATAATATCTACCTTTTCTAGGATGTTTTGCGACGACGGCATAAGTTGGCATCATTTTCGGGGAAGCAACAGAAATTTTTGAAACTTTTCAGTGCTTATTCAAGATCTCTAACTTGCTATTTTTCCATTGATTTCAGGAAGTGTGGAAATCTAAAGAAGACACGATAAATGAAAATCGTGAGTTTGAATCTCTGGTAAGTACCCATAGTTTAGATTAGTTGGATTTAGAAAAAATAGGATTTTCTTGTACCTTAGGATTTGTTAGAATTTACTTATTGAAAAAAAATTCTCTTTCTTGTTAGTGATTTTTGGGCTGAACTTATAAATTCAATTCTCTAAGATTTGCACGTCCAAAAATTCTCAAATTTTTACTGGACGTGATATTTGAAGTTAGGAACAACATATCCAAATTTTACACAAATCAACGTTATAGAATAATTTCAAAAATTCACTCACTGATCTGTTATCAATTCGATTACTATTCCTGATTTTCTAGAGTTTAAAATATTGTAAGAATTTTTATACAACTTCAACTGACTTGAAATTTGTGGCACTAAATTCTTGTAGAAATCAAGAATTTAGGACAATCTGAAAGAAATATTTCTTGTACGTTTGATTACACGAATTATTCAATCATGAACTAGGGGTCAAAATAGACTGCAAAACCCCCAGTACAATTTAAATCAAAAAAAAAGTGTGGATTAAAAATTCTTGAAAACTATTTTCTAAGTGCCTAGTTAGTGATGCAATAGGATCAATTGATTGCGTTGCTTGGGTCGCAGCACTCATCTGATTTTGGACTTAACAGAATCATCTAGAACTATCCTACTTAGGGTTTCACATTAAGGATAGAGCACACCAGCATTTCCACACTTAAGGAAGATATATCAAACAAATTGGGATTTGCAAAAACTCTTGTGTGCCTCATCAGAACCTTGGTTGAAAGTTTTAAATCAAGTGACCCCTAAAATTCACTAACACAAGAATTTGAATCTTAAAATTCACTTAATCATAAAAGAATTGCTTGTGAACCCTTTTGGCTAAGCAGTTCACACATCTAAAATCAATTTTAAGGGCAAACACCCCCTAACACCCATCATTTTCCAAAAGCACATCAAACCCAAGCCTAAAACTCAGTAGATGCACCATAGGTAAGACTAATAGTCTTGGGGACTTCAAATTATATTGGACTAAGCTCAAGGCCTTGTCTACTTGGACCCACTGGTGACAAGAAAGGTTGGTGTGATAATCGCGGTAACCCTTAGTGGTGTCCTATCATGCGAGGTTTCCTAGGGTTCCCACCCTTCTGGCCAAACAAGTAATTCAAGGGTTGATCTAACCTAATCGTGTTTTGGGGAGCCAAGATCAAGACTATTTAGGGATAATACTTTAAGGACTAGTTTGATTGCTTACATTGAAAGGGCAGGGTGTTCTCTCACCTGTCTTCTCCCTCTCGACTACAAACATTCTTTTGGTGCATTCAAGGTAGAAGATCTCAAAATCCTAATTTGCTACCACCATTAGAAAGAAATCCTAGGAGATGACCTATTTATCCAAAATCTGAATCTGAATCCTCTATAATGGCTAGTCACCACGAGGAAGATGAGATCAAAGAGAAAGAACAAAATCTGGATCCAATGACCATCTTATTAAGGCAGATCACTAAGCAGGGCCAGCACCATGACAAGTAGATGCAGGTCATCGTGCAGGCCATCACTTGACTCCAAACTGGGAGAGCTGACCAGCTTCTCCGTGACTATTACAACCTTCCTGATACCCAACTTGAACCATTTGTGAGGGTACCTCAGGATGGGGATGATTTTGAACTCAAACCATAAATCATCAATCTAATTCCCCACTTCTATGGCCGTGATTTTGATGACCCCTTCCACCACCTTGAAGAACTTCTATACATAGGAGGGACCTTTGGCCCTAGAAATATGAATGAGGGTACCTTGATGATGAAAATGTTCCCATTCTCCTTAAAAGATAGTGCTGCTCATTGGTTGAGGACTATTGATAGACTAATCCTAACCTGGGAAGATCTGAGAAGCACATTCCTGAAGAAATTCTTTCCCATAGGAAAAACCAATGCCCTTAAATGTGCCATTACAACCTTTAAGTAGAACCTTGGGGAACAACTACATGAGGCTTGGGAGAGGTTTAGCGATTTAACTATGAAATGCCCTCATCATGGGATTCCAAAGTGGCACTTGGCCCATATTTTCTATTATGCATTGAGTGATAATCTGAAAGAATTTTGTTGATGCGGCAGGTGGGGGCAATTTCCTAAGTAGAGACTCTGAGGGAGCCTTTCAATTATTTGAGAATATGAGAGAAAATTCCCTCAACAATGCCTCAATATCTACCTTTAACAGAGCTAATCAACCAAGAAGTAGAGTTTATGAAGATGAAGATAATTCACACTCGATTGATTTAGAGCTAATTGCACAATGATTTGACAAGGTAAAACTCATGGGAAAGAATGAGGAGAATTTGGATAAGAAACTGGATAATCTTCTGAAGGTCGGGAGTTCCTTAGGTACACAATCTACAGTAAATCCTATGCCTACCCAAGGAGTGCCTATGTTAACCCACAATCATCTCCCCAACCCCCTAGGTCAAGAATTAGTGCACAACATCAATGACCTAACCATGGCTCCACCTATGAGCCAATTGTACTTGGATCCATCTCTTTCTGGGTACCAAGGAGGGACCTTGATGCCCTCAAATTCTGAATTAGACATCCCGATGCCTTGTTATCCTGAGGATGTGAATGCACTCCAATGTTACACTAGAAATAAGCCTTATTCAAACACTTACAACCCTAGATGGCACAACCATTCTAACTTTGCTTGGTCAAGTCAGAAACCCACCCAAGGCCCTAACTTAACTAAGCCAAACACTTATGGGCAATGTAGTAGGTACACGCAACCACTCACATATCAGCCACAACCTACTCAGGAAAACCAGTCCTTTGATCTGAGTCTATTCCTCAAAGAAATGAGAGAAATGAATCTAAGACATAAAGAAGAAATGAATCAATTAAGGACAGATTTGACAGGATAGTTAGACCAGATAGTTGATGCTAGACAACATGGGATTTTGCCATCCCAACCCATCCGAAACCCAAGGAACTTCAATAGGGTTAACCAGCACAACACACAGGAGCAACAAGCACACATAATTCAGCCAGCTCCCCAGCACCCACCTTGTTTTGTCAACCCTAACCCAACCTAGTCTCAACCCATTTTGCAAAACCCACCTTGCCCATCTAACCCTAATGCACATGCCTATGCTATCACTTTGAGAAGTGGGAAACAAATCTAAGATCCTTATCCTTCTACATCAAAATCTTACCAAGATCTTCAGGAGCCTGAATCTGACCTGGGAGACCAAGCTAACCTAGAAAACAAGACTCAAGATTTGAATACTCATAATTTTTCTCAAGCACCTTTTCCTGAAGCCTTGGTCAAACCCAGGGAAAAGAAAACCAACCAATCTAAGGAGTGGCTTGAGCTTCTAATGCAAGTTCAGGTGAATATACTCCTTGAGGCCATTGAGAACATCCCAGGTTATGTGAAATTTTTGAAAGAAATATGCACACCGAAATGCCAGGCCAAATCATCAAAAAGGGTCATGATTTCTGAACAAGCCAATGCCATCATCCTGAAAAAGCTCCCTCCTAGAAAGAAAGATGCAGGGACCCCCTTAATTTCATGTGAAATAGATGGTCTTATCCTAAATCGAGCCTTACAAGACCTTGGTGCCTTGATCAACTTAATCCCCATAGAATTATATGAAGAGTTGGATTTAGGCCCCTTGTAACACACTGATGTGACCCTTCAGCTTGTTGGTAAGTCAACCAAAATTCCAAAGGGCCTTGTACAAAATGTGATTAAAAAAGTGAAGGATTTTGAGTACCCTATGGACTTCCCTTTTCTGGATATGGAGGCATCAGAAAACCTGAACCACACCCCAATAATCTTAGGGAGACCTTTCTTGGCCACGGCCAAGGCTCTAATCAACTATGAGATGGGGATTATGCACATCACCTCTAGAAGGAAAATTTGTCAACTCAATAGCTTTAAAGCTTCCCAAAAGATAAGGTGAATTGTGGTTCCATCGAGGTTGTAGGAACAATTGAACAAGTTTTGGCAATTCACACTAAAGATGATCCAAATCCTGCCAAAGCTTAAGATCAGCATGAAAGGCAAGAAGGGGATGTACTTGAGGATGATTCTAATCTACCACCTCCAATAGAAACTCAAATTGAAAAGGACATTAATGAGATTGAGAAACTCTTGGCAGTAACTTATGATGAGTTAGATGATAATGTGAAGAATCCTCAATACACTCACCACAAAATCCAAGAACTGTTGAATTTTGAGGGGGGACAATCTAAGGACATGAACTAGGAAATAACCTCGGAAGAAGAAGTTCAACACATAATGGACTGGGGAAGAATTTATAAGCCAACTAGTTCAAATGGATAGCTTGTATCTGAGGGAGAAATGACTTCGGATGAGGAAGAGGTAATATTTGATGAAGATTTTGATGAATTCAGCATAACTCTACCTTTGCCCTCATATGACCCAGATCTTGGCAAACTCAATGATTTTTTATATCAACTACCATTATGAACAAGACATAAATCTCAATCCAGACCCTTTACCACCTCTTTTTGATTTGTGGAACTGGATTGACAAACAGGCTCTGCATCTTGAACCTCATCCACCTAACCCTATTCCATATTTCAAATCAGAAAGACTCCTTGCAGTAGGATTGCATCATCAGCTACTCCGCATTTGTGGATCACTAATTCTTGGACCAAATGATCATATCTTTATTCTGATCTTGAACTCTCTGCAACAATTATTACCCCTCTCTTGACCTACAATATTGAATTACATATTTTTGGGTTTAGGTCCAACAAATGACATTAAACTTAGCACTGGCAGGGAGGCAACCTAGTACTCTTTATAGGTAGTTCTGCATCCAAGCTGACCTGGAATAACAAGCTCAGTCAGGTAATATCGCATCCTCTTGCTTATTATATTTTGACTTTCCTACATACATTTCAATGCGAACATTGTAATGAATAGGCATGGGGGGTGGACATTGCATGTCTTATTTTTATGTCAAATATATATACATATTTCATTTAGGTATAAAGAATTTTTATCAAAAAGGTTTCATTAGGGATTTAGTCTTAAGTTGATTCCTAAATTTAGAATCCAGTATAATTTCACACTTACATGTAAAAATTGCAATGGATCCTCTGGGAAGATCGATAAACATCTTTAGTTTGTCGAGAAGAAGTAATGCTTCTTCTCCTGAACCCTTGGACAATAATTAGGGAGTCAGGCAAACTATCTTCTAGCAGATCCGCCAAACAAGTGTAAGGTAAGAGTAGAAAGTCTACTGGTGCTCTAAGGCTAGTATGAGAAATCTTAACTTCTGGATAATTAGATAATGATACTTGGAGTTAGGCATAGTTTTTGCTCTCGATTTCTACTTACAAATTCTTAGTGCAAATATTTTTAGAAACACCAAATAAGGTAAAATTCGCAGAGAGCAGGTTCTGATAAAACTAGGACTAAGGTGGATGGGCACGACCATCCTTTATGGAATCCTCGGCTGAAGGAGGGTATTAATGTCAAGGTTAGAAATGCACTGTCCTATCCATTTTCTTCCCAGTGTCGAGAATAAGTACTTCCACCAAATAAGCCACCCAATATCCTCGAACACCCCTAATCCCAAATAATGCCTCGTATATAAAAGTTCATATGCTATACTGAGTTGCGTTAGTAGTTATTTAATTGGATGTGAAAGAGAAAATATATTTATATTTATAGAAAGAAAGAAAGGAAAAAGAAAAGAAAAGAAAGGAATATATATATACATAGAAAAAAATCTAAAAAGAAGGAAAAAGCAGAAAAAAAGAAAATAAGTTTCTGCATTAGAATTTATTTCAAGTGTAATGAGGCAACAACACCTACCACCCTCATGATCCACAAAATACAGCCTTGGCCTACTTTTTTGTATTTCTGACCGCCTGAATATAGGTTGAGAAATTCTGACTTAGTCATAGGGTTATCAGAACCTAATCAAAGTGTTAATGTCATGAGAGACCACCAAATAGACTGACAAATCTGGTGAGGTTGAGCTTTAAAAGAAAGAAAAGAAAGATAAGAAAAGGAAGAAAAAGAGAAAAAAGAAAGAGAAAGAGAGAGAATGAGTACAAAGAAACTAAAGAGTGCATAGCTTCTTCGCCTCTCTTTAAGTGAATTATTTAATAATCTGGAAATCTAAGTTCTAAAGTACTCGTCTATATGCAGCGCCAAATGGGTGTGAGCCACCAAATACAAATCTACTTGACTCAATTATCTTCTACCTAAGCCAAAAATCAGGGCAGAATTTATTGATTATCTGATAACCCTGAGGGGAGAAGTCTATCTATCCTAATAGATTTTTACTAAGGGTCAAGTACGAGCTTTAGATGTGAATTGACTTTTCACTTGGATCTGTTGCATAAGCTACAACAAAACACGTCCACGATTATTAGGATTACTAAAATTTTGGATGAAAATAAAAGAAATAAATATCTAGTCAAAATCTTGATAAGAAATCTATCATATAGGCCACTTTGCATTTAGTCTTGCATTTGCTAAGGACTACAAAGATTTAGGCATGGGGGTGTGATTGCACAGCAATCATGCAACCTAAATCACCTGAGTTAAGTTAGATTCTAGCATAACTTAGGAATAATGCATGCATAAGTGTCATAATTTGCATAATAGTTAGTTTGTTAGCTGCATAGGTAACAATATCATTTTATGACCTAAAAGGGAGATGAAAAAAATTGCATTTAATTCAAGGCCGCGGATGACAAATCAGACCGTATAGATCTGATCAGGATGACCACAGGAGTCCAATGCTTCTAGAATCATCTTGATTAGACAACCATAGCATCTAGTGCAATCCATAGAGGAACAGAGGCTAGGGATCAAGATAACAAAGATCTAAGCCTCATATGAAAGATCCGACCGCACGGATGGATCCAAATCAATGATCGCAGTCCAATGGCAAAAAAATCAACTCAATTGGAACTCTATAGCACCAACTACAAAGAAGAGAAGATGGACGGCCATGATGGCACCATGTGGCGCCATCACAACTGCCCTCACCATAACCCAGCATTTGAAAGTGTCTTCACCATGCGCTGTGGGCCATTGGATCACCATCCATCAGCCACGAGAGTTCCACATCACTGCACTCCACCTTGCCTCATCAAAAGGAAGGCTACTTTTAGGGCCGAGAGCAGTCGAGCATTGAAGAGGAAACTTACCAATCGATGCCCTTAGCCCAATGGTGAGAGCATTGGTTTGCAAATGCTAGACGCACGTTTAAGGCACGTTTTGCACAAAAATTTGGGAAATCGGTGGGAGCGAGCTCTATTGACCAATGGATGGTGATCAGAGGGCGGATGAGCGAACGCGTGGCGTGATCAGAGCTCTCCACGGCTACACGCCTGATCCAACATGTGCATAATGCGTGATCTCATATGCTTTTCAACAGGTGGTGTGGGCGAGTTCTTTAAGTCATTCGATTGTAAGATCAGATGGCTGAGGAGTGTTGGCACGTGATTGAAATTCAAAGCACGTGCTCAAGGGAAAGAAAAGCGGTGAGCGGGCATTGTGCAGGCTCGAGGAGCAAGCAGGACCGTCAGATCACAGATCGAGGGCTACGGAGCTGCCACATGTCAAGCCCAGGTTCAATCCACATGGTGAAGGCGTGTTTGAGGGTGTTTTGAGGCCAAATCAGAGCCATTGATCTCTCGATGAATGGATTTGATTAGCCTAAAATTGTTGCACCATTTTAAGGGCCAAAATACCTTCTTTGCCCCTCATCAAAGCTATAAAAGAAGGCCTAGGGCCCCCTAGTTGAAGAACAGACTCCCACCATCTCTCTTCCAGCCTCTCTCTCCCTTTACAACTCCACTCTGCAACTCTTCCCGATGCTCTAGATCTGAAGTGTTGTTGCGCTTCACACAAGCAACCCATAAGCGGCATCATCATCTATTTAACTTCTCTCCCTCTCTTTCTCTCTCTAGTTACTGTTTAGCGTAGTAATCTCTATTTTGAAAAACTGTTTGGGAATGCAATACAATTCTGATTATATATCTGATTTCGATACATATATACATATATAAATATCTTCTAGAACTAGTTTTCAGAAGTGCTTTCGTATAAATTGTGACTGCCTCCCTGCGAATGACCCGATACTCCCGATTTTTACAATTCATTTGTTCTATCGCGATTCACACTATGACAATAATATCTACCTTTGCTAATGCATCTTGTGGTGATGGAACAATTGCCATGGGCGGTGCTATCTCGAAGCATCAAAAGCCAGGGACCCTTCGACGATTGATGGTGGGGACGAGGAATCTGATATAGACCATGTTTAGGGCCAATTTGAGGTTGGATTTAGGGAAATCTAAAAAAAAAAGAGAGAGAAAACTCTCCAAATGAAAATCCTTCTATCTCTTTCTTATAAAAATGTATTGGCAAACTGAACCTAGACATGCTACATTCTAAGCATGGGTGCTTTAACCCCTAGGCTCAACGAACCTTTAGGTAATCTTTTGCAGGCCTTAGAAATCGTCGCAGAAGATTCAGGCTGAAGCTGGCCAGGTCTGGATCTTGATTGATACATGAGTACCCCTAGGCCTATTGTTGGCATTCTGACCTAATTTCTAGAGAGTAACACAAATCAGGCATCTAAACTTAAAAGCATGGTCTAGAAATCTTGTTCTTTCCATAAGATTTTAATGAGACTAGCAAAAGCTAGACATGGGGGTATGATGGGAACAACATCATAAGCTCTAACTGGACACTTTTAGTTAGGTTGAAAAGATAAATGCTTCTACATAATCATCTGAGGGTTATAACTCCACTTCTTGCTGTTTTGAGAAGAGAACAGGAAACTAGGGTTAATTCTATAATTTTAACAGCATATCATGAACACATAATAACCAAGGGATTTGATAGGGGTGAAATATAGGTCAAATGAGCATTTAAATCTAATAAGTGGGTCCATACAGATTGAAATAGGTTTTTACGCATTTCAAGAACCAATACAACACCCAAAACCCTAATTTCAGATTCACTTAAATAAATGAGTTTTTGGCCAAGATAAAACCCATCTAAACCTTCTAAAATTCATAGAAAAATATTCCATAAGGTTTGGTACCCTTGTGTTGACTATTGGAACCTATTTTGACCTTAAATAGTCTTAAACGAAATTTTGCCATAAATTAGGTTTTTACGTAAATTGCCAGTCAAACTTGGTGAAAACTGAAATACAACTTCACCATCAAATTCCTTGAGTTCAAATTAGGTTCGTACCAAAATTTAGGCCCAATCAAAGTTCATCTTGACCTAGTTTGCATTTTAGTCCAGTCAGACTCTTTCTCTCTCAATTAGCCCCTCAGCTTTCAAAATCCTTGCAAATAGTCTCTTAGGTTTGTTATCTTCTTCGTAGATCAGTCCCTGCCACCATTAGTGGTCAACCGACCTCCAGGCTGGCTTTGACCATGTCTAAACCTACTCGAATCTTCATCAAATCCCACCAAATTTGGAGGGATTGATGTTCACACCCTGAGGCATCTATTAGGATAGATCGTAGCTCTTGATTCGTCCCAGGAAACTCATGCAAACACATGAGATTCATGGGTTCTTCTTGAATCCTAATGAAGCCAATTAGGCTTGTTTTCCTATTTAGAACTTGCTCAGATGCTCTGTAAAAGCTTCCTCATTGCAAAGCCCAACTCTTTAGCTCGGTTCAAGCACATTTCTTCACAATTTTCCATCTCCAACCACCTCCGACTGTAGCTCTAGTGAGCTCCTCCAACCTCATTCGTCACTCTCTGCCACATAACATAGGTAGGGCGATTGTCTTCATCTCCTTTCGCTCTTCAACAGCCAAATCAGGAGTGTCCAGAGCCCCTTCTTCCTCGCCATTCCACCACGAGAGAATTCATCTTCCACGATGCCAACAGATCACAGCCAGTGCCATCTCCTGCCCTTTCATCCGATAGTTAGGTCTACCTTCTCCCTTTTCTCCTCCTTAATCTCCCTAACTCCTCTTTTTTCTCTTCCAACCTCCATCACCCTCGACACCACCCCAGGCTATGCACAAGACTCCTAGGGCCCTTCCCAGGTCCACCAATTAAAGACATGGTGCCAGCAACAACTCAATTAGAGGGAACTCCACCAGCAGCTACATGCGAAGGAAGCCCCTTCACTTAGTCCCACAAAGTTAGTTGAGGGACTCACAATCAGATATAAATTGATTTTGTGTTCTCAGCTATCTGCCCAAGAACACGAGGGCTCGGGTCCATCCATGCACACCTGCTTACCCACTTACCTGCCTATCCACTCCTCACCTATAACACATGCCTGCATGCCTAGTCCATGTTCTTGACCCAATAATTCGACCGATTGTCCGATTACACCGGGTCTTTGAGAGAGGAGAAGGAGAGATTTCTGAGAGAGATGAGGGAGGGTTTTGCTGCACCATCCTTGTGCCCCTGTGCTAAAGGAAGAACAGTGCTTTCTCAACACTTAGCTTATGAAGTGTGCTCTGTGCTTGAAGGACTTGAAGTAAAAAAGGAAAGGCTTGAGAAGAAAGAACAGGAAGAGAAGGCTCTTGAGAGAAAGCCTTGTGCTTGTGTGCCTTCTATGAGGCACTGTGTTCTATTGACACTTAAGACGTCTAATCTGATTTGGTTCTAGTTACTATTGAATGATTTGAGTGCCTAAGTTAACATTGAATTTTCATTGAGGATTACCGTTGAATAATTTGAATAATTTAATGCATGCTTAATTAAAGAGAATAAGTGGTGATTTAAATCACCACTATTTTTATTCTTTTTCAATCACCACTGTTTATATTCTTTTTCCTTTTTTATTCCATGATCTTTTGAGCTTCATTGAATAACAATTTGACCATATTTATTATTATTGTGCTCATTTATTCCAAATGAAGATTAATGTGTGAGTTCCACATTTGCTCCCTACAAAAGACCTCGAACTCCCTTTAGATTCTGAGTTTATAAATTTGAATGTCTTATTGTGAGATTTAGGAGTGTACTACAATGAATACATCTTTAAAACACCTCTATCGCCATTCAACAGTGACATATGCAATCTGAGACTACTCATCCCCACTAAAAAAAGTTGCATAGGTCAAGGAAGATATAAAGGCAAAAAAAGTTACAGTTTAGGATGTTTGGAAGAGAAACATTACAAATGTAAAGCTGGACATAGAAGCAGCAACTAAAAAAAATTCACAGAAAATAGATAGAACATTGCAAAAAAATTCATGTACATATCATGATACATGTGCTTATCGATCTTCTTTCCCTCCCTATACTTCCTAAGCAAGAGCCTTAGTACATGCATCCATAGAACATTGGTTGGAAGTCTCGCCTCTCTAGTACCCCTTCTTTTATCTGTGAAAAAAAAAATTCATATAAGAAGAATTAAAAAGAAAAGAAAAGGCAAGCAAAACAAGCTAGACTCACACCATAGCCAGTATGGTGCCCCTTCCTCTTTGCTTCCAAAGCCCTCCTTGCATGGGAGTGAGAATAGATCTTCTGGGGCTTTCTGATGATAAAACTATCCTTGACCAATTTCGTAATACCATAGCCAGTATGACTCACACCACAGCCAGTATGACTCGGTCCATTTCTCTCATTTTGTCTTCCAAATGGACTACAACTTGGAACCTCCACCCCTCATTAGCTTCATCTCCAATCAACTCCCTAGAAAATGTCATTAATCATCGTTAGGTGATTACGAACCTCTTTTCTCCTACCAAGGGGAGTTTAACTCTAATACCGTTTATAGCAACATGTGTAACCTATGTGTAACTAAGAAAAATAGCCCCTAGTAACTTATTATATTTGGCCTAATAAACTGAACATAATAAGTATTAAGTACCAATGGAAGCAGGCATGTTTGTATGAAGTACTAAAATGGCATTGATATTGATCACAAGACCACTAAAATCTAAACCCAATAGCTATCAGCATCACACCATGAGCTTCTAAAAGACCCTCATAAGACTGCAGAATAATATGTTCGTAGATGTCCAATACATGAAAGATGTGGAATGGATTCCAAAGTTAAGAAACACACAAGCACCGAGTTCACACAACAAGAAACAAGCAAAGGAGGAAAAATGAAGATTGAAGGAGATCTTATAACTCCCTTTGATAAAAGGAAGAAACAAATTTGCTTTTCAATTTATTAGTTGACAGCTTCAATATACCAAATTACAAGGCCCAGCTATTTCTTCTCTCTTGGATAAGAATAAATACGATGGGTGTGGGATTTGATCCAATTGACCTTTAGATGCCAACAGAGTGGTTTTACCACTCTAACAACCCTTGATGGGTACTAGACCGATTTATTGCCAACACATTTGTTGCTTTAAACCTCCATTACATTATCTTATACTATTTATAAGGTTTGGAGAGATGGAAGGAGTAATGTATGAAGGAGGAAGACAAGAGCTTATAAAATCTGGGTCATCCATTTTCACTAGGCGTGTTATATAGTTAATTACTCTTTCAAGAAAAGATATACTTCATTAAATTGTAGTCTAAACCTGGTCATGAGTAAACATGGTGATGAACGTACACATTTTCTTTTTCGAAAGAAGGATGGTTATCCAAAAGATAACCTTGGATAACCACCCAAAATCATTTACTAAACCTAAAACTAATCAAAAAAAGGTCGATTACAGAGAGCACTCCCAAAACATCACCTCAAAAGAAATGGAGGAAACAAAATTTTCCACATAGGGGTTCTTCTGCCTAAAAACCACTATGTTTCTTCCCAACCAAATACCCCAAGAACGTATACATTAATGGAGCCAAGGTTTAGAGATAATTTCAATCTTTCACAAAAGATGTATTTCAACTATATTTTGTATCCATCTACAAGTTAATGAAAATCAAAATCACTCAACACATTTTTCTACAAAAGATATCTCCCTCCTAACAATAGTCTTCTTTCTTAGTGGCCAATTTTCAATACAGAAGTTTATCCTTTGCTTCTTTCAGTACACCAGTTTCTCTTGTAGCCTAAATAAAATAAGAAAAGCAAATAAAATACACAAACTTGCTATAGTATAGAAACATGATTGAGGATTATAGCAAGTTGATGTCATAGCATTAAAACATATTGATGATAGTTCAGTTTGATAAGGGGTTAGGGCATCTCAATTCTTGAGAGCACTTGATATAAAAACATGGAATACGAACAAGCTTAATATATTATATATGTAACTTCTCTATTAAGTTTAATTCATATCTTCGACAGACATTTAAATTAGATCCTAGAGCTCTCTCTCTTTTCCTCCTCCTCGTTGTTGTTGTTGAGAGAGATATCTCTCTCTTTTCCTCCTCCTCCGTTGTTGTTGTTGTTGTTGAGAGAGATATGCTCCCCTTCTCTTTCCTCTACTGCAATTGCTTCTCTCTGCTAGTCACTGCTGTTGCCATCACACCCTCTCCTCAGTAATCTCCACACTCAATAGCACTCTCTAATTAACAACTCACACCACATCCCTCAATAGTCTCACTCCATACTCTCTCTTGATCTCAACACTCGTGCCTCACCCCTATTTGGCAATAGTGCTGATCGGTCATGCATTCTAGATCAACCTCACTTTGGATTGATCCCTCTATCGATCGATCAAGCTGGGGATCTTGATCAACCCCTATACTGATTGATCATCCTAAGGCATACATTGATCTCGCTAAAGTATTGGGACCTACCTGCTAGTGGCGATGCTCAGATTGGTGAGGATCCATTTGTGCCAAATATCTCATTAGGTATATCCCAATTCCTTAGCATTTCCCTCATGAATCTAGTATTTATGAAAACTAGATGTTACGGCTTGATCCATGGGGATCTATTGGAGATTTGGGAATTTTGAGTGATTTGATGTTGGAATGGAAAGGTGTGTTCATGCATGTAAGTTGTTCGATGAAATGCCTAAGAGAGATGAATCCATTCATTGATCTTATTGTTCATGATTGATTAAGCACTTCAAAAGAGTTCTTGTGTACTTAGTTTTACATTGCTAGAAGGTAAACAATTCTAGTTAGGTAGTCAAATAATTCCAGAAGGCAAGTTGCTTGCTACTTGGTTTTCTTCTTCCTAAAAAAATTGATTACATTATTTTAGGTCTGTGGTTTGAAATGATCCTATGATAATTGCGAACTTACTTCAAGAAGAAATGAAAATAGAGTGAATTCTTATCTGGCAGGTGAATCTTCTTTACCTTGTTTTTTCTTTCCCTATTTTGTTTTTATTTCTAAAGAAATTGATGATTATCCTTGGTACCAATACTGCAAAAAGGGGAAATTCCTAAAACGTCATTCATAATATGGAAGATTTTATTTCATTTTTCTTTTTTTGATTTGGAACCAATGCTTGACATAGATAATAAACAACAATTCATTTAGCATGTAGTATGATGATTTTATATGATGGCATGTGTCAATCTATGCCAAAAGGAACAAGGTCCATGCGATTTAGATGGAATCCCTACCACATAAATTGACATTCCAACCTTATAACAATGCTGGTAATACCACTTTTGATCTTGCTGCCTTGAGAGGCTATCTCTTTTTTGGCTACAAAGCTAGCCTTGATAATTTATGCCACTTTTGATATATCTTTTTTGCTTGATAATTTGGTCACGCCACTTTTCACAACCTTTGACAATTCTAGCTCTCTCACATGATCAATCGCTCAATCGCCTCTCTGATGAAGTTCATATTTGTAGGTCAAATCACTTCTCTTTCAGACTTACATTTTTCTCTTGATGACTCACATGATCTCATCATGACTTTCCCTCAATTCATTACTTGATTAGCTTATGTTTGCACATGATCTGGTCATGATCCACTTACAATCTATACTTGATCTACTCAAGAAAGGATGGGAGTTCTCAATTGCTCAAATCTAATCTCTCAAAATCTCACCTTTCTTTCGCCCAATCTATGCTAATGTCTCAGGTTTCTAGTGACATTTGAAATGGAATAATCGAGATACTAGTTTGCTTGATAATTACAAGGTTTTTGTCAAAGTGCTTCAATGAGTTCTTTCAAGAAATGTTTTTGGAAATGCCTCACTAGGGTTTGCGTGAGAGATGTTGTGAAAATTCCTACAAAGGATTTCTTTTTTTTCTTAATGCACTATAGGGGGCATCCCTAGTTTTGGCTATTGACAGGTATATGGATGTGTCCCTAGGTTTGATGTTTGATATTTGATATATTATTGTAGTTTGAATACTTTGTTTTGGTCATCTCAGGGAAGGAAGTTGTGTGCAATTATTGCTTGATATGGTGGAAATATTCAATGTGGCAATATTCAAAGTTACCCTTGCTACTGGAAAGAAGTACCCTTGCTATTGCATGGTCATGAACAACAAGCAAAGGTGTGTTTATGCTATTATGAAAGCCTCCATATTCCCAACTGATGCTAATTGCAATAAAATGTTGTAGTTTAGTCATTTCAAGGTTCCAAGAAGGGTCTTTGTTTGCACATACTTTCATTCAAGATAAAGAGTTGTTTGGAAAATTGAGCGCATGCTTATAAAGAACAAACATTTTTTTGTTATGAGAATTTTCTGAAAGAACTTAGGACTTGATTACATGGTTACTAAAGGCTCTTAATTCCTTCCCCCTTTAAAAAATGTTATCCTTAAGATTCCCTTTTTTGGAGGTTAACTCTCTAGGAATTTATCCTTTAAATTTGCCTCTAATTATCCTTCATATCGGCCTTTACTTCCTTGGAAACTTCATCTTAAGGCTTCTTTACCAATAGCATCACTTTGGTCCTTACGTTTATTAAGATTTGTATAGGTCTTTTTGCATAAATAAACTAAGTTCCACTAATATCTCATAATGGTTTATAATGTAAGGTTAGAATTATGGAATATGTTATTCACTTCATCAGGTTGAGAATATGGTAAGTTACTAATTAAACTTTTCTTTTTTTGGAAAATGATATGCTATCAAAACATCTAATTCAAAAATATAAAAGGATCCTATGTGGTGGGACTTTACCCTGAACACAATATCATGTCTTTGAAAAGATAAATGGGTTGCTACTCTATGATAATAACTATTTAATTGCATTATATTTCAAATGAAGAAATATCATGTTAAATTACACATTTCCCCACTGATAAACGCCAGTTTATCATCATTCTTATGCATTAAAACAAACCTAACTCTTAGGATTTTGCTCCGTAAATGGGTTTTTGGGTTACATTTAGGCATAAATTAGGTTAGACTTGCATTTTACTTTTCATTGTCTTTTTGATATGTTTTTGTCAATGTTAGGGATTTACAAATTGTCAGATCCTTAAAACCTTAGCACTCAGGAAGGCAACTGGTGAAGGACAAACCCAAACCAGCTGGAACTCAGCTTCGTCCAACTCACCATAGCTGGAATCCAGCACACTTGAACTAGGGTTAGCTCATCCTAGCTCCATTTATCTCATCCCAGCTAAATGGGAGCTCAAGTGAGCTCATCTTAGCTCACCTTAGCTCAAGTCAGTTCAGATCCAACTCAACTTAGCTGAGTCCAGCTCATCTCAGCTCCTATCAATTCACTGGGAGCTCTAGCTAGCTCAGCTAAGTTGATTGGAGTTCACCCTAGCTCAGTTTCAGCTACATCCAGCTCCACTCAACTCCATCCAGCTGAAGATGACTTCATTTTAGCTCAGGAAGCTCAAGTCCAACTCCCAGGGACTCAGCTTAGCTTAACTCAGCTGAGCTAAGCTACCTTAGCTGCCTCAACCAACTTGATCCTCCTCAGGAGCACCAGACCTAACTCACCTCATCTCCTTGTGGTAGAAGCCAACTTACTTTAGCTTGGCTTAGCAGCTAGCAAACAACTAGCAAGCTAAGCCAGCTAAAGTAGGTCCATGCCACCCTCTTCAGCAGCTACCAACTCCGGTTTAGCTCCAAACTTCCTCTATCCAACCCCTCTCCTCAAACCCTAGATCCCATTGCCTCCTCCTCTACTCCATTTCTACCTAAGCTAGCTTAGCTTAGCTTAGCTAGGATCCAGCTCCTTTGGCATTAACCACCTTAAAACCCCACCTAACCAACACCACCAATTAACTTGACCTAAGCTCCACATAAGCTAACCCTACTTCCACCTCACCTTGGCACCAACCTAGCCTACCCACTACTTCCAAAAGCCACCAAAATGTGGCGCCAAAACCACCTATAACTACCCTTTTTTTTTCACCAAAAACTCCCTCCAAAAATCCCAACATCTCATCTCTACACCTACCCTTTGAACCTCATCTAGCCATCCACATACCCCCCTTCTAGAACCATGAGATGGTGCCACCTAATAGCCTTCTAGAAGGCCCATTTTGGCACCAACTCTAAGGGGCACCAAATCCATAACCACCCCCCTTGTGCCCCCTCACTTGGTGCCATTTATTCCAAGCCCTAGGATCCTTAACTACCATCCCAAATCCCATCCTAGCCATCTATTTTATCCACACCAACCCCCCTCCTCCCTACTCTATATATACCCACCTAACTACCCACGTTTTGATCATCCTCCCTTTAGTTAAATTTACCCTATACCCACCTCATACCTATGGCCAAGAAGGAGTAGAGAAGATTAAGGGGGCACATCACCCGCCCCTTTGGTGCCTTCTTCTCCCCATTCCTTCACCTTGTGCAACGCCAAGAAGGAGGAGCATTCCACATCAAGGAGGATGACCAGGCATTGGTGGAGAAAGGGTGATGCATGCCCACCCTTGGGAGAAGTTTAAGGCAGGCACCCCTTAGGGTTTGCCTTGGAGGACATCATGTTGAAGGATGAGCCTGCAACAAAGAGAAGGAGAAGGAAGGAGCCCTTTCTAAGTATGGGAGCAGCCGTAGTTGGAGCAAGAGCATCTCTTCTTCACCAACATAATTAGTATTTTTTGTTTCATTTGTCTTTAGTTTCAATTATTTTTTTAAGAAGCTTTCCTCTACAAGTGTAAACAAGAATCCATTTTTTATAAAATTGCCTTTTTAAATTTGTACATCTTCTTCTCACTTTAATTTTGTTTTAGTATTTTCACACCTTCTTCCCAATTATCCTAGTCCCTCACTTGCCTAGGGTGGGCTTGGGAAGAAGACATTCTTGTCACCTAGTGCTAAGATAGGTTCAGTCAAAACCCCTAAAAAGACATATATTGAAAAACACCAAAAAGAAAGGTGATTTCCATGTTTTTAAGCAAGGGATTTATAATTGCAACAATTGCCGCTTTGAAAGACCCTAGATACTCCACTATCTAGGTTATAAATTTTAAAAACGAAATGGATTTATGCATTACAACATTTTCCAAAACCTTAATTAACAAATCACGTATTTTCGCTATCACTTTTTGGTGCCATTGCCGGGGAGGCACGACTTTGCTTGGTTAATTCTCTTGCTTGAAGTGGATCTCATCCCCTTGTCTCTCTTTTCTCTTGTGTGTGCAGGAATCAGATGCGGGAAGAAAGCGGGAAATTTTGAGAAGCTTGAAGTATCCTGTCTTCCCACAGAATTCCAGGTTATCATCTCTTTTCTTATCACACTTAGCCTAAAAACCTACCAAAAAAAATACTAAACTTGGCTTTCAGGATCCTAAATATCTTAATTAAGTGTAGTGGTGCAAATTAAAATCCATTGTTTGCTTGTTTGCATCATTAAACACCACTCCATCTCAAGTGTTGGTAGTTTGATTTCCAGGTCCAGACTTTTGTCCGGATTCCAAAAATCAATTCCCGATACCACTGGCCTCTTAAAATCATAAAAATTCACCCAATGATTCCAAATCTAGTTAGGAACATCTTTGCCAAATTTCAGAGCAAATGGATTTGTAATTAAGTTTTAAAAATTCATAGACTGCATAGGGGTCACTCTCTAATCTTCCTATTTTGCTACAGTCCAAGAATTTTTAGAATTTTTATACTCATTCAATGTTTATGAAATTTATCTTTCTGAAATCCTTGTGAAATTATACACTTCATATAAAATCACCAAAATTTTCTGAGGTCGGTGGTGATACTCAAAAGTCCAAAATGCCCATCGGTATCATTTCTGGACTTTGACACCAACATAAAGAAAAATTCAAAAAAATATCAAAAAAATTCCTAAAATCCTAAAAGAAAATTTTTGGAATCCTTGTTTGACTTGCCATGAGGTAGTGGTGTTTTTTGTTTTGTCTGGACCACTACTTAATACAACAAGCCTAAAACATATTCATTGGTAGTTAATTTTCTATCTAGGACTAATTGGATTAGGGTTTTCCTTTTCTTTTTCTAGAAACCCACTTTAAAGGAAATTGATGTTCTCCAATACAACTTGTTTTCCTTTGATTGTGGAGCTTGAAACTTGTTTGAAAACTTAAGAACGAAACCCTAAAACACACTAACTTAAATCCAATTCTAAAAAAGACATAAATACATCAATTTGTGTAACAACTTGCTTTTCATTGGAGTCAACTTCCAATTCCTGCACACACACACAAAAAAAAAATTGAAATAACAAAGCAATACCCCCATCAACACCCTCCACATTCTGTGTGCACAATAGTATCCCAGGCCTAACTAAAAATTATAGCAATTTGACCCCTAAGGTTTCATCAACTTAGGCTTACTATCTAGGTCTTAAGTTTTCTCTACTCGGTACCAATTCTATCATCTATATCTGGTGTCAGGCTGAGGGGCTGTGTCAAACGACCAAGCGTGGGTTTGTACAAGCCCCTAGGGATTTTCCTGGGAAATGCTTGGGCCCAAACCTCCCCTTATGCAACTTGGCCAGATTTATTGATAGAATGGGTATTCACTATTGATTTCTTACTTCCTAAGTAGATCAAGTCTTAGGTTAATTTTTAAGGTGTCACATTTAGGTTTGGTGTAGAATTTTGATTGCTTGTGTGCACACTTCTCTCATCTCCATCTCTTCTCCTCCCTTATCGTTTCTTCCATTTTGCATGGGTGGCGGTCCAAAACTCCACACTTGGAGGAACCACTTGATTTTGCCTCCCCAAAAGGACTTTTCTGGCAGTTTTCCTATTCTTTAAAAATGGAAAATCAAAATTTGTCCTCTAACCTACATGCTAATTATTCTTTCCCCAATCTTTCCACCCAGGAGCTTCTTAATCGAGCCCCCCCACCTAATTGCTACTCCATATGGCTCAGCTACAAGTTAGGTAATAACAATTGCATAAGGATTTAACAAACCTAGCCAACCAAGGGAGTCCTACCACACCTACCCGAGCTCCACACATTCCACATTTCACCCCTTCTAACACCCCAAAGAGAGAAGATCTGCATAATTCCCATGCTAAGTGTAATTACTATTCCGAGGCTTTCTATGGTTCAATGGGGAATTATATTTATCCCAATCATCACCCCACCCAAAATGTCCCCACCTTCCAGGAGCAATTGAAAACTTCCTCTAATAGGAGGAATTATCCGGCTCAATCCTAGACCAATCCGGTTCCTCACCAACAACAAAACCTGTTTGGAGGGTATGATTCAAAATCAACTTATCAATCTAGGCTATCTCAAGAAGGCATCAATACCCAGATGTTGAAAACTCTACAAGAGATGTAAACAAAAAAGACAGAAATAACCCGTGCTATTAATAATCTCAATGATCAATTTAGGGTCATTTCAAACCAAAGAACTGCAGGACACTCACCATCCCAACCCAAACCAAACTTTGTCAATCACAGGAACCAACATCCGGGTGGACACCAACATCAGAACCACACTATTCAGCCTCCTATTAACCCGATATCTCAGCACCAACCTAGTTTCTATCAACAGCAGGCACCCCCACCTCCTCCCAGTGATAACCAAACTACATATGCAGATATGTTGAGGAGTGGGAACACCATAGCTGATTTAGGGCCTTCAAATCAAATTGATGAAACGCACTCTCAGCCTATGCAAATCAACTCTCCTAATCCCACTTGGGAAGAAGAAAAAGAAATCCCAAAAACACTTGATTCAAATCCTACTTCTTACTCTCAAACACTACAATCCAATCATTCTAATAAAAAATTAGAGCCCTCTCACCAAGATCTTTCAAACTTATTTGGGCAAATCGAGAATAATATTCCCCTCCTAGATGCCACCCCTGCCTTTGCTAAATGTTTGAAAGAAAGGTTTACTCCAAAAGGACAGGCTCAGAATCTCGGACGGATGGTCCTTTCAAAGACAGCCAGCTCAGTTTTTCAGAGTAGGCTGCCTTTCACAAAAAAGGACCCAGGCGCATCACTCATCTCGATTGTCATAAATGACACCACTTTTTTTCACACCCCTCTCGACTTAGGTACCTCCATTAATATCATTCCCCCAATCTTATTCAAGGAATCTCAATTCAGTGATTTTAAACCTATTAAGGTTCAATTTCAATTGGAAGACCGATTTATCATTCAACCGTGGGGAATTTTTTAGGATAGAGTGGTTAAGGTCCTGAATTATCTATTTTCGATGAATTTCCTGGTCCTTGACATAAAGGTACCTGAGGCTCTCATTAATTCCATCCTTGGAAGACCCTTCTGATTACCACAATAGCTAATATCAACTCTCATTCTGGGAATATGAATATAAGTTGCAGTAACCAGATTTTCTCATTAGATTTATTTCAAACTTCCAAGAGGTTCATTGGTCATGACATTTTTTAGGACACTAATAATACAATGGAAGCAGTATTTGAGAAGTCGATGTTCATCAAATCATACTCATCTTTGACCACTGACGAGTCAAATTTTTGCTTTCAAAAATTATGATTAAGAAGATTTGTCGTTGTATTTCTAAGTGGTGGAAAATCGACTAATCAAAACAATTAGAATTAAAATTAAACCACTCACAAAAGAGTGGGAAGTGTCCACAGAGAGGCAATGACCAATTTAAACTCACAATTAGGTAGAGATTGAGTTCAATGAAATTTTCGTCAAATCAAACAATGCATATGTCACTTTGAATGTAAACCTTAAATTTATGGAGAAGTCAAGGACTGTTGACATAATTTTCACGTAAGAAAATTATCCATGTGCAAGGGTATGCCATGTACTTTCACTTGCATGCATACTAAAATGTAATTCAAAAGTAAATGTAATGCATATAGAGATGAATAAATAGGGATTAACAATTATCTAGAAGAATAATCATAAAGCTGTAAATTCACCACAATTTAATTAATCTAAGAAATCAAGAAAATAATTCTTGACAATGGCAATTTCTGTAAATAGTAATACACACTACAATAGAGGATTCTACCTCTCTCCTCCTCGCGCATGGGAGAGAGGTTCGTTCAAGGAGCTACTCTCAGAAAAGGTCGACCTGATCAAGGCCTTCCCAACGATGGTGGTGGCGTGTCGCGAGGTGGCCTGGGCCGGCTGGATGGACAACAGAAGCAGCGGCGGTGGTTGTCGCTGCTGCTCTTGTGCGCGAGAATGGAGCTGCTGAAGGGTGCTGGAGGATGCGCGCTGCGCGCGGGCGAAGTGGCTGGAGTAGCACGTGCTTTGCACGCACGGCTGGAGGCGAGGGCCAATGGTTGGTGGACACACTGCTGCTGCTGGGGCAGCGCTTGGAGGTGCTACGGGCAGAGGTGCAGCAAGGGAGGTGTAGGCGGAGGTGCAGTGCACTCTACGCGTGAGCGAGGAGGACGCAGAGGCTGCTGCTGTGGACGATGAGGATTCATGCACTAGTCGCCCTGCGAGGGCACGCACGAGTACACACTCGAGGCGCTGGTGGCGTGCACAGGTGAAGAGAGTGATGTTGCATGCTAGGAATGCCAATGCTGGAAGTGGCGGTGGCATACGTTAGTTGTGCGAGCTGAGAGGTGCACGAGATCTAGCAGAGTATGAGGGGTGCGCGGGGGCGACAAGGAGGGTAGTGGCACACTGCTGGTGCTTGTGCGCACAGACGGCCATGCATGGCGCACGTGGAGATGGTGTGGCATTGAAGGTGGCTGCTGATGGTCGTTGGTGTTGGGTTTGTTTTTGGTGATGAAAAACAGAGGAAGAAGAGAAGACGGGGGGAAGAAGATGAATAGTGCGTTGAGTTGGGACTTCAGATGTCCAGGAAACTTCCCGGACTTCTTAACTTGTGTGAATGGTTGTTGGCGCGTGAGTGCGGTGGTGGTTGCTAGTGATGGCGGTGAGGGTGGTGCACACTGAGGTGCTCACAACAATGCAGATGAGCTCCAGATAGCGGTGTGGCCTGTCATTCCACATGCCCACGGTGGTGGAGGCTCGTCGCCACGACTGAGGCCGGTGGTTGTGGAGGGGACGAGGTGTCAACTCTCTGCACAGTGATGAATCAGGGTGGAGGCCTACTTTGAATGGTAGCCATTCCTCCTCCTTTGTAGCTGTGGCTACAGGATTTTCAAATTCAAACAGGCCATCGTCGAGTGAATGCTGGACAAGTGAATGTGTAGGAGGAGGAGGCGGAGACGAAGCGGTTACCTGCAAAAAGGAGAAGAAGAAGAATAATAAAATAATTAGGATTATTTATACATAACTCCTTAACTTCTTCGTTAATTAAAACAATGTATGTAATGCACCTAATTAATTAACTAATCAAATGTATGCAATCCTAGGTTAATTCTAAATGCATTTAGATATGGATGCCACACATGAATTATGCACTTAAGCTAAAAATATGAATTAATTTAATTACATCCTAATGTATGTTATCTAAGTGTTAAAATTAACTTAATGTCAAGGCACTTAAATACTTAAATAGCCTACAAATATGGGCTAACCAACCACCATGGATCTAGATTTTATTAATGATTATGTGATCCAAAACTTTTCAGATCAACTAGGTTTTGACTTTTACTCTTTCAATCTTCCTAATTTTTCATCAAAAACATCCACACTAACTTCACCCACCCTACATCTCACTAACTACCTTCTTCCTCCCTTTCCATTGGACCTACCACCCGACCCACCTGACTCTAGCATTTTACATGAACTTAAACCATGGCCAGACCCAGGTCATTTTTCCATTTTATTTTGATTCCTGTTTCTCTTCCAATCATCTTTTTAGGGATCTTCAGGAAGACACATTTCTTGAGGACATTCAAGTGTCAAACTATTTACACAATTATCCATCTTCTATGCATACCTTCACGCCCAGCTGAATGGTGTTAAAGATAACACTGGATGGGAGGTAACCCATCACTTTTTCTACTTTCTTTTTCCCTTTCTTTTTCCAGGTTTTGACCATCCTAAACCTGACCGTCTTTCACTAAGGTGATCCCTTCTCCCTCTTAATGCATGGGGACATTGCATATCATAAGTATGGGGGGTGCTTTTAAAATTTTGACAATCGATTTAGGATTTTCAAAACCTAAAAATATGCATTTTTTTTCTTGTCATTTTGTTTTATTTTTCTACTACCATACCCAAAAAAATAAAAATGTTGAAAACTTTTTTAGGAAAATTTTGAAATTGGGACTAAGGTTGAAAACTCACTTTTGGTACAAGGGGACTTAATCTTTAACAAACTAGGGATAAGGATACAGATACGAATCTGATCATTAGAATTTCAGGGTCATCTTTAGACTAGACCAGATATCCTTCTCCAAAATTCCACCTGAACTCATGATAGTTCTGGTGACTTGATCCTCTTTTGTAATATGGAAAGTATCTGGCTTAGTTTTTGATTCAAAAACTTGCATTTCATGCAAAACTTCCTGTGTCAAATTTCACACACAAGCCAACACCAAAAAACTACTAAAAATTAGAAAAACCCCCTTGTTGGCCTTAGTAAAAGTTTGAAGCAGGTCATTGGTTTGAGTTTCCACTGCCGAGGAGGAAAATGCCTCCTTTGAGGATGCTATGTCAACATGTTACCATCTCGACACTACTCCATATCTATATTTGATATCTTTAGATGGAGCATTAAAGCGCATTTTTGTAGCTCAAGTGTCTTGGACGGTGCTCTATCTATAATGTTGGAGCAAGAGCATAAGTTTGCTTAGAGCGCCCCTTTACACCACATTGTGTTTTGGGGTTGTGAGCTCTTAGGTGGTGTCATGGACAATGCTATCTCGAAGTATCGGTGCTAGAGCCCCCTCGAGGATTGGTAACTAGAATGATGATACCGACACATCTATTGTAAGACTAAGCTAAAAATAAGCATGGGGGAGAGAAAAAAAAAGTTTTAAACCAAAAACACACCCTTATAAATGTTGACTTTTCACAAGCACAAACACAAGGTTTCAAAAGTTATTGCAAGTTGTGAATAAGATTCAAGAGCCAGAAAAATCCCAAAAACAAAAATTTCAAGTCATCTAAATTAACAAGGGGTTAATCTGTGAATTTTTTGGACGATATATTGATCCTGTTTTTGGCTAATTTTTGGATCTGAAAACAAATCCCAATGTTTATCCTTAGCAAATCTCACACCTCCTGTGTTTGGATCAACCTATGTCTTGTAACCTCTTTCTCCCCAAAAGTCGAAAAAAATAGATTTCCCCAAAATTCCATTTTGTAAAAATTAAAGTTTTGCTAAGAGACTACCAAAAGATAAGCATAGGGGTGTGATAAATACTAGTTTATCATTATTCTTATGCATTAAAATAAACCTAGCTCTTAGGATTTTGCTCCACAAATGAGTTTTTGGGTTGCATTTAGGCATAAATTATGTTAGGCATGTATTTTACTTCTTATTGTCATTTTGATATGTTTTTGTGAGTGTTAGGGATTTACAGATTGTCAGATCCTTAAAACCTTAGCACTCAGGAAGGCAACTGGTGAAGGAGAAGCCCAAACCAGTTGGAACTTAGCTTAATACAGCTCACCATAGCTAGAATCCAGCTCACTTGAACTAGGGTTAGCTCATCCTATCTCCATTCAGCTCATCCCAGCTGAATGGCAGCTCAAGAGGGCTCATCTTAGCTCACCTTAGCTAAAGTCAGCTTAGATTCAACTCAACATAGCTGAGTCTAGCTCATCTCAGCTCCCATCAATTCACTGGTGATAGGATTTAATTGATAGGATTGGCAATGCACATAAACACTCAAGCATAATATTAGTAACAACAAGAAAGATTTGCACAATCAATTCAAACCACAAAGGACACAAAATGTATAGTGGTTCCCCACTCACTTAGGTACTCTACTACCTAAGCCTCCCAGCTTAGGGTTTTTAACCCGATTCCCTCAACCCCGAGCGAATCAATTTACTAAACTGAGGTAATTAACGGGTTACCTCAACCCAAGTACAAAAATGGGTTTGTTAGAACTATTACTCGCTCTGAAATGGGTTTTAAAATCGTCACGTTGTAGTATAGATCAAATCAGTGCAAAAAATAAATAATATTTATTACTCAAATGAAAGTCCGAGGTCGAACACAAGGAGCAAATAGGAATTCACACACTAATCTCAATAGATAATATAAATGAGTATAATTAATTACTCAAAAACTAATATGCAATGTATAACATGAGTATATGAAGAGATAAAAAGAATTCTAGAAAAAATAATGATGATTTGGATCACTAATTATTAGCCTAACACATATATAGTATTTACTAAATATAATCAAATGAAGGAACATATATTTAGATGTCTGATTTTACAATCAGATAACTTAAAGTGCATTGCTACAGTGCTCCTTCCTTCTTTTTCTTCTATTGTTCTTTTTCTTCTTCCTTCCTTTGGTTTCTTCTTCAGCCTCCTCTTCTTCTCATGCACAAGTGGAACAACTTCTCAAATGGCTAAGTGTTAGCCATTATACAACAGAGCAAAACCCCCTGCCCCATGCTCTCTCTCCTTTCAATCTCTCTGGGGTCCACCCTCTTAGGGCCACAGTCAGGATAGTCGGGTTATCGAGTACACGCACACTTGGGACCAAGGCTGCCTGCAGTGGGTAGCAGCCGAGGTGTGAGGCTTAGGCGGGTAATCAAGTAAGAGCCAGGCCTGCGTGGAGGTGTCACGGGCAAGACGTGAAGTGGTGCGAGGGACCCCACCCCCAAGTGATTTGAGGTGATAAACCTTATGCAAAAAAATAATTTAAGTCACTGCAGGCACTCTTCATGTTACAAGATGGGACTAAATCACACACTTCCTCTTCGCGTACAGTTGCAGGGTTCCTTCCTTCAATTGCTACAGCTCACGAGGTCCAGGCATCCAATTGACCACCTAGGGCAGTGCCTGAGGCGATTCCACATAGCCTGGGACTTCCACCTGGTGCCATCGAGACCTGGAGCGAGCTTGAAGCTTCCTTGAAGCTCTTCAGTAATGGCAACTGTAGGTCCTATTCCTGAAAACATAAACACGGCCTTGCGGCCACATTAGAAGTGCTCAGAAGCTTCACCAGACATCATGGAATGTAACTATGGTGGTGGTGTGTTGCGAGGATGTCTATAGGTGGCTGGCGAAGGCGGAATAGGTCGGAGTTAATGGGTTTGTTCGGCGGAGGGTTCAGGTGGACGGGAAGGCGACTAGAGATAGGGTTTTGTGTGCGGAGGGACGGTGGTGCTTTTGGGAGTTGTGGTGAGGTGTGTGGATGAGTGTAGCGATGGGGGCGCCTCGCCGGATGGATTGCTGGAAACGGGGACGATGAGGGTGAACCGCATAGTCGAGGGGTTGTTTTTGGTGTTTTGGGTAGGAAACTAACCTAAAAGAGCTAAGCTAACTAATATAACCTAATCTAAATGGATGAACGGGGGAGAATAGCACCAACGTTGGTTGGTCAGTGCTGGGGAAGAAGGTGCTCCGATGATGGGAACGATGACGACGACGGAGATAGAGGGTTCCTGCTGGTACAGCCAAGAGCGAACGAGAGAGAGAAAGAGAGTCCGGCCACTGGTTTTGTGGATAGATGATGAAGGAGGTCAGGAGGAGTCACCGTTGCTTGTGTAGCTTCACGGTTGGAAGAGGAAGGAGGAAAGGAGGGTTTCATAGCCAGAATCAAGCTTAGGAAGTTTTGGTTGATCTAGGGGACCTTACATAGGGCTCAGGAGGGGATTTTGAGCTTGGAAGCCAAGATTCCAAGCTAGTAATTGTTGCCAGAGTAGGAATTCTCTAGGATACCCTAATCTCTCATGCGTTCGTATGAGAGATTGGAAAAGTTTTAGGATTCATGGACGGATTCAATGGGAAGAGGATTCCTCAAGGAATCTCCCTTCCAATTTTGGAAGGGATTGATTGAGAAGAGGAGTTCTCTTCAATCAAAGGTCGTTGGAGTTGTAGAAATAGGATTCATGGTGGCAGGGACCTTTCCGTGAAGAAGACAAAGAAGTTGGGGGCTATTTGTAAGGGAATTCAAAAGCTAAGGGTCTGAAAGAGATAGAAAGAGTATGATTAGACCAAAATGCAAACTTGGTCAAGATGATCTCAGATTGGGCTCAAATTTTAGAACAAACCTAATTTGGGCCTAAGAAATCCAATGGTGAAGTTAGATTTAGGTTTTGACATTGTTTGAATGGGTAATTTATGCAAAAACCCAAATTAGGGCAAATGTCAGTCAGAGACTGTTTTGGGTCAAGATGGGTTTTGATGGTCAAATTAAAAGTAGCAAACCCTAGAGAATATTTTTATATGAATTTTAGAGGGTTTAGGTGAATTTTATCCTGACCAGAACATCAGTTAATTAAGCGGGTCTGCTTTTACGATTTCAGAAGTCATTTAATTCTCAAAACATGCGAAAATCCTTTTTTGTCCGTTCTAACCCACTTGTTAGACTTTTAATTCTCATGGTTGTACTGCATTCATGATATGATGGTAAAATTGTAATTTTAACCCTATTTTCTTATCTTTCCCTCAGAATGATTATGGAATGAACGGTCAGTTATGTATGAGAATTTATTCCTTGATAATGACTAATTTGGGCCAGTTATGGCTCATTATGGTGTTCCCATCAATAACCCAATGAGCAAATGCTCAAATACAAATAAGCACTGGTGTAAGAAAAATAAATCTTACAACAAGAACCTAGGCCTCTCAACAATATATAGAATAATATTACCGAGTAGAGAGCCTAGAATGGATGTGAATTGCCTTGAAACATGTGTGAGAAAACACGTCAAAGCGATTGAAAAAGCGTAGAGAAATCTGATAGCTGCAAACTATTTCTTCTTCTTAAAATATGGCGGAAAATATGAAAATCAAAGCTCCAGAATTTCTTTAATGTTTCTTGTGTGTTGTGTGCAAACTACGAGTCCAAGACTCATTTTATAGAGATAGGACCTCAGAGAGTCATCAAATAGATGTTGAAATTTAATTCCCGATGTTCACATTATCAGAATAAATATTCCAGCCATTCTATATTAAGCCAATGGCTAGCTGGTACCGGCACTAAACTATGGGTACCGGTACTTGTTACTTCCAGATTTGGGTTTCAAACTCTTAACACAAATCTGTAACCCACTTGTACCAGTACTGATCATGAGTACTGGTACTCGTGGGGTACAGGTTTGTTTCTTTGAGAAAATCCCAAACCTGCAACTCACATATACCGGTACTAAACTTTAGTACCGGTACTCGTGGGTTAACAAGTACCTTTTTTAAGTAAATTAATCAATTACATTCTTTGAAAATGATCGTAGTATAAATCTTAGTTTATCTCTAATTAATTTTATGATCTAAGTTGATTGTTTGTTAAGAGGCATACATTCTATAAATACAAAAACCTAAACTAAAAAACTAAAGGTGGAAGATGATCTTCTTCTCCTTGACTCATCCTTGTCGTCTTGCCTCCTCCTTGTCATCATCTTCTCTTTCTCATCATCATGCCTCCATCACTTCCTGTTTGTCTTAATCTTCACTTAAATCTGAAAAGAACTCAATTGCAAATATTAATCCATAATAATTTTGTTAACACCAAAACAAGATGTAGAACAAGGTTCCAACAATCTCCCCCCTTTTGGTGTTGGCAAACTATCTTGCAAATAGATATACTAAAGACAAGATTATTTTTAGTAATGTTATATAAAGGAAAAAACTGTTAACTTAATCCTCCCCCTCAATATATGCTTCCCATAAAAATATTACTATTTGCTCTTTATTTTTCTCCCCCTTTTTGTCAACCATAAAAAAAAGATGAAAGGGTAAAGAATATCATACCATAACATTTACCAATAGTAGAATGATGAATGTGGGTACCAAGCTTCGTTAGGTCATCATCCTTGGACTTCATTCAACCTATAGAAATGTTGAAATGCTTTGTTGTGTGCCTTGAACACCCACTGATCACTTTGATCTACTCCTGCAAAACAATATAAAATGTCTTTTCTAGGTGCCCATTTCTTCTGGGTCCTTTTGAGTTAGGACCTTTCGTGCCCTGAGATTTATAAACCTTTCTTATGTTAGATCTATAATTCTTGGAATTTTTGGCCTTTTGATACATCCATGCATGTCTAAGTGCATGTGATTCATTTTGTGTATTCTTTTTACTCTGAAAGTTTGATTTTAGTGCATCACAAAATTCAGTATTTAACTTAGTTGTTATTTTAAGATTATTTAAAGTTCCATCAAAATGCTCATAAATATCTTCTAGCTTTACTATTTTTGCTTGCAACTAATTATTAGTCCCTTTTTACGTTTCTAATTTCATTTCTAAACATGATTTTTCTAATTCTAATGTTTGATAATTATTCTTTAAAACCTTATTTTCCTTTTTAAATGACTTAGCGTCATGATATAGTTCTTCATAAACTTCTAATAATTCTTCAAAAGAGAATTCAGGGTTTACCTCATTTCCGTATCTTCTGTTGTTGCTGCAAAACATAGATGAGCAACCTCGTCGTCATCCGTTTCGCTAGAGCAGATGTCCATGTTGGAGTTGCTATCATCCCATGTTGCTTTAAAAGCTATCCTCTTCTTCTTCTTAACTTCTTTTATGTCTTTCCTTTTGTATTCTTTCTTCTTGTTCATAGAGCAATCCTTTCTCAAGTGCCCCTTTTTCTTGCACTCATAACAAATAACATTAGTTGAAACTTTATTGATTTGCTTACCTTGCTTTTGAAGAAATCTCTGAAACTTCCTTGTAAGTATCTCCATCTCTTCATCTTCGGATTCCAAGGTTGTTGTGTCTGAGTCCTCCTTAATTGTTCTAAAAGTAATATTCTTCCTTTTGGTAGACATCTTCTCCTTGCTCTTCTTCATGTTCTCCAATTGGTCCTCATATGCCATGAGGCTTCCAATCAGATCATCCAAGGGGAGAGTGAATAAATCCTTCGCCTCCTAGATCGCTGTGGACTTTAGAGACCAATCACTTGTAAGGGATCTCAAGATCTTCCTTACAAGTTGTTCTTCAGTAAACTTTACTCCCAAATTCTTCATGGAGTTGATGATATCCCCAAAGCTCGTGTACATTGCCTTGATTGTTTCCCCTTTCTACATCCTGAAACACTCATAACTCTCGGCTAGAATTGAGATTAGTGTTTCCTTTACCTTATTTGTACCTTCGTAAGTGACTTGAAGTGTGTTCCATATCTCGTATGCAAACTCGCATGCGAAGATACGGTTGAACTCCTCCCTTGATAACTTACAATAGAGTGCATTCATTGCTTTTGCATTTCCAGCGATCTTCTGATTCGCTGACCAAACTACGCCTTCCTGTGGCTCCAGATCCATGTACTTCTCTTGAATGAGAGTCCACGAGTCTTCATCCATGGCCTTGAGGAAGATTTTCATCCTCCTCTTCCAATATCCATAGTCTGTCCCATCTAAATAAAGAGGACGGTAGAAGATTGTCCTTCGGTGCGCCTTGAGAAAGATGCCATCGCAAGTCGAGTTGTTATGCCTTCTTGCAACCGGGCTCTGATACCACTTGATAGGATCTAATAGATAGGATTGGCTATGCACACAAACACTCAAGCACAATACTAGTAATAACAAGAAAGATCTACACAATCAATTCAAACCACAAAGGACACAAAATGTATAGTGGTTCCCCATTCACTTGGATATTCCACTACCTAAGACTCCCAGCTTAGGGTTTTTAACCTGATTCCCTCAACCCCGAGGGAATCAATTTACTAAATCGAGTTAATTAATGGGTTACCTCAAGCCAAGTACAAAAATTGCTTTGTTACAACCCAACGAGCAAATGCTCAAATACAAATAAGCACTGGTGTAAGAAAAATAAATCTTACAACAAGAACCTAAGCATTTCAACAATATATAGAATAATATTACCGAGTAGAGAGCCTAGAATTGATGTGAATCACCTTGACACATGCGTGAGAAAACACGTCAAAGTGATTGCAAAAGCGTAGACAAATTTGATAGCTGCAAACTATTTCTTCTTCTTAAAATATGGTGGA
Source organism: Thalassia testudinum (assembly GCA_037157565.1). Lineage (NCBI taxonomy): Eukaryota > Viridiplantae > Streptophyta > Magnoliopsida > Alismatales > Hydrocharitaceae > Thalassia > Thalassia testudinum. The sequence continues at coordinate 29,932,136 of JAZHRO010000049.1, forward strand.
AAATATGAAAATCAAAGCTCCAGAATTTCTTTAATGTTTCTTATGTGTGTTGTGTGCAAACTATGAGTCCAAGACTCATTTTATAGAGATAGGACCTCAGAGAGTCGTCAAATAGATGTTGAAATTTAATTCCCAATGTTCACATTGTCAGAATAAATATTCTAGCCATTCTGTATTGAGCCAATGGCTAGCTGGTACCTGTACTCATTGCTTCTAGATTTGGGTTTCAAACTCTTAACACAAATCTGTAACCCATTTGTACCATTACTGATCATGAGTACCGGTATTCGCTACCTCCAGTACCGGTACTGATCATGAGTATCAGTACTCGCGGGGTACATGTTTGTTTCTTTGAAAAAACCCAAACCTGTAACTCACATATACCGGTACTAAACTTTAGTACCAGTACTTGTGGGTTAACAAGTACATTTTTTAAGTAAATTAATCAATTAAGTTCTTTGAAAATGATAGTAGTATAAATCCTACTTTATCTCTAATTAATTTTACGATCTAAATTGATTCTCTGTTAAGAGGCATACATTCTATAAATTCAAAAACCTAAACTAAAAAACTAAAGGTCGAAGATGATCTTCTTCTCCTCGACTCATCCTTGTCATCTTCCCTCCTCCTTGTAATCATCTTCTCTTTCTCATCATCATGCCTCCATCACTTCCTGTTTGCCTTGATCTTCACCTAAATCTGAAAAGAACACAATTGCAAACATTAATCAATAATAATTTTGTTAACACCAAAACAAGATGTGGAACAAGGTTCCAACAATTGGGAGCTCCAGCTCAACTGAGTTGACTGGAGTTCACCCCAGCTCATGTCCAGCTAAATCCAGCTCCATTCAACTCCATCGAGCTAAAGATGACTTCATTTCAGCTCAGGAAGCTCAAGTCCAACTCCTGGGGTACCTTAGCTGACTCAACAAGCTTGATCCTCCCTGGGAGCACCAGACCTAGCTCACCTCAGCTCCTTGTGGTAGTAGCCAACTTACTTTAGCTTAGCAGCTAGCAAAGAACTAGCAAGCTAAGCCAGCTAAACTAGCTCCATGCCACCTTCTTCAGCAGCTACCAGCTCCGGTTCAGCTCCAGACTTCCTCTGTCTAGCTCCTCTCCTTAAACCCTAGCTCCCATTACCTCCACCTCTGCTCCATTACTAGCTAAGCTAGCTTATCTTAGCTTAGCTAGGATCCAGCTCCTTTGGCATTCACCACCCTCAAACCCCACCAACCAACTCCACCAATTAACTCCACCAAAGCTCCATATAAGCTAACCCTACTTCCACCTCACCTTGGCACAAACCTAGCCTACCCACTACCTCCAAAAGCCACCAAAAAGTGGTGCCAAAACCACCTACAACTACCCTAGCCCTAGGATCCTTAACTACCATCCAAAATCCCATCCTAGCCATCTATTTTATCCACACCAACCCCCCTCCTCCCTACTCTATATATGCCCACCTAACTACCCACATTTTGATCATCCCCCCTTTAGTTAAATATACCCTATACCCACCTCATACCTACGGCCAAGAAGAAGAGTAGAGAAGAAGATTAAGGAAGCACATCACCAGCCCCTTTGGTGCCTTCTTCTCCCCATTCCTTCACCTTGTGCCATTCCAAGAAGGAGGAGCATTCCACATCAAGGAGGACAGCCAGGCATTGGAGGAGAAAGGGTGGTGCATGCCCACCCTTGGGAGAAGTTTAAGGCATGACCCCCTTAGGGTTTGCCTTGAAGGACATCATTTTGAAGGAGGAGCCTATAGCAAGGAGAAGGAGAAGGAAGGAGCCCTTTCTAACTACAGGAGCAGCCGTAGTTGGAGCAAGAGCATCTCTTCTTCACCAACATAATCAGGATTTTTTGTTTCATTTGTCTTTAGTTTCAATTATTTTTTTTAGAAGCTTTCCTCTACAAGTGTAAACAAGAATCCATTTTTTATAAAATTGCCTTTTTAAATTTGGTACATCTTCTTCTCACTTTAATTTTGTTTTAGCATTTTCACACCTTTTTCCCAATTATCCTAGGCCCTCACTTGTCTATGGTGAGCTTGGGAAGAAGACATTCTTGTCACCTAGTGCTAAGATAGGTTTAGTCTTTTCGGCTACCAATCTTTGTATTGCCTTGTTAAGTCAAAAACCCTAAAAAAACATATATTGAAAAACACCAAAAAGAAAGGTAATTTCCATGTTTCAAGGAAGGGATTTATAATTGCAACAATTGCCTCTTTGGATGACCCTAGATACTCCACTATCTAGGTTATAAATTTTAAAAGCGAAACAGAATTACATGTTACAACAATTTCCAAAACCCTAATTAACAAATCACATATTTTCGCTATCACCTACTATGTCGACTCTAGATGCCAGCACAATGAATTTCATATCACTATACAATTTTGACCTCTAAAAAGGAATCCCATTTTTTGCTAGTGAAATAGCCCAACTAAAAGGCAAAACTTTTACTCCATCTGATATACCATTAGGCCATACCCCCATATTCCAAGTGTGGAAGATATCCAAAAGTCACTCTCTGGAAGAGTCTAAACATTGAGTTCCACCATCTTCCTACACTAATGCTGCAAGCTACAACTGGAAAATGGTGTGTAATATCTTCATTCCCTTTCTTGCAGAAACAACAAGAAAGATACACATTTGATGTCACTTTGAAGAGAAAAATCTTGGCGTTGATCCTCCCTTGCCTTAACAATTGAGAAAATATATACATTTTTAAAAGGCATTTACTAAACCAAATAAGTATGCGATCTTGCAGTGTGTTACTACAAGGAGGCACTGCCTCGATTGTTATAAAATAAGAAACCATCACCAGGCCCCATACACCCTAACATGATCATAAATTAAAATTTCTCCTACGAACAGACTCAAAAAATTCCCAACTAACCCATTAAGAATTAAGTAAAAGAAGACCTAGAAAATATTAGATTTTCCTACGTGCAACTTTCCACATAAATATGAGATTGTTGTAACACAACGGTGAAAGGTGAGTTACTCTTATCTTTTATGGTCGTCTTTGTCTCTTACTTTGCTCTTTTTTTTGTCTTGCAGTTGACTTGGTTAAATCAAGGGTTGACAGAGATATGGCTTTTTGTGAATGGAGTAAGGCCATTAGAATTTCAGAAATTGTCCTTCTATTTTATTAACTACCAAAATTGCATGACATTTATTACAAAGATTAAGCTGATATCTTATATAGTTTTCTATTCTTTTTTGTTTCTTGATGTGTAGGTAGCATCATAGCCGATAAGGTCTTCTGTCTACCAATTCTTAAATAGTATAAATCAGTTGTTTTAGCTTCATTGAAGTTTTCAAAGTTGACACTTGGCACTGTCGCCTTCAATTTACAAGTTTGGTTCTCACCAAAGCCATTTTACTTGATCATATGGGATGGTTTTTTCCTCCCTTCACATTCATTACCTTTTAGCATCGTGTCTGGATTTATAGGTCATTTTATTTGATCAAATGGCATGGGTTCTTTTCCCCTTTCACATTCATTACATTTTAACACAAGTTACCAATCCTAGGAATGTTGTATTCAGCAAACTACCTTGCACCAAGAATATCGACACCTTGTGGATTTACAGGTCCTTTTATTCTTAATGTATAGGTTGTGTTCATGGTGCTAATACATTCATGGAGTTTAACACCTTGTGGATGTGATAGAATATCAAGTTGTAGATTGGTTGGTAACTTGTTATTACTACCCTGCAGCAACCAAGAGGGTGTTCTCTATCCATGGCAAGTTGATTTCAATTGCATTATTAATGCATTATTCTCATCCTTGATTGTAATATGATCTTTTCTAATTTTAGTAAATTCTTTCATTGATAGGTCAATTGAATATGCGTTTTATATGATGCTAACAGGTGCTTTGCTAGATCTAGGTTTATGGTGGCATTCCAATCTCCTTATGGATATGGTGATGTAGCTTTGTTTATCAACAGGTGTTTCCGCAATGTGACCTTATGACTGGTTTAAAGTGTCTAAGTAGTTGTACCAAGTTTGTATGCTCTTCTTACCCTCTTATCTAAGGCAAGGGCTCCTGCCCCTATAAATACATGACAGGGAAGGGTGCATGACAAGGTTAGATAGGTAGAGTTGCTTACTTTGGATTTCATACCTTTGCACCTTAAAGTGGTATATGTTATATGGGTCTTAGCATTTATGAAATTATACCTACTTGAGGATAATTATTCCTAGATAAATATGATATGATGTTTGGTTCTTTTTCTATTACTTCAGAGGAGCTATGAAAGATTTGTGGAAGATTTACTGCGATTGAGTTATTTTTAATAGTTTTGGAGGGATTCTAATTATGGAGGACCATTAGCATCAACAATAGGACAAGTACACATAACATATCTCAAGGATTATATTTCAACTTTTTTTATGTGCTAATTATAATATGCCTTGATTGAACCACTGAACTATATCAATCTTTTAAGAAAGAAGCAATGAATTCTAGAGAAGAGAAATATCTAATTCATACCTATTTGCTAAATGTATGAATTTTTAGATCAATCAAGAAATTCCTGGGAAGCTGGGATATTATATATGATGGCTTGTAACTAGTTATGATGTGTTGGTGGATGACTGTTGAAAAATAAATAGGTGCAAAATTAGTTGGTACAAAAAAACATGCTTGTGGCAATCATCTTTGAAGTGCTATTTACTTTCACTAAATAAATTAATTAGGATTTCAGTATGGTGGCATCTACTCCTGAAGGATCAAATGGAGAAGCTTCTGTTGAAGACAAGGTGGAGTTGGTTGAAGATCAATCCATGAAATATAGATTGGAGTCTCCTACATCACCTTTTTATTTTGGGAAGCTAGCCTTGGAGAATGTTAATTCAAGGACTATGGAAAATTATGGAGATATTGGATTGGTTCAGAGCCATGGTCATTCCCAGACATCTCCACAGCCATGCAACATGCAAACCTCCCCTAACTTTCCCACTCTTTCTGTTAGTTAAAGTTCTTGGCTTGTAAATTAGTTTTGTCTTAGTTGTCCTTAGACTTGTTTGTAGCTTTTGTTCTCTTGAGATCAGTTGTTTTGAGCATTTGGGCTCAAAATCTACATTCACTGTGTTGGTCACTTCTAGTATGCATCACTAATGATATCAATTGAACCATTGGCTTGAAGGCCTAAATTAATTTTTCTTGTTTAATTTAAAGGAGGCTTATGACACCCAACAAAACTATAAGGGGCCATTTCTTAGAGAAACAATTGAAGATAACATACAAACACAAGGATTGGGCTCTCTACTTGATGTATGCACATCTTTTTATTTGTCATACCAATTGTACAATCTAGTTATATGAACTGGGTATTGTTTGGTAATCAGGATAAGGTGGGGTTAGTTACAAAATTTCATGTTATTTTTATTTTATCCTTTCCTTGTCAATCCCTTTAAAAAGGTCTTCTCCTTATTAACCATATGCTGCAAATACTTGTGTAAGATCCACCTTCTATAATTGATACATGGTTTACCTTGGAAAAAAGATAAATGGTCAAAAAGACACACACATTCTATTTTTCTTTCATTTCATATTGAGATAAAAAAGATGATTCTTAAGGTCAATAAACAACCATTTCTTGAAACACTAATCAGCATCAATTATAACTATTTCCATTTCATTCAATATTGAAGCTTTATATCATTATCATTTCAAAATTATTAGGAATGCTTCGAGAATATTCATCTTCTAGCCAGCCACTCTTAGTTTGTGTTATTTTAAGTTTATGAAACATGAATAGCCCCAGTGGTCTAGTGGTAGAATAGTACAATTCCACAATACAGTCCCGAGCTCGATTCTTGCCAGGTGCATCATTTTTTGCTTCCAAGTTGGAGCATCCATTTCTTAATCCTTATGCATCTTGAATTTCGTTTCTTCAAACAAAGAAATGGGAGGTTCTTTAAGGTTAAAAGAATTATAAATAACTACATGACATTACTTTATTTCCTCTTTCATGACAATGATACAACTTGTAATTTGAAATTTAAGGAAATGTTATGTTTATCCTAGGATGTTCAATTAAACTATTTTTAGAACCAAATGGCATGGTTTATAAATTGCAGGAAGGATGCATAGAGAATAACATCAACCGATCTTCACATTATTTATTTGTAATTAAAATGGAGGAGTAGAGTCTTATACTTGTATAGAGAGATTTTTTTGATTAACATAGTGATTATATCATAAAGTAGCTTTGGGAAGGGTGACCATGAAAATAGTGTGGCCATTTAACCAAGCTAGTGTAAGTGGTAAGTGCAATGTAGTGGCACTCACTTTTCTCTAGCCTAGTGATAAATAAGAATGCATAGCATATATTTTTATTTGTTATACTTCAAGTGTTGATCATTAGAATAAGGTATATTGCATTTGATTGTGTGGAAGAGAATAGGGCATACACTTTGTAGTAGGGATGAGGTCACAATCCAAATATGAACACATTACAGCCTTAGAATTAAAAAATAGACTTTGATTTTGTTCTTATAGATTAAGGTGTTGGGTGCTTCTTGTTATTGGTGTTCAAAACAAGGTCATACTTTCAAGTAGGTAATGATGGATCACATTTTAGTTATGTTAAATCCTCATACAAATGTTGAATTCTTTTTATTTCAATGCTTACATTTGAAAATTGTTGTAAGGGATAGTTTGACTAATTTATGTTAATTAAATTAGATGAATTTTTAGTATCTATATTGGAAATTTCATTTATGCATAATATATAGTTTAACAGGAATAGGGCATTGTTGGTATATATTGTAGTAAGGAAATTAATGAATATTACATGTAAGACCTACTCCAATGATTGTAGTAACGAATAGAATTACCATATAAAATCCCCACTTTTTGTCTACAGTGTCGATCCTGATGACAATTGTGTTTGTTGGTGTATATATAGGAATTACACTGACCTAATAAATCGTCGGTGATAGATCCAAGCTAACCGTCGTTGTTGGCCTGAACACTAGATTGCATAGCCTTGTAAAGATGACCGTCACTGTAGGACTTGGTACAACACCGATGGTTTTTACGGTTAGGTTACCCTATAGCGACGCCTCTTAAGAGAATGCTTAAGTTGATCTTCGGAATAGGCACTTGAACCTATAGCGATGGTCATTTTAGCCTAGACCGACGGTTACTGATCGTCGATCTAGGTGCATACTGTTGTGCACATTGCATAAGAACTTGTACAGAGAAGGTAGAAGAATTGAAATGCAATTCTCTTTTTTTATATTAATTATAATTCTTGCTTTTAGATCACCAAATATAGCTTGAATCAATGGCTTATGCCCTACTGATAGTATTTACACACACCAAAATGAACTGTCTTAGTACATCATAACTTCCAAGAAGTACATAGAATTGAAACATGGTCCTCCATCTTCATATTAATTGTGACATTTCCTTTAGAATAACCAACTACAACTAGAATGACAAGCATGGTTGTGCGACTGTACAAGCATGGTTCGGGAAGAAATGTAGATACAAGAACTACCTGTATGGCTATGCATGCCTTAGTACGTCTCCTAAATCTGAATTCATTGCGAGCAGCCATTGTTCTCAAACGCATTTGCAAGGCAAGAACTACCACACTTAATTGTGAGTATGACTTTTCTACAAGGTGCTTACGCAAGTTTTTCTGAAGCTTTATAGCAACAACCTTCCTTTTCATATAATCATATAGTTTACAAGCCAATCTTCTTACAAAGCACATATGCAAACAAAGAATTAACAGAAGAACACAAAATCAACATTTCAAACAGCCACATTATGTCATAATTTTTTATAGAACCTCAGCATATTAGCTGCAATGTGATGGAAGATTCACGTAAAGCAATAAATCATTTTCGTGTAATCACATGGAAGTGCTCTATTGTTGCTGCTTCATCACCACCACACCCCTCCCTTGCACAAGGTACACAAATGTGATTTACAATAATAAATGACAGCCAACACACGAGGTACACAAATTACTTTGTACCTACTGCTGTTGCATCTGCATCTGTTGTTGCTACTACATCTGGAAGGGCGACTCTTTTTGGAATAAAGATGGAAAAGAAGCAAATATATATAATAACTGCTAAGCCCCAAAATCTATCTATCAACCTATGTGAAAACAAAAGGCAAGGTAGTAGCAGCATAAACAAAATTTGCATCAATCTGGAAAGGCAGGTGAGGTGTGAACAAGCTACTATACATGCCTCCTTCAAAGTCTTCTTCGTGTTCAGGGTCAACCAAGATTATCAACTACTTGATCAACTTGTACACATGTTGTAGATTCTGAAGATGTGCCCAGAGTGCCATCTTCCAGGTGACTAAAGACTAGAGCAAGTTGTCTTCTAACTTTCTCCCCTTTTGGAAAAAGCAGCCACAGTTAATGAAACATCTTAGTTTTTTGCCTTTGTTGATCTAAGGCACTACCATTAGCAGTGCAGAAATCTGGATTTTGTTGTCAAATTGCTAACCACTAAAAAAAGAACACCACAAATCAGAGTTAAATAAAAAAGGGTGAAAGAAGGAAAAAATGGCAGGTAGATCTGATACCTGAGCTCTTTATTGCCAATTCTAGAATAATAACCAAAGCCCACTATTGTTGTTGGTGCTACTACCACTATGAAAGCTTCCAACACCGTCGCCTCCATTGTTTTCAACAGTCCCATTGGTGGTAGTGTGGAATGATCAACCATTTCTCCTCAACATCATTATCATACATGTTAACAGATATACTTTACAAAGAAACATGTTAACCTGCCTCATACATTTACCACAAATGGAAAAATGCTCATATAATTATTTCCCAAATTCATATACCACAAATGCAAACATACTCATAACATTATTTCCCACATTCATATACCACAAATGCAAATATATATTCTACCATTCATATATATATTCCATCATTCACCACATGCATGATACTCATTCATAAATAAAACACATGTATATATCACATGTTTTGAGATGTATACATAAAACTAGACATGTGAAAATAAAATAAAAAATCCAAGAAACTATGTAATGGCTTCTATGCTGCCTGTTCCAGAACCTCCGGAGTCATCATCAGGTGGATGAGGTGGGAAGTGAAAAAAGAATGATCTGCACCACCTTTTCCCAATGCACTTAAGATTACTTGAAACTGTGCCTGTATCTACTCCCGTTGTTGTGCTTCATGTCTCTATCATTCTAGTACATCATTTGTCTTGTCGAACTTCGACGTAACATCATTTACTTTCTCTTGAAAGGTCTCCCCCTCTGTCTATAACTGTTGCAACCTCTCTGAACCCCCTAATCCCTTTCTTCCATACCAACTAGTAACAGTCTCACTTGCACCAGCACTACAAACAAAACCACCATGCTCGGGTGGCATAACTGTCCTAAATGCTTGCTCTGCTGTCATAGGCTGTAATGGGCCAGTCTCTGATTGCTCATTCATATCATCACTAGAAGGATGCATCAACTCCTTCATGAGACCCTACACATAGTTGAGCTTATGGTAAGTTCTCCTAAATGTTTATCACTAAGTTATTTGTTACTTGTTTCAACGAGCTTACATGTCTCTTCTGATATAATGGATCAACCCAAACACGGGGGCAGATGTACGTGTTTTGCGTGTTTGAAATTAGGGTTAAGAGTAACATGTCATTGTAGTCGCAAAACTCATTTATCAAATAAAATTTTACCGAAACTCTAAGGGAGTCTCAGGTCAAACACAGGGAGGCGACGTTTACTTAATTTGAAAGTCATGCTTCGTTTTGTTTGTTTTTAGTGTTTTAGTTTTGTTTTTTTTTTTGTTTATTTTTATAAAGCAAGAAAATAATATGGATCACAATGGAGATAGAAGCAAATATGATATATATTGCACAAATGTTTATTACAATAATATAGAAAGAATAAAAAAGAGAAAGGTGAGAAAGAATCTCCTGAAGCAGCTATTTGGCAAGACGACGGCGCCTGGTGGAAGTTTGGAAGGAGCTGGGAAGCGGGACGATGGAGGTGAGATGTAGGAGGACGTTGGGTAGAGGAAAGCTTCAGCATGGCTGCAGAATGGAGGTGAGGAGGCAGAGATGATCTACTACTAGAATGGAGGTAGGAGGACGGCTCCAAGGCAACCTATGAATGGTGACGGGAAGATGGAGGAATATTTGGTGGGGCAAAGGTTCGTTACACTAATAGGCACCTTGGGAGCTTGAGAGTAAGCTCTAACAGGGCGTTGGTAGGCTTGTTAGAGCTTAGAAGTAGGTGGGAGTAGAGTAGGTAGAGATAAAGCAAAATGGGCGGTGTAGGGGTGTTTATATAGTGATGGGAGGAAGAGCATCCCACGCACAGACATTCAGCGACAGTTACAAGCGTCACTAAAGGCTACTCAAGCTGTTGCCAAAAGATCCACGCCTCTTCATTACCTTGGCTGGGGAACGCACTACACAGGCCATTTAGTGATAGTTGCAAGTGTCACTAAATGCCCGCTCTTCTGTCATTGCAAATCTCGCACCCACTGCTCACGCCCGTAGCTATCGTTGACGTTGGATGCCTCGCGGCCGTTGGATTCAGAGGTAAACGGCTAAGATGGCGTGGAGATCGTGCCTCGTGATTGCACGTGAGATGGCGCGTTCTCGAGGAGCATCGATGGCTGCGTGCAGCATCCGCGATCATCCAATGGTACCACATGGTGATGCCTCCGCCACTTAATTGTGCCCGCACTCATCCAACGGGCGCAATTCGATTGTGCTCGCACTCGCGAGATTGCCTCCCCCCACCATAGCTCGAACTCGCAGTTGCGGTTTGCGAGCACATGTCTACACCAATGCGCCAAGGCTGCAGTTTGTCGAGTGGAGGGAGCGGTGTAGTCACGCATCTGAACCATTGGATGAAGATCCAACGGCCGAGATGAGGCCATCCTTGAGTTGCCTAAGGTCGGGTGAGGAGTTCAGCCATGGAGTGCACATCTCAGCCGTTGGATGAATCCAATAGCTGGGATCTCATCTTACAGTGGGCTTGGGGATGCCTTGGCTCAGGTGGGGTGGCCTGGATGGTGGTACGTGGCGCCATCTAGGCCGTCCATCTTCTTCTTCTTGCGAAGGGTGCTACAAAGCTTTGATCAGGGTGATTCTAGAGTTGATGGACTGCAATCATTGCTCTGAATCCACCCGTATGATCGGATTCTTCATCCGAAGCCCATAAAGTTGTCACACTACCTCCTGGTCATGTAAAATGATGGAATTCATGTACATAATAAACAACTATCCTAAATGCAATGCAATGGATGTTTGTGCAATATTTATGTCATGATATGCAATGGTAGGCCTAGGAACTATTGTAAATAAGCATTTTACGATGAATTTATGTGTGTTTATCAAGGGCCATCGATAGTAGACTTGCTATGACTCCTCTCATAGATCGAAACATGATCAAGTCATACACCATTATGGGTATCTAACTGCATATTTGAGATGTGGTTATAAATTAAGTTATCCTAAATTTTAGCTTCTCTTATCTAAGTCTACTAACTTGTAAGTTTTATAATAGATATTATAATCAATCATTTTTATATCGTCAATTAAGCTAGTGAAAATGTACTTACATAATTATCCCTTAAGGTATCTATGCTCATCCATCCGAAGTAGTGGGTTGCAGTCAGAGCTTTCACCCTATTAGCTTTATTTTTCTTACCTTGCTCCTATAACAGCAAATTATTGAATTTGGTACTTAATCATTTTGCTTTTAGAATAGAAGTAGATAATATAAAATATTATTTTCCTTCATGTTTTTCTGATCCCAATATTCGCAACACTCCACCCAATGACCAGCTTGTACTCCTAGTGGCACGTCTCTTAATGCATCCCCATAATTCTTACCAATAAAGAACTATTTATATATACAGAAAAGTTGGCAACACCTAAAAGTAAATAGTTGTGTTATTGTGTTATTATGAATTCTATATCTCTACTTATGTCTTACTTGGCTTTTAAGCTCTTCTCTCCAACTACGAAGTGCCCTTCCTGCTGCTTGGAGAATATATGTAGTTGTCATTGGATTTGTTCCCCAATCATATGTCACCTGCATTTTATATTATAATCAATAATTAGATAAAGGATTTTAAGTAAACCAAATGATTGACATAACAATAATATCATATTAATACCACTAGCTCACGAATGAACTCATCCTTATGTTGCCAAGGGACCTACTTCCAATCAAAATAGCATGAGGGTATCAATAATCTCACAAGTGTAGCGATCCTGCTATTAAAGGGTGCGTAACGTGAACATCTTCCACTACAATTTACTTCAACAGCTATTCGAGTCCCTTCAATAATTTTCTCAATTCCAAATTCCTTGTCTTACCCTTTGTCTTTGATTTCATACCATCAATAAACAAATAGTCAAAATAAAATTGTTATAAAGAATTAATATCAAAGAAAATTAATGTGAGAATTTATATACCATTAGACCCTGCTTGACTCTGCTCCTAAGATTGGCTCAGTGATTGACTCTATGGCTGACTATTTTGCTAAGATTAGCTATGTGATTGGATCTAAGGAGGGTCTACAAACTAAGATGGTGCTTGCAGCTAGGATCGACTTTGGGGAGGGTGTAGGGGATGAGCTGGTGTCCACTGTTGGGGCTAACTCTAGGAGGGTGTAGGGGCTGAGCTGGTGTCGTTGCTAAGACTGGCTCTGGGTAGGGTGTAGGGGCTGAGCTAGTGTCCATTGCTAGGACCGACTCTGGGGAGGGTGTAGGGGTTGAGCTGGTGTCTGCTGCTGGGACTGGCTCTGGGGAGGGTGTAAGGGTTGAGCACGTGTCCGCTGTTGGGACTGACTCTGGGGAAGGTGTAGGAGCTGAGCTAGTATCCACTGCTGGGATTGGCTCTGGGGAGGGTGTAGGGGTTGAGCTCGTGTCTGCTGCTGGGACTGGCTCTAGGGAAAGTGTAGGGGCTGAGCTCATGCCCACTGCTGGGACTGGCTCTGGGGAGGGTGTAAGGGCTGAGCTGGTGTCCACTACTGAGACTGGCTCTGAGAAGGTGTATGGGCTGAGCTCATGTCTACTGTTGGGACTGGCTCTAGGGAGGGTGTAGGGGCTGAGCTGGTGTCCACTGCTGGGATTGGATCTGGAGAGGGTGTACGGGCTAAGCTGGTGTCTGCTGTTGGGACAGGCTCTAGGGAGGGTGCAGGGGCTGAGCTCGTGCCTACTACTAGAACTAGCTCTTGGGAGGGTGTAGGGGCTGAGCTAGTGTTCACTGCTAGGACTAGCTCTGAGGTGTGTAAGGGCTGAGCTGGTGTCCACTGTTGGGACTGGCTCTGGGTAGAGTGTAGAGGCTGAGCTGGTGTTTGCTACTGGGACTGGCTCTATGGAGGGTGTAGGGGCAGAGCCGGTGTCCACTGTTGAGACTGGCTCTGGGGTGGGTGTAGGCTCTAGGACTGGCTCTGAGGAGGGTGTAAGGGCAGAGGGTGTGCGTGCCTAGGTGGAAGCTGAGAGTGAGGCTGTGTATTTTGTTGAGGTCTAAATATGCTGAGGCCTAGATTTTGCAAGAGTATGAGGTGGGATCATGGCATGTCGAGTATGAGATCGAAGTCAAGTCTGAGGTAGTAGCGAAGTCTAAAGATTGGGCATGTAGGAAGGAAACTGGAGTTGATGGTCATGCTGTGAGTGGGGTTAAGGATCATGTTGGGGCTTAGGCTGAGTGTCGATGCCACCCTCCTATCCTTGGACTTGGTCATTTGGCTCAAATGAAGAGTCATCACTACACATATCAAGATGATGCCTTTTGTATACCATCAACTTCTTAGGTGCCATCTACAGATGTAAAAAAATTTATTAATTACAAAAAATACAATAGAAGGATGATTACATCATCAATTATATTTATCAAAGATAAAATTTGATAAAGTGAATAAGCACATTTTCTAAATGGAAGGTACTATTAAATTCTCCAAATTTCAAGGCTACTGAATGTGACAAATTTATTTACTCCAACTTTATGGCACTATATGTAGAAAATTTCACTTTGATTATTTCAATAGAATAATTTCAGTTTGATTATACTTCATGCCACTATGTGTAGAAAGTACAAACTTGAAAATAGAAAGCTTACTCTTATATGATTCATTCAAAAAGAAAAAATCATAACTTTGGTTACAGGAAATAAGAGAGGAGCTACAAAATGAAAAAGTATGATGTCATACTTTTTATATAGTCAACTGTGACGAAAGAAGTATGCCAAAGCAAGTTAAAGATCAGCCTAGTACAATAAGAAAGCCTGCAATAGAGAAAATATATGAAAAAATTTTTAAGAATGAAATAGTTAAACTCTAGAAAATAGCTTAATTAAAAACATTTACCTCAAATATCAATATCCATTACACCATGACCTATTTCTCCATCTTGTACCACATCTTGATATGCTTCAGAATCAAAGTCGGGATCCTTGTCATGTTCTATACCATAATAATCATGCGGCATTGTTATTATTGGTACTAACCAGCCATTTCTACTATTATCAGGCACGTAAAAATCTTGTTCAACTTGACAAGCTAATGTAAACGGTTCAGATGCTTGAAGAATTATACGATCCTTATTCAAACTTATGAAACCAGTTTCTTTGTCCACTTTAACACCATATCTATTGTTAAAAATATCAAACCAGTCACACTTAAATAAGATGACTCAGCGATAATGACTATAACTTACTTCCACAATCTCTTTGATTTTCCCATAGTAACTAACACAACAAGTTTGTATGCCATCACATTTCACAATAATGCCTGAATGTTATGTCGCCTTCAAATCATTAATTGATTACACTCTAAATCTGAACCCATTTATTATATATCTAGAGTGATAATGTGCATGACTTAAAGGTATGTTCATCATTACATCAAAATCTTCTATCCATTACAGATCATTGTTTTGTTTCATTTCTTGCACACGAGTTCTAAACTAGTAAATTCTTCTTCGCATCTAGAAATGTGCGAAGATTGTCGAAATTCATCGTAAAAATCCAGAATCTGCTTTAATATATATATGAGCTAATTGTCGATCATGTTCAGACATTGGTTTAAATTCTGTTCATATGATTGACCTCCCTCGGATATCAAATACAGAAGAACAATCTTCCACATTTTCACTGTTTTGTCTATCATCATTCCTTTCTAATCAATTGAATCGATTATCTGGAACATTGTTCTCACGTTTTTGTGCGGGTTTAAAGTATATCACGTTGTAGTATAACCAACAAAACGTTTAAACAAATATAAGGAATTTTATTACTCGAAAAACTAAAGTATCCGAGGTCGAACACAGGGAGCAAGCTCAGTACTTTTTAAAACCAAAGAATACAATTGTTAAATGAAAAGGATTGATTCAAAGAGAGAATTTTAAAAAGGATTTATGAAATAAAAATAGAATTGGACGTCTGATTTCTGTATCAGACATCTTAAATGTAATCTCCTTTCTCTCTTCTTCTTCGTTGCTCTTCTCGCTTTCTGCCTTTGCTTCTTGTCTTGTGCAGGCTTCTTCCTGCCTTTGTTTCTTTTCTCTTATTTCTTCTTATGCCTTGCCTTTCTTCTTCTTCACTTGGCCTCTCTTCGTTCTTCTCTTCCTTCTTCCTTGCCTTCTTTCTTCTTCACTTGGCCTCTCTACGAAAGCTTCTCCTTCTTTTACAGCCTCTTCTTCTTTCTTCTCTTCCTGTTCTGCAGCTGCTTCCTTTGCTTCTTCCTTCCTGCACACACCACAGCCGAAGCAAAACCTACCCCCGTCCCTCTACCCAAGCGTCTCTCTCTCTCACAAGCAATTCGCTCAAGGACGCTCTCCCAGAGCCACACGGGTAGTCGGGTCGGATTCGCACCCAGGACCAGGCGCACCGGCAAGTGGTGATGCGCGAGGAGTGCGTAGGTTTAGGTTGGGTCGGATCCCGCCAAATCCGTGAGGTCAAGCCGCGGACGAGGCGGGTGTGAGGGCAGGTGAGGGACCTCACCCCTGTGCTTACGGAGGCAATGGGCTTAAAACACAAAAACAACTTATATGATACCTGTGTTTTGCAATCCCACGATGTGGGACTATCTGGTCGGTCCTGCTTTCGTGCCTGCAGAGCTTTCATCGCGCGATTGCTCCAGCTGCTGGCCTCTCTGTGCGACTTGCTAGCCTCACTCACTTCACGACACTCGCGTGAGTCTACTACACCTGCAGCCTGGGAGTCCTGGTACCTGAAGCTACTACAAGCTCCTTGCTGCTTCGGCTGATAATGGCGGCCGGAGCTTAAACCTGTCACACACAAGAACGGCCTATTGGCCCAATCAGATTGGCTAGAAACCTTCGCCGTGGCACGGCGAAGGCGGTGGGCGGTGCTGCAGGCTGCAGGTCGGCCTAGGGTGCGTGCCTAGGTCAACCTGTGGCCGGAGATGTTGGGTTGTTCGGGGGGTGATTGTGGAGGTCTGGAGTGGCAGGGGTGGGGTGAAGTGAGTTCCTGGTGGTGAGGTGGAGCTCACGAGGGGGTTGGCGAGCCGTGTGGAGGGGTGGACTGGTGTGGGCAGCTCGCCGGAGGGCGGTCGGAGGCGAGGACGATGGAGGTGGTTAGGCACTATCGAGGGGTAATCAGATAAAATAGCAGGGGGAAAAGAGAGAGGAGAGGAGGGAGAAGGTATCTGGAGTGGTCTGGAAGGAAGGGAGGCGGCGGAGAGGACGGCGCGTAACTACCATAGTCGGGGAAGAAGGACCCTGAGGGAGGAAGCAGCGACGAAGATGAGGTTAGGGGCACGCGCGCGTGGTACAGCGCGATGCGGGAGGAAGTGGCGGAGTTGACTCTGCTGCTGGTATGGCAGCAGAGTGACGAGAAGGAGGGGAGGAGGTCGCCGGAGCTTGCGGGTCGTTTGGCCGGAAATGGGAGAGAGGGAATTTGGAGGGGATCTCCGTCAAAATCAAGCTTAGGTTCTGCGGTAGGGCCTGGGGAGCCTTTTATAGGCGCTGGCCGAACCTTCTAGCGCGTGGAGACCGCGCAATCACCTCCGCCGGCTCGCCGAAGTTGGAAAGAGGGTGGATACCCCAATCTCTCGTGTGTTCACACGAGAGATTGGGTTCACACCAGCGATTGTAATTGGCTTTAGAAGGAAGGGAATTCCTCAGAGAATCCCCCTTCCATTTCTGGGAGGGAATCTCTGAGGGATTAGAGAGTAATCCCTCTCTAAACCTCGCCGGAGCTCGGTTCTGGCCTAACAATGGCGGCAGGACCGGATTGCAAAGGGGGTGGAAAACTTAGGGGGCTCTCTGCAGAGATATTCAAAAGATAGGGACCAAATTGTGCTTTGGGTGTACTAAATTGCAAAGTAGGTCAAGATGACCTCCCCTTAGGTCCAAATTTTGGTACAAACCTAATTTTGACCTAAGGAATCCAATGGTGAAGTTGGATTTTAGGTTTGACCTCGTTTGTCTGGATATTTTGCATAAAAACCCAAATTAGGTTAATTGAAGAGCTAGGACCCTAATCTAGGTCAAACTGGGTTCCAAGGGCCAAATTAAGTGTTCCAAACCCTAGAGAATGTTTTTCCATGATTTTTAGAGGGTTTACTTGATTTTTATTCTGACCAGAACCTTGTTAATTTATGCGGGTCTGTTTTAGGGTTACCAAGTGTCATTTAATCAAAAAATCGATATAGACTTTCCAAGAGGAAGCTGCGTGAGTTCGAATCAACTCCCTATTATCATTAGTAATCATAGTCAGCCCAGCTTTCTTAGGAACCTGATGAGAGAGATTCGCTCCCTTGCAATGGCACCAAAATGATGAGCGGGATTTGTACGTGTAAATATTGAGTTTGAAACCCGTCCTTGTAGTTGCGTAAAAATCCTCTACCAAATAAAATTTACTGAAACTCTGGTGAGTCCTGGGTCGAACATGGGGAGGTGAACATTTGATCAAAAAATCACGTTTATAATTATTATCACAAAGTAGACTAGTTGGTTGAATTAATTTACGCTAGCTATTTTACTTAAAGAATAAATAATAGAACAGAGAGAATAACACAGAGAAAGAAAAATAGGGACAGAATGAATAAATTTTATAACCAAAAGAGCATGTTCATTTCATCTAATTGCTACAATTAGAAAGCTGGAAATCTACACTAGAAAGCAATAAAAAGAGAGGGATGAGAAAATCCTCCTCGACGGCTGCTTGGAGGATGAGCTGCATTAATGGAGTGCCCGGACAATGGGGATGAGATGCTGGATGAGGGAGAATAGAGCTGAAGGACGGAGAACGAAGTAGGGCATGTTACAAAGGGATCCACTTCTCGAATGGTGATGAGAAAACAATCACGGGATTCTCCATGAATGGGGATGAGAAGATGGAAAAATTATATTTAAGACTCTAGTGGAGCATCCCGGGTATGGGACTAGCTCTTTAGAGCTTTGGAGGTGGTGAGAGAAGAAGAGAAGGGATGGTGAAATTTGTAGGAGGGGCAGGCTTTTTATAGTTGAAGATATGAGGGCATAAAAGTCATTTTAAGGCTTATGAATTAATGCCGGGGTCTTTAGTGATGGATATAAACGTCACTATAGGAAAGTGTTGCTGAAATCGCATGTGAAACGTCAACCGCGCGATGGAGATCCAAGCTCTCAAAGGCAGCCACGTCGACACCTCTCAGCCCTCATGCGTTAACTGGTTTGGCGCAATCTCGACCGTTCGATCAAGATCAGATGGCCATGATCGTGTCGTTGGTACTTCCTCTTCACACGTTAAGAGGTGACGTAGCCTTTGTTCCCACTATCAGATGAAGATCAGATGGTCGAGGAGTGCGCTCTCCCGCGTGGCTCATTATGTCAGATTAGGCATTTAGTTGGGCGTCAGATTGCCCGTGGGCACGTTCGCTCATCCTCACTGCCACATAGTCGCATCCGCTGCCGCTCGATCTCAATCGTGCAGCAGAATTTCACCGCACCTGCCTCTTTATGGAATTAATCTGCTCGTGCAAATTTGAGCACGCGTCGCTGCCTTGATAGTGGCTCTCATGACAATTGCGCTACAACTGCTGGTCGTCGTGCTTATGATTTTAAGAACACACGCTCTTAGCCGTTGGATGGAAATCGAACAGCTGAGATTGAGGGACACAGATGAAGGAGTCTTGCGGGCAGCCTTGGGTAGCTAAGATGGTGCCACGTGGTGCTATCTAAGCCGTCCATTTTTCAATACTTGTAGATGGTGTCATGGATGTCGGGTTGGGTCAATTTTTATGCCTTTAGGCTGCGATTATCAATCCGAACCCATCCGTGTAGTTGGATTTATCATATGAGGTACGAATTTGCACCACCTTTCCCCTTGATCTTTGATCTTTCTGGGATAGCATCTGATGCTACAGAAATTTGATCAGGGAGATCTCAGAGTTGTTGAACTCCGATCATCGCCCTAATCAGATCCATACGGTTGGATCTTTAATCCGAAGCCCCAAAATGATATTTCCCTGTCCTCTATCCACAAAAAGGGAAAATTAACCTAAAATTTCTACAAACTAATCTAAATGCATGATAATGCATGTTATGCAATATTTATAATGCATGATGCTATTATATGCCTAAAAACACACATTAATAGACAGTTTATATGACATAAATGTGTCTACATCAGAACCACTTGTACTGGATTGATCCACGGGCTGTCAGAGATTAGGTAGACTATTCCCACATCTAACCACTTAATCATCTCCTTTTTCACAACCTCCCGCATATTAGGATTCAACTGTCTTTACATTTCCCTGGAGGGTTTAGATCCATCCTCAACATAGATTCTGAGTGCAGTAAGTAGGACTGATTCCCTTCAGATCATCTAATGTCCAACCAATTGCCCTACTGTTTCTTCCCAAAACTTGAATTAATTGATGTAACGACCCGGTTCCCGAGCCCCTACGAGACATGAGAACCGGACCGACTCAACTAATCCCAAGACCTAGTCGTCCAACGAGGAAGTAACCAAAAGAGCAGTAAAATAAACCACATTCAACATGAATATAACTAACAGTAAGAAAATACAGCAGCAAGGAAAGAAACTACTACAGTATATACCACCACAACAGTAGAACAACATTCATAACTAAATATGAACTGCAGGTAAAGAAAAGTACAGTGGAAACAAGAACTACTCACTATAACGAAACAAAAAGAGGTACAAGAAACAGTGGTAACTCTACTGGACCCTACTCGGCCCAGCGTCCTCTGCAGCCGCTGACCCTGGCTACTCAACACCTGGTCCTGAAAGGTAACGAGTGTAACACGTCAGCAAAACGCTGAGTAGAGTGGCAACTAAAACTAAAGAAACAGTAGAGTGTACAGTAGCTGTTAAGTTCTGTTACTTTCTTTATTTAAGTCTTTCAATTATCTCACGATTTATCTATTTCTCAGATCTTTCACTTGATCTCGAATGTTCCTCGTGGGAACGATCTTGATTGTAGTCTTTTCTGAACAGTAGAAGTAGCACGTGGTGCTCTCCTGGCCGGGAGAGTCCCCCATGGTGATCCTACTCTCAGTCAACCACCCCAAGGTCACTGACAGATGTAACGGTGACTACGGCACGTGCGGTAAACGCACGGGTAGCTAACCCGCACTGGCACGCGGTCAGTCATTTCCGTTAACGGGTGCGCCCAAAGCACAGCACAGAACCAGTACAGGGCAGAGCCCTCTCAGTAATAGGGGTCCAACCCCTCCACAGTAACCAAACAAGGGCCTTGCCCCTCCAAAGTCCGCGCACCCTCGCCTGACTACCCTGGTTTGCCCCAGTGGGCCTAACAAGTCGGTGTGGGAGGCTAGCAGAACCCCGGGCCCCGTGGGGTAACTAGTACCTCCCTACACTAGTAGCTCTCATCGGTACGATGTACACGAGGGCCAGCAAGTCGGTACAGAGTGGCCAGTCCTAACCCCGGGTCCCTGGGGCGGCTGGCTCCGCTCTGCACTAAACAGGGGGACAGTCGCTCTCCTTGGTACTCCGTACTCAAGGGCCAGCTCACTTCCCCAATTCTATTCCATTCACTTTCCAGGAGTTCTACTCCTACTTCCCCGTAGGGTTCCAGCTCAGAACGTCTAAGTTTCACCTTCCAGTTTCACGTTATCACAATCCATGTTCTCAAACACGTTTATTTATTCAAAGGCAGCTGTTAATTCAATTACAGGCAGCTATTTGTTCCTTTCCATTTTTCCAAGACTGCAGTATTCATCTGTTTCACTAGTTTTCCCATCCTAGGATTCATGCCGTATCCTAGAATCTATCATACAATCTAGTTTTCCAGCCCTAGGATTCATGCAACACCTAGGATCTATCATTCAATCTGTTTTTCATTCCTAAGATTCATGCAATGTCCTAGGTTCTATTTATGATTCCACAATTTAACAGGTTATACTTAAAAGCCACTCTACCAAGTACGACGGGAGTAATGGGGGCGTGATCGGGAATCCCGCGTGCCTCCGCGACCCCCAAGACTGCAACGGAACGAGGTCCTATCACAAGGATCAAACACAAGAAGTGTCTCAAAATAGTGTATAGCTACTGTAGACGGGTAGAGGATTTAATTTCGGAAAGAACGCAACTCGAAATGCGGAAAACGAAACCCGAACGGGCCCTCAACGGGTCGAAAATGACGACACTGTGCAAAATCAGACGTCTGGAACTTCTTCCAGACGTCTTAAAAAGTGGATCAGAGAATTACCTTGTTCTGCGTGGTTTCTCAGACGTCCAGAAGCCTGCGGGGACGTTTGGCCTAGTTCCCAGACGTCTGATGGTCACCCCGGACGTCTGGAGGTCGCTCCCGCCGTCTGGTACTACAGCCAGACGTCTGATTCGCGTTGGATGGTGAATCACCGAGCCTACGCGCACCCAACTCTCTCTCTCAGTACGGTCAGTCGACAGGAAGGGAGAAGACGGAAGAACTCACCTTTCAGATGTCTGGATGGTCTTCCAGACATCGCCCCCGCCGTCTGGCTATCAGCCCAGACGTCTGATTCTGGAAATGTTTCCAGAATTAGGCCGCAACTCGCCCTTCGCTCGCGACGCCGCGCCTCGTCGCACCTTGTGCGCCTGCTACTCGGACCGCAGCAGTCCCCCCTGTGTCGCCCCGCACCTGCTGCGTTCCCCGCCGGCCGGCCCTGGCAGCCCCGGCGAGCTCGCCCTCACGGCTGAGCGCCGCTCTCGCACGCAGCACCTCCTCCGCGCTCACTGCGGCCGCAGCTGCCGTTGCAACCTCGCGCTCGCTCTCTCGCTCACTAGCTGAAGGAGAAGAGGAAGGAGGCGGTGGTGACGGAAGAGCGCGTGGCCTTTTAAGGCCGCGCGAGGAGGAGAGAGAAGGAGCGCGGCAAGGGAATCTGCAGCCGCAGGAGGAAGGAATAAGTGAATATACGGGTCTGCGTGCTCAGGCGCGCAGACGACCCGCGCGTGTCAAAGATAACAGATTTCCAGACGTCTGGCAACGATCCCAGACGTCTGATACGACGTCTGGAAGTGATTCCAGACGTCTGGTCCGACGTCTGTTCCACCTCCCAGACGTCTTAAAAGACGTCTGGGGCACGCGTTCATAACAATTGAGTTTCCTGAGTTTTGGTTAGGTAAGAGCTAATGATCACCAGATAAGTCTGATCAGATCCCAAGAAAACATACTTTAGATAATCAGGAAGAGGTTTTAGTTCAAGTTTGGGTCCTTATGATGAAGGGTCCAAAGGCAGATCACAGTTATCCTCAAGAGGTCTTGGAATCAAGCCAGTGATTGGGTGATTAACCTCTTGATTGGTTTGGGGATCAAGGCCTGTAGGATCAGATTGGGAAACTCCTAGCTTCATATAGTATTCAACATTATGGTCCACATCCTCAAAATCTTCTATCATTCCACAATCCTCGAATTGTTTGATGGCCTTAAAATTATTAATCTTTGTCTTCTTGTCCCCAAATTTAATTTTCATACTACCAGATTAATAGTCAATATTAGCCTTGGCAGTAGCTAAGAATGACCTTCCCAAAATTATTGGGTTGTTCTTCAAATTTTTTGGTACCTCCATATCAAGGACCAAGAAATCCATAGGAAAATAAAAATCATGAACCTTGACGATTATATCCCCAATAATTCCCCGTGGTGTGGTCACAGATCGATCAGCCAGCATAATGTGACCTCTATAGGTTTTAACTCTCCAAAGTTAAATTTTTCATATAACATTATGGGGATTAAATTGATGGAGGCACCTAAATCTAACAGAGCCCTATCAAAGTTAGTATCTCCAATAACACAAGAAATTAGAGGGGCTCCAGGATCTTTTTGTTTTTGGTGTAGGTTTCTAAGGATAACTGCACTAGCTTGTTCAGATAACACTACCCTTTTAGATGATTTGGCCTAGTGCTTAGGTGTGCATAGTTCTTTCAAAAATTTTGCACAGGCAGGGATATTCTCAATTGCTTCAAGGAGTGGTATATTCATGTGGACTTGTTTAAAAATATCAAGCACTCCTCAAATGGATTGGTTTTCTTTTTCCTAGATTTGTTCAAGGCTTCAGGAAAGAGTGCCTGAGAGAAGTCATGAGTGTTCGGGTCCCGATCTTTGTCTTCTTGATTAGCTTGGTTTCCTAGGTCAGATCTGGGCTCCTCAAGATCTTGATTAGATTTAGATTTGGAGGGGTAAGGATCTTGGATTTGTCTCCTACTTCTCAAGTTACGGCATTGACAAAGGCATTATAGTTAGAAGGTTGAGGTGGGTTTTCCAAGATAGGTTGAGCCTGGTTAGGATTAGGGTTAGCAAGGCCAGGTGAGTGTTGGGGAGCAGGTTGAACTATATGTGTCTGTTGCTCCCGTGTGTTATTTTGGTTAACCGTATTAAAGTTCCTTGGGTTGGGGATGGGTTGGGATGGTAATATTTTGTGTTGTCTAGCATCTACTAATTGGTCCAATCATCCCGTCAATTCTGTCCTCGATTGATTCATTTCTTCTTTATGTCTTAAATTCATTTCCTGCATTTCTTTGAGGACCAAACTTAGATCAAAAGAGTCGATTTCCTGAGTAGGTTGTGGCTGGTATGTGTACAGTTGTATGTACTTATTGGGTTGCCCATAAGTACTAGGCTTAGTCAAGTTAGGACCCTAGGTAGGTTTCTTACTTGACCAAGCAATGTTAGGATGGCTATGCCATTCAGAGTTGTAGGTGTTCGAATATGGGCCATTTCTAGTGTATCCCTAAATTGCATTAGCATCCTCAAAATAATGAGGCATCGGGATGCCTAATTCAGAATTTGAGGGCATCAAGGTCCCTCCTTACCCAGAAAGAGATGGGTCTAAGTAAAGTTGGCTCATAGGTGGAGCCATGGTCAACTCATTAATATTGTGCACTAATTCTTGACTTAGAGGGTTGGGGAGTTGGGTGTGGGTTAACATAGAAATTCCTTGGGTAGGCGTAGGGTTTACTTTGGAATGTGTACCTAAGGAACTCTCGCCCCTCATAAGGTTATCCAATTACTTATTCAAACTCTCTACATTTTCTCTAATGAGTTCCACCTTATCCAATCATTGTGCAATTAATTCTAAATCAACCAAATATGAATTATCTTCAATTTTATAGACTCCTCTCCTTGGTTGATTAGATCTGTTGAATGTGAACATTGATGCATTGTTGAGGGAATTTTCACTCATATTCTCGAATAATTGAAAGGCTCTCTCAACATCTTTGCTTAGGAAATTACCCCTACATGCTGCATCAACAAAATTCTTCAAATTGCCACTTAACCCATAATAGAAAATATAGGCTAAGTGCCATTTAGGAATCCCATGATGAGGGCATTTCCTAGCTAAGTCATTAAATCCTTACCAAGACTCATGCAATTATTCCCCAGGGTTCTGCTTAAATGTTGTAATGGCACATCTAAGGCCATGTTTTTGTCTTATGGGAAAGAATTTCTTCATAAAAGTGATTCTCAAATCTTCCCAAGTTCGGATTGGTATACCAATAGTTTTCAACCATTGAATAGCTTTATCTTTCAAGGAAAAGGAGACACTACAACAAAACATGCTTATGGTAACCAACTTTTGAGGATAAAATTTGTTATAGAAACTAAAAAAAGGTAGGTGATAGATTATTGATCAACAAAAATAAAAACCAATTTATGGGGGCTGATAGAGTGTCATCAAACTTTTGTCACATATTTTCATTTCTTCTACAAAAAATCAATTTAAGGCAGATTTCATCGCACCTGCCTCTCCTGCCTCTCGAATCCCTTACACAATGTGGAGCCCTCGCTCCCTCTTCAAAACCCTCGTCTCTTCTCCATCGTTCCTCTTTAGCAGCGACAACGACACGGAGCCCTCGCTCCCTCTTCATCGGCGACGACAATAAGAGCGATGACGACCAGAAGTACTCCCTGTTCCCTTTTCATCAGCGACGGTGAGAAGGAGCCCTCGCTCCCTTTTCATCGGCGACGACGACAAGGGTGACGACTACCAGGAGTACTCCTCGCTCCCTCTTCATCGACAACGGCGACAAGCAGGCCCTACTCCCTCTTAATCGGCGACGGTGACAAGGAGGCCTTGATTCGTCTTCATCGACAATGGCAACAAGGAGCCCCTACTTCCTCTCCATCGACGACGACAAGGAGTCCCTACTCACTCTTCATCGACAACGATGACAAGGTAGCCCCTATCATCGTGTGCGACATGGACGACAAGCTTCCTCTTCCTGTGCGAATATAGATTAGGTCGACGACGAGGGTGAGGAGTCTTTTTGGCACGATTCCACTTCCTGTGCATCAGGGTTTTGAGGTTGCTGCCAATCAATCTCTTCGAAGTTGAGCCATTGATCTGTTGGTATGGTCATCTCGACTTGCTAAACTGCTATGAATTTGATTTCATATTATGTTTTTATTTTTGTTTCTATTTTTTTTAATGAAGTGGGGAATCTAGAAAGTGGGCCTACATGTAGGATAAGAGGTTTTGGGACTATTTTGTGTAGAAACCTCACTTTAGTTGCAATGGTGTCAATATGAATGCCACAAGCATTCTACTTGATCGTCGTTGAAGTGGGGGAATCCTGACATGGTCCACAATTTTTTTTGGCTTGAAAGATTGTATATTTTAGCAAGTTGCTTCCTATATATGCTCACATTATCATGTAGTTTGTACCTTTTTGTTGCATAAAAGATATATTGAGACTCAATAAAATGTTTGTAATTTTCTCTCCAAAATCTGGTTCGTGACTGATATGTGTAAGGTTTGAAATACAAACATCTTATTTTTATTTAATGGAAAATGGATTCATTGCCAAAAAAGCAAAGCTAGCAAGACATCGAGTTTGTGCCAATTAATATGTTTAGAAAATAGAACATTTGATTCTAGTATGTTTGTGCCATTTAGTATGTTAAGAAAGCAAAATAGTCCAAAATAGTATGTTTGTGCCAGTTAGTATTCTTGGTACTTAGCCAGTAAGATGAAATTGATCAAGGTAAGCAAGAAACTTTTGTTGGTAGTAATTCTTATTTGACATAGTAACTAATTTCCTATGTTTAGATCCACATTTTGTTTATTGTTTAGTTTGTATATGTTTTCCTATGAATATGTGAAATATATTAAATTGAATAAGATTTATTAATAATTTTTTAAATGCATTTAGGAAGATGGATTATTTGAATGATAGAAGTAGGATGTGCTCCATCATCAATAGATTTCGTAATGAAAGATTTCAATCTAGGGTTAGAAAGTTTTGTGAATTTGCAAGAAATAATTTGAAAGTTTATCCAAAGGGGATCATCCCTTGTCCTTACAAGAAGTGTGACAATAGATATAATAAAAATATTGATGAGGTGTTTGAGCATGTGATGCTTAGAGGATTCACTCAATTATTTTACATTGATACATGGAGAGATGAGACGTAAACAATATTCAAGCGATCCTCCCGTTGAGAACACAAATGATAACATTCATGATTTGCTACAAAAAGCTTTTGGAATGCATGGGAGTGAGAGCAACATCAATGATATAGAAGAAGATGTGGAAGAACCTGTTACTAGAGATACTTTTTGAGCTACTCAAACAAGCTGATGAACCTCTTTACATTGGATGTGAAAAATATAGTAAGCTTTCATTTATCGTTAAATTGTTGCACTTGAAAGTTTTATATGGTTGGAGTAATAAGTCATTCTCAGAGACATTATCTCTATTAAAAGATGTGCTTCCTAATGGGTGTGAAAGTTTTGCATCTTATTACGAAGAAAAATATGTAGTTAGGGAGCTTGGCCTTCACTACAATAAAACTGATGCATGTCATAATGATTGCTTGTTATTTGGAAAGATTCTAAAGACAGAGATATGCGATCATTGTCTAGCTCCTAAATATGAAGATCGGGCTACATTTAGGGGAAAAAAGAAAAAGGTTCCTGTAAAAGTGTTGAGACATTTTCCCTTAATTCCAAAATTGCAACGGATGTTCATGAATGAGAAGCTTGCTAAAGAAATGACATGGCATAAGGATGAGAGAGTAAATGGTTTGTTACATCATCCAGCAGATTCACAAGCATGGAAAGTAATGGATCACAAATTTCCAGGCTTTGCAGCTGAATCTTGAAATATTAGACTTGGCGTAGCTAGTGATGGTTTTAATCCATTTGGCAATATGAATAATGCATACAGTATCTGACCTGTTATTGTCATACCTTGTAATCTCCCTCCTTAGTTGTGTATGAAGCAACAAAATTTCATAATGACATTGCTTATTCCTAGAAAAAGATCTCCTAGGAATGACATAGATATATATTTGCAACCTCTTATCGATGAATTGCAACAGTTATGGGATGGAGTGAAAACATATGATCATATTCGAAAAGTAACTTTGTGATGCACGCTATGTTGTTGTGGATGATAAATAATTTTCCAGCATATGGTGATTTATCCAGGTGGAGTACTAAAGGAAAACTAGCATGTCATGTTTGTCACATGAATACATATTCCAGGCATCTAAGACATGAAAAAGGAGCTTATTGTTTTCATCGTTGCTTTCTTAATGAAGGTTATTGATTTCATTGAGATACAAGAACTTTTGATGGTTGTAGAGAAGATATAACTGCACCAAAAAGGCTAACTGGATCAGAGGTCTTAGAATAGTTGAAAGGTTCCAAGAATTATTTTGGTAAAAAGTTCAGACAAAAAATAAAACATACTCAACAGTATATTGGGGTTGTTGATGTTAATCGACATGAGCAATTTCCATACTCAAGCAAAAAAATAAGTATCTTTTTTCAATTGCCATATTGGAAGGATGTTGAATTAGACATAATTTGGATGTCATGCATATTGAAAAAAATGTTTGTGAAAATATATTGAGTACAATACTGCAAGTAAAAGGAAAGAGCAAAGAGAACATTGAGGGATGTTTAGATTTGAAAGAGATAGGTATTCGAAGAGAGCTTTGGCCAGAGCAAAAGGAAAATGGTACATTATATTTTTCATCTGCTTGTTATCAATTATCATCATTTGAGAAGGAATGTTTTTTCAAAGTGTTAAAATTGATCAAAGTTACACATGGGTATTCTTCTAATATTTCTAGAAAGATCAACTTTGATGGTAAGATGATAGGGCTAAAAAGTCATGACTATCACATCCTTATGCAACAAGTGCTTCCAGTTGCAATCAGGGGCTTACTACCAAGTAACATATGCCGACCAACCAATCATAAATCTTTGCTCTTATTTCAATAAACTATGCTCCAATGTTATTGATAGGGAAGAATTTTCCAAATGGAATCTAATATTGCAGTGTACCTATGTGAATTGGAACGGATATTCCCACCATCATTTTTCACAATCATAATGCACCTATCTATTCATTTGGCTTCTGAGGCAAGTATTGCAGGGCATGCACATTATTAGTGGATGTACCCTATAGAAAGATACTTGTTAACCCTAAAAGGATACGTAAAGAACATGAATCATCCCGAAGGTTGTATAGCAGAAGGGTATTTGGTAGAAGAATGCTTGACATTTTTTTCACGTGACTTGAAAGGTGAATCTAGGTTAAATCGTGAAGTACGAAATTCTAATGGAGTTGCAATAGGTGGAGCAGTTCAATGGCTAGCTAGGGCAACATTGGAGCAAGCGCATCATTATATCCTCTTTAACACTGATTCAATGGAAGTGCATTGAAGGTATTTTCAATTCTATGCATCTATGACTAATAATGACATTTATAATTTTGTTCCTTTAATATTTGTAAATTTTATTTGCAGAAAGCATATGCAATTTCTTTAAGGAGAATTATCCACAACTCTCATCATGCACTCTTGATAGGAGGCACCATCTTGAATTTCGTAAGTGGGTGAACGAACATGCACATTTGTAATTTATATCTTGTAATAGAAAGCTAAAAGTATTTATATTCAACACTATAACATCTAAATTCTTTGTAAATAGGTCTACACTATTCATGAAAAGAACATGAAACTGTCGGAAGAAGTTAGATGGCTGGCACAAGGTCCTTTATCAAAGGCAATTACGTATGGTGGGTATATTGTTAATGGTTGTCGATTTCACTGTAGATGTATGGAGGTTATACGTTAAACTCAAAATAGTGGAGTATACTTGCTAGCCAACACAATCAATTATTCCAATTCAAGTGACGAAAATTTCATTTTGGAAAAGATAACATACTATGGCCAATTAGAGGATATTGTCGAGTTAAGCTATGGTAGCAGTATGAAGATAATGTTATTTGAATGCATTTGGTTTAATGAGAAACATGATAAAGGATTGGTCATAGATAATTATGATTTCACATCTTTAGATTTTTCTAGATCTGCACATATGGATGATCGAATCATTATGGCTATTCAAGCACAACATTGCTTTTACATTGAAGATCAACAAAAGAAAGGATGGAATATTGTAATCAAGTTCCCTCAAGATTTTTACGATATACTGATTGATTGTGTTTTTGGAAATGCGGTAATTCAACCAAGTCAAATGAGGATTGAAGATGAAGTAAGCACCTAGGTTAGAAAAGATATACCAGAGCAATGTGTATACCACAATGAAGACGAAGATGATTATCATGATTAAGGAATTTGTTGGTATAATCCTCTTCATTGCTCTTCAAAAACTTCTAAATCTAACTTATTTTCTTTTATATTGTTATTTTGTTACTAGTGATCTATTTATGGTTGGTATTGAATATATATATCTTTTAAATCTATAGGGCAATGAGGACAAGGAGATTGTTGTTTCAATCTCAAAGGGAAGAAGCAAGGTCCTCTACATTAAATGAGGAATAAGATGTGCGAGAGCTTAATGAACATTTTCAACTGAAGGATGAACATGAAGAGATGGAGGAAGTAGATGAGTCAAATAAAGAAGGTGGTAGCCATTTGAGAAAAGGATGAGGAATTACAACAAGGAATGCCTTTAAGGCTAAAGATGGAATTCCATAGGTCATTAAATGGAACAAGCATGGTCAAGCAATAGAAGACATTCGAAAACAATTGTCACGAGCTTGTTCTTTCTATGCTCGTCAATCATGGCTTTGACCACTTGATCAAAGATGGAACAAGATATGTGAGAAAGGCATCAAGGACACATGGAAACTTTTGAAGGTAAGGACTTTTTCCTATATTCAAAAAGCTTTATGTGCCCCATAAGATTATATGCTTAAAGCAATAGATAATATAGCAAGACAACCCCCAAGTTAATAGTAAGAATTGATTATGATGGCTACTACTTGAAAACAAATCTAGTTTTTATATACATTGGAGAACATGTCATGAGCATGATGTACAAGAACTCTTCAAAGTAGAATAAATAAGTGAGTTGTAAAAAGGCAACCAACTTAAATTATATGCGAGCTTTCAATTGGGCTTGTCAACTATGTTACTTACTTGACTGTCAATTTTAGGTTATGGCTACGGTCTGAAAACTTTTATTTCATGTATATGAGTGTCTCTTCCGTTTAAATGATTACATAAGATGGCAAGTTGATGCAAGAAAGTGCGACTACAAATGCCTTGAAATTAAGGGACAATAAAATGTAACGCTATATCCATGTTACTTCAAAGTTATGTTCAAACTAGGATGATCCATCAGTTAGCATATCAGTGTGTGGATAAACTCAAGCAAATAGCAGAAACAAAATATTACAGGCTCCCACCTTCATAGTTCCATGTAAAGGAAGGAATCACTGAATAAGCAGAATTCGCATTTTGATTATGAAAACCATTAGTGGCACGCATAGGGATCTTGCTTGGAGTATAGCTCTCAAAGAAAATGGAACCAAGGAAAATCCTCTAAACTCTTCAACATGGGAGTTCCTTTCTTTGAACTTTTTGTTAGGGGGAAGGGGTTTTGCAGGTGGACATGCTTACCTGAAGCTTGAATTTCTTGTGGAATTGAATGTTCACTAGATGGGACTGAGCATTATTCAAAATCAATTCCATAAAGCATAGCAACAGATGGAAAATGTCAGAACAGTGCAATAACTAGTAAGTATAAAGATCATGGAATTTCATACTCTTTAGAAAAATAATGGACTTAGATATTGCTTTTCTATTTTTGGTTGACGATTTAGATGTTACTCCATCTTCATAGATCATAATTAGTTCCCTGTTTTTTATGTTCTCCTATTTTTTATTTCATAGATTTGTTTTTTATTTCACTCTACAGTAAGACCTAGTTATTTTTTTAGTGATTATAGTTCATTCCAGACCATTTCTGAAGTCATTATGTTCTGGGTGGTTATAGTTCATTGAATTGATTTTGTTGGTTTGTCAACATAATGATTTAGGAGGATTTTAAATTGGATGGCCATTCAAATGCAAAGAAGTAGGTACTTGAATATCTCCATTTGAGATGGAAGCCTTAGAGGAACATTCTGAAAAGGAAGTGGGAAGCTCTTAAAGAGGACCCTGAGTGGATGAAGATGAAATTGAGAAGGATCCACGAATTAGTGCTACTCAATATGACAAGTTGGTTGGTGAGTGGAAGTCACTCAAATCAAAGGTATGGATGAATTATTTATCATTATAACAAAGAATATTGTGTCAAAGCTTATATACAAATGGTATATCATTTGTCATAATTTTTTTTAGGAAAAGGCTGGAATAAATAAGATGAACCGTAAGCAAAAGAAGTTAAATCACAATTGCGGAACACTATTGTTTGCAAACATATGCGAAGAAATGGTGATGTATAACTTGGACTAATGTTCATTTTACTTAAAATTTCCAACTAATATTATGTGCTCATTTCATTTTTAGACAAGTGAATTGGGAAGCGAACCAACTAATATGGACCTCATGAAAAAGATCTATCATAACCAAGGACTAGTGGTAAGTCTAGATTATCATTTTCTACACTAACAATGGCTATAACATATGCATCTAGTTATTTCTTTCTTTTTTCTTATCCTTTAATTTAGTATGACATTGAAGATTGCGTGAAAGAAACACAACCAACAATGGAGAACTTTCCCTATGCATGTATTGCAGAGGATGCATATAACTATGTCTTAAAACCTAGGAAGCAAGATTACATAGGCAATCTTGGGATTGGGCATGATCAATCATATCATCCATCTATTGATTCAGTAGTCCAAGAATTGGATGGGATATGTGTTGATGAAGAGGTTATATTTTTAAATGAAAATCATATTTCACCATGGATTGTTAATAAATTTGTGTTCATCCTACTCAAGTACCATGGATTGTTAATATAAGAAAGATTCAAGAAGTTTGAAGACCTTGTTTCATCCCAAAACACAGTTATTAAGCAACTGAGACAAGAAATTCAAGGAATGCAACAGAAATCTTCAAGTTCAGGTTATCAGGTAATAGTTAATGGTCTACAATATAAAATTTATAAAGTGTATATATTAAATTGATTTAAACGTTTCAATATAGCATCTTGATATGAATAGTAGTGGCAATAGTTACAACCATGATGGAGTTAGTAGCACCAATTTAAATAATATCATGACCTACTTTCTCCTACCACAGGTTAGCTTTTATTACTTTTTAAATAAGCTTTATTGTTTTACAACCAAATATTTTAGTAGACATGTTAGGTATAATATAATTTTTACTTGTGGAGTCCAATGTGGTACACCTATCACTCAACCTCTTCCACAGGTAAGTAATTTTAGCAACCATCCTTTAAGATTGTTTTAAAGGAGTAACTTTTGTATTATTCATTAATTTACTCATTTAAGATCATCAAAATATGAACAATCCATATCAAAGCTTGGGCTAGCAATATGGGACTTGAAGTAGGATGGATGAATGATCTTGCAAGAAGCATGCAGAAGATATATGTTATTGTAGATCTTTTTTTTAAAGACTTACAAGATTTTCCTAGCATTTTGGTTAAATTAGATTTTCTATTTTCTCGAAAAGGATCTTTGTTTTTCCAATGCTAATTCAAGCACTTTAGCCACTACATGAATGGACATACAGTCTGGGCAATTTTTGAATATAAACTTTAACCACTGAAGATAGTTTATGGAGGTCTTTGCTTTTTGGATCTTTTTCTTTCAGCTTGTGCATACATACTACCATCAAATAGAACTGCCACCAGTAAAATTTCTGACCTGTGTGATTGTCTACATCAAATTCCATTATTGTATTAGAGCTATATGTAAGCTATTACAAGGGATAAGGGACCATTTGTTTATGGTACACTATTTTTATTATTTAGTATTAGATCATCAAATTCCATTATTTTGCAAGGGAGCATTTCTCATAGCATTTGTTTCAGCTATTTTTTCACCCTCTCAAATTCCTTCTTGATTTGTCGCTGGTAGGCTCTGTTTATTTTTTCTCTTTTTACAAGTCCGAAATGTTGGACTTAGACTTGCAATGACAGCAGCAGCAGCAACATAGCAGCAGTAGCGGCAACGTAGCAGCAGCAGTGGCGACAACGTAGCAGCAGCAGCGGCGGCAGGATAGCAGCAGCGGCGGCGGTAGCAGTAGCAACGTAGTAGTAGCAGCGGTGGTAACATAGCAGCAGTGGCGGTGGAAACGTAGCAGCAGCGGCGGTGGCAACATTGCAGCAGCAACAGTAAACAATTTAGACAATGAACCTCTTGAGAGCTCTAACAATGAACCTTCTGATGTTGATGATATTCAAACAAGCTCTGAGAAATCTAACAATGAACCTTCTAATGTCGATGATATTCAAACAAGCTCTGAAAATTCTGACAATGAACCTTCAAATGTTGATGATATTCAAAGTGAAGCAGTTCCAACTGATGAGGAAAATGATATGGGTAAGGGGGGAATAATTCCAGTGTGAAGCTTTATATTGGGAGTGTGCTTCATAACAAAGAAGAAGTCTCGCTAAAGTCATCTGTGCACCTCCCAGATGAAATTAGGGATATGCAAAAGGACTCATTTGTGCTGCATGTCCCTGGAAAAGGAGATGATTTAGAAGCTGGAGTGAGTAGAACATCAAAAATTAGGGTAGCAGCTATAGCTGCTCAGGCTGCTTCAGATCTGATGCCCCCTGATGTTGCAAAGGCACTCTGGAATGTGGATAAAGCCCCATCCAAGGTCAGATAGAAACATTGAAAGTCTATTCACTACAATTTCCCATATACCTACCTATGTAACCATTTACCATTTTATATGTATTCTGACTGAAATCTTACAACCTTGTATTTATTAGCTTTCACCCGATAAAATGGAGAATCTGCTTCTTTTCCATTGTTGTTCTAAGGCATTTCTGTATATTTTTAGGTTGTCAGATATGTGAAAGAGATCATCAAGCTTGCAGTTAGTCAGGCTCAGCAAAGAAATAAGCTTTCAAGGACAACGGTTTTCCATAGACTTAACATCGGAAGCAATGAACTAGATCCATTTGAAGGTAGGCCATCCTGGAGCTTTTTTCTTGCAGGTATTCTGGATCAATTACCTATTTAATGAGAATGTCATTTAAGTTGCAGGTTTATACATCAGAGCTTTTGGTCCTTATGGAGTTGAAGTTATACAATTACGTCGAAAATTTGGACAATGGGATGATGCAGATGATGCTTCAAAAGACCGAGAGTAAGAATTTTTTGAGTATGTGGAAGCTGTTAAGTTGACAGGTGATCTTAATGTTCCTGCAGGACAGGTATAAAGTATCTTTACAAACCAGATTCTCTCTTCCATTCGTTGATTGTTTGGCACTTGCCAACACAAATTTTTTCTTCATACTTTTATAGTTTCATTTCTGTGCTGGGCAGGTCACCTTTCGTGCCAAAATTGGAACAGGAACTTGCCACCCAAACAAGGGGTTCTATCCCGAAAAACTTGGAGTCGTAAGTCACTTTACCTTTGTGTTCTATCATGCATATTCTGGACTCAAAAGCTAAAACTGCCTTCCTCGAAACATTTTGAAACAGGAATTTTTGCAAATAGTTAAAAAATGTATATATCTTCTTGAGATTAATTGATCTTGTCATGTGATCCTATTTGCTGTGTTAGATGGGTCTAATTTATTTGTGATGTTCACATTTACATTGTTCACTTAGTACTAATGCCAATGTAGGTAGCAAGCTTTAAGGGCCAAGGCAGAGTCGTGGAACCTGGATTCAAAAACCCACAGTGGGTTGAGGATGAGCTATTGCTGCTCAATGGAAATGTGAAGGTAAATGGTTAAATTTACACTAGAAACTGTCAATCTGCTTTTCTCATGGAAGATATTAAATGATTTGAAGCTAGTAGGATATTTCTTATCTTAGATTCAGAACCCAATATTTATAAGGCTAGTTTTTGTTGGCTTTTCTGTGTTAAAGCAAAAAAAAATTTGTTGGAATTTTAGGATTAGCTCAGTTTGTGCTAGCTTTTATCCATTGCTACAACAAAACTGTTGAAATCTCAGACAACTATGGTGCATTCAAGGACACTGCACTAGTAACATTTGGTAGTCCAGAATTTCCAACAAATATGTCTCATCTCTTTCATGGTAATTGATTCAATTGAGTTTCTGGGTGGTTTGACCTTTTCTATGTTTGCTTTCTTGAACTGTTTAGAATATATTAAACTTCGTGCGGTTTGAATCCTTGCTTTGTGGCCATGATTGCAGAAGTTGCTCTGGTAGCACAAGCCTTACGGATGACTGGATTTTGTCCATATATTTCCTATGCGCCAGCTATTTTTTTCATGCCGAAGATTTTCTGAACTGTCATTTTAGTTTGAAATCGAGAATCACACTTCTGTTTATGACTTATATGGTGATTCTTTTGAATCTAGGGAATGGGGGCCATCTCACCTGAAGGGAGCAGAGCTTGGCTTCCTCTATTTGGTGCCTGATCAAGGCTTTCAGGTTCCTTTCGATTGATTGCGACTCCCAGAATAATTACTTGTTTTGGTGGTGGTGAGCTTTTCTGAGGATTATAGCTTTGGCATTCATAATTGTTATTCTACACATGCAGTTGACCCTCCCTTCCTTCAGTTTTGCTTGGTTAAGTGCTAAACTTTGTAGGAATTAACACCATGTTGCAGACAAAATAAATTTGTCATTGTAATTACTTGTTCTTCAATGGATGACAATGAATAATCCATGCTTTGTTGTCTGCTTTCTAGGAACAGTATCCAACTCAATCTCTTATCCTTGCACTATTGTCAATGAAGATAATCTTTTGAACATAAGGCATGCTGTTTAAGTTTTAACCATTAACTTTTGTTCGACTACCTGGATTTTTTTTTATTTTGTGGTTCGTGTAGCCATTTCTAGAGTTGAAATTGGTGATGTTAAAAGTGACTTGAGAGAGATATAACTGGAGCTACAACAATCAAGGGTAGTAGTAGTTCATGGCCCTAAAATTGCTCCTTCCATGGATTATACTCATATTGCAAGGATTTGGAGTTTAACTTGATCTGCATTTCATGGTATCTTGCCAGGAAAAAAGAACTCATCTTCAAAATATCATGGATGGTCGTAAGCCTGTTGGGGGCAGGTTCGCATATAATTCCTACTTTGGAAGTGCATGAATAATGCCCCAGCAAATGATGGTAGTAATGAAGTGAAGATTTCATTGGGCAGCCATGTAACAAATTAATAGAAACGAACATGAAAGTTTTTCTTGCTACCGTCAATGAATCTACCGTCATACCTTTAGTCAGTCCAGGCATATACATTTTATAGATTACTACTCTATGGATATCCCACTATTTTGAATATTTAATAATTGCACCTTCGTGTGTATGCAGCTATCTAATTTGGAATTGGCTGTAAATCTTGCTAAGCGAGGAATCTCCCAGGGGCCGAGAATCTTGTAAGTTGTCTTGTACTTGCTTCCTGATGTCAATGAAAAATGAGTTTTGTTTAAAGCTAGCTATGTTTCCGTCACTAATATCTTCTCTTTTGGTCAATTTTTCTGGCAATGGATGAATGTAGACTTAAATGATTTTTGAAATTGTTGAATCTGCTTTACCATTTACATCAATTAACAGGTTTAAAAATCAGAACATCAAGGGCATCTATGGGTTTGCTATTTCTCAATTAACAAGTACAGCTGGTAGAGCATATGCATCTGTAGCAACTAGTCATATCAAATGTTAGCTCTTAGGTGTCCATCTTTCTAGGTACATTAAAGTGTGTGCATATATATATATATATATATATATATATATATATATATATATAGCCTTCAAAATGGCAGAATGGCTTGTGGTCATTTTTCTGCAAGCACGATCTACTTTGTTGCCAGTATGTATGCTGATGATACATGTTTGATGATGTATGCGTTATTGCCTGTGAAATGGCATTGTAGATATACTTAACTTTATCCTATATATAGTTATACAATCATTTCTCTCCGTGTCATGAACCATCCTTATCATCTCTATCATGGGCATATGTTATTTCTATTGCTTTACACAGGCAGACATTATTGCTATTGCTTCTGTGTTTTATTTGTAGACTAAGATGGTTATACCATCAATAATTTCATTGTGCCGAACTTTCCTACCATGCAATACAGGTTGTGCAGCATTTCCAGGAACTTTTTTCTCGGATGAATTATAAGGAGGTTGTCGAACTCGCTGAAGAACTTGCAGTGGCAGCAACTTAGTAGCAGCAGCAGCAGCAACATAGCAGCATCAGCGACATCAGCAGCAACAACCTAGAAGCAGCAACATAGCAGCTACAGCAACAACATTTGTAAACTGCCTAATATGCTTTTCTATGAGTTTACATTTGAAGCTAATTTATTCATTTACATGTTAGCCAATCCACTTCTATAGTTGGATTCTGCATATACTATGATCAAGAATAAGAGAGGCTTATGATTAGGAATAAGATTAGGATTTAGGCCCTAATGCTGC
Organism: Thalassia testudinum; assembly: GCA_037157565.1. Taxonomy (NCBI): domain Eukaryota; kingdom Viridiplantae; phylum Streptophyta; class Magnoliopsida; order Alismatales; family Hydrocharitaceae; genus Thalassia; species Thalassia testudinum. The sequence goes on from JAZHRO010000049.1 coordinate 29,970,436, forward strand.
AATTCATGATTCAGTATATTGTAGGAAGAACACAGAATCTCGTAGGGCAGAGGAAAGATAATTTTAGGATGTAATTCATCTTGGAGGTACATAATGGTAACTATCAATCAAGAGGAATTGATGAAGTACTTAAACCATCAAGGCAAAAAAGAGTTAGTAGGAAAAAATGTTATACTCAGTAAAAGTTGGAATGATTTTTTTACCTTATTTATGTGGACATATTGCATATAAATAAAGATGCTAAACTTCTCATTTGTTTACTTTAACAATTATGTCTAGTGGGTTCTTTTTTTGAATTTAGCTAGATTGAAGTATTTCCAACTTTATCTACATGAATTGCAGGAAACTCGATATCTAGATGAATTGCATGAATTTAGTTGAATTGAAGTATTTTCTGGATACTGATATGGTATGAGATCACAATGGTGTTGGTGGCGTGGATGGTTCTCCCATAGTTCAGAGGGGCGTCCTTCGTATACTAGAGGTTCGTGATTGAGCAAGCCTTCAAAGCACCAACAACAACAACAACAACAGAGGAGCAATAGCAACGTACCAGCAATAGCAGCAGTAACATACCAGCAATAGCAACAACATAGTAGCAGTAGCAATATAACAGTAGCAACAACAACAACAAGGATTTTAAGTCGTCTTTTGACGATGCTGTTGCAATTAGTTGATTTTCAAATGTATTTTCTTATATTTTTATTTTTCTTCTGTAAAAGAAAATATTTTTACCCTAAGGAAGAAATACTTGTACTTGACTTTGAGTTTAATAAATTGGGGTAACTCAAACCCTCAAGTTTATGTAACATGTACTTTATATTTGAAATTCAATAAAAGTGATTTCCTATGTTAATAGTCAATTTTGTGAAATTGTTGTGTTTGGTTATTGAAAAATAGCAAAAATGATATATGGATGGATATTTTGTCATAATGTTATATCCACAAATCAAATCATATCCGAAAGATAATTAGAGACAATTTTTCCTGTCCCTGAAAGTTATAAAGGACGGAAAATCTGTCCCTAAAAAATTTAGTGCCATGTGATCAATATGTTTTGGTGTCGAATCTATTGTGACAAATTTTCCATCATTAAGTTGTGGCGACAGAAAATTCATCTCCAAAAGTTTGTGACCTGCATTTGGGGGATGAAGTTTTGGGGATGGATTTTTCATCACCTGCCCTAAAATCCATCTCCAAAGCTTGTAAATTCATCCCCGTGAGTTGTCACTAAAACCTTATTTTGTTGTAGTGGGAACATTTTCATCATTAAGGTATCATCATTCATGTTCCTAGGGCCAAAGGTCCTTATGTGTAGAAGTTCTTCAAGGTGGTGGAATGAGTCATCAGAATTGTGGCCATAGAAGTGGGGAATTAGATTGATGATTTGTGGTTTAAGCTCAAAATCATCCCCATCCTGAGGTACCCTATCAAAAGGTTTAGGTTAGGCATTAGGAGGATTGTAGAAATCTCTGAGAGGATGGTCTATTCTCTTGTTTTGGAGTCAGGTAATGGCCTACACTATGACCTGCATCTATCCGTCAGTATGCCAGCCCTACCAAGTAATCTGCCTCTGCAAGAGAGCCATTGGATCTAGATTTTATTTCTCCTCTTCAACCTCATCTTCCTAATGGTGACTAGCCATTGAAGAAGATTTATATTCAGGTCTTTTCCTAGGATTTCTCCCTAAAGGCGGTAGTAAATCAGGGTGTAGAGATCTACCTTGTATGCACTAGAAGAATGTCTATGGATGAGAGAGTGAAGATAGATAAGAGAATGCCCACCCTTACAGTACAAGCAATCAAGCTAATCCTTAGAGTGTAAGCCCTAATTAGACCTAATCTTGTCTTCCAAAAACACAACTAGGTTAGATTAACCCTTAAATTACTTGGCTGGCCAGAAGGGTGGGACCTCCTAGGGCACCCCGCACAGCAGGACACCACTAAGGGTTAGCATGGTTATCGCATCAACCTTTCTTATCATCAGTGGATCCAAGTAGACAATGCCTTTACCTTAGCTCAATCTAATTTCAAGTCACCATGCAAATTAGTCATACCTAGGGCACGTCTATTCAATTTTAGGCTTAGGCTTGAGGTGCTTTTGGAATATGATGTGCGTTAGGGGGTGTTGCCCTTAAAATTTATTTCAAAAAGTGATGTGCTCAATCAAGGGGTTCAAAATACAAGCTTAGCTGATGTTGTTGCTTTTAAGGTTTAAGTAATTGTATTAATGAATTTTAGGGTTCACTTATTTAAATATGTTCAAGCAATGGTTCTGATGAGGTACGCAAGAGGTTTTGCATGTCCCAATTGTTTGATAGAGTTCCTTCCAGTACTGAAATACAAGTGTGCTCTACCTTAATGTGAAACCCTCAGAGCAAATAGTACTAAATGATTGGATTTAAGTCCAAAATTAGGGAAGTGGTGCGACCCAAACAATACAATCAATTGGTCATGTTGTACCACTAAGTAGGCACTGAAAAAATATTTTTTTAGGAATTTAATGCACGTTTTTCAAATTTTCCAAGATTTAAAGTGCACTAAGGGTCCTGCAGTCTGTTTTGACCCCTAGTTAGTGAGTGAATAGTATGTGCAATCAAACATATTGTAAATATTTATTTTAGATTTTTCCTAAATTCTTGATTTTCACAGGAATTTAGTGTTACAAAGTTCAATCAATCGAAGTTATATAAAAATTCCTATGTTATTTTGAACTCCAAAAAATAAGAACAATAACAGATTCGATAACAGTTTAGTTTGTGAATTTTTAAAATTTTTATATAACTCAGAATTGCATGAAATTTGGATATCGCGTTTATGACTTCAATACCCACTATCGGTAGTAATTTCATAATTTTTGGGCATGTGAATTTTTGGGAATTAAATTTTTAAACTCAGAGTTTGTTTCAGCCTGAAAATGTAGGAGGTAGTTTTGTTGTTTCTCAAAAGCTAATATCGACCAACCAGAGATTTTTTTTTTAAAGCAAGCAAATACTAATCCTAAGGTTCAAGCAAAGCACCTAACCTTTTTGGAATTTTTTTTAATGGAAATCTAACCTAATCTAAGATACAAGTACTTACCTGATATTTGAAACTTGTAATTTTTTCATTATTATGTTTCTTCTTGGATTTCTGCATTTCCTACACACATGAAATCAACAAAAATAAAGTAGGTTATAAATCTCCAATAAGCACTAAAGAGAAAAACATCAAGAATTTTTGTTGCCTCATAGGCAACGGCGCCAATTTGTTCGTTGCAAAACGGGTAAAAATATTTCTATATCGTTGTAGTTGTGATCACACCAAAATAAATAAATTTATAATTTAGAATTAGTGAGTCCTAAGTCGTTCGTAGGGAAGAAAAATGAAATTTTCAAAGCTTTTCATACTAACTAATCTATCCTAATGCAAGCATAGAAATAGAGACTAGATATTCATAGGATCAAATTTTTATTACTAGTAAATAGTTCTTAAATTAGGAATTAAAACAAATATGCTAAAGAGTAGAGAGAAAAATAGATGAAGAATGGAGCAACTTGAGGTATGCTTGTGTGAAGTGTGGAAGCACTTCAGATCTAAGGGGCCGGGAAGAATACCAGAGAGATGCTACAGAGAGAGACAGGCTAGGGATGTGTCTGGTGGAAGTTGCCTTTCAAATGGGGGCTCTGAGGCTCTTTTTATAGCTAAAATGAGGGGCAAAGTAGGTATTTTGGCCCTCAAAACTATGCAATAGCTTAGGTTTGATTAGATCCGTCAATGGAAAGATCAATGGATCAAGTCGCACCTCAAAACAACCTCGTACGCACCTTCAACACACGGGCTGCACTAGATGGTGACACGTGGCAACCACTCTGTCGCACAATCTGCTCGTAGTACCCTACGCTCGTGCGCACATGATCAGACGGCTTAAAATCAGCATCGGACCGCCTTAAGAATCCACGTACAACGAGGCGCCAAGTTGTGCGTCTATTCGAGTGTTCATCCGCACCACTGCAACTGACGTTCCTCCTCATGCCACTCAGTTGCCTCCATGTTGCTTGATCTCATCCGATGGCTCAATTTCACGCAAGCACCACCGCTTCTCCAATTTCACACTTGGCTCAAACTGAACGTGCGCCTCGCTCTCTTGCATGCAGTACTAACCAATGCACTACACCGCCTTTTGTGTCGCATTTTGAGTTCATGTGAAGTTGCTCTCAGTTGTTGGATGATGATCCAACGGTTGAGATGGACTCCCACCTGATGAAGGCGTAGTGGTTGACGACATGGCCTCATCGTGGTCGTTGGATGATGATCCAACAACCTACATTTTATGCTTCAGTTTGTGCTATAGAGCTTTGATTGAGTTGATTTTTATGTCGTTGGACTGCGATCATTGATCCGGATCCATCCATGTGGTCAAATCTGACATCTGAGGTTTGGATTTGTGATATCTTACTCCTTGGCCTTTGGTCTTCTATGGGCTAAATGTGATGCTACAAAAGTCTAATCAAGATGGTTTTGGAAGCATTGGACTCCCGTCATCATCCTGATCGAATCCATTTGGTCAGATTTATAATCTATGACCCTAAATGATCCGCAATTAATATCGCCTCTCTCTTAGAGCATAAAATAGCAATATTACCTATAAAACTAACAAATCAATAATGATACAACTTATGATGCTCATGCATGCATTGTTCCTAAGTTAAGTTAAAATCTAACTTAATTTGGGTAGATTAGGTCCTATGATTGTTGCGCAATCACCCCTAGAGTTGAAACCTCTCACCAACCATCTCAAATATGTCTTTTCGTGTTCGAAGAAATTATATCTTATGATTATCAACTCTTACCTTACTCCTGATCAAGAAATAAGATTGATTTCAGTTCTCCAACAACATCGAATAGCCATTGGTTGGACACTTGATGATTTGACTAGAATAAGTCCCCCATATTGCATGCATCGAATTTATATCGAAGAAGGTTTATGACTTTCATGAGAGATGAAGCGAAGACTTAACCTGAATCTCCAAGAGGTTGTGAAGAATAAAATAAAGTGGCTTGATGCGAGTTTTATTTACATCATCTTAGATAGCCGCTAGGTGAGTCCCATTCAGGTAATGCCTAAAAAGGCAGGGCTCACCGTAATCACCATTGATTCTGGGGAAACCATGACGACTCAGATTGCCAATTCTGGGAGAGTTTGCATTGATTATAGAAAACTCAATACTTCCACAAAGAAAGACCATTTCCTTCTCCCATCTATTGACCAGATCTTAGAAAAGTTGGTAGGAAATTGGTTTTTCTACTTTTTGGATGGTTATTTCAGGTACAACCAAGTGGCAATTCATCTTGAAGATCATGAAAAGACCACTTTTACCCACCCCTATAGAACTTATGCATTTCGTAGGATGCTCTTTGGGTTGTGCAATGCACCTACCACTTTTCAGCGGTGCATGTTAGCCATCATTTTTTATATGGTGGGTAAATACCTTGAAGTCATCATGGATGACTTCTCAATTTTTGGTTAAACTTTTGATGATTGCGTAGAACACTTGGTTAAGATCCTCTAGTGATGCATTGAAGTGAACTTGGTTCTCTCCTAGGAAAAGAGCCATTTCATGGTTCCTGAGGGCATCACCCTTAGACACCTTGTCTTTGAGTAGGGCATGTAAGTTGATCGAGAAAAGGTGAACTTGATTTCAAAACTTCCTTTTCCTACATCGGTCAAAGAAATTCTATCTTTTCTGGAACACGTCAACTTTTACAAATGTTTCATCGTCGACTTTTCTAAAATTACACACCCCTTGACAAATCTTCTCTGAAAGGAAACTCCCTTGAGATGAATAGCAAGTGCATTCGCGCATTCAAAATCTTGCGCAACCAAGTAACTTAAGCTCCTGTCCTACAATCTCCTGATTGGTCTCAACTGTTTGAGATCATGTGCAATAGGTATGACTAAGCGATAGGAGCAGTAATTGGATAGAAGATTGATGGGAAACCAGTGGTAGTACATTATGCCAGTAAGACACTTGATGAGGCTCAGCGTAATTATACAATTACAGAGAAAGAGTTACTGGCTACAGTATTTGGTTTAGAGAAATGTAGATCATACCTCGTGGGATCTCATGTAATTATTTACTCAGGTCACATTGTTGTGAGGCACTTACTAGCTAAGAAGGATTCCAAACCAAGGTTGATTAGATGGATCTTTGATTGATCAACCTTCTGGAGAGCTTGTGAATTATGATTAATTAGTCATTGTGTTGTAGTATAGTCACAATACTAACGAATGTTATTTTATTTATATACAATTTTTACTGATTTTATTCCAGGTCGTTCACTGGGAGGTAGTTATTGATATATATCACTCTCTGTGTTACAAAAAAGATCTTTTACTCAAAAAATGTTAAGTTTATTTACAAATGAATCAAAGAATCAACTATTTAAGTCAATTATATGCACAATTGAATTAGTTAGTGTTAATGACAATGCCTAAAACTTACAAATAGATACATTGACATTAAAAACTAATCTAAACTTATCTATGCCAGTTAGTTGCATTAATACCTAATCAATGGCTAAGTCAAGGCATAAAAAGGACATACATATGTATACAAGAGTAGCTATACTAACGCTTATTATTATATACACTAATACACACAAGTGTCACTAAAAGCTCTTAACTTAATAACACTTATCAAAATTTTTGGTTGGCGAGCCCATTTGTTCATAGGATTAATGATCGTCAGGTCGGATTGGTACCACTACTCAACCAAGCCCTAGTTTGTCAATTGTGCATTTTTGTATGATTTTAGGCCAATCCAAGCCTACATGCGCACACACACACGTGCGCACTCACGCGCACACACGATCAGTACTTGTATGCTTGGTTCGTTCTCATTGTAGCATGCCCCTTAAGGTGCATAGAATGTTATATGTGGCGATATGATTTCAATCCTTACCGAGGTGGAACTAATCTCGCTCGATTTTTGGTGACGTTCAATTACGCGATTTTGGCACTTTGATGCCTTAATTTAAGTGCTTAACTAATAAGTATTTTCAAATTAAATTATACAATTTTGAAGACTACGCATAGGGCTTCCTATTGGTATATTTTATTTACAAAAATTAATTATTTAATTATATTTAAAAAATCATTAAAGTTAGTAAAATTTACATGTTAATTTAATAATTAATTCAATAATTAAAGTACAAATTGATAGTTAATTACTCAATTGACTTATAATTTAGTTAACATACATTATTATCTATTTATTACATATTTTTAATTTATTTTTTGTTATTTATTTTAATTTATACACATTTAAATACATAATTTACATAGATAAATACATAATTACAGTATAAATACTATTCTACAGTATAAATAAGTTATAAATAGTTTGAAATTACTTAAATTATAGTATACAAATATATAACATAATTTACTTCAATAATTTATTAATTTACTAATTTTAATTATATTAACTTAATAATCTAGATAATTAACTTAAGAGCATAATTATATACAATGTATACATAAATAAATAAATGTAGAGGTACACTACTATACATTGTAATTACTTTAAAATATATATACAATTATAAATATAATTCTAAGTGTATACATATCTATTTATATTTACATAGGTTTATGTACATATAATATAAATAAATATATATATAATTATATAATTATAATGTTTCTGTTTAACTCAACATAAATATTTATTTAAGTGAATATAATATATATATAAGTTATTTATGTACATTTTAGATACATAACTTACTATATATAATTAATTTAGTATTATATGTGTATATACAAGTATAAGTAGTATATATAATGTATTTTTATGGAATTTTAAGCTTTTTCAAGTTTTTATGTTCCTTTTATATTTTATAGAGGTAGAGGAAGAGAAAGAAAAGGTGAGAAGAGAGGAAGAAGGTTCCTTTTGGTGTTTTGTATATTGAGTTTTTTTTATTTTATACCAGAACAGACCTAATCGTTTATTGGTATGTTTTACCAACTATAGGACTTGAAACTGACTCAAATTTGACACCTAAAATTATTCTTAATATAACTCAAAACAAATTTAATTTATTTTTTCATAATATTTTTGTATTTTTTTCATTATTTACAATTTGGATGAAACATGGCTTAAATGAAGGTTGTAACATTGAACCTAAGCCTTCAAATTGAACTCTAAGGGTTGGAGAAACATTTAGCAATCATCATTCAACATATTTGAGTAATAAAACATGATTTTAAACTTTAAATTTCATTACAATCAAATTTTGGATAGGTTTATACAATAGACACCTACTGACAGTGTTGTTGAATAGAGTTCACACACTCTTTTTAATTCAAATTGAAGTAATAACCACATAGGAATGCTTATCACATGAGGGTCTAACAATACAACACTAGCAGAAAACTCAATTAGGCTTTAATATCAACTTAGACCCAGCTAAAATCCTCAAGTGTAGCTGATGCTGTTGTTCAGCTGCTCAGCTACTTAGGTCAGACCTTTAAGGTTTGATCAGAGCTCAATAGTGCCATCCTTAATTCCGGAAAACTAGATCTAAAGACTATATATCCTAGCAAAAGCAATTCATCCTTAATCACTCAAAATCAGAGATTACATCCAACAGATAAGCCCTCCATATCAGCAAAACAAGGCAACGGCTATTGTTATTGCTTATATCTGAATCAAACCACTGAAAATCCATTTCAAGTTGTCTCAAATATTCTAAGAATAATCTGGAAACCACTTAGCACCAATTCATAGGTCGACAAACCCTAAATCTCTAATTTGATTCTCATATCACGCTTTAGATAACATGATCATGAGAACTCAAATTAGGACTTTAAATCCTTGGAAAATCGACTCCAAATCTCCGTTTAAACATTTCAAACATCAATCACCCTCCAATCACAAGATTGAAATCATTTTGCATTGAGACACAATGTCACCGAAGTGGGCATTTGATTTATGGTCGCTCAAAATGATTTGATTGTCTACAACCTTTGTACACCATTGATATCGGTATAATCTATTAGCCTAATTAGCTTATTCTAGGGTTTGCTCCTTAATAAAATCATGCATTTAGATTGTAAATGTTGCATTTAGAGCATGCATGCATATTCTGTGCATTATGTTAAGTTTAAATCTAATTATCTAATTTTACTCTTTTGTGAATAATGTAGGTTAAGCACTTGGAATAAGCGGGAGCATTGAGCTGAATAGGAAAAAAAGCTGCAGCAGAATTACGAGCTGGTTGAAGACCAAGATTTGATTAAGTAAGAAATGAAGATCCAAGTATATAAGAAGAGAGAGAGAGTGACTAAGATAACCTAACCCTACCCTTAGAACCCTAGGATACTCTTATCCCAACTTCTACCCTTAAGTTAGCCCAAATTGAATAAGTGAGCTCAAAAGCTAAAATCATGGATAACACTATCCATGATCTTGACCCTTTATCCACAGAGTTTTCCTACTATCCAGGAATGTATCCAACCTGCCCTAGATCCAATCCTTAACCCAAGAACCTATTTAGGTCCATAATCTAACTTAATCAACTTAGTATAAGTCAATTGGGTTCATGGAACCTATTTAGACCCAACCCATTAGACTTAGGGTCAACCTAGCCCAATTAGGAAGCTATTCTCACAACTTATGTCTATCCTTAACCCCATCTACATAAGACCCTTGAAAGTCCTAGCGTAATTCTCTTAAGTTGGTGGCAACTTAAGAAGATTTTATCCTTTAGTGGTTGGCCAAGAGATAAGATCTTATCTCTTCGCAAGATTTTATCCCTTGGTAGTCACCCATTTAGGTTGCCTATTTTTAGAAAACCCTCATCCTATCCTAGCCTTACAACTTAGATCCTAAGGTCCCTATTCAACAAATCCTAGGCATCAGTTTTGATTAAATCTAAACCATCCAAATTAGTGATCTTAGGCACTCTAGATCAACCAATAAGAAGCCACCTATTTTTTTATAAAAGGACCTAGCCTATACCCTTTGCAACATCACTTAGATACCTAGAGATAGAAAAAAATAGCCACCACATAGTCCACGCCCACTCTCTCTCTCTCCAAGCTCTCTCTCCACTCTTCTTCCCAGCGCCCTTGATCTGAAGCTCTACCAAGTTTCCTACAAACATCCCTCAAGCAGCTTCGCTCTTCATCTCTCTCTCTCTCTCTCTCTACTCTTTCTTTAGTTCATTTGCTTTGATTCATTATTTATGTGAAAAACTTTCTGCAAGTAGCAATAAAGAGTTTGATTCAATGGATACCTTGTCTCTCTTTATGCGCTTTCATTAGATTAGATTAGTAGTACAAAAGGGTTTAAAAATCTCATTTTGCCTCCCTACAAATGACTCGGGACTTATCATTTTTTGATCTATAAATTTATTTTACTTCGGTGTTGATTAGCCCATAGTTGTGGGCTATTTAAGTATTTAAGTGCCTACACATTAGGTTAATTCTAACATTTATTTAGTATAAATTAGGATGTAAATAGATTAATTCATAGTTTTAATTTAATTACATAATCCATGCATTTCATTCATATCTTAAGTGCATTTAGAATTAGCTTAGAATAGCATTCATCTAATTAGACAACCAATTAGGTACATTATTTTCATTAACATAGAAGTTGAGGGTCTGTATATAAATGACCCTAATATTTTAACATTATTTTCTTTACTCTTCTCCTTGCAGGAACGGCTGGCTGCCGCTCCAACGTCGAATGGCCGCAGTGAAGACCCATTCAAGGGGGAGCGGATGTGGTGGATCTGGTCGGGCGGCTGATTTCAAACTTGTGCAGGCCACTACAAAAGGAGGGAGGCAGCCGAGCTCGGGAGGCCTCCACCACCGACCCACCACTGTGCAAAGAGACTTTCTCTCTTCCACTCCATACTGCCGGCCTCTACTGTGGCAGCGAGTCTCCACCACCGTGGGCGTGTGGTGTGACAGGCCACACCACCATCCGGAGCTCGTCCGCATTACCGTGAGCACCTTAGCGTGCATCTCCCTCGCCGTCGTCGCCGACCACCACCACCGAGCTACTGATTCAGCCACCCTTTCAGTAACTTAAGACGTTCGGGAAATTTCCCAGACGTCTGAAGCTACCCACTCACCTCCACCCACTCGCCTGCGTACCCATCTGCAGTCCACCCGCACCCGCTCTCCATGCAACGCCCTCCACCCGCTCACCTCCAACAGCCACGTCTTCCTCAGCCTGCTGCACCCTCCAAACGCACACGCTCCCACGCCCGCAGCATCCTCCAACAACACCTGCAGACCAGCCCACGCCACCTTCCAACCGCGCCCATCTTCACGCGCTCACCGGCTGCAGCGCTCTCCACGCGCCTGCAGACCCGCGCACAACTGCAGACCAGCCCACGCCATCCAACAACGCCTGCAGACCCGCACAACCATCCTCAACCGCGCCTACACCCTCTTCCTCGCGCTTGCAGACCAACGACCGCTCTTCCCCGCGCCTGCAGACCAGCGCCCGCCCTTCCCCGCGCCTGCGCTCCCGTACCCACGCCAGCCGCAGCAACGCCCTCCTCAGCCTGCAGCGCACACCTTCCCCACGCCTGCAGACCCGCACGCCCGCGCCTGCCTTTGCGAGACCAGCAGCCGCGCCTGTAGACCCGTCCGCCCGCTCCTACAGACCCGCCAGCAGCAGCACGCGACAGATCTCACGCCAGCAGGCCGCGCAAGCTCACTGGCTGCAGCACCTCCGCCAGAGCTCGTCCGGCCACCACCGATTCGAAGCCCTTGGTCCAAGGGACCTCCTCCGAGCTTCCTACGCCCGGCCATCCGCTCCTCGTCACGCAAGACAAAGGGGAAAAATTTCCCTGTTTTGCTACAGTAAACCATCAATTAGAAATTACATTTTCTGCCATTGTCACTTTTTAATGATATTTTATTGATTCTGCATTGCGGAAAATATCCTCTAGTTTCTCATAATTGCCATTTCAGCATTGTTTCTTGCTTAAACCTTAATCTAAAGGCAATCTTGGCTTGATTCTTGTCCAAACTAACTACGAACGAATGTTTTTAATTGGTGCGAATTTTAATACGTCATTGCCTCCCTGTGGATACGACTCGCTCCTCTGCGAGTGGTTATTTCTTCTTAAATATTGATCAGTCAATTTTTCCACCACATTAAACTGCAACCGACTCAAAAGCGAAAGATCGACGAGTCAGGTGTGATTCGCAACTATAATGATAACGTAGAAATCTTTTTACATGTTTCGCAACGAACAAGTTGGCACCATTGCCGAGGCAACGAAAATTTTTAAAGCTTTTCTTCCTAGTGATTATTTGAGATTTCTAACTTGCCTTATTTTTGTTGATTTCATGTGCACAGGAAATGCAGAAGTCCGAGAAGAAACGCAATAATGAAAAAATTGCTGGTTTCTAATCTTAGGTAAGTACTCGTATCTTAGATTATGTTAGATTTCCTTTCGAAAAAAAAAATATTAGGTGTTTTGCTTGAACCTTTGGATTAGTATTTGTGTTCCATAAAAAAAATCTCTTTTTGGCGGATATTATCTTTTGAAAATCAACAAAACCACCTCTCAAACTTTCAGGATACAACAAACTCTCAGCTTAAAAATTCAATTCCCAACAATTTACATGTCCAAAAATTCTAATGTTTTTACTCTTCATGGGTTTTGAAGTGAGAAACAACATATTCAAATTTTGGGCTATTCTAAGTTTTATAAAAATTTTAAAAATTCACGAACTGAACTCCTATCAAATATATTATTATTCCTAATTTTTTGAAGTTCAAAATATCATAAGAATTTTTGTATAAGTCCGATTGATTTGAAATTTATGGCACTCAATTTCTGTGAAAGTTAAGAATTTAGGGAAATTTTGAAAAAATATTTTCTGCACATTCGATTGCATGTACTATTCAAGCACCAATTGAGAATCAAAATACAATGTCGAACCCTTAATACACCTTAAATCTGAAAAAAATAAAAAATGTGCATTAAAATTCTTGAAAAAAATATTTTCTTAGTGCCTAGTTGGTGGCACAATAGGACCAATTGATTGCATTGATTGGGTCCCACCACATTCTTGATTTTGGACTTAAAAGAATCATTTAGCAGTATCTGCTCTTAGGGTTTCACATTAAGGTAGAGCACCCTTTGCATTGTATACTTCTAAAGAAAATTTATCTCATAGATTGGGACTTGCAAAGAAACTCTTGTGTGCTCATCAAAACCTTCCTTGAATTTATCTAACTATGGAACCCTAAAACATAATTATACAAGCAATTGAACCTTAAAATTCACTTCATTAAAAAAAAAAAATTACTTGTGAACCCCTTGCATGTGCACTTTACACTTTTGAAATTAATTTTTAAGGGCAACACCCCCCTAATGCCCATCATATTCTACAAGCACTTCAAGCCTAACCCTAAAATTGAGTAGACGTGCCCTATATAGGACTAATCTGCTTGGTAACTTGAAATTAGATTGGGCTAAGGTCAAGGCCTTATCTACTTTGACCCATTGGTGAAAGAAAAGGTTGGTGTGGTAATTGTGTTAATCCTTAGTGGTGTCTCGCCGGGCGGGGTGTCCTAGGGTCCTACCATTCTGGCCAGCCAAGTAATTCAATGGTTGATCTAACCTAGTCATATTTTGGTGAGCCAGGATTAGTTCTAACTAGGGTTTACACTCTAAGGATTAGCTTGACTACTTGTACTGTGAGGGTGGATATTCTTGTATCTGCCTTCTCTCTCTCATCTATAGACTTTCTTCTGGTTTATGTAAGGGAGACGATTTCTAAACCCTGATTTGCTACCTCCTTTAGAGTGAAATCTAGGGAGAAGACTTGTTTTTTTTTTTTTAATCTGATTCTAAATCCTTTCCCATGGGTAATCACCATGAGGAAGAACTGATTGTGGGAGAGAACTTGGACCCATACTCTTTTGCTTCCCACTATTCCTCCTTTTCTCCTTATCCCAACCCATCCCTTACTCCAACTTCTTCAGGATGGGAGAACCTTCCTCAACACTTAGGACTTGATTCCCTTGCCTAGACCTCATATTCCCCGGGAATAGCTAGCCCTATCTCATCCTTACAGAATTCCACACAAATTCTAGATATCAAGGATCTCTACAATCTCAAGAGACACTCTCCATAAAAGACTAGCACCTAATCGACATGACCAACTATCTTGACCAATTAAAGTAGGCATATCTCTCCCATGGTTGAGGAAATGCCTCAAAGTCCCACTACCTAGGATATCATTTCTATCCCCAAAATCACTTTGCAGATTATCCCAATTTCACCCAACCCACTCCACCTTCTTATTGGGATAACCCTACACCACCTAACCAAGGATATAATCCTCACCCTAGGTATTCAAATCTTGATAATGGATATTCTGATTTGATTGAGATTAGAAATCTTGGAAATTATTTCACCCTACCCATTAAAACCCCTGACCACGGTAGCGATCTTGAGATTACCCAATTGCTCCAAGTAGTCCAGGAGATGAGAGAAGCTAATAGAAGAAATATTTATAATTTATTGAAGGAGCTTAATAGAATCCGAGAAGCACAACTTGATAAACCTGGTCCAAGTGTACCACAAGTTGGCGGGGAGCCACTTAGGGTTGATGATCTGACCTTAGGTACGACATCTTATTCAATCCCAACCTCTACTTACACTGAGCCCACTCACCAGCCCTATGCTTATCCAGGATAGATCTTACCCAGGCCTACATCTGAAATAATAGATAATTGTGATGTCCCAAAAATTGACCTGGAAATGAATGATAAGTCTATGGAAGGGACAGTTGAAGGGGTCTTTGGAATGGATTATGACACATCTGGTGTTGAATCATCTAGAAACCTCATACAAGAAATTGATAAAGGAAAGGTTAACACCCCTAAGATTGATTCTCAATCCAAAGATCCTGAATCTTGGGAGATACAGTATGTTTATGGAATCACATTTACATTATCTGATAACCCTATCATGATTGAGGAGGAAGATTTGCTTGAGGAATTAGATCTTGATTTAGGCCCTGAATTGCAATCATTCTATTTTGTGGAACCAATCCATTGTGGGCTAGAGTATTAGTCCTTTATGGTTAAGGATACACAGTTGGACAATGAGGATGATCCTGAGTCTGATATTACAAAAATTTTGAGAGAACTTGAACTAAGGAAGGATGAACAAGATCAAGATAAAGAACAAATGGAAGAAACATTACATGGAAACAAAGAGGTTGACCCCTACTAGGTAATTCTGGATGACACTAATCTGATTTTGATTGATAACTTCCCTAATCATATATGCTTGGAAGATTCAAGCTCCATACCTGGGTTCGACTCAAATGATTTTTTTGATGCACCTCCCATAGAAATTGAATCCATTCCTACTTCCACACCATCTAATTCTCAGCCATCTCTCCAACTTATCCAGGATTTTGATGGACCACTCTTTGAGGATTACAATATTGATTTAGAGATACCTAATTCTGCATGTTCTGCCTTTGATTCTGACCCCCAACAGCATGTAAAAGAATAAGACACAGAATCCCCTTATGAAAAAGATGTTCAAGAAATTGCAGAATTATTGGGGATGACTTATGATGATTTACTTGAGGAAGCAAAGAATTTATTTGAATCATGGAATTTTGAGGAACTTGATTTGATTGATGAGGAACAAGAAGATATTTCCTTAGAAGATGTAGTTCAAGACAGATCCAATTGGGGTCAAATTTATAATCCTACTAATCTTAATGGATGGCTTGATTCCAACACTCAAAAATTCACATAAGCCATAAAACTAAAAATAAATGAATTTGAGGCTTTAATTAATCTAGATTCCGGTTTCACACCCCCTAGGGAAATTATTCTGAGGAATAATGAATTTTCACCCATTACATTTGAGGATTTGCATCATGAATTAAAATAGGATTTGGATGATTCATATGAGACTTTTGATCGCCCTAGGGATGAGCTTGAGGATTCTGATTTGGATATCCAGCATTGTTTGGGTGAATTTGGAACTATTGAGATGGACCACTAGATTTTATTTGACTCACCTACTCTACATCCATCCACACCTGACTTGACTTACGAAGTGGTTCCTTATACCATTTCAGACTACACCACTCAGGTTTCTCCTTTCATTTCCCAACATTCTCAAGACTCGTATGATTTATTCCCCACTGACCACTCTTTATCCACCTTATCTGCCTTATGCACCAATTCTTAGGGTTTCCACTATCTACTTTCCACTCTGGCACTCGTACTTATTTTCTCTCTTTTGTAGCATGTGGTTGCAACCAATTCCAAGACCATGTATTTTATTTTTCCAACATTTTGGGCTTGGTTTTCTCCATCAGCTGATCCACATGTG
The DNA here is from genome assembly GCA_037157565.1 of Thalassia testudinum. NCBI lineage: Eukaryota > Viridiplantae > Streptophyta > Magnoliopsida > Alismatales > Hydrocharitaceae > Thalassia > Thalassia testudinum. The sequence goes on from JAZHRO010000049.1 coordinate 29,986,827, forward strand.
GATCACTGATTCTTGGGCCACATGACCATATCTTCATATTAATTCTAACTCAACCCATTAATTTGATCACTCATTTATTTTTGGGTTTAGGATTGGAAAATGGCATTAAACTTAGCATTGGCTAGGAGGCAACCTATTCTGTACAGGTATTTTTCATTTTTTTCTATCCATGCTGACCTGGATTAACAAGCTCAGTCAGGTAATATCCCCTCCTCTTATTACATTTTGAATTTCTTGTATACATTTTAATGAGGACATTATAATGAATAGGCATAGGGGGTGGACATTACATGTCTTATTTTTATGTCAGAACCTATAAATATCATTTTAAAAAAAAATCATTTATACATATTGCATTCATGCATAATTTTTTTCAAGAAGGCTTTTTTGAGGATTTTCTTCTGGAATTGTTTCTAAGTTTAGAATCCAGTACAATTATTTTACTTGCATGTAGACTTTGCAATGTATCCTTCATGGAAACCAATAGACATTTTTAGTTTATCAATGAGAAGTATTACTTCTTTTCCTGAACCCTTGGATAGTTAGTTAGGGAGTCAGGCAAACTATCTTTCATTAGATCCACCAAACAATTGTGAGGTGAGAGTAGAGAGTCTACTGGTGCTCTAAGTCTAGTGTAAGGACTCTTAATTTCTGGATAATTGGATAACGATATTCAGAGTTAGGTATAGTTTTTCACTCTCAGTTCCTACATGTGAATTTTTTGTGAGAATTCTTGAGAGTTACCAAATAAGGCAAACACTCAGAGATCCAGTTCTAATAAAATTAGGACTAAGGTGGATGGTTATGACCATCCTTTTCAAAATTCTCAGCTAAAGAAGGGTATTAGTGCTAAAGGTCAGAAGTACGCCTGTCCTATTCATCCCTTCCCAGTGTCGAGAGTAGTCATTTCCACCAAATAAGCCACACATTATATCATCATTCCCCAATAATGCCTCGTCAATAATACTTTATGCTATGTATGTTGTGCTGCTAGAAATGGCAAAAAAAAAAGGAAAAAAGAAATGATATGAAAAAAAAAGAAGAAAAAAATTTTGTCAAAAAAAAAGGAAAAAAAAGTGTTTGAGTTCATAGTCATGTTTATATGTTAATTTCACGTTGAGTCAATTACATTGAGGCACAAAACCACCCATTGTGATCCACCAAATATGACCCATGTATACTTTCTCAGTAGTTTTAACCGGCCAAATACTGACTGAGGAATTCTGACTTAGTTGTAGGATTATCAGAACTTTAATTGAAGTGTTAATGACATGTGAAGCCACCAAATATTTAGTACATTTACAAAATTTGGTGAGATTGTGAGCTCAAAAAGAAAAAGAAAAAGAAAAAAAAAGAACAGAAAAGAAGAGTGAGTACAAAGAAACCAAAGAGAGCATAGTTTTGAGCCTCTCTCCAGGTTGATTTGTTTGATAGTCTAAAGATCTAGGGTTTGTAGTACTAGGCTACATGTAGCACCAGATGAGTGTTGAGTCACCAAATGTAAAACCATTTGACTCATAGATCTTCTACCAAAGCTAGAAAGTCGGGGTAGAAATTTCAGATTATTTGTATCCCCGAGGGAAGAAATTTGCCTATCTTGATTGAATTTTTACAGAGGGTCAAGTATGAACTTTATGTTTGTGTTGGATTTTCACTTGGATCCATTGCTTAGGCTACTATCACATCATTTTCACATTTGTCCGAATTTCTAAATTTTTGGAAGAAGACTAGAACAAATCTTTTGTCAAACCCTTGATAAAAAGGAATAAGCTGTCCTTTGGGGGCTGAGTTATAAATAGCATGAATCATACGCCTTGCATTTATTTTCATGTTGATTTTCTTAAGGGACTAGCAAAAAATAAGCATGAAGGTGTGATAACAGTATAATCTATTACCTTAATTAGCTTATTCTAAGGTTAGCTCCTTAATAAAATCATGCATTTAGATTGTAAATGTTGCATTTAGAGCATGCATGCATATTTTGTGCATTACGTTCAGTTTAGACCTAATTATCTAATTTTACTCTTTTGTGAATGATGTAGGTTAAGGACTTGGAATAAGTGGGAGCATTGAGCTAAATAGGAAAAGAAGCTACAACAAAATTATGAGCTGGTTGAAGACCAAGATTTGATTAAGGAAGAAATGAAGATTCAAGTAAAGAAGAAGAGAGAGAGAGGGACTCGGATAACCTAACCCTACCCTTAGAACCCTAGGATACTCTTATCCCAACTTCTACCCTTAGGTCAGCTCAAATTGAATAAGTGAGCTCAAAAGCCAAAATCATGGATAACACTATCCATGATCTTAACCCTTTATCCATAGAGTTTTCCAACTATCCAGGAATGTATCCAACCTACCCTAGATCCAATCCTTAACCAAAGAACCTATTTAGGTCCATAAGCTCACTTAATTGACTTAGTATAAGTCAATTGGGTTCGTGGAACCTATTTGGACGCAACCCACTAGACTTAGGGTCAACCTAGCACAATTAGGAACCTATTCTCACAACCTATGTCTATCCCTAGCCCTACCTACATAAGACCCACGAAAATCCTAGCTTAATCCTCTTAAGTTGGTGGCAACATAAGAAGATTTTATCCCTTAGTGGTTGGCCAAGAGATAAGATCTTATCACTTGGCAAGATTTTATCCCTTGGTAGCCACCCACCTAGGTTACCTAATTTTAGAGAACCCTCATCCTATCCTAGCCCTACAACTTTGATCCTAAGGTCCCTATTCAACCAATCCTAGAGTAAATCTAAACCATCAAAATTAGTTATCCTAGCCAGTCTAGATCAACCAATAGGAAATCACCTACTTTTCTATAAAAGGAGCTAGCCTTTACCCTTTGGAACATAACTTAGATACCTAGAGATAGAAGAAAATGCCACCACCTAGTTCACGCCCTCTCTCTCTCCAAGTTCTCTCTCCGGTCTTCTTCCCGACACCCTGGATCTAAAGCTCTGCTGAGTTTCCTACAAGCATCCTTTAAGTGGCTCCGCTCTTCATCCCTCTCTCTCTACTCTTTCTTTAGTTTATTTGCTTTGATTCATAGTTTATATGTAAAACTTTCTGTAAGTAGCAATCAAGAGTTTGATCAATGGATATCTTGTCTCTCTTTATGTGCTTTCATTAGATTAGATTAGTTAGTACGAAAGGCTTTAAGAATCTCATTTTGCCTCCTTGCGAACGACTCAAGACTTACCATTGTCTAATCTATAAATTTATTTTCCTTCGGCGTGATTCGCAACTACAACGATAATGTAGAATTCTTTTTATGTGTTTCGCAACGAACAATCATTGATTAGTGTACAAGGTGGTCTTGTGATCATATAGAAGAAAATAGCTCATTGCTACCACCTCATCTCAGTGCATCTGAGATTCCTTGGCCTTAACTACTCAAAACAAAGAAAAAATTGGGTATATGCTCATCTAAGACTCAAAATCAAATTAAAATCCCTCAGAATCATCGCAATGCATCCAATTAGACAAATGATAACTCAATTCACACAATCAAATCCAATTAAAACCAAATTGAATCCTAAATCTCTCAATTGGGCATACAAGTCAAATCCAAATCAATCGAGCAAATTAGCACAATTAAAACAAGATGGGGGGTCTTTGTGATCAGATGTAGTGAATGGAGAGACCCTCAGGTGAATTTCAGTGTGATTTGGATCTGAAAGCTAGTGAGCTTCAAATTCGAATCAACCCTTATGTATCGTGAAGTGTTGAGGAAGATCAATGAACACATGAGAGAAAGTGAATTTTCCTCTCTGATATGAATTGATTAGAGAGGAAAATTCACTTTCTCTCATGTGTTCATTGATCTTCCTCAACACTTCACGATCACGTTCACCTTCTTCCCTCGATGAATTGATCTGCAATCCACTCCATACATAAGGGTTGATTCGAATTTGAAGCTCACTAGCTTTCAGATCTATTTGGCAAAAATCTAAATCTATGCTAATCTAAGCCTACTTTAAATCAATTCAACAATCAGCCATGATCTAAACTATCTACTTGCTCTAAGAAAGCAGTAAATATAATCTATGAAAGTAATTAAAACCTATACTAATTGGATGAATAAGACCTATGGGTCTCCAGCTGGCAGTTGAAGAAGAGAGGAAGGGTCTCCAATCGAAGAACTTGCTAAAGGAGCTCCAGGGTCATCCTCAGGCATACGTCATCCCTAACTACAAGGGAGAAGTGAAGAGGACAAGTCCACCTCTGTCACAGGTAGACCGAGTGAATGGGATAGGAAAAAAACCAGAGAGGACGAATGGGTAGCTCGAGAGAAGTAGTAGGGAGCTGCCTCCTTTGCCAAGGTTGCTATGTGAGGTCAACTCTAGTCACCGCATTTGAGGGAGATGCGATTTGGGTATGTGCGGTGGGGATGAAATGGAGTCGAGCATGGGAAGTGTTGCACCAAACTTTAGCCATAGGAAGAGATCTAGAGACTGGTGCATGATGCTTGCACCAATGATGAGGCTTTGGTGGAAGATCCATCGTTGAACGAGTGAGTCACATAATAGAAGTTCACGGACGCCCATGTTCTACATTCGTAAACATTGGAATGTTGAGCATCAGGTGTGTTTGGAAAATTTTCGTAACAAGCCTAAATGGGCGAAATGGTAGAACAATTGCGGAAAAGCCCATAAGTGCCCAAGATTGATGTGGAACAGTCCCTAAGGGTTTCTATTAAGCCCTTGCGACATTGAAAGGTGAATAAATGTAATGATATGAAGGACCTAAGTGAAAGACTCTAAATACAAGGTTGAAATGATGTCCAAATGCAATGAGATTTTAGTGGAATGTAAATTGAACATGCTGGAACATAATTCAAACCTTAATTTGTACTTTGAAGCTTAAATTGGTGTTCAATTGACATTTGAATCATCCAATTGTGTTTTATGTATAGAATATCTCAAATATGACCTAATTATGCATTTTTAGCACAAATTGAGTGTTTTAAGTCATTTCCATTAATTCTCACACTTAACCCATTTATCATGTTAATATGATAGTGTTTAACCTACATTCTAGCTTAACTTGGACATTTTAGCTATGATGAGCCACACCTCATCATTACCCCATGCTTAGGTTTTGCTAGTCTCTTAGCAAACAACTCATTAAAGTACAAAGCATTAAAGCATCAGCTAGGTAAGTGTGATGAGATTTCTATTTTTATTCTTCTTAAATGTTAAGTGTGTAGAGATGATCTTTAAGCTAAATTTTTTATATAGTAACCAGCTGTGTTTATATAGTGGACATTGTGAGAACCAGCTGCTAATGGGAACACCATCACAAGCCTCAACTAGCCCATTTTAGTTTGGAATAAAAGATAAAAGCTCCTACATATTCATCTGAGGGTCATATCTCCACCTTATTATGTTTTGAGAAGAGAACAAGAAACTAAGGTTAATTATGTAATTTTAATAGCAAATCATGAACACAGAATAACCAAGGGGTTTGCTAGGAGTGAATTAAAGGTCAAGTGAGCATTAAAGTCTATTAAGTGGTTCCACGTAGATAGAAATGGGGTTCCTGCATTTCAAGAACTAATACATCACCCAAAACCCTAATTTCAGACCCACTTAAATTATTGAGGTTATGGTCAGGATAAAATTCATATAAAACTTTTAAAATTCATATAAAAATATTCCTTATGGTTTGGTATCCTTGATTTGACGTTTGGAACCCATTTTGACCTCAAACAGAGTCTCAGACAGAAAGTTGCCTTAATTTGGGTTTCTGTGCAAATTTACCAACCAAACTTGGTCAAAATTGAAATCCAACTTCCCATCAGATTTCTTGGGTCAAAATTAGGTTTTCACCAAAATTTGGGCCTAATCAAAGGCTATCTTGACCTCGATTGCATTTTGGTCCAGTTTAACTCTTTCTATCTCATTCATAACCCTAACTTTTGAAATTATTGCAATCAGTGTTGGTGCTAGAGCACCACGATCATTTGTTTTGATGATAACAAAACACGTGTTATTTAACATTTGCAATTTGAGTCCTAGATTTCAGGTCAATTGCAAATGAAGACGTGTTTAGACGGAACTCGAGCTCGCATCCAGGACGGATTGGAGGAGCTTGACGGAAAATAGAGGAGGTTCGCGTGGGGCGAAAGATTGGAGATGGAAGACAAGAAGAATAGGATAGATTCTTTTTTATCCTTTCATGTATCTCTTGTATTTATTTTCTTGCTCTTTATTTTCCTTAGACATTATGTTAAAGAGCCTCAAAGAACCCTAACAGTAGTCCTAGGAACACCTGCACAACCCTAGGATACTTAGGTTTTCTGTAGAACACTTAGAAAACCAATATAGGGTTAAAATAGACTCTCCAGACGTCTGATAAAGAACTTTAAGACGTCTGACTGTTGTTTCAGACGTCTGATAACTGTTAGGCTGGACATAGTTAGTTCTGTCTGATGAATTCAGACGTCCAGACCTTAGACCAGACGTCTTAGGAGACGTCTGATGACTTTGCCAGACGTCCAGTTAGTGGACCGTTGGCTGGCTTAGAAGACACTCAAGAATATGACCGTTAGAGCCTTATCAGACGTCCATAGGACTTCACAGACGTCTGATAAATGACCGTTTTGCCTCGGCTGACCCAAAATCTCTTCTCAGAGATTTTCTAGCCGTTGCAACGTTTGGAAATCAATTCCCACGGTAAAAGTAGGTTTCCAGACGTCCATACTTAGTGCCAGACGTCCTCTATGTCGTCTGATGGACTTGTACAAAAACCCTGTTTAGATCTGATTCAAGTCAGGGAGAAACCCGCACAGAATCAGACGTCTGACCTTGGAATCAGACGTCTTAAAGTGGCCCTCCAGACGTCTGATGCCATAATTAGACGTCTGATAACCCTGTGAAATGTAATCATTGTCCTGATTTCGGCCTGATTCTCTTGGGCTTTGCACCCAACGGCTATGGAAGCTTTTCCAAGCCTTCCAAAGCCTTCCTAAGGCCTCTATAAATAGAGGGGAACCTTTGTAACATAAAAACACACCTAGAAAAACACAATATACACACTAAGAGAAACAAGAGACACACCTAAGCAACTTAGTTCCACTCTTTTGTGTCCAATTGAGGCCCTTGCTCTCCAAGCTCTAGCTTCATTCTCTTGAGAGCATCAAGCCTTCGCGCGCCCGCTCTCCCACTGTTGATAACGAGAGCGACGTAGCGCCATCGCGTGGCACACGCACCGCGTCATCGTCGACGCACTCCTTGCAAAGGGGAGTTTCCTATTTCCTATAGAAGCTAGGTTTAATTACTTTGTTGGCTCTATAGGACTATTGTTTCTTTTATCTTTGTCTTTTGGTTGGGTATTCGCTTTGCGAATTCCCGTCTCCTTCGTGGGACAAAATCCTTCTCGTGGAGAGAAGGGGTTGAGGAACGCTACCCTCGTACTTGTAGCGTGGTTGTATTGAGGTTGAATCACCCTCGTTCAAAGTGATTCGGTTAGTGGATTTGATCAACTAGGTTGATCGGAAAATCCTAACTCGAGAGGGTTAGGTGGTGGTTTTTACCCGGTTTGGGTTTCCACCTAAAAATACCTGTGTACATTTTGTGATTGATTTTCGTGAGATTGCTTTATATTTTCATTTCCGCATTTTATTACGTCACCCCCTCCTAGTAGGGACTTTCAATCAGGTCCCTAACTTTCTCATTATTCTTTGCAAATGGGTTCCTATCGCCATTGGTGTGAACACACCAAGCTCCTTTGAGTTTCGAGCGAGGATTTCTCGCGTAATTCTCAATTAAATTCTCGTAAAATTGAAAGGGAGAATCCTTGAGGAATTCCCTTCCAAATAAACCTAGCCATGGACCTTGATTCCTTCCCAATCTCCCATGCGAATGCATGTAAGATGTGGGTATCTAGTTTGTGTGAAATTCCCAAGCTTCGTAAGCTTGTTTCTAATCTTGGAGTTCCTCTTTTTAGGCCTATAAAAGGACCCAGGGCAAGAATCCTTGTTCCTTAGCAAGTTTTGGTAGGAGAAAGCCCTCTTCCTTCCCTCTCCAGCCACCTTTGCTCCTTGCTCCAGCAACTCCACTCCACTTTCCTCGTCTGGTCGTCCAACAATCAAATTGGACAGTCCTCTACGTTCCTCTGTCGACTCTGCTCCTCGCAGCCACAACAGGGGCTTCCTTTCTCCTCGTCGTCGCCGCACCAACTCATCGGACTCCATCTTCTTTAGCTCCGACTCACCAATGCCAGTGCTCTCCATTTGCCTCCTTCCCCTCTAAGCATCTATAAACCTTCCTCTCTCCCTCTACTTCCTTTCCCCATACTCACAACACCCTCACAACCACTGTATCGCCCACTACATCACCTTCGTCCTCTGCTCCGATGACACTCTGGCAAAGCATCCCTGATGCCACACACCTCGAAACATCCCCGTGCCACCTCCACAAGCTCTGCTACACCACCCTCATCAAAAGCCCTTTCCTAATTTAGGCTTCCACCCACTTGAACTCCTCCCTGAACACCACCTTATCCGCTCGTCGTCTCTGTCACCATCAACCCTCCACCGGCTACCAACCTCCATGAGATAATCACCACTGCACTCGCCGCTTCACGGCAAAGCTTTTAAGCACATTTGACATGGCTGCGAGGTTGTATTCTTGGTTTTAGGTGACCACCGAACCTCCATCATCGACCTCGACTTCACTGACCTCGTTCACAGTCCTCCAACCATGATTCATCCAGGAAACACCCCTAGATGCTGCGGACTCCCTCCAGGTGCATCTCCAGGTCCTCAATCAAAGCTGTCATCCGCAGCTACTACCTCAATCGAAGCCTTCACCATCTACTACCGTGCGAGGAGAACTATGGGACACATACTCCCACATCGTAGACGATAGAGACCTCGACCGCGCATAAAGGGAATTCCTGATCCCTGTTGTTCACCCATGAACACAGGGGTTCGGTCCCTCACTCACTTTTGCGCACTCCTCACCCGCCCCACGCCTGTGGGTCTGGTCCTTTGCTCTGATCCAATTACCTAGTCACCTAGGTCCGGTTTAGCTATTCTGAGAGAGGAAAGAAGAGAAAGAGAGAGGAAGGGGGGGTTTTTGCCCTCAACTATGCTCTCTAAACTTAGTAGATTCTGAGAGGCCTTTGCCTCTGTGATGTACTGTGGTTGCCTCTTCCTTAAGGCACGAAGGAAGAAGAGAGAGGAGGCCTTTGCCTCTTCTATTGAAGCTGAGCCCTGAGCACTTAAGGCTTTTTAATGACTTGTGCATTCGTCTGACCCCTACTGGTGCCTTAGTTCTGAATACTATTGAGATATTGGTTGACGTGGGATATTTGATTGAGAATTACTGTTCAAACATTTGAGATACTTGAGCCTAACTTCCAAGGGTTAATTGGTGATTTAAATCACCATTTTAACCTATTCTTTTTACACCTTGCTACTGGATTTCATATATACATCATTTTGAGTAGTTCTAAATAAAGTTTGATTACAATTGCTTATATTTTTTGTGATTAGTGAGATTGAATTGCCATTAATTGCACCAATGTGTTCGACCTCGGACTCTTCTTCAATTTTGAGTTATAAATTTAAATGTTTTCGAGTGATTGAGGCTTTGCTACAATGAAATGACTTAAAACTCCTCAATAGTTGTCAAATAGCTGCTAAGGAAGACTTATCAAAATTTAAGACTTACATAACATAGACCATTTCTTGACCAACAAGGACTCTTGATATTTAAACCTTAAGTGCGATTTCCAGGACTCAGAGGGTTTTACTAAGATTAACAGCTAAGAGGTTATGGTTGTGCTCAATGAATAATCAAGACTAACCAGATGAACACTAAGACTCAAGTCCATGGTTTCACGTCATTTTAAGTCCAGGTTGGTCCTAGTTTCAACTCATGTTTTTGGATCAACTCTAAAAATGATTGAAGACTTAAACCCAACTCTTATTGCATTATGGCTTAAATAATATTTGGTGGAAATAGGGTATTTGTAATGCACCCTAAAAAATCTCTTTGGTGGAAATATTTATAGTAGGAATTGGAGAACATACTAACTTATTCAAAAGAATATCTTTTTTTCTGCTTTTTCTCATTTTTCTAATTTTTTTCTTGATTTTTCTTCTTTTTCTGAAAGCAAATGTCATTATGTCTCCTACAACTTTATTTAGTAGAGCACACTTATTTGGTGGGGTGAGTACTTTAGTGGAAAGAGCTTCTCCTAGACACAAGACTAAAGACTCGGATAAAACGTCTAACTACATGCACAAGTAAGGACTCCACCTTCCCTAATGAACACTAGGGTTGAATCTTAAGTTCATTTAGTTTTTCCCAACTCTGTGTAGTGTAAACCAAAGTTACTTAGATTCTTAAGCAAAAGCAAACCAATGAACCCTATATTGGTGGCTCAAGTACAAGAATACGTCCTAAGTTAGGAGAGATCTTAGTCTATCTTGTCAATGCTTAAGTGTATTAAGTCTAAGTTTGAGCGAATCAATCTTTTGTGGCCCAGAAAGTCTAACTAAGAAAGGTTGAATGCCAATAAATACTTATTCTATTTTTATTTTGGCTATAAGATCATAATTAAATGCTTATAAAACTTTTCAATCCAATTTTCCTCAAAATTTTTCGGAGTTTCTCCTTCAAAAGTAAAGGTAGGTCCCTTATTATATTTTTGGAATTTTTGTTTTCCACATTTCTTTTGTGTTTTTATTTTGTAATTTTTTTAAAATTTTTCAAAATTTTTCAATTTTTTTGTACTTTTTCAATAATTCTATACTATCTATATACACTAAAGATGTGTTTATAATTGCATTTCAATAAATGATTTCAGTATTTGCAGTCTCCCATGCTTAAATGATACAATGTTTTCATTGGATGCTTTTCACTAACTTAGGCTAGGATGATGGAATGAAGTCGAAATGAGGAGATAAAATCTCTATGTGGATGATTTTAAGTCTGATAAAAATTAGAGTGGCAAGTTGGGCTAAGTAGTGAAATGCATGACAAATGTGACTATTCATGCAAACTAAAAATGCAAGGATAGACACTTAAGAAGAAATAGAAAATATCTATATACAAGAGTTTGCTAAGTTTTATGCCTTCAACTAAGTGTAAACCCAGATAATTCAAAATATACGCTTGAAACAATAGAATTGACAAGTCTGAGGCTTAATAAAGGGTTTCAATCTTCGTCCATTCATAGTGAAAGGTTTTGGTTTGTTATTCTTGGTGATCTTAACAGCTCCATTGTTAAATATTCTCTTAATGATGAAAGGTCTAGTCCACTTGGATTTGAGTTTCCCTAGGAAAAGCTTGAGTCTAGAATCAAATAGGACTTTCTGACCAGGGTGAAATGTCTTCCTATGGATGTGGTGGTTGTGGAAGACCTTGAGTTTATCCTTATAGATCTTTCTTAAGATTTATTCCTTAACTCATCTAGCTCGGAAACTTGTAGTCTTCTACGATCACCGACCTTCTCTAGGTCCAAATTACACTTTCTGATGGCCTAACAGGCTTTGTGCTCAAGTTCTACAGGAAGATGACAGGGTTTCCTGTATACTAGTCTAAAAGAAGACATTCCTAACCTGGTTTTGTGAACTGTCCTATATGCCAACAATGCATCAGAAAGTTAGGAAGACCAATCTTTCCTATCTAGTTTAATGGTAGTCTACAAAATTTTCTTGATCTCCCAATTGGATACTTCAGCTAGTCCATTAGTCTATGGTTGATAAAATGTTGTAATCCTATGTCTCACCTCATACTTTTGTAACAGGGACTAAAAGTGTGTGTTCCTAAAATGAGACCCTCCATCACTAATGATGACTTTTGGTACCCCATAGTAAGAGAAGATATAATCCTAAGTAAATTGTGCCACAACTCTATGATAAATTTTTCTCGTGAGGATGGCTTCAATCCATTTTGACACATAATCCACAGCTAATAAGATGTACTCGAAGCCATAAAATTCAGACAAGGTCTCATGAAGTCAATGAAATTGCACTAGAGGGGGGGTGAATAGTGTGGGAATAAATAATGATGCAAATAAAATCAATCACGCACAATAATCACCACAAGAGGCACCAAATTTTTAGGTGAAAATCCAAAGGGTAAAAACCACCACCTAAGCCTTTCGACTTGGGATTTCCTGGTCAACCGAGTTGACCAAATCCATTATGTACTACTTCTATGAAGGTAGTACAACCTCAATTACAAACTACACTACTTTACAACGAGGGTAGTGTACCTCTAAAACACTCTTCTCCACAAAGAGTATTTTGTCTCACGAAGGTGACAGGAATTCACCACGTGAATACCCAACCAAAGAAAGCAAAATACAAACAACAAAACCTATAGAGCCCAAATGAGAGATTCAACCTAATGCTTCTATAGGCAAGGATTACTTCCTTAGATGAAAGTGATTTGATGTGATCACACAACGTTTTGGTGCTCTTGGATGCGAAGTAAGGATCTTGAAGAGCAAGGACACAATCTTCTTTTTGATCTCTCACAAAATGTGTACAATGGTGGGAAGAATTATCTCTATAGTGTTTATAAGCCAAGGGGAGGTGCTCCTCTATTTATAGAGGCATTAAGAAGGTTCAAGAATGTTTAGAAATGACCTTATAGCCATTAGGATTGATTGCAAAAGAAATTGGGCCAAAATCAGATCAGGTTCATAATTACTCTAACAGCAGAATTAGACGTCTGCTTTTTGGGTCATATGATGGGTCAGACAACTGATCAATATTTTGGTTGTCCGATACAAGGGTTGGCGTTCCTGATTTCATTGGATGGAAACAAGGTTCTAGATCAGACATCTAAAAGGCTATTTTAGGACATCTGGGTAGAAATTTGGACATCTAATTCTAAGCAAGTTTGCTCCTGGAAATGTCCACATCCAAATAGGCTTCTAGTGTAACAAAGTTAGATGACGGTCTGGATGTCAGGAGTAACTATTAGATGTCTGAAAGCTGCAGGAATTGATTTTCAAGACACAACGGTTAGATTTAGTCTGATGACATTGGATTTTGGTCTAACGTTTCTTTATCAGACATCTACACAGCTCTACGAATGTCTGAAGGTAATATTAAAATAATCCTAAGGTGATCCTTGAAGATTTTTTTGTGACAACCCAACAATCCTATTATTAGACATTTGTCAATGTCATTAGATATTGTATAGGATGTTTGGATCTAAGTTAGGATGTCTAAGTGGAAAGGTACAGAGTAAGAATTTCTAGCCTTGATAATTAGACGTTTGGCAATAACATCAGATGACTTAAAGTCATAGATCAGATGTCTAATGATCATGTTGGACGTCTGATCAGACTGTTTGAAGCCTATTTTGGTCTTCTAAGTTTACTTAAGTGTCCTAGTGATAGATGGGTGTTCCTAAGACTAGGGTAATGTACAGTTGAGCTCTTTACAATATATCTAAGGAAAATAAAGTGCAAAAACAAAGAGTACAAATACAATGAAAAAGACTATCCTATTCTTCATCTCCTCAAGCTTTCGCTTCCAAGCAAAGCTCTATCTTCTCCATGCTTCTTGATGCTTTTATCCAAGAGCAAGCTCCTCAAGCTTGCTTCCATTTGCACTAATCCTAAAACTTAATCACTAAAATGCAAATATCAAATTACATGTGTTTTGTTATCCTCAAAATTAATGATTGAGGTGCCTTTGCACCAACAGTCAATGCCCTATATATCAAAGACCTTGCAAACTAGAATCGAATTCAAGGGCATCATGTCTCGGTGACCAATACTGTCGAGAGACTAACAACATGAATGTACCCTACTATATTTGCATGCATCTTTGAAGATTGTGGGCCAAGGAAACCACTCTGTAATACCTTGGCAACAATCTTTTTGCCAGAGAAATGACAACCACACGCCTGGTCATGGCAGAATGACAAAATATTCTCTTTCTCCTTATTAGGGACACCCTTCCTAATGATCTGGATAGGGCAAAATTTGAATAACTAGGATTCTTCCCAAAAGTATTGATTGGCTTCGACTTTAAGTCTGTCAATCGAGATTTAGTCCAACTAGAGGGAACTACACCAGAAGCCAGGTAGTTGACAAAGTCAGCATACCAAGGAAGATCAGAATGAATGACCAGCAATTGCTCATCTGGGAACTGGTCTACTATTGGAAGTGAAGGAGAAATCGCATTAGAAGGAAGGTGGGATAAGTGGTCTGCTACCACATTCTACTTCCCAGCCTTGTCACAAATCTTTAAATCAAACTCCTACAAAAGCAAGATCCATCTAATCAAATGAGATTTCACATCCTTCTTGGTGAGAAGATGCCGAACTGTAGTATGCTCAATGTAGACTATGATGTGGGAACTTAAGAGATAAGGTCTGAATTTTTCTAGTGCAAATTCTACTATTAACAATTCATTTTTGGTGACTGTGTAATTCCTCTGTACTTCATCTACCTTGCTAGCATAGTATATGACTGTAGGCTTCCCATCCAATTTTTGACCAAGGATAGCCCCTACTGCATAATCAGAGGCATCAAACATGATCTAAAAAGGGTGACACCAATCCGAAGGTTGTAGTATTGGTGCCTTGGTAACCAGATCACGAAGTGTCGTATATGTATGAACTCAACTGACAGAGATCTGGAAGTCTACATCCTTCGGGAGGAGATGGGTAAGAGGTTGGGCTATCTTAGAGAAGTCTGCTATAAAGCGGCGATAAAACCCAACATGCCCGAGAAAAAATTGAATCTATTTAACCGAGGAAGGTAATGGTAAGTAAATATCAATTTTACCTTCGCACGGTCAACCTTAATTCCTCTCTCAGATATAAGGTGACCTATGACAAGTCCTTCTGCTACAATGAAATGTGATTTCTCCTAGGAAAGCACCAGATTCACATTAATGCATCTTTGCAAGGCCTTAGTCAGGTGGTCTAAGCAAGTCTCAAATGTGCTCTCAAAGATCTAGAAGTAATCCATGAAGACTTCTAGGCAATCACCTACCAAATCGGAAAAGATTGCAAACATACACCGCTGAAAAGTAGCGGACGCATTGCACAATCCAAATGGCATCCTACGGAAAGCATAGGTTCCATAGGGGTAGGTGAAGGTCATTCTTTCTTGGTTGTCAAGGTGAATTACAACTTGATTATAGCCTGAATAGCCATCCTAGAAGCAGAAGAATCTATTCCCTGCCAATCTTTCTAGTATCTAACAAAGAAAGGCAATGGGAAATGATCTTTCTTCATGGCTTGGTTGAGCTTGCGGTAATCAATACATACTTGCCACAAGCTTGCAATTCTTGTTGGAATGACTTCTTTAGACTTAGTGGTTATAACGGTAAGTCTAGCCTTCTTAGGCACTACCTGAATAGGACTTACCCATTGACTATTAGAGATGGGAAAAATAATTCTATTATCTAACCACCTAATCATTTCATTCTTAACGACCTCTTGTAGTTTAGGATTCAATCTACATTGTGGCTATCTAGTAGGTCTAGATCCTTCTTCGGTGAAAATCCTATGAGTGCAGTAAGAAGGACTAATGCCAGTTAAGTCAGCTATGCTCCATATTATGGCTTGTGCTCTCAGGACAGAAATGAGTCATGATTCTAGATTAGATGATAAGTGAGAATTTATAATCATAGGATAAGTTTGATATTATCCTAAGAAGACATATTTCAGTGAATCAGGAAGAGGTTTAAGTTCAACAGGTGTAGGATCGGATGAAGGAGTAGGTGAGAAGATCTCAAAAGATCCTAAACACACTAAAGGAATTGGAGGTGAATCCAAAGTCTCTCTAGCTAGTGTCTTAGGAAGAGTCAGGTCAGAAGTAGAAGGGAATTGAGGTTTTGATTGCACAACAATCATAGGTCATAATTGATTTAACTTAGGCTAGAAGTTAGCATAAGCTAATCAAATTCATGCATGCATAAGCATTAATTGCATCTTTATTATTTTCCTTTAACTATGCATGAAATAATGATATAATGTACTAATTAAGTGCATTATATAAATTGCAGGAAATAAGAAGCTTAGAAGCTGGAGTTGAAGTTGGATTGGAAGCTAGACTTGAAGCTACCGTTGCATCAGAGCTGGAGTGAAAGGTTAGAATAAAATATAGTAGAGAAATAATGTAAGGGGTTGAGGGATGCTATTCTATTGAGTAGAAGGAAAGCAATTAAATTATGAAGAACTTATGTTCAATCCTAGCTCTAGGATAGCCCTAAAAGCCTTCCCAAGCCTTAGCCACCCTTAGATTAGGTCACCGTAGCCTAGGAAGCCTTAAAACCCTAATTCTAGCCCTTATCTGGATGTCTAGGTAAGTTATTAGACGTCCAGGACCCTTAGCCACAACCCACGCACCTTAAACCCATGTTTGCAGTGTTATTGGACGTCCAGACACTTGGTTAGACGTCCAATTTCTGTAGAATGCCCAAGACAGAACCCTAAATCTGTCCTAACTTTGATTGGACGTCTAGACAACAAGTCTAGACTTCTAATTTTTGATTATAAGTCGTCTGATACATTTATTGGACATCTCGAACTGTTCTCCAGTTCCTGTTTTGGAATTTAAGCCTTGATCTTGAGTTCCTAGGTCTCTAAACCCAATTCTAACCCCTTAGGAACCTAAATTAAGGTACTCTTACCCAAGTACACCACCTCTAGACCCTCCTAAGAACCTAATTAGGTTCTCATTAAGCCCAATTGACTTAGATCATAGTCAATTACCATTGCCTATTCAATTGGACTCATAGAGTCCAAGTGAGTTCAGATCTCAACCCACACAAGCCCAATTGGACTTAGTGAGAGTCCAATTGACCTAAGATCAACCTAATTTAGTTATTTCACTCTTAATTAGGTTCACACTCAATTGAATTTGTGTTAAGTTTAATTGCATTTTCTCCCTAGAAAATTAGGGTTTGCAACCTTAATTTGAGACCTACCCTAACCTAAACCTATTAGGACCTAACCTAGCTCACTTAACCACCTAGGTCACGACCACAAACACCCATTCACGCACTCCTACACCACCTAGAGTAGTCTAGGTCCTTCCAAAGGTGGCACCACCTTGGTTGCTAAATATAGAAACCAAGGATGGGTCTTCTCCTAGATCCATTTTTGGTGGATCTAAAAACCACCTTCTCTCTCTCTTTGATAGCCACACTTGGAGCTCTCTCTAGAGAGTTCCACACTTCTCTAGAGAGTCTTCCTTAGGTCTATAAAAAGACCTAAGGGGTGGCCATTTTTACCCATTCAAGATTGGCTCCATTAGTCCATTTCCATAGAATAGCTCCACCTTCACACCTCCACTTCCACGAGCTCCCACCATGGCAAGCTACAGCTCCACAACAAGAGCTTGGATCACCTTCTCCTCACCTCTCCAAGGGCTGACCTAATGATAAATGCCAGTTTATCATCATTCTTACACATTAAAACAAACCTAGCTCTTAGGGTTTTGCTCCGCAAATAGGTTATTGGGCTGCATTTAGGCATTAATTAGGTTAGGCATGCATTACACTTTTTATTATTTTTTTTAATATGTTTTTGTGAGTGTTAGGGATATACAGATTGCTAGATCCCTGGAACCCTAGCACTCTGGAAGGTAACTGGTGAAGGAGAAGCTCTCACTAGCTGGAACTCAACTTGATCTAGCACACCATTGTTGGAATTCAGCCCACCTGAACTAGGGTTAGCTCATCCTAGCTCCATTCAGCTCATCTCAGTTGAATGGCAGCTTAAGAGAGCTCATCTCAGCTCACCCTAGCTCAGGTTAGCAAAGATCCAACTCAACTTAGCTGAGTGTAGCTCATCTCAGCTCCCATTAGTCCACAGGGAGCTCTAGCTAGCTCAACTGAGTTGATTGGAGTTCACCCCAGCTCAGGTCCAGCTACACTCAGCTCCACTCAACTCCATACTACTGAAGATGACTTCATTCCAGCTTAGGAAGCTCAAGTCCAACTCCTGGGGACTCAGCCTAGCTCAACTCAGTTGAGCTAAGCTACCTTAGCTGCCTCACCCAGCTTGATCCTCCCCGGGAGCATCAGACCTAGCTCACCTCAGCTTAATTCAGTAGAAGCCAGCTCACTTTAGCTTAGCTTAGTAGCTAGCAAAGAACTAGCAAGCTAAGCCACCTAGAGTAGCTCCATGCTAACCTCTTCAGCAGCTGCCAGCTCCATTTCAAGCTCCAGACTTCTCCTCCTCAACTCCTCTCTTCAAACCCTAGCTCCAATACCTCCTCCTCTACTCCACTACTAGCTAAGCTAGCTTAGCTTAGCTTAGCTAGGCTCCAGCTCCCTTGACAATCCACCACCTAAAAACCCTCCTTAGCTTGCTCTACCAACTAACCCCTACCTAAGCTCACCTAAGCTAGCTCCACTCTACTCCTTTTGGCGCCACCACCTAGCCTACCCACTATCACAAAAGACACCACTAAATGGTGCCAAAGCCACCTATAACTACCCTTGTTTCGGCACCAAAAATTCCCTCCAAAAATCCCCCCATCCTAACCCTACACGTACCCATATAACCCATCATAGCCACCCACCTACCCCTCCTTCTAGAACCCTACTTGGCGCCACCTAAGCCCCCCTTCTAGAACCCATTTTGGCGCCAACTTCAAGGGGTGCCACCACCCATAACCACGACCTAGGTTACCCTTGGGTTGGCACCAACTAACCTTAGCCCTAGGATCAACCTAACTATACATAACCACCACCTAAATACATCCTAGCCATCCACCTAACCCACGCCTACTACCCCCCTCACCACCTCTTTAAATACCCATCATATTCCACCAAGAAAATTCACCCTTGGCTACAACTTTTCTACCTATATTTCCACCTACATAGAAGGTCAAGAGAAGAAGAAGAAGAAGAAGATTAAGGGGATATTCTATGCCCTTGGTGCCTTCCCCTCTTCTCTTCTCTCTTGTGCCCACGCCAGCCAAGGAAGGAAGCCAGGCATTGGAGGACAACCTAGGGTACATGCCTACCCTAGGAAGTGGAGGACTTGACGGTGGTACACTACCACCCTTGGAGGAGGAATCAAAGGTGGTCCATGCCACCTTAGGAGGAGCCTTTGAAGGTGGAAATCCATCCACCTTGGAGGAGTTAAGCATGCCCCCCCAGGGCTTGCTTTGAAGGACACCATTCTAGCGGAGCTATAGAAAGGAGTTTCTTTTCAAGCCTGGGAGTTATCGGTCTTGGAGCAAGAAGAGCTTCATCCTCTTCATCACCATCATTGTCTAAAGGATTTGTCTTTATTTTGTTCTTGCAAATTTTTGTAGAAGCATTCATCTACTTGTGGACGATTTCCTTTAATATAAAAGAGAAGTTGCCTTGATTTCTTGTTGCACTCTTTTTATTGCATTACCTTACTTTCTCTTTAGTGTAGTTTCACTCCTTTCTAATTAACCTAGGCCTGCACACGCCTAGGTTGAGCTTAGAAGAAGGATAATTTTTGTCACTTAGATTAGCATACTTGGTGTAGTAATTTTTCCCCCAAATAGCTTCGCATATTGCCTTGATTTCAAAAACAAAAAAATGATATATTGAAAAAGTCCGAAAAGAAAGTTGATTTCCACTTTCGAGCAAGAGACCTATTTTTGCAAACAAATTTCCTCCTTGGACAACCCTAGATACCCCACTATCTAGGAATATAACTTATAAAAGTGTATGCGATTTCGCGTGTTATAACGATTTTAAAAACCCTAATTACAAATCACGTGATTTTTCGCATCACTTTTTGGCACCGTTGCCGAGGAGGCACGGCTTTGCTTTTATCACTTTTATCTTTCTCTAAGTAGATCTCATCCCCTTCTCTTTTCTTCTATCTCATGTGTGCAAGAACTACAAGAAGGAAGCGGGAATTCTGGAAAGAACTCAAATTCCTTGTCTTCTCGTGGATTCAGGTTGGTTCCCTTTATCTTGTCACATAAAGCACTAAAAGACTACCAAAATATATTAAACTTGTCTTTTAAGACCTTAAATGACTTAATTAAGTGGAGTGGTGAAGTTTAAAATTCATTGTTCTTGTATGCTTCATTAAACACCACTCCAATTCAAGTGTTGGTATTTTGTTTTTCGGGTCCAGATTTCTATCTAGACTTAAAAAATCAATTCCCAACACCACAAGCCTCCTAAAATCTTGAAATTTCACTCAAGGATTCTAAATCAAGTAGGGAACATCTGTTCCAAATTTCAGATCAATTAACTATGTATTTAATTTTTAAAAATTCATGGACTACAGAGGGGTAAAACCCTTTATTCTTCCTATTTTGTTACTGTCTGTGAATTTTTAGATTTTTTGTACTTAGCTAATTTTTATGAAATTTATCTTTTTGGAATCCTTGTGAAGTTTCACACATCATATAAAATCACCAAAAGTTTTTGAGGCCAATGGTGGTACAGAAAGTCCAAAATACCCACAGGTATCATTTCTGGACTTTTACACCAGCACAAATAAAAATTCAAAACAATTATCAAGCAAATTCCTAAAATCTTAAAAAAGTATTTTCTGGAATCCTTGTTTGATTTTCTTCAAAGTAGTGGTGTTGTTTGAATTGTTTAGACTACTACTTAATATAGAAAGCCTAAAAGCAACTCATTAGTAGTAATTTTCTGCCTTAGGATCAAATTACATTAGGGTTTTCCTTTGTATTTCTAAGAAATCACTTTTAAAGGAAATTGACCATCACCAATACAACTTGTTTTCCTTTGCTTGTGGAAGTTTGAAACTTATTTGAACATTTAAAAAGAGAAACCCTAAAACACATTAAATTAAATTGAATCCTAAAATACAGAAATAAAAAAATTGTGTGACAACTTGTTTTTCATTGGAATTAACTTCCAATTCTTGCACACACATACAAATTGAAATAACAGGGCAATACCCAAATCAACGCCCTTCACATTCCGTGTGCACATTAGTATCCTAGACCTAATTAAAATTTGTAGCAATTTGACCCCTAAGATTTTCATCAACTTAGGCTTGCTATCTATGTCTTAAGTTCTCTTTAGTTGATATCAATTCTATCATCTATATCTGGTGTTCAGGCTGAGGGGTCATGTCAAACAACCAGGCATGGGTTTGTACAAGCACTTAGGATTTTCCTGGGAAACACATAGGCCTAAACCACCCCTTAAACAACTTGGCTAGATTTGTTGACAGAACGGGTATTTACTAGTTATTACTTATTTCCTAGATAGATCAAGTCTTAGGTTAATTTTCTAAGGAGTCACACTTAAGTTAGATCTAGAATTTGTTGTTTGAATTGCATACTTTCTCTCATCTCCATCTCTTCTCATCCCCTCCAATTCTTCCAAGAAAAGTGCATGCACGGGCAAAGGTCCCAAAAACCACATCTTGAGGGACCATCTGATTTTGCCCCCCGCACCAGAAAATCATTGTTTTCTTCTCCTTCCTCTTCAAAAAAAAATGGAAAACCCGGGAAACCGACAAAAAAATTCTACTTCCGATTCTAACCCGTCAGCTGACCGACAAGCTAACTTCCCCATCCCTAACCTCCCTCATCTGGAGCAACCAGAAATTCCTACACGGCTAGGTGGCCCTCCAATCCAAACTCAAAATACAAACCCCTTTTCCTTGATGGTCGACCATTTGGTTCGGCTGGAACAAAATCAAGAGGATTTGGCTAGGACAATAACGAACCTAGCTAACCAAGGGCAAAACCTACCACCCCGCAAATAGCCTGTCGTTCCTCTTAAGGATTTCTATGATACTTTCAATTATCTGGAAAGACCCGGGGTGGTCATACCACAAGGGGATTTTGAGATCAAACTAGCCATTCTAAATCTTATCAAGCATTTTCATGGTCATCCAAGAGAGGACCCTTTTTGTCATCTTGAGGAATTGACTATCCTCGCCCAAACCACTCGTTCTCGCAATGTGCAGGAAGAGGTCTAGTTGATGAGACTTTTTCCACTCTCTCTAAAAGAAAAAGCTTCACATTGGTTTAGAATGATTGGGCACCCGATTACCACCTGGCCCCAATTAAAGAGCACTTTTCTAAAGAAATTTTTTCCGATCGGTCGAACTAACACTTTAAGAAGATCCATACTGATCTTTCAACAAAAGATTGGTGAACCCCTCCATGAAGCCTGGGAAAGATTCTAAGAACTTTGAAGAAGTTGTCCCCACCATGAAATTCCACAATGGCAATTAGTGCAGATCTTCTATCATGGATTAGAAGATCAATTGAAGCGATTTGTGGATGCCTCATGTGGGGGCAACTTCCTTAATAAAGATGTCGAAAGTGCCTATCTCCTCTTTGAAGAAATATGTGAAACTCATTTAATATGACTTCAATGGACACTTTTGGTAGAACACAAAACCTCAGACACGAAGTCAATGAAATTGACTCCAAATCCACCTCTATTCTAGTCACTCAGGATGATCTATATATGTTAGCTCAACGACTGTACCAGATGCAAATTCACCAGAAAAAAATGGAAGGAAAGCTCACAAACAAACTAGCTCCACACTTAAACTCTCCACACACTAACACTCAACTTCTCCGAAGAGAAAATTTGCACAATATTGATGCCACACCTGCTGGTCAGCAATTTCCAGCTGATTTCCCACAAGAATTGACTGGGAATTTTGATTATTTGAATCAAAATATTCTTGATCCCACCACGAAAAATATTTATACTCTCCAGGAGCAATTTAGAAACCCCTCCAACACTTACAATCAAAACTGGAGGACCAACCCAAATCACTCCTGGAAAAACCCAAACCCATTTTCTTTTCCCAAACAAAATCATTTTAGGAATTATGGGCAACCTGCATATCACCCTGGACCATCCCAAGAAGATATCAATACTTAGGTCATGAAAACTCTGCAAGGTATGTAAAATCAAATGACAGAAGTAACCTGCATGATTACCAACTTGCAACACCTTGATCATCGACTTGTTGGGAATTTACCTTCCCAACCCATGCCCAACATGAACAATCAAAGGAATCAGTTCCAAGGTGGATATCCTAGTCAACCCATTCAACTAGCATCTTAGCATCCCTCTGGTTTCAATAACAATCAGGCTTCTCGTCCTCATCCTAGAAACAACCAGATTGCAAATGCAGTTACTTTGAGGAATGGGAAAACCACTCAAGACCCCCTGCCTGTTAAAGAAACTCATTTCAATGAAAAACAGGTCAACTCTTCCCCATCTTCCTCTAACACTGTTCAGAAACCTAATAATGCAAAATAGGGAAATCCTGCGCCATTTCCACAAGCCCTCCATTCTTCACAAAATTAGAAAAAGAAGAAATCCAACCCATTGATAATGAATTAATGGATTTATTTGGGCAAGTTGAAATTAACATCCCTCTCCTAGATGCCATAAAGTACATCCCTACCTATGCAAAATTTCTAAAAGATTTGTGTACCCCAAAAAGGCAGCCTAGAAATTTAGGAAAGGTGATCCTTCCTGAGATAGTCAACTCAGTTGTGCAGAGTTGACTACCTCTTAAGAGAAAAGATCCAGGCGCCCCCCTGATTCAAGTTATCATTAATGATACTTCTTTTGATCGTGCCTTGTTGGATCTCGGTGCCTCAATTAATCTTATCCCCACAATTATTTTTGAGGAATTTAAGATCGGTGAATTAAAGCCTGTTGAGGTTACTCTTCAATTAGCCGACCGATCTATAATTAAACCAAGGGGAATTGTTGAGGATGTCCTTGTCCAAGTAAAAAATTGTCTATTTGCAGTAGACTTTTTAGTCATAGACATAGAGGTACCGGAAGCATTAAAGTTTGCCCCTATAATTCTTGGAAGACCATTCTTAGCCACCGCTCGCACAAATATTGATTGTGATTCTGGTAAAATGAAGATCATGTGTGGCGGTGAATCTGTAGCCCTAGATATTTTCCAAGCTTCTAGGAAGTTCCAAGAACCTGATTTCTTTGATGACTTGGATTCAAAAATGGAAAATATCATGGAGGAAACCTTGCAGATTTCACATTTAGGTTCCTGTTTTGCCATTAACATGGTTCATGAACAATCCACTTCTTCTCACCCTTCCACCCTAACCACACATTCAGCTAACACTCCAGTTGACCCTTTCACTCTTACTTCACCACTAACACAAACAGCAGAAATTCTTTCAGAGTCGGGCCCACGACTAGAATTGAAACCTTTACCTGACTCCAACAAATATGTTTTCCTGTGACCCGATCAGACCCTACCCCTAATTATAAATTCTGGACTCACTGGGGCACAAGAACACAAACTTCTCCAGGTTTTGAGTAAATATAGAAAAGCTATTGGCTGGACCCTTTCTGATCTTAAGGGTATTCATCCATCCTACTGTACACATAGTATATATTTAGAGGACAATTCTCGCCCCTCCTGCCAACCACAAAGGCACTTGAACCCTAATATGCAGGAGGTGGTGAAAAAGGAGATATTAAGTGTCTTGATGCCAATATCATCTACCCCATTTCTGATAGCTCCTGGGTTAGTCCAGCACAAGTTGTGCCCAAAAAGGCTGGACTAACAGTTGTCACCAATGACAATGGGGAGAATATAGCCACTTGAACCTCCTCTTCTTGGCGCATGTATTGATTACAGAAAATTAAACACCGCCACCAAGAAGGGCCATTTTCCGCTCCCCTTTATTGATCAAATCTTGAAGTGATTAGCTGGACGGGATTTTTACTATTTTCTGGATGGTTATTCTAGTTATAAACAGGTAGCGGTTCATCTTGAGGACTAGGACAAAACAACTTTCACCTACCCCTTTGGAACCTTTGCTTTCTGAAAAATGCCCTTCGGTCTTTGCAACGCACCTGCGACTTTTTAAAGGTGTATGCTTGCAATATTTTCAGACCTGGTAGGTGAATGCTTAGAAGTCTTTATGGATGACTTCTCTATTTTTGGAGATTCTTTTGACCATTGTCTCAAGAAGCTTGAAAGAATGCTCCAAAAATGCATAGAAGTCAATCTGGTCCTCAGTTAGGAAAAAAGTCATTTCATGGTCTAGGAAGGTATTGTCTTGGGCCATGTTATTTCAAAACAAGAAATTGTGGTAGATAAAGCAAAAATAGATGCTATATCTAAGCTCCCATCTCCTACTATTGAAAAACATATCATATCCTTTTTGGGTCATGTTGGTTTCTACTGTAGATTCATACAAAATTTTTCCCAAATCTCCAAGCCCTTAAGTCATCTTCTTACTAAAGACCAGCCATTCGATTTTAATGATAAATGCCTAGAGATCTTATTGAGGTTGAAGAAGGAAGTTACCGAGGCACTAATTTTGTAGGGACCTGATTGGAATAGTCCCTTTGAATTAATGACAGATGCCTCAGATTTTGCTGTGGGGGTCATTCTAGGGCGAAGAATTAGCAAGAAGCCCCTTGTGATCTATTATGCTAGCAAAACTCTTGATGATGCACAACGGAATTACATGGTTACTGAAAAAGAACTTCTTGCCATTGTATTTGCCTTAGAAAAATTTAGATCTTATCTTTTTTGGTCACATGTAACTGTATATATTGACCACTTAGCAATTAAATATTTGCTGACAAAAAAAAAAGTGAAACTCCACCTTATTCATTGGATCCTATTGCTTTAGGAATTTGACCTGGAAATCAAGGATAAGGTGGGATCGCAAAAAGTAGTGGCCGACCATCTCTCTCGTCTTATGATGAATGACATAATGACCTCACCTGATTAATTCCCTGATTAAAGCATTTTAGCTGCCACCACCATCCCTTGGTTTGTGCCCATCGTGAACTATTTAGCAACAGAATGAATCCCCACTAATTGGCCAAAAACAAAATGGGATAAGTTCTTTGTTGACATTAAATACTATTTTTGGGAGGAGCCGGACCTTTTCTGCATTTGTGCCGATCAGGTCATTCGACGATGTGTCCCTGATTATGAAATCCATGATATTCTGACACATTGTCATTCAATGGCCTGTGGCAGACATTTTTCGGGCAAGAAAACTACAGCTAAAATCCTTAATGCAGGATTCTTTTGGCCTAGCTTGCACAAAGATGCTCATAATTTTGTTCAGTCATGTGTGCATTGCCAGAGCATCGACAACATGACTCGGAAGGATATGATGCCCCTTAATCCTATTTTAGAGGTTTAAATTTTTGATGTATGGGGCATCAACTTCATGGGATCGTTCATCAACTCTGGTGGGTATTTATATATACTAGTCGTAGTCGACTATGTTTCTAAGTGGATAGAAGTAATACCCACCCGCACTAATGATCATCGTGTGGTTGTCAAATTTCCTAAGAAGAATATTTTCTCAAGATTCAGCATTCCAAAAGCCATTATCAATGAAAGAGGCTCACATTTTACTCATTCATAATTCCGTCACCTTCTTTCTAAATATGGGGTTAATCACAAAATTTCCACACCTTATCACTCCCAAACAAATGGCCAGGCAGAAGTTTCTAACTAGGAAATCAAAAATATTTTACAAAAGACAGTTAGGCCAGACCGTAAAAACTAGTCCACCAAATTAGACGATGCTTTATGGGCCTACCGTACTGCTTTCAAAACCCCGCTCAGCATGTCTCCCGTCCGTCTTATTTTTGGGAAGGCATGCCATCTCCCAGAAGAACTAGAACATAGGGCTTTTTGGGTAATAAAATAATTAAACATGGATTTATCTGATGCTAGTATCCATAGAAAACTATAATTAACTGAATTGGAAGAATTACGTAATTTTTCCTATGAAAACGCGAGGATTTATAAAGACCAAACAAAGAAATTTCAAGATAAATACATTTTTCAAAAACACTTTGACGTTAATCAACATGTTTGCCTTTTTGATGCTAGATTACGTCTTTTTCCTAGCAAACTAAAATCCAAATGGATCGCCCCCTTTATTGTCCTTAAAACTTATCTGTATGGCACTGTTGATCTTTTTGATCCTAAAACTAATACGACATTTTAAGTCAACGGCCAACGTTTAAAGCCCTATTTTGATCATACCTCGAATCTTCCTTCTGAATCCTTTGATTTCACCAAACCAACCACAGTTGATCACTGATGCATGTTGGGAATCGTAGAGCGCATTTCTGAAAAAGCGTTGTAGTATAGTGTGCAATATGATCAACAAAAATATTTATAAAGATAATAAGACTTGGAGTCATGGTCGTTCTTCTCTGGGAGGCATTTATGGAAATGCAGATTTGAAATCGATCTCTTTCGCTCTACTTGCTTAAAATCTCATGCCGGTTTATGATGATTTACGTATTTATGTACGACATGCTAGTTGCCAAAGGATAGTAATTAAAACATGCAACTTCAATCACACCAAAAGATGATAACTAGGCACATGGTGATTTTCAACATATATATTTATATATATAAAAGATGACAATGATATCAGAGTTGTAGAGCACAGGTAGAGGAATGCTTGTACAGGGAAATAAAACTACTCGCTACCAGAAAATGACTGCATACATGAATCTATGGGGGGATTTTGCATGCATCATTGGTGAAGTAAGGAACTACACTATTAAGTAGTAAGTAAAGCATGTAAATCTAAGAAGAACTATAATCTAGTCTAGCAGAAATATGGGCATTCGGAGGTGGCTCCGATGGCCTTTGAGTGGTTGAGAGGAGGAGGGGCAGCCAATGGTGCTTAGGCTGGCCCTTGGAGAGAGGTTGGAGAGGTGATCCAACATCTTGGCATGGAGGTGGTGGTGGCCATGGTGAAGCTACTCGTGGACATGGAGGTGGAGTGGATGTGGAATGAAACTAAGCTAAATAGAATCAAGAGTGGATGGGTGCAAATGGCCACCCCTTAGGTCTTTTTATAGACCTAAGGGAAGCTCTCTAGAGAATTATGGAATTCTCTAGAGAGGCCTATGGTGGGAGCTTGTGGGAGACTGAGAGATAGGATGGATGGTGGTTTTTAGATCCACCAAATGTGGATCTAAAAATTGAATGGCTCTTGGTTGCTAATTTTAGCAACCAAGGCAACAACACTTGGTAGAGAGTTCTAGAGAACTCTAGGCTAGGTATTTTTGTGTGGATGGTGTGTGTGGGTCGAAACTTAGGTGGCTAGGTTGATTAGGTTAGGTTCTAGTGGGTTTAGGTCAAGGTAGGTCTCAAATTAGGGTTGTAAACCCTACTTCACTAAGGTAAAGTGCAATTAAACTTAATACAAGTTTAATTGGGTGTGTGGAAACCTAATTGAGAGTAAAATAACTCAATTAAGTTAGGTCTAGGTCAATTGGACTCTCACTTAGTCCAATTGGATAGTGTGTGCTGAGATCAAGGCTCAATTGGACTCAATGAGTCCAATTGAATAGACTGAAGAGATTGACCATGATCCAAGTCAATTAGGCTTAGTGAGGACCTAATTAGGTCCTTAGGGAGGTCTAGAGGTGATGTACTAGGGTTAGGGTACCTTAATTTAGGTTCCTATGGGGTTGGAATTGGGTTTAGGGACCTAGGAATTCAAGATCCAAGCTTGAATTCAAAAACGGGAACTAGAGAGCAGTTCTAGACGTCTAATAATGGTGTTAGATATCTTATAGTGAAAAATCAGAAGTCCAGACTTATTGTCTGGATGTCCAATCAGAGTCAGGAGGGTTTCTAGGTTCTGTCTTGGGTATTCTGCAGAAATTGGACGTCTGACCAAGTGTCTGGACGTCCAATAACACTGTAGAAGTGGCTTTAAGGTGTGCGGGAGTTGGCTAAGGGTTCTGGATGTCTTATAACTCATCTGGACATCCAGATAAAGGCTATAATTAGGGTGTTAGAATTTCCTAGGGTGCGGTGACCCAATCTAAGAGTGGCTAAGGCTTGGGGAAGCATCTAGGTTGTCCTAAGGCTAGGATGGACCTAAGTTCTTCACAATTTATTTCTTTATTCCTACTTAATAGAATAGCATACCTTAACTCCCTTACATTATTATCTACTACATCTAATCTAGTTCTTCTGCTCCAGCTCTGCTGCAACACCAGTTATTCTTTACTCTTCAGATCCAACTTTAGATCCAGCTTTAGATCTAACTTCTGATCAGCTTATTACCTGCAATTGACATAATGCACCTAATTAGTACATTATAGCATTATTTTATGCATAGCTAAAAGAAAGCAGTAAAGGTGCTAGTAATGCTTATGCATGCATGAATTACCCTAACTTATGCTAAGTCCTAGCCTAATTTAGGTCAATTAAGACCTATGATTGCTGCACAATCAATGCATACTACGCCCGGCTGAATGGCGTAAAAGATAGCATTGGATGGGAGGTAACCCATCATTTTCTTTCTGCTTCTTTTTCTTTCATTTCCCCAGGTTTTGACTATCCTAAATCTGACCACCTTTTACTACAGTAATCCCTCTTTCCCTCCTATTGTATGAGGACATTGCATATCTTAAGCATGGGGGGTGTTTTCAAAATTTTGACGATCGAATTAGGATTTTCAAAACCTAAAAACATGCATTTTTTTAGTCATCTTTATTTTATGGCATGCATACCCAAAAATATATAAATATTGAAAACTTTTTGAGGAAAAATTTTGAAATCTGGATTAAGGTTGAAAAAAATCACTTTTGGTACAATGGGATTTAATCTTTAACAAACTAGGGATGAGGATATGGATCTGATCATTAGAATCTCAGGGTTTATTTTTAGACTAGATCAGATATCCTTCTCAAAAATTCCATCTGAACTTGTGATAGTTCAAGTGACTTGATCCACTTTTGTAATATGGAAAGTATTTGACTTAGTTTCTGACTCAAAAGCTTGCATTTCTTGCGAAACTTCCTGTGTCAAATTTCACACACAAGGCAACACCTAAAAATCACTAAAAATTAGAAAAAAACCCCTTGTTTGGACTTAGTAAAAAGTCTGAAGCAGATCATTGGTTTGAGTTCCCACCACCGAGAAGGAGGAAAATGCATCTTTTAAGGATGTGATGTCAACATGTTACCGCCTCGACGCTGCTCCATATCTATATTTCATATCTTTAGATGGAGCATTATAGCGCATTTTAGTAGCTTAAGTGTCTTGGATGGTGCTCTACTTATAGTGTTGGAGCAAGAGCCTAAGTTTGCTTAGAGTGCCCCTTTACACCGCAATGTGTTTTGGGGTTGTGAGCTCTTGGGTGGTGTCATGGATAGTGCTATCCCAAAGTACTGGCGCCAGAGCCCCCTCAAGGATTGGTAATGAGAATGATGATCCTGACACATCTATTGTAAGACTAAGCTAGAAATAAGAATGCGGGATAACAAAAAAAAAAGTTTCAAACCAAAAACACGCCTTTATAAATGTTGGCTTTTCACAAGCATGGACACAAGGTTTTAAAGGTTATTGCAAGTTGCGAATCAAATTCAAGAGCTAGAGAAATCCTAAAAGCAAAAATTTCAAGTCATCTGAATTAACAAATAGTTAATATGTGAATTTTCTAGAGGATATATTGATCCCGTTTTGTCGAATTTTTAGATTCAAAAATAAATCCCAATGTTTATCTTTAACAAATCCTATACCTCCTGTGTTTAAACCAACCAAGGTCTCATAGTCTCTTTTTTCTCAAAAGTCGAAAAAATTAGATTTCCCAAAAATTCCATTTTGTAAAAATTAAAGTTTTGCTAAGAGACTAGCAAAAGATAAGCATGGGGGTGTGATAAACGCCACTTTATCATCATTCTTATGTGTTAAAATAAACCTAGCTCTTAAGATTTTGCTCCGCAAATGGGTTTTTGGGTTGCATTTAGGCATTAATTAGGTTAGGCATGTATTACACTTTTTATTATTATTTTTAATATGTTTTTTTTAGTGTTAGGGATATACAGATTGCTAGATCCTTAGAACCCTAGCACTCAGGAAGGTAACTGGTGAAGGAGAAGCTCTCACCAGCTGGAACTCAGCTTGATCTAGCTCACCATAGCTGCAATTCAACCCACTTGAACAAGGGTTAGCTCATCCTAGCTCCATTCAGCTCATCTGAGCTCCCATTAGTCCACAGGGAGCTATAGCTATTTCAGCTGAGTTGACCGGAGTTCACCCCAGCTCAAATCTAGCTACACTCAGCTCCACTCAACTCCATACTACTGAAGATGACTTCATTCCTGCTTAGGAAGCTCAAGTCTAGCTCCCAGGGACTCAGCTTAACTCAACTCAGTTGAGCTAAGCTACCTTAGCTGCCTCACCCAGCTTGATCCTCCCCTGAAGCACCAGACCTAGCTCACCTTAGCTCAATTCAGCAGAAGACAGCTCACTTTAGCTTGGCTTAGCAGCTAGCAAAGAACTAGCAAGCTAAGCCAGCTAGAGTAGCTCCATGCTAACCTCTTTAGTAGTTTCCAGCTACATTTCAAGCTCCAGACTTCTCCTCCTCAGCTCCTCTCTTCAAACCCTAGCTCCAATACCTCCTCCCCTACTCCACTACTAGCTAAGCTAGCTTAGCTTAGCTTGGCTAGGCTCTAGCTCCCTTGACAATCCACCACCTAAAAACCCTTCTTAGCTAGCTCTACCAACTAAGCCCTACCTAATCTCACCTAAGCTAGCTCCACTCTACTCCTTTTGGCACCACCACCTAGCCTACCCACTACCACCAAAAGACACCACTAAATGGCGCCAAAACCACCTATAACTACCCTTGTTTTGGCGCCAAAAATTCCCTCCAAAAATCCCCCCATCCTAACCCTACACCTACCCATATAACCCATCATAGCCATCCACCTACCCCTTCTTCTAGAACCCTACTTGGAGCCACCTAGGCCCCCTTCTAGAACCCATTTTGGAGCCAACTTCAAGGGGTGCCACCACCCATAACCGCCACCTAGGTTACCCTTGGGTTGGTGCCAATTAACCTTAGCCCTAGGATCAACCTAACTACCCATAACCACCACCTAAATACATCCTAGTCATCCACCTAACCCACGCCTATCACCCCCCTCTCCACCTCTATAAATACCCATCATATTCCACCAAAAAAATTCACCCTTGGCTACAACTTTTCTACCTATATTTCCACCTACATAGAAGGTCAAGAGAAGAAGAAGAAGATTAAGGGGATATTCTATCCCCTTGGTGCCTTCCCCTCTTCTCATCTCTCTTGTGCCCACGCTAGCCAAGGAGGGAAGCCAGGCATTGGAGGATAACCTAGGGTACACGCCTACCCTAGGATGTGGAGGACTTGAGGGTGGTACACTGCCACCCTTGGAGGAGGAATAAAAGGTGGTCCGCGCCACCTTAGGAGAAGCCTTTGTAGGTGGAAATCCATCCACCTTGGAGGATTTAAGCACCCCCCCCTAGGGCTTCCTTTGGAGGACACCATTCTGGCGGAGCTATAGAAAGAAGGAGTTTCTTTTCAAGCCTGGGAGCTACCAGTCTTGGAGCAAGAAGAGCTTCATCCTCTTCATCACCATCAACATCTAAAGGATTTGCCTTTATTTTGTTCTTGCAAATTTTTGTAGAAGCATTCATCTACTTGTAGACAATTTCCTTTAATATAAAAGAAGTTGCCTTGATTTCTTATTGCACTCTTTTTATTGCATTACCTTGCTTTCTCTTTAGTGTAGTTTCACTCCTCCTTTCTAATTAACCTAGGCCTCCACACGCCTAGGTTGAGCTTAGAAAGAGGATAATTTTTGTCACTTAGATTATCATACTAGGTGTAGTAATTTTTCCCCCAAATAGCTTCGCATATTGCCTTGATTTCAAAAATAAAAAAAAATGATAGATTGAAAAAGTCCAAAAAGAAAGTTGATTTCCACTTCTGAGCAAGAGACCTATTTTTGCAAACAAATTGCCTCCTTGGACAACCCTAGATACCCCACTATCTAGGAATAAAAATTTTAAAATGTATGCAATTTCACGTGTTACAACAATTTTAAAAACCCTAATTACAAATCACGCGATTTTTCACATCACCTAACCCCCATTGGCTGCCCCTCCTCTCAACTATGTCAAAGGCCATCGGAGTCCACCTTCGAATGCTCCTACTTCTGCTAGCTAAGTAGATAGTAGTTCTTTGTAGATTTACTGCTTTATTACAGCTTAGTAGTGTAGCACCATATTCTTCCCCAATGATGCATGCATAATCCTCCCATATATTCATGTATGCAATCGTTTTCTTGTAGCGAGTAGTTATGTTTTGAAGCATTCCTCTACAAGCCTTCATCTAGTTGTGCTCTGAACCCTGATGCAATCAATGAAAATATTTTTATACATCTATATATCTATGTGTGAAAATCACCATGGCCCTTGTTGCACTATTTTTGTGTGATTAAAGTTGCATGCTTTTAATTGCTACCTATTGTAACTAGCATGTCGTTACATGAGGATGTTGAGGATCTAACTATTAATGTATTTTTCGTAAACAACCACCACATAACTAGAATCATGCATACTGAAACTCACACTTTTATGTTTGTCATCTACTTAACACATGCGCACATAATCAGAGTTAATAACGTAAGTGGCAAGACATTGATCCGAAAATTAGAAACCGGCATGAGATTTTAAGAAATTAGTGAGTAAAAGAGATCGAATTCACTTTGTATTTCCTGAATGCCTCCCAGAGACGAATGACCGGAACTCCAAGTCTCATTATTTTAGAAATTTTTTGTTTTGATCGGATTTTGCTCTATACTATGACATAACGACAACTTTCAAATTAGAAAATGCGAGATCTGGGTTAGACAAATGGCGTTGTTGCCGGGGAGGCAATGCAATTGATTTTTGATTTGAACCTTTTAGTGACAAATCTTCCTCTGCTTTGTTTTTCTAGATGTGCAGGAAATCAGGAAAAATAGGATCTGCGCACACATCGAGCATAGAGAAAAAATGCAGGTGCACATCTCTCCCTGAGCTTAGGATTTTCGTATGAACTCTAGGTTAGAATTTTTTCTTAGCTAGGAGTTTCTTTCTGAAGAAAAAAAAATGTGCATATTTTGAGAAAGAAAAAATAATAAAAGTATTTTTTTTCTTTAGGTTGCTAGATTAGGTTTGGGTTTGAATCCTAGGTTAGTTTGAAAAAAGAAAAAGAGAAAAAAAATTTGAAAAAGTTTTTCCCTCCAAAAAAAAAACCATTTTTGGTGGAAAGTGGAGTTTGAATTTCAAACACCTTTTTAAAAACTTTTTCCACCACTTGCTGAAATTCGGCCAGACTTTAATTTCAGACTTAAAAATTTATTTTCCGAAGAATTGATGAGTGAAAAATTCTGAAATTTGAGCATGTACTTTATTTTCAAACCATCTTTCAAATAACACTATTTATTTACAAAAATTCCAAGTATAGAATTTTTAAAAATTAACGATGTACAAGGGGGTCAAACTGACCCAGATTTGAAAAATTTTAAAATTAAAAAATCAATTTCGAGCAATTCGCAAATCTGTTTTGACTAAAAATGGTGGGGTTTGAAATCTGATCTCATTAGCTTTAATTTTCATATTTGTCTCAGATTTTTTAAAATCATTTGATACTATTTCAAAGCAAAAGATCGACTAGGGGTCAAAATTCCAAATCTAACCCTCTGACATTTAAAAATCCTTACAAATTCGATTGAAGCTGTAAAAATTATAAAAAAATATTCTATGGAAAGATAATTAAAAATGGAATTTACTCACCAAATTTCACCTCATTCAAATTTTATTTGTGTTTAGAGAATGAGTTTGATTATTGTGGTTTGCTGAAGCCTTAGAAATTACGTGAACCCTAGGTTATACCTTTAGGGTTACATTCTAGAGACCACACTTGAGCTAACCTAGACTTAGCTAAGTCTAGTGTTTAGCCGGTTATCCTGGTCACCTTGTTGGCCACTCACCCCAAACCCCAGTGAAGAAAAAGGGATAAAATAAATTCTAAAGCACGAAATCAACTCGAATTTGTTGTCATACTACTGGGTGTTTTCAACCTCTCTGGCCAAACCTGGTGAATAAGTCTACGGGGTAGTGTTAAACGACCGCGGCTCGGGGGTCAACGGAACTGGAGGTGTGAGTCGAAGGAAGAACCTTCCCCTTAGTCCCTTCATAACCAGACTGGCTGGGTTAGATTGAGAGGTGGGAATCACTTTCAATCGGTTCTCAATGAAATTTTCTTCAGGAATTCGAACCCGAGATGAAAAAATCTGGTCATCTGATCATAAGGACCATCTGATTGATAGGGCCTTAGCCTTGTTTGGCTGACTACACCAACCCAGGGGTTGGCTAGTGTATGCGAGGAAGGAGGTCATTGAGACCTCATTTGGCTAGATCTTGGGAGCCAATCCCAATGAGGCAAAGGTGATTCATCGCATTGCCTAGACCATCTTCTCACCCTTCTTCTATCCTCTTAATTGAAATGGCTAATCCTAGATCTAGACTTGGTCAGAATCCAGGTAAGCTGGACCCAAGGGCACATCTGAGAGCCTGGGTCACTGAATCAGCTCAAACTTGGGATCAAAACCCAAGGTGGCGAAGATGACTTTTCGCTTCGCATGATCCTTCCTCTTAGGTTACTGAAATTTCCAACCCATATCCTAACCCTGGGTATTATGATCCATACCAGTCGGCCCCTCAAGGGACCTCATCATATAACCCAAAGTATGAATTTCATACTCCTGCATCTCACCCATGGAATATGGGTAGATATGATTCACCCCTTGGAACCCCTGTGGAACTACCAGGGTATATGCGACCACATTATAGATTACGACGAGCTATAACTGGGATGAGAAACAAAGTCGCATCCTATCTGCAAGGAATCCAGGATATCAATGATCCGGACCAAAGATGAACCTGGATTCCATTCAAAGAAACTTTAATGGAAACCTTTCAGGAAGTGGCATCAATAACAAGGGCACTTAAACAGAATCACACACTTCAGGAGATGCTGCTTTTGCATTATCAAGTGGAGAACAGACTGAGCGATCCCGAAGAACTTGAGTTGACCATGCCTGAAGACAATTCACAGGAGTAGATACTCAGAAGAAATTCAAAGGAAGAAGAACAGGAGCAAGAAACATCTCGAAAGGATTCAGCTGGAAATTCCATTCAAGAAAATGATGAGGAAAGGACTGATTACTCTGGACCCTAGGAGACACATTATGGGTCAGACAACCTGCCTGAGACGAAGGATGAAGATCCATCCAAGGATATGGATCTAGAGGCGAGCATTCCATGTAACACCACCGATCAATTTATACCTGTTCTTAATCCAGCATCAGCCGATTTGCACCCTTCTTTCACCTATCAAGGAGATGTTGGAATCTCTAAGACTACACCTTTCAATTTTGATACCTAAAGAATAGAGATTGCCAGGGATGTCTTGCCTGAAGAAATGGACATGATATCTGATGAAAGAAGTAAGGGGGAGACTACTGCATATTAGGGCGAAGCACTAAGCAGAATGAACTGGGGACTTACCTACCATCCTAGTCAGAATAATGGATGGCTAGACTCGGAGCCTGAAGAGTCAGCCTCTGATGAGTTAGAGATGAGTACTGATGAGGACGAAGTGATTTCTAACGAGGATTTCAGTGACCTCCCCACTGATCTTTTACTTTCACGGATACCCCCATATGACCCAGAACCTAGAGAGGGCATGATCGTTGATGTCAATTATCATTATGAAGACCCTTATGACTCAAATTCTAGTCCTAAGATACATTTTGATCCACTCCCTAAGCAACATCCTGCTGAATTTTGGGACATGATAAATCAACTGAATCAACATCATGATCCACCCTCTGATTATCCTCTATCGTCCACCACTACTCCACACTCTATTATAGTTAGACATTTTGGAGTAGGGGTGCATAATCAGTTGGTTCGCATTTGTGGACCACTAATTATGGGCATGCATGAACATATCTTTCTATTAATCATGACATGCTCTTATGCAATCAATGATCCGTCTGATTGAGTTTTCGCCCAACTGGAGGTGTTAAACTTAGCATCTACCCGCATTCTTCATCACCCTATACATACTAATCTTATGCATAGCATAATTTTCTTTTAGCATTTTTCCTTTTCGCATATTGCATACTATCAGGTTGGCCAGTGCTGAACGTTAAAATTCAGGAGCAATTCCAAGTGATCTCTACCCACTTACTCCTTGCTATATTTATTTTCTTTTATATTCATGCATGAGGACATGCAAGAACTTAGGCATGGGGGGGCAGATATACAGCAAAATTGAACAATTTTTATGCCAACACTTAATAAACCTCGGAGCAGCATGTCAAATGTACTTTAGGATCCTAAATATAAGAACAACCAACTCCACCTCCAATGCTCGCATTGGAGCTAGAAATCATCCGCAACAGCTATTTATGACTCAACCGCTCACCCTTTTGTTCTAAATTTAGGACTAAGCTGAATGTAACCTGATAAGGGAATTTATGAAGTACAAATGAAAGAGGTTACTTGTTTATAGCATATATACATAGTACATCATGAATAAGATTATTTTTATTAAGATGTTTAAAAAAAAAATATATTTTTATTAAGAGAATGCATTAGGGATTTTATCCTCTAGTTGATTCCTGTAATCTGGAATCCAGTACAATTTTCACACCCACACGTAGAATTTGCAATTGATTCACGGTGAAGACTGATATATGTCTTTAGTCTGTCGGGAAGAAGCAGTGCTTCTATTCTTGAACCCCTGGATAATCTTTTGGGAGTCAGGCTAAAAATCCACCAAATAGTGTGAGATAAGAGTAGAGAGTACTGGTGCTCTAATGTAAGGAATATGGAATTCTAGA
Organism: Thalassia testudinum; assembly: GCA_037157565.1. NCBI lineage: Eukaryota > Viridiplantae > Streptophyta > Magnoliopsida > Alismatales > Hydrocharitaceae > Thalassia > Thalassia testudinum. The sequence goes on from JAZHRO010000049.1 coordinate 30,024,507, forward strand.
TAATTAGGTAATAATACTTAGAGATTAGGCATAGTTTCCACTCTTGGATCCTACGTATACATTTTGTATGAAATATTGAGAGCCATTAACCAAGGCAAATACGCGGAGATCGAGTTCTGATAAAACTAGGGCTAAGGTGGATGGTTACGACCATTCTTTATGGAATTCTCAGCTGAAGGAGGATACTGATGTCAAGGTCAGAAATGCACCATCCTATCCGTCTTTCCCAGTGTCTTAAGTAGGCACTTCCACCAAATAAGCCACCCAATGTCTCTTGAGTACCACCAATCCCAAATAATGCCTTCGCAATAAAATTCATGAATGTGTTGTGTTAAAAAAAATTATATATATATATATAAAATTGATAAAATGAAAATAGAAAAAATTAAGAAAAAGAAAAAAAAAGAGAGAGAAAGAAAAAAAGAGAAAAAAAATAGAAAAAGAAAAAGTAGAAAAAGAGTTTGTGAGTGCTTAGTGTTTATTTCATTTGCATTGAGGCAATACCACCAAATAAAATTGAGATTCACCAAATATAGCCTTAGCCCACTTTTTCTGTGTTTCTGACTGCCCAAATACTGGCTGAGGAATTCCAACTTAGTGTTAGGGTTATTAGAACTTGATTAAAGTGTTAATGCCATGTGAGACCACCAAACATGGAATATATGTATAAATCTAGTGAGATTGTGAGCTCAAGAAAAGGAAAAGAAAAGAAAAAAAGAGAAGAGAAAGAGAGAATGAATACAAAGGAACCAAAGAGAGCATAGTTTTTCTCGTCTTTTTTAAGTTGAGTTACTTAATAAATTGGGAATCTAGATTCTATAGTACTAATTTCTATGTAGCACCAAATGAGAGTGAGCCACCAAATAAACAACCATTTCCCTCAGACATTCTCTACCCAAGCTTAAAGCTGGGGTGGAATTCATAGAATATCTTGAATACCCCGAGGGAAGAAGTTTGGCTATCCTGCCAGAATTTTACTAGGGGTCAAGTACAGGCTTTAGAGATAAATCAGGTTTTTCACTTGAATTCATTGCAAAAGCTACATAGTTGTACTTTCACGATTGTCTGGATTTCTAGATTTTTGGAATGAACATGAAAAGGAAAAGAATTCCTAGGCATATACTTGATAAAAATAATCAATCCCTAGGGATCCTTCTGTAAATAACTTAGTTTTACATTTGCTAGGGACTAGCAAGATTTAGGCATAGGGGTATGATTGCACAGCAATCATAGGTCTTAATTGAATTAAATTAGGCTAGAACTTACCATAAGCTAGTGAAATTCATGCATGCATAAGCATTAATTGCATCTTTATTATTTTCCATTAGCTATGCATGAAATAATGATATAATGTACTAATTAAGTGCATTATATAAATTGCAGGAAATAAGAAGCTTAGAAGCTGGAGCTAAAGCTGGATTAGAAGCTGGTCGTGAAGCTAGTGTTGCATTAGAGATGGAGCGGAAGATTAGAATAAAATATAGTAGAGAAATAATGTAAAGGGTTGAGGTATGCTATTTTATTGAGTAGAAATAAGGTAGTTAAATTATGAAGAACTTAGGTTCAATCCTAGCCCTAGGATAGATCTAGAAGCCTTCCTAAGCCTTAGCCACCCTTAGATTAGGTCACTGTAGCCTAGAAACCCTTAAAACTCTAATTCTAGCCCTTATCTGGACGTCCAGGACCCTTAGCCACAACCCACACACCTTAAACCCATATCTGCAGTGTTATTAGACGTCCAAACACTTGGTTAGATGTCCAATTTCTACAGAATACCTAAGACAGAACCTTGAATCCCTCCAGACTCAGATTGGACATCCAAACAAGTCTGGACTTCTGATTTTTGAGTATAAGTCGTTTAATACCTTTATTGGACTTTTGGAACTGTTCTCCAGTTCCTGTTTTGGAATTCAAGCCTTAATCTTGAGTTCCTAGGTCCTTAAACCCAATTCCAACCCCTTAGGAACCTAAATTAAGGTACCCTAACTATAGTACACCACCTCTAGACCCTTCTAAGAACCTAATTAGGTTCTCATTAAGCCCAATTGACTTAAATCATAGTCAATTACCATTGCCTATTCAATTAGACTCATAGTCCAAGTGGGTTTAGATCTCAACCCACACAAGCCCAATTAGACTCAGTGAGAGTACAATTGACCTAAGCTCAACCTGATTGAGTTATTTCACTCTTAATTAGGTTCACACTCACTCAATTAAACTTGTGTTAAGTTTAATTGCATTTTCTCCTTAGCAAATTAGGGTTTGCAACCCTAATTTAAGACCTACCCCAACCTAAACCTATTAGGACCTAACCTAGCTCACTTAACCACCTAGGTCACAACCACTCACACACACACACACCCATTCACACACTCCCACACCACCTAGAGTATTCTAGGTCCTTCCAAAGGTGGCGCCACCTTGGTTGCCAAATATAGCAACCAAGGATGGGTCTTCTCGTAGATCCACTCTTGGTGGATCTAAGAACCACCCTCTCTCTCTCTTGGACAGCCACACTTGGAGCTCTCTCTAGAGAGTTCCACACTTCTCTAGAAAGTCTCCCTTAGGTCTATAAAAAGATTGGGTGGCCATTTGCACCCATTCAAGCTTGGCTCCTTTAGTCCACTTCCATAGCATAGCTCCACCTTCACACCTCCACTTCCACGAGCTCCCACCATGGCCAGCAGCAGCTCCATGCCAAGAGCTTGGATCACCTTCTCCTCATCTCTCCAAGGGCCAGCCTAACCCCCATTGGCTGCTCCTCCTTCTTCTCTCAACTAAGTCAAAGGCCATTGGAGCCCACCTCTGAATGCCCTTATTTCTGCTAGCTAAGTAGATAGTAGTTCTTCATAGATTTACTGCTTTATTACTGCTTAGTAGTGTAGCTCCATATTCTCCCCCAATGATGCATGCATAATCCCCCCATAGATTCATGTATGCAGTCATTTTCTTGTAGCGAGTAGTTATGTTTTGAAGCATTCCTCAACAAGCCTTCATCTAGCTGTGCTCTGAACCCTGATGCAATCAATGAAATCTTTTTATACATCTATATATCTATGTGTGAAAATCACCATGGGCCTTGTTGCAATATTTTTGTGTGATTAAAGTTGCATGCTTTTAATTGCTATTTGTTGCAACTAGCATGTTGTTACCTGAGGATGTTGAGGATGTAACTATTAACGTATTTTCCGTAAACAGCCACCACATAACTAGAATCGTGCGTACTGAAACTCACACTTTCATGTTTGTCATCTACTTAACACATGAGCACATAATCAGGGTTAATAACGCAAGTGGCAAGACATCGATCCGAAGATTAGAAACTGGTGTGCGATTTTAAGCAAGTAGGGAGTAAAAGAGATCGAATTCACTTTACATTTCCTTGATGCCTCCCAGAGACAAACGACCGTGACTCCAAGTCTCATTATTTTAGAAATATTTTTGTTTTGATCGGTTTCGCACTATACTAGGACATAATGATGATTTTCATATTAGAAAATGCGAGATTCGGGTTGAACAGGTTCTAATGTGAGTAAACTAATCAATGTGTCCTCAGCCTACTTGTCCAAAGAATCCAAAGAACATATTTCCCCAATCAAGCTACAAGATGGTCCCCTTTGAGCATAGAAAATATCTATCATCTTCTGGTATCCAAACTTCAACTCTAAAAGGCCCTCCTTACAATCTATGTTTGCCTTGGTTGTTACCAAGAAAGGTCTTCCTAGTATGATATGTGTGTTTTGTATATCCTTAGCTACTTCCATGTCAAGGACAATAAAATCCATAGGAAAATAAAAGTCCTTGACCCATACTATAACATCTTCTAACACTCCCTGGGGTGTCTTAACTGATTGGTTGGCTAATTGTAGAGACACCTCGATTGGCTACAGATTGCGAATCGTAAAATGAGTCAGGAGGGAGGTTGGGATAAGATTAATGGAAGCACTTAAGTCCAATAAGGCCTTATTGAATGTGGTGTTTGCTATCATACAGGAGAGTAGAGGGGTGCCCGGTCTTTCTTCTTAATAGGGAGATTAGAAATGATGGAACTTACTAGTTTTGAGAGGATAATAGGACTACTCCCTTTCTGAGTTCTCGCTTTATGCTTAGGTGTACATAAGTTTTTCAAGAACTTTGCGTAAGGTGGAATGTGGCAGATCGCATCCAACAAAGTGATGTTTATGTGGATTTTCTCAAAGAGCTTAAGCAAGTCATTCGTAGGAGCCATATCATATTTCTTCTTTTCTTTACTCTTCTTCTCTAAGGCCTTCAGAAAAGGTACTGAAGTGATAGTAGGAGGATCAATCAAAGGTTCAGAAGAGTTATAATCAGGTAGAAGGTCCAGGTACAGAAGTAGAAATAGGAAATGGTGGATCAGTTGTGCTTCTACCACTCCTAGTAGTGATGCCATTTAGATTAGCTTGAGACATAGACGGTGAATCAAAATCAGGAAGAATATGTGGTTCTTGATCAAGATAGGAAGTAGGATCAAAATAGGAAGAAGTAGGATTAGTGTAGAATTCAAGTTCGTGCAAGGTTTGTGAAATAAGATGTGCTTGACCTTGTATAGGAGGTCTAGGTTGTGCTTGAGATGGGAGTGAATGTGATTTGCAAGACTTCGTAAAGTGTAATAGCTGGGCTCTCATCTTAGTTAATGTTGCATCCTATTTTTGCTGCATAGCAATATTTTGTTGCTGCATGTCAAGAAGTGCTTTCATGATAGACCCCAACTGCTCATCTTGTGTAGGCCCAGATTGAGAGTATTGGGTGGGCCTTGGTTGGGGTTACTAGTAGGCACGTGGTGGACAACCATGTTGTGGTTGAGGTGGTGGAGGTGGTGCTTGGGTCAGGTTTCGAAGTGGTGGTGCTGAAGATTGTTGGTAGATTGGTCTCTATGAATTTCCCAACCACGAGAATTTGGATGATTACGCCATCTACGGTTATAAGTTTGGGAAAATGGGTTGTTGTGAATGGCGTGGAGCTCCTCCAAAGCACTAAGAAGTGCAGGGAATTTAAGATATGGAGGAACAAAGGTTCCTTTGGCCAGTGGGGAGGACATGCAAATCAATAGTCAAAAGATGGTGGTGGTGTCATAGATAGGTTATTCATAGTTTCCTTCCCTGTAGGAAGTTGAGAAGAAGTGTTGTGTGCAGGTGATTGAGAAAAAGAAATTTCCATACTTTATCTACTTTCTTCTCAATTAAGCCCATTTTATCCAGCTGACTGGTCACTATTTCCATATCACGTGTGCTGGATTGGACTTCACGTACCCTAAAATGTGCATAGGAATGTGAGGTTTTCCTATTACAAATGCTCATCAAAGAGTTATTAATAGAATTTTCAGCCATACCTTCGAAGAGCTCAAAGGTAGAATCCTCTTCCCAACACAAGAAATTGCCTCCACAAGTGGCATCTACAAAGTTCCTTGTGTCGTCATGGAGCCCATAGTAGAAGATATGGACCTGTTGCTAGTGTGGGACACCATGGTGGGGACATTTTCTCAGAAGCTCATGGAATCTCTCCTAATCCTTGTACAATTTTATGAAAATGTGGTGATAGCACTCCTTAAGGCATTTGTGTGGCCTACAGGAAAATGCTTCTTTAGGAACTCATGTTCCAAAGAAGGCCATGTCTCTATAGGTGTAGTCCGTGAAAGTGTTCTGTATCAGAAGGCAGCTTTATCTTTTAATGAAAAGGAGAACATTTTCATCAAAAGCATGTGCTGATTATGGCCTGTAGACCCAGGGTTTAAGCAAGATTTTTGAGCTCCCCTAAATGTTGAAAGGGGTCCTCAGAAGCAAGACCATGGAAGTGAGGTATAAGTGCAATGATGTTCGACTTTAGTTCAGCAGCACGACCCCCAGCAAGAAATCTAACCATAGGCATAGGATGTGCAACTGCAGGATTATAGTATTCCCATAATTAAGGTCTATGAGCCTGGGGATGGAGGTTTGCTAAAAGATTAACAGCTTGTGTAAGATGTTGCACCTGTTGTGTAAGTGTATTTATTTGAAGCTGTGTGTTGTACAAGTGTTGTTGGTTTGGTGGTGCACCTCTCTCTGATTGAAGTTGTTTAGGAAAATTAGGATATGGAGGAAGTGGAAATTGTTGTGGAGGTGGAGGATGATGTGCAAAGTAATGAGGATTATCTTCAAAATCCTCCAATTGTGTGGAATCATTATCATCCTCAGGATGAATGGTGTGGTGGATAGGAGTATGAGGCTCAGGAGTTATAGGATTGGATGTGGAAGGGATGGAAGTAGTAGCTTGGGCATCAGCACCCAAGGGAGGTACAAGGGATGGATTTTGGGATCTCCTATTGTCCATGAGTGTGATTTTTTAAAATACATGAAAAATCAATCAGAAACTCAAGGAAAGTAATCTCAAACTTAATCTCAGAAATTAGAAATCCTAATCAATCTCAATATCATGACTAATCAATCCAACAACGAGATGAAAACATGGATTTTTTCCTAGGGTCTGCTACGAAAATAGATTTTACGGATACAACTATTTCATTACAATTGTACTCATCCTAAGGGAAACCTAACTAAGTGTAGGCCTCTATGATCCACCCAGAACCTAGATATGGCCGGCATGTGAATCCAAGCTCCTATGGGTGCACAGAGAGTAGAGATAGAAACCCATCTGTATACCTTATGTGATCGTGTAGTGTATACACGATAATCAATCAACAAAATGAGCGATGGAAGCCATACACAAGGTATCAATCAAAGTTATTAATTCTCCTTTTGAATTAGATTCTTCTTCTGAAGATGTGTTTTGCAGGAAGAAGATCTCGCTTTTTACTCTTTTGAAAACAAGAGATGGTCTTGTTTACTTAAATGTCAAATGCAAGAGATGGAAAATGCTTACCTGGCTTCAGCACTCAACAAGTGATGCAATTTGACAAGGAAGTAAATCTAGTAGGAAATATTCAATCTTAAGAATAAATTCCTAAGTATATGCTGCTGCTAGATAAAGGATGAGGCATTTTTGGTGTTTTTGATTTTTCTAATTTGTTTGGATTTCTGTATTGCAACAAAAAAAATCAAATTGAAAATAAAAGTGAATCAAAAAATCTAAGTCGTTGAGAGATGAGAAAGGGAGAGAGAAATACACAGTCCAAGTTATTACAAGGATCTGTGAGAACATGCTCTCACAACTTATGCTTAACAAAATGATCCTAAATATATAAATCTCAACTCCTATCTATACTACACTAAGAAAGCGATAAAAGCTATGGCTCCATTAGGAACAACTCAGCCAGGAAGTCGAGTCAGAGACATAGCGAAGCCTTCGGGAAGTAGAACTCCTCCAGGAAGACAACACTCCTACTCCTCCTCAAGTGCTGCAAAAACAACTAATGATTAGTAAGACAATTATATATAAACAAATCAAAGAATATAATGAATCAAAATATGTATATACAAGAAAGAATTTGAATACAAACAACACACAAGGTATCACACAAATTTTTATGTCTCCTTTTGATTAGATTCTTCTTAAGATATTTATTGTAGGAAGAAGATCTTGCTCCTTAGTCTTTTTCAAACAAAAGATGGTCTTGTTTACTTTAATGTTAAGTGCAAGAGATGGCAGGAGCTAAGGTAAGATAGAAAATGTACCTGTCTCCAGCACTCTATAGTTAATGCAGATTGACATAATTGAAATCTAGCAAGAAAGATGTAATTCCTAAGTATGGAATGCCTAAGGATATGCTGTTGCTAGATAAAGGATAAAGTACTTTTGGTATTTTTTTTATTTTTCTAAATTTTTTGAATTTTGATAATGCAGCAAACAAAATCAAATCGAAAAGAAAGCGAGTCGGAAAACCAAGTCGATGAGAGAGAGAGAAAGAGAAATCCATTGGCCAAGGTTATTAAAATATTGTGTGAGAATAGGTTCTGTGATATTTCCATATTTACTAATGCCTAATTAATGTTAATCTAAGGGTAATTTGGGTTAGATTGCATTTAGTTAGGTTAGATTAGTCATTTTAGATCATTATGTAAATAATGCATACTTGTGGCCTTTTGTGCAATTTTTTCATGCAATTGTATCAAGTACCTTGATGTGTTTATTTTTATATGAATAGATACAAAATTTCAAGTTGATGAGAGCAAGGTTGATTAGATTTTCTGGATTGAACTCAGTTGGAAAAGGACTAGTCCAGTAAATGGACCTATTTGGAAACCCAATTGACCTTAGAGCCCTAATTAGGAGCCTGATTATCCTAGACCCACATCCCATTTCACCGAACTTTGCAATCCTATATCAACTTTCACACCAAATAATCCCCATGCATTATCCCCTCACATAACAAAACCACTCCTATGTTCCTATGTAAAGCTTAACCTATTCCCATGCAAAATCCAAAAATAAACAAAATAAAAAACCCACCTACATGACCTTCCCACCGAACAACCAACAAAATCCCAAACAAATCCCACTTCCACCGAACTCTTCTGAATCCTTGCAACTTATGTAAACATACCCACCAAAAACCCATGCAAATCCACGTGAACCTTCACCAAATCCCATCCACCGAAACCCAAAAACTCATTCTTCATGTTATCTCCTCATGTTATCACCCAAACAACCTTAACTCCTCATCCATCCCAATCACCATGCAACAAACCACCATACTCTCTCCCCATCTTTTCTCAATTAATTATCTCTCCCCTTCCGTATTTAAGCCCTCCATCTTAGATCTAAGGGACTATATCCTACCTATCCTAGCCACCCCTGAGGATTTAATCTTGACCACCCAATTTAGTGATCCTAATCACTCTAGATCAACCAATAGGAAGCCTCCCTATTTCCTATAAATACACCTACCAACCCCCCTTAGGGCTATCTCCTACTGAGAATTTCCTACCTTCATATAGTCTCTACTACTAGTGCTAGTCCACGCCAACTCTAGTGGTTTTGGAGGGTGGGCCTTCACATCCACATCTAAGTCAACGCTCCGGACTTCGCCTTCAAAGCTCATAATTTCTGCATTTCTCTAGTCTAGTTTTACACTACAAAAAAGTAGTCCTACACCAACGATGCACCTACACCAACATAAAATATATGTCACTAGAGATTCAATTATATGTTACCAATATTACATTATGTAGGTACGAAGAATTGAGGACAAATTAGTCTCTGCACATTCTCTATATTGCTAAATCCTATTCCTATTCGATTTCTTTCCTCCCCAACTTTCCACCTCCAACACCCAACACCCCTCACCCCTCCAACACCTCCACTACTCTATGCCCCTACAGTAACTTCACCGCTCAAGTTGATGCCAGCACCTCCACTGCCCTCCAACCCCCTATCGAGACACTGATCGACACAATTCCTCCTCGATCCCTCACCGCTCGAGTTAATGCCACTCCTCCCCGCCCTCTGAACCCACCACTTGAGTTGATGCCACTCTAACCCCTCGACATCGATCGATGCCCTAACACCTTCGCTAAGTTGATGCTATTTCTCTCCTCAGAGTCACCACCCTTAATCAAGCTCCACATTCTCGTCGACTCGAGTTAGTTAATGTTGTCTCTCTCTCCATTTTTTCTCTCACTCAAATCTCTTTTAGGGTTTTAGATCGATCTTTCACTCAGATCTGATCTCTCGCTCAGATTTTCCCTTTTAAGGTTTCAAAAATTCATAGTCAAATCACTCATCTATTCTCCATCAATTGGATTCAACTTGATCAGATCTCTTCCACTCGACTTGATCTCTCTCACTCGACTTCTCTATATCAATGTGTCTCACTATTCCTTCAATTAGATCTACGATAGATTAGATCTCTCCAACTCTCTCATTCGATCTCTCTCTCTATTGATGTGTGTTTTTTACTTGATTAGATTTAGTCTAATTGATGATGCTCAATTATATAATTACACAAGTTTCATTGCATTACCTAATAATGAAATGCAACTTTGATTAAAACGATCAACGAGACAGTTTTTGAGCAAGGTTTTTGATAGAGTAAAATAGTAATATCTCCTACTGAAGGAGATTGTTAGATGATGTGTGGTTACGATTTGTTTGCGCTAGGCATTTAATCGGGTATGTAACATAAATAGTATCAGGGCCTTAGAGATGCTGATGAGACAATCTCACGTGCTTTCTATTTGGATGAGATGAAGTTTGCACCGGTGAAGTTTAGAGTTGGCCTTGCCATTCTTGGATGAGATTTCTCTTGAAATAGTAAAATTGCATAATTTCTACGATTCATCGCTCTTATTAATATTTACATGCGATGATTATTCTCATTCATTAATTAGTACTTGTCTGATTTTATCATCAGCAAACTTAACCAAAATGGAAAGTTGTTCAAGATTCTAATTCCCCATTCCTTTCTTTATGCATCGAGATGTAATTAGTCTTGGCCAATTAGCAAGGGATGTATTTTTTTGCCTTACTAGAGTAGGGGAATTCACCAGCTAGATAGTGTCTCAAAATTTTTAAATATGGATATTTTGCCAATAATCATATTTTTAAAGAATATGTTTGATGCCCTATGGTTGGTAAAATATGACATGAAGTTTCTAGTGCGTATCCTATTGGCACCACAGTGGATATCCTTCTGAAGTGAGTTAATTGAGCTTGTTAATCCACTACCAAATAGAGCCAAAAGGTATGAACAAACTCTAAGAGAACAAGCCTCTCCTTTATGGTGACCTAAGGTTAAATAGGTGTCATGTTCTAAAGTTATGACCTGCCTCTCCCAAGATGATCGTAGTCATATGACTCAGCGGGAGCTGACTAGCCTATGTATGTGTTCCCTGAGTAGCACTACGCAAAATGAGACACACTTGTGACCAAGTTCATGCCAAATAAAGACAATAGTTCTTGCTCAAGCAACTGCTACAACATTTCAATTTATGCAAAAAGAATAAAAGTAAGTAAGAGATACAAGTGGATACCTTCTTGCAAGTGCAATGTAAACAACCTAGTACATCATGCAGAACAATCAATTTCCAAGCAAATAACAGTTAGCTCCAATATGAAACTAATCCCTTATCTTTAAGACTTAACTGAATAGTTCCCTAGTAACTAAACTCAATACAACAAAGATTGAGATGGTTACTTGTTCATTGTTTGCCACTATACTGATTTATCCTAAATCACATTTGCATTCAATTATGCAAGATCAAGCTTGACAATTTACATGTTGGGCATTCTGCAACCAACCTCATAAATCTCATGATGAGGCATGCCTTCAAACTAGAGTGCTAACTGGCCTTTGCATGCCTTGTTTCGAATATTAGACTAAGCCTTAAAAGATTTTCATTGATCCATAAAACACTTGTCACTAACTGAACTTTGTTTAACATCTTTATCTTGCAGGTAGTAATATTACACTCAATCAAAAGGATTTAATTGCTATTACTATTTGAAGAAGCATTCAAGGGGACATCTAGACAAGGTTGCAAACTATATTTTATGGTTAGAGACATTCTTGTTAACAAAGGAAAGTCACAATAAAAAGCATAACTTGAACATACCAATAGAGAACCAGAAGTTTCCTTGATTGATAAAAAAGGTGTAAACCAATAGAGAACCCAAAAGAAATATAGCAGAAAATTTTTTCCAAATACAAGGATGGTCCATAGTATCACATAATAAGTTTTAGGCAAAATAATTATGTAAAAATACAGGGATGATCCTTGAGCCATGCCATCTGTTGCCTCTATTATAAACAATTAACTCCACTATCTATTATAGTCCACTGTTAGGCTATCTAGTTTGTTTCCACCCACTTCTAATCAAAAGCTGTTGTATTTTTTATGTGGGCTACAAGAAATATTTGCTTTGTGAATTAGGTTTGCATGTTGTCCCTATGTTTTCCTTTTCTAATTGGCATCAATTCCTATAGTTGCAGGTCATTAATTAATCAAAAATCTATTTATTCAATCCCATAAGAATGAGCCTTCCCAAACTATACATCACTACTAGATTGTACACTAGTATCTATATGTACAGTCCACCATTACCAATAAAGTTGTGTATCAATTATCGTATATCTTTTTTTTTTTAATTTAGAATTGTATATCTTTCAACTTTCATCCTTTCAAGGGGCTTTTTGCCTTTGGTTCCTTGGATAGGATAGAAATATGAAGGTCTTGGATATAAGAAGGAAAGGATGCATTCATACATATAAGGGGCACACTCAAGGGGTTGATTCAATTGGATCAACACTAGATGGCAACTGTGTTGTTTCTGGTGGGGAAGATAATGTCGTAAAGTGATTGCATAGAAATCATGCAACCTAAAACACCTAAATTAAGCTAGATTCTAGCATAACTTAGGAATAATGCATTCATAGGCATCGTAATTTGTATAATGGTTAGTTTGATTAGCTGCATAGATAATATCATCATTTTATGTACCAATGAGAGATGACTTTAATCGTAGATGATTCAAAGCTACGGATGATAGATCAGATAAGACAGATCTGATCAGAACGACTATGGGAGTCCAACGCTTCTGAAATCGTCTCGATCAAACAACTAGAGCATTGTGTGTAGTCCATAAAAGAACGAAGATCATGGAGCGAAAGGAGAAAGATCCAAGCCTCAGATGAAAAATCCAACTGCACGAATGGATCCAAATCAATGATCGCAGAACAACGACCATAAAAATCAACTCGATCGGAGGTCTACATCACCAGATAAAAAGAAAATAAGATGGACGCTGCCCCTCACCGTTGGCCCATCTCTGAAGACCATCCCTCGCCCACTCTCAACTGTTGGGTGGCCATCCAACGGTCTATGATGCATCCACACCGTCAATCCAATGACTGAGGATAAATAGACACAAAGAGGAAACTCTAGCAAAACTTGCACATAGCGCGTTGGCTCACGCCCTTGCGCTGGATCAGAAGAGTGCGGGTTCGATCCTTATGGTGCTCAAATCAGGAAAGTGAGGGGCACATGCACTATTACCTGTTGGATGGAGATTGGTGCATGTAGGCGCGACCACTTGTCGAGAGCAGAGTGCGTCGCGGCTAGACGTGGGATCCCATGCATTTTCTTCGACACGAAGGCTATGCGCGTGATTTTTAAGTTGTTCGATCATAAGATCAGACGCCTGAGGATTGGGTGCTCAAATTGAGCGAGCAACGAGTGGGAAGAAGAGAAGTGGGTGTTGGGTGCATGCGAGGAGGAAGCGGAGCCGTCCGATGGCGATCCGAAGGCTACGGGCATGCCACGTGTTAGCATCTCATGCACCCAGAGCGTAGAGGGTGCATATGAAGTTATTTTGAGGCCAAATCAGAGCCGTTGATCTCCCGATCGATGGATCTGATTGCCCAAGGGTTGTTATACGATTTTAAGGGCTAAAATGCCCTCTTTGCCCCTCATTAAAACTATAAAAGAAGGCCAAAGCTCCCCTTGGATCATTAACTCCAAACATCTCTTCAACCTTCTTCTTTGCAATTCTCTATCCCTCTGCAACTCTGCTCTGACCTTCATCTCGGCACTCTGGATCTAGAGTGCTGCTGCATCTCGTACAAGCATCCTACAAGTGGCTCCATCTCTCTGCCTCCTTCTATCTCTCTCTCTCTCCCTCTCTATTTCTATCTATTGCTATCTATCTATTTTTATTAGCATTTTTTATTGTGAAAAACTCTATCTAATTACAATAAAATTCTGATTCTCTGGATATTTGCTTTATACATATATACATATTTATATATATATCTAGTTAGGATTAGTTTTATTGAAAAGCTTACGAAAAAAAGAAAATTGAGATTGCCTCCCTGTGAATGACCCAGTACTCATCAGTTTTTATAAATTTATTTGTCAACATATTTTCACACTATATTACAACTAAATAATCTTTTAAAATGCGATTTTCACACCGAACAAGTTGGCACCGTTGCCGGGGAGGCAACGAAAATTTTTAAAGCTTTTCAAGTGCTTATTCATGATCTCTAACTTTTTTATTTTTCCATCAACGGAGAAATCATCGGTTTGAACCTCAGGTAAGTACCAGTAGTTTAAATTAGTTAGATTTAGGATTTGCTTGAACCTTAGGATTAGTTAGAATTTGTTTGCTAATTGAAATATATATATATATATATATATATATATATATATATATATATATATAAAATCTCTTGATTACCAGGCTGAAATAAAGTTTTATCTTAAAAATTTAATTTCTGAAGATCCGTACATCCAAAAAATCTCAAATTTTTATTGGACATGGGTTTCAAAGTCAAGAACAACATATCCGAATATCACATAAATCAGAGTTATAGAAAAATTTTAAAAATTCATGCACTGATCTTTTATCAATTCAGCTACCATTTCTAATTTTTCAAAATTTAAAATATCAAGGGAATTCTTATACAACTTTGATTGACTTGAAATTTATGGCAATGAATTTATGAGATAATCAATAATTTAGGAAAAATCTAAAAAAAATATTTCTTGTACTTTTGATTGCACGGATTATTCAATCACGAACTAGGGTTCAAAATAGACTACAAAACCCCCAGTACACTTTAAATCAAAAAAAATATAGAAAACGTGCATTAAAAATTCTTGAAAAATATTTTCTGAGTGCCTAGTTAGTGGTACAATAGGACCAATTGATTTCATTGCATGGGTCGCACCACTAATCAGATTTGAACTTAAAAGATTCATCTAGAACTATCTGCGCTTAGGGTTTTACATTAAGGATAGAGAAAACTTGCATCTCCATACTTAAACGAAATCTATCAAACAAATTGAGATTTTCAAAAACTCTTGTGTGCCTCATCAAAACCTTGATTGAAAATGTTAACTCAAGTGAACCTTAAAACTCATTAATACAAGCATTCGAATCTTAAAAATCACTTCATCATAAAAGAATTGCTTGTGAACCCTTTGCCTGAGCACTTCACACATCTAAAATCAACTTTAAGGGCAAACACCCCCTAATGCCCATCATATTCAAAAGCACATCAAACACAAGCTTAAAATTGAGTAGACTTGCTCTAGGCAGGACTAATAGTCTTGGGGACTTGAAATTAGATTGGGCTAAGGTTAAGGCCTTGTCTACTTGGACCCACTGGTGACAAGAAAGGTTGGTGCAGTAATTGTGTTAACCTTACACTATTCCTCCTTTTCTCCCTATCCCAGCCCTTCCCTTACTTCAACTTCTTCAGGATAGGAGAACTCTCCTCAACACCCAAGACTTGATTCCCTTGCCTACACCTCATATTCCCCAAGTATAGCTAGGCCTAACTCGAATCCCACACAAATCGTTGGATATCAAGGATCTCTGCAACCTCAAAAGGCACTCTCTATGTAGGACTAGCACCTAATTGTCATGAGCAACTATCTGGACAAGTTTAACCAGACTCATCTCTCCCCAGATCAAGGATATGCCCCAGAATCCCAATACCTAGAATATCAATCCTATCCTCGAAATCACTTTGCAAATTATCCTAATTCCACCCAAACAACTTCACCTTCTCATTGGGATAACCCTACAACACCAAACTAAGGATATGATTCTTACCCTAGGTATTTAGGTGATAGATATTTAGATTCAACTAAGGAAAGAAATCCTGGAAATTGTTATCCTTAGCCTGATCAAATCCCTGACCATGGTGGTGATCCTGAGATCACCCAATTACTCCAGTAGTCCAGGGGATGAGGAAAGCTAATAAAAGAAATACAGATTATCTAACAAAACAACTCAATAGAATCCAGAAAGCAAAAGATGATAAACCTGGTCCGAGTATGCCACAAGTTGGTGGTAAACCACTCAAGGTTAAGGATACAACCTTAGGTATGACATCTTATCCAATCCCAACCTCTACATACATTGAGCCCACCCACCAGCCCTGTGATTATATAAAACAAATCCTTTTTGTTATCCCAAAAACTGACTTTAAGGAGGAAGGCTCACTTGAGGAATTATATCTTGATTTAGGCCATGAATTGCAACCATTCTATTTTGAGGAGCTAATCCATGGTGAGCTGAAGTATGAGTCTTTCATATTTAAAGACACACAATTGGACTACATAGATGATTTGGGAGAATCAGAGCAAGATCAAGAAGATAGAAAGACTGGGGACAGTGACACTCCCAGCCGAGCATAATTAGATGGCTCTGATCTGTTCTTGTTTGAGGATTACCATGATCATATGTGCTCGAACAATTCGATATCTGGATTTGGCAATACTGATCATTCTAAGATATCCAATATAGAAGCTGAATCTGATTTCAGTTCTATTTTAGCTAATTCACACCTTGCTCTTCCCATCCACTAGAATCTTGAGGAAAAACGTAACCCTTATCCCCAACATCTTGAGATTGAACAAGACAAACAATCCCCTTTTGAAACAGATGTTCAAGAAATTGCAGATTACTGGGGATGTGTTATGAAGACCTATCTGAGGCAGCAAAGAATTTAGTCGAATCATGGAATCCTGAGGAATTTGATTTGATTGATGAGAAATAAGACATTCCCTCAGAAGATATAGTCCAAGAGAAAAACAATTAGGATCAAATTCAGAAGTCCATAGAACAAAAAGGATTTAGGGTGTTGACTAATCTAAACCCTGATCTTACTCCCCCTAAGGCTGTGATTCTAAGGAATAATGAATTTTTGTCCATTACATTTGAAGACTTGCATCATGATTTAGAAGACTTGAATGAGACTTTTGATCACCCCAGGGATAAGATTGAGGATTCTGATAAGTCCAAAACTATTGAGATGGACCACTGGATCGTATTTGACTTAATTACTCTACATCCATCTACACCTAACTTAACTTATGAAGTGGTTTCTTATACCATTTCAGACTACACCACTTGGGTCCCTCCTTTCATTTCCCATCACTTTCAGGATCCATATGATTTATTCCCCACAAAGCACCTTGTATCCACCTCATCTGCCTTCCTTATACATCACATCTTAAGGTTGCCATTATCTACTTTCCACTGT
Source organism: Thalassia testudinum (assembly GCA_037157565.1). Lineage (NCBI taxonomy): Eukaryota > Viridiplantae > Streptophyta > Magnoliopsida > Alismatales > Hydrocharitaceae > Thalassia > Thalassia testudinum. The sequence goes on from JAZHRO010000049.1 coordinate 30,041,455, forward strand.
GGTACCTGCACTAATATTTCTCTCTTTTGTAGCATCTGGCTGCAAATAGTTTCAAGCCAATTCAATTTATTTTTCTAAACTTTTGGGCTTGGTATTCATCATCAGCTAATCCACATTTGTGGATCACTGATCCTTGCATTATATGATCACATCTTCATTTTAATCTTGACTCAACCCATTTATTTGAACTACATAATTTTGGGTTTAAGTTTGACAAATGACATTAAACTTAGCGCTGGCTGGGAGGCAACCCAGTATTCATTACACGTAGTTTTGCATCCTCTACATCCATGTTGACCTGGATAACAAGCATAGTATCCCCTTCTCTTGCTTATTATATTTTGATTTGCATGCATACATTTCAATGAGGACATTGTAATGAATAGGCAAGGGGGCCTGGACATTGCATGTCTTATTTTTATGTTAAAAAAAAATGCATTTAGGCATAAAGAATGTTCCAACAAGGTTTTATTAGGGGTTTATTCTTAAGTTGATTCCTAAGCTTAGAATCTAATATAATTACACACTTACACATAGAATTTGCAATGGATTCTCTATGAAGACTGATAAACATCTTTAGTTTATCGAGAAGAAACAATGCTTCTTCTCCTGAACCATTGGATAGTAATTAGGGAATCAGGCAAACTATGTTCTAACTGATCCACCAAACATGTGTAAGGTGACAGTAGAAAGTCTAATGGTGCTCTAAGGTTAGTATGAGGAATCTTAAACTCTGGATAATTAGATAATGATACTCGGAGTTAGGCATAGTTTTTAGTCTCGATTTTTGCGTACAAGTTCTTAGTATGAATCTCCTGAGAGCCACCAAATAAGGTAAATACACAGAGAGTGGGTTTTGGTAAAACTAGGACTAAGGTGGAAGGTCACGACCATTCTTTATGGAATCCACGGCTGAAGGAGGGTATTAATGTCAAGGTCAGAAATACGCTGTCCGATCCATTCTCTTCCCGGTGCTGAGAGTAGGCACTTACACAAAATAAGTCACCCAATATCCTCTTGAACACCCCTAATCCCGAATAATACCTCTTAAATAAAAGTTCGTATGCAATACTACATTGTGTAGTAGATGTTTGGATGCGGCAAAAAAAAATAAAAATAGAGGAAAAAGAAAAGGAAAGAAAAAAAGAAAAAAATATATAAAAAATTAGAAAAAGAAAATAGTAGAAAAGAATGAGTTTATGAGTTAGAGTTTATTTCAAAGTAATGAAGCAACAACACCTACCACCCTCACAATCCACCAAATAGATCCTTGACCTACTTTTCTATATTTCTGGCCGCTTGAATACGGGCTAAGGAATTCTGACTTAGTTGTAGACTTATCAGAACCAAATCAAAGTGTTAATGCCAGGAGAGACCACCAAATATATTGATAAATCTGGTAATATTGTGAGCTCAAAAATAAAGAAAAGAAAAGATAAGATAAGAAAAAGAAAAAGAAAGAGAAAGAAAGAGAGAGAACGCATACAAAGGAACTAAAGAGAGCATAGCTTCTCCGCCTCTCTTTGAGTTAAATTATTTAATAGTCTGGAAATCTAGGTTCTAAAGTACTAGTCTATATGTAGCATCGGATGAGTGTGAGCCACTAAATACAAATTTACTTGACTTAGAAATCTTTTACCTAAGCCAAAAGCCGAGGTTGAATATATAGGTTACTTTATAACCCCGAGGGGAAAGGTCTACCTATCCCAATAGATTTTTACTAAGGGTCAAGTACGAGCTTTAGATGAGAATTGACTTTTCACTTGGATCTATTGCATAGGATAAAACAAAACATTTTCACGATTGCCTAGATTTCTAAAGTTTTGGATGAAAACAAAAGAAATAAAACTCTAGTCAAACTGTCAATAAAAAAATTAGTCATCACTTTTCATTTAGTTTTGCATTTTCTAGGGATTAGCTAGATTTAGGCATGGGGGTGTGATTGCACAGCAATCATGCAACCTAAAACACCTGAATTAATCTAAATTCTAGTATAACTTAGGAATAATGCATTCATAGGCATCGTAATTTTCATAATGGTTAATTTGAGTAGTTGCATAGATAATATCATCATTTTATGTACTAATGAGAGATTATTTTAATTGCAGATGATTCGAAGCTGCAGATGACAAATCAGATCGGATAGATCTGATCAGAACGACGATAGAAGTTCAACGCTTCCGAAATTGTCTCGATCAGACAACCAGAGCATCATCTGCAGTCCATAAAAGAATGGAGATCATTGAGCTAAAGGACAAAGATCCAAGTCTCAGATGAAAAATCCAACCGTACGGATGGATCCAAATCAATGATCGCAGTCCAACGGTGTAAAAATCAACTCGATCGGAGGTTTACATCACCAGATACAAAGAAAATTAAATGGACAGCCATGATGGTGCCATCACAGCCACCCCTCATTGCCAACCCATCTCTAAAGACCATCCCTCTCTTACTCTCAAACATTGGATGGCCATCCAACAGTCCACGATGCCTCCACTCCATCCATCCAATGAGTAAGGACAAATAGACGCAAAGAGGAAACTGTAACGAAACTCACGTGTAGCGCGTTGGCTCATGTGCTTGCACTGGATCAGAAGAATACGGGTTCGATCCTTATGGCGCTCAAATCAGGAAAGTGGGCGGAACGGTTGTTATTGCTCGTTGGATGGAGATCGACGCATGCAGGCGGGACCACTTGTCGAGACCAGAGCACGCCGCGGCTGAACATAGGATCCCAAGCGTTTTCTTCAACACGAAGGCTGAGGATTGGGCTCTCAAATTAAGTGAGCGACGAGCACGAAGAAGAGAAGTGGGTGTTGGGCCTGCGGGAGGAGGAAGCGGAGCCATCCGATGGCGATCCGAAGGCTACAGGCGTGCCATGTGTCAGCATCTCGTGCGCCTAGAGCATAGAGGGTGCATATGAAGTTATTTTGAGTCTAAATCAGAGTCGTTGATCTCCTGATCGACGGATCTGATTGCCTAGGGGTTGTTGCATGATTTTAAGGGCTAAAATGTGCTCATTGCCCCTCATTAAAACTATAAAAGAATGCCAAAGCCCCCCTTGGATCATTAACTCCAGACATCTCTTCCACGTTCTTCTCTATGTCCCTCTGCAACTCTACTCTGACCTTCATCCCGACGCTCTGGATTTGGGGTACTGCCGCATCTCGTACAAGCATCCTAGAAGTGGCGTTGTCTCTCTACCTCATTCTATCTCTCACACTCTCTCTCCCTCTCTCTTTCTATTTATCTATTTCTATTAGCATTTCTATTGTGAAAAACGCTATCTATTTGCAATAAAATTATGATTCCTCAGATATTTGCTTTATGCATATATACATATATATATATATATAGTTAGGATTAGTTTTATTGAGAAGCTTCTCCAAAGAAAAAAATCGAGATTGCCTCCTTACGAATGACTTGGTACTCACTGATTTTTATAAATTTATTTGTCGACGTATTTTCACGCTATACTACAACTAAAGAATCTTTTAAAGCATGATTTACGTGCCGAACATAAAGTTACCAAATGGGAACTTTTTTACCACATAAGAATTCAAACAATGCAAAAATAATTGCATGCCAGTTAGAATTTCGGTCTACTTTGTTAGATTAAGTTCCTTGATAGGGAATGATCCTACATGGCATGTTCTGAAGTGTGATTCCAATTTTGCTGTGAATGAAATTTCTTTGTTATTTCTTAAAGGTTTTTCCTTGATATACAATTGCTAAATTTTTTGTTGTTCGGATTTCCATTTGTGGCAGAAGCTAATCAAGTTACTTTCTTGTTTCATAATTGTTCTTAAATTTGTCACGACACGTCACCACCATGTATGCGCCACATCAACATAATAAATCATGTTTCATGCTATGTCATGTTCCACGTAGGAGCTTGTGTCCAAAGCTATGTACATGTATCATTGTGTTCAACCAAAGCTATTTTACAAAAATGTAGTTCCCATTTGTCTTTTCTTTATTTTGAATTGGAAGTATCTTTTTTTGGTTTAATTTTGAATTTTTTTTGCTGTGCATGCATATGCAATTTCTTACCTACATCTTGACTTTGTATCTTATTTGTTCATATTGGAGCTACAATTAGACCTGTTGGTATCTTGCATGTCAAGGTTGTGCAGGCTATCAATCTTTTAAAGATGGATATCCTAGGAAAATCTGATCCTTATGACAAGCTTAGCTTGGGTGGAGAGAGGCTTCCTGCAAAGAGGACTACAGTGAAGATGTGTAACATGAATCTTGAATGGAATGAACATTTTAAGCTCATTGTAAAAGACCCTCGAACACAAGTCCTCTAGCTACATGTTTATGATTGGGAGAAGGTTCTATTCACTTCATTGCTTATTTAAGCATAAGCTTAACCATTACTTCAATTGCTTTTTTTTTCAAGGTTGAGCTACTTGCTCACAAATTTATAAATCTTCTTACTTTGGATAAACTTTTTGTTGCACGTATAAACCTTTTAGTTTGTAGGTGACTTCCCCCCGAAAAGACAAGTTTTGGTGCATTCCCATGGAATTCTTGTTCTTTAGTAGACATTACTATTATTTTATGAGAAGAACATTATTAGCTATTATTTGTATCCCTTTGCCAAAAAGAGATATTCATCCTTAGAAACAAAGACTTGATAGTCTGCATCACTGCAAAAAAAATATCTAGTGGCGAATTAGATAGTAGCATGTAATGCACTTGCCACTAATTTCTTTGATTTAGTGGCAAATTTTTTGTACTTGCCACTATAACATTTTGTGATACGACAATTAGTGTTAGTGATAAATATATTTGCCACTATTTCCTTTAAGTTAGTGGTAATTGTTACTCATGCCACTATAATATTTTTGTCAAATGACAATTTACATTAGCGGCAAATATAATTTTCATTATAGCCTTTGATTTTGTGGTAATTGTTATATATGCCACTATAATATTTTTGTCAAATGACAATTAATCTTAATAGTAAATGTAGTTGCTGCAATATGATGTAATAAATTAATATTAGTAATTTATAAAGGATAATTTAGCAATTTTTTTATGCCACTAAAGATCTTTTGTCAAGCATTGGTTAAGACCTTTTGATGGAAGTGAAAAGAGGCCATAAGTTCATCTTCAACACTTTTTTAGTAACATGAAGAGGGAAAAGCTAAATTTAAACTTATCCCTTTAAATAGATACTGTAATAAAATATATTTGTTGCTACCATGTTATTAAAACATTTATTTGTGGGGATCGAAAAGAGGTGGATAACAAAAAATCACCCCTAAAAATTGATTACTTTTTTCAAAATACATAAGAAATCTCCAAAATTTGATCACCATTTTTTTCAAATATTTCCCCTCCCTTTAAAAGAATTCCTTGCGGATCTATATGGTCACATTGAAGACTTTCTTTTTTTCTAATGAAAACAAAATTGCCATGGAAGACCCCTCCATCTCCTAGGGTATAAAATCCCCTGCGCACTTTTCCCCTCCTTCGTGTCCATGGTGTTCAACTCTTCTCCAACAACTGCCTTGTTTGCCCCCTTTGACCTCTACTTGCCACACCTACCCCTACCTTCATCGACCACTGCTCCCCCCTCCTTCGCCACCGGTAACTCCTCCTCTACCCCCCATGTTGCTTCTCCACCTTCTCCCATCCTCAGTCCTCTCCCCCGCCCTTTAGCTACCACCTTTACTCCTACCCACACGATCCTCCTCCCCTTCCACTATAACCAGTAAGTACTGTAGGAGCACATTGAAACTCGAACTAATAAAATAGTCCCCTAGGGAGATGCCCCCTCTTTTGTTGCCTCCTGCGAGGTTAAGGAGCATCACCTACTTGCAATTGCCCTCGTCGATGAAAAGGTGTAGGCTCCACTACAATACAAATAATTTTTTGAAATGCTTAATAAAAATAAATAAAATCATCTTAAATAACATAACAGGCATCCATTCCCCCTTAAAAAATAAAATCGCACACACCCTTCCTGCTCCCGGTTCCCCTCTAGAGGAAAAAATGTCGCGTAAGGAAAAAATCCCCTTCCCATCCATCGCTCCCCACTTTTCCCCCAAGAAAACATATGGAACGTGGATCATCCGCAGGGCAAATTCTCATTCCCTCTCTTCTTCCCTTCTCAATATCGTGTTCCTCCCCTCACGTGTTTCTCATCTCCACGTGCCCTCCGTCCAACCACCTCCTCAGATGTCCACCCTATCCAATCGCCTGATCACGTCCTCCATCATTTGCTCCTTAGCCTGGATTCATGATCACCTCGTCTGCTCTTCGCTCCTCTCCTCCTCTCCACCACCCGATCGTCTCCTCCGCCCTTCTCTCCTCTACCCTCCGCTTAGCTCCTCCTGCTTAATCATCTCCTTCTATCCTCCACTCTACTTCTCTATTCTCTCCTCTGCCCTTCGCCTGATTGTCGATTCTAGCAGCAACTATGAAATCGACAAACACTCAAGGAGGATGCTTGATCGTCGCCTCCTCCAATTCCACCCTCTTCCTCTTCCACTCGATCATTGTCGACATTAACCATGTAAACACCTATGCTAGGTCGATCTTCACCTCTCTCTTTCTTCTCTCTATATACACAAAGTTAGGTTTTTTTTCTAGTTTTGGAAAATGCCTTAAATGTTTGTTTTCCATTCCTATGTTATGGAGGGCCTAAGCATTATTGTTGTAGTTCCATTGGATGTTGAGCCTATGAGAAGAGTTGGTATTGGAAGGTGATGTAGACATTTAATTAGGTTAAAATGCCTATTCTTGCATGTTCCTAGTTTTAGATTTGCATTTCATATTATAAATATTGCATAACATTCATCATCCTGCATTTAGAGTAGTGTATATTTTAGGTTAATTACATTCTTTTTATGGCCAGGAGGGAAGGAGATTTATTTTAGAGCCTTGGATAGATGATCTGACCGTACGGATCTGATCAGGATGACGATCGGAGACTAATGCCTCCGAGATTTCTAGATCGGAGTCCTGTAATACCTATGCGGTCAGAGGAAGGTCAATGGCCAGGAGGGCAATGTGACATCCTTACAGGCTTTGGATGAAAAATCCAACCATATGGATGGATTCGGAGTAATGATCGCAGTCCGACAGCACGGAAATCAAATCGATCCAAGCACCGTGGCACCCTCTACAACAGAAAGAAGATAGATAGCCCAGATGGCACCACGTGGCACCATCTAGACCATCCAAAATCGGCCAACAGCAACTGGAAGGCACCCCTTCTCCATTCTCAGCCATTGGATCAAGATCCAACGGCTGAGAAGATCTCTCCACCTCATGCCCATAAAACATCTTTGCGTCACAAGAGGTGGCTTGGTGCAATGGTGAGGCACTTGGCTTGCAAAGAAGGAGTGCGGGTTTGAGACCCGTGGACCTCAAAATCTGCAATTGGATGCACGCACGTGCACTGGCATGCGCATGGCCAGCCGCAGCGCAGTGCAAGCATGCACATGCATAGGCGCATGCACAGCCATCGCTGCGCCAGTGCGCGAGTGTGCATGCACAACCAGGGGTGAGTGATGCGTGAGCTAGCTGCGGTCGAGTGATTGGTTGGCGCGATCTTTAGCAACAGTTGGGTAGGCCTTTTATGACGCTTGTAGCTGTCACTAATGGCCTGCGCTATGTGCACGCCAGCAAAGGAATTGAAGGGCGCAGATCTTCAGCGACAGTTGGGTGGATCTTCAACAACGATTACAACTGCCTCTAATTACCCATGGATGATTTTGTCTCTCCTCCTCCACTATAAAAGGACCTACCCCCTTCCATTCGAAAGCATCTCTTCCTTTCCTCCTCTCACGACCTCCAAGGCTTTAGAGAGAGCTTGTCCCAAGCTCGGGATGCTCCTCTAGAGTAGAAAAGAAAATAATTTTCCCACCTCTCATCCCCATTCGTGGAGCATCCTGTGGCCGTCCTCTCATTGCCCTTCGAGAAGAAGATCCTTGCCGTGATGCCGTCCTGCCCCATCCTCCGTCCTCTGGTTCCATCCTCGTTTGTCCCACTCCTCACCACCTTCCTCCAGGTGATGTTAGAGTGAGTCATCCTCCGAGCGTCCGTCGAGGGGGATTTCTCCCACCTATCTCTATCTTTATTGCTTTCGTAGTGTAATCTTTCCCACATTCTTAGTTGTAGCAAACGTTTGATTCAGAAATATATGTGATTCTCTCTCTCTTATATTTTGCAAGTAGATCAGTTAGATAAGCAATTGTCGATCTGATCTCTTGCTTTCTAAAAAGTTCAAAAACAAATTATAAAGATAAAAATGACAAAAAAAGAAATAAAGCGAAATGCGGATTGCATAAAACCAAACGTTCGCCTCCCCGTGTTCGACCTGAAACTCACATTTCGAGTTTTGATTATAAATTTTATTTGATAGAGCGAGCTACGATGACGGGTTCCCCAAACCCTAATTTTAATTCACAAAACTTGCATCATCATTTTGGTGGCGTTGCCGGGGAGGCAACGCTCTTTGCTTTTTTTTTCTCACGTTTTCCTGCATTACTTACATATTTTTCTAACCTATCTTTCTTCTTTGATTTATTGTCTTGTAGGAACCCAGTCGAGGAGCTGAAGGTGGTAAATTGGAGTAAAGTGCGGGTAGAGACATTTGTAGGTTTTCCCCCACCACCCCCACCCTAGATTTCATTTAACCACACTAATAACTCAAACCTAAATCAACTTAGGTGTTTTTTATAAACCCTATGATAGATCTTGTTGTTTGTTTTCCACCTCCACCCATCTCATCCCCACACATATATATATATAATTCTTCTGATTGTGGAATTTCCTGAAAGAGATACATATTAACACCTACAACTCTCGACTTAAGGCGCACCATTCCAGTTTGATTCTACCACTTAATCGGGATCTGACCTATGGACCCGGTATACGTCAACTCAATACACATAAGTGAGTAGAAATCTGAATAGGTTAAACATCTGTGTGCCTTAACTAAGTGGTGCAACAAGCTAATTGATTAAGCTGTTTGGGCCACACCACTGAAGATAAAATCCATTCATCAGTAGCTTGCCACTTAGGGTTAATCTTTAGGGTTGAACCAGGCACTCCACATTATTTTTTGATTTCTAGAGGAACATATCATCACTAGTGCTTTCAAAACTTGGAGTGTTATCTTGAACTTGATTTAATACACCTAAGATTAAACCCTAAACGCTATTAAACAAGGTTAAACCCTAAAAGACATATCATCAAATTACCTTGTTTGGAAACCTTGGTTGTGCACACACACACATTTGAATAGATCATTACGGGCACAACCCATCTGAAGGGCCCATCACATTCCAAGAGCACAATCACCCTAAGCCTAATTAAAACTAAGTAGATGTTGGCCTTGAGGATTGATTCGCTCTTCAGGGCTCAGACTGAGATTTTTTTTTCAATTAATCTACTTTTACTGGTCCATCTGATGTCTAGCTAGGGGAGTAGCGTCAAACGACCATGGCTGGGGGGTACACTTGGAATTGGAGGTGCAAGCCAAAGGAAGAACCTTCTCCCCAGCCCCTCCTTCTAACTGGTTGGATTGACCGGATAAAAGTAGACCAAATTGATTATAATCTTAAGACAGGTCCTGGAAGTCTGTAGGTCTTTAGGCTAACCCACCTAAGGACAGGGTTGATTACTTATACTATGAGGCACCTTTCTCTCTTCTGATTTCCCTCCTACTCAACCATGTATCCTTCCACATCTTTCACACATTTTCAATCCTATCCTCCTACCACCACTTATACCCAAGATGATTACTATCCTGACTCAGCTTATAATTACCCATCCACTAGCTGGGATAATGTTGATTGAGGATACGATACCGGACCTCAGTGTCTAGGGCCAAACCTTGGACAACAAAACTATGATTGTTATCCTTCCCACACCTAAAATGATTATAGATCTCCATCCTTTGATGACCAAACCAACCTGATCTATAATCAAGAAGGATATGATGATTATAACACCTACCCTCCCCAGTATTCCACTGAATATAGGTCACCACCATTCTTTGAACAACCCGAGATGACCTACTATTAGGTTGGAACCTGAGAACCTCGATATCTTGTCTCCCCTAGATTTAACCCAAACCCACCCAAACCTGAATCGATCCATTCGGTTCAGGTGAACTAGGTCCAAGATAAAGTGTTGGCTAACTTGAGGAACATCATCCAATCTTTAGAAGCTCAGCCAATACCATGCACTAAAGCATTGGAGCCTATGATAAAAATTAATTAAACACATTTAATTAGGTTGAAGAAGTGCTTGAAGGAATTTTTTCTGGAAGAAGAGTTGCTTCTCCAGTATCAACTGCAATAAAAGAAGACAATCACACTACCACAGAGTCCAAAAAATATGGTAAACATGCTTTTTTATGTTCTTTCTAAGTTGAATGTTACTTTATCTAAGAGTTGCACATTTTTGAGAAGAAAAAATGACACCTTTAATTGTTGCTTTGTTCAGTAAATCTGGCTTATCTTGGAGAAATTATTTCTAGTTATAACACTGATAAGGCACCTATATTGGTTGCATAAAACCCAAATGTAAAGCCAAAGGAATATGCATACATCCATAGGCTACATTATACATTGCAGTAACCACATTCCAATTCCTAGTTATCTCTATTGATGCTTTAAAAATAAGAAACTATTATTTGACTTTTGGAAATGCTTAGCTTCCTATCTTTCATAATCATAACCCAAAATATGTACAACTGGAACTAGTCTCCTAGAGAGCATGCAGCTATGAAAGGGCAATTCTTGTTTTATACTAGTTTAAAGCATGGACATATTTGGCTTGACGTAGTATCAAGCTGATGTTAGTCAACTTTATTCTAAGACATGACAATTTCAGGAAAAAAAGTGATAATGGATATAGTAGGGGTGGAGGTGGAAGCTACAATGCACCAACTAAAGGTGTAGTAAAGGTAGTAGTGGTGGAGGTAATGGAGGGAGCCGCGGTGTCTTGTATGGTGATAATTAGGGTAGTGGGGTAGGCAACTATGTGCAGGTTCCTCCCCCTTCTCAAGGTTCTTATGGTGATACTCAAGGAGGTGGAGCAGACAAATCAGATGTAGTATTTGCATAGAAAATATGCTTTGCTATATTAGGATTTCTTTCAATAGATACACACAAGATAGAGATTGAAGATGAGAAAAGGGGAATATACAAAATACAAAAGAAATTACCAATAAGAGGTTTAATTTTCCATAATTAATTCTTTATTTATGCTTGTTGTTAGCATTATTAGTTTTCTTGAAAAGTGAAGGGTGACTATCTTGTTGTCAGCATTATAGAGGTTTGTTTTCTTGTTGATAGCTAATGCAAAAGTGCCATCTTTTTACTCATTATTCAACTCGTGGGTTGTGTCCATTCCATTCCTAGAGGTTGTGCCCTTTGGCATGAGTAGTAATAGCAATAAGAGGTGCATAGTATTATATCGAATTTGTAAATTGTTGTTGGGAAAGTTGGAAGATGAAGATGGGTCACTCGAATTTGGAGTGTTTCCTAAGGACTACGCTTGTGATTCAAACTCAGTCCCTTTTGAAGGTGAATTGGTTTTGCAAGTTGTATCAGACATGGTGAAAATGAACCAGTCTGACAGCACTCTTCTTTCTAAGCAATAGATTGTCTTGAAATAGCTCTAACAAGTTACTACATCATTAGAATAGTTAAAAACCAAGATTACACGTGGTGAGGATCAAATAGGCTTCCCAAATATGAATGTCCAGAGAATTTTGGATAGTTTGAGTGTATTAGTTTTTGCACTTGGTGGAGTTCCTAATAGTTGTTGCACTATCAGATGAAGGGTTGCTTAATCAAGCTCTGAAAACTTCTAAGAATAGGCATCTTGCAATCAGCACTGACAGAGAAATATTGGAGTTACTCGAGCTGAGAAAGAACTGAAGTGGATTAGTTCTGCTATTGAGTCCAAGGAGATAAGAGCATAAGTAAAATCAATAGAATATTGCTAATATGCAAGCATAATTAGAGATAGAAAGGTGTCATCCTTTTCAATTTCTTTTTGCATATTATGTAGTTTATCTGTGAGGTCATCTCTTCCTTTGTTATCAAATAATTTTGATTTTATCACAAACCTTAAAGAACTACTATTGTACAATTTTTAGGCAAGTTTGCTTCACAAGAAACTACTAGATAACCAGAATGATTCACGGAGTCAAAAATATGCTATAATAGATATTGTTAGGAGCATAAGAGTGCTTACATGAAAATTTTCATCTATTATCAATTGTGACATGTTAATTGTGCATTGGATTCAACGTAGAAGTATCTAGTAGCATTGAAAGGTTCTACTTTAGAAGGTTCTTCTTTGAGGTACATGTTTTTTTAGTGTAAACTAAGGCTTTTAGAGATATTCCAGTACATAAATTGGATCTCTCTTGCATTTTTTTGGTATTGTTTCTTCACAAACATGAAATGTGTCAGATTAAATGATTCTCTATTAAGACCATTAAATATTTGAGTCCCTCTAGTTGAAGTTGGGGCCTGAGTAGCAAAAATTTGATATTAAGGTGCTTTGGGCATCAAAGCCACTAAAAATGCTCTTTGGTCTAAGCATGGAAGATATATTTGAGGGTAAGAAGAAGAAACTTGTGACTACTATGAACATCATTGATGATGATCGATGATTTTTTCACATATACAACCCAGATGATGTATCATTGTCAATACAAGCTCAAGCCGCCATGTGTTACCTTGATTTGGGTGCTCCCTATAACCTATGTCAAAATAAATCTCAATGAGGCTAGGCTGTATTCAATCAGCATGTAGGCTAAAAAATAGTTAACTAGCATCTTTGTGGTACTTTTGAGTCCAAAAGATAATGATGTTTGATCACAACAGAAGATTCATTTTAATTTAGCTTAAAGATTTCATTTTTCAATTCGGTGCTTTAGTTATTAAACGTAACTTTTAAGATAGAAAAGAAGTTTCATTGCTCTTTAGTTACTCTCTTGTACAACTTAGATTTTTTGGTTCTTTTAAAAAAACTTCTATTTTTTTGTTGGATTGTGAGCTAGATAATATCACTATCAACAAGTGCTTTTCTGAGAGTGAATTTTCTAATTTGTAGACTATGAAACTGTGATAGGTTAGAAACTACCTAGTCATCTCTTTCTTGTTTGCAACTTAGAATGACCTTTAATATTCATGGATTGGGGGAATGGGCAGAAGAAAGTTAGTGCAGTGGATATCTATATATATTCGGTAGAAACTTTGACTCCTTGGTTACCAATCCTTGCAGACCTTTCATGTGAACAATCATATGCTTATCTAGCTGAACCATTCCAGACTTTTCATTTAAATAGTGATATATTAAATCTTTATGTGTTGTGTTCGTAAGTAGCTTATGTTTTACCTATTTGATCATGTTTAGAGTGTTTCAGGTGGCATTATCATTCACTTGAAGGTATTAATGGGAGCATATGTGGAACTCGAGAATCAGTGGAAAAAAGATGTAAGGAGTGCATCATTGTTTTCCATTCCTCAATGCTATACTTGGATATCAATTATCTTCTATGCTTCCTCATGTAGATTGTAACTTTTAGTGAACCCTCTATCTCACCAATCAAAAGAGTTGGGAAATATGTGAATCCAAAGGACTAGAATTCATTGATTTTTGATCTAGATGTAGTAAGTTATTTAGACTTGTTTTGTTCCCCTTTTATAATATGTAGACAAGGCTATTTTCTTTATTGAGGAGTCACTGGAACAAGCATCGAATGCTTCCATCCTTCTGGACATTTTCAGTGGTTTTTCAGCCCTGCCTATGAATAGGGAAAAGTCCTTTTTTATTCCTTTCAAGATGGATGAGGACGTGGCTGCCGCTTGTGGTGATGCTTTACAAGCTCCTAGAGCATCTTTGCTGATCATTGTATTTACAATTACCACTTTTAGGTTGCCAATTGAATGCAAGCAATTGGAATGGCTTGGTGTCGAATCTTGAGAATTGATTAGTAGCATGGAAGTCAAAATTTCTATCTCAAGGGGGAAGCTGGTGCTATTGAAGCCAAGTCCAATATGCCCTTCCTAATGGTTAAGTGAACATGAGAGTTATGGGGAGGGATAGGAGTCTTTTCCCTAAGGTAAAAAAGGCTTGCCATGGTAGGAAACTTAACCTTGATGGACAGCATGATTCCTTACTGGGGGGATTCCTCTCTCTAGAGGGGCTTGTTGCTTGAGATGCCCATGGTGATTCCTTTTTCTCTGTGTAGAGTTGGGGAATGGTAGATGCTTTTCTTTTTGAATGGATGATTGGACTAGTCGTAGGGTTCTTGATTCTTTGCTTTGGCATCTGACTGGTAGTCTTTTTTGGTTGATTGCTGGGACAATCAATTTGTTGCTTGGACTCTGGCTGTTCATGCTTTCTCATCCGATCAAAGGGCAAGGATTTCATGAAGATGCAGGATGATATTGTTGTCTTCTCGCCTACAGATGAGGTAGGGTTCCAGATGAATTATAAGCCAAAATGAAGGTACTTTTATACATCTTTTTGACATTTTAAGTTTTAATATAAAACATACCCTACATGAATAAAGTAAATCATATTACTTGAGAGAACACGTTGCCCATCTCATTTTAATACGTAATTTCCTGTTATGTTCTTTATTTTCACTTTTAACAAGGAGCCTTAAGTATGCTTTCAACTCAAGTATGGAGCTTGGCTAGTTTGCTTGTCTTTTATTTACTTTTGTGTGCTTTACATATTTTGCATAAATCTTCTTAATTTCTTCGAAGCTTATTCCGTTTATTAATGGCTTCTTATTTGGATTTGGGTTTTCTTTGTATTCCTTCCTTTTTCATTGTATACTTATTTATGGGAGAATTTTTGCAATTCTTTTTTTGGGAGAAGGGGTAACCAAGAATTCCACTTAATTTCTTAGGTTTTCCCTTACTATTATGCTTCTATTTATTCCAAGTGTTTCATCAAATGGTGGAAACCCGATGCCATTGTTGCCATCACTAGTTGAGAATGGAAGTGATTCTGAAGCATAGAATCTAAATACTACCCAGCCAAGCAATCTCGTAATGCATCAAATAGCATTTCTGTTATTTAGAGAGAAAATGTAGATGTCTTACAGATTGGGGCTAAATTTGATATGGTATTTGAGTTATTTCTATAGGTATCCATTTGCCAATATGGCTTTGATATTGCATCTGTTTGCACTTCAAATAATTGCCTTGCTCTTTTGAGCAATGATTTGCATAGGGAGCAATCATGGCAATTGGTGCATCTGGGCCAACTATAGTTGCTACCAAGAATGGGAAAATTTGGGTCAAAAGTCATATGCAGGTTAGTTGGATAACCATCTAGTTCATTTGTTAAATTGTTGAATCTAATGGTTATGCTGAATCCACAACTTGATACAGAGGAAATTGCCAAATGTTGCAAGTGAATGTTATAACAGATCATCGAATTATATATGGGGTTGATCTAGCAGCATTCCTGCAGACCCTAGCTATGATCATTGAAGACCCTAAAGATCTCACATTCTAGGTTCCTTGCAAAGTAGGTGGACTATTTAATTTTGGGTAATCTTCATTTTTGATTCTCAATAGTTAACAGAGACTTCAAATTATGGTATATATGGAACAGTAGAGCTGGACATCGATATTTCCATAATTCTTTCCCATCTGCCAATTGGCTTTTTCTGTGCCATCTGATTAGTTGATCATTCGGTCAGTTTCCAACTAATCAAACTAAAATAGGACCTTAGACCTACTAAAACAAAGTCAACAATGGTATTGATGATTACGTTAATAATTCACCAACCTTCCTAGTGATAGAAATGCCTTGTTGCAACTCAATCTTCATTTCATTTATGCAAGTAGCATAGCTGCATTTCTAAGTTTTGTATTCATTTTTCTTTAACAACATCCATATGGTTTAGGGTGGTAGAAATCTCAATTTCTCACATAGAATCATAGTCAGCAGGACTGTTGATGCAGCATACCCTTGTTAGCAGTCAGATGGAGAGAAGGCATCCCTGCTGGGGACACACCAAGCATAGGCAAATGACATACCTTAATTGTGAGAAATTTGACATTTAGACGAGGATATCTCATTTCCTATGTTCTTTTGGTACCATCTTTCGCAGGTTTGAGCGATCAGTTAAATTTCACAGTTGTTTTCTGATAATGGAGTTCTTGGTAGGGAGCCAAAAGCCACCAGTGTTCTATTGTTGCTACCTTAGGACCTCCAACTCTCAACTCCCTTTTGGTTAAGCGGTTGCTCCCACTAAAAAAATGTAAGTGCTCCTTATCATAGCTTTTGGACATTGAAGGTGAAGAGTTCTCAAGACTAGAACCCATTATGGCCTCTATCTTCCAAGAATTTGTGGACTTAGGAAATATAGGACCATGGTTAAAGCATTTCATATGGGATTTTGTGTCAGTTAGATAATTAACAACAATGAATTTTTTGCAAGATGGGATAGGAACACTAATCAATGAAAGAATTAATCAAAAAGATAGCATCTTTTCTTCATTGTTCTAGCTGAAAATGAGATCTAGTTATGTAATGGGAATTATTGTGATAGTAGTCGAAAGTCTTGTGTTTTATGAATTTCTCCATAACATTAAACACCAATGCTTAGAGATATACATTATTTACTAATTGTAATATATAATTCTTCTCACTTAGTGGAATTTTTAATCTTACCATTGAATTGAATTTAGTTTAATGTAGAAGCACATCCATATATATCTACTAGGGTGATATCCACAATGGGGGCCCAAATGTCTTTTCTACAGCTTGCTTGATGCTGTGATCAGTAAGAGACTCTTCCTAACCTGTTATGATGATTTTGGAGCTATAAATGAATAGGTTTGTTAACATTCTATGATGACAAAATAATCTTGGCTAAAGAGGAATTTAAAGGAGATCAGGAGTAGACGATGAATGATTAAATGAGCTCAAAAATTGCCACTACTATTGCTATCAATCTGATTGCTATTGCTACTGTTGTTAATCTAATTGTTGTTGCTGTAGCTAGCACTTAGATGGAGTATCTAATTTGATTAACATATGCAGGTTTTGATTCTTACTGACAATCTAATTACTGTTGCTACTGTCAATCTAATTGCTACAGTTACATATTTGATTTGATTAACATATGTGGGTTTTGATTCTTACTGAGTGGCTTTTCCTAGTTGCAAGCTAATTTGATCAACTATGATCTATTTATTTTCACGAAGCAGTGAGTAGATCCGCTCCTCGAAGGATCTACTAATTGAATGTAATAGCTCATTTATTCCTAGTCCTTTTGGAAAAAAGAAATCTTCCAATCAAGTTGTGCACTCTATTTAATTTGGTTGAGTCAAGCATACATTGCAATAATTGATTCTAAACTAACCATGGGCCATTTTCTCATTTGTAGCTAGATGTTGCAATAACCATGGTGGGTCGGAGTTGTTGAAAATTTTAGTAAACATTCATTGCTATCATGAGTTGAGCTGCTACCACTGGATTGAACATTGGATGCTGGAGCTATTGCTGTTGATATTTTGATGAAGGTTGAAGATATAGATGACTCTAGTTGAGTAGAATGTTGATGAAGTGCTTCATGTTTTAGTCAGAATTGCTTGAATTGATCTTCAATGTATTTTAATTTTTCTATATTTTTAATTTCTTTTTTCTTGTATTACCCTTGAGAGGGGAAAATGTACTTTCTTAATATGGGAAGTCAATAAAAAGGACTTTTATTGTACATTACTATTTGAGGATCAATAGATTTGTGGTTGCTTAGGCTCCTATGTTTTGAGCTTGATAAAAAAATTTATTTCTTAGTAAAGGATATGATTAAGTGGTATAACACGGCATCATTAAAGTGAATCAACAGTGGCAATTAAATGTCAAAAGAAAGCATCATTAGAGTAAATCAATAGTGGCGATTTAGTGGCATAAGAAAGCGGCATTAAAATAAATCCATAGTGACGATTTAAAGATACAAATAATTACTACTAAATACTATCAATAGAAGTAATTAAATGGCAAAATAAGTGACACTAAAGTAAATTAATAGTGGCAATTTAGTGACAAAAACAAAGTCATTAAATAAAGTATATAGCGATACTGATAATGTCAATTAAATTGCCACTAATATAAATAAATAGTGGCAAAATAGTGGCAAAAATTTACCATTAAAGAAGATCATTAGCGACATTATTTGTGGCAATTAAAGTACCGCTAAAACCATTGATTTAGCAGTGATTGTTCAATTGTCGCTAATCTTTTAGTGATGCTAACGAAGGAAACAATTAAGCGACAATTATTTTAGATGTCTCTATTTACATATAGTGGCAAATAAAAGGCCAATAGTGGCAAATACTAAATGTCGCTAAAGGCTATTTTTTTGTAGTGCATTGCCTGGAAAGGTCTTGGTTTTCTTCACAAGTACCAAAATAAATAATGATTTCTGTTTGGTGTAGTGTTTTCTATTGACATTCGATGTTTGCTAAAAAATGAAGATTGCTGGCCACTTGAATAAGATATTTTTTATTAGATTCCATGCTAATAATAGTTTGCATCCATGTTAATATTGTAGATGTCGTCATATTTTTTGTTGGAATTATTAATGCATTACAATGTTGTTTTTTATTTTTTGTAATTTGTATTATGCAGTTTAAGGTGCATGACAAGCCAGGAATGCAAGTTGTTCCTCTTAATTCTTTAGTTCCTTACCAGTCACAAGAATTTACTCTCGATCTTCTTAAGAATTTGAACCCCAATCATTACCACAACAAGAGGAATACAGGAAAGATTGTTGTGGAGTTACAGTTTGATCCTGTCAAAGATGATTACAATAGACCCAATGATTTTATTTGAAGATGGAAAGGGCAGTGTATCAAGTTGGACTGCCAAAACACATCATCATCTAAAGGTGGGGCTCTTTCTATAACAGTTGATAGAGCAGAGCATGTTGAAGGAAAACATATAACAATCCTTTTGTGGCGATCTTTTTTAGATGAGAAGAGAAAAGAACCAAGGTTTGTCTTCCTTCTCTTACCACTCAGATCTTGTTTACATGGGTTTTGATAATTGAAACTTCATTCTTGGTTAACCACAATATCTTTCAAAACTCCATAGGCACATCACAGTTATTACAGTGTAATGGCATATGCTATTTATGATAAAATAGTAATCTGCACCTTGTAATCTTTCTTTAGAGATCAATCCTTTATCCCTCATCAATCACTAATTCAAGTTTACTATTTAATGAGATAAATCTGTCATCTTCCTGGTTCACATTGGTTATTGGTTATTCTTACTACTTTGGTCATTATATTTCAGTATTGATGGTGGCAAGATTGGCTCCATCAACGATTTTCTTTCATGTTGATACAGAGGATAAAGAAAATCTGAGACCCGAGATGGAACTAGCACTACAATTGATGCTTGAAGGAATCCATTGACGAGAAGCTTTGCATTGAAGTCTTAAGCAAGAAGAGGGGGTTGGGTTTCTTTTGCAAGGTTAGGTCTTTGCTTCTAATTAAGACCATTGCTCATACTTGGGAAAGGTCAATGGTTCTCATGAGTTTCTCTACCTTCTTGTTTGTCTTTCTCTTTTGTAAATATTATAGGAATCATTAGGCAAAAAAGGTAAATTTCAAAGTTAGAGATTCTCATTTTCTATAGAGATTTCGACCTCACATGTAGGATTTACAAGAAGAAATTAGAATTACGATGATATTTCCATGTCATATTTCTTGTTGGATATAAAGGCATGGCATTGCTTATGGCATGATCTCCCTTCAAGTTTGCCTTTCTTGATTATTTGATCATGTCATAGACTAAGGCATATGTTTCTTACGAATTTATATGAGTGCCTTGGAAAGTAATAATCTTTGCATTGGCCACATGAATACCTATATGCCTTAGATACCAATCTCATAGATATCTAAACATTGTCATCTATCATATATAGATTGTTGTTGTCATTTGCTTTAAACTTACAGAAAGCTCAATCACTTTTAGGTATACAAAAAATTAATCTTGATGCAGTCATTTTTGCATCTTTATTATTTCAAAATTGTTAGGAATGACTTCAGGATTATTTATATTCTAACCACTCTTAGTCTGTGTTATTTTAAGTTTATGAAACATTAATAGCACCAGTGGTCTAGTGGTAGAATAGTACCCTTTCATGGTACAGACTCGGGTTTGATTCCCGGCTGGTGTATCCCTTTTTGGTTTCAAGTTCCAGCATCTATTTCTAAATCTTTATCTTCTTGAATTTCAAAATACTGGCCTCTGTCATGTTAGGAGGTAGGTGGAGTCAATTATCCAACCATTTCTATGTTGATTTGCTTTATGTTAGAAAGCAGTTTGCTTTTGTGTTAGGAAGTAGGTGGAGCTAGCATGCTCTTTTGCTTTGTGTCAAAAGATATAACTTACTACTGTCCAACCCACATGACCTATAATTTCCTATCTCCATCTATTTAAATTTCTTGAGCTTGCTTTAATGTAGGGCACCTTTACCTGTGTTCAAAGGTCAAAATTAATTACGATCCTAGGTCCTTGTGGCTTGGATTCGAAGAGTTTGGGAATCTTAGTATTGAGAGTGCAAGAAGGATTTTATGATTGGGGAAGAAACAGGAATTGAGTTACCCAAATGAAAATAGTTTGGGTAGTAAGTTTCTTTTAATCATTCAGGAAATCAGAAAACAACTAGCAAAGCACTTGATTTCTAAAGGCACATATTCTTGGAGAATCCCCTTCAAAATTTTGTCCAAAAAAACTGAGGTAGTTGTGCAAACAAACCTCTGCAATGGGAGAAATAGACAAAAGCTGTCTCTTGCTTGTGGATATGCCCCATTCATTTCTCCTCTAGCATCTGACATGACAATTTCTCTAAATGTAAATTTGATGTCTAATTTATATTTATCCTCATATGACCATTCAAATCCCATGTAATCCCATTGCCCCCCTCCCCATCTCGCATAAAAGTGAAAGGAAATTATATATATAGTCTTCCATGTCATATTCAGGATTTTTTTTTTTTTTGAGAGAAACATGATATTAACATTGAATCCCTCTTTTTTCTATGATGATTTTATATTTATGTATAAGCAAACGATAAAATCATGATTTTTTTTTCAAGAGCTGTAACATCACATTTAATGATTTGCAATTGTGCATTACCTCAAGTTGATCAAGAACCTTTACGAGCTACTCAAGATGTCAAGGTTGAAGTACTTGACAACTAATGGACTTTTAGAACAATTAGATACTTATGTATAGAAAGAGATTGATGGATAATTGTGGCTCATTCCACTTATAGTACTTGCTAATAGACAAATTTCTTTTAGAATCATATGAAAAAATTGTTCCATTGGATGTACATGTATGCTTTTATGAATAATTCAATATGTTATTTCAAAAGTATTATATCTTGTATGCATTCTTTTAATCTTACTTGAATGAATGTAAACATTGTTGATGATACGGTTAAATATTGATTCTATTAAGATATTGCTTCGATATCTATATTGATAGATCTAGTGACGGATGGTTGTGTTGATATTATGTTAAAAAGACAATTAGAGTTATTACTTGTAGTGATGGTTTTAGCAACATTTTTTTTCCCTATAGCGATAGATAAAAGCATTGTTGTTGCAGCTATCACAAAAAATGGCTAGCTTCTAGGTTGTGACCATCACTATAGGCCTAGGTACAACACCGATAGTAAAAAGCCATTAGTGTTGCCTACAGTGACGCCTCTTAAGAAAACACCTTCAATGACCATCGGAATAGCTCTATGGACCTACAGCGACGGTCAGTTTGACCTATACCGACAGTTACTGATTAGCAGTGTAGGTGTAGAATGTTGTGCTAGTTGAGGTAATCTAGTTCTACTTATAATTTTCAAAGCATTCCTCTAGTTGTGTTAAACTTTAATCTTATTCAATAAAAGTTTTTAGTATTCATTTTTCAACTCGTCTTCAAGTTGTATGCTTTCTAGTAGTAGTATATTATAGTTCTAATAGTTGCAAGCCATTAGATTTAGTATTAGTCCTAATAATCATCTTATATGATATTTGGTTATAGTTCTAATTAGGAAAGCGATTCTAATCTATTTGCCTCCCTGCGAATGACATGGACCCTCATATTTTTATTCAAAAATCCTTACGAGTTCGATTTCACTTACAAATTCAAGAGTTTCTACATGTATTTACTACGACAAACATGTCTTTTTTGCATACCTATTCCTCGTACAAAACATTTTTGGCACCATTGCCGAGGAGGCAACACAATTATTTCGCTTTCAATAGCTTCATCTAGCTCTACATTCATGAGATCTAACTTGTTCTTCTCTTTTTATAGTTTTGTCTGCAGGATCACACAGTTGCATGAGAATGAATCGCGAAGCGTCGAGAAGAAAAAGTGCAGGTGAAGACCCTAGGTAGGTAATCTACATCCTAGACATAGGTAGATTTGTGATTCTTAGGAGTAATTACATTTAATTAGTATTGTTTCAAAAAAAAAATTTTATTTGTCCATCTATATTAGGTGTCTATCTTGATCCTTAGGTTAATCATTTGCTTGAGTTATTTGCGTTAAAAAAAAAAACTCTTGTTGGTGGTTAACTTTCGAAAATCAATAAAACCACCTTCTACATTTTTGGGTTGCAACAAACTTTAATTTTCAAAATTCAATTTCGAAATTGTACATGTCCAAAATTCTAAAAATTTTACCAAATGTGGGCATTAAAGTAAGGAACAACATATCCAAATTTTGCGCAATTCTAGTTTGCATAAAAATTTTAAAAATTCACTAACTGAACTATTATCAAATTTGTTTTTGTTCCTAATTTTTTGAACTTTCAAAAATAACGGGAAGTTTTATATAACTCCGATTTATATAAAATTTGTTGAGTTGGATTCTTGTGATAATATAGAATCCTCAAAAAATCTGAAAAAAATATTTGGTGCACGCTTGATTACACGAAATATTTGATCACTAACTGGGGGTCAAAATATATTATAGAACCCTCAGTATAATTTAAATTTGTAAAAATTACATAACATACAATAAAAAACTTGAAAAAAAAATTTCTGAGTGCCTTAGTTGGTGGTGCAGTAGGAACATTGATTTCTCTGATTAGGTCGCACCACATTTGATTCTTTAGGCTAAAACAAATCATATAGCATTATCTGCTCTTAGGGTTTCACATTAAGGTAGAGTACACTTGCATCCCCATACTTAAAGGAAATTTATCAAACAATTGGGAGTTGCAAAACCTCTTGTGTGCCTCATCAGAACCACTGTATGGATCTATTTAACAATTGTTAGTCATGCTAAGTCAGGGTTTAAAAAGTGTTGTATTGTAGTACAGCCGAAATAGCGTTCAAAATAGATATAATCATATTACTCGAAAAATGTTCCGAGGTTGAACACAGGGAGCAAATGGAATTCACACACTAAACTTAGTAATTAATGTAAATTGAACACAAAATATTACTCAAAAATTAATTATGAATGTAGAGCATATGAATATATGAAGAGTAAAAATAATTGTAGACAAAATAATAGTTACTCAAATTGACAAAAGAAGGAAATATAGATTCAGACGTCCGATTTTATAATCAGACGTCTTAAATGACTTGTGCTACAGTGCCCTTCTTCTTTTGATTTCTCTAATTTTGCCTTACTTCTTCTTCTTCTTCTTCTTCTGCCTTGGCTTCCTTCTTCTTTCTCTGTCTTTGCCTTTGGCTTTCTTCTTCTTTCTCTGTCTTTGCCTTTGGCTTTCTTCTTCTCTTTCTCTGCCTTATTCTCTTCTCTACCTTCTGCCTTTGGCTTTCTTCTTCTTCTCTTTCTCTACCTTCTTCTCTTCTCTACTTTTTGCCTTTGGCCTTCTCTGAGGTCCTTCTCTTTCTCTTCTTCTGCCTTCAGCCTTCTCTTCTTCTTCTGCCTGACCTCCTCTTCTTCCTCTGAATTGGCTAAGTGTTGGAGCCAATCCTCTCAGAGAAAAAATCCCCCTAACCCCACGTAGCTCTCCTTTCTCCTTTTCTCTTTCTATTTCAGTCTTACTCTCCCAGAGCCTTAGCTGGTCGGGCAATCGAACCTATCGCATACTTGGGTCCAGGCTCACCGGCGTGTGTGGTGAGCGAGGAGTGAAGTTAGGCAGGTAGTTGATCGCATTTTTGCATGGTTTGTTAAATTGGGGTTTTAAGTCATTGCAACGCACAAAAATGGATTCACTTTTAAAATTTATAAGACTTAGATAGTGGGGTATCTAGGGTCATCCAAGGAGGCAAGTTTGCATAAATTAAATCTCTTGCTTGGAAAATAAATCTCAACTTTCTTTTTGGTGTTTCAAAATATTTAATTATTGTTTTGAAATAACTAAAGAAACATAAAATTGATGGGGGGAAGATGGCTAACACCTAAATTAGTAGAACCTAAGTGACAAGTAGTTCCTCTCTCTAAGCTCACCTAGGTAGGTGGGAACCTAGAGTAATTAGAGAGGGGGTGTGATTACACTAAGGTAAAAGTTGTTGGTGCTAGAGCACCGCGATCGTTTATTTTGATGATAACAAAACACGTGTCATTTAACATTTGCACTTGAAGTCTTAGATTTTAGGTTAATTGCAAATGCAGACGTGGTTAGACGGAGTTCGAGCTCGCATCCATGGTGGATTAGAGGAGCTTGATGGAGAACAAAGGAGCTTCGGGAGGAGCGATAGCTTGAAGAAGGAAGGAGATGAAGAATAGGATAGATTTCCTTTCCTTTGTACTACGTATTTTTCTCTTTTGTTGCTCTTTATTTTCTGTCTTAGATCTTATGTTAAAGAGCCTTAAAGAACCCTTAAAGTAGTCCTAAGAACACCTACACTACCCTAAGATACTTAGGTTTTCTATAGAGAACTTAGAAAACCAAAATAGGGTTCAGACAGCCTTTTCATATGTCTGATAAAAACTTTTAAGACGTCTAACTGTTGACTAAGATGTCTGATTATTTAGGCTGAACTTAGTTCTGTCTGTTGAAATCAGACATCCAGAACTTAGTCCAGACGTCTTAGGAGATGTCTGATGCCTTTGCTAGACGTCCAATTAGTGGACCGTTGGCTTCCTTAGCAAATGTTGAGGAAATGACCGTTAGCCTCATATCAGACGTCCGTAGAGGACCCCAGACGTCTGATACATAACCGTTTTGCCTTGGTTGACCCAAAATCTCTTCTCAGAGATTTTCTAGTCGTTGTACTCCCTTGGGAATCCATTTTCATAGAAAAATAGGTTTCCAAACGTCCAGACCTTATGCCAGACGTCCTTTGTGTTGTCTGATGGACATACACTAGAACCCTATTTAGATCTGATTCAAGTCAGGAAGGAAACCTGCCTAAAATCAGACGTCTGACTTAGTTCCCAAATGTCTTAAACGGGTTTTCTAGACGTCTGATGCCAGCACTAGACCTTTGATGACCCTGTCAGAATCATGATTAATTCTGACTTCAGCATGATTCTCTTGAGCCTTGCACCCAACGGCTATGGAAGCCTTCCAAGGCCTTCCAAAGACTTCCTAGGGCCTCTATAAATAGAGGAGGACCCTTGGCTTAAAGACACACCCAACACACACCCTTGCTAGAATATTTCCACTCTCTTGTGTCTAAAGAAGAAGAAGATCAAATAGAAGAAGCTCTAGCTCTACAAGCACTCTCTTCACCTAAGAGCTTCGTCCTGCTGTGCACCCGCTCTCCCGCTAATGTTATGAGAGTGTTGTTGTGCTAAAGCATGGTTTACGCATCTGCGTCGTCACTTCGATGCACTTCCACCAAAGGAAAGTTTCCTAACCCCTATAGAAGCTAGGATTACATATTTGAGGCTCTATAGGATTATTGTATTTTATATTGTCATTGGTTGGGTATTCGCTTTGTGAATTCCCGTCTCCTTCGCGAGACAAATTCCTTCTTGTGAAGAGAAGGGGTGTTGAGGTACACTACCCTTGGTCTAAGTAGTGTGGTTGTAATTGAGGTTCAGTCACCCTCGCTTAAGTGATTGGGTTTAGTGGATTTGATTGACTAGGTAGATCGGGAAATCCTAACTCAAGAGGGTTAGGTGGTGGTTTTCACCCGGTTTGGGTTTCCACCTAAAAATAATTGTGTACATTGCGCGATTGCTTATTTTGAGATTGCTATCTTTTTTTAATTCTGCATTTTGTACGTCATGCATATCTCACCCCCTCCAACCAGGGAATTACAGTTGGCATTAGAGTAGGTTCTTGCAAGATCAGAGTAACACCTATCAAGAAGATCCAATGGAGGGAAGCAACTCCGCAAGTGGGATTTCTGAGGGGCAGTCTACAACTCGTCCGCCATTCTTCGACGGGAGCAACTACCCCTACTGGAAGCTGCGGATGAAGACTTGGCTACAAGCCAATGACTTAACGATTTGGGCCAGATGCGAGACACCATTTGACATCCCAGAGAAACTCGCGGGAGGCTACTCGCAACAACAAATCCGGGAGCTCTCTCTCAACGCAAGGACAATGAACGCATTGTACTGCACACTCAGCCCAGAGGAGTTCAACAGAATCTCACAGTGCGCCATTGCATACGAGATTTGGCACACACTTGAGCTAACTCACGAAGGTACCTCTAAGGTAAAAACTTCTAAACTCAATTTAATTTCACAAGAATTTGATCTTTTTCCATGAAATCTAATGAATCTTTGAGTGAGATGAACACTAGGTTCACTCTCATAGTAAATAATCTTAAGGCATTAGGAAAGACTTTCATCAAGGGGGAGCTTCAAGGGATGCTTCTTTGTTCCCTTGGACAGGAATGGGAGCAAAAGGTCACCGTCATTGAAGAGGCGAACGAGATGGAGGAGCTCGACATGGAAGATCTCCTAGGCAATCTAATGGCCTATGAGACAAAGTTGAAGTAGAAAAAGAAGGATACACCGGAGCCAAAAGCGAAGAAGGCCCTCACCTTTAGACGTGCATTAGATAGCGAGGTAAGTTCCAATGATGAGGACTTTAAATTTTTACTTAAAAAGTTTTCCAAGTATTGTAGGGAATCAAGGAAAGAAAAGGAGAAGAAGGAAAAGGAGAGCTCAAAACATTGCTACCATTGCAACAAGAAAGGACATCTACGACCCGAGTGCCCTCTTCTCAAGAAGGAGAAGAAGAAGGAAAAGGAGAAGAAGTCTAAGAAGAAAGCATTCCAAGCAACTTGGGATGACTCGAGCTCGGAGGAAGAGGAAGAAGAAAATTCTGGGAAGGATGAAACCGCTTTCCTTGGTTTCATGGCCATAGGAGAAAGCGACAGCGAAAGCGGAAGCGACTCTGACAATGAGGTAAATTTCGATTTATAGAATGCATTTAATGAGCTTTTTGATGTTAGTAAATCACTTAAGGTAGAAAATAAAAATATTAAAAAGAACCTTAGTTTTCTTAAAAATGAAAATGAAAGGCTAGAAAAACAACTTAAGGATCTAGATGCTAGTTCTAAAAATGATGACTTATTAGAAAATCATAACCTTATCGATGAAAATAATAAGTTGATTGAGGAAAACACTAGTTTAAAAATAGAAATTTCTAGCTTAAAAACTAAAATGCATGCTATTGAAGGTGAACTTGCATGTCTTAGGGAGAAATCAAATAATTTGATAAATAAGGTAGATAACTTATATAGCCCTAAGGTTGAGAAAGGATCTCCGTCAAGGAGACCCACTAACAAATTCGGATCCAAGATCACTTGGATATTGAAGAAAAAGTTGGAATCTTATCTTGTAGGTTTCAAGGATGACTATAATACAAGAGATTGGACCTACAAGCGCAAGATTGGTCAACTCGAGTTGGGAGGACCAAAGAGTAGACCAAGAAGAAGGACAAGAAGACCAACGAGATGACGACCAACCGAACAACCCACCTCACATCATCCGCTAGATTGGAGACCGGCACCAATGCCCGGGCCTCCAAGCTACGGATGGGAGCCCCAAACGATGTGGCATTGTTGGACGTACGAATTGCTACGCTAACGTGTTTGGTTTTAAAACCTTGTCATTGTAGCTTGAAAGCAAATAATTCGTGTTCAATAAATAAAATTTATACCGAAATTGAAATTCCGGGTCGAACACAGGGAGGCTACATCGATCTATATTTGCAATTATATATATATTTTTAGAATTTTTCTTAAAAAGTGGGGCGATGTAATTACAATGAAGCTATCAGACTAAAAGGAAGAGAGAGAGAGAAAACATGCATTCAATATTTCAAAATGTTTATACAATAAAATCAAATAAGGATTACACTAGAAAGCGGGAAATCAGCTACATTAGAAAGTAGAAAAATTCTACACTAGAAAGCTATAAAGAATGGGAGAGAGAAGTTATCCTCCTCGATGATCGCTTAGAGGATGAGCCAGATGGGACGACGCCTGGGAAAAGGAGGACAGAACAGGACGAAGGAGGACGAAGCATAAGAACGGGAATGGAGCAGCATGTCGTCGTCATCACGGGATCCACTTCCGAATGGGGACGAAAATTTGGACTTTATCTCGCGAGGAGCATCCCGGGTGTGGGACAAGCTTCTCTTGAGCTTTGGAGAGGTAGAGAAGAGAAGGAAGGGATGAGAATTTCGTGTGGAGGGGGTCTACTTTTATAGTTGCAAGGAGTGGGGGCAAATTGGACATTACGTCTTTAAAACATTAAATAAGGGGTCTTTAGTGACTGATAAAACCGTCGCTAATGCCCCATCGTGGGTGTTGAACATGCAGCTGCTGGCTTCCACGCACGCTCAACACATGTCGCATGTTCTTTGAATCTCAGCCATTCGATCGCGAGATCAGATGGCTTAAGATGCGCCTCCCTCGCTCCTCAACGCGTGCCCGCCCGTGTGCGATGTCGCGTGAGGCGCGGGCGTGCGATAGCGTGTGGGCGCTATTGAGCGTGGGCAGCCATTGGATTGTGATCTGACGGTCGATTGAAGGCATGCTCCCGCTCCAAATTGTGCTGGCCGCGACTTGAACTCGCATCCGTGCCTCGCGTTAAGGCGCTGGATCGCTGTGCTGCCTCAGCCAAAAGGTCGCGCGGACGAAATCAAGGCGCCGCATCCACAGCCGTTGGATCTTGATCCAACGGTGGAGAAGCGACGCTGTGATTGAAGAAGAGAAGGTGTGGCGGTGCTGGGGGCCGGTTGGATGGCTGTGATGGCACCATGTGGCACCATCTTGGCCGTCCATCTTCTGGATGTTGTAGATGGTGCCACGGGTGTCAGATTGACTCAATTTTTGCATCGTTAGGCTGTGATCGTCGATCCGAATCCATCCATGCGGTCAGATTTGTCGTTTGAAGTGCGGATTTACACCATCTTGGCCCTTGATCTTCTAGGGTTCCCTGATCACTATCAGATGCTACAAATGCCTGATTAGGGCGATCTTGGAGTTGTTGAACTCCAATCGTCACCCTGATCACATCTATATAGTTGGATCTTCGATCCGAGGCCCCGATAAAAGGTTTTCCCTATCCAAGCACATAAAAGGAGACAATTAACCTCCATTTTATTCAAACTGCTCTAAATGAAAGATGATGCATGTTATGCAATATTTATAGCTTGCAATGCAATCCTATGCTTAAGAACATGCATAAATGGACATCTTAAGTATTGTAAATGTGTTTACATTAGGCATCCACCACCTCCATTTGGGCCATTTTATTGGCCATGGTAGGTGAGGTAAAACCCTTAACACTATCTTTTTATCAGTAGCATATAGATAAGGGGAGTTAAAATTATAAGCTATTTGTCAATCATTAAGGGGGAGATCTTATTAAGTTGGCTATATTTCCTTTAGAAAGGGGGAGAAAAATAATAGCCATCTTGTTACAAAAAGGGGGAGGACATTACTCTTGTAAAAGAAATTCAACTCATTTATAGAATAGCATGTTTTAAGGGGGAGTTATAGGAAATTTAAAATCAATTAAACCTTTTTGATAATGTCAAAAAGGGGGAGGATTTTATGCATTATTATGGTTTTCTCATCATCAAAAAGGAGATTGTTGGTGCTAGAGCACTACAATCGTTTATTTTGATGATAACAAAACACGTGTCATTTAACATTTGCACTTAAAGTCCGAGATTTCAGGTTAATTGCAAATGGCGACGTGGTTAGACGGAGTTCGAGCTCGCATCCATGGCAGATTGGAAGAGCTTGATGGAGAATAAAGGAGCCTCACGAGGAGCGATAGCTTGAAGAAGGAAGGAGATGAAGAATAGGATAGATTTCCTTTCCCTTGTACTATGTATTTTTGTTTCTTTTGTTGCTCTTTATTTTTTATCTTAGATCTTATGTTAAAGAGCCTCAAAGAACCCTTAAAGTAGTCCTAGGAACACTTGCACTACCCTAGGATACTTAAGTTTTCTATAGAGAACTTAGAAACCAAAAATATGGTTTAGACAACCTTTTTAGACGTCTAATCTGGATTTTAGACATCTGATAAAAACTTTTAAGACGTTTGATTGTTGACTCAGACGTCCAATTATTTAGGTTAGACTTAGTTTTGTCTGTTGAAATCAGACGTCTAGAACTTAGTCCAGACGTCTTAGGAGATGTTTGATGCCTTTGCTAGACGTCCAATTAGTGGACCGTTGGCTTCCTTAGAAAACGTTGGGGAAATGACCGTTAGCCTCATATTAGATGTCCGTAGGAGACCCCAGATGTTTGATACATGACCGTTTTACCTTGGCTGACCCAAAATCTCTTCTCAGAGATTTTCTAGCCGTTGTACTCCCTTGGGAATCCATTTTCATAGAAAAATAGGTTTCCAAATGTCTAGACCTTATGCCAGACGTCCTCTATGTTGTCTGATGGACATACACTAGAACCCTGTTTAGATCTGATTCAAGTCAAGAAGGAAACCCACCTAAAATCAGATGTTTGACTTAGTTCCCAAACGTCTTAAACGAGTTTTCCAGACGTCTGATGCCAGGACCAGACATCTGATGACCCTGTCAGAATCATGATTAATTTTGACTTCGGCATGATTCTCTTGGGCCTTGCACCCAACGGCTATGGAAGCCTTCCAAGGCCTTCCAAAGCCTTCCTAGGGCCTCTATAAATAGGGGAGGACCCCTTGGCTTAAAGACATACCCAAGACACACCCTTGCTAGAATATTTCCACTCTCTTATGTCTAAAAGAAGAAGAAGATCAAATAGAAGAAGCTTTAGCTCTACAAGCACTCTCTTCACCTAAGAGCTTCGTCCTACTATGCACACCCTCTCCCGCTGATGTTATGAGAGTTTTGTTGTGCCAAAGCGTTGTTTACGCATCTGCATCGTCACTTCGACGCACTTCCACCAAAGGGAAGTTTCCTAACTCCAATAGAAGGTATGATTACATATTTGAGGCTCTATAGGATTGTTGTATTTTACATTGTCTTTGGTTGGGTATTTGCTTTGTGAATTTCCGTCTCCTTCGTGAGACAAATTCCTTCTTGTGAAGAGAAGGGATGTTGAGGTACACTACCCTTGATCTAAGTAGTGTGGTTGTAATTGAGGTTCATTCACCCTCCCTTAAGTGATTAGGTTTAGTGGATTTGATCAACTAGGTCGATCGGGAAATCCTAACTCGAGAGGGTTAGGTGGTGGTTTTCACCCGATTTGGGTTTCCACCTAAAAATAATTGTGTACATTGTGCGATTGCTTATTTTGAGATTGCTATCTTTTTTTAATTTCGCATTTTGTACGTCATGCATATCTCACCCCCTCCAATCAGGGAATTACAAAAGTAACAGAAAACAATTAAGAAAGGCAACTTTACTAAAGGAGAAAAAATGTTTTACAAACCCTAGTAGAGGAATGCTTCTACTACTAAATAATTGCAACAAGTAAAATAAAACACAAATCCTCCTGAATTGTTGCTGAAGAGGGGAACTCCTTGCTCCAAGCTTAGTGACTCCTAGGCTTGAAAAAGGCTCCTCCTTCTCCTTCTTTACTATGCTCCTCCAAGATGGTGTCCTCCAAGGTGGAAGCTACCACCTTCAATTCTCCTCCGCCAAGGGTGGACATCCACCCTAGGTCCTTCTCCTTCGCTTGGCCGTCCTCCTTGAAGTAGAATGTTCCTCCTCCTTGGCGTGGCACAAGTTGATGAAAGTGGGGAGAAGAAGGCAAAAAAAGGGGCTGGTGATGTGCCCCCTTAATCTTGTTCTTTACTCCTTCTTGGTCGTAGGTGTAGGTGGATGTAGGTGGAATTAAACACTAATGGAGGATGATTTTTATGTGTTGGTATGGTAGGTTTATATAGAGTGGAGAGGGGGGTAGTTGGCATGGATAGGTGGACGGCTAGGATGGAGTTTGGTGGTGGTTATGGGTGGTTAGAATGATCCTAGGGCTAAGGTTAGTTGGTGCCACCTTAAAGGGTGTTAATGGGGTGGTTATGGTGGTGTTGGTGGCTTTTGGTGGTGGAGAGACACCAACATTTTGGCGTCAACCTAGGGTATTCTAGAAGGGGGGGTGGGTTAGGTGGATGGTGGAGATGGATTTAAGGAGAGATATGTGGTGGAGATGAAGGGGATTTTGGAGGGAAAAAGTGGCACCAAAATGGAGTGGTTATGGTGGCTTTTGGCGCCAAAATGGTGGACTCTTTTGGTGGTGATGATGGGGTGAAGAGGTGGCTAGGTGGTGGTGTCAACTTGGAGTAGGGTAGCTAGCTTAGGTGAGCTTATTTGGTGGAGCTAGCTAGGGTTGAGTTGAAGGTGGTGGATGGCCAAGGAGCTAGATGCTAGCTATGCTAAGCTAAGCTAAGCTAGCTTAGCTAGCTATGTAGTAGAGGAGTAGGTAATGTGAGCTAGGGTTTGAAGAGAGGAGCTGAGGAGGAGAAGTCTGGAGCTTGAAATGGAGCTGGCAGCTGCTGAAGAGGTTGGCATGGAGCTACTCTTGCTGGCTTAGCTTGCTAGTTCTTTGCTAGCTGCTAAGCCAAGCTAAAGTGAGCTGGTTTCTACCATAAAGAGTTGAGGTGAGTTGGGTTTGGAGCTCCCGGGGAGGATAAGCTGGTTGAGGCAGCTAAGGTAGCTTAGCTCAATTGAGTTGAGCTAAGCTGAGTCCTTGGGAGCTAGACTTGAGCTTCCTGAGCTGGAATGAAGTCATCTTCAGCTGGCTGGAGTTGAGTGGAGCTGGATGTAGCTGGAACTGAGCTGTGGTGAACTCCAATCAACTTAGCTGAGCTAGCTAGAGCTCCCTGTGGACTAATGGGAGCTGATATGAGCTAAACTACACTGAGTTGAGTTGGATCTGAGCTAACCTGAGCTAGGGTGAGCTACCATGAGCTCTTTTGAGCAGCCATTCAGCTGAGATGAGATGAATGGAGCTAGGATGAGCTAACCTTAATTCAGGTGAACTGAATTCCAGCTATGGTGAGCTAGATCAAGCTGAGTTTCAGCTGGTGAGAGCTTATCCCTCATCAGTTACCTTCTTGAGTGCTAGGGTACTAGGGATCTGGCAATCTATTTATCCCTAACACTCACAAAAACACATTAAAAACACAATAAAAAATGCAATGCATGCCTAACCTAATTAATGCCTAAATGCAGCCCAAAAACTCATTTAAGGAGTAAAATCCTAAGAGCTAGGCTTGTTTTAATGCTTAAGAATAATGAAAAACTGGTGCTTATCACACCCCCATGCTTATCTTTTGCTAGTATCTTAGCAAAACTTTAATTTTTTGAAAATAGAATTTTTGGGAAATCTAATTTTTTCAACTTTTGAGGAAAAAAAGAATAAGGGACCTTGGTTGATCTAAGTACAGGAGGCACGGGATTCGTTAAGGATAAACATCAGGATTTGCTTTTTGGATCCAAAAAATAGACAAAATAGGATCAATATATCCTCCAGAAAATTCACAAAATTAACCCCTTGTTAATTCAGATGACTTGAATTTTCTATTTTTAGGATTTTTCTAGCTCTTGAATCTGATTCGCAACTTGTAATATCCTTTAAAACCTTGTGTCCATCCTTGTGAAAAGCCAACATTTATAAGGGCTTGTTTTTGGTTTAAAACTTTTTTTTCTCTCTCCCCCATGCTTATTTTTAGCTTAGTCTTACAACAGATGTGTCGGGATCATCATTTCCGTTACCAATCCTCGAGGGGGCTCTGGCACCAGTACTTCGGGATAGCACTGTCCATGACACCACCCAGGAGCTCACAACCCCAAAACACAATGCGGTGTAAAGGGACGCTCCAAGCAAACTCAAGCTCTTGCTCCAACACTATAGGTAGAGCACCGTCCAAGACACTTGAGCTGCTAAAATGCGCTTTAATGCTCCGTCTAAAGATATGAAATATAGATATGGAGAAGCACCGAGGTAGTAACATGTTGACATCGCGTCCTCAAAGGAAGCATTTTACTCCTTCTCGATGGTGGGAACTCAAACTAATGATCTGCTTCAGACTTTTACTAAGTCCAAACAAGGGAGTTTTTCTAATTTTTAGTTGTTTTTAAGTGTTGGCTTGTGTGTGAAATTTGACACAGGAAGTTTCACAAGAAATGCAAGTTTTTGAATCAGAAACTAAGCCAAATACTTTCCATATTACAAAAGAGGATGAAGTCACCTGAACTATCATGAGTTCAGGTGGAATTTTAGAGAAGGATATTTGATCTAGTCTAAAAATAGACCTTGAGATTCTAATGATCAGATCCACATCCTCATCCCTAGTTTGTTAAAGATTAAATCCCATTGTACAAAAAGTGAGTTTTCTAACCTTAGTCCTGATTTCAAAATTTTTCCTCAAAAAGTTTTCAACATTTTTATGTTTTTGGGTATGCAAGTACGAAAATAAAATAACTAAAGAAAAATGCATGTTTTTAGGTTTTGAAAATCCTAAATCGATTGTCAAATTTTAAAAACACCCCCCCCATGCTTAAGATATGCAATGTCCTCATGCATTAGGAGGGAAAAGGGATCACCTTAATGAAGAGCGGTCGGGTTTAGGATGAACAAAACCTAGAAAAAGAAAGGAAAAAGGAAAGTAGGAAAAATGATGGGTTACCTCCCATCCAGTGCTATCTTTTATGCCATTCAGCCGGGCATGAAGGTATGTACAGAAGATGGAAAATCATGTAAAAATTTAGATACTTGGATGCCTGCATAAAAGGCGCCCTTTTCTGGATCCCTAGAGAATGGATTAGAGGAAATATAGGGATCAACATTTGATGGAAAATGATAAGTGTAGCCTGAGTCTGGCCATGATTTTAAATTAGGTTGGATGCCAAACTCGGCCGGGTCTGGTGGCAGGTCCATGGGAAAGGGGTCAGGGAAGGGATGGGGAGGATTTGGTGAAGTTAGTATGGAAGGGTGGGGTGATGGAAGAGTGGGAGGGTCAGGGTAATCAGGGGGTTTATTAGGAAGGGTTTTTTGGTCAAAACAAGTTTCCATATCATAGATTTCGTCGACCACTGATTCTGAATCGGAGTCCTCAAAAAGATTGTGGTCGGTAAGGGTATCTATCAACATTGTCTCCTCCACCATATTGGAAATTTTCGTATCTGAGTCCTCAAAAAAGTTATCATCATGGAATCTCTTGGAGGATTTGAAAATATCTAAAGTGATAATTTGGCTGGCGCAAGTGATATCCATTGTGCCTGTGTGGCAATTGATATTTGCCTTTGCAGTGGCCAAAAAAGGTCGTCCAAGGATTATTGGCTCGCCCAGTAATGATTCAGGTACCTCAATGTCAAGGACCAGAAAGTCTGCAGGGAAGACACAATTCTGGACCTTGACCAAAACATCCTCGACAATCCCACGAGGTTTGATTGTTGATCGGTCAACTAATCGGGGGGTAACCTCAACGGGCTTTATTTCACCGATCTGAAACTCTTCAAATAAAATTGTGGGAATGATATTAACTGAGGCACCAAGATCAAGGAGGGTGCGATCAAAGGTAGTATCATCAATAATCACCGAAATTAATGGTGCCCCTGGATCTTTCATCTTAGGAAGCAGCTTGCTGTGTATGATAGAGCTTACTATCTCAGAAAGATGTACCTGTCCTAGATTTTTGGCCTACCTTTTAGGAGTACAGATCTCCTTCAAAAATTTGGCGTAGGCAGGTAGATATTTGATGGCATCTAGGAGAGGAATATTGATTTGAACTTGCCCAAATAGATCCATGAGTTCTTCTATGGTGGGCTTAGATTTCTTTTTTCTGTTGGTGGTAGGGTGGAGCGCTTGTGGAAAAGGGATAGGAATTGTGTCTTGAGATATTTTTATTTCTTTTTCTTCCTGATGGGGAGGTAGGGAGTCAATTTGCACAGTGATGGGGATTTCACCAGGTTTGTGTGAAGGCCCAGGATTAGTGGTGGTTTTCCCACTCCTCAACATAACTGCATGTGCAGTCGGATTATTATTTGCAGGAAGTGGGGAGGCCTGTGGTTGTGGAAATCTAGGAGGCTGCTGAGGTGGTGGATTAATAGGAGGATGATTCAGGTAGTGTGGATTTCTGCTTGGATATTGGTTCCTTTGGTGATTAGGGTTGGGCATGGGTTGGGAGGGAAGATGTCCTGCAGGTCTTTGAGTACGAGTAACTGATGAAGAGATTCTCGCTTATTTATGATAGCAATAGAATGATATGTCATGTTTTATGTGGTGGAAAATCTCTCAATCAAAACTAAATATCAAATTTAACCACAATAAAGTTGTTGCATCCACAGGGAGGAATAGACTAATAAATTCATGAGTAGAGGAATATACTGTTTGCAGACACTATCGTGACTTTAATGCGAGGAATATGCTATTTTAAATGGATCTTGCAATTTCCTTAAAAGTTCAAGGTTATTTATGCAATTTTCACATCAGGAATTAAGCTCCAAAAATATGTATAGGATGCATGTGTAATGGCATATCATGTAAATTCAACTTGCATGCAAATGTGATTTGAAATTCAAAGTTAAATGATGCACATAACACAAGTGTAGTAATTTCAAGAAACTATGAGTGTATCAATGCAATGTGACCTAAATAAAATATTAATATCTAAATGGCAATGGCATTAAATGTAAATATTAATTGAGGAGAAAACAGAGGATTTCTCCTCTCTCTTCCTTGTGCGCACGAGGAGGCTTCGTGGGAGGAGCTACGCAGCTGGAAGGCACGTCTCGATGAGGGCTACGCAATGGTGGTGACGCAACGATCAGAGGCGGCCGACTGGCGGAGAGGAGCGCTGGCCTGTCGCTGGCAGGTGGCTGCATTGCTGTTGTGGGCATGGCGCACGGGCGCATGTGGCTGTGCTGCACCGCCTGCAGTCGCTTGGCTGCTGTGGGTGCTTGTTGTGGGTGGCTGCTTTGGGTACTTGTAGGGCACTGGAGAGGAAGAAGACGATGCAGAGGATGGCCGTGCGGTCTGCAGTGTGTGCTTTTGCGCACTATGGAAGTGCGGTGAGTGGTGAGGGCGAGCGCTTACAAGGCACGCGCGGGCAGTGGAAGGGCACGACTGTGGCGTGGGCGCCTGCGGGTGGCTGCTGTTAGGAGCGCTGCTTGCCGCGATGAGGGCACAGGTGCATGGCACGCAGGGCGCTGGAGGCTGGGCGCGCGAGGGCGTTGGAGGCTGGTGTGCTTGCGGTGGAAGCGCTGGTGAGGGCGCTTGGTGCAGGCTGGCATGGGTGCAGCGCCTGCAGGGTGTGCAAGGCAGGCGGTGGAGGGCGCGCATGGGTGCGGTGAAGGCAGTGCAAGCAGTTGCAGGGGCACGGTGAGGGCAGGCTGTGGCTGGACAGGCGATGGAGGGTGCGGCTGTGGCTTGCAAGGGATTGGTGAAGGCACTGTGGCTGTGTGTGAAGGCGGTGGAAGGTGTGCATAGTGCACGCTCTCCGCACAGTGCACGCAGTACTTCTCGATGGATCTCCTCTTCCAAGCCCCTCCGCCTCTCCCTCTATATCTCCTCTCTCCAGCGAGTCAAGGGATTTTCAAAATCCCTTGCTAAATATGGCCAGCACTATTTTTCTATTGAAGGAGGACGGTAACCGTAGGTTAGATATTTGTGGGGAAAAATTCTTTTCACCCCCTAGTCTTTTCTACAATTGGTCCTCCTCCCTCTTCTTTTCGATTATTAGCTTGTAACAAGTGCGTTGTTGTGGGACCTGCATGAAATTTAAAATAATTACATAATAAGTAATGTAAACTTAAATGATGACATATGGAATCATTTAATGACCTAATGTGATTATTAACAAACATACTATGTTAGAATTGAATTACTTAGGCATAACAATAGTCCATTAAAATGGACTCATCAAATACCCCCATGCCTAAGATTTGCTAGTCCCTAGCAAAAATGAAAAATAATAGAAGTAATTAGAAGATTTCTTCTTTTTTTATTTCAAACTTTAGAGATCCAGACAAATGTGAAGTGATAATAGCCTATGTAACAATCCACGTGAAAAGCCAATTTGCATTGGGAGTTCGTATTTCACCCTTGGTAAATATTTCTGTCGGGCTAGACAACTACTTCCCTCGGGGATAAAGCAGAAGATAATATGTAATTTAACCTCGACTTTTGGCTTCGGTAGGAGAGATCGAGTTGAATGGATTTGTATTTGGTGGCACACACTCATCTGGTGCTACATGTAATCTAGTACTACAGACTTTAGATCTCTAGATTATTAGACAAGTCAACTCAGAGAGAGGCTAAACAACTATGCTCTCTTGATGTTCCTTGGCACTCACCCTTTTTCTTTCTTTTCTCTCTGAGATCCCAAATCTCGCCAAATTTAATAAGTGTACTCACTGTTTGGTGCCCTCACATGGCATTCACACTTTAATTAAAGTCTTAATAACTCTACAACTAAGTTAGAGTCCTTAGCTAGTATTTAGGTGATTAGAAATACTGAAAGGTAGGTATGGGCCATATTTGGTGGATCACGATAGGTGTTTTGTTGCATCAGAAACAATGTTACATAAATAACATTATAAACTCGGACTTTTTTCTTTTTCTTTTCTCTCTCTCTGTTTTTTCTTTTTTTTGAATCAGTGAGGAAAGCTATCGTGAGATGATAGCAGTCCAGAGGGCAATATATTTCAAATTAAGCAAACATACAAAATAGATCCCCAACTATGTATGAGGGACCAGCACTCATTTACAATTATTTCACATCGAACTGGTCTCTCCTTAAATAGCTTTTCATTTCTCACCCTCCACGCACACCACAAGGTGGTGGCCATACACCTGTATGGTCGTCCAGGTGTATTAAACCTCTGCCAAAGGGAATCCCAGGTAGGCAGAGGTTCCAGGCAAATTTTCCTCCATAGCTTCTCTCCTAGGTGAGCTCTCCTAAGAATTCTCTCAGGCTCAAGATCAAACACTAGACTACCCTCAAGAGAGCATCTACCAAGCATACAATATCAATCACAATTTAGGTTCTTATTAAGTAAGTGAAACCTCCACTCCAAAGATAAGTGAAAAGATCAAGGCTTATCCCTCCATTCCCACGTAAGTGGTATAAGAGGGGTGATGACTTGAAATCTTAACCTTCTTTGTTGCGGAGTTTGAATTAGTTGATATAAATGTCCAAACAAGTTTTTCACTGCAATTACGTGCCTTAATTCAACCTTCGAGTGCCCTAGGACCTATACTTTGCTTGGATGATACTCCCAGGTGATCAAGTGAGAAGTTACTCCAAGGATGAACAAAGGGGTGCAAGTAGGGCGAACCCTTCCTTTAAGGCGATGCGTATGCGGTGCCCCTTAACTACCCTTGTGTTCCTTTAAGGGGTGTCCCCCTCGGTGAAGTATCAAAACACTTGGTCAAAAGTTAGTACCACCACCACCACAAAGCACAATAGGAGGGTTTGCACCGATAAAGAGATCGGTGCCTATAGCCTCAAGGGATCGAGCCTTGGTGCGGTGCCTAATGTGCGTGCTTAGTGTCAGAAGTGTGCAACACACCGCAAATCTTTTTAATTTTTTTTTGAAAACGCAGACAAGTCCCTTAGAATCAGATCAAATGTGAATTGATTTAGGGTTGAATCTGATTATCAGTCCCACTTTTAGTTATCGACCACTAAATTAGTAAATTCAAACAACTTGGTGGTCTTGAATTTTAATTTGAATGCAAATGCGTGAACAGGAGATGGATGCAAAAGTTAGAAAGGTGTACCTGTCTCCAGCAATCTTCGTGCTAATATGCTTGCAATGCAATAATAAGATCTAATGTGCTGCTCAATCACCCCTAAATGCGCGCACCAAGGGCATGCAACTTCTAAATAGGCAGCTCGATGTTTTCTTTTGTTGGTTTTAAAGGCAAGCAAGCAGAGAATGGAATCATGCATGCAAAAAAAATGTAAACCCTAGTAGCTAAAGAATGCGGGGACTGACCCCCAAAAATTCAGCCCCAAATACTACAAGGGCAAAAAGGCAGAAATAAATTTTGTGACGATGGAGAATCCCTTGTGAAAGCTGGATCCAAGTCTCCTACGTCTTTTCCTCGTGTGGCTTAGCTCGTGGTTGATGTCACTGCTCTGTTGCGCCTCGTCGCCTCGTCAGATTCCTCGCACAATAAAAAAAATGATCAGTTAATTGCACAACTCAGAATATTCAAAAATAATGAAGTGAATCTATTGCGTTTGTTGCCTCCCCGGCAACGACGCCAATTTGATGGAGAGATTCTCGCTTATTTATGATAGCAATAGAATGATATGTCGTGTTTTATATGGTGGAAAATCTCTCAATCAAAACTAAATATCAAATTTAACCACAATAAAGATGTCGCATCCACAGGGAGGAATAGACCAATAAATTCACGAGTAGAGGAATATACTGTTTGCAGACACTATCGCGACTTTAATGCGGGGAATATGCTATTTTGAATGGAGCTTGCAATTTCCTTAAAAGTTTAGGGTTATTATGCAATTTTCACGTCAGGAATTAAGCTCCAAAAATATGTATAGGATGCATGTGTAATGGCATATCATGTAAACTCAACTTGCATGCAAATCTGATTTGAAATTCAAAGTTAAATGATGCACATAACACAAGTGTAGTAATTTCAGGAAACTATGAGTGTATCAATGCACTATGGCCTAAATAAAATATTAATATTTAAATGGCCATGGCATTAAATGTAAATATTAATTGAGGAGAAAATAGAGGATTTCTCCTCTCTCTTCCTTGCGCGCACGAGGAGGCTTCGTGGGAGGAGCTACGTGGTGGGAAGTCACGTCTCGACGAGGGCTACGTAATGGTGGTGATGCGGCAGCCGGAGGTAGCCGACTGGCGGAGAGGAGCACCGACATGTCGGCGGCAAGTGGCTGCATTGCTACTGTGGGCGTGGCACACCGGTACACATGGCTGCGCTGCACTTGTGCACGGGCATGCGTGGCTGCGCTACACTACCTGCAGTTGCTTGGCCACTGTGGGCACTTACTGTAAGCGGCTGCTTTGGGTACCTGCAAGGCGCTGGAGAGGAAGAAGACGACGCAGAGGATGGCCATGCGGTCTGCAGTGCTAGCTTTTGCGCGCTGTGGCAGTGCGGTGAGTGGTGAGGACGGGTGCTTGCAAGGCGCTCGCGGGCAGTGCAAGGGCACGATTGTGGCATGGGCACCTGCGGGCGGCTACTGCTAGGAGTGCTGCTTGGCGCGGTGAGGGCACGGGTGCAGGGCGAGCAAGGGCGTTGGAGGCTGGGCGTGCAAGGGTGCTGGAGGCTGGTGTGCTTGCGGTGGAAGCACTGGGGAGGGCGCTTGGTGCGGGCTGGCGTGGGTGTAGCACTTGTAGGGCGTGCAAGGTAGGTGGTGGAGGGCACGCAAGTGCGCGGTGAAGGCAGTGTAAGCAGTTGCAGGCACGCAGTGAGGGTAGGCTGTGGCTGGACAGGTGGTGGAGGGTGCGGCTGTGGCTTGCAAGGGATTGGTGAAGGCACTATG
Source organism: Thalassia testudinum (assembly GCA_037157565.1). Lineage (NCBI taxonomy): Eukaryota > Viridiplantae > Streptophyta > Magnoliopsida > Alismatales > Hydrocharitaceae > Thalassia > Thalassia testudinum. The sequence goes on from JAZHRO010000049.1 coordinate 30,083,323, forward strand.
GCAGTGCGGTGAAGGAGGTGGAAGGTGTGCATAGTGCACGCTCTCCCCACGGTGCACGTAGTACTTCTCGATGGATCTCCTCTCTCTCGCGAGTCAAGGGATTTTCAAAATCCCTTGCTAAATATGGCCAACACTGTTTCTCTGTTGAAGGAGGACGGTGTCCGTAGGTTAGATATTTGTGGGGAAAAATATCTTTTCACCCCCTAGTCTTTTCTACAATTGGTCGTCCTCCCTCCTCTTCCTGATTATTGGCCTGTAACGAGTGCATTGTTGTGGGACCTGCATGAAATTTAAAATAATTACATAATAAGTAATGTAAACTTAAATAATGACATATGAAATCATTTAATGACCTAATGTGATTATTAACATACTATGTTAGAATTGAATTACTTAGGCATAACAATAGTCCACTAAAATGGACTCATCAGTAACCCCAATCTGATTTTTCAGATTTGTGATGGTGTGGGCTACTTCCGTCATTGTTGTCTGCATGTCCTGCAGGGTCCTCATCATTTGGGCATTGATATCTTGTTGGGATGGCCTAGGATGAAAGGTTGGATTCGACCCATACCCATTAAAATGATTTGGTTGGGAAAGAACTTGATTATTCCAGGAGTAGTTCGGGTAATTTTTCCAATTGAAAGAATTTTTAAAGGGCTCCTGGATGGCAGAAATATTTTGAGTGGGGTTAAAATTTGGATAGTTGTAATTCCCTAAAGAATCATAGACAGTCTTTGAATGTTGGTAATAATCAGCAGGGGTAGTGGTGAGATTGTGCAAATTTTCTCTTCTTGGAAGGTTATGTTGGGTTAGATGTGGATTGTGTGGAGCTTGGGTTGATGTGGCAAGTCTTTCCTCAATTTTCTTTTGATTGATATGCATCTGGTCGAGTTTTTGAGCGATCATTTAAAGATCATCTTGGGTGACAGGGATAGATTGAGTGCCTACTTCATGAACACTGAACTGCAGGTTTGGAGTTATGCAAAATGTGTTCATTGAAGCTTGATTAAATGAGTTTTCACTCATTTCTTCAAAAAGATCATAGGCACTCTCAGCATCCTTATTCATGAAGTTTCTGCCACATGAGGCGTCGACAAAGTGTCGAAGCTGATCTTCTAAACCATTATAGAAGACCTACACGAGATGCCACAAAGGGATCTCGTGGTGTAGGCAACTTCTTAAAAGATCTTGGAATCTCTCCCAAGAATCATGGAAACTTTTGCCAGATTTATGTTGGAAGGCTGTAATGGATCTTCGTAATGAATTAGTACGACATATAGGAAAGAATTTCTTGAGGAAGGTGCTCTTGAGCTGAGGCCAAGTTGTGATGGGTCGGCTAATGGTCCTGAACAAACAAGCGGCCTTATCTTTAAGAGATAATGGAAATAGCTGCATCAGCCATAGGTATTCTTGCACATTTCGAGAATGGGTTGTTTGTGCAAGAAGAGTTAGCTCTTCAAGGTGGCTGAAAGGGTCTTCCCTAGGAAGACCATGGAAGTGCTTAATCAGGTTCAGGACTGCTGGCTTGACCTCAAAATCTTCCACTGGTATGACCACCCTTGGTCGTTCCTCATAATAAGATGGATCATTGAAATCTTTTAGAGGAATGACAGGCTACTGACGGGGTGGTGGGTTTGGCCTTTGATCGGCTAAGTTTTAGATGTTCCTAGTCAATGTTTGTTGATTGGAATTTAATTTAGCAATCTGCTCAACCATCATTGTTAAAAGATCAGGCAAGGGGTCTTGATGTTGTGATTGAGGCAAATCAAGATTTGGGAGCTCCAAGTGTGGGAAGTCAAAGGTGGGGGGGTTGTGGGTGGAAGGGTTAGAATTAGGGTTATTAGTGGGGTTAGAGATGGGATTAGAGGTGGAAGTGGAAGGGTTAGTGGACCTATTTTGTTGATTTTCCATAGTTTTAGAAGAAGAAGAAAATAGAGAAAGTGGTCTTTTTACGTGGGGGCGAAATCAAATGGTCCTTCCAAGTGCGGATTTTGAGACCGTTGCCTGTGCATAAAATGGAAGAATGGGAGGGGAGGAGAAGAGATAGAGATGAGAGAAAGTGTGCAATTCAAATAAGAAATTCTAGACCTAACTTAAGTGTGACTCCTTAAAAATAAACCTAAGACTTGGTCTATTTAGGAAATAAGTAATCAACAATAAATACCCATTCTATCAACAAATCTAGCTAAGTTGCTTATGGGGAGGTTTGGGCCCAAATGTTTCCCAGGAAAATCCCCAGGTGCTTGTACAAACCCGCGCTTGGTCGTTTGACACGGCCCCTCAGCCTGAACACCAGATATAGATGACAAAATTGGTATTAACTATAGAAAACTTAAGACCAATATAGCAAGCCTAAGTTGATGAAAACCTTAGGGGTCAAATTGCTACCAATTTTAATTAGGTCTAGGATACTAGTGTGCACACGGAATGTGGAGGGCGTTGATTGAGTTTTTGCCCAATTATTTTAATTTTTAGTGTGTGTGTAGGAATTGGAAAGTGGTTCCAATTAAAAACAAGTTGTCACACAATTCTTGTATTTTTGTCTTTTAGGATTCAATTTAATTGAATGTGTTTTAGGGTTTCTCTTTTTAAATGTTCAAACAAGTATAAAACTCCAAAATCAAAGGAAAAATAAGTTGTATTGGTGATGGTTAATATCCTTTAATGTAAGTCTCTAAAAAAGAAAGAAAGAAACCCTAAGCCAATTGTCCCTAAGACAGGAAATTACTACCAATGAATTGTTTTTAGGCTTTCTGTATTACGTAGTGGTCCAAACAAGTGAAATAACACCACTACTTTGAAGAAAATTAAAAAAGAATTCTAGAAAAGATTTTTTTAAGATTTTAGAAATTTGGTTAAAAATTATTTTGAATTTTTATTTGTACTGGTGTTAAAGTCCAGAAATGATACCCATGGGTACTTTGGACCTTTCAATATTACCACCAACCTCAAAAAATTTTGATAATTTTATATGATGTGTAAAATTTGACAAGGATTCCAGAAAGCTAAATTTCACAAAAATTGGATGAGTATAAAAATTCTAAAAATTCACGGATTGTAGCAAAATAGGAAGATTAGAGGTGTGACCCTTCTGCAGTCCACGAATTTTCAAAAATAAAACACAAATCCAATTATTTTGAAATTTTGAATAGATGTTTCCAACTTGATTTGGAATCTTTGTGTAAAATTCCAAGATTTTAAGAGGCCTATGGTGATCGGAATTGATTTTTCAAATCTGGATAGAAGTCTAGATCCGAAAAAGCAGAACACCAATACTAGAAATGGAGTGGTGTTAATGGTGCAAACAAGCAATCACTGGGTTTTAAAATGCACCACCCCACTTAATTAAGCTATTTAGGGTCCTGAAAGCCTAGTTTAGTGTATTTTGGTAATTTTTTAGGTTAGGTGTGACAAGTAAGAAGAACCAACCTGAATGTTCGCGGGACGACGAGGAACTTTGAACTTTCACTTCCAAATTCCCAATTTCTCACTGTAGTTCCTGCACACACTAGAGAAAAGAAAGAAAAGGGGATGAGATCCACTTCAAGCAAGAGAAAAAATGATTAAACAAAGCTGTGCCTCCCCGGCAATAGCACCAAAAAGTGATCGCATTTTTGCGCGATTTGTTAAATTAGGGTTTTAAGTCGTTGCAACACACAAAAATGGATTCGCTTTTAAAATTTATAAGACCTAGATAGTGGGGTATCTAGGGTTGTCCAAGGAGGCAAGTTTGTAGAAATTAAATCTCTTGCTTGGAAAATAAATCTCAACTTTCTTTTTGGTATTTTAAAATATTTAATTTTTGTTTTGAAATAACTAAAGCAACATAAAATTGATGGTAGGAAGATGGCTGACACCTAAACTACTAGAACCTAAGTGACAAATAGTTACTCTCTTTAAGCTCACCTAGGTAGGTGGGAACCTAGAGTAATTAGAGAGGGGGTGTGATTAAACTAATTTAAAAGTAACAGAAAACAATTAAGAAAAGGTAGCTTTACTCAAGGAGAAAAAATGTTTTACAAACCCTAGTAGAGGAATGCTGCTACTACTAAATAATTGCAACAAATAAAATAAAACACAAATCCTCCTGAATTGTTGGTGAAGAGGGGAAGCTCCTTTCTCCAAGCTTAGTGGCTCCTAGGCTTGAAAAGGGCTCCTCCTTCTCCTTCCTTGCTATGCTCCTCCAAGATGGTGTCCTCCAAGGTGGAAGCTACCACCTTCAATTCTCCTCCTCCAAGGGTTGACGTCCACCCTAGGTCCTTCTCCTTTGCCTGGCCGTCCTCCTTGAAGTAGAATGCTCCTCCTCCTTGGTGTGGCACAAGTTGAAGAAAGTGGGGAGAAGGCACCAAAGTGGCTGGTGATGTGCCCCCTTAATCTTCTCTACTCCTTCTTCTTGGCCGTAGGTGGAATTAAACACTAATGGAGGATGATTTTTATGTGTTGGTATGGTGGGTTTATATAGAGTGGAGAGGGGGGTAGTTGGCATGGATAGGTGGAGGGCTAGGATGGAGTTTGGTGGTGGTTATGGGTGGTTAGAATGATCCTAGGGCTAAGGTTAGTTGGTGCCACCTTAAAGGGTGTTAAGGGGGTGGTTATGGTGGTGTTGGTGGCTTTTGGTGGTGGAGAGACACCACCATTTTGGCGCCAACCTAGGGTATTCTAGAAGCGGGGTGGGTTAGGTGGATGGTGGAGATGGATTTAAGGAGAGATATGTGGTGGAGATGAAGGGGATTTTGGAGGGAAAAAGTGGCACCAAAATGGAGGTGGTTATGGTAGTTTTTGATGCCAAAATGGTGGAGTCTTTTGGTGGTGATGATGGGGTGAAGACGTGGCTAGGTGGTGGCGCCAACTTGGATTAGGGGAGCTAGCTTAGGTGAGCTTAGTTGGTGGAGCTATCTAGGGTTGAGTTGAAGGTTGTGGATGATGCTAGCTAAGCTAAGCTAAGATAGCTTAGCCAGCTATGGAGTAGAGGAGTAGGTAATGTGAGCTAGGGTTTGAAGAGAGGAGCTAAGGAGGAGATGTCTGGAACTTGAAATGGAGCTGGCAGCTGCTGAAGAGGTTGGCATGGAGCTACTCTAGCTGGCTTAGCTTGCTAGTTCTTTGCTGGCTGCTAAGCCAAGCTAAAGTGAGTTGGCTTCTACCATAATGAGCTGAGGTGAGCTGGGTCTGGAGCTCCCGGGGAGGATCAAGCTGGTTGAGGCAGCTTGAGTAGCTTAGCTCAACTGAGTTGAGCTAAGCTGAGTCCCCAGGAGCTGGACTTGAGCTTCCTTAGCTGGAATGAAGTCATCTTCAGCTAGCTAGAGTTGAGTGGAGCTGGATGTAGCTGGAACTGAGTTGTGGTGAACTCCAGTCAACTCAGCTCAGCTAGGTACAGCTCCCTATGAACTAATGGGAGCTGAGATGAGCTAGACTTAGCTAAGTTGAGCTGGATCTGAGCTGACATGAGCTAGGGAGAGCTAAGATGAGCTCTCTTGAGTCGCCATTCTGCTGAGATGAGTTGAATGGAGCTAGGATGAGTTAACCCTAATTCACGTGAGCTAAATTCCAGCTATGGTGAGCTGGATCAAGCTGAGTTCAAGCTGGTGAGAGCTTCTCTTTTACTAGTTGCCTTCTTGAGTGCTAGGGTACTAGGAATTTGGTAATCTGTTTACCCCTAACACTCACAAAAATATATTAAAAATACAATAAAAAATGCAATGCATGCCTAACCTAATTAATGCCTAAATGCAGCCCAAAAGCCCGTTTGCGGAGTAAAATCCTAAGAGCTAGGTTTGTTTTAATGCATAAGAATAATGATAAACTAGTGTTTATCAGTAGTCAGGTTAGCCAGGTCCGCGTGGGCAGTGCCGCGGACGAGTCCGGTGAAGGGGGGAGGAGGACCTCACCCACAGTGTTGGAGGCGAATAGCCTTCTGCACTTTTTCAATTTTTGCACATGAAAGCACCCTTCTATTTTTGAGGTGGGACTAAATGTCCCACCTATCTTCCGCGCATCGCAGCAGGGTGCTTGGGTGAATTGACAAGGCTGCAGCTACTGAAGCCTTCGGGTAAAGACTTGAATGTGTGCATGCTTCTAATCCGCGTATTCTGGAGGTAGCCCCTGGGATTGCAGCACCTGGGACCGCAGCAAGCAAGCTTCAAGCTTGGATGCAATGGCGGCCATCGACCTGCTACCTGAAATCAAGAATAGGGGCCTAAAGGTCGCATCAGATCGCTCAGCAGGGTCACCGTGCCACGGCGAATGTGACAGTGGCTATGGCATGGAGCGAGGGTGGCAGTGGTGGCGTGCATAGGGCACACTGTGTGTGAGTGAGTGGGTGTGTTCGGGGAGGTGTTTGGGTGGTTGATGGAGTGATTGGAGTTAGGGAATATGATCAGGGAGGTGTGGTGGAGGTTGTAGGGTGGTCGGCGAGGTGGATGGAGGTGCGTAGCTACGGGAGCACCTCACCGAAGGAGTCACCGAAGATGGAGGAGGTGACGGTGGTTAGTGGCATCGGTGGTTGATTTTGGGAAATAGTGAGAGGGAAAGAAAGTGTGAGAGAGATGGAACTAAAAAAGCTACTTCTAAGGGATGAAAGGGAAAGAGGTCCCACACCTTTGTGGTTGTCGAACATGGGGAAGACAAATCTCCGTAGGTGAGGCAGTGGCGAAGATGGAGCAGGGGCGACGTCGGCGGGTATTGCTAGACATGGAGGCCGGTGGTGGAGATAACCCTACCACTGGTATTGTGGTTGGGTGATGAGAGAGCTAGGGAGAAGTCGCCCAAGCTTGCGGAGGGTTGCAGCTGGAGGGGAGAGAGGAATGTGAGGGATTCCGACCCAAATTCAAGTTGAGGAGATGGTTGGATCTGGGGCTTCTTAAATAGGTCTTCAGAGGTTTTGTAAGGAAAACTCATCGGAGATGGAAGATTTCAAGAGATCCAAATCTCTCATGCATTCGCATGAGAGATTTGGAAAGAATCAAGGCTTTTAATTGGGTTCATGTTGGAGGGAATTTCTCAGAGAATCTCCCTTCCAATTTTGGAGGAGATTCTCTGAGCAATCAAGGAGAAATCTCCTTTCAAAGGTCGTTGGAGTAGGATTCCTCCACGATAATGGTGGAGGAATCTATTTGTGTAGACGGCGAAGAAGTTAGGGGGCTATTTGCAATGATTTTTGAAAGTTAGGGGTAGAAATGCAATTAGATAGAACCTTTTTGCAAACTATGTCAAGATGAATTTCCTTTAAGTCCAAATTTTTGTATAAGCCTAATTTGGACCTAAGGAATCCAGTGAAGAAGTTGGATTTTGGTTTTGACCATGTTTGGCTAGGTAATTTATGTAAAAACCTAAATTAGGGCAAGTATCTGTCTGAGACCACATTCTAGGTCAAGATGGGTTCTAATGGCCAAATTGAAGGTACTAAACCCTAGAGAATATTTTTCTATGGTTTTTAGAGGGTTTAAGTGAATTTTATCCTGATTGGAACCTTGGTTAATTAAGTGGTTCTGTTTTTAGGGTTTCAAAAGTCATTTAATTCCCAGAACATACACAAACCCTTTTTTGTCAAATCCAACCCACTTGTTATCTTATTAAGACCATTTGACCTTTGTTCAACCCTTGAAAAAACCCGTGGTTGTACTACATTGGTAAAATTGCAGTTTTAACCCTAGTTTCTTATTTTTATCTTAGAAAGGTTATGCAGTGAATTATGACCTTCAATTGGTTATGTAGGAGCCTTTATTCTCTTCATTGGGTTAAAATGAGATAGTTATGGCTCATGATGGTGTTCCCATCATACCCCCATGCCTAGCTTTTGCTAGTCCCTTAGCAAAATTTTAAGGTTTTAACTTTGATTCTAGAGCATGTAATCTTTTGATGCTAAAAAACTGTGATGTGTGCTTTCTTCTGTAGATTAGGTTAGAATGCCGATAGTAGGCCTAGAGGTACTCAATTACCAACTAAGATCTGGACTTGACCAGCTCTAGCCTCAGTCTGTCGCAAAGGTTTTTAAGGCTCACAGGAACTATCCTAAGGTTCGTTGAACTCCGTGGTTAAAGTACCCGTGCTTGTAACATGTTTTAGCCTTGGTTCAGTTTGCAGTGCATTTTTGTATGAGAGAAACAGATGAATTTTCATTATTTCTGGAGAGTTTTCACTCTCTTTTCTCTTTATTTCTAGCTTCAGATTGGCTTCACAACACGATCTGTATCAGATTCCTAGTCCCCATAATCAATCCTCAAAGGGTCCTTGGCTTTTGATGCTTCGAGATAGCACCACCCATGGTAACCCCCAGAACCTTGGCTTTTGAGATTTCGAGATAATCATGCCCATGGCATTCTGTAGCTAAATTCAGACCCTAGCAATCAACATTTCAGGATAATGCTGCCCATGGCATCTAAACCAGCACAGGGTGCTTACATGCCCCGGTAGGATATGTAGATATCCTAGGAGACAAGCACCGAGGAGATGATATGTTATTGGCATCATAGAGGGGAATTTCCCGCCTCTCTGTACCGGGAACTCGTCCAAATCAACTTGTGTTGATCAGTTGCTCCTAATCTAGGTAACTTTTTTCAGAATAATTTAAATGCATTTGCGTGATTTTGATTAAGCGCACTGAACCAACTTGTGTGTGGATTGGGGTGCTTAGGTTACCGAGTCCTGTAAACTAGAGGTTGGTTAACGAGGCTGAATACACCCTAAGCCTTAGACCTAATACTTAAGCTTCGTATTTTCCCCAACCTCTTGAGGGCTATCCAGATCTTAGCGGGTACTTGAATTTTTAAGCCTAGGATTGTAGCCCAAGAGGCCTAAAATCAGCGTTCCTACTATTCTCTTCTTGTTTTGTTAGCACTATTTTTTTTCTTTCATTTTATTTCTTTTGGTATGGTCTAGAACTAAGTTAATTCCTTAATTTCTTACTAATGACTATCTCTTTTTCTTTTCTTTTCAACTTGTGCTCCTTTTTTGACATTTTTAACTCCCTTTTTTCTCCTCACAATCTGATATGCCATCAAAATTTTCCCTCCTCTCATTTTTTATTCTTTTTCACAATTTTTTATTTTTTTTGGTATTTTTGGGATATGTGATTTTTTTGTGAGAACCCTTCCGAACTTTGATTTTTGTATTCGTGCACTTTACTACCCACCCATGCCTAAGTTTTGCAGTGTCATTATAAACGGACGGTGTGAAATAGTTTTGGATTTAGGAATTAGAACGGGATTATCCGGTGAGCGAACATGTTAGGAATGACTGTTGAGGATGATTTCAAGCTCTGGCATGTGTACCAGAGGTGGGATCGACTGTTCCAAAACTAAACTCAGGGTGCAATAAATGTGAAGTACAGAAGGATAATCAGAAGGATCTTGATTTTTGGAATGACAGGTTGCCTCCCGTTAAGCGCTAAATTCAACACCTTTAGCTAAGCAGGAAATGATCTGGAGGAGTGGTCAAATCAGATGAGTTTTGTAGAATAAGCACCTTGATCAAAAGCTTGGTTGGTCCAACTAGGTGCTTGTTCAGATCAGCAGGCTGATGATGCAGCCCAAACCAAATCAATCTGGTGGGTTGATAAATGTAGATCAAGAGATGTGGAACCCACCATATACTTTGGAACTCAAAAGTGTATGGAAGTGTATAGCTAGGGTTTGGCTGAGTTGAATCAGCCTGATCAGAGTAGGGATCCTTGAATGAAAAAGAATCAGTGGAGGATGTAGGAACCCTACAGGAGTGATCAGAGAAGGATAGGGCATGATTTGTAATCTGATCAATGTCTGAAATCGGATAAAGATGTGGAGGCAAATCATCTGCAATTGGCTCAGTAAGAGGGGAATCAGAATAGAAATTGAGTCCAGTTGTGGGTCGGGGTTGAAAACGGGTTTGAATAAGTTCTGTATATGTGGAAGAAGTGGCATCAATAAAAAATGTGTACGAGGGCTTATCTAAAAAAGAAGTAAAGGTGGGTTCATTTAGAGAGCCCTCATAGTAGCCATCAAACTCAAAGGTAATTCTTGAAGAGTGTTTATGGGATAAAGAAAATCTGTGTTAAGAAAATATTTGAATTCTTGGTTGTAGTCACTCTTGGCACTTTTTGGTTTTGATTCCTGAGTATCAAAAAGAAATGATTCCATCTCAATAGAACCTGAATTAAAATCTGTGATCTCAGGATTAGGGACCTCAGAGTCAGAGTCGAAGAATGGATCATGTGTGCTGAGGTCGTATATTGCCTCATGGTTGCCAGGAAATAATGGTTCTCCAAAATCATAGTAAGATTCGAAATTGTCGGAGAATTTACAAGAATCAAGTTCTGAATTTGATTCGAGATCAGAGGTTCCACCACAGAATAAATCACAAGATGTAGACTCAACAACCTGACTTGGGTCTAGCCTATTCGTAGATTCTGAGCTTAAAAAGGTGTCCTTATAGGGTCTGGGCTCGAGTGTTTGGCTTGTAGGGAAGACCCAATCAAAACCCCACTCTTCTAACTCCTCGATTTCTGTATCGTAGATTGGTGTGACTTCCGAAAAATCGATCTGTACTTCTGAGGATGTTGGAGAGGGATATTCATCAAATAAAGGCCCAAAATCAAACTCCAAATTCAAACTTTGATTTTCATCATACGGGGCCTTGTACTCATCCCAACAAGATTCAGATCCAGATTCTAGGCTAAGGATGTGGGTTGAATTACTAGAATCTAGGTCAGAATTGCCTTCGGTGGTCACCTTATCAGAGTAAGGGGCGGGATTTACACCCTCGAGAGGTTTTGATTCAATCTGATTATTAGAGGAGTCTAGGAATTCTATGCTAGGGTTTTGGTTTTCTAGTGTTGGCTCAAAATCGTGTTCTCCTGCAATCGGGACCTCCCAACCTAATCAAGATCAGGCATATCATATTTCATCTGGGTTGGGGATCCACAACAGCCTTGTGTCTCAAACCCAAGATTTGAGAAATCATGTTGATTTTCAATATTATTCCAAGATGTTTCATTAATTGTTTGGGGAATGTACGAGTATTTTTGATCGTTAACTTATTTCAACAATTTCATTATTTCTTCCCATTTTTCAAGATCATCTTGGTGTTTTTCCCAAAGTACAGAATTTGTCATACATTGGAGATATTCAAAGTTATGTAATTTTTCTATCTCGATGTATCCTGTTGTGAGAATATCCTGGGTTGATCCATTTGTTGCTTCTGTTAATAATAATTGGACACAGTTTATGATGAAGGTTGTTGTTATTGATACATCAACCTAAATGTCTTCAATTGGTTTTGAGGTTTTGTAATCAATTTCATAAAATTTAAGAGCATCCTCAATAATTCTATCTCTCATGGATCTTTGAGATTTAGGTTTCTTCAATGGTTTTCCTAAGTAGCTAGGCTGCATGGTGGAATTAAGATGTAGAATCAAAATTCAAGTTTAGATCAAAATTGATTAGATCTGAAAGAGATTCCCAAGAAAATCTGTGTGTGTGCTCTAAATAGAAGGGATGAGGGATTGGATTGCGATATTGACCCAATCAAGGCACCCAAAGATTTTTGGATGACTATAGAGGTTCAGGGCAGATGACACCCCTGGATCAAAAAGTCGTCCACCTGAGAATTACCTGGGTAGCCAGGAAGGAAGAGTCCCACAAAGACCCCTACACGGTAGAGCACCCCAACGTGTTACAGGGTTTCCCCTACCCGACCTTCGTTGTCACTGAGGGTTCAGGTAGACCACAACGGATAACTTTACCTCTTAAGTCTATCAAATTTTTGCCCTAATTTGTGCCTTTGTTTTCACTTGAATTAGCAGTTGATTGGACTTATGACCAAATTTGGAGGTTGGTTGGCCTACAATGTAGTCCAACTTTACCTGACCTACCCTAAAGATGGCAGAATGACTCTAGGTCAAGACCTAGAAATCACCCTGATTTGACTCCCAGGTTATTAGGTCTAAGGATTCTAGGGTTCAAGTGAGTTTAGAGCCTGATTTTAGGGCTTTTCTTGATTAGATCTTTTTAATCAAGGGTTTGGGTAGTACACAAATGCGGGTGGGTTTGTTTCCTTTTATGCAGGCAAGTGTGACTAACACTCCAAAAGCCTAATGTAGAAACCCTAATTGTCTTTATTTCCAAGTCCACTTTGTTCTTCAAAAATGTTCTCGTTGGACTTCAAACAAGAAGTGCGTAGTCCAAGAAGATTAGAAATTAAGCATAATCCCTAAAAGTCACAGGAAATTTGGGGTAGGATCATCTAAACAGAATCGCTTCAGCTTCAATGAGATTTGAAAAAAAAAATTTTCACAAATCAGGAAACTTGCCTTTTAAATGATAATTACTATGACAAATAAGGCAGGTGGTTCCTAATTGATTGTTTCCTTTTTGTCTTCCCAAGATTAGGAGGTCGATTAGGGAAGAATAGAGAAGTTACCAGCCCTGAAGTGGTTGATTTGTGCGGAAGATCTCCTCGTGAAGTACCTCACAAAATCACAATAAAGCAGATAGGGCAAGTTAGTGCTCAAATATAATCAAATAATGCCGAGAATAGTAGTGAATTGTGAGTTGCTCCCCGGTAACGGCGCCAAAATGTTAGTCATGCTAAGTCGGGGTTTAGAAAGTGTTGTGTTGTAGTACAACCGAAATAGCATTCAAAAAAGATATAATTTTATTACTTGAAAAATGTTCCGAGGTCGAACATAGGGAGCAAATGGAATTCGCACACTAAACTTAGCAATTAATGCAAATTAAACACCAAATATTACTAAAAAATTAATTATGAATGTAGAGCATATGAGTATATGAAGAGTAAAAATAATTGTAGACAAAATAATAGTTACTCAAATTGACTAAAGAAGGAAATATAGATTCAAATGTCTGATTTTACAATCAGATGTCTTAAATGACTTGTGCTACAGTGCCTTTCTTCTGATTTCTCTGATTCTGCCTTTCCTCTTCTTCTGCCATGGCATCCTTCTTCTTTCTCTGTCTTTGCCTTTGGATTTCTTCTTCTTCTCTTTCTCTGCCTTCTTCTCTTCTCTACCTTCTGCCTTTGGCCTTCTCTAAGGTCCTCTTTCTCATCTTCTGCCTTTAGCCTTCTCTTCTTCTTCTTCTGCCTGACCTCCTCTTCTTCCACTAAATTGGCTAAGTGTTGGAGCCAATCCTCTCAGAGCGAAAACCCCCCAAACTCGGCGTAGCTCTCCTCTCTCCTCTTTCTATTTCAGTCTTGCTCTCCAAGAGCCTTAGCCGGTTGGGTAGTTGGACCTATTGCATACCCTGGTCCAGGCTCACCAGTGTGTGTGGTGAGAGAGGAGTGAAGTCAGGCGGGTAGTCGGGTCGGCCAGGTCCTCATGGGCAGTGCCGCGGACGAGTCTGGTGAAGGGGGGAGGAGGACCTCACCCTCAGTGTTGGAGGCGAATAGCCTTTTGCACTTTTTCAATTTATGCGCATGAAAGTGCCCTTCCATTTCCGAGGTGGGACTAAATGTCCCACCAGTCTTTCATGCATCGCAGCAAGGTGCTTAGATGAATTGGTAAGGCTACAGCTGCTGAAGTCTTCGCGTAAAGACTTGAATGCGTGCGGGCTTCTAATCCGCACAGCCTGGAGGTAGCCCCTGGGACAGCAGCACCTGGGACTGCGGCAAGCAAGCTTCAAGCTTGGCAGTAATGGCGGCTGTCGACCTGCTACCTGAAATCAAGAATAAAGGCCTAATGATCGCATCAGAACGCTCAGTAGGGTCGCTGTGGAACGGCGAATGTGATGGTGACCGTGGCGTGGAGCAAGGGTGGCTGTGGTGGCGTGCTTAGGGCACACTGTGTGTGAGTGGGTGTGTTCAGGGAGGTATTTGGGTGGTTGATGGAGTGATTGGAGTGAGGGGATATGATTAGGGAGGTGTGGTGGAGGTTGTAGGGTGGTCGGCGAGGTGGATGGAGATGCATAGCAACGGGAGCACCTCGCCGGAGGAGTCGTCGGAGATGGAGGAGGTGACAGTGGTTAGTGGTGTTGGTGGTTGATTTTGGGAAATAGAGTGAGGGAAACAAAGTGTAAGAGAGAGGGAACTAAAAAAACTACTTTTAAGGGATAAAAGGGAAAGAGGTCCCACGTCGTTGTGGTTGTCGGACGTGGGGAAGACGAATCTCCGTAGGTGACGAGGCGGCGAAGATGGGGTAGGGGCGATGTCAGCTAGTATTGCTCGATGCAGAGGATGGTGGTGGAGATAACCCAACCACTGGTATTGTTGTTGGGCGACGAGAGAGCTAGGGAGAAGCCACCGGAGCTTGTGGAGGGTTGCGGCCGGAGGGGAGAGAGGAATATGAGGGATTCCGGTCTTCAGAGAGTGTTTTGTGCTTGGAAGCCAAGCTTCTAGGAAAGGAAAACTCGTCGGAGATGGAAGCTTTCAAGAGACCCATATCTTTCATGCGTTCGCATGAGAGATTGGGAAAGAATTAGGGCTTCGAAGTAGGTTTATATTGGAGGGAATTTCTCAGAGAATCTCCCTTCCAATTTTGGAGGAGATTCTCTAAGCACTCAAGGAGAAATCTCCTTTCAAAGGTCGTCGGAGTAGGATTTCTCCACGATAATGGTGGAGGGACCTATTTGTGAAGATGATGAAGAAGTTAGTGGGCTGTTTGCAAGGGTTTTTGAAAGTTAGGGGTAGAAATGTAATCAAATCGGACCTTTTTGCAAACTAGGTCAAGATGAATTCCCCCTAGGTATACATTTTTTTCTAAATTGAATTTGGACCTAAGGAATTTAATGATGAATTTGGATTTGGTTTTGACCACGTTTGACTAGGTAATTTATACAAAAACCTAAATTAGGGCAAATATCTATCTGTGACCCCTTCTTGGTCAAGATGGGTTCTAATGGCCAAATAGAAGGTACTAAACCTTAGAGAATATTTTTATATGATTTTTAGAGGGTTTAAGTGAAATTTATCTTGACCAGAACCTTGGTAAATTAAGTAGGTCTATTTTTAGGGTTTCAAAAGTCATTTAATTCCTAGAACATACATAAATACTTTTCTGTCAAATCCAATCAACTTGTTTTCTTATTAAGACCATTTGACCTTTGTTAAGCCCTTGACGAAACCTGTGGTTGTACTGCATTGGTAAAATTACAGTTTTAACCCTAGTTTCATATTTCTCTCTCAGAAAGGTTATGCAGTGAATTATGACCTTCAGTTGGTTATGTAGGAGCCTTTATTCTCTTCATTGAGTCAAAATGAAATAGTTATGGCTCATGATGGTGTTCCCATCAACCATGTGAACCCTAAAATTCACTAATACAAGCACTTGAACTTTAAAAGAAACCACATCATTTAAGCTTGTATTGTGAAACCTTGTTTGGCACGCACACACAATTCAATTGATCTAAGTGGGCAACCACCCCCCTCACACTCATCATCTATCCCGTGCACTTTAAATCCTAAGCCCTAATTAACTTGATAGATGCACCAATTAGGTTGGATTTTATTTTCCAAACTTAAGCTATAACTAGTTGATTGTATCTGAGATCTTATCTATTTGGACCAACTGGTGACAAGAAAGGTTGGTGCGGTAATCGCATTAACCTTTAGTGGTGTCCTACCATGCAGGGTGTCCTAGGGGTCCCACTCTTCTGGCCTACCAAGTAATTCAATCGTCACATCATTTAGCTAGGGTTAACGAAATTTGGACTAGGTCCAATAGGTGCAACCCTTCAGGACTAGAATTTGATTACTTGTATTATGCACACACATCTCTCTCATGTTCTCTCCCCATCTATAACCTTCTTGCAAGTGTATGCACAGAACTAGATCACAAAATCCACATTGGGTACCATCTCTGCAAGGAGAACTAAGGAGGAGACTGATTATTGGTGAATCCAGTTCTTCATCTGACTCGGACTCTGATCTTGATATGATGGCTAACCCAGACAACCCGAATCCACAACTGAATCAGATGGATCCTCAGGCTCAGATCTAAGACCTTCAATTCCAACTGTACTAGTTTCAACAAGATCATTAGACCCAAATGCAAGAGATGCTTGAGATTTTACATATCCAACATCCACAGTTTAGACCTTTGAGGCATTTTTACAACCCTGCCCAGTATCAACACCAACCTTATGTTATGGTCCCACCTATAGAGGTTCAATTTGAGATTAAGCACTCCACTATACAGACCTTAGCTCATTTTAATGGCAACAGTGATGAAGACCCCTTGCAATTCTTAGGAGAGTTTGTAGCCTTTAGTAAGACAATTAGAATTCTTAATCTACATGATGATGTGCTTAAAATAAAACTCTTCCCTTTCGCCCTAAAAGAGAAAGCTACCCATTAGTTTAAGTGTATAGGAAGGCCCGTTAACACATGGGGGGAGCTAAGAAGACCTTCCTGAAAAAATTTTCCCCAATTGGGAAAACCAATGCACTTAGAAGAATTATCACCACCTTTTGCCAACACCCTAAAGAACCATTGCATGAAGCTTAGGTGAGGTTCATGGATTTAATTAGGAAATGCCTGCATCATGAGGTTCCTAGGTGGCAACTAGTGTAAATCTTTTATCACGGGCATAATGATCATATGAGAAGCCTTACGGATGCCGCCTGTGGAGGCAACTTTATGAGAAAAGATGAAAATAGTGCTTTTGATTTATTTGAGAATATGAGTGAGAATTCCATGAATAATGCCTCCATGGAAACTTATGGAAGATCCATGCAACCTAGAGGTGGAATTTATGAGGTCCAGGAGAGCTCCAACAATGTGGATATGAACTTGATCTGTGAAAAGCTAGACAAAGTTGAGTTTGTATCTTAAAAATTGAATGAACTGATGAGCCAAAATAGGAAGGGAGCAACCCTCCCGTCACCCACTATCAAAGCTCACTCAGGGAGGGAGTTTGTGAACAAGCTGCACATGGCTCAAGATGCGAGCCAACTGACCCAGGGCCCTTTACATGGGACCCAAGCAAGGACCTTTGATCCCTGCTATCCTGACCCCACACTCCTATCCTCATCATCATCTAGATATGAGGATGTGTTGGCTATCCAAGAGAACAGTAGAAACAATCTTTTCTCCAACACCTATAATCCTGGTTGAAGAAACCACCTGAATTTCTCTTAGAAAAGCCAGGGGCAAGTAAACTAATAGATTACACAGCCTAGAGCCTATCAGATGAACCCTATCTTACCTAACACTTATAACCAGAGTCAAAATTATCAACCCTTGCCCCCTAACCAGCCTAGCCAAACTGAATTGGCTATGTTGAATCTGAACCAACAACTGATGGACAAAAATACTTCCATGTTGCAAGCTATGCAGTAGTTAACCCAGTCCATCAGGGATCTGAAGAACCAAATAGGGCTTAAGCCTAATGATAGGCCTATTAGTACCCTACCCTCACAACCCCTTCTAAACCCTAGAAATGCACCAATGAGAGGAAATTTCCCTCAAGGGGTTAATCAAAATCAATCTCATTTGATTTAGCAAGCTCCTTTGACTCCACTTGGTTTCAATCTTCCTCCTAATCTGGGAACTATTTATAATCAAGTTCCTTAGTGTATCTGTACTCTATGACTAGCTCTTCCCAAGTTCCAAATCAGTATCCACCTACTTCAGCCAGCTCGATCACTCTGAGAACTGGAAAGACTACCCAGGATCCTGTTATCACTCCTACTCTACACTCTAGGAATCCTGGTACACCTAACTTGGAAAAGGAGCCTATTATGGAGGAGGATTAGGTTCATGATTCTAAGGACTCAGAAATCCAAATCCCTTTCTAGAGGCCCTAAATAGGCCTAGGAAGAAGAAGCTTGACTGTACTATTGAGACTTAGTTGGATGTCTTCAAACAAGTATAGATTAATATCCCACACTCTTGGAAGCCATTAAACACATCCTTGCCTGTCCTAGGAAGGTTATCTTGACTGAACAAGCTAGCTCAATCATCTTAAATAACCTTCCCTCTAAGAAGAAGGTTCCAGGAGCCCCTCTGATTTCATGTTCTATTGGGGATATTACTTTGAATAAAGCTCTATTAGATCTGGGTGCCTCCATTAATCTAATCCCGACTGTATTATATGAGAAATTTAGTATAGGTGACTTGAAGGCCACTAATGTGACACTTTAGCTAGTCGACCGGACTATCACCAAGCCGCACATGATTTTGGAAGTTGTGATTGATCGTGTCAAGGACTTTTACTTCCTTTTTGATTTTCTAGTCCTTGAGATGGAGGTACCCAAAGGACTCTGCAACACCCCGATCATCCTTGGAAGACCCTTCCTTGCTACTGCTAAAGCCCACATTAATTGTGAATCTGGAAAGAAGGAAATTGCCTTTGGAGATAAAAAGATGAAATTAAATGTTTTTAAGCCAATGAAAAACTTTGATGATTGTGGAGCTATTGAGGACTTAGAAGATAATGATATTGAGGAAAGCATGGCTATTAATCTTATTGAGGATCCTCTGCTAGCATGTTTGACTCAACGAAGAAAAGAAACTGATTTGGAACCTGAGTGCAAGGAAGTCTACAAGTATCTGAATCCATCACCTAACTCAAGACTCAGAATTGACCCTCCTGTGGAGAGGCTATGATGATAACATCATCATGAGTCATAACTAGCTTTAACTAGATACCATTAATTGACAAATGCTCCTATATAGTGGCCTGAGAGTCGTAATTCCCTCCAGATCCATTCTGAGAATAAAACATTAAAATAGGGTTAATTCTACAATTTTAACATCACATTATGAAAACATAGTAACCATAGGGTTTGTTAGGGGTTAATCTAAGGTCTAATGAGCACTAAAGTCAAATAAGAGGGTCTACACAGATAGAAACTATGTTTTACGCATTTCGAGAACTAATACAACACCCAAAACCCTAATTTCAGACCTACTTAAATTACAAAGGTTTCAATCAGGATAAAATTCATCTAAACCTTTTAAAATTCATATAAAAATATTCCTTGAGGTTTGCTAACCTTAGTTTGACCTTTGGAACCTATTTTAACCTTAAACAGAGTCACAGGTAGAGTTCTACCCTAATTTGGTCTTTTGCGTAAATTTACTAGTCAAACTTGGTCAAAATTAAAATCCAACTTCAACATCAGATTTCTTGGTCCAAATTAGGTTTGTAGGAAAATTTGGGGCCAATCAGAGTCCATCGTGACCTAGTTTGCATTCTAGTCCCTTAAAACTCTATTCTTCACATATAAGCCCCTAGTTTTGAAATTCTTTACAAATAACCCCCCAGATTTGTTGTCTTCTTCACAAAAAGCCCTTTTCGCCATTGGAGGTCAATCAAGCTCCAGGTTGGCTTTGACCGCACCCAATCTCACTCAAATCATCATAAAATCCCACCAAATTTGGTGGGATTGATGTTCACACTATGAAGAATCTATTAAGGCAAATCTTGGCTCTACAAACGCACAGATTAGGTCATGCGAATCCAAGAAAATCCATGGGTTTTTTTGACCTATTCCCCAAGTAATCATGGTTGTTTCTTGATCTAAAGCTCGATCAGGAGATCTATAAAGCTCCAGAATCTCAAACCATGCTCCTTAGTCGTTTCTTGGTCGAAAATCTTCTTTATCCCTTCTCTCCAACCTCGAGCTCCGCTGACTTCGGCAACCTCCTCAATCCCTCTCATCAGGACCTCCAACGGTCAAATTGAAGGCACCTCCTTCCTCCTCTCCTTCCTCCACTCTTCGCAATACTAGTGAGAGCATCCTCGACTCCATCGTCGCTGCTTCTTCCATTGAAGAGTTTGTCTCCTCCAATGTTGGCCAATCAAATCTGGCGTGAACCACCTTCACCTTCATCCATTAGTTAGCTCTCTTTCTTCTTCTCCCTCTCCTAAATCTCCCCAACCTTTTCTTCTATTTCAACCACTATTCATAGATCTCCCTAATGACTCTACAATTATTAGTGTTAATGTTATCAATTAGAGTCAATTTCTAAGATACTTGTGCAATAATGACATTATAATAGGCTTGGGAGCATTGCATGCATATTGCATGATCTTTACATTTAAATTACTTAGAATCAATGTTTAATGACCTTGTGTACAAGTCCATATTGAAACAGGTTGCAGATGAGCAATTGAATCGCACGGATGGATATGGATCAATGAACAAAGTCCAATGAACTCAAAATCACCTCAATCCGACCTCCGTAGTTGCCACAACAAACTCGAGAAGTGCTGGCCATTGATTTGATGATCAACAGCTTATGGAGCGACATGTGGCATACCTGCAGCTCTCCATCGCATGTTAGCAGCACCTACAGCCTCATCATTGCATGAGATCCACCGTTGGATCAGCATCCAACGATCATCTCACCCACGTGCATCGCGATGGCTTCATGACAATTTGTGCCAGCAACTCAGCGGTCGAATGTCTTCTCTAGTTCAGCAAGCGTAGATTTGAATCACCAAAGGCTCCTCCTATCGCACGCTCCAAATGAAATTCGGACGTTCGATCAGATTTATGGCCGAGGAGAAACCGCATCCCTCACCATCCAGTCGTTCGCTACTCACCCGCGCGATCACGCCCCTGAGCACACCCGATCTGACATGGTCACTGGGTGCGATCTCAAGTAGCGGGCGAAGTTTGATTTCAGTCGTCCGATCTTCGATTGGAGGGCTTAAGCGGTGCGTACGTGGATCGCATGGATGGCAGTTATGCGTGTGTTGAAGGTAAAAGGGTGGGGGCTAGGGCGATGCTTGCGGCAGGTCTATAGTGACATTTTAAATGTTATTATTGACTCGAGGATGAATTTTAGCCCTCTCCTCAACTATAGAAAAGGGCCTACCCCCCTTATTTTAACTCATCTTCTACTCAAGAGCTTCCAGCACTTCATAGAGCTCCCAAGAAAGGTTGTGAAGATGCTGAGTCATCAATGGAAGTCCCTCCACTGCCATGGCAGTCTCGACGCCATCCATTTTCTTGCATTTAGTTTTAATTATTGATAGCTGTAGTTCATCTAGTTTATTTAAGTAGTCATCTATATTGTGTTGATCATAACATTTGATAGTCAATAGATCTTTGATATATTATTCTCATATGTTTATCATGGATTTCTAACCTTATCTCTCTCTCCCTCTCTCTCTCTCCCTATCTCTCTCTCTCTTCCTCTCTATTTTGCAAGCAAACAAACCACGAATTTTTGTGACACGAAAGTGAATATTTGATCAGATTTCATGCCTCCCTGTGTTTGACACTCGAACTGACATTTGATAACTTTTATTTAAAATTGACGTTGTAAAACATGTTACAACGAACGATTTTACGCAAATGCGCCATTTGATGTCACTCCCCATCCGTCTTCCTTCACTCCAGTCGAGTTTCGGTGAGGTCTCCCCAATGCCACATTGCACAAAGATCCTCGTGATGCTCCCAAAAGGTCTGCCATCCCACGCTAGTCAAAACCCCTCAAGAAATTGAAGGGATTAGCCATCCGAGTTGCCCACCAACTACATATTTCAAACTCCTCTTTCGCCTAACAACAGGCTACTTATGCCATTTTCACCTATTGAACTACCCTCACTCATGATCCCACCTGAATTGGAATTAAAACCCCTCCCAAGTAGCCTAAAATATGTCTTCTTAGGACCTAATCAGACCCTCCCTATGATTATTAACTCCCATCTGACTAAGGATCATGAGCTTAAATTGACTAAGGTCCTAAGTGCAAATAAGCAAGCTATTGGATGGACCATTTTTGATTTGAAGGGTATAAGTTTGCTTATTGCACCCACAAGATATAGTTGGAAGAAGATGCATGACCTTCTCATGAATTACAGAGGAGACTTAACTCGAATATGTGGGTGGTTGTAAAAAAGGAAAAAATTAAGTGGCTTGATGGGGCATTATTTACCCCATTTCTGATAGTCCTTGGGTAAGCCCAATTCAAGTTGTACATAAGAAAATAGGGCTAACTGTGGTGACCAATGACAAGGGTGAATCCATTTCGAATCGTTTCACAACTGCGTGGTTGGTTTGCATTGATCATAGACAACTCAATTTTGCCACTAAAAAGGATCACTTCCCACTACCTTTTATTGATCAGATCCTAGAGAAATTGGTGGGAAGGAAAATTTTCTATTTCTTGGATAGATATTCTGGATATAACCAAGTTGCAATAAGTCTAGAAGACTAAGAAAAGATGACTTTTACATGTCCCTACGAAACCTTTGCTTTCCATAGAATGCCTTTCGGATTATCCAATGCACCTGTGACTTTTCAAAGGTGCATGATGAGAACCTCATCATGAGCCATAACTAGCTCATTTTGACCCAATACAAAGGATAAAAGCTCCTACATATCTCAAGGAAAAGCTTAACTCAGAGAAATCTGAGTTTGAGAAGAAAACAAGTCATAAGGGGTAAAAGTGCAATTTTACCAGTATAATCTGCATACAGGGTAATTCAGGGCCCAAACATAGGTCAAAACAGCTTAATAAGAATAAAAGTGGGATGAGATGATCTAGCAAGGGCTACAGCACTTCCAAGGAACCAAATGATAATCTGTAACCCTAAAACAACCCACTTCAATTCACAAGGTTCGAGGCAAAGTAAAAATAGAATAAACCCTCTAAAATTCATAGAAAAATAATCTCTAGGGTTTAGAACCTTCAATTTGGCCTTTAGAACCCATTTTGACCTACATTGAGAACCATGCCCAATTAATAACTTAATTTGGGTTTTTGCGCAAATTGACCGGTCAAACAAGGTTTAATATGAAAATAAAATTCACCATCAGATTCCTTAGGTCCTAATTAGTCATGTATAAAAACTTGAGCCTAAGAAGAAACCTCCTTGACCGAATTTACACTTTGGTCCTCATATATTTACTCTTTGGCCCTCAACTTTTGAACCCTCGCATTTAGGCCCCTAACTCTCCTTCGTTCTTTGCAAACAGGTCCCTCCTGCAAAACCCTGCCAGCACCATGCTCCGGCGACCTTGCGCGGAGCATGGCGCCGCGCAGGGTGAGGTGGAGGACCTGGCAAGTGTACCGGGGGTGCCCTGCGTCGTCAGCCGTCGCAGGAGCACCCCCATGGTCACTGTAGCCCCCCATACCGGCCGTGCGAACGCACGGACGGTATGGGTTCGAATTCCGACCATGCTCCGGCGAGGGAGACACGTCGTCTCCCTCCGCCTTCTTCCCTGCTTCAACCCTATAAATACCCCCCGCCGCTCCACCGACGAAGGCAGCCTGGATCTGACGGAGAAAACCCCCAATTTTCCTCTCTTCTTCCTCCGGCAGACGCTCACCAGCTCCGGCGACTTCCTCCCCCTCCACCTCGTCGCTCTGCCGCAATACCAGCAGCGGAGACTTCCTCCCCTGTTCTTCCCGCGCCACGCCGCACCCAGCTGGCGCCTCTCCAGCCCTCTGCTCGCCGCCGCCCCTCTCTCTGAGCATCATCTTCTCCGGCGACAGTCGATACGACTGTCGCCCTGTTCCTCCCCTTTCGTCCCTGCAGTTAAGTTAGACTTACTCCCCTTCTTCTCCTCTTTCTTTCCCCGCTTTCGATTTAGTCAATTAAGCCCTCTACCGACCCTGTTCACCCTCATCCTCTCCGCCTCCGACCACCCTCCGGCGAGCCGCTCCCATCACCTCAGCGACCCACACGGCTCGCCGACTACCGCAGAACCTCCGCCTCCTCACCCTGATCCTCTTCCGCCCCTCCACTTCCCACCAAACACCCTCTGCAGACCCACCGAACACACCCACTCCCTCGCTCACAGTTTGACCTAGGACGACCAGACAGCCCCATCTCGCCCCCTGCAGACCCCCTGACCACCTTCGCCGTGCCACGGCGAAGGTCCCCCGCCTGTCTGATTTGGCCGAGAGGCCGTGCCATTGGTTTCAGGTTCCAGGCCTTGACCGCCATTGGCGAGGAAGCTCGAAGCCTGCTCGAGGTTGCTCCAAGCCGAGATATCCCAGATTGAATAGCCACGGCCAGCGCGGAAGAGTCTCACGCACACACCCTGGCCCTCGATTGGAGCTGTACGCCTCAACAGCCGATGCAATTGGGAGCACCATCCCTGCTGCAGGCGTGAGAGAAACGGGTGCGCGGATAGTCCCACCTCGGAACCTTCTGAAGCCACGCACCCACATAAATTGAAAAACTGCCACCATCTGTTTGCCTCAGTTACCACGGGGTGAGGTCCCTCTCACCCGACCCGACCCGACTCGGCCTCGTCCGTGACCACGCTCCGCGGACCTGGCCCGACCCGATTAGACTGACCTGCACTCCTCGCCCACCACGCACGCCGGTGGGCCTGGACCCGGGCCTGACCCGAACCCGATTACCCGATAGCGCTCTGGGAGAGCTTCCGAAGAGTGATTTCAGAGAGAGAGATACGCGGGGGAGGGGGGTAGCATAGGTTTTTGCCTCTTGACGAATGAGCTCTGAAGTGTGCAGGCGAAGAAGAAGCAGACCCGCTGAAGAAGAAGGGGCTGCTGCACTGTAGCGAAGGCATTGTTAAGTCGTCTCAGCACCGGGGCAGACGACGGAAGGTCAGCAGCCAAAGAAGAAGAAGACCCGCTGAAGAAGAAGGAAGAGCAACGACCATCGCCAAAGAAGAAAAAGAGAGGTCAAGGCAGGTGAAGACAAAGAAGAAGAAGGAATGAAGAGAAGCAAGAAGCAAGAAAAGAAGAAGACGATCTGACGAAAAAAAAAGAAAGAAAGGAAACAGGGAAGATCTGAAGAAAGCAGAAGAAGAAGAAGAAGAAGAAGAAGAAGGAGAACAGGAAGAACCAAAGACAAAGAGGAAGAAAGAAGAAAAGAAGAAGAAGCCAAATTTTCATCTCTCTCTCTCTCTCTCTCTTTATTTTTGTAATAAAACTTGTATATCTCTAGAATACAACTTGCTCCCTGAGTTCGACCTCGGGAACTCTTTTATTTTTCCGAGTAAAAAATTTTTATGAAACGTTGGTAACAACCGGCTTTACTACAACGAATTAACAACGGAAACCGACGCTCCATCATTTTGGCGCCGTTGCCGGGGAGCAACGGCTATTCTAGAGGTAAACATTCCTGTATCTTTTAATTTCTGATGATCTCCTCTCTTTTGTGCAGCTACAGGAACTTAAGAAGACAAGCAACCACACGACAACCACTCCGAAGACAGGTAAATCTTTTCTCTCACTATTAACCCCTACACTCTAAAGAGAAAGAAAAGTGAAGAACAAGCAATATAGGGCTAACCTGTCTTCCATATTTAGTAACCATAAAAGTTGCATGTTTTCAACTCATTATTTCTGCACACTATTAAGGGTATTTAAGGGCTAACACATTCTTGCTTGAGCCCTAATTACCCAACAAAGAATTAACTGGACCAAGTAGAGCCAACCTAGGATCCAACACTAGGGATTTAGAGACACACTCCTTAAGCAAGAATTGAGAAAACCAAATGAAGTGTGCCCAAGCCCTTGTCTGAAAATACCTATTCAAAGAAAATCTAAAACAATTGGCTCTCTAAACACTTGAACCCTAAAAGACAGGACCTAAAAGCTCTTAAAGAAAAACAATAGGTAAAGTTGACCCCTTGGGTTAACCAACCTTAAATTAGGTCACTCTTTGCACTTAAAAAGACTAAAGTTCAAGTGAAACCTTAAGCACCCTGATCTTAAAATTGGTAGACTTAAGAGGTCAAGATCCCCATTCTGGTCTACCTGGAACCGCAGTGACAAGAGAGGTCGGGTGGGGGAAACCCTGTAACCCGTGGGGACGCTCTACCGTGTAGGGGTCTTCGCGGGACTCTCCCTCTCTGGCTGCCCAGGTAATTCTCAGGTGGACGATCTTTCTGATCAAGGGGTCCATCTGCCCCGCACCTCTATAGTCACCCAACACATTTTTGGGTGTCTTGATTGGGTCCATCACCTTCTAAACTTACCTCTCCCAACTGTGCATGTACGGAAGGAGGTCTCTAAGACCACCCTTAAGAACTCCTTTAGAAATTCACTCTCGTCAAGGCCAAGCCTCGACGCCCGTGTTTGTGCAGCAACACCCTCACATTATTCTCTCTTCTGATTCAGAACCAAGTTCTTCTTCTTCCCCCATCATGGCTCAGCCAGTTGAGGAAGAAAATAATCTGGAACACCAGCTCCAGCGACTCAATGACCTCTTCCAAAACTTCGTACACCCACCACAGCGTCCTATGATGCGGGACCACTACAATCCTGCTGCGGTGGCAATTGAGCCTCGAGTTAGAATCCCGATTGGAGGACCTGATTCCGAACTAAAGCCCAACATGATTCACGCTATACCTAAATTCCATGGGCTTAATTCTGAAGATCCCTTCCAGCACATCAAACAGCTTAAGCATCTGGCCCACACTTTTGGATCAGATGCGCAAAATCGGGATATTCTTCTCATGAAGATGTTCTCCTTTTCTCTTATGGACAAGGCCGCCCATTGGTATCAAACTCAGACCCGGCCGATCAACACTTGGGAAGAACTTCAATCCGAGTTTTTGAAAAAGTTCTTTCCCGTTGGTCGGACCAACGCCTTGCGCCATCAGATTACACACTTCACTCAACAATCAGGAGAACCTCTCCATGAGGCATGGGATCGTTTTCAGGATCTCATGAGGAAGTGCCCCCATCACGGAGTTCCTAAATGGGAACAAGTCCAATCTTTTTACCAGGGACTCCGTGAGGACATCCGCCTTTTCGTCAATGCAACCTGCGGAGGAAACATCATGGGTCAACATGAAGACACCGTATGGGAGATTCTCGAAAACATGTGCGAGAACTCCATCAACAATGACTCCATGGGATTATTCGACAGGACGAATACCCGCGCAGCGACGAATCTTAAGGGAGCACATGAGACGCAGGGCCTGTCCGCATCAGTCGACCTGGAATTAATGGCCAGTCGATTGGACAAGGTCTCAATCATTGAAAAGAAGGTGGATGAGCTGACTCAGCACTTGCAGCGAGCCACCTCTGCGCGTAACTCCTTTGCACAACCTCCTTCCACACAGGAGACTGTGCAAAACATCCTACACCGATCCTCCCCTGGGATGGATCCATATCCGTCCCCATCTGATTCTTGGACTGGAAGATCATCCGATCCTTTCTTCACCAGCCGGGGGAACTCCATTCCCCCTTTCCCTGATTCTCAGGAGGTTCCTCAGACCTGCGAGGACCTCAACGCCATCCAGAACGACCCATTCTCCAACACTTACAACCCTGGATGGCGAAACCATCCAAATTTTCAGTGGGCGGGAAATTCTCAAACCCAAAGACCACCTTTTCAGTCCCGCCCACAGCCCTCTCATCACTACCAGCCACCTCAGCCTCGGCCCAACCCTACTTATCCATCAGGGCCAAATCAAGATCAAATGTCCTTAATCCTTCAGACTCTGGCTGACATTCAAAAATCGAATGCGGCCATTCAAAAACAGCACAAGGACGAGCTTACTGAAGTCAAAACTCAGCTGGCCCAGTTGGCAAATTCTCGCCAGCCAGGCACACTCCCTTCCCAACCCCTTCCTAACCCAAATAACGTGCCAACCCAGAAGCGCGTTATGAATCCAAATTTAGGCCACGCTCAATGGATTTATCAGGCCCCTACTGCCCCATCTCCAGACGAGATGGAAGCCTCTACTTCTCGTACGGGATTTCAGCAGCCACCCCTCCTACCAAATCCAAACCAAAATCAGGCCGGATTAAATTCTGTAACAACACGTAGTGGTAAGACAACTCAGGACCCGCGTTATCCAAACCACTCCCAGCCTGATAATCATGACCCTAGGATAGTTATCCAAGGTACCGCTGTTCCAGACCCACAACCAGGACCTATCCTAGAGGAACCAACCAAGATCCCGTTTCCCGAAGCCCTGACCAAGGGAAAGAAGACCACCAAACCCGTGGCCCCTGAGGAGGACCTGGTCAAGCTCTTTGAGCAGGTCCACATAAACATCCCCTTGATGGATGCAATCCACCACGTACCAGCTTACGCACGATTTCTAAAGAATATATGTACACCCCAGCGTAAGCCGCGAACCAAGGGAGGGAGCCCAATTGTTCTGTCAGAGCAAGCCAGCTCTGTAATCCTTAGTAGACTCCCACCCAAGGCAAAAGATCCTGGAACTCCCCTGATCTCCTGTAAGATAGGTGGTACCCAATTTGACAGAGCATTGTTAGACTTAGGTGCATCTATAAATCTGATACCCACATCCTTACTTGACCATCTGGAAGAATCTGAGCTGAAACCAACTGAGGTGACATTACAATTAGCAGATCGATCTATAAAGTCACCAAAAGGGATTCTCGAGGATGTTATCGTGAGAGTGCGGGATTTCTATTTTCCAGTGGACTTTATAGTCTTAGACATGGATGCACCTGAGAACCCTAGG
The DNA here is from genome assembly GCA_037157565.1 of Thalassia testudinum. Lineage (NCBI taxonomy): Eukaryota > Viridiplantae > Streptophyta > Magnoliopsida > Alismatales > Hydrocharitaceae > Thalassia > Thalassia testudinum. Next base: position 30,111,636 of record JAZHRO010000049.1, read on the forward strand.
GATACACCAATCATTCTAGGGAGACCTTTCTTGGCTACTGCTAGAGCCAACATCAGCTGTGAGGAGGGCCAAATAGAGCTTAAGTTTGGAGATCAAACACTGAAAATTGATATATTTAAGGCCCAACAAGGAATTAATTGCGGCGTCATCGAACAAATTTGTGACATCAAGACTTTGGTTGATGAATCACACCTCCAGAATGACTTGAGTATGCCTCATCAACCACAGAAGGATCTTGGCCCGCAAACAGAGGAGTCCAATCCAGATGTGAACAACCCAGTAACTCCCACCCTTGAACCTCACATCTATACTGAACCACCCGCTGCTGCTGAAAACCCCATCCTTGAACTGAAACCCCTTCCTGCTCATTTAAAATACATCTTTTTGGGTTCTAATCAGACCCTTCCTGTGATCATCAATTCCAACCTCAATCCTGAACAGGAATACCGTCTGATTGTTGTCCTCCAGCAACATCGCAGAGCCATCGGATGGACCCTCGATGATTTGACTGGAATAAGTCCCTCTTATTGTACTCATCATATCTATTCAGAAGAGGGCACACGACCTTCTCGTGAAATGCAGAGACGCTTAAACCCCAATCTGCAGGAGGTCGTGAAAAAGGAGATCATCAAGTGGTTAGATGCCGGGATCATCTACCCGATCTCCGATAGTCGTTGGGTGAGCCCGATTCAGGTCGTGCCTAAAAAGGCAGGACTCACCACTATAACGACTGAGACCGGAGAAATCATTCCTACCCGATTAGCCAACTCGTGGAGAGTCTGTATAGATTACCGTCGACTCAATTCCTCCACGAAGAAGGATCATTTCCCACTACCCTTCATTGATCAAATTCTCGAAAAACTAGCGGGAAATAGGTTCTTCTGCTTTCTTGACGGGTACTCCGGTTATAACCAGGTGGCAATCCATCCTGAGGACCAAGAAAAGACCACATTCACCTGCCCCTTCGGAACATACGCTTTCCGAAGGATGCCTTTCGGTCTTTGCAATGCACCCGCTACTTTTCAGCGATGCATGCTTGCCATATTCTCAGATATGGTAGGTGATTATCTGGAAGTCTTCATGGATGACTTTTCAGTTTTCGGAGCATCATTCGACGATTGCCTCCAGCACTTGGTCCAGATACTCAGGCGGTGCATCGACGTGAATTTGGTTCTTTCCTGGGAAAAGAGCCATTTCATGGTGCCTGAGGGAATTGTCCTGGGACACTCAATTTCGGAGAAAGGTATCCAAGTGGATCGAGCTAAGGTTAATCTGATTTCTCGCCTTCCTATGCCTAGCTCGATCAGGGACATCCGATCCTTTTTAGGGCATGTCGGTTTTTATCGACGATTTATCCCTGATTTTTCAAAAATCGCACGCCCCCTGACCACTCTTCTCTCCAAGGATGTTCCCTTCGAAATCTCCAGGGAATGCACTCAAGCATTTGAAATCCTGCGTGACCGAGTCACCCAAGCCCCGATCCTACAGTCCCCTGATTGGTCTCAACCCTTTGAGATCATGTGTGATGCATCCGACTTCGCTGTAGGAGCGGTTTTGGGGCAGAAAAATGACAAGAAACCTGTGGTCATTTACTACGCCAGCAAAACACTCGATGAGGCTCAGCGTAACTATACAGTTACTGAGAAAGAGCTGCTAGCTGTAGTATTTGCCCTAGAGAAATTCAGATCATACCTTCTGGGTTCCCATGTCATCATATACTCGGATCACACGGCTGTGAGGCATCTCCTTGCAAAGAAGGACGCGAAACCTCGATTGATCCGATGGATCTTGCTGTTGCAAGAATTTGACCTCGAGATTCGCGATAAAGCGGGAAAACAAAACGTGGTAGCTGATCACTTGTCCCGTCTTCCTTCTGAAATGATAGACCCTTCCGGACCCATCACTGAGCATTTTCCCGATGAGCACCTGCTGACTATTGGTACTAGCCTTCCATGGTTTGCTAATATTGTAAATTACTTGGCATCTCATCAGACCCCGTCCGATTGGCCGAAGGCCAAGAAAGACAAATTACGCTCCGATGCCAAGTATTACATTTGGGAAGACCCGTACCTCTTCCGCATAGGTGCCGATCAGATCATCCGGAGATGTATCCCGGAAGGGGAAGTCAACAATATCCTCTCTTTTTGCCATGACCAGGCATGCGGTGGCCATTTTGCCGGGCATAAAACCGCATCAAAAGTCCTCCAGTGCGGCTTTTACTGGCCCACACTGTTCAAAGACGCATACAGTCATTGCAAGGCATGCAGTCGTTGCCAGACTTTGGGCAACATGAGCCATCGCGACATGATGCCTATGCAACCGATGCTAGTATGCGAAATCTTTGATGTTTGGGGGATTGATTTTATGGGCCCCTTTCCTGTTTCGGATGGTTTCGAATACATTCTGTTGGCTGTGGACTACGTGTCCAAATGGATCGAAGCCATACCGACCCGAACCTGTGATCACAAAATCGTTCTCAAATTCATTCATCAACACATTTTCTCAAGGTTCGGGATTCCTCGTGCAATAATCTCTGATGGGGGGACCCATTTCACAAATGCTCAGTTTAGGTCACTGATGACCAAATACGGGGTGTCTCACCGAATCTCTACTCCTTACCACCCCCAAACTAATGGTCTAGCTGAGCTGTCGAATCGGGAGATCAAGAAAATCCTACAGGTCACTGTTCGACCTGACAGGAAGGACTGGTCGTCCCGACTTCCGGAAGCATTGTGGGCCTATAGGACCGCCCACAAGACCCAATTGGGCATGTCTCCCTTTAGATTGGTGTACGGAAAGGCATGCCACCTTCCCGTCGAACTGGAGCATAAAGCCTATTGGGCAGTACGGAACTGTAATCTAGATCTTTCTAAGGCTGGGACCCACAGAAAACTCCAAATCAGCGAGATCGATGAATTACGCACAGACGCGTACGAGAACTCGCAAATCTACAAGGAGCGGGTTAAAGCCTTCCACGACAAACACATCTCAAGAAAGATCTTCCATCCTGGTCAAAAGGTCCTACTCTTTGATGCCCGACTCAAACTCTTCCCAGGAAAACTGAGATCTAAGTGGGTCGGACCATATTTGGTCCGACAGGTTTTTGGAAATGGAGCAATCGAAATCAGTCCACTCAGCCACGATTCTGAACCTTTCATCGTGAATGGTCAAAGACTCAAGCCGTTCATTGATGTAACTTCTACTGATTTGGCTGAGGCATCTCATATCCTCCTTTCCCCTTGAGCTTATTGCGCCCAGCCGATGGCGTAAAACTCAGCGCTTAACGGGAGGCAGCCCGTCATTCTCTTTAAAAACCTGAAACTTGTTCTGACACCTTTCAGCACTCGAAGTTCACCCTGAACTGAGACCCCCTAGGTTACAATGAGGACATTGCAAATCTTAGGCATGGGGGGGTAGGAAAGTGCAAAAACTTGTAAGAAAAGGTTTCAAGCAAAAAAAATTCACATATGCCAAAAATACCATAAAAATTAAAAAAATTTTTCGAAAAAGAATAAGAGGAAAAGAGGAGAAGGAAAATTTTGTGAAGGAGAAAAGAAACAAAATGAAAAAGGAGCACAAAATTATAAGAAAAGTTGATAGTCATTAGTAAGGAACTAAGGAATTAACCTAAGTTCTAGACCTCATTCAAGAAAATAACTGAAAAGTGCACAATGAGATTAGTAAGAATGCAAACCTTAGGCATTCTTGAATAGACTCTTAGTACTCATTAAGATCTGGACACTCCTCAAGAGGTTGAGGATAATGAAAAGCTGAAGTATTAGGTCTAAGGCTTAGGGAGTATTCGGCCTCGTTAACTAATTTTTGGTTTACGGGACTCAGTAACCTAAGCACCCTAATCTCACACACAGCCTGGTTCAGTAAGCGTAAAAATCAGAATCACGCAGAAGCGTCGCAAAAATCTGAAAAGAACACCTAGAATAGGAGCGGCCGATCAACACAAGTTGATTTGGACGAGTTCCCAGCGCGGAGAGGCGGAAAATCCCCTCGAAGATGCGTAACAAAATATCATCTCCTCGGTGCTTGTCTCTTAGGATATTTACATATCCTACGGGGGGCATGTAAGCACTCTGCTGGTTCAGATTCCATGGATGGCATTATCTCGAAATGTCAATTGCCAGGGTCTGGATTCGGCCACGGAATACCATGGATGGGATTATCTCGAAATCTCAATAGCCAGGGTTCCGGGGGTTGCCATGGGCGGTGCTATCTCGAAGCATCGATCGCCAGGAACCCTTGAGGATTGATGATGGGAGCAAGGAATCTGATACAGACCGTGTTGAAAAGCCAATCCTAGACTAGAACTAAAAAGAAAAAGAGAGAGAAAACTCTCCAAACAGAAAAAACTTTCTATCTCTCTCTCTTACAAAACGCACTGCGAACTGAGCCAGGGCTAAAATCATTTCAAGCACGGGTGCTTTAACCACGAAGTCCAATAAACCTTAGGTTAGTTCTTGTGGGCCTTAAAAACCTTTGCTAAAAGACTGAGGCTAAGGCTAGACAGATTTGGATCTTGATTGGTACTAGAGTATCTTTTAGGCCTATGGTCAGCATTCTAACCTAATCTATGCTCAAATAAAAAAAAAAAAAAAAAAAAGCACTTATCTAAAACCATTGAAAACTTCATGGTCTAGAACAAAGGTTGAAACCTTAAGTTTTTTTTGCTAAGGGACTAGCAAAAGCTAGGCATGGGGGTATGATGAGAACCTCATCATGAGCCATAACTAGCTCATTTTGACCCAATACAAAGGATAAAAGCTCCTACATATCTCAAGGAAAAGCTTAACTCAGAGAAATCTGAGTTTGAGAAGAAAACAAGTCATAAGGGGTAAAAGTGCAATTTTACCAGTATAATCTGCATACAGGGTAATTCAGGGCCCAAACATAGGTCAAAACAGCTTAATAAGAATAAAAGTGGGATGAGATGATCTAGCAAGGGCTACAGCACTTCCAAGGAACCAAATGATAATCTGTAACCCTAAAACAACCCACTTCAATTCACAAGGTTCGAGGCAAAGTAAAAATAGAATAAACCCTCTAAAATTCATAGAAAAATAATCTCTAGGGTTTAGAACCTTCAATTTGGCCTTTAGAACCCATTTTGACCTACATTGAGAACCATGCCCAATTAATAACTTAATTTGGGTTTTTGCGCAAATTGACCGGTCAAACAAGGTTTAATATGAAAATAAAATTCACCATCAGATTCCTTAGGTCCTAATTAGTCATGTATAAAAACTTGAGCCTAAGAAGAAACCTCCTTGACCGAATTTACACTTTGGTCCTCATATATTTACTCTTTGGCCCTCAACTTTTGAACCCTCGCATTTAGGCCCCTAACTCTCCTTCGTTCTTTGCAAACAGGTCCCTCCTGCAAAACCCTGCCAGCACCATGCTCCGGCGACCTTGCGCGGAGCATGGCGCCGCACAGGGTGAGGTGGAGGACCTGGCAAGTGTACCGGGGGTGCCCTGCGTCGTCAGCCGTCGCAGGAGCACCCCCATGGTCACTGTAGCCCCCCATACCGGCCGTGCGAACGCACGGACGGTATGGGTTCGAATTCCGACCATGCTCCGGCGAGGGAGACACGTCGTCTCCCTCCGCCTTCTTCCCTGCTTCAACCCTATAAATACCCCCCGCCGCTCCACCGACGAAGGCAGCCTGGATCTGACGGAGAAAACCCCCAATTTTCCTCTCTTCTTCCTCCGGCAGACGCTCACCAGCTCCGGCGACTTCCTCCCCCTCCACCTCGTCGCTCTGCCGCAATACCAGCAGCGGAGACTTCCTCCCCTGTTCTTCCCGCGCCACGCCGCACCCAGCTGGCGCCTCTCCAGCCCTCTGCTCGCCGCCGCCCCTCTCTCTGAGCATCATCTTCTCCGGCGACAGTCGATACGACTGTCGCCCTGTTCCTCCCCTTTCGTCCCTGCAGTTAAGTTAGACTTACTCCCCTTCTTCTCCTCTTTCTTTCCCCGCTTTCGATTTAGTCAATTAAGCCCTCTACCGACCCTGTTCACCCTCATCCTCTCCGCCTCCGACCACCCTCCGGCGAGCCGCTCCCATCACCTCAGCGACCCACACGGCTCGCCGACTACCGCAGAACCTCCGCCTCCTCACCCTGATCCTCTTCCGCCCCTCCACTTCCCACCAAACACCCTCTGCAGACCCACCGAACACACCCACTCCCTCGCTCACAGTTTGACCTAGGACGACCAGACAGCCCCATCTCGCCCCCTGCAGACCCCCTGACCACCTTCGCCGTGCCACGGCGAAGGTCCCCCGCCTGTCTGATTTGGCCGAGAGGCCGTGCCATTGGTTTCAGGTTCCAGGCCTTGACCGCCATTGGCGAGGAAGCTCGAAGCCTGCTCGAGGTTGCTCCAAGCCGAGATATCCCAGATTGAATAGCCACGGCCAGCGCGGAAGAGTCTCACGCACACACCCTGGCCCTCGATTGGAGCTGTACGCCTCAACAGCCGATGCAATTGGGAGCACCATCCCTGCTGCAGGCGTGAGAGAAACGGGTGCGCGGATAGTCCCACCTCGGAACCTTCTGAAGCCACGCACCCACATAAATTGAAAAACTGCCACCATCTGTTTGCCTCAGTTACCACGGGGTGAGGTCCCTCTCACCCGACCCGACCCGACTCGGCCTCGTCCGTGACCACGCTCCGCGGACCTGGCCCGACCCGATTAGACTGACCTGCACTCCTCGCCCACCACGCACGCCGGTGGGCCTGGACCCGGGCCTGACCCGAACCCGATTACCCGATAGCGCTCTGGGAGAGCTTCCGAAGAGTGATTTCAGAGAGAGAGATACGCGGGGGAGGGGGGTAGCATAGGTTTTTGCCTCTTGACGAATGAGCTCTGAAGTGTGCAGGCGAAGAAGAAGCAGACCCGCTGAAGAAGGGGCTGCTGCACTGTAGCGAAGGCATTGTTAAGTCGTCTCAGCACCGGGGCAGACGACGGAAGGTCAGCAGCCAAAGAAGAAGAAGACCCGCTGAAGAAGAAGGAAGAGCAACGACCATCGCCAAAGAAGAAAAAGAGAGGTCAAGGCAGGTGAAGACAAAGAAGAAGAAGGAATGAAGAGAAGCAAGAAGCAAGAAAAGAAGAAGACGATCTGACGAAAAAAAAAGAAAGAAAGGAAACAGGGAAGATCTGAAGAAAGCAGAAGAAGAAGAAGAAGAAGAAGAAGAAGGAGAACAGGAAGAACCAAAGACAAAGAGGAAGAAAGAAGAAAAGAAGAAGAAGCCAAATTTTCATCTCTCTCTCTCTCTCTCTCTCTTTATTTTTGTAATAAAACTTGTATATCTCTAGAATACAACTTGCTCCCTGAGTTCGACCTCGGGAACTCTTTTATTTTTCCGAGTAAAAAATTTTTATGAAACGTTGGTAACAACCGGCTTTACTACAACGAATTAACAACGGAAACCGACGTTCCATCAGTGCATGATGGCAATCTTTTTGGACATGATCAATGATTACTTGGAAGTCTTCACGGACGTTTTTTCAATTTTCGGAAATTCCTTTGATGAGTGTCTAAGCAACTTGGAAAAGATTATGAGGAGATGTATAGAAGTGAACCTTGTCTTGAGTTTGGAAAAGAGCCATTTTATGGCCCAAGAAGGGATTATGCTTGGACATATTGTATCTAAAAGAGGCTTGGAAGTCGACCGAGCTAAAGTTGATTTGACCTCCAATCTTCCACCTCCTAGCTCGATTCGACAAGTTAGATCATTCTTGGGGCATATTGGCTTTTATAGAAGATTTATAAAGGATTTCTCGAAGATTTCTAGGCTTCTGACAAATGTTTTGACTAAGGATAACACCTGATCTTATCAGACTCTTAAGTACTCTGTAACCAAAGCTCCGATCTTCCAACCACCTAATTGGTCCCATCCTTTTGAGATAATGTGTGATGCATCAAATTTTGCTATTGGTGCCAACCTTGAACAAAAGATTAAGAAAAAACCCATGGTAATTTATTATGCTAGCAAAACTCTGGACGATGCTTAAAGAAATTGCACAACTACAGAAAAAGAATTGCTAGCTGTTGTTTTCGGACTTGAGAAGTTTAGATCTTACATTATTGGATCCCACATGGTTTTTTATACTGATCATACAGCTCTAATGCAATTGTTGATGAAGAAAGATGTTAAACCAAGGTTAATTAGATGGATTTTACTTTTACAAGAATTTGACCTTGAAATCGAAGACAAGGCTGGTTCTCAGAAGATTGTGCTTGGGCTTGCCGCTGAAGTGTACAAAGACGAAGAAGATTGATTGGAATTTTCCCTTTGAGAAGGTGGCTACGAAGTTAGAAGGCTAGAGCAGTAGATACTTGTCAAAGGGGGGAGGCTTATACTGCTAAATTCAGTGATTACATCTATTCCAGTCTTCTTTTCTGTCCTCAGAGATCCAAAGTCAATTTGTAAGAAACTTGATGTCATGCACAAGAGATTCTTATGGAAAGGAGCCTCTCACCAAGGTACTTTCTTCCAACCTGTTAAATGGGATACAATTTGCTCTCCTAAGAAGTATGGTGGCATGGGAATAAGATCTCTCAAAGAATTCAATGATGCCTTGCTTTTAAAATGGGTGGTTAAGTTGTTGCAAGGTGACAAAAGCCTTGGACAAAGATTGTGCATGATAGTTATGGAGAAGCAAATGATGAGAAGAGTCATCTGAATCTGGTCACACATGTTTCGCAAGTTTGAAATCAGGGTTATAAGTAATCTGTTGTCATAGTTGCAAAACTCGTCGATCTGATAAAATTTATACCAAAACTCCAAGGGAGTCCCGGGTCGAACACAAGGAGGCGACGTTTACTTTAAGTGAAAACTACGCTTCGTTTTGTTTGTTTTTGGTATTTTAGGGTTTTGTTATTTTTTTTGTGTTTTTGTAAGAAGAAGACAAGCAGAATAAATCACAAAAGATATGGAACAAATATTTTATATATCATGAATGTTTATTACAATATTCTACAAAAGCATAAAAAGGGAGGGAGGTGAGAGGCAATCTCCCAAATCAACTATTCGGTGAGACGACGGTGCCTGGCGGAAGCTCGGACGAAGGAGGTGAGGAGCGGGACAACGGAGGTGAGATGCAGGAGGACGTCGGGTAGAGGAAAGCTTCAGCATAGCTTTGAAATGGAGATGAGAAGGTGGAGATGATCTGCTACCGGAATGGAGGTGGGAGGACAGCTCCAAGGCGACTTATGAATGGGGATGGGAAGTTGGAGGAGTATTTGGTGGGGCAGGGGTTCGCTAGACTATTAGGCGCCTTAGGAGCTTAAGAAAAGCCTTAAAAGAGTGTTGGTAGGCTTGCTAGAGCTTGGGAGTAGAGTAGGTAGAGATGCCTTGGAAGGGAGGGGGTGTAGGTCCTTTTATAGTGGAGTAGAGGCAAAAATAGGTATGGGACCATTAGTGACATCTAGGCTGTCGCTGGAAGCGTTGCTGTAGGCAGCTCATGCCCGCTCACACCCACAGCTAATGAAGAATTAACGACGGCTGTAAGCGTCGTTGTAGGTCCAGCTCATGCGTCGCTGTAGAACAGCTCATGCGTCGCTGGTGCTGCGCTGTGCCTCTCTTTGCTGCGCATGCGCACGCTCACGCACTGGTACTACGCTGTGCGCAGGTGCGCTTGCCGATGCGGGTGCGCACCCATGCTGCTGTACGCGTTCGGTGGAGCGTGTGTGCGTTGGGCGGCCTGGGCTGTGCCACGTGGCGCAATTTGGGCCGTCCATCTTCTTTTCGTTGTAGGGGCAGCTACAGAGGTCGGATTGAGTTGATTTTCATGTCGTTAGGCTGCGATCGTCGACCCAAATCCATCCACTTGGTCGGATTTGTCATTTGAAGCTCCAAATTATGTCACATAGTCCCTTGGCCATTGATCTTTCTCAGACTGCATATGATGCTACGAGACTCTGATTGAGGTGATTTCAGAGGCATTGGACTCTGATTGTCATCTTAATCCGATCCGTACGGTCAGATCATCAATCCGAGGCTCCAAAATAAATATCCTTCCCTCCCGGCCACAAAAAGGATGCAATTAACCTAAATTATATACAACTACTCTAAATGCAGAATGATGCATGCTATGCAATATTTATAACATGAAATGCAAATCTAATCCTAGGAACATGCATGAATAGGCATTTTACCCTCAATAAATGTGTTTACTTCATACCCCCATGCCTATCTTTTTCTAGTCCCTAGCAAAATTAAACTATATGCTATGTATAAAAGCAGAATTAGTATTAGATCGCTTAGGCCTAAGTCGTTTATTAACAATAGAAAATTTCAACTAAGGTCCTAAACTAGGAAAACTCAACTGTACCTGGGTGCCTGCTAGAATGCAAACCGCCTAAGTCCTCACCTTATTTGAAAAGGGTAAATACATTTTTTTATTTTTCTTCTTTTCTAATTTTTTTTGTACTTTTGGAGTTTGAGAGTTCTGGGATAACTTTTTACGGCTACCCAACCCTCCCAAGACTTGAAAAGGACTCTAAGTACTAAGCATCTTGTGAAAATAGTGAAAGACTCACTAAGAGGCCATTAAAATGGACTTCGAGTTTCTACGACCCTAGGTGACCTTGCCTAGAGGTTTATCTTTTCGAACGGTAGCTTTCTCCCTACTTCTTTTATTTATGGGGTCAACACAAGGGCGAACCCAGTGTATATCTCCCTTGTTTATTCTTCTCCCCCGCTTCTTCCTTAAGCATTTTGGGAATTATTGTGCATTTTTTTTGTCAGCTAGGTTCTGGACAACCAGCCGATGAGCTGTTACCACCGAGAACTTGCCAGCTATACTCATGCGGTGAAGTGTGGTTTTATTTATTTATTTTTTATTTTCTCCTTTTTCTATTTTTTTCTATATTTTCTTTTCTTTTTTTTTTTAAAGTAGGTGGCTTTCTTGATTTAAGATTTACCTAAAGGTAGTTTAATGAAAATGGTCTTGTGACTGGGCTCTGGACAACCGACTGATGAGTTATTACCACCGACAACTTGCCAGCCATACCACCCTAGATAGTTCATTAGCTACCCAATTTCCGAAGAAATCATCGAAAAGTGAGTCAATGCAAAAAGAATGTGTGTAGATGCTTAGGCTTAAAGTCCCCCCAAATCAGAGGGTGGGTTGATAAGTCGCATACTTATCATCCCAATTTATTGGCCAAATTAAAAATAAATTTGAATTGGCAAGGACTCGAGACTAAGTCCACATTCGAGTGGACACATAGGCTAATTAAGCCCGAAAACCTGAAGATTCTAAGTGTTTAGGTCCTATCGTATCATTTCCTGAAGTTAATAACTTCCAAATGCCTAAGTTTCCTTCTCCTAATTCTTCCCCTTTTTCTTATCATTTTGAATTTTCATTTTTTTTTTAAAGAAACTAAAAGAAATTCTACGGAGTTAACAAAATGATTTCAGGATTAAGCATCCACCCCCCCATGCCTTATTGATGCAATGTCCTCATTGTAAAAATAAAAACATGAAAAGGGTGGAGTAAACAGAATATCACATGAGTGTTGTGAAAATCCGATCAGCTCCGTAGAGAGAAGAGTGTCTACACAGCTGCAAAGTTTAATGCCTTCAGCTAGGCATAACATACATACAAAGAAGAAATTGAGAATTCACAAATGTGAGTCAGAATCAAAATAAAAATATTGATCCTGAAACCCGCCAGCAGAAGATGTCCACAGACGTGGACCAAATTATGGTGCAGACCCATGCCCCAGGGTCGAGTGGTTCTTAGGTTCTAGATGAAAGTCACCTAGAACTGAAGGTTGTTGTGTTTGCAGGGCCGGGCCTTTGGTTTCGTGGTGTGCAACCCAAGACCAAACTGGCGAACAATAGGTAGATCTGGTTCACTAGTTTGAGATGTCCAGTTAACATTCAGCTCAGAAAAATAATCAGTTATTTCGAGCTTAGGTTGCACGTGAAAGATACCGTAAGGGTCCTGGTAGAAAGTAGGTGGTTTCAGGTCCATAGGTACCCTTAGATCCAAAATCAAAGTTCCCTCAGAATTAGCCTCCCAAATTTTTATTTCAACAATTCTATCCTCCAACATCAACAACTCAGGCTCCGGGACCTCTAGCATATCATTCACCCCATATGATTCTCCCAAGTCCAGAAATTGTGCCTGAATCAAGATTGACTTGGGCACAATGATCTCAGAAGTCATCTCTTCGGGGTGCAGATGAGGCATGGGGTCACTGATTGAATCATCAAGTTAATGAAGATTTGAATCCTCCAAGTTAGCCCCAACTGAATCAAAATCTTCAATGACTGGGCTATCAAATGGTTTGTCATGCTCCCTGAGCCCATTTGTCTCACTAAAATCATCTTCCTTAAGCTCAAGTGAGACTTCACTATGAGATTCCTCACCATCAGAATCAAAGAATCCATGATCCTCATTTATATATGTCTCAAAATCATGTCATTTCATGGTTCATAGAGAGATATTTTTTGTCATTCCCTGGCACTAGGATCTCAGATGAGAAACTTGATTCATCCTCAAAGGGTTTCTCTAGCCCAACCTGGTCATCTCCAATCTCAGAATATGTATCCCCCTTAAAAGGCACCTGAGCGAGTTCAGACAGTGGCTCTCCTGAAGGGGGTTCATCTTGAGAATCATCCCAAGATTTGACTAAGGCAACCACAAATTTCATCCTCAACCTTGACAACTTCCCATGAAGAAACTCACCCAGGTCCCTATCCCTAACATTTTGGAGCAAATCCAATAAAGAGCTATTCAGCTCGTCAATCATTTTTATCATAGGCTCCAATGCTTCAGTGCATGGTGTTGGCTGAGCTTCTAATGATTGTATAGTGTTCTTCAAATTAGCCAACACCCTATCCTGGATCTGGTCCGCCTGAACCGACTGGTTCGATTCAAGTTTGGGCAGGTTTGGGTTAAATCTAGGGGAGTCAAGATGTTGACGTTCTCAGGTCCCTCCCTGAAATTAGGTCATTCTAGAAGGCTCAAAATCCACTCAGACTTCACACACACCTAAAACTATACCTAATCTTACTCAAGACACAATTATTTTATTTATTTACACTTTTTTTGTATTTTTTTTCTATTATTAAAAAGTTGGCACGAACATGGCTTAAAGGAATGTTGACACATGAACCTAAGCAATCAAGATGAGTTTGGATGGCTGGAACTGAGATATAAGGCCATAGAAACATCCAGCAAACATCATGAAACATGATTGAACTGATAAACATGATTTTCACTTTGAACTCCATAAAATTTAGACTTGGACAGATTATGCATGCAACGTTGTTGACAATGAATTGAAAACATCAATTACAAACCATTTCCAAATCAGATTTCAGCCACAACAGTACATGAATTCTTGTTCACATGAGATTCTACATTACAAAACATTAAATAGCGTGATTAGGACCTAAACCTCAACTTAAACCACTTCTGAAATTGGCAAACCAGTGGTGCTGCAGCTACAAATTGTTGATAAATAGGGATTGAATGGATCAAACCATGAAGGTATGATTTGCTACTCAAAAACACACTATTCTCAAATCTGGAAAACCAGATCTAAGCTCCATCAATCCTAGCAAAATTGATTGATACAAAATCCCTATGAAATCATAGATTAAAACCCTACTAAAAAGTCAATCAGATCAACTGAAATAGAGCAGCTGATTAGCTGCTGTTGCCATTGCATTCAGATCAAAATCCACTCCATGAAAACCACTGAAAATCATCACAAACACTGTAGGGTAGATCTAGAACTCAAAACAAATATGATTACTGTTCTTTATACCCTAGAAAACCTAATTGATCTTAGTCCTCACACTATGGATAGTGTGTGGGCTTGACTTCCATTAAGAGATTCAAATCATTGCAAAACACATCCAGACCTTCATTAAAACATTCAAATCCATTTCAACTCCCAAAAATCTGATTCAAACCAATTTGGATGGAATTTAATTATTTCCCAGATGGGCATTTGCTGTAGCTCCATCCAAGTGATATGATCACCTGATCATTGTGCACACCATTAATTGGTGTTCAGGATGATCTAGCATTGCTTTAGGATCCATTGGGTCATTGCTTTGGCCTTGAATCAGTGCATCTGATTCTCCTTGGCCAAAGCCACCTCTAAAATAGTAACAATGCTAAAATTTGGGCACAAATTTAATGAATACGAAAAATTAAAGCACTAAAGCTCAAACCCATTACAATTAATCTAATTAAACAAATACAAACTCATTTGATCATTCAAATCATATTTAAACCAAATTCTTCCAAAAATTACTCATTCAGCACATCAAATCAAATGTGGTATAAATGCTCAAATTGGTTTAATTCAAAGCATGGATAGGGTCTTTGTGGTCTCATGGTGTGAATGGGAGACCATTTAATGAACTTCGCGCTCAAATCAGATTTGAGTGCTAGAGAGCATCCAATCTAATTTGATGCCTCAGTGAATGGTGATTGATGGATAAAAACATCAACGGAAGAAGATGGATGTGATGGTTATATGAAGAGGAAGCTATATGAACATATGAATGCTAATGAATTCACCTCTCTGATCTGAATTGATCAGAGAGATCCGATTTAGGTGAATCTACACTACAACTACTCTACACCTAAACTAAAGCAATCAAATAATGTAGTTATGATCTAAACTATCTAAACTAACTAGAAATCATTAAATCTCTCTACAAAAGCAATAAATCCTAATCTAACTAGATGAATGGGACCTCTGAGAAGATCCACAGCCGGTGGTTGTGGCGACGAAGGAGAGGGATCTGTAGCAGATGAAAGCTCACTAGAGGAGCTCAGGGACATTCTCAGGTGTTATGTGATCCTTAGCATCGTGGAGTTAATTGAAGGTGAGGGAGGTTGGCTGTTGTCAACAGTCATGGAGCGAAAATGGCCAAGAAGAGCTGGAGAGGATGATTGAACAACCCAAGGAAGTAGGAAGGGGGTTGGTCCTCGTGCGTAGTGGCTATGGAGCTCTTTAAATAGGTGCTAGAAGGGATCTGGACACCACAATAACAGGTTAAGTGATTTGGGTCTAAATGGTTGAGATGAGTGGGAGAAGAGCGCAGGGAGGTTTTAGATAAAAAACCACCGTTGGATGAGATTTGGGAGATGTTACGAATGTGTGGGCAACAATGCTGAGCCTCCAATTGAGGATCGATCATTGATTTCATGGATCAAAAGATGGACGATGGCTTTCCTTATGTTATTTGCGAGGAACAATGGAAGAGAGCATTGGAACGTTGGGCATCAAGTCTTTTGGGACATTTGCAAGAAGAGCCCAATAAGTTGACCTGATGGAAAAATTACAAACAAGGCCCATTAGTGGAAGGTTTCACTATAGAGTAGTCCCTAAGGATTATAAATAAGCCCCTACGGCTTTGTTTGTGAGGAAAATGTCATGAAATAAGGACCTAAGTGAAATACTATAAATACAAGGTCCAAATGATGTCCAAATGACATAAGATTTTAAGGGAATGCTAATTAAACATGTTGGAATATAATTGAACCCTTAATTTATACTTTGAAGCTCAAATATGTGTTTAATTGTCATTTGGATCATCTAATTGTGTTTTGTGAATAGAAACTCTCAAATATGACCTAATTATGTGGTTTTAGCACAAATTGAGTGTTTTAGGTCATTTTTATTAATTCTCACACTTAACCCATTTATTATGTTAATGTAATAGTGTTTAACCTAGATTCTAGCTTAACTTTGGCATTTTAGCTATGATAAGCCACACCTCCTCAGGTGTAAAACTTAAATCCAAATCAATTGAGTGAATTAGCATAATTAAAACTAGATGGGGGGTCTTTGTGATCAGATGAAGTGAATGGAGAGACCCCTAGGTGAATTTGAGCGGGATTTGGATCCGAAATCTAGTAAGCTTCATATCCGAATCAACTCTGATTGATGGAGTGGATTGCAGATCAATTCATCGAGGGAAGAAGGTGAACATAATCATGAAGTGTTGGGGAAGATCAATGAACACATGAGAGAAAGCAAATTTGCTTCTTTGATCTACATTGATCAGAGAGGTGTGATTTGGCAAAAATCTAAATCTAATCTAAATCAATTGAATAGTAAACCATGATCTAAACTATCTACTTGATCTAAGAAAGCAGTAAATGTAATTTGTGAAAGCAATTAAAACCTATACTAAATGGATGTATGGGACCTATGGGTCTCTAGCCAATGGTTGAAGAGGAAGAAGAGACGAAGGGTCTTCGGTCTAAGAAGAACTTGCTAGAGGAGCTCCAGGGTCGCCCTCAAGCATATGTCATCCCTAGCAGCAAGGAAAAAGTGAGGAGGACAAGTCCACATCTGTCATAGGCAAACCGAGTGAATGGGATAGGATGAAAACTAGAGACGATAGATGGCTAGCTTAAGAGAACTAGTAAGGAGCTACCTCCTTTGCCAAGGTCACTGTTGACCTATTGAAATAGGTGTGAGGTCAGCTTTGGTCACCGCATTTGAGGGGGATGCAATTTGGGTATTTGCAGTGGGGATGAGATGGAGTCTAGCATGGGAAGTGTTGCACCAAACTTTAGGCATAGGATGAGATCTAGAGACTAGTGAGAAGGTGCTTGTACTGACAATGAAGCTTCAGTGGAAGATCCACCATTGATTGAGTCATGGAATAGATGGTCACGGACACTCGTGTACTACATTCATGAACAGTAGAACATTGAGGATCAGGTGTTTGGAACATTTGCACAACAAAGCCCAAATGGGAGAAATGGTAGAATAATTGCAGAAAAGCCCATAAGTGGCAAAGATTGATGCGGACATCCCCTAAAGGTTGCTATTATGCCCTTACGACTTTTAAAGATGAATAAATGTAATGATATGAAGGACCTAAGTGAAAGACTCTAAATACAAGGTCGAAATGATGTCCAAATGCAATGAGATTTTAATGGAATGTAAATTGAACATGTTGGAATGTAATTAAACCCTTAATTTGTATTTTGAAGCTCAAATTGGTGTTCAATTGGCATTTGGATCATCCAATTGTGTTTTATGTTTAGAATATCTCAAATATGACCTAGTTATGCATTTTAAACACAAATTGAGTGTTTTAGGTCATTTCCATTAATTCTTACTTGTAACCCATTTATTATGTTAATATGATAGTCTTTAACTTGGATTGTAGCTAAACTTGGGCATTTTAGATATGATGAGCCACACCTCATCAATCTTGCTCCTATATGAGTTCAACCTTGAGATACATGACAAGCCAAGAAAGCAAAATGTTGATCATTTGTACTGTCTTCCTTCTTTGATCATTGACCCTTTTAGACTTATCACTGAGCATTTTTTAGACAAACATCTATTGGTTTTTCATGGACTCCCCTGGTTTGTTGATATTGTGAACTACTTGGTCATTGGGAAAGTCCCATCTAATTGGACAAAGAACAAGCGGGACAAGTTGATTTCTGATGCCATTTACTACTTCTGGGAAGATCCCTATTTGTTCCCATTAGGTTCAAATTTGCGTGAATTATGTCTTAATTTGTTTTTACATCATAGCATAGTGCACGAATAAACCTAAACAAAAATAAATGTAATGAAACTCAAAGGTGAGTCTCGGTCGAACTCTGGGAGGCAGGAGTGCATTTGGATTGATTTTTGACTTGTAATGAAGTACAACTTGTTATTATCATTCTTTTTTCGATTTTCTCCTTTTGTAATTTTTTTTTGATTTTCGAAAAATGAATACCACTAAACCCTAATCTAAGGTGATGATGATGGGCATGAACATGATAGTGGTGGTGTTAGGGTGGCCAGTGGTGTGGTGATGGTGGTGATGTTCACGATTGTGAAATCAACATAAGATAGGATTTGACACATGGGTAGGGTTGAGTGGATCCAATTGGGTTCTATGTGAACCTAATTGGAATTGTGTGCACTGAATCAGGTGGTGATGCACCTAATTAAGTGTAGGTTGGTCAATTGGGTTTAGGTTGAGTTTAATTAGTCTCAGGTGAGACTAATCAGTCTTAGGTTAGCTTAATCGGGTCCAAGTAGACCCAATTAACTGATGGTTGACCTAATTGACTTAGGTTGAGTCAATTGAGGGTGTTATGGGCCTACATAGGATTCTAAAGTGAGGATTGGCTTGGGATACTTAGGATAGGATTATGGATAGAGGAATAGGAAAAGGGAGTAAGAGGATAGGCACATGGATAGTGTTATCCATGTTTTAGGCTCTAGGGCTAAGTTAACCAAATATGGAGGTGGTTTAGGGTTAGGTGCTGGGAAATGGTTATCTTAGGGCTCTAAGGATAGGGATTGGGATATCTATGGTTCTTCCTCTTTTTCTACAATTATTCCATGCAAGATATCTCATTTCTCTCTCTCCCTATCTTACAGTCTTCCATTATTTGGTCTTTATTCCCAAGCTTCAACTCCAGCTCAGCTTTTGCTTCTGCTTCCATTTAGCTTAATTCATGTCAGGAACATTGATTGCATAGCAATCATGGGTCCTAATCAACCTAAATTATGTCTGAACCTAGCTTAATTTGTGGATATTGCACTCATATCTTGCATATCATTCATTGCATCAGTTTATTTAGAATAAGATGAGATATCCTACTATTTAATGGCTTTTATTGCTATTTGTAGATAATAAAGTGATCCAGGATGCAGGAGATAGTGGTGTAAAGCAATAAAGGAAGAAGACTGATCCAGATAAGAGGAGTGAGGAGGATAGCCTTATCCATACCCACCTAATCTAGATTGATCCAACCTATTTAGCACCTAATCCTACCAAAACCCACAACCTAGCCCTATGAAAAACACACACCCACACACACACACACACACCTTCCTATTCTACCCCTACCAAACCCATGCACACTCTCTTGGAAACCCTAATACTTGTGTCAAACCTAGATCCTAAAAAGGTGGCATTGGCTATTTTTGGAGCCACCAAAAGTGGCAACCAAATGGAGCCTTCCCATAAGGACAAATAGAGAGCCACGAAATTGGAGGCCAATTCACCCCCATTTCCATTCACTCTCTTCCTCTCTCAACTTGCGACCACACCTCCTCCTCTCCCTCTTAAGGCCGTCCTTCTCCTCCAAGGCTCCCTCCATGGACGGCTAGGAAGAAGCTCTCCTCCAAGCTTCTTCAAGGGTGGTAAGAAGAAGAAGAGCATAAGGATGCAACACCTTCTCCTTTTTGCCCTCTTGTTCCACCATAGAGGATCCACACCCCCATTTTGTTTTCCTCTTAGAAGGCCATAGAGAAGACCCCCCTCAAGGTCTTCTTAAGGGCGGCCATTGGTAGAGAAAGGGTGCAACATCGTCCTCTCTCCACTTGGGTGAACACACCCATCCTCCTCTCTTTAGTGGACAGCCAAGAAGGCTTCTCCTTAGCTTCTCTTGGTTGATCCCTTTCTTTAGTTTATCTTTATTTCTATGTATCCAGATTTTATAGTGACTTAATTTTTGATGCATGATACTCTTGTCTAATGGTTTTATATGCTTGCTATTATCTTCACAGCTTACAACTTTGATACATGTTTATTAGTGTCCTTAGGAGCGACCCATTTAGGTTTGTCACACCATGCACAACCACCATCGCCCCACTTAGATCACATAGACACTTAGGTTTTAGCTAGCACGCCTAGACCTAGGTTTCTTTTTGTGCTTCAAAATAAAAATCAAAAAACACAAAAAAGACAAAAATATTAGGTTAGGTTAGATTTAGGTTTGAAAAGTCGATTCAAATCTCAACTTGTTTTCAAGCCTCCTAGAGACGAATGACCAAGACTCAAATTCTAAAAGGAAAATAAATTTAAGTGAGTTTTGTAAACAATTAAATATTTTGATCAAGGGTTTAGCACGACTATACTACGATTTCTAACAATTTCAAAACACGTGAAAATGCACTTGTCAAATGGCGCCGTTGCTGGGGAGGCAATGCGCGAGTTTAGATTTGGATTTGCTTAGCTTCTGTTTGTTTTGATTATAGGTCAAAACGAGGATCCGCGCACGCATCGACCCGTGGTGAAGACCACAGATATTTTCTTCATCCTCTATTTGTTGCTTCCTTAGGTTAAAAAAAAAAAAATTATATAAATAAAAATTCAAATTCAAATTCTCCAATTTGAATTTACAAAAAAATAAAAAATTTTGGTGTATGTTTTAACTTGGAAACTATTTAAACACACCAAAGTCAGATTTGGAAATCCAACCAGAAATTATTGATGATTTTAAAAAATTTATTGCCATCAAATTGGGCATTCAAAAATCTTGGATTTCGGTCTGAACTTAGGGTTTCAAATAGGATTTTTAAATCCTTTTTTTTTTTTAAAAATTCGCATTGTGTGCACTTTAAAAATTTGTACAGTGGAAGGGGGTCAGAACAGTTTGTACTCTTATTTTATTCAACTTTAAATAGTAATTTTGACCTCTACATAAATCAGATTGATATGAAATTTCTGGGTTGAAAAGCCTCTGAAACCTAGTTTTTTGTATAAATTTTCAAGAATTTTTGGCTTTTTTTTGATACTATTTCAAACTGCATTTATTATATGGGGTCCATCTAGTTTGTTTGATCCCCTAGAACATAAAAATTTGTGAAAAAATGCATAAAATAGTAAAAATATTAAAAAAAATTTCCCTGAAAGGCTTATTGAAAAAGGAAGATCTCTACCAAATTTCATTTTATTTTAATTTATTTACTGATTTGGGGAGTGATTTCAAGTCAGACTAAGGTCTGACTATAGATTGTTAGAAGAAGCATAAACCCTAGGTGTTTCACATTAGGGTTTAAATTTAGAGACCCAAAAAAAACCCATCTGAGCATGATTAATGTGTGATTGCATGAGAGGGGATCTGATTTGATTGGTTGTCTTCCCCTCACCCACTTAAATTGAATTTGATCTACATTTCAACTTAGGCAACCAATTAGGTTTATTTCACTTAGTAGTGGTGCATTAAGACCACATTGTTTTCCTTGATTGGGTCACACCACTTTTACCTATTGGACTTAAAAGCATCATATAGACCTATCTGATATTAGGGTTTCCACACTAAGGTAGAGCACATTTGCATTCCATACTTAAAGGAAATTCATATAACAAATTGGTACTTGCAAAACATGTTGTGTGCTCCACTACAACCATGTTTGAATTGACCTAAACAAGGAAACCCTAAAAGAAAAAATTAATACAAGCACTTGAACCATAAAATCCACTACACCAATTAAAGCTTGTATTGAAAATCCTTTGTCTGTGCAGTTCACACTCACAAATCTAATTTTAAGTGCACTTCACATTCCAAAAGCACTCTAAGCCCAAGCCTAAAATTAAGTAGACGTGATCTAGGCAAGACTAAATTACTTGGTAACTGAAATTTAATTGGGTAAAAACCAAGGCCTTGTCTATTTGGACCAACTGGTGACAAGAAAGGTCAGTGTGGTAACCACGTTAACCTCTAGTGGTGTCCCGCTATGCGGGATGTCCTAGGGGGTCCCACCATTCTGGCCAGCCAAGTAATTCAAGGGTTGTTTAACCCAGTTCCATCTCAGGATACCAAGTTTAGATCCAGTTAGGGTATACAATTTAAGGCTATCTTGTTTGCTTGATTTGGTGCTCTCTCATCTTTCTTCCTAGGCCTTTGCCTTATTTCCACTAGCCCCTTGTAGCTGGTTGAGTCTTCCTGAGGAAGACTATCTCTTATCTCTTATAGCCATGAACCCATATCATTCTTTTGACCATCAGGGTTCTCAATCTCCCAACCCAACTATGATATTGACGCCTCCTGGTTGGGAGACTCATCCTAACCAGCTGGGATATGATCATCCTTATTCCCTAGCTTATTTAGAGCTTGAACCTCATGGATCTGACCCTTATCTATATCAGAACCAATTGAAAGCCATAGTTGTTGAATTCTGGGAATATAACAAGGACTATACAGATCAATGTGCCAAGCTCCTGGAGCAAATTAGACGATCTCAGGCACAATCTCAATCTTATCACTCCTCCCAGGAACAAGAGACTTGGAACAACCAACCTAGTGGGTCTAGTGACCCATATTTTGGATCCACTAGCTACTCTACTGATTCTTGCTTCCATGTGGAGGTATCCTTGACTCAGCCAACCCAAAAGGCACCTTTGGATCTAATCCATGATTTGGGTAGATCATTTGAGGAATGCACCATTTCTGATACACATGTACCTGATGATATATCACTAAGGAATTGGAATAATGGATCACAAGTACAGGACCACATAACAGGTTCTCAATCAACTCCCTCTATAGTCTGACCCACTCAGGGCGATACACCTATTGATTCATATCTGGATTCGTATAAACCTGAGTGGAGAGACAACCCTAATCTTTCATGGCCACCACAAAGACCGACTCAGATTGAACATCAATCTAGGCTAGCCCAATATTCCACTAAAACCACTTTAGGGCAACCATCTAGTCCATCCCAACCCGCAACCACCCTTGAAGATATCATGAACATTTTGTTGGACTTTGACAAGAAAAATGAAGGCTGACTAAGTTGGAAAATCAAGTGAAATCTCAAGGAGATCAAATCAAGAGACTTCAAGAATCACTTTATCCCTAGATGCACACTCCTTTTCACACCTATTCTCCACCTATTCTTCTGACCCCTCCTCCAATCTATCATACATGCCATTGTACGGGGGATAAATCTTTGGCCTCTAAAAGGAAAAGAAAAGCTAAGAGCCCACCCAAATGATCTGATTTAGCCTCAACCAAAATTCATAAGACCAAACCCACATCTAGCTCTGGCTCATACTCTTGGTACAAAAGGAAGAAAAAGGCTTCTGAAGTTGATTTGACCTATTTTCCCTTTCTGAGGCCATAAAGAGTCACAAAAGAAGAAAAAGACTTGCACACCTAAAGAGGTGGTTTTATTAGCTAACATAAGTGCATTTGTTTCTGGCACTCTACCACCCAAAAAGACCGACCCTGGAAAACCTTTCATATCTTATGCCATGAAGGGATTCACCTCAATAGAGCCCTTGTAGGTCTAGGGTCTTCCATTAGCTTGATTCCTATCACCCTTTTTGACCGCACCAAACTTGGAGATCTGCACCACACACCTATCACCATTAGAATGGCAGATGGCTCCATCAAAACACCTAAGGGGGTAGTTCAGGATGTGATCATCAAAGTGCAAGGTCTTAGTTTTCCAGTTGATTTTATTGTTTTGGACATGGATATATCGGAAAAGCTAAGTAATTCACCCATCATTCTTGGTCGACCTTTCTTTGCTACGGCCAATGCATAGGTTGACTATTACTTAGGATGTATGGAAATGAGTAGCGGCAATAAGAAGATTCACTTTGATATTTATGCAGCCGCTAAGAAAACAAAGTCAGGGTATTTTCTGGATGACATGGAAAGTGATTCGGAGGGCAATTCGGAAGAAACCATGGCAATTGACACCTGGGTAGAACTGCATGACCCGAATCAACAATCCACTAGATCACATAAGTCACCCTCAATACCAGATCAAATCATTGATAGCATGGTTGACTATCTTGATTGACCTAGACCAATTCAAACCCCTACCCCTTGCAATGAATCCCAGATTACTCAATTGATCAAAATGATTCATGAAATAAAAGAAGCTAGTGCAAGAGAATATGATGATATAAGAAAAGAGCTTCATAGAATCTGGGACGAGAAACAAAAATCAGAAATGCTTGAATTTGGGTCAGGTGTGTCACAACCGATTTGTGATTCGATGGTGGTCATGCAGGATTCTATTGATCAAACATTCAAGGTGGATGATATTGATAATCCTATTGAAGTTGAGAATGGAGATTTATTCGAGAATCTTGATCTTGATTTAGGGCCTGAAAACCAATCATTTCATTTTGAGGAACCAAGCATTGAGGGACCTAAATACGATTTTGTTGTATTTGAGAATACCCATGGAGACATTAATGAATTAATTCAAATGATCTCATACACAGAGCAACAAAATCAAAAAGAATGTAACAACTCCTTAATCAATGATTCAGCCCATTACACTTTCATGGAGGGACTCACTACTGAGTTTAATGACCAATTTCATCTAAGTGAGAAGGAAATATCCCCTTATGAAAAGGATATTCAAGAGATAGAAAGATTATTAGGGATTTCATATGATGAGTTATCGGAGGAAGCTAAAAATTTTGGGGAATCATGTGATAATTAGGAATTAGAATTGAAAATTTTTGAATAGATAAAAGAAGATGATACCCAAACATCTTTAGTAGAGACAGAGACTGATCACTGGACCTTGATTTCCAGATCTGACCACATCACTTGGGTCATGCCTTCCATTCATCACCATTATCAGGACCCATATGATTTCACCCCACACGACTCCACCTATACCCCTACCACTCACATTCTCCATCACCTCTTTAGGATGCCTTCGTATTCATTTCTTCCAGGCACCCGTAATTATCCATCTTTCTTCTGTAGCTTCTGGTTGTAGATAATCCTAAGCCCCATCTACATATTTTTTCTATCATTTGGGCTTGGAATTCATGGACAGCTAGTCCGTATTTGCGGCCCGCTGTTGGCGAATGAGATTAAAGTTCTTATCATTTTACTCGCCATTCGTAATATTGTATTGATATATCCTTTTTGTGTGTACGTCCAACTGGAGGCGTTAATCTTAGCACTTATATATAGCTTATTTTATGTCATATTTTCCTTGCATATTCAATTTTAGGTGTTGGAATAAGCAGAACATCAAAATTCAGGAGCTAATCCAGGTGATTTCTACCCATTTACCCCTGTCTTAAGTAATTTTTCATTATATCATGCATGAGGACATGCAAGAAAGTAGGCATGGGGGGGTAGTAAATGTAAACTGAATTTTTTTTTCTGCAAACACCTAGGAAAAACATTTTTTACATCATGCTAATTGCACTTTAGGGTCCTTAAATTAAGAACAATCAACTCCACCTACAATGTTCACATTGGAGCTAAAAATCGTTCGCAACAATCACTTTTGACTCATCCATTCACCTTTTTGTTCTAAATTTAGGGTGAAGCTGTAAATAACCTGAATTAGGGAAATTTTCAAAGTGCAACTTTGAAAGGTTACAAATAGCATTTATATATATTGCATTCATGAACAAGATTTTTATCAAAAGAATGTATTAGGGATTTTATCCACTAGTTGATTCCTATAATCTGGAATTTAGTACAATTTTCACTCACATGTAGATTTTACAATGGATTCATGTTGAAGGCTGATGAACACCTTCAGTTTGTCGAGAAGAAGTAGTGCTTCCTTTCTTGAACCCCTGGATAGTGTTTTGGGAGTTAGGTAAATTTTCTTCCAAAAATCCACCAAATAGTGTGAGATGAGAGTAGAGTGTATTGGTGCTCTAAGATTAGTGGAAGGAATCTGGAATTTGTTGTGAATCATAGAGCACGTGTTTGATAGGAAAATGCATCATAGTATAGTGCGCAATACGATCAAACAAAAATATTTATAAAAAGATAATGAGACTTGAGTCTCGGTCGTTCGTCTTTGGGAGGCGTTATGCAAATCTGAAATCGATCTTTTATCACTCTACTTGTTTAGAATCGCACACCGGTTTCCAATTGTCGGATTAAAGTTTTGCCACTTTCGTTGTGAACTCTGATTACATGCGCAAGTGTTAGATAGATGACGAAGGTGAAAGTATGAGTTTCAGTGTGCACAATTCTAGTTATGTGGTGGCTGTTTATGAAAAATGCATTGATTGTTAAATCTTCAATATTTTCTGGTACCAACACGCTGGTTGCAATATATAAAAATGAAGAGCAGGCAACTTGAATCACACGAAATAGATTGCAATCAATAAGCTCATGGTGATTTTCAACACAGAGATATGTATATAAAAAAGATATCTTTCATTGATTCATTTAGGAGGGTGTTTGCAGCATGGAATTTAGAGGAAAGCTTATAAAGGAAAGCTTGAAAATATAAATCTAACTAATAGAAAATGATCGCATACAGGAATCTATGGGGGGATTTTGCATGCATCATTGAGGGAGAATAAGAGCTATACTACTAAGTAGTAAATGAAAGCATGTAAATATGAAGAACTAGCTACTAATCTAGCAGAAACTAAGGGCATTCGGAGGTGTGCTCCGATGGCCTTTGAATGGTTGAAAGGAGAAGGAGGGGTGGCCAATGGTGCTTAGGCCGGCCCTTGGAGAGAGGTTGGGGAGATGATCTTGCATCCTGGTGTGGAGATGGTGGCAGCCATGGTGCACAACTCGTGGAGGTGGAATTGAGATGAATGTACCTAACCTAAGTGTGAATGAGTGCTAAGAATGGGATGGGTGCAAATGGCCACCGCTTAGGTCTTTTTATAGATCTAAGGCAGACTCTCTAGAGAAGTGTGGAACTCTCTAGAGAGAGCCCCATAAGTGGCTGGCCAAGTGAGAGAGAGAGGTAGTTCTTAGATCCATAAAAAGTGGATCTCAATTTGAATGGCTCTTGGTTGCCAATTTTGGTAACCAAGAGTGGCACCACCTTTGAAAGAGAGTTCTAGAGAACTCTAGATGAGTGTGTGTGTGTGTGAATGGGTGTGTGTGTGTGAGTGTGTGGCCGTGTCCTATGTAGCTAAGTGGTTTAGGTTAAGTCCTAAGGGGTTTAGGTTGGTGTGGGCTTTAAATTAGGGTTGCAAACCCTAATTGCTAAGGAGGAATTGCAATTAAACTTAACACAAGTTTAATTGAATGAGTGTGAACCTAATTGAGAGTGAAATAACTCAATTAGGTTGGGCTTAGGTCAATTGGACTCTCCTTGAGTCCAATTGGACTTGTGTGGGTTGAGATCTGAGCTCAATTGGACCCTATGAGTCCAATTTACTAGGCAATGGTAATTGCCTATGATCTAAGTCAATTGGGTTTAGTGAGGACCTAATTAGGTCCTTAGGGAGGTCTAGAGGTGATGTACTAGGGTTAGGGTACCTTAATTTAGGTTCCTATGGTGTTGGAATTAGGTTTAGGGAGCTAGAGATCCAAGATCAAGGCTTGAATCTCAAAACAAAAATTGGAGAATAGTTCCAGACGTCCAAAAATGGAATCAGACGTCTTATACTCAAAATTCAGAAGTCCAAACTTGTTTTCTGGACGTCCAATTAGAGTCAGGAAGGATTCTAGGTTCTGTCTTGGCTATTCTGCAGAAATTGGATGTCTAACCAAGTGTCTGGATGTCTAATAACACTGCAGAAGTGGGTTTAAGGTGTGCGGGAGTTGGCTAAGGGTTCTGGACGTCCTATAATTCATCTAGACGTCTAGATAAAGGTTGGAATTATGGTTTTAAGGTTTCCTAGGGTGCGGTGACCTAATCTAAGGGTGGCTAAGGCTTGGGGAAGTTTCTAGGTAATCCTAGGGTTAGGATGGACCTAAGTTCTTCACATTTTACTGCTTTATTCCTACTTAATAGAGTAGCATACCTTAACTCCCTTACATTATTATCTACTATATCTAATCTAAGTCTTCTGCTGTAGCTCTGCTGCAACACCAATTATTCTTGATCCAGGTTCAGATCCAGCTTATTACCTATAATTGACATAATGCACCTAATCAACACATTATAGCATTATTTTATGCATAGCTAAAAGAAAGCAGTAAAGATGCAAATAATGCTTATGCATGCATGAATTATCCTAACTTATGCTAAGTCCTAGCCTAATTTAGGTCAATTAAGACCTATGATTGCGCAGCAATCATAACCCCATGCCGAAATCTTGCTAGTCCCTAGTAAATGCAAGAGTACGTTATTCATAAAAGGGTCCCTAAGGGATTGATTATTTTATGAAGTGTATGCCTAGAGATTTTTCTCCTTTTTGTTTTCATTTTATGCTCTAGAAATCCAGACAATTGTGAAAGTGTAGCTATGTAGCTTTTGCAATGGATTCGAGTGAAAAACTGATTCACCTCTAAAGCCTGTACTTGACCCCTAGTAAAATTCTAGCGGGATAGGTGGACTTCTTCCCTCGGGGTATTCAAGATATTTTATGAATTTCACCTGGCTTTAAGCTTAGGTAGAGAATGTCTGAGGGAAAAGATTATATATTTGGTGGCTTACTCTCAACTGGTGCTACATAGAAATTAGTACTTCAGAATCTAGATTCTCGGATTATCAAGTAACTCAACTCAGAGAAAGATGAGAAAAACTATGCACTCTTTTGATTCCTTGTATTCATTATCTCTTTTTCTTTTTCTTTTTCTTTTCTTTTCTTTCTTTTCCTTGGAGCTCAACATCTCACCAGATTCACACATATGACCTGTATGTGGTGGTCTTACTTGGCATTAACACTTTAATTGAGTTCCCATAACTCTAACACTAAGTCAGAATTCCTCAACCAGTATTCGGGCGGTCAGAAACACAAGAAAGGTGGGTTAAGGCCATATCTGGTGGATCTTAAATTATTTGATGGTATTGCCTCAATGCAACTGAAACAAACACTAAATATTCACTCTTTTTTTTCTTTGCTTTTTCTTCCTTTCCTATATATATATTTTTTTCATCTTTTTGTTTTTTTTCAACATAATAGAACTAGCACACATCCATAAGCTTTATTGAGGAGGCATTATTAGGGATTGGTGGTACTCAAGAGACATTGGGTGGCTTATTTGGTGGAAGTGCCTACTCACGGCATTGTGAGAGATGGATAGGACGATGTATTTCTGACCTTGACATCAATACCCTCCTTCAACTGAAGATTTCGTAAAAAGTGGTCGTAACCATCTACCTTAACCCTAGTTTTATGAAAACTCGCTCTCCGCATATTTGCCTTATTTGGTGGCTCTCAAAATTTCCCACAAAATGTATACGCAGGAATCGAGAGTGAAAACTGTGTCTAATCTCAGAGTATCATCACCTAATTATCTAGGATTCCGGATTCCTTGCATTAATCTTTGAGCACCAGTACACTCTACTCTCATCTCACACTATTTGGTGGATTTTTGGAGGAAAATCTGCCTAACTCCCAAAACATTGTCCAGGGGTTTAGGAGGAGAAGCACTGCTTCTTCTCCACAGACTAAAGACGTTTATCAGCCTTCACCGTGAACCCATTGCAAATTCTACGTGTGTGTGAAAAATTGTACTGGATTCCATCTTATAGGAATCAACTAGAGGATAAAATCCCTAATTCATTCTCTTAATAAAATAATCTTATTCATGAGTGCAATATGTATATATGCTATAAACAATTAACCTCTTAGATTCGTACTTGATGAAATTTTCCATTCAGGTTACATTCAGCTTGACCCTAAATTTAGAACAAAAGGTGAGTGAGTGAGTTGGAAATGACTGTTGCAGATGATTTTTAGCTCCAATGCGAGCATTGGAGGTGGAGTCAGTTGTTCTTTTATTTAGGGTCCTAAAGTATGTTTGACATGTAGCTCCGAGGTTTTCCTAAGTGTTCGCATAAAAATTTTTCAGTTACTGTATCTACCCTCCATGCCTAAGCTCTTGCATGTCCTCATGCATGAATATAAAAGAAAATAAATACAGCAGGGAGAGAATGGGTAGCAATCACCTGTAATTTCTCCTGAAATTATACATTCAGCACTGGCCAACTTGCCAGTATGCAATATGCAGAATGAAAATATGCTAAAAGGAAAAATATGCTATGTATAAAAGTGGTTATGTAGAGATGATGGTGGAATGTGCGATAAGCTATCTATACATGCTGAGTTTAACGCCTCCAGTTGGGCGAAAACTCAATCATACGTCCTCAATAAGATGAACAATCCATCAGGTGGAGGAGGTTCCTGGGCCAAAAATGGCTTGAGGGGCTAGCCATGTACCGAAGATATATGACCAGATTTTGGGTCCCTGATCTGGACTGCCCCATTAGGATATGGATGAATCACAACATATGGGCCAGTCCACTTGGACTTGAGCTTCCCTGCGAAAAGTTTTAGTCGTGAATCTAACAACCAGACTTGCTGGTTGGGCATGAATGCTTTCCTCCGGATGTGGCGGTCATGAAAGGCCTTGGTCTTGTCCTTGTATATCAATGCATTCTCATAGGTCTCCCACTGTGAATTTGAGTTTCTGGTCCTTGGATAGGTTCGCAGGAATCTTACCTGTGGCAAGGTAGTTTGCAATATCCGCATACCAGGGGAACTCAACAGAGTGAACTGCCAAAAGAGATTCATCCAGAAATTGCTTGTGGATAGGTAGGGAATAAGGAATGTTGCCTGGGTCTAATTTGGATAAGTGATCTGCCACAACATTTTGCTTTCCGATGTTGTCGCGAATTTCAATATCAAATTCTTGCAATAGAAGGATCCATCTGATGAGCTGGGGTTTGGCATCCTTCTTTGCCAACAAATGCTGGAGGGCGGAGTGGTCAGTGAAGATGATGACTTTGGACCCTAATAAATAAGATCTGAATTTCTCCAACCCGAATACTATTGCTAGTTCTTTTCCGGAGATAGTATAATTGCGCTGAGCCTCATTCAGCGTCTTGCTAGCATAGTATATGACAAAAGGTTGTTTTTCCCGATGCTGGCCTAAAACAGCACCAACGGAAAAATCAGAAGTGTCACACATCATCTTGAAATCAAGCGACCAGTCAAGTGGTTGGAGAATCGGGGAATCAGAGATAGCACTTCGTAAAGTCTCGAAGGCACAGAGACACGAGGTGTCAAATTCAAATGGGGCATCGGCAACAAGGAGAGTTTTCAAAGGTCGTGCAATTTTCGAGAAATCACGTATAAATCTCCGATAGAAGCCGACATGACCCAAGAATGATCTGATCTGCTTGACCGAGCTAGGTGGTCGTAAATGGGAAATAATCTCAGATTTATCTCGATCGATCTCGAGTCCATTGTTGGAGATCCTGTGCCCTAGTACTATGCCATCCCTCACCATAAATGGCTTTTCTCCCAGGATAGTACTAGGTTTACCTCAATACACCATTTCATGATTTTGGTGAGGTTATCAAGACAAGATGCGAAATCACCTCCGAAAATGGAGAAGTCATCCATGAACACCTCCACATAGTCCCCAATCATGTCCAAGAAGATGGCCATCATACAATGCTGAAATGTTGCTGGTGCGTTGCAGAGGCCAAAGGGCATCTGCTTGGAAGCGAATGTTCCAAAGGGGCATGTGAATGTGGTCTTGTCTTGATCTACCGAGCTAATCGCTACTTGATTATACCCGGAGTATCCATCCAAAAAGCAAAAGAAACTGCGTCTGGCTAACTATTCCAAGATCTGATCAATGAAAGGCAAAGGAAAGTGATCCTTCTGGGTAGCCATGTTCAGTTTCCTATAGTCGATGTAGACCCGCCAAGATGTGGCAGTGCAAGTCAGGATGCATTTTCCTTTTTCATTTTTTACTAGGATGAGTCCTACTTTCTTTGGCACTATCTGGATCAGACTCACCCATTGGCTGTCAGAGATTGGGTATACAATACCTACATCCAACCATATTCAGGTTGAGCCGTCTTTGAGGTTGTCTTGAAGGTTTCACCCCCTCATCTGTGTAAATGTGATGAGTGCAATTTGAGGGGCGAATACCACGGAGATCAGCAATGCTCCACCCTATAGTAGCCCTATGGTCATGTATCGTAGAAATCAATTGATGCTCCTATTCTTGGGTTACGTGGGCATTAATAATGATCGGGTATGTCTCACTTTCACCCAAGAACACATACTTAAGTGAATTAGGTAAGGGCTTCAATTCAATCACGGGTGGGTCAGAGTAAAAAATGGGATTAGGAGGAGCAGACTCGAATGTGGGAATCTGCTGATCCGTATGCATGTGAATTCCCGCTAATTCGCTACCTGTGAGATAGTTGGTTGTGACTACGTCAACGGGAAACCTGTTAGCTGTGGTCACATCCTCCTACAACAATAGGGGCGATTCAGTAGTGTGCAGATCAAGATAGCTAGATTCAGGGGTGCTGTGGTCAGAAGCACACCCTAAATAGTCAGATCCTCAGGGAGATATGTGTAGTGCAGTGGTCTCAGTCCCATGTGGATCGAGGTCCAAGAACCCTGATAGTGTAGACGAATGAGACATTGGGTCATCACAAAGGAGCCCAATGTTACCACAGTATGCCGCATCTTCATCTTCACCAACCTCCTCTATGCGATCACAATCAAAATTCCTTGATGCCCTGAATATGTCAAGTCGAAGTTGCTCATTACCTAATGCTGTCTCCATACACCCGGATGCACAATCAATGTTTGCTCGGGCTGTTGCTAGAAATGGGCGACCCAAAATGATTGGTGCATCTCGGAGATTAGGAGGAACATCCATATCGAGAACGAAAAAGTCTGCGAGAAAGCTGAATCCGTGGACTTTTACGATTACGTTCTCAACCACCCCCTCGGTGTTTTTACTGATCTATTAGCCAGCTGAATCATGACCGAGGTAGGCTTTAAATCCCCAAATCAAAATCAATCAAATATGGCAGTGGGAGTTTGGTTGATGGACGAACCCAGATCTAGAAGGGCCCAATCAAATGGAGAATCCTGCAAGAAGGACATGAGCGGGGTACCAGGGTCTTTCTTTTTCGGTGGCAAGTCAGCTAGAATCATGGCGCTAGCTTCTTTTGACAGTACTGCCTGTCGTCCAATTCTAGGTTGTCACTTCGGGGTACAATAGTCCTTGAAGAACCTAGCGACAGCGGGGATGTGATCAATTGCCTCGAGGAGGGGGACCTGAATATGTACTTCCATGAACATTGACTTCAGGTCCTCAAAATTCCACGTGTCCTTTTTTCGTACTACATTTCACCTCAAAGCCTCAGGAAAAGGGACGAGAATCTCAGGGTTGAGTGGCCTCTTACCCTTATCTTCCATAGGTGGCTTTTGAGATGAAGGAGTCAAACCCTCCTATGGCAAAGGGTGAGAAAAATCAGGACCCGCCTGCCTATGTGGTGGGTCAAATGTCTTCCTTCCACTCCTCAATGAGATAGCATTTGCATCGGCTTGCTGTCCATGAGGTGGTGGGGGAGCGGAAGAGGCAGAGTATGCGAGGTTCTGCATCAAAGGCGGCTGACCTTGAGCATAACTAGGTGATGCAGGAGGCGCTTGTAGTATGGCGTGTGCCTGTCCCTATGGTGCCTGAAACCTAGGCAGGGTGCCTTGGTTCTGCACATACCGAGGGTTCGGGACAAGTTGGGAGGGCAAGGCTCCCTGAGTCCTGTGCTCCTGCAATAGCTGGTTTTGTGTGTTCTGTATAGTCTGTATCTAGTTAGCCATCACCTTCATTATCTGCAAGTTATCCTGTGTAGATTTCCTCATCGATTCTTGCGACTCCTCTTTCAGTGCCCCCAAAGGGTCAGCCCGCTTTGGAGGGTGATTGGCAGCTTAGTGCAGCGGTTGGTATATAGAATGGGGTTGCTGCTGATGCGGGAATGGTTGCTGCCTAGGATATGTGTTTTGTGCATTCCCATATTGCCTGGTCTTGTAGTGCAGATCTTGATGTGGTCTTTGTGAGTTACCAGACCAGGAGAAGTTCGGATGCTGGAGCCAACCAAGGTTATACGTCTCTGAATGCAAGTTATTATGTTGTCATCCTTCAATAGCACTAACGTCCTCGTAGGCCGAAGATGTCTGAGACGTATATCCATCAAGGGGATACGTATTATAGTCTGCGGGTGGTGCACAACCCTGGTCATATGGTGCCAAATCGGGATTGTTTATGGGATCCTGATATGCAGGATCTCATAACAAAGGAGAAGATGCATCTTGAGTGAGTTGATTAACTCGAGTAGGGCGGGCTCAGGGTGCATAGGAGGGTCTTGGAATAGTAGAGTTCAAGTCAGATTGACCTTGACTAATTTGGTCAATCTTTTTCTCAATTAGGTTTATTCTATCTAGCTGCTTGACAATGATATCCATGTCGGCTCGAATAGACTCAGTGTGAGCCTCATGGACACCAACCCGCTGCTGACCAGGCTACTAGAATTGGTTCATGGACGTGGCATTCATCAAGTTCTCTACTAAAGATTTGAACAACTCAAATGCGTTGTTCTCATCTTTCGCGAGGAAATTCCCGCCACTAGATGCATCGGCTAGATACTGATGTGTGTCATCTAGCCCATGGTAAAAGATCTGAGCTAGGTGCCATCTGGGTATACCATGGTGCGGGCATTTCCGGAGAAAGTTATGAAATCAGTCCTAGGCTTCATGCAACTTCTCCCCAGCTCCTTGGGAGAAAGTCGTGATCGCACGCCTCATCATGTTTGATCGACTGATTGGGAAGAACTTTTGCAGGAATTCATGTCGTAATTCCGGTCAGGTTCCAATTGGCTTCCCAATGGTTTTGAACTAATATGAAGCTTTGTCCCTCAGAGAAAATGGGAAAAGCTTCATTAGAACAATCCCAAGATCAATATTCTTGGGTCGAATAGTTTCTGCGAGTCGACTCAGGTCCTCTACGTGTTGGAACGGATCTTCGCTTGAGTTTCCATAAAAGTGAGTGCTGATCAAACCGATCACATTGGGCTTGAGCTCAAATGCATCTCTACCTGCGGGAATCCTGACTAAGGGTGCGACGATCGATGTAGTTGGATCATAGAAATCCCGCAGTTGTTCTCCTCGTGGTGGATGCTGCATTCTGTCAAGTGCTGTCAAAATACGGTCCATGCTCTGCCGATGCCGCTCCTCAAACTCAACCACCCAGGCTTCCAGATGAGCCATCGGGTCCAGATTATCAATGTCCTGACCCGGTCTAGATCCAAGCCCAGGATTAGCCATTGCGGCTATGGGAGTAGAAGTGGGGGAAGAAGATGGTCCTGGAGAGGTGACTCGCCTCCTTGGGAGTGGCTCCCAAGGTCCAACCAGTTGAGGTCTAAGCGACCTCTGTCCTTGCATACACCACCCAACCCCTGGGTTGGTGTAGCCAAGCCAGACAAGGCTAAGGCCCTGTTAATCAGATGGTCCTTATGATCTTGTGACTAGATTTTTTGTTTTAAGTTCTAATTCTTGAAGAAAATTTTGTCGTACAATCGATTGAAAGTGATTCCCGCCTCTTGGGCTAACCCAGCCAAGAGGTTGAAAGCACCCAGTAGTACGACAACGAATTCAGGTCTGGAAGACGGATTCTAACAGACAGAAGCTATTAAGTTCAGCCTAGATGTATTGGATGTCTGATCAAATAGTCAGACATCTTAAAAGTCAATATCAGACGTCTGATTTTCAGATTGGATGTCTGATAAGGTTGTCTGAACCCTATTTTGGTTTTCTAAGTTCTCTACAGAAAACCTAAGAATCCTAGGGTAGTGCAGGTGTTCTTAGGACTACTTTAAGGGTTCTTTGAGGCTCTTTAACATAAGAACTAAGAAAGAAATAAAGAGAGAAACAAAGAAACAAAATTATATAGAACAAGATAAAAAGAATTCTATCCCATTCTTCATCTCCTTCCTTCTTCAAGCTTTCGCTCCTCGTGAAGCTCCTTTGCCTCTGTCAAGCTCCTTTAATCTGCCATGGATGCGAGCTCGAACTCCGTCTAAACACCTGTCTCCATTTGCAATTTGACCTGAAAACTAGGACTCAAAAGCAAATGTTAAAAGATACGTGTTTTGTTATCATCAAAATAAATGATCGTGGTGCTCTAGCACCAACAATCTCCTCCTTTTTGATGATGACAAAACCATAAATAATAATGCATAAAATCCTCCCCCTTTTTGACATTATCAAAAAGCTTTAATTGATTTTAAATTTCCTATAACTCCCCCTTAAAACATGCTCTTCTATAATTGGGTTGAATTTCTTCTAACAAGAGTAATGTCCTCCCCCTTTTTGTAACAACAAGATAGCTATTATTTTTCTCCCCCTTTCTAAAGGAAATATAGCTAACTCAAAAAGATCTCCCCCTTAATGATTGACAAATAGCTCATGATTTTAACTCCCTCTATCTATATGCTAATGATAAAAAGATAAGGTTAAGGGTTACCTCACCTACCATGGACAATAGAATGGCCCAAATGGAGGTGGTGGATGCCACATCGGATGGAGCTCCCATCTGTAGCTTGGAGGTCCGGGCATTGGCGCCGGTCTCCAATCGGGTGATCGACGTGAGGCGGGTTGTTCGGTTGTTTGTCGTCTCGTCGGTCTTCACGTTCTCCTCCTTGGTCTACTTGTTCCTCCGAACTCGAGTTGACCATTCTTGAGCTTGTAGGTCCAGTCCTTTATGTTGATATCTTCTTTGAAACCTACAAAATAAGATTCCAATTCTTTCTTCGATATCCAAGTGAGCTTGGATCCGGATCTGTTAGTGGGTCTCCTTGACAATGATCCTTTCTCAACCGTAGGGCTAGATAAAGTTTGTACTTTATTGATCAAACTATTTGATTTTTCCTTAAGACATGCAAGCTCTTTTTCTATAACATGCATCTTCGTCTTTAAATCAGAAATTTCTAATTTTAGACTAGTATTTTCCTCAATTAGTTTGCTATTTTCAATGATTAAATTGTGATTTTCTAATGACAAATCAATTTTTAAGCTAGAATTACCTTCTAGGTCCTTAAGTTTCAATTCTAATCTTTCATTTTCACTTTTAAGAAAGCTAGGATTCTTTTTAAAGTCTTTATTTTCTACCTTAAGTGATTTACTAAGTTCAAATAGCTCATCAAAAGCATCCTGTAAATTGGAATGTACCTCATTGTCGGAGTTGCTTTTGCTGTCGCCCGCTGTCGCCATGAAGCCCATGCAGGAGGTTTCATTCTTCTTCTCAGGATTTTCTTCTTCTTCTTCCTCTGAGCTCGAGTCATCCCAAGGTGCTTGGAATGCCTTCTCTTTATACTTCTTCTCCTTCTCCTTCTTCTTCTCCTTCTCCTTCTTCTTCTCCTTCTTGAGAAGAGGGCACTCAGGTCGAAGATGACCTTTTTCGTTGCAGTGGTAGCAACGTCTTGGGCTTTCCTTTTCCTTTTTCTCCTTTTCTTTCTTTGTTTCCCTACAAAAGTTGGAAAATTTTTTAAGTAAAAATTTAAAGCTTCGTCATCGAAACTTACCTCACTATCTGACGCGGTTTTGAATGAGAGGGTCTTTTTCGGTTTTGGTTGTAGTGTATCCTTCTTCTTCTGCTTTAGCTTTGTCTCGTAGGCCATTAGATTGCCTAAGAGATCCTCCATGTTGAGTTCCTCCTCCTCGTTCGCCTCTTCGATGGCGGTGACCTTCTGTTCCCATTCTAGTTTGAGAGAACGAAGAAGCTTTCCCTTGAAGCTCCCCCTTGATGAAGGTCTTACCTAAAGCTTTTAAACTATTTACAATGAGAGTGAACCTACTGTTCATCTCACTTAGAGATTCGTTAGACTTCATTGAAAAAGACTCAAATTCTTCAGAAAGTAAATTTATTTTAGAAGTCTTTACCTTAGAAGTACCTTCGTGAGTTACCTCGAGTGTGTGCCAGATCTCGTATGCGGTGGCACATTGCGAGATTCTGTTGAACTCCTTTGGGCTGAGCGTACAATACAACGCATTCATCATTTTCGCATTGAGCAAGAGTTCCCGGATCTGCTGCTGCGAGTATCCTGCGGTAGGTCTCTCTAGGATGTCGAAGGAGGTCTCGCATCGGTCCCATACTGTGAAGTCATTGCCTTGAAGCCATGTCTTCATTCGCAGCTTCTAGTATGGGTAATTGCTCCCATCAAAGAATGGCGGATGGGTCGTAGACTGCCCCTTTGAAATCCTGCTTGCGGAGCTGCTTCCCTCCATGATCTTCTTGCTGGGTGTTACTCCAATCTTGCAAGAACCTGCTCTGATACCAATTGTAATTCCCTACTTGGAGGGGGTGAGATATGCGTGATGTAATATAAAATGCGGAATTAAAATAGACAATCTCACAGAAATAAGCAATCACACAATGTACACAAGTATTTTTTGGTGGAAACCCAAACCAGGTGAAAACCACCACCTAACCCTCTCGAGTTAGGATTTCCCGATCAATCTAATTGATCAAATCCACTATATGAACTACTTAAACGAGGGTAGTTCAACCTCAATTACAACCACGCTACAAGTATGAGGGTAGCGTTCCTCAACCCCTCCTCTTCACAAGGATGATTTTGTCCCTCGATGGAGACGGGAATTCGCAATGCGAATACCCAACCAAATAACAAAGTAAAAGATACAAGAATAGTCTTATAGAGCCAACAAAGTAATTCTTAAACTATGCTTCTATAGGTAAAGAAACTTCCCTTTTCTTGGAAGTGCATCGAATCAGTGACGCGGGTATGGGAACCACACAACGACGCTTTGTCGCTCTCTTAATTATGGAGGGAGAGCGGGAGCACAAATTGGATGAGGCTCTCAGATGTGGAACTACCCTTTGAGAGCAAGTGCTTATTCTACTTCAATTTGACACAAAATGAGTGGAAATATTCTTACAAGGTGTGTTTTTACAAGGCAAGGGTTCTCCTCTATTTATAGAGAGCCTAGGAAGGCTTTGGAAAGCATTGGAAGGCTTCCATAGCCGTTGGGTGCAAATCCAAGGCAAATCAAGTTGGAATCAGGATCAATCATGACTCTGATAGGGTTATTAGACATCTGGTCCAGGCATCAGGTATCTGGAAAACTTGTTTAAGATGTCTTATTCTAAGCAGGTTTCCTTCTTGACTTGAATTAGACCTAAATAGGGTTTTAGTGTATGGCCATTAGACGACATATATGACATCTGGCACTATGGATGTCTAGAAACATATTTGTTCTACGAAAATGGATTCCCAAGGAAGGTAACGGCTAGAAAATCTCTTAAAGGAGATTTTGGGTCAGTCGAGGCAAAACGGTCACATATCAGATGTCTGGGGTCCTCTACGAACATTTGATATAATGCTAACAGTCATTTCCTTAATGTGAACAAAGGCAACCAACGTTCCACTAATTGGACATCTGGTAAAGGCATCAGACATCGCGTAAGATGTCTAAACTACGGTCCGAACGACGGATTCTAACAGACAGAACCTATTAAGTCTAGCTTAGATGTATTGGACATCTGATCAAATAGTCAGACGTCTTAAAAGTCAATATCAGACGTCTGATTTCCAGATTGGACATCTTATAAGGCTATCTGAACCATATTTTGGTTTTCTAAGTTCTTTACCGAAAACCTAAGTATCCTAGGGTAGTGCAGGTGTTCCTAGGACTACTTTAACGATTTTTTGAGGCTCTTTAAAAAATGATCTAAGAAAGAAATAAAGAGCGAAACAAAGAAACAAAATTACATAGAATAAGACAAGATAAAAAGAATTCTATCCTATTCTTCATCTCCTTCCTTCTTCAAGGTTTCACTCCTTGTGAAGCTCCTTGAGGTGGATGCCTTTGTGGTGGTGATATGGTGGGTATATAAAGAGGTGGAGAAGGAGGGGTTGTCATGGAGATGTGTGGATGGTTGAGATGGATTGGTGGAGGTGCTTGTGCGATCTAAGGGCTAGGAATATGTGGGGCCAAATGGAGGGACACATGGGGGTGGTTATGGTGGTGGTTACCCCCTTTGGTGTCCTTTGAGTTGGCGCCGAAATGGGGTTCTAGAAGAGGGCTTAGGTGGCGCCAAGATTGAAGGGTTGAGATGTGTTTGGTGGTGGATGGATGGATGGGATGAAGGTTTAAGGTTGGTGCCAAAATGAAGGTGGTTGAGGGGTGGTTATTGGCGCCAACTTGGAGGTATCTTTAGGTGTTGGAGAGGGTTGAAAGGGTGGCTAGGGTTGGTGCCAAAATGGGGTATCTTAGGTGGCGCTTAGGTGGACTTAAGTAGGTGATAAGGTGGAGTTAGGTTGAAGGTGGTGGATGGCCAGTGGGAGTTGAAATGTAGTTAAGCTAAGCTAGCTAAACTAGCTTAGCTAGTAGTTGAGTAGCGAAGGAGGTGTCTGGAGCTAAGGTTTTGAGGAGAGGAGCTGAGAAGGTGATGCTTGGAGCTGAACTGGAGCTGGTAGCTACTGAAGAGAATGGTAAGGAGCTACTTTAGCAGGCTTACCTTGCTAGTTCTTCCCTAGCTGCTAAGCCAAGCTAGAGGAAGCTGGCTTCTGCTAAAATATGTTGAGGTGAGCTGGGTCTGATCTTCCCGGGAAGGACCTAGCTAGCTGGAGTAGCTAAGGTAGATTAGCTCAACTAAGTTTAGCTAAGTTGAGTCCTCGAGAGCTGGACTTCAGCTGCCATGAGGTAGGGTGAAGTCATCTTCAGCTGACTTGAGTTGAGTGGAGCTGGAGGTAGCTGGACCTGAGCTGAGGTGGAATCCAGTCAACTTAGCTGAGCTACCTACAGCTCCTAGTGAACTGATGGGAGTTGAGATCAGCTAGACTCAACTAAGTTGAGCTGAATCTGAGCTGACTTAAGCTAGGGTAATCTAAGATGAGCTATCTTGAGCTACCATTCAGCTCATCTGAGCTAGGATGGGCTAACCCTAGTCCAGGAGAGATGGTATCCAGCTATGATCAGCTGGATTAGGCTGAGTCCCAGCTGATTTGAGCTTCTTCACCAATTGCCTTCCTGAGTGCTAGGGTTCTAGGGATCCGACTATCTATTTATCCCTAACACTCAAATAAACATATCAAAAAGATAATAAAATGTGTAATGTATGCGTAACCTAATTTATGCCTAATGCAACCCAAAAACCCATTTGTGGAGTAAAATTCCTAAGAGCTAGGTTTGTTTTAAAGTTTAAGAATGATGATAAACTGGCATTTATCATGTCACTTCTTTTTCCCCACACTTTTTAAAGACACAAACATATTGTAGGGCATGTGCTCATTGCTAAACCCTCGACAACATGGCATGCGTGACATGATGCCCTTGAATCAGATTCTTAGGTGTGAGATTTTTTATATCTGGGGGATTGATTTCATGGGTCCTTTTCCTATTTCAAACAACTTTGAGTATATCCTACTTGCTGTTAATTATGTTTCTAAGTGGATCAAAGTCGTCCCCACCAAAATGAATGATCATAAGGTGGTTGTCCGCTTCATTAAGGAGATCTTTTCTAGATTTTGGGTTCCTAAAGTCATCTCTCGCGATGGCGGGTCCCATTTCGTGAATGTGCCATTCTAGTCCCTCTTGAAGAAATATGGGTGACAAATAGAATTTCAATCCCATATCACCCACAAACTAATGGATTGGTCGAGCTCTACAACTGGGAGATACAGAAGATTCTTCAAATTAGAATTCGACCTAATAGAAAAGAATGGTCAACCTAGCTTTTAGAAGCATTATGAGCCTATAGGACCACCCATAAAACCCAGTTAGGAATGTCTCCCTTCAAAGTGGTTTATGGGAAGGCATGTTACCTTCTTGTAGAAATGGAGCATAAAGCCTACTAGGTAGTACGAAAATGTAATTTGAACCTCAGGAAGGTCGGCATCCACCGTCTATTATAGATTAATGTGATCGATGAATTACGCAATGATGCGCATGAGAACTCGCTTATCTAAAAGGAACGGATGAAGGCTCTTCATGACAGGTACATTTCACGGAAAATTTTTTATCCTGGTCAGAAAGTGATTCTTTTTTATGCCTAGCTCAAGCTTTTCCAAGGAAAGCTAAGATCGAAATGGACCAGACCTTTATAATCTGGATGATCTATGGAAATGGGGCAATTGAGATCGGCGAAGGTAGTTAAGACTCCAATCCTTTTGTTGGAAACGGATAGAGATTGAAACATTTCCTTGAGCTGAACAATCCAGACTTGATTAAAGAATCCTTTGACCTTCATTCCACTTGGGTTATTTTGCGTCCATCTGAAGTTGGTGAACTTAGCACTTAATGGGAGGCAACTTGTCATTTTCTTCAAAAACCCAAGACCCTTCATATTCTTTTTGTACATCACTCTTACCACACTTTAAGGTTCACTTTCAAACCCTTTAGAACAATTGATTCCACCTCCAATACACATCGGAGATTAGAAATTGTTCGCATTAAACCATTTCCAGCCCACCAACCCACCCTTTTCAAAACTTTTCTAAAAGGACTATGAACTAAGCTGAAATTAAACCCATCCTGTTTGCAATGAGGGCATTGCAAAATGTAGGTAGGGGGTACTAAAGTGCAACTAATTCAAAACTCAATTTGTTTAAAGGGTTCTCATAAAAAAAATAATGTTGATGAAAAGGGGAGGGAAAATCTTTTTGAGCTAAAATGCAAATTTATTAAGAACAACAAAAATAAGGAGGAAGAAAAATGTGACGAATGATTAGTTTGTTAGTCTTGGTCAGTTCAAAGTTGTTTGTGCTCCAATCTAGTGTCAAGACACCTACATCCTTGACCATAGATCTTTCAAAACAAGTAAGCTTGAAATATCAAGCATGACTTAAATTACCCAAAAAAATAGGTTGAATAATCTGATTTCTTGGACTAAGAGGCATATGTGTTTAAACCAATCTCTTTGCCACTAATGGTCTAGGAGTTTGAAATACCAGAACACACAATCACATGCACGAATTGAGTTATAAGACTTGAGTAGAAAGTTAATAAAACATTGGAATTAGGTAGAGTTAAAAAATAAGTCTTTTGTGGAAGCCAACTCTTGAATGATGGAGAGTGTTTGTGGTGTAGATCGCATAGAAAATTAATGCGTTGTAGTATATCGTGAAATTCGTCTCAAGCAAATAAATTAACAGAATTGGTGAGTCCTAGTCAATCACAGGGAGGTAGGAAGCACTTTTGATTTCATGCATTTGTTCCCAATATAATTACTAAATAGTATAGACACAATATCGTAGTATATATCAATCAAAGAGTGAATTGTATACATCTAACTAAGCAAATTCTAACATAAACATAAACTACTTATGTAACAGAACAAGGACACCACGGGTGATTTATAGTGGCCTTCTGGAAAGGTTGGGAAGAGCAGCAATGATCCGTTGGGGTGGCCCAACAGACTCTTCAGACGAAGATGCAGAGATGGAGGTAGAAAAGATGGGAAGAAGGGAGAGGAGTTGTAGAAGGGGGAAGAAAAAGAAAAACTAAAGAATGGCTTCAAAGGGGACCCTTAGGCCTCTTTTTATAGCTTTTGTGAAGGGCATTTAGGGTATTTGAGCCCTTAATTCCATGCAAAGGCTTCAGATTAATCAGATCCATTGATCGGAAGATCAATGGTCCTGATTAAGCCTTCCAAATCCTTCTTCCATCCATTGTTTCATCTGGTACTGCCACGTGGCAGCCATTGGAGTGTTGGATCAAGATCGGGCGACTCAATTGCTTCCTCGCTCATGCGCTGTGTTCCTTGCTTCGCCGCTCACCTTCAAAACCCACCTAATCGTAGATCGTTTGATCGTAAGATCAAACGATTCAGATTCATGACTACGCTGCCCTTTGAATTTGAATTGCGCGCCTCTTCGCTTTCAGCCGTCCGATCTTAACGCATGCACCTTCGTTTGTGTTGCATGGAAGGTGCGTGCCTTCATGTGTTCGACCATGCGTATGACCACAATCCCCTCTTGTAGTGCCACATGGGTTGATCACTACCTTCCACTCCTCATCTGACGGCCTGATTTAATCCACGCTCGTCCTTGTGAGGATTGCGGCTCGAACAGGTGCCCGTCATTTCGCTGAGAGGGTGCTCACCACTGCACTACTCCCATACGTTTGTTGCGGTTTTGTTTTGTGGTAACTTATTCTTGGCTGTTGGATGAAGATCCAACGATCAAGATTTATTCCTCCTCGATGAAGCGTAGATGGTCAGGTGGCATGGAGCATTTGTGACTGTTGGATGGAGATCCAATGGTCCACAAATCATGGTGTAAGGCCTCCATAAGTTTGGGCACTACGAGGGGGTGGCTGTGATGGTGCCACGTGGTGCCATCATGGTCATCCATCTTCTTTTCTTTGTATCTGGTGATGTAGACCTTCGATCGGGTTGATTTTTGCGTCGTTAGACTACGAACATCGATCCAGATCCATCCATGCAGTTGGATTTGTCATCTGAGGTATGGATATTCTTCAATTTGCCCCTTTGACTCCAACTTCTTCTATGGACTCCCTAAGGTGCTACGAGAGTCTGATTGATGCACTCTTGGAAGTGTTGGACCCTCGTTGTCATTCTAAATAGATCCATAAGGTTGGATCGGTCATCTACAACCCTAGATTACCTGAAATTATTAATACCTCTCAAACAACACATTATTATGTATAAAACATATAAATCAT
Source organism: Thalassia testudinum (assembly GCA_037157565.1). NCBI lineage: Eukaryota > Viridiplantae > Streptophyta > Magnoliopsida > Alismatales > Hydrocharitaceae > Thalassia > Thalassia testudinum. The sequence continues at coordinate 30,155,772 of JAZHRO010000049.1, forward strand.
CTAAGATGCAAAGTACGATGTGTATGCATGCAGAATGGCCATGTTAAGGTAGGTTCTACCTTAATTCAGGCGAATTAGGGCCTATGATTGCTGCTCAATCATACCCTCATGCCTAAATCTTGCTGGTCCCTAGAAAGTGCATGATTAAATGCATTTTATCATGAATTTAACTAAAGGTTTATTTCTTTTTGTTTCATTAAAAGATTCAGAATCCAGATAACCATGAATATGTAATGTTGTAGCTTCTGCAATGGATCCAAGTGAATAGTCGATGCACATTTAAAGCTTGTACTTGACCACTAGTAAAATTCTATCGAGATAGGCAAATGTCTTCTCTCGGGGATATAAACTATTCTCTGATTTTAGCCCCAGCTTTTGCCTTAGATAGAAGATGTCTGAGTTAACCGGACTTGTATTTGGTGGCTCACTCTCTTTTGGTGCTGCATAGAGACTAGTATTTTAGAATCTAGATTTCTAGATTATTGAGTAAATTAACTTAGAGAAAAGATGGAAAATTGTGCTTTCTTTAATCTTTTGTACTTTTTCTTTTCTCTCTTTCTCTCTCTCTCTTTTTCTTTTACTTTTTCTTTTTCTTCCTGATCTCACGTCTCACTAGATTTGCAACTGTGTTTGGTGGTATTACATGGCATTACACTTTAATTAGGTTCTAATAACCCTACGGCTAAGTTAGACTCCTCATCCTGTATTCAAGCAATCCAAAATACATAAAAAATAGGTTTAGGCTATATTTGGTGGTTCATGGGGATGGTAAGTGTTTTGCCTCAAAACATTTTGACTTACATAACTCAAACTTCTTAACATAATACTTTTTTTTTTCAAGCAAATACCTCTTTTGTATGCTTTTTTTTTTACATATCTACTAGCACAATGCTGCTACCAACGTGACATAATGCAAAAAAAATGCACACGTCATACGTACTTTTATTCATGAGGCATTATTTGGGATTTCTAGGGATGACCAAGAGGATCTCGGGTGGCTTATTTGGTGGAAGTGCATACTCTCGACATCGGGTGGGGAATGGATAGGATGACGTATTTTTGACCATGACATCAGTACCCTCCTTCAGCCGAGGATTCCACAGAGGACAGTCGTGACCATCCACCTCAGTCCTAGTTTTATTAGAACCCTCTTTCTGTGCTTTTGCCTTATTTGGTGGCTCTCCTATAGAATTTCTCACAAAATTAGTACTCAAAAACTGAGAGCGAAAACTATGCCCATCTCTGAGTGTCATTATTCAATTATTCAAAGTTAAAGATTCCTTACACTAGCCTTAGAGCACTAGTACACTCTCTACTCTCATCTCACATAAGTTTTGGTGGATCTACTAGAACAAGGTTCACCTGACTCCTTAATTGCTGTCCATGGGTTCAGGAGAAGAAGCAATGCTTCTTCTCGACAAACTAGAGATGTCTATCAATTTTCACAGTGGATTCATTGCAAATTCTACATGCAGATGTAAGGTTATATTAGATTCTAAGCTTAGGAGTCTACTAAAGAATAAATCTTTAATAAAACCTCTTGATAAAATGATTTAATCCCCCACTTATTGGTAGAAAATTTTCAGTTTTTATGGACTACCCCCCATGCCTAAGTGTTTGCATGTCCTCATGCATGAATAAAAGAAATAAGGCAGGGTGTATGTGGATAGAAATCACCTAAAAATGCTTCTGAGTTGTCGTTCAGCTCATGCTATCACTGCAATGCCATACACAATATGTGAAAATAAAATATGCTATGTATATATGGTATGTATATATGTATACGTGCTGAGTTTAACACGTCTAGCTGGGCAACTCATCAGTCTCATGTCCTTGAGAATATGTATCATTTTGTCAGCAAGAGGAGGTTCCTGGGCAAAGAATGGTTTGAGGTGTTGGCCATTAACCGTAAAAACATGACCAGATTTTGGGTCTCTAATTTAGACTACCCCGTTAGGATTCAGGTGGACCACCAGAAATGGCCCAGTCCACTTGGACTTGAGCTTTCCCGCATAGAATTTGAGTCAGGAGTCAAACGACCAGACCTGCTAGTTAGGTGCGAACTCTTTCCTCTAGATGTGTTGATCATGGAAAGCCTTTGTCTTGTCTTTGTATATTTTTGCATTCCCGTAAGCTTCCTGCCTAATCTCCTCTAACTCACAGAGCTGGAGCTTCCTTTCATAGCCTCTAGCCTCGAGGTTAAAATTACACTTCTGCACTACCCAAAAGGCACGGTGCTCCAACTCCACAGGAAGGTGACAAGCCTTTCCATACACCATGTGGTATGGCGACACTCCGAGCGGGGCCTTGTACGCGGTCCGATATGCCCATAGTGCATCAATCAATCAATCGGACCAATCCTTCCTATCAGGTCTAACCATCTTTTGAAGGATAAGCTTGATTTGACGGTTTGATACTTCAGCCCGCCCATTGGTCTGTCGGTGATACAGGGTAGCAATGCAGTGTTGCTCCCCGTATTTCTTCAATAACGACCTAAAATGGGCATGGATGAAGTGACTACCCCCATCACTTATCAGGGTGCGGGGAACTCCGAGTCTCGCAAAAATGAATTCCCATACGAAGAATATAATAGTCTTATGATTGGCTTGTCTTGCCGGGATAGCTTTTACCCACTTTGAGACAGTCTACTGTGATGAGTATGTACTCAAAGCCATGTGAGTTTGGGAAGGGGCCCATAAAGTCGATGCCCTAGATGTCGAACACTTCTACAACAAGAATAGATTGGAGAGGCATCATGTCTCTTTGGGTCATAGAACCGATCGCCTGGCATCGCTTACAACACTTGGCAAACTCGTGTGTATCCCTGAAAATGGTTGGCCAGAAAAATCCCAACTGCAAAATCTTTGCATTGGTCTTTCGGCTCGAGAAATGACCCCCATAAGCATCGTTGTGGCAGAAGGATAGCACCCTAGAGATTTCTGAATCAGGGATGCATCTGCAGATGATCTGATCAGCCCCAATGTGAAGGAGCAGTGGGTGGTCCTAAAAATAGAATTTAGCCTATGATATAAATTTCTATTTTTGATCCTTGGATAATCTTGCAGGTAGCCTGCCTGCGACGAGATAGTTTGCTATATCAGCGTACCAAGGAAACTCAATAGAGTTGATGGACAATAGAGACTCATCTGGAAATCGGTCTGATATCAGCGGGGAGTATGGAATATAGTCTAGGTCTAACTGAGACAAGTGATCCACCACAACATTTTGGGCTCTGGCTTTATTGCGGATTTCGACATCAAACTCTTGTAAGGGAAGGATCCATCTGATAAGGTGAGGTTTGGTGCCCTTCTTTTCCAACAAATGTCGGAGGGTGGAATGGTTAGTGTAGATGATAACTTTGGACTTGAGTAAGTATGACCTGAATTTCTCCAACTCGAATACCACAGCTAGCAATTCTTTCTTAGTGACTGTATAGTTATGCTGAGCCTCATTCAGCGTTTTGCTAGAGTAGTATATTACGAATGGATGGCACTCCCGACGCTGGCCATGAATGGCTCGGACAGCAAGGTAGAAGGCATCACACATCATTTCGAAGTCAAGAGACCAGTCGGGAGGTTGGAGAATAGGTGCACTTGAAATAGCACTTCGCAAGGTCTCGAAAGTGCTGAGACATGAGGAGTCGAAATCAAAGGGTGTGTCGGTTACTAGAAGATTCATTAATGGATGAACAATTTTCGAGAAATCTCGATTGAATCTTCGATAAAATCTGTCATGCCCTAAAAAGGATATGATTTGCCTGATCGAGCTAGGCGGAGGTAATCGCGAAATGATTTCAGAATTAGCTCAGTCGACCTCGAGTCCATTAGAGGAGATCCTATGACCTAGTACGATGCCATCCGTCACCATAAAATGGCTTTTTTCCCATGAAAGTACTAGGTTAACCTCTATACATCTCCTTAGGATCTTTGTGAGGTTATCAAGACAAGATGAAAAATCATCTTCAAACACGGAGAAGTCATCCATGAACACATTTAGGTAGTCCCTAATCATGTCAGAAAAGATGGCCATCATGAATCACTGAAAAGTAGCTGGTGCGTTGCAGAGGTTGAAGGGTTTCCGCTTAAAAGCAAATGTTCTGAAGGGACAGGTAAAAGTTGTCTTGTCTTGATCTTCCAAGTTGATCGCTACTTGATTGTACTTGGAGTATCCATCCAAAAAGTAGAAGAAACTACTCCTGGCCAGCCGTTCTAGAATCTGATCAATAAAGAGTAAAGGAAAATGATCCTTTCTGGTAGCCGAGTTTAGTTTCCTGTAATCAATGCAGACTTACCAATAAGTCATGGTGTGGGTCGAGATGGATTCGCCCAATTCATTTTTTATTACGATGAGTCCTGCCTTTGTGGGTACAATCTGATTAGGGCTCACCCACTAGCTGTCGGAAATTGGATAGATAATGCTCGCGTCCAGCCATTTAATGATCTTCTTGACAACCTCCAACATATTTGGATTTAGGCGTCTCTGAGGTTGTTTCGATGGTCTTACCCCTTCATCAGTGTAGATATGGTGAGTGCAATATGAGGGGCGAATCTCGTGGAGATCAGCAATGCCCCACCCGATAGCAACCCTATGTGCTTGTAGAACGGAGATCAACTGGTGTTCCTGGTCTAGAGTCAAGTGAGCATTGATAATCATGAAACATGTCTCACTTTCTCCCAGAAACACGTACTTGAGTGAATCAGGTAAGGGCTGTAACTCTAGTAGAGGAGGGTGGGGAGAGGGTTTATGTATGGCAAGAGAGGAAACAACAACAAAAATTTGCTGATCTTGACTACTGGAGAATCTACCTGTAGTGGTCATGTAATCCTGCCTTAAGATATCAGTGATAGATAGGATAGGATAGTCAGGATCAGAGGTGTTGGAAGTAGATGAACACCCATGACAACCAGATCCATGGGATGAAATGTGTATGTCATTAGTCTCAGTCCCCTGTGGATCGCGATCTAAGACCCCTGATAGTGAAGATAAATGTCCCATTGGGTCGTTGCAGAGGAGCCCAATGTTCCCACAAAAAGCTGAATCTTCATCTTTACCATCCTCCTCGATTAAATCATAATCGAAGTTCTTTGATGCCCTGAAAATGTCCATTTTAAGCTCTTCGTTCCCTAGTGCAATCTCCATGCATCTTGATGCACAATCGATGTTTGCGTGGGCGGTTCCCAAAAATGGGCGACCTTGAATAATTGGTGCATCATGGAGATTAAGAGGAACCTCCATATTAAGAACAAAAAAGTTTGCTGGGAAGCAGAATCCTTGGACTTTTACGCTCACATTTTCAACCACCCCCCTCTGCGTTTTCACCAATCGGTCAGCCAACTGTATGGTAATCGAGGTTGGCTTTAACTCCACAAATCAAAATCGATCAAATACTACGGTGGGAGTTAGGTTGATGGACGACCCCAAGTCAAGAAGGGCCCTATCAAAAGGGGAATCCTGCAAAAAGCAATAAATTAGTGGTGTTCATGGGTCCTTCTTTTTGGGTGGTAAGTCGGCTAAGATAATCGCAGTGGCTTCCTCCGATAATACCGTATGCTGTCAGATTCTCTGCTGTTGCTTTGGAGTATAGTAATCCTTGAAGAACCTAGCAACAACTGGGATGTGATCTATTTCTTCGATGAGAGGGACCTGAATGTGAACTTCCTTGAACATAGATTTCTGGTCCTCGAAATTTCATGTGTCTGTTTTGCATGCTGATTCTCATGTTAGAGTCGCGGGAAAAGGGACGAGAATTTCAGGGTCTAAGGGCTGCTTTCCTTTATCTAATGAAGATGGTTTGTGAGAGGAAGAGGGTTGTGAGCTATCTTGTGGTAGAACGTAGGAAAAATCATTACCCGCTTGGCTAGGTAGTGGGTCCTGTGTAGTCTTTCCACTCCTTAGAGTGACAACTTTTTTATCGGTATGCTGTCCATGAAGGGGCAGAGGGGCAGGTTGGTCTGGATACACAGGGTTTGGTAACAGAGGTGGCTGACCGAGCCCATAACCAGGTGGTGCGGGAGGTGCTTGCAGAATAGCATGTGCCTGCCCCTGTGGTGCTTGGAATCTAGGCGGGGTGGCCTGATTCTGCACATATCTCGAGTTTGGGATAGGTTGGGAGGGCAAAGCTCCCTATGACCTATGCTCCTGCATCATCTGGTTTTGCTTGTTTTGTATGCTCTGTATTTGGTTAGCCATTGCCTTCATTATTTGCAGGTTTTCATGAGTAGATTTCCGAATTGATGCTTGCAATTCCTCCTTCAAAGACACCAAAGGGTCAGCCCGCTTTGGAGGGTAGTTGGCAGCTTGGTGTAGAGCTGATAAATAGAACGAGTTTGATGCTACTAAGACGGGAATGGCTGCTACCTAGGATATGTGTTTTGCGCATTCCCATATTGTCTGGTCTGGTAGTGTGGAGCTTGATTCGGTCTCTGTGGGTTACCAGACCAGGAGAAATTGGGATGCTAGTGCCAGCCAGGGTTATACGTTTCAGAATATGGGTTGTTATGCCCGTAACCCTGAATAGCACTGACATCTTTGTAAGTCGAAGACATCTTAGATGCAAATTCATCAAAAGAATACGCACTTACATCATCATGTGGTGAGTAACCCTGATTGTACGGTGCCAGATCCATATTGTTCACGGGTTCCTGGTACGTAGGATCCTGCGGAGAAGGAGAGAAAACACCTTGAGTGAATGGATATGTACAAGCAGAGGGGGCTCAGGATGTTTGAGAGGAGTAAGATGGAGCAGTGCTACCAAAAGATCCAGATCTTGCTCGCATTAATTCGTCGAGCTTCGTATTGAGTAGATCCACCTTGTCTAGCTTTTTGGTGATAATGTCCATGTCGGCTCAGGCAGACTAGGCTTGAGCTTCATGGACATTGACTCGTTACTGTGCAGGTCACTGGAACTGGTTCTTTGAGGCGGCATTCATCGAGTTCTCTGCTAAGGACTCAAATAGTTCAAATGTGCTGTTCTCGTCCTTCGTGAGGAAATTCCCATCGCTAGATGCATCGGCCAGGTATTGATGTGTGTCATCCAACCCATGGTAAAATACTTGAGCAAGGTGCCATTTGGGTACACCATGGTGTGGGCACTGATCGCGTGGTTTCACTCAACTCAGTAATTAAGTTAATTTCACTTAATTAAGAGTAGAAGAAGTCACTAAGGTTAACTCGAAATTGTGTCGGTTGTGTAGTATAGGGTCGAATTAACCTAACATTTTAGAAATTTTTATTGGTTGAGTCTAGGTCGTTCACTGGGAGGTATAATAATTTTTCCAAATTCACCAATTTTTTTTATTTCTTATAAGTTTAGGAGTTATAACTAGTTTGATTTTAAAACATGAATTTTGTCAAAATATTTAAACTATAAAGAATATACAAAATTCCATATGAAAAACATATTTACTCAAAATGATGTACTTTATTAACAAGTAAACATGCTAGATTTCCAATTTTATTTCAAAAGAAATTAAGGCAATTAAAAGTTATTCTATTAAAACATGCCTTTTTACAATTAAGAACAAAAAGATTTTCTTCATTTATTTTCTTCAGCCTTTCTTTTCTTCTTTCTTTCTTTTATTTTCTTCTCTCTCTTGAGCTCTCTTTCTTACCTCTCTTCTGTTGTTCCTGTCTTCTCCTGCCTTCTTTTCTTCCCTTAGACTTCTCCTTTTGTTCCTTAATCTCTTTTCCTTCTTTAGTGCCAGTGCTCCTTTGTTCCTTAGTCTTTGCTCAACACTTAGCATTTTAACCATCAGCTCTTCTTTTCCTTAAGTCCTTCAGCTGAATCGGGTTTTTTTCACTTTTTTAACCAAAATTATTTTATTTACGATGAGGTCCTTTCGAGGATACACAGTACGCTGAGACCAGGGTGGGACCAGACCCTACTCGGTCCTCACCTAATCTCAGTTAGGTTCGTTTTAGGTTTATTTCAAATCGGTTCATAGTCTCGAGCCATTTCAGATCAACCCGGCCTCCCAAGCCTCTCGCCCTCCCGGGGCACATTCACTCATGCCCCCAAAGGCGCACACCTACAGACACACAAGCCCACACACACACATGCACATGCTCAGATCAGATCGGTAACTGGTGCGCTGAGCGCTGACGATTGAAGAGGCCATGCAACAAATTCGTTTTATCCCCATGCACTCACTCAGAATCCGACGTTGTGGGACTATCTAATCCCTTCCAGACCCAACTTCAAATGATCATAATTTTCTACCAAAAGCCCCAAATCGAGTGATTTCAAGTTTGTTAGAAAGCTCTAAGATAGATCTACGCAACTACAGGTCAATTTAAGGTTTTGAAGATGTTTTCTTCTTCAATTTGAAAGATGAAATCAGGGGTTCCTATGGGTTATTAAATGCCTAAAAGTGGTTTTAACATCTACAGAGTCCTCAGATGGAATTTTCTCTTTTATTTAAAGTCTGTACAGGTTATACAATTAATTTCGCATCTGTTAGAGAAGATTTTGAGCTCTTAAGATCTTCAAGAACAATAGAGAAGCTCTTCACTTCTCTGAAAGCTTCAGAATAGATTTTCAGACTTCATTATGTGCAACAGACACTTAAGAATGCTTCTAATAAATTTAAACTAATTCTAAGGGTTATATTTAACTCATCTAGGTAGGATTTAAATTCAAAACTCAACAAAATGTTTCTCCTATTAGTTTAGGCTCAAAAGTAACCCAAATTGACAAGATTCAAATTCTCAAACATTTATTCACCTGAGCTCACTTAATTCTCTCTAAAACCATTCAAACAAGTTCCCAGAAACAATTTACACTCATCAATACCTCAATTCGAGCTCAGATCTCCATTATCAGATTCAGTTTGACTGTGGAAGCATAAAAAGTTGACTTTTTGTTCCAAACTTTTTCATAGGAAATCAAAGCCTCAATTAGAGTCTCCTCAACATCCAGAACTTATTCAGATCTTCAAGAGGGTGTTCTGACCAACATTTCTAGGGTTACAGGCTCGCTGCCTAAACTTGAAAACATGTGTGTTCGTCAGAGCCATTCAGAGGTTGTTACAGTGTTCTAAAGGTTTAAACAGCTTCAGTGCATTGCACTGAAGCTTCTAGGATCATTAAATGCTTCTTAAATCTCTTTATCAAACTTCTCCAACTCTGCCGGAGTTAGGGAAGATGAAGTTCATTCTACAGCTCCATAGATTAAAATCTCAATTAAACATCTTAAAACAAACAGTGATCCATTTAATATCATTCTGGAGCTTCTCAACAAGTTTCATAGGCTGAAGTATAAATTTGGCTCTCTGGAGCTCCGGTGAGTCCAGAAAATGTGAAAAATTACGTACAGATTGTTAAAACTTACCATTTTTTATTTAGAAAGGATCCTGAGGTTGCAAGGAACCTCAGTATCACATTTAATTCTTCATTTATCTCTTTAAGTTAAGATTTGATAGTGAATTCGTTTCTTTAAAAGATCTGATTTGAATTAAGCTCAGGACTTGTTTAACCACTCAATTAAGAGGTTAAGACAAGTCAATAGATGTTTATATTCATGAATATATATTTAATTTAAGATTTGAACTGTTCCTGAGCTACCATGGATAGCGAGCTCAGCAACTAAATTAAATTTGGGCATTTAATTTATATGTGGTATTTATAGGTATTATAGTGTCGATTAGGGTTCACAAGTGGTGAATAGATGATGAAGAACCCTATGAAGGCGAAATTAGGTCGATTATTGTCACCATGGACAGTGATAGTAGTCGGTGAAGGTGGAATATGAATTAGGCGATTAGGTGATTTAGAAATGGTCATGGAAGTTAAAGGAAGGTGGACAGTGATATAAAAAGATGAAATTAAGTCTCTGGCAAGCTCAAGGAACTCGCCGGAGTCGAAGAAGTTGAAGCTAAAATCTGACATTAACTCTAATCTAACTACCTAAACTAACTAACTAATCTAGCCTACTCCTACTCCTACTCCTAATCTACTGTTACCTGGACGAAGGGGTCAATAGGGTTCCACCGAAGGTTCATAGCGGACAACGAAATCAGAGGGTGGAAGATAGATCTCCGGCGGGTGGATTTGAGGTGGAGCGGAGGATCCCTTGTGTCGGTGCCTGTGTTAGAGACGCGGAAGACCACGGCGGATCTCCTCAGCTGATTAAGATGAATGGAGGCAGTCGGAAAGTGGAACGGGAAGTCGCCGGAGTTTTGGACGAATAGCCTATCGAAGTGGCTATAGTGTTAGAAGAGGGAAGGGAGCCAACTTGAATAAAATTAGAGGTGTGAGGGGGTATTTATAGCAGTTTTCGGTGAATAGAATGGTGGGGTCTGGCCGAAGAAGGAGCTTGAGGAGCTTAACCTCTGTCGTCGTCTCCGACGACGGTGAGGTTATCTCCCATTGAGAAATAGGATTTCTGGTTAATCCAGACCGGTGGATGAAGTGGAGGTGGTGAGCGCAAGCTGCAAGAGCTTGGACAAAGAAGGATGATGTCGGCAGGGTGGTAATCGCTTGATGGGGTGACTCTCTGCCGCCAGTCATTCATTCGGCTGAAGAAGAAGAAGACGAAGAGGGACTTAAATGAAATAAAACTTAAGGACCTGTGTGAGAAATAAGGACCTGACTGTAATGAAAAGTAAAGACTAAAATGTAAACTTGAAGGTTTATTTTAATTTAGATATTTTTCAACTTTTTATATATGTTAGTAAATAAGGTAAATATTATGTTTACACCTTGAATTTACATTTTTGACATTTTTAGGTTAATTTATTAGATTAAGTAAAATCACTTAAGTTATTATATACTTAGGTATACATTATATTTAAGTTACTTAACTTATTAATTAAGGGAATGATTAATAGGATTTCGAGTCCAATTATTAACTATATTATTAATAATGTTAATTGAATGATAAAATGTTATTTTTAACTTATTTTAAGGTCTTTGACTAAATATCCCTTATTCTATAATTAACCCTTATATATTCATAACCTTAGCTAATTAATTGGGAAGACTAGTTAATTAGGGGTAATTAGAGATCATGATGAGTGTCTCATCAAGCACTTCCTGAGAAGATCATGGAATCTATCCCAAGCGTCCTGTAGCTTCTCTCTAAGGCCTTGGGCAAAGGTCATGATCGCATGCCTCATAGCATTTGTTCGACCGATCGAGAAGAACTTTTGGAGGAATTCACGACGTAATTCCTCTCAGGCTCCAATTGGCCTCCCAATAGTCTTGAACCAATAAGCAGCTTTATCCTTAAGAGAAAAAGGAAAAAGCTTCATGAGAATAATTCCATTATCTACATTCATAGGTTGAACTGACTCTGTAATTCGACTTAGATCTTCGATGTGCTGGAAGGGATCCTCGATCGAGTATCCATGGAAATGAGTCTGAATCAGACTTATGATATTCAGCTTCAACTCAAATGTGTCTCCGCCTATGGGAATCCAGACCTGAGGTGCTATAATTGTTGCCACAAGATCGTAGAAGTCCCGTAGTTGTTCTCCTCATGGTGGATCCTGCATTCTGTCAAGTGTTGTGAGAATCCTGTCGATGCTTTGCTCATACTTTTGTTTCGTTTCCTCAACCATGGATTCCAGATGACCCATTGGGTCCTGATTCTGAGGGTCCTGACTAACTTGAGGACTAGGATAAGCCATCTCAGCTAATCGAGTGGAAGAAGGTTGAGAAGAGATGTCGGGCGAAAATTGCCTTTGTTGCCTTAGGTTTGGCTCCCAAGGTCCCACAAGTTTAGGTCTTAACAACCTTCTTCCTTGCATACACAAACTCAAAGGGTTGGTGTAGTGAAGCAGAACAAGGCTAAGGACTTGTTAATCAGAGTGATCCTTTAGATCAGATGACCAGATTATTTATTTAAGTTTGTGTTATTAAAAAAAATTTGGCGAGAGACCGACTGCAAGGAATTCCCACCTCTCAAGCTAACCCAGCCAGTCTAGTTACGAAGGGACTATGAGGAAGGTTCTTCCTTTGACTTTTGCCTCCTGTTCTATTACCCTATAGCCACAGTCGTTTGGCACTATCCCGCAGGCTTAGACACCAGGTTTTGCTGGAGAGGTTGGAACTACTCAGTAGTTTCAAGCCAAATGCAGGGTATTTGATATATTTTCGTGAATTTTTAACCTATTTCTTCAATTTAGTAGATGGTGGGCGGTCCACAAGGCGAATTGCCTGACCGAATAATTCTTGGGCTTGTCAAAGTCCAAGTTAGTCTATGTGGTCCTATTCACTCATGCACTTCTAAGTTTTTTTCAAATTGAAGACCACAATTCAAATGTATAATATAAAGTAAGATAGAATCTAAATGATTTGAAACTTCGTAAGAAGATTTCTTTTCCAATAAGCTTTTCAGAGAGTATTTTTCCAAAATTCTTACTATTTCCAACAATTAGTTATGAATTTTTAAGAAACCAGGGGTCAAATCTGGGATTTAGACCTCGTGTTGGTTTTTCTGTTGGAAACAATATCAAATACACTCCAAAAATTTTGTAAAAATATGATATTGAAAGGTAATTTGATTATCTTTCAAACCCACAAATCTTGAGTAAATCCGAGTTGTACGTTGGTCAGAATTGATTTCTAAATTTCATAAAAGTTACATTTTCAATCAATCTGACTAGTATGTACTCCAGAAATTTTTAAAAATTTCACAGAGAATTTATTTTTGGGAAAGGTGGCATTGGAAAGAAAATTTGAAAATCTAGTTTTAGTCCAAATTTCAGAATTTTTGGTGCATCAGAAGCACGGCAATTGGATTTTAAAGATGACACTTAATTTCTGGTCGAGTTTCTGCTAAGAATGTGTGCACCTAATTTTTGCAATGCCCACTTTGCCTCATTCGCTACTTCTTGTCATTGTACCTGCACACAAAAATACTATGTTAGAGATAAAATCAAAAGTCGCCGTGCCTCCCCGGCAATGGCGCCAATTTGTTCGTGGCGTAGATCACGTAGAAAATTAGCACGTTGTAGTATAGCATGAAATACGTCTCGAGCAAATAAATTAACTTTACTGGTGAGTCCCGGTCTATCACAGGGAAGCGGGAAGCACTTTTGATTTCATGTGTTTGTTTCCAATATAATTACTAAATAGTATAGACACAATATCATAGTATATTTATCAATCAAAGAGTTTGAACATGAATTGTACACATCTACCTAAGCAATATGCTTGTCCTCACCACCCCAAAAGGAACAATAGCCTCACACACTTACACCATGCTCAAAAAAAAAAAAAAAATTGGTGCTTACCTTTTCTTTTTATTTTTTTTCTAAGGAGATTTAAACTAAGGTTGAGCCTGGTGGGAAGCTAGAAAGCTGCCAAATTCATGTGGGAGTAGCTGACTAGGTGCAATAGGTTATTGATTGGAAGATTAGGACCTTTAACTCAATTGACTTCTTACTACCCGTGTTCCAACCGTGATAACGACAAAATCGAAAGTGAAATTTAAACTAACCTGAATCGTGAGCTTCCGTGTTTAAAAATCAAGAGTCAAGTGTTTTTTCAAATTGGGAACCGTTAGGTCTTAGTGTCTTAAGGAACTTGGTTGTCCAACTTCCTAGGAAAGAGAGCACTATAGTCAGTGTTGAAATTCTAACCAGGATTAACAAAAGTTATTTTAAGTTGTGAAAATTTTAAGTTGAATGAAAAAAACACCCTTTAAGCTATAAATCAATACTAAAATCTAAGGATATGCCAAGGGACTAGCAAATGATAGGCATGGGAGAATGTTGGTAACACCATCATCTCTTATAACTAGCTCAATGTGACCTAGATCTATGGATAAAATCCACATTATCAGTCTATAAAAGGGGGAACTTAAGAATATCAAGAATTCAGAGGCATGCAACTTAATTACCTTAATTTTAAGAAATTAAGAAGGAACAATCAACTTGGGGTTTACGAGCTATTTACTAAGGTCATAAAAGTCCTTAAAAATCATTAAAGAGGCTTGAACATTAAATGCGTAAGGTTTTAAAAAGAAAATAAGCTAATCAAAACCCTAAAAACCTAATTTCAGGCTTCTATAATGATATGGGCTTACATGCAATTCTCTCTTGACCTAAACCCTTCAAAATTTATTTAAAAATAATTCTAAGAGTTTAGGCAAGTCAATTTGCATTTTGAGCCATAAATGACCTTGAAAGACGCATAGGAAATAATACTTGATAAATTAGGCTTATGTGCAATTTTTCCTAACCTAATGAACTCAAAACCCAATTTTGACTTCTCTATTGGATTCCTCATGTCAAAATTAGGTTAACTCTATGATCAGACATCATTTCAATCAATTTTTCATATGTTGTCTCTATGTTTGGATATTTTCAAATAGCCCCCTAGGTTTTCAATTCTCTTTCAAATAAGTCCCTATATGCCAAAAGCCCCATCGTCGGACCTATTTCCTTCTCCAACTTTAGCAACTAATGGCCACCACTTGCCATGTCAATGCTTGTCCCTATCACCTCCATTGTGGTTGCTAGCTCTTCCTCTTTAATGCATGCGCATTCCCTAGCTATGTAAGGGTCGCCTTGATTATCGCCGCCATCACCTTTGCCAACTATCAATGGTTGCTGATGTAGACACATCTGTCACATAAATTGTCTATTTATGCATGTTCTTAGGCATATAATTGCATCATGCATTATAAATATTACATAACATGCATCATCATGCATTTAGATTAGTTTGTACAAATTTTAGGTTAATTTGCCCTTTTTATGGTCAGAAGACAAGGTGATATTTATAGAGACCTCAGATTGAAGATCTAATTGTGCGAATCTGATCAGGGTGACGATCGGAGTTCAACGACTCTAATATCGTATCGATCGAATTTCCATAGTATCAAATGCAATTCGAGGAAGATCAGAGGTCAAGGGGCAAGGTGGTGCAAATTCGTACTTTAGACGACAAATCCAACCTCATGGATGGGTTCAGATCAACGATTGCAACCCAACGACGTGAAAATCAATCCAATCTGGCAACCGTGGCACTTTTACAAGAAAAAGAATATGGACGACCCAGATGGCCCCATGTGTCGCCATCCAAGTAGCCCGAAGGCATCGACGCTCCTCACCTCAACAAGGAAGCCTTGATCTTAGCCATTGGATCTTGATCCAACGACTGAGAAAACACCACATCTCTCTCCAAGTCGTGCTTTACATTTCCTGAAGGCGAGGGCTCGGATGATCTCGACCGTTAGATTGCAATCCAATGGTTGCGAGTGCCTGACCCTTAAAATGAAAACGTGATAGAGAATCGAGCCTAGCATATTAGTCATGTGCTTTACACAGGACGCATGATGCGTGCTCGAATCGCAGTGATGAGGTGGATTTGTTGAAGGTTGCCCAATCAGAATTCGGCTGCACGGCGATGATCGAATGGCAGCGATGGTGGTGACGTGGAGCCATCTCG
Organism: Thalassia testudinum; assembly: GCA_037157565.1. Classification (NCBI taxonomy): domain Eukaryota; kingdom Viridiplantae; phylum Streptophyta; class Magnoliopsida; order Alismatales; family Hydrocharitaceae; genus Thalassia; species Thalassia testudinum. Next base: position 30,171,168 of record JAZHRO010000049.1, read on the forward strand.
AGCGTCGGATGGAATAGCTCACCCCATGCGCGCGATGTCACACGATCTCATGTGGGCACTGTGCGCGTGGCAAGGCGAAGGGTCTCGCACGATCTAAGTCATTTGATCAAACAATCGGACAATTGAGATGAGTTGAGCGCGATGAGGCACGCGAATGTACGAAGGCAAGAAGGCATCGACGTGGCTCGATCTGAGCCGTGCGATCAATGATGAGTGGCCCTCTTTGCATGCGCACCAATAGCAACGTACGCCTTTTGTGATGCTTACATGCGTCACTAAAGGCTGCATATTCATTTTAAAGGCTTTTAAAAAAAGACTTTATGCCCTTCTTTGTCAACTATAAAAGGGACCTAATACCTCTCATTTTATCCATTCCTAAAAGTAAAGCACCTAAACTAGAGTATAGGGTAAGAAGAAGAAGAAGAGACACATATTACCATTCCTTTTACAATGCTCCACTACCCTACTTCTCCCCTTCTTCCTCGAGATCAGCAAAGGCCTTCGTCCTACTCCGTTCATCATCACCGACCACCTTAGAAGCATAGTCACACCTCTGAGAGAAAAAGCCCTAAGGTTATTCAGCCAATTGCCCGCCAAGGCTCCCAGCCAAACTCAACAGCCTCTGCTGTCTTCACCGAGTTTGACAACTACACTCTGACATCCTTACTCTAATCAGAGTACCTAGCAAGCTTTCCTAGATTTTGACAATCAAAACCCCTAAACCAATTTGATGTTTTGATCCCTAAGGCACCTCTCTAGACTCCACCGACCAACCACTGTCTTCCTCAACCGCATCCACTGTTCACCATCCCCCATAGCTGCCAAAGCTTCATTGGAAGCCTCCTAGAGCTCCAAGGAAGCTCCCTGACCTCTCTGCTTGACTCGAGGTGCTTTGAAGCTCCTCATCCACCTCGAGCTTACTTTCCTACCTCTAGCACTATTCCAGTGATATCTGATCGTTCTCCACCCTTGCTAACCATCTAGGAAGCATCAATGCATCAATAAGAAACCCCAATTGTTGGATGTGGGAACCTAGCTCTAGGGCTCGAGCTTACCAACTCAAAACTTATCCGACCCTCCTCTGGCATCCTCTTCAACGAAGATGACAACCTTAGTTGCTACATTGGCAAGGACTAGAAAGCAAATCAAAGAAAAACTTTAAGGGTTCATTTGCAATTTTTTTTTGAACCTTTGAGGATTTATTTGAAAATATTATTTCTTTAAGGGATTTTATTGCAAAACACTAACTCAACGTTTATTATTGAAATATTTCCTAATCCTTGCTTAATTAACTTAATTTCTTGATTTGCACTTAATTGATTGAAATTTAATTACATTAACCTGCCTGATTTGATTTGATTTTAGCTTTAGTAGGTGCCCTATTTTTAGCCCCACATCGTAGGATTACAAGAAGTAGAGGTGGCTCTTAAGGTTCGGTCCCCCATAGCTCTTCAGCCACTGATAGGGAAAGGGCTCCCCACTATATATACGTGTACACATATACGAGAGAGAGAGAGAGAGCTTGATAGGCCCATCGGGGTGGCCCATTAAGGCGATTGGCCAAGTCGTTGAAGGTCAATTTTTGCAATTTGAAACAAATAGGAATTTCTAAGTGTGAAGGGGTAATTGAGAATCCTTTGGAGCATAACTTGAATTAATTTTTGGCACTTAGATTTCTCTTTTTATTTTTAAACTAGATTGCATGAGTTAGAGATTGATTTCTTCGCATCTAGTTCTCGAGCTTAAAGTTTTGTACAAATTGTGATGGTGATAATTTGCGTATCTAACTTGCTCTGTGCGAACAACCTTGAACTCACATTTGAGAAATACAAATTAAAAAAAAAAATTCGCGCCTTCTACTATACCATGATGTATTTTATCAACCTTCAAAAGCGACGAATCAGACCCTAAAAAGATGAATCAATCAAATCAGGGGAGAGGGTCAAAAGTATAATCAAGATATGATTAATGATGTTTAAAATTTTATGTCCACAAATGCAAACCAGTTGGTGATGCAACCCCATACATAAGGGTTGAATACTTGTTAGATGCAAAATTAGAAATGACTGCATCCACCTATTTCCTAGTAGTCAGTAATGTGGTGCGGTCTTTAGTTTAGGTCCATGAAACCTAAGTCTAAAAATTTGGACATAGAAGAGATAATCAACATAAGAAGCCTATGTCCCTTGGCAATGAAGCTTGAAAAGGTAATTCTTGGAATAGGTGCACGTGAGTTCAAGGACCTTAGGTAGATCTCTAGGATTATAAGGGTCCTTATAGAAGGTAGGGAGTTTAAAATCACAAGGAACCCTTAAAATTTGGTATAAATCTCTCTCTAAATTCTCTTTCAAAATGATGATTTCATTATTCACACCCTCTAAATCATTCAGATCTTTACTTGAGATATTTTGAATTTCATCAACCCCTTCTATAAGATCCAAGTCTATAAAATCATTTGCAATTAAATTAGACTTGGGCTTATCAGATTCAGGTCTAATTAATTTGACTCTAAGCTCTTCAAGGATTGATTGGGAGGTGAGTGATTGCATAGCAATCATAAGACCTAATCTACCTGAATTAAGTTAGATTTTAGCTTAACTTAGGAATAATGCATGCATAAGCATCATAATTTGCATCATAGTTAATTTGTTAGCTTTATCGATAATGCTATTTTATGCTCTAAGAGAGAGGCTATATTAATTGTAGGTGATTCAGGGTTGTAGATGATAGATCAGACTGTACAGATCTGATCAGAGCAACAACGGGAGTCCAACTCTTCTAGAATCATCTTGATCAAACTTTTGTAGCACCACATTTAGCCTAGAGAAGATCAGAGGCCAAGGAGCAAGATAGTAGAGATCCAAACCTCAGATGTCAAATCCAATCATACGAATGGATCCGGATCAATGATTGTAGTCCAACAACGCAAAAATTAGCTCAATCGGAGCCCTATAGCACCAAATATAAAGGTAGGAAGATGAACGATCAGGATGGTGCCACGTGGCACCATCGCAACGGCTTACCACTGTGCCCCAACCATTGAAGGAAAAAAAAGTGGGCCATTGGATTGTCATCCAATGACCACGAAGAGGCCACGTCGCGCACCACCATGCCCTTCATCAAGGCGGGGTCTACCTTAGCTGTTAGATCTTCATCCCAACTGCTGAGAACAACTATGCGAGAAAACAACCTCGTGACTCAAAAGAGCCTCGAGCGCATTGGTTAGCGTGCTTGCACGAGAGCAAGAGGTTCACAATCAAATTGCACTGAGTGAAAAGTCAAAGAGACGGTGGCTCTCACTCGTAATTGAACCATTGTATGAGATTGAATGGCACAAATGCGGCTGCATGGCACAATGGTGATCATCAGATGCAGTAGTATGGATGGACACACGATCTAATAGCCAAACAGACACCTTGATCAGCACACTCAAACGAAGGCGCTAGCACATGAAGATTCGACGCGGTGGATCAGGCGAGCGCGAGCTTGCTACTTGTCGCCATTGGGTGAAATCCCCATGTATAAGGTGCGATAGATGTTGTTTTGAGGCGCGATCTGATATGTTGATCTCCTGATAGATGGATCTAATCATACCTAAGGAGTTGCATAATTTTGGGGCCTAAATAACTACTTTACCCCTCATTTTAGCTATAAAAAGAGCCCTAGAGCCCACCTTTGAAAGGCAACTTCAACTAAACACATCTCCAACTTCTCTCTCTCTCTCTGAAACATCTCTCTGGTCTTCTTCTTAGCATTCAGGATCTGAAGTGCTACCACACTTCACACAAGCATCCCTTAAGTAGTGTCGCTCTTCATTTATATATCTCTCTCTCTACTCTTTAGCATACTTGTTTTATTTCCTAGTTTATGAACTGTTGGCTATTAGCAATAAAATTCTGATTCTATGAATATCTGGTCTCTATTTTTATGCTTTCATTAGGTTAGATTAGTTAGTATGAAATGCTTTTAGATTCTCGTTTTGCCTCCCTGTGAATGACTCAGGACTCACCAATTCTGAAATATAAATTTATTTGTCTTGATGTGATTCGCAACTATAGCAATATATAAATCTTTTTATGCATTTTGCGGCAGATAGTGAGGCTACTAATCAATTCCTCTTCAGATTCAGATATCAATTCCTCATGTGCCACCGCACCTAAATTAAGACAAGGGCCTTCAGAATTCAGAATCTCAAAATCAATTTCCTCAACTAACCCTTCTTCAAAATCAAATGACTCAACATCAAACTCTTCTTCAATATCAGTTGAGACATCAACCATAGTGTCCTCAGTAAAATCAAAATTTATTTCTTTAGACCCCTACTCAGAACCTTCAGAATCACTATTCAATCTATCAACATCATTTGAATTTTGGACCAAGGTGTCTACCAACATTAAAATCATAGGAAAAAATGTAAATGTCTCCAAAAAAATTACGATACGTATTCATGAATTTTTGTAGGTTCTCTATGTCCAATTGTTGAAACAAATTCAACATAGGCTTTCTTAAATAAATCAACTTCTGACTTTTCTTTAGTAGCTCTAATTTTCAAGCTCGGGAATTAATTGAGTGAAATCAAGTTGACTTGGACTTGATTCGTGTTAAATCGACAATCAAGGTTTAGATTAGAAGAGCATGGGTTGAGATGTTGTAGATCAGAGGGTGTAGGATGAGAAGATCCTAAACAAGAATCATTGCTAGAGCACAAATTCTTAGGTGGGTCCTCTATTCTATCATTTTATGGATCTAATTCCTCTAGAAGCATCATCATTCCTTTAGTTTATTCCAATATAACTGAGGTTCTAAATCATCTTCCAAATCATATTCTTCATTAGGGGTCCAAAGTGGAGGGTCACTAGGTTTGGGTTGCCCTTTTGAATTGCGGGTCGATTAAGAGTAATCAGTTGATTCAATTGACCCATATTGGGAGTTATCTAGGGTAGGGCAAGGGATAGGATATCCTCTTGAGTTGTTGGTCTGATTAGAATCATCATTAAAGGAATTGGGAAAATAATCAGGTTGCTACTGTGGAGGATAAGAGCTTTGATATCTCAATTGATATCCCTGATTGGGTGTGGAAGTCTCCTAATTGTAGGATGGGTAGGATTGGCACGAATTGGGATTAGAATTAAAATTATGTCAGGGATTTCCACTTTGGTCCTAGGTCATGTTAGAATAATCATATTGAGATAATGACCTAGATTGGAGTTCAACTTAAGGAGGATTTAGCTTCAGATATTGATATCCAAGATTAGAATCATATCCCTGATTAGAAGGAGGCCTATCACAATTTGAATATCTGGACATAAAAGTTGAATTGGGATAAGTATTGAGATCATTTCAGGGATTAGGAGCATATCTTGGGTGTCAATATCCCGAGTTATGTCGCCAATCATAAGTAGAGTTATCTCAATTAGAAGATGGATAATGTTGAGTCAAATTGGGATAAAAATCAAATTGGGGATAATAAGAGTTTGAAGGATAAGAATTGAAGTGCAAGGATATAGATGGAAGAAATCAAGGATAAGAGTAGGAGAGATAAGATAAACCCCTAATTATCAATCAAGCACACAAGAGACAACCTAAGTGGTACACCTAAGAGGACCTAATCCTAGTATAATTAAAATTCAAGCCAAGTCTTCTTAACCTTTGAATTACCCAATCGACTAGATGGGTGGGACCCCAAGGATGCCCTGCATAGTGGGACACCACTAGAAGTTAATGCAATTATTGCACCGACCTGTTTAGGCACTGATTGGTCCAGGTAGACAAAGTGTCGATTCAACTTGACTTAAACCCTAATTGGCTAAGAGAATTCAATCCTACCTATGGGTCTACTCAATTTTAGCATTTTGTGCTTAGTACTTTGGAAATGATGGGTGTTACGGGGGTGTTTTCCCTTATTATCAATTTATTAGTGTAAGTGTAGTGCCAAACCAAGCATACATGACCTTTTATTCAGACATCAACAGATTTTAGAGTCCAACCATATTAAATTTAGATTTTAGGATTTGCGTGTTACTGGTTTAGTCCAAATTTTGTGGGCACACAAAGTTTTGTTGACAAGGGTGTAGATATGTTCCTTTAGCAATTAGATCCCATTATTTGTGTCCACTATATGCAAAACCCTAGATTGGTTCCCCTAATCATTAAACTTTTAATCAATTTTAGAGATCTGGTGAACTACTTTTTTGTCTAAAGGGGGAAATCTTGGCTCAAATAAGCAAGCAATTCCAAGTTCTATTGCCCCTCTAAGGATAGTTTAGAAAGTTTTTTTTAGAATTTTTCTGGGGGTATTAGTAATTTTTATAGATTTTATAAGTTAGATCAAGCAAATAGGTAGAAAATACCCACAATCAGTAATTCAGAAGAGCAATAGATGTGCCTATTCATAAAATTTTGCCAATTTTTTCACAGATAGTAGGTTTGATCAGAAAACCAATGGCACAAATTTCATGCAATTTGGATTAGTATAAAACTAGAAAATGTTTTGGAAACCCAAAATTTTTCTATTATGTTTCAAGTCTGACCTATCGATAGTAAACAAATTTTTCAGATAAAAATATATTGAATTTAGCATAAAATTTGGTCGATTTGCTTCTTACTCAATGGCGCATCAATAATAAAAAATGTAGATATTTTGGTACCCTAAAATACTTAGAATTAATATTTGAAAATAGCCTCAAAGTCCTGATACGAGTACATATAGATATGGGTATGATCTTTTGCAACGCAGAAGATCACAACCTATGATAGTTTTTGATTTTTTTTTTTTATACTAACTAACGAAAGGAAAAATGATTACCTCATGTCATCACTCACAGGTGCCATGCTTTCCTTGCAATTTCACTTTACGTACTTATAAGTGGAAAATTCGTGCAAAAATATTTAAGGTTTCCAGAAAGAGAAACCCAAGTCATTGCAGTCATAGAAAAATCTGGCCATCAGATAATTTACCAAGACTCAGTGAGTCCTAGGTTGAACACGGGGAGGCGATGCTTGATTTTAGAAATCTGCATTTGGTTTTTAGTTAATTTTGGCATTTTTGTGCTTTTCTATTTTTTTGGCTTTTTTTATAATAGGAAATCAGATAAAATTAATTCTAAGCTACTCTACTCTATTTGCAGAATAAGAGAGAGAGAGAGATAAAGCAGAATAATATATATAATCAAAAGAATGTTTTTTACAATGCAAAAATAAAACTACACTATGAAAGTAATAAAAGAGATAGAGAGGGAGAATCCCCCACATTGGTTGCTTGGGGGACAAGTTGGTTGGATGGCGCTTGGAAGATTGAGAATGGAGATGAAGGAAGGACGACTAAGCTTGGACGAAGGAAGGATAGGGCAAGGCATTATCATTGTGGGATCTACTTCCAAAATGGAGGTGAGACGATGGCCACGGACGCTCCATGAATGGGGATGAGAGGGAGGAAAAATTATTTTTTAGAACTCTAGTGGAGCATCCCGGGCTTAGGATTAGCATAAGAGGAGTTATAGAGCTTAGGAGAGGGAGAGGAGAGAGTGGGAAGGGATGGTTTAGCTAAAGGGGGTGTAGGGGGTATATATTGGCCATGGAAGCTTGTGGCAAATGATCTTTTGCAACAAGCACTGCAATGCACGCAGGAGACATGGGTCGTGCACGTAGCACGCATGCCCAGCCAAGCATCACACTGTGTAGTGCGTGCATCACTTGTGCGCATAGCACACATCATGCTGGCGAGATGAGATAGAGCAGGAGCCATTGGATGTGGATTAGAGGGCTATGATTGCACCTTACATGTACTTCACATTGCACCTCAATCACATCAAATCGCACGTCATCGCACTCGCCTCCATCCGTTGTGCCGTATAGTCATATCTCTACCACTTGATCTTGATTAGATGGCTCCCAATGCACGAGAGCTACATGCTTAGATTATGAAGTGCACCTGCATGCTATCATGGCACATCTACATCATCCACTCTCGATCAAGCAGCCCAATTTCATTGTGGCGCACGCTACACATCAGGGCTTGAACATGCGCCTCTCGTTTGAGAGTGTGGGGCATTCAATATTGGGTTGAGGTTGGAGTAGCGTGATCTCGTTCGTTGGATCTCGATCGAACAACTGAGGTCTCTAGAGGAGGTGCGCATGAGATGGAGCGGTGACATGGCCTGATCTTGGCCGTTGGATGAGGATCCAATGTCGTAGATCGCTTCTCTATGTGCACTTTGAGGCTAGCCGAGGGCTGTTGGGGGACTTTAGATGTCTGTGAAAGCACCATGTGACGCCATCATGGCCGTCCATCTTCTTTAGCCCGTAGGGGACGTTACAGATGTCCAATTAAGTCGATCATTGCGTCAACGGACTGCGATCGTCGACCCAGATCCATCCGTGCAATTAGATTTGTCATTTGAGGTTCACATTTGCGTCGTCTTGTCCCTTGGATGTTGACCTTTTGTGGCTTGTAAAAGATGGTACAAATATCCGATTGGGCTGATTTTGAAGGCGTTGGACTTCGATCATCACCCTAACCACATCCGTACAGTCAGATCATCAACCTAAAGCCTAGAAATGTGTTGCACCATCCCCTAGCCATTAAAATACAATAGTTAATATACAAATTGTATAATCAACTCTAAATGCATGATGACGCATGCTATCTAATATTTATAATGATGCATGCATCTACAAGCCTAGGAACATACATAAATAGGCATTTATGCTAAATAAATGTGTCTACATATGTACCTACACAACAAAGACAAGTAAGGACGAAGGTGTTAGCCATGAACCAGAGGAAAGTGAAATGAAAACAAAAGTAACTGAGTTGTGCCTCCCTAAAAACAATGACAAAAACTTGTTTGCGCAAATCCTAATATGATAAGAATGTGTTGTTGTAGTTGGAAAATACACAAAAGTTTTAAATTTTTAAACAAAACTCAAAAAATTTCGCAAGTAGAAACGTGACTTTGGGTCATTCCTAGGGAGGCTGAACAAAGTAACTATCAATCTCATAATTCTCAAGAGAAGAAACATTTGGTATTTTTATATTTTGTGATTTTTTTTGCTATTTTTCTGTAAGGAAACGAATATGAATGATATGATTAAGACTAACTACGAAAATAATTGCGGGAATCAAAACCTTACTATGAAAGCAAAAAATAAGTAACTAGAATTAATGCAAGGAATCAAAAGCAACTAGAGAGACAAGGAGATTGAACTAGAACTAAGAACCCTTATTGCAAATCAAATGCCTATTACAACTAGAGAAATGTCTGGAACAACTAGAAGTAGGAATATAGATAGACCAACTACTACAACTAGAATCCAAACTAAAGCTGCAACTAGAAACACAAATAAACTAGATGAGAAGGTGGGTGCAGGAGTGTTGAGAAGACAATGGAGCGATCCTTCCTGTCTTCTTACCCTAGAGGCAGGGTGGCTGAGACTTGGAGGGAAGTGAAGATGCAGAGTAGAGGTGGACATCTAGAGGAGGAAGAGGAATGTAGAGGAAGGTGTCTAGAGAGAGGACTAAGTAGAATGAAGTGGGGGGACAATCATAGTCCTATTTATTAGCAACTAGGTAAGCTTGATCATGGGCTAGGATTAAAACGAAGGAATGGATGGCTAGGATGAAAGGATATGGTTAGTTGTTGTAGGCTTAGGATCATTGGCTAGGATTTAATCAGGGGAAGGGATGAGGGGTCTAGATCAAGGCCACATGGTGGGCCACCTAAGGTGGTTTCCTATCGCTATATGGTCGGCCATTAAAAATAGGGCTAGAGGCCATTGGATGGTGGTTTGAGGGCTAGGATTAAATGGAGTGATGTGGCTAACTAAAAGGGAATTAGGAAGGGATAAGGGCAGGATCTTTGAAGAGGATTCAACCCATAGGATAAAGATATAATGGTGGAGATTTAGGCACATAGGTGGTCATCCAAAGGGGTCCAGAAGAGTGATAAACTCTAGTTTATCATCATTCCTAGGCATATTTTACACCTAGTTCCTAGGTATTTTGCAGCTACACTGCAAAATTAGATTAGATTTGCATTAGGCATTTATGCTCATTTTAGGTTAATGCATGCATTGTTAGGTTTCTTTTATTATTCTATGTAACTTATGTGTGGTGATTTTTGTCAAGGAATATGGAAATATTGGAAATCAGCTAAACCTTGAAACATGGAAAGGCAGAAACATCAAGAAGAAGAAGATAGAAGCTCCAGTCAACTGCATGTAAGCTCATCCGAGCTCTTCCTCAGCTCACTCAACTCAACTCAGGCAAGCTTGGCTACAAGCCCTAGGCTAGATAGCTAAGCTAGATGATGAGTAAACATGCTGCTCTACTTGAACTCTCCTCAGCTCCATGACAGCTTAAGAGGACTCTACCTAGCTCCCATTAGCTACTAGCTAGCTTAAGCTAGCTAAGCTGAGTTCTCCTCCTACTCCACCTAGCTCCCAACTTGATAAACATGCATGAATTCATGATGAAATGCTTATTTATGATAGTTCTTAGGCCTATCATTATGTATCATAGTTTAAATATTACATAACATTCATTGCATTGCATTTAGGATAGTTGTACATTATGTATATTAATTCCAACACTTTATATGGCCAGGAGGTAGTGCGACATCTTTATAGACTTCAGATGAGAAATCTGACCGTACGGATGGATCTAAAGCGATGATCACAGTCCATCAACATGAGAATCATGCCGATTAGAGCTCCGTAGCACCCTCTACAAGAAGAAGAAGGTGGACAGCTGCGATGCTGCCACGTGGCACCATCGCAGCCCTCCAGGCCAACCACAGCCCCTCCTCCCAAGCAGCACCTGTGAAGTCTCGACCATTGGATTCAAATCTAATGGTCATCAAAGTGATGCATCACCTCCTTCAAGCCAAGAACAGAGAGGGCTTCGCGCAACCGTTGGATCATGATCCAATAGTCGCAGCACGCTGAGCCTTAATTCCTAAGCGAGGCACAAAACCAACAACAAAGCAGCGGTCGGTCCTTCGGCTTACAAGGCACAGCAGCACGATCGAAGCCTCGCGAGTGGATTTTCTTCGTTGAGTATGCGCGTGTAAGAAATTGGGCCGTCGATGGACGATTGAGCGACGAGGGAAGCAGCTACGTGGTGTCACTGATACACGAGACCCATGCACGTGAGCGCTCTCTCCCATGCACTCAGAGCCCTTCATCTGCCATCCAAGGGTGGTGATTCACTTCGCGTTAATTAGCATGCTCCAGTGGATGCTAGCGGATGCTCGATGGGCGCTCGCGATGGCAGCTAGTGACGCGAGATGGATGGCTAGTGAGTCTCGAGCGGGATCAATGCATGACATGGAGGGCCAGTGCAGTGTGCACGTGAGCGGGTGTGAGCTGGGTACAGGGACACTTAAGCCAGACCTACAACGACATCCAAGAGGTCGCTATTTGCCTTATGCCTATTTTAGCCTCCTCTCATCCACTATATGAAGACCTACACCCCTTCCCTTCCAAGGTATCTCTACCTTTGCTATACCCACCTACTTTAGAGCTCTAGAAGCCAATCAAAGCTCCTAAGAGCTCATTTCCAAGCTCCAGAGGTTCCCTATTAGTGTAATGATCCCTTACCCCACCAAATATTCGTTATCTCTCGCACCACCTTCATAGGTCACCTTGGAGCCGTCCTCCCACCTCCATTCCTGTAGTAAATCACCTCCACCTCCATACCTCCATTCCAGAGCCTCGGTGAAGCATTCCTCTACCTGGCATGCTCCTACATCTCACCTTCATCGTCCTACTCCTTAACTCTTTCATCCGAGCTTTCGCCATGCATTGTCGTCTCACCGAACAGCCGATTCGGGCGATTCCTTCTCACCTCTCTTTTTTATGTTTTCATAGATTATTGTAATAGACATTTGTGCAATAAATCATATTTGATTCCATCTCCCTTGTGAATTTATTCTGCTTGTCATTTTATTTCAAAAATGCAAAAAAAAATAAAACCTTAAAATAACAAAAAGAAATAAAACAAAGCGCAGTTTTCAACTAAACTAAACGTCGCCTCCCTGTGTTTGACCCAAGACTCCCCTGAAGTTTCAGTAAAATTATATTTGATAACAAGTTTCGCAACTACAACGACAGCTTCCTCCAAACCTTGATCTCTACCACATGAAGCATGTTAATCATTTTGGCGCCGTTGCTGGGGAGGCAATGTGATGAGAACCTCATCATGAGCCATAACTAGCTCATTTTGACCTAATACAAAGGATAAAAGCTCCTACATATCTCAAGGAAAGGCTTAACTCAGAGAATCCTGAGTTTGAGAAGAAAACAAGTCATAAGGGGTAAAAATGCAATTTTACCAGTATAATCTGCATACAGGGTAATTCAGGGCCCAAACATAGGTCAAAGCAGCTTAATAAGAATAAGAGTGGGATGAAATGATCTAGCAAGGGCTACAGCAATTCCAAGAAACTAAATGATAATCTGTAACCCTAAAACAACCCACTTCAATTCACAAGGTTCGAGGCAAAGTAAAAATAGAATAAACCCTCTAAAATTCATAGAAAAATAATCTCCAGGGTTTAGAACCTTCAATTTGGCCTTCAGAACCCTTTTTGACCTACATTGAGAACCATGCCCAATTAATAACTTAATTTGGGTTTTTGCGTAAATTGACCGGTCAAACAAGGTTTAATATGGAAATAAAATTCACCATCAGATTCCTTAGGTCCTAATTAGTCATGTATAAAAACTTGAGCCTAAGAAGAAACCTCCTTGACCGACTTTACACTTTGGTCCTCATATATTTACTCTTTGGCCCTCAACTTTTGAACCCTCGCATTTTGGCCCCTAACTCTCCTTCGTTCTTTGCAATCAGGTCCCCCCTGCAAAACCTGCCAGCACCATGCTCCGGCGACCTTGCGCGGAGCATGGCGCCGCGCAGGGTGAGGTGGGGGACCTGGCAAGTAAACCGGGGGTGCCCTGCGTCGTCAGCCGTCGCAGGGACACCCCCCTGGTCGTTGTAACCCACCATACCGGCCATGCGAACGCACGGACGGTATGGGTTCTTATTTCCGACCATCCTCCGGCGAGGGAGACACGTCGTCTCCCTCCGCCTTCCTCCCTGTTTGATCCCTATAAATACCCCCCGTTGCTCCACCGACCGGGGCAGCCTGGATCTGACGGAGAAAATCCCCAACTTTCCTCTCTTCTTCCTCCGGCAGACGCTCACCAGCTCCGGCGGTTTCCTCCCCCTCTACCTCTTCGCTCTGCCGCAATACCAGCAGCAGAGACTTCCTCCCCTGCTCTTCCCGCGCCACGCCGCACCCAGCTGGCGCCTCTCCGGCTCTCTGCTCGCCGCCGCCCCTTTCCCTGAGCATCGTCTTCTCCGGCGACAGTCGATACGACTGTCGCCCTGTTCCTCCCCCTTCGTCCCTGCAAGTAAGCTAGAGCTACTCCCCTTCTTCTCCTCTTTCTTTCCCCGCTTTCAATTTATTCACTTAAGCCCTCGACCGACCCTGACCACCTTCACCCCCTTCGTCTCCGACCACCCTCCGGCGAGCCGCTCCCATCACCTCAGCGACCCACACGGCTCGCCGACCACCGCAGGACCTCCGCCTCCTCACCCTGATCAACCTCCGCCCTGCCACTTCCCCCACATCACCCTCTGCAACCCCACCGAACAGACCCATCCTCCGACCCACAGTCCGACCTAGGGCAGCCCTCGCACGCCGCCCCGCGCCTCGCCACCACCCACACGAGCTTCGCCGCACCCTGGCGAAGCTCCTGGCACTTTCTGATTAGGCCGAGAGGCCGTTTTCTTGTGAACAGACCACCCGACCTCCGCCGCCATTGCCGCGTAGGAGGAACTGCTTCCGCCTGCAGCTACAGGCGCGCCACGCTCAGCGCCAAGCCCAGATTCAACTCCCAGGCCTTGCGAGGCGTTTTGGCAAAACACCAGGTTCGCAGCTAAGGAAGAAAGCTTCGCGTGACGCCGCAATCTCCCGCTGAGTTCCCCGCTGCGGGCGCGCAATTGAGGTGGGACATTTAGTCCCACCTCGGAAACGCCTGAAGAGTCGCAGAGACATAAGATGCAAAAGTGCTGGAGGCTTACTGCCTCAGCACACGGGGTGAGGTCCCCTTCACCCGCCCGGTTACCCGGTCTCGTCCGCGCTCACGCCCCGCGGACCTGACCCGACCCGACCCGACTTAAGATTGACCTGCACTCCTCGCCCACCACGCACGCCGGTGGGCCTGGACCCGGGCCTGACCCGAACCCGGTTACCCGGTAGCTCTGGGAGAGCTTTCCCAAGAGTGGTTTCAGAGAGAGAGAGAGACGCGGGGGGGGAGGGTAGAGTAGGTTTTGCCTCTGACGAAAAACTCTGAAGTGTGCAGGCACAGGTGAAGAAGAAGACCCGCGGAAGAAGAAGGAAGCTGACTGTAGCAACAGGTAGTTAAGCCGTCTGATGTGGAAATCAGACGACGGTCTGAAGGGAAAAGAAGAAAGGAGGGGTGACGTCCCTGGCTGAAAAAGAAAAGAAGAAGCTGACACTTAGCCGCAGGGAGGAGAAACAAGAAGAAACCTTCACAGAAGAGACTGCAGAAAAAGAAGAAGAGAGACCAAGACAGAAACCAAGGAAGAAGAAGAAGGAGATCTGAAGAAAGAAAGAGGAGCATCACCTCTGCAGAACAAAGAAGAAGAAGGAGATCTGAAGAAAGAAAGAGGAGCATCACCTCTGCAGAACAAAGAAGAAGAAGGAGATCTGAAGAAAGAAAGAAAGAAGAACATCACGAGGAGAAAACAAAGAGAACAACAAATTCTTTCCCTCTCTCTTTCTTTATTTTGTAAAAGAAACATGTATATCTCTAGAATACAACTTGCTCCCTGAGTTCGACCTCAGGAACTCTTTTATTTTCCGAGTAAAAAATTTATATATTTGAAATGTTGGTAATAACTGGCTATACTACAACGTTATAACAAACTAAAACCCGATTATCCCGAACCCAAGCGTTTCATTTTGGCGCCGCTGCCGGGGAGCAACGGCTATTCTAGAGGTAAACATTCCTGTTTCTTTTAATTTCTGATAATCTCCTCTCTTTTGTGCAGCTACAGGAACTCAAGAAGACAAGCAACCACACGACAACCACTCCAAAGACAGGTAAATTTTTCCTCTCACTATTAACCCCTAAACTCTAAAGAGGAAGAAAAGAAAAGAACAAGCAATATAGGGCTAACCTGTCTTCCATACTTAGTAACCATAAAGAGTTGCATGTTTTCAACTCATCACTCCTGCACACTATTAAGGGTATTTAAGGGCTAACACATTCTTGCTTGAGCCCTAATTGCCCAACAAAGAGTTAAATGGACCAAGTAGAGCCAACATAAGGTCAAACATTAGGATTTCAGTAGAGACACACCCCTTAATCAAGAATTGAGGAAATCCAAAAGAGGTGTGCCCAAGCCATTTATTGAAAATAATTAACAAGAAAAATCCTAAACAATTGGCTCTCTCTAAACACTTGAACCCTAAAAGACAGGACCTAAAAGCTCTTAAAGAAAACAAGAGGTAAAGTTGACCCCTTGGGTCAACCAACCTTAAATTAGGTCACTCTTTGCACTTAAAAGACTAAAGTTTAAGTGAAAACCTTAAGCACCCTGATCTTAAAATTGGTAGACTTAAGAGGTCAAGATCCCCATTCTGGTCTACCTGGAACCGCAGTGACAAGAGAGGTCGGGTGGGGGAAACCCTGTAACCCGTGGGGACGCTCTACCGTGTAGGGGTCTTCGCGGGACTCTCCCTCTCTGGCTGCCCAGGTAATTCTCAGGTGGACGATCTTTCTGATCAAGGGGTCCATCTGCCCCGTACCTCTATAGTCACCCAACACATTTTTGGGTGCCTTGATTGGGTCCAGCACCTTCTAACTCACCTCTCCCAACTGTGCATGTATGGAAGGAGGTCCCTAGGACCACCCTTAAGACCTCCATTAAGAAATTCACTCTCGTTAAGGCCAAGCCTCGACGCCCGTGTTTGTGCAGCAACACCCTCACATTATTCTCTCTTCTGATTCAGAACCAAGTTCTTCTTCTTCCCCCATCATGGCTCAGCCAGTTGAGGAAGAAAATAATCTGGAACACCAGCTCCAGCGACTCAATGACCTCTTCCAAAACTTCATGCACCCACCACAGCGTCCTATGATGCGGGACCACTACAATCCTGCTGCGGTGGCCATTGAGCCTCGAGTCAGAATCCCGACTGGAGGACCTGATTCCGAACTAAAGCCCAACATGATTCATGCTATACCTAAATTCCATGGGCTTAATTCTGAAGATCCCTTCCAGCACATCAAACAGCTAAAGCATCTGGCCCACACTTTTGGATCAGATGCGCAAAATCGGGATATTCTTCTCATGAAGATGTTCTCCTTTTCTCTTATGGACAAGGCCGCCCATTGGTATCAAACTCAGACCCGGCCGATCAACACTTGGGAAGAACTTCAATCCGAATTTTTGAAAAAGTTTTTTCCCGTTGGTCAGACCAACGCCTTGCGCCATCAGATTACACACTTCACTCAACAATCAGGAGAACCTCTCCATGAGGCATGGGATCGTTTTCAGGATCTCATGAGAAAGTGCCCCCATCACGGAGTTCCTAAGTGGGAACAAGTCCAATCTTTTTACCAGGGACTCCGTGAGGACATCCGCCTTTTCGTCAATGCAACTTGCGGAGGAAACATCATGGGTCAACATGAAGACACCGTATGGGAGACACTCGAAAACATGTGCGAGAACTCCATCAACAATGACTCCATGGGATTATTCGACAGGACGAATACCCGCGCAGCGACGAATCTTAAGGGAGCACATGAGACGCAGGGCCTGTCCGCATCAGTCGACCTGGAATTAATGGCCAGTCGATTGGACAAGGTCTCAATCATTGAAAAGAAGGTGGATGAGCTGACTCAGCACTTGCAGCGAGCCACCTCTGCGCGTAACTCCTTTGCACAACCTCCTTCCACACAGGAGACTGTGCAAAACATCCTCCACCGATCCTCCCCTGGGATGGATCCATATCCATCCCCATCTGATTCTTGGACTGGAAGATCATCCGATCCTTTCTACACCAGCCGGGGGAACTCCATTCCTCCTTTCCCTGATTCTCAGGAGGTTCCTCAGACCTGCGAGGACCTCAACGCCATCCAGAACGACCCATTCTCCAACACTTACAACCCTGGATGGCGAAACCATCCCAATTTTCAGTGGGCGGGAAATTCCCAAACCCAAAGACCACCTTTTCAGTCCCGCCCACAGCCCTCTCGTCACTACCAGCCGCCTCAGCCTCGGCCCAACCCTACTTATCCATCAGGGCCAAATCAAGATCAAATGTCCTTAATCCTTCAGACTCTGGCTGACATTCAAAAAACGAATGCGGCTATTCAAAAACAGCACAAGGACGAGCTTACAGAAGTTAAAACTCAACTGGCCCAGTTGGCAAATTCTCGCCAACCAGGCACACTCCCTTCCCAACCTCTTCCTAACCCAAATAACGTGCCAACCCAGAAGCGCGTTATGAATCCAAATTTAGGCCACGCCCAATGGATTTATCAGGCTCCTACTGCTCCATCTCCAGATGAGATGGAAGCCTCAACTTCTTATGCAGGATTTCAGCAGCAGCCACCCCTCCTACCAAACCCAAACCAAAATCAGGCCGGATTAAATTCTGTAACAACACGTAGTGGTAAGACAACTCAAGACCCGCATTATCCAAACCACTCCCAGCCTGATAACCATGACCCTAGGATAGTTATCCAAGGTACCGCTATTCCAGATCCACAACCTGAACCTATCCTAGAAGAACCAACCAAGATCCCGTTTCCCGAGGCCCTGACCAAGGGAAAGAAGACCACCAAACCCGTGGCCCCTGAGGAGGACCTGGTCAAGCTCTTTGAGCAGGTCCACATAAACATCCCCTTGATGGATGCAATCCGCCATGTACCAGCTTACGCACGATTTCTAAAGAATATATGTACACCCCAGCGTAAGCCGCGAACCAAGGGAGGGAGCCCAATTGTTCTGTCAGAGCAAGCCAGCTCTGTAATCCTTAGTAGACTCCCACCAAAGGCAAAAGATCCTGGAACTCCCCTGATCTCCTGTAAGATAGGTGGTACCCAATTTGATAGAGCATTGTTAGACTTGGGTGCATCTATAAACCTGATACCCACATCCTTACTTGACCATCTAGAAGAATCTGAGCTAAAACCAACCGAGGTGACATTACAATTAGCAGATCGATCTATAAAGTCACCAAAAGGGATTCTCGAGGATGTTATCGTGAGAGTGCGGGATTTCTATTTTCCAGTGGACTTTATAGTCTTAGATATGGATGCACCTGAGAACCCTAGGGATACGCCAATCATTCTAGGGAGACCTTTCTTGGCTACTGCTAGAGCCAACATCAGCTGTGAGGAGGGCCAAATAGAGCTTAAGTTTGGAGATCAAACACTGAAAATTGATATATTTAAGGCCCAACAAGGAATTAATTGCGGCGTCATCGAGCAAATTTGTGACATCAAGACTTTGGTTGATGAATCACACCTCCAGAATGACTCGAATATGCCTCATCAACCACACAAGGATCTTGACCCGCAAACAGAGGAGTCAAATCCAGATGTGAACAACCCAGTAACTCCCACCCTTGAACCTCACATCTATACTGAACCACCCGCTGCTGCTGAAAACCCCATCCTCGAACTGAAACCCCTTCCTGCTCACTTAAAATACATCTTTTTGGGTTCTAATCAGACCCTTCCTGTGATCATCAATTCCAACCTCGGTCCTGAACAGGAATCCCGTCTGATTGTTGTCCTCCAGCAACATCGCAGAGCCATCGGATGGACTCTCGATGATTTGACTGGAATAAGTCCCTCTTATTGTACTCATCATATCTATTCAGAAGAGGGCACACGACCTTCTCGTGAAATGCAGAGACGCTTAAACCCCAATCTGCAGGAGGTCGTGAAAAAGGAGATCATCAAGTGGTTAGATGCCGGGATCATCTACCCGATCTCCGATAGTCGTTGGGTGAGCCCAATTCAGGTCGTGCCCAAGAAGGCAGGACTCACCACTATAACGACTGAGACCGGAGAAATCATTCCTACCCGATTAGCCAACTCGTGGAGAGTCTGTATAGATTACCGTCGACTCAATTCCTCCACGAAGAAGGATCATTTCCCACTACCCTTCATTGATCAAATTCTCGAAAAACTAGCGGGAAATAGGTTCTTCTGCTTTCTTGACGGGTACTCCGGTTATAACCAGGTGGCAATCCATCCTGAGGACCAAGAAAAGACCACGTTCACCTGCCCCTTCGGAACATACGCTTTCCGAAGGATGCCTTTCGGTCTTTGCAATGCACCCGCTACTTTTCAGCGATGCATGCTTGCCATATTCTCAGATATGGTAGGTGATTATCTGGAAGTCTTCATGGATGACTTTTCAGTTTTCGGAGCATCATTCGACGATTGCCTCCAACACTTGGTCCAGATACTCAGGCGGTGCATCGATGTGAGTTTGGTTCTTTCCTGGGAAAAGAGCCATTTCATGGTGCCTGAGGGAATTGTCCTGGGACACTCAATTTCGGAGAAAGGTATCCAAGTGGATCGAGCTAAGGTTAATCTGATTTCTCACCTTCCTATGCCTAGCTCGATCAGGGACATCCGATCCTTTTTAGGGCATGTCGGTTTTTATCGACGATTTATCCCTGATTTTTCAAAAATCGCACGCCCCCTGACCACTCTTCTCTCCAAGGATGTTCCCTTCGAAATCTCCAAGGAATGCACTCAAGCATTTGAAATCCTGCGTGACCGAGTCACCCAAGCCCCGATCCTACAGTCCCCTGATTGGTCTCAACCCTTTGAGATCATGTGTGATGCATCCGACTTCGCTGTAGGAGCGGTTTTGGGGCAGAAAAATGACAAGAAACCTGTGGTCATTTACTACGCCAGCAAAACACTCGATGAGGCTCAGCGTAACTATACGGTTACTGAGAAAGAGCTGCTAGCTGTAGTATTTGCCCTAGAGAAGTTCAGATCGTACCTTCTGGGTTCCCATGTCATCATATACTCGGATCACACAGCTGTGAGGCATCTCCTTGCAAAGAAGGACGCGAAACCTAGATTGATCCGATGGATCTTGCTGTTGCAAGAATTTGACCTTGAGATTCGCGACAAAGCGGGAAAACAAAACGTGGTAGCTGATCACTTGTCCCGTCTTCCTTCTGAAATAATTGACCCTTCCGGACCCATCACTGAGCATTTTCCCGATGAGCACCTGCTGACTATTGGTACTAGCCTTCCATGGTTTGCTAATATTGTAAATTACTTGGCATCTCATCAGACCCCGTCCGATTGGCCGAAGGCCAAGAAAGACAAATTACGCTCCGATGCCAAGTATTACATTTGGGAAGACCCGTACCTCTTCCGCATAGGTGCCGATCAGATCATCCGGAGATGTGTCCCGGAAGGGGAAGTCAACAATATCCTCTCTTTCTGCCATGACCAGGCATGCGGTGGCCATTTTGCCGGGCATAAAACCGCATCAAAAGTCCTCCAGTGCGGCTTTTACTGGCCCACACTGTTCAAAGACGCATACAGTCATTGCAAGGCATGCAGTCGTTGCCAGACTTTGGGCAACATGAGCCATCGCGACATGATGCCTATGCAACCGATTCTAGTATGCGAAATCTTTGATGTTTGGGGGATTGATTTTATGGGCCCCTTTCCTGTTTCGGATGGTTTCGAATACATTCTGTTGGCTGTGGACTACGTGTCCAAATGGATTGAAGCCATACCGACCCGAACCTGTGATCACAAAATCGTTCTCAAATTCATTCATCAACACATTTTCTCAAGGTTCGGGATTCCTCGTGCAATAATCTCTGATTGGGGGACCCATTTCACAAATGCTCAGTTTAGGTCACTGATGACCAAATACGGGGTGTCTCACCGAATCTCTACTCCTTACCACCCCCAAACTAATGGTCTAGCTGAGCTGTCTAATCGGGAGATCAAGAAAATCCTGCAAGTCACTGTTCGACCTGACAGGAAGGACTGGTCGTCCCGACTTCCGGAAGCATTGTGGGCCTATAGGACCGCCCACAAGACCCAATTAGGCATGTCTCCCTTTAGACTGGTGTACGGAAAGGCATGCCACCTTCCCGTCGAACTGGAGCATAAAGCCTATTGGGCAGTACGGAACTGTAATCTAGATCTTTCCAAGGCTGGGACCCACAGAAAACTCCAAATTAGCGAGATCGATGAATTACGCATAGACGCGTACGAGAACTCGCAAATCTACAAGGAGCGGGTTAAAGCCTTCCATGACAAACACATCTCGAGAAAGATCTTTCATCCTGGTCAAAAGGTCCTACTCTTTGATGCCCGACTCAAACTCTTCCCAGGAAAACTGAGATCTAAGTGGGTCGGACCATATTTGGTCCGACAGGTTTTTGGAAATGGAGCAATCGAAATCAGTCCACTCAGCCACGATTCTGAACCTTTCATCGTGAACGGTCAGAGACTCAAGCCGTTCATTGATGTAACTTCTACTAATTTGGCTGAGGCATCTTATACCCTCCTTTCCCCTTGAGCTTATTGCGCCCAGCCGATGGCGTAAAACTCAGCGCTTAACGGGAGGCAGCCCGTCATTCTCTTTGAAAACCTGAAACTTGTTCTGACAGCTTTTTTGCACTTGAAGTTCACACTTTAGGACAGCCAACTCCACCTCAGGTGCTTGCATCTGAGACTCATCAAAACAGCTATCCTAATGTATGAACTTAGTTGAATAAAAACCCCTAGGTTACAATGAGGACATTGCAAATCTTAGGCATGGGGGGGTAGGAAAGTACAAAAACTTGTAAGAAAAGGTTTCAAACAAAAAAATTCACATATGCTCAAACAAAAAAATTCACATATGCCAAAAACACCATAAAAATTAAAAAATTTTCGAAAAAGAATAAGAGGAAAAGAGGAGAAGGAAATTTTGTGAAGGAGAAGAAAAACAAAATGAAAAAGGAGCACAAAATTATAAGAAAAGGTGATAGTCATTAGTAAGGAACTAAGGAATTAACCTAAGTTCTAGACCTCATTCAAGAAAATAACTGAAAAGTGCACAATGAGATTAGTAAGAATGCAAACCTTAGGCATTCTTGAATAGACTCTTAGTACCCATTAAGATCTGGACACTCCTCAAGAGGTTGAGGAAAATGAAAAGCTGAAGTATTAGGTCTAAGGCTTAGGGAGTATTCGGCCTCGTTAACTAATTTTTGGTTTACGGGACTCAGTAACCTAAGCACCCTAACCTCACACACAGCCTGGTTCAGTAAGCGTAAAAATCAGAATCACGCAGAAGCATCGCAAAAATCTGAAAAGAACACCTAGAATAGGAGCGGCCGATCAACACAAGTTGATTTGGACGAGTTCCCAGCGCGGAGAGGTGGGAAATCCGGTCGAAAATGCGTAACAAAATATCATCTCCTCGGTGCTTGTCTCTTAGGATATTTACATATCCTACTGGGGGCATGTAAGCACTCTACTGGTTCAGATTCCATGGATGGCATTATCTCGAAGTGTCAATTGCCAGGGTCTGGATTCGGCCACGGAATACCATGGATGGGATTATCTCGAAATCTCAATAGCCAGGGTTCCGGGGGTTGCCATGGGCGGTGCTATCTTGAAGCATCGATCGCCAGGAACCCTTGAGGATTGATGATGGGAGCAAGGAATCTGATACAGACCGTGTTGAAAAGCCAATCCTAGGCTAGAACTAAAAAGAAAAAGAGAGAGAAAACTCTCCAAACAGAAAAACTTTCTATCTCTCTCTTACAAAACGCACTGCGAACTGAGCCAGGGCTAAAATCATTTCAAGCACGGGTGCTTTAACCACGAAGTCCAATAAACCTTAGGTTAGTTCTTGTGGGCCTTAAAAACCTTTGCTAAAAGACTGAGGCTAAGGCTAGACAGATTTGGATCTTGATTAGTACTAGAGTACCTTTTAGGCCTATGGTCAGCATTCTAACCTAATCTTTGCTCAAATAAAAAAGGCACTTATCTAAAACTATTAAAAACTTCATGGTCTAGAACAAGGGTTGAAACCTTAAGTTTTTGCTAAGGGACTAGCAAAAGCTAGGCATGGGGGTATGATGAGAACCTCATCATGAGCCATAACTAGCTCATTTTGACCTAATACAAAGGATAAAAGCTCCTACATATCTCAAGGAAAGGCTTAACTCAGAGAATCCTGAGTTTGAGAAGAAAACAAGTCATAAGGGGTAAAAATGCAATTTTACCAGTATAATCTGCATACAGGGTAATTCAGGGCCCAAACATAGGTCAAAGCAGCTTAATAAGAATAAGAGTGGGATGAAATGATCTAGCAAGGGCTACAGCAATTCCAAGAAACTAAATGATAATCTGTAACCCTAAAACAACCCACTTCAATTCACAAGGTTCGAGGCAAAGTAAAAATAGAATAAACCCTCTAAAATTCATAGAAAAATAATCTCCAGGGTTTAGAACCTTCAATTTGGCCTTCAGAACCCTTTTTGACCTACATTGAGAACCATGCCCAATTAATAACTTAATTTGGGTTTTTGCGTAAATTGACCGGTCAAACAAGGTTTAATATGGAAATAAAATTCACCATCAGATTCCTTAGGTCCTAATTAGTCATGTATAAAAACTTGAGCCTAAGAAGAAACCTCCTTGACCGACTTTACACTTTGGTCCTCATATATTTACTCTTTGGCCCTCAACTTTTGAACCCTCGCATTTTGGCCCCTAACTCTCCTTCGTTCTTTGCAATCAGGTCCCCCCTGCAAAACCTGCCAGCACCATGCTCCGGCGACCTTGCGCGGAGCATGGCGCCGCGCAGGGTGAGGTGGGGGACCTGGCAAGTAAACCGGGGGTGCCCTGCGTCGTCAGCCGTCGCAGGGACACCCCCCTGGTCGTTGTAACCCACCATACCGGCCGTGCGAACGCACGAACGGTATGGGTTCTTGTTTCCGACCATCCTCCGGCGAGGGAGACACGTCGTCTCCCTCCGCCTTCCTCCCTGTTTGATCCCTATAAATACCCCCCGTTGCTCCACCGACCGGGGTAGCCTGGATCTGACGGAGAAAATCCCCAACTTTCCTCTCTTCTTCCTCCGGCAGACGCTCACCAGCTCCGGCGGTTTCCTCCCCCTCTACCTCTTCGCTCTGCCGCAATACCAGCAGCAGAGACTTCCTCCCCTGCTCTTCCCGCGCCACGCCGCACCCAGCTAGCGCCTCTCCGGCTCTCTGCTCGCCGCCGCCCCTTTCCCTGAGCATCGTCTTCTCCGGCGACAGTCGATACGACTGTTGCCCTGTTCCTCCCCCTTCGTCCCTGCAAGTAAGCTAGAGCTACTCCCCTTCTTCTCCTCTTTCTTTCCCCGCTTTCAATTTATTCACTTAAGCCCTCGACCGACCCTGACCACCTTCACCCCCTTCGTCTCCGACCACCCTCCGGCGAGCCGCTCCCATCACCTCAGCGACCCACACGGCTCGCCGACCACCGCAGGACCTCCGCCTCCTCACCCTGATCAACCTCCGCCCTGCCACTTCCCCCACATCACCCTCTGCAACCCCACCGAACAGACCCATCCTCCGACCCACAGTCCGACCTAGGGCAGCCCTCGCACGCCGCCCCGCGCCTCGCCACCACCCACACGAGCTTCGCCGCACCCTGGCGAAGCTCCTGGCACTTTCTGATTAGGCCGAGAGGCCGTTTTCTTGTGAACAGACCACCCGACCTCCGCCGCCATTGCCGCGCAGGAGGAACTGCTTCCGCCTGCAGCTACAGGCGCGCCACGCTCAGCGCCAAGCCCAGATTCAACTCCCAGGCCTTGAAAGGCGTTTTGGCAAAACACCAGGTTCGCAGCTAAGGAAGAAAGCTTCGCGTGACGCCGCAATCTCCCGCTGAGTTCCCCGCTGCGGGCGCGCAATTGAGGTGGGACATTTAGTCCCACCTCGGAAACGCCTGAAGAGTCGCAGCGACATAAGATGCAAAAGTGCTGGAGGCTTACTGCCTCAGCACACGGGGTGAGGTCCCCTTCACCCGCCCGGTTACCCGGTCTCGTCCGCGCTCACGCCCCGCGGACCTGACCCGACCCGACCCGACTTAAGATTGACCTGCACTCCTCGCCCACCACGCACGCCGGTGGGCCTGGACCCGGGCCTGACCCGAACCCGGTTACCCGGTAGCTCTGGGAGAGCTTTCCCAAGAGTGGTTTCAGAGAGAGAGAGAGACGCGGGGGGGGAGGGTAGAGTAGGTTTTGCCTCTGACGAAAAACTCTGAAGTGTGCAGGCACAGGCGAAGAAGAAGACCCGCGGAAGAAGAAGGAAGCTGACTGTAGCAACAGGTAGTTAAGCCGTCTGATGTGGAAATCAGACGATGGTCTGAAGGGAAAAGAAGAAAGGAGGGGTGACGTCCCTGGCTGAAAAAGAAAAGAAGCTGACACTTAGCCGCAGGGAGGAGAAACAAGAAGAAACCTTCACAGAAGAGACTGCAGAAAAAGAAGAAGAGAGACCAAGACAGAAACCAAGGAAGAAGAAGAAGGAGATCTGAAGAAAGAAAGAGGAGCATCACCTCTGCAGAACAAAGAAGAAGAAGGAGATCTGAAGAAAGAAAGAGGAGCATCACCTCTGCAGAACAAAGAAGAAGAAGGAGATCTAAAGAAAGAAAGAAAGAAGAACATCACGAGGAGAAAACAAAGAGAACAACAAATTCTTTCCCTCTCTCTTTCTTTATTTTGTAAAAGAAACATGTATATCTCTAGAATACAACTTGCTCCCTGAGTTCGACCTCGGGAACTCTTTTATTTTCCGAGTAAAAAATTTATATATTTGAAATGTTGGTAATAACTGGCTATACTACAACGTTATAACAAACTAAAACCCGGTTATCCCGAACCCAAGCGTTTCACAATGGAATTTACTTTCTTATTTTTTGCTCTTCTTTGCATTTACATATTACTAACCCCACTTATCTCTAATCTATTGTCTGGTAGGTACCCTAGCATTAAGATCCAAGCGCAGTAGATCGGAGTAAAGTGCGGGTAGAGTTCTTTGTAAGTGTCCCCCACATTTCCCTACACTAGTTTCATTTCGCCACACTCATAACCAGGACTAAATCTACTTAGGTGCTTGCATAATCCCTAGGATAGAATTGTTTGTCATGTTTGCCACCTCCACTCATCTCACCCCCACATTTTATAAAAAAAAACAAAAAGATACTTTCTGTGGGATGAATCAATATACACACTTTATATACCCACATTTGGGGCACATAACCTGACTTGATTTTCATCTACTCAATCGGGATTCCGACCTGTGGAATCGGTACACCCGTGCAACACATAAAGGAGTAGAAATCATATTGGGTTAATCACCTTTCTATGTGCCCTAATCGGTGGTGCATATGGGTCGATTGATTGAATTGTTTGGGTCGTACCACCTAATTTAAAAGAGATTCATTTTGTAGCTGCCCCATAGGATTCAATATTTAGGTCAAGCTAGGCAGTCCATATTTTCTTGATTTATAAAGGAAAAATACTTGAACTCGTGCTTTCAAAACTTGGTTTGCCTCATAAAACTTTGTTGAATACACCTAATATTTGAATCCTAAAAGCTACTAAGCAAGATTCGAACCGTAAAACTCACCTCATCATTAATAATCTTGCTTGAAAACTTCTTAGTTCTGCACATTCATACATTCTTAAACTAATCATTAAGGCACAACCCATTAAGGGCCCATCACATTCCAGAAGCACCAATATCCCAAGCCTAACTAAAATTGATTAGACATTGGCCCTAAGGACTGGTTTGCTCATTGGGATCCAGATTGAGATTGTTCATGATTAACCTGCTTATACTAGTCAATCTAATGTCTAGCTAGAGGAGTAGCATCAAACGATCGCGTCTGGGGGGTATACTAGGAGTCGGAGGTACAAGCCAAAGGAAGAACCTTCTCCCCAATCCCTCCTAAATGGTTAGATTGCCTAGATATAAGTAGAGTAAATCGTCCATAATCTTAGGACAGATTTTGAGAGTCTGTAGACCTTTAGGCTACCCAACCTAAGGATAGGCTTGTATTTTTGTGCCGCAGGGCTCCTTCTCTTCCTTGTCTTTAAGACTTCCTTCCAGTGTATGGTTGGAAAAAGGTCATTGAACCCTAGATTGGAAGGACCTTTAGACCATTCCCAGAGGTGGAGGTTGAGCTATAGCCAAGTAGATCCCATGGCTAATCAACAACCACCTTCCCCGCCCTCGAACCAGTAGGAGCTGATTTAGAGGCAGTTAGAAGAACTGCAGCAGATGTAGCAATGGTTCCAACGAATGAATGATCAGGGTGCTTAGCCCTTGAAGGATTTCTATTATCCTTCAAACTATGGGGAATGTCCTGGCATCATGATTCCTACCGGAGACAAAGAAATCAAGCCCCAAGTCTTAACTTTGATTAAGCATTTCAATGGGCTTGGTTTGAAGGACCCATTCTTGCACTTGGAGGATCTGACCACTTTGTTTTAGACCACCAAAGCAAGGAATGTGAACGAAGAGAAAATGATCATGAGGCTCTTTCCCCACTCTCTCAGGGATAAGGCCGCACATTGGTATCATACTATTGGAAGGCCGATAGAAACATGGGCTACTATTAAGTCAGCCTTCATGAAGAAATTCTTCCCAATTGAATGGACTAATGCCTTGCGACGGGTGATTACCACTTTTGCCCAGTGGTCGGGGGAACCGTTTATGGTGCCTAGAAGCGATTCCAGGAACTTTTGAGGAAGTGTCCACCACGAGGTGCCGAAATGGCAACTCATGCAAATTTTCTATCACGGGTTGATTGAAAAACTCCATAATCATGTGGACGCCTCCTGCGGAGGTAATTTCCTCAATAGGGATGCAAATAGCGCATACGACCTATTTGAGGAAATGAGTGAGAACTTCATTAATCACACCTCCATGGATTCATTCAACCAGTCCCAACAACCCAGGTCAAATGCTAATGAGATACAGGATTCTCATTCATTTGACATGGAATTGATTTGTAATAAGCTTGATAAAATGGACTTGGTTGCTAGAGGAATGGAAGAATGGATGTATGGGAAATCAATAAATACTTCTACACCTACTCAATCCTAGAATTTAGGATTCCATTCCTCACGAGCTCCCACGGGGTGGGAGTTCGTGAACCAACTTGAATTGGCTCAACCTGTGAGCCAGGATTTCTTGGAACCTTATGGGCTCCAAACTGGGGCCTTTGATCCTAGTTTTTCTGATCCTTCCTTCTCTCCATCCTCATCCAATGAGGATGTGTATGCAATGCAGGAGATTGTTAGGTCCAACCCATACTCCAACACTTAGAACTCAGGTTGGAAGAACCACCCTAACTTCTCTTGGAAAAGTCAGGGGCAACAGACCCAAACTCGACCCAACAACTATGCATCTCAAAGACCAATGGGTCAAGATCAAGTATGCACCCAGTTGACCTCGAGATTGATTACTTAGCCATCTTGGAATGCCCAACAATCTGCAGGGTAGGCTAATTTAAACCAGCTGATGGTGGAAATGCAAGGGTCCATGCTTCAGCTTATGCAGCAAATGAAGGCATCATTGGATAACTTACAATCTGCATTAATTGCTAACACTCGACAACCTGGATCTCTACCATCCCAACTCGTACCCAACCTGCGCAATGTGTAAAATCAAGGAAATATAGCCCAAGGATATGGGAATCAAAGGGACCCACACGCACATGCTCAGGTGGTTGAGTAGGGTCCCTCCTCTTCTTCTTCTGGTTACATGACCAATCAAGGCCGTCCAATTTTCACTAACCCACCTTAAGACCCAAAACCATATGCCTCTACAAACTTTGTCACCTTGAGAAGTGGAAAGTAGACCCAGAACCCTGAATTACATTCTAGAAGCAAAAATTCTGGGGAGCTTGAGAGAGAGAAGGAGGAGATTGAAGAAGACAATAAGGCCCAGGGATCGAAAATTGAAAATACCACCCACATCCCGTTCCCTGAAGCCTTATTGAAAACTAAGAAGATGAAAATCATAGATAGCAACGTGGAGCTCCTGAATTTATTCAAGAGTGTAGAGATCAATATTCTACTCCTCGATGCTATTAAGCACATCCTGGCTTACACTAAATTTCTGAAAGAACTTTGTACCCAAAAGCGTAAGCTGAGAGAACCCACTCTGAAGAAGGTGATTCTCTCTAAGCAGGCAAGTGCTGTCATCCTGCATCACCTTCCTCAAAAGAAGAAAGATCCAGATGCCCCCTTGATCTCATGTGTTATTGGGGAATACACTTTTGATAGGACACTATTGGATCTAGGTGCATCCATCAACCTAATCCTAACTTCTCTTTATGAGAAGTTTGGGTAAGGTGAACTTAGGCCAACCTCAGTAACACTACAATTAGCAAACCACTCGATCACCACACCAAAGGGCATTATTGAGGATGTAATTGTCAAGATCAAGGATTTCTATTTTCCTGTAGATTTCCTAGTCCTTGACATGGATGTACCTAATGATTTGAGGAACATGCCCATCATTCTAGGGCACCTATTCCTAGATACCGCTAAGGCCAACATAAACTGTGAGAGTGGTAGTATGGAGATCGCCTTTGGGGATAGGAAGCTAACTCTTGATATTTTTAAGGCGATAAGAGGATTTGAGGATTATGGATTCATTGAGGAGCTCGAGGATCATGATTTAGAGACTTGTATGACAATCAGTGCACTCGAGGACTCCACCAGCTTTAGTGAGCCCAACTCACAACCCTCTGTGGCAGACCTGCCACATCCTGAAAAGGCTATTGATTTTGTTCATTCCCAGCCTCTTCCATTGGATCGTCCTGATGAATCTTCATCAGCGTCCTCCCTACAATCTATGCTAAACCCACCTTAGCTTGAATTGAAAGCATTGCCTAAGAATTTGAAATACGAGTTCTTAGGACTTGAGAACATGCTCCCTGTGATTATTAGTGCTGATTTAACTAATGAGCAAGAATTGAGGTTGATTAAGGTCCTTAAGAACAATAAGGAGGCAATTGGTTGGATCATCCACGACCTTAGGGAGATCAAGCCATCTTATTGTAATCATCGTATTTTCATGGAACGTGGATCCCGCCCTTCTTGCGAAATGCAAAGGAGACTAAACCTGACTATGCTAGAAGTGGTCAAGAAGGAGATAATCAAGAGGCTCAATGCTAGAATTATATACCCAATCTCGGATATTCAGTGGGTTAGCCCTGTTTAGATTGTACCCAAGAAGGCAGGAATAATCGTTACAACTAACGAGAAAGGGGAAACCTTCACCACTCATTTAGCTTCTACTTGGAGAGTCTGTATTGACTATAGGAAGCTGAACACAACCACTAAAAAGGATCACTTTCCCTCACCATTCATTGATCAAATCCCAGAAAGGTTAGCTAGGCAAAAATACATTTGCTTCTTGGATGGTTATTGGGGATATAACCAAGTCCCCATCCATCCCGAAGACTAGGAAAAGACAACTTGCACATGTCCCTATGGAACCTTTGCATTACGTATAATGTTGTTCAAGCTTTGCAATGCACCAGCAACTTTTCAAAGGTGCATGTTGGCCATCTTTTCTGACATGGTGGGAGATTGTCTTGAGGTGTTCATGGATGATTTCTCCATTTTTGGAGATTCTTTTGAGTCTTGCCTAGCTAACTTGGAATTGATCCTCCGGAGATGCATCAAGACACAGCTGGTCGTTAGCTGGGAAAAGATCCATTTTATGACTTGGGAAGGTATTGTCCTAGGTCATGTGGTTTTTAATCGGGGTATTGAGGTTGATAAGGCTAAGGTGGATGTTATCTCTAGACTTCCTCCACTCACATCTGTAAAACATGTCCACTCTTTCCTTGGGCATGTGGTTTTTATAGAAGATTCATCAAGGACTTCTCAAAGGTTACTCAACCCTTGAGCAACCTTCTGGCCAAAGACATGCTGTTTGAGTTTGATGAATCATGCCGTAAGGCATTTGATTTATTAAAAATGGTAGTCACTTGTGCCCCAGTGTTGCAACCACCGGTCTAGACAGCCCCATTTGAGATTATGGCTGACACATCTGATTATGCTGTCGAGGTTGTCTTTGGTCAGAAGATTGAGAAAAAGCCCTCTGTGATTTACTATGCTAGTAAGACGCTGGATGAGGCCCAGAGGAACTACATCGTTACTGAAAAAGAATTGCTAGCTGAAGTTTTCGCTTTGGAAAAATTCAGGGCTTATCTTTTAGGTTCTCATGTAATCATTTATATCAACCACTCAGCCTTGAAACATCGCTTGGCCAAAGAGGATGCCAAGCCTCAGCTTATTCACTGGATTCTGTTACTTCAAGAATTTGATCTTGAAATTAGGGATAAAGCTGGGGCACGAAATGTAGTTGCAGATCACCTCTTGAGAATCATAATTGATTATCCTCATCCCTATATCCCTATTTCAGATACTTTTCCGAATGAGAGTATCCTTACAGTCTCAGGTATCTGAACCCCCTAGTTTGCGGATATCGTCAACTATTTGGCCGTTGGTCAAATCCCCCAGGATTGGACTAAACAACAATGGGACAGACTTGTGTCTGAGGCTAAATATTATGTTTGGGTTGATCCTGAGCTGTACTCCATCAGCGTAGACCAGATTATTCATTGATGCATCCCAAAAATTGAGTTCCATAGTATACTTGAGTTCTGCCATACATATGCATGTGGTGGACACTTTTCCGAGAAAAAGACGACAGCAAAAATCTTCCAATCTAGATTCTATTGGCCGTCATTATTTTAGGATGCCCAGGAATTCTCAATGTCATGCACCCAATGCTAGACACTTGGGAACATGTCTAAGAGAGATATGATGTCCCTTAACCCAATACTTTTTGTCAAAATTTTTGACATTTGGGGCATCGACTTCATGGGACCTTTTCCTCCTTCATTTGGACACTAGTATATTCTGGTCGCTATTGATTACGTGTCAAAATGGATTGAGGCAATTCCCACCCGAACTAATGACCACAAGGTGGTCATCGATTTTGTGAAGAAGAATATCTTCAGTCGGTTCAGGATTCCTCAAGCAATTATCAGTGATGGTGGCACGCATTTCACTCATGCCTAGTTTCAGAATTTATTGGGAAAATATGGGGTGAATCATCAGATTTCCACACCCTACCACCCTCAGACGAACGGGTAGGCCAAGGTCTCCAATCGGGAAATCAAAAACATTTGCAGAAAATCATAAGGCCTGATAGGAAGGATTGCACCCAAAAGCTAGATGATGCTCTTTAGGCCTACCGTACGATGTACAAA
Source organism: Thalassia testudinum (assembly GCA_037157565.1). NCBI lineage: Eukaryota > Viridiplantae > Streptophyta > Magnoliopsida > Alismatales > Hydrocharitaceae > Thalassia > Thalassia testudinum. Next base: position 30,203,547 of record JAZHRO010000049.1, read on the forward strand.
ATGCCTATCGATATGTCTCCATTCCGTCTGGTGTTTGGTAAGGTGTGTCACTTACTCGTAGAGCTAGAACACTGGGCATTTTGGGCCATCAGAAAATGTAATTTTGACCTAGAGCTGGTTGGGAAGACCAGTAAGCTCCAATTATCTGAGTTGGAGGAGCTTAGAAATGATGCTTATGAAAATGCTAGAATCTATAAGGCAAGGACTAAATCTCTTCATGACTAGATGATTTCACGTAAGAGCTTTGAGCTGAACCAGAAAGTCTGGCTTTTGGATTCTCGACTAAAGCTCTTCCCCGATAAGCTTAGGTCTAATTAGGACAACCCATTCGTTATTGAGCAGATTTTCCCTAATAGGGCAGTCGAAATCTTTGACCCAAAGATGAGTAATACCTTCAAGGTCAACATACAGTGTCTCAAACCCTTTGTTGACCATGTGCTCCCTGAACTCGTCTTGGACAAGGTTGCTCTTACCTTGCCTTAACCACTGCAGACGATCACCGTCTACCTAAAGGCATTAAACTTAGCATGTGTAAAGACTATTCTGAGCTAACTAGAATCTCATGGAAACCAGGTGTTATTCTTCCACTTCTACTCTCCAGCATGCTTTCATTTTTACTATTGAGGACATTGCATTAGCTAAGCATGGGGGGGGTGGATATTTCCTATGAATCTTTTTGTCAGCCGTAATAGTAATTTCTTGTTTTCCATATAAAAAAAGAAAAAGGGAGAATTAGGAGATGAGAACTTAGGCATTAGGAGTTGCAAACTTTAAGAATTGATACTTTGGGACCTGAATAACTTAGACTCTTCAAGTCTTCGAGCTTAATTAGCCTAGGTGTCCACTCGAATGTGGACTTAGTCTCAAGTCCTCACCAAGTAATTCTATTTGAAATCAATCAATAAATTAGGGTGATAAGTATTCGACTTATCAACCTGCCCTCTGATTTGGGGGGACTTTAAGCATAAGCATCTACACACTTCTTTTGTACTGACTCACTTTTCGATGGTTTCTTCGAAATTTGGGCAGCTAATGAACTGTCTAGGGTGGTATGGCTGGCAGGTTGTCAGTGGTAACAGCTCATCGGTCGTTTGTCTAGAGCCCAAGCACAAGACCATTTTTGTCGTACTACCTTTAGGTAAGTCTTAGATCAGGGAAGCCGCCTACTTACAAAAAAAAAGAAAGAAAGGAAAAGAAAAGAAAAGAAAAAAAAGGAGAAAATAAAAAAATAATAATAAACAAATAAAACCACACTTCATTACACGAGTATGGCTGGCAAGTTGCTGTAGGTAACAGCCCATTGGCCAGTTATCCAGAGCCCAACTCATAAAAGTGCACAATAATTCCAAAAGCACTTAGGGAAGAAGCAGGGAAGTAGAATAAACTGGGGATATATACACTGGGTTCGCCCTAGGGAGAAAGCTACCATTCAAAAAGATAAACCTCTAGGCAAGGTCACCTAGGGTCGTAGAAACTTGAAGTCCATTTTAACGGCTGCCTAGTGAGTCTTTCACTCTTTTCACTAGATGCTTAGCACTTAGAGTCCTTTTCAAGTCTTAAGCGGGTCGAGTAGCTATAAAAAGTTATCCCGGAACTCTCAAACTCCAAAAGTACAAAAAAATTAGAAAAGAAGAAAAATAAGAAAAAAAAATCGTGCACCTTCTCTTTTCAAATAAGGCTAGGGCTTGGGTGGTTTGCATTCTAGTAGACACACTGGCACTGTTGAGTTTTTGTAATTAAGTCTTGAGGCTGAGATTTCCTAAAGCAATTAATGAATTTGGCCTAAGTAACTGAATCCTGATTCTACTTTTATACATAGCATTTAGGTTAATTTTGCTAAGGACTAGCAAAAAGTAAGCATGGGGGTATGATAAACATGCATGAATTCATGATAAAATGCTTATTTATGATGGTTCCTAGGCCTATCATTACGTATCATAGTATAAATATTGCATAACATTCATTACATTACATTTATGATAGTTGTACATTATGTACATTAATTCCAACACTTTATACAGCTAGAAGGCAGTGCGACATCTTTACGGGCTTCAAATGAGAAATTTTACCATACAAATGGATCTAGAGTGACGATCGCAGTCCGTCAATGCAAGAATCATGCTGATCAGAGCTCCATAGCACCCTCTACAAGAAGAAGAAGTTGGACGGCTACGATGGTGTCACGTGGCACCATCGCAGCCCTCCAACTCGATCGTAGCCCCTCCTCCCAAGCAGCACCTGTGAAATCTTGACCATTGGATTCAAATCCAATGATCATCAAAGTGCCACATCACCTCCTTCAAGCAAAGAAGAGAGAGGGCTTTGCGCAACTGTTGGATCAAGATCCAACGGTCGCAGCACGCTGAGCCTTAATTCCTAAGCGAGGCATAAAACCAACCTTAGCGTAGCGGTCGGTGCTTCGGCTCACAATGCACAGCTACACGATCGAAGCCCCGCGAGTGGATTTTATCCGCTGAGCGAGAGCGAGTGAGAAATCAGGTCATCGATGGATGATTGGGCAGTGAGGGAAGCAGCTACGTGGCATCACCGATGCATAAGACCCATGCACGCAAGATCCAATGCGTGAGAGGATGTGCAATCGTACACTCATTGGAGGCATGATCCAGAGCACTCTCTTCCATGCACTCAGAGCCCTTTATGGGCAATTTAAGGGCAGGGACTCACTTAGTAAGGATCAGCACACGCCAGCGAACACCAACGTATGCTTGGTGGATGCTCGTGATGGTAGCTAGCAACGCGAGATGGATGGCCAATGAGGCTCGAGCGTGATAAACACACAAAATGAAGGGCTAGCATAGTGCATGCGTGAGCAGGCATGAGCTGGCAACAGCGACACTTGAGCTGGACCTACAGCGACATCCTGGAGGTCGCTATTTGTCTTATGCATATTTTAGCCTCCTCTCATCCACTATATAAAGACCTACACCCCTTCCCTTCCAAGGTATCTCTACCTTTGTTATAGACACCTACTCTAGAGCTCTAGAAGCCTATTAAAGCTCCCAAGAGCTCATTCCCAAGAACGAAAGGTTCCCTATTAGTGTAGCGATCCCTTACCCCACTAAATATTCGTCGTCTCACTCACCACCTTCATGGGTCACCTTGGAGCCATCCTCCTACCTCACCTCCATTCCAGAGCCTCGGTGAAGCATTCCTCTACCTGACATCCTCCTATATCTCACCTCCATCATTCTGCTCCTCAACTCTTTCGTCCAAGCTTCTGCCAAGCGCTGTTGTCTCCCCAAATAGTTGATTCGGGAGATTCCTTCTCACCTCTATCTTTTTGATGTTTTCGTAGATTATTGTAATAAACATTTGCACAGTAAATCATATTTGATTCCATCTCTCTTGTGAATTTATTCTGCTTGTCTTTTTATTGCAAAAACACAAAAAAAAACCTCAAAATACCAAAAAAAATAAAACGAAGTGCGATTTTCAACTAAAATAAACGTTGCTTCCCTGTGTTCGACTTGGGACTCCCCTGAAGTTTTGGTAAAATTATATTGGATAGCGAGTTTTGCGACTATGACGATGGGTTCCTCAAAACCTTGATTTCTACCACACGAAGCACGTTAACCACTACCCTACCACTTCCACCACCTAAATTTGGCACCAAAACCACCAAGAAACCACCTTTGTTTTTGGTGCCAACATAGAATAACCACCACACATCTAATGCACCCTTTCAAGGGTGGCACCACCTTATGCACCCTTTCACCCACAACCACCACCTATAACTACCACATATATGGTGCCAACCCTACAACCACCACCACCTTCACATCCCTCCACACTTGTCACCGAAACATAAGCCAACATCTGCCCTCCATCTACCTTAAAACTCTATCATAGCCCACCATCTTTTGGCGCAAAAAACCACCACCTTAATTTCCATTCTTTGGCACCAACTCTACCTATACCCTACATCTCTACATCCCTTCATATGGTGCCAAACCACCACCACCATCCATCTCATAACCACATCTTATCCCTCCATATACTCCTTGCCAACCCTAAACCTTCTCCCTTATTTTTGGCACCATTTTTTCCATAACCACCAAATCCCATATGCCTATAAAATGCCCATGTAACCACCATCAATAACCATCCTTGGCTACTACATTTCTTCTACCAAATAGTCTTACATAAGGCCATGGAGGAGAAAGGAGGATGTGTGATGACAGATCTTCGCGTGGGAAAGTTGGGGTTAGGAGAAACTCATCATTGTAGTCGAAAAAACATGTTATCAAATAAGATTTTTTATCGAAACTCCAAGGGAGTCCCAGGTCAAACACAGTGAGGCGACATTTGCTTTCGTTGAAATCCACACTTCCCTTTGTTTGTTTTTGATGTTTTTAGGTTTTGTTATTTTTTTGTGTTTTTGTTGTAAAGAAAAAAATAAGATAGCACACAAAGTGGAGAGAAACAAATCCTATATAAGGCAATGTCATTTATTATAGTAAATGGAAATATGACAAAAACAATAGAGACAGAGGTGAGAGGAAATCTCCTAAATCGATTGTTTGGCGAGACGACAGCGCTTGGTGGCAGCTTGGATAGAGGAGGTGAGAGGCTAGACGGCATGGATGAGATGCAGGAGGACACTAGGTATAGGAATGCTTTACCAAGGCACAGAATGGGGATGAGGAGGTGGAGGTGATTGACTTCTTGAACGGAGGTGAAGGGACAACCTCTAGGTCTCCTATAAAGGTGATGTGGAATAAGATGAATATTTGGTGGAGGGAAAGGGTTTCTACACTAGTAGGTGGCCTAGATCTTGAGAGGGAGCTCTTGGGAGCTTAGGGGGCTCTTTGGAACTCTAGAGGGGGTGTGAATAGCATAGGAAGTGATGAGGCTCCAAGGGGTGGTGTGTAGGTCTTTATATAGTGGATGAGAGGAGGCTAAAATAGGCTTATGACAAATATCGACCTCCAAAATGTTGCTGTAGGTCCAGCTCAAGCATCTCTGTAGCCACCTCACGCTCACTCACACACGAGCTACACTGGCTCTCCATCATGCGTGCGGATCGCGCTAGTGCGCGTTGCTGGTGTGCATCGGTGCACGCTGGCTCGTGCACAGCTAGTGTGCAGTGGAGTGCATGCGGGTGCACCCAATTAGTGAATTGCGGGGGGCTCTGCGGGTCTCGAACCCGTGCCCCTCCCTTGGAGGTTAGGTCTTCAACTAATGGGCCAAGCTGACCGAAGTGTTGAGATGATGCGTTGTGGGTGTGCAGTGGAGGAGGTCTATGAGCCATTGGATTTGCATCCAATGACGGAGATTACTTGTTTGATAGCCTTTGGAAGGATGCTGAGCGACCTTGGGTGCTCCAGATGGTGCCATGTGGCACCATCTGGATGGTCCACCTTTCCTTACTTGCAGAGGATGCTACAGTGCTCGAATCGAGGTGATTTCCATGCTGTCGGACTGCGATTGTCACTCCAGATCCATCTGTATAGTCGGATTCTTCATCTGAAGCTTGTAAAGTTGTCACATTGCTTCCTAGCCATAAAATGTCAAAATTAATAAACATACACAAATTATCCTAAATGCAATGCAATGAATGTTATGGAATATTTATACAATGGAATGCAATGCTATGCTTAGGAACTATTATAAATAAACATTTTATCATGAATTGATGTGTGCTTATCATACCCCCATGCTTATCTTTTGCTAGTCCCTAGCAAAATTAACCTAAATGCTATGTATAAAAGTAGAATCAGGATTTGATCACTTAGGCACGATTTGTTGGTTGCTTTAGAATATTTCAACCAAAGACCTATTTAAAAAAACTCGACAGTGCCCGGTGTCTGCCAGGAATCAAACCGCCCAAGCCCTCACCTTATTCGAAAAGGGAAGATACATTTTTTTATTTTTTTCTTCTTTTCTAATTTTTTTGGACTTTTGGAGTTTGAAAGTTTTGGGATAACTTTTTATGGCTACCCGACCTGCTTAAGACTCAAAAAGGTCTCTAAGCATTAAGCACTTGTGAAAAGAGTGAAAGACTCACTAGGCAGTCATTAAAATGGACTTCAGGTTTCTATGACCCTAGGTGACCTTAAAGATTTCTACCTAGAGTTTTATCTTTCTGATGGTAGCTTTCTCCCTTGTTTTTATTTTTATGAGGTCAACACAAGGGCGAACCTAGTGTATATCTCCCTAGTTTATTCTACTTCTTCGCTTCTTCCTAATTGTTTAGGAATTATTTGTGCATTTTTGTGAACTGGGCTCTAGACAACTGGTCGATGAGCTGTTACCACCGACCTCTTGCCAGCCATACTCATGTGGTGAAGTGTGGCTTTATTTATTTATTTATTACTATTATTATTTATTTTCTCCTTTTTCTATTTTTTTTCTTTTTGGGCATTTCTTTTTTTTTTTCCTTTTTTTCTAAGTTGGTGGCTTCCCTGATCTAAGATTTACCTAAAGGCAGCAGGAAGAGAATGGTCGTGTGGTTGGACTTTGGACAACCGGCCAATGAGCTATTACCACCAACAACTTACCAGTCATACCACCCTTGACAGTTCAATAGCTACCCAATTTTCATAAAAATCGCCGAAAAGTGAGTCAGTGTAAACAATGTGTGGATGCATAGACTTATAGTCCCCTCAAATCAGAGGGTGGGTTGATAAGTTGTGTACTTATCACCTCAATTCATTGACCAAGTTAAAATAAATTTACTTGGCGAGGACTCAAGACTATGTTCAAATTCGAGTGGACACCCGGGCTAATTAAGTCGGAAGACCTGAAGAGTCTAAGTATTCAGGTCCCAAAGTATCAATTCCTAAAGTTCACAACTCCTAATGACTAAGTTCTCTTCTCCTGATTCTATGTTTTTTTTTTTTTTGAATATCAGGAAATTACTGTTACGGGCTGACAACATGATCATTTCACAAAATATCCACCCCCATGCTTAGCTAATGCAATGTCCTCATTGTAAAGATGAAAGCATACAGGAGGCATAATTGGAAGAATAGCACCTGATTTCTGTGAGATTCCGGTCAGCTCCAAATAGTCTTTACACATGCTGAGTTTAGTGCCTTTAGCTAGGGGATGTCTGATGGGAACACCATCATGAGACATAACTACCTCATTTCGATCTGATAAGGTTAATAAAAGCTCCTACATAGCAGTCAGAAGGTCTCTTGGGCAGGTTGAATTATTTTGAGAAGAAAAGAAGACTGGGTTATTTATATAATTTTACCAGTAATTCATAAATACACAATAACCATGGGGTATTTCAGGGTTTCATTAAGGGTTATATAGTTATTAATGGTTAATAAGGGGGTCCATGCAGATAGGAATGGGTTTTCACACATTTTAGGAATTAGATGACATTTGAAATCCTAAAAATAGACCCGCTTAATCTATTGAGATTCTGGTCAGGATAAAATTCACTCAAACTCTCTAAAATTCATAAAAAAATATTCTGTATGGTTTGGTACCTTCAATTTGACCATCAGAACCTACCTTGACCCAAAATAGAGCCACAAACAAACTATTACACTAATTTGGATTTTTGCATAAATTACCCAGTCAAACTAGGTTTAAACCAAAATCCAACTTCACCATTGGATTCCTTAGGTCCAAATTAGGTTTGTATCAAAACTTGGGCCCAATCTGAGATTATTTTGACCTAATTTGCATTTTGGTGCAAGTCTGATTTTCTTTATCTCAAATGGCCCTCAGCTTTCAAATTTCTTACACAAAACCCCCGAACTTTATCATCTTCTTCTTCAAAAAGGTCCCTGTCACACAGAACTCCTAATCCTAAAGCTCTGACGACAATCAATCAATGATTTCTCGTTGATTGATTGATGAAGCTTCCTCAAATTTGAATCGGAGATCCCTCTTGAAATCTTCTTTCAATCTGACCGATTCTTAACCTTCAACCCTTTCCCAATCTCTCATTCGGACGCATGAGAGATTTGTGTTTCCAACTCCAGCGAACCTTCCAATCTTGAAAGCTTGCTTCCAAGCTCCAACGACCCCCTCATACCTATATAAAGACCCCTAAGGCCTACCCGTCTTCCCTATGCTCGAATTCGACCAGAATCACCCTCAATTCCTCCCTCCTCTCCTGTCGAATAGCTCCTCAACATTCGGTGACCTCTTATGACCTCCCTCGTCGTCCACTTACAATACCAGTGGCGGATTCTCCTTCCTTGTCTCCCTCCGCGTCGTGCCGTACCAGCAGACGCCTCTCCCTCCGTCATCCTTGCCGTTTCCTACTCACCGGAGCCACCTTCGTCCTCGGCACCGGCCACACCACAACTGACGTAGTTCTCACTCCCCGTCGTCAGCTATCTACCTAGATGATGACAACATCATCATCAGCCATATCTAGCTTTATTTAGTCATATTCCATCATTAAATGTCCTCCATAATCGCTAAAAGACAGTAATTCATTGCTCATCCTTTCTAAGAGAATAATAGTAAAATTGGGCTAAATTGCAATTTGTCATCATATCATGAATCAGAATAACCACATGTTTCTCAAGGGTTAGTTAAAGGTCAAATGTTCATAAATGTCTAATAAGTAGGTCCATGAAGACATAAATGGGTTTTCACGTATTTAGAGAATTAAATGACATCTGAAACCCTAAAACCAAACCCGCTTAATCTACTAAGGTTTTGGTCAGGATAAAATTCACCTAAACCCTCTAAACTTGGTACCTTCAATTTGACCATCAGAACCCATTTTGACCTAAAATTGAGTCTTAGACAGACAGTTGCCCTAATTTAGGTTTTTACATAAATTACCCAATCAAACTTGGCCAAACCCTAAATATAACTCCACCATTAGCTTTCTTGGGTCCAAAATAGGTTTGTACCAAAATTTGGGCCTAATCAGAGATCATCTTGACCTAGTTTGCATTTTGGTCCAATCTGAATCATTTTTCTCACACACATGTCCCTAACTTTCGAATTCTTTACAAATGGCTCTATAGCTTTATCATCTTCTTGACGAATAGGTCCTCGCCACCTGCAAATCCTAAGCCTACTTCGCCAGCGACCTTTGATTGAAGAAATCTCCCTGATTGATTGACGAAACTCTCCCAAAATAGAAAGGGGAATTCCTATGGAAGTTGCCTTCCATTTGAGCTATGTACGAGGCTCTGAATCCTACTCCAAAGCTTGTGTGAACCTTTTGAAGGTTTAGGTCTCCTCCTTGTGCGTAAGCTCCATGCTTCGAAGCTTGGTTTCCAAGCTTGGAAGGCCTCATTGAGCCCCATAAATAGACCCCTGTTGCATGGCCGAGTTCCTTAGAAAGGTTTGCGGCCAAAAACATCTTCCTAACCCTTCCTTTAGCCCCTCTCCGACCAAGCTCCGGTAGTCCTCTTTGTCTCCTTCATCTGTGGTCCCAACCATCAAATTGGAGGCATAGCTATCCTCCCCTCCTTCCTTCATTGGTGGACAGCCAAAGCTCTGTCATCCCAGCTCTCTATTGTAGCCATCGCCTCCCTCCAAAGAACTCCTCCACGTTGTTGGCCAATCAAAGCCAGCACCAATTCCTATCTAATTCATTCTTAGATTAGTTTCCTCACCTCCCCTACTATCTTCTCCTGTCTCTATTCTTCAAATCCGACCACTGACGACACCGATCGCCTTCATCTCCTCCATCTCCGGTGACCACTCTGGTGAGGGTTCCCATCTGCTTCCAACGACCACCCCCCACGCCAACTAGTTCACAAGCTCCACCATGCCACCCTCGACAAAATTCCTCTATGTATTTGCCTTACCATCCACCCAAAACACCCACTGCCCTCGTGCTCCAATTGGCAAAGAAGCTTCAGCCGCTGCTGCCGTCGATGACAGTGTGAGACTTTAGTCCCACCTCATGGAGCACAGTGGCCCTTGCAACGTATAAGTTGAATTCATTGCACCAGCTATTCGCCTCAAGTAACACAGGGGGTGAGGTCTGCCGTGCACCCCTTCTCGCCTCTCCCATGACACCTCCATGCGGATCTGGCTTATACATGATTACCCTCCTAAGCTATACTCACACCTTGTCTGCGGGCGTGTACGCTCTAATGCAAACCTGAATACCCAGTTATCCTTGGAAGTGGAGAAAGAAAGAGAGTGCGGGGCCAGGGGAGGGTTTTGCTTCAGAACGATCTTAGCACTTAGCAAAAATCTAAAGTCCTTCCCCTTGTGTGCAAAGAAAAGCTGAAAGAGAAAAGAAGAGGACAGTAGAAGAAGAGGAGAAGCAAAGGAAAAGGCAGAGAAGAGGAGGCTAAAAGGGAAGAATAGCAGAAGAAAATCAAAGGAGCACTGTAGCAACGCACTTTAAGTCATCTTATTGTAAAATCAGATGTCTGATTATCTGTTCCTTCATTTGATTATTGATCGCACGTGTTTCACGAGTTTGAAATCAGGGTTACAAGTAACCCATCGTCGTAGTTGCAAAACTCGTGGTCAAATAAAATTTATACCGAAACTCCAAGGGAGTCCCGAGTTGAACATAGGGTGGTGACGCTTACTTTAATTGAAAATCGTGCTTCGATTTGTTTATTTTTGGTATTTTAGGATTTTCTTATTTTTTGGTATTTTTGTAAGAAGAAGACAAGCAGAATGAATCACCAGAGATATGGAACAAATATGATATAGTTATCACTTCAATGTCAATTACAATCAACTATGAAAGCATAAAAAGAGAGGGAGGTGAGAAGGAATCTCTCGAATCAACTGTTTGGCAAGACGACGGCGCCTGCTGGAAGATCGGACAAAGGAGGTGAGGAGCGAGACGACGGAGGTGAGATGCAGGAGGATGTCAGGTAGAGGAAAGCTTCGATGTGGCTCTAGAACGGAGGTGAGAAAGCGGAGATGATCTGCTACTGGAATGGAGGTGGGAGGACGGCTCCAAGGCGACCTATGAATGGGGATGGGAAGATGGATGAATACTTGGTGAGGCAGAGGTTTGCTACATTAATAGGAGCCTTGGAACCTTGAGAGCAAGCTCTAACAGGGCATTGGTATGCTTGCTAGAGCTTGGGAGTAGGTGGGAGTAGAGTAGGTAGTGATGGCTTGGAAGGAGCGGTTGTAGGTCCTTTTATAGTGGAGGAGAAGAGGCAAAAATAAGTATGGGACCATTAGTGACTTCCAGGCCGTCGCTGGAAGTGTTGCTGTAGACAGCTCATGCTCGCCTAAGCCCACTCTTGCCCATAGCTGGCTTTGCTGGTGCGTGAAGAATTAGGGATGGCTGTAAGTGTCGCTATAGGTCCAGCTCATGCGTCGCTATAGGCTGGTGCCAATCGAGCATACACTGCCGCTGCGTTGGCACGTGCTCCGTGCGCCGTATCGTGCCCACACGCTTACGTGGTGGCACTATGCTGTGCGCATGTGTGCCTCCGTGTGCGTGCATGCACCGTCGCTGCTGTGCACGTGTAGTGGCGTGTGCGTGCGCATGGGCGGCCTGGGCTATGCCACGTGCCACAATCTAGGTCATCCTTCTTCTTTTCGTTGTAGGGGCTGCTACAGAGGTCAGATTGAGTCAATTTTCACGCCATTAGGCTGTGATCGTCGACTTGAATCCATCCGTGCAGTCGGATTTGTCATTTGAAGCTCCAAATTATGTCACCTAGTCCCTTGGCCATCGATCTTCCTCGGACTGCATATGATGCTACGGGACTCCGATCGAGGCGATTTCAAAGGCTTTAGACTCCGATCGTCATCTTGATTAGATCCGTATGGTTGGATCGTCAATCTGAGGCTTCTAAATAAATATCCTTCTCTCCTGACCACAAAAAGGATGTAATTAACCTAAATTATATACAGGTACTCTAAATGCAGAATGATGCATGCTATGCAATATTTATAACATGAAATGCAAATCTAAGCCTAGGAACATGCATGAATAGGCATTTTACCCTAAATAAATGTGTTTACATCATACCCTCATGCCTATCTTTTGCTAGTCCCTAGCAAAATTAAACTATATGCTATATATAAAAGCAGAATTAGGATTAGATCACTTAGGCCTAAGTCATTTATTAACAATAGAAAATTTCAACTAAGGTCCTAAATTACGAAGACTCAACAGTACCCTAGTGTCTACCAGAATGCAGACTGTCCAAGTCCTCGCCCTATTTGAAAAGGGAAGATACTTTTTTTCTGCATTTCTATGTTTTTTGTACTTTTGGAGTATGAGAGTTCCGAGATAACTTTTTATGGCTACCTGACCCGCCCAAGACTCGAAAAGGGCTCTAAGTGCTAAGCATCTTGTGAAAATAGTGAAAGACTCACTAGGCGGCCGTTGAAACGGACTTCGGGTTTCTATGACCCTAGGTGACCTTACCAAAAGGTTTATCTTTTTGATTGGTAGCTTTCTCCCTACTTTTATTTATGGGGTCAACACAAGGGCGAACCCAGTGTATATCTCCTCAGTTTATTCTACTTCCCCGCTTCTTCCCTATGTGTTTTGGGAATTATTTTACATTTTTTTGTGAGCTGGGTTTTGGATAGCCAGCTAATGGGCTGTTACCCATAGCAACTTTCCAGCCATACTCGTGCGGTGAAGTGTGGTTTTGTTTATTTTTTATTTTTTCTCCTTTTTCTATATATATATATATGTTTCTTTTTCTTTTTCTTTTTTTCTTTTCTTTTTTTTAAGTAGGTGGCTTCCCTGATCTAAGATTTACCTAAAGGCAATACAACGAAAATGGTCTTGTGACTAGGCTTTGGACAACCTATCGATGAGCTGTTATCACCGACAACTTGCTAGCCATACCACCCTAGATAGTTCATTAGCTACCCAATTTATGAAGAAATCATCGAAAAGTAAGTCAGTGCAAAAAATGTGTGTAGATGCTTAGGCTTAAAGTCCCCTAAAATTAGAGGGTGGGTTGATAAGTCTCATACTTATCATTCCAATTTATTTACAAACTTAAAATGAATTTTAATTGGCGAGGACTCGAGACTAAGTCCACATTCGAGTGAACACCTACGCTAATTAAGCCCAAAGACCTGAAGAGTCTAAGTGTTTTGGTCCTCTTGTATCATTTCCTAAAGTTAATAACTTCCAAATGCCTAAGTTCTCTTCTCCTAATTTCTTTCTTTTTTTATCTTTGTCAAATTTTCAAATTTTTTTTTCTATAAGAAACTAAAATAAATTCTATGGAGTTAGCAAAATAATTTCAGGAATTGATTATCCACCCCCCCATGCCTAAATGATGTAATGTCCTCATTGTAAAAACAAAGATATGAAAAGGGCAGAGTAAATAGAGTATCACCTGAATTTCATGACAACCCAGTCAGCTTTGCAAAGAGAGGAGAGTATACACACGTGCTAAGTTTAATGCCTTCAGCTAGGCATAATATACATACAAAGAAGAAATTGAGAATTCACAAGTGCGAGTCAGAATCAAAATAAAAAGATTGATCCTCAAACCTATCAGCAGAAGATGTCCACAGATGTTGACCAGATTATGGTGTAGACCTATGCCCCAGGGTCGAGTGCTTCTAAGGTTCTGGATGAAAATCACCCAGAATCGAAGGTTATTAAGCTTTCGGGGTCGGGCCAGCGGTTTTGTGGTGTGCAACCCAAGACCAAAATGGTGGATAATAGGTAGATCTGGTTCACTAGTTTCAGATGTCCACTTAACATTCAGCTCAGAAAAATAATCAGTTATTCTAGGCTTGGGTCGCACATGAAAGATATCATAAGGGTCTGTATAGAAGATAGGTGGTTTTAAGTCAATAGGTACCCTTATATCCAAAATCATAGTTCCCTCAGAATTAGCCTCCTAGATTTTTATTGCCAAATTCCTATCCTCAAAAATCAAGTGCTCAAGCTCCAAGACCTCCAAATCGTTGTATACCCCATCTAAAGTGCCCAAGTTCAACAATTGCAGCTGAATCAGGATTGACTTGGGTGTAATGATCTCAGAAGTCAACTCTTCAGGGTGCAGATGAGGACTTGTTGGTGCTAGAGCACCACGATCATTTGTTTTGATGATAACAAAACATTTGTCGTTTAACATTTGCACTTGAAGTCTTAGATTTCAGGTAAATTGCAAATGGAGACGTGATTAGATGGAGTTCGAGCTCGCATCCAGGATGGATTGGAGGAGCTTGATGGAAAACAGAGGAGATTCGCGAGGAGCGATAGATTTAAGATGGAAGGACAAGAAGAATAGGATAGAATTCTGTTTATTTCCTTCTTGTATTTTTGTCTTTATTTCCTTACTCTTTTTGTTCCTTAGAAAATCATGTTAAAGAGCCTCAAAGTACCCTAACAGTAGTCCTAGGAACACCTGCACAACCCTAGGATACTTAGGTTTTCTGTAGAAAACTTAGAAAACCAATATAGGGTTCAAAGAACCTTTTCAGACATCTAATTCCAAAATCAAACGTCTGATAATGTGTTTTAAGACGTCTGACTGTTGATTTAGACATCTGATAACATTTAGGCTGGACTTGCTAACTCTGTCTGATGAAATCAGACGTCCAGACCTTAGTCCAGACGTCTTAGAAGACGTCTGATGGACTTGCCAGACGTCCAATTAGTGGACCGTTGGCTGGCTTAGCAAACACTGGAGGATATGACCGTTAGAGCCTTATCAGACGTCCTTAGGCCTTTCCAGACATCTGATAAATGACCATTTTGCCTCAGCTAACCCAAAATCTCTTCTCAGAGATTTTCTAGCCGTTGCAACACTTGGAAATCCATTCCCGCAGAAAAAGTAGGTTTCCAGATGTCCAGACATAGTGCCAGACATCCTGTATGTCATCTGATGGACTTGCACTAGAACCCTGTTTAGATCTGATCCAAGTCAGGAAGAAACCCGCCTAAAATCAGATGTCTGATATTTTTCCCAGACGTCTTAAAGTGATCTTCCAGATGTCTGATGCCAGGATCAGACGTCTGATAACCTTGTCAGTGCAATGATTGTTCCTGATTTTGGCCTGATTCTCTTGGGCTTTGCACCCAACGTCTATGGAAGCCCTCCAAAGCCTTCCAAAGCCTTCCTAAGGCCTCTATAAATAGAGAGGAACCTCTTGCACTCAAAGACACACCAAGTAATACATTTTCACACCATTTTGTGTCTCTTGATCCTAAGAAGCAAGCTTTTGCTCTCCAAGCCTAGTTCTTCATCTAGAGAGCATCAAGCATTTGCGCACCCGCGCTCCCGCCGTAGTTCACGAGAGCGACGCTGCGTCGTCATGTGGCTCACGCACCCGCATCATCGATTTGACACACTCCTTGCAAAGGGAAGCAACTTAATTCCTATAAAAGCTTAGGTTAAATATTACTTTGTTGTTGGCTCTATATGATTGTTTTTTTATCTTCGTTATTTGGTTGGGTATTCGCTTTGCGAATTCCCGTCTCCTTCGTGGGACAAAATCCTTCTCGTGAAGAGAAGGGGTTTGAGGTACGCTACCCTCTTATAAAGTAGCGTGGTTGTAATTGAGGTTGAATC
Organism: Thalassia testudinum; assembly: GCA_037157565.1. Classification (NCBI taxonomy): domain Eukaryota; kingdom Viridiplantae; phylum Streptophyta; class Magnoliopsida; order Alismatales; family Hydrocharitaceae; genus Thalassia; species Thalassia testudinum. Next base: position 30,218,987 of record JAZHRO010000049.1, read on the forward strand.
ACCCTCGTTTAAATGATTCGTTTAGTGGATTTTGATCAACTTGGTTGATCGGAAAATCCTAACTCGAGAGGGTTAGGTGGTGGTTTTCACCCGGTTTGGGTTTCCACCTAAAAATCTTTGTGCCTTCTGTGTGATTGATTTTTTGTGAGATTGTTTATTTTCAATTCCGCAATTTATTATGTCACCCCCTCTTGGTAGGGCCGAATTTCTACAATTGGTTTCAGAGCAGGTCTCGCGTTATCGGCGTTACAAACCGGCGAGGATCCAGATATGGAGGGAAAAGCGTTCGTGTCCACCGAAAGACACGATACCTCGCGACCACCATACTTTGCAGGTATAGATTTCGTTTATTGGAAAAATCGTATGACTATGTGGTTGCAGGCCTACGACTTACGGGTGTGGGAAAAATGCGAATTTGCATTTGTGATTCCCAAGAAACCCGCAAGTGGTTACTCAGAAGATCAGGTTCGGAATCTCAACCTCAACGCAAAGGCAATGAATGCCTTGTATTGCTCGTTGAGTCCGAAGGAATTCAAACGAATCCAAGAGTGCACCAACCCCCACGAGATATGGAGGAGGTTGGAAGGCACTCATGAGGAGATGAGCTCGGAAGAAGATCTCGAGAAGGAAACCGCGTGCCTTGGATTCATGGCCATCACGGATAACGACAGCGACGATAGCGACAATGAGGTAAACTCGGATTTACAAGATGCTTTTAATGAGTTGTATGAGCTTAGTAAATCACTGAAATAGAAAACAAAAGCATGAAAAAGAATCTTACTTTTCTTAAATCTGAAAATGAAAGGCTGGAAAATAAACTTAAGGATCAAGAAATAAGCCCTAGTTCTAACACTTCTGAAAATGAAAATTTGTTTCTAGAAAATAAAAACCTAATTAATGAAAATATTAAATTGACTGAAGAAAATGATAGTTTAAAGTTAGAAATTTCTGATTTACAGACTAAGATGCATATTATAGAAAAAGAAATTGCATGTCTTAGAGAAAACTCTAACAAATTAATCAACAAAGTAGATAATTTTTATAGCCCTAAGGTTGAGAAAGGATCTCCATCAAGGAGACCTGCTAACAGATCCGGATCCAAGCTCACTTGGATACCGAAGAAAGAATTAGAATCTTATTTTGTAGGTTTCAGGGATGACACAACACAAAGGACTGGACCTACAAGCTCAAAGCTGGTCAACTCAAGTTGGGAGAACCAAGGAGTAGACCAAGGAGGAGAACGAGAAGACCGACGAGATGGCGAACAAACGATGGACCCGCCGCATGTCGACCGCCAGACTGGAGACCGACGCCGATGCCCGGGCCTCCAAGCTACGGATGGGAGCCCTATCCAATGTGGCATCCACCACCACCATTTGGGTCATTTTATTGGCCATGGTAGGTGAGGAAAAAATTCTTCACCCTATCCTTTTATCATTAGCATTTAAATAGGGGGAGTTAAAAAAAAAAATTATGAGCTAATTGTCAATTTTTAAGGGGGAGATGCAAGTTAGCTAGATTTCCTTTAGTAAGGGGGAGAAAAATAATAGCTATCTTGTTGTTACAAAAAGGGGGAGGACATTACTTTTGAAATTCATAGAAGAGCCTATTTTAAGGGGGAGTTATAGGAAATTTAAAATCAATCAAAACCTTTTTGATAATGTCAAAATGGGGGAGGATTTTTTGCATTATTATTTATGGTTTTGTCATCATCAAAAAGGGGGATATTGTTGGTGCTAAAGCACCACAATCATTTGTTTTGATGATAACAAAACACTTGTCGTTTAACATTTGCACTTGAAGTCTTAGATTTCAGGCAAATTGCAAATGGAGACGTGATTAGACGGAGTTCGAGCTCGCATCCAGGATGGATTGGAGGAGCTTGATGGAAAACAGAGGAGATTCGCGAGGAGCGATAGATTGAAGATGAAAGGACAAGAAGAATAGGATAGAATTCTGTTTATTTCCTTCTTGTATTTTTGTATTTATTTCCTTGCTCTTTTTGTTCCTTAGAAAATCATGTTAAAGAGCCTCAAAGTACCCTAACAGTAGTCCTAGGAACACCTGCACAACCCTTGGATACTTAGGTTTTCTGTAGAAAACTTAGAAAACCAATATATGGTTCAAAGAGCCTTTTCAGACGTCTAATTCCAAAATCAGACGTCTGATAATGTGTTTTAAGATGTCTGACTATTGATTCAGACGTCTGATAACATTTAGGCTGGACTTGCTAACTCTGTCTAATGAAATCAGACGTCCAGACCTTAGTCCAGACGTCTTAGAAGACGTCTGATGGACTTGCCAGACGTCCAATTAGTGGACCGTGTGCTGGCTTAGCAAACACTGGAGGATATGACCGTTAGAGCCTTATCAGACGTCCTTAAGCCTTTCCAGACATCTGATAAATGACCGTTTTGCCTCAGCTGACCCAAAATCTCTTCTCAGAGATTTTCTAGCCATTGCAACGCTTGGAAATCCATTCCCGCAGAAAAAGTAGGTTTCCAGATGTCCCGACATAGTGCCAGATGTCCTGTATGTCGTCTGATGGACTTGCACTAGAACCCTATTTAGATCTGATCCTAGTAAGGAAGAAACCCGCCTAAAATCAGACGTCTGATATTTTTCCCAGGCGTCTTAAAGTGATCTTCCAGACGTCTGATGCCAAGATCAGACGTCTTATAACCCTGTCAGTGCATTGATTGTTCCTGATTTCGGCCTGATTCTCTTGGGCTTTGCACCCAACGGCTATGGAAGCTCTCCAAAGTGTTCCAAAGCCTTCCTAAGGCCTCTATAAATAGAGAGGAACCTCTTGCACTCAAAGACACACCAAGTAATACATTTTCACACCATTTTGTGTCTCTTGATCCTATGAAGCAAGCTCTTGCTCTCCAAGCTCCAGTTCTTCATCTAGAGAGCATCAAGCATTTGCGCACCTGCTCTCTCGCCATAGTTCATGAGAGCGACGTTGCACCGTCACGTGGCTCACGCACCCGCGTCATCGATTCGATGCACTCCTTGCAAAGGGAAGCATCTTAATTCCTATAGAAGCTTAGGTTAAATATTACTTTGTGGGCTCTATAGGATTGTTATTTTTTTATCTTCGTTATTTGGTTGGGTATTCGCTTTGCGAATTCCCGTCTCCTTCATGGGACAAAATCCTTCTCATGAAGAGAAGGGGTTTGAGGTACGTTACCCTCGTATAAAGTAGCGTGGTTGTAATTGAGGTTGAATCACCCTCGTTTAAGTGATTCGTTGAGTGGATTTTGATCACCTTGGTTGATCGGAAAATCCTAACTCGAGAGGGTTAGGTGGTGGTTTTCACCCGGTTTGGGTTTCCACCTAAAAATTATGAGATTGTTTATTTTCAATTTCGTAATTTATTACGTCACCCCCTCCTGGTAGGGCCGAATTTCTACAGGACTGGGGTCACTGATTGAATCATCAAGATTCAGATCCTCCAAGTTAACCCTAATTGAATCCAAATCTTCAATGAATGGGCTATCAAATGGTTCATCAGATTCCTTATGCCCATTTGTCTCACTAAAATCATTTTCTTTATGCTCAAGTGAGACTTCACCTAAAGATTCTTCACCCTCAGAGTCAAAGAATTGATGATCCTCATTTATATATGTCTTAAAATGATAAATCATTTCATGATCCAAGGAGACATAATTTTCTTCATTTCCTGACTTGGGGATCTCGGGTGAATCAATCGGTTCATTCTCAAATGGTTGCTCTAGACCAATCTGGTCATGTCTAGTCTCAGAATATGTATCCCCCCTGACAGGTGCCTGAGCGGGTTCAGACATTGGCTCTTCTGAAGGGGGTTCATCTTGAGAATCATCCCAAGATTTGACTAGGGCAACCACAAATTTCATCCTCAACCTTGACAATTTCCTAAGAAGAAACTCACCCAAGTCCCTATCCCTAACACTTTGGAGCAAATCCAATAGAGAACTATTAAGTTCATCAGTCATTTTGATCATAGGATCCAGTGCTTCAGTGAATGGTGTTGGCAGAGCTTTTAAAGATTGTATAGTGCTCCGCAAATTAGCCAACACCCTAGCCTGGATCTGGTTCACTTGAACTGACTAGTTCGGTTCAGGTTTGGGTGGTTTTGGGTTCCTCCCTGATAGTAGCTCCTCTCAGGTTGTTCAAAGAATGGTGATGAACTATTTTCAATGGAATACTGGGGACGGTAGGTGTTATAATCAGCATATCCTTCCTAAATGTAGATCGGGTTGGTTTTGTCATCAAAGGATAGAGATCCATAATCATTATAGGTTTGGGAAGGACAGTAATCATAGTCTTGTTGTCCAGGGTTACGCCCTGGACAATGAGGTCCGGATTCGTATCCCCAATCAAAGCTATCCTGGCTAGTGGATGGGTAATTACAAGTCAAGTTAGGATAGTATCATCTTGGGGATATGTGGTGGTAGGAGGGTAGGATGGGAAATGCTTGTATGATGTGGAAGGGTACATAGTGGATTAGGAGGGAAATCAGAATAGAGAAAGGAGCCCTGCAGTACAAGCAGTTAATCCTGTCCTTAGGTGAGTTAGCCTAATGACCTATAGACTCCCAAGACCCATCTTGAGATTATAAATGATTTGGTCTACTTTTATCTGGTCAATTTAACCAGTTAGGAGGGACTGGGGAGAAGGTTCTTCCTTTGGCTTGCACCTTTGGTTCCTAGTGTACCCCCCAACTGTAGTCATTTGACACTACTCACCTAGCTAGACATCAGATGGACCAGCAGAAGCAAATTAATCAAAGAAAAATCTCCGTCTGAGCCCCGAAGGGCGAATCAATCCTTAAGGCCAACATCTACTCAATTTTAATTAAGCTTGGGATGATTGTGCTCTTGGAATGTGATGGGCCCTTTAGATGGGTTGTGCCCTTGATCAGTTAAAATGTGTGAGTAAAACAACTAGGTTTTGCAAACAAGGTTATTTGATGATGTGTCTTTTAGGGTTTAACCTTGTTTAGTAGCTTTTAGGGTTTAATTCTTTGTTGGTTCAATCCAGGTTTAATAGAACCTCCAAGTTTTGAAAACACGGGTGATGATATGTTCCTTTAAAAATCAAAAATAATGTGCAGTGCTTGGTTTAGCCTTAAGAATCAACCCTAAGTGGCAAGCTACTGATGTGGTGTGGCCTAAACAAATCAATCAATTGGCTTATTCACACCACATTAAGGCACACAATGTCTTAGCCTAATCAGATTTCTAGTCACTTATGCATTTTGAGTTGAAGTGTACTGGGTCCACAGGTTAGATCCCGGTTAAGTGGTAGAATCAAAGTGGAGTGGTGCACCTTAAGTCGAGAGTTGTGGGTGTTAAGGTGTGTCTCTTTCAAAAAATCCCTCAATCAGAAAACACTTTTTTTATTTTTCATATTTATGTGGATGGCGAGGTGAGTGGAGGTGGCAAACAAACAACCAAATCTATCCTAGGGTTTATAAAAACACTTAAGTTGATTTGGGTTTGAGTTATTAGGTTATGGAATGAAAACTAAGGTGGGGGTGGTGTGGGGGACACTTACAAAACACTCTACCCGTACTTTACTCCGATCTACCACACTTGGATCTCCATGCTAGGGTACCTGCAAGATAATAGATCAGAGATAAGTAGGGTTAGTGCTATGTAAATGCAAAGAAGCGTAGAAAATAATAAAGTAAATTCCGTTGCCTCCCCGGCAACGGCACCAAAATGATCGCACGTGTTTCGCGAGTTTGAAATCAGGGTTACAAGTAACCCATTGTCGTAGTTGCAAAACTCATGGTCAAATAAAATTTATACCAAAATTCTAAGGGTGTCTTGGGTCGAACACAGGGAGGCAACATTTATTTTAATTGAAAACTGCACTTCAATTTGTTTCTTTCTGGTATTTTAGGGTTTTATTATTTTTTTGGTATTTTTGTAAGAAGAAAACAAGCAGAATGAATCACCAGAGATATGGAACAAATATGATATAGATATCACTTCAATGTCAATTACAATCAACTATGAAAGCATAAAAAGAGACGGAGGTGAGAAGGAATCTCCCGAATCGGCTGTACGGTGAGACGACGGTGCCTGGCGGAAGTTTGGACGAAGGAGGTGAGGAGCGGGACGACGAAGGTGAGATGCAAGAGGACGTCGGGTAGAGGAAATCTTCGACGTGGCTTTGGAATGAAGGTGAGAAGGCGGAGATGATCTGCTACTGGAATGGAGGTAGGAGGACGACTCCAAGGTGACCTATGAATGGGGATGGGAAGATGGATGAATATTTGGTGAGGCAGAGGTTTGCTACAGTAATAGGAGCCTTGGGAGCTTGAGAGCAAGCTCTAAGAGAGCGTTGGTAGGCTTGCTAGAGCTTCGGAGTAGGTGGGAGTAGAGTAGGTAGAGATGGCTTGGAAGGGAATAGGTGTAGGTCCTTTTATTGTGGAGGAGAAGAGGCAAAAATAGGTATGGGACCATAAGTGACCTCTAGGCTGTCACTGTAGGCAGCTCATTCTCGCTCACACCTGCTCAAGCACACAGTTGGCTTTATTGCCACGCGTCGAATTAGCACGCTGTAAACGTCGCTGTAGGCCCAGCTCATGTGTCTCTGTAGGCTGGCGCCAACCGAGCATGCACCTACGCTGCCGCTGCACTGGCGTGCACTTCGTGCGCTGTGTCGCACGTGTGCATGCTCACGTGCTGGCGCTGCACTGTGCGCATGTGTGCCTCCGCGCACGCGCCACACCTGCACTACTATGCGCATGTGGTGGCGCATGCATGTGCATGGGCAGGCTGGGCTGCGCCACGTGGTGCAATCTGGGCCATCCATCTTCTTTTCATTGTAAGGGATGCTACAAAGGTCGAATTGAGTCAATTTTCATGCCTTTAGGCTATGATCGTCATCCCAAATCCATTAGTGCGATCGGATTTATCATTTGAAGCTCTGAATTATGTCACCTAGCCCCTTGACTGTTGATCTTCCTCGGACTGCATACGGTGCTACGGGACTCCGATCAAGGTAATTTCGGAGGCTTTGGACTCCAATCGTCATCTTGCTTAGATCCGTATGGTCAGATCGTCAATCCGAGGCTCCGAAATAAACATCCTTTTCTCCTGACTACAAAAAGGATGCAATTAACCTAAATTATATATAACTACTCTAAATGCAAAATAATGCATGTTATGCAATATTTATAACATGAAATGCAAATCTAAGCCTAGTAACATGCTTGAATAGGTATTTTACCCTCAATAAATGCATTTACATCAATTATATTCAGTAAATACTATATATGTGTTAGGCTAATAATTGGAGATCCAAATCGCCATTATTTTGTCTAGACTTCTTTTTATCTCCTCATATACTCATGTTATACATTGCATTTTAGTCTTTGAGTAATTAATTGTGCTCAATTATATTATTTGTTGAGATTAGCGCATGAATGCAATACTTGCTTCTAGGGAACAACCTCGAATTTCATTTTTGACATCTAAGCTTATAAATTTTATTTATTTTCATGACTTATTAGCTATACTACAGCGCAATGACTTTTCAAACACCGATTTATCGCTTCAACATTTTGGCGTTGTTGATAGGGAGCAACGTGCAATTCATCACTATTCTCCTACTATATTTTGATTACATTTTAGCATTAACTTGCCCTGTTTGATTTCTTGTGATTTTTGCGAGGTACTTCACGAGGAGATCTTCCGCACAAATCAATCACTCCAGGGCAGGTAACATTTCTATTCTACCCTAATTGACCTCTTAATCTTGGGAAAAAAAAATAATCAATTAGGAATCACCTACCTTATTTTTATAGTAATCATCATTTAAAAAGGCAAGTTTCCTGATTTGCGAAAAAGTTCATATCTAATTGAAGCGTGAGACGATTCGATTTAGAATTTCCTACCCAAACTTTCCATACCTATTAGGGACTATGACAAGTCGATTTTCATTTTTGAAGATGATGATTAAGATGATTTATAGTTGTATTTTTAAGTGGTGGAAAATCAACTAATAAAAGTATTGAATTGAAATTAACCACTCACAAGAGGGCGAGTTGTATCCACAAGGAGGCAATGGTCTATTAAAACTCGCAAAAGTCTTTCACAAAAGTTCACAACTGAAATTGCAGAAAATTGATATCAAAAACACTCTCAAATGAGGCTTATAAGTTCACATATACTGACAAAGTGATTAAAGCAAAGAGGAAAGCTCACTTTATAAAATGGCCAACATTATAATAAGAATAACCTAAATCCAAGTTTTCCACAATGGCACGGCAATGTAAAATTTAATTGAATGCGAAACAGGGGAAGATGTTTCTCTTGACCTTGTGCGTGGAGGAAGGGATGGTTGGAAGGGAGGCTGCAGCCGGAGGTTGAATGGGTCGAGACACTTCCAATTGTGGCGGTCTCATGGCCAACAGTGGCCGGAGGTGGTAGTTGGAGCAAATGAAGGTGACTGATTTCTGTTGCTTCTGTGCGCGACGTGGAGCTACTGAAGGACCCCACGCACGCGGAGGATGCACGTGGGTGTGCAGGCCATGCAGGTGCGTGCGGGTTGAGGTCGATGGTGCATGCAGATGGCACGGTGAGGCTCCTCTGTTGCTGTTGAAGTATGCGCGACACTGCTGGAGGAGCACGGGCGCGTGCGGGGAAGCTGTTGGAGGAGCGTGGTCATAGGTGCTAGTGCTGCGAGTGTGGTGGAGGTGCTGGGCAGTGTGTGCGGTAGGGGCTCGTAGCGTGGATTGGAGGAGAGCGGGGTTGCTGGAGGTGCGCGATTGAGGATCTGGTGGCTCACAGCAACTGGGGTTGCAGGTGGTAGTTGTTAGTATTGGTGGTGGATGGTTTCGTTGAGGTGGGAGATGGGTTTTTTGCTGCAGTTGCACAAAGGAGAAGAGGTGTTGGGTCTTTGGACGTCTGGGAAAGTTCCCAGGCGTCTTAAATGAGCGGAATGGTGGATAGTGGTGGAGATGGAGCATGGTGGCAGTCGTCAGGGGAGGTGATCTAGCAATTACACAGTGAGGTTGTAATGCAGAGCTTTGCGATGGTGGTGCGGGCTATCACCCACATGCCCATAATGGCGAAGCTCTGCCATGGTTGAGGCCGTTGGTAATGGAGTGGACGAGAAATTAAGTTCTCTGCACAGTGAGGAAGGGGAATGAAGGCCTCCTCTGCACTGTCGTCTCCTCCCCCCTCTTGTTGTTGCAGCCAATTCATTTGAAATTACAAGAGGTGGGAGCAGATCCTCATGAATGCTTGTAGCTGTTAAAAATGAATGAGCGCAGGAGGAGGAGGCGAAGGCAATGCGGTTACCTGCTAAAGTGAATGATAATAATAATAAAATAATTAGGATTATTTAGACATAACTCCTTAACTTTTATGTTAATTAAAAGGATGGATGTAATTCACCTAATTAGTTAACTAATCAAACGCATGCAATGCTAAGCTAATTCTAAATGCATTTAGATATGAATGCCACACATGAATTGTGGAATTAAGCAAAAAATATGAATTAATTTATTTACATCCTAATGTATGCTATCTAAATGTTAAACTTAACTTAATGTCTAGGCACTTAAATACTTAAATAGCCCACAAATATGGGCTAGTCAAATAACCCCATGCCTAGTTTTTACTAGTCCCTAGTAAATTCAAGCATGACTTAACACTCCAAGTTATCCAAGCTAACTCAATTGACCTTACCATAGAAATTAGGTTGAACCATCTAACCCTAGACCATAAGGTACCCAAGTAGTTGTTGAGTTACAGACTAGGTTAGCTAAGGCCGAGTTGTAAGCACAAGTTTCTTTGATTTCTAGCTCTACCCTAGAGTTTATTGGTCCCAGAGATTAAAGCATCCGTGCATGTTAACTGGTCTAAATTATTTGAGGTTGGTTTGTTTGCCAACTTAGAAAGAGAGAAAGAAAGAGTTTTTTTTTTGGTAATATATATTTTTGTTTGATTCCACTAAGTTCAACCTTGGATCTGCTATAAACACGGTCTGTGTTGGATTCATTGTCCCCATCACTGAACATCGAAGGGTGACTAGCTATCGATGCTTCGAGATAGCATGGCCCATGGTGACCCCAAGAACTCCTGGCAATCGACACTTCGAGATAGTATTGCCTATGGATTTCGTAAGCAAATTCAGGCTTGTGGCAATCGGCACTTCGAGATAGGCCTGCCCATGGTACCTGAACTGCACAATGCACTTACATGCCCCCTGTAGGATGGGCATCCTAAGAGACAAATGCCGTGGAGGTGACTTGTTATCATCACATCCTCAAGGTGAGTATATACTCCACTTCTCCTACGGCAGGAACTAGTCCAATCAAATTGTGTTTTCAAGCTTCTCCTAAGTCAAAACTAAGAAAATCAAATTTTCTTTAAGAAATGAATTAGGGTGATCACTATTTACATAAGACCAAGTGTGTGTGAAATGTGGATGCTTAGGTTATGAGGACCCGTAAACCAAAAGGTAGAAAAAGACACCAGGTACTACCTAGCCTTTTACTCAATCCTTAGCTTTCCTTCCTCAACCTCTTGAGGAATGGTCCGCAACTTAACTCCTACTTAAGTTTTTAGGTCTACAAAGGACCCTAAGGGTCTAAAGCTAGTAGTTCAACCCTAACTCCTATAATTAGATACCTTAAGTCAGCTTAGGCAAACCTAAAGTCTTGGTCTTATGCTTAAAGATGTAGAACCCAGCCGATTAAGCATAACTCTTTTTTTTTTAAATCAATATGCATGCATGAATGAAAAATGTAGCCATGCTATAAACAAATGCCTCAGGTCCTATCCCCCCATGCCTGGTTCAAATAATGTCCTCATTAGAAACAAAACAGTTAAAGGAAGATATTACCTGAGGCGGAGAATGACAAGAGCTAAGGCTCCTCAAGAGTGTCCTTATCAACCAGATAGCCATCCAAAGTAATGTATGGTTTTAATAGTTGGCCGTTGATGGTAAAGGGCATTGCTAAAGAGGAAGGGCTCTTGATCTCCACAGCCCCATGTGGAAACACTTTAGTGATTATGTATGGAGCATCCCAATGTGATTTTAATTTTCCTAGGAAAAGCTTAAGTCTAGAATTGAAAAGCCAGACTTATTAGTTGGGCTCAAAGGTCTTTCTAAGGATATACTTATCATGCAAGACCTTAGTTCTCCCTTTATAAGCTTGAGAGGTGTCATAAACATTATTCCTCAATTCCTCAAGCTCACTTAATTCTAGAAGTCGTGCCTTACCCGCCTTTTCTAAATCCATGTTGACACTTCGGATAGCCAAAAGTGCCCTATGTTCTGCTCAATGGGTAAATGACACGCTTTTTCATACACAATCAGGAAAGGAGATGTACCCAAAGGGGTCATGTAGGCCATTCGATAAGCCCAGAAAGCATCAACGAGCTTTTGGGACCAGTCCTTCCTATCAGGTCTTAAGATCTTTTCTAAAATGTTCTTTATCTCCCTATTCGACACTTCAACCTAGCCACTCATCTGGGGGTGGTATGGGGTAGATATCTTGTGAGTGACCCCTAAACTTTTGAGTAACCTATTGAAGTGATGATTCCAAAAGTGAGGTCCGTCATCACTAATAATAGTCTTAGGGCAACCGAATCTAGATGTGATATTGGCCTTCATAAATTTCAATACCACTAAGTGGTCATTTGTGCGTGTAGGAATGGCCTCTATCCATTTGGAGACATAGCCAACTGCCACTAAGATATAATCATAACCTTGGGACTAAGGGAAGGGGCCCATAAAGTCAATTTCCCAAACATCAAAAATTTCAACCGGTTGAATCGAGTGTTGAGGCATCACATTCCTCTTCCCAATCATTCCAGTCTGTTGACATCTAATACAAGCCTTAACAAAATTATGAGAATCCTTAAATAATGAAGCCACCAAAAACTGGACAGGAGAACCTTAAAAGCAATTTTCTTACAACCAAAGTGTCCTCCACAATGATGTTCATGACAAAAACTCAGCACACTTTGTTGCTCCTCTTCAGGCACACATCGTCTCAATACTTGGTCTTGTCCAATTCTAAATAATTCAGACTCTTCCCAAGGAAAGTATCTAGCTTGGGAAGTAAATCTCTTCCTTTCTTGGTCATCCCAAGAGCAAGGAGTCTCTCTAGTGACCAAGTAATTGACGATATTAGCATACCAAGGTGAAGTTGGTGTTACCTCTATAAGGGTTTCATCAGGAAATGTCTCGCGGATGTCTCCAGATGGAGAGTCATCAAGTGGAAGGTGAGACAGGTGGTTAGCCACAACATTTTCTACTCCTTTCTTTTATCGTATCTCCAAGTCAAATTCTTGAAGCAGTAGGATCCACTTAATCAGATATGGATTAGAATCCTTCTTAGCAATGAGATGCTTCACTACTACATGATTAGTGAAAATAACCACCTTAGACCCAAGAAGATAAGACCTAAACATCTCTACAGCAAAGACTACAACAAGTAATTCCTTTTCAATGACGGTGTAGTTTTGTTGTGGTTCAGTTAAAGTCTTGCTGGCATAGTTCAACACATGTGGTCTTCTCTCAACCCTTTGTCCAAGGACTACTCCCACTGCATAATCCGAAGCATCACATATCAGCTTAAATGGGAGTGTCCAATCAGGAGCTCGGAGAATAGACACAGAGATTAAGGCCTCCATCAGGGTTTGAAAGGCCTCGTCACACTTTGAATCAAAATTGAAGGAAGATTCCTTCGCCAACATGTCACAAAGTGGACTAGAAGTTTTACTAAAATTTTTAATAAAGCACTTATAAAAGCCAGCATGACCCAGAAAGGACCTAATCTGTTTAACATTCGTGGGCAATGGAAGTTTGGAAATAGAATCAACCTTGGCTTATCTACTTCCAAGCCTCCCTCAGACACAACATGCCCAAGTACAATTCCTTTTTGTACCATAAAGTGGCTTTTCTCCAAGCTGAGGACTAGACCAATCTCCTTACATCGCTTTAGCACATTCTTGAGGTGCTGGAGACACTGGTCAAAAGAAGAGTCGTAAATGGAGAAGTCATCCATAAACACTTCAACACACTTGTCAATCATGTCCGAGAAAATGGACATCATACAACGCTACAAGGTTGCAGGTGCATTACATAGTCCAAACAGCATACGCCTGAATGCAAAGGTACCGTAAGGACTCGTGAAAGTCATCTTCTCCTGGTCATTAGGGAAGACTGTAACCTGGTTGTACCCAGAATATCCATCGGGAAGGCAATGGTACTTATTCCCCAGCAATTTTTCAAGAATTTGATCAATAAAAGGCAAGAGAAAGTGATCCTTCTGGGTAGCGGTGTTTAGCTTGTGGTAATCAATACAGACCCTCCATCCAGTTGAGGGTCTAGTCACAACTTGTTCACCTTGGTTATTAAATTCCATAATAAAGCCTACCTTCTTTGACACGAACTTACCCATTTACTATCTGCAATGGGATATATGATCCCAGCTTCCAACCACTTCAGAATTTCCTTCTTAACCACCTTGCACATATCAGGGTTCAGACGTCTTTGCATGTCCCTAAATGTTTTGATGGAATCATCAATATAAATGTGGTGCATGTAGAGTGCAGAGTCTATACCCTGTTGGAACCTTGTTCCACATCTTGTTTTGGTGTTAACAAAATTATTATGGATTAATGTTTGCAATTAAGTACTTTTTCAGATTTAGGTGAAGAAGCAAGGTGAACAGGAAATGATGGAGGCCTGATGAAAAGAAGATCATGATAAGAAGGAGGCAAGATGATAAGGAAGAGTCGAGAAGAAGATCATCTTCGACCTTTCGTTTATTTAGTTTAGATTTTATTTTTATAGATTATATATGCCTCTTAACAAAGAATGATAACTTAGATCGTAAAATCAAGTAGAGATAAATTAGGATTTATATTGCGATCATTTTCAAAGTACGTAATGGATTAAAATGCTTAAAATAAGTACTTGTAAGCAAGTACCGATATTGTTCATCAGTATTGGTATTTGCAAGGCATAGGTTTGAGAATTCGTCTCAAACTGTGAACAACAAGTACCGGTACTAACCATGACTACCGGTACATGTTGGCCACAATTTGAAGGCTTAATTCTGGCCTGAACCTTACAAGTATCGGTACCCATGATGAGTACTGGTATAGGTAGGTTACTGTGCCCAAGGAATTCCAAACTTGGGAGTCACAAGTACCGGTACCCATGATGAGTACCGGTACCAGGACTCATGTACTGGTGGCAGTGAGCCGCTAGTACCGGTATAGGTACTTTAGTACCGGTACCAGGTAGCTGTTGGCCCAATTCTGCATGGCTAGAAAATTAATTCCAGTAATGTGAACGTTGGGAATTAATTCCCAACATCTACTAGACGAGTATCCTAGGTCCTAAACTCTATAAAATGACCCTAGGATTCTTTGTTTGCACACAAGAAATAGAGAAGAAAAATTCTAGAGCTATATTACATTTTTCCACCACATATTCAAGAGAAGGAATAGTTTGCTACTCTCAATCTCTCTATGCTTTTGCAAACACTTCAAAGACGCATTTTTCTCACGCATCTACAAAGTGATTCACGCTCATTCTAAGCTCTCAAATTGGTATCATCTTTTAATTATTGTTGAGAGGCTTAGGTTCTAGTTGTAAGATTCTTTTTGTCTTACACCTGTATTTCATTTGTATTTAAGCTTGTTGCTCGTTGGGTTGTAATAAACCCGTTATTGTACTTGGGTTGAGGTAACTGTTCGTACACTTTTGTGGGGTTTTAAAAGATAATACGTTGTAGTATAGCCGACAAAGCATTCAAACAAATAAGGAGTTTTTATTACTCGAAAACCGGAGTATCCGAGGTCGAACACAGGGAGCAATTGGAATCTACTACTAATCTCAAATGTAATTGAACACTCTAATTTACTCAAAACTTTACTTCAAATGTATTTAAAAAGTAATTCGGGCAAAAAAGTAAAATTGGACGTTTGATCCCAAGATCAGACGTCTTAAAAGTATTTTCCCTTCTTTGATTATTCTTCTTCTTCTGATATGCTTTCTTTCTGCTGCAGTCTTCACTTGGCCTCTTCTTTCTCTGCAGTCTCTCTTCTCTTTTTCCTTCTACCTTCTTCTTCGTAGGCTCTTCTTCTTCTCTTCTGATCTACAGGTCTTCTTCTTGCCTTGATCTTCTTCCTACCTTTTCTTCTCTCCTCTGCCTTGCCTTCTTTCTTCTTGGATTCTACAAAGGCTTCTTCTGCCTTGGTTTCTTCTTTCTTCTCCTTCTTTGGCTCTGTAGTCCTTTCTTTCTTCCTTCTCTTTTCTCTTCTTCTTCTCAGCCTTGCTCAACCTCTTCTTCTACTTCTTCTCTTCTTCTCCCTCGCGGCTAAGTCTTTCTTCCTCAATGTTCAGCCTGCCTGCACAGGAGAGCAAAACCTACCCTGTCCCTCTACCCGCGCATCTCTCTCTCTTTGAAATTCTCTCAAGGACGCTCTCCCAGAGCCACGGGTATTCGGGTCGGATTTCGCACTCGAGACCAGGCGCACCGGCAGGTGGGTGATGCACGAGGAGTGCTCAGGATAGGGTCGGGTCGGATCCTACCAGATCCGTGAGGTGAAACTGCGGACGAGGCGGCGTGGGTCAGGTGAGGGTCCTCACCCCTGTGCGTTCGGAGGCAACGAAGCAATATCACAAATTCAACTTATAGCATACCCGCGCTTCGTGTTTCAACGATGTGGGACTAATGTCTCTGCCCCGCTCTCGCGCGCGCTCGCAGAGGAGTCTTCGTGCAATTGCCAAAGCTGCGGGCTTCGCAGCGCTCCTTGCTGGACCCGAGGGCTTCGCACTGCTTGCGCAAATCTACTGCACCTGAAGCCTGGAAGACCTGACGCCTAGAGCTGCTGTGAAGCTGCTTCACCCTTCAATGGCGGTAGGAGCTGAAACACTGTCCAACACAAACACGGCCTATTAGCCTAATCAGACCAGCTGGGAACCTTCGCCGTGACACGGCGAAGGCGGTGCACGATGCTGCAGGTCGTGGGATGGCCTAGGCATGCGTGCCTAGGTCGACCTGTGACCGGGAGTGTGGGGTTGTTCGAGGGGTTATGGTGGAGGCGTAGAGGGATGGTGGAGGGGCGGAGGTTGTTCCTTGTGGTGAGGCAGAGCCTCTGAGTTGGTCGGCGAGCCGTGTGGAGGGGCGGAATGGTGGGAGCAGCTCGCCGGAGATCGGTCGGAGGCAAGGAAGATGGAGGTGGTCAACGATGGTCGAGGGGCAATTAAATGAAATAAAAGGGGGAAAAGAGAGAGGGGAAGATGGAGAATAGTTTAAGCCTAACTGTAGGGACGAAGGGGGACGGAGGGCCGACTACTGTACCTGCTGTCGCCGGAGAAGACGCTGCCCAGTGGGGGAGGACGGCGGCGACGAAGGGGCTGAGGCGGCGTGCGCGGGTATTGCGCGACGCGGAGGAGAATCTGGAAGATGTCTCTACCACTAGTTTTGTGGCAAAGCGAAGAGGGAGGGGAGGGGTGCTCGCCGGAGCTCGCTGGGTTCTTGGCCGGAGAAGAAGAGATGAATTGGAGGTGGACGTCCGGCCAAGTCAAGCTAAAATTGGGCGGTCGGGTTTGGAGGTTCTTTTATAGGTGCTGGGCCGTGCTTTCAGAGCGTGGAGGGCACGCCTGTGTCTCTGATGGCTCACCGGAGAAGGAAATAGGTTAGATACCCAAATCCCTCGTGCGTTCGCACGAGAGATTGGGTTCACACCAGAGATTGTGATTGGCCTTAGATGGAAGGAAATTCCTCAAAGAATCTCCCTTCCATTTCTGGGAGGGGATCTCTGAGGAATCAGAGAGTAATCCCTCTCTAAACCTCGCCGGAGGTTGGTTCTGCCCTAACAATGGCGGCAGGACCTGATTGCAAAGGTGGAGAGGAAGTTAGGGGGCTCTCTGCGATGCTTTTCAAAAGATAGGGACCAAATTATGATTTGGGTGTACTAAATTGCAAAGTAGGTCAAGATGACCTCCCCTTAGGTCCAAATTTTGATGCAAACCTAATTTGGACCTAAGGAATCCAATGGTGAAGTTGGATTTTAGATTTGATCTCGTTTGATTGGATATTTTGCGTAAAAACCCAAATTAGGTTACTTGAAGAGCTAGGACCCTAATCTAGGTCAAGCTGGGTTCCAAAGGCCAAATTAAGTGTTCTAAACCCTAGAGGATATTTTTCCATGATTTTTGGAGGGTTTACTTTATTTTTATCCTGACCGAAACCTTGTTAATTTAAGCGGGTCTATTTTAGGGTTACCAAATGTCATTTAATTCCTAGATTGCACATGAACCCATTTCTGATTGACTCAACCCACTTTTTATCTCATTTAGATCATTTGACCTATGTTTTGCCTCTGAGGAATCCCGTTTATGTGCTGCAATGGTAAAATTGTAGTTTTAACCTTTAATTCATGTTTTCTTTTCAGAGCACTTATTCCTTCATTTAGGCCTTCTTCTAGGTTATGTAGGAGCTTTTATCTTCTTTATTGGGTCAAAATGAGCTAGTTATGGCCCATGATGAGGCTCTCATCAGTAACCCATTAATTACCTCGGTTAGTAAATTGATTCTCACAGGGTTGAGAGAATCGGGTTAAAAACCCTAAGCTGGGAGGCTTAGGTAGTGGAGTACCCAAGGGACGGGAACCGCTATACATATTGTGCCAATTTTTGTGATTGTATTTTGTGAAAATCTTTTTGTATTACTAACATTTTGTTTGTGTGCATAGCCATACATATTCCTCTATTTTTAGATCCTACAGTTGGTATCAGAGCGGGTAGAGAGAAGTAAAAACTCTTGCTCATAATGGCATCAGCCTTAAGGTGCACCGAAGGACAATCATCAACCCGTCCTCCCTATTTCGATGGGATGGACAACGGGTATTGGAAGAGGAGGATGCAAGTCTTTCTCAGAGAAATGGATGAGGAGGCTTGGACCCTCATTTGGGAGAAGTACTCAGATCCGGAGCCACAAGAAGGAGTAGCATGGACAACGGATCAGAAGAAAAGGATCATGGTCAAGGCAAAGGCGATGAATGCACTTTATTGTGCATTGTCAAGGGAAGAGTTTAACCGAATTTCAATATGCGAATCCGCATACGAAATTTGGAACACTCTCGAGGTCACCTACGAAGGTACAAAAGAGGTAAAGGAAACTCGTATCTCTATTCTAACAGAAAATTATGAGTGTTTCAAGATGGAGAGAGGCGAAACAATCAAGGATATGTATACGAGGTTTGGGGAAATTGTTAACCCCATGAAGAACCACGGAGTCAAGCTGAAAGAGGAGCAGCTTGTAAGGAAGATCTTGAGATCTCTTACAAGCAATTGGTCTCCAAAGACCACAGCCATCCAAGAGGCAAAAGTTCTTTCTACTCTCTCCTTAGATGAGTTATTTGGAAGCCTTATGGCTTACGAAGTCCAACTAGAAAACATGAAAAAGAACGAGGACGAAAAGATGTCTAGCAAAAGGAAGAATATTGCTTTTAGAGCAATTAAGGAGGACTCGTACTCAACAACCTTGGAATTCGAAGATGAAGAAATGGAGATGCTTACTAGGAAATTCTAGAAATTTCTCAAGAAGCAAGGTAAGCAAGTCAATAAAATTTCAACTAATATTATTTGCTATGAGTGTAAGAAAAAGGGCCACTTGCGAAAGGATTGCCCCTTAAACAGGGAGGACAATAGGAAAGAAACAAAGGAGCTCAAGAAGAAGAAGAAGAAAGCATTTAAAGCGACATGGGATGACAGCGACTCTGACATGGACACCGACTCCAGTGAATCGAATGAAGACGAGGTTGCACACCTTTGTCTTGTTGCAACTTCAGAAGATACAGAAGAAGTGGTAAACCCTAATTTTTCATTTGAAGAATTATTAGAAGCATATGAAGAGCTATATCATAAAGTAAGTCATTTAAAAAAGAAAATAAGGTTTTGCATGATAGTTATAGAACTCTAGAAATAGAGAAATCTTATTTAGAAATAGAATTAGATATGTCCAAAAAAACTAACAATCAATTACATGCAAAAATAGTAGAATTAGAAGATATTTATGAACACTTTGAGAACACTTTGAATAATTTAAAAATAATAACTAGGCTGAATATGGAATTTTGTAATAATTTAAAAGCCAAGTTAAATAATAAGATGAACACATAAAATAAATCACATGCACCTAGACATGCATGGATTTATCAAAAGGTCAAGAATCCTAAGAATTATAGATCTAACACTAAAGTGATCTATAAACCTAAGGGTTTGAAAGGTACTAACCATTAAGGACCCAAAAGAAAATGGGTACCTAGAAAAGATATTTGTTTTGCAGGAATAGATCAAGGAGATCAGTGGGTGTACAAGGCATACAACGGAACATTTCGACCTTTCTATAGGTTGAATGAAGACCAAGAACGATGGCCTAACGGAGCTTGGTATCCACATTTATCATTCTACTATTGGTAAATTTTATCGTATGATATTTCTTCATTTTTTTTGTGATTGACAAGAAGGGGGAGAAAAATAAAGGGCAAATAGTAATATTTTTAGGGGGAGCATATATTTAGGGGGAGGATTTAATTAAAAGTTTTTCCTTCATATAACATTGCTAAAAATTATTTTATCTATTTGCAAAATAGTTTTGTTGGGCAAAGGCCTGAGGTTGGTTCATTTGTCGATTTTGAAAGGGTTGTGGTTTATAATTCCCTGAATTTGAGACATTTCCTTGTCTCCATGAAAAGTTCGGGTGATTCCTCCATCCCTCATTATAAGTGTTGGAAAAAGGGTCATTACAAGGTCTAGGACGGAACCCTTGAGCGGCATTCAGGTCCGTTTGTACAAGCTCAGGGAATTGGGAAGCTAAATGGCAATCCACAGTGGCATGTGTATTGCCTTGGCAAATGGAGCATTCTGAAGCTTGGGATGTGGAGGTGCTAGATGTAAATTGTCCTGGGGTAGACATAAGCCTTTCCATATTTTGATTCAACAATTGAATCTGATAGGCTAAATTCTCGGTGTCCCTTGCCTCATTTGCCTCCAACTTTCTTTGCATGATAGTGGGTTTTCTATCCAAGTAGGCAGAATTCAAGTAATAAAATTCTCACTCAAAGTATCAAAAAGATTCCAAGCTTCATCCTCAGTCTTTGATAGAAAGGTTCCTGCATAAGCACCATCCACAGTATGCCTGTATGAATCATTAGGTCTAGTGTAGAACCTTTCAACCCGTTGCCAGTTGGGCACCTGGTGATGTGGGCAAAGTCACAATATGTCATTAAAGCGCTCCCACACATCATGGAAAGCTTCCCCATCCTTTTGAACAAAACTCATAATTTCCCTCCTAAAGTGATTAGTTTTGCTCATGGGGAAGTACTTTTTCAGAAACTCCTTCAAGGCATCCCAAGTGTTAATATCATTTAGGGTATGATACCAATACTTGGCCTTGTTCTTGAGGGAGAAAGGAAAGAGGGTCTGCATTTGAGTGTCACCAGTAACTCCCTGTAGCTTCACTGTGGAATAGACCTTAGTGAATTCCTCTATATGCCTATAAGGGTCTTCCCTAGCAGTACCATAAAAGGAGGGCCCCAGGGATATGGTACTGCTTTTGATCTCATAAGGATTGTCCCCTCCAGGTCTACGTAGTGTAGGGCCAGGTTGATTGGTCAGAATAAAATATTCCTTAAGGCTCCTTTAACCAGCCATTACCTCCCTTGGGAGGTCCCTTCTTAAGATTCTTTTAGGTTCAGGATCAAACACAAGTTGTCTCCTAAGAGATCGCCTACCAAGCATGCACTACAAACACAATTCAAAAGGACTTGTTAGGTCTTCACAAATTTAGGCTTTTGACGTTTGTTCAAATTGTAGGTGACAAAGCAAGTTACCCAATCAATTATACGTATATTGTCAACCTACGAGATGCCTAAAAAGACCTAGTTGGAGCATAAATGCTCTTCCCTAAATCTCAAATGGTAGAGAAATGCCAAAGATAGAAGATCGAGTGATGCAAGTAGGCCTAAGCCTTCCTTTGAAGCTATGCTTTCGTGGTGCTTCTTAACTGATTGCGCAACAATCATAGGTCTTAATTGACCTAGATTAGGCTATGACTTAGCATAAGTTAGGGAAATTCATGCATGCATAAGCATTATCTGCATCTTCACTGCTTTACTTTAGCTATGCATGAAATAATGTTATACTGTGCTGATTAAGTGCATTATGTCAATTGCAAGCAATAAGCTGATCAGGAGCTGGATCTGAAAATGGATCAGGAATAACGGGTGTTGCAGCAGAGCTGGAGTAGAAAGCTTAGATTAGATGTAGGAATAATGTTGTAAGGGAGTTAAGGTTTGCTATTCTATTAAGTAGGAATGAAGAAGTAAAATGTGAAGAGCTTAGGTCCATCCTAGCCCTAGGATAGCCTAGAGACTTCCCCCAAGCCTTGGCCACCCTTAGATTAGGTCACAGCACCCTAGGAAGCCCTAAAACCCTAGTTCTAACCCTTATCTGGATGTCCAGATAAGTTATAGGATGTCCAAGACCCTTAGCCAACTCCCACACACCTCAAACCCACTTCTGCAGAGTTATTGGACATCCAGACACTTTGTTAGATGTCCAATTTCTGTAGAATACCAAAAACAGAACCTAGATTTCCCCCTGACTCAGATTAGATGTCCAGAACTGAAGTCTGGACTTCTAATTTTTGAGTATAAGTCGTCTGATCATATTTTTGGATGTCTGGAACTGGTCTTCAGTTCCTGTTTTGAGATTTAAGCCTTGATCTTGGATTTTTAGCTCACTAGACCTAATCCCAACCCCTTAGGAACCTAAATTAAGGTGTCCCAACCCTAGTACATCTCTTCTATACCTACCTAAGGACCTAATTAGGTCCTCACAAAACCCAATTGACTTAGATCACAGTCAATTACCTTCACCTAAGTCAATTGGACTCATTGAGTCCAATTGAGCTTAGATCTCAACCCACACAAGTTCAATTGGACTTAGTGAGAGTCCAATTGACCTAAACCCAACAAAATTGAGTTATTTCACTCTCAATTAGGTTCACACTCATTCAATTAAACTTAGGTTAGGTTTAATTGCAATTTTCCCTTAGCAATTAGGGTTTGTAACCCTAATTCAAGGCATACACCTACCTAAACCTCTTAGGACCTAACCTAAACCACCTAGCCACATAGGGCACGACCACACACACACACACCCATTAACGCACTCCCACACATCTAGAGTTCTCTATAACTCTCCCCAAGTGGTGCCACTCTTGGTTGCCAAATTTTGCAACCAAGAGGCATTGAAATTGAGATCCACATTTTTTGGATCTCAAAACCACTTGGCTGGCCACTCTTGGACTCTCTCTAGAGAGTTCCACACTTCTCTACAGAGAAGCCCTTAGGACTATAAAAAGACCTAACGGGTGGCCATTTGCACCCATCCACATTCATGGCTTCATCCACTTCCACTTAGGCTAGCCACCACCCTCTCCACTCCATCTCCACGAGCTGAGCACCACCATGAAGGACACCATGCCAGGATGCTGGATCACTCCTCTCTCTCTCCAAGGGTCGGCCTAAGCTCCATTGGCCGCCCCTCATTCTCCTCTCCACCATTCCAAGGCCATCAGAGACCACCTCCGAATGCCCTCACTTCAAATAGATTAGTAGCTAGCTCTTTACCTTGCTTTTAATTACTGCTTAGTAGTGTAGTCCTTATTCTCCCCAAATGATGCATGCAAAATAACCCCCATAGATTCTTGTATGCAATCATTTTCTGATAGCTAGATCTACATTTTTAAGCATTCATTTACAAGATTTCCTCTACAAGTTCATGTTGCAAACACTCTCCAAATCAATGAATGAAAAATATATTTTCTATATATATATATGTCTATGTGTTGAGAATCATCATGAGCTCATTGCAATATCTTTTGTGTGATTAATGTTACCTACTTTTAATTTCTCATATTTTGCAACAAGCATGTCGTTTCCTAAAAATATAGAAAATTTGACTATAGATGCTTTTTCTGTAAACAGTCACCACCCCACTAGAATCATGCGCACAGAAACTCACACTTTCACCTTTGTGATCTATTTAACACATGCGCACGTGATCAGGGTTCATAATAGAAGTGGTGAAATTTTAATTAGAAGACTGGAAACCAACGTGCGATTTTAAAAAGAGTAGAACGGTAAAAGTTCGAATTCAAAAGTAAAACAAATGCCTCCCAGAGACGAATGACCAGGACTCAAAGTCTCATTTTCTTTTATTAAATATCTTTGTTTGATCTTATTGCGCACTATACTACAACATATTCTTATCATAACCGCGCGATACGCTTTCACAACAAATGGAGCCGTTGCCGGGGAGGCAACGTCTTTTTCTTTGATTTCGATCCTCTAATCTATCATTGAAAATTTTGCCTCTACTTTCTTTCTGGATGTGCAGGACAACACGAAAAAAAATGGGATCTGCGCACACAATGAGTGCAGCAAATAAAAAAATCAGGTGCACATCATCTCCTCTATAGATTAGGTTTTCCTTTGAACCTTAGAGTAGATTTACTTTCTGCTATTTCTTTTGAAGAAAAAAGAAATTTTTTTATTCATTTTCATGCAAAATAAAGAAAATTAAAAAAAATCTAGACTAGGTTTCTTTTGAATTCTAGGTTAGTTTGAATATATATATATATTTTTGAAAACCCTCCGAAAAAAAAAATCCTTTTTGAAAAAATAAATTGCAAAAGTTTTCAAAAAAAAAAAAAACATTTTTGGTGGAAAGATTTGATTTCAAACCCAAACCCTCTTTCAAAAGTCTTTCCACCATCTTCTGATTTTTGGCCAGATTTCAAAGCCTAATTTAAAAATTCAATTGCCGAAAAATTAGTGAGCAAAAAATTCTGAAATTCAGGCTAAAACTTCATTTTCAAACCCCTTTCAAATTCCATCATTCATTTGAAAAGATTCCAAGTATAAAATTTTTAAAAATTCACGAAGTGGATGGGGTTAGACTGACCCAGATTCGAGATTTTTCAAATTTCAAAAATCAATTTCGTGTAATATGCAAATCTTTTTTGACTAAAAATGGTGGAGTTTGAAAGCTAATCTTAGTGGCTTTATTTATCGTATTTTTCCCCAATTTTTTTAGGTCAATTGTACTGTTTCAAAGTGAAAAATCGACTAGGGGACAAAATTCCAAATCTGACCCCCTGACATTCAAAAATCCCTAAAAATTCGGTTGAAATAGTAAAAATTCCAAAAAAAATATTCTCTGAAAAGCTAATTAAGAAAGGAATCTACTCGCCAAATTTCAAGTTAATTGGATTCCAATTGTTATCAGAGAACGAACATTACTTTTTTGGTCTACAGAAATAGAATGAAACCCTAGAAGTGCATGAACCTTAGGGTAAATCTTTAGGGTTACAACTTAAAGACCACACTTGGGCTAACCTAGGCTTAATCAAGTCTAGCACATGGCCGGTGAGCATGGTCACTTTGTGGGCCAGTCACCAAGAGAAAACCCTACTGAAGAAAATGGGCGAAAACAAATTTCAAAACAAGAAATAAAATCGGAATTCGTTGTCATACTACTGGGTGGTTTCAACCTCTTGGCTGGGTTAGCAAAGAGGCAGGAATCGGTTTTAGTTGGTTGTATGACAAATTTCTTCAGGAATTAAAACCTAAAATGAAAAATCCGCTCATCTGATTCATAAGGACCATTTGATTGATAGGCCTTACCTTTGTCTGGCTTGGCTACACCAACCCAGGGGTTGGGTGGTGTATGCTAGGGAGGAGGTCACTTAGACCTCACTTGGTTGGACCTTGGGTGCCACTCCCAAGGAGGCAAGTCACCTCGCTGGGACCATCTTCTCCCCCCACTTCTTCCACTCCTGTAGCCACCATGGCTAATCCTAAACCTGGACCTAGACCAGGTCAGGATATCGAGAATCTGGACCCAATGGCTCATCTGGAAACCTGGGTAGTTGAATCTAAGGAGCAGCATCGGTAGAGCATGGATCGCATCTTAACAGCGCTTGACAGGATGCAGCACTCTCCGTGAGGAGAATAACTGCAGGATTTCAACGACCAAGCCGCACAAATCGTCACACCACTAGTCAGAATTCCCATAGGCGGAGACACGTTTGAGCTCAAGCCCAATGTGATTGGGTTGATCAGCACTCACTTCCATGGGAACTCAAGTGAAGATCCGTTCCAGCACCTTGAGGACTTGAGTCGACTCGCTGAAATGATTTGACCCAGGAATATCGATCTCGAGATTGTTCTAATAAAGCTTTTCCCATTCTCTCTGAGGGACAAAGCTTCATACTGGTTCAAGACCATCAGGAAGCCAATTGGAACCTGGCCAGAATTGCGACGTGAATTCCTGCAAAATTTCTTCCCAATCGAGCGAACAAACTCAATGTGGCATGCAATCACGACTTTCTCCCAAGGAGCTGGGGAGAAGTTACATGAAGCCTGCGACAGATTTCACGACCTTCTTTGGAAATGCTCGCACCATGGTATACCCAGATGGCACCTGGCTCAAATATTTTAGCATGGGCTAGATGACACACATCGGTATCTGGCCGATGCATCTAGTGGCAGGAATTTCCTAGCAAAAGGCGAGAATAGCTCATTTGAGATGTTCGAATCTTTGGTAGAGAACTCGATGAATGTTGCATCCATGAACCAGTTCCAACAGCCTGGTCAGCAACGAGTTGGTGTCCACGAGGCTCACACTGAGTCTATTCAAGCCGACATGGATATCATCATCAAGCAGCTAGATAGAATAAACCTAATTGAGAAGAAGATTTACCAGATTATTTAGGGTCAATCTGACTTGAGCTCTGCCACCTCAAGACCCTCCTATTCACCCCAAGCCCCTCTTGCTCGAGTTAATCTACTCACTTGGGATGCATCTTCCCCATATTTACGAGTTCCCGCATATCAAGATCCTGTAAATAATCTAGATCTGGAACCTTACGACCAGGGCTACGCACCACCCATAGATTACAATGCGTATCCCCTTGACGGATATACGTCTCAAACATTTTCAGCCTACGAGGACGTCAATGCTATCCAAGGATACGGGCGTAATAACCCATATTCAGAGACGTATAACCCTGGTTGGTGCCAGCATCCGAACTTCTCCTGGTCTGGTAATTCATAGAGTCCACATCAAGATCCACACTATCAGACCAGGCAACATGGGAATGCACAAAACATGTACCGTGGGCAGCAACCATTCCTACATCAGCAACAACCCCGCTCTTTATACCAACCACTACACCAAGCTGCCAGTCACCCTCCAAAGTGGGCTGATCCATTGTAGGCACTGAAAGAGGAGCTGCAAGAATCAATGAGGAAATCTACACAAGATAGCTTGCAGATTATGAAGGTAATGGCTGATCAGATATAGACCATATAGAACACGCAGAACTAGCTGTTGCAGGAGCATAGGACTCAGGGAGCCTTGCCCTCCCAACCCATCTTGAATCCTCGATATGTGCAGAACCAAGGCACCCCGCCTAGGTTTCAGGAACCGCAGGGACAGACACGTACCATACTACAGGCACCTCCTGCACCACCTGGTTACACGCAAGGCCAACCACCTTTGTATAACCCCATGCATTCTGCCGCATCCGCTCCCCCACCACCTCATGGACAGCAAGTCGATGCACATGTTGTCTCTTTGAGGAGCGAAAGGAAGAAATTCGACCCACCACTTAGGCAGGCGAGTCCTGATTTTTCCCATTCTTCGTCGCAGGCAGTAGCGACTCCTTCTTCATGTCAGGATCCACCTATGGTAGATAAGGGTAAGAGGCCACTCAACCCTGAGATTCCCATCCCTTTTCCTAAGGCTCTGACACAAAATGTAGTATGGAGAAAGGACACACGTAATTTTGAGGGCCTAAAATCGATGCTCAAGGAAGACATATTCAGGTCCCCCTTCTCGAGGCAATCGATCACATTCCCACTGTCGCTAGGTTCTTCAAGGACTATTGTACCCCAAAGCGACAGTCGAGAAGTGGACGACAGGCGATACTGTTGAAAGAGGCCAGCACAGTGATTCTAGCCGACTTGCTGCTGAAGAAGAAAGACCCTGGTACCCCACTCATATCCTGCTTCTTGCAAGATTCTCCATTTGATCAGCCCTTCTAGATCTGGGTTTGTCCATCAACCTAACTCTCACTACCGTATTTGATCGATTTCGATTTGGGGAGTTGAAGCCCACCTCGATCACGATTCAGCAGGCTGACAGATCAATCAAAACACCGAGGGGGGTGGTTGAGAACGTGATTGTGAAAGTCCGTGGGTTCTGTTTTCCCGCAGATGTTTTCATTCTTGATATGGAAGTTCCTCCTAATCTATGAGATGCACCAATTATTTTGGGTTGCCCATTTCTAGCGACAGCCCAAGCAAACATCGATTGTGCATCCAGGTGTATGGAGATAGCCCTAGGCAATGAGCGACTTTGACTGGACATATTTAGGGCAGAAAAGAACTTCGACTGTGATCAAATAGAGGAGGATGGTGAAGATGATGATGCGGCATACTGTGGGAACATTGGGCTCCTTTGTGATGATCCAATGTCTCATCCGTCTACACTATCAGGGTTCTTGGACCTTAATCCACATGGGACTGAGACCACTGCACTACACAAATCTCCTTGAGGATCTGACTGTTTAGGGTGTGCCTCTGAACACAGCACCCCTGAATTCAACTATCTTGATCCACACATTACCGATTCGCCCCTTTTGTTGCAGGAAGACGTGACTACAGCTAACGAGTTTCCCGTTAACGCAGTCACAACCAATTATTTCACAGGGACCGACTCAGCGGGAATTCACGTGCACAAGGATCAATAGATTCCCACCGTCGATTCTACTCCTTCCACTCATTTCTGACTCTGACCCACCCGTGATTGAATTGAAGCCCTTACCTGACTCACTCAAGTATGTGTTCTTGGGCGAAAGTGAGACATACCCAATCATTATCAATGCCCACTTAACTCAAGTATGTGTTGACGCGCAAACTCGATCGCGTTTTAACAGTTATTGCGTCGTAGTATAGGTGATCAAGGGTCGTCAACAAATAAAAGTTTTATTCCTCGAAAACCAGAGTATCCGAGGTCGAACACAGGGAGCAATTGGAATTTACTACTAATCTTAAGAATGTAATTGAACACTTTAATTACTCAAAACTTTAATTCAAATATAAATGCATGAGTTTAAAAGCAGTGATGGTAAAAAGAAAGAATTGGACGTCTGATCCCATGATCAGACGTCTTAAAAGTGTGTTTTCCCCTTCTTTAATTCTTCTTCTTTCTCTGCAGTGCCTTGCTTTTCTTCTGCCTTCTTTCTTTCTTCTCCTGCAGTATCTCTCTCTGCTTCTTTTCTTCTATCTTCGTCTTCTTCCTCCTTGGCTCTACTTCCTTCAGTTCCTCTTCTCTGCCTTGGCTCTCTTGCTTCCTTGGCAGAACTTCCTTCTTTCCTTCACACACACAGCAAAGCACAAAACCTAACCCTCTACCCACACCCGCACGTATCTTTCTCTCTGTAAACCACTCCCAGGAAGCTCTCCAAGAGCCGGGTTAACGGGTCGGATTTGCGTGCCCGTGACCAGGTGCACCGGCATGAGGGTGATCTGCGAGGTGTGCTCAGGGTCAGGTCAGATCGCGCTAGATCTGCGTGGTGAAATCGCGGACGAGGCGGCGTGAGATAGGTGAGGGACCTCACCGCAAGTGTGACTGGAGGCGATGGGACGATATCACAAAAATAATATAAAGCATGCTAGTGCTTTGTAAGTTACCGATGTGGGACTATTGGTTGCTGCCTTCACTTGTGCGCACCCGCAGAAATCCTTCCTGCAATTGCCACAGTTGCGGACGTCGCAGCGTCTCTTGCTTGGTCAGATAGCTTTGCAGTGCTTCCCCGAGTGAGTTGCACCTGAAGCCTTGCGGTCCTGAAGCCTGGAGCGAGCTTGGAGCTTCTTTGAGTTGCCGTCAATGGCAGCAGGGGCTATGAATCTGTTAGACACGAAAATGGCCTCGTGGCCTAATCAGATCACCGGGGAACCTTTGCCTTGTCACGGCGAAGGTGAAGAGCAAGGTGACAGGCCGCGGGGCAGCCTAGGCATGAGTGCTTAGGTCGTCCTGTGGCCGGATGGATGGGTGAGTTCGGGGGTGCGTTGTGGAGGTGTAGCATGGCAGTGGAGGGGTGGAGTGTGTTCAGTGTGGTGAGGCGAAACTTTTGCGACGGTTGGCGAGGCGTGTGGGGCTGTGGAGCGACGGGGGCACCTCGCCGGAGGGTTGCCGGAGGGATGGAAGTGAAGGTTCCCTACCAGGAGGGGTGACGTAATAAAATTGCGGAAATAAAAATATAAAGCAATCTCACAAAAATCAATCGCAAAATGTACACAGGTATTTTTAGGTGGAAACCCAAACCGGGTGAAAACCACCACCTAACCCTCTCGAGTTAGGATTTTCCGATCAACCTAGTTGATCAAAATCCACTAAATGAATCACTTTAAACGAGGGTGATTCAACCTCAGTACAACCGCGCTACAAGTACGAGGGTAGCGTTCCTCAACCCCTTCTCTCCACGAGAAGGATTTTGTCCCACGAAGGAGGCGGGAATTCGCAAAGCGAATACCCAACCAAATAACAAAGATAAAATAAACAATAGTCCTATAGAGCCAACAAAATAATTAAACCTAGCTTCTATAGGAAATAGGAAACTCCCCTTTGCAAGGAGTGCGTCGACGATGACGCGGTGCGTGTGCCACGCGATGGCGCTACGTAGCTCTCGTGAACAACAGCGGGAGAGCGGGCGCGCAAACTGTTTGATGCTCTCAAGATGTAGAACTTGAGCTTGGAGAGCAAGAACTTCTTGGACACAAGAGTGTGAAAGTGTGTAGCTAAGTGTATCCAAGTGTATTTCTAAGTGTCTCTTATATGTTTTTGTGTTGCAAAGGCTCCCCTCTATTTATAGAGGCCTTAGGAAGGCTTTGGAAGGCTTAGAAAGGGTTCTATAGCCGTTGGGAACAAAATCCAAGAGAATCAGGCCGAAATCAGGACAATGATTACATTTGACAGGATTATCAGACGTCTAATTCTGGCATCAGACGTCTGGAAGGCCACTTTAAGACGTCTGATTTCAAGGTCAGACGTCTGATTCTATGCGGGTTTCTCCCTGACTTGAATCAGATCTAAACAGGGTTTTTGTGCAAGTCCATCAGACGACATACAGGACGTCTGGCACTATGTCTGGACGTCTGGAAACCTACTTTTACTGTGGGAATTGATTTCCAAACGTTGCAACGGCTAGAAAATCTCTGAGAAGAGATTTTGGGTCAGCCGAGGCAAAACGGTCATTTATCAGACGTCTGTAAAGTCCTATGGACGTCTGATAAGGCTCTAACGGTCATAATCTTGAGTGTTTTCTAAGCCGGCCAACGGTCCACTAACTGGACGTCTGGCAAAGTCATCAGACGTCTCCTAAGACGTCTGGTCTAAGGTCTGGACGTCTGATTTCATCAGACAGAACTAACTATGTCCAGCCTAACAGTTATCAGACGTCTGAAACAACAGTCAGACGTCTTAAAATCCTTTATCAGACGTCTGATTCGTGAATTAGACGTCTGGAAAGTCTGTTTTAACCCTATATTGGTTTTCTAAGTGTTCTACAGAAAACCTAAGTATCCTAGGGTTGTGCAGGTGTTCCTAGGACTACTGTTAGGGTTCTTTGAGGCTCTTTAACATAATGTCTAAGGAAAATAAAGAGCAAGAAAATAAATACAAGAGATACATGAAAGGATAAAAAAGAATCTATCCTATTCTTCTTGTCTTCCATCTCCAATCTTTCGCTCCACGCGAACCTCCTCTGTTTTCCGTTAAGCTCCTCCAATCCGTCCTGGATGCGAGCTTGAACTCCGTCTAAACACGTCCACATTTGCAATTAACCTGAAATCTATGACTCAAATTGCAAATGTTAAATAACACGTGTTTTGTTATCATCAAAACAAATGATCGTGGTGCTCTAGCACCAACAATCTCCCCCTTTTTGATGATGACAAAACCGTAAATAATAATGCATAAAATTCTCCCCCTTTTTGACATTATCAAAAAGGTTTAATTGATTTTACATTTCCTATAACTCCCCCTTAAAACATGCTCTTCTATGAGTTTCTTTTAACAAAGGTAATATCCTCCCCCTTTTTGTAACAATGAGATAGCTATTATTTTTCTCCCCCTTTCTAAAGGAAATTTAGCTACCTTACATCTCCCCCTTAAAAATTGACAATTAGCTCATCATTTTTTAACTCCCCCTATCTAAATGCTTATGATAATAAGATAGGGTTAAGAATTTTTACCTCACCTACCATGGCCAATAAAATGGCCCGAATGGTGGTGGTGGATGCCACATCGGATGGGGCTCCCATCCGTAGCTTGGAGGCCCAGGCATCGGCGCCGGTCTCCAATCTGGTGGTCGACGTGCGGCGGGTCCGTTGTTTGCTCGCCGTCTCGTCGGTCTTCTTGTTCTCCTCCTTGGTCTACTCATTGGTTCTCCCAACTTAAGTTGACCGGCCTTGAGCTTGTAGGTCCAGTCCTTTATGTTGTAGTCATCCCTGAACCCTACAAAACAAGATTCTAATTTTTTCTTCGGTATCCAAGTGAGCTTGGATCCGGATTTGTTAGAAGGTCTCCTTGATGGAGATCCTTTCTCAACCTTAGGGCTATAAAACTTATCTACTTTTTTGATTAATCTGTTAGAATTTTCCCTAAGACATGCAATTTCTTTTTCTATAATGTTCATTTTAGTCTTTAAATCTGAAATTTCTAATTTTAGACTAACATTTTCCTCAATCAATTTATTATTTTCATTGATGAGGTTTTGATTTTCTAATAATAGGTTATTATCCTTAGGACTAGTTTCTATGTCCTTGAGTTGTTTTTCTAACCTATCATTTTCATTTCTAAGAAAACTAAGGTTCTTTTTAATGCCTTTATTTTCTACCCTAAGTGATTTACTAATCTCA
This sequence comes from Thalassia testudinum, assembly GCA_037157565.1. Taxonomy (NCBI): domain Eukaryota; kingdom Viridiplantae; phylum Streptophyta; class Magnoliopsida; order Alismatales; family Hydrocharitaceae; genus Thalassia; species Thalassia testudinum. The sequence continues at coordinate 30,251,023 of JAZHRO010000049.1, forward strand.
AAAAGTTCATTAAATGCTTCTTGAAGATCGAGATTTACCTCGTTGTCTGAGTCGCTTTCGCTTTCGCTTTCGCTGTCGCTTCCTCTGGCCATGAAAGCGAAGCAAGCGGTTTCTTCTTCTATGGTCTTTTCTTCTTCTTCTTCCTCCGAGCTAGAATCGTCCCAAGTGGCTTGGAACGCCTTCTTCTTAGATTTCTTCTCCTTTTCCTTCTTCTTCTCCTTTTTGAGAAGAGGGCATTCTGGTCGCAGATGCCCTTTCCCGTTGCAGTGGTAGCAACGTCTCGGGCTTTCCTTCTTCTCCTTTTTCTCTTTCTTTAATTCCCTACAAAACTTGGAAAAATTTTTAAGTAAAATTCTAAAGTCTTCGTCGTCGGAACTTACCTCGCTATCCGACGCGGCTCTAAAGGCGAGAGTCTTCTTTAGTTTAGGCTCCGGTGTATCCTTCTTCTTCTGCTTCAACTTAGTCTCGTAGGCCATCAGATTGCCTAGGAGATCTTCCATGTTGAGCTCCTCCATTTCGTTCGCCTCTTCGATGGCGGTGACTTTCTGTTCCCATTCCGGTCCAAGGGAACGAAGAAGCTTCCCTTGAAGCTCCCCCTTGATGAAAGTCTTCCCTAAAGCTTTCAAGTTATTTACTATGAGAGTGAACCTAGTGTTCATCTCACTTAAAGTTTCGTTAGTTTTCATAGAAAAAGCCTCAAATTCTTGTGAAAGTAAATTGAGTTTAGAAGTTTTTACCTTAGAGGTACCTTCATGAGTTACCTCGAGTGTGTGCCAGATCTCGTATGCGGTGGCGCATTGCGAGATTCTGTTGAACTCCTCCGGGCTGAGCGTGCAATACAACGCGTTCATTGTTTTCGCGTTGAGAGAGAGCTCCCGGATCTGCTGCTGCGAGTATCCTCCGACGGGTTTCTCTGGGATGTCGAAGGGGGTCTCGCACCTGGCCCAGACTATGAAGTCGGTGGCTTGAAGCCACGTCTTCATTCGCAACTTCCAGTAGGGGTAGTTGCTCCCGTCGAAGAACGGCAGACGGGTTGTGGACTGCCCCTCGGAAATCCTACTTGTGGAACAGCTTCCCTCCATGTTTAGATCCTCGCCGGTTTGTAACGCCGAAAATACGAGACCTGCTCTGATACCAATTGAAAGTTCCCTACCAGGAGGGGTGACGTAATAAAATTGCGGAAATAAAAATATAAAGCAATCTCACAAAAATCAATCGCAAAATGTACACAGGTATTTTTAGGTGGAAACCCAAACCGGGTGAAAACCACCACCTAACCCTCTCGAGTTAGGATTTTCCGATCAACCTAGTTGATCAAAATCCACTAAATGAATCACTTTAAACGAGGGTGATTCAACCTCAGTACAACCACGCTACAAGTACGAGGGTAGCGTTCCTCAACCCCTTCTCTCCACGAGAAGGATTTTGTCCCACGAAGGAGACGGGAATTCGCAAAGCGAATACCCAACCAAATAACAAAGATAAAACAAACAATAGTCCTATAGAGCCAACAAAATAATTAAACCTAGCTTCTATAGGAAATAGGAAACTCCCCTTTGCAAGGAGTGCGTCGACGATGACGCGGTGCGTGTGCCACGCGATGGCGCTACGTAGCTCTCGTGAACAACAGCGGGAGAGCGGGCGCGCAAACTGTTTGATGCTCTCAAGATGTAGAACTTGAGCTTGGAGAGCAAGAACTTCTTGGACACAAGAGTGTGAAAGTGTGTAGCTAAGTGTATCCAAGTGTATTTCTAAGTGTCTCTTATATGTTTTTGTGTTGCAAAGGCTCCCCTCTATTTATAGAGGCCTTAGGAAGGCTTTGGAAGGCTTAGAAAGGGTTCTATAGCCGTTGGGAACAAAATCCAAGAGAATCAGGCCGAAATCAGGACAATGATTACATTTGACAGGATTATCAGACGTCTAATTCTGGCATCAGACGTCTGGAAGGCCACTTTAAGACGTCTGATTTCAAGGTCAGACGTCTGATTCTATGCGGGTTTCTCCCTGACTTGAATCAGATCTAAACAGGGTTTTTGTGCAAGTCCATCAGACGACATACAGGACGTCTGGCACTATGTCTGGACGTCTGGAAACCTACTTTTACTGTGGGAATTGATTTCCAAACGTTGCAACGGCTAGAAAATCTCTGAGAAGAGATTTTGGGTCAGCCGAGGCAAAACGGTCATTTATCAGACGTCTGTAAAGTCCTATGGACGTCTGATAAGGCTCTAACGGTCATAATCTTGAGTGTTTTCTAAGCCGGCCAACGGTCCACTAACTGGACGTCTGGCAAAGTCATCAGACGTCTCCTAAGACGTCTGGTCTAAGGTCTGGACGTCTGATTTCATCAGACAGAACTAACTATGTCCAGCCTAACAGTTATCAGACGTCTGAAACAACAGTCAGACGTCTTAAAATCCTTTATCAGACGTCTGATTCGTGAATTAGACGTCTGGAAAGTCTGTTTTAACCCTATATTGGTTTTCTAAGTGTTCTACAGAAAACCTAAGTATCCTAGGGTTGTGCAGGTGTTCCTAGGACTACTGTTAGGGTTCTTTGAGGCTCTTTAACATAATGTCTAAGGAAAATAAAGAGCAAGAAAATAAATACAAGAGATACATGAAAGGATAAAAAAGAATCTATCCTATTCTTCTTGTCTTCCATCTCCAATCTTTCACTCCACGCGAACCTCCTCTGTTTTCCGTTAAGCTCCTCCAATCCGTCCTGGATGCGAGCTTGAACTCCGTCTAAACACGTCCACATTTGCAATTAACCGGAAATCTATGACTCAAATTGCAAATGTTAAATAACACGTGTTTTGTTATCATCAAAACAAATGATCGTGGTGCTCTAGCACCAACAGGAAGATGACAGTGGTCAGGCGTGGTCGTAGGGTAATCAAGTGAAATATAGTGGGGAAAAGAAAGAGGGAAAGATGTGGAGTAGTTCTAACATACTTGCAGGGACGAAGGGGGTGGAGAGGCGGATGGCTGTACCTGCTGTCGCCGAAGAAGAAGATGCCCAGTGGGGGAGGACGACGGCGACGACGGGGCTAGGGCAGCGCGCGCGGGTACTGCGCGACGCGGAGGAGAATGAGGAAGAAGTCTCTGCCACTGGTTTTGTGGCAGAGCGAAGAGGAAAGGAAAGAGAGCTCGCCGGAGCCCACTGGACACCCTGGCCGGGAGGGAAGAGAGGAATCTGAGGTAGAATCCCGGCCAAGTCGAGCTGAAATTGAGCTGCCGGGTTTGGGGGTTCTTTTATAAGCACAGGCCATGTGTTCTGGAGCGTGGAGGGCAAGCATTCGTCACCGACGGCTTGTTGGAGAAGGAAAGTGGGTGGATACCCAAATCCCTCGTGCGTTCGCACGAGAGATTGGGATCAAATCAGGGATCATGACTGGCCTCAGATGGAAGGGAATTCCTCAGAGAATCTCCCTTCCATTTCTGGGAGGGGATCTCTGTGGAATCAGAGAGTATTCCCTCTCGAATCCTCACCGGAGAAGGATTCTGCCCCAATAATGGTGTAAGGACCTGATTGCAAAGTTGGCGAGGAAGTTAGGGGGCTCTCTGCAATGATTTTCAAAAGTTAGGGACTAAAATGTGATTTAGGTGTACTAAATTGCAAAGTAGGTCATGATGACCTCCCCTTAGGTCCAAATTTTGCTCTGCGATGATTTTCAAAAGTTAGGGACTAAAATGTGATTTAGGTGTACTAAATTGCAAAGTAGGTCATGATGACCTCCCCTTAGGTCCAAATTTTGGTACAAACCTAATTTTGACCTAAGGAATCCAATGGTGAAGTTAGATTTTAGGTTTAACCACGTTTGACTGCATATTTTGCGTAAAAACCCAAATTAGGTCAATTTATGAGCTAGGACCCTATTCTAGGTCAAACTAGGTTCCAAAGGCGAATTTGAATGTTCTAAACCCTAGAGGATATTTTTACATGAATTTTAGAGGGTTTACTTGATTTTTATCCTGACCGGAACCTTGTTGAATTAAGCAGGTCTGTTTTAGGGTTACCAAATGTCATTTAATTCCGAGATTGCACATGAACCCATTTCTGATTGATTTGACCCACTTTTTATCTCATTTAGACCATTTGACCTATGCTATATCTCTGAGAAATTATGTTTATGTACTACAATGGTAAAATTACAATTTTAACCTTTATTTCTTATTTTCTTCTCAGGACACTTATTCCTTCAATTAAGCCCTCTTCTAGGTCATGTAGGAGCTTTTAGTCTCTTTATTAGGTCAAAATGAGCTAGTTATGGCTCATGATGAGGCTCTCATCATACCACCATGCCTAGGTTTTTGCTAGTCCCTAGCAAAATTTCAAGGTTTTAACTTCTGTTCTAGACCTTGTCTATCATCAATTATGATAAGTGCTTCTTTTGTGATTAGGTCAGAATGCCGACAATAGGCCTAGAGGTACTCAAGTACCAACCAAAATCCGGACCTGACCCGCTTTAGCCTCAGTCCTCCGCAAAGGTTTTTAAGGCCAACAGAAACTAACCTAGGGTTTGTTGGACTCTGCAATTAAAACACCCGTGCTTAAGACATTTCTAGCCTAGGTTCAGTTTGCAGTGCATTTTTGTAAGAGAGAGATAGAAGATTTATTTGTTTGGAGAGCTTTTCTCTCTCTTTTCCTTTTATTTCTAGCTTCGGATTAGCTTTTCAACACGGTCTGTATCGGATTCCTCGTCCCCATCATCAATCCTCAAGGGTCCCTAGCTATCGAGATTTTGAGATAATCCCGCCCATGGCAACCCCCAGAACCCTAGCTTTCGAGATTTCAAGATAATCCCACCCATGGCATTCCATAGCCGAATTCAGGCCCTAGCGATTGACATTTCGTGATAATGCCGCCCATGGTATCTGAACCAGCAGAGTGCTTACATGCCCCCAGGAGGATATTTAAATATCCTAAGAGACAAGCACCGAGGAGACGATATGTTGTTATGCATCTTCGAGGGGAATTTCCTGCCTCTCCGCGCCGGGAACTCGTCCAAATCAACTTGTGTTGATTGGCCGCTCCTAATCTAGGTGACTTTTCAAGAACATTAAACACTTTTGTGTGATTTGGATACTTATGCTCACTGAACCAGACTGTGTGTGAATTTTGGGTGCTTAGGTTATCGAATCCCGCAAACCGAAGGTCAGTTAACGAGGCCGAATACTTCCTAAGACTTAGACCTAATACTTAAGCTTCGCATTTTCCCCAACCTCTTGAGGATTATCCAGATTTAGCGGATACGTGAATTTTTAAGCTAAAGAATCTAGCCCAAGAGGCCTAAGATCAACATTCTCGCTAATCTCTTGTTATGTCTCCTTAGCACTTTTCTTTTCATTTCTTTTTTTTTTTTGACCTGGTCTAAAACTTCAGTTAATTCCTTAATCTTTTACTAATGACTACCTCTTTTTCTTTTTCATTTTGTGCTCCTTTTGTCATTTTTTCTCTTATAATTATGTGGCTCTCAAAATTTCCTCCCTCCCCCATTTTTTTGTTCTTTTTCTTAATTTTTCAATTTTTTGTGTTTTTGACATATGTGAATTTTTTTGTGAGAATCCTTCTGATTTTTTTCTTGGTTCTGTATGTATACACTTTATCACCCCCCCATGCCTAAGTTTTACAATATCCTCATTGTAAACAGAGGGTGTGAAATAGTGTTGAGGTCAGGGACTTAGAACAGGATACATCGGGTGGGTGAATGGGTCGAAAATGACTGATGCGAACGATTTCAAGCTCTGGTACGTGTACTAGAGGTGGGATCAACTGTCTAAGGCTGAACTCAAGGTGCAATGGACGTGGAGTACAGACGGATAATTAGACGGGTCTCTATTTTTGGGGTGACGAGTTGCCTCCCATTAAGCGCTAAATTTAATGCCTTCAGCCGAGCGGAAAATGGGGTGGAGAGGGAGTGGTCAAATCAGTGGAATTTTGTAAAACAAGCACCTTGATTAGGAGCCTGGTTAGTCCAACCGGGTGCTTATTAAGGTCAGTAGGCTAATGATGCAGCCCAAACCCAATAAGTCTGGTGGGTTGATAGATGTAGATCAACAGATGTGGAACCCACCATATGTAGTGAAGTTCAAATGAATATGGAAGTGAAAATTTGGGTTTAGGCTGAGTCGAATCAGCCTGGTTAGAGTAGGGTTCCAAAAAGTAATCGATGTAAGGTCTGGAAACCCTATAGGGGTGATCATGGAATGATGGCTCCTATTTTTCGGTCTGATCAATGCCCGATACCCGATATAGATATGGAGTTGAATCATCTGCAATAGCTCAGTGAGAGGTGAATCGGAATAGAAATTGAGTCCGATTGCGAGTCGGGGTAGAGAACGGGCTTTGATTGGTTCTGTATATGTGGAGCAGGTGGCTTCAAAGAAAATTGGCTTGTTATAATCAGGAAGCAGATTTTCTCCGATGTTATGGTCAGATTCGAAATCGTCGGAGAGTTTGCGAAAATCAAAATCGGAATGAGATTCAAGATCATGAGTTCCACCATAGAATAAATCATATGTTGTAGATTCAGCAGCCTGATTGGGGTCTAGCCTAGATGTTAATTCTGAGCTTAAAAAGGTGTCCCTATCTGGTAGAGGCTCAGGTTCTAAGCTAATAGGGTAGACCCAATTGAAACCTCACTCGTCCAACTCCTCGGTTTCTGTATCGTAGATTAGCATGACTTCCGAAAAATCGATTAGTTCCTTTGAGGATGTTGGCAAGGGATATTCATCAAATAAAGGCCCAAAATCATATACTTTATTGAAAGATTGATCTTCTTCATATGGGGCCTTGAAATCTTCAAAATAGGTTTCAGATCTAGGTTCTAGGCTTAGGATGTGGGTTGAATTACTAGAATCTAGGTCTAAATAACCTTCGAGGGTCACCTTATCAGGATAAGGGACAAAATTTATACCCTCGAGAGGTTCAGTTCTACTCTCATACTTGCAGGAGTTTTGAGATTCTAGAATGGGCTCATCATGGTATTTTCCTACATTTGGAGCTTCCCAAACTTCTTCAATATCAGGCACATTATACTCCATCTGGGTTGGGAATCCACAACCATTTTGTGCCTCGAACCTGAGATCAGATTGATCCTTGATGTTGTCCCAAGATAGTTCATCCTCTGTTTGTGGTATATACAGGTACTTCTGGTCAATAACTTGTTTTACTAATCTCATTATCTCTTCCCATTTTTCAAGACTATCTTGGTGCTGTTTCCAAAGTCGAGGATTAGTCATACATTGAAGGTATTCAAGATTGTGTAGTTTTTCTATCTCAATGTATCCAGTAATGAGCAAGTCACGGGTTGATCCTTTTGTGGCTTCTGCTAATAGTCCTTGGGCACAAGTTATGATAAAGGTTATGGTTGTTGGGACATCAACCTGAATGTTTCCTACTGGTGTTGAGGTTTCTTCATTTTCATAGAATTTCATGGCATCCTCAATCATTTTATCTCTCATGGATCTCCGATATTCAGGTTTCTTGAATGGTAGTCCTAGGTGGTTTGGCTGCATATTTGGATCAGGTGGTGGAATCCAGATGTAGAATCAGAGTTTGAATCAAGATCAAGTTATGAAGCGATCAGATCTGAATAACGAATCCCAATGAAAATGTGTGCGTGTGCTCTAAAGAGAAAAAATGAGGGACTGGAGATGTTTTTGACCCAATCATGACACCCAAAGACATTTGGATGACTATGGAGGTTCGGGGCGGATGGTATCCCTGGATCAGAAGATCGTCCACCTGAGAATGTATTTGGGCAGCCAGAGAAGGAGAGTCCCACAAAGACCCCTACACGGTAGAGCGTCCCCACGGGTTACAGGTTTCACCCACCCGACCTCTCTTGTCATTGAGATTCCAGGTAGACCAGAATGGGGACCTTGACCTCTTAAGTCTACCACTTTTATTTCAAAGGTGCTTTAGGGTTCTCACTTGAACTTTAGATGTTTTGATGTTGTGACCTAATTTAGAGGTTGGTTGACCCAAGGGGTCAACTTCACCTGACCTGTCCTATAGATGGCAGAATGATTCTAGGTTTGGAGCCTAGAGATCACCCTGATTTGACTCCCAGGTTATTAGGTCCAAAATTTTAAGATTCAAGTGATTTTAGAGCTTCTTTTTCTTTAGGGTTTGTCTTGTTTAGATCTCTTCAATCAAGGTCTTGGGTGACACACTGATGCGGGAAGGTTTATTTCCTTTTATGCAGGCATGTGTGACTAACACTCCAAGATCCTACTGTAGAAACCCTAATTTGGTCCTATTTCCAATCCTTTTTTCTTTTTCTCAGAAATTCTCTTTGGACTTGAAAGCAAGAAGTGTGTTGTCCGTAGAGATTAAGCGTTATTTCTATTAGGCACATGAATTTGTGGGATGGAACCTAAAAAAAATTGCTCCAACTTCAAGAAGAATTAAAAGATTTTCGCAAAATTAGATAATGCTTGCCTTAAAGATGGTGATTACTATATAAAGAAGGCAATTGATTCCTAAATTGATTTTCTTCCTTTTGTCTTTTCAGAATTAGGGATGGTTTAAGGAAGAAAAGAAATTACTTGCCCTGGAGTGGTTGACTTGCGGGAGGGATTTTCTCGTGAAATACCTACCCTAGAGTGGTTGACTTGCGAGAGGGATTTTCTCCTGAAATACCTGCAAGATCAAAACAAAGCAAAGTAGGGCAAGTTAGTGTTCAATATGATAAAAAGAATGTAGAGACTAGTGATAAATTGCGTGTTGCTCCCCGGCAACGGTGCCATGTTGTTGACGCGTCTGGCTCGATCGTGTTTTAACAGTTATTGCGTCGTAGTATAGGTGATCAAGCGTCGTCAACAAATAAATGTTTTATTACTCGAAAATCGGAGTATCTGAGGTCGAACATAGGGAGCAATTGGAATTTACTACTAATCTTAAGAATGTAATTGAACACTTTAATTACTCAAAACTTTAATTCAAATATAAATGCATGAGTTTAAAAGCAATTATGGTAAAAAGAAAGAATTGGACGTCTGATCCCATGATCAGACGTCTTAAAAGTGTGTTTTTCCCTTCTTTAATTCTTCTTCTTTCTCTGCAGTGCCTTGCTTTTCTTCTGCCTTCTTTCTTTCTTCTCCTGCAGTATCACTCTCTGCTTCTTTTCTTCTGTCTTTGTCTTCTTCCTTGGCTCTACTTCCTTCAGTTCCTCTTCTCTGCCTTGGCTCTCTTGCTTCCTTGGCAGAACTTCCTTCTTTCCTGCACACACACAGCAAAGCACAAAACCTAACACTCTACCCACACCCGTGTGTATGTTTCTCTCTGTAAACCACTCCCAGGAAGCTCTCCAAGAGCCGGGTTAACGGGTCGGATTCGTGTGCCCGTGACTAGGCACGCCGGCATGAGGGTGATGTGCGAGGTGTGCTTAGGGTCGGGTCGGATCACGCTAGATCCGCGTGGTGAAATCGCGGACGAGGCGGTGTGAGATAGGTGAGGGACCTCACCCCAAGTGTGACTGGAGGCGATGAGACGATATCACAAAAACAATATAAAGCATGCTAGTGCTTTGTAAGTTACTGATGTGGGACTATTGGTTGCTGCCTTCACTCGTGCGCGCCCGCAGAAATCCTTCCTGCAATTGCCACAGCTGTGGACGTCGCAGCGTCTCTTGCTTGGTCATATAGCTTCACAATGCTTCCTCGAGTGAGTTGCACCTGAAGCCTTGCGGTCCTGAAGCCTGGAGCGAGCTTGGAGCTTCTTTGAGTCGCCGTCAATGGCGGCAGGGGCTATGAATCTGTCAGACACGAAAATGGCCTCGCGGCCTAATCAGATCACCGGGGAACCTTTGCCTTGTCATGGTGAAGGTGAAGAGAAAGGTGATAGGCCGCGGGGCGGCCTAGGTGTGAGTGCCTAGGTTGTCTTGTGGCAGGATGGATGGGTGAGTTCGGGGGTGCATTGTGGAGGTGTAGTGTGGCAGTGGAGTGGTGGAGTGTGTTCAGTGTGGTGAGGCGGAACTTTTGCGACGGTCGGCGAGGCGTGTGGGGCTGCGGAGCGATGGGGGCGCCTTGCCGGAGAGTTGCCGGAGGGATGGAAGATGACGGTGGTCAGGCGTGGTTGTAGGGTAATCAAGTGAAATATAGTGGGGAAAAGAAAGAGGGAAAGATGTGGAGTAGTTCTAACCTACTTGTAGGGACGAAGGGGGCGGAGAGGCGGATGGCTGTAGCAGCTGTCGCCGGAGAAGAAGATGCCCAGTGGGGGAGGACGGTGGCGACGACAGGGCTAGGGCAGCATGCGTGGGTATTGCACGATGCGGAGGAGAACGAGGAAGAAGTCTCTGCCACTGGTTTTGTGGCAGAGTGAAGAGGAAAGGAAGGAGAGCTCGTCGGAGCCCACTGGACACCCTGGCCGGGAGGGAAGAGAGGAATCTGAGGTAGAATCCCAGCCAGGTCGAGCTGAAATTAAGCTGCCGGGCTTGGGGGTTCTTTTATAGGCACAGGCCATATGTTCTGGAGCGTGGAGGGCAAGCATTCATCACCGACGGCTCACCGGAGAAGGAAAGTGGGTGGATACCCAAATCCCTCGTGCGTTCGCACGAGAGATTGGGATCAAATCAGGGATCATGACTGGCCTCAGATGGAAGGGAATTCCTCAAGAATCTCCTTTCCATTTCTGGGAGGGGATCTCTGAGGAATCAAAGAGTATTCCCTCTCTAATCCTCGTTGGAGAAGGATTCTGCCCCAATAATGGCGGAAGGACCTGATTGCAAGGTTGGAGAGGAAGTTAGGGGGCTCTCTGCGATGATTTTCAAAAGTTAGGGACCAAAATGTGATTTGGGTGTACTAAATTGCAAAGTAGGTCAAGATGACCTCCCCTTAGGTCCAAATTTTGGTATAAACCTAATTTTGACCTAAGGAATCCAATGGTGAAGTTGGATTTTAGGTTTGACCACGTTTGACTGCATATTTTGCGTAAAAATCCAAATTAGGTCAATTGATGAGCTAGGACCCTATTCTAGGTCAAACTAGGTTCCAAAGGAGAATTTGAATGTTCTAAACCCTAGAGGATATTTTTACATGAATTTTAGAGGGCTTAATTGATTTTTATCATGATAGAAACCTTGTTGAATTAAGCGGGTCTGTTTTAGGGTTACCAAATGTCATTTAATTTCTAGATTGCACATGAACCCATTTCTGATTGATTCAACCCACTTTTTATCTCGTTTAGACCATTTGACCTATGCTATGTCTCTGAGAAATTCTGTTTATGTATTACAATGGTAAAATTGTAGTTTTAACCTTTATTTCATGTTTTCTTTTCAGGACACTTATTCCTTCAATTAAGCCCTCTTCTAGGTCATGTAGGAGCTTTTACTCTCTTTATTAGGTCAAAATGAGCTAGTTATGGCTTATGATGAGGCTCTCATCAAGTCATAACCAGTCATTTCACAGGGAGCGACTCAGCGGGAATTCACGTGCACATGGATCAGTAGATTCCCACCCTCGATTCTACTCCTTCCACTCATTTCTGACTCTGACCCACCCGTGATTGAATTGAAGCCCTTACCTGACTCACTCAAGTATGTGTTCTTGGGCAAAAGTGAGACATACCCAGTCATTATCAATGCCCACTTAACCCAAGAACCAGAGCACCAATTGATTTTTACGCTGCAAGACCATAGGGTTGCTATAAGGTGGAGTATTATTGATCTCCACGATATTCGCCCCTTGTATTACATTCATCACATCTACACGGATGAGGGGGTGAAACCTTCAAGACAACCTCAAAGATGGCTTAACCTGAATATGCTGGAGGTTGTTAGGAAGGAGATCATAAAATGGCTAGATGTAGGTATTGTATACCCAATCTCAAATAGCCAGTGCGTGAGTCCGATCCAGATAGTGCCCAAGAAAGCAGGACTCACCGTCGTAAAAAATGATAAGGGCGAATCCATCCCGACCCACACTAGGACATCTTGGCAGGTCTGCATCGACTATAGGAAACTGATCATGGCTACCTAGAAGGATCACTTTCCTTTGCCTTTCATTGATCAAATCTTGGAATGGTTAGCCGGATGCAGTTTCTTCTGCTTTTTGGATGGATACTCCGGGTATAATTAGGTAGCGATTAGCCCGGAAGATCAAGACAAGACCACATTCACATACCCCTTTGGAACATTCGCTTTCAAGCGGATGCCCTTTGGCCTCTGCAACGCACCAGCGACATTTCAGTGTTGTATGATGGCCATCTTCTCTTACATTATCGGGGACTATGTGGAGGTATTCATGGATGACTTCTCCATTTTCAAAGATGATTTCACCTCACTAAGATCCTGAAACGGTGTATTAAGGTGAACCTAGTACTATCCTGGGAGAAAAGCCATTTCATGGTGAGGGATGGCATAGTACTAGGGCACAGGATCTCCAAAAATGGACTCAAGGTTGATCAAGCTAAATCTGAGATTATTTCCCACTTACCGCCACCTAGCTCGGTCAAGTAGATCAGATCATTATTGGGTCACGTCGGCTTCTATCGGAGATTTATACGCGATTTCTCAAAAATCACACGGCCTTTTACGAATCTCCTAGTTGCCGATGCCCCATTTGAATTTGATACCTCGTGTCTCAGTGCCTTCGAGTCTTTATGAAGCACTATCCCCGACTCCCCGATTCTGCAACCACCCGATTGGTCGCTCGATTTCAAGATGATGTGTGACACTACTGATTTTGTCGTCGGTGCTGTTTTAGGCCAGCGTCGAGCGAAACAACCCTTCGTCATATACTATGCTAGCAAGACGCTGAATGAGGTCAGCGCAATTACACTATCATCGAAAAAGAACTACAAGCAGTAGTATTCGTGTCAGAGAAATTCAGATCTTACTTATTAGGGTCCAAAGTCATCATTTTCATTGACCACTCCACCCTCCGGCTTTTGTTGGCAAAGAAGGATGCCAAACCATGACTCATTAGATGGATCCTTCTATTGTAGGAATTCGATATTGAAATCCATGACAAAGTCGGCAAGCATAATGTTGTGGCGAATCACCTATCCAGATTGGACCTAGACCACATTCCTTATTCCCTGCCTATCCACGAGCAATTTTCGAATGAATCTCTTTTGGCAGTTCATTCTGTTGAGTTCCCCTGGTACGCGGATATCACGAACTACCTTGTCGTAGGCAAGATTCCCGCGAATCTATCCAAGGACCAGAAACTCAAATTCACTGCAGAAGCCAAATACTACCTTTGGGATGACCTACTGCTCTTCTGCATTGGAGCGGACCAGATTATTCGAAGATGCATCCCCGACTCTGAGATCCCTAGTGTGTTATCTTTTCGCCACAACGATGCTTGTGGTGGTCATTTCTCGGAACAGAAAACCACTGCAAAAATTTTGCAGTCGGGATTTTTATGGCCAACCTTCTTCAGAGATACACACGAATACACCCAACACTGCAAACGATGCCAGTCAGTCGGTTCTATGACCAGGAGAGACATGATGCCACTCCAGCCCATCATGGTTGTAGAAGTGTTAGACGTCTGGGGCATCGATTTTATGGGCCCTTTTCCGAGCTCGCATAGCTTCGAGTACATATTACTAGCCGTCGACTATGTCTCGAAGTGGGTCAAGGCCATCCCGGTGAGATCATAAGATTGTCATTTCTTTCGTACGGCAGAATATTTTCGTGAGATTGGGAATACCCTGCACTTTGATTAGTGACGGGGGAAGCCACTTCATTCACTCCCATTTCAGGTCATTATTAAAGAAATACAGCTTACATCACTGTATAGCCACCCTGTATCACCTGCAGACCAATGGGCAGGCTGAAGTGTCTAACCGTCAGATCAAGCTGATTCTCCAGAAGATGGTTAGACCAGACAGGAAGTACTGCTCTGACAAATTAGTTGATGCACTCTGGGCATATCAGACCGCATACAAGGCCCCACTCGGAATGTCACCATATTACATGGTATATGGCAAGGCTTGTCACCTTCCTGTTGAGCTGGAACATCGCGCCTTTTGGGCGGTGCGAAAATGCAACCTTGACCTCGATGTAGGAGGTCAAGTATAGAAATTCCAGCTCAACGAATTAGAAGAGATCTAGTGGGAGGCCTATAAGAATACATTGATATACAAGGACAAGACCAAGGCCTTTCATGATCGCCACATTCAGAGGAAAGCATTCACACCTAACCAGCAAGTCTGGTTGTTTGATTCATGATTAAAACTGTTCATAGGGAAGCTCAAGCCCAAATGGACTGGCACGTATATTGTGATTCATTCATATCCTAATGGGGTAGTCCAGATCAGGGATCCAAAATCTGGGCATATATCCACGGTAAATGGCCAGCGCCTCAAGCCATTTTTGGCCCAGGAACATCCTCCACCTGATGAGATTGTTCATCTTATTGAGGACGTGTCACTAAATTCTCACCAATCTGGAGGCGTTAAACTCAGCACATATAGATACCACCTACCCACATTCCACCATCATTTATACATAACCATTTTTATAGATGGCATATTTTTCTTTTAGCATATTTTCTTTCTGCATATTCCATACTGATAGGTTGGCCGGTGCTGAATGTATAATTTCAGAAGCAATTACAGGTGATTTCTGCCCATTCTCTCCCTGCAGTATTTATTTTCTTTTATTTTCATGCATGAGGAAATGCAAGAACTTAGGCATGGGGGGGTAGATACAACAAAATTGAATTTTTTTTTATGCCAACATTTACCAAAACCTCGGAGTTGCATGTAAAATGTACTTTAGGACCCTAAATAAAAGAATAATCGACTCCACCTCTAATGCTCGTATTGGAGCTAGAAATTATCCGCAACAGCCACTTCCGACTCATTCGCTCACCTCTTGTTCTAAATTTAGGGTCAACCTAAATGTAACCCGAAAGGAAAATTTTATGAAGTACAAATTATATGAGGTTACTTGTTTATAGCATATATACATATTGCATTCATGAATAAGATTATTTTATTAAGAGAATGCATTAGGGATTTTATCCTCTAGTTGATTCCTATAATCTAGAATCCAGTACAAATTATCGCACACGTAGAATTTGCAATGGATTCACGATGAAGGTTGATAAATGTCTTTAGTCTATCGAGAGGAAGCAGTGCTTCTTTTCCTGAACCCTTGGATAGTGTTTTGGGAGTCAGGCAGATTTTCCTCCAAAAATCCACCAAATAGTGTGAGATGAGAGTAGAGTGTACTGGTGCTCTAAGATTAGTGCAAGGAATCCAGAATCCTAGATAATTAGGTGATGATACTCTGAGATTAGACATAGTTTTCGCTCTCAATTCCTGCATATACATTTTGTGCGAAATATTGAGAGCCACTAAATAAGGCAAATACGCGGAGAGTGAGTCTTCATAAAACTAGGGCTAAGGTTGATGGTTATGACCATTCTTTACGGAATCCTCAGCTGAAGGAGGGTATTGATACCAAGGTCAAAAATACATTGTCCTATTCGTCTCTCCCAGTGCCGTGAGTAGGCACTTCCACCAAATAAGCCACCCAATGTCTCTTGAGTACCACCAATCCCTAATAATGCCTCCTCAATAAAGTTCATGGATGTGTGCTAATTGTGTTATGTTGAAAGAAAGAAAAAAAATGATGAAAAGAAAGAAAAATTGGAAAAAATTAGAAAAAGAAGAAAAAACAAAGAGAAAAGAGTGAATATTTAATTCAGTTACATTGAGGTAATACCACCAAATAAATTTGAGATCCACCAAATATGGCCTTAAGCCACCTTTATTGTATTTCTGACCACCTGAATACTAGCTGAGGAATTTTGACTTAGTTTTAAGGTTATCAAAACTCAATTAAAGTGTTAATGCCAAGTGAGACCACCAAATACAGGTCATATGTGTGAATCTGGTGAGATTGTGAGCTCCAAGAAAAAGAAAAGAAAAAAAGCAAAAAAAGAGTAATGAATACAAAGGAATCAAAAGAGAGCATAGTTTTTCTCATCTTTCTCTGAGTTGAGTTACTTAGTAAGCCATGAATCTAGATTCTGCAGTACTAGTCTCTATGTAGCACCAAGTGAGAGTGAGCCACCAAATATATAATCTTTTCCCTCAGATTCTCTACCTAAGCCTAAAGCTGGGGTAAAATTAATAGAATATCTTGAATACCCCGAGGGAAGAAGTCTGCCTATCCTGCTAGAATTTTTACTAGGGGTCAAGTACAGGCTTTTGAGGTGTATCAGTTTTTCACTCGAATCTGCTGCAAAAGCTACATAGCTGCACTTTCACGATTGTCAGGATTTCTAGAGCATAGGATGAAAACAAAAAGGAGAAAAATCTTTAAGCATACACTTGATAAAATAATCAATCCCTTAGGGACCCTTGCTGCAAATAATTTAGTCTTGCATTTGCTAGGGACTAGCAAATTTAGGCATGAGGGTATGATTGCATAGCAATCATAGGTCATAATTGACCTAGATTGGGCTAGGACCTAGCATAAGTTAGGGAAATTCATGCATGCTTAAGCATTATCTGCATCTTCACTGCTTTACTTTAGCTATGCATGAAATAATGTTATAATGTGCTGATTAAGTATATTATGTCAATTGCAGGCAATAAGCTGATCAGGAGCTGGATCAGGAGCAGGATCTGAAGCTGGATCAAGAATAATAGGTGTTACATCAGAGCTGGAGCATAAGGCTTAGATTAGATGTAGGAATAATGATGTAAGGGAGTTAAGGTTTGCAATTCTATTAAGTAGGAATAAAGCAGTAAAATGTGAAGAACTTAGGTCCATCCTAGCCCTAGGATAGCCTAGAGACTTCCCCCAAGCCTTGGCTAACCTTAGATTAGGTCACAGCACCCTAGGAAGCCCTAAAAGCCTAGTTCAAACCCTTATCTGGATGTCCAGATAAGTTATAGGACGTCCAAGACCCTTAGCCAACTCTCGCACACCTCAAACCTACTTATGCAGTGTTATTGGATGTCCAGACACTTTATCAGACATCCAATTTCAGCAGAATACCCAAAACAGAACCTAGATTTCTCCCTGACTCAAATTAGACGTCCAGAACTGAAGTTTGAACTTCTGATTTTTGAGTATAAGTTGTCTGATCATATTTTTGGACGTCTGGAATTGGTCTTCAGTTCCTGTTTTGAGATTCAAGCCTTGATCTTGGATTTCTAGCCTGCTAGACCTAATCCCAACCCCATAGGAACCTAAATTAAGGTGTCCTAACCCTAGTACATCACCTCTAGACCTACCTAAGGACCTAGTTAGGTCCTCACCAAACCCAATTGACTTAGATCAAAGTCAATTACCTTCACCTAAGTCAATTGGACTCATTGAGTCCAATTGAGCTTAGATCTCAACCCACACAAGTTCAATTGGACTTAGTGAGAGTCCAATTGACCTAAACCCAACCTAATTGAGTTATTTCACTCTCAATTAGGTTCACACTCATTCAATTAAACTTAGATTAAGTTTAATTGCAATTTCCCCTTAGCAATTAGGGTTTATAACCCTAATTCAAGGCATACACCTACCTAAACCCCTTAGGTCCTAATCTAAACCCCCTAGCCACATAGGGAACGATCACACACACACTCCCATTCACGCACTCCCACACATCTAGAGTTCTCTAGAACTATCTCCAAGTGGCGCCACTCTTGGTTGCCAAATTTAGCAACCAAGAGGCATTGAAATTGAGATCCACATTTTTTGGATCTCAAAACCACTTGGCCAGCCACTCTTGGACTCTCTCTATAGAGTTCCACACTTCTCTAGAGAGAAGCCCTTAGGTCTATAAAAGGACCTAAGGGGTGGCCATTTGCACCCATCCACATTCATGGTTTCATCCACTTCCACTTAGGTTAGCCGCCACCCTCTCCACTCCATCTCCACAAGCTGAGCACCACCATGAAGGACACCATACCGTGATGCTGGATCACTCCTCTCTCTCTCCAAGGGTCGGCCTAAGCTCCATTGGCCGCCCCTCATTCTCCTCTCCACTATTCCAACGCCATCGGCGACCACCTCCAAATGCCCTCACTTTTGATAGATTAGTAGCTAGCTCTTTACCTTTACTTCTTTCAATTACTACTTAGTAGTGTAGTCCTTACTCTCCCCAAATGATGCATGCAAAATCCCTCCCGTAGATTCTTGTATGCGATCATTTTCTGATAGCTAGATCTACATTTTTAAGCATTCATGTACAAGCTTTCCTCTACAAGTTCATGTTGCAAACACTCTCTAAATGAATGATTGAAAAATATATTTTCTATATATATATTTCTATGTGTTGAGAATCATCATGAGCTCATTGCAATATCTTTTGTGTGATTAATGTTGCCTATTTTTTATTTCTGATATTTTGCAACAAGCATGTCATTTATGAAAAATATAGAAAATCTGACTATAGATGCATTTTCTGTAAACAATCACCACCTCACTAGAATCGTGAGCACAGAAACTCACATTTTCACCTTTGTGATCTATTTAACACACGCACATGTGATCAGGGTTTATAATAGAAGTGGTGAAATTTTAATCAGAAGACTGGAAACTGACGTGCGATTTTAAACAAAGTAGAACGGTAAAAGATCAAATTCAAAAGTAAAACAAATGCCTCCCAGAGACGAACGACTGGGACTCAATGTCTCATCATCTTTTATTAAATATCTTTGTTTGATCATATTGCGCACTGCACTACGACGTTTTCCTGTCAAAAGCACGCAATATGCTTTCACAACATTAACTACCCCCAAAAATCCATGACAATGTATCCCCATCTTTGGAGTTACAAAACCTTTGATCTCAAGTTCTGAACACTTCAGAATCCAACGGTAGGAGGGTTCTTCTCCTAGTAGTTCAAGACCTAGGAGTGTCTCAATGCATGCTTCAATGCAAAGAGAAAACAAGTGTGCATACACCGTAAAAGATTTGAGTTTGAATTTTGAAACACATGTTTTCAGCTCAAGTTCTTGGTTTTTAGTGTTCCCCCTTAACTTAAAGTCATTTTTTTTTTTAAGAAAATATGTGACCACTTGTTAGATCTTTTCAATTCAATTAGGTGGTCTTGCAATTAAATTCAGATGCAAATGCGCGAACAATATAGAATGCAAGGAAAAGAAAATGTACCTTGCCTCTATCAATCTTTAATGAAATGCACGTAAATGCAAAATAAAATCTAGAGGCTGCTCATTCACACCTAAATGGTCATCCTAAGGTAGGCAGCTCGTGTTTTTTTTTTATTATTATTATTTTTTAGCTACTAATGCACAATCAAGAAAAATAAAATCAATCCACAAAAGAAAGAAAAAACCTAAGTCTAAATAAATGGTAATAGACTCCCGCAAAAATTGCCCAACACGGGCCTAAAAGAAAGTCAGGGAACAAACCACTAAAGTGTACCTCAGAACAAGGGTCTTAAACCAAATGTGCAAGGGAAATTAAGTCTAAAATCTAAATCCTACTCTAATCAAATCAAAGATTAAATGTGCGGAGATGATCGTCATGTCCTCGTCCTTCCCCTCTTGGCAACATGGTTCCTTGCAAAATGGCTCAAACAATTTCTCCTCTGGTGATGTCAAGAGTCACCTCTTATGATGGTTGGTGTGATGGCAAGTCATAGAATGTTGCACTTGCACCAGAATAAGATCTAGAGTTAAATATGATTCAAAATTTAAATCAATGTGAACAAATGAATGAATGCGATTTTATTAAGCCTGTTGCCTACTCGGCAACGGTGCCATTTGACAGGTCAATTTTCGCTTTCAAAGATGATGATTAAGATGAGTTATTGTTGTATTTTTAAGTGGTGGAAAATCGACTAATCAAAGTATTGAATTGAAATTAACCACTCACAAGAGAGCGGGTTGTAACCACAGGGAGGCAATGGTCTATTAAAACTCGCAAAATTCTTCCACAAATGTTCACAATTGAAATCGCAGAAAATTGATATCAAAACCACTCTCAAATGAGGCTTATAAGGTTCACATATACCGACAAAGTGGTTAAAGCAAAGAGGAGGGCTCACTCTATAAAATGGCCAACATTATAATAATAATAACCAAAATCCAAGATTTCCACAATGGCATGGCAATGTAAAATTTAATTGAATGCAAAATAGGGGAAGATGTTTCTCTTGACCTTGCGCATGGAGGAAGGGATGGCCGGAAGTAAGGCTGCAACCGGAGGTTGAGTGGGCTGAGCCGCTTCTAATGGTGGTGGTCCCGTGGCCAACGGTGGTTGGAGGCAACAGTTGGAGCAAATGAAGGTAAGTAGTGGCGGTGGCTGATTGCTGCTGCTTCTGTGTGGGGCATGGAGCTGCTGAAGGGCCGCACGCACGCGGAGGATGCGTGAGCGACCCTTCAACAGCTCCATGCCATGCACAGCAGCAGCCACCTCGAGTGCATCTCCTCATTGATTCCCCTCACCTCTAGACCACGTGCCATGCCTCATCAACGCACGCCCATGCTCTCTCATCCCATGCACAGCCAGCTCACGATGATCACCTCTTCGCACCTCCAACAGCAGCAACAATAGGAAACACCCAACGTACCTACCGTCGTCTTCTCCTCGCCGCCGCCACCTCCAGCTGTCGTTTGCCGTGTGTTGTGACTCATAAAGCATTTTTTTGATAATAAAAGGCATCGTACTATAGTGCGTAATACGATCAACAAAAATATTTATAAAGATAACGAGACTTGGAGTCCCGGTCGTTCGTCTCTGGGAGGCATTTATGGAATTGCAGATTTGAAATTGATCTCTTTCGCTCTACTTACTTAAAATCTCATGCTAGTTTGTGGTGATTTACATATTGATGTACGACATGCTAGTTGCCAAAAGATAGTTATTAAAACATGCAACTTCAATCACACCAAAAGATGATAACTAGGCACATGGTGATTTTCAACATATATATTTATATATATAAAAGATGATGATGATATCAGAGTTGCAGAGCATAGGTAGAGGAATGCTTGTACAAGGAAATAAAACTGCTTGCTACCAGAAAACGACTGCATACATGAATGTATGGGGGGATTTTGCATGCATCATTGGGGGAGAAGTAAGGAACTACACTATTAAGCTGTAAATAAAGAATGTAAGTCTAGGAAGAACTATAATCTAATCTAGCAGAAATAAGGGCATTCGGAGGTGGCTCCAATGGCCTTTGACCTGGTTGAGAGGAGGAGGGGCTGCCAACAATGCTTAGGCCGACCCTTGGAGAGAGGTTGGAGAGGTGATCTAGCATCTTGGCATAGAGGTGGTGGTGGCCATGGTGAAGCTACTCGTGGACATGGAGGTGGAGTGGATGTGGAATGAAACTAAGCTAAATGGAACCAAGAGTGGATGGAGCCAAGAGTGGATGAAGCCAAGAGTGGATGGGTGTAAATGGCCACCCCTTAGGACTTTTTATAGACCTAAGGGAAGCTCTCTAGAGAATTATGGAATTCTCTAGAGAACCCTAAGGTGAGAGCTCGTGGGAGAGTGAGAGAGAGAGGATGGATGGTGGTTTTTAGATCCACCAAATATGGATCTAAAAATTGAATGGCTCTCAGTTGCCAATTTTAGCAACCAAGGCAACAACACATGGTAGAGAGTTCTAGAGAACTCTAGGCTAGGTATTTTCATGTGGATGGTGTGTGTGTGGGTTGAAACTTAGGTGGCTAGGTTGATTAAGTTAGGTTCTAGTGGGTTTAGGTCAAGGTAGGTCTCAAATTAGTGTTGTAAATCATAATTCACTAAGGTAAAGTGCAATTAAACTTAATACAAGTTTAATTGGGTGTGTGGAAACCTAATTGAGAGTAAAATAACTCAATTAAGTTAGGCCTAGGTCAATTGGACTCTCAATGAGTCCAATTGGACAGTGTATGCTGAGATCAAGGCTCAATTGGACTCAATGAGTCCAATTGAATAGGCTGATGGAATTAACTTTGATCCAAGTCAAGTAGGTTTAGTGAGGATGTAATTAGGTCCTTAGGGAAGTCTAGAGGTGGTGTACTAGGGTTAGGGCACCTTAATTTAGGTTCCTATGGGATTAGAATTGGGCTTAGGGGGCTAGAGATCCAAGATCAAGGCTTGAATTCCAAAACAGGAATTGGAGGATAGTATTGGACGTCTACTAAAGTTGTCAGACGTCTTATAGTGAAAAATCAGAAGTTCAGACTTCGAGTCTAGATGTCCAATCAGAGTTAGGAGGGTTTCTAGGTTCTATCTTAGGTATTCTACAGAAATTCGATGTCTGACCAAGTGTTTGGATGTCCAATAACACTGCAGAAGTGGGTTTAAAGTGTGCGGGAGTTGGCTAAGGGTTCTGGATGTCCTATAACTCATCTGGACGTCCAGATAGTGGCTAGAATTAGGGTTTTAAGGTTTCCTAGTGTGCGATGACCTAATCTAAGGGTGGCTAAGGCTTGGGGAAGCTTCTAGGCAGTCCTAGGGCTAGGATGGACCTAAGTTCTTCACAATTTATTGCTTTCTTCCTACTTAATAGAATAGCATGCCTTAACTCTCTTACATTATTTTCTACTACATCTAATCTAGGTCTTCTGCTCCACCTCTGCTGCAACACTAGTTATTCTTTATTCCTCAGATCCAGCTTTAGATCCAGCTTCAGAACTATCTTCTGATCAGCTTATTAACTGCAATTGACATAATGCACTTAATCAGTACATTATAGCATTATTTTATGCATAGCTAAAAGAAAGCAGTAAGGATGCAAATAATGCTTTTGCATGCATGAACTACCCTAACTTATTTTAAGTCCTAGCCTAATTTAGGTCAATTAAGACCTATGATTGCTGCTCAATTATACCCCCTTGCCTAAATCTTACTAGTCCCTAGCAAATGCAAGGCTAAATTATTCACAGAAGGGTCCCTTAGAAATTGATTATTTCATCAAGTGTATGCCTAGAGATTTTTCTCCTTTTTGTTTTCATCCTATGCTCTAGAAATCCAGACAATCGTGAAAGTGTAGCTATGTAGCTTTTGCAACGGATTCGAGTGAAAAACTAATTCACCTCTAAAGCCTGTACTTAACCCCTAGTAAAAATTCTAGTGGGATAGGCCAATTTTCTTCCCTCGAGGCATTCAAGATATTCTATGAATTCCACCTGACTTTAAGCTTAGGTAGACAATCCTAGAGGGAAAAGATTATATATTTGGTGGCTCACTCTCGACTGGTGCTACAAAGAGATTAGTACTATAGAATCTAGATTCTCAAATTATTACATAACTCAACTCAGAGAAAGACGAGAAAAACTATGGTCACTTTTGGTTCCTTTGTATTCATTCTCTCTTTTTCTTTTTCATTTTCTTTTCTTTTATTTCTTTTTCTTAAAGCTCACAATCTCACCAAATTCACACATATGACCTGCATTTGGTGGTCTCACATGGCATTAACACTTTAATTGAGTTCTCATAACCTTAAGACTAAGTGAGAATTCCTCAGCCAGTATTCAGGCAATCAGAAACACAAAAGGATAGGTTAAGGCCATATTTGGTAGGTCTCAAATTTATTTGGTGGTATTACCTCAATGCAAATGAAATAAACACTAAATATTCACTCTTTTTTTTTTGCTTTTTCTTCTTTTTCTAATTTTTTTTCAATTTTTCTTTCTTTTTATCATTTTTTTCAATGTAAAATTTTTTTTCTCTCACTTTTTTTATTTAAACACAACACAACTAGCACACACCCATGAATTTTATTGAGGAGGCATTATTAGGGATTGGTGGTACTCAAGAGACATTGGGTGGGTTAGTTGGTGGAAGTGCCTACTCACGGCACCGGGAGAGACGGATAGGATGGTGTATTTCTGGCCTTGACATCAATACCCTCCTTCAGCCAAGGATTCTGTAAAGAATGGTTGTAACCATTCACCTTAGCCCTAGTTTTATGAAAACTCGCTCTCTGTGTATTTGCCTTATTTGGTGGCTCTCAAAATTCACACAAAATGTATACGCAGGAATCGCGAGCGAAAACTATGTCTTATCTCTAAGTATCACCACCTAATTATCTAGGATTCCAGATTCGTTGCACTAATCTTAGAGCACCAGTACACTCTACTCTCATCTCACATTATTGGTGGATTTTTGGAAGAAAATCTACCTGACTCCCAAAACACTGTCCAGGGGTTCAGGAGAAGCACTACTTCTTCTCGACAGACTAATGATGTTTATCAGCCTTCATTGTGAATCCATTGCAAATTCTACGTGTGTGAAAAATTATACTGGATTCCAGATTACAGGAATCAACTAGGGGATAAAATCACTAATGCATTATCCTAATAAGATAATCTTATTCATGGATGCACTATGTATATATGCTATAAACAAGTAACCTCTTATATTCATACTTCGTGAAATTTCCCTTTCGGGTTACATTCAGCTTGACCCTAAATTTAGAACAAAAGGTGAGTGGGTGAGTCGGAAGTGGCTTTTGCGGATGATTTTTAGCTCCAATGCGAACATTGGAGGTGGAGTAGGCTATTCTTTTATTTAGGGTCATAAAGTACGTTTGACATGCAGCTTCGAGGTTTTCCTAAATGTTGGCATAAAAATTTTCAGTTTTGTCGTATCTACCCCTACATACCTAAGTTCTTGCATGTCCTCATGCATGAATATAAAAGAAGCTAAATACAGCAGGACGTAAATGGGTAGAAATCACCTGGAATTGCTCCTAAAGTTTAACGTTCAGCACCGGCCAACCTGACAGTATGCAATATGCGGAAAGGAAATATTCTTAAAAGAAAAATATGCTATGTATAAGGCAAGTATGTATAGGGTGATTGTAGAATGTGAGGTAGATGCTGAGTTTAACGCCTCTAGCTGGGCAAAAAATCAATCAGATGTATCGGTTCTAGCATAGGAGCCAGTCAAGATTAAGAGAAAGATGTGGTCGTATGCTCCTAGAATCAGTGGTCCAGAGATGCGAACCAGCTGATTGTGCACACCTACTCCAAAAAGTCTAGCTATAAGAAAGTGTGGAGTGGTAGTGGAAAATAGAGGATAAACAGAGGGAGGATCATGATGTTGATTTAGCTGATTTATCATGTCCCACAATTCAACAGGACGTTGCTGAGGGAGTAGATCAAAATGTATCTCAGAACTAGAATCTGAGTCATAGGGATCCTCATAATGATAATTGACATCAAACATCATGCCCTCTCTAGGCTCTGGATCATACGGGGGTATTCGTGAAAGCAGAAGATCTGTGGGGAGGTTACTGAAATCCTCATCAGAAATGGGAATAGGAGGAGTAGACTCGAAGATGGGAATCTGATGATCCGTATGTATGTGAATTCCTGCTGATTCGCTACCTGTGAGATAATCGGTCGTGACTGCGTTAATGGGAATCCCGTTAGCTATGGTCACGTCTTCTTGTAATAACAAGGGCGATCTAGTAGTGTACAAATCAGGATAGCTAGATTTAGGGGTACTGTGGTCATAAACACACCGTAACCAATCAGATCCTTGGGGTGATATGTGCAGTGTAGTGGTCTCAGTCCCATGTGGATCAAGGTCCAAGAACCCTGATAGTGCAGATGAATGAGACATTGGGTTGTCACAAAGGAGCCCAATGTTACTACAGTATGCTGAATCTTCGTCTTCACCCTTCTCTATACGATCACAGTAAAAATTCCTTGTTGCCCTGAATATGTCAAGTCGAAGTCACTCATTACCTAGGGCTATCTCCATACACTCGAATGCACAATCAACGTTTGATCGGGCTATTGCTAGAAATGGGTGACCCAAAATGATTGGTGCATCTCAAAGATTAGGAGGAACCTAGATATCAAGAACAAAAAAATCTGTAGGAAAGCAGAATCCATGGACTTTTACGATCACGTTCACAACCACCCCCCTTGGTGTTTTTACTAATCTATCAACCAGTTGAATCGTGCCGAGGTTGGCTTTAACTCCCCAAATCGAAATTTATCAAATACGGCAGTGGGAGTCAGGTTAATAGACAAACCCAGATCTAGAAGGGCTCGATTAAATGGAGAATCCTGCAAGAAGCAGGATATGAGTGGGGTACCAGGGTCTTTCTTTTTCGGCGGCAAGTTGGCTACAATCATGGTGCTAGCTTCTTTTGATAGTACCACCTGTCATCCAAGTCTAGGCTGTCGCTTCAAGGTATGATGTAAACATGTTTACACTACCTAAGATGTCTATTTATGCATGTTCTTAAGCACAGAATTACATTGCATATTATAAATATTGCATAACATGCATCATCTTGCATTTAGATTAGTTTCAATAAAATGGAGGTTAACTATCTCCTTTTATGTTCAAGGACAGGGAAAAATTTTTATCGAGGCCTTGGATGAAAGATCCAACCATACAGATGTGATCAGGGTGACGATTGGAGTTCAATGACTCCAAGATCGCCCTAATCAGACATCTGTAGCATCAGATAGAGACCGGGGAACCCTAGAAGATCAAGGACCAAGATGGTGTGAATCCACACTTCAAATGACAAATCCGACCGCATGGATGGATTTGAATCGATGATCGCAGCCTAACGGTGTGAAAATTGACTCAATCCGACAACCATGGCACCATCTACATCATCCAGAAGATGGACAACCAAGATGGTGCCACGTGGCACCATCTCGACCGCCCAATTGACCACCCTCAACTTTTGAAGATGCTAGCACCCACGAATCTCCGTCGTTGGATCAAGATCCAACGGCTGAGATTGCATCTCAACCGATGCACTAAACTTCTGAAGGTGCACCTGAAGAGCCGCCTTGACTGTTGGATCTCAATCCAACGGTCCTGATCGCGTGCGCAAGAAAACATCTT
The DNA here is from genome assembly GCA_037157565.1 of Thalassia testudinum. Taxonomy (NCBI): domain Eukaryota; kingdom Viridiplantae; phylum Streptophyta; class Magnoliopsida; order Alismatales; family Hydrocharitaceae; genus Thalassia; species Thalassia testudinum. The sequence continues at coordinate 30,277,790 of JAZHRO010000049.1, forward strand.
CGCGACATAAATGCTGCTGTAGCGCAGCGAGTGAACATTCTTATGCAAGCGAGCGGCGTGCGATTGATTCCTTGCAAGCGGTTGTTGGGGCGCAGGCGAGTGGGCTTCGTGACCACTCGATCGCGATCGAGCGGTTGCAGGCTCTCGATAGTGCCCACATACTATTGCACGTGCGCGCCTCACACGAGATCGCATGCAGGCGTTGTGTGTAAAGGAGGCGGGCGGAGGGGCGAGTTAAGTAGTCCGATCTCACGATCGGACGGCTAGGATTGACTGAACGTGTGAAAGCATTAAGCACGTGGAAGATGGGCGGGTGGCACACGTTGCCCGTGATGGGGCTTTAGCGATGGTTTTATCCGTCACTAAAGACCCCTTATTTAATGTTTTGAGATTTAAATGACCAAATTGCCCTCACTCCTTGCAACTATAAAAGGAGACCCCCTCCACACAAAATTCTCATCCCTTCTCTCCTCTACCTCTCCAAAGCTCAAGAGAAGCTTGTCTCACACCTGGGATGCTCCTCGCGAGATAAAGTCAAATTTTCGCTTTCATTTCGGAAGCGGATCCTGCGACGACGACGATGTGCTGCCCCATTCTCGTTCCTCCTGCTTCGACCTCCTTCTTCCTACTTCGTCCTCCTTCGTCCAGGCGACGTCTCGTCCGGCTTGTCCTCAAAGCAATCGTCGAGGAGGTTAACTTCTCTCTCCCATTCTTCTTTATAGCTTTCTAGAGTAGAACTTTCCTGCTTTCTAGTGTAGCTGATTTCTCAATTTCTAGTGTAATTCTTCTCTAGTTTTATTGTATAAACATTTTGAATTATTGAATTCATGTTTTCTCTCTCTCTCTCTTATTCTGATTGTTACTATGGCTTCATTATAATTACATCGCTTCACTTTTCAACAATAATTCTAAAAAAATATAATTGCGAATATAGATCAACATAGCCTCCTTGAGTTCGACCCAGGATTTCTATTCCTGTATAAATTTTATTCTTTGAACACGAGTTCTTCGCTTTCATACTATGACGACAGGTTTTTCAAAACCAAACACATTAGCGTAGTAACTCGTAGCTTCAACATTTTGGCACCGTTGCCGGGGAGGCGATGCTCTTTGATTTTTTTTTTCACGTTTTCCAACTTATGAATCATTTACCTCACTTCTCTCCTTTCTTATTGTGATTGCAAGTACTCTTTCGAGACAAGCAAAAGCGGTAGATTGGAGTAAAGTGCTGTTGAAGGTTCCGTAAGTTATCCCCCACCTCCCACCCATTAGTTTTTATTTCACCGCATAATAACACAAACATCAATCAACCTAGGTGTTCTTATAAACTCTAAGGTTAGTTTTGCTTGTTTGTTTGACACCCACACCCGCCTCAACCTCCACATTTAAAAAAAAAAAATCTCACAGAGGTATACAACCTCATCTAATTTTCAAACTCAACCGGTAAGCCGATCTTTGGAGCCGGTACACACATCCAAACACATAATTGAGTAGAAATCAGATTACGTAATCACTTATGTGCCTAATTAAGTGGTGCAACAAGCCAATTGTTTGAGTTGATTGGGTAGCACCACTTCAATTAAAATCAACTCATCAAGTAGCTGCCGCTTAGGTTCAACTCTTAGGGATTTACCAGGCACTCCACATTCTTTTAAGTTTTAAAGGAAAACATCTTCACCTGTGCTTTCAAAACCTAGTGTGTCAACAAAACTTGTTTGAAAACACCTAAAGTTGAATCCTAAAAGCTACTAAGCAAGATTTGAATCCTAAAATTCACCGCATCAAAAGTAATCTTGCTTGAAAACCACTTGTTGTGCATGTACACACATCAGTTAATCATTAAGGGCACAACCCAGATAAAGGGCCCATCACATTCCAAAGCACATTTAAACCTAGCCTTAAATAAAACAGAGTAGACGATGTCATTAAGGATTCGACTCGCTCTTAAGAGCCCAGAACAAGATTATTTTCGATTAGTTTGTTTCTACTGTTCAATCTGATGTCTAGCTAGGGGAGCAGAATCAAACGATCGCAGCTGGGGGGTACACTAGGAACCAGAGGCGCAAGTCGAAGGAAGAACCTTCTCCCCAGTCCCTCTTTCTAACTGGTTGATTGAACAGATAGAAGTAGATCAAATTGTTCCTTTATCTCAAGACGGGTTGTGGGAGTCTGTAGGTCTTTAGGCAAGCCCACTTAAGGATAGGTTTGATTGCTTGTATTGCAGGGCACCTTTCTTCCTCCCGTCTCTCATGAATCCTTCCACATATTATATGCATTCTCACTCTTTCCCTTCTGTTTTGAATTATCCTTAACATAACGATTATCCCAACTTGTATTGTAATCAACCATTAGTTAGTTGGGATAACTCAGATTGGGGATACAGTTTTAGACCTCCGTGTTTAGGGTCTAACCTTGAACACTATGATTGTGATTTCTATCCTTCTCAGAGCCACATCGATTATAGATCGCCACCCTTTCATGAACAACATAATGCGAACTACAATCAAGAAGGATACATTGATTCTTATCCATCCTATGATTACATTGCCTTTAGGTCATCACCACCTTTTGAACAATCCAAAATGACCTATTATCAGGATGGGTATAACGAATCTCAATTCATTAACTCCTCTGCACTGATCCCAAACCCGCCTAACCCTCAACCAACTCATTTGGTTCAGGGTAACCAGGTTCAAGATAAGGTTCTGGCTAACTTGAGGAATATCATACAATCTTTAAAAGTTTAGCCAATTCCTTACAATGAGAGATTGGAGCCTCTGATTGCAATGATTGATGACTTGAACAAGTATTTGTTGGATTGGCTCCAGGATGTTAAGGATAAGAACCTAGGTGAGTTTCTACTTGGGAAGTTAGCAAAATTGAGGATGAGATTTGTGGTTGCCTTGGTTCAATCTTGGGATGATTTCCAGGATGAAATTCCTTCAGGAAAGCCAATGTCAGAACCCGCTCAAGCACCTGTTGGGGGGGACACTTGTTATGAGGCTAACCATATTGAATTAGAGCAACCAATTAAGGATGATCTGATTATTTCACTTGAAATCCTTGATCCAAGGTACGAGGAAACGTATGTCTCCATGGACCAGAAAGTGATGGATGATTTTGAGATATACATTAATACGGATTTTGATTTCTTTGATTCTGATGGTGAAGATTTAATTTGCGAAGTCTCACGCGAGTTTACAGAATATGAATTCTGTGAGATGATTAGGCCCGAGGAATCTAATAAATCATTTGATAGCCCAATAAATGAGGAAACTGATCATGTTGGGGCTCACATTACGGATCCAGAATCGCATTTTCTGGAGGATTCAATCCAATGCCCTGATTATCAGTTACACCCGATTGAGCTTATCAATGATTATGTTTTTGAGATAACTAGACCCACGTAAATTCTGATTCAGCCACATCTTTTAGACTTGGAAATTTCAGACGGGGTGATTAATATGAAGGAGGTCCTGGAATTTGACATTCTGAATGAGGATAGGAGCTGGGAAATTTTGATTTGGGAAGCAAATTCCAGAGGAAATAGAAGACTGAGTCGAAGGGCTTCAATTAAGCTGAAACTATCAAACCAAGGCCCTTACGACATTTGTTCTGAGGATGTCCAACCCAAGCACACATTCATTGATTATCCTTTGGAGCTTGAATTCTCTATAACCAGACTTTTTGGTCTTGGGTTGCATCCTCATAAATCGTAGGCCCGACCTCGCTTGCATATTGATTTTAGGTTTTGGGTAATTTTTATCCAGAACCTTAGATATTCTCGATTATGGGTATGGGTTTACACCATAATCTAGTCCACATCCGTGGACATCTGCTGGCAGGTCTGAGGTTTCATCTTTTTATTTTGATTCTGACCTGCACTTGTAAATTCTTTATTTCTTTTCTTTGTATAGTGTGCCTAGCTTAAGGCACTAAATTCAACACGTATGTAGTTCTTCTTAGTCTTTATCTCAGAGCAGACCTGACATTCACGTAATTCAGGTGCTTTCTACTTTATTCCACTCTGTTTTATGTCTTTTTAATATAATGAGGACATTGCATTAGATAGGCATGGGGGTGGATATTCATCTCTGAATTTATTCGTCAGCTCCGTAGATTTGTTTTATTTTCTTTTATATAAAAAAAATGGAATTAGGAAAAAGAACTTGGGTTTAAGAAAATTTTCAATCTTAGGAAATACTACATTATGATATGAACACAAAGACCCTTCAGGTCTTCGAACTTAATCAGCCCGTGTATCCACTAAAATGTTGATTTGTTTTTCGAGTCCTCGCCATCTTAATTCTATTGTAATTGGAGTAAATAAGTTTGGGTTATAAGTACACGACTTATCAACCCGCCCTCTGATTTGAGGGAATTTTGAGTTTTAAGCAACTACACACTATCTTGTTACTCACTCATTAATCAGTAGTTCTAATAGAAATTGGGTTGCTAATGAACCTTCTAGGGTGATATGGTTGGCAAGTTATCGTGGGTAACAGCCCATAGGTAGGTTGTCTAGAGCCCAGTCACAGGACCTTTCTCTTTTTGCTGCCTTTAGCTAAATCTTAGACCAGGGAAGTTACCTACTTAAAAAAAGAGAAAATCCAAAAAAAAAAAAAAGAAAAGAAAGGGAGAAAAGAAAAAAAGAAATAAGCCACACTTCACCGCACGAGTATGGCTGGCAAGTTGTCGGTGGTAACAGCTCATCAACCGATTGTCCAAAACCCAGCTCAATAAATGCATTGAAAATTCCCAAAACACTTAGGAAGAAGTGGAGAAATAGAATAAATCAGGGTGATATACACTGAATTCACTCTTGTGTTGACCCCATAAAAATAAAAGTAGGGAGAAAGCTACCAGTTGTGAAGATACGCCTTTAGGCAGAATTCTCTTTTTAAGGTCACCTAGAGGCATAGAAATCTGAAGTCCGTTATTGCTGTCGGTCAACGAGTCTATCACATTCACAATAAGATGCTTAGAACTTAGGGTTCTCATCAAATCTTGGGTGAGTTGAATGGCCGTAGAAAGCCACTCCTAAACCCTAAAACTCGAAAATTCAAGAAAAAAAAGAAAAGAGGAACAAGAGAAAAAGAAATTTTTCTTTGATTAAGGCGAGGGCTTGAGATGGTCTGTATTTTGGCAGATACCTGGGCACTGCTGTGTCTTTGAAAGTTCAGATCCTATGTAGATATTTTCTTAATGATTGAAAATAACTCATGCCAAAATAATCAAGCCTAATTCTTTTATAAATAGCATATAAATTTTGCTAGGGACTAGCAAAAGATAGGCATGGGGGTATGATGTAAACATGTTTACACTACTTAAGATGTCTATGTATGCATGTTCTTAAGCATAGAATTGCATTGCATATTATAAATATTACATAAAATGCATCATCTTGTATTTAGATTAGTTTCAATAAAATCGAGGTTAATTATCTCCTTTTATGTTCTGAGACAAAGCAAAATTTTTATCGGGGCCTTGGATCAAAGATCCAACCATACAGTTGTGATCAGGGCGACGATTGGAGTTCAACGACTCCAAGATCGCCCTAATCAGACATCTGTAGCATCAGATACAGATCAAGGAACCCTAGAAGATCAAGGGCTAAGATGGTGTGAATCTACACTTCAAATGACAAATCTGACGGCACAGATGGATTTGGATCGACGATCACAGCCTAATGGCATGAAAATTGACTCAAACCGACAACCGTGGCACCATCTACATCATCCAGAAGATGGACGGCCAAGATGGCGCCACGTGGCGCCATCTTGGCTGCCCAATCTACCGCCCTTAACTTCTGAAGACTCTAGCACGCACAAATCTCCGCCGTTGGATCAAGATCCAACGACTGGGATTACATCTCAACCGGCGCACTCAACTTCTAAAGTTGCACTTGAAGAGCCACCTTGACCGTTGGATCTCAATCCAACAGTCCTGATCGTACGTGCACGAAAACATCTTCGCGACATAAACACCGCTGTAGCACAGCAGGTGAACGCACTTAGGGGAGCGAGCGGCGCGCGATCGATTCCTCACGAGTGGTTGCTGGGGGTCGGCGAGCGGGCTTTATGACAGCAAGATCTCGATCGAGCGGCTGCGGGGGCTCGATAGCACCCACGCACTATTGCACGTGGGTGCCTCATGCGAGATCGCATGCGGGCGTTATGCGTAGAGGAGGCGGGCGAAGGGGTGAGTTAAGCCGTCCGATCTCACAATCGAATGGCTAGGATCAAGTAAACGTGGGAAGGCGTTGAGTGCGCAGAAGATGGGTGGGCAGCACACGTTGCCTATGATGGGGCTTTAGTGACGGTTTTATCCATCACTAATGACCCCTTATTTAATGTTTTGAGATTTAAATGACCAAATTGCCCTCACTCCTTGCAACTGTAAAAGGAGACCCCCTCCACATGAAATTCTCATCCCTTCTCTCCTCTACCTCTCGAAAACTCAAGAGAAGCTTGTCCCACACCCGGGATGCTCCTTGCGAGATAAAGTCAAAGTTTTGCTCTCATTTCAAAAGTGGATCTTGCGACAATGACGACGTGCTGCCCCATTCTCGTTCCTCCTGCTTTGACCTCCTTCTTCTTACTTTGTCCTCCTTCGTCCAGGTGGCGTCTCGTCCAGCTCGTCCTCCAAGCAATCGTCGAGGAGGATGTCTTCTCTCTCCCATTCTTCTTTACAACTTTCTAGAGTAGAATTTTCCTGCTTTCTAGTGTAGCTGATTTCTCATTTTCTAGTGTAATTCTTCTCTAGTTTTATTGTATAAACATTTTGAATTATTGAATGCATGTTTTCTCTCTATCTTTTCCTGATTGTTAATATGGCTTCATTGTAATTACATCGCTTCACTTTTCAACATAAATTCTAAAAAAGTATAATTGCGAATATAGATCAACGTAGCCTCCTTGAGTTCAACCCAGGATTTCTATTCTGGTATAAATTTTATTTATTGAACACTAATTCTTCGCTTTCATACTAGGACGACAGGTTTTTCAAAACCAAACACGTTAGCGTAGTAACCCATCGATTCAACAGGGTACAATAGTCCTTGAAGAACCTAGCAGAAGGGGCAGAGTATGTGGGGTTCTATCAGACTTGGCATGCATAGGAGGGTCTTGGAGCAGCAGAGTTCTGGTCAGATTGACCCTGACTAATTTGGTTAATCTTTTTTTCGATCAGGTTTATTCTATCCAGCTGCTTGACGATGATATCCATGTCAGCTCGAATAGATTCGGTGTGAGCCTCATGGACACCAACCCGCTGCTGACCAGGCTGCTGGAACTAGTTCATGGATGCAGCATTCATTGATTTCTCCGCCAAAGATTCGAACAACTCAAATGCGTTGTTCTCATTTTTCGTGAGGAAATTCCCGCCACTAGATGCATCGGCCAGATATCGATATGTGTCATCCAGCCCATGGTAAAGGATCTGAGCTAGGTGCCATCTGGGTACACCATGGTCCGGGCATTTCCGGAGAAAGTCGTGAAATTGGTCTCAGGCATCATGCAACTTCTCCCCAGCTCCTTGGGAGAAAGTCGTGATCGCACACCTCATCGCGTTCGTTCGACCGATCGGGAAGAACTTTTGCAGGAATTCACGTCGTAATTTCGGCCAGGTTCCAATTGGCTTCCCAATGGTCATGAACCAATATGAAGCTTTGTCCCTCAGAGAAAATAGGAAAAGCTTCATCAGAACAATCCTAAGATCAACATACCTAGGTTGAATCATTTCTGCGAGTTGACTCGGGTCCTCTAAGTGCTGGAATGGATCTTCGCTTGAGTTTCCATAGAAATGCCTATTGATCAAATGAATCACATTAGGCTTGAGCTCAAACGCGTCTTCGCCTACGGGAATCTTGACTAAGGGTGCAACTATCGGTGCAGCGGGATCATAGAAATCCCAGAGTTGTTCTCCTCGCAGTGGGTGCTGCATTTTGTCAAGCGTTGTCAAGATACGCTCCATGCTCTGCTGATGTCGCTCCTCTGATTCAACTACTCAGGCCTCCAGACGAGCCATCTGGTCCAGATTACCAGCATCTTGACCCGGTCTAGGTCTGGGTCTAGGATTAGCCATTGCAGCTAAGGGAGTAGAAGAAGTGGGGGGAGAAGATGGTCCTGGCGAGGTGACTTGCCTCCTTGGGAGAGGCTTCCAAGGTCCAACTAGTCAAGGTCTAAGTGACCTCCTTCCTTGCATACACCACCTAACCCGTGGGTTGGTGTAGCCAACATAGACAAGGATAAGGCCCTATCAATCAGATGGTCCTTACGATCGGATGACCAGATTTTTCATTTTAAGTTTGAATTCCTGAAGAAAAATTTGTCGTACAATCGACTGAAAGTGATTTCTACCTCTCAAGCCAACCTAGCCAGTCTGGTTACGAGGGGACTAAGGGGAAGGTTCTTCTTTTGGCTTACGCCTCCAGTTCTATTACCCCTTAGTCTTGGTCTTTCGACACTACCCTGTAGACTTAGTCACCAGGTTTGGCAGAAGAGATTGAAAACACCCAGTAGTATGACAATGAATTTGAGTTAATTTCATGTTTTAAAATTAATTTTAGCCCTTTTTTCTTCAACTAGGGTTTATGGTGAATGGCCCACAAGGTGACTAAGCTAACCAACTAAACCTTAGACTTGATTAAGTCTAGTCTAGCCCAAATGTATGGTCTCTAGAGTGTAACCCTAAAGATGTAACCTAGGGATCATGCAATTCTAGGGTTCTTTTTTCTTCTTCAGCAGACTACAAAATTAAGACCAATTCTCTGATAAAAATTGGAATCAGAATAAGTTGAAATTTGGCAAGTAGATTTATTTTTCAATTATCATTTTAGATAATATTTTTTTCTAATTTTTGCTATTTCAACCAAATTTATAGAGATTTTTAAATGTCAAGGGGTCAGATCTAGAATTTTGACCGCTAGTCAATTTTCTACTTTTAAATAGTATCAAATAATCTTCAAAAATTTGGAAAAAATATGGAAATTAAAGCCAATGAGATCAGCTTTCAAACCCCACCATTTTTAGTCAAAACAGATTCGCGAATTGCTCAGAATTACTTTTTGAATTTTGAAAATTTTCAAATCTGGATCAGTCTGACCCCTTGCACTTCACAAATTTTTAAAAATTTGGTACTTGAACTTTTTCAAATGAATGGTGTCGTTTGAAAGGTGATTTAAAAATGAAGGTCTAGCCTGAATTTCAGAATTTTTTGCTCATAAATTTTCCAGAAATTGAATTTTTAAATTGGAATTTGAAATTTAGCCGAAAATCACAGGGTGGAAGAGAAGCTTTTGAAAGGGTGTTTGAATTTGAAATTCAAACTTTCCACCAAGATAATTTTTTATTTTTTTCAAAAACTTTTGAACTATTTTTTTGAAGGAAAAAATTTTTTTTGAAAGAAATTTTTTTTTCTTTTTTTTTAAGTAAACTATCCTAAGATTTCAATGGAGACCTAATCTAACCACCTAGGCCTTTTTTTTATTTTTTTTTCATGAAAATAAATAAGTCTGTTTTTTCAAATGAAATTGCTAGAAAGAAATCTAACCAAGGGTTGAAAAAAAAGGGAAATCCTAATCTAAGAGGAGATGTGCACCTGATGATTTTTCTACGCTCAATGTGTGCACAGATCCCATTTTTCCTATTTTCCTGCACATCAAAAGACAAGCAGAGGAAGATTTATTAGTGATAATTCTAGAGATCAAAATAAAAATTGGCATTGCCTCCCTGGCAACGGCACCATTTGTTGGGAATGTAGATCACGTATTTAATCAGAATGCATCATAGTATAGTTGCGAAATACGATCAACAAAACTATTTATAAAGATAACGAGACTTGGAGTCTCGGTTGTTCATCTATGGGAGGCATTTATGGAAATGTAGATTTGAAATCGATCTCTTTCACTCTACTTGCTAAAATTCTCATGCTAGTTTATGGTGATTTACGAATTGAAGTATGACATGCTAGTTGCCAAAAGATAGTAATTAAAACATGCAACTTCAATCACACCAAAAGATGATAACTAGGCACATGGTGATTTTCAACTTATATATTTATATATATAAAAGATGATGATGATATCAGAGTTGCACAGCACAGGTAGAGGAATGCTTGTACAAGGAAATAAAACTACTTGCTATGAGAAAATGACTGCATACATGAATGTATGGGGGGATTTTGCATGCATCATTGGGGGAGAAGTAAGGAACTACACTATTAAGCAGTAAATAAAGCAAGTAAATATAGGAAGAACTATAATCTAATCTAGCAGAAATAAGGACATTCGGAGGTGGCCTCGATGGCCTTTGACTTGGTTGAGAGGAGGAGGGGCGGCCAATGGTGCTTAGGCCAGCCCTTGGAGAGAGGTTGGAGAGGTGATCCAGCAACTTGGCATAGAGGTGGTGGTGGCCATGGTGAAGCTACTTGTGGACATGGAGGTGGAGTGGATGTGGAATGAAACTAAGCTAAATGGAACCAAGAGTGGATGGAGCCAAGAGTGGATGAAGCCAAGAGTGGATGGGTGCAAATGGCCAACCCTTAGGTCTTTTTATAAACCAAAGGGAATCTCTCTAGAGAATTATGGAATTCTCTAGAGAGGCCTATGGTGGGAGCTCGTGGGAGAGAGAGAGGATGGATGGTGGTTTTTAGATCCACCAAATGTGGATCTAAAAATTGAATGGCTCTTGGTTTCTAATTTTAGCAACCAAGGCAACAACACATGGTAGAGAGTTCTAGAGAACACTAGGCTAGATATTTTCGTGTGGATGGTGTGTGTGGGTCGAAACTTAGGTGGCTAGGTTGATTAGGTTAGGTTCTAGTGGGCTTAGGTCAAGGTAGGTCTCAAATTAGTGTTGCAACCCATAATTCACTAAGGTAAAGTGCGATTAAACTTAATACAAGTTTAATTTGGTGTGTGGAAACCAAATTGAGAATAAAATAACTCAATTAAGTTAGGCCTAGGTCAATTGGACTCTCACTGAGTCTAATTGGACAGCGTGTGCTGAGATCAGGGATCAATTGGACTCAATGAGTCTAATTGAATAGGCTGATGGAATTGACTAAGATCCAAGTCAAGTAGGTTTAGTGAGGACGTAATTAGGTCCTTAGGGAGGTCTAGAGGTGATGTACTAGGGTTATGGCACCTGAATTTAGGTTCCTATGGGGTTAGAATTTGGTTTAGGGGGTTAGAGATCCAAGATCAAGGCTTGAATTTCAAAACAGAAACTAAAGGACAGTATCAGACGTCTACTAAAGTTGTCAGACGTCTTATAGTGAAAAATCAGAAGTCCAAACTTCTAGTCTAGAGGTCCAATCAGAGTTAGGAGGGTTTCTAGGTTCTGCCTTTGGTATTCTGCAGAAATTGGATGTCTGACCAAGTGTCTGGACGTCCAATAACACTATAGAAGTGGGTTTAAGGTGTGCAGGAGTTTGCTAAGGGTTCTGGATGTCCTATAACTCATGTGGACATCCAAATAAAGGTTGGAATTAGGATTTTAAGGTTTCCTAGGGTGCGGTGACCTAATCTAAGGGTGGCTAAGGCTTGGGGAAGCTTCTAGGTTGTCCTAGGGCTAGGATGGACCTAAGTTCTTCACAATTTATTGCTTTATTTCTACTTAATAGAATAGCATACCTTAACTCCATTACATTATTATCTGCTACATCTAAGCTAGGTCTTCCACTCCAGCTCTGCTACAACACCAGTTATTCTTTATTCTTCAGATCCAGCTTTAGATCCACTTCCAGATCTTGCTTCTGATCAGCTCATTACCTGTAATTAACATAATGCACCTAATCAGTACATTATAGCATTATTTTATGCATAGCTAAAAGAAATCAGTAAGGATGTAAATAATTCTTATGCATGCATGAACTACCCTAATTTATGCTAAGTCCTAGCCTAATTTAGGTCAATTAAGACCTATGATTGCTACGCAATCACCATGCTGCCACCACCGCCGAGTAGCCCTCGGCCCACTCGGCCTTCACCATGCTTGCCACTACCACCAACCCTCTCCTCCGTGAATGTGACCAAGGGAAAGGATTTCCCCTATTTTGCCACAGTAACAGCCACATTAAAATTAGATTTACATGCCATTGAGAGCTTCATTTTTAGTTAAATATTTGAAGATATATTATGGCATTTGCTGGCCTGCCCCTCTACTCTTCACTATTTCTCCTGCATTCTTTTTATATCTCTTCCTCCATTTTATTAGTCTCACCTAATTTAAATGTTATGCTATATTTGTGAGCAAATGTTTGGCAGTGATTGATTTGCAAGAGGGGATTTTTGTTTTATGAATATCTTATTATGTTAATTTTATGATCATATCCTTCATCTATCTCATAAATATGATTCTAGTTTTATCTCAAGTTGATTTCTTATCTAAAGGGGATTTTAGCTTGATTTTTTGGGAAGGCAAATAGTGAACATTTGATTTCAATAGTATCAAGTTTTAAATAGGCCATTTCCTCCCTATGGACACGACTCACTCTTCTATGAGTGGTTTAATTTTAATTCAATATTTTGATTAGTCGATTTTCCACCACTTAGAAATATAATGATAAATCATCTTAATCATCATTTTTGAAAGCAAAAATGGGGCGGCAAGTGGTAGTTGTTGGTGATGGTGGTGGATGGTTTCATTGAGGTGGAAGATGGGTTCTTTGCTGCAGTTGCATAAAGGAGAAGAGGTGTGGGGGTTTTGGATGTCCGGGAAAGTTCTTGAACATCTTAACTGAGCGGAATGGTGGACAGTGGTGGAGATGGACTGTAGTGGTAGTCATTGGGAGAGGTGATCTGGTAATTACACGGTGAGGTTGTAATGCGAAGCTTTGCGTTGGCGGTGCGGGCTGTCACCCCACATGCCCACGGTGGAGAAGCTCCACCGCGGTTGAGGCCAGTGGTAATGGAGTGGACAAGAAACTAAGTTCTCTGCACAGTGAGGAAAGGGAATGAAGGCCTCCTCAGCACCGTCAAGAGGTGGGAGTAGATCCTCGTGAATGCTAGTAGCTGTTAAAAATGAAGGAGCATAGGAGGAGGAGGCGGAGGAGGAGCGGTTACCTACCGAAGAGAATAATAATAATAAAATAATTAGGATTGTTTATACATAACTCCTTATCTTCTATGTTAGGTAAAATAATGTTTGTAATGCACCTAATTAGTTAACTAATCAAATGCATGCAATGCTAAGCTAATTCTAAATGCATTTAGCTATGAATGCCACACATGAATTATGCAATTAAGCTGAAAATATGAATTAATTTATTTACATCCTAATGTATGCTATCTAATGTTAAAATTAACTTAATGTCTAAGCACTTAAATACTTAAATAGCCCACAAATATGGACTAATCAAAATACACATAATTTTTAATCTTCTTGGACCACACACTTGTTTGAAATCCAAGGAGAACATTTTAAGATCAAATTGGATGCAGAATAGAGCCAATTAGGATTTCTACATTAGGGTTATGAAGTGATAGTTCACATTTTCCTGCATAAAAGGAAATAACCTCCTGCAATTGTGTGCTACCCAAGCCCTTGGTCGAAAAGATCTAATCAAGAAAAACCCTAAAAATCAGGCTCTAATTTCACTTGAATACTAAAATCTTGGACCTAATAACTTGAGAGTCAATTCAGGGTGATTTTTGGGTCTTGACCAAGATTTCATTCTGCCATCTTTAGGGCAAGTTAGGTGAAGTTGGTCTACCTAGTAGGCCAACCAACGTCCAAATTAGGTCACAAATCAAATCAACTTACAATCAAGTGAAACTTAAGGCACAAATTAAGACTTAAAATTGGTAGACCTAAGGTCTTAAGTTCATACATTCCGATCTACCTGGAATCGCAGTGACAAGGAGGGTCGGGTGGGGGAAACCCTGTAACCCGTGGGGATGCTCTACTGTGTAGGGTCTTTGTGGGGATCTCCCTTCTTGGCTACCTAGGTACTTCTTGGGTGTGCAAATTTTTGATCCAAGGGTATCATCCACCTCGAAACTACCTTAGTCATCCAAAAATCTTTGGGTGCCTTGATTGGGTCAAATTTCACATCCAGTCCCTCATCTTATCTATTAGAGCACACACACAAGCAGGTCCTTAGGTTTTTAACCTAAGAGACCTCTTTAGATCTTCTTGGGAATTTCTAATTTGATCTAATCAACTGCAAATCTAATCCTGAGTTTGATTCTGCATCTTGATTCCATCACTTGATTCAAAATTACAGCTTGGCTATATAGGAAGACTGTATAAGAAACCTGAATCCCAAATGAGCATGAAAGAAAAGATAATTGAGAATGCTTATAGAAACCATAAAGAATATTATAAAAGGGACATTCAGGATAAATTCAAGAAAACAATGGACCACATTTTGAACCATGCGGAGATGATATGGATACAACTAAAACACAGTTCTACCCAGGATGATCTCTTAACATAACTGTTGAATGTCGGATGACTACACATATGCAATTGGTTTTGAAAACCTACCGTTGTAGTTCGAGTCACAAAGAAATCTGTTCAACAAATAAAATTTATACTGAAAAATCTGTAAAGAAATTCTGGGTCGAACACAGGGAGGCTACGTTGATCAAAATTCACAATTATATTTTTGTGTTTTTGTTTAAAGGGCAGAATAATAACAATGGAATAAATATAGACAATAAAAGAGAGAAAGAACATTCACTTGATATTGCATAATGTTTTTACAACTAAGAAAGCGAGAAATGATTACACTAGAAAGTGAGAAATTATTATAACTAGAAAGCAGAAAAATTCTACTCTAGAAAGCAGTAAAAAGAATATGAGAGAGAAGTTATCCTCCTCGACGATCTCTTGGAGGACGAGTCAAATGAGACAACGCTTGGAAGATGAGGAACGGAGCGAGAAGAAGGAGGATGAAGCTGGAAGAACAGGAATGAGGCAGCATGTTGTCATTGTCGCGGGATCCACTTCTAGAACGAGGGTGAAAACTTGGTTTTAGCTCTTGAGGAGCATCCCGGCTGTGGGACAAGCTTCTCTTAAGCTTTGGAGAGGGAGAGAGAAGGAAGGGATTAGAAATCCATATGGTAGGGGTCTCCTTTTATAGTTGCAAGGAGTGGGGGCATTTTGGACATTACAACATGAAAAAATTAATTCAGGACCTTTAGTGACGGATTTATCCATCACTAAAGGCCTGAACGTGGCCGATGTGCATGCGCCGCTCGCGCACCCCTTCACCTTCATGCTCTCAACACTTTCGCACGCCCGCGCGCACTCAGCCGTTCGATCAAGAGGTTGGACGGCTTAAACTGCCCTTGCCAACGCCGTGCGCACACGTGCGATTAGGCGTTCGCACCGTGTCTGATCGTGCGTGGGCGCTATCGGTCGATCTGCGCTGCTCGATGCGAATAGCGTGGCTCTAATTGTGTGACAGCGAGTAGCAGTTGCAGGATCAAACGCGTGTCGTGCACTCGCGCAATGCGCTTGACCACTGCGCTATGCAGGGGCTTGTGCCACATGAATGATTTTGCAGTCGCTTTCTTGTGGTCATTGGATCAAGATCCAACGGCCCAGATCGTGCATTGGAGACTCTTTGGAGAGGCAGTGGCGGTCCTGAGGGCCGGTTGGGTGGCTAGGATGGTGCCATGTGACATCATCTTGGCTGTCCATCTTCTAAGTGTTGTAGAAGGCACCACGGGTGTTTGATTTGACTGATTTTCATGTCGTTATGCTGTGATCGTCGATCCAAACCCATCCGTGTGGTCAAATTTGTCGTTTGAGGTGTAGATTAACACCATCTTGGCCCTTGCTCTTTAAGGTTCCTCGGTCTCTATCTAGTGCTACGGATGTTTGATTAGGGTGATCTTAGAGTTGTTGAACTCTAATCGTCGCCCTGATCAAATCCGTATGGTTGGATCTTCGATCTGAGGCCTTGATAAAAAGTCACATTGTCCTTGACTATAAAAGGAGACAATTACTATACAATTTATACAACTTGACCTAAATGCATGATTATTCATGTTATGAACTATTTACAATGTATAATGCTAATGTGACACTAAGAACATGCATTAATAGACATTTTAGGTTAATCAGATGTATGCACATCAAGAACACATGGAATTGGTGAAATTACACAACAATGATTGTCCACAATATTGGTTAGATCCTTAAGTTCTGGAAGAACTTCAGAATTTTTTGGCAAAACAAGGAGAATTGCTAAATAATTTGTATAGATCCATTGATAAAAAATACCCGTCAGAACTTAAGATGACATCTTGGAGTAATTCCAGTAATCCATGTAATTTCCCAAATCTCGGGTTTGTTGATCAAGCTTGTTATGGACCCCCAACCTAATTGGAATCTGATTCAAATTATGAACAAATTAACATTCCTGATCTTGAGATGGGTTGGGAGGATCTGATTATAGGTGTTCACAATTTTGAGCCAGCCTTAGAAAATCAAGAGCTTGGTTCACCAAGTTTTAATTTCCCAGACACTTGTGATACTAAGATTGAATTAGAACCTCTCGAGGGTGTAAATTCCATCCCTTATTATGATAAGGTGACTCTCGAGAGAAATTCTGACATCCCTGTAGAGCCCAACCTAGATTCTAGTGATCCAACCCACACCCTTAACTTAGAATCTGGATCTAAGCCTTATCGGGATGATTACAAGGCCCCGTGTGATGGAAATCAGATTTTGAATCTGGATTATGATTCTGGGCCTGTATTTGATGAGTGCACCTCTCCAACCTGCTCAGAAATACAGATTGAATTTTTGGAAATCACGCCAATCTATGATACAAAAATCGAGTTGAAAGAATTAGGAATCGATTGGGTCTACCCTATGAGCAAAGAACCCAAGCCTATGCCTATTAGGGACACCTCTTTGAACTCAGAATCTAAAAATAGGTTAGATCCAAGTTAGGTTGTTGCTTCTCTACATCATGATTTACTCACTGGTGGAACCTCTGATCCTGAATCAGATTCAAAACACGATTCTTGCAAGTTCTCTGACGATTTCAAATCTTACCACGATTTCGAGGAATTATTGTCTCCTGACAAACCCAAACCAATTTATGACTTCAGCGACTACAACCCGTACTTTGATTCTGACACTATGGTCAATGATTTGAAAGAAACCACCTCTTCCATAGCATATACAGAGCCTTGCAAAACTCGTTTCCAACCTCAACCTGCAAATGGACTCAATTTCTATTCTGATTCCCCTCTCGATGAGCCAGTTACACATGATTCTCCTTCACATTTCAATTGGGTTTTGAACTTCGATCTGACTGATAATCATGCCCCATCCTTCTCTGATCACTCCCATAGGGTTCCTACATCCTCCACCGACCCTTTTTCATTTGAGGATCCCTACTTAGACTAGGCTGATCCGATTCAACCGAACCCTAGCTTTTCACTTCCAAATTTTTTGGAGCTCCACAGCATATGGTGGGTTCCACATCTACTGATTCACATCTATCAACCCACTAGGTTGGTTGGGTTTGGGCTGCATCATCAGCCTATTGACTTGAACAAGCACCTGGTTGGGACAACTAAGCTATTGATGAAGGTGCTTATTCTACAAAATTTGTCTGATTTGACCACTCCTCCATACCATTTTCTGCATGGTTGAAGGCATTGAATTTAGCACTTAACGGGAGGCAACCTGTCATTCCAAAAACTTGAGATCCTTCTGATTATCCTTTTGTACGTCACGTCTATTTCACTTTGAGTTCAGTTTTAGAACAGTCAACTCCACGTTTGGTACTCGTACCAGAGCTTGAAATTGTCTGCAACACTCATCTTGACCCATTCATCCACCTGATTATCCTGTTCTAATCCTTAAACCCAAACTGATTTCATAGCCTTTGATTTACAATGAGGTATTGCAAAACATAGGCATGGGGAGGTGTTAAAGTGCAAACATACAAAAATTCAAAGTTCTGAAGGGTTCTCACAAAAGAATGCATATTCCAAAAATCGAAAAAAATAAAATGGAAAAAGTACAAAAAAATTTGAGAAAGGGGAGGAAATTTTGAAAAAATTAATTGCATATCATTCTTGAGGAGGAAGAAGTGATTTAATGTCAAAAAAGAGCAACAATTTGAAATAAAAAGAGATAGTTATTAGTAAATGATTATGGAATCTACTTAGTTCTAGACCAAATCAAAAGAAAAAATGAAAATCAAAAGTGCTAAGAGACAGAGAATAGAATGAGTGCTGATCTTAGGCCTTCTGGGCTGTGTTTAGGCTTAAAAATTCATGTATCCACTAAGATTTGGATAGTCCTCAAGAGGTTAAGGAAAATGCAAAGCTTAAGTATTATGTCTAAGGCTTAGGAATTATTCGGCCTTGTTAACTGACCTCTGGTTTGCAGGACTCGGTAACCTAAGCACCCTAATCCACACACAGTCTGGTTCAGTGTGCTTAATTATCAAAATCATGCAAAAGCATTAATTCTATTATGAAAAGCCACCTAGATTAAGAGTGGCTTATCAACACAAGTTGATTTGGATGAGTTCCCGATGTAGAGAGGCAGGAAATTCCCCTCAAAGATGCGCAATAACATACCGTCTCCTCAATTCTTGTCTCCTAGGATATCTAAATATCCTACCAGGGGCATGTAAGCACCTTGTACTGATTCAGGTGCCATGGGCGGGATTATCCTGAAATGTCGATTGCCAGGGCTTGAATTTACCTATAGAACACCATGAGCGGCACTATCTCGAAGTGTTGAAAGCCAGGGTTCTAGGGGTTACCATGGGCAGTGCTATCTCGAAGCATCGAAAGCCAGGAACCCTGTTAGGATTGATGGTGGGAGTTAGGAATTTGATACAGACTGTGTTGTAAAGGAAATCCAAAATTAGAAATAAAGAAAAAAAGAAGAGTGAAAACTCTCAAAAAATGCAAAAAAAATCCTCTATCTCTCTCTTACAAAAATGCACTGCAAACTAAACCTCGACTAAACATGTTTTAGGCACTGGTGCTTTAATCGCGGAGTTCAACGAACCTTAGGTTAGTTCCTGTGGGCCTTAGAAACCTTGGCGGTAGACTAAGGCTAAAGCTGGTCAGGTTTGCATCTTGACTGGTACTTGAGTACCTCTATGCCTATTATTAGCATTTTGACCTAATCTACAAAAGAAAACACATATCAGAGATCTGAGCATTAAAGGCATGGTCTAGAATTTAAGTTAATTCCATGAGATTTTGCTAAGGGACTAGCAATATTTAGGCATGGGGGTATGATGATAACGTCATCATCAGCCATATCTAGCTTTATTTAGTCATATTCTATCATTAAATGCTTCTCCATAACCGCCAGGAGACAATAATTCATTGCACATCCTTTCTAAGAGAATAACAGTAAAATAGGGGTAAAACTATAATTTTACCAACATATCATGAATGCAGAATAACAGTGCATTTCTTAGAGGTTAATTAAAGGTCAAATGTTCATAAATGCCTAATAAGTAGGTCCATGTAGATAAAAATAGGTTTTCACGTATTTCAAGAATTAAATGACATCTAAAACACTAAAAATAGACCTGCTTAATCTACTGAGGTTCTGGTTAGGATAAAATTCACCCAAACCCTCTAAAATTCATAGAAAAGTATTTTCTAGGCTTTGGTACCTTCAATTTGGCCACCAGAACCCATTTTGACCTAAAAATGAGTCTCAGACAAACAGTTGCCCAAATTTAGGTTTTTGCATAAATTACCCAGTCAAACTTTGTCAAAATCTAAATCTAACTCCACCATCATATTCCTTGGATCCAAAATAGGTTTGCACCAAAATTTGAGTCCAATCAAAGATCATCTTAACCAAGTTTGCATTTTGGTCTAGTCTTAATCTTTTCTCTCACACACATGCCCCTAACTTTCGAATTATTTACAAATAGCCCTCCATCTTTTTTGTCTTCTTCACAAAAAGGTCCCCGCTGCCTGCAAATCCTAAACCTACTTCGCCAGCGACCTTTGATTGAAGAAATATCCCTGCTTGATTGATGAAACTCTCCCAAAATTGAAAGGGAAATTACCATGGAAGTTGCCTTCCATTTGAGCCATGTACGAGGCTCTGAATCCTACTCCAAAGCTCATACGAACCTTTTGAAGGTTTGGGTCTCCTCCTTGTGCGTAAGCTCCAAGCTTCCAAGCTTGGCTTCCAAGCCTGGAAGGCCTCCTTAAGCCCTATAAATAGACCCCTGTTGCTTGGCCAAGTTCCTTAGCAAGGTTTGGGGCCAAAAATATCTTCCTAACCCTACCTCTGGCCCCTCTATAACCAAGCTCTAGTGGTCCTCTTCGTCTCCTTCATTCGCGGCCCCAACCATCAAATTGAAGGCATAGCTATCCTCCTGTCCTTCCTCCGACAGTGGTCGGCCAAAGCTCCATTGTCCCAGCCCTCTGTCTTTGCCACCATCTCCTTCCAGAGAAGTTCTCTTCCATGACATCGACCAATCGAAGCCGGCACCAATTCCTATCTAATTTTGTCCTTAGATTAGGTCCTTTAGTTTCCTCATCTCCCCTACTCTCTTCTACTCTCTCTACTCTTCAAATCCAACCACTGACGACATCGATTGCCTTCATCTCCTCAACTCCGGTGACCACTTCGGCGAGGGTTCCTGTTCGCTTCTCACGACCACCCCACTCACCAACTAGTCCACAAGCCTCGTTGCACCACCCTCTACAAAACCCCTCTATCTATTCGCCTTCCCATGCACCCAAACCACCCACCGAATAACACACCTTCTCACGACCATCCCTGTCACCGTCCGGCCACTACACCTACTCCCATGCCATAAAACCACCACCACTTCATTCCTCATCCACCGACGACCCTCTTGAGCTTTTTAACCGAGGCGTGAAGCCTGTATTCTTGTATTTCAGGTGCCATCTTTAGATGCCATTACTGAGAAGCTTCAACCTTGCTCGAAGTTCGCTCCAGGCCACTTTAGGAGGTGCAGAACTCATCCCAGAATGCGCATTGACCAACAAATTAGGACGTTGACAGCCCTTGTGCTCCAATTGGTGAAGAAGCTTCAGCCGCTGCTGTAGTCGAAGAAAGTGTGGGACTTTAGTCACACCTTGTGGAGCATAGCACCCCCTGCAATGCATAAGTTGAATTTGTCGTACCAGCTATTTGCCTCAAGTAACACAGGGGGGTGAGGTCCCCCATGCACCCCTTTACGCCTTGCCCGTGACACCTCCACGCAGGTCTAGCTTATAACCGATTACCTGCCTAAGCTATACTCACACCTTGGCTATGACCCATGCCCATAGCCTTGGTCCTGATTACGCTCTAGTCAAAACCCGAATACCCAGGTATCCCAGGAAATGGAGAAAGAAAGAGAGTGCAAGGCCAGGGGAGGGTTTTGCTTCAGAAGGATCTTAATACTTAGCCAAAATCTGAAGTCCTTCCCCTTGTGTGCAAAGATGAGCTGAAAGAGAAAAGAAGAAGACAGTAGAAGAAAGGAGAAGCAAAGGAAAAGGCAGAGAAGAGGAGGCTGAAGAAGAAGAATAGCTGAAGAAAGTCAAAGAAGGAGCACTATAGCAATGCACTTTAAGTTGTCTGATTATCTGTTCCTTCATTTGATTATATTCAGTAAATACTATATATGTGTTAGGCTAATAATTGGTGATCCAAATCACCATTATTTTGTCTAGAGTTCTTTTTATCTCCTCATATACTCATGTTATACATTGCATATTAGTCCTTGAGTAACTAAATGTGCTCATTTATATTATTTGTTGAGATTAGTGCATGAACGCAATACTTGCTCCCAGCGAACGACCTCGAGCTTCATTTCTGACATTCTGAGCTTATAAATTTTATTTATTTTCGCAATTTATTGGCTATACTATAGTGCAATGACTTTTCAAATACTAATTTATCGCATCAACACCAGGTAAGTTCCCTAACTCCTCTACTTCACACACACATCATAACCACTCCATTTCAACAGTCGACTTGCTCGCACACCCTTCGTCTTCCACCTGTCGACGTACCTCCAGCGAGTTCGCATGGCCACCACGCTCCACCAAATTGGCTGCCACTTATCCTTACACCTCCACCTCGATCCCAGGAGCAAAAGCCCTAACCAAGTTAGGTTGATTGCCCCTCCAAACCCTCCACCCAACACTACTCCTTCCGCACCAACAGACCGAGGTCATACGACCTTTCCACTCACTCGCATGCACTGCCATGTTCACCAACACGTTCACCGTGCTCTGACGAACCTTTTGAACTGGTTTAATGTGGTCGAAAGATTGCCATATTGATTTCAGGTACAGGACCTTTAGCTGCCATTGACGGAGCTTCACGCAACCTTGAAGCAGGTGTTCTTACTCGAGAAGCCCCAGGCACCACCTCCAGGTGGTGAAAAATCAACACCTCGAGACTCCCAGGTCCTCAATTGGGAGAAAGAGGTGTAGCTGCAACTCCAATTTGCGAAGACACCTTCAGCAGCTGTTGCAAGTTTTTGTGCAAAGAGAAGGGGGATGTTTAGTCCTACATCGGAAAGTGAAGAAGCGTCAACAATGAATAAATTGATTTTCTCATCTTAGCTTATCTCCTCAAGTCACATGGGATGGTGAGGTCCCCTGAACCCCTTTCACGCCTCACCCGTGACACCTCCACGCGGGCCTGGCTCATACCCGATAACCCGCCTAAGCTCTGGTCCTAGGTACGCAGATCCTTGAACACCCAATTACCTAAGCATCTGACCAGACATTGAGAAAGAGAAGCAAAAGAGAGATAGAGAGAGCGCAGGGTTAGGGTGGTTTTGCTCTTGCAGACACTTGTGTGACACTTAGTCATAGGAAGAAGGAGCTATACATAAGGAAGGAAAGAAGGCTTGAAGAACAGAAGAAGAGTGCCTTCTCGGCAATATAGCAGTTGGATGGTTAAGCCATCTAATTGAGAGCTCTGTCGTCTGATCTATTTGACTGGGAGTGCACTATGCACTTATCTAATGTGGATCAAAGATGATTGCGAATGTTGGGATATTTGATGTTATTGTAATTAGGGTGATTGGTGATTCAAATCACCATTTTACCCTAATCCTTTTGCTCTATGAACATTGGTTCTTTATATATATTATTTCAATTTAGAAATTTCATCATACGTTGCTATCCTATGATAGAATTGCAATATTTGAGATTTATTGCAACACTTGCTCCCCGTGTTCGACCTCGGATTTTGTTCGAGTATAAATTGCATTTGTTTTCGTGATTTATTGGCTATACTACAACACAACGACTTTTAAACACCGATTTATCGCGTCAACATTTTGGCGCTGTTGCTGGGGAGCAACACACAGTTTGATCTCTTGATTGTGATTTCTGATTTGATACTAACTTGCTCTATCTCTTTTGTTGTGATCTGTTTAGGGAATCCAATCGTGGAGAGCCAGCCACGCACCAAACACTCCAGGGATAGGTAAATTCCATTCCCTATTTCCTTAAAAGCCCTTAATTCTGAGAAGCGGTGAAAAAGGAAGAAAATCAATTAGGGACAATTTACTTTTCATTCTTATAATCAATTCTCACAAGTTGCGTAATCTGATTCTTTTGTGAATAAACCCTAACCCTAATTTCTGCACCTACTTAGGGTTTAAGGTATCTAGGGCTATCACCTTCTTGATTGAGTCTTAGGTGCCAGATTTAGAATCAATTATTGGACCAATTAGAGCCAATTAGGGTTTCCATCTCAGGGTTTCAGGACACATTTGCTTAAAAAGAAGAATCAACCTCTCAAAACAATGTGTGCCTAAGCCTTGATTGAATCTACCTAATCAAGCAAACACTAAAATCAGGCTCTAAATCTCACCTGAATCCTAAAAGCAAGACTTAATATTCTCTAAGGACAAACATGTGAAGTTGACCCACCTTGAGGGTCAACCAAACTTCAAAATAGGTCACATTTCACAAAAGTATCTTAAAGTTGAAGTGGAATCATAAGCACCTTGCTCTTAACTTAAAATTTATAGACTTAAGAGGTCAAGTCACCATTCTGGTCTATCTGGACCCTCAGTGACAAGGAAGGTCGGGTGGGGGAAACCCTGTAACTCGTGGGGATGCTCTACTGTGTAGGGATCTTTGCGGGACACTCCCTGGCTGCCTAGGTAATTCGTAGGTGGATGACTTTCTGATCCAGGGGTATCATTCGCCTCGATCCTCTATAGTCATCCAAAAATCTTTGGGAGCCTCGATTGTGTTATTCTGATATTCTACCTCTCATCTTCTCCATCGGTGCATGTTTGGAAGGGGGTTTTTAAGACCAAGCTTGATACCTCCATTAGTTATTCACTCTCATTGAGGCAAGGCCTCGACCTCCATGTTTGTGCAACAACCCGATCAGATTGACATCTCCTCTGATTCTGAGCCTACCTCTCCCTCATCAACTATGGATCACCCAGAATAGCCTCACTTTGAACCACAACAATTCTTTGATTTCACAAATCAGATTAATGCCATCATCAACCCACCGCCGCATCCTCAAATGCGAGGTCACTATAATCCCGCAGCGGTGGAGATCGAACCCTGAATCAACATTCCCACAGAAGGACCCAAGGTGGAGCTCAAGCCTAGTATGGTTCATATGACTCTAAAGTTTCATGGCTTGAACTCTACGGATCCTTTCCAGCATATCAAGAACTTGAAGCATCTGGCCTACACTTTCAAGGTAGATGTGCAGAATTGTGATAGACTACTCTTAAAACTCTTCTCCTTCTCTCTGGCTGACAAAGCTGCTCGCTGGTTTCAGACTCAACCACACACGATCAACACATGGGGAGAACTTCAAACTGCCTTCCTGCAAAAATTCTACCCCATTGGTTGTACAAACACTATGCAGCACCAAATCACGCACTTCTCCCAAGGAGCGGGAGAATCTCTACACGAGGCATGGGATCGCTTTCTGGATCTCATGCGTAAGTGCCCCCATCATGGAGTCCCGAAGTGGGAACAAAGTCCAATCCTTTTACCATGGGCTCCGTGATGACATTAAGCTATTTGTCAATGCAACCTATGGTGGTAGCATCATGGGTTAGCATGAGGACACAATCTAAGAGATTCTTGAAAACATGTGCAAGAAGTCCCTTAACAATGAGTCATAGGGTGCGTACAATCGTACGTCCACCCACGCAATGACAAATAATCGGGGGGTACACGAATACTGAGGCCTTTTCTCATCTGTTGATCTGGAGTTTGTAGCCAGTCAATTAGATAAGGTCTCCATCATCAAAAAGAAGGTGGATGACATCACTTATCATCTACACAAATCCACCCCTACACCTCAAAGCACATATGCGCACCTGCCATGGGAAGGGAGGCTATGCAAAACATCTACCACTCCCCGGGGAAGGATGCATATCCACCCTTGTCTGATTATGGCTTCGGAGGCAACTCCGGGTCAGGCCACCATAGTTTGGGGAACTCTAAACCCCCGTACCCTGATTATCTTGGAGTTTCTCAGACCTGCAAGGATCTCCACGCCATCCAGAATAATCCTTTCTCCAACACCTACAACCCTGGATGCCGTAATCATCCTAACTGTTCATGGTCGGGAAATAACCCGAATCTGAGATCCTAATTCCAACCCTAACCACAAAACTAGTGACCATATCAACCAACTCAACCAAGGCCTTATCAAAATTTCCAATCTGGACCACCTAAGGATGATCAGACATCTTTGACTCTCCAGACCTTGGTTGATATGCAAAAGCAACACAAAGAAGAGATCTCTGAATTGCGAAATCAATTGGCCCGGCTGGCAAGTGCTCGCCAGCTTGGTGCACTTCCTCCTCAGCCTCTTCCAAACCTGAATAACGTGCCAAACTAGAGGCATGTTATGAACCCAAATTAGGGCCAAGCTCACTTTGTTTATTAGGCCCCTTCTACCCCATCACCTGACGAGATGGATGCTTCAACTTCATACTCTAGATTTCAGTAGCAGACACCTATTTCGCCCAATCCAAACTAGAATCAGGTAGGAACCTATCATACTATCGAAGCAAGCCAGCTCCATCATCTTGAGCAAGCTCCCACCTAAGGAAAAAGACCCAGGTACCCCTATGATTTCCTATTCTACCAGTGATATACAATTTAACAGAGCCTTATTGGACCTAGGAGCTTCCATAAATTTGATACCCACATCCCTACTAGACCACTTTGAGGAATCTAAACTTAAACCAACAGAGATGGCTTTACAGTTACTTAATCAATCTATTAAGTCACCAAAGGAATTCTCGAGGATGTCATAATTAGGGTACGTGATTTTTACTTTCCCATGGATTTCATAGTCTTAGACATGGATGCTCCTGAGAACTTGAAGAATACACTGATTATTTTAGGGAGACCTTTTTTGGCAATAGCTAGGGCCAATATCAACTGCAAAGAGGGCCAAATTTAGTTAAAATTTAGGAACAAGGTACTAAAGATCGACATCTTCAAGGCCCAAAAAGGAATTATTTGTGGGGTTATCGAGCAGATCTGCGATATCGAGTCTGTGGTTGAAGAGCCCATTGTTGAGGAAAACCCGCTTATCCCTGATATTCAACCATGAGAGGATCAAATCCCACAGTTAGAGGAGCCTAGACCAAACCTAGACACACCTATAGCTCCTCCCTTTTCCCCTGAATTCCACCCTGAACTAGCTATTGCTGCTGATAATCCAGTTATGGAATTGAAGCCCCTCCCTAACCATCTCAAATATGCCTTCTTGGGTTCTAATAAGACATTTCCTGTGATAATCAATTCCCGACTGACATTTGATTAGGAAACACACTTGATTACTATCCTCCAGTAGCATCAGAGAGCCATTGGATGGACTCTCGATGATCTAGCAAGCATCAACCCCTCATATTGCACACATCATATCTATACTGAAGAGGGCTCACAGCCGTCCCATGAAATGTAGAGATGCCTGAATCCAAAGCTGCAAGATGTTGTGAAAAAAGTGATCATCAAGTGGTTGGATGCCGGTATCATCTACCTGATCTTCGACGGTCATTGGGTGAATCCAATCCAGGTTGTGCCCAAAAAGGTAGGACTCACCGTGATTACGACTAAAATTGAAGAGACTATACTAGCCCGTATAGCTAACTTGTGGAGAGTTTGTATTGATTACCGAAGACTAAATGCCTCCATGAAAAAGGATCATTTCCCTCTGCCATTTATTGATCAGATAGTAGAGAAATTGGTGGGAAATCGATTCTTTTGCTTCTTGGATGGGAACTCTAGTTATAACCAAGTAGCAATTCATCTTGAGGACCAAGAGAAGACCACCTTCACTAGCTCCTTTGGGATGTACGCGTTCTGCAGGATGCCGTTTGGCCTCTGCAATGCACCCGCTACTTTTCAGCGGTGCATGCTTGCCATATTCTTAGATATGGTAGGTGAGTACCTTGAAGTCTTCATGGATGACTTTCGGTATTTGGGGAATCTTTTGATGATTGCCTCCTGCACTTGGTCCAAATCCTCAGCCATTGTATCGACGTGAATCTGGTTCTTTCCTGGGAAAAGAGCCACTTCATGGTACCTGAGGGAATTATCCTCGGTCACCTTGTTTCTGAAAAAGGAATCCAAGTTGATTGAGCCAAGGTGAATTTGATTTCTAAACTCCCTATGCCTAGCTCAGTCAAGGACATCCGGTCCATTCTTGATTTCTCAAAAATCATGCACCCCATGACTAATCTGCTTTCTAAGGATGTCTCCTTTGAGATCATCGAGGAGCGCACTCACGCATTTGAGAGCCTACATGATCGAGTTACTCAAGCAACAATCCTACAGTCCCCTGACTGGTCTCTACCCTTTGAGATCATGTGCGATGTGTCTCACTACGTAGTGGGTATGGTACATGGGCAGAAAATAGACGAAAAACCCGTGGTCATCTATTATGCTAGCAAGATACTTGACGAGGCTCAGTGTAACTACACGGTTACTGAGAAAGTGCTGCAAGCCATAATATTTGGCCTAGAAAAATTTTGATCCTATCTTTTGGGTTCCTAGGTTATCATATACTCAGATCACATTGCAGTAAGGCACCTCCTCGCGAAGAAGGATGCAAAGCCTTGACTAATCAGCTGGATCTTGCTACTACAAGAATTCGACCTCGAGATTAGCGATAAGGCGGGAAAATAGAACGTGGTAGCTGATCACTTGCCCTGCATCCGTTCTGATATTATCGACCTCTCCAGATCTGTTATAGAACACTTTCCTGATGAGCACCTCCTGACTATCAGTGCGGGACTTCCTTGGTATGCTGATTTGGTTAATTACTTAGCATCACACCAGATCCTGTTTGATTGGTCGAAGGCCAAGAAGGATAATTTGCTTTCTGATGCCAAGTACTACTTCTGGGAAGATCTGTACCTCTTCTACAATGGTGCTAATTAGAACATTAGATGATGTGTCTAGAAGTGAAAAGTCAGGACATTTTGTCCTTTTACCATGACTAAGCCTATGGCGGACACTTTTTCGGACATAAAATCATAGCTAAAGTCCTCTAGTGTGGCTTTTATTAGCCCACGGTCCTCAAGGATGCATACAACTACTGTAAGGTATGCACCCGTTGCCAGACAATGGGCAACATGATCCACCGCGATATGATGCCATTACAACCAATTCTCGTATGCGAAATCTTCGATATATAGGGGATTGATTTTATGGGACCCTTCCCTAAGTCAGACGGCTTTGAATACATTCCTCTTGCAGTGGACTACATGTCCAAATGGATCAAAGCCATCCCGACCCAAACCAACGATCACAAGGTAGTAATCAGATTCATTCACCAGAACATCTTTCCACGGTTCGGTGACCCACGTGCTATTATCTCTGATGGAGGGACCCATTTCATGAATGCTCAGTATAGATCTCTGATGACCAAGTATGGGGTGTCACACCGAATCTCGACTCCTTATCACCCCTAAACCAATGGACTAGCTGATCTATCAAATTGGGAGATCAAGAAAATCATTCAGGTCAATGTTCGATTTGATAGGAAAGACTGGTCGTCCTGACTTCCAGAAGCTTTGTGGGCCTATAGGACCGACCACAAGACCCAATTAGTTATGTCTCTATTCAGATTGGTGTACGGGAAGGCATGTCACCTCCCTGTCGAGATGGAGCACAAAGCCTATTGTGCAGTACGGAAGTGTAATCTGATCTTTCTAAGGCTAGAAACCACCGACTGCTTCAAATGAATGAGCTCGAGGAACTACACAATGACGCGTACGAGAACTCACAAATTTACAAAGAACAGGTAAAAGCCTTCCATGACAAACACATATTCAAAAAGATCTTTCATCCTGGTCAAAAGGTCCTACTCTTTGATGCCAAGCTGAAATTATTCCCAAGAAAACTTAGATCAAAATGGATTGGACCATACCTTGTTCGACGTGTTTTCGAAAATGGAGGCATCGAAATCAGTCAACCCAGCCTTGATTCTGAACCTTTTATTATGAATCTCTAGCGATTCAAGCCGTTCATTGAACTTATTGATAAAAACTTGGCTGAGGTACCTTTTGATCTCCATTCTCCCTGAGCTTAATGCACTTGGCTGATGGCATTATACTCAGCTCTTAATGGGAGGCAACCTGTCATTTTCTTAAAAAACCTGAAACTCTTTTTGACACATCTCTTTGCTGAACTCATATTGCACTTTAGGGTTCGTCCATTAGAATAGCCGACTCTACCTCTGGTATTCCTACCAGAGCTTGAAATCGTCCGCAACAATCATCCTGACCCATCCACCCACTCATTCAACCAATTCTAATGTATGATCTAAGCTGAACTCTAGCCCACCTAATTTACAATGAGGACATTGTAAATTGTAGGTATGGGGGGGTATTAAAGTGCAAAATGCCTGAGAATCAATTCATAATAAGGGTTTTAGAAAAAAAAATGGTTGAGGAAAAAGGAGAGCCACTTTTTAAAAGGAGGGAAAAAAATTTAAAAGAGAGGAAAGGAGCAAAAAGATAAAGAAAGACATTAAGTCCCTTCCAAATAATATGGAACTTACCTAACTTCTTGGTTGGATCGAATGATGAATTAAGACTTAGAAGGCTAAAACTTAAGGGATTAGTGGCGAATACCGACCTTAGGCCTCTTGGATCTGTATTGGATTTAAACATTCACGTACTTGTTAAGATCCAAATTAATCCTCAAGAGGTTGGAGAAAATGCAAAGCTTATGTATTAGGTCTAAGGCATAGGGAGTATTCGGCCCCATTAACTGACCTCTAGTTTGCGGGACTTGGTAAGTTAGGCACCCTAAATCACACACAGTCTGGTTCAGTGCACTTTAAAAGATGAAATCATGCCAAAGAGCATTTAAACTGTTCTAAAAATGGTTCTAAGATCTAGATTAGCAGCGGCTCGAAAACACAAGTTGATTTGGATGAGTTCCCGACGTTGAGATGCGAGAAATTCCCCTCGACGATGCACAATAACATATCGTCTCCTCAATGCATGTCTCCTAGGATATCTAAATATCCTACCGAGGCATGTAAGGACCTTGTGCTAGTTCAAATGCCATGGGTAGCATTATCATGAAATGTTGATTGCGAGGGTCTGGATTTAGCTACAGAATGGCATGGGCAACACTATCCTGAAGTGTCAAAAGCTAGGGCTCTGGGGGTTGCCATAGGTGGTGCTATCTCGAAGCATCGATTGCCAAGGACCCTTCGAGGATTGTTGGTGGGGACAAGGAATTAGATATAGACCGTGTTTAGGACCAATCCGAGAATGGATCTAAGGAAAAATATAACGAAAGGAAAAGGGAGAGAAAGCTCTCCACAAATAAAAATCTCCTTCTACCTCTCTTACAAAATGCACTGGCAAACTGAACCAGACTAGCCATATTTTAAGCATGGATGCTTTAACTGTTGGGTTCAATAAACCTTAGTTTAGTTCTTGTGGGCCTTAGAAACCTTCATGGTAGACTAAGGCGAAAGCTAGTTAGGTCAGGATTTGGGCTGTTACTTGAGTACCTCTAGGCCAATTGTTGGTATTAAGATTTGATTCCTAGAGATGCAGCTGAGTAGGGCATCCAACGGTTACATTCGACCTAGATATTTGGTTTGATTCGTATGGTTTTACTAAGGGACTAGCAAAAGCTAGACATGGGGGTATGATGGGAACACCATCATGAGCCATAACTAGTTCATTTTGATATGATTAAGTCGATAAAAGCTCCTACATAGCAGTTAGAAGGTCTCTTGGGCATGTTGAATTATTTTGAAAGCAAAAGAAGATTGGGTTATTTCTGTAGTTTTACCAGTAATTCATAAATACAAAATAACCATGGGGCATTTCAAGGGTTCATTAATGGTCATATAGTTATTAATAGTTTATAAGGGGATCCATGCAGAGAAGAATGGATTTTTACACATTTTAGGAATTAAATAACAATTGAAACCCTAAAAACAGACCTGCTTAATCTACTGAGGTTCTGGTTAGGATAAAATTTACCCAAACCCTCTGAAATTCATAGAAAAATATTCTCTAGGGTTAGGTACCTTCAATTTGACCATCAGAACCCGCCTTGACCTAAAACAGAGCAATAGACAGACTATTACCCTAATTTGGGTGTTTACATAAATTAACACCATCAAACTAGGCCAAAACCAAAATCGAACTTCACCATTAGATTCCTTAGGTCCAAATTAGGTTTCTATCAAAATGTAGGCCCAATCTGAGATTATTTTGACCTACATTGCATTTTAGTCCAAGTCTGATTTTCTTTATCTCGAATGGCCCCTCAGCTTTCAAATTTCTTACACAAAACCCCCAACTTTATTATCTTCTTCAAAAAGGTCCCTGCCACATAGAACTCCTAATCCTAAAGCTCCGGTGACAATCAATCAAGGATTTTTCCTTGATTGATTGATGAAACTTCCTCAAATTTGAACCGGAGATCCCTCTTGAAATCCTCTTTCAATCAGACCAATTCTTGAGCTTCAACCCTTTCCAAATCTCTTATGCGAACGCATGACAGATTTGGGTTTCCAACTCTGACGAACCTTCCAAGCTCCAACCGACCCCCTGATAGCTATATAAAGACCCGCAGGGCCTGCCCATCCTCCTTACACTCGAATTCAATCGGATTCACCCTCAATTCCTCCCACCTCTCAGGTCGAATAGCTCCTCAACGTCCCGTGAAATCTTTTGACCTCCCACCTCATCTGCTCACAATATCAGCAGCGGATTCTCCTTCCTCGTCTTCCCCCGCCTTGTGCCATACCAGCCAACGCCTCTCCCTCCGTCGTCCTCGCCGTTTCCTAGTCACCGGAGCCACCTTCGTCCCCGGCGTCGACCACACCACAGACGACATTATTCTCACTCCCCGTCATCTGCCATCTACCTAGATAAGTTCCCTAACTCCTCTACTTCACACACACATCATCACCACTCCGTTTCGACCACTGACTTGCTCGCACGCCCTCCGTCTTCCACTTCGCCAACGTGCCTCCGGCGAGTTCACACGGACACCACGCTCCGCCAAATTGCCCACCACTTATCCCTACACCTCCGCCTCGATCCCAAGAGCAAAAGCCTTAACTTAGTTAGGTTGATTGCCCCTCCAAACCCTCCACCCAACACTATGCCTTCCGCACCAACAGATCGAGGTCATACGACCTTTCCACTCACTTGCATGCACTGCCACATTCACCAACATGTTCATCATGCTTTGGCAAACCTTTTGAACTGGTTTAACATGGTCGAAAGACCGTCATATTGATTTCAGGTATAAGACCTTTGGCCTCCATTCACTGAGCTTCATGCAACCATGAAGTAGGTGTTCTTGCTCGAGAAGCCCTAGTTGCCACCTCTAAGTGGTGCGAAATCAACTCCTCGAGACTCCCAGGTCCTCAATTAAGAGAAAGAGGCACAACTGCAACTCCAATTTGCAAAGACACCTTTAGTGGCTGCTGTGAGTTTTTGCACAAAGAGAAGGGGGACATTTAGTACCACATCGGAAAGTGAAGAAGCGTCAACAATGAATAAATTGATTTTCTCATCTTAGCTTATCACCTCAAGTCACACAGGGGGGTGAGGTCCCCTGCACCCCTTTCACGCCTCACCCGTGACACCTCCATGTGGGCCTGGCTCATACCCGATAACTAGCCTAAGCTCTCACACCTCAGTTGTGACCCATGCTTGCCGCCCTGGTCTCGAGTATGCGGATCCCTGAATGCCCGATTACCCAAGCATCTGATCGAACATTGAGAAAGACAAGGGGAAGAGAGATAGAGAGTGAGGGGTTAGGGGGGTTTTGCTCTTCCAGACACTTGTGTAACACTTAGTCGCAGGAAGTAGCTATACACAAGGAAAGAAAGAAGGCTTGAAGAACAGAAGAAGAGTGCCCTCTTGTCACTGTGGCAGTTGGATGGTTAAGCCATTTGATTGAGAGCTCTGTCGTCTGATCTGTTTGACCAGGAGTGCACTGTGCACTTATTTTATGTGGCTCAAAGCTGATTGCGACTATTGGGATACTTAATATTATTGTAATTAGGGTAATTGGTGATTCAAATCACCATTTTACCCTAATCTTTTTGCTCTATCAACATTAGCTCTTATATATATTATTTCAGTTTAGAAAGTTCATCATACGTTGCTATCCTGTGATAGAATGGCAATTTTTGAGCTTTATTGCAACACTTGCTCCTCGTGTTCGACCTCGGATTTCTTTCGAGTATAAATTGCATTTATTTTTGTGATTTATTGGCTATACTACAACGCAACGACTTTTCAAACACCGATTTATTGTATCAACAATGTCCTCAATGAAAAATAACAAACATTGAGGCTGTAATAACATAATTTTTTAGCCCCTAGATATGGGTCTCGGAGAGTGAAAATGGGCTTGCCAAAGAGATGATCATTGAAAGTGGCAAGTTGATGGTCAAGGAGAGCCCAAATGGTCTCCAATAGGAGTTTTGTTGATTCAGTATAGAAAAGGTGTGAGTGGATATAGAAATTGTGCAATGGTTTGGTGAATAAGGACGATGAGGGTTTTGTGATGTGTTAGGGGTTTGTGGTTACTCTAGAATACCTAACATTTCAAGAGTTTCTCCCCAAAGTTCAATTTCATCATCACAATCAGGGTCTTAATCCAGCCATCTTGATCCTCATGATTCCTACCAAAAAGTTGAACCTCAAACTCTAGAAATTTAGGATGAGGACATTGTTGGGTTTTAACTTGATCATGTGAATCATCCAACAAATTTCCAATTTCTTGAATATCTTCCTCATCTCAAGTTGCCACAATTGGTTGTGTGTCTTCATTGTCCTCAATTGTCCCTGCAACCGTGTGGTTTTCTTCCTGAGTTGGGGTTGAGTTAGCCATTAAAAGGTTGTCTAAGGTATATATGGACATTACCTCCTCTATTCTGCCAAGATCCTCCATCAAACCACAGTTAATTTTATCTTTCTTTGAGACCTTAAAAATATTAAATCAATTTTTTTTAATCCCAAAGGTCATTTCTATATTTCCCGATTCATAATCAATCCTTGCCTTGGTAGTAGCCAAGAAAGGTCTTCCTAAAATAATCTGGGCGTGATTAAGCTGTTTTGGTGCTTCCATGTCCACGACTATGAAATCAGCAAGGTAATGAAAATCATTAACCTTGACTAAAACATCCTCAAAAATTTTGTAATGGATCTATCGGCTAACTACAAGGTTATGTCAGTGCATTTCAGGTAGCCTAGACCTAGTTCCATATGCAATGAGGTGGGGATCACATTAATGGAAGCACCCAAGTTGAGGAGGGCTCG
The DNA here is from genome assembly GCA_037157565.1 of Thalassia testudinum. Lineage (NCBI taxonomy): Eukaryota > Viridiplantae > Streptophyta > Magnoliopsida > Alismatales > Hydrocharitaceae > Thalassia > Thalassia testudinum. Next base: position 30,312,554 of record JAZHRO010000049.1, read on the forward strand.
GTCAGAAGTAATGTTTCCTATTGTGCAGGAAATCATCGGGGCTCCCGGGTCCTGCTTCTTAGGGGGTAGCTTATTTAAGATTAGTGTGCTTGTGTTATCAGACAAGACTACTCTCCTATTATTTTCAGATTCCACTCTATGCTTTTCTTTATATAAATTCAGTAAACCTTTGGCATAGGTGGGGATTGATCCGATAGTTGCAAGGAGTAAAATGATTGTCAATTCGAAAGCCTGAAGTAAGGACATCCTTTCCTCTAATTTCTCCTCCAACTTTTTCTATTTGCCCATACAACAACATACTCCCAAATCAGACTCTGATGTTTTGTAGATCACATTCTTAGTTGGGAGTCTAGAATTCTTACTACGGGCCTAATGGTGTTGACATAGGGTTAGGTGGGCAAAATAGGAGGCTCCCAGTTGATTATGGTTGGAACTTGGTTCACTCCCAGAGGGGCTGGGGTAGCCTGATAGATAGCATGAGCTTGAGCATGCGGCTCTCCACCATTACCAAACCCTTGAGGCCCAGCGCCTCAGTTCTATACATTCCTTGGGTTTGGTATAGGTTGTGATGGTAGAGATCTGGGCTGTTGATTGTTTGAACTAAGTCTAGATAGCAAGGTGTCCAGTGAAATTTTCATTTGTTGCATGAGCTGGAGCATTGACCCTTGCATTTCTACCATCTTCAGGTTTAAATCAACCTGCCCGACGAGTTATTGAGCATTCCACATGAATTGATTAACCTGATTCGGGGGCAACTAAGTATATACATGACCCTGACCCATTGGTTTTTGCGGTACATATTGTTGGGTCGATATTGGGTCTGTTGCCCCTGATGTTTCCAAGAGATGTTAGGGTGATTTTTCCAACCAGGATTGTAGGAATTCAAGTAAGGGTTGGACCTAACATTCTCTTGTACGGCATGAACATCCTCATAGGATGTGAATGAAGAAGGATCAGAAAAACTAGGATCAAAGGCCCTAGTTTGGAACCCATAAGGTTCCGAGAAGAGCTGGCCCGAAGGTCAAGCCAACTCCAGCTAGTTCACAAACTTCTGTCCTATAGGAGCTTGTGAAGAATGAAATCCTGAGCCCTGGGATTGAGTGGATCAAGAGAAATTAGAGTTTCTGACATGCACTCTTCCATTCGTTTAGTGATCATCGCAAACACGTTTGTGTTAAGTCACTCATTGTAGTAAGTTTTACGACATCAATTTTAAATAAAAGTATCGGATGTGAGTCTGTGTGTTGAACACAAGGAGGTATAAAATCGGATCACTTAGTCGCTTGGTGTCACAAAAATGCCTCTTGTTTGCTTGCAAACCGATTTGAGAAAGAGAGAGAGGGAGTGAGAGATAGAGAGATAGAGAGAGAGAGAATAGGGTTAGAGAATCATTATGATGATGCAACACTATCTAACTACGAAGGAGGCAAAAAACATGATAAGAAAATAGAGAATATATTGCATAAATCATTCATTTTTACAACTATAATGGTATATGAAAGCTTAATCAACACAAATAATAAATTGGAAACTAGCTATGTGGAGAGGCGAGGCAACCATGGTGGTGGAGGGTCTTTCAACGGTGACTCGACAACTCCAGGGACTTGCTTTTAGCTCTAGAATGTGGTGGGAACTCGTTTGTAGAAGATGGGTGCAAAAGGAACAGGTAGGTCCCTTTTTATAATTAAGCAAAGGGCTAAAAATCATCCTTGGGTCAACAGCGACATTCAAAGCATCACTGAAGACCTGTTGCATACATCGATAGAGCCCCTGCTGCCGCACCTGCACCTGCTGCCTTCAACGCGTGCGCTACTAGCCCACATGTCGTGTTGTATGCGCACGTGTTGGCGCACGCTGTACTGGGCTGCACTCCTTCCGCGCATGCATGCCCATGCATGCTGCTGCTACACTATCGCTGCTGCTCCTTGCCACACCTCAATTGCAAAATTGAGGGGAGGGGTGATGAGTCGATTCTTCGCTTTTAAAGTCGTTTATCACATAAAATGACGCATCGTTTGTAGTTCTATGTGGTGGAAAAATCGACTAATCAACAATTAATATAACCACTCAATTAGGAGCGGGTCGTGTCCACAGGGAGGTAATGATGCAATAAAATCTTGATTATTTCTTATTCATTCAATCAAGCATGAAATCCATAGTCAAGTCTGACATGAAATGCGACGAAAAGAAGATGCACAATAACTCAAAAAATATAATGGTAGATGTGTAATTTTTCCTCACTGAAATATTCAATAAACATGTGATGATTCTATGTAATTTCTAATTGACATGCATTAGAGAAAAATTTGGGCACATTTTAATCCAAAGCCAATGTTAAAACATGTGAAAAACAATAGCCACACAATTATCAGAAAGCATGAGTATGAAGTCACAATTTCACCACAATAAAATAATCATAAACTAAAATTCATTTTGGTGGAAATGGCATTCAAATGTAATTATTAATTGACCCAAAAATAGAGGATTTCGTTCCCTTGTGCGTGCACGAAGAAGAGGCAATGGCGGCTCGTGGGAAGCTCGGAGAAGGATAAGCACGACGAGAGCTATCCGATGGTGGTGGTGGCACTCCGAATCGTTGCTGGTGGTCGCCGATCGAAGTGGAAGAGGCCACCGTTGATGAGGCTCTCCGACTGGCCGTCGGGTGGTCGATTGGTGTGGCCGGAGGCATGGTTGTGCTCAGGGAGTTGGGACGAGTCCGTTTGAGTTCCCGACGCGAAGTTTCGAGCCTAGATTTGATGGTTGCTTTTGTGGGTGCTTTGGGTACCTTCGTTAACAGAGAAGGAGAAGAAGAAGAAGGAGAAGAAGGAGAAGCTGGCTGGAGTGAAGCACGCTATGCGTGCACTACTTGTGGCGAGGTGAAGTGCTGCTGCTGGGCACGCAGGCGTGAGAGTGCTGGCAGGCTGCTTGGGCACGCAGGAGCTTTGCTGCGTGCAGCGGGCGCACACAACAGCAGCGAGCGTGGGAGGTGCTGGAGGCACACTGCTTGTGTGCTGCGTGTGGCGGGGGGATGAGAGCCCACGCGTGCACAGGCTGGTGCAGGTGGGTCAGATGGAGCAGGGGAGGCTGCTAGCACGAGAGCGCGCGGTGAGTTGCAGGCGCTACTGGATGTTCTGGTGGAGGTAAGGAGGCGTGAGCATGGTGAAGGCGAAGGCGCGGTGAGTAGTTGGCATGCGGTGGGCAGAGTGTAATGGTTGGAAATGAAGTGAGGGTGCGCGCGGTGGTGTTTGATGAAGCGGTGGCAGTCGTGCATCAGTGGATGTACTCACGGTAGGTGAGCTTCAAGGAGCTCGTACACGGTGGCGACCAACTCCATCCTCTTGGTGCAGTGGTCTGTCACCCCACTGGCCCACGGTATGATGGAGTTTGGTCGTGAAGGCCCATGGTGGCGAAATGCAGCACGGTGGTGAAATGGGATGATGGCCTCCTGTTCATGGCAGCCTCCCTCTCTTCCTTATCCCTGTCGAGGAGACCAGATCCACTTTTGGCACTACTCCTTGATTGGGCTCTTCACTGCGGCAGCTGGAGGAAGAATGTAATCGTTGCTCATAGAAGAAGAATAAACTAATAATAAAATATTATGATTATTTATATACAAACCCTCAACTTTTATGTTAACTTAAAATAATGCTTGCAATGCACCTAATTTGTTAACTAATTAAATGAATACAATTCTAAGTTAATTCTAAATGCATATAAATATGAATGCAATGCATGAATTATGTAATTAAGTCAAAATATGAATTAATCTATTTACATCCTAATTTATGCTAAATAAATGTTAGAATTAACTTAATGTCTAGGCACTTAAATACTTAAATAGCCCACAAATATGGGCTAATCAAATACCTCCATGCCTAGTTTTTGCTAGTCCCTAGCAAAATCAAGCAAAACCTAGCACTCCAAGTAGACTAGCCAACCCAATTGGTCTTCCTTTAGAAACATATTAATTTCAAACTTTAGACCTAAGGTTCCCAAGTTGTTAAGTTACAGACTAGGTCTGCTAAAGACAAGTTGCAGGCACAAGTTTCTCTGATTTCTGACTCTACCCTAAGGTTTATTGATCCCTGAGATTAAAGCATCCATGCATGTTCATTGGTTTGAGTTATTTGAGTTATAGGAAAAATGATTTTTTTTTTTAATAATATATATATATATTGTTTGATTCCTCTAAGTCTAACTTCAGATCAGCTATCAACACGGTCTGTGTCGGATTCATTGTCCCCATTACCATACCTCGAAGGGTGCCTGGCTTTTGATGCTTCGAGATAGCACCGCCCATAGAGACCCCAAGAACTCCTGGCAATCGACACTTCGAGATAGTATCGCCCATGGATTTCTAAAGCGAATTCAGGCTTGTGGCAATCGGCACTTCGAGATAGGGCTGCCCATGGTACCTGAACAACACAATGCGCTTACACGCCCCCAGTAGGATGGATATCCTAAGAGACAAGTGCCGAGGAGGTAATATGTTATCATCGCATCCTCAAGGTGAGTATATACTCCACCTCTCCTGCAGCGGGAACTCTTCCAATCAAATTGTGTTTTCAAGCCTCTCCTAAGTCAAAACTAATAGAACCAGATCTCTTTTAAGAAAGGAATTAAGTTGATTACTTAATTACACTAGACCAAGTGTGTGAAATTTGGATGCTTGGGTTACAAGGACCTGTAAACCAAAAGGTAGAATAAGACTCCAGGTACTACCCCACCTTTTAACTCAAACCCTAGCTTTCCTTCCTCAACCTCTTGAGGAATGGTCCGCAACTTAACTCCTACTTAAGTTTTCAAGTCCTCAAAGGCCCCTGAAGGTCTAAAGCTAGTAGCTCATTTAGCTTCTAAAGTTCGACCCTAAAACTAACTTAGTCTCACCTAGAGTTCTGATTTGCTTAAGAATGCAGGACCTAGCGAGTTAAGCTCAAAACTTTATTATTATTATTATTTTTTTTTTTTAATGCAAATGTATGTAATGCAGAATGCATGAATGCACTATGCTATGTATATCCCCAAGTACACCCCCCATGACTAAAATTTGGAATGTCCTCATTGCATAGAAGGATATTACCTGGGTCAGAGATGGGTTGCCATTCTTTTGTTAGTAGCCGAGTAGCCAAAGAACCTGCAAATCAGGTTCAAGGATCACAGAAATAGGCCCTAAAAATGAGTAAAGTAATGCCAGCCTAGAAAATAGGTAACCTAGGATGTTGGTGAGCTGATGATGAATCCCAATAGCAAATGTTTGCCCAAATAGGATGGGAATAAAATCTTCCTAGGTCACCAGAAGAGGTTCTAAAGGATAAACTGGCATAACAACCTCCAAAGGGGTAGGGGGATGATGACAAGGATCCTCCAAAAGGAATGGGGAAGGAATGGTGCAGAGATAAAACCCCAGGGCAATGGACTGACTAAAGAAATCATTAATCCATACCCGATACTCCATTACAGGAAATATTGGTTTGTTAAGCCCTGTGTTCAGAACAAAAGTTAGCATATCTCTAAGCTAAGGATCATCTAGGGTGTCCAAATTTCGAGGTTGCGGAATGGCCATAAGATCTTGGTTGGGTTTAATCTGCTCGGTGTCCATCCCTAACAATCTTTCCAAATCCTCAATTGCATCCCTAGCATTACTTGCACTATCACAAGTATCTTCCTGCACTTCATCAGGAGTCAAAATTTCACCTTCAGTCATAAGCGAATCAGAGGGTGACTTCGAGTCAAATGAAGGCAGGTTGAAAGCAACAGATCTAGGGATTATCCTATCAACATCATCCCTGGGTTCTTGTTCTTCACTCAAATCTTCCCTGGAGTCTATATGTGAATCCACATAAATCTTAGAAGTTGCTTCCAAATTTTCCATCATTCCACTATGAGGAGAAATATCATGAAGGGTGTGCTAAGGAAACCTAATTTGGTCAAATTTGTGACATCCTCAGGGGCTAACTCTTCAAATAAGACATAATCACCCTTAGTGTCACTCCAAATCTTGATTGTAGGTTCCTCATATAATTCGTCTTTCTCCTCATCATATGATTCATCATATACCCGAGGTCTAGAATCATTTAATATCTCAGTAGATCTCCTAGGGTGCTCTATCTGAGGTAAATGGTTTACACTGGTAACATCGAACACCTCAGATAGGTCAATTTCTTCAGGGTTAGGTTCCCTAAGGGTGGGCTTGAGTTCAATCTCGTGATCAGAAGGGAGGGTAGGATTAACAACTTGACTTCAACCCACTTCATCAAATGTCACAAAAATACTATCATCTGGGTCGAGGTCTTCCAATGGTACCATCATTCCCTTCTTTTGACTCCAATATAATTCAGGTGGATACTCAACCTTATCATCATCTTCCTTGGGTTGCCACCTTTCTTCATCCAACGCATAGCTACTTTCATATGTATCTTCCTCCCACTTAAGGCGTCGATCTCTCAAGGAAGTGTCATCTAATGGGGAGGTTTCAAAATCGATCCATGAAAAGTAGCTATTCTCTTTCCTCAAAAAAAAAAAAAGTAGCTATTCTCCCTTACATAATCCCCAAAATTTTCCTCCAACTTAAAGTGTAGCTCTCCCATGAGAGATGCATCAATTGTAGATGGGTATACGTCATCCTCAATGGGGTAGATTGGGTGGCTAATTTCATCTCTTTCTTGTTGGCCTGCTCTCGAAGATTCTCCTAGCAATTCAATCATTTCATCTTGCATTTTCTATATTTCCATCTTCAAGGAGGATAGGTCATTTCTATCATGAGAGAAGTCAGGCTCAAGCTTATAGTATCCAAGTGTGTCTGTCCAACCATTATAATTATTCAGGGAGGGTGGGTTGGGTATTTCTATGGTGTGTGGGATATTAGGCAAAGCAAATCCCGCTCATAGGTTCTGCTCACTGATTTGGGGCTTAAATAGGCCAATACTCCCATAATAGGAGTAAAAAGGATCCAAATGATTATCATTATGTCCATAAAAGGATGGACCATCTCGGTGTATGGGATCGAAGAGTGCAGAGTGGGGGTGAGGGTGTGGGCAAGATTTGAAAGGATGAAAATCAATGTGGTCCATTCTAACTCACACCTTAATCAGAATTCCCCAAGCAAAACACAATTCAAAAAGGACTTTTTAGGTCTTTCCCAATTTAGGCTTGATAAACACCAGTTTTTCATCATTATTATGCATTAAAACAAACCTAGCTCTTAGGATTTTACACTGCAAATGGGTTTTTGGGCTGCATTTAGGCATTAACTAGGTTAGGCATGCATTGCATTTTCTTTTGTTGTTTTAATGTGCTTTTGTGAGTGTTAGGGATGAACAGATATACAGATCCCTAAAACCCTTGCACTTAAGAAGGCAAATGGTGAAGGAGGAGCTCAAACTAGTTGGAACTCAGCTTGATCCAGCTCACCACAGCTGGAACCTAGCTCACTTGAACTAGGGTTAGCTCATCCCAGCTCCATTCAGCTAATCTCAGCTGAATGGCAGCTCAAGAGAGTTCATCTTAGATCACCCTAGCTCAAGTCAGCTCATATCCAGCTCAACCTAGTTGAGTCTAGCTCATTTTAGCTCCCACTAGTCCACAAGGAGCTCTAGCTAGCTCAGCTGAGTTGATTGGAGTTCACCCCAGCTCAAATCTAGCTACATCCAGCTCCACTCAACTCCAGCCAGCTAAAGATAACTTCATTCCAGCTCAGGAAGCTCAAGTCCAGCTCCCAAGGACTCATCTTAGCTCAACTCAGTTGAGCTAAGCTACCTTAGCTGCCTCAACCAGCTTGATCCTCCCCTGGAGAACCAGACCTACCTCACCTCAGCTCATTATGGTAGAAGCCAATTCACTTTAGCTTGGCTTAACAGCTAGCAAAGAACTAGCAAGCTAAGCCAGCTAGAGTAGCTCCATGCCAGCCTCTTCAGCAGCTGCCAGCTCCAGTTCTAGCTCCAGACTTCTCCTCCTCAGCTCCTCTCTTCAAACCCTAGCTCCAATACCTCATCCTCTACTCCATAGCTAGCTAAGCTAGCTTAGCTTAGCTAGCAACCAGCTGCTTGGCCATCCAACACCTTCAACTCAACCTTAGCTAGCTCCACCAACATTAAGGCCTACCTAAGCTAGCTATCCTACTCCAAGCTGGGGCCACCACTTAGCCACCTCTTCACCCCATCATCACCACCAAAAGGCACCAATTTTGGCGCCAAAACCTAACCCTAACTACCCCCCTTTTTGGCTCCAACATCCACCCCCACATCCACCATACACCTAACCCTACAACCCATCCTAGCCATAGGATCCCCAACCACCTCCATCTTCCCATCTTAGCCCTCCATTTCAAGAGTCACCTTAGCCCCCTTCCTACTCTATATAAACCCACCACCTACCTCCATTTTAGAGCATCCTCCGTTAGTGTATTTTTCTACCTATACCCACCTACACCTACGACCAAGAAGGAGTAGAGAAGAAGATTAAAGGGGCACATCACCAGCCCCTTTAGTGCCTTCTTCTCCTCACTATCTTCAACTTGGGCCACGCCAAGGAGGAGGACTTTTCTACTTCAAGGAGGATGGCCAAGCAAAGGAGAAGGACCTAGGGTGGACGTCCACCCTTGGAGAAAAGCTTAGGGCATGCCTCCTTAGGGCTTGCTTTGGAGGACATCACCTTGGCGAAGCATAGCAAGGAAGGAGTTGGAGGACTCTTTTCAAGCTCGGGAGCTACCAAGCTTAGAGCAAGAAGCCCTCTTCTTCACCATCTATCTAGAGGATTTGTGTTTTATTTTATTTATTACAATTCTCTAGTAGTAGAAGCATTCATCTACTAGGTTTTTTTGTAAAACACTTTCTCATTAATCTAGTTGCCTTCTTTGCAATTTCTTTTAGTTACATTTTGATTGCTATGATTCTAGCACTCTTCACTCCCTCTCCCTAATTACTCTTGGCCTCCACGTGCTTAGAGTGAGCTTAGGAAGAGGAATTACTTGTCACTTAGGTGTTAGCTTAGTGATTGTAGTTGTTATTTACTTTTTCGCCAACTCGTGTTTTCCCTCATAATTTCAAAACCCTAAAAAAGTGATATAGTTGAAAAGACAAAAGAAAGAAAGGTGATTTCTATTTCCAAGCAAGTGACCTAAATTTTGCAAACATATTACCTCCTTGGATGACCTTAAGATACCCCACTATCTAGGTTTATAAATTTAAGAGTCGATCGGTTTTGCGCGTTATAACGACGTATTTGACAAACCGAGTAAAATCCATATCAAGGCTTTTGATTTTAAGTCAGATTGTAGGTGACAATACAATTTGTTCAATCAATTTACGCACTTATTGTCGACCTACGGCTCGCCTAAGAAGACCTAGTTGGAGCTTAGGTGTTCTTCCCTAAATCTCAAATGGTAGAGCAACTCCAAAGATGGAAGATCGACGGATGCAAGTAAGCCTAGGCCTTCCTTTGAAGCTATGCTTTCATGGTGCTTCTCAACTACCCCCAAAAATCCATGACAAGGTGTTTGGAGTTACAAAACCTTTGATCTCAAGTTCTAAACACTTCAGAATCCAATGATAGGAGGGCTCTTGTCTTAGTATTTCCAAACCTAAGGAGTGTCTAAAAGCATGCCGTGGTGCAAGAGATATAAGTGTGCATACACTGCAAACGATTTTGAATTTTGAATCACACAATAAGTTTGAAAATTAATCTTTGGTTTTTAAAATGTCCCTCCTTTAATTAGTCCTTTTTTAGAAAATATGTGACCACTTGTTAGATCTATTCAATACAGATTATGTGGTCTTGAAATTAATTCAAATGCATTAGCATGATAGGTTGAAATGCAAAGTTAGAAGTGCATACCTGATTCCAGCATTCTTCATGGAATATGCAAGACAAGAATTAGATCTAGATGCTGCTCATTCAATCCTGAATGATTTGACCTAAGGGCAAGCAGCTTCTAGCAGATAGCTCATTTTTTTTTAGTTTTTTTTTTTTAGCTACTTATGCACAAGAAAATTAAAGGGTAAACATTACACCAAATAAATTGAAAACCTAAATCTAGAGAAAAGGGAACAGGCTCCCAAAAATTACACAACACGGGCCTAAAACAAAGTCAGGGAACAAAGCCCTAAAAATATACCCCAAAACAAGGGTCTCAAACCAAATGTAAGCGCAAGAAAATAAAGAAAAGTAAAGTTGTAAAACCTAAATTCTATCTACTTGACAAATCGACAGAGATGAAACTGATCACTCTAGATGTCATTTTCCCAATTGGTGACAACAAAGTTCACCAATGTTCAAGCTCTTCCTCGTATATGTGAAACTTGATTTCTCCTCCAGAGTGGTGGAAACAAGGTCCAACACGATGTTTCTGAGGCCGATGTAACAATTCGTGCGTAATATGTGTACCTCGCACCAAATCAGATAAAACAGGTTAAATATGCCTCAATTAAAAATCAATTTGAACAAATGAATAATTGCGAATTAATTAAGCCTGTCGCCTCCCCAGCAACGGTGCCATTTGACGAGTCGATTCTTCACTTTTAAAGTCATTTATCACATAAAATGATGCGTCGTTTGTAGTCCTACGTGGTGGAAAAATCGACTAATCAACAATTAATATAACCACTCAATTAGGAGCGGGTCATGTCCACAGGGAGGCAATGATGTAATAAAATCTTGATTATTTCATATTCATTCAATCAAACGCAAAATCCATAGTCAAGTCTGACATGAAATGCGACGGAAAGAAGATGCACAATAACTCAAAAAATATAAGGGTAGATGTGCAATTTTTCCTCACTAAAATATTCAATAAATATGTGATGATTCTATGTTATTTCCAATTGACATGCAGTAGAGAAAATTTGTGCACATTTTAATCCAAAACCAATGTTAAAACATGTGAATAACAATAGCCACACAGTTATCAGAAAGCATGAGTATGAAGTCACAATTTCACCACAATAAAATAATCATAAACTGAAATTTATTTTGGTGGAAATGGCATTCAAATGTAATTATTAATTGACCCAGAAATAGAGGATTTCATTCCCTTGTGCGTGCGTGAAGAAGAGGCGATGGCAGCTCGTGGGAAGCTCAGAGAAGGATAAGCACGACGAGAGTTATCCGATGGTGGTGGTGGCGCTCCGAACAGTTGCCGGTGGTCGCCGGCCGGAGTGGAAGAGGTCGTCGGCAATGAGGCTCTCCAGCTGGCCGTTGGGTGGTCGATTGGTGTAGCTGGAAGCGTGGTTGTGCTCGGGGAGTCGGGGCAAGTCTGATGGAGTTCCCCACACAAAGTTTGTGGGTGCTTTGGATACCTTTGTCAACAGAGAAGAAGAAGAAGGAGAAATCGGCTGGAGTGAAGCATGCTATGCAACATTGCTGGTGGCGAGGCAAAGTGCTACTACTGGACTCGTAGGCGTGCGAGTGCTGGCAGGCTGCTTGGGCACGCAGGTGCTTTGCTGCGAGCGACGTGTGCAAACAACAGCAGCGGGGGCAGGAGGTGTTGGAGGGGCGCTGCTTGTGTGCTGCATGCGGCAGGGGATGAGAGCACATGCGCGCGCAGGCTGGTGCGGGCGGGTCTGATGGAGTAGGGGGCTGCTGGCGCGAGAGCGCGCAGTGAGTTGCAGGTGCTACTGGATGTTCTGGTGGAGGTGAAGAGGCGCAGGTGTGGTGAAGGTGAAGGCACGGTGAGCAGCTGGCATGCAGTGGGTAGAGTCTAATGGCTGGAAATGAAATGAGGGTGCACGCGATGGTGTCTGATGAAGTGGTGGCAGTCGTGCATCAGTAGATGCACTCACGGTAGGCGAGCTTCAAGGAGCTCGTACACGGTGGTGACCAACTCCATCCTCTTAGCGCGGTGGTCTGTCACCCCACCGGCCCACGGTATGGCGGAGTTTGGCTGTGAGGCCCACGGTGGTAAAATGCTGCATGGTGGTGAAATGGGATGATGGCCTCTTGTGAATGGTAGCCTCCCTCTCTTCCTTATCACCGTCAAGGAGACCAAATCCACTTTTGGCGCTACTCCTTGATTGGGCTCTTCACTATGGCAGCTAGAGGAAGAAATGCAGTCATTGCTCATAGAAGAAGAATAAAATAATAATAAAATATTATGGTTATTTATATACAAGCCCTCAACTTTTATGTTAACTTAAAATAATGCATGCAATGCACCTAATTGGTTAACTAATTAAATGAATGCAATTCTAAGTTAATTCTAAATGCATTTAAATATGAATGCAATGCATGAATTATGTAATTAAATCAAAAATATGAATTAATCTATTTACATCCTAATTTATGCTAAATAAATGTTAGCATTAACTTAATGTCTAGGCACTTAAATACTTAAATAGATCACAAATATAGGCTAATTAAGGGGAGGCTTGAACCTACGTCTAGTGGGTGCTTCATGGAGGTGCAACAGTTGCGCCACGACCACAACATGATCTACTTTTGTGTGTGTGCCAATGGCTCAGCCATCCGATCTTAGATCGGACGACTTACATCGCTTGATGAAGTGCTAGAGAGAGAGAGGTGCTGAGGCACGTGGATGGTGACACATGATCAAATTTAGGTCGTTGATCCATAAATCAACTGTCAAAACTTCTCAGGCTTATTGTTGGAGCTACAGAGGTCGGATCGAGGTGATTTTGAGTCTGTTGGATTCTGTTCATTTATCTGGATCCATCCGTATGATTCAATTGCTCATTTGAGACTTGTTTCAATATGGACTTGTATACAAGGTCATTAAACATTCATTTTAACCAACTTAAATGTAAATATCATGCAATATGCATGCAATGCTCCCAAGCCCATTATAATATGTCATTATTGCACAAGTACCCTCAAAATTAACTCTAATTGATAATATTAACACTAGTAATTGTAGAGTCATCATACACCCATGCTCACCCCTTGCTAGTCCCTAAAAAGGTTTAACCTAAATTCTATTTACAAAATAAACTAGGAATTGACTACTTATGTAGAAGTTGCTTGTCAACATGATGAAATTTCTACTAAGAACCTAACTTGTAGAGACTCAACAGTGCCCGAGTTGCCTACCAAAATGCCATCCACTCGAGTCCTCACCTTATTCTGTAGAGAAACATATTTTTTTCTTTTCCATCTTTTCTAATTTTTTTGGATTTTTGGTGTAGAGGATTTCAGGGTAACTTTTTACAGTTACGCAATCGACCCAAGACTCGAAAAGGATTCTTAGTACTAAGCATCTAATTGTGAAAGTGATGGACTCAGTCAACGGAAATTAAAATGGACTTCCGATTTCTACGCCCCTAGGTGACCTGAAAGAAAAATTGTTGCCTAAAGGTGTATCTATCTACCTGGTAGCTTTGTCCCTACTTTTTACTTTTGTGGGGTCAACACAGGGGCGAACCCAGTGTATATCTCCCCAGATTATGCTATTTCTCCACTTCTTCCTTAAGTGTTTTGGAATTCTTGTGCATTTTTTGAGTTGGGATCTAGACAACTAGCCAATGGGCTATTACCCACGACAACTTGCCTGCCATATTCGTGCGGTAAAGTGTGGCTTACTTCTTTTTTTATTTTCTCCTTTCTATTTTCCTACTTTTGTCGGTTTCTTTTTTTTTAAAGTAGGCGGCTTTCCTAATCTAAGATTTACCTAAAGGCAATAGTGAAAGAGAATGGTCCTGTGGCTGGGCTTTGGACAACCTACCAATGGGTTGTTACCCTCGACAACTTGCTAGCCATACCATCATATAAGGTTCATTACCTACACAATTTCTGTTAGAACTGCCGATGAGTGAGTCAGTGCAAAATGTGTGTAGATGCTTAGACTAAAAATCTCCCTAAATTAGAGCACAGGGTGATAAGTCGTATACTTATCACCCTACTTTTTTGACTAGATTAATATGAATTCTGGTGGTGAGGACTTGAGACCAAGTCCACATTTTAGTGGACACCCGGACTAATTAAGTCCGAAGACCTGAAGAGTCTACGCATTTAGGTCCCTAATATATAATTTCCTAAAGTTGACAAGCTCCTAATACCTAAGTTTTCTATTCCTATTTTTTTTTAAATAAAAAGAAATAAAAATTAGTTCAAGCTAACAATTTTTTGTACTCAGATAATGAAAATTACCACCCCCTCATGCCTATCTTAGACAATGTCATTGGAATTTAAATGTATGTAAGAGGGGAAGGAAAGGAATGCCTATCTTAGACAATGTCATTGGAATTTAAATGTATGTAAGAGGGGAAGGAAAGGAATCACTTGAGTTGTAATCGTGTATTCGGTCAGTTTGAAACCTCTAGGTTGCCTCTAAAGAAGCATTGAGTTTATTGCCTCCAGCTAGGTGAAGTTCTAGTTCAACCCTCAATGAGGGTTACAACTTTCTTCGGCGAAATCTGGGCAAGAAAGTGTTTCAATCTTTAGCCATTAACAGTAAAGGTTTGTCCAATCTTGGGATTGACAATTTCTACTACCCCATTGGGATAAGGTCAAACCACTTGATACGGTCCCGTCCACTTAGATCTCAGTTTCCTAGGAAAGAGCTTAAGTTTTGCATCAAAAACCTAGACTTGCTGATTCAGCTTGAAGGTTTTTCTATTAATGTGCCTGTCGTGGATGGCTTTTATCTTCTCCTTATAAAGCCTATTATTATTGCAAGCGTCCCAACAGATTTCCTTGAGCTCGGAGAGTTGGAGCTTCTTTTGAGTTTTGGCCATCTTGGAATCCGTATTTCACTACTTAACAACCCAGTATGCCTGGTGCTCCAACTCGACCGGAAGGTGGCAAGCTTTGCCAAAGACCAATCGATATGGTGACATGCCTATTGGGGTCTTAAAAGCGATCTTGTATGCCCAAAGGGCATCATCCAATAGTGTGGACCAATCCTTCCGATCAGGTCTCACGTTCTTTTGTAGAATATTCTTAATCTGCCTATTTAAGACCTCAGTTTGCCCATTCATTTGCAGGTGATACAGGGTGGCAATGCGTTTAGTGACCCCATATTTCTTAAGTAAGGCACGAAATTGGGCATTAATGAAGTGACTCCCACCATCGCTGATCATGGCTTTAGGTATACCAAACCGGGAGAAGATATTTTTCTTAACAAAGTCCATGATAGCCTTATGGTCACAGTTTCAGGTAGGTACGGCTTCAATCCATTTAGAGACGTAGTCCACTAAGACTAGTATATACTCAAAACCATTTGATGGTGGGAAGGGACCCATGAAATCAATGCCCCAAACATTGAAAATTTTGATGATCAGAATGGGTTGTAGAGGCATCATATCTTTCTTCGTCATAGTCCCTAAGGTCTGGCATCTAGTGCAAGTCTTTGCAAAGTTATGTGCATCCTTGAAAAGTGATGGCCAATAAAAATTGGACTGCAAAACTTTTGCAACCATCTGCATCCCACAGAAGTGGCCACCACAGGCTTGGTCATGACAGAAGGATAGCACACTTTGAACTTCCTCTTCAGGAGTACACCTCCTAATGATTTGGTCAGCACAAAGTCTAAACAGCATACGATCATCCCAAAGATAATGCTTGGCCTTAGCCAAGAACTTATCTTGCTGTTGTCCAGACTAGCTACGTGGAGTCTGCCCTACCACTAAATAATTGACAAGTCCGCATACCAAGGTAGACTCCTTCCATGCATGGTTAGAAGTAGTTCATCAGGAAATGTGTCAATTAAGGGTAATGATGGTCCAATGTGATCCAGGTGAAGTCGAGATAAGTGGTTGGCTACAACATTTTTGGATTCGGCTTTGTCGCGTATTTCCAAGTCAAACTCTTGCAAGAGTAGGACCCATCTGATTAGCTTGGGTTTAGCAGCCTTTTTGGCTAACAAATGCCGGAAAACCAAGTGGTCAATGTAAATAGTCACGTGGGATCCTGGAAGGTATGATCTAAACTTTTCTAATCCAAAAACTACAGCGAGCAGCCCATTTTCTGTGACAGTGTAATTTCGTTGAGCCTTATCCAGGGTTTTACTCACATAGTAGATCACCACGGGTTTTTTTCTCTTGTCTTTGTCCAAGGACTGCTCCAACAGCAAAATCTGATGCATCGCACATTATCTCAAAGTCCTAGGATGAGTCTAGGGGTTATAAAATAGGTGCAGTTGAGACTGTATCCCTAATGGTGGTGTAAGCCTTGATGTAATTAGGTGTCATGTCGAAGAGCACATCGTTGGCTAGAAGGTCAGTCAAGGGTTTGGAAAGTTTGGAAAAATCCTTTATGAACCTTATATAGAAGTCAACATGTCCTAGGAAAGATTTGATTTGCTTGACCGAGTTGGGAGGTGAAAGTTTGGAAATTAAATCAACCTTAGCTTGGTCAACTTCTATGCCCTTATGCGAGATGATGTAACCAAGGACAATCCCTTCTTGAACCATAAAATGGCTCTTTTCCCAGCTTAAAGTCAGGTTGACCTTGATACATCATTTCAGGATTTTCTTTAGGCTACAATGCAGTGGTTGAATGAGTCTCCAAAAATAGAGAAATCATCCATAGGGACCTCCAAATATTCACCCACCATCTCCGAGAAGATGACCAACATGCAACGCTGAAAGGTAGCGAGTGCATTGCATAACCCGAATGGCATACAACGGAATGCAAACGTGCCATACGGGCAAGTGAATGTTGTTCGTGGTGTAGATCGTGTAGAAAATTAGTGCATTTAGTATAGTGCAAAATACGTCTCGAGCAAATAATTAACGGAACTGGTGAGTCCCGGTCGATCACAGGGAGGCAGAAAGCACTTTTGATTTCATGCGTTGTTCCAAATATAAATACTAAATAGTATAGACACAGTATATATATCAATCAAAAGAGTTTGAACATGAATTGCATACATATAACTAGACAAATTCTAGCATAAACGTAAGCTATTTATGTAACAGAACGAGGACACAACAGGTGGTTCATGGTGGCCTTCTAGAGAGATTGGTAAGAGCAGCAACGATCCGTTAGGGTGGCCCAACGGACGCTTTAGACGGAGGTGTAGAGATGGAGGTAGAGAAGATGGGAAGAAGAAGGGAGAGAAGGTGTAAAAGGAGGAGAAAGAAGAAATTCTAAAGAATGCCTTTCAAAGGGGGCCCTTAGGCCTCTTTTTATAGCTTTAGTGAAGGGCATTTAGGGTATTTGGCCCCTTAAATCCATGCAAAGGCTTCAAATTAATCAGATCCATTGATCAGGAGATCAACGGCCTTGATTAAGCCTTCCAAATCCTTCTTTTATCCTCAGTTTAATTTGGTGCTGCCACGTTGCAGCCGCTCGAGCGTTGATCCTCCATCGCATGACTGCAGATCTCCTCACGTGCGCCTTCATTTCATCTCCCTCACCGCTCGACTCTTTTGAGCGCCTGATCATCAGTCGTTTGATCTTACGATCGGATGACTTAAACATATGCAATAAATGCGCCTTTGAATCGTAAAGTGCTCGCACGTGCATCTCCGCATGCATTGTTGCTCGCGTTCTTGATCTAGCACCTCCGTGCCCACCACACGTTTGTGCCTCCTCCGCCCGATGCTGATCCGATGGTTGAATTTCATCTACAAGCACGCCCCTCCTGATTTCACGCAAGGAACCACTCAAGCGTGCACCCAATGTCTCGAGGAGAGAGTGCTAACCAACGTGCTACTCCCACGCGTTTGTTGTGTTTAGGGTTTGTTGGCACATGTTCTTGGCCGGTGGATGGGAATCAAACGGTTGAGATCTCGTCCTCTTCTGATGATGCGACTGAGGACAAGTGGCGTGGCTGCATTGCGGCCGTTGGATGACGATCCAATGGCCCATGACTTTCCTTCCTAGATTGGGGAGAGGTGAGGGGTAGTTGCGATGGCGCCACGTGGTGCCATCATGGCCATCTATCTTCTTCTCCTTGTATTTGATGATGTAAGCCTCCGATTGAGTTGATTTCTACGTCGTTGGACTGCGAACATCGATTGGTATCCATCTGTGTGGTTGGATTTGTCATCTGAGGTCAGGACATTCTTAAATTTGCCCCTTGGTTCCTACTTCTGCGGACTCCCTAGGGTGCTACGGGAATCTGATTGATGCGCTCTTGGAGGCATTGGACTCTCGTCGTTATTCCGAGTAGATCCATAAGGTTGGATTAGTCATCTGCAACCCTGGATTACCTACAATTATTAATACCTCTCAAATAGCACATTATTATGTATAAAATAGATAAATCATCTAAGATGCAAAGTACGATGTGTATGCATGTAGAATGCCCATGTTAAGCTAGGTTCTACCTTAATTCAGGTGAATTAGGGCCTATGATTGCTGCTCAATCATACCCCCATGCCTAAATCTTGCTAGCCCCTGGCAACTGCAAGACTAAATGCATTTTATCAAGAGTTTACTAAAGGTTTATTTCTTTTATTTTCATCCAAAAATTCAGAATCTAGATAACCATTAATATATAATGTTGTAGCTTCTGCAATGGATCCAAGTGAAGTGTCGATACACATTTAAAGTTTGTACTTGACCCCCAGTAAAATTCTATTTGGATCGGCAAACCTCTTCTCTTGGGGATATAAACTATTCTCTGATTTTAGGCCTAGCTTTTGGCTTAGGTAGCAGATGCCTGAGTTAATTGGATTTGTATTGGTGGCTCACTCTCTTCTGGTGCTACATAGAGACTAGTATTTCAGAATCTAGATTATTAGATTATTGAATAACTTAACTTAGAGAAGGGCTGGAAAACTGTGCTCTCTTTAATCTTTTGTACCTTTTCTTTTCTCTCTTACTCTATCTCTCTCTCTTACTTTTCCTTTTTCTTTCTGAGCTCACATCTTACCAAATTTGTAACTGTATTTGGTGGTCTTACATGGCATTACACTTTAACTAGATTCTAATAATCCTATGAGTAAGTTAGACTCCTCAGCCCATATTCAGGTAGTCAGAAATACAGAAAAATAGGTTAAGGCTGTATTTGGTGGTTTGTGGGGATGGTAGGTGTTTTTGCCTCAAAACATTTTGACTTAATGTTCTTAACATAACACTTTTTTTGTTTTTTTACAAGCAAATATCTCTTTTGTATCCTTTTTTTTATCAATATATATATCTACTGGCACAATGCCATTACCAACATAACATAACGCAACAATTCAACATGACATACATACTTTTATTTATGAGGCATTATTTGGGATTTTTGGGGATGACCAAGAGTATCTTGGGTGGCTTATTTGATGGAAGTGCCTATTCTCGGCACCGGGTTGGGAATGGATAGGAGGACATATTTCTGACCTTGACATCAATACCGTCCTTTAGCCGAGGATTCCGTAGAGGACGGTCATGACCATCCACCTCAGTCCTAGTTTGATCAGAACCCGCTTTCTGAGTTTTTGCCTTATTTGGTGGCTCTCGTATGGAATTTCTTACAGAATTAGTATGCAAGAAATGAGAGCAAAAACTATGCCCATCTCCGTGTGTCATTACTCAATTATTAAAGATTAAAGATTCCTTGCACTAGCCTTAGAGCACTAGTAGACTCTCCACTCTCATCTTACGTATGTGTTTGCAGGGTGAGATTGAGGTTAAAAACTGTGTTATAGTATAGCAGAAATCGCTTTGAAAATAAATAATTTATTACTCGAATTTCAAGTCCGAAGTCGAACATAGGAAGTAATATGAATTCAAAACACAAGATCACAATATAAATCAAGAATAAAGATTGCAATAAGAATAATGTCAGGATTAATATGCAGAAAGCATGGAGTAAAATGGTGATTTAAATCACCAATTACTCCTCACAAATAACAATTAAATCAAAGCCTCAAGTATATGCAATCAAAGTATCAGATGGCTTAAACAACTTGTGCTACATTGCTAGAGACTCAAGGGTCTCTCTCTTCTTCTTCTTCCCTACTCTGTTGTTGAATACGGAAAACTACTCGTTTTCAGTTGGATTTGAAAACCCGTCGTAGTTCTAGTCGTGAAGAAATCCGTTCAACAGATAAAATTTATACCGAAAAATTGGTAAAGAAGTTCCGTGTCAAACATAGGGAGGCTACGTCGATCTCAAAATCCACAGTTATATTTTTTTGTATTTTTGTTTAAAAGGTGAAATAATCACAATGGAATCGATATAAACAATAAGAGAGTGAACAATCACTTGATATTTGAATAATATTTTACAACTAAGAAAGCAGGAAATGATTACACTAGAAAGCAGGAAACTGTTACAACTAGAAAGTGGGAAAATTCTACTCTAGAAAGCGAAAAAAGAAGGGAGAGAGAAGTTATCCTCCTTAAAGAATGCTTGGAGGATGAGTCGGACGGAGGCGACGTCTGGAAGACGGAGGACAAGGCAAGAAGGAGGATGAAGTCTAAAAAATAGGAACGAGGCAGCACGTCGTCGTCGTCACGGGATCCACTTCTGCAACGAGGGCGAAAACTTGGCTTTAGCTCTTGAGGAGCATCCCGAGTGTGGGACAAGCTTCTCTTAAGCTTTGAAGAGGGAGAGAGGAGAAGGAAGGGATGAAGAAGTGGAGGTCGGAGGGCTATATATAGGTGTAGATTGGAGGGGCAAATGGGCCTTTTCATCTCAAATCATTAATTCAGGGCCTTTAGTGATGGATTTATCGGTCACTAAAGTCCTGAACATGGCCGACGTGTGCATGTCACACGTGCCCTCTCCTCTTTCGCACCCTAATGCCTGCATACGTTTGGATTAATTCAGTCGTCCGATCGTGAGATCGATCCTCGCCCACGCCTTCGAAAATCCTCTGCTGCGCACCTAATGATGCGTGTTTGCACGCCTCATCGCATGCGTACGCGATCGAAGGATCCTTTGTGCAACATGCCTCCTCCCCTCGATCGCTTGATCTTCATCTAATGGTCGAATCGCGCCCGCACCGACGCTAGTCTGAATTGAGGTGCTTAGCGAGGCTCAATCGCACGACCCCTCGCTCGCCCACAAGGGCGCGACCGCTGTGCTGAGCGCCCATCTTTGTTGCGCTGAAGAATTGAGTGCGTGGCTCTGCAGCCGTTAGATGGGCATCCAACATTGGAGATTCGTTGAGCGGGTGAAGAAGAGAAGCGGAGGAAGGTCCTTGGGGTCGGTTGGGCGGCTGAGATGGTGCCACATGGTGCCATCTTGTCCGTCCATCTTTTGAGTATTGTAGATGGTGCTACGGGTGTCGGATTGGACTGATTTTCACATCGTTAGGCTGAGATCATGGATCTGAACCCATCCCTGTGGTTGGATTTATCATCTAAAGTGCGGATTGGCACCATCTTGGCCCTTGATCTTTAGGGTTTCTCGATCTTTATCTGGTGCTACGGATGTCCGATCATGGTGATCTTGGAGTCGTTGAACTCTAATCGTCGCCCTGATCAGATCTGTACGGTTGAATCTTCAATCTGAGGCCCCGATTAACAAGTTGTCCTATCCCTGGCCAAAAAAAAAAAGACAATTACTGTATAATTTATACAACTTGACCTAAATGCTTGATTATGCATGTTATGCAATATTTACAATGTATGATACTAATATGACACTAAGAACATGCATTAATAGACATTTTAGGTTAATCAGATGTATGCACATCACACCCCCTTGCCTACCTTTTGCTAGTCCCTAGCAAAAATTACATGCTATTTATAAAAGTATTAGGCTGGATTACTCGAGCACAAATCATTTTCAACATTAAGAAATTTTTACTTGGGACCTAAACTTTCAAAGACACAATAGCACTCGGGTATCTGCCAAAATGCAGATCGCCTCAAGTCCTCACCTTATTCAAAGAAGGATCACCTTTTTTCTTTTTCTTCTCTTCTTTTTTTTTGATTTTGAGTTTAGGGTTATAGAGTGGCTTTCTACGGTCGCTCAACCCACCCAAGATTTGATGAGAACCCTAAGTTCTAAGCATCTTTTTGTGAATGTGATAGACTCGTTGATCGGCATTCAGAACAGACTTCGGGTTTCTACGACCCTAGGTTACCTTAAAGAAAGTTCTGCCTAAGGGTGTATCTATACGACCGGTAGCTTTCTCCCTACTTTTATTTTTTATGGGGTCAAAACAAGGGTGAATCTAGTGTATATCTCCCCGGCTTATTCTACCTCTCCACTTCTTCCTAAGTGTTTTAGGAATTTTTATGTGCATTTCTTGAGTTGGGATCTGGACAACTGGTCGATGAGCTGTTACCACTGACAACTTGCCAGCCATATTCATGCGACGAAGTGTGGCTTATTTCTTTTATTTCTTTTTCTTTCTTTTCTCCTTTTTCTTCTTTTTCTTTTTCTTTTCTTTTTGAATTATTTTTTATTTTTTAAGTAGGTGGCTTCCCTGGCCTAAGATTACCTAAAGGCAGCAAGAAGAGAGTGGTCCTGTGACTGGGCTCTGGACAACCTACTTATAGGCTGTTACCCACGATAACTTGCTAGCCATATCACCCTAGAAGGTTCATTAGCTACCCAATTTATGTTAAAACCGTCGAACGAGTCAGTGACGAATAGTGTGTAGATGCTTAGACTTAAAGTTCCTTCAAAATAGAGGGCAGGTTGATAAGTCATGTACTTATCACCCAAACTTTTTTAATCAAATTAAAATAGAATTCAAGATGGCGAGGTCTCGATAAACAAATCCACATTTTAGTTGATACCTAGGTTGATTAAGCCTAATGACCTAAAGGGTCTTAGTGTTCAGATCCTGCTGTAATATTTCCTAAGATTGAAATATCCTAATGTCCAAGTATTCCTTCCTAATTCAATTTTTTTTAATGTATATATAAGAAAATAAGTAGAATTTACAAGAATTCCACAGAGCTGACAAAATGATTCAGAAATGAATCCACCCCTCCATGCCTAGTTGATGCAATGTCCGCATTGAGAATAAAAGACATGAATGGTAGGGTAGAATGCACAAGATATCACCTGAATATGAAGCTCGGGTCAGCTCTAAGTCAGACTATGCAACTACTGAGTTTAATGTCGTAAGCTTGGTGTAGTCCAGCCAAAGAAGTCACAACATAGCTAGAGCAACCATGTATGAGATGGGTTCTGGAACAGTACAGTCAATAACAGGCTTCAGACGTTGACTGTTGACTTTGAATGAATTACCCATCTTCAGGTCAGAGATCTGAACAACCCCATTTGGAAATATCTACTCAATAATGAATGGGCCATTCCATTTTGACCTAAGTTTTCCAGGAAAGAGCTTAAGTTGAGAATCAAAGAGCCAAACCTTCTCGTTCAGCTCAAAGCTCTTGCAAGAAATCAATTGGTCGTGAAGAGCTTTGGTTCGAGCCTTGTAGATCTTGGCATTCTCGTACGTGTCATTTCTAAGCTCCTCCAACTAAGATAGTTGGAGTTTCCTGGTCTTCCCAGCTAAACTCAGATTTAGATTGCACTGCTTGATTGCCCAGAATGCCCTATGTTCAATTTCTGTAGGTAAATGGCATGCATTTCCATACACCAGATGAAACAGAGACATGCCAATGGAAGTTTTATATGTCGTACGGTAGGCCCAAAGAGCGTCTTCAAGCATTTGAGTCCAGTCTTTGCGATCAGGCCTAACCATTTTTTGTAGAATATTCTTGATCTCCCGATTGGAGATCTTGGCTTGTCCATTCGTCAGGGGATGGTAAGGTGTGGAGATTCTGTGATTAACCCGGTATTTTGCTAGCAAATTATGGAACTGGGCATTAGTGAAATGAGTGCCACCATCGCTGATGATAGCCCTCGAAATTCTGAACCAACTGAAAATGCTTTTCTTGACAAAATCTATGACCACCTTGTGGTCATTGGTTCGAGTGGGAATAGCCTCCATCCACTTGGACACGTAATCAATAGTGACAAGAATGTACTGATGTCCAAATGAAGGGAGAAAGGGTCCCATGAAATCGATGCCCCAAACGTCGAAGATTTCGATGGGAAGAATCAGATTTAGAGGCATCATATCTCTCTTGGTTATGCTCCCAAGTGCCTGGCATCAGGAGCATGACATCGAGAAATCCTGGGCATCCTTAAATAAAGATGGCCAATAGAATCCAGATTGCAAAATTTTTGCAGCCATCTTTTTCTCGGAGAAGTGTCCACCACACGTAGATTCATGGCTGAACTTGAGTATACTCTTGAATTCATTCTCTGGAACGCATCGGCGAATAATCTGATCAGAGCCGATGTGGTACAGTTCAGGGTCCTCCTAGAAGTAATATTTGGCCTCAAATTTGAGTCTTTCCCGTTGTTGCTTGGTCCAATCCTGGGGGATTAGACCAATGGCCAAATAATTAACAATGTCAGCAAACCACAAGGTTTGGACACCTAAAACTATAAGGATGGTCTCGTCTGGAAAAGTATTAGCAATCGAAATGTTCAGACGAGAAGAATCACTTAGAAGTCTTGACAGATGGTTTTCCACCACATTCTGTACCCCGGATTTATCCTTGATTTCAAGATCAAATTCTTGAAGCAGAAGAATCCATCGAATAAGCTGGGGTTTGGCATCCTTTTTGGCCAAGAGATGTCTCAAGGCTGAGTGGTCAGTATATATGATGACGTGAGACCCTAAGAGATAAGCCCTAAATTTCTCCAAAGCAAATACTACAACTACTAATTCCTTCTTAGTAACAGTGTAATTCCTCTAGGCCTCATCCAGAGTTTTACTAGCATAGTAGATGATGAAGGGCTTCTTGTCAATCTTCTGACCCAAAACAACCCTGACCGCGTAATCAGAAGTGTTGATCATGATCTCAAATGGGGCTGTCCAACTCGGTGGTTGCAACACCAGAGTAGAAGCGGCTGCCATTTTAAAAAAATCAAATGCCTTATGGCATGATTTGTGGAAATCAAACGGCATTTCTTTGGCGACAAGATTGCTCAAAGGACAAGCAACCTTCGAAAAGTTCTTGATGAATCTCCTGTAGAATCCCACATGACCAAGAAATGATCGAATTTGTTTGACAGATGTGGGAGGAGGAAGTTTAGTGATAGCATCAGCCATAGCTTTGTCCACTTCGTTTCCCCATTCAGAGATTACATGATCCAAGACGATGCCTTCTTGTGTCATGAAATGACTCTTTTCCCAGCTAAGGACCAGTCTTGTTTTGATGCATCGTTTAAGGATCATTTCAAGATTAGCTAGACAAGAGTCAAACGATTCTCCAAAAATAGAGAAATCGTCCATGAAGACTTCCATAAACTCTTCCACCACGTTAGAGAATATGGCCAGCATACACCTTTGAAAAGTCGCAAGTGCATTACATAAGTTGAATGGCATCCTACGGAAAGAAAAGGTTCCATAGGGATAGGTGAAAGTCATTTTTTCCTGATCCTCGGGATGGATAGGGACTTGGGTGTATCCTGAGTAACCATCAAGGAAACAAAAGTACTTCTGCCCAGCTAGTCTTTCAAGAATTTGATTGATAAAGGACAAAGGGAAATGATCCTTTTTTGTGGTTGTGTTCAGCTTCCTGTAATCAATACAAACTCTCCAAGAGGAAGCTGAAAGAGTTGTGATAGATTCTTCTTTCCCGTTAGTCGCAACGGTAATCCCAACTTTCTTGGGAACAATTTGCATGAGACTTGCCCAAGGACTATCAGAGATTGGATAAATGATTCCTGCATCGAGCCACTTGATAATCTCCTTCCTGACCACTTCTTGCATATTTGGGTTTAATCTCTTTTGCATTTGGTGAGAAGGGCGGGATCCATCTTCCAAAAATATTCTATGATTGTAGTAAGATGGCTCGATCCCCCTAAGGTCATGAATGGTCCAACCAATTGCCTCCTTGTGTTCCTTTAGGACCTTAATCAGTTTAATCTCCTGCTCCTTTGTTAATTTAGCACTGATAATCACAGGGAGTGTCTTATGTGATCCTAAAAATTGATATTTCAGATTATCAGGCAATGGTTTCAGTTCAAGTTGGGGTGGGTTGATGATTGAAGGTAAGGAAGAAGTGATGAAGACTCATCAAGAGGAAGAGGTTGAGAGTGAACAAAATCATTAACCTCTTCAGAAGGTGGCAGGTCCACCATAGAGGGTTGCGGGTCCAAATCATCATCAAAGGAGGAACTTTCAAATGTAGAAACCATCATACAAGTTTCAATATTCACATTATCATCCTCAAGTTCCTCAATAAATCCACAATCCTTGAATTTGTTAATCACCTTAAAAATATCCAATTTCATTCTTTGATCCCCAAAGGCGATTTCCATGCTACCGCTCTCACAGTTAATGTTGGCCTTGGCGGTAGCCAAAAATGGATGCCCCAGAATGATGGGCGCGTTCCTCAGATTTTCAAGTACAACGATGTCAAGGACAAGAAAATCTAGAGGAAATAGAAATTCTTAACCTTAACAATAACATCTTCAATAATGCCTCGTGGATTTGTGACCGAACGATCAGCTAACTGCAGCGTTACTGAAGTCATCCGAAGTTCACCTAATCCGAAGTTCTCGTAAAGAGAAGTCAAAATTAGGTTAATGGATGCACCTAGATCCAGTAGTGCTCTATCAAAGGTGTAATCTCCGATGACACAAGAAATCAAAGGAGCACCTAGATCTCTCTTTTTCGGTGGGAGGTGGTGCAGGATAACAAAACTAGCCTGCTCGAAGAGTATCACCTTCTTCGAAATTGATTCTCTCGACTTACACTTCTGTGTACATAAATCCTTTAAAAATTTTGCATAAGCCGGTATATGTTTGATAGCGTTGAGGAGCGGGATATTGATCTCGACATTCTTGAAAATATTCAGAAGCTCCTCATTACTATCAACAGACTTCTTCCTTAATCTAATCAAGGCCTCAAGAAAAGGAACATGAGTTGGATCTTTTGAATCAGGTTCCTGAGCCTTGATTTCTTATCCATAGTTCTCCTTTCTCTCCTTAGGATCTTCAAGATTTGTTAAATCAGAATAGTGTGGTTGTGGATCCTAAGTTTGTTTTCCACTCCTTAAGGTAACAGAATTAGCATATGCATACGGGTTTGGGTCTTGGGGAGGGTTAGGAAAGATTAGAGGGGCTTCATTAGCCAAGAACCGTTGATTTGAGGAAGAAGAAGAGGAGGAAGGACCCTGCTCAACCACCTGAGCATGTGCGCGTGGGTCCCTCTGATTCCCATACCCATGGGCTTGATTGCCCAAATTCTGGATATTACACAGGTTGGGTATGGGTTGAGATGGTAGAGATCCAGGTTGATGAGAATTAGCAATGAACCCATTTTGCAACTTGTCCAGCGAGGTTTTCAATTGTTGCATGAGCTGGAGCATAGATCCTTGCATCTCTACATTTGTTAATTCAAATCAACTTGCCCTACGGGTTGACGGGCATTCCAAGCTGGCTGATTGACCTGATTCGGGGGTAGTTGAGTGTAAACGTGACCTTGACCCATTGGTCATTGCAAAGCATAGTTGCTAGGTCGAAATTGGGTTTGCTGCCCCTAGTTTTTCCATGAGAAGTTAGGGTGGTTCCTCCAACCCAGATTATAAACATTAGAGTAAGGGTTGAACCTAACATTCTCCAGTACAGCATAGACATCCTCATAGGGTGAGGATGGAGAGAAAGAAAGGGAGGGATCAGAGAAACTAGGATCAAAGGCCCCAGTTTGGAACCCATGGTGTTCCGAATAATGCTGGCTCGCAGGTTGAGCAGCATCAAGTTGATTCATGAACTCCCATCCAGAAGGAGCTCACGATGAATGGAGTCCTAAATTCTGGGATTGGGTGGATCGAAAGTTGTTCATTGAGTTTCTAGCCATCCACTCCATTCTCTTAGCAACCAAGTCCACCTTATCAAGTTTATTACAAATCAATTCCATATCGAATGAATGAAAGTCATGGACTTCATTAACATTTGATCTGGGCTACTTGGATTGGTTAAAAGTATCCATGGAGGCATGATTGATCAAATTGTCGCTCATCTCCATAAACAAATCATGCACGCTATCTGCATCTTTGTTGAGGAAATTGCCTCCGCAAGAAGTGTCCACGTGATTTCTGAGTTGCTTAGTCAACTCGTGGTAGAAGATCTGCATGAGTTGCCATTTCGGCACCTCGTGGTGTGGAGACCTCCGCAATAAGTCCTAGAATCGCTCCCAGGAAACATGAAACTACTCCCCTGGCCGTTGGGTGAAGGTAGTAATTGCCTGTCTCAAAGCATTGGTACATCCAACAGGGAAGAATTTCTTTAGGAAGGCTGATTTCAAATCATTCCAAGTTGCAATTGGCCTTCCTATAGTCCTTTACCAATGAGCGACTTTATCCCTAAGAGAGTAGGGGAAGAGCCTCATGATGATCTACTACTCATTCACGTTTCGTGCCTTGGTGGTCTAGGCCAAAGTGGTCAAGTCCTGCAAGTGCTGAAACAGGTCTTCAGAGCTAAACCCATGGAAATGTTTGATCAGGCTTAACACCTGGGGCTTGATTTCTACATCTCCGATAAGAATCTGGATGCTGGGACGTTCCCTGTAATTGGAAGGATCATAAAAATCATTCAAGGGCTGAGCGCTTTGCATTCTCTGGAACCATTCTTGCATTCTCTGCATTTGTTCCAGTTGCCTTTGAAATACATCCTATTGATCCTGAGGTAGAGGAGGCTGTTGATCGGCCATGGGATCAATTTGGCCAAAATCCAATCTACACCACCTAGAATACTCTAGTGGTCCTTCCAATCGGGGATTCAATGACCTCCTTCCCGTCATAAACTAGGAAAAGGTCAGAAGGACTGGGGATAAGAACCCTACAGCATAACAAAATATGGCTATCCTTAAGTGGGGTAGCCTAAGGATCTGCAGACTCTCGGAACTTGCCTTAAGATTATATACGATTTACTCTACTTACGTCTACTCAATCCAACCAGTTAGAAGAAGGGACTGGAGAGAAGGTTCTTCCTTCGACTTGCGCCTTCGGTTCCTAGTGTACCCCCCAGCTGCAGCCGTTTGATGCTACTCCCCTAGCTAGACATCAGATTGATCAGTACAAGTAGGTTAATCGTAAATAATCTCAGACTGGACCCCAAATAGCGAATCAGTCCTTAAGGCCAACTGATGAGACAGTCATCATGATCTCTAATTACCCCTAATTAACTAGTCTTCCTAGTTAATTAGCTAAGGTTATGAACATATAAGGGTTAATTATAGAATAAGGGATATTTAGTAAAGGACCTTAAAATAAGTTTAAAATGACATTTTATCATTCAATTAACATTGTTAGCAATTTAGTTAATAATTGGACTCAAAATCCTATTAATCATTCCCTTAATTAATAAGATAAGTAACTTAAACATAATGTATACCTAAGTATATAATAACTTAAGTAATTTTACTTAATCTAATAAATTAATCTAAAAAGGTCAAAAATGTAAATTCAAGGTGAAAACATAATATTTACCTTATTTACTAACATATATAAAAGGTTGAAAAAGATCTAAGTTAAAATAAACCTTCAAAACCTGGGTTTACATTTTGGTCCTTAATATTCATTACAGTCGGGTCCTTATTTCTCAAACAAGTCCTTAAGTTTTATTACATTTAAGTCCCTTTCCTCCTTTTTTTCTTCTTCAGCCGAATGAACAGCTGGCGGTAGAGACTCACGCCACCGCATGATCACCTCCCTATCGACATCAACCTTCTTTGTCCAAGCTCTTGCAGCTTGCGCTCACCACCTCCTCTTCATCCATCGGTCTGGATTAACCAGAAATCCTATTTTTTAGTGGGAGATAACCTCACCGTTGTCGGAGATGATGACGAAGGTTAAGCTCCTCAAGCTCCTTCTTCAGCCAGACCCCTCCATTCTCTTCGCCACCAACTACTATAAATACCCCCTAACCCCTCTGAATTTACTCAAGTTGGCTCCCTTCCCTCTTCTAACATTGTAGCCGACTTCGATACGCTATTCATCCAAAACTCCAGCGATTTTCCATTTCAATTTCCAACTTCCTCCATCCATTCTGATTAGCCAAGGAGATCCGCCATGGTCTTTCGTGTCTCTGACACAGGCGCCGACCAAAGGAATCCTCTACTCCACCTCAAATCTGCCCGCCAGAGATCTTTCTTCCACCCTCTGATTTTGTCGTCTGCTATGAACCTTCGACAGAACCCTATTGACCCCTTCGTCCAGCTAACAGTAGATTAGGAGTAGGTTAGCTTAGTTTGGTAGGTAGGTAGTTAGATTAGATGTAATTTTAAAATTTCAGTATTCATCTTCTCTAACTCTGGTGAGCTCCTTGAGCTTGCCAGAGCTTTAATCTTGTCTTTTGAAATCACTGTCCACCTTCCTTTAACTTCCATGATCATGTCTAAATCACTTAATCACTTAATTGATCACCTAATCGCCTATTTCACATTCCACCTCCACCGACTACTGTCACTGTCCATGGTGATAGTAGTGGGCTTAATTCCACCATCATAGGGTTTTCCATCATTTAACCATCATTTATGGACCCTAATCGACACTATATTACCTATAAATATCACATATAAATTAAATGCCCAAATATAATTTAGCTCCGGAGCTTGCTGTCAATGGCAGCTCAGGAACAGTTCAAACTATTAATTAACTATATAATTATGACTGCTATTATCTGTTGACTTGTTGTAGCCTCTCAATTGAGTGGTTAAACAAGTCCTGAGCTTAATTCAAATGAGATTTTTAAAGAAACGATTTCACTATCAAACCTTACATTTGAAGAAATAATGAGGAATTAAATGTGATACTGAGGTTCCTTGCAACCTCAGGATCCTTTTTAGATTAAAAATGACAAGTTTTCACAATCTGTGTACACTTTCCACATTTTCTGGACTCACCGGAGCTCCGACGAGCTCCGGCAAGCCAATTCTGTACTTCAGCCTTTAGAATTCGTTGAGAAGCTCTAGAATTATATAATGTGGATCATTGATTATGCTGAGGTATTTAAATTGAGATTTTAATGTCTGGAGCTACAGATATGACTTCATCTTCTCCAACTCCGGCAAAGTTGGAGAAGTTTGATAAAGCGATATAAGAAGAATTTAAGGAACTCAGAAGCTTCAGTGCAATGCACTGAAGCTGTTTAAACCCTTAGAATACTGTAACAACCTCTGAATCTCTCTGATGAACAAACACTTTTTGAACCTCAGGCGACGAGCCTAAAACCCTAGGAATATGGGTCAAAACACCTATCTGAAGATCTTAATAAGTTTTTGAGGTTGAGAAGACTCCAATTGAGGCTTTGATTTCTTGTGGAGAAGTTTTTAACAGAAAGTCAAATTTTTATGCCTCTATAGTCAAACATGAGTTTGATATTTTGAATCTGAGCTCAATCTGAGGAATTGATGAGATTAAAAGGATTCTGAGATCTTGTTGAATGATCTGAAAGAGAATAAAGTGAGCTAAGATGATTTATTGTGTGATAATTTGAACTCTGTCAATTTGGGTTACTTTTGAACCCAAACTTACAGCAGTGCCATTTTGATGAGTTTTAATTCTAAATCCTGCCCAGATAAGTCTGTTATAACCCTTAGAATTAGTTTAAATCAATTAGAAAAATTCTTAAGTGTCTATTTACCTATTTCAGTCTAAAAATTTTGAACTCTGAAGCTTTCAGAGAAGCTTCAACCTTCTATACATTGTCTGAAGGTCTTGTTAACTTAGAGACTACTCTAATAGATGCGGAATAACTTGTATAACTTGTATAGACCTTTAAATGATAGAGAAAAGTCCATCTGAGGACTCTGTGAAGTTAAAACCATTTCCAGGAGATAAATAACCTGTAGGAACCCCTGATTTTATCTTTCAAATTGAAGAGGAAAACATCTTCAAAATCTTAAATTGACCCTGCAATTGTGTAGATCTACCTTAGAGCTTTCTAACAAACTTTAAATCACTCGATTTGGAGCTCTGAGTTGGAAGTTATGATTGGTTGAAGTTGGGTCTGGAAGGGGTTATGATAGTCCCACATCATCAGATTCTGAGCACGCGCATGGGCATAAAACGATTTTGTTACATGGGCTTACCAGTCGTCAGCGCTCGGCGCACTGGTTACCAATCTGATTATCTGAACATTCTGAGCATGTGCATGTGTGTGTGCGAGCTTGTGTGCCTGCGAGTGTGCGCCCGAGTGGGCATGAGCGAGTGTGCCCTGGGAGGGCGAGGCCTAGTAGGTCGGGTTGAGCTGGATGGGCTTGAGACTATGAACCAATATGAAATAAACCAAAATCAAACCTAATTGATACTAGGCAAGGATCGAGTAGGGTCTGGTCCCACCCTGGTCTCAAGGTGCTGTGTATCCTCGAAAGGACCTCACCGCAAATAAAATAATTTTTGGTTAAAAAGTAAAAAAAAACCTGGTTCAGCTAAAAGACTAAGGGAATTGAAAGAGAAGCCGATGGTTGTTAAGCTAAGTGTTCAAGGCTAAGGAAAGAAGGAGAACAGGCGCTAAGGAGTGTTAAAGAAGAACAGGTACTAAGGGAAGAGAAGAAAAAGGCAGGAACAGAAGGAAAGGTAAGAAAGAGAGATCGAGATAGAGAATAAAAGGAAAAGAAGAGAAAGAAAGAGAGAAGAAGAGAGAGGTTGAAGAAATAAACGAAGAAAATCTTTTCTTGCATCATTTTAATTACCTTTTGAATTTGTTTTAATTGTAAAAAGGCATATTTTAATAGAACAATTCTTATTGCCTTAATTTCTTTGAAATAAAATTGGAAAACAAACATCATTTTGAGTAAATATGTTTTTCATATGGAATTTTGTATATTCTTTATAGTTTCAATATTTTGGTAAAATTCATGTTTTAAAAATCAACTTAGTTATACCTCCTAAACTTATAGAGAAATAAAAGAAAATTGGTGAATTTGAAAAATTATTATACCTCCTAGTGAACGACCTGGACTCAACGAGTAAAAATTTTTAAAATATTAGGTTAATTAGACCTTATACTACACAACCGACATAATTTCGAGTTAACCTAAGTGACTTTTTCTACTCTTAATTAAGTGAAATTAACTTAATTACTGAGTTGAGTGTAAAAGCACGCATCACCAACGTCTACTTGATTTTATTTAGGCCTGGGATTGTAGTGCTTATGGAATGTGGTAGGCCCTTAAAATGGGTTGTGCCCTTAATGATCAATTGAGCATGTGTGAGTCTGTGCACAACTAGGGTTTTCAAGCAAGATTATTTGTGATGAGTAGATTTTAGGGTTCAAATCTTACTTAAGTAGCTTTTAAGGTTTTAGAATTAGGTTTAATTCAAACAAGTTTGAGGCAAACCAGGTTTTCAAACATAGATGAAGATCACTTTCCTTTTGAAATAAAAATAAAGTGGAGTGCCTGGTATGAACCTAGATTGAAAACCCTGAGGGGAAGCTACTTTGTGAGTTGATTTTAGGTTGAGTGGTGCGGCCCAAATAACTTAAACAATTGGCCACAATTGCACCACTAAGTTAGGCACACAAAGCAATTGACCTAGATTGATTTCTACTCTTTTATGTGTTGATTTTTGTGTACCGGTTCCACAGATCAGAATCCGACTGAGTAGATAAGAATCAATTAGGTTATGTGCCTCGAATGTGGGTGTATGTTGTGTGTTTGTTGAATTACCCCACAAGAAATATCTTTTTGATTTTTTATATGCAAGAATGAAATGAATGTGGGTGAAAATCCAATCAACCAAACTAATCCTAGGATTTATGCAAACACCTAGGCTAATTGGAGTTTGAATTAATGTGATGAAATGAAATCTATGGAGGGGGAAAAATAGGGAGCACTTACAATTGTTTTCAATTGCACTTTACTCCGATCTACCACTTGACGATTCCCTGATTGAGGTATCTGCAAAACAATAGGCAAGAGATAAAGCAAGTTAGAAAATAGTAAAGTGCATGAAATGCGAAAAGAAGATCGAAAAATCATTACCACCCCGACAACAACGCCAAAATGTTGATGTGCGAAAAACTACGCGTTCGCAGTTGCATTCGAAAACTCGTCGTTGTAGTTCGAGTCGCGAAGAAATCCATTCAATAGATAAAATTTATACCAAAAAATCCGCAAAGAAGTTTTGGGTCAAACACAAGGAGGCTACGTCGATCACAAAATCTGCAGTTATATTTTTCTGTATTTTTGTTTAAAAGGCCAAATAATCACAATGGAATTGATATAAACAATAAGAGAGAGAGAGAGAACAATCACTTGATATTTGAATAATGTTTTACAACTAAGAAAGTAGGAAATGATTACACTAGAAAGCAGGAAACTATTATAACTACAAAGTGGGAAAATTCTTCTCTAGAAAGCGGAAAAAGAAAGGCGAGGGAAGTTATCCTCCACGATAATGCTTGGAGGACGAGCCAAACTAAAGCGATGCCTAGAAGATGGAGGATAAGGCGAGAAGGAGGGGGAAGTTCGAAGAATGGGAATTAGGCAGCACGTTGTCATTGTCATGGGATCGACTTCCAGAACGGGGGTGAAAACTTAGTTTTAGCTCTTGAGGAGCATCCCAGGTGTGGGACAAGCTTCTCTTAAGCTTTAGAGAGGGAGAGAGGAGAAGAAAGGGATGAAGAAGAAGTGGAGGTCGGTGGGCTATATATTGGTGTAGATTAGAGGGGGGAAATGGGTCATTTCATCTCAAATCACTAATTCAGGGCCTTAAGTGACAGATTTATCCGTTACTAAAGGCCTGAACGTGGCTGACGTGTGCGCGTCGCGCGAGCTTACTCCTCTTCCGTGACCTAACGCCTGCATACGTTTAGATTGATCTCAGCCGTTCGATCGTAATATCGGATGGTCAAGAGCAATCCTCTCCTGCACCTTTAAGACTCCTCTACCACACTCCCGCGTGCAATGAGGCGTGCAAACGTGTGTCATCGTGCCCGTACGCGATCGAAGGATCCTCCGCACTCCACTCGTCCTCCCCTCGGCCACCCAATCTTCATCTAACGGTTGAATCGTGCCCGCACCCACGCCTGTCTGAATTGAGGTGCTCAGCGCGGCTCGATTGCACGACCCCTCACTCGCCCACAGGGGCACAATCGTTACGCTGAGCGCGCATCTTTGTCGCATGGAGGAATTGAGTGCGTGGATCTGCGGCCATTGGATGGGCATCCAACGGTGGAGATTCGTCGAGCGGGTGAAGAAGAGAATCGAAGGCAGGTGCTTGGGGCCGATTGGGTGGCTGAGATGGGGCCACATGGTGCGATCTTGTCCGTCCATCTTTTGAGTATTGTAGATAATGCTACGGGTGTCGAATTGGATCGATTTTCATGATATTAGGCTACGATCATCGATCTGAACCCATCCATGCGGTTGGATTTGTTGTCTGAAGTGCAGATTGGCACCATCTTGGCCCTTGATCTTTAGGGTTTCTTGGTCTCTATTTGGTGCTACGGATGTCTGATCAAGGAGATCTTGGAGTCGTTGAACTCCAATTGTCACTCTGATCAGATCCGTATGGTTGGATCTTCGATCCGAGGCCCCAATTAACAAGTTTCCCTATCCTTGGACGAAAAAAAAGACAATTACAATACAATTTATACAACTTTACCTAAATGCATGATTATGCATGTTATGCAATATTTACAATGTATGATGCTAATATGACACTAAGAACATGCACTAATAGATATTTTAGGTTTATCAGATGTATGCACATCATCTGTGCTTCTCCTCTTCTTTTTCTTTTCTTTGTGCTCTTCCTGTGTGGCTTCCTTCTTCTCTTTTTCTTTCTCTTCCTGTGTGGCTTCCTCCTTCTCCTTTTCTTTTTCTCTTCTCTTCTTTCCTTCTATACCTTCTTATCTTCAAGCCTTCTTCTTTTCTTCTTTCTTTCTTCACGCACAGAGGGCAGCCATCACAGGTTTTGGCTAAGTGTTGCACGGGGCAAAACCCTCCCCTGCCCCGCGCTTTTTCTCTCTTTCTCTCCTCTTAGGTTTCACCCTCCCAGGGCCACTCAAGGTATAGTCGGCTAATCGGATAGACGTGCACCCGAGTCTAGGCTCACCGACTGTGGGTAGTGAGCGAGGAGTGAAGGCTTAGGCAGGTCGAGCACACCTGGTCCGCGGGATATATGTCATAGACGAGGCACATGAGGGCACGAGGGACCTCACCCCCTGTGACTTGAGGCACTAAGGCCTAAAGAGAAATTCAATTTATGAGTAGTCAGCCACTTGTAAGTCTCTGATGTGGGACTATCTGCGTCCCTCTTCTTCGCACATCTGCAGTAGAGGTCCTTCCTTCGATTGCTATGGCTCGTGAGGTCCAAGCGTCCAATTGACCACTTAGGGTAGTGCCTGAAGCAAATCCACACAACCTGGGACTTCTACCTGGGGCAATCGAGACCTGGAGCGAGCTCGAAGCTTCTTTGAGGCTCTTTGTTAATGGCGGCTAGGGGTACACATGAAATCAAGAAAAATGGCCTCTCAGCCTTGTCTGAAGGCTTAAGAAGGATTGTTGTGGAGTGGCGAGTGCAGTGGTGGATGTAGCTGTGATGAGAGTGAGTGTAGCGGCTTGACGGTAACGAAAATGATCGTGAGTAGGTGGGTTGTTCGGTGGGTGATTTGGGTGAGCGAAGTAGTGAATGGGAAGACGGGTTTTGAAGAGGGTGGAGAGGTGAAGGTTGTTGGCTTGTTGGTGAGTTGATTGGTTGTCTATGGTGGTGAGATGGGCCCACCGGAGGAGTGGCCGGAGGAAAGGACGATGGAGGTAAACGGCATGTTGAGGTAACAAAATCGAAGGATACATAGGGGGAAAAAGAGTAGGGGAGATGAGAGAGCGTTGGACCCTAATCTCAGGATGAAAGGGATAGGGCAACGTCGGCTATGGTTGGCCGATGCCATGGAAGAAAGGTTCTCCGATGAGGGAGACGGTGAGGATAAAGGGGCTAGGGCTCCTCTGAGTGGGCTATTGAGAGGCAGAGGAAGTTAGGGAGAAAGAAGATGCTCCCAATTTGGCTTTTGGGAGGCTGTAGGATGTTAGTGGAGTTTGTCGGAGCTAGGTCGGAGGAGGCCAGAGGTTGGGTTAGGAAGAGTGTTTTTGGCCTCAAAACTAGCTGAAGAGCAGGGTCGTGCCCTGGGGTCTCTTTTATAGGCCATAGGATGCCCTTCCAAGCTTGGAAAGAAGCTTTCAAGCTTGGAAGGTGGTTGCAACAATGGATACCCGAACCTTTGAAAGGTTTGCATGCCCTTTTGGGAAGGACTTAGAGCCCAAGGAATGGCTCAAACGGAAGGTGACTTCCTAAGGAATCCTCGTATCAATTTTGAGAAGGATTGATTGAGAATCGAGTGAGAAATACTTGCTCGAAACTCGATGATGAAAGATTCACCTTCCAGAAATGGTGTAGGGACCTGCTTGTGAAGAAGGTAAAGAAGTTGGGGGTATTTGTAAGAGAATTCAAAAGTTAAGGGTCTGAATGAGATAGAAATAGTTTAATTGGACCAAAATGCAAACTTGGTCATGATGATTTTAGATTGGGCCCAAATTTTGGTACGAACCTAATTTGGACCCAAGGAATCCAATGGTGAACTTAGATTTTGGTTTTGAACAAGTTTGATTGGATAATTTATGCAAAAATCTAAATTAGGGCAAATGTCAGTTTAGGACTATTTTGGGTGAAGACAGGTTCCGATGGTCAAATTGAAGGTTTCAAACCCTAGAGAATATTTTTCTATGAATTTTAGAGGGTTTAGGTGAATTTTATCCTAACCAAAACCTCAGTTAATTCAGCAAGTCTATTTTTATGGCTTTAAAAGTCATTTTATTCTCAAAACACATACAAACCCTTTTCTGATTGTTTTAACCCACTTGTTAGACTTTAAGGACCATTTAACCCTTAATTACCCTTTGGGAAAACTCGTGATTGTACTGCATTTGTGATCAGATGGTAAAACTACAGTTTTAGCCCTATTTTCTTGTATTTCCCTCAAAATGGTTATGTAGTGACTTATGTCTCTCTAGCAGTTATGTAGGAGCATTTACTGACTTGATTAAATCAAAATGAGCTAGTTATGACTCATGATGGTGTTCCCATCATACCCCCATGCCTATCTTTTGTTAGTCCATTAGCAAAATCTTATGGAATTAACTTTAATTCTAGACATATGCATTTCTATGCTCAAAACTCTGATGTGTGCTTTCTTTTGTAGATTAGGTCAGAATGCCAATAGTAGGTTTAGGGATACCTAAGTATCAACCAAGATCTGGACCTGACCAGCTCTAGCCTCAGTCTGCTGCGAAGGTTTCTAAGTCCCACAGGAACTAACGTACGGTTCATTGAACTCTGCAGTTAAAGCACCCGTGCTTGTAACATGTTTTAGCCCAGGTTCAGTTTGCAGTGCATTTTTATAAGAGAGAGGTAGAAGAACTTTTCTTT
The DNA here is from genome assembly GCA_037157565.1 of Thalassia testudinum. Classification (NCBI taxonomy): domain Eukaryota; kingdom Viridiplantae; phylum Streptophyta; class Magnoliopsida; order Alismatales; family Hydrocharitaceae; genus Thalassia; species Thalassia testudinum. The sequence goes on from JAZHRO010000049.1 coordinate 30,350,801, forward strand.
ATTTATTGGGAGTTGTCTCTCTCTTTTCTTTTTATTTCTAGCCTTAGATTAGCTTTATAACACGGTCTGTATCGGATTCCTAGTTCCTACCATCAATCCTCGCAGGGTCCCTAGCAATCGATGCTTCGAGATAGCACCACCCATGGCAACCCACAGAACCTTGGCTTCCAAGATTTCAAGATAATCCCACCCATGGCATTTTGTACCTAAATCTAGACCCTAGCAATCAACATTTTGAGATAATGCTACCCAAGGCATCTGAACCAGCACAAGGTGCTTACATGCCCTTGGTAGGATATTTAGATATCCTAGGAGACAAGCACTGAGGAGACGATATGTTATTGCGCATCTTCGAGGGGAATTTCCTACCTCTCCGCTTTGGGAACACATCCAAATCAACTTGTGTTAATCAACCACTCCTAATTTAGGTACATTTTCATAACAGATTTAATGCATTTGCATGATTTTGATACTTAAGCACATTGAACTGGACTGTGTGTGGATTGGGGTGCTTAGGTTACCGAGTCCCGCAAACCAGAGGTCAACTAATGAGGTTGAATAATCCCTAAGTTTTAGACCAAATACTTAAACTTCGCATTTTCCCCAACCTCTTGAGGACTATCCAAATCTTAGTAGATACTTGAATTTTCAAGCCTAGGATTACAGCCCAGGAGGCCTAAGATTAGCGTTCCTACTAATCTCTTTTTGTTTCTTAGTACTTTTGCTCTTTCATTTTCTTTCTTTTAATTTGGTCTAGAACTAAGTGAATTCCTTAATCTTTTACTAATGACTATCACTTTTTCTTTTCTTTTCAAATTGTGCTCATTTTTGACATTTTTATCTCCTCCCCTTTTCTCCTCAACAAATGATATCAATTCAAAATTTCCTCCCCTCTTATTTTTGTTCTTTTTCAATTTTTTTAAATTTCTTTTTGGTTTTTGGAATATGTGATTTTTTTTTATGAAACCCTTTCTTATGAAGTGATTTTCACGACGTTTTGCACTTTAATACCCCCCCATGCCTATGATTTGCAATGGCCTCATTGTAAATTAGGTGTGTTCGAGTTCAGTTTAGATCATTCATTAGAACAGGTGTTGGGTGGGTGGATGGGTCGGGGTGATTGCTGTGGACGATTTCAAGCTTGGGTATGGGTACCAGAGGTGGAGTCAGCTATTCTAATGGATGAACCCTAAAGTGCAATATGAGTTCAGCATAGGATGTGTCAAGAAAGGTTTTGGGTTTTTCAAAAAGATGATAGGTTGCCTCCCATTAAGCACTGAGTTTAATGCCATCAGCCGGGTGCAATAAGCTCAGGGAGAATGGAGATCAAAAGATACCTCAACCCTGTTTGCATCAGTGAGTTCAATGAACGGCTTGAGTCACTGACCGTTCCCAACAAAGGGTTCTGAATCAAGGATAGGTTGGCTGATTTTTACGCCTCCATTTCCAAAGATTCATCTTACCAAGAATGGTCCAATCCATTTTGATCTGAGTTTTCCTGGGAACAATTTGAGTTTGACATCAAAGAGTAGCACTTTCTGACCAGGGTGAAAAGATTTTCGTACAATGTGCTTGTCGTGGAAGGCTTCAACCCGCTCTTTGTAGATACATGAGTTCTCTTATGCATCATTGCATAGTTCCTCAATCTCGCTCAATTGCAACCAGTGGTGTATTCCATCCTTCACTAGATCCAGATTGCACTTCCATACTGCCTAATAAGCCTTGTGCTCCATCTCAACGGGAAGGTGACATGCCTTACCGTACACTAATCTGAAGGGAGACATGCCTGATTAGGTCTTATGGGTAGTCCTATAGGCCCACAAGGCTTCTAGAAGGCGGGAAGACCAATCTTTTCGATCAGGCCGAACAGTGACCTGAATGTTCTTCTTGATCTCTCGATTGGACAGTTCTGCTAGTTCATTTTGATGGTGGTAAGGAGTCGAGATACGATGCGACACCTCAGACTTTTCAATCAGGGACTGGAAGTGCAATTGGTAAAATGAAGCCTGTCATCACTGATGATGGCCTTAGGAACCCCAAATTTGGTAAAGATGTTCTCCTGGATAAATCGGAGGATAACTTTATGATCACTCGTTCTCCTAGAGACGGCTTCAACCCATTTAGAGACATTATCAATAGCAAGTAGAATGTATTCAAAGCCATTAGATCTGGGAAAGGGTCCCATGAAATCAATTCCCCATATGTCAAAGATTTTGCACACAACAATCGGGTTCAAGGGCATCATATCTCGTGGACCCATGTTGCTGAGTGCATGCCCTACAATACGTCTGTGCATTTGAACAAAGTGGGCCAAAAGAACCCACACTAGAGAATTTTCGTTGCGATTTTACGCCTAGAGAAATGGCCACCGCAGGCTTGGTCTTGAGAGAATGATATTACGTCATTGACCTCGTCATCAAGAATGCATCTCCGGATCACCTGATCATTGCCGATGTGGAAAAGGTATGGTTCCTCCCAAATGTAGTACTTGGCCTCGGCAACCAATTTTCCCACTTCGAAGTCGGCTAGTCTAGCGGAACTTTCCCCGTAACCAAGTAGTTTACAATATTAGCAAACCAATGGAGATTGTGAATGACTAGTAGGTGCTCGTCTGGAAAATGCTTGTTGATTAGACCAGACAGGTCGATGACGGAAGAAGGAAGTCGGGACAAGTGGTCAGCTACCACGTTCTGTTTTCTCACTTGGTCGCAAATCTAGAGATCGAATTCTTGCAATAGCAAGATCCAGCGGATTAGTCAAGGTTTCACATCCTTCTTTGCAAGGAGGTGCCTCACTATAGTGTGATCTGAGTATATGATAACCCAGGAACCCAAAAGATATGATCTAAATTTTTCCAGGGAAAATACTACGGCTAGCGATTCTTTCCCAGTAACTGTATAGTTACGCTAAGCCTCTTCGAGTGTCTTGCTAGAGTAATAGATGACCATGGGTTACCAGTCTATTTTCTGCCCAAGTACCGCCCCTAACATAATCAGATGCATCGCACATGATCTCAAAGGGTTGAGACCAATTTGGGGACTATAGGATAGGTGCTTGAGTAACTTGATCACGCAGGACCTCAAATGCCTAAGTGCACTCCTTGGAGATTTCAAAGGGGACATCCTTAGATAGTAGATTAGTAAGGGGGCACATGATTTTCGAGAAATCGGGAATGAATCGACGGTAAAAATTGACGTGTCCCAGGAAAGATCGGATGTCATTGACCGAGCTAGGCATACGGAGTTTGGAAATCAAACTCACCTTGGCTTGATCAACCTGGATGCCTTTCTCTGAGACAAGATGTCCCAAGACAATTCCCTCAGGTACCATGAAGTGGCTCTTTTCCCAGGAGAAAACCAAGTTCACATCGATGCACCACCTGAGGATTTGGACCAAGTGCAGGAGGCAATTATCAATTGATTCACCAAATACCAAGAAATCATCCATGAAGACTTCAAGGTATTCACCTACCATACCTGAGAATATGGCAAGCATGCATCGCTGAAAAGTAGTGGGTGCATTGCAGAGATCGAACAGCATCCTTCGAAATGCATATGTTCCAAAGGAGCAGGTGAAGGTGGTCTTCTCTTAGTCCTCGAGATGGATTGCAACTTGATTGTAACTAGAGTGCCCATTCAAAAAGTAGAAGAATCGATTTCCTGCTAGTTTCTCGAGAATATGATCAATGAACATGATGAGAACCTCATCATGAGCCATAACTAGCTCATTTTGACCTAATACAGAGAATAAAAGCTCCTTCATAACCTTAGAAAGGCTTGGCTCAGAGTGATTCTGAGTTTGCAAAGAAAACATAAATTGAGGGGTAAAAATGCAATTTCACCAATCCGTTCTGAAAATAGGGTAACTCAGGGCCCAAACATAGGTCAAAACAACCTAATAAGAAGAAAAGTGGGATGAGATGACTCAATAAGGGCTACAGCAACCCCGAAGAATTAAATGACAGCCTATAACCCTAAAAACAAATCCACTTCAATTCACATGGTTCGAGGCAAGGTAAAAATCAACTAAACCCTCTAAAATTCACATAAAAATAATCTATAGGGTTTAGGACTTTCAATTTGGCCTTAGGAACCCATTTTGACCTACATTGACAACCATATCCAATTAACAACTTAATTTGGATTTTTACGTAAATTGATCGGTCAAACAAGGTTTAAGCTAGAAATAAAATTCACCATCAGAATCCTTAGGTCCTAATTAGTCATGCATAAAAACTTGGGCCTAAGAAGAAACCTTCTTGACCAACTTTACACTTTGGTCCTCATATATTTACTTTTTGGCCCTCAACTTTTGAACCCTCGCATTTTGACCCCTAACTCTCCTTCGTTCTTTGCATTTAGGTCCCTCTTGCAAAACCTGCGCAGCACCATGCTCCGGCGACCTTGCGCGAAGCATGGCGCCGCGCAGGGTGAGGGAGGGGCCCTAGCAAGTCAATGGGGGTACCCTACGTCGTCAGCCACCGCAGGGACACCCCCTTGGGTACTGCGACCGCCCATACCGCCCGTGCGAACGCACGGACGGTATGGGTCTCCTTCCTCCGGCATCCTCCGGCGAGGGTGACACGTCGTCTCCCTCTGCCCTCCTCTATGATTTCGTCCCTATAAATACCCCCGTCGCTCCGCCGTTCTAGGGAGCTCGGATCTGACGGAGACACCCCCCTAAATTCCTCCCTTCCCACTCCGACAGACGCCCCCTTGCTCCGGCAGCCATCTCCCCCTCCTCCTCGTCGCCTTGCCGCACTACCAGCAGCAGGGTTACCTTCCCTCGATCCTTCCGTGTCACGCCGCACCCAGCTGGCGCCTCTCCGGTCCCTTCCTCGCCGCCGCCCCTTCCTCTGGGCAATTTCTTCTCTGGCGACAGTCGATAAGACTGTCGTCTGTGCCAACCCCCCCTCGTCCAGCTTAGCAGGTAGAACTTCTCCTCTTCCTCCCCTCTTTCTTTTCCATACTGAAACCCTTACTGTCGGCCCGATTTCCCACCGATCACCCTCACCTTCTCCACCTCTGGCCAAACTCCGGCGAGCCGCTCCCATCGCTCCAGCACCCCACACGGCTCACCGACCTGTGCATAACCTCCACCTCGTCACCCTGATCCTCTTCCACCCGTCCTCTTCCCACCAAACGCCCTCTGCAGATCCACCAAACACACCCACTTCTCCGCTCGCAGTTTGACCTGGGGCTATCCGTTGGCTCCACCACGCCCACTGCAAACCATCCGACCACCTTCGCCGTGCCACGGCGAAGGTCCCCCGCCTGTCTGATTAGGCCGAGAGGCCGTTCTTCTGTGACCAGGTGACTCGCCCACCGTCGCCATTACTGAGTAGGCAGAGCTCCTTCTCCTGCAGGTGCAGGCACGCCTTCACCCAGGTTCGACTCCCAGGTTGCGCGGGGCATCTCCGCGAAACGTCCCAGGCTCGCAGTTGGGGCGAAGGCCGCGCGTGAAGCCACGATCACCCACTACTCCCTCCGCGACGGGCGCTCAATTGGGGTGGGACATTTAGTCCCACCTTGGAACTTCTCAGAGGCGCACGGACGCATAAAGGAAAAAAGTGCCTTATGCTGTCTGCCTCCTGACCACGGGGTGAGGTCCCTTTCACCCGACCCGGCCTCGTCCGTGACCACGCTCCGCGGACCTAGCCCGACCCGATTAAACCGACCTGCACTCCTCGCCCACCACCGCACGCCGGTGGGCCTGGACCCGGGCGCGACTCGTACCCGATTACCCGGTTGCTCTGGGAGAGCTGTCCTAAGAGCGAACTTTGAGAGAAAGAGACGCGTGGGGGAGAGGGGTAGAGTAGGTTTTGCCCTGACTCTGAACTCTTGAGCGTGCAGGCACAGGTGAAGAAGAAGGAAGCTCAGTGAGATACTGTAGAAACAAGAGGTTTAAGTCGTCTGATTTTCAAATCAGACGACGTCCTGAAGACAGGTGAAGGCAAAGAAGAAGGAAGGTGAGGCAGAGGAAAGAGAGGAACACAGAGCAGCCAAGTGAAGACTCTGCAGACATCAGAAGACAAAGAAGAAGAAGAAAAGAAGAGAGAAGGAGCAGCCAAGTGAAGAAACAGAAAGCAGAAGAAGAAGAGCACGGGAGTCAGATCTGAAGCAAGAAAAGAAGAAACAAAGAAAATAAAAAGAAGAAAAAGAAGACAGGATCGTCCAACCAAGAAATAGAGGAAGCAAGAAAAGAAGAACAGAAAGAACAAAAGCCAAAGACAGAGAAAGAAAGAAGAGAAGAAGAAGAAGCCAAACTTTTATCTCTCTCTCTCTTTATTTTTGTAATAAAACATGTATATCTCTAGAATACGACTTGCTCCCTGAGTTCGACCTCGGGAGAACTGTATTTTCCGAGTAACAAATATTAGCAAATGATGGCAATAACTATCTGTATTACAACGACTTAAGAAAAGCTAGTTGCTGCCACCGTTTCGCCAGTTGGCGCCGTTGCCAGGGAGCAACGGCTATTCTAGAGGTAAACATTTCTATTTCTTTTTAGTTCTAATAATCTCCTCTCTTTTGTGCAGCTACAGGAAATCAAGAAGACAAGCAACCGCACGACAACCACTCCGAGGGCAGGTAATTTTTTCCTCTCACCATTAACCCCTAAACTCTAAAGAGGAAGAAAAGAAAAGAACAAGCAATATAGGGCTAACCTGTCTTCTATACTTAATAAACCATAAAAAGTTGCATGTTTTCAACCCATTATTCCTGCACACTATTAAGGGTATTTAAGGGCTAACACATTCTTGCTTGAGCCCTAATTACCCAACAAAGAACTAACTGGACCAAATAGAGCGAACATAAGATTCAACATTAGGGTTTTAGAGACACACTACTTAAGTCGAGAATGGAGAAAATCCAAAAGAAGTGTGCCTAAACCATTGATTGAAAATACCTATCCAAAGAAACCCTAAAATAAGTTTGGCTCTTTAAACACTTGAACCCTAAAAAGACAAAGACCTAATAAGCAAAACTAGCAGGTAAAATTGACCATTTGGGTCAACTAACCTTCAAATTAGGTCACTCTTTGCACTTAAAAGACTAAAGTTCAAGTGGAACCCTAAGCACCTTGCTCTTGAAGTAAAATTGGTAGACTTAAGAGGTCAAGATCCCCATTCTGGTCTACCTGGAACCGCAGTGACAAGAGAGGTCGGGTGGGGGAAACCCTGTAACCCGTGGGGACGCTCTACTGTGTAGGGGTCTTCGCGGGACTCACCCTCTCTGGCTGCCCAGGTAATTCTCAGGTGGTCGATCTTTCTGATCAAGGGGTCCATCTGCCCCGCACCTCTATAGTCACCCAACACATTTTTGGGTGTCTTGATTGGGTCCAGCACCTTCTAAACTCATCCCTTCCAACAGTGCATGTACGGTAGGAGGTCCTTAAGACCACCCTTAAGACCTCCTTTAGAAATTCACTCTCGTCAAGGCCAAGCCTCGACGCCCGTGTTTGTGCAGCAACCCCCTCACATTATTCTCTCTTCTGATTCAGAACCAAGTTCTTCTTCTTCCCCCATCATGGCTCAGCCAGTTGAGGAAGAAAACAATCTGGAGCACCAGCTCCAGCGACTCAACGACCTCTTCCAAAACTTTGTACATCCACCGCAGCGCCCCATGATGCGGGACCATTATAATCCTGCTGCAGTGGCCATCGAGCCGCGAGTCAGAATCCCGATTGGAGGACCTGATTCTGAATTGAAGCCCAATATGATTCATGCTATACCTAAATTCCATGGGCTTAATTCTGAAGATCCCTTCCAGCACATCAAGCAACTAAAGCATCTGGCCTAAACTTTTGGGTCAGACGCACAAAATTGGGATATTCTTCTCATGAAGATGTTCTCCTTTTCTCTTATGGACAAGGCTGCCCATTGGTACCAAACTCAGACCCGGCCGATCAACAATTGGGAAGAACTTCAGTCCGAGTTCCTAAAAAAGTTCTTCCCTGTTGGACGGACCAACGCCTTGCGCCATCAGATTACACACTTCACCCAACAAACAGGGGAACCTCTCCATGAGGCATGGGATCGTTTTCAGGATCTCATGAGAAAGTACCCCCATCACGGAGTTCCTAAATGGGAACAAGTCCAATCTTTTTACCAGGGACTCCGTGAGGACATCCGTCTTTTCGTCAATGCAACCTACGGAGGAAATATCATGGGTCAACATGAAGACACCGTGTGGGAGATTCTCGAAAACATGTGCGAGAACTCCATCAACAATGACTCCATGGGATTATTCGACAGGACGAATACCCGCGCAGCGACGAATCTCAGGGGAGCACACGAGACGCAGGGCCTGTCCGCATCAGTCGACTTGGAGTTAATGGCCAGTCGATTGGACAAGGTCTCGATTATCGAAAAGAAGGTGGATGAGCTGACTCAGCATCTGCAGCGAGCCACCTCTGCGCATAACCCTTTCGCACAGCCTCCTTCCACAAGGGAAACTGTGCAAAACATTCTCCATCGATCTTCTCCTAGGATGGACCCATCATCCGAATATTTGCCCGGAGGTCCTTCCGATCCCTTCTACACCTGCCAGGGAAATTCCATTCCCTCTTTCTTTAACTCTCTGGAGGTTCCTCAGACCTGCGAGGACCTCAACGCCATCCAGAACGACCCGTTATCCAACACCTATAATCCTGGATGGCGTAACCATCCTAACTTTCAGTGGGCGGGAAATTCCCAAACCCAAAGACCATCCTTCCAACCCCGCCCACAACCTCCTCGTCCTTACCAGCCGCCTCAGCCTCGGCCCAACCCTACTTATCCATCTGGGCTAAATCAAGGTCAAATGTCCCTTATCCTTCAGACCCTGGCTGACATTCAAAGAACGAATGCGGCTATCCAGAAACAATACAAGGACGAACTTACAGAGGTCCAAAACCAATTGACCCAGTTGGTAAACTCCCGCCAACCAGGTACTCTTCCTTCCCAACCTCTGCCTAATCCTAATAACGTGCCAACCCAGCGGCGCATTATGAACCCAAACCCGGGCCATGCCCATATGATTTATCAGGCCCCCTCTGTTCCTTCACCTGACAGGATAGAGGCCTCCACTTCTTTTGCAGGTTACCAGCAGAAACCTATCTTACCCAATCCCAACCAAAACCAGGCAGGACTTAATTCCGTAACAACCCGTAGTGGTAAGGAAACCCAAGACCCACCTCATCCAAACCACTCCAAGCTTGGTAGTGATCCCAAGCCTAGGACAGTAATCTAGGACGTTCCTACCTCTAACCCAGATCCACAACCAGGACCTATCCTAGAAGAACCAACCAAGATCCCGTTTCCCGAGGCCTTGACCAAGGGAAAGAAAACCACCAAGCCCGTGGCACCTGAGGAGGACCTGGTCAAGCTCTTTGAGCAGGTCCACATAAACATCCCCTTGATGGATGCAATCCACCACGTACCAGCTTACGCACGATTTTTAAAGAACGTGTGTACACCCCAGCGTAAGCCGCGAACCAAGGGTGGGAGCCCAATTGTTCTGTCAGAGCAAGCCAGCTCTGTAATCCTCAGTAAACTCCCACCCAAGGTAAAAGATCCTAGTACTCCCCTGATCTCCTGCAAGATAGGTGCTACCCAATTTGATAGAGCTTTGCTAGACTTAGGTGCATCCATAAACCTGATACCCACATCCTTACTTGACCATCTAGAAGAATCTGAGCTAAAACCAACCGAGGTGACATTACAATTAGCAGATCGATCTATAAAGTCACCAAAAGGGATTCTCGAGGATGTTATCGTAAGAGTGCGGGATTTCTATTTCCCAGTGGACTTTATAGTCTTAGATATGGACGCGCCTAAAAACCCTAGGGATACACCAATCATTCTAGGGAGACCTTTCTTGGCTACTGCTAGAGCCAACATCAGTAGTGAGGAGGGCCAAATAGAGCTTAAATTTGGAGATCAAACCTTAAAAATTGATATATTTAAGACCCAACAAGGGATTAATTGCGGTGTCATCGAACAGATTTGTGACGTCAGGACTTTGGTTGATGAATCACACTTCCTGAAAGACTCGATTATGCCTCATCAATCACAGAAAGATCTTGACCCGCAAACAGAGGAGTCGAATCTAGACAAACACAACCCAGTAACTCCTACCCTTGAACCTTACATCTACACTAAACCACCCGCTGCTGCTGATAACCCTATCCTCGAGTTAAAGCCTCTTCCTGCTCACTTGAAATACATCTTTTTGGGATCCAATCAGACCCTCCCTGTGATTATCAATTCCAACCTCAATCCCGAACAGGAATCCCGTTTGATTGCTGTCCTCCAGCAACATCGCAGAGCCATTGGGTGGACTCTCGATGATTTGACTGGAATAAGCCCCTCTTATTGTACTCATCATATCTATTCAGAAGAGGGCGCGCGACCTTATCGTGAAATGCAGAGACGTTTAAACCCTAATCTGCAGGAGGTCGTGAAAAAGGAGATCATTAAGTGGTTTGATGCCGGGATCATCTACCCGATCTCCGATAGTCGTTGGGTGAGCCCAATTCAGGTTGTGCCTAAGAAGGCAGGACTCACCACCATGACGACTGAAACCGGAGAAATCATTCCTACCCGAGTAGCCAATGCGTGGAGAGTCTGTATAGATTACCGCCGACTCAATTCATCCACGAAGAAGGATCATTTCCCACTACCCTTCATTGATCAAATTCTCGAGAAACTAGCGGGAAATAGGTTCTGCTTTCTTGACGGGTACTCCGGTTATAACCAGGTGGCAATCCATCCTGAGGACCAAGAAAAGACCACATTCACCTGCCCCTTCGGAACGTATGCTTTTCGAAGGATGCCTTTCGGTCTTTACAATGCACCCGCTACTTTTCAGCGATGCATGCTTGCCATATTCTCAGATATGGTAGGTGATTTCCTGGAAGTCTTCATGGATGACTTTTCAATCTTTGGAGAATCTTTTGATGATTGCCTCCAACACTTGGTCCAGATACTCAGGCTATGCATTGAGGTGAACTTGGTTCTTTCCTGGGAAAAGAGCCATTTCATGGTGCCTGAGGGAATTGTCCTGGGACACTCAATTTCGGAAAAAGGCATCCAGGTGGATCGAGCTAAGGTTGATCTGATTTCTCGCCTTCCTGTACCTAACTTGATTAGGGACATCCGTTCCTTTTTAGGGCACGTCGGTTTTTACCGTCGTTTCATTCCAGATTTCTCGAAAATCGCGCGCCCCTTGACTTCTCTTCTCTCTAAGGATGTACCTTTTGAAATCTCCAAGGAATGCACGCTAGCCTTTGAAAACCTGCGTGACCGAGTCACCCAGGCACCTATCCTAGAATCCCCTGACTGGTCTCAACCCTTTGAGATCATGTGCGATGCGTCTGACTTCGCTGTAGGAGCGGTCCTGGGGCAGAAAGCTGACGGGAAACCCGTGGTCATCTACTACGCTAGCAAGACACTTGATGAGGCTCAGCATAACTATAGGGTTACGGAGAAAGAGCTGCTAGCCGTAGTATTTTCCCTTGAAAAATTCCGATCATATCTTCTGGGTTCCCTTGTCATCATCTACTCGGATCACACGGCTGTAAGGCATCTCCTTGCCAAGAAGGACGCGAAGCCCCGACTAATCCGTTGGATCTTGCTGTTGCAAGAATTCGATCTTGAGATTCGCGACAAGGCGGGAAGGCAGAATGTGGTAGCCGACCATCTGTCCTGTCTTCCTTCTGAGATCATCAACCCTTCCGAACCCATCACGGAACATTTTCCTGATGAGCACCTGCTTTCTGTTGGTACTAGACTTCCATGGTTTGCTGATATAGTAAACTACTTGGCATCTCATTAGACACCGTCTGATTGGCCGAAGGCCAAGAAAGACAAATTGTGTTCTGATTCCAAGTATTACATTTGGGAAGACCCGTACCTTTTCCGCATAGGTGCTGATCAAATTATTCGGAGATGCATCCCGGAAGAGGAAATCAGCAATATCATATCTTTTTGCCATGACCAGGCATGCGGTGGCCATTTCTCAGGCCATAAAACCGCATCCAAAGTCCTCCAGTGTAGCTTCTACTGGCCTACACTTTTCAAAGACGCATACAGTCACTGCAAGGCATGCAGTCGTTGCTAGACTTTAGGCAACATGAACCATCATGACATGATGCCTTTGCAGCCGATTCTCGTATGCGAAATCTTCGATGCATGGGGGATTGATTTTATGGGCCCCTTTCCTGTTTCGGATGGTTTCGAGTGCATTCTGCTTGCAGTGGACTACGTGTCCAAATGGATCGAAGCCATACCGACCCGAACCTGCAATCACAAGATTGTTCTTAAGTTCATACATCAAAACATTTTCTCAAGGTTCGGGATTCCCCGTGCTATTATCTCTGATGGGGGGACCCATTTTACAAATGCTCAGTTTAGATCACTGATGGCCAAATTTGGGGTGTCTCATCGAATCTCTACTCCTTACCACCCCCAAACAAATGGTCTAGCTGAGCTATCAGATCGGGAGATCAAGAAAATCCTGCAAGTCACTGTTCGGCCTGACAGGAAGGACTGGTCGTCCCGACTTCCGGAAGCATTGTGGGCCTATAGGACCGCCCACAAGACCCAATTGGGCATGTCTCCCTTTAGACTGGTGTACGAAAAGGCATGCCACCTTCCCGTAGAACTGGAGCATGAAGCCTATTTGGCAGTACGAAACTGTAATCTAGATCTTTCCAAGGCTGGAACCCACAGAAAACTCCAAATCAGTGAGATCGATGAATTACGCCTAGATGCGTACGAGAACTCGCGAATCTACAAGGAGCGGGTTAAAGCCTTCCATGACAAGCACATCTCGAGAAAGATCTTTCATCCTGGTCAAAAGGTCCTACTCTTTGATGCCCGACTCAAACTTTTCCCAGGGAAACTGAGGTCCAAGTGGGTCGGATCGTATTTAGTCCGACAGGTTTTTGGAAATGGAGCCATTGAAATCAGTCCACTCAGCCATAATTCTGAACCTTTCATCGTGAACGGTTAAAGACTCAAACCGTTCATTGATGTGACTTCTACTGATTCGGCTGAATCATCCCTCACCCTCCATTTCCATTGAACTTACTGCGCCCGGCCGATGGCATAAAACTCAGCGCTTAACGGGAGGCAGCCCGTCATTTCTTAAAAATCTAAGACCTTTTTTCTGACACCATTGTGCACTTAGGGTTCACCCTTTGAGACAGCCGACTCCACCTCAGATGCTTGCATCTGAGATTAGAAATCATTCGCAGAATTCATCCCGACCCATTCACTCACAAAAATATCTATCTTAAGGAATAAATTAAGTAAATAAAAACCCCTAAATCACAATGAGGACATTGCAAGTTTTAGGCATGGGGGGGTATAAGTGCAAACTTGTACTAAAAAAAAAGGTTTTAAACAAAAATTCACATATGACAAAAACACCATAAAAATTAAAAATTTTTCAAAATAAAAAGAATAAGAGGGGAAAGGAAATTTTGAGGAGAAGAAAATAAACAAAATGAAAAGGAGCACAAAAAGATGAAAGAAAAGAGTAATAGTCATTAGTAAGAAGCTAAGGAATTAACCTTAGTCTAGACCATTTTTCAAGAAAAGAAATGAAAAGTGTTTGGTAAGATTAGTAAGAATGCAAACCTTAGGCATTCTTGATAGACTCTTAGTACCCATTAAGATCTAGACAATCCTTAAGAGGTTGAGGAAAATGAAAAGCTTAAGTACTAGGCCCAAGGCTTAGGAAGTATTTGACCTCGCTAACTAACTTCTGGTTTACGGGACTCAGTAACCTAAGCACCCCAACCTCACACACAGCCTGGTTTCAGCAAGCGTAAAAATCAAAATCACGCAGAAGCGTCAAAAAAGTTCTGAAAAGTACACCTAGAGTAGGAGCGGCCGATCAACACAAGTTGATTTGGACGAGTTCCCAGCGCAGAGAGGCGGGAAATCCCCTCAAAGATGCGTAACAAAATATCATCTCCTCGGTGCTTGTCTCTTAGGATATTCACATATCCTACTGGGGGCATGTAAGCACCCTGCTGGTTCAGATTCCATGGATGGCATTATCACGAAGTGTCAACTGCCAGGGTCTGGACGCGGCCACGGAACACCATGGATGGGATTATCTCAAAATCTCAATAGCCAGGGTTCTGGGGGTTGCCATGGGAGGTGCTATCTCGAAGCATCGATCGCCAGGAACCCTTGAGGATTGATGATGGGGATAAGGAATCTGATACAGACCGTGTTGAAAAGCCAATCCTAAGCTAGAATTAAAAAGAAAAAGAGAGAGAAAACTCTCTAAAAATAGAAAAATTTTCTACCTCTCTCTCTTACAAAATGCACTGCGAACTGAACCGGGGCTAAAATCATTTCAAGCACGGGGTGCTTTAACTACAAAGTCCAATAAACCTTAGGTTAGTTCTTGTGGGTCTTAAAAACCTTTGCTAAGGACTGAGGCTGAGGCTAGACAGATTTGGATCTTGATTGGTACTAGAGTACCTTTTAAGCCTATGGTCAGCATTCTAACCTAATCTAAGTTTAAATGAAAAAGCACTTATCTGAAGCTATTAAAGAACTTCATGGTCTAGAACAAGGGTTGAAACCTTAAGTTTTTGCTAAGGGACTAGCAAAAGCTAGGCATGGGGGTATGATGAGAACCTCATCATGAGCCATAACTAGCTCATTTTGACCTAATACAAAGAATAAAAGCTCCTACATAACCTTAGAAAGGCTTGGCTCAGAGAGATTCTGAGTTTGCAAAGAAAACATAAACTGAGGGGTAAAAATGCAATTTCACCAATCCGATCTGAAAATAGGGTAACTCAGGGCCCAAACATAGGTCAAAACAACCTAATAAGAAGAAAAGTGGGATGAGATGACTCAATAAGGGCTACAGCAACCCCAAAGAATTAAATGACAGCCTGTAACCCTAAAAACAAACCCACTTCAATTCACATGGTTCGAGGCAAGGTAAAAATCAACTAAACCCTCTAAAATTCACATAAAAATAATCTATAGGGTTTAGGACTTTCAATTTGGCCTTAGGAACCCATTTTGACCTACATTGAGAACCATGCCCAATTAACAACTTAATTTGGGTTTTTGCGTAAATTGACTGGTCAAACAAGGTTTCAGCTAGAAATAAAATTCACCATCAGAATCCTTAGGTCCTAATTAGTTATGCATAAAAACTTGGGCCTAAGAAGAAACCTTCTTGACCAACTTTACACTTTGGTCCACATATATTTACTTTTTGGCCCTCAACTTTTGAACCCTCGCATTTTGACCCCTAACTCTCCTTCGTTCTTTGCATTTAGGTCCCTCCTGCAAAACCTGCGCAGCACCATGCTCCGGCGACCTTGCGCGAAGCATGGCGCCGCGCAGGGTGAGGGAGGGGCCCTGGCAAGTTAATGGGGGGTACCCTACGTCGTCAGCCATCGCAGGGACACCCCCTGGGTACTGTGACCGCCCATACCGCCCGTGCGAACACACGGACGGTATGGGTCTCCTTCCTCCGGCATCCTCCGGCGAGGGAGACACGTCGTCTCCCTCCGCCCTCCTCTCTGATTTCGTCCCTATAAATACCCCCGTCGCTCTGCCATTCTGGGGAGCTCGGATCTGACGGAGACACCCCCCTAAATTCCTCCCATCCCACTCCGACAGACGCCCCCTTGCTCCAGCGGCCATCTCCCCCTCCTCCTCGTCGCCCTGCCGCACTACCAGCAGCAGGGTTACCTTCCCTCGATCCTTCCGCGTCACGCCGCACCCAGCTGGCGCCTCTCCGGTCCCTTCCTCGCCGCTGCCCCTTCCTTTGGGCAATTTCTTCTCTGGCGACAGTCGATACGACTGTCGTCTGTGCCAACCCCCCCTCGTCCAGCTTAGCAGGTAGAACTTCTCCTCTTCCTCCCCTCTTTCTTTTCCATATTGAAACCCTTACTGTCGGCCCGATTTCCCACCGATCACCCTCAACTTCTCCACCTCTGGCCAAACTCCGGCGAACCGCTCCCATCGCTCCAGCACCCCACACGGCTCACCGACCTGTGCATAACCTCCACCTCGTCACCCTGATCCTCTTCCACCCCTCCTCTTCCCACCAAACGCCCTCTGCAGATCCACCAAACACACCCACTTCTCCGCCCGCAGTTTGACCTAGGGCGATCCGTTGGCTCCACCACGCCCACTGCAAACCATCCGACCACCTTCGCCGTGCCACGGCGAAGGTCCCCCGCCTGTCTGATTAGGCCGAGAGGCCATTCTTCTGTGACCAGGTGACTCGCCCGCCGTCGCCATTACTGATCAGGCAGAGCTCCTTCGCCCAGGTTCGACTCCCAGGTTGCGCGGGGCATCTCCGCGAAACGTCCCAGGCTCGCAGCTGGGGCGAAGGCCGCGCATGAAGCCACGATCGCCCACTGCTCCCTCCGCGACGGGCGCTCAATTGGGGTGGGACATTTAGTCCCACCTCGGAACTTCTCAGAGGCGTGCGGACGCATAAAGGCAAAAAGTGCCTTATGCTGTCTGCCTCCTGACCACGGGGTGAGGTCCCTTTCACCTGACCCGGCCTCGTCCGTGACCACGCTCCGCGGATCTGGACCGACCCAATTAAACCGACCTGCACTCCTCGCCCACCACTGCACGCCGGTGGGCCTGGACCCGGGCGTGACTCGTACCCGATTACCCGGTTGCTCTGGGAGAGCTGTCCTAAGAGCGAACTTTGAGAGAAAGAGACGCGCGGGGGAGAGGGTTAGAGTAGGTTTTGCCCTGACTCTGAACTCTTGAGCGTGCAGGCACAGGTGAAGAAGAAGGAAGCTCAGTGAGATACTGTAGCAACAAGAGGTTTAAGTCGTCTGATTTTCAAATCAGACGACGTCCTGAAGACAGGTGAAGGCATAGAAGAAGGAAGGCGAGGCAGAGGAAAGAGAGGAACACAGAGCAGCGAAGTGAAGACTCTGCAGACATCAGAAGACGAAAAAGAAGAAGAAAAGAAGAGAGAAGGAGCAGCCAAGTGAAGAAACAGAAAGCAGAAGAAGAAGAGCACGGGAGTCAGATCTGAAGCAAGAAAAGAAGAAACAAAGAAAATAAAAAGAAGAAAAAGAAGACAGGATCGTCCAACCAAGAAATAGAGGAAGCAAGAAAAGAAGAACAGAAAGAACAAAAGCCAAAGACAGAGAAAGAAAGAAGAGAAGAAGAAGAAGCCAAACTTTTATCTCTCTCTCTCTTTATTTTTGTAATAAAACATGTATATCTCTAGAATACGACTTGCTCCCTGAGTTCGACCTCGGGAGAACTGTATTTTCCGAGTAACAAATATTAGCAAATGATGGCAATAACTATCTGTATTACAACGACTTAAGAAAAGCTAGTTGCTGCCACCGTTTCTCCAGAACGGTAGTGGGAAATGATCCTTCTTCGTGGAGGAATTGAGTCTTCTATAATCAATGTAGATTCTCCATGAGTTTGCTATACGGGTCAGTATGATTTCTCTGGTTTCAGTCGTGATGACGGTGAGCCCTACCTTCTTAGGCACAACTTGGATTGGGCTCACCTACCGACTATCGGAGATCGGGCAGATGATCCCTTCATCTAACCACTTGATGATCTCCTTTTTCATAACATCCTGCAGATTTAGATTCAGAAATGGCTCTTCAATGTTGCTGGAGAACAGAAATCAGGCGTGTTTCCTAATCAAGTGTCAGTCGGGAGTTGATAATCATAGGAAATGTCTGATTGGAACCCAAAAAGACGTACTTGAGATGATCGGGTAGAGGCTTTAGTTCCATAACTGGGTTGTCAGCAGCAGCGGGTGGTTCAAGATGGGTGTCGGGAGCAAAGGAAGGAGCTATGGGTATGTCTAGGTTGAGTTCGGGCTCCTCTAATTGCGGGTTTTGATCCTCTTGTGGGTGATCGAAAATAGTTGGTTTTTCCTCGATAAAGTCGTCAACCACAGCTTTGATATCGTAAATCTATTCTATGACTTCGCAATTAATTCCTTGTTGGGCCTTAAAGATGTCAATCTTTTGTGTCTTGCTCCCAAATTTTAATTCAATTTGGCCCTCCTCACACTTGATATTGGCCCTAGCAGTGGCCAGAAAGGGTCTCCCTAGTATGGTCGGTGTATTCTTCACATTGCATCAATGTCTAAGATGATAAAATCCACCGGAAAATAGAAATCACATACCCTAATTATGACATCCTTGAGAATTCCTTTTGGTGACTTAATTGATTGGTAGGCTAGTTGTAAAGTCATTTCAGTCAATTTAAGCTCAAATTCCTCGAAGTAGTCTAGTTGGGACATAGGTATCAAATTTATGGAGGCTCTTAAGTCTAATAAAGCTCAGTCAAATTGTATATCACCGATCTCACAGGAGATTAGAGGGGTGCCTAGATCTTTTGTCTTAGGAGGGAGTTTGCTCAAAATGACAGAGCTGGATTACTCCGACAGTACGAACAAATTCTCGTCTTTGGATCGTAGCTTACACTTAGGTGTACATATGTCTTTCAGAAATTGTGCATAAGCCAATACGTGGCGTATCACATCCATCAAGGGGGTGTTTATATGGACCTGCTCAAAGGGCTTAACCAAGTCCTACTCGGGTGCCACAATTTTGGTTATCCATTTTCCCTTGGTCGAGGCCTCGAGAAATGGAACCTTAGATGGTTCATCTAGAATGGGACCAGGTTCTTGATCTGGGATAGAGGTGTCCTGGATGACTATCCTAGGTTTAGGGTTTGTATTACCAGGCTGGGAGTGGCTTGGATAAGGTGGATCCTATGTTGTTTTGCCAGTGCGGGTAGTAATAGAACTCAATCTCACTTGGTTCTGGTTTGCTATGGGTAAAAGAGGTGCTTGCTGCTGGTAACCCATATATGATGTCGAAGCCTACATCCCATCGGGTGATGGAGTAAAAGGGACCTGATAAATAAAGTGAGCTTGGCCTAGATTTGGGTTCATAACGCGCCCCTAGTTTGGCACATTATTCGGATTAGGCAGAGGTTGTGAAGGAAGTACACCAGGTTGGCGAGGATTTGCCATCTGGGCAAGTTGATTGCAAACCTCTTTGATCTCGTCTCTGTGCTGTTTTTGCATAGCCACATTCGTCATCTGAATGTCAGCCAAAGTCTAAAGGATAAGAGTTAATTGATCTGTATGAGTTAGCCCAGATTGATAAGTTGGGTTAGGCTGAGGCTGAGGCGGTCGATATGGACAAGGAGCTTGTGGTCGAGGCTGATATTGAGGTCTTTGATTTTGATTATTACTTGACCATGTGAAATTGGGATGATTACGCCATCCAGGGTTGTAAGTGTTGGAGAATGGATCATTCTGAATGGCGTTGAGGTCCTCGTAGTTCTGAGGAACTTTGGAAAAATCGGAATACGAGGGTTCAGAGTTACCCCAACTAGAGTAGGTGGGTCCAGAGTTTCCTCTGAAACCAAAATCAGACGAGGGTGGATACGGGTCCATCCCCTGAGAAGGTCGATGATAGATGTTGTACACAACCTCCTTGCCAGAGGGTGGTTGTGTGAACGGGTTTTGCGCAGAGGCAGCTTGCTGCAAATGTCGAGTTAGCTCATCCACCTTCTTCTCACTAATAGAGACCTTGTCCAGATGACTAGCCATCAATTCCAAGTCGACGAAAGAGGATAGGCCCTGTGTCTCATGTGCTCCCTTTGGATTCGTCAATGCACGGGCATTCGTCCGATCAAACATGCCCATGGATTCATTATTGATGGAGTTCTCACACGTATTCTCGAGAATCTCCTACACGGTGTCTTTGTGTTGACCCATGATGTTTCCTCCACAGGTCGCATTGACGAATAATCGAATATCTTCTTAAAGTCCTTGGTAAAAAGACTGGATTTGTTCCCATTTAGGAACTCCGCGGTGGGGGCACTTTCGCATGAGATCCAGAAAACGATCCAATGCCTCATGAAGTGGTTCTCCTGCTTGCTGTGTGAAATGTGTGATCTGGTGCAGTAAAGCATTTGTCCGACCAACAGGGAAGAACTTTCTCAAAAAGTCAGATTGAAGTTCTGCCCAGATGTTGATTGGATGCATTTGGGTTTGGTACCAGTGAGCAACTTTATCCATGAGAGAGAAGGAGAACATTTTCATGAGTAGAACATCCCAATTTTAAGCTTTTAACTTGAAGGTTTGGGCTAGATGCTTGAGTTGCTTGATATATTGAAAATGATCTTTGGAATTACACCCATGGAGTTTGGGAATGGCATGAATTATGTTGGGCTTGAGTTCAATGTAAGGTCCTCCATCAAGGATTTGTACTCGAGGTTCGATTGCCACCGCAGTGGGATTGTAGTGATCTCTCATCATTGGACGCTACGGTGGGTTTACAAAGGCTTGGAATAGTTCATGGAGGCACTAAAGATGATTTTCAAGATTATTTTCTTCTACTGGTTGTGCCATGATGATGGATGAAGGAGAATTAGGTTCAGATGAATCAAAAGAAATATCAATTGGATTGGGTTGTTGCACAAACAAGGAGGTCAAGGCTTGGCCTCGACATGAATTAGTAGCTAAAGGAGGCCTCAAGGATGGCCTTAGAGACCTCCTCTCGAACATGCACCGATGGAGTAGATGAGAGGTAGAATGTGATGGATCCAATCAAGACACCCAAGAATTTTGGATGACTATAGAGGTTCAGGGAGGATGATACCCCTTAGTTAGAAAGCCATCCACCTGAGAATTACCTAGACAGCTAGAGAGGGAGAGTCCTGCAAAGACCGCTACATGGTAGAGTGTCCCCACAGGTTATAGGGTTTCCCCCACCTGACCTCTCTTGTCACTGATGTTCCAGGTAAACCAGAATGGGGACTTGACCTCTTAAGTCTACTAGTTTTAATTAAGACCAAGGGTGCTTGGGATTTCACTTGAACTTTTAATATGCTTTTGTGAAAAGAGTGACCTAATTTGAAGATTGGTTAGTCCAACAAGGTGGGTCAACTTCACCTGTATTGTCCTCTTGAGAATTTTAGGTCACTCATTTAATGTTCAAATGAATTTACGAGCCTAATTTTTAGCGTTTTGCTTGAATAGATCAGTTCAATCAAGGTCTAGGTACACATTATTTTGGAGAGATAATTTCTTGATTAAGCAAGTGTGTCTCTAAAACCCTAAACTGGAATCCTTAATTAGCTCTAATTTGGTCCAATTTAGTTTGCCAGAATGTGGTACTTAGGGCTCAAACAAGATTGTGATAGCCCTAGATACCTTAGCTTCAAATGGGTGCATAGATCAGGGTTTAAATGTTTGTAGAATGTATCAAATCAGGCAACTTGATGATTAATCTAGGAATATAATGCAAGTAGCCCTAATTGATTTCTTCCTTTTCTAGCTTTTTCAAAGTCAGGGGTTTAGAAGGATTTGAATGGAGTTTTATGTATCCTTGGAGTGGTGAATGTGCGGCTAATCTTCCTCAATGGATCCCCTGAAAATGATCAAAGTCAAAAGAGATAGGGTAAGTTAGTATTGACTTGGATATTGCAACCAAGAGATCTAAATTACGCGTTGCTCCCTGACAACGGTGCCAAAATGTTTGAGCGGTGAAATCGAGGTTAAAAACTACATTATAATATAGCCGAAATCACTTTGAAAGTAAACAAATTTATTACTTGAATTTTAGGCACGAGGTTGAACACAGGGAGCAATATGGAATTTAAAACTCAAGATCACAATTTAAGTCAAGAATAGAGATTGCAATAAGAATAATGTCAGGATTATATGCAAAAAGAATGGAGTAAAATGGTGATTTAAATCACCAATTACTCCTCACAAATAACAATTAAATCAAAGCCTCAAGTATATGCAATCAAAGGTATCAGACGACTTAAACAGCTTGTGCTACAGTGCTAGAGACTCAAGGGTCTCTCTCTTCTTCTTCTTCTTTTCTCTGTGCTTCTCCTCTTCTTCTTTTCTCTGTGCTCTTCCTGTGCAGCTTCCTTCTTCTCTATTTCTTTCTATTTCTATGCGGCTTCCTTCTTCTCCTTTTCTTTTTCTCTTCTCTTCTTTCCGTCTCTGGCTTCTTATCTTCATGCCTTCTTCTTTTCTTCTTTCTTTCTTCACGCACAGTGGGTAGCCATCATAGGTTTTGGCTAAGTTTTGCACGGGAGAAAACCCTCCCTTGCTCCGCAGTCTCTCTCTCTTTCCCTCCTCTTAGGTTTCGCCCTCCCAGTGCCACTCAGGGTATAGTCAGGTAATCGAGTAGACATGCACCCAGGTCCAGGCTCACCGGCTGTAGGTGGTGAGCGAGGAGTGAAGGCTTAGGTGGGTCAGGCGCAGCAGGTCCATGAGGTATATGTAGTGGACAAGCCATGTGAGACTGCGGGGGACCTCACCCTCCTATGACTTGAGGCACTAAGGCCTAGAGAGAAATTCAATTTATGCACAGTCGGCCGCTTGTGAGTCCTAGATGTGGGACTATCTGCATCCCTCTTCTTTGCACATCTGCAGTAGGGTCCTCCCTTCGATTGCCATGGCTTGTGTGGTCCAAGCATCCAATTGACCACCTGGGGCAGTACCTGAAGCAAATCCGCACAACCTGGGACTTCTACCTGGGGCAGTCGAGACCTAGAGCGAGCTCGAAGCTTCTTTGAAGCTCTTCATTAATGGCGGCTGGGAGGTACACATGAAATCAAGCAAAACTACCACTCGACCCTATCAGAAGGCTCAGGAAGGATCACTGTGGAGTGGCGAGTGTGGTGCTGGGTGCAGCGTGTGATGAGAGTGAGGGTGGCAGCCTGACGGTGATGTAAATGGCCATGAGTAGGTGGGTTGTTCGGTGGGTGATTTGGGTGAGCGAAGTAGTGAATGGGAAGAGGGGCTTTGAAGAGGGTGGAGAGGTGAAGGCTGTGGGCATGTCGGTGAGTTGATTGGTGGCCTGTGGTGGTGAGATGGGCTCACCTGAGGAGTGGCCGAAGGTGAGGATGATGGAGGTAAATGGTGTGTCGAGGGATCAAAATTGAAGGATAAATAGGGAAAAAGAGTAGGGGAGACGAGGGAACATTGGACCCTAATCTCAGGACGAAAGGGGTAGGGCGACGCCAGCTGTGGTTGGCCGGTGCCGTGGACGAAAGGTTCTCCGATGAGCGAGACGGCGACGATGAAGGGGTAAGGGCACCTCTGAGCTGGCTGTCGAGAGGCGGAGGAAGCCAAGGAGAAAGAAGATGCTCCCAATTAGGCCATTGGGAGGCCATAGGACGTCAGTGGAGGAGCTTGCTGGAGCTAGGTTGAAGGAGGCCGGAGGTTTGGTTAGGAGGAGGATTTTGGCCTCAAAACTAGCGGAAGAGCATGGCCGTGCCCTGGGGTCTCTTTTATAGGCCATAGGATGCCCTTCCAAGCTTGGAAGGTGGTTGCAATAATGGATACCCGAACCTTTGAAAGGTTCGTGATGTAAACACATTTACACTACTTAAGATGTCTATTTATGCATGTTCTTAAGCATAGGATTGCATTTCATGATATAAATATTGCATAACATGCATCATCTTGCATTTAGAGTAGTTTGAATAAAATGGAGGTTAATTGTCTCCTTTTATGTGCTTGGACAGGGCAAAAATTTTATCAGAGCCTCGGATCAAAGATCCAACCGTATGGATGTTATCAGGGTGACGATTGGAGTTCAACGACTCCAAGATCGCCCTAATCAGGCATCCGTAGCATCAGATAGTGACCGAGGA
Source organism: Thalassia testudinum (assembly GCA_037157565.1). Lineage (NCBI taxonomy): Eukaryota > Viridiplantae > Streptophyta > Magnoliopsida > Alismatales > Hydrocharitaceae > Thalassia > Thalassia testudinum. Next base: position 30,374,475 of record JAZHRO010000049.1, read on the forward strand.
ACCCTAGAAGATCAAGGGCCAGGATGGTGTAAATCCACACTTCAAATGACAAATCCGACCACACGGATGAATTCGGATCGACGATCGTAGCCCAACGATGCAAAAATCGAGTCAATCCGACATCTGTGGCACCATCTACAACATCCAGAAGATGGACGACGAAGATGGCACCACGTGGCGCCATCTTGGCCACCCAAATGGCCGCATACAATCTCTGAAGTCCTTGCACCCGCTCCCTCTCCGCCGTTGGATCTCGATCCAACGGCTGTGGACAGCCGTGCGTAAAAGCGCCCGCTCGACCATCCGCGCCTCACAGCGTAGCGGTCAAAGGCGTTATGCGAGCTGAGGATGCGCGTTCGAGCCACAGAGAGGAGGCAAAGGGCGTGGGAGAGCGGGTGCGAGCGTGCGTCGGATTTTGATCGGACGGTCGTTTGCGCTCAATAGAGATCACGTGCTATTGCACGCGCGGCAAGGATGCGCGATCGTACGTGCTGGGCGGGCACGCAGCAGCGGGCGAAGATGCATCTTAAGCCGTCCGATTTTGCGATCGGACGGCTAAGAGTTAAAGAATGTGGGCGGGCGTTGAGAAAGAGCGCAGCTGAGGAGGCGCACGTGGGCGCGGGTACTACACCCACGTTGGGGCTTTAGTGATGATTTTATCCGTCACTAAAGACCCCTCATTTACTGTTTTAAAGATGTAATGACCCATTTGCCCTCAGTCCTTGCAACTATAAAAGGAGACCCCCTCCATACGAAATTCTCATCCCTTCCTTCTCTTCTCTACCACTCCAAAGCTCAAGAGAAGCTTGTCCCACACCCTGGATGCTTCTCGCAACATAAAGTCCAAATTTTCGTCCCCCTTCGGAAGTGGATCCCGCGACAACGACGGCATGCTGCTCCATTCCCATTCTTCTGCTTCGTCCTCCTTCGTCCTGCTTCATCCTCCTTTGTCCAGGCGTCGTCCCGTCCAGCTCGTCCTCCAAGTGACCGTCGAGGAGGATTTCTCTCTCCCTATTCTTTTTACTACTTTCTAGTGTAGATTTACTGCTTTCTAGAGTAGTTCTGCTCGTCCTCCAAACATTCGTCAAGGAGGATATTTCTCCCTCCATTCTTTTAATACTTTCTAGAGTAAATTTATCACTTTCTAGTGCAATTGTTTTATGCTTTCTAGTTGTAATGAACAATCTCCTTAATGATAAATTCTTTATTTATTCTACATCTCATTTTGATTTCTATGTGTAATATTCTCTCTCTCTCTTCTATTTATTGTAAATAATTAGATAGTTTTAAATTAAATTACTTCGTGACAAATAAAAAGAAATGCGTAGTTTTTAAATCAAACGTCCGCCTCCCTGTGTTCGACCCGAAATTTCAATTTCGGTATAAATTTTATTTGTTGAACACGAATTCTTCACTTTCAAGCTACAACGACAGGTTTTCCAAAACCAAACACGTTAGCGTAGCAACTCGAGCGTTCAACATTTTGGCGCCGTTGCCGGGGAGGCAACGCTCTTTGGTTTCTCTTCGCATTTTCTAACTTACAAATCATTTACCTCACTTTTCTCCTTTCTTATTGTGATTGCAGGTACTCTTTCGAGACAGGCAAAAGCGGTAGATTGGAGTAAAGTGCTGTGGAAGGTTCTGTAAGTTATCCCCCAACTCCCACCCATTAGATTTCATTCCACAACATAATAATTCAAACATCAATCAACCTAAATTTTTTTATAAACTCTAAGGTTAGATTGTTTGTTGTTTAACACCCATACTCACCCCAACCCCCACATTAAAAAGAAAAAAATTTAAAAAAATCTCACAGAGGTACACAACCTCATCTGATTTTCAAACTCAAACGGTAAACCGATCTTAGGAGCTGTTACACACATCCAAACACATAATTGAGTAGAAATCAGATTTGGTAATCATTTGTGTGCCTAATTAAGTGTGCAACAGGCCAATTGTTTGAGTTGATTGGGCCGCACCACTTCAAATAAAATAAACTCATCAAGTAGCTAGCACTTAGGTTCAACTCTTAGGGATTTACCAGGCACTCCACATTCTTTTTAAGTTTTAAAGGAAAACATCTTCACCTGTGCTTGCAAAACTTGGTGTGCCAACGAAACCTGTTTGAAAACAGCTAAAGTTGAATCCTAAAAGCTACTAAGCAAGATTTGAACCTTAAAATTCACCGCATCAAAAATAATCTTACTTGAAAACCACTGGTTGTGCACGCACACACAAATTAATCAATCATTAAGGGCACAACCCATTTAAAGGGCCCATCACATTCCAAAGCACATTCAAACCTAGCCCTAAATAAAACAAAGTAGACGTTGGCCTTAAGGATTTGACTCGCTCTTCAGATTCCAAAATGAGATTATTTCGATTAGTCTATTTCTACTATTCAATCTGATGTCTAGCTAGGGGAGCATAATCAAACGATCACGGCTGGGGGGTACACTAGGAACCGGAGGCGCAAGACAAAGGAAGAACCTTCTCCCCAGTCCCTCCTTCTAACTGGTTGGATTGAACAGACGGAAGTAGATAAAATCGTTTCTTTATCTCAAGATGGGTTTTGAGAGTTTGTAGGTCTGTAGGCTAACCCACTTAAGGACAGGTTTGATTGTTTGTATTGCAGGGCACCTTTCTTCCTCCCGTATCTCATGAATCCTTCCACATATTACACGCATTCCCATTCTTTCCCTCCCGTTGTGAATTATCCTCAACATGACGATTATCCCGACTCGTACTGTAATCAACCATCAGTTAGTTGGGATAATTCGGATTAGGGATACAGCTCCGGACCTCCGTGTTTAGGGTCTAACCCTGAACACTTTGATTTTGATTTCTATCCTTCTCAGAGCTACATCAATTATAGATCGTCTTCCTTTCATGAACAACCTAATACAATCTACAATCAAGAAGGATACACCGATCTTTACCCATCCTCTGATTACACTACCTTTAGGTCATCACCACCTTGTGAACCATCTGAAATGGCCTATTATCAGGAAGGGTATAACGAATCTCAATTTGTTAATTCCCCTGCATTGAGCCTAAACCCGCCCAACCCTAAACCAACTCATTTGGTTCAGGTTAACCAGGCTCAAGATAAGGTTCTAGCTAACTTGAGGAATATCATACAATCTTTAGAAGTTCAGCTAACACCTTCCATTGAAAGATTGGAGCCCCCGATTCAGATGATTGATGATTTAAATAAGTCTTTGTTGGATTGACTCCAGGATGTTAAGGATAAGAACCCAGGAGAGTTTCTACTTGGGAAATTAGTGAAATTGAGGATGAGATTCGTGGTTGCTTTGATTCAATCTTGGGATGATTCCCAGGATGAACCTTCTTCAGGAAAGCCAATAACAGAACCCACTCAAGCACCTGTTGGGGGGGACACGTGTTACGAGGCTGACCAGATTGAATTAAAGCAACCAATTAAGGAAGATCTGATTTCTTCACCTGAGATCCTTGAGCCGAGTTATGAGGAAACGTATATCTCCTTGGAACAGAAAGTGACAAATGATTTTGGGGCATACATTGATACGGAACCTGATTTCTTTGATGGTGAAGATTCAAGTTGTGAAGTCTCATGCGAGTTTTCTGAACATGATTTTTGTGAGACGATTGGGCCTGAGGAATCTGATAGATCATTTGATAGCCCAATAATTAAGGAAACTGATCTTAGGGGACACATTACGGATCCAGAATCGCATTTTCTAGAGGATTCAATTCAATGCCCTGATTATCAGTTACACCCCATTGAGCTTATTGATGATTCTATTTCTGAGATAATTAGACTCAAGTCAATTCTGATTCTGCTACATCATTTAGACTTCGAGATTTCAGATGGGGTGATTAATATACAAGAGGTCCTGGAATTTGATATGCTAAATGAGGAGGATAGGAGCTAGGAAGTTCTGATTTGGGAAGTTAGTTTCGGAGGAAGTAGAACATTGAGTCGAAGGGTTCCTTTTAAGCTGAAACCATCAAATCAGAACCCTTACGACATTAGTTTCGAGGATGTCAAACTCAAGCACACATTCAACGATTATCCTTTTGAGCTTCAATTCTCTGTAATCCGACTTTTTGGTCTTGGGTTACATCCTCATAAATCGTAAGCCCGACCCCACTTGCATTCTAATTTTAGGTTTTAGGTAATTGTTATCCAGAACCTAAGATATTCTCAATTATGGGGGATGGGTCTACACCACAATCTGGTCCACATCTGTGGACCTCTGTTGGTAGGTCAAAGGATTCTTCCATTTATTCTGATTCTGACCTGCACTTGTGAATTCTTCATTTCTTTTCTTTGTATAGTGTGCCTAGCTGAAGGCACTAAACTCAGCACATATACAGTTCTTTTTAGTTTTCATCTCGAAGCAGACCTGACATTCACGCAATTCAGGTGCTTTCTACGCTTTTTCACTCTGTTTTATGTCTTTTTAATACAATGAGGACATTGCATTAGATATGCATGGGTGGGTGGACATTCATCTCTGAATTCATTCGTCAGCTCCATAGATTTGTTTTATTTTCTTTTATAAAAAAAAATTTTGGAATTAGGAAAGAGAATTTGGGTTTAAGAAAATTTTCAATCTTAGGAAATACTACATTATGATTTGAACACAAAGACCCTTCAGGTCTTTAGACTTAATCAGCCCGTGTATCCACTAAAATGTGGATTTGTTTTTCAAGTTCTCGGCAGCCTAAATTTTATTTTAATTGGAGTAAATAAGTTTGGGTCATAAGTACACAACTTATTAACCCACCCTCTGATTTGAGGAAATTTTGAGTTTTAAGCATCTACACACTTTCTTTGCACTGACTCGTTCTTCAACAATTCTAACGGAAATTGGGTAGCTAATGAACCTTCTAGGGTGATATGGCTGGCAAGTTATCGTGGGTAATACCCCATAGGTAGGTTGTCCAGAGCCCAGTCACTGGACCTTTCTCTTTCTCCTGCCCTTTGGTAAATCTTAGACCAGGAAAGCCAACTACTTAAAAAAGAAAAAAAAAATCAAAAAGAAAAGGAGAAAAGAAAAAAAGAAATAAGCCACACTTCGCCGCACGAGTATGGCTGGCAAGTTGTCGGTGGTAACAGCTCATCGACCGGTTGCCCAGAACCTAGCTCAATAAATGCACTAAAAATTTCCAAAACACTTAGGAAGAAGTGGAGAAGTAGAATAACCGGGGAGATATACACTGGATTCACCCTTGTGTTGACCCCGTTAAAAAATAAAAGTAGGGAGAAAGCTACCGGTTGTAAAGATACACCTTTAGGCAGAATTCTTTTTGAGGTCACCTAGAGGCGTAGAAACATGAAATTCGTTTTAACTGCCGGTCAACGAGTCTATCACAATCACAATAAGATACTTAAAACTTAGGGTTCTCATCAAATCTTGGGTGAGTTGAATGGTCGTAGAAAGCCACTCTTAAACCCTAAAATTTGAAAATCCAAAAAAATTAAAAAAAAAATTAGAAAAGAGTAAAAAGAGAAAAAGAAATTTTTTTCTTTGAATAAGGCGAGGGCTTGAGGCGGTCTGCATTTTGGCTGATACTCGAGCGCTGTTGTGTCTTTGAAAGTTCAGATCCTAAGTAGGCAATTTCTTAATGATTGAAAATAACTTATGTCAAAATAATCCAACCTAATTCTTTTATGAATAGCATATAGTTTTTGCTAGGGACTAGCAAAAGATAGGAATGGGGGTATGATGTAAACACATTTACACTACTTAAGATGTCTATTTATGCATGTTCTTAAGCATAGGATTGCATTTCATGATATAAATATTGCATAACATGCATCATCTTGCATTTAGAGTAGTTTGAATAAAATGGAGGTTAATTGTCTCCTTTTATGTGCTTGGACAGGGCAAAAATTTTATCAGAGCCTCGGATCAAAGATCCAACCGTATGGATGTTATCAGGGTGACGATTGGAGTTCAACGACTCCAAGATCACCCTAATCAAGCATCCGTAGCATCAGATAGTGACTGGGGAACCCTAAAAGATCAAGGGCCAGGATGGTGTAAATATGCACTTCAAATGACAAATCCGACCACACGGATGAATTCGGATCAACGATCGCAGAACAACGACGCAAAAATTTAGTCAATCCAACATTCGTGGCACCATCTACAACATTCAGAAGATGGACGACCAAGATGGCGCCACGTGGTGCCATCTCGGCAGCCCAAACGGCTGCATGCAATCTCTGAAGTCCCCATACCCGCTCCCTCTCCGCCGTTGGATCTCGATCCAACGGCTGTGGACAGCCGTGCCTAAAAGTGCCTGCTCGAACATCCGCACCTCGTAGTGCAGCAGTTGAAGGAATTATCGCGAGCTGAGGATGCACGTTCGAGCCGCAGCGAGGAGGCGAAGGGCGTGGGTGAGCGGGCGTGGGCGTGCATCGGATTTTGATCGGACGGCCGTCTGCGCTCAATAGAGATCACACACTATTGCACGCGCGGCAAGGACGTGCGATCGTACGCGTTGGGTAGGCGCGTAGCAGCGGGTGAAGATGCATCTTAAGCTGTCCGATCGTGAGAATTAAAGAACGTGGGTGGGCGTTGAGAAAGAGCGCAACTGAGGAGGCACACGTGGGCGCGGGTACTACGCCTACGTTGGGGCTTTAGTGACAGTTTTATCCGTCACTAAAGACCCCTCATTTATTATTTCAAAGATGTAATGACCCATTTGCCCTCACTCCTTGAAACTATAAAAGGAGACACCCTCCATACGAAATTCTCATCCCCTCCTTCTCTTCTCTATCTCTCCAAAGCTCAAGAGAAGCTTGTTCCACACCCGGGATGCTTCTCACGAGATAAAGTCCAAATTTTCGTCCCCCTTCGGAAGTGGATCCCGCGACGACGACGGCGTGCTGCTCTATTCCCATTCTTCTACTTCATCCTCCTTCGTCTTGCTTCGTCCTCCTTCGTCCAGGCATTGTCCCATCCAGCTCATCCTCCAAGCGACCATCGAGGAGGATTTCTCTCTCCCTATTCTTTTTACTACTTTCTAGTATAGATTTACTACTTTCTAGAGTAGTTCTACTCGTCCTCCAAGCATTCGTTGAGGAGGATATTTCTCCCTCCATTCTTTTAATGCTTTCTAGAGTAAATTTATCGCTTTCTAGTGCAATTGTTTTATGCTTTCTAGTTGTAATGGACAATCTCCTTAATGATAGATTCTCTATTTATTCTACATCTCATTTTGATTTCTATGTGTAATATTCTCTCTCTCTTACCCTCTCTCTCTCTTCTATTTATTGTAAATAATTAGATAGTTTTAAATTAAATTACTTCATGACAAATAAAAAGAAACGCGTAGTTTTTAAATCAAACGTCCGCCTCCCTGTGTTCGACCCGGAATTTCAATTTCGGTATAAATTTTATTTGTTGAACACGAATTCTTCGCTTTCAGGCTACAACGACAGGTTTTCCAAAACCAAACACGTTAGCATAGCAACTCGAGCATTCAACAGTTTGCATGACCTTTTGGGAAGGACTTAGAGCCCAAGGAATGACTTAAATGGAAGGAGACTTCCCAAGGAATCCCCGTATCAATTTTAAGAAGGATTAATTGAGAATCAAGTGAGAAATCCTCGCTCAGAACTCGATGGTGAAGGTTTCACCATCTAAAAATGGCACAGGGACCTACTTGTGAAGAAGGTAAAGAAGTTGGGTGGCTATTTGTAAGAGAATTCAAAAGTTAAGGGTCTGAATGAGATAGAAAGAGTCTGACTGAACCAAAATGCAAACTTAGTCAAGATAATTTCAGATTGGGCCCAAATTTTTGTACAAACCTAATTTGGACCCAAGGAATCCAATGGTTAGTTAGATTTAGGTTTTGACCAAGTTTGACTACATAATTTAAGCGAAAACCCAAATTAGAGAAATGTCAATCTAGGACTCTATTTTGGGTTAAGACAGGTTTTGATGGTCAAATTGAAGGTTCCAAACCCTAGAGAATATTTTTTTATGAATTTTAGAGGGTTTAGGTGAATTTTATCCTGACCAAAATCTCAGTTAATTAAGCGGGTCTATTTTTAAGGTTTCAAAAGTCATTTAATTCACAAGACACGTGCAAACCCTTTTTTGTTTGTTCTAACCAACTTGTTAGACTTTAAGGACCATTTGACCCTTAATTACCCCCTGGGAAAACTTGTGATTATACTACATTGGTGATAAGATGGTAAAACTATAGTTTTAACCCTATTTTCTTGTATTTCCCTCAAAAAGGTTATGTAGTGACTTATGGCTCTCTACAATTATGTTGGAGCATTTACTGACTTGATTGAATCAAAATAAGCCAGTTATGACTTATGATGGTGTTCCCATCAGTATGTTCTAGTGGATCTACGAGAAGATGGTTCACCTGAGTCCTTGATTGCTGTGCAAGGGTTCAGGAGAAGAAACAATGCTTCTTCTTGACAAACTAGAGATGTCTATCGATTTTCACAGTGGATCTATTACAAATTCTACATGCAGATGTGAGGTTATACTAGATTCTAGCTTAGGAATCTACTAAAGAATAAATCTTTAATAAAACTTCTTAATAAAATAATCTAATCCCCTACTTGTTGCAGAAAATTTTCAATTTTTTAAGGACTACCCCCCCATGCCAAAGTGTTTGCATGACCTCATGTATGAATAAAAGAAATAAGGCAGGGTGTATGTGGATAGAAATCACCTAAAACTACTTCTGGGTTATCATTCAGCTCATGCCACCACTGCAATGCCATACACAACATGCAAAACAATATGTGAAACAATATGCGAAAATGAAATATGTTATGTATATATGGTATGTATATATGCCACTCATTGGTCACACATCCTCAAGAAGATGTATCGTTTCGTCAGTAGGAGGAGGTCCCTGGGCAAAGAATGGTTTAAGGCGCTAGCCATTAACTGTAAAAATATGCCTAGATTTCGGGTCTCAAATTTGGACCACCCTGTTAGGATACAGATGGACCACCAAAAATGGCCAAGTCCACTTGGACTTGAGCTTTCTAGCAAAGAATTTGAGTCAAGAGTCAAATAACGAGACCTTCTAGTTAGGTGCGAACTCCTTCATCCAGATGTGTCGATCATGGAAAGCTTTTGTCTTGTCTTTGTATATTTTCACATTTTCGTAAGCTTCCCGCCTAATCTCCTCTAACTCACTAAGCTGGAGCTTCCTTTCATAACCTCTGGCCTTAAGGTTAAAATTACACTTCTGCACTACCTAAAAGGCACAGTGCTCCAGCTCCACAGGAAGGTGACAGACCTTTCCGTACACCTTGCGGTATGGCAACATTCTGAGCAAGGCCTTGTACGCGATCCGATAAGCCCATAGTGCATCAACCAACCGATCGGACCAATCATTCCTATCAGGTCTAACCATCACGGTTTGATACTTTAGCATTCCCATTGGTCTGTGGGTGATACGGGGTAGCAATGCTGTGCTGCACCCTGTATTTCTTCAATAATGACCTGAAATGAGCATGGATGAAGTGACCACCCCCATTGCTTATCAGGGTGGGGGGAACTCCAAATCTCACAAAAATGAATTCCCGGAAAAAGGATATAACAGTCTTATGATCAGCTCGTCTTTCCGGGATAGCTTTTACCCACTTTGAGACATAATCTACTGCAAGGAGTATGTACTCAAAGCCATGCGAGTTCGGGAAGGGGCCCACAAAGTCGATGCCCTAGGCGTTGAACACTTCTACGACAAGAACGGATTGGAGAGGCATCATGTCTCTCCGGGTCATAGAACTGACTGTCTGGCATCGCTTATAGCACTTGGCAAATTTGTGTGTATCTCTGAAAATGGTTGGCCAGAAAAAACTTGACTACAAAATCTTTGCAGCGATCTTTCATCTCGAGAAATGACCTCCACAAGCATCGCTGTGGTAGAAGGATAGCACACTAGAGATTTTTGAATCAGGGATGCATCTACAGATGATCTGATCAGCTGCAATGTGAAAGAGCAATGGGTCGTCCCAAAAATAGAATTTAGCCTCTGATATAAATTTGAGTTTTTGATCCTTGGATAATCCCGTAGGTAGCCTGCCTGTGAAAAGATAGTTTGCTATGTCAACATACCACGGAAACTCAACAGAGTTGATAGACAGTATAGACTCATCCAAAAATCAATCTGAAATCAGTAGGGAGTACGGAATGTAGTCTGGGTGTAGCCAAGACAAGTGATCCGCCGCAACATTATGTGCTCCGACTTTGTCGCGGATTTTGACATCAAACTCCTACAAAAGAACGATCCATCCGATAAGGTGGGGTTTGGCATCCTTTACCAACAAATGCCAGAAAGCGGAATGGTCAGTGTAGAATGATAACTTTGGACCTGGGTAGATATGACCTGAATTTCTCCAACCTGAATACCACAACTAACGATTCTTTCTTAGTGACTGTATAGTTACGCTGAGCCTCGTTCAGCATTTTGCTAGCGTAGTATATTACAAATGGATGGCATTCCTGACATTGGCCAAGAATGGCTCCAACAGTGAAGTGTGAGGCATCACACATCATGTCAAAGTCGAGAGACCAATCGGGAGGTTGGAGAATAGGTGCACTTGAAATAGTGCTTTGCAAGGTCTCGAAAGCGTTGAGACATGAGGAGTCGAAATCGAAGGGCGTGTCGGTTACCAGAAGATTCATTAATGGATGAGCAATTTTCGAGAAATCTTAAATGAATCTTCAATAAAATTTGACATGCCCTAAGAATTATCTAATTTGCCTAACTGAACTAGGTGGAGGTAATGGCAAAATGATTTCGAGCTTAGCTCGATCGACCTCAAGTCCATTAGAGGAGATCTTGTGACCTAGTACGATGCCATACCTCACCATAAAATGGCTTTTTCCCCATGAAAGTGCTAGGTTAACTTGTATACATCTCCTCAGGATCTTTGTGAGGTTATCAAGACAAGATGAGAAATCGTCTCCAAACACAGAGAAGTTGTCCATGAACACTTCTACATAGTCACCAATCATGTCTGAAAAGATGGTCATTATGCATCGCTAAAAAGTAGCTGGTACATTGCAAAGGCCCAAAGGCATCCACTTAAAAGCGAATGTTCTGAAGGGACATGTAAAAGTCGTCTTGTATTGATCTTCTTGGTTGATTGCTACTTGATTATAACCAGAGTATCCATCTAGAAAGAAGAAGAAACTATGCCCGACCAGCCGTTCTAGAATCTAATCAATAAAGGGTAAAGGAAAATGATCCCTTTTGGTGGCCGAGTTTAGCTTCCTATAATCAATGCTGACCCACCAAGAAGTCATGGTGCTGGTCAAGATGGATTCGCCCAATTCATTTTTTATTATGGTGAGTCCCACCTTTTTTTGCACAATTTGAATGTGACTCACCCACTGGCTATCGGAAATAGGATAGATATTATCCACATCTAGCCATTTAATGATCTCCTTCTTGACAACCTCCAACATATTTGGATTTAGGGACCTCTAAGGTTGTCTCGACAGTCTCACCCCTTCATCAGTGTAGATATGATGAGTGCAATATGAGGGGCAATCCTGTGGAGATCAGCAATGCCCCACCCGATAGAAGCCCTATGTGCTTGCAGAACGGAGATCAACTGGTGTTCCTGATCCGTAGTCAAGTGAGCATTGATAATCACGGGATATGTCTCACTTTCTCCCAGAAACATGTACTTGAGCGAATCAGGTAAGGGTTGTAACTTTAGTAGCGGAGGGTGGGGAGCAGGTTTATGCAGGGGAGGAGAGGAAGCAACGGCAGAAATTTGCTGACCCTGACTAATGGAGAATCCATCTGCAATGGTCATGTAATCCTACCTTAAGATATCAGTGTTGGATAGGATAGGATAGCCAGGATCAGGGGTGTTGGAAGCAAATGAACACCCATGACAACCAAATCCATGGGATGAAATGTGTATGCCATTAGTTTCAATCCCATGTGGATCGCAATCTAAGACCATTGATAGTGAAGATGAAGGTGCCATTGGGTCATTGAAGAGGAGCCCAATGTTCCCACAGAAAGCTGAATCTTCATCTTCACTATCCTCCTCAATCAAATCGTAACAAAAGTTCTTTGATGCTTTGAAAATGTGTAGTCTAAGCTTTTTGTTCCCCAGGGCAATCTCCATGCATCCTGATGCACAGTTGATGTTAGCGCGGGTGGTTGCCAAAAACTGGAGACCTAAAATAATCGATGCATCTCGGAGATTAGGAGGAACCTCCATATCAAGAACAAAAAAGTCCGCTGGAAAGTAGAATCCTTGGACTTTTACAATCACATTTTCAACCACCCCCCTCGATGTTTTCACTGATCAGTTAGCCAACTATATGGTAACTGAGGTGGGCTTTAACTCCCCAAATTGAAATTGATCAAATACTGCGGTGGGAGTTAGGTTGATGGACGACCCCAAATAAAGGAGGGCCCTATCAAAAGGGGAATCTTGCAAAAAGCAGGAAACCAGTGGTGTGCCTAGGTCCTTCTTTTTGGGTTGTAAGTCAGCTAAGATAACCACACTGGCTTCTTCAGATAATACCACCTGTCATCCGATTCTTTGTTGCCTCTTTGGAGTATAGTAGTCCTTGAAGAACATAGCCACAGTGGGGATGTGATCTATTGCTTCGAGGAGAGGGACCTGAATGTGAGCTTCCTTGAACATAGATTTCACGTCATCGAAATTCCGCATGTCCTTTTTCCGTGCTGAATCTTGCATTAGGGCCGTGGTAAAAGGGACCGGAATTTCAGGGTCTAGGGGCTTGTTTCCTTTATCTAATGAAGATGGCTTGTGAGAGGAAGAGGGTTGTGATAAACGCCAGTTTATCATCATTCTTATGCATTAAAACAAACATAGCTCTTTGGATTTTACTCCGCAAATGGATTTTTGGGCTGCATTTAGGCATAAATTAGGTTAGGAATGCATTGGATTTTTTTATTGTCTTTTTGATATGTTCTTGTGAGTGTTAGGGATGAACAGATATATTGATCCCTAAAACCCTAGCACTCAAGAAGGCAAATGGTGAAGGAGAAGCTCAGACTAGCTGGAACTCAGCCTAATCTAGCTCACCACAGCTGGAACCTAGCTCACTTGAACTAGGGTTAGCTCATCCCAGCTCCATTCAGCTAATCTCAGCTGAATGGCAGCTCAAGAGAGTTCATCTTAGCTCACCCTAGCTCAAGTCAGCTCAGATCCAGCTCAGCGTAGCTTAGTCTAGCTCATCTCAGCCCCCATTAATCCACAGGGAGCTCCAGCCAGCTTAGCTGAGTTGATGGGAGTTCACCCCAGCTCAGACCCAGCTACATCTAGCTCCACTCAACTCCAGCCAGCTGAAGAAGAACTCATCTCAGCTCAGGAAGCTCAAGTTCATCTCCTGGGGATTCAGCTTAGCTCATCTTAGTTGAGCTAAGCTACCTTAATTGCCTCAACCAGCTTGATCCTCCCCGGGAGCACCAAACCAAGCTCACCTCAGCTCATTATGGTAGAAGCCAGCTCACTTTAGCTTGGCTTAGTAGCTAGCAAAGAACTAGCAAGCTAAGCCAGCTAGAGTAGCTCCATGCCAGCCTCTTCAGCAGCTGCCAGCTCCAGTTCCAGCTCCAAACTTCTCCTCCTCAGCTCCTCTCTTCAAACCCTAGCTCCAATACCTCCTCCTCTACTCCATAGCTAGCTTAGCTTAGCTTAGGTTAGCTAGCAACCAGCTCCTTGGCCATCCACCACCTTCAATTCAACCCTAGATAGCTCCACCAACTTAAGCCCTACCTAAGCTAGCTATCCTACTCAAGTTGGCGCCACCTCCCAGTCACCTCTTCACCCCATCATCACCACCAAAAGGCACCAATTTTGGCGCCAAACCCTAACCCTAACTACCCCTCTTTTTGGCACCAACATCCACCCCCACATCCACCATACACCTAACCTTACAACCCATCCTAGCCACCCACCTATCCCTCCTTCTAGAACCCTTCTTGGCGCCACCTAAGACCCTCTTATAGAAGCCATTTTGGCACCAACATCAACGGGTGCCACCACCCATAACCACCCCCTAGGTGTCCCTTGGGTTGGCACCAATTGTCCTTAGCCATAGGATCCCCAACCACCTCCATCTCTCCATCTTAGCCCTCCATTCCAAGAGTCACCTTAGCCCCCTTCCTACTCTATAAAAACCCACCACCTACCACCATTTGAGAGCATCCTCCATTAGTATATTTTGCTACCTATGCCACCTACACCTACAGCCAAGAAGGAGTAGAGAAGAAGATTAAAGGGGCACATCACCAGCCCTTTTGGTGCCTTCTTCTCCCCACTCTCTTCAACTTGGTCCACGCCAAGGAGGAGGACTTTTCTACTTCAAGGAGGATAGCCAGGAAAAGGAGAAGAACCTAGGGTGGATGTCCACCCTTGGAGAGAAGCTTAGGGCATGCCCCTTTAGGGCTTGCCTTGGAGGACATCACCTTGGCGGAGCATAGTAAGGAAGGAGTTGGAGGACTCTTTTCAAGCTTGGGAGCTACCAAGCTTGGAGCAAGAAGCCCTCTTCTTCACCATCTATCTAGAGGATTTGTGTTTTCTTTTATTTATTGCAATTTTTCTAGTAGTAGAAGCATTCCTCTACTAGGCTTTTTTGTAAAACACTTTTTCATTAATCTAGTTGCCTTCTTTGCAATTTCTTTATTTGCATTTCTAATTGCTTTGTTTTTAGCATTCTTCACTCCCTCTCCCTAATTATTCTAGGCCTCCGCTTTCCTAGAGTGAGCTTAGGGAGAGGCTCTACTTGCCACTTTAGAAGTAGTATATTGAGTTGAAGTGTAAGTCACTTTCCCGCCACAATTTCGCATGTTGCCTTAATTTCAAAACATAAAAATGATATATTGAAAAAGACCAAAAGGAAAGTTGAGATCTATTTTGTAAGCAAGAGAATCAATTTTGCAAACATTCGGCCTCCTTGGATGACCCTAGATACCCCACTATCTAGGATATAAATTGAAAAGTGAAAGCGGATTTACACGTTGCAATGACACTAAATTACCTAATTAACAAATCACGTATTTTCGCTCACTTTTTGGTGCCATTGTCGGGGAGGCATGGCTTTGCTATTCTTTCTCCTCTTGCTTGAAGTAGATCTCATCCCCTTCTATTCCTTCTCTTTCGTGTGTGCAGGAACTATTGCAGGAAGAAAGTGGGAATCTGGAAGTGATAGCTTAAAGTTCCTTTTATTCCAGCGAAATTCAGGTAGGTTCCTATTTCTGGTCACATAATTAATCAAAAACTATCAAAATACACTAAACTTGGCTTTCAGGACCCTAAACAACTTGATTAAGTGGAGTGGTGCATTCTAAAATCCATTATTTGCTTGAATGCTTCTTTAACACCACTCCATTGCAAGTATTGGTGTTCCATTTTTTCGGGTCTAGATTTCTGTCTGGACTTAAAAAATCGTTTTATCACACCACAGGCCTCCTAAAATCATGAACTTTCATACAATAATTCCAAATTGAGCTAGAAACATTTATCCCAAACTTCAGATCAATTGACTTTGTATTTAATTTTTAAAAATTCGTGGACTACAGAGGGATCACACCCTCTAATCTTCCTATTTTGCTACTGTCCGTGAATTTTTAGAATTTTTATACTCATCCAATTTTTGTGAAATTTAGCTTGCCGGAATCCTTGTGAAATTTTGCACATCATATAAAATCACAAAAATTTTCTGAGGTCAGTGATAATACTGAAAAGTCTATAATACCCACAGGTATCATTTCTGGATTTTGACACCAGTACAATTAAAAATTCAAAACAATTATTAAACAAATTCCTAAAATCTTACAAAAATCTTTTCTGGAATCCTTGTTTGATTTCACTCAAGGTAGTGTTGGTTGCATTGTTTGGACCAGTATCTATTCGGAAAGCATAAAAACAACTCATTGGTAGTTAAATTTCTATCTTAGGGACAATTGGCTTAGGGTTTCCTTCTTTCTTTTTAGAGACTCAATTTAAAGGAAATATACAATCACCCATACAACTTGTTTTTCCTTTGATTGTGGAATTTCAAACTTGTTTGAAAATTTAACAAAAGAAACCCTAAAACACATTCAATTAAATTGAATCCTAAAAGACATAAATACAAAAAATTATGTTGCAACTTGATTTTCATTGGAGCCACTCTACAATTCCTGCACACACACAAAAAAATCGAAATAACAGGGCAACAACCCAATAAACGCCCTCCACATTCCCTGTGCACTATAGCATCCTAGACCTAATTAAAACTTGTTGCAACTTGACCCCTAAGTCTTCATCAACTTAGGCTTACTATCTAGGTCTTAAGTTTTCTTTAGTTAGTACCAATTCTGTCATCTATATCTAGTGTTCAGGCTGAGGGGCCGTGTCAAACGACCAGGAGTGGGTTTGTACAAGCACCTGGGGTTTTCCTTAGGAAACGTTTGGGCCCAAACCTCCCATTAAGCAACTTAGCTAGATTTGTTGACAGAACGGGTACTCACTATTGATTACTTATTTCCTACGTAGACCTAGTCTTAGGTTTATTTTTAGGGAGTCATACTTAAGTTAGGTCTAGCTTTGTTTGTTTGATTTGCACACTTTCTCTCATCTCTTTCTCTTCTCCTCCCCTCCCATTCTTCCATTTTATGCACGGGCGACGATCTCAAAATCCGCACTTGGAAGGACCATTTGATTTCGCCCCTCGCGCATAAAGACCACTTTTTATGTCTTCTTCTCGTTCTAAAAAAATGAAAATTCAACAAAATAGGTCCATTGACCCTTCCACTTCCACCTCTAACCTTACCTCTAACCTCACCACTAACCCTAATTCTAACCCTTCCACCCAAAACCCACCCACCTTTAACTTCCCACACTTGGAGCTCCCTAATCTTGAGTTGCCCCAAACACAACATCAAGACCCCCTGCCTGATCTTTTAAAATTGATGGCTAAGCAGATTGATAAATTAAATTCCAATCAACAAACATTGAGTAGGAACATCCAAAACCTAGCTAATCAAAGGCCAAACCCACCACCCTGTCAACAGCCTGTTATTCCTCTAAAAGATTTCTATGATCCGTCTTATTATGAGGAACGACCACGGGTTGTCATACCAGAGGGGGACTTTGAGATCAAGCCTACAGTCCTGAACATAATTAAACACTTTCATGGCCTTCCTAGGTAAGACCCTTTCAGCCACCTTGAAGAGCTGACTCTTCTTGCACAGACAACCCGTTGTCGAAATGTGTAAGAAGACATATGGCTGATGCGGCTTTTTCCATTATCTCTTAAAGATAAGGCCACTTATTGGTTCAGGACCATTGGCCGACTCATCACAACTTGGCCTCAGCTCAAGAGTGCCTTCCTTAAGAAATTCTTTCCCATAGGTCGTACCAATTCCTTGCGAAGATCTATTATGACCTTTCACCAAAAATCTGGTGAGACTTTCCATGATTCTTGGGAAAGATTTCAAGATCTCTTAAGAAGTTGCCCGCACCACGAGATTCCTTTATGGCAGCTCGTGCAAATCTTCTATCAAGGATTAGAAGATCAAATCTGACATTTTTTCAATGCCTCGTGTGGCAGCAATTTCTTAAATAAACATGTTGAAAGTGCCTATGAACTTTTTTAAGAAATGAGTGAAAACTCATTTAATCAAGCTTCCATGAACACATTTTGCATAACTCAAAACCTGCAGTTTGGTGTTCATGAAGTAGGCACTCAATCTATCCCTGTCACCCAAGACGATCTTCAAATGATCGCCCAAAAACTCGACCAGATGTATATTAATAAAAAGAAAATTGAGGAAAGACTAGCCAAATCAACCCAAGCTCCACATAATCCACATCTAACCCAACCTAACTTTCCACGAAGAGAAAATTTGCACAAACTCAACACTACTCCTGCTGATTATTTCCAATATTCTGAGGTTGCCCATGATTCACTAGGGAATTACAACTATCTAGATCTTAACTCCACTCAAAATATTTCTGCCATCCAGGAGCCCTTTAAAAATTCTTCCAATTGGAAAAATTACCCGAACTACTCCTGGAATAATCAGGTTCCTTCCTAACCGGATCATTTTAATGGGTATGGGTCTAATCCAACCTTCCATCCTGGGCCATCCCAACAAGACATCAATGCCCAGATGAAGCAAACCCTGCAGGAAATGCAAACAAAAATGACAGAAGTAACCTACACGATCACAAATCTGAACAACCAGATTGGGGTTACTCCCACGCAAAGACCTGCAGGACATCTTCCGTCCCAACCCATGCCCAACCCTAATCACCAAAGGAACCAATATCCAGGCAGAAATCCACACTACCTAAATCAGCCTCCTACTAATCCGCCACCTCAGCAGCCTCCCAGGTTTCCGCAACCACAGGCCCCCCCATCTCCTCCAAATAATAATCCGACTACACATGCAGTTACTTTGAGGAGTGGAAAAATCACCACTGATCCTGGGCCTTCACACAAACCTGGTGAAATACCTATGCAAATTGACTCCCCACTTCCCCATCAGGAAGAAAAAGAAACATGAAAATCTCAAGACACGATTCCTATCCCTTTCCCACAAGAACTCCAACCCACCACCACCAAAAGAAAGAAATCTGGGCCCACTACAGAAGAACTCATGGATCTATTTGGGTAAGTTCATATCAATTTTCCTCTCCTAGATGCCATCAAATATATACCTGCCTATGCCAAATTTTTGAAGGAGATTTGTACTCCTAAAAGGAAGGCCAAAAATCTAGGATATGTGCATCTTTCGGAGACAGTAAGCTCTGTCATACAGAGTAAGCTGCCTCCTAAGATGAAAGATCCGGCGGTGCCTTTAATTTCTGTAATTATTGATGACACTACCTTTAATCGTGCCCTCCTTGATCTTGGTGCCTCAATTAATATTATTCCCACTAGTTTATATGAAGAATTTCAGATGGATGAATTAAAACCCGTCGAGGTTACCCTGCAATTAGCCGACTGATCTACAATCAAACCTCGTGGGATTGTCGAGGATGTTTTGGTCAAGGTCCAGAATTGTGTCTTCCCTGCATACTTTTTGGTTCTTGACATTGAGGTACCTGAATCATTACTGGACTCCCCAATAATCCTTGGACGCCCTTTTTTGGCCACTGCAAAGGCAAATATCAATTGCCACACAGGCAAAATGGATATCACTTGTACAGGCCAAACTATCACTTTAGATATTTTCAAATCCTCTAGGAGATTCCATGATGATAACTTTTTTGAGGACTCAGATACGAAAATTTCCATTATGGTGGAGGAGACAATGTTAATAGATACCCTTACCGACCATAATTTTTTTGAGGACTCTGATTCAGAATCAGTGGTCGGCGAAATCTGTGATCTGGAGACTTGTCTTGACCCCAAATTTATTCCTGATGCACCCCCTAAGCACCCTAACCCACCCACTATTCACGCACCTAATTTTTCCACACTAACTTCACCCAATCCTTACCATTCCTTCCCCGACTCCTTTCTTACGGACCTGCCACCAACCCCACCCAAGTTTGGCATCCAACCTGATTATAAACCATGTCCAGACTCGGGCTATACTTATCATTTTCCATCCAACTTTGATCCCAATATTGCTTCTAATCAATTTTCTAGGGATCTAGAAGAAGACACATTTTCTGCAGGCATGCAAGTGTCCAATTATTTACATGATTTTCTGTCTTTCGTGCATACCTTCACGCCTGGCTAAATGGCGCAAAAGATAGCACTGGATGGGAGGTAACCCAATATTTTTTCTTGCTTTCCTTTTTTCTTCCTTTTCCAAGTTTTGATCATCCTAAACCCGACCGTTCTTCACTAAGGTGATCCCTTTTCCCTCCTAATGCATGAGGACATGGCATATCTTAAGCATGGGGGGGTGTTTTCAAATTTTGACAATCGATTTAGGATGTTCAAAACCTAAAAACATGCATTTTTCTTTAATTTATTTCCTGCTTGCATACGCAAAAAAAATAATGAAAATGGTGAAAAACTTTTTGAGGAAAAAATTTTGAAATCGGGACTAAGGTTGAAAAACTCACTTTTGGTACAGTGGGATTTAATCTTCAACAAACTAGGGATGAGGATGCGGATCTGATCATTAGAATTTCAAGGTCTATTTTAGACTAGATCAGATATCCTTCTTTAAAATTTCACCTTAACTTATGATAGTTCAGGTGACTTGATCCTATTTTGTAATATGGAAAGTATTTGGCTTAGTTTCTGATTCAAAAACTTGCATGTCTTGAGGAACTTCTTGTGTCAATTTTCACACACAAGCCAACACTTAAAAAAAAAAAAAACAGCTAAAAATTTGAAAAACTCCCTTGTTTAGACTTAGTAAAAGTCTGAAGCAGATCATTGGTTTGAGTTCCTACCGCCGAGGAGGAAAATGCCTCCTTCGAGGATGCGATGTCAACATGTTACCGCCTCGGTGCTGCTCCATATCTATATTTCATATCTTTAGACGGAGCATTAAAGCGCATTTTAGTAGCTCAAGTGTCTTGGACGGTGCTCTACCTATATTGTCAAAGTAAGAGCTTGGGTTTTCTTGGAGCACCCCTTTACACTGCATCATGTTCTGGGGTTGTGAGCTCCTGGGTGGTGTCATGGACAGTGCTACCCCGAAGTATTGGTGCTAGAGCCCCCTCAAGGAATGGTAACGGGAATGATGATCCCGACACATCTATTGTAAGACTAAGCTAAAAATAAGCATGGAGGAGAAGAAAAAAAAAAGGAATAATAAATAAATTAACACGCCCTTATAAATGTTGGCTTTTCACAAGCACAGACACAAGGTTTTAAAGGATTTTGCAAGTTACAAATCAGATTCATGAGCCAGAAAAATCCTAAAAACAAAAGTTTTAAGTCATCTGAATTAACAAGGGCTTAATTTATAAATTTTTTGGAGAATATATTGATCCCGTTCTGTCTAATGGTTGGATCCAAAAACAATCCCAATCTTTTTCTTTAACAAATCCAGCACCTCCTGTGTTTTAATCTACCAGGGTCCCTGAATCTTTTTCTCCTCAAAAGTCAAAAAAATTAGATTTCCCAAAAATTTTGTTTTCCAAAAAATTGAAGTTTTGCTAAGAGACTAGCAAAAGATAAGCATGGGGGTGTGATAAATACCAGTTTATCATCATTCTTATGCATGAAAACAAACATAGCTCCTAGGATTTTACTCCGCAAACGGGTTTTTGGGCGGCATTTAGGCACAAATTAGGTTAGGCATGCATTGTATTTTTTTATTATTTTTTTGATATGTTTTTGTGAGTGTTAGGGATGAACAGATATACAGATCCCTAAAACCCTAGCACTCAAGAAGGCAAATGGTGAAGGAGAAGCTCAGACTAGCTGGAACTCAGCCTGATCCAACTCACCACAGTTGGAACCTAGCACACTTGAACTAGGGTTAGCTCATCCCAGCTCCATTCAGCTAATCTCAGCTGAATGGCAACTCAAGAGAGTTCATCTTAGCTCACCCTAGCTCAAGTCAACTTAGATACAACTCAACTTAGCTGAGTCTAGCTCATCTCAACTCCCACTAGTCCACAGGGAGCTCTAGCTAGCTCAGCTGAGTTGATGGGAGTTCACCCCACCTCAGACCCAGCTACATCCAGCTCCACTCAACTCCAACCAGCTGAAGAAGAACTCATCTCAGCTTAGGAAGCTCAAGTCCAGCTCTCGGGGATTCAGCTTAGCTCAACTCAGTTGAGCTAAGCTATCGTAACTGCCTCAACCAGCTTGATCCTCCCAGGGAGCACCAGACCCAGCTCACCTCAGCTCATTATGGTAGAAGCCAGCTCACTTTAGCATGGCTTAGTAGCTATCAAAGAACTAGCAAGCTAAGCTAGCTAGAGTAGCTCCATGCCAGCCTCTTCAGCAGCTGCCAGCTCCAGTTCCACCTCCAGACTTCTCCTCCTCAGCTAGACTCTTCAAACCTTAGCTCCAATACCTCCACCTCTACTCCATAGCGAGCTAAGCTAGCTTAGCTTAGCTAGCAACCAGCTCCTTGGCCATCCACCACCTTCAATTCAACCCTAGCTAGCTCCACCAACTTAAGCCCTACCTAAGCTAGCTATCCTACTCAAGCTGGCGCCACCTCCTAGTCACCTCTTTACCCCATCATCACCACCAAAAGGTAGCAATTTTGGCGCCAAAACCTAACCCTAACTACCCCTCTTTTTGACGCCAACATCCACCCCCACATCCACCATACACCAAACCTTACAACCCATCCTAGCCACCCACCTACCCCTCCTTCTAGAACCCTTCTTTGTGCCACCTAAGACCCTCTTCTAGAAGCCATTTTGGCACCAACATCAAGGGGTGCCACCACCCATAACCACCCCCTAGGTGTCCCTTGGGTTGGCGCCAATTTTCCTTAGCCATAGGATCCCCAACCACCTCCATCTCTCCATCTTAGCCCTCCATTCCAAGAGTCACCTTAGCCCCCTTCCTACTCTATAAAAACCCAACACCTACCACCATTTGAGAGAATCCTCCATTAGTATATTTTTCTACCTATACCACGTACACCTACGGCAAAGAAGGAGTAGAGAAGAAGATTAAAGGGGCACATCACCAGCCCTTTTGGTGCCTTCTTCTCCCCACTCTCTTCAACTTGGGCCATGCCAAGGAGGAGGACTTTTCTACTTCAAGGAGGATAGCCAGCAAAAGGAGAAGGACCTAGGGTGGACGTCCACCCTTGGAGAGAAGCTTAAGGCACGCCCCTTTAGGGCTTGCCATGGAGGACATCACCTTGGCGGAGCATAGTAAGGAAGGAGTTGGAGGACTCTTTTCAAGCTTTGGAGCTACTAAGCTTGGAGCAAGAAGCCCTCTTCTTCATCATCTATCTAGAGGATTTGTGTTTGCTTTTATTTATTGTAATTTTTCTAGTAGTAGAAGCATTCCTCTACTAGGCTTTTTTGTAAAACACTTTTTCATTAATCTAGTTGCCTTCTTTGCAATTTCTTTATTTGCATTTCTAATTGCTTTGTTTTTAGAATTCTTCACTCCCTCTCCCTAATTATTCTAGGCCTCCACTTGCCTAGAGTGAGCTTAGGGAGAGGCTCTACTTGCCACTTTAGAAATAGTATATTGAGTTGAAGTGTAAGTCACTTTCCCACCACAATTTTTCATGTTGCCTTAATTTCAAAAACATAAAAATGATATATTGAAAAAGACCAAAAAGAAAGTTGAGATCTATTTTGTAAGCATGAGAATCAATTTTGCAAACATTTGGCCTCCTTGGATGACCCTAGATACCCACTATCTAGGATATAAATTTAAAAGCGAAAGGGGATTTACATGTTGCAACGACACTAAATTACCTAATTAACAAACTACGTATTTTCGCTATCAGGTTGTGAGCCATTTCATGGTAGAGCATAGGAAAAATTATTACCCCCATGCCTAGGTAGCGGGTCCTGTGTAGTCTTTCCACTCCTTAAGGTGACAACTTTGGCATCGGCATGCAGTCCATGAAGTGGCAGAGGAGAAGGTTGCTCTAGATACACAAGGTTTGGCAATAGAGGTGGCTGACCGAGCCTACAACCAGGTGGTGTGGGAGGTGCTTGCAGAATAGCATGTGCCTGCCCCTGAGGTTCTTGGAATCTTGGTAGGGCACCTTAATTCTACAGATTTCTCCGGTTTGGGACAGGTTGGGAGGGTAAAGCTCCCTGTGACCTGTGCTTCGACATCATCTTGTTTTGCGTGTTCTGTATGCAATGTATTTGGTCAGGCAATGCCTTCATTATTTGCAGGTTGTCATGAGTAGATTTCCAAATTGATGACTGCAATTCCTCCTTCAGAGACTCCAAAGGGTCGGCCCGCTTTGGAGGATAGTCGACAGCTTGGTGCAGCGGCTGATAGATGGAGAGTCTCTATTGCTGCTGAGATGGGAATGGCTGCTTCCTGGGATACGTGTTCTGCAGATTCCCGTATTGTCTGGTCTAGTAGTGTGGAGCTTGATTCGGTCTCTATGGGTTACCAGACCAGATGAAATTGGGATGCTGGTGCCAACCAGGATTATACATTTTAGAATATGGGTTATTACGCTCGTAACCTTGAATAGCATTGACATCTTCATAGGCCGAAGACGTCTCAGATGCAAATTCATCAAAAGAATACACACTTACAACATCAAGTGGTGCATAACCCTGATTTGATGGTGCCAGATCCATATTGTTCATGGGTTCTTGGTATGTAGGATCCCACGGAGATGGAGAGAAAACATCCCAAGTGAACGGCTATGTACGAGCAGAGGGTGCTCGAGATGCTTGAGAGGAGCAAGATAGAGAAGTGCTGCCAGAAGGTCTAGATCTTGCTCGCATATATTCATCGAGCTTCTTATCGAGTAGATCCACCTTGTCCAGCCTTTTGGTGATAATGTCCATGTTGGCTCGGGTAGACTCAGCTTGAGCTTCATGGAAATTAACTCGTTGCTATCCAGGTCGTTGGAACTGGTTCATCGAGGTGGCATTCATCGAGCCCTCTGCAAAGGACTTGAACAATTCAAATGCATTGTTCTCATCCTTCGCGAGGAAATTCCCACAGCTAGATTCATCGGCCAGGTACCGATGTGTGTCATCCAACCCATGGTAAAAGACTTGAGCGAGGTTCCATTTGGGTATGCCATGGTGTGGCCACTTCCTAAGAAGATCGTAAAATCTATCCCAAGCATCTTGTAGCTTCTCTCTAGGGCCTTGGGCAAAAGTCGTGATCGCACATTTCATAGCATTTGTTCGACTGATCAGGGAGAACTTTTGGAGGAATTCACGACATAATTCTTCCCAGGCTCTAATTAGCCTCCTAATGGTCTTGAACCAATAAGTAGCTTTATCATTGAGAGAGAAAGGAAAAATCTTCATGAGAACAATTCCAATATCTACATTCCTGGGTCAAACTGATTCTGCAATCTGACTTAGTTCTTCAATGTGCTGGAAGGGATCCTCATTCGAGTTTCCACGAAAATGAGTCTGAATCAGACTTATGATATTCGACTTTAACTTGAATGCATCTCTGCCTACAGGAATCCAAACCTGAGGTGCTATGATTATTGTCGCCGGATAGTAGAAGTCCCACAGTTGTTCTCCGCGTGGTGATTGTTGCATCTGGTCGAGTGTTTTGAGAATCCGGTTGACGCTTTGCTCGTATTTCTGTTCTGTTTCCTCAACCTTGGCTTCCAGATGAGCCATTAGGTCCTGATTCTCAAGGTCCCGACGAACTCGAGGACAAGGATTAGCCATCTCAGCTAATCGAGTGGAAGAAGGTTGTGAAGAGAGGTCGGGCGAGAATCGCCTTTGCCACCTTGGGTTCAGCACCCAAGGTCTCGCAAGTTTACGTCTTAACGACCTTCTTCCTTGCACACACCAACTCAAAGGGTTAGTGTAGTCAAGTAGAACAAGGCTAACACCTTGTTAATTAGAGTGGTCCTTTAGATCAGATGATCAGACTTTTCATTTGAGCTTGTGTTATAAATTCGGCAAGAGACCGACTGCAAGGAATTCCCGCCTCTCAGACTATCCCCGCCAGTCTAGTTCCAAGGGGACTACGAGGAAGGTTCTTCCTTCAACTTTTGCCTCTAGTTCCATTACCCCGCAGCCATGATCGTTTGACGCTACTCCGCAGGCTTAGTCACCAAGTTTTGCAAAAGAGGTTGGAACTACCCACTAGTTTCAAGCCAAATGCAAGTTATTTGATGTATTTTCATCAATTTTCAGCCTGTTTCTTCAATTTAGTAGATGGTGGGCGGTCAGCAAGGGTACTCGCCTCACCAACTAATTCTTGGGCTCATCAGAGTCTAAGTTAGTTTATGTGGTCCTATTGGCTCATGCACTTCTAAGTTCTTTTTCAAATTAAAGATCACAATTCAAATGTATACTCTAATGCAAGATGGAATTCAAATGATTTGAAGCTTGGTAAGAAGATTCCTTTTTCAATAAGCTTTTCAGAGAGTAATTTTTTAAAATTTTTACTATTTCCAACAACTAGTTATGAATTTTTAACAAACTAGGCATCAAATTTGGGATTTAGATCCTATTTTGGTTTTTCTATTGGAAATGACAACAAATATGCTCCAAAAATTTTGTAAAAATATGATTTTGAAAGCTAATTTGATTATCTTTCAAACCCCACAAATAGTGAGTAAATATGATTTGTATGTTGGACAGAATTGATTTCTAAATTTCATAAAAGTTTTGTTCTCAATCATTCTGACCAGTATGTACTCCATAAATTTTTAAAAATTTCACAGATGGAATTTCTTTTTTTGAAAGATGGCGTTGGAAAGATAACTTGAATATCTAGTTCCAGTCCAAATTTTAAAATTTTTGGAGCACCACAAACATGGCTATTGAATTTTAAAGATGACAATTAATTTCTAGCCGAGTTTCTAATGAGAATGTATGTCGCTGATTTTCGCAGTGCCCGCTTTTCCTCGATCGCTGCTTTGTGTCGTTGTACCTGCATGTGAAAATACTATATTACAGATAAAATCAAAAGTTGCCTTGCCTCCCCGGAAATGGTGCCAAGTTGTTCGTGGCGTAGATCATGTAGAAAATTAATGCATTGTTGTATTGTGCGGAATATGTCTTGAGCAAATAATTAGCAAAACTGGTGAGTCCTGGTCGATCACAAGGAAGAAGAAAGCACTTTTGATTTCATGCATTACTCCAAATATAAATAATAAATAGTATAGACACAATATATATATCAATCAAAAGAGTTTGAACATGAATTGCATACATATAACTAGACAAATTCTAACACAAACTTAAACTAGTTACGTAACAGAACGAGGGCACCACGGGTGGTTCGTGGTGGCCTTCTGGAGAGGTTGGGAAGAGTAGCAATGATCTGTCGAGGTGGCCCAATGGACGCTTTAGATGGAGGTGCAGAGACGGAGGTAGAGAAGATGGGAAGAAGAAGAAATCTAAAGAATGCCTTTCAAAGGGGGCCCTTAGGCCTCTTTCTATAGCTTTAGTGAAGGGCATTTGGAATATTTGGGCCCATAAATCCATGCAAAGGCTTCAGATTAATCAGATCTATTGATCAGAAGATCAACGACCCTGATTAAGCCTTCCAAATCCTTCTTTTATCCTTGGTTCTATCTGGTGCTGCCACATGGAAGCCGCTCGAGCATCGATCCTCCATCGCACGGCTGTAGATCTCCTCGCCAGGTCCTTCATTTCATCTCCCTCATTGTTCGCCTCTTTTGAGGGCCCGATTGTCAGATGTCTGATCTTATGATCGGATGGCTTAAACAGATGCAACAAACACCCCTTTGAATCCTAAAGTGTTGGCACACGTATCTCTGCACGTGTTGTCGCACACGTTCTTCATCCAGCGCCTTTGTGCCAGCCATGCATCCGCACCTCCTCTGCCCGATGCTGATCTAATGGTTGAATTTCATCTGCGAGTGAGCCCCTCTTGATTTCACGCAAGGCACCGCTCGAACATGAACCCAATGTCTCACGGAGAGAGCACTAACCAATACGCTACTCCCATGCATTTGTTGCATTTAGGTTTTGTTATCTCATGTTCTTAGTCATTGGATGGGAATCCAACGATCGAAATCTCATCCTCATCTAATGATGCAGTGAGGGCAGGTGGCGTAGCTACATCACAGTCGTTGGATGATGATCCAACGACCCACGGCTTTCCTTCCTAGATTGGGGCACGGTGAGGGGTGGCTGTAATGGTGCCATGTGGTGCCATCGTGGCCATCTATCATCTTCTCCTTGTATCTGATGATGTAGGCCTTCGATTAAGTTGATTTCTATGCCGTTGGACTGTGAACATCAATCCGGATCCATCCATTCAGTTGGATTTTTCATCTGAGATCTAGATATTCTTCAATTTGCCCCTTGGCTCCTGCCTCTTCTACGGACTCCCTAAGGTGCTATAGGATTCTGATTGATGTGCTCTTGGAGGTGTTGGACTCCCGTCATTATTCCGAATAGATCTGTAAGGTTGGATCGGTCATCTATAGCCCTGGATTACCTAAATTATTAATACCTCCCAAATAGCACATTATTATATATAAAATAGATAAATCATCTAAGATGTAAAGTACGATGTGTATGCTTGCAGAATGCCCATGTTAAGCTAGGTTCTACCTTAATTCAGGCGAATTAGGGAATATGATTGTTGTGCAATCAGACATGGTCTTCTCTTGGTCCTCTGGTGTAATGGCAACCTGATTATATCCTGAATATCTATCTAACAAGCAGAAATGTTTTTGCCCTGCCAATCATTCGAGAATTTGATCAATGAATGTTAGGGGAAAATGGTCCTTTTTAGTGGCCTCATTAAGCTTCCGATAGTCAATGCACACCCTCCAGACGGAGGTGGTGCAGGTGGGGATGGATTCGCCCTTGTCATTTGTGACCAAAGTGAGCCCGGCTTTCTTTGATACCACTTGAGTAGGGCTCACCCAGGGGCTATCGGAAATTGGGTAGATGATTTCAGCATTAAGCCACTTGATTATTTCTTTTTTAACGACCTCTCGCATATTCAGGTTCAATTGCCTTTACATCTAGCGAGAAGGTCGAGCCCCATCTTCCAAATAGATCTTGCGAGTGCAATAAGTAGGGCTAATCCCCTTTAAGTCAGAAATTGTCTACCCAATAGCTATCTGATGTTCAGAAAGGGCAGTAGTCAGCCTAAGTTCTTGATCCCTAGTTAAATGAGCATTGATAATTACAGGGAAAGTCTAATCAGGTCCTACGAAGACATACTTGAGGTTATTGGGCAAAGGTTTCAATTCAGGTGTAGGTGGGACAACGTTTGATGGGTAAGGGAAGGGCAGGAATTGATTAACATCAATCTCCTCAAATGGAGGTTGTCAATGGTAATTGGCTTTATAGATTTCAACCTAAAAAGACTGGGATGGGTCACAATAGTCATCAACTGGTTGAATCAGATGGTCTTGTAAAGAGCTAACGGTAAGGCATTCTTCAACCAAGGTTCGCATAGGATCGTACTCCTCGACCCAACTGCATTAAAAAGACTTGAAGATATCCAATTGCATCTTCTTATCTTCGAAGGTGATTTCCATACATCCCGTGTTACAATCAATGTTTGCCTTGGCCATAGCCAAGAAGGGTCTGCCCTAGATGATGGGTGTGTTCTGTAGTTGTTCGAGGACTTCCTTGTCAAGGACTAAAAAGTCAACTGAGAAGTAGAAGTCCTTAACCCGGACAATTACATCCTCGACTACCCCTTTTGGGGTTTTCACGCATCAGTCGACCAGTTGGATAGTCATAGGTGCAGCCTTTAATTCCCTAAATCTAAACAGGTGATAAAGGGTAGTCAGAATTAAGTTAATTGAGGCACCTAAGTCTAAGAACGCTCTATCAATAGTCATGTCACCAATATTACAAGATATCAGAGGCACTCCGAGGTCAGTTCTTTTAGGAGGTAGGCTAGTCAATATCACTGAACTAGCTTGTTTCGAAAGCACTACCTTCATAGTTGCTTGGGTTCTTAGCTTACACTTAGGTGTATAGTCATCCTTCATAAATTTAGCGTAAGCCAGAATATGTTTGATTGCTTCGAGGAGAGGTATATTGATCTGTACTTGCTTAAAAATCTCTAACAACTCGTCCGCAGCCACATTTTTCTTTTTCTTTATTTTCTCTGCAGTTTTAGGGTTTGGTATTTGGGTTTGAATTGGTTCAGGCTCCTAATCCTTGGGTTCCTCCCACTCATCCTTAGAATTAGGCATCTCAGGTAGTGAAGTCACGGGAGGGGTTGGCCATTTGGGGTCCTAGGTTTGAGTGCCACTTCTCAAGGTAACCGCATTGGCTGAAGCATTGGAACCAGGGTTAGATCCTTGAGAAGGAGAAGAGGCAGTAAACCCAGGAGGTGTTTGTGGGGTTTGTTTAATCATATGGTCATGCCATTGATTTGATTGGAACCATTGAGGATTGTGACCTCTGTTCATTACATTCCTCGGGTTCGGTTGTGGCTGAGAAGGAAGGGACCCCTGTCGTTTATTATCCAACAGCTGGCTCAATTGTCCCTTCACTAATGCCATCTCCTCCTGATGTTTGTGATTCATATCAGCCATCATTTTAATTAGAGTGTCCATTTGGTTCTGTGTAGGAGCTAGCCTTTTCGAGATATAGAGGGTTTAGCAGGTGGACCTTACTGATAGGAGGGAGGGTTCTGCCAAGGTTGGTTCTGGAATTGATTCAATTTTTGGTTCAACCAGGCAAAATTTGGGTGGTTGCGCCATCTAGGATTGTAACCGTTGGAGAAAGGGTTTGGCTTAGAAAATCCCTGGATGGCTTGGGCATTTTTAAAGGTAGAAGGTGCCGAAGGGGAGGGGAAAGAGTAATCAGAGTTTAAGAGAGCAAAGGTCCATCCCTGGAACATGGTCAAGGGTTGTTCTAGGTGCATTTGGTTCATAGACTGAACCAAGTCCACATTGTGAGATCCCTTCTCTAGGGAGAAGGTCTGTAATGGGGTTCATGATTTGTTTAACATCTCGTCAATCCTTTTATCGACCAACTCAACCCGATGCAATTTCTTGGCTATAATGTCCATGTCAACCATTTCAGAATTGGTTTGCACCTCATCAATTCATCCACGGGGTGGACTGGATTGATTAAATTGGGTCATGGAGGCATTGTTAAGCAAATTCTCTCTCATTGATTCAAAGAGCTCAAACATGCTCTCCTTATCCTTATTCAAAAGGTTGCTAAGGTTGCTATCCTGACCATGGTAGAAAATCTGGGCCAACTGCCACCTTAGAACCTCGTGGTGTGAGCATTTCCTCAATAATTTGTTAAATCTCTCACACACCTCATGAAATTGCTCTCCACTTTGCAGGGTAAATGTAGTGATGGCTCTCCTAAGGGCATTAGTCTTTCCTATAGGGAAAAACTTAAGAAAAGCATGCCTTAATTCTGCCCAAGTAGAGATGGGTCTCCCTAAAGTCCTAAGCCAATGAGATGCTTCATCTCTTATGGAGAATGGGAACATCTTGATTAAAATAATATCAAAACTGTTGTTTCTAGGTTTTACTGTTCGGGCAATCCACTCTAAATCCTCTAGGTGTTGGAAAGGGTCTTCATTTGACTCCCATGGAAATGGCTTTGAATCAAGCAAAGGACATTGAGTTTTAGCTCAAAATCATCTCCCCCTTTGGGGACCCTAAGGTATGGATCTACTTGGATGGCAGACGGATCATAGAAATCGCAGAGAGGCCTTGGTTGACCCTCAAGGGGTGGTGGTGGGGTAGGTGGGTTCAGTGGGGGTTGTCCTTGAGGGTTCTACCTTTGATTCTACCCCTAAGGGTTCTGTAGTAGGTGTATGGCCTGCATGATGGTGTGAATCTCTTGTTGCTGAAGTTGATGGTTAGCTATAATCAGAGCCTGAATCATGGCCATGGCATTGGGTTGAGGTTGATCCTCAACCTCCTCAACTCGTGGGTCGGCCACGTTTTTAGTCCTACCCTTGGAAAAATCAAGTTTTCTCCTAGTTTCTCTATCTAAAGCAACCAATTCAGGATGAAGTGATCGCCTTCCGTGCATACACTGGAGAAGAACCAGGAGAGATGTGAGGGGAAACAGATGTGGGATGTGTGTGCACAATCAAGCAAACAAATCTAATCCCTATAGTGTACACTTAGGCTACTTACGCTTCAGAAGTAGATTCAGATCACATGGTGAATTCGATGTTGTCCTTACTCCCGAATTCGGTAGAGTTGGGAAGGCAAAGCAGGGGGAGATTGTCCCGAAGAACACTAATTATGCCAAGCCCATGCTTGCTTAAGTCATTTGACAATCGGGCCTCCCAACTCATCACCTTTTGGAGCAAGTAGACGTCACTAATTCACTATGCGTTTAGGTAAGTACCCTGAAATGAAATCAATTAGTTCTAGGAGCAATGTCTACTTAATTTTTAGGGCTAGGTTAGTGCTTGTGCTCAAGGATTAAGTAAAGGGAGTTAGGGGGTTAATGCCCTTAAAATTCTAGTTGAAATAGTGTGCACAATTGCATACAAGGACCCAATGCCAAAACAAGTGTTCCTTAGCAAGCAAGATTGAGATGTGTGATTTTTAGGATTTAAATCATGCTTTAATGGCTTTTAAAGTTTTCACTTGTTTACACCTTCAAACACGGCACAAATGTATAGGCACACGGTTGGTGAAGATTGATTTTCCTTAAGGCCTTTTGCGTGTCTATAAAATCAAAAACTCCATTCCTAGGGTGTGCATCTTCTATTCAATGAATTCTTTTTAAGATTTTTGTCAAGAATGGTCTAATCAAAATAAGCAATGACCCTATCCTGACAAAAATCAAATGAGATTTCCAGCAAAATTAATTTCAAAATTTTTTGGGGATGATAGACCATCCAAATCATGTTGTTTTTCTGAGAGGGGATCAATCTGTCCAGAACCTCTAGATTAATGAGCAAGTTTAATATCTTGATCAGAACAAGCACTAATGGATTTTAGATGCAAAGTGTTCTTCAGATGAAGTGTAGAGAATTTCAAGATATTTCTAGAAATATAAATCTCTCATAAATCCGAGCTGCATAGAGTTCACAGCAGTAAGAACAACCTAAAGATCTCCAGGACCTAGGACAACCTTGCACACTTCCAGTAGCAAATTTCTCACGGCCAAACGACAAGGAGTTTAACTCTGAAATTTAGAGGGGAGTTTGCCTACAGGAAGGAGCATTTATGAGATTGTTTTCAAAATTTTTAGACATGATAAAAGTGCTTTAATCGTGTCCTCAACCTAAATCTAGAACGTGACCTTGTGAAATTAACGGGTTGAAGACTTAGTGGTGGTGTTTTTCTTCGATAAACAAAAGAGGGTTTTTTTAATAACACCACCATTTTTCTTGGTCCAAGGATGGGAAGTTACCTTTGGATCATGGGAATACAAGATCAAGCCTTCAGGTCGATGGCGGTCTTCTTCTTATGGTTCCTTTTGATCCAACCTGACTCGTTCTCGTCTCATTGTCGATGCACAAGGTTCCTGCAACCACAAGAAGAGAGAGAAGAGCAAGTTAGATAACACAAGTATAAATAATGACCAAGAAAATGAAAGTGAATAAGAGATCCGTTGCCTCCTTGGCAATGGTGCCAAAAACTGATCGTTGCAAACGCATTTGTGTTAAGTCGCTTGTTGTAGCGTAGTTTATGACATCAATTTAAAATAAAAGTATCGGCTGTGACTCTGAGTGCCAAACACAGGGAAGCATAAAATCAGTTCACTTAGTCACTTTGTGTCACAAAAATGTCGCTTGTTCACTTGCAAACCAATTTGAGAAAGAGAGAGAGGGAGCAAGAGATAAAGAGAGAGATAGAGAAAGTAAGAGAGAGAACAGGGTTAGAGAATGGTTATGATGATGCAACACTATCTAACTACAAAAGAGATAAAAGGCATGGTAAGAAAATAAAGAATATATTGTATGAATCATTCATTTCTACAACTATAATGGTATATGAAAGTTTAATCAACACAAATAATAAATTGAAAACTAGCTAAATGGAGAGGCGAGGCAGCCACGGTGGTGGAGGGGCCTCCGTCGGTGGCTCAAAAACTCCAAGGACTTGCTTTCAACTCTAGAAGGTGGTGGGAACTCGTGGGTAGAAGATGGGTGCATATGGGAGGGGTAGGTCCCTTTTTATAATTGAGGAAAGGGATAAAATTCATCCTCATGTCAACAGTGACATTCAAAGCGTCACTGAAGACCCACCGCATATGTCGCCAAAGCCCCCACCCCCGCACATGCACCTGTTGCCTTCAATGCGTGTGCTGCTGACCCACGTGGGCCTTGCATGACATGTCGCATGCGCATGCACTGTGCTAGGTTAGGCCCCTTCCACGCATGCATGCGCACTACTACTGCACTGCCGTTGCTACTTCTTGCTGCACATCAATTGCAAAATTGAGTGGAGGGGAGGCTTGAACTTGCTTCTGGTGGATGCCGAATGGAGGTGCAACCATTGCGCCAAGGCCACAACTTGATCAACTTTTGTGTGTGTGCCTATAGGTCCTCAGCCGTTCGATCTTAGATCGGATGGCTTACATCTCTTGATGAAGTGTTGGAGAGAGAGAGAGAGAGAGGTGCTGAAGCATGTGGATGGTGACACGTGGTTGGATTTAGGCCATTGATTAGTAGATCAACAATCAAAACTTCTTGGGCTTTTTGTGGGAGCTACGGAAGTCAGATCAAGGTGATTTTGAGTCCGTTGGACTCCGTTCATTGATTCGGACCCATGCGTACCGTCTGATTGCTCATCTAAGACCTGTTTCAACATGGACTTGTACACAACATCATTAAACATTGATTTTAAGCAACTTAAATGTAAAGATCAAGCAATATGCATGCAATGCTCCCAAGCCCATTATAATATGTCATTATTGCACAAGTACCCTCAAAATTGACTCTAATTGATAATATAAACACTGATAACTGTAGAGCCATCATTTAGCAACTACACCCGCCTTATCTAACTTATTGCAGATCAATTCCATATCAAATGTATGAGAATCTTGGACCTCATTGGCATTTGATCTTGTTTGTTGGGATTGGTTGAAGGTTTCCATGGAGGCATGGTTTAAAGAGTTTTCACTCATTGCCTCAAACAAATCATACACGCCATCTATGTCTTTGTTGAGGAAATTGCCTCCGCAAGAAGCATCCACAAGATTATGAAGTTGATCATTCAACACATGATAAAAAATCTGCACAAGTTGCCATTTAGGCACCTCGTGGTGTGGACACTTCTGCAACAGATCTTGGAATCACTCCTAGGCCCCATGAAATGGTTCCTTCGATCGCTAGGCAAAAGTTGTATTTGCCCATCACAGTGCATTGGTTCGCCCAATTGGGAAGAATTTCTTCTGGAAGGCCAATTTCAAAGTTGTCCAGGTAGCAATCAGTCTTCCAATGATACGATACCAATGTGCAGCTTTATCCCTGAGTTAATGGGGGAAAAGGCTCATGAGCATTTATTCTTCATCCACATTCCGTGATTTGGTGGTCTGAACTAGAGCGATCAGGTCCTCCAAATGTTGGAATGGGTCCTTTGAGCCAATCTTGTGAAAGTGTTTAATTAAACTCAAAACTTGGGGTTTGATCTCAACATCACCAGTGGGGATCACAATGCCAGGACAATCCTCATAATTTTAAGGATCATAAAAATCCTTCAAGGGTCGAGCACCCTGACCATTCATTCATTGGAACCATTGCTGCATCTGCTGCAATTGGTCCAACTGCCTCTGAATCAGCTCCTGCTGGTTCAAGGGTGGAGGAGGTGGTTGTTGATTAGCATGGTATCTGCTTGGCTATAACTCAACCTCCACCTCCGAAAATGGTCTATAGGTCCTTCCAAGTGAGGGTTCAATGACCTCCTTCCAAGCATGCACTGGAAGGAAGTCAAAAGGATGGGTAAAAGGA
Source organism: Thalassia testudinum (assembly GCA_037157565.1). Lineage (NCBI taxonomy): Eukaryota > Viridiplantae > Streptophyta > Magnoliopsida > Alismatales > Hydrocharitaceae > Thalassia > Thalassia testudinum. Next base: position 30,409,913 of record JAZHRO010000049.1, read on the forward strand.
GCCTTGCAGCACGAAACATCTTAATATCATAAACGATTTACTCTACTTATTTTCGGTCAATCCAACCAGTAAGAAAGAGGGGCTGGGGAGAAGGTTCTTCCTTTGGCTTGCACCTCGGGTTCTTTTGATACCCCCCAACCATAGTGGTTTGATGCTACTCCTCTAGCTAGACATCAGATGGACCAGTATAAGTAGGTTAATCGAGAACAATCTCAATTTGGGCCTCGAAGAGCGAATCAATCCTTAAGACAACGTCTAATCTATTTTAGTTAGGCTTGGGATATTTGTGCTTTTGGAATGTGATGGGCCCTTTACATGGGTTGTGCCCTTAATGATCAATTGAAATGTGTGTGCGTGCACAACCAGGGTTTGCAAACAAGGTTACTTGATGATGTGACTTCTAGGGTTTAACCTTGTTTAGTAGCTTTTAGGGTTTAATTTTTAGGTTCATTCAATCAAGGTTCAGTAGAACACTCCAGGTTTTAGAAGCATTAGTGATGATGTATTCCTTTAGAAATCAGTAAAAAAAAAGTGGAGTGCCTGGTTCAGCCCTAAAAATCAACCCTAAGTGGAAAGCTATTGATGAATCACTTTTATCGTGACTAGTACAGCCCAAATAGCTCAATCAATTAGCCTATTGCACCACTTGATTAAGGCACACAAAAGGTGATTAACCTAGCCTGATTTCTACTCTTTTATCTCTTGATTTGCATGTACCGATTTCACAAGTCGGAATCCCAATTGAGTAGATAAAATCAAGATAGGTTATGTGCCTCAAATGTGGGTGTTCGTAGTGTGTGTTCATTTGTCCCACAATCAAAAGATAATTTTTTTTTATATGCAGGGGTGAGATGAGTGTAGGTGGCAAACATGACAAACGAATTCTATCCTAGAGTTTATGCAAACACCTAAGTAGATTAGGTCATGGTTAATGATGTGGCGAAAGTGAAACTAGTGGGGGAGGAATGTGGGGGCACTTACAAGCCACTCTACCCGCACTTTACTCCGATCTACCGTACTTGGATCTCCTTGCTAGGGTAGCTGCAAGACAATAAATTAGAGGCAAGAGGGGTTAGTAATAAGTAAATGCAAAGAAACATGGTAAACAAGAAAGCAAATTCTCTTGCCTCCCTGGCAACGGTGCCAAAATGATGATGTGTTTCGGCGAATGGAAAGTTGGGGTTAGTAGAAACCCATCACTGTAGTTGTAAAAACACATTATCAAATAATATTTTTTACAGAAATTCCAAGGGAGTCCCAGGTCGAACACAGGGAAGCAATGTTTTCTTTCGTTGAAATCCACACTTCGCTTTGTTTGTTTTTGGTGTTTTTAGGTTTTGCTATTTTTTGTGTTTTTATCGTAAAGAATTTAACAAGATAGCAAACAAAGTGGGGAGAAACAAATCTGATATAATGCAATGTTGTTTATTACAATAAATGAAAATATGACAAAAATAACAGAGATAGAGGTGAGAGGAAATCTCCCAAATGTCTGGAGATAAGGTCGTGTCAGGGAACTGCCATCATGGACTCGCTGATGACCACACTTTTAAGATGTCCAGCCTATTGATCAAACGTCTGATGCAGATATCGCTAGGCGGATCTTATCATTCCCGCCACTCATGATCTTCACCGAGTGGTTGGAGAACTTTCGGCAGAAGAGATCAATAGTGGGTGTTTTCATATAAAGTGCAGCAGCTGCGGGATCGAGGATCATTAACTTCTCCCTACAGGGACCTCCTCCATCTCCACCACCGTACAACAAGCTTACACCGTTGAACTCCATCGTGCACCATGGACCTCGCATACTCTATCGTGTCCCCAACATCGCCAATCATGTGTGCACTGTGACAAGGTGCACACACACACCACCGCCCCCCCTTCTTCATCTTCTTCCTCTTCCTTTTTTGTGGGAACCTTCTCCATCTCCACCATCACCTACAACTTCCACGCATCAATCCCAACACCACCACCCCACCACAACCGGCCACCACCTTCCCCTCCCATGCCAAGACCACACTTTCCCTCTCCATGCACACCCGCAGCCACCTTCACCCTTCCTCTTCTTCTTCTCCCTCGGTTCATATCCCCTGCAACTCAACGCAAAGGAACCCAAAGAAGGCTGCCATCCCCATTGCCAGATACATCTCCTTGGGCCACCTTCTTCTCCGCCAACATGACCGAATCACTCCCCTGGACATCTGTCGATGACCCACGCCAGCCACGCCACCCCTCGACAGCCCTGTCTCTCTAATTGACACACCTCTCCACCTGCGTCCTTTGTCTCTAGTCACCGTTGTTGACCACCTTCGGCCATGCCTCGTACGCCATCGTGAAGCCTACGCTCCGGCGTACCCTCACCCACAGCAGCGTCCCCGACGATCCTCCTTGGCGTGAGCACAGAAGAGAGAGGAGAAAGCCTCTGTTTCTTCTCTCAATAGTAATTACGAATCTTGCCACTGCGGAAACTACTATTGCTTTATTTATCTCATTATTATACTAAGACAGATTTGCATGAATATCCCTTTGGTTTATTTGAATTACATATAGTTGCATTTATCTCATATATGATAGAGTAGGGATATTGGTTATAGGGAATGAGTTCTGATCTGATTAAGATTGACAGTGTTTGATAGTACGAAGATCATGATTCACATATTTCCATGGTGGTGATTTTGCATGTAACCTCCCTATATTCTTAATGAATTACATAGCATGATAACTTATGTTGAAAATGAATTGAACTAACTAATATGGACATCTGTTGATATTTCAAAATAAATGAGGCACCACTCATTAGTTTAATGGGCCAATTCCTCCCTGTGGAGATGACCTAACTATTTTCGTGGTTAGATTTTGAATTATTAAATATTTTGAGAAGCTATTTTCTAGCACACGACTAAATACAACGACGCAACATTTTATGTTATGAATTTTATCAAAAATGAAGATTGCTCTTTCATCCACGACCGCGTCCGTGCCCTCATTGCAACCTCCACTACCACCACCGCATTCCCTTCGTCATCTTTAACCATGATCGTGATTCACCACAGTGAGACATCCACAACCATGCCTCCATCTACAACTGTAAGCCACCTCCAGTGACCACCGTAACCTCCAACCGTGCAACATGATAGCGAGTCACATCCGACCCTCGCCATCGCGACCTCTGCTCTCTAGCTCTCCCTCCCTAATGACCTAATAGAGCCACACCCAACAAGGCTGGACTTCATCTCCTGCCTACTTCCACAGGAGGGATGATTTTTCCCTCTTATTTTTCCCTTCTCACACCCAACACATGAAGGGGCATATTATTCCTCCATCGCACCAAATAGAGCCTCACCCAAAGTAGGAAGAGGCCCCCTTCAGCCACCATGCCTCCTCGTTGATCTCCTACTCGAGCCTAACAGGGATGACCACATGGCCACTGCCACCCACGTGCACTTACGTCCACCCAGCCTCTTCGCATGTCACTAGCAACTGACCATCAACCTCCTCCTCCTCGACTTCTTCTCCGCCGACAAAGAAGAAGAACCCAAACTCCACCGCACTCCTCCACACCGGATGGCCCCTCCGGCCATGAAGCTTCGCACCGTCACCTCTACCGGACTTACCACACCCTCATGAGCATGATCACGCCCTCACGAGCATGACCATGCACTTAGAACCACCAAAGGTAGTCCATGCACGTTCGTGCCCAACCCATCGCTGGCAAGCACCTTCCAACTATTTCCTTGCATGACCTTTGATGAGAAGCTCTCAACAACACCAACCTCCTTCGAGCACCACGCAGCCTGCCATCGTCTCTTCTATGCGCACGGATAAGGAAACTGATTGCACAGCAATCATAGGTCCTAATTTTCCTGAATTAAGTTAGAACTGAGCTTAACATATGCATTGTACATGCATTCACATCATACTTTTCATCGTAGTTGATTTATTAGTTTTATAAATAATAATGTCGTATTATGTTCTAATTGAGAGATATTAATAATTGCAGGTAATTTGGGGCTACGAATGACCTATCCAACCTTACAGATTGCTCAGAATAACGATGGGAGTCCAACACTTCCAAGATCTCATCGATCAGACTCTCGTAGCATCTTATGGAGCCCGTAGAAGAGTAAGAGCCAAGAGACAAATAGGTGAAAATCCAGACCTTAGATGATAAAGCCAACCACACAGATGGATCTGGATCAACAATCGTAGCCTAACAACATAAGAATCATCTCGATCGGAGACCTATAGCACCATCTACAAAGGAGAGAAGATGGACGACCACGATTACACCATGTGGCACCATTGCAGCCACCCCTCGCGGCACCCCCAACTTCTGAAGGCACATCCCCACACGCTATGGGCCGTTGGATCATCATCCAATGGCCACAACAAGCCCACGTAGTAGCCCCAGACGTGCCTCACCAACGAAGATCACACCTCAACTGTTGGATCTCCATCCAACAGCTAAGGATAGTTGGACACAAAGAGGAAACCACAACAATTTTGTCGCATAGCGCATTAGCTCACGTGCTGGCGAGAGAAGCAATGACGCGAGTTCAACTCGCAATCCGTGCTTCGATCAGAGGTGGTAGCGCGAGGATGAAATCCATCCATTGGATGGCCATCGGGCGGTGTAGAGAGGACCACATAGAGCATGGAGGGGCCTTGGGTGGCAACGCGCGAGATTACGCGCCATCCAATGCATAAGTGTGTGCATTTAAAATTCAAGAGGCGGTGTTGCAGCTCTCATGATCGGACGACTGAAGTTAAGGTGCGGGATTTGAATGCGAAGGCACATGTAAGGAGAGAGAAAAGCACGGAGTGGGTGTTGGGCATGTGCAAGGAGAGAGCAGGGCTGCCAAATTGTGATCCAAGAGTCCAGAGCGTGCCACATGTGAAGCCCAAAATAAATCCACGAGATGCAGGCACAAATGAAGGCCTATTGAGGTGCGATCTGATCTGTTGATCTCCTGATGAATGAATCTAATCACCAGGGGGTTGTTGCATAGTTTTAAGGGATCAAATGCCCATCTTGCCCCTCATAAAAGCTATAAAGGAAGGCATAGGGCCCCTTAGTTAAGCCAACTCTTCCATCTTCCACCAGAACTTTTCTAAAGTCTCTCCAATTCTTCAGACCTTCTTCTTTGGCTCTCTCCGTCTCTGGCTCTCTTCCTCTAAAGTGGCCACCAAGCCACCTTGGTGGACCGCCATTACTCTCCCCAACCTCTCCAGAAGGCCACCACAGACCACCTATGGTACCCTTATTCCGCTATATAGTGATTTTAATTCTTGTTATAGTTTGATAGCAATTACATGTTCTAGTTATAATTCTACTTTGCAACTATGGTTTATTACAATTCATGATCAACTACTGGCTATGATTCACTTTATATATATTGTGATTAGTATTATCTTGTTAGTAATTAGATTTAGATAAGCTTTGAGATCGAAAATGTGTTCTAGAATCACATCTTGTAAATTTTATTTGTTTTGACATACTTCATGCTATACTACTACTGATTTACTTTAAAATGTGATTTACGCGCTGAACAAATTGGCGCCGTTGCTGGTGAGGCACGGTGATTTTTCATTTCTTAGCTGATATAGTTTTTTTTTTTGCAGGATGAACTAGGGATTTGCGCACACATCAAGCACATATTTTTAAACATCAGATGCACATCTTCTCTACCTTAGTTTTAGGTTTCTTTCTGAATCTTAGGTTAGATTTGAATTTTAGTTAGATTTTTGCTTTCTGAAAAAAAATTTGGTAGTTAGATTAGGGTTTCCTTTTGAATCTTAGGTTAGAAGTTGCCTGAAAAAAAAAATAGAGAGAAAAATTTGAAAAAGTTTTTCCATCCAAAAAAAAAATTTGTAGAAGTTTTGAAAAAATAAAAAAATACTTTTGGAAAGAAAAAATCATTTTGGTGTGAAGGTTTGAAATTTGAATTTCAAAATCTTTCAAAAGCCTTTGCACGACATCCCTGATTTTCTTCCTGATTTTAAGGAGCAATTTAAAAATTCATTTACCCAAAATATTGAGTGAAAAATTCTGAAATTCTGGCAAGTACTTCATTTTCAAACCATCTTTCAAATGGCACCATTTATTTGAGAAAATTCGGATTGTGTAATTTTAAAAATTTGTGAATTACAAGGGGTTAAACTGACCCAGATTTGAAAAATTTTAGATTTCAAATAGCAATTCCAAACAATTCGTGAATCTGATCTAACAAAAAATGGTAGGGTTTGAAATATGATCTAATTAGCTTTCATTTCCATATTTTTACCAAATTTTTACGATTTATTTATACTATTTCAAAGTAGAAAACCAACCAAGGGTCAAAATTTCAGATCTGACCCCCAAACTTTTAGAAATTCCTATTTATTCGATTGGAATAGTAAAAATTTCAAAAAAATATTCTTTGAAAATATAATTGAAAAAGGAATCTGCTCATTGAATTTCAAATTATTTGGATTCCATTTGCATATCAAAGAATTGAATTATTTTTGTTGGTCTACTGAAACCCTAGAACTGCATGAATCCTAGGTTACACCTTTAGGGTTAAAATTTCTAGAGACCACACATTTGGGCTATAACCTAGACTAAATCAAGTCTAGTGGCTAATTGGTGAGCTTGGTCACCTTGTGGATCGCTCACCACTTACTGAATTGAAGAAAAATGGTTAAAAAATCACAAGAATGCACCAAATAACCAACATTTGTCTTGAAACTACTGGGTGATTCAACCACTTCTGCCAAACCTGGTGACTAAGCTTATGTGGTAGTGTCAAACGACCACACCTAACAGGTACAAAGGAATCGGAGGCAAAAGCTGAAGGAAGAACCTTCCTCTTAGTCCCCTCGTAACTCGACTAGCCAGGTTAGCTTAAGAGGAGAGGATTATCTTCACTTGGTTTCTCAATGAATTTCTTCAATAATTTAAACTCGAATGAAAATTTTGGTCATATGATCTTAAGGACCAATCTGATTAAGAAGGCCTTAGCCTTATTTGGCTTGACTACATAAACCCTTTGTGTTGGTGTATGCAAGGAAGGTCATTAAGACTTAAACTTGTTTTCCCTTGGGACCCAAACCCAAGACGGCAAAGGCAACTCTTGCATGAACCTTCTTCCCAACCCTCTTCCTCCCAATTAGCTGAGATGTCAAATCTCGGTCCTAGAGCTGGTCAGGGGTCTGAGAATCAAGACCCAATGGCTCATCTGGAAGCCAAGGTTTAGGAGTCTAAGGAAAGATACGAGTAGAGAATTGATAGGATCCTCACAACTCTAGACAGGATGCAGCATCCACCACGTGGAGAATAACTGTGGCACTTCTACGATCCGGTGGCAATGATTATAGCACCTCAGGTTCGAATTCCCGCAAGAGGAGATGCATTCAAGTTGAAGCCGAACATCATAAGTCTAATTCAGACTCACTTCCATGGAAACTCGAATGAGGATCGCTTCCAACACATCGAAGATCTAAGTCGAATTGCAGAGTCACTTAGACCTAGAAATGTCGACATTGGAATTATTCTCGTGAAACTTTTTCCTTTGTCTCTCAAGGATAAAGCTTCCTATTGGTTCAAGACTATCGAGAGGCCGATTGGAACCTGGGAGGAATTACGTCCTGAATTCCTCCAAAAGTTCTTCCCGATTAGTCGAACAAATGCTATGAGGTGCACAATCATGACCTTTTCCCAACTCCCCAGAGAGAAACTACATGATGCCTGGGATAGAATCTATGATCTTCTCCTGAAGTGCCTGCACCATGGTGTACCTAGATGGCACCTTGCACAAGTCTTTTACCATGGGCTAGACACACATCGGTACTTGGCCGATGCATCTAGCAGCGGGAATTTCCTTGTGAAGGACGAGAATAGTGCATTCTAACTATTCGAATCCTTAGCAGAGAACTCGATGATGCCGCCTCTATGAACCAATTCCAACGACCTGGATAGCAACGAGTTAATGTCCATGAAGCTCATGCCAAATCTGCCTCAGCTGATATGGACATTATCACCAAGAAGTTGGACAAGGTGGATCAGCTCATTAAAAAGCTCGACAAATTAATGCGAGAAAGATTTGGGTTTCCTGGCAGTACAACTACATCGCTCTCCTCTGTTGCATCCCGAGCCCCTCCTGCTCATGAACATATTTTCACTCAGGATGTTTCTTCTTCATCTCCACGGGATCCTACATATCAGGGGACCGTGAGTAATCAGGATATGGTGTCGTACAATCAGGGTTACTCACCACATGACAATTTGAGTGCATATTCTTTTGATGAATTTGTGTCTGAGACATCCTTGGCATATGAAGATGTCAATGCTATCCAAGGTTATGGGCATAATAACCCGTATTCTGAGATGTATAATCCTGGTTGGCACCAGCATCTTAACTTCTACTGGTCTGGTAACTCATAGAGACCAAATCCACACTAGCAGACCAGACAATACCGGAATGTGCAAAACACATACCCAAGGTAGCAGCCATTCTTGTCTCAGCAGCAGACATGTTCTTTTTATCAACTGCTGCACCAAGCTACCAACTACCATCCAAAGCAGGCTGATCCTTTGGAGTCACTGAAGGAGGAATTGCAGGAGTCAATCTGGAAATCGACTCATGACAACCTGCAAATTATGAAAGCTTCAGCTAACCAAATACAAAACATACAAAATACACAGAATCAGATGATGCAGGAGCATAGATCACAAGGAGCCTTGCCCTCCCAACCTGTCCCGAACCTAAGGTATGTGAAGAATTAGGGCACCTCACTTAGATTCCAAGCACCACAAGGATAGGCACATGCTACTCTATAAGCACCTCCTACACCACCTGGTTATGGGCAAGGTTAGCCACCTTTATTGCAAAATCCCACATAGTCAATTCCTTTTGCTCCTCCCCCACCTCGTGGACAGCACGCCGATGCAAAGGCTGTCACTTTGAGGAGCGGAAAGATTACACAAGACCCACTACTTAGGCAAGCGGGTCATGATTTTTCACACCCTTCACCACTGGATGGTTCAACTCCATCTTCATCTTAGGATCCATCTACGGTTGATAAGGGTAAGAGGCGACTTGATCCTAAGATTCCCGTCCCTTTTCCAGAGGCTTTGACACAGAATATAGCATGGAAAAAGGATACTCAGAATTTCGAGGACCTAAAATCAATGTTTAAGTACATATTCAGGTCCCTCTCCTCGAGGCCATTGATCACATTCCTGCTGTCATTAGGTTCTCTAAGGACTATTGTACTCTGAAGCGACAAATGAAAAATGGATGACAGGCAGTACTATCAGAGGAGGCTAGCGCTGTAATTCTAGTCGACTTACCGCCTAAGAAGAAAGACCCTGGTACCCCACTCGTTTCCTTCTTTTTACAAGATTCTCCATTTGATTGTGCCCTTCTTGATCTGGGTTCGTCCTTCAACTTGACTCCCACTGCTGTATATGACCAATTTCAATTTGGGGAGTTAAAACCCACCTCGGTTACGATTCAGCTAGCTGATAAATCAGTAAAAACATCGAGGGGGTGGTTGAGAACGTGATCATAAAAGTCCATAGATTTTGCTTTCTTGCAGACTTTTTCATTCTCGATATGGAGGTTCCTCCTAATCTCTTGAATGCATCGATCATTTTGGGTTGCCCATTTCTGGCGATAGCTCGAGCAAACATCGACTGTGCATCCAGATGTATGGAGATTACCCTAGGTGATGAAAGACCTAGACTTGACATATTCAGGACATCAAGGAACTTCGATTGTGATCTCATCAAGGAGGATGGTGAAGATGAAGAATCATCTTTTTGTGGTAACATTCGGCTCTTTTGTGATGACCCAATGTCTCATTTGTCTGCACTATCAGGGTTCTTAGATCTTGATCCACATGGGACTGAGGCAAATGACGTGCACATTTCATCCCATGGATCTGATTGTCCAAGGTGTTCATCTGATCATAACACCCCTGATGCTGATTATCTTGTCCAAACAAGTGATGATCTGCTTCCTTCAAGATAGGGTTATGTGACCTCTGCAAGCAGATTTTCTGTTAGCCAGGATCATCAGATTCCCAGTATTGATTATGCTCCTCCTATTCAGACTCCCACTCCCACTCTTGATTCTAATCCACTCGTGATTGAACTAAAGCCCTTATTTGACTCACTCAAATATGTATTTTGGGTGAAAGTGAGACATACTTGGTGATCATTATTGCTCACTTAACCCAAGAATAGGAGCATCAATTGATCTCTATACTACAAGCACATAGGGCTACCATAGGGTGGAGTATTATTGATCTCTACGGTATTCACCCCTCATATTGCACTCATCATATCTACATGGATGAGTGGGTGAAACCTTCGAGACAACCTCACAGGCACCTGAATCCTAATATGCTTGAGCTTGTCAAGAAGGAGAACATCAAATGGCTGGATGCAGACATTATCTATCTAATTTCCAACTGCTAGTGGGTGAGTCCTATTCAAATTGTGACCAGAAAGGTAGGACTCACCGTAATCAACAATGAAATGGGTGAATCCATCCCGACCCGCACCACTACTACATGGCAGGTTTCCATTTATTATAGGAAACTAAACATGGCTACCAGAAAGGATCATTTTCTTTTACCTTTTATTGATCAAATCTTAGAAAGGTTAGCTGGACGTAGTTTCTTCTACTTTCTAGATGGATATTCTAGGTACAACCAAGTTACGATTAACCTGGAAGATCAAGGCAAGACAACTTTTACTTGTTCCTCTAAAACATTCACTTTCAAGTGGATGCCCTTTGGCCTCTGTAATGCACCAGCAACATTTCAGCTTTGCATGATGGCCATCTTCTCTGACATGATCGAGGACTACGTAGAAGTGTTTATGGATGACTTCTCCATTTTAGGAGACAATTTCTCGTCTTGGCATGATAACCTCACGAAGATCTTGAGGAGGTGAATAGATGTTAATCTAGTACTTTCATGGGAGAAAATCCATTTTATGGTGAGGGTGGCATTGTACCAGGTCACAGGATCTCTTCTAATGGACTCGAGGTTGACTTTGATTCCTCGTGTCTCAATGCTTTTGAGACCTTATGAAGCGCTATTTCGAATGCACCTATTCTCCAACCACCCAACTGGTCTCTCGAATTCAAGATGATGTGTGGCACCTCCGACTTTGTTGTCGGAGCTATTCTAGGCCAACATCGATAGTGTCATACATTCGTAATATACTACACTAGCAAGATGTTGAATGAGGGTCAGCGTAACTATACGGTTACTGAGAAAGAGCTGCTAGTCGTAGTATTTAGGTTGGAGAAGTTTAGAACATACCTACTTGGGTCAAAAGTGACTATCTTCAGTAACCATTCTACCCTCCAGCATTTGTTAGCAAAGAAGGATGCCAAACCTAGATTTATCAGATGGATCCTTCTTTTGCAGGAGTTTGATGTCAAGATCCGTGACAAAGTTGGAACTCATAATGTCATGGCAGATCACCTATCCCGAATAAACCCCGAGCACATCCCATACTCCCTACCTATCTCAAATAGATTTCTGGATGAGTCTCTATTGGCTATTAGCTCTGTTGAGTTTCCTTGGTACATCAATATCGCAAGCTATCTCATTGCAGGCAAGTTGCCTACAGGATTATCCAAGGATCAAAAACTCAGATTTATTTCAGAGGCTAAGTTTTATTTCAAGGATGACCCACTGCTTTTTCGCATTAGGGTTGATCAGATCATCAGACGATGCGTCCCTGACTCTAAAATCTCAAGTGTGTTATCCTTCTGCCACAACGATGCTTGTGGGGGTCATTTCTTAGGCCGAAAAACTGCTGCAAAGATTTTGCAGACTGGATTCTTCTGGACAACCATTTTCAGAGACACACACGAGTTCGCCAAATGCTGTAAGCGATGTCAGTCCGTCGGTTCTACGACCCGGAGAGACATGATGACTCTCCAACCTATTCTGGTAGTAGAAGTTTTTGATGTCTGGGGCATCGACTTTGTGGGTCCTTTCCTGAACTTGCACGGCTTCAAGTACATACTTCTTACAATTGATTGTCTTAAAGTGGGTTGAGGCTATCCTGGCAAGGCGGGCTGATCATAAGACCGTTATATCCTTCATTCAAGAATTTATTTTCATGAGATTCGGAGTCCCCCGAGCTTTGATTAGTGATAGAGGCAGTCACTTCATCCATGCCCATTGTAGATCTCTTTTGAGGAAATACGGGGTACATCACCGTATTGCTACCCGATATCACCCACAAACCAATGGGCAGGTTGAAGTGTCTAACCATCAAATTGAGCTCATTCTTCAAAAGACGGTTAGACTTGATAGGAAGGACTGGTCCAATCAATTGATCGATGCACTTTGGGCATATCGGACTGCGTACAAGGCCTCACTCAGAATGTCACCATATCCCATGGTGTATGGAAAGACCTGTCACCTTCCTGTAGAGCTGGAGCTATTGGGTGGTGCAGAAGTGTAATTTAAACCTCGATACAGGAGATTATGAATGAAAGCTCCAGCTTATCGAGTTAGAGGAGATTCAGCAGGAAGCCTACGAGAATGCAAAGATATACAAAGATAAGGCTAAGGCTTTCCATGACCAACACATCCGAAGGAAGGAGTTCACGCCTTACCAGCAGGTCTGGTTATTTGATTCCCGGCTCAAATTCTTTGCAGGAAAACTCAAGTCCAAGTAGACTGGGCCATTTCTGGTGATCCACCCGTATCCTAACAGGGCGGTCCAAATTATGGACCCAAAATCTAGGCATGTTTCTACGGTAAATGGCCAGCGCCTGAAGCCATTTTTAGCTCAGGAACCTCCTCCTGTTGACGAAATGATACATCTTCTTGAGGATGTGTGACTGGTGTTTTGCCCAGCCAGAGCTGTTAAACTCAGCACTTATACATATATACATATCCTTTATATAGCATATTTCATTTTGGCATAGTATTCTACATGTTGTGATTACCATTGTAGTGTTGGCATGTGCTAAATGACAACTCAAGAGTAGTTCCTGGTAATTTCTATCCACTTGCACCCTACCTTATTTCAATTTCTTTTATTCATGCATGAGGACATGCAAGAACTTAGGCATGGGGGTGTAGTACATATAAACTGAAAATTTTCTACCAACTCTTGGGGGTAATAGATCATTTTATCAAAAGGTTTATTAGGGATTTACTCTTTAGTAGATTCTTGAACTTAGAATCTAGTACAATTTCACACTTGCACGTAGAATGTGCAATGGATCTAATGTGAAGATCGATAGACATCTCTAGTTTGTCAAGAAGAAGCATTACTTCTTTTCTTGAACCCTTGGACAGTAATCAGGAGTCAGGTGAACTATCTTGTAGTAGATCCACCAAAAACATGTGTAAGGTGAGAGTAAAGAGTCTGTTGGTGATCTAAGACTAGTGTAAGGAATCTTAAATTTTTGATAATTGGATAATGATACTCAGAGTTAGGCACAATTTTTGCTCTCAGCTCTTGCATACGAATTCTTTAAGAGAATCCTTGCGAGGACCACCAAATAAAGCAAATACATAGAGAATGAGTTTTGATAAAACTAAGACTGAGGTGGATAGTCATGACTATCCTTCATGGAATCCTCGACTGAAGGAGGGTATTGATATCAAGGTCAGAAATACGCTATCCTATCCATGCCCTTTCCAGTGCCGAGAATAGGCACTTCCATAAAATAAGCCACCCGATTTCCTCTTGAATACCCGCAATTTTGAATAATGCCTCGTGAATAAAAGTATGTATGCTACGTTGCATTGTGTCAGTAGATCTGGCATTATATTACTATATAAAAAAAATAAAAAAAAAGAAAAAGAAAAAAAAAGAAAGGGAGAAAAAGAAGAAAGAAAAAAAATGAAGGAGAAAAAAAAGAAAAAAGAAAAAAGATCTTGCCATATTGAGAAGTGTGAGTTATGTTGAGTGAAGTACATTGAAGCAACAACACCTACGACCCTCACAATCCACCAAATACAGCCTTAACCTACTTTTTCATATTTCTGGCCGCTTGAATAAAAGAAGAGAAATTTTAACTTAGTCATAAGGTTATCAGAACCTAATTGAAGTGTAATGCCATGAGAGACCAAATATATCCACAAAACTAGTGAGATTTGAGCTCAGGAAGAAAAAGAAAAGAAAAAGAAAAAAGAAAGAGAAAGAGAAAACAAAATGAAAAAGAGAGACGAAAAAGTACAAAAGATTTAAGAGAGCACAATTTTCCAGCCTCTCTTTTAGTTGATTTATTTAATAATCTAAAAATCTAGATTCTGAAATACTAGTCTCTATGTAGCACCAGAGGAGAGTGAGCCACCAAATATAAATCCATTTAACTCAGAAATCTTCTACCTAAGCAGAAAAGCTGGGGCTAAAACTAGATAATATTTTATATCCCCAAGAGAAGAGGTTTGCCTATCCCAACAGAATTTTACTAAGGGTCAAGTACAAGCTTTAGATGTATGTTGACTTTTCTCTTGGATACATTGCAGAAGCTACACCACTACACGTTCATGATTTTCTGGATTCTAAATTTCTAGATGAAACAAAAAGAAATAAATCTCTAGTTAAACTCTTAATAGAATGCATTTATTCTTGCACTTGCTAGGGACTAGCAAGGTTTAGGCATGGGGGTATGAATGCACAGCAATCATAGGTCGTAATTTGCCTGAATTAAGCTAGAACCTAGCTTAACTTAAGCATTATGTATGCATTTGTATCATACTTTACATCATAGTTGATTTATTAGTTTTGTAAATAATAATGTCGTATTATGTTCTAATTGAGAGATATCAATAATTGCAGGTAATTTGGGGCTACGGATGATCGATCCAACCTTACGGATCTGCTCAGAATGACGAGAGTCCAACACTTCCAAGATCACATCGATCAGACTCCCATAGCATCTTATGGAGTCTACAGAAGTGCAAGAGGCAAGAGACAAATAGGTGAAAATTTAGACCTCAGATGATAAATTCAACTACACTGATGGATTCAGATCAGTGATCGCAGTCCAACGACGTAAGAATCATCCCAATCAGAGGGCGATAGCACCGTCTACCAAAGAGAGAAGATGGGCGGCCATGATGGCGCCACGTGGCACCATCGTAGCCATCCCTCGTCACGCCTTAGCTTCTGAAGTCACATCCCCTTGGATCATCATCCAACGGCCACAATGCACCCACATAGCAGCCCCAAACGTGCCTCACCAACTGAGATCACGCCTCAGTTGTTGGATCTCCATCCAACGTCTACGGACAGCTGGACACAAAGTGGAAACCACAACATTCCTGTTGCATAACGTGTTGGCCCACGCACTGGCGAGAGAAGCAACGACGTGGGTTCAACTCGCAATCTGCACTTCGATCAGAGGCGGTAGCGTGGTGATGAAATCCATCCGTTGGATGGCCATCGGGCAGTGTAGAGAGGACTACACGGTACATGGAGGGGCTTCAGGCGATGATGCACGGGATCACGTGCCATCCAACATGCGAGCACGTGTGTTTGAATTTCAAGAGGCAGTGTTGTGGCTCTTTTACGATCAGACAGCTAAAGTTAAGGTGCGGGATTTGAATGCGAAGGCACACATGAGGAGAGGGAAAAATGCGAAGCAGGTGTTGGGCATGCACGAGGAGCGAGAGGGGTCGCCATATCATGATCCAAGCATCTAGAGAGTGCCACGTGTCAAGCCCATAACAAATCCGCACGTTGAAGGCACAAATGTAGGCCTATTGAGGTGCCATCTAATCCGTTGATCTCCTGATCGACGGATTTGATCACCAGGGGGTTGTTGTACAGTTTTAAGGGCTCAAATGCCCATCTTGCCCCTCATAAAAGTAATAAAAGAAGGCCCAGGGCTATCTAATTAAAGCCAACTCTTCTATCTTCCACCAGAACTTCTCCAGACCCTCTCCAATTCTTTAGACCTTCTCTGGCTCCCTCTGTCTCTGGCTCTCTTCCTCTGAAGCGGCCACAAAGCCACCTTGGTGGATCGCCGTTGCTCTCCCCAACCTCTGCAGAAGACCACCACGGACCACCCATGGTGCCCTTATTCTACTAGATAGTGATTTTAATTCTTGTTATAGCTCGATAGCAAGTACTTGTTCTACTTTGCAACTATGGTTTACTACAATTCATGATCAACTACTGGCTATGATTCACTTTATATATATAGTGTGATTAGTGTTATCTAGTTAGTAATTACATCTAGATCAATTTTTAGATCGAAAACATTTTCTGCCTCCCGGAGTTCAACCGAGACTCACATCTCATAAATTTTGTGTTTTGATGTACTTCGCACTATACTACGAGTGATTTACTTTAAAATACGATTTTCGCACCGAACAGAAACAAAATCCTCTATTATGGGTACAATTAGAATTTACATTTTGTGCCAATGTTACACTATTCATTTATGTAATAGATTATTATATTGAGGAGAATTTGTTGGCCAAACCCTCTATACCTCTCTATTTCCCCTGCTATCTATTACTTGCACATTTCACTCTCGCTTACTCTCTTTAATAGCATTACTATGCCATGAATGTTTGTAGGAGAGTCGCTAAAAATAAAATATTGGTTTGATTATGAATCTTACATGGACTTGATCTTGTGTTTATATAGGTTCCTATTTTTTCTATGAACATTAATACATGCAATATGTTTGTTTTATGATATTCAAGCACATACATGAGAAATATGCAGGATTATTCTTAGTAAAATTATCTATGGGTTTGTTGCATTTGTGCCTCCATGTGGGTACGACCTAATCCACCATGATTAGTTTTCACTGATATATATTTTTGATCTTGAATATTTTCACCATGCGATTTTACTGCGACAACATATTTTTCTAACATATTTTTCTGACATATTTTCTGACAAGCAAAATTCAGTGTCAAGCAGAGGCATCGAAGAAACCCTAGGCAAAATCAAGGCCATCGTGTAGCTTCATCCTCTTGACAACTTCTAAGTGGTTCATTCCTTGGTCAAATGAATTACCATGTTAGACCGTTGATGTGCCATCGATCTAAAGCGCTTGTTAATTTTAGGGTTTTAATAATTGGTGTAGTAGTATAGTATTGCAATCTAAATGGATGTCATTTTATTTATATATAACTTTTACTGATTTATTCCAGGTCATTCATTGAGAGACAATTATTGATATACATCACTCTCTACTATTCAAAATCATCTTTTTTTCAAAAAATATTAAGTTTATTTATAAAATAATGAGTTAGAAGCAAAAGAATCAAAGAATCAATTAATTTGTTAGTTATTTACAAATTGAATTCAATTTACTTTCTATCATAATAGATGCCTTCAAATTATATACAAATAAGGCCCAAAAATAATTCTAAACTAACTAAATTACAAGCTAAGCAATTAATTTACAAATGAATGAAAAAAGAAAAGAAATTTATAAACAAAATCTTGCCTTAAAACTTATAAGCAAAGACAAGACAAAAATATAAGAGAAGAAGACTTAATATTAATTATATAAGCCTAAAAAATATTTACACAATAGGCTAAACAATATATACTATACTTAGTTTAATTATATACTACCTATAATAATATACACAACATAACACACACAATACATATACTTATATACATACATAATTCAATATTAAGACTAACACTTACACTTGTATAAGTATAAACATACCATATATATATATATATATATCTAACATATATATGCAACACTTACATAAATCTAACTTATATATGTATAATAATACTAAGCTAAATATCTAATTTATAATACTAATATACTTATAATATAAAATATATACAAGTCACACATACTGTGAATATATATATATGTATATATCTTAACTTAATATACCTAACACTATTTACTTATATATATATTTTAACTTAAATACTTAACACACGCATGCACAACACTTAAGAGCCCAACATTTAATCATTTTTGGTTTTAACTCTTAGCTCACACTTAGGCCCAAAAAAATTGATTTTGGGGTGTCTTTTCAGAGGATCAACGACCCAAGGGTCGAATCAGTACCATGACTAAGGCAACCCTATGGGGAGGGCCGAGGCCACAATATGCTCAGAATCGTTCATAGACCTCACCCAATGGGTCGCGCTCTACAGCGTCACACCTTAATTTAAGGGCTCTAGGACTCTAAGCCTATTAGACTCTAGGTTACACTAGACACAGCACAGGGGTATAGCATCCAGAAGTACTCATAGCACACGCGCCACTCCTAGGAGTCCATCCTTGGTGAGGACGAAAGCCTCTAGGAACGAAACAACTTATACTGCTTAAGCGGCTCTATTGCACACAATGTGGCACTATCTTTAACATCATTTTTAGTTGTGTTGTGCGTGGTTTATTCTAATGTTTAGGTCCTTAATTACTGCATAATTAGGGTTCTAATTTACAATTAAATTACATAGTCATATAGATAATACATAGGCCTTTTCATTGGTGTAAATATTTTTAGTTGATTAAATATGTAAATATATTTTTAAATTATTAAAAGTTAGGGATATTTGCACGTTATAAATTGCTATAAATTCCATTGTATATTATAAATTATTGAATAAATTATTTAATTAAAGTCCAATTATGTTAGCTTACATGTATACAAATTTAATTAAGATTTTTAAATAATTTATTGTGATTTATTAGGGCTTTTACATATTTTTCATACACATATACACTATATACATATAAATTAATTTTACACTAATACATACTTATAATAAATGTATTTAAAATAAGTTAAAATATAGATTATTAAAATATAGTATAATTTAGTATATTAACTAGTTAAATTACTAACTTAAATTAACTTAATTTAATAATATACTTCATTAACTTAAAGTAACATACATATATAATACATAATTAGGTCTATATAACATAAATATGTTATTTTACATAATAAATACTATAATCAGTATATTAAGTTATATACAAAATTATATACTAGTGTGCATGTATAAGTTATATATATATATATATATATATAGGTTATATGCAATAGTTATATACATATATAATTTATAAATACATTAAACACAAATACACTATTATACAAGATAACTTAGTATAAATATGCATTATAACTTAGCCACATATAAATATTATATATATGTATGTACACAATATATAGATAATTTATGTCCATATATACATATAAGTTAGTATAATATACTATATTACACTATATACACTATGTACCAAGAGGATTTTTAGGGTTTTTGGGAATTTTTTGATTTTTATTTTGTTTTTGGGTTTTATAAGAAGATAGAAAGGGGAGAGAAAGCTAGAAAAGAGAGAAAGAACACCTTTTTGGTTTTTTGATTTAATTTTCTTTCTTTTCAAACCTAAGAAGTCTAGAACTTCTGTAGTTATGTTCTCTATACAAAAGAACTCAAATCCTAAACCTACAGACTCTTAACACCTAAAACACACTAAAAACTCACTCAAGATAAATTTCTTTTATTGATTTATCAATTGTTCACATCTTTTCGCTACGTAAATGCTGGAAATAAGCTATTAGAGGTAAGAAATTAATTCTAAGCCATGAAAATTATGTAAAAATGTGAGAAAGAAAAGATATAATCATTATAAACATTCCAAACATCATTCAGGCTTAGATTCAACTCTGAAATCATGAACTGATTTTTGAAATTACATCACACAGTCAATTAAGTAGTTATCAGAATATACAACTGCTGACAAAGTATCTCTCAGATGATTTACGTGCCTTTCAATTCAAATTAAAATCATAGCAGTACATGAATGCTTTTTATATATAGATGTAACACCAAACTATCTTATCAACTCATTAGAGCTGCATTTAAACACAAGAACTCTCAACTTTTTTAATCAATGCGACAAATAATGAGAATAATTCTTCAATTTCTTCTTCTATTACACACAAGATCAATTCAGTCTCAATGTTTGTTTAACAAAATTCATTCTCTGAAATACAATGTTGTAATATCTTTCTAGAGAAACTCTTGTAAGCTTATACTATCAAAAATCATTTTAACAACCCAAATCAATCTTAGCCTTGTTCAAATTTAGAACAAAAATAATTACTGAGAAAAACACTTTTCAGATTCTTTTTAGAGCTTAAAGCCTTTCTAGGAATACTTCTTCAATCTTTAGAATTATCACAACTCACTTTCAAACCTTTATCAAAATATTAAGACAAGATCTATATACTCAAAATCCAAGAACCATACTAGACCTAGACAATGGAATTATTCAATCCAGATCTATTTCGACTCAGCAAAACATCAAACTAAACTATCACAAACATTCATCAAAAACTCTAGGACTTAATAAAACTCAAATTCGCTATAAGAGAACCTTGAAAATCCAAAACGAACCCTCTCTTGTACTATAGACAACATGAAGAGGAAAAGATCAAATCAGGAAATCAATCTCTTTAAACCATTCCTAACCCTTCGTTAGTATGTCTCAAACATTATTTAAACTTTGATGGGAAGATTAAAACTCTTTCAGTTCTGTTGATTGTAGAAAACTACGCGATCGGAATTGGATTTTGAAAACCCATCAATGTAGTTCGATTTGCGAAGCAATCCGTCAATAGATAAAATTTAACCGAGATTCGTAAAGAAATTTTGAGTCAAACACAGTGAGGCTACGTCAATCTAAAATCCGCAATTATATATATATTTTTTGTTTGAAAATGAGATAATTACAATGGAATTGATATAAACACTGAGAGAGAGAAAACAATCACTTGAAATATAAATACTATTTTTACAGCTAGAAAGCATGAAATGATTATAGCTAGAAAGTGGGAAATTCTATTCTAGAAAGAGAAAAGAAGGGAGAGAGATCTTATCCTCGATGATTGCTTGGAGGACGGGCCAGACGGAGAGACACCTGGAAGAATGAGGATGAAGCAGGAAGAAGCAAGAACGAGGCAGAGCATTGTCGTCGTCGCGGGATCCACTTCATGAACAGGGGCGAGAAAACTTTGGATTTGGCTCTAAAGGAGTATTTCGGGTGCAGGATAAGCTTCTCTAGAGCTTTAGAGAGGGAAAGTGGTGAAGGAAGGGATGAGAATTTCGTAGGGTAGGGGTTTTCTTTTATAGTTGCAAGGATTGGGGGCAATTTGGTCATTACATATTTAAAACATTAAATGAGGGGGTCTTTAGTGACAGAATTAAGTGTCACTAAAGGCTCAATCATGGCGTTACATGTGCACCTGCCCGTGCCTTCTCTCCTTCCTCGTGCCTCAATGCAAAAGCCACACTTTTGCAAGATTAGCCATCCGATCTCACGATTTGACGGCTTAAAGTCGTTCCTCACCTGCTTCATCTTCTTCAACTGCAGCACCTGTGCATGTGATGGAGAGTGCAGAAGCACGTCATCATGTGCATATGCAATCCAAAGCACCTCCACGCACCACGTCTCCGCTCGTCGCCTGCACGATCTTCATTTGACAGCCATAATCAACGTGCACCACTCCCTGGCTGAATTGAGGTGCTCGATGAGGCTCGAACCCGCGACCTCTGTCTCACCCGCAGCTACATGACCATGGCACTATCATGGTGGATTGTCATGTTTCTCACCAATGCGTGCATGCTCACGACCATTGGATCAAGATCTAATGGCCCAGATCCGATCATGCATGCGAGGAGAGAAAGAGAGGGCATGCGAGGATAGAGAGAGCAGCAGGCATTGATCTCAGCCATTGGAACAAGATCCAATGGCTAAGATTGATCGATTCGTTGAGGAGAGAAAGGGCACCAGCATGTCCTTGGGCTAATTAGGTGGCTAGGATGGTGCCACGTGGTGCCATCTTGGCCGTTCATCTTCTGTGACTTCCAGAAGGTGACATGGATGTTGGATTGGATCAATTTTCACATCGTTAGGCTGCGATCGTCAATCCAAACCCATCCATGCGATCAAATTTGTCTTTTGAAGTGTGGATTGACACCATCTTAGCCCTTTATTTCTGAGTTTAATCAGACTA
Organism: Thalassia testudinum; assembly: GCA_037157565.1. Lineage (NCBI taxonomy): Eukaryota > Viridiplantae > Streptophyta > Magnoliopsida > Alismatales > Hydrocharitaceae > Thalassia > Thalassia testudinum. Next base: position 30,431,918 of record JAZHRO010000049.1, read on the forward strand.
TATCTGGTGCTATAGATGTCCGAATGGGGCGATCTTGGAGTCGTTGAACTTCAGTTGTCACCCTGATCAGATTTGTATGGTTGGATCCTTGGTCCGAGGCCCTGATTAAAAGTCGCCCTGTTCCTGGCCATGAAAGAAGACAATTCTATACAATTTGTACAATTTGACCTAAATGCATGATTATGCACGTGATGCAATATTTACAATGCATGATGCTAATATGGTACTAAGAACATGCATTAATAGAAATTTTTGGCTATTAGATATACGCACATCACACCCCCATGCCTATCTTTTGCTAGTCCCTAGCAAAAACTACATGCTATTTATAAAAGAATTAGGATTGGATTACTTGGGCAAAAGTCATTTTCAACATTAAGAAATTTTTACTTAGGACCTGAACTTCGAAGGCACAACAGTGCCAAAGTATCTGCCAAAATGCAGATCGCCTCAAGCCCTTGCCTTATTCAAAGAAGGATGTCTTTTTCTCTTTTTCTTCTTTTCTAATTTTTTTGTATTTTTGAGTTTAGGGTTTCAGGGCGACTTTCTATGGCCACTCAACCCACCCAAGACTTGATGAGAACCCTAAGTTTTAAGCATCTTTTGTGAATGTGATAGACTCGTTGATCGGCAATCAGAATGGGCTTTGGGTTTCTATGCCCCTAGGTGACCTTAAAAGGAATTCTTCCTAAAGGTGTATCTATATGATTGGTAGCTTTCTCCCTACTTTTATTTTTATGGGGTCAACACAAGGGTGAATCCAGTGTATATCTCCCCGACTTATTCTATTTCTCTGCTTCTTCCTAAGTGTTTTAGGAATTAAATGTGCATTTCTTGAGTAGGGATCTGGACAACCTACCAATGAGCTGTTACCCATGATAACTTGCCAGCCATACTCATACCGTGAAGTGTGGCTTATTTCTTTTGTTTTTTTTTTTCTTTTCTCCTTTTCTTTTTCTTTTTCTTTTCTTTGTGATTTTTTTTTTCTTTTCTTTAAGTAGGTGGCTTCCCTGGTCTAAGATTTACCTAAGGCAGCAGGAAAAGAATGGTCCAGTGGCTGAGCTTTGGACAACTGACCTATGGGTTGTTACCCACGATAACTTACCAGCCATACCACCCAAGAAGGTTCATTAGCTACACAATTTTCGTTAAAACCACCAGACAATGAGTTAGTGCGAATAGTGTGTAGATGCTTAGACTTAAAGTTCCCTCAAATCAGAGGGTGGGTTGATAAGTCGTGTACTTATCGCCCCAACTTTTTTAACCAAATTGAAATAGAATTCAGGATGGCGAGGACTTGATAAACAAATCCACATTTTAGTGCATACCCAGGCTAATTAAGCCCAAAGATCTGAAGGGTCTTAGTGTTCAGATCCTACTATATTGTTTCCTAAGATTGAAAAATCCTAATGCCCAAGTATTCTCTCCTAATTCAAATTTTTTTTTTTTGAAAAAAATAATTAAATTTACAAGAATTTCAAAGAGCTGAAAAAATGATTCAGAAATGAATCCACTCGCCCATGCCTAGCTGATGCAATGTCCACATTGAGAATAAAAGACATGAAAGGAAGGGTAGAATGTAGAAGATATCACCTGAATATGATGCTTGGGTCAGCTCTGAGTCAAGCTATACATCTCCTGAGTTAATGCCATCAGCTAGGTGAAGTCCAGCCAAAGAAATCACAATGTTATTAAAGCAACCGTGTCTGAGACGGGTTCTGGAATAATACGGTCAATAAAAGTCTTCAGATGTTGACCGTTGACTTTAAATGAATTACCCATATTTGGGTCAGAGATCTGAATGGCTCCTTTTGGAAATATCTGATCAATGATGAATGGGCCATTCCATTTTGACCTAAGTTTGCCAGGAAAGAGCTTAAGTCGAGAATCAAAGAGCCAGACCTTCCGGTTCAGCTCAAAACTCTTGCGTGATATCAATTTATCATGAAGAGCTTTTGTCTGAGCCTTATAGATCTTGGCATTCTCGTATGCATCGTTTCTAAACTCCTCCAACTCAGATAGTTGGAGTTTCCTGATCTTTTCTGTTAAACTCAAATCCAGATTACACTGCTTGATTGCCCAGAATGCCCTATGTTCAATTTCTATGGGTAAATGGCATGCCTTTCCATACACCAGATGAAATGGTGACATGTCGATAGGCATTTTGTATGCCGTACGGTAAGCCCAAAGAGTGTCCTCAAGCTTTTGAGTTTAGTCTTTATGATCAGGCATAACCGTTTTCTAAAGAATATTCTTGATCTCTCGATTGGAGATCGAGACCTATCCATTCGTTTGGGGAAGGTAAGGTGTGGAGATTCTATGATTTACCCCGTATTTTGCCAGTAAATTATGGAACTGGGCATTAGTGAAGTGAGTACCACCATTGCTAATGATGGCCCTCGGAATCCCAAACCGACTGAACATGTTTTTCTTGACGAAATCGATAAGCATCTTGTGGTCATTGGTTTGGGTGGGAATAACCTCGATCCACTTAGACACGTAATCAACAGTGATGAGAATGTACTAGTGTCCAAATGAAGGTAGGAATGGTCCCATAAAATTGATGCCCCAAATGTCGAAGATTTCGACGGGAAGAATCGAGTTTAGAGGCATCATATCTCTCTTGGTTATGCTCCCAAGTGCCTAGCATCAAGAACACGACATCGAGAATTCCCTGACATCCTTGAATAAAGACAGCCAATAGAATCCATATTGCAAAATCTTTGCAATTGTCTTTTTCCTGGAGAAATATCCACCACACGCAGGTGAATGGCAAAACTCGAGTATACTTTTGAATTCATTCTCCGGAACACATCGGCGAATAATCTGATCAGAGTTGATGCGGTACAGTTCAGGGTCCACCCAAAAGTAATATTTAGCCTCAGATTTGAGTCTATCTCATTATTTCTTGGTCTAATCCTAGGGGATTTAACCAATGCCAAAATAATTTACAATGTCAGCAAGCCATAGTGTTTGGACACCTGATACTACAAGGATAGTCTCATCCGAAAAAGTATCAGCAATTGGAATATTCGGACGAGAAGAATCACTCAAAAGTCTCAAAAGATTATCTGGCACCACATTCTGTGCCCTAGATTTATCTTTGATTTCAAGATCAAATTCTTGAAGTAGAAGAATCCATTGGATAAGCCAGGGTTTGGCATCCTTTTTGGCCAAGAGATGTCTCAAGGTCAAGTGGTCAGTATAAATTATGACATGAGACCCTAAGAGATAAGCCCTAAATTTCTCCAAAGCAAATGCTACAACTAGCAATTCCTTCTTAGTAATAGTGTAATTCCTCTAGGCTTCGTCTAGAGTTTTGCTAGCGTAGTAGATGACAAAGGGTTTCCTGTCGATCTTCTGACACAAAACAACCCTGAACGAGTAATCAGAAGTGTCGGTCATGATCTCGAGTGGGGTTGTCCAAACCAGTGGTTAGAACACCAGAGTACAAGTGACTGCCGTTTTAAGAAAGTCAAATGCCTTACGACACTTGTGTTCCTTTAGGACCTTGATCAGTTTAATCTTCTACTCCTTAGTTAATCTAGCACTGATAATCATAAGGAGCATCTTTTGAGGTCCCAAAAACTGATATTTCAGACTCTCAGGCAATGGTTTTAGTTCGAGCTAGGGCAGGTTTAGGATTGAAGGTAAGGATGATGAAGATTCATCAAGAGGAAGAGGCTGAAAGTGAACAAAATCAATAACCTCTTCATAATGTGGTGGGTTTGCCACATAGGGTTGCGAGTCAGATTCATCAAAATAGGAGGAACATTCAAATGCAGAAACCGCCACACATGTTTCAATATTCAAGTTGTAATTCTCAAGTTCCTCTATGAATCCACAATCCTAAAATTTGTTAATCACCTTAAAAATATCAAATTTCGATCTTTGATCCCCAAAGGCAATTTCCATGCTACCGCTCTCACAATTGATATTGGCCTTAGCGGTAGCCAGGAACAGACACTCCAGAATGATGGGGATGTTCCTTAAATTCTCAGGTACATCCATGTCAACGACAAGGAAATCTACAGGAAAATAGAAATCCTTAACCTTGATAATAACATTTTCAATAACTCCTCACAGATTTGTGACCTGACGGACCGCTAACTACAGCATTACTAAAGTCGGCCGAAGTTCACCTAATCTGAACTTCTCGTAAAGAGAAGTCAAAATTAGGCTAATAGATGCATCTAGATCCAGAAGTGCCCTATCAAAGGTGTAATCTCCAGTGACACAAGAAATCAAAAGAGCACCTGAATCTCTCTTTTTCTGAGGAAGGTGATGCAAGATAACAGAACTAGCCTGCTCGAAGAGTACCACCTTCCTCGGAATAGATTCCCTAGACTTACGCTTCTGTGTGCATAAATCCTTTAAAATTTTGGCGTAAGCAGCTATGTGTTTGACAGCGTCGAGGAGTAGGATATTGATCTTGACATTCTTGAATATATTCAAGAGCTCCTTGTTACTATCAACAAGCTTCTTCTTCCTAGGCTTAACCAAGGCCTCAGGAAAAGGAACATGAGGTAGATCTTCGGAATCAGGTTCCTGAGCCATGATTTCTTCTTTAGAGTTCTCCTTTCTCTCCTCAGCCTCTTTAAGATTTGGTAGATCATAACAGTGTGGTTGTGGATCCTGAGTTTGTTTTCCACTCCTCAAGGTAACTGAATTAGCAGATGCATACAGGTTTGGGTCTGGGGGAGGTTAGGAAAGATTGGAGGGGCTTCATTAGCTAGAAACCTTTGATTTAAAGAAGCAGAAGTTGAAGGACCCTGCTCAACCACCTAAGCATGTGCATGCGGGTCCCTCTGATTCCTGTACCCTTGGGCTTGACTGCCTGGATTCTGGATATTACGCAGGTTGGGTACGAGTTGAGATGGTAGAGATCCGGGTTGACGAGAATTAGCAATGAACCCAGTTTGTAAGTTGTCCAGCAAAGTTTTCATTTGCTACATGAGCTGGAGCATATATCCTTGCATTTCTACCATCTGTCGATTCAAATCAGCCTGCCCTATGGGTTGACGGGCATTCCAAGCTGGCCAGTTGACCTGATTCAGGGGTAGGTGAGTGTAAACATGACCTTGACCCATTGGTCTTTGTGGAGCATAGTTGCTGGGTCAGAATTGGTTCTGTTGCCTAGGGTTTTCTCAGGAGAAGTTAGGGTGGTTCCTCTAACGTGGATTATAAGCATTAGAGTAAGGGTTGGACCTAACGTTCTCCTATACAGCATAAACATCCTCATAGGGTGAGGATGGAGAGAAAGAAAGGGAGGGATCAGAGAAACTAGGATCAAAGTTCCTAGTTTGGAACCCGTGGGGTTCCGAATAATGCTGGCTCACAGGTTGAGCCGCATCTAGGCGATTCACGAACTCCCGTCCAGAAGGAGCTCGCGACGAATGGAATCCTGAATTCTGGGATTGAGTGGATCGAGAATTGTTCATTGAGTTTCCAGCCATCCACTCCTTCACCCTTTTAGTAACCAAGTCCACCTTATCTAGTTTATTGCAAATCAGTTCTATATCGAATGAATGAGAGTCGTGGACTTCATTAACATTTGATCTGGGTTGTTGGGACCGGTTAAAAGTATCCATGGAGGCATGATTGATTGAATTTTCACTCATCTACTCAAATAAATTGTGCATGCTATCTGCATCTTTGTTGAGGAAATTGCCTCCGCAAGAAGCGTCCATGTGATTTTTGAGTTGCTTTGTCAACCCGTGGTAAAAGATTTGCATGAGCTTCCATTTCGGCACCTCGAGGTGTGGACACTTCTGCAATAAGTCTTGGAATCACTCCCAGGCAACATGAAACTACTCCCCCGGCCGCTGGGTGAAGGTAGTAATCGCTCGCCTTAGAGCATTGGTACGTCCGACAGGGAAGAATTTCTTCAAGAAAGCTGATTTCTGATTGTTCCATGTTACGATTGACCTTCCTATGGTCCTGTAGCAATGAGCGGCTTTATTCCTATGTGAGTGGTGAAAGAGCCTCATGATGATTTTCTCTTCATTCACGTTTCTCACCTTGGTGGTCTGGACCAAAGTGGTCAAGTCCTCCAAATGCTGAAACGGGTCTTCAGAGCCAAGCTCATGAAAATGTTTAATCAGGCTTAACACCTGGGGCATGATTTCTATGTCTCCAGCAGGAATTTGGATGCCGAGATGGTCCCCATAATTTGAAGGATCATAAAAATCCTTCAAGGGCTGAGTCCCCTACATTCTCTGCATTTGTTCCAGCTGCCTTTGAAACTTCTCCTATGGATTCTAAGGCAGAGGAGGTTGTTGATTGGCCATGGGATCAATTTGGTCAAAATCCAAGCTACGCCTCCTAGAATTCTCTAATGGTCCTTCCAATCGGGGATTCAATGACCTCCTTCTAGCATAAACTAGGAAGAGGTCAGAAGGACTGGGGACAAGAACCTTGCAGCACAACAAAACAAGCTTGTCCTTATGTGGGGTAGCCTAAGGATCTATAGACTCTCAGAATCTGTCTTAAGATTATTGAGGATTTACTCTACTTGTGTCCAATCAATCCAACCAGCTAGAAGGAGGGACTAGGGAGAAGGTTCTTCCTTTGGCTTGTGCCTCCGGTTCCTAGTGTACCCCCTAGCCGTGGTCATTTGACGCTACTCCCCTAGATAGACATCAGATTGATTGGTACAAGCACGTTAATCGTAAACAATCTCAGACTAGGCCTTGAAGAGCGAATCAATCCTTAAGGCCAACGTCTACATGATTTTATTTAGGCTTGCGATTGTAGTGCTTATGGAATGTAGCGGGCCCTTAAGATGGGTTGTGCCCTTAATGATCAATTGGTATGTGTGAGCACATGCACAACCAGGGTTTTCAAGCAAGATTATTTTTGTTGAGTGGATTTTAAGGTTCAAATCTTGCTTAAGTAGCTTTTAGGGTTTGGAATTAGGTTAATTCAATCAAGTTTCGAGGAAATCTAGATTTTCAAGAATGGGTGAAGATCTTTTTCTTTTGTAATCAAAAGTAAAGTGGAGTGCCTGGTATTGACCTAAACTGAAAACCCTACAGGGAAGCCACTTCATGAGTTGATTTCAGGTTAAGTGGTGCAACCCAAACAACTCAAACAATTAGCCAAAATTGCACCATTGAGTTAGGCACACAAGATGATTAACCACGACTAATTTCTACTCTTTTATATGTTGATTTGCACATACTGGTTTAAGAGATCAGAATCCTGGTTGAGTAGATAAAAATCAAATAGGTTATGTGCCTTGAATGTGGGTGTATGTAGTGTGTATGTTTGATTTATTCCACAAGAAGTATCTTTTTGTTGATTATTTTTTTATATGTGGATGAGATGAATGTGGGTGGAAATCCAAGCAACCAAACTAACCCTAGGATTTATGCAAACACCTCGGTTAATTGGGGTTCGAATTAGTGTTGTGAAATGAAATCTATGGAGGGGGAAGAATACGGAGCACTTACAGTTGTCTTCAACTACAATTTACTCCAATCTACCACTTAATGATTCCCTGTTGAGGTACTTGCAAAACAATAGATGAGAAATAAAGCAAGTTAGAAAACAATAAAGTATGCGAAATGCGAAAAGAAAGTCGAGAATCGTTGCCTCCCCAGCAACGGTGCCAAAATGTTGATTGCGGAAAACTACGCAATCGGAATTGGATTTCAAAAACTCGTTGTTGTAGTTTGATTTGTGAAGTAATCCGTCAACAGATAAAATTTAACCAAAATTCTTAAAGAAATTCCGGGTCAAACACACGGACCTACGTCGATCTAAAATCCATGATTTTTTTTTTTGGTTTTTTTTTGTTTGAAAGCAAGATAATTACAATGGAATTGATATAAACACTAAGAGAGAGAGAGAGAACGATCACTCAAACTATGAATACTATTTTTATAGCTAGAAAGGGGGAAATGATTACAGCTAGAAAGCGGGAAATTATATTCTAGAAAGCAATAAAAGAAGGGAGAGAGATGTTATCCTCCTCAACGATTGCCTGGAGGACGAGCCGAACAGAAAGATGCCTAGAAGATGGAGGACAGGGCGGGAAGAAGTAGGATGAAGTAGGAAGAAGCGGGAATGAGGCCGAGCATTGTTGTCGTCGCTGGATCCACTTCTGGAATCAGGGCAAGAAAACTGTGGATTTGGCTATAAAGGAGCATCCCAGGTGTAGGACAAGCTTCTCTAGAGCTTTGGAGAGGGAGAGAGGTGAAGGAAGGGATAAGAATTTCATAGGGTAGGGGTATCCTTTTATAGTTGCAAGGATTGGGGGCAATTTGGTCATTACATATTTAAAACATTAAATGAGGGGCTCTTTAGTGACATAATTAAGAGTCACTAAAGGCCCGATAGTAGCCTTACGTGCGCACCTGCCCACGCCCTCTCTCCTTCCTCGCACCTCAACGCAAAAGCCACATTCTCGCAAGATCAACTGTTTGATCTCAAGATCAGACGGCCTCACCTGCTTCATCTTCTTCAGCTGCAATTCTCGCAAGTGCAATGGAGCATGCAGAAGTGTGTCATCGTGTGTATGTGATCCAAAGCGCCTCCATGCGCCATGTCTCTGCTACTCGCCCACATGATCTTCATCTGACTGTCGGAATCAACACGCCCCTCTCCCCGACTGAATTGAGGCCTCGAAGAGGCTCAAACCCGCGACCTCTGTCTCGCCCACAACTGCATGACCATTGCACTATCATGGTGGATTGTCACGTTTCTCACCAAGGTGTGCATGCTCACGGCTGTTGGAACAAGATCCAACGGCCCAGATCTAATCATGCATGCGAGGAGAGAAAGAGAGGGCGCACGAGGATAGAGAGAGTAGCGGTTGTTGATCTCAACCATTGGATCAAGATCCAATGGCTGAGATTGATCAATTCGTTGAGGAGAGAAAGGGCAGCGGTGGGTCATTGGGCTGATTAGGCGACTAGGATGGCTTTGCGTGGCGCCATCTTGGCCGTCCATCTTCTGTGACTTCCAGAAGGTGCCACAGATGTTGGATTGGATCGATTTTCACACCATTAGGATGCGATCATCTATCCAAACCCATCTGTGCAGTCAGATTTATCGTCTAAAGTGCGGATTGACACCATCTTGGCCCTTTATTTCTGAGCTTCCTTGGACTATTACTGGTGCTACGAATGTCTGATCGGGGTGATCTTGGAGTCGTTGAACTCCAGTCATCACCCTGATCAGATCCGTACGGTTGGATCCTCGGTCTGAGGCCTTGATTAAAGTCTCCCTATCCCTGGCCATAAAAGGAGACAATTACTATACAAATTGTACAATTTGACCTAAATGCATGATTATGCATGTCATGCAATATTTACAATGCGTGATGCTAATATGGTGCTAAGAACATGAATTAATAGACATTTTTGGATATTTAGATGTATGCACATCAAGTTCCAAACACGATTTTGCAAGGTGGGCTCTTACTGTGAGATACCTATAGTGATTTGATTACTCTAGATCCCTGCACACTATTAATTAGCGTTCAGGGGTCTATTGCGATCCTTAATTACTCATTGGATCTTTGCAAGAGCCTGAAATCTGTGCATCAGATTTTCGTTGGTTCTTGCTACCTAGTGATGAACACTAAAAAGAGAAATTGGGCATAGGAAATCCTTTCAATAAAAATTCAATCAAATGATTCTAAAGCAATCACATTATATCCAATTACAACCAAATCAACTTAATTTCACTTAATAAATCCAAATTAAATGCAGTTGTTCCAAAAGTCATTCCATCATCAGTACAAACCAAATCCCATGCAATCACTTGAATCAACTCAATTTAAACCGTAAGGAGGGTCTTTATGGTCAGATGAATGTATAAGGAGACCCTCAAATGAATTTAGTGCTCCATTAAATATGAGAGCTACTGAGCTTTAGATCTAACGGATGCTTAGGTGGATGAGGTGATTGGTGAATGAAACTTGCAAGGAAATCAGTAAGAGGTGAATGTGAAATGGTGGGGGAGATCTGTGAACTGAAATGGCTAGGTGAATTTTCCTCTTTGATCTAAATTGATCAGAGAGGTCTGATAGAGGGATTGAAACACTTATGCTAATCTACTCCTAATCTAAAATAATCAAACAGTGAATTCTATTCTAAACTATCTAAATTAAACTATGAAAGCAGTAAATCTAACTATGAAAGCATTAAATCTACTCTAAGGGATGAATGAGGTCTGAAGGAAACCACAGCTGGTGGATGTGGCAAGGAATGGTGGGTGGAATACTCCAGCAAAGAAGAGCTCAACTAGTGGAGATCCAAGGTTGCCTTTAGGTGTTTCACGATCCCTAGTGGCAAGGAGCGAAGATGGGAAGGTTGTGACACCCCTGTCACAAGTAGTGGACGAAGAGGAAAGAGAGTACTGGAGTGGGAGGAATGACCAACCCAAGGAAGTAGGAGAGGAGCTGGTAAAGGGTCAAAGGACACTTAAGGTGGTCCTTAAGTAGGCTCTGGAGCTAAGGGTGACCAGCAATCAAGAGTAGAAGGCTGTAGGGAGTGGAAGTCTTGGATGAGTTCTAGAGGGCACGTTCGCTATTAGGATGAATGTGAGCAGCTAGATTAGATCTAGAATTAGGTGGGAAGCAATGGAAACCAGCTCCAGCAGGTTAGAACAAGATCAATCATAGATCAGATGGGATAAGAGAACGATGGTGGCTATGTCTTATGTTCTTCGAGCAAGAGCTGGAGGAGATGAGTGCACAATGTCTGTTCTATTTGTGTAATTGCACCAATGGCCTAATGTGAAATGGTATAAATTTTATGAAAAGACCCAAGAGTGGAAGAAATTTTTACATAACAATTTCTAACTTACAATAGAGTCCTTAGCAACTTTTACATGCATAAAATGTGAAGGTTTAATGTTATAAGAAGGACCTAAAAGTAATGCACATATTTTAAGGCCCTGATGGTGTCAGAATATAATGAAGTTTTTATGGCATATTAATTGAACATATTAGAAAATAATCCAACCATTGATTTGTGAATTTGTGCATAAAATTACGTTCAATTGTTATTTGGATCATCCATTTAAACTTAAATACATAATCTCTAAAAATGGACCTAATTATACATTTTTAACACTTTTTTTATATTTCAGCTCATTTTCCTTAATTCCCACACTTAAGCCATTTCTTGTGCTAATTGATAATGTTTTTAACTTAGTTTCTAGCCTAACTTTGGCATTTTAGTAATGATGAGCCACACCTCATCAACCGCTTCCCTTTAAAAGTGACTGATAGGTGCCACCGATAGTTCGAATGCATGAAAGTGGGCAAGGGGTGCTTTCTCAGGCATTGGACCCCCAATGCTAGCAGGCCTTCAAGAAAATCAAAGAGCACGTACAATTCCCTCCAGTATTATTTGCCTAACCCCTTACAAGCTGTTGTTTATCTATTTTAATACATTTGACTTAGTGATCAATGTTGCTCTCAACTTGGAGGGAGGAGTGCAGAAGGTAGTGTGCTTCGTAAGAAAAACTTACCAAGGTGAAGAGTGAGAATGCCCCCCAAGCGAGAAGCTTTACCTAGCCCTGGTGATGAACACAAAAAAGTCACGAATAAAATAATGATTGCTTTTTTCTGGAAAAACCCACGTCGAAGTATGTGTGAACAATCGGCTATCAAATAATTTTTACCAAAACTCTGGTGAGTCCCGTACTATAAAAAAAATATAGCCTTTAGCTACGAATTAGATAGTGGCGCATAATGCATTTTCCACTAATTACTTTGATTAAGCGGTAATTTTTTTGTATATGCCACTATAACATTTTTGTGGATGACAATTAGATATTGTGGCAAATATATATGCCGCTATATGTATGATTTATTGGCAAAATAAAATTATGCCACTATTTTTCTATTTGTCAAACAACGATTAACATTGTGGCAAAAATGTTTGCCTCTTTATGTGTCCATATTATATACTAATCCTTAAAAGTACCTTAGTGGTAATAAAAATATATACCACAAAAAATCTTTTGATGATTTACAATTAATATTAATAATGAATATATGTGCCATATATGTATATAACATATTTTCATTATAATTTTTAAACGTAGTTTAGAGACAAGAGATTATGAGCCGCTAAAATTTTTTAATTCACCAACAATTAGCATTTTAGTAACATCATAACCAATATATTTAACATAAACATAATTTTGTAGCATTTTTTCTATCAATTAGGCTAATACCATAAAAGAAGGAAACAAATCATAGGTTCATAAGACAATTTTTTTATTTTTCTAAAATAAAAAATCTAATCCTAAAATTGGGAGGGACAAAAATTCATTTATCACGGTAGGAAACCCCCATGTATCCCAAATTCGTTCGCCAACATCACTACTATCAAATACCTCCATAACCCCATACCCTTCTCACCTAATTTTTGCATCCCCTGTAGGGAGTCAGGAAACATCAGGCCCAACCTCATCGCTCAGTGTAGGCTTATGAAGAGAAGAAGAAGCTGCCCTTATGTCAAAGACGCTTGCTGGAAGATTGACCTAATAACCCCATTGACCCGTTCGCTCATTGTCCCTATTGCGATACACGAAGTGGACAAGGCTTTAGATCGCCTCCAAGTGGTGATGTACTTGTGCCCTCCAACAACCTAGCTCAATGCATCGTCGTTGCCTCAGATAATGGAGGAACCCCTAACGAGCACCTCCTCCTTACTTCAAAGCTTCTCACATGCCTTCTCTGCCGAGGCTAGTGAGGCTCTCCTTCTTCCCTACTCCACGTCCATCCCATGCTTCCCAAATCTTGAGGTTTTGGTAACTTTCGTAGCCGTTGATTGGGGCTTCAGTTGGGGGATGGTGATGATGATGATGATGATGTTGTAGTGGTCAAAGAGAGGGAGGAGATCGAGGTCGAGCTTGAGGTTTCCTTTCTCTTTTTATGAATTTTGATCCGTTTCTCAATGAATTTGAGGTCTCTAATTCACATTTGAATGGTGTTTTTAGGGAAGGAAGAGATTTGACATGGATGGCCCATGCAACCCTTTTGGGGCAAAGGTTAGTCGATTGGATTTAGCAAAAGTGAATATGTGGATTGCACTTTGCAATTGTTTGGTGTGGCTTGGAACTATGTGCGATTTCGTATATTCAAGTCCTTTTTCACATGTTTCCCCCTTAAGAGTACATAATGTGGTTGCTTGGTGGGGCAAATGTGTTGGGGAAGAGGGTGGGGGTGTGTCGAGATTTGGATAAAAGGAGAGCTAGACTAATGTAGGATGGTTGGGATTACTATTTGGTCCTTACGCCTTGGCTCTCTGATGATTGGTCGTGGGAGTGTTTCTCTTGGCCATTATGGTGTGGAGCATGTATTGTGTATCTCTAGGTGGATGCACTAAAATGAGTTAGGCTTTTGCTTGTTTTGATGGGATTGGAGTATATTTGGTCGAAGCAGTTGAATTTTTGTTACTAGATGTTAGAGCATTCACTTTGAATAAGGCTTCTTGTAGTAACTAATCTGACTAGGGAATATGGGAAAATTATGAGGCTTCTATTGACTTTATGTCTAATTGGATATTGCATTACCTGCCCAGCAAAACTAGTGATATTTCCTCGTGCCAACTTGCTAAGTGGAGATTTGAAGATTCATATAAAAGTGTTTGAATGAATCTTTTTTATTTAGTAGCAGCTTGCACACAACTACAAAGGGAAGTAATGAAACTTGGAGACAGGTGGTAGATGGAAAATGATTTGAGAATGTAACTTTTGTTGTAAATTCTAGTTTCAATTGCATATTTCAGGTACAATAGTTGGAGAAGACTTTAGGATCATATCATGTGGGTGTTATGAATCTCTATAGAGCTTTCTTTATAAATTCACTTCATTTTAGGTGCCATAGACAACATATAGGATATCTAGAAAGTAGAAGTGTCACCTGTAGTCAAGGTCACCTTCTCCATGTATATATATATATAGAGAAAGAGAAGAATGCATGAACTTAAGATGGTGGTCCCTCGCATTAAAGGTGCAATCCTTTTTTACTGGAAAGTTTTATTCATTATTTTCACATGTCTAACATCCAAGCCATCTTTGGAAGAGATGACAAACTCATCCCAAACCAACAACTACTCATCCCCTGTAGAGCCACGTATTCCTCTATAAGAATCCCTTGCTCAAAAAATCAACTAGGAGGCAAAGAAACAATGTAAAAAATTTGCAGTACTGAAATGGTTGAATAAAGAAGCATGAGCTTTCCTTCTTTAGACAAAACCATGCCTTGTACTGCACAGTGTCTATTCTATTGGTGTAATTGCACCAATGGCCTAATGTGAAATGGTAGAAATTTTACGAAAGGACCCAAAAGTGGAAGAAATTATTACATAACGATTCCTGACAATTTATAGTAGAGTCCTTAGCAACTTTTGCACGCATAAAATGTGAAGGTTTAATGTTATAAGAAGGACCTAAATGTCATGCACATATTTTAAGGCCTTAATGGTGTCAGAATACAATGAAGTTTTTATGGCATATTAATTGAACATATTAGAAAATAATCCAACCATTGATTTGTGAATTTGTGCTTAAAATTATGTCCAATTGTAATTTAGATCATCCATTTGCAACTTAAATACATAATCTCTAAAAATGGACCTAATTATACATTTTTGACACTTTTTTAATATTTCAACTCATTTTCCTTAATTCCCATACTTAAGCCATTTCTTGTGCAAATTGATAGTGTTTTTAACTTAGTTTCTAGCCTAACTTTGGCATTTTAGAAATGATGAGCCACACCTCATCAACCGCTTCCTTTTAAAAGTGACTCATAGGTGCCACCGATAGTTCGAATGCATGAAAATGGGCAAGGGGTGCTTTCTCAGGCATTGGACCCCTAATGCTAGCAAGCCTTCAAGAAAATAAAAGAGCACCTACAATTCCCTCCAGTATTATTTTCCTAGCCCCCGACAAGCTGTTGTTTATCTATTTCAATACATTTGACTTAGTGATCAATGTTGCCTTCAACTTGGAGGAGGGTGGAGTGCAGAAGGTAGTGTGCTTCTTGAGAAAAACTTACAAAGGTGAAGAGTCAAAATGCCCTCCAAGCAAGAAGCTCTACCTAGCCCTGGTGATGAACCCAAAAAATCATGAATAAAATAATGATTGGAAAAACCCCTGTCGTATTATGTGTGAATAATCGGCTATCAAATAATTTTTACCAAAACTCTGGTGAGTCCTGCACTACAAAAAAAATAGCCTTTAGCTACGAATTAGATAGTGGCACGTAATGCATTTTCCACTAATTAGTTTGATTTAGCGGTAATTTTTTTATATATGCCACTATAACATTTTTGTGGATGATAATTAGATATTGTGGCAAATATATATGACGCTATATGTATGATTTAGAGGTGAAATAAAATTATGCCACTATTTTCTTTTTGTCAAACAATGATTAACATTGTGACAAAAATGTTTGCCTCTTCATGTGTGATACATATTATATACTAATCTTTAAAAGGTACCTTAGTGGTAATCAAAATATATACCACAAAAAATCTTTTGATGATTTACAATTAATATTAATAATGAATATATGTGCCATATATGTATATAACATATTTTCATTATAATTTTTAAACATAATTTAGAGATAAGAGATTATGAGCCGCTAAAAATTTTTAATTCAGCAACAATTAGCATTTTATTAACATCATAATCAATATATTTAACATAAACATAATTTTGTTTTCATTTTTTTCTATCAATTAGGCTAATACCATAAAAGAGGGAAACAAATCATAGGTTCATAAGCCAATTTTTTTTTTTATTTTTCTAAAATAAAAAATCTAATCCTATAATTGGAAGGGACAAAAATTCATTTATCATGGTAGGAAACCCCCATGTATCCCAATTCATTCACCAACGTCACTACTATCAAATATCTCCATAACCCCATACCCTTCTCACCTAATTTGAGCATCCCCTGTAGGAAGTTAAGAAACATCAGGCCCTACCTCATCGATCAGTGTAGGTTTATGAAGATGAAGAAGAAGCAGCCCTTATGTCAAAGATGCTTGCTGGAAGATTGACCTAATAACCCCATTGACCCAATCGCTCATTGTCCCTATTGCGATTCACGAAGTGGAGAAGGCTTTAGATTGCCTCCAAGTGGTGACGTACTTGTGCACTCCAACAACCTAGCTCAATGCGTCATCGCTGCCTCAGATAACTTAGGAACCCCTAACGAGCACCTCCTCCTTACTTCAAAGCTTCTCGCACGCCTTCTCTACCAAGGCTAGGGAGGCTCTCCTTCTTCACTACTCCACGTCCATCCCATGCTTCCCAAATCTTTAGGTTTTGGTAACTTTTGTAGCAATTGATTGGGGCTTCAGTTGGGGGAAGGTGATGATGATGATGATGATGATGTAGTGGTCAAAGAGAGGGAGGAGATCGAGGTCAAACTTGAGGTTTCCTTTTTCTTTTCATGAATTTTGATCCGTTTCTTTATGAATTTGAGGTCTCTAATTCACTTTTGAATGGTGTTTTCAGGGAAGGAAGAGATTTGACATGGATGCCCCATGCAACCCTTTCGGGGCAAAGGTTAGTCATTTGGATTTAGAAAAAGTGAATATGTGGATTGCACTTTGCAATTAATTTTGTGGTGCTTATGTTTCGCGTGGCTTGGAACTATGTGCGATTTCATATATTCAAGTCCTTTTTCACATGATTCCCTCTAAGAATACATAATCTGGTTGCTTGGTGGGGCTAATGTGTTGGGAAAGAGGGTGGGGGTGGGTCGAGAGTTGGATAAAAGGAGAGGCAGACTAAAGTAGGAAGGTTGGGATTACTTTTTGGTCCTTATGCCTTGGCTCTCTGATGATTGGTTGTGGGAGTGTTTCTCTTGTCCATTGTGGTGTGGAGCACGTATTGTGTATCTCTAGGTGGATGCACCAAAATGCATTAGGCTTTCGCTTGTTTTGATGGGATTGGAATATATTTGGTCAAAGTGGTTGAATTTGTGTTACTAGGTCTTAGGGCATTCACTTTGAATAAGGCTTCTTGTAGTAACTAATCTGACTAAGGAATATGGGAAAATTACGAGGCCTCTATTGACTTTATGTCTAATTGGATAATGCATTACCTGCCCAGCAAAACTGGTGATATTTCCTTGTGCAAACTTCCTAAGTGGAGATTCGAAGATTCATATGCTAGTGTTTGGATGAATCATTTTTATTTAGTAGGAGCTTGCCCAGAATTACAAAGGGAAGTAGTGAAACTTGGAGACAGGTGGTAGATGGAAAAATGATTTGAGAATGTAACTTTTGTTGTAAATTCTAGTTTGAATTGCATATTTCAGGTACAATAGTTGGAGAAGACTTTAGGATCATATCATGTGTGTGTTATGCATCTCTATAGAGCTTTCCTTATAAATTCACTTCATTTTAGGTGGCATAGACAACATATAGGATATCTAGAAAGTAGAAGTGTCACCTATAGTCAAGGTCACCTTCTCCATGTATATATATAGAGAGAGAGAGGGAAAGAGAAGAATGCATGAACTTAAGATGGTGGTCCCTCCCATTAAAGGTGCAATCCATTTTTATAGGAAAGTTTTATTCATTATTTTCACATGTCTAACATCCAAGCCATCTTTGGAAGAGATGACAAACTCATCCCAAACAAACAACTACTCATCCCTTCTAGAGCCACGTATTCCTCTATAAGAATCTCATGCTCAAAAAATCAACTAGGAGCCAAAGAAACTATGTAAAAAATTTGCAGTACTGAAATAGTTGAATAAAGAAGCATGACCTTTCCTTCTTCAAACAAAACCATGCCTTATACTGCACAGTGTCTGTTCTATTGGTGTAATTGCACCAATGGCCTAATGTGAAATGGTTGAAATTTTATGAAAGGACCCAAAAGTAGAAGAAATTATTACATAACGATTCCTGACAATTTACAGTAGAGTCCTTAGCAACTTTTGCATGCATAAAATGTGAAGGTTTAATGTTATAAGAAGGACCTAAATGTAATGCACATATTTTAAGGCCCTAATGGTGTCAGAATACAATGAAGTTTTTATGGCATATTAATTGAACATATTGGAAAATAATCCAGCCATTGATTTGTGAATTTGTGCTTAAAATTATGTTCAATTGTTATTTGGATCATCCATTTACAACTTAAATACATAATCTCTAAAAATGGACCTGATTATCCATTTTTAACACTTTTTTAATATTTCAGCTCATTTTCCTTAATTCCCACACTTAACCCATTTCTTGTGCAAATTGATAGTGTTTTTAACTTAGTTTCTAAACTAACTTTGGCATTTTAGCAATGATGAGCCACACCTCATCAACTGCTTCCTTTTAAAAGTGACTGATAGGTGCCACCGATAGTTTGAATGCATGAAAATGGGCAAGGGGTGCTTTCTCAGGCATTGGACCCCCAATGCTAGCAAGCCTTCGAGAGAATCAAAGGGCACCTACAATTTCCTCCAGTATTATTTGCCTAACCCCTGACATGCTGTTGTTTATCTATTTCAATACATTTGACTTAGTGATCAATGTCGCTCTCAACTGGGAGGAGGGAGGAGTGCAGAAGGTAGTGTGCTTCCTAAGAGAAACTTACTAAGGTGAAGAGTCAAAATGCCCTCCAAGCGAGAAGCTCTACCTAGCCTTGGTGATGAACAGAAAAAGTCGCGAATAAAATAATGATTGGTTTTTTCTAGAAAAACCTGCGTCGTAGTATGTGTGAACAATCGGCTATCAGGTAATTTTTGCCAAAACTCTGGTGAGTCCCACACTACAAAAAATATAGCCTTTAGCTACGAATTAGATAGTGGCACGTAATGCGTTTTCCACTAATTACTTTGATTTAGCAGTTATTTTTTTGTATATGCCACTATAACATTTTTGTGAATGATAATTAGATATTGTGGCAAATATATATGCCACTATATGTATGATTTAGAGGTGAAATAAAATTATGCCACTATTTTTCTTTTTGTCAAACAACGATTAACATTGTGGCAAAAATGTTTGCCTCTTCATGTGTAATACATATTATATATTAATTGTTGAATGTCGGGTTGCTACGCTAACGTGTTTGGTTTTGTAAACCTGTCGTAGTTTGAAAGCGAAGAACTCCTGTTCAGCAAATAAAATTTATACCAGAATGGAAATCCTGGGTCGAGCACAGGGAGGTGGATGTTTGATTTAAAAATATGCGTTTCTTTTATTTCTCACGAAGTAAATTAATTGATTAAAACTATCTAACTATTTACAATAAATAGAAGAGAGAGAGAGTAAGAGAGAGAGAGAATATTACAAACAAAAACCAAAACGAGATGTAGAATGAACATGGAATTCATCATTAAAAAGATTGTTTGTTTCACTAAACATTATGACTAGAAAGCAGAAAAGGATTACACTAGAAAATAGTAAATCTACCCTAGAAAGCATTAAAAAGAATGGAGAGAGAAATATCCTCCTCGAAGGTCGCTTGGAGGATGAGCCGGATGGGATGACGCCTGGACGAAGGAGGGCAGACCAAGACGAAGGAGGATGAAGCAGGAAGAATGGGAACGATGCAGCACGTCATCGTCATCACAGGATCCGCTTCCGAAAGGGGGATGAAAAATTGACTTTATCTCGCGAGAAGCATCCCAGGTGTGGGACAAGTTTCTTTTGAGATTTGGAGAGGGAGAGAAGAGAAGGAAGGGATGAGAATTTCGTGTGGAGGGGGTCTCCTTTTATAGTTACAAGGAGTGAGGTCAATTTCATCATTTTTATTTGAAAATCATTAAATTAGGGGTCATTAGTGACAGATAAAACCGTCGCTAAAGCCCCATCGTGGGTGTAGTGGGCGGCGTGTGCGCACCCGCTCACCTCCCACACCCCCCACGTTCTCTGAATCTTGACCGTTCGATCGTGAGATCGAACGGCTGAGAGCGCTCCTCACGCTCGCTCCACCTATGCTTAACCACGTGCCTGCGTGTACGATTGGGCGTGTGTGTGGTGCATTTCATTGCGCGTACACCCAATCGGGCGATCTGGGCCGTCCATAGTCGATCATGCATTGAAATTTATCGTGTGCATGCCACAGATCACGAGTCGAACTCACGTCCTGTTATCGCTCAATGACTCGAGACCACTGCATTGCGTGGTGAATTGTGTCGCGTGGAAGTTTTAAGCGGCGCATGCTCATGGCTGTTGGATCAAGATCCAGCGGCCAAGATCGCATGTTGGATCTTCTTTGGAGAGGCAGCGACGGTCCTGAGGGTCGGTTGGATGGCTGAGATGGCACCACGTGGTGCCATCTTGGCCGTCCATCTTCTGGATGATGTAGATGGTGCCACGGGTGTCGGATTAAGTCGATTTTTGCGTCGTTAGGTTGCGATCATCGATCCAAATCCATCCGTGTGGTCGGATTTGTTATTTGTAGTGCAAATTCACACCATCTTGGCCCTTGATCTTCTAGGGTTCCCCGATCTCAATCTGATGCTACAGATGTCTGATTAGGGTGATCTTGGAGTCGTTGAACTCCAATCGTCACCCTGATCACATCTGTATGGTTGGATCTTCGATCTGAGGCCCCGATAAAAAGTTTTCCCTATCCCTTAACATAAAAGGAGACAATTAACCTCCATTTTATTCAAACTAAACTAAATGCAAGATGACGCATGTTATGCAATATTTATAGTATGCAATGCAATGCTATGCTTAAGAACATGCATAAATAGACATCTTAAGTAGTGTAAACATGTTTACATCATACCCCCATGCCTATCTTTTGCTAGTCCCTAGTAAAGACTATATGCTATTTATAAAAAAATCAGGTTGGATTATTTGGGCAGTTATTTTCAATCATTAAGAAAATGTCTACTTAGGATCTGAACTTTCAAAGGCACAATAGTGCCCAAGTATCTGCTAAAATGCAGATCGCCTCAATCCCTCGCCTTATTCAAAGAAAAAGTTATTTTTCTCTTTTTCCTCTTTTCTAATTTTTTTGGATTTTCAAGTTTAGGGTTTAAGAGTGGCTTTCTATGGCCATTCAACTCACCCAAGATTTGATGCGAACCCTAAGTTCTAAGCATCTTATTGTGAATGTGATAGACTCGTTGATCGACAGTAAAAGTAGACTTCGGATTTCTACGCCTCTAGGTGACCTTAAAAAGAGAATTCTGCCTAAAGGTATATCTTTACAACCGGTAGCTTTCTCCCTACTTTTATTATTTTTTTACGGGGTCAACACAAGGGTGAATCCAGTGTATATCTCCCTGGTTTATTCTACTTCTCTACTTCTTCCTAAGTGTTTTGGGAATTTTTAGTGCATTTATTGAGCTGGGTTCTGGACAACTGATCGATGAGCTGTTACCACCGACAACTTGCCAGCCATACTCGTGCGGCGAAGTGTGGTTTATTGTTTTTTATTTTTTTCTTTCTCCTTTTTTTTTTCTTTTTAACTCTCTTTTTTTTTTAAGTAGGTGGCTTCCCTGGTCTAAAATTTACTTAAAGGCAGCAAAAAGAGAAAGCTCCAGTGACTGGGCTCTGGACAACCTACCTATGGGCTGTTACCCACGATAACTTGCCAGCCATATCACCGTAGAAGGTTCATTGGCTACCCAATTTCCGTTAAAATCACTGAACAACGAGTCAGTGACAAGATAGTGTGTAGATGCTTAAACCTCAAAATTCCCTCAAATCAGAGGGCGGGTTGATAAGTCGTGTACTTATCACCCAAACTTATTTACTCCAATTAAAATAGAATTCAGGTTGCGAGGACTCGAAAGACAAATCCACATTTTAATGGATACACAGGCTGATAAGTCTGAAGACCTGAAGGGTCTTTGTGTTCAGATCATAATGTAATATTTCCTAAGATTGAAAATTTTCTTAAACCCAAGTTCTCTTTCCTAATTCCATAATTTTTTTTTAATAAAAGAAAATAAAATAAATCTACATAGTTGACGAATAAATTCAGAGATGAATATCCACCCCCCCATGCCTATCCAATGCAATGTCCTCATTGTATTAAAAAGACATAAAACAAAATGGAATAGCGTAGAAAGCACCTGAATTGCATGAATGTCAGGTCTGCTCTGAGATGAAAACTAAAAAAAAGAATTGTATACTTGTTGAATTTAGTGCCTTCAGCTAGCACACTATACAAAGAAGAGAAATAAAGAATTCATAGGTGCAGGTCAGAATCAGAACAAACATAAGAAACCTCTGACCTATCATCCGAGGTCCACAAATGTGGATCAGATTGTGGTGCAGACGCATACCCATAATCGAGAATATCTCAAGTTTTCGATAAAGATTACCCAAAACCTAAAATCAGTATGCAAGCGAGGTCAGGCCTACGATTTGTGAGGATGGAAGCCAAGACCAAAAAGTGGGTTATAGAGAATTCAAGCTCAAAAGGATAATCATTGAATGTGTGCTTGGATTCGACATCCTCAGAACAAATGTCGTAAGGGTCCTGGTTTGATGGTTTCAGCTTAATAGGAACCCTTCGACTCAGCCTTCTACTTCCTCCAGAACTTGCTTCCCAAATCAAAATTTCCCAGCTCCTATCCTCATTTAGAATGTCAAAATCTGGAACCTCCTGCAAATTAATCACCCCGTCTGAAATTTCCAAGTCTAAAAGATGTGGCTGAAGTAGAATTGAATTAGGTCTAGTTATCTCAAAAACAGAATCATCGATAAGCTCAACGGGGTGTAACTGACAATAAGGGCATTGGATTGAATCCTCCAGAAAATGCGATTATAGATCCATAATGTGAGCCTTAATAAGATCAGTTTCCTCAATTATTGGGCTATCAAATGATCTATCAAATTCCTCAGGCCCAATCATCTCACAGAAATCCTATTTTGTAAACTCGCATGAGACTTCACAAATTAAATCTTCACCATCAGAATCAAAGAAATCAAGATCCGTATTAATGTATGTCCCAAAATCATCTGTCACTTTCTGTTCCAAGGAGACATACGTTTCCTTGTACCCTAGTTCAAGGATCTCAGGTGAAGAAATCAGATCATCCTTAATTGGTTGCTCTAATTCAATCTGGTAAGCCTTGTAACACATGTCCCCCCGAACAGGTGCCTGAGCGGGTTCTGACATTGGCTCTCCTGAAGGGAGTTCATCCTGGGAATCATCCCATGACTGAACTAAAGCAACCACTAATCTCATCCTCAATTTTGCTAACTTCCGAAGTAGAAACTCACCCGGGTTCTTATCCTTAACATCCTGGAGCCAATTCAACAAATACATATTCAAATCATCAATCATCTGAATCAAGGGATCCAATCTTTCAATGGAAGGTGTTAGCTAAACTTCTAAAGATTGTATGATATTCTTCAAGTTAGCCAAAACCTTATCTTGAACCTGGTTACCCTGAACCAAATGAGTTGGTTCAGGGTTGGGCGGGTTTGGGGTCAATGCAGGGGAATTAACGAATTGAGATTTGTTATACCCTTCCTGGTAATAGGTCATTTTAGATTGTTCAAAAGGTAGTGATGACCTAAAGGCAATGTAATCAGAGGATGTGTAAGAATCAGTGTATCCTTCTTGATTGTAGATCGTATTAGGTTGTTCATGAAAGGTTAACTATCTATAATCGATGTGGCTCTGAGAAAGATAGAAATCACAATCAAAGTGTTCAGGGTTAGACCCTAAACACGGAGGTCCAGAACTGTATCCCCAATCCGAGTTATCCCAACTAACTAATGGTTGATTATAATACAAGTTGGGATAATCGTCATATTGAGGATAATTCAAAATAGGAGGGAAAGAGCGGGAATGCGTGTAATATGTGGAAGGATTCATGAGAAATGGGAGGAAGAAAGGCGCCCTACAATACAAACAATCAAACCTGTCCTTAAGTGGGCTAGCCTAAAGACCTACAGACTCCCAAAACCCATCTTGAGATAAAGGAACGATTTGATCTACTTCTGTCTGTTCAATCCAACCGGTTAGAAGGAGGGGCTGGGGAGAAGGTTCTTCCTTTGGCTTGCGCTTCCGGTTCCTAGTGTACCCCCCAGCCGCGATCATTTGATTCTGCTCCCCTAGCTAGACATCAGATTGAACAGTAGAAATAGACTAATAAAAAATAATCTTATTCTGGGCTCTGAAGAGCGAGTCGAATCCTTAAGGCCAATGTCTAAACTGTTTTATTTAGGGCTAGGTTTGAATGTGCTTTAGAATGTGATGGGCCCTTTATCTAGGTTGTGCCCTTAATGATTGATTGATTTATGTGTACGTGCACAACTAGTGGTTTTCAAGCAAGATTACTTTTGATGCGGTAAATTTTAGGGTTCAAATCTTGCTTAGTAGCTTTTAGGATTCAACTTTAGGTGTTTTCAAACAAGTTTTGTTGGCACACCAGATTTTGAAAGCACAAGTGAAGATGTTTTCCTTTGAAGCTTAAAAGGAATGTGGAGCGCCTGGTAAATCCCTAATAATTGAACCTAAATGGCAGCTACTTGATGAGTTGATTTTAATTGAAGTGGTACAGCCCAATCAACTCAAATAATTGGCCTGCTGCACCACTTAATTAGGCACACAAGTGATTTCCTAATCTAATTTCTGCTCAATTATGTGTTTGGATGTGTGTACCAGCTCCAAAGGTCGGTATACCGGTTGAGTTTGAAAATCAGATGAGGTTGTGTACCTCTGCGAGATTTTTTTTCTTTTTAAATGTGGAGGTTGGGGTGGGTGTAGGTGTCAAACAAAAATCAATCTAACCTTAGAGTTTATAAGAACACCTAGGTTGATTGATGTTTGTGTTATTATGTGGTGAAATGAAATTTAATAGGTGGGAGATAGGGTATAACTTACAAAACCTTCCACAGTACTTTACTCCAATCTACCGCTTTTGCTCATCTCGAAAGACTACCTACAATCACAATAAGAAAAGAGAGAGGTGAGGTAAATGATTTGAAAATTGAAAAATGCGAAAAAAATCATATAGCATCGCCTCCCCAACAACGGCGCCAAAATGTTGAACGTCGGGTTGCTACGCTAACGTATTTGGTTTTGAAAACCTGTCGTTGTAGTTTGAAAGCGAAGAACTTGTGTTCAGCAAATAAAATTTATACTGGAATGGAAATCCCAAGTCGAACACAGGGAGGCGGACGTTTGATTTAAAAATACGTGTTTGTTTTATTTCTCACGAAGTAAATTAATTGATTAGAACTATCTAACTATTTACAATAAATAGAAGAGAGAGAGAATATTACAAACAAAAACCAAAATGAGATGTAGAATGAACATGGAATTCATCATTAAAAAGATTGTTTGTTTCACTAAACATTATGACTAGAAAGCAGAAAAGGATTACACTAGAAAACATTAAAAAAAATGGAGAGAGAAATATCCTCCTCGATGGTCGCTTGGAGGACAAGCCGGACGGGACGACGCCTGGACGAAGAAGGACGGAGCAGGATGAAGGTGGACGAAGCAGGAAGAACAGGAATAGGGCAGCACATTGTCATCATCGTGGGATCCGCTTCCGAAAGGGGGATGAAAAATTGACTTTATCTCACGAGAAGCATCCCGAGTGTGGGACAAGCTTCTCTTGAGCTTTGGAGAGGGAAAGAAGAGAAGGAAGGGATGAGAATTTCGTGTGGATGGGGTCTCCTTTTATAGTTGCAAGGAGTGAGGGCAATTTGATCATTTTAATTTGAAAATCATTAAATCAGGGGTCTTTAGTGACGGATAAAATCGTCGCTAAAGCCCCATCGTGGGCATTGTGGGTAGCGCACGTGCACCTGCTCACCTCCCATGCCACCCACGTTCTCTGAATCTCGGCCGTTCGATCGTGAGATTGAACGGCTGAGAGCGCCCCTCACGCCCGCTCAACCTACGCTTAACCACGTGCCTACGTGTATGATTGCGTGTGCACGTGGTGTGTTTGGCTGCACGTGCACCCGATCGGGCGATCTACGCCGTCCACAGCCGATCATGCGGTCGAAATTAATTGCGTGCGTGCTGCAGATCGTGAGTCGAACTCGCGTCCCGTTTTCGCGCAATGATTCACGACCGCTACACTGTGTGGTGAATTGTGTCGTGCAGAAGTTTTACGCGGCGCGTGCTCATGGCTATTGGATCAAGATCCAATGGCCTAGATCGCACATTGGATCTTCTTTGGAGAGGCAGCGACGATCCTGGGGCCGGTTGGATGGCAGAGATGGCGCCACATGGCGCCATCTTGGCCGTCCATCTTCTGGATGATGTAGATGGTGCCATGGGTGTCGGATTAAGTTGATTTTCGTGCCGTTAGGCTGCGATCATCGATCCAAATCCATCCGTGTGGTCGGATTTGTCATTTGAAGTGTGGATTCTCACCATCTTGGCCCTTGATCTTCTATGGTTCCCCGATCTCTATCTGATGCTACAGATGTCTGATTAGGGTGATCTTGGAGTTGTTGAACTCCAATCGTCACCCTGATCACATATGTACGGTTGGATCTTTGATCCGAGGCCCTGATAAAAAGTTTGCCCTATCCCAGAACATAGAAGGAGACAATTAACCTCCATTTTATTGAAACTAATCTAAAAGCAAGATGATGCATGTTAGACAATATTTATTGTATGCAATGCAATCCTATGCTTAAGAACAAGCATAAATAGACATCTGAAGTAGTGCAAACATGTTTACATCACTAATCTTTAAAAAGTACCTTAGTGGTAATAAAAATATATACCACAAAAAATCTTTTGATGATTTACAATTAATATTAATAATGAATATATGTACCATACATATATATAACATATTTTCATTATAATTTTCAAACATAATTTAGAGATAAGAGATTATGAGCCACTAAAAATTTTTAATTCACCAACAATTAGCATTTTAGTAACATCATAGTCAACATATTTAACATAAACATAATTTTCTAGCATTTTTTTCTATCAATTAGGCTAATACCATAAAAGAAGGAAACAAATCATAGGTTCATAAGCCAATTTTTTTTATTTTTCTAAAATAAAAAATCTAATCCTAAAATTGGGAGGGACAAAAATTCATTTATCACGGTAGGAAACCCCATGTATCCCAAATTCGTTCGCCAGCATCACTGCTACAAAATATCTCCATAACCCCATACCCTTCTCACCTAATTTGAGCATCCCCTATAGGGAGTTAAGAAACATCAGGCCCTGCCTCATCGATCGATGTAGGTTTATGAAGATGAAGAAGTAGCCGTTATGTCAAAGATGCTTGCTGGAAGATTGACCTAATAACCCCATCGACCCGTTCGCTTGTTGTCCCTATCGCGATTCACGAAGTGGAGAAGGCTTTAGATCACCTCCAAGTGGTGATGTACTTGTGCCCTCCAACAACCTAGCTCAATGTGTCGTCACTGCCTCAGGTAACGGAGGAACCCTAACAAGCACCTCCTCCTTACTTCGAAGCTTCTTGCATGCCTTCTCTGCCGAGGCTAGTGGAGCACTCCTTCTTCCCTACTCCATGTCCATCCCATGCTTCTGAAATCTTGAGGTTTTGGTAACTTTCGTAGCTGTTGATTGGGGCTTCAGTTGGGGGATGGTGATGATGATGATGATGATGATGATGATGATGTAGTGGTCAAAGAAAGGGAGGAGATCGAGGTTGAGCTTGAGGTTTCCTTTCTCTTTTCATGAATTTTGATCCGTTTCTCTATGAATTTGAGGTTCTAATTCACTTTTGAATGGAGTTTTCAGTGAAGGAAGAGATTTGACATGGATGCCCCATGCAAACCTTTCAGGGCAATGGTTAGCCAATTGGATTTAGCAAAAGTGAATATGTGGACTGCACTTTGCAATTAATCTTGTGGTGCTTGTGTTTGGTGTGGCTTGGAACTATGTGTGATTTCGTATATTCAAGTCCCTTTTCACATGTTTCCCCCCTAAGAATACATAATGTGGTTGCTTGGTGGGGCTAACGTGTTGGGGAAGAGGGTGGGGGTGGGTCAGGATTGGATAAAAGGAGAGGCAGACTAATGTAGGAAGGTTGGGATTACTATTTGGTCCTTATGCCTTGTCTCTCTGATGATTAGCTGTGGGAGTGTTTCTCTTGGTCATTGTGGTGTGGAGCATGTATTGTGTATCTCTAGGTGGATGCACCAAAATGTGTTAGGCTTTCACTTGTTTTGATGGCATTGGAATATATTTCGTTGAAGTAGTTGAATTTGTGTTATAAGGTCTTAGTGCATTCAATTTGAATAAGGCTTCTTGTAGTAACTAATCTGACTAAGGAATATGGGAAAATTATGAGGCTTCTATTGACTTTATGTCTAATTGGATAATGCATTACTTGCCCAGCGAAAGTGGTGATATTTCCTTGTGCCAACTTGCTAAGTGGAGATTCGAAGATTCATATGCTAGTGTTTGAATGAATCTTTTTTATTTAGTAGCAGCTTGCACAGAACTACAAAGGGAAGTAATGAAACTTGGAGACAGGTGGTAGATGGAAAAATGATTTGAGAATGTAACTTTTGTTGTAAATTCTAGTTTCAATTGCATACTTCAGGTACAATAGTTGGAGAAGACTTTGGGATCATATCATGTGGGTGTTATGCATCTCTATAGAGCTTTCTTTATAAATTCACTTCATTTTAGGTGGCATAGACAACATATAGGATATCTAGAAAGTAGAAGTGTCACCTGTAGTCAAGGTCACCTTCTCCATGTATATATATATAGAGAGAGAGAAAGAGAAGAATGCATGAACTTAAGATTGTGGTCCCTCCCACTAAAGGTGCAATCCTTTTTTACAGGAAAGTTTTATTCATTATTTTCACATGTCTGACATCCAAGCCATCTTTGGAAGAGATGAAAAACTCATCCCAAACCAACAACTACACATCCCTTGTAGAGCCATGTATTCCTCTATAAGAATCCCATGCTCAAAAAATCAACTAGGAGCCAAAAAAACTATGTAAAAAATTTGCAGTATTGAAATGGTTGAATAAAGAAGCATGAGCTTTCCTTCTCTAGAGAAAACCATGCCTTGTATTGCACGGTGTCTGTTCTATTGGTGTAATTGCACCAATGGCCTAATGTGAAATGGTAGAAATTTTATGAAAAGTCCCAAAAGTGGAAGAAATTATTACATAATGATTCTTGACAATTTACAATAGAGTCCTTAGCAACTTTTGCATGCATAAAATGTGAAGGTTTAATGTTATAAGAAGGACCTAAATGTAATGCACATATTTTAAGGCCCTAATGGTGTCAGAATACAATGAAGCTTTTATGGCTTATTAATTGAACATATTAGAAAATAATCCAACCATTGATTTGTGAATTTGTGCTTAAAATTATGTTCAATTGTTATTTGGATTATCCATTTACAACTTAAATACATAATCTCTAAAAATGGACCTAATTATACATTTTTAACACTTTTTTAATATTTCAGGTCATTTTCTTTAATTCCCACACTTAACCCATTTCTTGTGCTAATTGATAGTGTTTTAACTTAGTTTCTAGCCTAACTTTGGCATTTTAGCAATGATGACTCACATCTCATGAACCGCTTCCTTTTAAAAGTGACTGATAGGTGCCACCCATAGTTCGAATGCATGAAAATGGGTAAGGGGTGCTTTCTCAAGCATTGGACCCCAAATGCTAGCAAGCCTTCAAGAAAATCAAGGAGCACCTACAATTCCCTCCAGTATTTTTTGTCTAACCCCTAACAAGCTGTTGTTTATCTATTTCAATACATTTGACTTAGTGATCAATGTTGCTCTCAACTTGGAGGAGGGAGGAGTGCAGAAGGTAGTGTGCTTCCTAAGAAAAACTTACCAAGGTGAAGAGTCAAAATGCCCTCCAAGCGAGAAGCTCTACCTAGCCCTGGTGATGAACCCAAAAAATCATGAATAAAGTAATGATTGGTTTTTTCTGGAAAAACCCACATCGTAGTATGTGTGAACAATCGGCTATCAAATAATTTTTACCAAAACTCTGGTGAGTCCCGTACTACAAAAAAATAGCCTTTAGCTACGAATTAGATAGTCGCACGTAATGCATTTGCCACTGATTACTTTGATTTAGCGGTAATTTTTTTGTATATGCCACTATAATATTTTTGTGGATGACAATTAGATATTATGGTAAATATAAATGCCGCAATATGTATGATTTAGAGGAGAAATAAAATTATGCCACTATTTTTCTTTTTGTCAAACAACAATTAACATTGTGGCAAAAATGTTTGCCTTTTCATGTGTGATACATATTATATACTAATCTTTAAAAAGTATCTTAGTGGTAATAAAAATATATACCATAAAAAATATTTTGATGATTTACAATTAATATTAATAATGAATATATGTGCCATGATGAGGGCCTTGTCATGAGCCTTAACTAGCTCATTTTGACCTAAGAAAGAGACTAAGAGCTCCTACATATCCTAGAGAAGGGCTTAAATCAAGGAATAAGTGTTCTGAGAAGAAAACATTAAATAAAGGTTAAAACTGTAATTTTACCATTACAGTACATAAATAGTATTTCTCAGAGGCAAAACATAGCTCAAATGGTCTGAATAAGATAAAAAGTGGGTTGGTTCAATCAGGAATGGGTTCATGTGCAATCCAGGAATTAAATGACATCTAGTAACCCTAAAACAGACCTACTTAATTCAATGAGGTTCTGGTCAGGATAAAAATCAAGTAAACCCTCTAAAATTCATGGAAAAATATCCCTTAGGGCTTAGACCCTTAAAATTGGCCTTTGGAACCTATTTTGACCTAGATTGGGGTCCTAACTCATTAATTGACCTAATTTAGGTTTTTGTGCAAAATGTCCAGTCAAACATAGTCTAACCTAAAATCCAACTTCACCATTGGATTCCTTAGGTCCAAATTAGGTTTATACCAAAATTTGGACCTAAGAGGAGGTCATCTTGACCTACTTTGCAAATTAGTACACCCAATTATATTTTGGCCCCTATCTTTTAAAAACCATTGCACAGACCCCCTAACTTCCTTGCCACTCTTACAAATAGGTCCCTCTACCATTAATGGGGATAAATCCTACTCCGGCGAGGAATGGAGGGGAAGTACTCCCTGATTCCTCAGAGATCTCCTCCCAGATTTGGAAGGGAGATTCTCTGAGGAATTCCCTTCCATCTGAGCGTGGTCCTAATCCTTGATTCACACCCAATCTCTCGTGCAAATGCACCAGAGATTTGGGTATCCCACAGAATTCCATCTCTGGCAAGGTCTCTTATGCTCAGAGGCTTGTCTTCCAAGCATAGGAGTCCCTGCCAGCGACTATAAAATGACCCCCGTCTACGGCCACACCTCCTCAGCTCGACTTGGCCAGTGATCCACCTCAATTTGTTCTTCTTCTCCTCCGACCAAGTGGTCCAGAAAGCTCTGGTGAGCCTCCCTCCTCTTTCTCGAGCCACCCTCACCATCCTCCTCCACATTACGCAACACCGCGCAAGCACCTCTGGCCCCATCGTGGCCGCCGTCTCCCTCCATTGGATGCCTTCTTCTCTGGCGAGAGCAGGTGCTGCCAGTCACCATCTCTCCCTCTTCATCCACTCAATTAGGTTAGAATCACTCCTCTTTATCGCCTCTTCAATTCCCCTCAATTTATTTCATAAAACACCCCTCGACAGCCACTGTCCACCACCATCTTCCCCATCTCCGGCCAACCTCCGATGAGACGCATCCATCGCTCCGTGCCTCCACACGTCTCGCTGCCAACCTCAACCTGTCTGCCATTAACGAGAACTTGAGCTTGCTTGTTCTCCAGTAGCAGGAAGCAAACTCCAAAATTTAGGGTCCCAAGCTACACAGATTGTGGGCGAGAGTGAATTTAGCCTAAGAGCAAGTGTCGCGAGACCTGTAGCTGGATCTATTGTGAAGTCACTCTCCTGTGGGCGAATGCGCAAAAGCAGGTGGGACATTAGTCCCACCTCGTGAACGTCTGAGCACAACGTGTGCAGTAAATTGATTTTGTGTTTTATGTTCTTCACCTTGAGATACACAAGGGGTGAGGTCCCTTACCTTTACACGCCTCATCCGCGACATTCTCCCCTGCGAACCTGGCACCCAACCCAACTAACCTAGCGATCATTCCTCACACACTACACCCACACCGGTGCGCCTGGACCAGGGCACGCGACCAGACCCGATTACCCTTCTTTGGGAGAGCATATGAAGAGTGATATACAGAGAGAGAGAGATGCAGGGGTGGGTAGAGGGGTAGGTTTTGCTCTTCGGTGTTGTGTGTGCAGGGAAGAAGGAAAGAAGCCAAAGAGGAGAGAAAACACTAGAGAAGAGCTAAGGCTGAAGAAGGAAGGAAAGAAGGCCCGCAGAGGAAGAAGAGAAGGAAGAAAGCAAATAAGAGAAGGCTGAAGGAAACAGAGGCAAGGTGAAGCTGACACTTAGCCGCAGACAGAAAGAGAAGGAAGAAAATCAAAGGTAGAAGATAGAGGAAAATAATAAGAAGGAAGAAGAGAGGCAAGAGCAGAGAAAGGAGCTGCAGAGAAGAAACAAGGAAGAAGAAGTAGACGGCCAAAGAAGAATAGAAGAAAAAGTGGAAAATCAGAGAAAGAAAGTCAGAAGAAGAAGAAGAGAAAGCAGACAGGAGAAGAAATAAGAGAGAGTTGAAAGAGAAAACATCTTTTTAAGATGTCTGATCCCATGATCAAACGTCCAATTTCTCTATTTTTGCCATAATTGACTTTTAAACTCTTGCATTTATATTCTGACCTAAGTTTTGAGTAATTGTAAGTGTTCAATTACATTATTGAGATTAGTGAATAAATTCCATTTGCTTCCTGTGTTCGACCTCGGATACTCAAGTTTTCAAGTAATAAATTTTTATTTGTTGTCAACACTTGGTCACCTATACTACGACGCAACTAACTGTTAAAACACGACCGAGCATCCCGTCAGCATTTTGGCACCGTTGATAGGGAGCAAAGCGCAATTTATCACTAATCTCTACATTCTTTTTGATCATATTGAACACTAACTTGCCCTACTTTGCTTTGTTGTGATATTGCAAGGTATTTCACAAGAAGATCCCTCCCGCAAGTCAACTACTCTAGGGCAGGTAATCTCTTTTCTTCCTTAAACCATCCCCTAATCCTTGAAAGACAAAAGGAAGCAATTAATTTAGGAATCAATTACCTTCTTTCTATAGTAATCATCTTTAAGGCAAACATTTCCTGATTTTGTGAAAATTTTTCAAATCTTCTTGAAGTTGGAGCGATTTTTTTGATCCTATCCCACAAAATCCATGTGCCTAATAGAAATCGCGTTTAATCGCTGCGGACAACACATTTCTTGCTTTTAAGTCCAAGGAGAACCTCTTTCAAGAAGAAAAGAGGATTGGAAATAGAACCAAATTAGGGTTTCTACAATAGGGTTTTGGAGTGCTAGTTCATACATGCCTGTATAAAAGGAAATGAACCCTCCCACATCAGTGTGCTACCCAAGCCCTTGATTGAAGAGATCTAAACAAGACAAACCCTAAAAATTGAGCTCTAACAGCACTTGAATCTTAAAATCTTGGACCTAATAAACTGGGAGTCAAATCATGGTGATCTCTAGCTCCCAAGCCTAGAATCATTTTGCCATCTTTAGGACAAGTCAAGTGAAGTTGACCCCTTGGGTCAACCAACCTCCAAATTAGGTCACAACATCAAAACATCTAAAGTTCAAGTGAAAACCCTAAAACACCTTTGAAATAAAAGTGATAGACTTAAAGAGGTCAAGGTCCCCATTCTGGTCTACCTGGAATCTCAGTGACAAGAGAGGTCGGGTGGGGGAAACACTGTAACCCATGGGGATGCTCTACTGTGTAGGGGTCTTGCGGGACTCTCCCTCTCTGGCTGCCCAAGTAATTCTTAGGTGGACGATCTTCTGATCTAGGGGTATCATCTGCCCCAAACCTCCATAGTCATCCAACAATTTTGGGTGTCTTGATTGGGTCAAAAACATCTCCAGTCCCTCATATTTTCTCTTGAGAGTACACACATACATTTTCAGTGGGACTCGTTATTCTGTTCTAATCACTTCATAACTTGATTCTACATCTTGATTCCACTAACTGATCCAAATATGTAGCCAAACCACCTAGGACTACCATTCAAGAAACCTGAATATCGGAGATCCATGAGAGATAGGATGATTGAGGATGCCCTGAAATTTTATGAAAAAGAAGACAAAACCTCAATACCAGTAGAAAACATTCAGGTTGATGTCCCAACAACCACAACCTTTATCATAACTTGTGCCCAAGTACTATTGGTAGAAGCCACAAAAGGATCAACCCGACACTTGCTCATCACAGGATACATTGAGATAGAAAAATTGCACAATCTTGAATACCTTCAATGGATGGCAAATCCTCTACTTTGGAAGCAACACCAAGATGATCTTGAAAAATGGGAAGAGATAATGAGATTATTAAAACAAATTATTGACCAGAAATACCCGTATATGCCACAAACTGAGGACAAATCATCTTGGGACAACATCGAGGATCAATCTGATCTCAGGTTTGAGGCACAAAATGGCTGTGGATTCCCAACCTAGATGGAGTACAATGTGTCTGATATTGAAGAAGGTTGGGAAGCTCCAAATGTAGGAGAACACAATGTTAAGCCACCTCTAGGCCATGAATCACCAAGCATAGAATCCTAAAACTCCTGCAATAATGAGAGTAGAACTGAACCTCTAGAGGGTGTAAATTCCACCCCTTATTCTGATAAGGTGACCCTCGAAGGTTATTCGGACCTAGATTCTAGTGATTCAACCCACATCCTAAGCCCAGAATCTAGATCTGAAACCTATTGGGAAGATTTCGAGGTCCCATATGAGGAAGATCAATTTTTTAATGAATAATATGATTTTGGGCCTCTATTTGATGAATATCCCTCGCCAACATCCTCAGAGGAACCAATTGATTTTTCAGAAGTCATGCCAATTTATGATATAGAAATTGAGGAGTTGGACGAGTGGGGTTTCAATTAGGTCAGCCCTACTAGCTTAGAACCTAAGCCACTACTAGATAAGGACAACTTTTTAAGCTCAGAATTGACATCTAGGCTAGACCCCAGTCAGGCTGCTGAATCTACATCATATGATTTATTCTATGGTGGAACTCATGATCTTGAATCTCATTTAGATTTTGATTTTCACAAACTCTCCAACGATTTTGAATCTGACCATAACATCGGAGAAAATCTGCTTCCTGATTATAACAAGCCAATTCTCATTGAAGCCACCTCCTCCACACATACAGAACCGATCAAAACCTATTCTCTACCCCAATCCGCAACCAGACTCAATTTCTATTCTAATTCACCTCTCACTGAGCCATATGCAGATGATTCAACTCCACATCTATACTGGGTATTGGGTATCGATCAGATTGAGAAACATGATCCATCATTCTCTGATCACCCCTGTAGGGTTTCCACACCACGCACTGATTATTTTTTGGAACCCTACCCTGACCAGGCTGATTTAACTCAGCCTAAACCTGAGTTTTCACTTCCATATCCATCCAAGCCACATTGCATATGGTGGGTTTCGCATCTGTTGATCTACATCTATCAACCTACCAGACTAATTATCTTTGGGCTGGACCATCGCCCACTGATCTTAACAAGCACCTGGTTGGACCAACCAAGCTCTTAATCAAGGTGCTTGTTTTACAAAATTCCACTTATTTGACCACTCCCTTTACACCCCATTTTCCGCTCGACTGAAGGTGTTGAATTTAACGCTTAACGGGAGGCAACCCGTCTTTACAAAAATAGAGACCCATCTGATTATCCATCTATACTCTACGTCCATTGCACCTTGAGTTCAGCCTTAGACAGTTGATCCCACCTCTGGTACACATAGCAGAGCTTGAAATCATCCGCATCAGTCATTTTTTGACCCGTTCACCCACCTGATGTATCCTGTTCTAAGTCCCTGACCTCAACACTATTTCATACCCTCCATTTGCAATGAGGACATTGCAAAATTTAGGCATGGGGGGGTGATAAAGTGCATACATACAGAACTAAGAAAAAGTCAGAAGGATTCTCACAAAAAAATTCACATATGTCAAAAACACAAAAAAATTGAAAAATTATAAAAAAGAACAAAAAATGGATGAGGGAGGAAATTTTGTGAGCCACATAATCATAAGGAGGAGAAAAAGAGCAAAACGACAAAAAGGAGCACAAAATGAAAAAGAAAAAGAGAATCATTAGTAAGAAATTAAGGAATTAACCGAAGTTATAGATCACATCAAGAAAAAAAAGAAAAATGAAAGAAAAGTGCTACGGAGACACAAAAAGAGATTAGCAGGAACGCTGATCTTAGGCCTTCTGGGCTAGACTCTTAGGCTTAAAAATTCACGTATCTACTAAGATCTGGATATTTCTCAAGAGGTTGGGGAAAATGCGAAGCTTAAGTAGCAGGTCTAAGGCTTAGGAAGTATTTGTTGGTGCTAGAGCACCACGATCATTTGTTTTGATGATAACAAAACACGTGTTATTTAACATTTGCACTTTGAGTCCTAGATTTCAGGTTAATCGCAAATGGATACGTGATTAGATGGAGTTCGAGCTCGCATCCAGGACGGATTGGAGGAGCTTGATGGAGAACAGAAGAGATTCACAAGGAGCGATATATTAAAGATGGAAGGAAATGAAGAATAGGATAGATTTCCTTCTTTTGTACTTGTTGTATTTTTCGTTTCTTTTGTTGCTCTTTATTTCCTTGGATAATTCATGTTAAAGAGCCTCAAAGTACCCTAACAGTAGTCCTAGGAACACCTGCACAACCCTAGGATACTTAGGTTTTCTATAAAGAACTTAGAAAACCAATATAGGGTTCAAACAGAATTTCCAGACATCTAATTCCTAAATCAGACATCTGATAAAGTATTTTAAGACATCTGATTGTTGTTTCAGACGTCTGATAACTGTTAGGCTGGACATAGTTAGTTCTGTCAGATGAAATCAGACGTCCAAACCTTAGACCAGACGTCTTAGGAAACGTCTGATGACTTTGCCAGACGTCCAATTAGTGGACCGTTGGCTGGCTTAATAAACACTCAAGAGTATGATCGTTAGAGCCTTATCAGACACCCTTAGACCTTTCCAGACGTCTGATAAATGACCGTTTTGCCTCGGCTGACCCAAAATCTCTTCTCAGAGATTTTCTAGCCGTTGCAACGTTTGGAAAATCCATTCCCACAGTAAAAGTAGGTTTCTAGACGTCTAGACATAGTACCAGACGTCCAATATGTCGTCTGATGGACTTGCACAAGAACCCTGTCTAGATCTGATCCAAGTCAGGAAGAGACCCACCCAAAATCAGACGTCTGACCTTGAAATCAGACGTCTTAAAGTGAACTTCCAGACGTCTGATGCCAGAATTAGACATCTAATAAGCCTGTCAGAACAATGATTGCTCCTGATTTCGGGTTGATTCTCTTGGGCTTTATTCCCAACGGCTATAGAACCTTTCCTAAGCCTTCCAAAGCCTTCCTAAGGCCTCTATAAATAGAGGGGAACCTTTACACACCAATATACACCAAGAGACACACCAAGAGAAACACAAGACACACTTAAGCAACATAGTTCCACTCTCTTGTGTCCTAGCTAGCTCTTGCTCTCCAAGCTCACGCCCCATTCTCTTGAGAGCATCAAGCTTCGCGCACCCACTCTCCCGCCGTAGTTCACGAGAGCGAAGTTGTGCCGTCGCGTGGCTCACGCACCGCGTCATCAACTCGACGCACTCCTTGCAAAGGGGAGTTTCCTAATTCCTATAGAAGCTTAGGTTAAAAATTACTTTGTTGGCTCTATAGGACTTGTTGTTTATTTTATCTTTGTTATTTGGTTGGGTATTCGCTTTGCGAATTCCCGTCTCCTTCGCAAGACAAAATCCTTCTCGTGGAGAGAAGGGGTTGAGGTACGCTACCCTCGTTTAAGTAGCGTGGTTGTATTGAGGTTGAATCACCCTCGTTTAAAGTGATTCGGTTTAGTGGATTTTGATCAACTTGGTTGATCGAAAAATCCTAACTCGAGAGGGTTAGGTAGTGGTTTTCACCCGGTTTGGGTTTCCACCTAAAAATTCTTGTGTACTTGTGTGATTGCTTATTTTGTGAAGATTATTTCTATTTTATTTCCGTAATTATTACGTCACCCCCTCCAAGTAGGGAACCTTCAGTATTCAGCCTCGTTAACTGACCTTCGGTTTGCAGGATTCGGTAACCTAAGCACCCTAATCCACACATAGTCTGGTTCAGTGCACATAAATATCAAAATCACGCAAAAAATGTTTCAATGTTATGAAAAATGTTGCCTAGATTATGATCGGCCAATCACCATAAGTTGATTTGGACGAGTTCCCGATGCAGAGTGGTGGGAAATTCCCCTCGAAGATGCATAACAACATATCGTCTCCTCGGTGCTTGTCTCTTAGGATATTTAAATATCCTACCGGGGGCATGTAAGCACTCTGCTAGTTCAAATATCATGGGTGGCATTATCACGAAATGTCGATTGCCAGGGTCTGGATTCGGCCATGGAACACCATGGGTGGGATTATCTCAAAATCTCAAAAGCCAGGGTTCTGGGGGCTGCCATGGGAGGTGCTATTACGAAGCATCGATTGCTAGGGGCCCTTTAGGATTGATGATGGGGATGTGGAATCCGATACAGATCGTGTTGAGAAGCCAATCCGAAGCTAGAAATAAAAAGAAAAGAGAGAAAACTCTCCAAAAAAATAAATCTTCTATCTCTCTCTTACAAAAAACATACTGCAAACTG
This sequence comes from Thalassia testudinum, assembly GCA_037157565.1. NCBI lineage: Eukaryota > Viridiplantae > Streptophyta > Magnoliopsida > Alismatales > Hydrocharitaceae > Thalassia > Thalassia testudinum. Next base: position 30,470,679 of record JAZHRO010000049.1, read on the forward strand.
AACCTAGGCTAAAAATGTCTCAAGCATGTGTGCTTTAATCGCGGAGTCCAACAAACCCTAGGTTAGTTTCTGCGAACCTTAAAAACCTTTGCGGAAGACTGAGGCTAAAGCGGGTCAGGTTCGGATTTTGGTTGATACTTGAGTACCTCTAGGCCTATTGTTAGCATTCTTAACCTAATCAAAAGAAAAAGAAAATCATTTATCGTAACTAGTAACAGACACTCAGGGTCTAGAACAGAAGTGAAAACCTTGAACTTTTTCTAAGGGACTAGCAAAAGCTAGGCATGGGGGTATGATGAGATCCTTACCATGAGCCCTCACTAGCTCATTTTGACCTAATAAAGAGAATAAGAGCTCCTACATAACCTAGAGAAGGGCTTAATTCAAGGAATAAGTGTTCTTAGAAGAAAATAAGAAATAAAGGTTAAAACTGCAATTTTACCATTATAGTACATAAACGGGATTTCTCAGAGGCAAAACATAGCTAAAATGGTCTGAATAAGATAAAAAGTGGGTTGGTTCAATAAGAAATGGGTTCATGTGCAATCCAGGAATTAAATGACATTTTGTAACCCTAAAACAGACCTGCTTAATTCAACAAGGTTCTGGTCAGGATAAAAATCAAGTAAACCCTCTAAAATTCATGGAAAAATATCCCTTAGGGTTTATACCATTCAAATTGGTGTTTGGAACCTATTTTGACTTAGATTGGGGTCCTAGCTGATTAATTAACCTAATTTGGGTTTTTGTGCAAAATGTCCTGTCAAATGTAGTCAAACATAAAATTCAACTTCACCATTGGATTCCTTAGGTCCAAGTTAGGTTTGTACCAAAATTTGGACCTAAGGGGAGGTCATCTTGACCTACTTTGCAAATTAGTACACCCAATTACATTTTAGCCCATATCTTTTGAAAACTATTGCACAGACCCCCCTAACTTCCTTGCCACTCTTACAAATAGGTCCCACTGCCATTAATGCGGAGAAATCCTACTCTGGCAAGGAATGGAGGGGGAGTACTCCCTGATTCCTCAGTGATCTCCTCCCAGATTTGGAAGGGAGATTCTCTGAGGAATTCCCTTCCATCTGAGCATGGTCCTAATCCCTGATTCACACCCAATCTCTCATGCGAACGCACCAGAGATTTGGGTATCCCACAGAATTCCATCTCCGAGAAGGTCTCTTATGCTTGAAGGCTTGTCTTCCAAGCATAGGAGTCCCTACCAACGACTATGAAATGACCCCCATCTCCAGCCGCACCTCCTCAGCTTGACTTGGCCAGAGATCCACCTCAATTTCTTCTTCTCCTCCGTCCAAGTGGTCTAGCGAGCTCTGGCAAGCCTCCCTCCACTTTCTCGTCGGTCTGCCACAATACTAATGGCAGAGCCGCCCTCACCATCCTCCTCCACATCGCGCAACACCCGCGCAAGCACCTCTAGCCCCGTCATCGCCACCATCTTGCTCCACTGGATACCTTCTTCTCCAGCAACTGTAGGTACTGCCAGTAGCCATCTCTCCCCCTTCGTCCACTCAATTAGGTTAGAATCACTCATCTCTATCCCCTCTTCAATCCCCTCAATTTATTTCACAAAACACCCCTCGACAGCCACTGTCCACCACCATCTTCCCCATCTCCGGCCAACCTCCGGCGAGACGCATCCATCGCTCCATGCCTCCAAACATCTCACCACCAACCTCAACCTTTCCGCCATTAACGAGCACTTGAGCTTGCTTGTTCTCCAGTTGTAGGAAGCAAACTCCAGAATTCAGGGTCCCAGGCTGTGCGAATTGTGGGCAAGAGTGAATTCAGCCTAAGAGCAAGTGCCGCGAGAGCTGCAGCTACATCTATTGTGAAGTCACTCTCCTGCGGTCGAATGCACAAAAGCGGGTGGGACATTAGTCCCACCTTGTGAACATCTGAGCACGGCACATGCAATAAATTGATTTTGTGTTTTATGTTCTTCGCCTCGAGATACACATGGGGTGAGGTCCCTCACCTTTACATGCCTCGTCCGTGACATTCTCCCCCGTAGACCTGGCACCCGACTCGACTAACCTACCGAGCACTCCTCGCGCACTACACCCACGCCGGTGTGCCTGGACCCGGGCATGCGACCTGACCCGATTACCTAGCTCTGGGAGAGTGTACTAAAGAGTGATATACAAAGAGAGAGAGATGCAGGGGTGGGTAGATGGGTAGGTTTTGTTCTTCGGTGTTGTGTGTGTAGGGAAGAAGGAAAGAAGCCAAAGAGGAGAGAAAACGCCAGAGGACAGCTAAGGTTGAAGAAGGAAAGAAAGAAGGAAGGCCCGTAGAGGAAGAAGAGAAGGAAGAAAGCAAATAAGAGAAGGTTGAAGGAAACAGAGACAAGGTGAAGTTGACACTTAGCCACAGACAGAAAGAGAAGGAAGAAAATCAAAGGCAGAACACAAAGGAAAATAAGAAGGAAGAAGAAAGGCAAGAGCAGAGAAAGGAGCTACAGAGAAGAAACAAGGAAGAAGAAGCAGATGGCCAAAGAAGAACAGAAGAAAAAGAGGAAAATCAGAGAAAGAAAGTCAGAAGAAGAAGAAGAGAAAGCAGACAGGAGAAGAAATAAGAGAGTTAAAAGAGAAAACATCTTTTTAAGTCGTCTAATCCTATGATCAGACGTCCAATTTCTCTATTTTTGCCATAATTGACTTTTAAACTCTTGCATTTATATTCTGACTTAAGTTTTGAGTAATTCTAAGTGTTCAATTACATTATTGAGATTAGCGAATAAATTCCATTTGCTCCCTGTGTTTGACTTCAGATACTTAGCTTTTCGAGTAATAAATTTTTATTTGTTGTCAACGCTTGGACACCTATACTACGACGCAACTGACTGTTAAAACACGACCGAGCGCCCCATCAACATGCCATATATGTATATAACATATTTTCATTATAATTTTTAAACATAATTTAGAGATAAGAGATTATGAGCCGCTAAAAATTTTTAATTCACCAACAATTAGCATTTTAGTAACATCATAATCAATATATTTAGCATAAACAAAATTTTGTAGCATTTTTTTCTATCAATTAGGCTAATACCATAAAAGAAGGAAACAAATCATTGGTTCATAAGCCATTTTTTTTTATTTTTCTAAAATAAAAAATCTAATCCTATAATTGAGAGGGACAAAAATTCATTTATCACGGTAGGAAACCCCCATGTATCCCAAATTCATTTGACAACATCACTACTATCAAATATCTCCATAACCCCATACCCTTCTCACCTAATTTGAGCATCCCCTGTAGGGAGTTAAGAAACATTAGGCCTTGCCTCATCGATCGGTGTAGGTTTATGAAGAAGAAGAAGAAGCAGCCCTTATGTCAAAGATGCTTGCTGGAAGATTGACCTAATAACCCCATCGACCCATCCGCTTGTTGCCCCTATCGTGATTCACGAAGTGGAGAAGGCTTTAGATCACCTCCAAGTGGTGATGTACTTGTGCCCTCCAACAACCTAGCTCAATGTGTCGTCACTACCTCAAGTAACGGAGGAACCCTAACGAGCACCTCCTCATTACTTCGAAGCTTCTCGCATGCCTTCTCTGTCGAGGCTAGTGGGGCTCTCCTTCTTCCCTACACGTCCATCCCATGCTTCCCAAATCTTGAGGTTTTGGTAACTTTCGTAGCCGTTGATTGGGGCTTTAGTTGGGGGATGGTGATGACAACGATGATGATGATGATGCAGTGGTCAAAGAGAGGGAGGAGATCGAGGTCGAGCTTGAGGTTTCCTTTCTCTTTTCATGAATTTTGATCTGCTTCTCTATGAATTTGGGGTCACTAATTCACTTTTGAATGGTGTTTTCAGGGAAGGAAGAGATTTGACATGGATGCCCCATGCAACCGTTTCGAGGCAAAGGTTAGTCGATTGGATTTAGCAAAAGTGAATTTGTGGACTGCACTTTGCAATTAATTTTGTGGTGCTTGTGTTTGGTGTGGCTTGGAACTATGTGCGATTTCGTATATTCAAGTCCTTTTTCACATGTTTCCCACCTAAGAATACATAATGTGGTTGCTTGGTGGGGCTAACATGTTGGGGAAGAGGGTGGGGGTGGGTCGGGATTTGGATAAAAGGAGAGGTAGACTAATGTAGGATGGTTGGAATTACTATTTGGTCCTTACGCCTTGGCTCTCTGATGATTGGCGGTGGGAGTGTTTCTCCTGGTCATTGTGGTGTGGAGCATGTATTGTGTATCTCTTGGTGGATGCACCAAAATGTGTTAGGCTTTTACTTGTTTTGAAGGGATTGGAATATATTTGGTCGAAGTAGTTGAATTTTTGTTACTAGGTCTTAGAGCATTCACTTTGAATAAGGCTTCTTGTAGTAATTAATCTGACTAAGGAATATGGGAAAATTACGAGGCTTTTATTGACTTTATGTCTAATTGGATAATGCATCACCTACCCAGCAAAAGTGGTGATATTTCCTTATGCCAACTTCCTAAATGGAGATTCGAAGATTCATTTGCTAGTGTTTGAATGAATCTTTTTTATTTAGTAGCAGCTTGCACACAACTACAAAGGGAAGTAATGAAACTTGGAGATGGGTGGTAGATGGAGAAATGATTTTGAGAATGTAACTTTTGTTGTAAATTCTAGTTTCAGTTACATATTTCAGGTACAATAGTTGGAGAAGACTTTAGGATCATATCATGTGGATGTTATGCATCTCTATAGAGCTTTATTTATAAATTCACTTCATTTTAGGCGCCATAGACAACATATAGGATATCTAGAAAGTAGAAGTGTCACCTATAGTCAAGGTCACCTTCTCCGTGCATATATATATAGAGAGAGAGAGAAAGTGAAGAATGCATGAACTTAAGATGGTGGTCCCTCCCATTAAAGGTGCAATCCATTTTTACAAGAAAGTTTTATTCATTATTTTCACATGTCTAACATCCAAGACATCTTTGGAAGAGATGACAAACTCATCCCAAACCAACAACTACTTATCCCTTGTAGAGCCACGTATTCCTCTATAAGAATCCCTTGCTCAAAAAATCAACTAGGAGCCAAAGAAACTATGTAAAAAATTTGTAGTACTGAAATGGTCGAATAAAGAAGCATGAGCTTTCCTTCTTCAGACAAAACCATGCCTTCCAGTTACTAGGATTTTTGTTCATCTTGCTAGCGATCAAGGAAAATTATGCCTACCATTGGAATGGAAGAATAGAAATAGGATAAAATACTTTTCTTGATGAGTAAGAAGTAGAAGAGTACGATGGAATCTTTGGAGTTTTTGCTACTGAGAATTATTATAAATTTAGTTATGATTAGTTCTTACTTGAATTGTTTTTTGAAATCCCTACTGTTGTTGTTGCTTAATTTTGCAGTTTGACTTTTTGTTCAATTGATTGGCCCCTCTAGATTTTTGAACCAGAAGACCTTACAAAAGAGCTTTGAGTATGCAATCTGTGCATTTCCAATTTTAATATGCACACAAAAGGGAAGTTCCATGCCTTATATTTCTATTTCAACATTCAATTACTAGAAGATTTTAAATTCAAGTAGTATCTTAGAATTTTTGGTGCAGGAAATGATTCAATTTTAGTTGGCTCTTTTATTGGTTGGGTTGGCTTCTCCATGATCAGGAATTTGATAAATTGCTTGAAGTTTGGGAAGTGTGCATATCTATTTTAGATGTCCACATGAAAAATGAGTGTTCTCATTATTATGATTGGAAGTTTCTAGTTGATTTGGGATCTCTAGATTTCAATGATTTGGCATGATTTGTTGCTAATTAGCTCTTGATTTGAAAAGAGTGATTTTATTAATTGGGTTCATTTGTGAATTTGAGAACCAACTTGAAGAAAAGGAAGTGGGCATATCTAATTTGGCTATGCATACACAAGATTTCAGCTATGGTGGATGTCCTTTTAATGTTGATGGGATAGATTCTTATTCTTTCAAGTTTGGAGACTGAGAAGTGATTGGATTTGGAGCTTTTCTGCCTAAGCTTAGTTGAAGATGGATTGAATAACTTTAATCTTTCGAAGGGAACATGTTCACAATGGTTACGTGCCTAAAAGTTTGGAGAAGTTTACTTTTAAGTTTCCTACTGCTCTGAATTATTCTAGCTGCTAAAAACCACCACAAGCACCTTTTGGTGGGTAGAAAATGTTTATGAGGGAGCTTCTTTGCTTGTGACATGGCTGTTGAATGCAAAAAAAGAGGAGTTTTAAGATGCGTTCATTGCAGTACACTCCTAAATCCCACAACAAATCATTTAAATTTATAATCTTAGAATCTAAAGGGAGTCCAAGGTAGTTTGCAGAGAGCAAGTATGGAACTCACACATCAATCTTCATTTTAAAATAGATGAGCATAATTAATTGATCAAAATAACAGATATTCAATGAATGAAATTGATCATGTTGATATTCAATGTAATCCAATGTATTCTCAAAAGATGAAGAGACAAAAAGAATAAAGAGAATCTAAAAAGTGGTGATTTGGATCACCAATTAGGTCCTCTAATTAAGCATGCATCTCATGTTCAAGTTATTTAAATAATCAAACTGTACCTTCAATCAATAATTCACTCTAACTTAGGTACTTAAATAATCCAACAGTGCCAGTATCAAATTAGATTAGATGTCCCCTTCACAGAACAGACGACTTAATAGAACATAGTAGAGTGCCTCACAGAAGACACACTCAGAAACAAGGCTCTTCAAGAGCCTTCTCGCTTCTTCTTCTTCTCAAGCCTTTCCTTCCACAAGGCCTTCAAGCACATGGCTAACACTTAGCCATCTTTCAGTACGAGGCCAATTCCTCAGAGAGCAAAACCCTCCCCCCTCCTCTCTAGAATTCTCTCCTCTTCCTTCTTTCTCAAACCTGGGTACTTGATCAGGTATACAGGTATGCATAGTAACCAGGTAATTGGATGCATATAACGACCAGGATCACTAGGCGTGAGGTGAGAGAGATGTGTAGAGTGAGTGCGAGGGGACCTCACCCCTGTGTAAAAGGCAACGAGCCCTCTTCACTTTTGTAATTTATTCTACTGTCCATGCTTTTATCCACACTATGTGGGACTATCTGACTTGTCTTATTTGCATGAGCAACTACTGTGGAGCCTCCTCTGATTGGTGCTTGTGTTGGTATGACTTTGCCCAATTGATGGTTGGGAACTGATTGTGAGGTTGTTCCGTGTCCATTGAGAGTGGGGCGAGACCACAGGTGGTTGGATGATGGCGGCTAGAGACGAAGATGACAACCGGCGAAGGTGAGATATCTCTGATAGAAATACGACCCTAAAGCTAGAATTAAATACATGCAAAGGTCTGATGCTACTTGTCGGACAAAAGCCCTAGAGAAATTGGGTGTGCGAGTGGTTGGGTGTGTGTGGCGGAGAAGCTCTGGTGAGCTTCAGTCGTCGGTGATGGAGAGAAGTGATGGAGATAGAGAATGGGGAAATTGAGGAGTTGGGGAGCTTTGCGATGCTGAGGTGATGCTATTGGTGTGGGTTATGGGGTGTGTGGTGGGCGGAGGTAAGCCGGCGGTGAAGGTGGTCGAAGGTGAAGCAGCTGGTGTCGAAGAGGGAGAAGGAGAGGGGATTGGAACCTAAGATTTAACATAAACCTAATTAGGGGGTAAAGGGAGAGAAGCCCTAAGGTAATTAGATGAATGGAGGTTCGGGGAAGCTTGCTGAAGGTACGCTAGAGCTATGATGAAAGAGGTGGAGATGGAGTCGACGAGGAGGTAATTAGGCCACCTTCTTTGTCTGGAAGCAAGGCTATGAGGAGTTGAGAAGAAGCCCTCTCCCTATTGTACATGGGAGCGGCCGAAGAAGGGGGTTGGTCCAGCTCCAGGTCATTGTTAATGGTAGTCAAAGATGGAGAGGAGAGAGGTGGCACACCAAAAACTAGACAAGGGTGGATTGAACTGGTGCGGTCGCTCTTATAGGTGAGGTTTCTCTCCCCTAGAGTGCCCAAAAGGAAGGTGTGTGTGAACTCTTATAGAGCTTGGTTTCCTCAAGCTCACCAACATGATTTCCGGCCATGATTGGCCTCAAAGAAGACCTTGGTCAATGCAAAATGATATGGGGATCAATTTCGCCAAGTTTGGCAATTTTTGGTTGAGATTTCATCAATCAATTTGCGGGATTAAATGAAGTAGTTTGGGTTTTTAGAGGATGTGAGTTTCCTTCTCTATGTCATGAGAAAGTCGATGGTTGTTGGACCAGTTTGCAAGGGAAGTGTAAAGCTAGGGGCATCTTTAAAAAGAAATGATGAAAGCTAAGGGGTTAGATGTAAGGAATAGAGATCTGGGGACTAAAATGCAAATTCAATCAGGATGAACTTTGATTAGGCCCAAATTTTGGTAAAACCTAATTTGGACCCAATGAAGATGATAGTGAAGTCGGATTTGAGTTTCGACCAAGTTTGACTTAGCAAGTTACGTAGAAACCCAAATTATGGTAGAATTTTGTCTAAGACTCTGTTCATGGTCAAAATAGTTCAGATGGTCAAATCAAGGGTACCAAACCTCATGAAATATTTTTCTATGAATTTTAGAGGGTTTATATGAATTGTATCCTGACCAGAACCTTAGTAATTTAAGCAAGTCTGAAATTAGGATTTTGGGTGCTGTAATAGTTCTCAAAATACATGAAACCCTGTTTGTATCTGCATGGATCCTCTTATTAGACTTTAGTGCACATTAGACCTTAGATTAACCCCTGGCAAACCCCGTGGTTACTCTGCTTTCATGATATGATGTTAAAATTGCAGAATTAGCCCTGATTTAATGTATGCCTCTCAGAATGGAAGTGCAAGGAATTATGACTCTCAGGCGATTATGTAGGAGCATTTGTTACTTGATACTGATTAATTAAAGCTATTTATGGATCATGATGATGTCATCATCAGTGGCTTCCTTCGTTCCATTTGTACTTTTCTTAGTGGCTAGGGCTCTCAAAATCTAGAGTTTTTTTTTCTTTTTAAAGAATCAAAGGGTTCTCACATTCATTTCATTGCATTTTTGTTTTGTTGTTTTTCTTTTGTCTTTTTATTTGTGATTTGGTCTTTGGTTTGCAACTAATTTGTTTGGAGTGGGAAAAAATTGAATAGGGAAAATGCTAAACTAAATGTAGGTTTAACATCTCAAGCCCCAATGGATGAGCATTGGCGACAAAATCATGAACATCAAAACTGGTGGGGGTTGATTTTTGTTTGAGATCATTTACTGATAGTTGCCAAAAGTTGTGATGTTTGCAAATTTGCATGTGTAGCTATTTTGTAGGTGGTGGTACAATGAATCTAGATGCTGCATTGACTTCAAATGTAGAGGTAGTGATGTGGCTTTACCTCTTGTCAAGGAGAAAAAGGAAGAGTAGCCATAATATGAGGCTTAGCTTGTTTGACTAGAGGTGGCCTTAGGTGTTGCTCGTATTTGTATTTTGTACTTTGCAGGTTGTCATATAAGTTCCCTATTTAATTTTGCAGCTACAATTTTGTTTCAGTTAGTTGTTGTGATTTGCTAGTCTTTTTGTGTTTATAAGATATCTACAAGTTTTCTAGTGGAAGAAGATCTCACTTGATTGTTTGATGCCTAAATGTTTATATTTCTATTAAATTGCATTTTGTCTTTAAGGGTCAAAGAAGCTTATTTTTTATTGTATGCATCTTGCAATTGTTGGTATTATCTTTCAGTATATAAGAAATGGAATGCATGGTACTTTAAAGCTATTTCTTTTGAACACCTAGATAACATTCCTACTTTAGACATATGTTATAAAAAAGTGGCATGTGCTAAATAAACTACCCATTTTGACTAGATTTATGGTTGCTCTTGAAATCTAATTCAATACAACTTTACAGATTGCCTTTCAAGGAAGAAAACTACACCATCCCCCTTTGTCTTGATTTATGGTGTCAAGTGATCTCAACTTTGAAGCATCTTTTCTCAATGAATTTTGTTGGTTGTAGATGCAATGCTAGTAGAGGTTTGATTTTTAATTTCAAAATTGGTTTAGAATATTGCATTGTTTGTTAATGCAAATACGAAAGGCTATTGACTTTGAAGCACTATTAATATCAATGGGATGAGAATGTCTTTTTTACCTGTTACAAACAATTTTTTTTTTGAGAGAATTCCTGTTAGAAACTTTCAACAGACAAAGTGCATTTTCACAGGTAGGTTATTCTACAGTACAAGGTAGCAGTGAGAAATCATTTGCTCTCTGTGATCATTTGATGAAGGTTTTATAATGGTAAACCATGTTCTCATCTTCTATTTGTTGGTACAGAATAAAGCTCAGCTTTACAAGATGGGGCACAGATTGGAAGGGAGCCACTACCATATATGAACAATGTGGTTGGTGATGGAAGTGCTTTCTTAACTTCTCATATATCTAATAAGTTTTAGTTTCTTTATTTCCATGAAAATTCTGCAATGTTTATTACAACCACAAAATATAGGTTAAATAGAGAACTTGATAAGGCAAAGGATGCATTCAAGAAAACTTCTAAAGGCTAAGAAATGATTGGATTGTATCCTTTTCTCCAGTAGATTTGTAGTTCCTGTAGTTTTACCAATTTTTTTTAAGTAAGTTTGCATCCTACACAAGCTACTTAGCCTTGGAATCTGCTACTACTCATGCAAAAGATCTTGGTTGCTAGAAGGAAGTTGCTGATGATTATGGAAAGGTAGCTGATTTGCATATCGAGTGTGGTAGATCTCAACCTGCTTTAGATGCCTTTGCAAAGGGTGCACGATAAAAACTACAATGAGGTATATTATGGAATTAACGACTAACATGGTGCTTAAACAATGTTTATAATTGTGTATTCAGTGCTTTAGAAGAGGAATCCCCTACTGAAGCCATTCAATTGTTTAATGATGCTTGTACCATTCTTGAAGGTGATGAACACAAGCGAATGGATTTTGATATGCAGCGTGATGGAACAAGTGTCTATGTCAAACTTGAGAAGTAAGAAGATTTTTCTTGATTATTTTCTGGATAATTTTCGTGTAGTGAAAAGGCATCATGTTGTTTGATGTTCTAACACGTGCTCTGCATTTTTTCGTATGTGGCTAAACTTCCAGTAAGTTAGAAGGTTTAGGTTATTTTGCCAACATATCTACCACGTAAAAGTTTTGGAGGCTTTGTGAACTTTATCTAAGCAAATCAGGTAATTTTTATAGGCATATCAAAATTGCTTGAATGAAAAATTCTTCCATATTAGCTCAATTGCAATAAAGACATTTTAGATATTCAATCATTACATCTTAAACTGCAATGAAAAATTCTTCGTTGCCTTAAATTATTGTCTTATTGGTATGTTGTTTGAACATTGCTATATATTTTAACTGAAATTATATTTAGCTTGAGGAATTTACATTAGAGTTGCTCAACAAATTTTGAAATCCTACTAAAGATACATGTTGGCACATTGCGATTTAAACTTAAAAGCATTTACTTTTAAGTTTTGAAATCCTACTTAAGTTACATTTTTGAGGATGATTCCTTGGATATCAGGTCAGTGCCTTATATTGTTTATTGGATGGAAAATGACAACCCTCAATATCCTCCTGCAAGTTATGTGTCACATTTTGCTCAATTACAGCATTTAGAGCTATCTCCAATCGATATGTATGCATTAATCTTGGCAATTAAACTTGGAAATGAAGAGGATAAAAGTATTGTATTTTTGGCAAATGAAAGGCTTTGATATTAGTTGAAAAATCAAAAGAACACTTTTATTGTTTTCTTTAATTCTCAATCATGTTTACTTGTAATTTGTCTTTTCCTATTATCGATTAATTTTCTTTAGTGATCTTGTTAGGTTAAGTTTACCTTTATGTTGAAACATAAATGTACCTTTGGATAGTCTACCGATTCTAAGTGCATTTGCATGAGAGAAGAAGGATGTTTGTTTTGATCATAAGAGAACTCTATTCATAAGTATAACTATAATATTTCTCAAGCCCTTTGTCTTCATAAGATAAATTTTATGAAGTCACACAAGATTCCTTTTGAAATAGGTGAACTTTTTCTTTGAGCTCTAAAATTCTAATCTCTGGTTATTCTGGTCAATAGAGATTCTTCAATTTAAGCTCCTATTAGCTATCAAAAGGAACTTTTAACATATTAGAATGTGGAACCTGTGAAGTCTTTATTTGAGAGTGAGATGAGTTATTTATTTTTTCCCATTTGGTTGTAAATTCCAGATTTTGGACAATCATCTGGTTATCTTCTAGCTTCATGTACATTTTTACATCTTTCTAGTTTTAACTTATATCTCTTCCTTTAGGGACAAATGCTAACCATAGTGGAATATTTTCTCCTCCTTTACTGAGCATTGTTGCCAACACCTATTCGATACCAGTTTTTCTTGAAAAAATAATATGGAAGACCCTTTTCAACACTAACCACTCGCCTGGCCTTCAAGTTGACTTCAATTATTGAGAAGGTATGCTTCAAGTCCAATTATGATAGCCCATCTTTGCCTTGGCAATCCACAGGGAAAGATATGGGTTGCTTGTTTTACCTTATTGGTTGATTCCCTTTGAACAACCACTCATGTCTTCTGAAGAGAAGATATATAGTGCCTCATTTATTTATTTCTAATGTCTATAGACAAATCAAGTCATTTGTTGCATCATTGAAGGCATTGTCACGTAAAGAAGTGCATTGTGGATCCTATGCAACTTCAGAGCAGGTAATCATAGAATATTGATGTTATTAATTTAAATTCGATTTCTTTGTAGATTTGTATTTAGTCGAAGAAATATCTATAACTCTAGGAAGGAAATTACCATATTTCAAGTATTTCAAAAGATTGGCTTTTGCTACCATCTACACCTCTATTCCTTTATTTAGTTGCTACACCTGTGTGGATTGTATGTGTGGAAGTCAATTTTCTTGATGCTTTAGAAATGAAGTTGAAAAAGAATAAGAATGTGCCCTTTCAAAAAAAAAAAAAAAGAAAATGTGAAGTCCAGCTTTAGTTTCTAGAGTTCAGTATTCAGATGGATCTTATTTTAGATAACTACAATATGTATGTCCTTATTGTGCCCTTGCATTACTGTCATTCTTATCATCCATGTGTTTTAGTGATAATTCTTATTTTTTTGGTGTTCTTCTAGTTTGCAAGTTTTGAGGAATTTCAGGAGTTCAAGGATATCAACCAAGAGGGACATATTGCTAGGCTTCATAAAATGCTGACCCCACACCTTCTCAGGAGTATGCTTCTTTTTTCTTTTCTTTTCAGGATAACATCAATTGTTTCTGTCATTTTAGAGAATGGCAGAGGAATAGCTCTAAACAAAATTTTCATCAAAGATGACTATATTTATAATATGAAATGGATGACATATGTGAACATGCATGGGTATGAATGAATGACCATATTTCTATATGGATATGAAATTTATATGTGCATCCTTCTAGAAATGGATAGAGCACCAAATTGAGTGTGGATCAGTTGCTCCCTACTATCATTAGTATCCCATAAAGAAAGTCTACTATTAGAAATTTGGTAAATTTCAACCATTTTGGAATTGTATCACTACATCTGGAAGTTTGCAACTACCATTGTCTTACATAGGACTTTTGTTATCTAGTGTTCCCTTGTAGGTTGTATTAACTTCAGGAAGAATCAACATTAGCTCATGTGCTGAAATGAATTTCCACATTTATTGTTAATTTATAAAGAAGAGCATCATTAAGCAATATCTTGTTATTTGATCCGGTGATAAATATTATAAAGAAGCAACATTATCAGGCATGTGATTAATAGGAAACCATTTTCAGTTCTGGTACCATCCAAGTGGCAACAAGGATTCATGTATAACCTGCTCGTTGGACAATGGCTACATCATTGTTATTGTGACAACAACTTGTAATATTTGGTAGATGTGCTGGAGTCTATTTATCATTATGTTTTAGGCTACCAGGTATGGTTAGAAGCCTTTGTAGCACCTGAAAGAACTCATTCCTTGTTCCTCTAACCCCATAAAATAAATTTATTCCTCCTTGGGCCCTTTTACCATGTTATGTTATGGCCTTAATTTGTGAACCTATCATCTCAACTTCCTGTCTTTGTGTAAAATTCAATTGATTGAGTTAGCAGATTATTCTATTCCCATCTCTCAGATGATATTAGGTAGTCCTTTTTTTCTTTATTGTTATTCTTTTGCGAGGAGATACTGGGCAATCTTAAACAGGTGGTTAACATGTCACCATTCTTATGTCAGGTCTTGTTGGAAGAAATGGGATAGAGAAAACATCTTTTCTCAAACACATGGCCATGCATGCAATTTTTTTTTTGAAACAGCAAGGAAAGCTATCGTACTATGATAGCAATTAGGGAGAGCAATTTATTAATATATAAAAAAAAAGGTTATAGAACATATCCCCATAATTTTATGAGGGACCAACATGCATTTACAATTTGTTCCATACATACTGGCCTCTCTTGAAATAAAAACTCATTTCATGCTCTCCAAGTGCACCACATCATTGTCATCGTATTTTTGTGCAATTTATCCTTCATAAGAATTTTTCTCCATAATAAGTCCCACGTGGGTAGTGGCTCCCCGCAGACTCTCCTCCAAACCGTATCCATGACCATGCACGATGAGAATATGTGCCTAGAGCTGTCAGTAAGAAGACCACAAAGCAAGCATAACTGTAGCGCCACCCCCATCCTTCTGTGTCTGAGGTCCCCAGTGACTAAGTCGTCTCTCCTACACAGCCGTAACAAGATTTGTACCTTTGTTGGAACTTTCAAGAGCCATATTTTTCTTGATATTAGATCTGCCTCCTTCGAGATTACAAAAAATTTGATCTTGTTGTATGCACTGGCTGGGGTGAAGACCCCCTTCCATTTGTAGTGATCCACAATTCCAATCACCAGACTGAATGCTTTCAGGTCTAGCTGTAGCCTTGCCTTTTCCTCCCATGTTCTGGTGCCATCTCTGTACAATTCAACCCCTTCAATCCTCCAGGATTTATCAGATTCAGACCAGCAGCAATTGACTGGAACCCACTTATCTTCAGTAGCAACGTATGCCCTTGGATATGAAGTTTTGAGCACCCCCATAGTTGACCACTCGTCCTACCATCACCTAAGATTGGTTGAAAAAGCTGCCAGTTATTCCCCATGGCATGCACCACTGATGCCCAAAAGGGAGATGGTCTGATTGGGTGGATCTGTTCAACAGATTATGCGGCTTGCCATAGCTATCACCAATCAAGACTGTCCAATTTTTACTGTCGCCATTAAAAAGCTTGACAACCCACTTAAGGAGAAGAGCCTCAATGAATTCTTTTAGCGATTTAATCCCCAAACCCCCTATTTTTTTGGCCTGGTCAGCAGATCCCATTTTAGTGGCTAGAAAAACTGCCCCTCATGCTTCGAACCCCTCCAAAAGAAGCATTTTCTCAAAATATCAATGCGCTTCCAAATAGATTTAGGTGCTTTAAAAAGAGAGAAAAAGAACACCGGGATGGAAGTTATCACTGAATTCAGGAGGGTGAGTCTGCCCCCCTTCGATAGATAGCGGTTGCTCCACCCTGATAGGAAGAGTGACCAAGGACGTACCCAACTGTGATGAAATGGCTGTTTGTTCAATGCCTGTTAACCCTAAACCCAATGGCCATGCATGCAATTGATGGTAGTATTCCTATGAACTGTCAGATATTGCTTGTAGAGCAAGTAGTTCGAGATGATACCACTACACTACAGTGTGTACTAAACTTTGACATTGAAAGAAAGCAACTAAAGGCTCATCTTCTTTCACTTCAGGTTTGCAGTTCCACCATAACATTGGGAAACTGATTTTTTTCTACTCACCTACAGGGCTAATTTCAAGGCATATTGCATGGTAACTAAACTATGTTATTGCTTTTCTCATGTTTGAAAAGGGATTTGGAGCTTGAAGAGGAGGAAGGAAAAAGCAATAGGAAAGACAATGAAGCCATTGATAAAGATTCCATCTCCCAAATCCATTGAAGATGTTCATTAGATAAATATGATTTTGTAGATTATTTCAGTTGGGTTGATGAAGTGCTTCGTATTTAGATTTGCTAGAATTGTTCATTGTATTTTAATTTTTTTATGTATTTTTCTTTTCTTTTCTCTTGTATTATCCCTAAGAGGGGAATATGTACTTTGATGATTAGGGAGTTAATAAAAAGGACTTTGTGCTCATGCTCCTATGTTTTGTGCTTGTTAAAAGCTTTATTTCTTAGTAAAGAATAAAATTAAGTCCTATAGGAATCATTAATGTGAATTAATAGTGACAATTTAATGGCAAAAGAAAGTGTCATTAAAGTAAATAATGAGTGTTGATTTAGTGGCATAAGAAAGTGCCACTAAAATAAATTAATAGTGGCAATTTAGAGACAAATAATTATTGCTAAATAATATCAATAGTGGCAATTAAATGACAAACTAAAGTAAATCAATGTGGCAATTTAGTGACATAAAAAAGTCATTAAGTGAGGTATACAGTGACACTAATAGCTTTAATAAAATTTTCACTAATATAAATCAATAGTCATGAAATAGTAACAATTAAATTACCATTAAAGAATATCATTAGCAATAATATTTGTGGCAATTAAAGTGACGCTAATGCCATTGATTTAACGACAATCATACAATTGCCACTAACATTTTAGTGATGGCAACGAAGGCAACAATTAAGAGGCAATTATTTTAAGTGTCGCTAATTACATATAGTAGCAAATACAAGGTCTATAGTGGCAAATATTAAATGTCACTAAAAGTAATTTTTTTCTAGTGTCGAGTCGAGTCCAAGGAAGTAACGTTTGATTTTAGGAAATCGCATTTGTTTTATTTCTTTTACATGTTTTTGTGCTTTTATATTTTTTGGTATTATTATAAGGCAAGAGATAAGGTTCAAATATTTTTGTCTAGCTAATCTACTTGCAAAATAAGAGAGAGAGAGAGAATTTTCAACATATAGATAGCAAATGTTTAGCATAGAAGCTAGTGTAGAAATAAAACTACACTAGAAAGTGGTAAAAGATACAAAGAGAGCAAGAAATCCCCCTCGATGACTGCTCAAGGAATGAGCCACGTTGACAGAGCGATTGAAAGAGGGTAGTGAGAAGTTAGGTGAAGGAGGATGAAGCTGGAAGAAGGAGGATGAAATAGGGTGATGTTGCAGCGGGATGTGCTTCTCGAAGGGGGTTGAGGAGATGACCATGGGTGCTCCATGAACGGGGATGTGAGAGAGGGAAAAATATTTATTTTCTACTCTAAGGGAGCATCCTAGGCTTAGGACTAGCACTTTACAAATTTAGAGAGTGTAAGGAAGGAGTAGGAAGAGATTTGGAGGAAGGGGCGAGTGCATGGCCTTTTATTAGCTTCGTGGGCAAATCATTTGGCATTTCCCCCACTCAAAGCTGTGTGAGACACGTGCCCATGCGTGACGCTTACACACATAGTGCATGCTCCACCCAACCACTACGTGCACGGCGCGCACTTGCACTCATGCACTGCTGGGGTCAATGGTCCACCATTGGATGAAGATTTGAAGGTCTACGAGTGCTCTCGCCTACGCTTCCGATTACGTGTTATCCGTGTGTGATGGTGCATGTATCTATGCATATTGCATGCTTGCTATCCATGCCTCTCCACATGTTATCGTAGGTGATGCTTGGTTCGAATCAAACGGCACCCAATCACACTCCTTGCGTGCACCCAGGTTGAGAGCAATATTGAAAGGTTGTTGTGGAACACTCACAGTCGCACAATTTCGATCATGTGGTTCAATTTCCCACACACCTGTGTGAGATCAAATTCAAACTCGCTCCTTCAATTTGAGGAGGTCACTATCCAACTACTGTGCTACAGGTATGCTTGCACCACTGGATGTCAATCAAAAGGTCACGGGCACTCTCAATCTACACCATTGGATGTGAATCCAATGGTCGAGATCGCTTAAGCCAAGTTCCTCTAGAAAACATAAGATGCCAGTGGAGACTCATCTCAACCATTGGATGAAGATCCAATGGCTGAGAATTGTTAACATGCTTTTGTCGAGATTTAAATATGCATTGCATAGTATAGCAAAGAAAACAAATCAACACTTAAATGTATAATCTCGAATGTGAGTCTAAGGTCATCTAAGGGTGTAAATAATCTCAATATAAACACTAATCAAGAATATATAAATTAAATATAATAAGGCACAATAGCTTGATGCAAAAATAAGTGGATCACTCAATGAATTTTGATATCAAATCTCTAAGAATGAAATGTAAGTGTAAGGCAAAAAAAATGTGTTTTCAACTAAGTTTAAAGTCCAACACTTTGAGAATTTTCAAGTCAAAGGAAGCTTTAGCCCAAGTCAAAACTTGACCTAATTTACACTCGAATTGGACCAAAACCCAGCCCAAGACTGGCCCAGCACAATCCTCAGATAATCGGATCCATAGCCTGACCCAAGACCTGACCAAAACCAGCCCACACCCGCTCGTGCGTGGGCGAGTGTGTGCATGCATGTGAAGATTGGGACCCGACCCACAGATACTAAGCACGCCTTAACGAGGCAGGTTCCCTTATGAAGCCAAATCCAATTCATCTTTCCACGATGTGGGACTTAAAATTCGTACTCCTCCATTGCTTTCACGTGCTACAGCTACATGAATATTTCTTGCTGGATTGGTGAATGCTAGCCATTGGATCATGAATCCAACGGCTTAGGAAGCTTCCTCAGAGGATTCTGCATGGAGTGGAGGAGCTTTTTTGGTGTTTCGCTCGTCAGATGGATGTGGCCGTTGTCAGGGAAGATGGGTTCTCCGATGATCACCTGAAATAATAACTATGAGCTTTTGCTGCAATTAGACAAGCAAGAAGCTCCACCATATCACGATGAAGGTGATGTTAGTGGCACAAGAATGGGAATTGAATTGTGCAATAAAAAAATCACAAGCAATCACAACAAATAACAAGTATATCGCTAGGAAATGATATTAGAGAATATGGCTAGCATGCACCGTTTAAAGGTGGTAGGTGCATTGCATAGCCCAAGTGGCATCCTACGGAATGCATAAGTACCATAGGGGCAGGTAAAGATGGTCTTCTCCTGATCTTCAGGATGAATTGCCACTTGGAGATATTCGGAGTACCTATCTAGAAAATAGAAAAATCGATTCCACGCCAGCTTCTCGAGGATCTGGTCAATGAATGGAAGAGATAAATGGTCTTTCTTCATGGAGGTGTTCAATTTCCAATAGTCTATGCAAACTCTCCATGAGTTCATAATTTATGTTTGGATGGTTTCTCCAGATTCAGTCGTAACCACAATGAGTCCCGCCTTTTTAGGCACAACCTGAATGGGACTCACCTAGCAGTTATCAGAGATGGGGTAGACGATTCCCGCATAGAGCCACTTGATGATCTCCTTTCCACGACCTCCTGGAGATTTAGGTTAAGTCTTCTCTGCATCTTATGAGAAGGTCGTGAGCCCTCTTCGGCATAAATATGATAAGTGCAGTAAGAGGGACTTATTCTAGTCAAGTCATCTAAAGTCCAACCAATGGCTCTACGATGTTGCTGACAGACAAAAATAACTTCATTTCCTATTCAGGAGTGAGTTGAGAATTGATAATCATTGGAAACATTTGATTTAAACCCAAAAATATGTACTTCAAATGGTCTGAGAGAGGTTTCAGCTCCAGAATCAGGTTATTAGCAGTGGGTGGGGGTTCGAGGTTAGCCTCAGAAGATAAGGTGCAAGCTAAGGATATGCCTAAATCAGATTCAAGCTCTCCAATCTATCGGTCAAGATCTTCTTGTGGTTGAGGCCCTTGGAGAATCGGGTTTACCTCGAGAATCGGGTTCTCAACCAACAAGCCTATGTTACAAACTTCCTCAATTAGTCCACAGTATAGTCCTTTTTGAGCCTTGAAAATATTGATCCTTAATGTCTTATCCTAGAATTTCAACTCAATCTGGCGCTCTTCACAATTGATATTTTCTCTAGCAGTCGCTAGGAATGGTCTCCCCAAGATGATCGGCGTATCTCTTAGATTTTCAGGAGTATCCATGTCCAAAAAAATGAAATCCATCAAAAAATAGAAATCTCTTACCCTAACTAGTACATCCTTGAGAATTCCTCTTAGTAACTTAATTGATTTGTTGGCGAATTACAGAGTCACCTTAGTCAGTTTCAGCTCAGTTTCCTCAAAGTGGTCTAGTAGGGAGATGGGAATCAGGTTTGTGGAGGCTCCTAAATCCAATAAAGCTCAATCGAATTGTAGGTTCCTGTTTAGTTAAAATTATATGAAATAGATAGGTTACACCGTAGTATAGCTACGTAATATCCTAAACAAAAATATTTGTATCAAACTCGTGGTGGTCAATCTTAGGGAGGCAAAAGTGGTGAACCAATCCTGATTGTACTTACTCTAAGTTCGCAGTTCGGTTTCCAAGTAGCGTGAGTTCATCTCGCCGAAAGCATTATTGGTACGAATAACATGTGCGTGCGTGAGGAACATAATAAAGGTGGTGTGTGTGTCCATGTGCATAGTTTCTATGATGCAAATACTACCAACAGCGTTTATATCGAGTGCTAAATCATTCACATGCTCCGGTACTACCATTATTTTTTTTTTGTAAGTTTCTAATAGAGAAAATCAAATCCAAACAATATACCATATATAAGGAATTGTTTCTAGAGACATGCTTCAATTACACTACGAATGCATAAAAGATGAGTAGAGAGAGAAGAGTAGAGAGATGAGAGTAGAGATGAGGGCACTGATGGTGGTCTAGCAAGGAGTGCTTTGGCAGCCTTAGATTACTTCAGAGGGAGTAGCAGAACTGACACCTTTGGTGGTAAGTGGGCAACTAGGAGCATGGAGTAGAGTAGCTCTAAGTTGAATTGGAGGAGGAGAATGCTCAGTGGAGTAGTAATGGTTATGGGGTGTCCTTGGCCCTTTATATAGAAAAAATGAGGGGTAGAATAGGTATTTTGGAGTTCCCAACCATTCCATCCAACAAGAGCTGCCCATATACTAATTGTTCGCGGTGTAGATTGCATAGAAAATTTACTCGTTGTAGTATAGCACGAAATACGTCTCGAGCAAATAAATTAACGGAACTTAGTGAGTCTCGGTCGATCATAGGGAGGCAGAAAGCACTTTTGATTTCATACACCAGTTCTCAAGATGATTACTAAAGAACAGAAACAATCAATAACATTCACATTACAAAGAGATTGAATCTGACATATATGTAATAGAGTGAAAACATGAAAGTAAACTATTACTAATCTAACAAAACGAGCGCACCATGGGTAGTTCATGGTGGCCTTCTGGAGAGGTTGAGAAGAGCAGCAATAATCAGTCGAGGTGGCCCAATAGATGCTTCAGACGGAGCTGTAGAGATGGATGCAAAGAAGATAGGAAGAAGAAGAAAGAAAGGTTGAAGGAGGAAGAAGAAGAGAATTATGAGAAGTGCCTTCAAAGAGGGGCCCTTTGGCCTCCTTTTATAGCTTTAGTGGGGGGCAAAGAAGGCATTTGGCCCCTTAAATCCATGCAAATGCCTTCGATTAATTAGATTCGTTGATCGAGACATCAACGACCTTGATTAAGCCTTCCAAATTCTTCTTTTATCCTCGGTTGAATCTGGTGCTGCCACGTGGCAGCCTAAGAGCCCTCGAAAGAAGATCGCACGGCTCCCGCTCACCCGCACTCACCCTTTGCTTTCTCTCCTTCGCCACTCACCTTTTCTGAGCACCCGAACTTCAGTCGTCCGATCGTAAGATTGGACGGCTTAAACGCACTCTTGATCATGCCTTGAAAATCCTAAAGCGAGCTCTCGTGCATTTCCGCACGTGTCATCATGCGCGTCTGCATCCAACGCTCCAGCTCTCGCCACGCGTTCACTGCTGAGCCGCTTGATGGAGATCTGATGGTTGAATTTCCTCTGTGCTTACCACTTCTCCTAATTCCACATCAGGGCATGCTTCGATCCTGCACCACCCGTCTCCTGGAGAAAGCACTAACCAATGCGCTACTCCCACGAGTTGGTTGCATTTATGTTTTGTTGGCACGTGCACTTGGCTGTTAGATGGGAATCCAACGGTCGAGATCTCGTCCCATCAGATGATGCGGCTGTGAGCAGGCCCATGGCTGCGATCACAACCATTGGATGACGATCCAACGGCTTGCGGTTCTCCATCCAAATTGAGGTGCAGTGAGGGGCGACTGTGATGGCGCCACATGGCACCATTGTGGTCGTCCATCTTCTTCTTCTTGTATCCGATGACGCAGTCCTCCGATTAAGTTGATTTCTGCACTGTTGGACAACGAACGTCGATGAAGATCCATCCGCATTGTTGGATTTGTCATATTAGGTTCATATATTCTTTAACTTCCCCTTGGCTCCTGATTGCACAGCAAAAATACACCAACAATTGTGCCATCTTGTGCTATTTCCTAGCATTGCCATTACATATTAGGTAGCCATAGTCGCATTTGTAAAAATAAACTCATGCATGCATTTATTTGAGAGGGGAGGAGAGTGAATAAAATGGCCTTGAAATTAACGTATTCCTCAAGTGCTGCCTCGCAAATTCACCATCTTTATTTTTATTTTTATTTGGCATTGAATTTCTCCGTGCGGCTCAGGGCATGGCTTGCTCTTCGCGCCATTCTCTGCCACAACTTGCCCTGCCAGCTGCATGCACAGCCATGCACAGCCCAGGGCATGGCTGTGCTTGCCTCCTTCCTCTTTAAAAAGGGCACAGCCATCTTCCTTGCGGGAGGGCCTGGTCCACACAACACACACAGTAGCCTTCCCTCTCCAGGATGTCTCCTCCCCTCTCCCCTCCATACGCAGCCTCTCTTCCTCCTTAGGAGCTATGCTGCGGGCAGGAGCAGCTCACAGTGGTACACGACTACCACTATGAGTCCCACCACTGCCCAACTCATCAAAGAGCTGGTGGGCGTGGTGGTTCACCTCTCTGTTTTTGTCATTCCAGCCATTTCCGCCATTGCCACAGAGTCGAGCTTTGAAGCTCAACCGCAGCTGCAGCAAGGCACAGGCCACCTCTCGCCCGCGCACAGGCCACCACGCACGCCAGCAGCCGGCGTAGCTCCTTCCGCATGCACGCCAACCCGCTCCACAGCGCCTATGCACGCTGAACCGGGAGCTCCCGGTTGCCCACACCGAGCATGCACTGTAGCTACTGTTCATGCTAGAGTGCACGACACTGTACCTACAGTGCGGTGACCGGAAAGTTTCTCACTTATCCGGTCACCATGCGCTCTCTCTCCGCGCCGCAACTGCCTCCAACTCGTGCTAGTGTCTCTCCCCGCGCCCGCTCCAGCGCCTGCGCCCACGTCTCTCCCAGTGCCTGCTTCTTTGCCCGCATTCCCCTCAACCCTAGAGCGGTGCACTGTGCCACGTAGCGCGCTGCGCTGCGCCCTCACACCACTCTCTCTTGTGCGCGCCTGTGCCTGCGTGTGCACGCTCCTGCGTGCAAAACCAGACATCGGCTGAAGCCTCCGGACGACTTAACTCGCCGTGCCCTCTTCTTCCCGTAGACTCTCTCTCTCTCTCTCTCACTCCTTCCCGCAGACACACACACACACTCTCGTACAGACACACACACTAACTTATACACGCCTATATACTTATGTATATATATATATACACATATATTTATTTATATATATATATATTTATATACATATATATACATATATCTATACATATATTATTACCTATACAACTAAGTATAAGTATATATACATACATATATATATATATATAAGTATATGTACATACATACATATATATATATATATACAAATATACTTACATATATACATATATTCTTTAGCTATAAATACATACATATATATATATATATTTATATATATATATATATATATATATATATATAGTAATATATGCATATACTACTATATATATATCTTTAGCTACAAATACATATATATATATATATACATATATGTATATATCTACATATATCTATATACATATATACATATATATAACTATATACATATATTACTATATATATATATATATAGTTATATATACATACGTATATATCTAATTATAAATATATATATATATACATACATCTATCTATATATATATTTGCATATCTATATATATATATACACATATACATATATATATATATATACACATATACATATATATATATATACATATATAACAAAATATACACCTATATAATTATAACGATATCTGTATATATACATACAAATATATATTTATATACATATATATATATTTTCATAGCACCTACCAGACGTTGTATCGCGGAAATATCTGCACCAGTTGCTGATATTCCCCGATACACACGTACAGAAAGCGTCTTCGCACACACCTTCCACCTATCCATCCAACACTCCATGCGGCACTTCATCCTATTGGTTATGTCTTCCTAGACGACGATCAACTCAACACCGTGCTACATGCCATTTCCACCTCCACTGCCACCCCTAAATACATATATAATATATACATATATATATATACTATATTTATCTTATTTATATTTCTCTTTCCTGCCATTAAAAAGATAAAGAAATATACAAAAGAGGAAAGATAATCCTTGACTTGCAGGTACTCAGTCTTGCGAATAGCAAGACCAGTTTTGGAACCCTAATTTGGCTCAAAGCCAAGAACCTGATTTTGAGGGTGTAGCTGAAGGACAAAAATTATCGGAAAAAAAATCTTAAATAGAAAACACCAAAAACATAATAAACAAACGGAAGAGATTCGTTGCAGGAAGGGCGTAGAAACTTATTCACCTTTAATCCCGCTTCCTTGAGTTCAACCCTGGGTCTAAAAGTGACCTAGATAAAATCAAGTAGGCTAGGTTAAAAAATTTGTAAAAAGATGGTTAGGCTCAATTTAGGTTAACCACTATACTCATTACAACATTTAAATCACCTTATTAACACAACCAATCGAAGCCCGAACACACTTTTTCCGGTGTTGTGCTGGGGAAGTGCGCATTCGTGTAAGTTTCTACTCCATTCCTTTAATTTTTCTCTTCTCACACCCTTCTCTTCATGGGTGTTTCTATTTGTTGGTGTGCAGGTGAACCAATTGCAAGGAGAAAGCAGGCAGACGAAGTCAGAGACGTGGGTAGATCCAAGGCGGGAATGAGAGCGTGAAGTCGCCAGCACCGCACTGGAGCTTCGCCTACGTTGCTGAACAGGTAGGTCTCTCTCTTCCTTAGCAACTTAGGTCAACTTGTCGCCTTAATAAAAAAAAAAAAAACTTCTTGGGATCTCTTGGGGTAAGTGGATTAAAAATCACTTATTTGATTGTTTGTCATCACTCCCACCGCCCCAGGATTTCCCGCCAAACTTCGCATAGCGAAGCTCCAAGAATCTTGATTCTTGAATTTTTTGCCGTGTGAAGTATTCTTTGAGGTAAAAATAAATAGATTGATTGCCATCCCCTCTTTGCCTCATTTATCTGCAATTCGGGATAACCTTTTTGGTGGGGTGACTTGGAATTAAGTTGATTCCAGCCCCACCAAGACCTTTCACGTGCCTAAGATTCGATCCTGAATACTTCAACCCCAGCAATTTGATTTTCTTTATCTTATGGTTGAGCTTTGTGTATGGAAATCATTTTGGTGATTGGGAGCACTTGAATTGAAGTGCATTGGCTCCCTTTCACACTAATCTAAAATTGACTCATGCATCCACACATAGAAATCTCCATCTAGGGAAGTCCATTCCATTTTAGTATGCATTAACCAACTGACATTGAAGAAGGGTTTGTTGGGCTTAGAAGAAAACTTGTATTCTCTCAAAACCCGAAGATTGGTTGAATTGGTAATTCAGAAAAATCCTAAAATCCATACTACTTAAAGCTGAAACTCTAAAAACCATTCACTAATTAAAACTTCAATTCGGGGAGATTTCCCCGTTGCATGCTTGGTTTACACACTTTATAAAATCAACCACTTGGGCATTACCCATAAATAACGCCCTTCACATTCCAGAAGCACTTGATCTTAAGCCTCTAACTAAAACTGGTAGCAACTTGACCCTTATTAAGGATCAGAGGTCTAACTACCTACGTGTAGCGCCTACGTGCTAGTGAGGGTTCCCACCTGCTATCGGGTGTCTAAGACTGGGGCAAACGATCTTTCAATCTGGCCCAGTGGTTTCGCGGTGCTCGCATTCGATTCCATAGGTCGTGATAGTAGGTAACTTAGATCTTTAGGTCTAAGGGCACACTGTAGAGGTTAGGAATTTGATTGTATTGATTTGTCATCAAGTGTACCTTTGCAACATCATTTCTCTCATCTTCTTTTCCCTTCGTATCCCCCCAATTCTTCCTACGGTAGTGCATGTTTGGGAGGAGGTCACAAAACCCTGAACTATTTGAATTGTCTGATAATTTTAGAAAAGAAGCCGAATCATCCTCCTCCTCTACAAACATGGCTGCATGCCCACCCCCAAATCCCAAGGGAGGAAACTGCCCTCAAAACCCACTAGGTGGTGGAGCCTTGGATCCCATAACCCGCCTCCAAGCCCAAATGGAAATGTATAATGAACAAATTGAAGCCATTAGGGAAACATTGGAGGAAATGTAGAACCCTCCCGAACGGGAGGAGCCTAGGTCTCTTAGCTCCTATCAGAATCCTGCTGCTACAGAGACCATAGGACAAATTTGGGTCCCCATGGGCGGGGATGACTTTGAATTGAAACCTAACATAATTGGCCTGATAAATTTTTGCTTCCATGTTCTTGCAAGTGAAGATCCTTTTCTCCACTTGGAAGACCTAACCCGATTGACTGAAACAGTTAAACCAAGAAATATCGGGTTACCTATAGTCCTCATGAAAATGTTCCCATTTTCATTGCGAGATAAAGCGTCGCAGTGGTTACGCACCCTTGGGAGAACCATCCACTCTTGGGAAGAGATGCGAACAGCATTTCTCAAGAAGTTCTTCCCAATCCGACGAACCAATGCTCTTCACTGTGCTATCACTTCATTTACGCAACAAAATGGTGAACAGTTTCATGAGGCATGGGAGAGATATAATGACCTCCTTAGGAAGTGTTCGCACCACAGTCTGCCTAAGTGGCATAGCCCAGATTTTCTACTATGGGCTAAATGTGACTTTGAAGCAGATAGCAGACGCTTCCTATGAAGGGAATTTCATGAATAAAGATGAGAATGGAGCATTCGAATTATTTGAAAATATGAGCGAAAACTAATGAACAATGCCTCCATTGTCGCCTTTAATCGCACCAGCCTGCCCCGTAATGTCCACGAAGTTGACACGGGACCCTCCCATTCATCCACAGATCTCAGCCTTATCGCACAGAAATTGGATGACGTCTCCGTCGTGCACAAGAAGCTGGACGAACTTCTGGCCAACCTCGCCGGTTCTATGGCAAACACCCCCACCTCACCACTTCGTCACAATCCCAATTCTTCGAACACCAGGCTTATCCCGAGAAACCCCGTAAGACCTTCCTTACCCAGTGTCGCATTGAGAGATTCGGTAAGTCATGTTGATCTGTCTTCTGCGAGCCAGTATTTTGACACGGAGGACCAAGCCTCCGTGTGCTCGGAAGCATAATTACATGTAGATGCATCTTTTGGATTAAAAGATGCTTGCGCAATGGGGAACAACCCGTTCTCTGCCACTTATAACCCAAGGTGGCAAAATCATCTGAACTTCGCATGGTCCAACAACCCGCAGCACCAAAACCCCGTGGGTGGACCAATGCGACCGTCCGCACTCGTCATCCCAAGGGCCCAGTCTAATCTTATGGCGAATCCGCCATCAGGTCCTTGCATACAGCAAACAGAACACGCATCAAGTCCTCTTGACAAATTGATGCGAATGATGACGGAAATGTCAAAGCGCCATGAAGAGAACATGACCTCTCTTCAGCACCAATTGGAGCAGCAGAATGCTGAGATCAGTCAACTACGCATGGCAACTCGATCTTAGGGCACTCTTCCAGACCAACCTGTTCCCAACCCACGAAATTTCATACCCCATGGTCCTCAACCACAGGGACGACCTTCTCAGGAGCAGGTTCATCAAATTCTGCAGGCTCCGAGCATTCCATCGGGATTTTAAGCTAATCCCACTGTAGCACCTCACTCTTATGTCCCTATTGTGAACCCTCCTTCACCTTATGATCCCACTGGACCCGCATCGTCCAATGCGATCACTACGAGGAGCAGTAAGTAGATCATCGATCCGCCTCGACCTGATCCTGGCCCGTCTTCTTCATCGCCCTCTCATTCGGGATGTGCGTCGCACTCGTGAGAGGACGATACACCCAAATTGGTGCCAGAATCAGTCCCATTCCCTGAGGCTCTACTGAGGGAGCCAAAAGGAAAGAAGAAGGATATGCAGGCCTTTGATAACCTGCGTAATTTGTTTAGGGATGTTGAAATCAAGGTACCACTACTCGAGGCTATCGACCACATACCTACTGTCGCCCGATTTTTCAAAGACTACACAACACCCAGGCGACAGTCAAAGAAAACTAAGAATCCGGTGGTTCTCTCGCCTCATGCGAGTTGTGCTATACTGTCAAATCTACCACCGAAGCAGAAAGATCCAAGCACACCGCTTATTTCCTGTAGCATCCAAGGCTGCAATTTTAACTGTTCCCTGCTTGATCTAGGATCTTCCATCAATCTTATACCAACCATCATGCTCAAAAAATTTTCCTTGGGTAATCTGAAACCCACCCCTGTCACGTTACAGTTGGCAGATCGTTCTGTCAAAATTCCATAGGGTGTGGTGGAAGACGTGGTGGCTAGGGTCAACAGTCTCTGTTTTCCTATTGACTTTCTTGTTTTAGATATGGAAGTTCCTAGCTCACTTTCTGATAGTCTGATTATCCTTGGTCGACCTTTCTTGGCCACATCCCGCACCCATATTGACTGCGATCGGGCTGTATTGAGATTGTCGTTGGATCCGAGAAGCTCAAGCTTAACATATTCAAGGCAGCCAAGAATTTTAATTACGATTGCATTTAGGATGACACGTCTAATGAGGACATGGCCGTCAACGCGTGTATCAGACTAATTGGGACCTATTCTGACTACTGCGGACTGCCTTTAAACACTGACGATTGCCTGACCAACACCTATTGTGACATTCCCCCATCCCTCCCTATTCCCGTACCTTCTCCTGACCAGACTTCTGATGAGGTTTTCTCCGCTTCCCATACCTCATGGTCTGAGCCATATCTGGGCTACTCACCGCTGGTCCACACTCTTGAAGACCGAATTGCCCTTTCTTTCCCGCCAAATCAGGCGGAGTTGCAACTCCACGCTGGGATCTTGAGCCCATATACTACTCACTGGGGCTATTCCTTTTTGGATCCATCTATCTAAGAAGCCCCTCTTCTTGGCAAATCTGAGGGCCAACTTCTTCATCCTGACTTGTTTTCCGATCCACCTGGGACACTCTCATCCCAAGAAATGCCAGATCTTTCACCATCCACTCCTGAGCTGAAAGAGCTACCTTATACACTTAAGTATGTTTTCTTGGGACCAAATGAAACGCTCCCCGTAATCATCAGTTCAAAATTGGCCAAGGAGCAAGAGTGCAAACTAATGAAGGTCCTTATGGAACACAAGGTAGCCATTGGATGGTATTTATCGGACTTAACTGGCATTAGCCCCTCCTACTGCACTCACCGTATATATACGGAGGAGGAGGCTCGACCTTCCTGCGAGATGCAGCGACGTCTCAACCCTAACATGTGGGAGGTTGTTAAAAAGGAAATTATTAAGTGGCTGGATGTGAGTATAATCTACCCGATCAGCGATAGCCCGTGGGTGAGTTCGATTCATGTCGTGCCCAAAAAGGCGGGACTCACCATCCGTGTCAATGACAGGGGTGAATCCTTCCCTACACGCACTCCTACATCTTGAAGAGTGTGTGTAGATTATAAGAAACTCAATGCTGCAACTAAGAAAGATCACTTTCCGCTACCTTTCATTAACCAAATCCTGGAGTAGTTAGCGGGAAATAAATTTTTTTGTTTCCTGGATGGATTCTCAGGATATAACCAGGTGGCAATTGACCCCCGGGACCAAGAGAAAACCACTTTTACCTGCCCCTTCAGCACCTTTGCATTTAGAAGGATGCCGTTCGGACTTTGTAATGTGCCAGCAACTTTCTAGAGATGTATGCTGGCGATATTCCATGACATGGTGGGTGACTTTCTCGAGGTCTTCATGGATGACTTTTCGGTCTTTGGACCCTCTTTTGATGACTGTCTTGCCAACCTGACCTGTATCCTTAGGAGATGTATTGATGTAAACCTCGTGATTTCTTGGGAAAAAAGTCATTTTATGGTACATGAGGGAATTGTTCTTGAGCATATCATCTCTGATAGGGGTATCGAGGTTGACAGAGCTAAGCTTGATGCAATTGCTGATTTACCTATGCCTGGCACTGTCAAACAAATCCGCTCCTTCCTGGGACACGTTGGTTTCTTTAGGAGATTCATCAAAGATTTCTCCAAGATTTCTCGACCTTTAACTCATCTCCTATCGACCGACGTACCCTTCGATATGGGCCCCGATTGCATACGAGCATTCACGCAGCTGCGTAATGCTGTCACCAAGGCCCCTGTTCTCCAGCCACCTGATTGGTCCCTCAACTTTGAACTCATGTGTGACGCTTCCGACCTTACAGTTGGAGCCATCCTGGGACAAAGACGCGATAGACACCCCTTCGTGGTGTACTACACCAGTAAGACGTTGGACGAGGACCAGCGTAATTATACTACCACTGAAAAAGAACTGCTGGCGGTCGTCTTTGGGCTGGAGAAATTTCGCTCTTATCTTCTAGAATCACACGTTATTGTTTTCACTGATCACGCGGCCATTCGCCATCTCATGCTTAAGAAGGATGCCAAGCCTAGATTGATTCGTTGGATTCTTCTGCTCCAAGAATTTGACATTGAGATCCGCGATAAGGCTGGAGCATAGAATGTTGTGGCTGATCATCTTTCTAGACTGGACCCTGACCATATTGGACTTACTTTGCCAATTAGTGAGATTTGTCCCGATGAGCACCTATTGGCAATTAATGTGGCAAGTGGACCTTGGTATGCCGACATTGCCAGTTACCTTGCTTCTGGATCCCTTCCACGTGGCTGGCCTAAAAACCAGTGCGAGCATCTCATGGTAGAAGCAAAGTATTATTTCTGGGATAATCCACTTCTTTTTCGAATAGTGCTGATCAAATCATCCATCATTGTATTCCTGACAGCGAATTCCCCAGTGTGCTATCCTTCTACCACGATCAGGCCTGTGGAGGCCATTTCTCTGGGAGGAAAACTGCAGCCAAGGTGTTGCAGTGCAGTTTCTTTTGGCCCTCCCTTCACCAGGATGCACACAATTATGCCAAACATTGCACTAGGTGCCAGTCGTTAGGATCAATGTCACGTCGTGACACGATGTCCTTGCAACCCATCCTAGCTGCAAAAATCTTCGACATTTGGGGAATTGATTTCATGGGTCCCTCTCCTCCTTCGAACGGCCTCGAATTTATCCTCGTGGCTATTGATTATGTTTCAAAATGGATTGAGGCTATTCCCACACGCCGTGCTGACCATGTTATATCCACTCGATTTGTCAAAGACCACATCTTTGCGCGCTTTGGGACCCCTCGAGCCATTATCTAGGATGGAGGAAGCCACTTTACCCATGCTTCTTTTCGTGCACTTCTGAGGAAATATGGAGTCCACCATTGTATCGCATCCCCATTTCATCCTCAGACTAACGACGAGGCAAAGGTGTCGAACCGGCAAATCAAGCAAATTCTCCAGAAAACGGTTTGGCCTGACCGTAAGGACTGGTCCAACAAGCTGATTGACGCACTTTGGGCATATCGGACCACCTTCAAGGCTCCCCTTGGTATGTCTCCTTATAGAATCGTTTACGGGAAGCCTTGTCATTTGCCCGTAGAGTTGGAACACCGTGCTTATTGGGCGGTTCGCCAATGTAACCTTGACCCAGACCTGTGTGGTTGAGAAAGGAAACTCCAACTCCAGGAGCTGGAAGAGCTCCATCGTGAAGCCTATGATTCTGCCTTAACTTTCAAGGAACGCACTAAGGCTTTTCACGACAGTCGTATTCGGCAGAAGGAATTTGAGCCATCTCAGCAAGTTTGGCTCTACAATGCCCGGCTCAAATTCTTTCTTGGGAAACTGAAGTCCAAATGGACTGGTCCTTTCATGGTCTCAAGACCATTTCTCAATGGGGCCATTGAGATTGAAGATCCCAAATCTGGGCATAAATTTACCGTCAATGGGCAGCGTTTGAAACCCTATCTTACTCATGAACTTGCCCCCGTTGGAGAAACTGTTGCCCTGCTGGAGGGTAACTAATGCCATGCCTCATTATGAGTCTAGCTGGGGACGTTAAATTTAACGCTCGTTGGGAGGCACCGCAACAACACTTCGTCACTGTCACATCCACTTAACTTTTCACTTCACTACCCACCATCCACCCACCCTACCACCCTGCTGTTTACCCTGCATCTCAACTCTCGTTACCCAATCTTTGGTCCTTCCTCTACCCTACCCTGCATGCATATGAGGACATAGCATCGTTTGGCATGGGGGGGTGGATAGGCATCCATAGGATCTGGGTACTTTTTTGGTATCATGCAGTCTCCATTTATCTATAAATATGTAAAATATATATATATATATATATATATATATATATATATATATATATGGTGTTTAGTAATGATCTGAAGGCTGAAACAAAAATACAATAAGTGTTTATGGATATTCAACCACTGTTTTGAAGACTTTCCAGGCCACAGAAGCATGATTCGCTCAGGCTTGTCTTAATTCACTTGAGCATTGACAAAATAGATCGGAATCTCTCCTAACTTAGGACGTATGCGTGTACCTGAGACACCAGTATAGGATCCATTGGTTTGCTTCTACTCGAGAGCCTAAGTAATCTTAGTTCACAATACACATATCAGGAAAGACCAGGTGAACATAAGATCCAACCCTAGTGTTCATTAGGGAAGGTGGAGTCCTTACCTGTGCGCACAGGTAGACTTTTTATCCCAGGCTTTAGTCTTGTGTTTAGGAGAGACTCTTTTCACCAAAAAGGAACTCTCCCACCAAAAGAAAAGTGTGCTCCTCCAAAAAATGTTGCAAGAGATATACTAACATGTGTTTCAAAAAAAAAAAAAAAGCTGCAAATAAGTCAATATATCTCGCAAACGTCTGTAAAGTCTTCTCCCTAAAAAAGTTCTTTAGGGCAAGTTACAAATACCCTATTTTCTTTGATCCACAAACGTAATAAAATAGGAGTTGAGTTTTTCGTCATCTTTTTAAGGGTCAATCCGAAGACATGAGCTGAAACTGGGACAAACCTGCACTTAAAAAATTCGTGAAACCCTGGGCTTGAGTCTTAATGTTCATCTGGTCAGTCTTGATCCTTCACTAAGCACAAGCCATAATCTCTTAAGCTCTCGAGTACGGCAAAAACCTCCTGGATCTTGGAAATCGTACTTAAGGTTTAAATATCAAGAGTCCTGGTTAGTCGAGAGATGGTCTATGTCACATAAGACTTAAAGTACTGGTAGTCTTCTCTGTAATTGGTTCTCACAATATCCAACAAATAAACACACCTATGTTGTCTCTGAAGAAGATCTTCAACTTAAGAGCATTTCTAAATACAACACAAAAATATTTTGCTAGGGACTAGCAAAAGATAGGCATGGGGGTATGATTGCACAGCAAAAATACACCAACAATTGTGCCATCTTGTGCTATTTCCTAGTATTGTCATTACATATTAGGTAGCCATAGTTGCATTTGTAAAAATAAACTCATGCATGCATTTATTTGAGAGGGGAGGAGAGTGAATAAAATGGCCTTGAAATTAACATATTCCTCAAGTGCTGCCTTGCAAATTCACCATCTTTATTTTTATTATTATTTGGCTTTGAATTTCTCCGCGGGCCTCAGGGCATGGCTTGCTCTTCGCGCCATACTCTGCCACAGCTTGCCTTGCCAGTCGCATGCACAGCCATGCACAGCCCAGGGCATGGTTGTGCTTGCCTCCTTCCTCTTTAAAAAGGGCATAGCCATCTTCATTGCGGGAGGGCTTGGTCCACACCACACACAGTAGCCTTCCCTCTCCAGGCCATCTCCTCCCCTCTCCCCTCCATACGTAGCCTCTCTTCCTCCTGAGGAGCTACGCTGCAGGCAGGAGCAGCTCATAGTGGTACACGACTACCATTGTGAGTCCCACCATTGCCCAGCTCATCAAAGAGCCAGTGAGCGTGGTGGTTCACCTCTCTGTTTTCGTCGTTCCAGCCATTTCCACCATTGCCATAGAGTCGAGCTTTGAAGATCAACCGTAGCTGCAGCAAGGCACCGGCCACCTCTTGCCCGCGCGTAGGCCACCACACACGCAGCAGCCGGCGCAGCTCCTTCAGCGCGCACGCCAGCCCGCTCCACAGTGCCCGCACACGCTGAACCGAGCGCAGCCTGTCATCCGCACCAAGCGCACACTATAGCTTCTGTTCACGCTAGAGAGCGCGACATTGTAGCTATAGTGCAGTGACCAGAAAGTTTCTCACTTATCCGATCACCGTGTGCTCTCCCTCCGCACCGCAATCGCCTCCAGCCCGCGCCCACATCTCTCCCCGCGCCCACTCCAGCGCCTGCGCCCATGTCTCTCCCAGCGCCTGCTTCTTCGCTCGCGTTCCCCTCAGCGTGCAGAGCGGTGTGCTGCGCTGCACCCTCACATTGCTCTCTCCTGTGCGCTCCTGTGCTTGCGCACGTCTGCGCCTGTGTGTGCACGCTCCTACGCGCACCACCAGACGTCGGCTGAAGCCTCCGGACAACTTAACTCGCCACGCCCTCTTCTTCCAGCAGATGCTCTCTCTCTCTCTCTCTCTCACTCCCTCCCGCACACACACACACACACACACTCACTCTCGTACACACACACACACTCACTTGTACACGCCTATATACTTATATATATATATATATATATATACATATATATACATATATCTGTACATATATTATTACCTATACAACTAAGTATAAGTATATATACATATACATATATATATGCATATATATACACATATATTTATACATATATATATATATCCAAATATACATACATATATACATATATATCTTTAGCTATAAATAAATAAATAAATAAATAAATATATATATCTACATATATCTATATACATAGATACTTATACTAATATATCTATATACATATATACATATCTATAACTATATACATATATTACTATATATATATATATCTATATATAGTTACATATACATACGTATATATCTAATTATAAATATATATATATATATTTACATATCTATATATATATATACACATATACATATATATATATATATATGTACATATATAACTACATATACACCTATATAATTATAACCATATCTATATATATACATACAAATATATATTTATATACATATATATATATACATATATATATATATATATTTTCATAGCACCTACCACACGGTGTATCACGAAAATATCTGCACTAGTTGCTGATATTCCCCGATATACGCGTACAGAAAGCGTCTTTGCACACACCTTCTACCCATCCATCCAACACTCCACGCGGCATTTCGTCCTGTTGGTTGCACTTCCTAGACAACGATCAACTCGACACCATGCTACATGCCATTTCCACCTCCACCCCCACCCCTATATACGTATATAATATATACATATATATATATACTATATTTATCTTATTTCTATTTCTCTTTCCTGCCATTAAAAAGATAAAAAAAATATACGAAAGAGAAAAGATAATCCTTGACTTGCAGGTACTCAGTCTTCTGAATAGCAAGACCAGTTTTGGAACCCTAATTTGGCTCAAAGCTAAGAACCTGATTTTGAGGGTGTACCTGAAGGACAAAAATTATCGGAAAAAAAATCTTAAATAGAAAAACACCAAAAACATAATAAACAAACAGAAGAGATTCGTTGTAGGAAGGGTGTAGAAACTTATTCACCTCTAATCCCGCTTCCCTGAGTTCGACCCTGCGCCTAAAAGTGACCAAGTTAAAATCAAGTAGGCCAGGTTAAAAACTTTGTAAAAAGATGGTTAGGCTTGATTTAGGTTAACCACTATACTCATTACAACAATTAAATCACCATATTAACACAACCAATCCGAGCCCGAACAGCTCCTGCTTCTGTGGACTTCCTAGGGTGCTACGGGAGTCTGATTGATGCGCTCTTGGCTGCGTTGGACTCCTGTCATTATGCTGAATAGATCCATAAGGTTGGATCACTCATCCGCAGCTCTGGATTACTTGCAATTAATAATACTTCTCAAATAGCACATTATTATGTATAAAACATGTAACTCATGCAAGATGCAAAGTATGATGTGTATGCATGTCATGTTAAGCTATGTTCTACCTTAATTCAGGCGAATTAGGGTTTATGATTGCTGTGCAATCATACCCCCACACCTAAATCTTGCTAGTCCCTAGCAAGTGCTATACTAAATGCATTGTATCAGGAGTTTACTAAAAGTTTATTTCTTTTCGTTTCTTTTAAACAATCAAAATCTAGATAATCATTAATATGTAATGTTGTAGCTTCTGCAACGGATCCAAGAGAAGAGTCGATAAACATTTGAAGTTTGTTCTTGACCCCTAGTAAAATTCTATTGTGATAAGCAAACCTCTTCTTTTGGGGATATAAACTATTCTTTGATTTTAGCCCCAGCTTTTGGCTTGGGTAGTAGATGTCTAAGTTAACTAGATTTTTATTTGGTGGCTCACTCTCTTTTGGTGCTACATGGAGACTAGTACTTTAGAATCTAGATTATTAGATTATTGAATAACTTAAATTAGAGAAGGGCTGGAAAACTATGCTCTCTTTAATCTTTTGTACTTCTTCTTCTTTCTTTTTGTCCCTCTTTTACTTCTTTTTTTTCTTCCTGATCTCACATCTTACCAGATTTGTAGCTGTATTTGGTGGTCTTACATGGCATTACACTCTAATTAGGTTCTGATAACCCTACGACTAATTCAGACTCCTCAGCCCATATTCAGGCAGTCATAAATACAGAAAAGTAGGCTTAGGCTATATTTGGTTGTTTGTTGGGGATGGTAGGTGTTTTTGTCTCAAAACATTTGAACTTACATAACTCAAACTTCTAAACATAACGTCCTTTCTTTTTTCAAAAGCAAATATCTCCTTGGTATGCTTTTTCTTCTTTTTTTTTTTTTCAATATATATATCTACTGGCACAATGCCATTACCAACATAACATAATGCAACAATTCAACATGACATACATACTTTTATTCATGAGGCATCATTTGGGATTTTTGGGGATGAGCAAGAGGATCTCAGGTGGCTTATTTGGTGGAAGTGCCTACTCTCGGCACCAAGTAGGAAATGGATAGGATGACGTATTTCTGACCTTGACATCAATACCCTCCTTCAACCGAGTATTCCGTAGAGGATGGTCGTGACCATCCACCTCAGTCCTAGTTTTATCAGAACCTGTTCTCTGTGTTCTTGCCTTATTTGGTGGCTCTCATATGGAATTTCTCACAGATTTACTACTCAAGAACTAAGAGCGAAAACTATGCCCATCTCCAAGTATCATTATTCAATTATTAATGATTAAAGATTCCTTATACTAACCTTAGAGCACCAGTAGACTCTCTACTCTCATCTCACGTATGTTTTGGTGGATCTACTAGAAGATGGTTCACCTGACTCCCTGATTGCTGTCCAAGGGTTCAGGAGAAGTAATGCTTCTTCTCGACAAACAAGAGATGTCTATCGGTTTTCACAGTGGATCAATTACAAATTCTACATGCAGATGTGAAATTATACTAGATTCTAAGTCTAGGAATCTACTAAAGAATAATTCTCTAAAAGTACCTCTTGATAAAACAATCTAATCCCCTAATTGTCGGCAGAAAATTTTCAATTTTTATGGACTATCCCCCCCCTGACTAAGTGTTTGCATGTCCTCATGCATGAATTAAAGAAATAAGGCAGGGTATATGTGGATAGAAATCATTTGAAATTGCTTCTGAGTTGTCATTTAGCTCATGCCATCACTGCAATGCCATACACAATATGCAAAACATTATGCAAAAATGAAATATGCTATGTATATATGGTATGTATATATGTATACGTGCTGAGTTTAACGCCTCTAGTTGGGCAACTCATTAGTCATACATCCTCAGGAAGATGTATCGTTTCGTCAGTAGGAGGAGGTTCCTGGGCAAAGAATGGTTTGAGGCGCTGGCCATTAACCGTAAAAATGTGCCCAGATTTCGGGTCTCTAATTTGGACCACCCCGTTAGGATACGGGTGTACAACCAGAAATGGCCCGGTCCACTTGGACTTGAGCTTTCCCGCAAAGAATTTGAGTCAGGAGTCAAACAACCAAACCTGCTAGTTAGGTGCGAACTCCTTCCTTTGGATGTGTCCATCATGGAAAGCTTTTATCTTGTTTTTGTATATTTTGTCATTCTAAACGCTTCCCGCCTAATCTACTCTAACTCACTGAGCTAGAGCTTTCTTTCATAACCTTTAGCCTCGAGGTTAAAATTACACTTCTACACCGCCCAAAAGGCACGGTGCTCCAGCTCCACAGGAAGGTGACAAGCCTTTCCATACACATGAGGTATGGTGACATTCCGAGCGAGGCCTTGTATGCAGTCCAATATGCCCATAGTGCATCAATCAACCGATCAGACCAATCCTTCCTATCAAGTCTAATCATCTTTTGAAGGATAAGCTTGATTTGATGGTTTAATACTTCAGCCTGCCATTAGTCTGTGGGTGATACAGGGTAGCAATGTGGTGCTGCACCCCATATTTCTTTAATAATGACCTGAAATAGGCA
Source organism: Thalassia testudinum (assembly GCA_037157565.1). Lineage (NCBI taxonomy): Eukaryota > Viridiplantae > Streptophyta > Magnoliopsida > Alismatales > Hydrocharitaceae > Thalassia > Thalassia testudinum. The sequence continues at coordinate 30,509,679 of JAZHRO010000049.1, forward strand.
TGGATGAAGTGGCTTCCTCCATCGCTTATCAGGGCGTGGGGAACTCCGAATCTCTCAAAAATAAATTCCTGAACAAAGGATATAACAGTCTTATGATTAGCTCATTTTGCCGGGATAGCTTTTACCCACTTTGAGACATAGTATACTATGAGGAGTATGTACTCAAAGCCATGCGAGTTCTGGAAGGGGCCCATAGAGTCGATGCCCCAAACGTCTAACACTTCTATGACCAGAATGGATTGGAGTGGCATCATATCTCTCCAGGTCATAGAACCAATTGTCTGGCATCGCTTACAGCACTAGGCAAACTTGTGTGTATCTCTAAAAATGGTTGGCCAGAAAAATCCCAATTGCAAAATCTTTGCAATGGTTTTTCGGCCTAAGAAATGACCCCCACAAGCATTGCTATGGCAGAAGGATAGCACACTAGAAATTTCCAAATCAGGGATGCATCTACAAATGATCTGATCAGCCCCAATGGGAAAGAGCAATGGGCCATCCCAAAAATAGAATTTAACCTTTGATATAAATTTGAGCTTTTGATCCTTGGATAATCCAGCAGGTAGCCTGCCTGTGACAAGATAGTTTGCTATATCAGCATACCATGGAAACTCAACAGAGTTGATAGATAGTAGAGACTCATTCGGAAATCGATCTGATATCGTCGAGGAGTACGGAATGTAGTCTTGGTCTAGCTGAGACAAGTGGTCCACCACAACATTATGTGCTCCGGCTTTGTTGTGAATTTCGACATCAAACTCCTGCAAAAGAAGGAACCATCGGATAAGGCAGGGTTTGGCGTCCTTTGCCAACAATGGCCGAAGGGTGGAATGGTCAGTGTAGATGATAACTTTGGACTCGAGTAAGTATGACCTGAATTTCTCCAACCTGAATACTACTGCTAGCATTTCTTTCTCAGTGACTTTATAGTTACACTAAGCCTCGTTCAGCATTTTACTATCGTAGTATATTACAAATGGATGGCGCTTCTGACACTAGCCAAGAACATCTCCGACAGCGAAGTAGGAGGCGTCACACATCATCTCGAAGTTGAGTAACCAATCGGGGAGTTGGAGAATAGGTGCACTGGAGAGCACTTCACAAGGTCTCAAAAGTGCTGAGACATGAGGAGTCTAACTCAAAGGGCATGTCGGTTACTAGAAGATTCGTTAATGGATGAGAAATTTTCGAGAAATCTCAAATGAATCTTCGATAAAATCCAACATGCCCTAAGAATGATCTGCTTTGCCTAATAGAGCTAAGCGGAGGTAATCACGAAATAATTTTAGACTTATCTTGATCGACCTCGAGTCCATTATAGGAGATCTTGTGACTTAGTACGTTGACATCCCTCATTGTAAAATGGCTTTTCTCCCATGTAAGTACTAGGTTAGCCTCTATACATCTCCTTAGAATCTTTGTGAGGTTATTGAGACAAGATGAGAAATCGTCTCCAAACATGGAGAAGTCATCCATGAACACTTCTACGTAGTCCTCGATCATGTCTGAAAAGATGGCCACCATGCATCATTGAAAAGTGGCTGGTGTGCTGCAGAGGCCGAAAGGCATCAGCTTAAAAGCGAATGTTCCAAAGGGACATGTAAAAGTTGTCTTGTCTTGGTCTTCTGGGATGATTGCAACTTGATTGTACCTGGAGTATCCATCAAAAAAGCAAAATAAACTATGCTCGATTAGCCATTCTAGAATCTGATCAATAAAGGGCAAAGGAAAATGATCCTTTTTGGCAGCCGAGTTTAGCTTCTTGTAGTCAATGTAGACCTGCCAAGAAGTCGTGGTGCAAGTCAGGTTGGATTCACCCAATTCATTTCTAATTACGGTGAGTCCCACCTTTTTGGGCACTATCTGAATGGGACTCACCCACTGGCTATCGGAAATTGGATATATAATGTCCGCATCCAACCATTTAATGATCTCCTTCTTGACAACCTCCAACATTTTTGGATTTAGTCATCTTTGAGGTTGTCTCAATGGTCTCACCCCTTCATCAGTGTAGATATGGTGAGTGCAATATGAGGGGTGAATTCCGTGGAAATCAGCAATGCCCCACCCGATAGTAGCCCTATGTGCTTGCAGAACAAAGATCAACTGGTGTTCCTGATCTGGAGTCAAGTGAACATTGATAATCACAAGATATGTCTCACTTTCTACTAGAAACATGTATTTGAGCGAATCAGGTAAGGGCTTTAACTCTAGTAGTGGAGGGTGGGGAGGGTGGGGAGGAGGGTTATGAAGGGGAGGAGAGGAAACAATAGCGGAAATTTGCTGATCCTGACTAATGAAGAATCCTGCAGTGGTCATGTAATCCTATCTTAAGATATCAGTGTTGGATAGGACAGGATAGTAAGGGTCAGGGGTGTTGGGAGCAGATGAACACCCATGACAACAAGATCCATGAGACGAAATGTGTATATGATTAGTCTCAGTCCTGTGTGGATCACGATCAAAGACCCTTGATAGGGAGGATGAATGTGCCATTGGGTCACTGCAGAGGAGCTAATATTCCCACAGAAGGCTGAATCTTTGTCTTCACTATCCTCCTCGATCAAGTCACAATCAAAGTTACTTGATGCCCTAAAAATGTCCACTCTATGCTTTTTCTTTCCCTGGGCAATCTCCATGCAACCTGATGCACAGTCGATGTTTGCGCGGGATGTTGCCAAAAATGGGTGACCTAGAATAATCGGTGCATCACGGAGATTAGGAGGAACCTCCATATCAAGAACAAAAAATTCCTCTGGAAAGGAGAATCCTTGGACTTTTACGATCACATTTTCAACCACCCCCTTGGTGTTTTTACAGATCAGTCACCCAACTGTGTGGTAACCAAGGTGGGCTTTAACTTCCCAAATTGAAATCTATCAAATACTGCAGTGGGAGTTAGGTTGATGGACGACCCCAAATCAAGAAGGGCCCTATCAAAAGGGGACTCTTGCAAAAAGTAGGAAATCAGTGGTGTACCCGGATCCTTCTTTTTGGGAGGTAAGTCAGCAAAAGTGACTATGCTGGCTTCCTCAGATAATACTGCTTGTCATCCGATCCTCTACTGCCACTTCGGAGTACAGTAGTCCTTAAAGAACCTAGCGACAGCTAGGATGTGATCTATTGCTTCAAAGAGAGGGACCTGAATGTGAACTTCCTTGAGCATAGTTTTCAGGTCCTCAAAATTCCACGTGTTCTTTTTCCGTACTGAATCTCGTGTTGGGGCTGCGGGAAAAGGGATGGGAATTTCAGGGTCTAACGGCTTCTTTCCCTTATCTAATGAAGATGGCTTGCAAGAGGAAGAGGGTTGTGAGACATCTCATGGTATAGTGCAGGAAAAATCATTACCCACTTGCCTAGGTAGCGGGTTCTGTGTAGTCTTTCCGCTCCTTAAGGTGATAGCTTTTGTATCAGCATGCTGTCCATGCAGGGGTAGAGCAGCGGGTTGGTATGGATACATAGGGTTTGGCAATAGAGGTGGCTGACCAAGCCCATAACTCGGAGGTGCGGGAGGTGATTGCATAACAACGTGTGCTTGTCCCTGTGGTGCTTGAAATCTAGGCGGGGCACCTTGATTCTGCACATATCTCGAGTTTGGGGCAGGTTGGGAGGGCAAAGCACCCTTTGATCTATGCTCCTGCATCATCTGGTTTTGCATGTTCTGTATGCTCTATATTTGGTCAACCATTGCCTTCACTATTTGGAGGTTGTCATGAGTAGATTTCCGAATTGATGCTTTCAATTCCTCCTTCAGGGACTCCAAAGTGTCGGTCCACTTTGGAGGGTAGTTGGTAGCTTGGTGTAGCTGTTGATAGATAGAACGTGTCTGTTGCTACTGAGATGGGAATGGCTGCTGCCTAAGATACATGTTCTGCGCATTCCCGTATTGTCTGGTCTGTTAGTGTGGAGCTTTAGCCGATCTCTGTGGGTTACCAGACCAGGCAAAATTGGGATGCTGGCGCCAACCAGGGTTATATGTTTCAGAATATGGGTTGTTATGCCTGTATCCCTGAATGGCATTGACATCTTTGTAAGCCGAAGACATCTCAAATGCAAATTCATCAAAAGAATACGCCTTCCATCATCATGTGGTGCGTAACCATGATTGTACGGTGCCAGACCCATATTCTTCATTGGTTCCTAGTATGCATGATATTGTGAAGATGGAGATAAAACAACCCGAGTAACCGGATATGTACGAGCATAGGGGGCTCGGGATGCTTGAGAGGAGTGAGATGGAGCAGTGATACCAGAAGATCCAGATCTTGCTCGCATTAATTCATCGAGCTTCTTATCGAGAAGGTCCACCTTATCCAAATTTTTGGTGATAATGTCCATGTCATCTCGGGCAGACTTGGCTTGAGCTTCATGGACATTAACTCGTTGTCCAGGTCGTTGGAACTGGTTCATTGAGACAGCATTCATCGAGTTCTCTCTAAGGACTTGAATAGTTCAAATGCGCTGTTCTCATCCTTCGCGAGAAAATTCCCATTGTTAGATGCATCAGATAGGTATCGATGTGTGCCATCCAGCTCATGGTAAAATACTTGCGCGAGGTGCCATTTGGGTACACCATGGTGTGGGCACTTCTTGAGAAGATCCTGGAATCTATCCTAGGCGTCATGTAGCTTCTCTCCAAGGCCTTGAGCAAAGGTCGTGATTGTGCACATCATGGCATTTATTTGATCGATCGGGAAGAACTTTTGGAGGAACTCATGACGTAATTCCTCCCAGGTTCTAATTGGCCTCCTGATGGTCTTGAACCAATAAGTAGCTTAATCCTTGAGAGAAAAAGGAAAAAGCTTCATGAGAATAATTCCAATATTTATATTCCTGGGTTGAAGTGTCTCTGCAATCCAACTCAGGTCTTCGAGGTGCTGGAAGGGATCCCCATTCGAGTTTCCATGGAAATTAGTCTGAATTAGACTTATGATATTCGACTTTAACTCGAATGCGTCTCCACCTGCGGGAATCCGGACCTAAGGTGCTATGATTGTTGCTGCACGATCATAGAAGTCCTGTAGTTCTCCGCGTGGTGGATGCTGCATCCTGTCGAGTGTCATGAGAATCCGATTGATGCTCTACTCATATTTCTGTTCCATTTCCTTGACCCTGGCTTCTAGACGAGCCATTGGATCCTGATTCTCAGGGTCCTAAAGAATTCGAGGACCAGGATTAGCCACATCTCAGCTAATTAGGTGGAAGAAGGTTGAGAAGTGAGCTCAGCTGAAAATCACCTTTATTGCCTTGGGTTTGGCTCCCAAGGTCCTGCAAGTTCAGATCTTAATACATGAACTCAAAGGGTTGGTGCAGTCAAGCAGAACAAGGCTAAGGCCTTATTAATCAGAATAGTCCTTTAGATCAGATGACTTAATTTTTTGTTTAAGTTTGTGTTATTGAAAATTCGGTGAGAGACCAACTGTAAGGAATTCCCACCTCTCAGGCCAACCCGGCCAGTCTGGTTACGAGGGGACTATGAGGAAGGCTCTTCCTTCAGCTTTCACCTTCGGTTCGATTACCCCACAGCTATGGTTGTTTTACACTACCCCGCAGGCTTAGGTACCAGGTTTTGCAGGAGAGGTTGGAACTACCTTGGAGTTTCAAACCAAATGCAGGTTATTTGATGTATTTCATGAATTCTTAACCTATTTCTTCAATGTAGTAGACGGTGGGCGGTCCACAAGGTGACTCGCCTCACCGACTAACTTTTGGGCTCGTCGGAGTCCAAGTTAGTCAATGTGGTCCTAGTGGCTCATGTACTTTTAAGTTCTTTCTCAAATTATAGACCATAATTTAAAAGTATTCTCTAAGGTAAGATGGAATACAAATGATTTTATACTTGGCAAGAAGATTTTTTTTTGCAATAAGCTTTTCAAAGAGTACTTTTCCAAAATTTTCTTCTATTTCCAACAATTTTTATGAATTTTTAGCTAACTAGCGGTCAAATCTACGATTTAGACCCTATGTTTTTCTGTTGGAAACTATATCAACTATGCTCCAAAAATTTTGTAAAAATATGATATTGAAAGGTAATTTGATTATCTTTCACACACCATAAATTTTGAGTCAATCAGATTTGTATGTTAGTTAGAATTGATTTCTAAACTTTGTAAAAGTTCTGTTTGCAATAAATCTGGCTGGTATATACTCCACGAATTTTTGAAAATTCCACAGAAGAAATTTCTTTTTGGGAATGGTGGCATTGAAAAGATAATTTGAAGATCTAGTTCCAATCCAGATTCCAGGATTTTTGGAGCATTATAAGCACAGCTATTGAATTTTAAGAATGACACTTTCTAGCGGAATTTCTAATAGGAGTGTGTGCACCTAATTTTCGCAGTGCCTGGTTTTCCTCGTTTGCCGCTTTGTGTCGCTGTTCCTGCACACAAAAATATTGTATTAGTGATAAAATCAAAAGTTGCCTTGCCACCTCAACAATCGCGTCAATTTGTTCATGGCATAGATCACGTAGAAAATTAACACGTTATAGTATATTGCGAAATACGTCTCAAGCAAATAAATTAACGGAACTTGGTGAGTCTCGGTCAATCACAAGGAGGCAGAAAGCAATTTTAATTTCATACACTTTTCTCAAGATGATTACTACAGAATAGAAACAATCAATAACATTCACATTAGAAAGAGATTGAATCTGATATATATGTAATAGAATGAAAACATGAAAGTAAACTACTACTAATCTAACAGAATGAGGGCACCACGGGTAGTTCATGGTGACCTTTTGCAGAGGTTGAGAATAGTAGCAACAATCCGTCGAGGTGGCCCAACGGATGCTTCAGACGAAGGTGCAGAGATGGATGCAGAGAAGATGGGAAGAAGAAGAAGAAAGAAATGTTGAAGAAGGACGAAGAAGAAGAGAATTATGAGAAGTGCCTTCAAAGGGGGGCCCTTTGGCCTCTTTTTATAGCTTTGGTGGGAGGCAAAGAAGGCATTTGGCCCTTAAATCCATGCAAATGCCTTGGATTAATCAGATCCATTGATCGAGAGATCAACGGCCCTGATTAAGCCTTCCAAATCATTCTTTTATCACCTGTTGAATCTGGTGCTACCACATGGCAGCCTAAGAGCCCTTGGATGAAGATCGCACAGCTACCGCTTGCCCTTTGCTTTCTCTCCTGCGGCGCTCGCCTCTTCTGAGCACACAAACCTTAGTCGTCCGACTGTAAGATCGGACGACTTAAATGTGCACTTGATCGTGCCATGAAAATCCTAAAGTGCACTCTCGAGCGTTTCTGCACACATCATTGCATGCATCTACATCCAACGCTCCCGCTCTCGCCATGCGTTCGCTGTCGAGCCACTCGATGGAGATCCAACGGTTGATTCCCTATATGCTCACCGCTTCTCCTAATTCCACATCGAGCGCGCTTCGACCCCGCGCCGCTTGTCTAATGGAGAAAGCGCTAAACAACACGCTACTCTAATGAGTTGGTTGCATCTGTGTTTTGTTGGCATGCGCTCTCGGTCGTTGGATGGGAATCAAACGATTGAGATCTTGTCTCATCTGATGATGTGGCTAAGGGCAGGCGCGTGGCTGCGATCGCGACCGTTGGATGACGATCCAACGACCTGCAGTTCTCCTTCCAAATTGAGGCACGGTGATGGGCGGCCACGTGGTGGCATCGTGGCCATCCATCTTCTTCTTCTTGTATCTGATGACGTAGGCCTCCGATTAAGTTGATTTTTGCATCGTTGGACTGCAAATGTTGATCCAGATCCGTCTACATGGTTGGATTTGTCATTTGAGGTTAGGATATTCTTTAATTTCCCCTTGGCTCCTGCTTCTTCTGTGGACTCCCTAGGGTGATACGGGAGTCTAATTGATGTGCACTTGGATGCATTGGACTCCCATCATTTTTTCGAATGGATCCATAAGGTTGGATCGCTCATCCACAGACCTAGATTACTTGCAATTAATAATACCGCTCAAATGGGACATTATTATGTATAAGACATATAACTCATGCAATATGCGAAGTACGATGTGTATGCATGTAGAATGCCCATGTTAAGCTAGGTTCTACCTTAATTCAGGTGAATTAAGGTTTATGATTGCTGCGTAGTCACTAATCAAGGGCTCAGATCATGTCAAGATTAGCTTCAGATCATGCTCCATCATGTGCTTCAACGTGCACTCCCCACATGGCTTCATCAGGTGCATCAGATCCCCATCATGCGGTCGATCTTGTGTCAATGTTGCGCCTTCATCCCCTAGGTAATGTGCACACTCTATCATGGTCATCTGATCGTGATCAGATGGTCATGATTTTGTCAATCACGCCCTCCATCGTACATGAATTGCATGGGATTCACGTACAGCCTGGCATCATCATGCGCATGCTAATCTCCGATCATCCACTCCACCACGTGGTGCATTGCCTGCTGCTCGATCCAAATCTAATGCTCGAATTTTGCGCACCCAGCATCAAGCGCAATTTGGTTCCCCACTGCATGTCTCGATCGAACACCTACTGCTCGCCTTAAGGTGCCCGACCAGCGTGCTACATCAGCATTTGTGTCGAGATCTTGGTTTTGTGTGCGCATGCCCTCAGCCATTGGATGACGATCCAATGGTTGAGATGAAGCCTCCTCTTGATGAAGTGCTGGGATGGCTACGTGGTGCATCCTTGTCCATTGGATGACGACCCAATGGCTCACAGAGCATGTGGAATTTTCTTTGGAGAATGAGGACGCGATGGTAGGCTATCTGGATGGCGCCACGTGGTGCCATCCTGACCATCCATCGTCCTGCCTTTGTAGATGGTGCTACAGGGCTCCGATTGAGGTGATTTTTGCATTGTTGGACTGTGATCGTCCCTATGACTCCATCAGTACTATTGCATTTATCATCTATGACCCAAATTTATCTACAATTATTATTACCTATTAATTAGGACATTAAAGTAACATTATTCCTTACGTAGCTAAATAAATCAGCTACGATACAACTATACAACTCATGCTTGTATTATTCCTAAGTTATGCTAGGATATAACTTAATTTAGGTTGATTACGTCTTATGATTACTATGCAATCATAACCCCTTTCCTAAACTTTGCTAGTTCCTAGCAAAACCAACATACACAAATCACGTGAAACAAAATGTGAAAATCAAATGCACGAAAATTTTTTTATTTATTTATAGTAGCAAAGTGAAAATAACTCTATTATTTATTTACAAAATACTTTTATTGGAAAATGAGTTGTTACGAAATCAAGCAAGTCTGAATCAAAAACCTCAATACGATTTTTCACCAATGGAAAGAAATTAGGGACAAATCCTTAACAATAGAGACTTCAATAGCTCTCAAGTACTAACTCAAATTTGGATCGCCCAAATCAAATCAAGAACCCTAGTATTCCACAGACTTCAGTCGCAAGGGTAACTTTCTCTGACTTTGTCAACCTGCCCAAGACTTGAAGTGAATGGGAGAAACCAACATCGTGTGTATGAAATGATTTGACTTGCCAAGAGGACAACAAAATTGACTCCTAGCATTCAATAAAACTTAGAATATTTCTAAGCTCTCATCTGGCCAATTCTATCTTCAGTTAAGCCATACTAAGATTTGACAGCTTTCTCCCCACCACTTTTCTTCCCTAGGGTCAACACACTAGGTGTATATCTCCCTGATCGAACCTATTGGTTTCTTGTTCCAAATTATTTTTCTTCATATTCTTTTCTCTTTTTTCTGTAGGATAAACACCCATTTGTAGAGAGGTGTTGTTATTGGGTGGAATGGAATAGCATCCATATGTAGTGAGATGCTTTTATTGGGTCGGATGTGTAAAAATATTTTTTTCCTTTTTTGCATATATATTTTATTCCTCCTGATTTTTCTGACTAAAAATATATTTGTTTCTCTAAATCATTTTTCTTGGTAAGTGTACTCCTTCATCTATTCTAAATGCATTCCCTACAAACAAGAATAGTACTAAGAGCTAGAAACCTGACAAGGTCACTAGATCTGCAGGCCTAGACTAAATCTTATTGACCACTAATGACTCAATAAAGTTGTCCAGAAGACGAGTCAATGCATAGTGAAATTGAAGATGCTTGGGACTCAAAGACCATCCAAATAAAAGGGTGGAAGAGTAAGTCATTCACTTATCACCCTTTTGACTTAATACTTTAAGCTTTTTCAGGTCCCATAAAAAACTCAGGCAAATCAATCCAAATTTAGGTAAATACCAAAAAAATTAAGTCCTTCAAGACCTGAAGAGTCTAGGCAGAAAGACTTGGTTCCGCATTTCCTAAAGTTGGTGAATCCTCATAATCGAGGATTCTTAATTCCTCTTAAGTTAATTACCAAAACAATGCTAAAAATGCTTTTTTTCTATAAGAACCTTTCATAGTTTCAGTTTAATATCTTCCCTCACTTGGGTTCTCATTCAGCCTGGTTCATAATTTTTTAACAGATTAAGTGAGTGGACGGGTCGGAAATGACTGTTGCTGACAATTTCTAGCTCCAATTGGAACAATGGAGGTGGATTTGGTTGTTCTTAAATTAAGGACCCTAAAGTGCAATCAGCGTGATGTTCAAGAAAAATTACGAAGGGTTTCTTTTCTCTAAGTGTTGGTAGAAATTATTCAGTGTGAGTGGACTACCCCCCCATGCCTACTTTCTTGCATGTCCTCATGCATGAATATAGTGAAAATGAAAGACTAGAGGTGTGAAAGGATAAAAATCACCTAGAATAGCTCCTGAATTTTTTGTTTAGCTTAATCTAACACCTTTGACATGAGTCATAATAAAGATGCTATATATAGAAGGATATCTACATATGTATAGGTGCTGAGCTTAATGCCTCCAGCTGGGCAAAAACTCAATCACACATCCTGAAGAAAGCTGACGACCTCATCAACAGGAGGAGGTTCCTGGGCCATAAAAGGCTTGAGGTGCTGGCCATTTACAATAGAAACATGCCCAATTTTCAGGTCCATGATCTAAATTGCCCCATTAGGTTATGGGTGAATCACAATGAAAGGGCTAGACCACTTGGACTTCAAGTTGCCTGCAAACAATTTGAACTTTGAGTCAAATAACCAGACTTATTGGTTAGGCACAAAAGATTTTCTCTAGATGTGGTGGTCATGAAAGGCCTTGGTTTTATCCTTATAGATCTTGGCATTCTCATAGGCCTCTCACCAGATTTCTTCCAACTCGTTGAGCTAGAGCTTCCTTTCATAACCTCTTACATTGAGGTTAAAATTACATTCTGCACTACCCAAAAGGTGTGGTGCTCCAGCTCGACCGAAAGGTGACAGGCCTTTCCATACACCATGCAGTATGGAGATATTCAGCGTGGGACCTATATGCGGTCTAATATGCCCATAATGCATCAATCAATTGATTAGAGTAATCCTTCCGTCAGGTTTAACCGTCTTTTAGAGGATGAGTTTAATAAGACAGTTAGACACTTCAGCCTACCCATTGGTCTGTGGATGATATGGGGTACCAATGCAGTGATGTACCCCATATTTCTTTATAATGACAAAAAAAGGCATGGATGAAGTGACTTCCCCCATTGCTAATCAGAGCACAATGTAGGATCTTAAGAACATAAGCACACTAGGAGGGGGGATGAATAATTTGGGAAAAAAATTAATATGAAAATAAGACAAGCCACAAAAATGAATACCAAATATATATTGATTCCCCTCACTTGGGTACTCCACTACCTAAGTCTCCCAACTTAGGATTTTTAACCCATTTCCCTCAATCCGGAGGGAATCAATTTACTAAATAATGAGGCAATTAATGAGTTACCTAAACTCAATTACAAGAACAAATAAGAACAAAAATATTATAGGTGTAAGCAAGAAATTTAAAAGCTTACAACTAGCATCCTAAGTATCCAACAAGAATATATTTAGCAATGTTATAATAAAAACTAGCATGAAAATCAGTCTGCAAAGAAAGTTGTAGAGAACTAAATTTTGCGCCAAAACATTTATTGCAAAATTAGGGAAATTCTATAAGCACTAGGCAACAAGAGAAAGCTCCTTGCAAAAATAGAGAAAATATGAGATCTAGAAGCAAGGGTGGTGTATTTTTGTTGTGTGTTGTAAAATGGCTCAAAGGGTCTTTTTATAAATCATTAAACAACCCTACTACACTCCCTATCCATTAGGGGTGTATTAAGGGTGTTATAATTAAGATTAACCATAAAATAGCCATTCAGATTTGGCACAATGGATAGTTGGTACCGATACTAAAGTTGTAGTACCGGTACTAGCTGCACACAATTCTTCAGCAACCAGCACAAAAGAGCCTGGGTACTGGTACTCATTATAGGTACTAATACTTAGTGCTTCCAGTTGAGCACCAACTAAGTCACCAAGTATAGGTACTCATCATGGGTACCGGTACTTGTGACTCAGGCTTGAGATAACTGAGGCACTGTGACCTACTTGTATTAGTACTCATCATGGGTATCGATATTTGTAAGTTCCAGGCACGAAAAGACTCCACAAACTATAAGCACCTGATATTGGTACTAATGATGAGTATCGGCACTTGTTCTTCACAGTTTGAGGTAGAGGCTGAAACCTGTGCCCTGCAGGTATTGGTACTAATGAACAGTACCAGTACTTGCTACAAGTACCTTGAATTAACAACTTAGCTCAAATTTAGTGCTTTTCAAACTCAATTAATATTTTAATATGACAAAAATACTTTTCTAATTTTTCAAACGAGCGATTGTATATCAAATTTTTTTCTTTAGGAGACATACAAACTTCTAAGTTACAATCAATAAACAACAAAAAAAATCTTCATCCACTTTGATCTTCTTCCTTGTCATCATCCAAACTTCCTATAAACCTATGATTATCCCTATAAATATCACTTCAAATACTTATTAGATTTAAAATAGCTTTGTTAACACCAAAACATAGAAAAGAGAGGTGGAACTAGGTTCCAACGCACGAGGGACACCAAATCTTGCAAAACTGAATTCTCGAACGAAAGATATGACGATTTTATGATCTGCTCGCCTTGCTGAGATAGCCTCAACCCCCTTCTAAACATAATCAACTGCGAGAAGGAAGTACTCGAAGCTATACATGTTTGGGAATGGGCCCATAAAATTGATGCCCCAGACATTGAGCGCTTCTACAACTAAAATAAGTTGGAGAGGCATCATGTCTCTCTTGGTCATAGAACTGACTGCTTTTGGTAAATTTGTGTATATCTTTAAAAATGGTCGGCCAAAAGAAACTCGACTGCAAAATCTTTGCAATGATTTTTTTGCCAGAAAAATGACCACCAAAGGCATCACTGTGGCAAAATGATAACACACTTTAGATTTTAGAGTCGGGGACGTACCTCCTGATTACCTGATCAAATCCAATGCAGAAAATAGGGGGTCATCCCAAAAATAGAGTTTGGCTTCTAACAAGAATCTAAATTTCTGGTCTTTGGATAGCCCTACAAGTATCTTGCCTGAGACAAGATAATTTGCGATACCCACGTACTACAGAAACTCCAATTAATCTATAGTGAATAGAGATTGATTCGGAAAATTATCTAAACTAGATGGGGAATACGGAATGTGGGCTGGGTCAAGTCAACATAAGTGATCCACTACTACATTATGTGCTTTGACTTTGTTGTGGATTTTGACATCAAATTCCTACAAAAGAAGGATTGATATGATCAAATGGGGTTTGGCATCCTTCTTTGCCAACAAATGCCAAAGGGCGGAGTGATAAGTAAATGTGATAACTTTTGACCTAAGAAGAAAGGAGCGAAATTTCTCCAACTCGAATACGACAGTTAGCAGCTCCTCAATAACCGTGTAATTACTCTGAGCCTCATTGATGGCAAAAAGCATGATTTGTTTAGATGTCATTGTAACATGCAATTTTGATTGCTCTTAAAATTTGTAAAGGTCGAGTACTCGGTGGGTATTCGGGCCGTCCCAATGGAAGCATGATTAACGAGATTTTATACACCAAAAAATTCAATTAAAAATCCATTGATGTAGTTGCGTAAAAATCTGCCAATTAGATAATTTTACCAAAACTCAAAATGAGTCCCAAGTCAAACATGGGGAGGCTACATCAGCTCTAAATTCGCAAATATATATATTTTTATATTTTTTTATAAATGAAACATTCATAATGGCAGTTAGACTACTAGAAATACAAACAAGAGAGAAATACAAAATAGCAATTTTATAGCTATGATAATGTCACTTACAACTAATTTCTACAACTAGAAAGCTATAAATTTATACTAGAAAGCGATAAAAAGATAGGGGATGAGAAATTATCCTCCTCGACGAATGCTTGGAGGACAAGCCGAATGGATGACACCTGGAAGGAGAGTGAAGATGGAGGACGGAGGACGAATATAGAAGAACAGAGGATGAGGCAGGGCATCGACGTCGTGAGATCTGCTTCCAGAAAGGGGATGAGATGACGGCTGGCGAGAGCTTTACGAAGGGGGGATAAGAAGTCAAAAATTTTGATTGTTAACTCTAGTAGAGCTTCCCGTAGCTTGAGATCACTAGAGCGAGCTTGAGAACATTGTTATTAGCTCTTTAGGAGGTTGAGAGAAGAAGGAAGGGATGAAGAAATATGTGGGGCGTATGGTCCTTTATATAGGTGAGGTGCAAGGGCAAAATGTGCCTTTTAAAACTTTAAAATTAAATGTAGGGCCTTTAATGACACACACGCACATCACCATAGCTAATCATCAGTGAAGCCGCACCTTCAATCTCAGTCGCTTGCCACTAATCAAAGGCTTTAGTGCGGCCACATCGTTGTCGCCTCCTCTTCAGCCGTTCACACATGTTCACTAAGTGTCGTAAATCTTAAGTCATTCGATCAACATCAGATTGTCGAGATTCCATGCTTGAGATTGTGCCTCATCCGCTGTGCATCAAATCACGTGTGAGATCTCACAAGATCGTGCATGTGTGCATTCGGTGCTCGAGAGGGTGCCACGTCCCTGCTGCATTTGCTGCTCGCCTTGCATCCAACGGCCGAATTTTTCCATGCTCACCTTCAGCGGATTTAATCCATGGAGCACACCTCGATCGTACGTTGTGCGGTTTAGATAAGGCACTCAACCACCGTGCTGCAAGCGTGGATGGTCGAGTTTCTGCAATTCCACTCCGACACTCCACCGTTGGATGATGATCTGATAATGGAGATTAACCTGACATTGATGAAGAAGAAGGGTTACAGTGCTCTTGAGGCTATTTGGTCAGCTAGGATGGCACGACATGGTGCCATCCTAGCCGTCCATCTTCCAATGCTTGTAAATGGTGCCACGAGTGTTGGATTGGGTCGATTACACATCGTTGGGCTGCAATTGTTGATCCAAACCATCTGTATGGTTGAATTTGTCAACTGAGGCATGTGACAAGTCAATTCTCGCTTTAGAATGATTTTCCCACATAAAATGATGCTTCATTTGTAGTTCTAAGTGGTGGAAAATCGACTAATCAAAGTACTAAATTAAAATTAAACCACTCTAGAAGAGTGGGTCATGTCCACAGGGAGGCAATGGCCTATTAAAACTTGCATCAGTCAAAAATCAATGTTCACTATTGATTTCGCAAGAAAATTGTGTCAAACGCTGCATTAAATATGTGTTCAAATGAAAGCACAAGCTGAAATTGTATTTATGACAATTAAGAGGGAGCTCAATGCAATGTTCACAATAATAAATTATTAATAAAAAGTGGCAATGGCATTGAATGTAAAATTTAATTGAGAGGGAAATAGGGGATTTCTATCCCTTGTACTTGCGCACGAAGTCACGGCTGGAGATGAGGCTCGCGATGGCGGATAACTGAAGCGAGGGCTATGCGATCAAGGCAAAGTGCGAGGCAACCCAAGGTGGCCAGATGGATTTGTGAAAGATGATAGGTTCTGGAAACTTGTTTAGCTCTTGTGGTGGCTGCTCCACATGCGAGCGTTTCTGCTATAACTGCACGAGGAGATGAAGGTGGCGTTGGCTGCTGATGGTGTTTGAGGCCAAGGAGAAGGTGCGGCTGCTGTTGTGCTCACTGGAGGCATGGCGTGCATAGGGAGCTGGCAGAGGATGCGCAGGCAAGCACAGGGGAGATGTTGGAGGAGCGCGGGCATGTGCAGCTTGCGGTGGTCGCAGCACACGAATGTGCAGGTGAGGTTGGTGGTGGGCATGGTGACTGTTGAGGCAGCAGGAGGTGTGCGCGGTGCGCATGGAGGCTGTGCTAGTGAAGGTGGTAATGGGTTTCGTTGGGGAAGGAGATGAACAATGAGAAGTGGTTTTGGTTTGTGATGAAAGGTGGTGGTGAGGAGTGGTTTCCCTCTCTCAATCACAACGAGGAAAGTTGAGAGGGATGGAGGCCATTGGTGGTGCTAGATGTGGTGTTGGTGGTGAAGGGCATGGCTAAACATTCCTGGAAGGTACGATTTGGTAGCGGATGCATTGGGTTCCTTTGAAGGAAAAGAAGACGATGGTCGCGCAGCCGGTGTGGCCACGCTCATGGTCAAGTGGAGTCGTGAAGGCTCACGCATGGTGTTGGCACGAGTCTACCGGCTTGGCATGGTGAGTTGTCACCTCGCCGGCCCACGGTGTGGTGGAGTTTAGCTGTGGAGACCACAGTGGTGGATGGAAAGCACGATGATAGTGTGGGACGGCATCTCCCCAAGCATGGCAGCCACCCCTTTTCCTTCATAGTTGCTAGTGTGATTTTGAATGAAGCATTGGAGGAGGAGAGGAGATGCATGCGGCCGACCATATCCTCTTCTCCTACTCCATTATTGCCTTGAATGGCCACCGAAGATGAATCTCCCTTTTGTTGTCTTATCCTATAGCATGATACCATTAAAATATGGAAAAGAAATGATTGCAAATTTATGCATGAACCCTTATAAATTACTAAAATGGAATTTACATCTAACAATACATGTAATGTCATGTAATGCATATAACCAGTAAATATACGAATTAATTTATTTACATTCTAATGCAAGCTATGCTTACATAAATATTAATCTAATAACTAGGCATTAAAGTAATCAAATAGCCCACCAATATGGGCTCATCAAATGCCACCATGCCTAGTTTTTGCTAGTCCATAGCAAATTCAAGCAATAACTCAACTCTTCAAGTAGACTAGCCAACCAAATCTCTCTTCCTTTAGAAACATGTTAAGTTTAGCCTTTAGACCTAAGGTTCCCAAGTAGTTGCTAAGTTGCAAAATAGGTCAGCTAAGCGACCCCAAGAACTCCTGGCAATCGACACTTCGAGATAGTATCGCCCATGGATTTCTTAAGCGAATTCAGGCCTGTGGCAATCGGCACTTCGAGATAGGGCCGCCCATGGTTCCTGAACTACACAATGCGCTTACATGCCCCCAGTAGGATAGATATCCTAAGAGAAAAGCACTAAGGAGGTGACATGTTATTATCGCATCATCAAGTTGAGTATATACCCCACTTCTCCTACGGTGGGAACTCGTCCAATCAAATTGTGTTTTCAAGCTTCTCCTAAATCAGAACTAAGAGAAGCAAATTTTCTTTAAGAAATTAAGGTGATCATTACTTATACAAGACTAAGTGTATGTGAAATGTGGATGCTTAGGTTACAAGGACCAACAAACCAAAAGGTAGAAAAAGACACCAAGTACTACCTAGTCTTTAACTCAATCCCTAGCTTTCCTTCCTCAACCTCGTGAGGAATGGTCCGCAACTTAACTCCTACTTAAGTTTTTAAGTCCATAAAGGAGCCTAAGGGTTGAAAGCTAGTAGCTCAACTTAGCTTCTAAAGTCAGACACCTAGAGTTAGCTTTGTCTAACCTAAAGTTCTGGTCTTATGCTTAAGAATGAAAGGCCTAGCCAGTTAAGCTCAATTTAATTATATGCCTAAATGCAATTTTTTTTCTTTTCTTTAATTTTTTTCTTAAATCAATGCAAATGTATGTAATGTACAATGTTTTAACTAAATGCATGAATGTACTATGTATAAATGCTATATATATCCCCAAGTGCACCCCCCCATGCCTAAAATCTGCAATGTCCCCAATGCATAGAAGGATATTACTTGGGTCAGAGATGGGCTGCCGTTATTTTGGTAGCAGCTGAGTAGACAATGAACCTACAAGTCAGGTTCCAAAATGAAAGAAATAGGCCTTAAAAATGAGCAAAGTAATGCTGGCTTAGAAAACAGGTAACCTAGGATGTTGGCGAGCTGATGATGAATCCTGATAGCAAATGCTCGCCCAACCAGGATGGGAATGAAATCGTCTTGGGTCATTGGAGGCAGTTCTAAAGGATAAAAGGGAATAACAACCTCCATACAGGTAGGGGGAGGATGACAAGGATCCTCCAAAAGGGATGGGGAAGGAATGGTTCAAAGATAGACCCCCAGGGTGAATGACTGACAATAGAAAGCATCAATCCATACCTGGTACCCCATTATAGGAAATATTGGCCTGTTAAGCCCTCGGTCAAAATAGTAGTGAGCATGTCTTTAAGAGAAGGATTGTCTAGGGGGTCCAAGTTTCGAGGTTGCAGGATGGTCATCAGATCTAAGGTGGGTCCAGTTGACTCAGTGTCCATGCCTAACAACCTTTCCAGTTCTTCAACCTCATCCCTAGCATCTCTGGTAATATCACAAGTATCTACCTACTCTTCATTAGTGATCATTTTTGCACATGGAGTCAAATTTTCGCCTTTAGAGATAGGTAAATTTGAGGGTAACTCCCAATCATATGAAGGCAGGTTGGAAGCAATAGATCTAGGGATTATCCTATCATTGTCATCCCTGGGTTCTTATTCTATACTCAAATCCCCCTCGAGTCTATATGTGAATCCACATTAATCTCAAAAGTTGCTTCCATGTTTTCCATTATTTCGTGATGAGGAGAGATATCATCAATGGGTGTGCTAAGGAAACCTAATTTAGTCAAATTTGTGACATCCTCAGGGGCAAATTCTTTAAATAAGACATAATCACCCTTAGTGTCACTCCAAATCTTGAATATAGGTTCCTCATATAATTCATCCTTCTCCTCATCATACGATTCACCATATACCCAAGGTCTAGAATTATCTAAAATTTTAGCAGATCCCCTAGGGCACTCTATCTAGGGTAAATGGTTTGCATTGGTAACAACAGACTCTTCAGATAGGTGAATTTCTTCAAGGTTAGGTTTCCTAAGGGTGGGCTTGAGTTCCATCTCGTGATCAGAGGGGAGGGCGGTATTAACAACTTGACTTCGACCCATTTCATTAAATGTCACAAAAATACTGTCATCTAGGTAGAAGTCTGCCAATGGTACCATCATTCGCTCTTTTGACTCCAATACAATTCAGGTGGATACTCAACTTAATCATCATCTTCCTCAGTTTCCACCTTTCTTCATCCAATGCATAGCTACTTTCATACATATCCTCCTCTCACTTAAGGCGTGGACCTCTCAAGGATGTGTCATCTAGCAGGGAGGTTTCAAAATCAATCCTTGAAAAGTAGCTATTCTCCCTTACATAATCCCCAAAATTCACCTCCAACTTAGGGTGTGGCTCTCCCATGGGAGATGCATCTAGTGTAGAGGGGTGCATGTCATCCTCAATGGGGTAGATTGGGTGGCTAATTTCTTCTTTTTATTGTCAGCCTGCTCTCGAAGATTCTCCTAATAATTCAATCATTTTGTTTTGCATTTTCTGTATTTCCATCTTCAAGGAGGAGAGGTCATCATTACTATCAGGAGAGAAGTCAAACTCTGGCTTATAGTTCCCAGGAGTTTCTGTCCAACCATTATAATCATTTAGGAAGGGTGGGTTGGGTATTTGTATGGTGTGCGAGATATTGGGTAAGGTAAATCCAACCCCTAGGTTTTGCTCACTGAATTGGGGTTTAACCAAGCCAATGCTCCTATAATAGGAGTAAAAAGGTTCCCATTGGTTGTGATTTTCTCCATCAAAGAATGGACCATCTCAGTGTATGGGATTGAAGATTGTAGAGTGGGGGTAAGGGTGTGGGCAAGATGTGAAAGGATGAAAGTCATCGTGATCCATTCTAACTCACACCACAATCAAATTCCTCCCAATACAATCACAAATCAGAGGACCTTTTAGGTCTTTAATTACTTAGGCTTTTGAGATTTAAGTCTACTTGTAGGTGACAAATCAAGATATCTAAATAGTTACGCGCCTACTTATCGACCTACGATACGCCTAAGAAGACCTAACTGGGAATTAGGTGATCCTCCCTAAAGCCCACAAAGTTTAGTCACCACCAAACATAGCAAAGCGAGATGCAGGTAGGGTCAAGCCCTTCCTTTGAAGTGTTGCTTTCGCGGTGCTTCTTAACTACCCTCAATCCGCAAGGTTTGGAGGCAACTTCACCTCTAAACTAATGTTTGGGTCAATTTAGACCCCAGTAATAGGAGGCTCTAGTCCTAGTGGTTCCAAACCTAAGGAGTGTCTAAAAGCGTGCCGTGGTGCAAGAGATATAAGTGTTCATACACCGTAAAAGATTGTAAATTTTGAATCACATGCCAAGTTTGAAAATCAAGACCTTGGTTTTTAAATGTCCCTCCTTTAATTAGTCCTTTTTCAAAAAAATTAAATATGACCACTTGTTAGATCAATTCAATATAGATTAGGTGGTCTTGAAATTAATCCAAATGCATTTGCATGACAGGTACAAATGCAAAGTTAGAAATGCATACCTAATTCCAGCATTCTTCATGCAATATGCAAGGCAGGAAATTAGATCTAGTTTCTGCTCATTCAATTCTAATGATACGACCTATGGGCAAGCAGCGTCTAGTAGGCAGCATATGTTTTTTTTTTAATTTTTATATATATCTACTTATGCACAAACAAAAAAAAGGATAAACAACCATAAATAAAATAAAAACCTTGATCTAAAGAAAAGGGAACAAACTCCTAAAGTGTTACCCACACATGGGCCTAAACGAAAGTCGAGGAACAAACTCCTAAAATGTACCCCAGAACAAGGGTCTCAAACCAAATGTGCAAGGAAAATTAAGTTTAAGGGTCTAAATCCTAACCTAATCAAATCAAAGACTAAATGTGCGTAGATGATCATCACATCCTTGCCCTTCCTACCCTGGCAATCTGGTTCCTTGCAAGGTGGCTGGAATAATTTCTCCTCTGGTGATGTTAAGGGTCACCTCTCACGATGGTTGGTGTGATGGCGAATCGTAGAATGTGTGTCGCAGAACATCGGCACTCGCACCAGAATAAAAAATATCCAGAGTTAAATATGCTTCCAAAGTTTAAATCAATGTGAACAAATGAATGAATACGATTTTATCAAGCTTGTTGCCTCCTCGGCAATGGTACCATTTGACGGATCGATTCTCACTTTCGAATGATTTTCGCACATAAAATGATGCATCATTTGTAGTTTTAGGTTGTGGGAAATTGACTAAATCAAAGTATTGAATTAAAATTAAATCACTCGAGAAGAGCGGGTCGTGTCCACAGGGAGGCAATGGCATATTAAAACTCTCATTAGTCAAAAATCGATGTTCACTATTGATTTCCCAAGAAAATTGTGTCAAATACCGCATTAGAGATGTGTTCAAATGAAAAGACAAGCTGAAATCGTACTTATGACAATCAATAGGGAGTTCAATGCAATGTTCATAATAATAAATTATTAAAATAAAGTGGCAATGGCATTGAATGTAAAATTTAATTGAGAGGGAAATAGAGGATTTCTTCCCCTTGTGCTTGCACATGAAGGAGGTCACAGCTGGAGGCGAGGCTCGCGATGGAGGACAAGTAAAGCAAGGGCTTCGCGATTGTGGTTGTGGCAAAGTGTGTGGTGACCCGAGGAGGCCGGACGAATTTTTGGAAGATGATGGGTTCCCACGACCTATTCAACTCCTAAGGTGGCTGCTCCACGCGTGAGCGTTTCTGCTGCAGCCGCACGAGGAGATGGAGCTGGCGTTGGCTGCTGATGGTGTGTGCAGCCATACGCATGGCCGAGGAGAAGGTGTGGCTACTGCTATGCACGTTTGAGACATGGCGTGCGCGGGGAGCTGGTAGAGGACGCGTGGGCGTAAATAGGGGAGTTGCTAAAGGAGCGCAGCTGTGCATGGCTGGTGGTGGCCACTGCACACGAAGGTGCGCATGAGGCTAGTGGTGGGCACGGTGACTGTTGAGGCAGCGAGGAGGCATGCATAGTTCGTGCGAAGGTCATGCTGGTGAAGGAGGTGGCGATGGGTTTCGTTGGGGATGGAGATGAGCAGTAAGAAGTGGTTTCTGTTTGTGATGAAAGGTGGTGGTGAGGAGTGGTTAACCTCTCTCTATCATGAAGAGGAAAGCACAGAGGGATGGAGGCTATTTGTGGTGCTGGATGTGGTGTTGGTGGTGAGGGGTGTGGCCATAGATGTCTGGAAGGCACGGTGAGGCAGCAAATGAGTTGGGTTCCTTTCAAGGAAAAGAAGACAATGGTCACTCATCCGGTGTAGCCACGCTCATGGTGAAGTGGAGCCATTAAGTTTCACGCACTGTGTTTGCATGAGTCCACTGGCTTGGCGCGGCGAGTTGTCATCTCGCTGGACCACGGTGTGGTGGAGATCGGCCGTGGAGTCCACGGTGGTGGATGGAAAGGACATTGGGGGAGTGGGGAGGCATCTCCCCGAGCACGGCAGCCTCCCCTTTTCCATTATAGTTACTGGAGTGATTTTGAATGGAGCATTGGTGGAGCGGAGGAGCATGCGGCCGACCAGATCCTCTTCTCCCGCTCCTTCATTACTGCCTTGAATGGCCACCGGAGATGAAGCTCTCTTTTTATGTCCAATCCTGCAGCATGATACCATTAAAATATGGAAAAGAAATGATTGCAAATTTATGCATGAACCCTATAAATTATCAAAATGGAATTTACATCTAACAATGCATGTAAAGTCATGTAATGCATATAACAAGCAAATATACGAATTAATTTATTTACATTCTAATGCAAGCTATGTTCACACAAATATTAATCTAATAACTAGGCATTAAAGTAATCAAATGTCCTAGAAATATGGGCTCATTAGTATGGATTTACATGACCATGCCCCTTGACCTCTGATCTTCCTCGAACTGCGTCTGATGCTACAGAGGTCCGATTGGGGCAATCTCGGAGGCATTGAACTTCGATCGTCACCCCAATCAAATCATATAGTTGGATGTTCAATCCGAGGCCCTGATAAATATCATCCTATCCCCTGACTACAAAGAGGGCAAACTAATATAAATGCATGATGATGCGTGTATGTAATATTTATAATGCATAATACTTCTATAATACTAGAACATTCATAAATAGACATTTTAGGCTAATTAAATTTGTGCACATCAAACCCCCTTGCCTATCTTTTGCTAGTCCCTAACAAAACTTCATGCTATTTATAAATATAAATAAGATCAAATTACTTGGGCAATAATTATTTCTCAACAATAAGAAGTTTCTACTAAAGACCTGAACTATCGAGACTCAACAGTGCCTGGTTGTTTGCCACAATACAAATTGCCCAAGCCCTCGCTTTATTCGAAAGCAAGTATATTTTTTTCTTTCTTTTTATTCTTTTCTAATTTATTTTTAAATTTTTGAGTTAAGAGTTTTAGGGTAACTTTCTACAGCTACCCAACCCACCCAAGACTCAAAAAGAACTCTAAGTTCTAAGCATCATTTCTGACTATGATAGACTCACTGATTGGCAATCAGAACGGACTTCAAGTTTCTACCCCACTACGTGACCTTGAAAAGAAATTCTGCCTAAAGGTGTATCTATCTAACTGGTAGCTTTCTCCCTATTTTTTATTTTGATGGGGTCAACACAAGGGCAAACCCAGTATATATCTCCCTGGCCTATTCTACTTCCCCACTTCTTCCTATGTGTTTGGAATTAAACATGCATTTTGTGAGCTTGGTTTTGGACAACCGGCCAACGGGGCATCAAACCCATAGCTACTTGCTAGCCATACTCGTGCGATAAAGTGTAGCTGATTTATTTTTTTCTTTGTTTATTTTTCACATCAACTTTTTTTGGTTTTGATGTAGACATATTTAATTAGGATAAACTGCCTATTTATGCATGTTCCTAGGCTTAGATATGCATTCCATATTATAAATTTTACATAGTATGCATCATTCTACATTTAGAGTAGTCTATATAAATTTTAGGTTAATTGCATACTTTTATGGCTAGGAGAGGAGATTTAATTCAGAGCCTCAGATTGACGATCCGACTGTACAGATCTGATTAGAATGACGATTGGAGTCCAACACCTCTGAAATCGTCTTGATCGGAGTCCCGTAGCACCTTATGTAGTCCAAGGAAGACCAACAGCCAAGGGACTAGGTAACACAATTTGGAGGTTCAAATGATAAATTCAATCGCATGGATAGATTCAGGTTGATGATCATAGCCCAATAGCATGAAAATGAACTCAATCTAACTTTTGTAGTAGCCCCTACAAAGGAAAGAAGATAGATGGCCCAGATCATGCCACGTCGCGCTATCCAGGCCACCCATGGACATGCACGTACCACCGCACGTGCACAGTAAACTATTTGAGATATATATGTTATTGTTTCTCTTTCTCTCTCTCTCTGCAACTAGATTAGTTAAAAATTATGTCGATCTAATCTCTTGTTTTCTAAAAATTCCAAAAAAAATAACAAAAGATAAAAAAACAACAAAAGCGAAACACGAATTTCTCAAAACCAAACATTGTGTTCGACCCAGGACTCTCTTTCGAGTTTTTGTTATAAATTTTATCTGGTTAGCGGATTTCTATGCACTGCGATGACGATTTTCCAACTCAAATCTTTTCACATACGAAATCATGCTAATCATCTTGGCACCGTTGCTTGGGAGGCAACGCTCTTTAGTTTTTCTCGTGTTTTTCCACCTTAACTTTTTAGGTCACTTTGCTCCTTTCTTTCTGTGATTACAGGTACCCTTCCAAGGCAAGGCAAAGCGGAATAGATTGGAGTAAAGAGTAGTTAAAAGGTTTTGTAAGTGTATCCCCACCACCCACACCCTAGATTCCATTCCATCACTTAATAACTCAAACTCAAATCAACTTAGGTGCTTGCATAAACCCTAGGTTAGATATTGATTGTTTGATTGTCACTTCACCTCACCTTACCCATCCATATAAACTAAAAATACAAAAAAATGTACTCTTCTCTTCATGTGGGATTTACTGAAAGTTACACACTTTAAACACCCACAACTCTTGACTTAAGACGCACCACTCTACATTGATTCTACCACTTAACCGAAATCTGACCTGTGGATCTGGTACACTTCAACTCAATACACATAAGTATGTAGAAATCTAAATAGGTTAAACATTCTTGTGTGCCTTAACTGAGTGGTGTAACAGGCCAATTGATTGAGCCATTTGGGCCACACCAGTTAAGATAAAAGTGATTCATCAGTAGCTTGCCACATAGGGTTGATTTTTAGGGTTGAACCAAGCGCTCCACATTATTTCTAATTTTTAAAGGAATATATCATCACTGGTGCTTGCAAAACTTAGAGTGTTCTCCAGAACTTGATTGAATATACCTAATGATTGAACCCTAAAAGACACATCATCAAATAACATTGTTTGCAAACCTCAGTTGTGCATGCACATACATATTAACTAATCATTAAGGTCACAACCCATCTAAAGGGCTCACAACATTCCAAGAGCACGATCATCCCAAGCCTAAGTAAAACTAAGTAGATGTTGGCCTTATGGATTAACTCGCACTTTGGGACTCCAACTGAGATTTTTTTCAATTATTCTGCTTCTACTAGTCCATCTAATGTCTAGCTAAGGGAGTAGTGTCAAACGACCGTGGTTGGGGGGTATCAAAGGAATCAGAGGCGCAAGCCAAAGGAAGAACATTCTCCCCAACCCCTCCCTCTAATTTGTTAGATTGACCAGATAGAAGAAGAATAAATCATTTCTGTCATCTCAAGATGGGTCTTAATGAGTCTACAAATATTAGTGTTAATATCATCAATTAGAGTCAATTTCGAGGGCACTTGTGCGATAATGTCATAGTAGGTTTGGGAGCATTGCAAGCATATTGCATGATCTTTACATTGAAATTGCTTAGAATCAATGTTTAATGACCTTGTGTATAAGACCATATTGAAACAAGTCTCAGATGAGCAATCAGACCTTACGGATGGATCCAGATCGACGAACAGAGTTCAACGGACTCAAAATCACCTCGATTCGACTTCCACAGCTCCCACAAAAAGTTTGAGGAAGATCAATGGCCAAGGGATAATGCTACATCCTTATGAGCTTCGGATGAAAAATCCAACTGTACGGATGGATCTGGAGTGATGATTATAGTCCGGAAACACGAGAATCATCTCATTCCGACCACCGTGGCATCCTCTAAAATAGAAAGAAGATGGACAACCCAGATGGCACCACGTGGCACCATCTAGGCCACCCAACACCAGCCATCAGTGACTACAGGTACCCCATCATCTCGCACCACAACTGTCGGATCAAGATCCAATGGCTAAGGTTCCCTTCGCCCGCAACTCCCACGCCATCTTCTCAACACTTCGTGCAGCATGGAGCAATGGTAGAGGTTCCAGCTTCCCAGGGAGGGGCAGGGGTTCAAATCTTCCCAGCACCCCCAAATTTGCAATTGAGGCACGGCACAGTAGTAGTAGCAGAGCATGTATAGCAAGCGAGTGTATGCGTGGAGTAGCAGCGCGTAAAGAGCGTGCGTGCGTGCAGCGCATGCACGTGAGGCACGTGGGCTAGCACACACGTTGAAGGTAGCTGGAGGAAGGTCTGGGGCTTTGGTGACGCATGCAACAGGTCTTCAGCGATGCATTGATTGTCATTGTTGACTTAAGGACGAAATTTAGCCCTTTTCACCACTATAAAAAGGGACGTACCTCACTCATTTGCACCTATCTTCTACCTAAGAAATTCCACTCCATAGAGCTCCTAAGAAAGGTTGTGGAGATGCTGAGCCGTCAATGGAAGTCCCTCCACCGCCGTAGCTGTCTCGACACCATCCACTGCCTTACATTTAGTTTTAATTCTTTGATAGTTGTAGTTATTCCTTATCCTCAAGCATTCATCTATATTTGGTTGAACATGAAATTTGATAATCAATTGAATATGTTTTTGATATCTTGTCTTTGCAACGAGTTATTGTGATTCTCTAACCCAACCTACCCCTCTCTCTCTTTCTCTCTCTCTCTCTCTCTTTCCCCATCTCTCTCTCTTTCTCTATTCATTTTGCAAGCCAACAAATTGACATATTTTTGTGACACAAAAGTGAATAGCGGATTCAATACTTTGCCTCCTTGTGTTCCACACTTAGACTCACATCCGATAACTTTATTTAAAATTGACGTCGAAAAACATGCTACAACAAGCGACTTAACACAAATGCATTTTGCGACAGTCAATTTTTGGCATCATTGTCGAGGAGGTAATAGATCTTTTATTTGCTTTCATTTTCTTGGAAATTAATTGTATTCGTGTTATCTAACTTGCTCTTCTCTCTTTTTTGTGGTTGTAGGAAATGCATGCTATGGCAATAAGAGGAGAATGAATCAGGTTGGGTCGAAGGAAGCGCAAGAAGAAGACTAACATCAATCCGAAAGTTCGATCTTGTCTTCCAACAATCTAAAGGTAACTTGTCATCTTGGGACTTAAAAAAATGGTGGTGCTATAAAAGAAAACCTCTCTTTTGTTTGTCGAAGAAAACACCACCATTAAGTCTTGAACCTGTTAACTCTGCAAAATCATTTTCTGAATTCAGGTGAGGACACGATTAAAGGACCCTTAGCACTGCTAAAAATTTTGAGAAAAGTCTCAGAGGTGCTCCTTCTAGTAGAAAAAACTCCACCTCAAATTCCATAGCCAAACTCTTTGTGGTTTGGCCGTGAGAAATTCGTTAGTGGAAGTGCGCAAGTTTGTCTTGAGTTTTGGAGATCTGTAGGTTGTTCTTGCTACTGCAAACTCCACTCAGCTTTGATTTGTGAGTGATTCATATTTCTACAAAGATCTTGAAATTCTCTACACTTCATCTGAAGATCATTTTTGTATTTGAAATTGATTATTGCCTGTTCTGATCAAAATCTTAAACTTGCGCACTGATCTAGAAGTTCTAGATAGATTGACCACCTCTTGAAAAAACATGAATTTAGGTGTTCTATTGTCCTCAAAAAATTTTGAAATTAATTTTTTTGAAAATCTCATTCGATTTTTGTCAAGATAGGGTCATTTCTTATTTTGATTGGACCCTTGTTGATAGAATCTTACAGAAGAACGATTCAATGAGTAGAAGTTGCACACCCTGGATCTTACATATTAAGAACTTTTTAACTTTATAGTCAGACAAAAGGTCTTAAAGAAAATCAATCTTCACCAACCATTTGAATATACCTTTGTGCCGTGTTTGAATGCGTAAACAAGTGAAATTTTAAAATCCATTAAAGCAAGATTTATATTTTAAAAATCAAACATCTTAATCTTGCTTGTTAAAGAGCACTTGTTTTGGCATTGCATCCTTGCACCCAATTGTGCACATGGCTTAACCTGAAATTTTAAAGGCATTAACCCCCTTAATGCCCTTCAGTTAATCCTTAGCACAAGCAATGACCTAGCTTTAAATATTAAGTAGATGTTTGCCTTAGGAATCATTGAGTTCTTTTGAGGGTATTTTCCTGAATGCATAGTGAATTAGTGACATCTGCTTGCTCCAAAAGCTGCTAATTTGGGAGGTCCTATTGTCAGACTTAAGAAAGCTGGGGTTTGGCATAATTAGTGGCCTTTGGGACACTCTCCCCCTACTTTGCCTTCCCAACTCTACCACCATCGGGAGTAAGGACAACACCAAATTTACCGTATGGTCGAAATCTAATTCTAAGGCGTAAGTCACCTAGGTCTACACTGTAGGGCTTAGTGTTGCTTGCTTGGTTGTGCACACATAATTCTCTCATTTATTCTTCCCTAATCCATCCATGGATTTTAATGCTTATCCATCCTTCCCAAACCATCCCTGACGTGCCGTAGTGCGTGTGTGTTAAGAGGTGTCGTTATAGTTGCACTTGATACGTCGATTTTAAAAGAAGTAAACGGAGGTGAGTCCGAGTGTCGGTCTCAGGGAGGCGTGGAAATCGGATTTTGTTTACCACTTGTTGTCAAGAAAAAGGCGGAGTTTTGCTTGCAAAAGAGACGGTTTTGAAAAGTGAGAGAGAGAGAGAGTTTAGGGTTAGGAAGCTCTTGGTTTTGATCATGCACTTTAAACAGAAATTAAAATGGAGACTAAACAGAAAATAATTTCATTAAACATGCATTCATAGTTCATGGTTTACAACATTAAATACATGCTTCAACAAAAGTAACTGAAAGCTTAAAAGAGAGAGAGAAAGGTAGAGAGAGAGTGGAGAGCGACAAGGCAGCCACGGCGGTGGAGGAGGCTCTGTCGGTGGCTCGTCGTCTTCGGCGATTACAAGAGTGCCTAAAGCTAGCTAGGAGAGGAGTGGAGTAGTTGCAAGTGGGAGAGTATGCCTTGAATGGTGGTAGAAGGGGGTTTAAATAGAGTTAAGGGCTTCCTAAAAGAAGAATGGGCTTTAGCGACATCCAGAGCGTCGCTAAAATCGCTTCTATAAATGTCGGTGAAGCCCTCTTGCCGCCGGTCAGCTGCCCGCCCCGGTCTTCTTCTCCGCGCGATCCGTGGCCGCTGATCGAGAGCCGTCCGATCTTAAAGCCTTCGGCGCCCGCGCTGAGATCGTGCCTCAGGCGCGCGTGCGCACGCGCGTTTCCGGCCGGTGTGCCCGCGCGCGTGGGCGCTAAGGAGCTGCCATTGCACCGCGTGGCGCTATCCTGGCCACCCGCTTCTGATCGGGCGGCCCAATTTTGCCGCGCCCTTCTCTCGCCTTCGATTGTTGCTCCGTGCGGCTCGGACGCGCATCGCGGCGATGCAGGCCTGCGCGCTAATCGTTGCGCCACGCCTGCGCTTTGTCGCGGCGACCGCGGGCGAGCGCGCGGATCTCGGTCGTTCGATCGAAGATCAATGGCCGAGATTCGTCTTTGGCTGGCTTGAGGGTGTGCGAGCGGTGGGGGCGAGGCAACGTGGCGCTCTCTGGGCCGTTGATCTCCAGATCAACGGTCAGAATTTCTTAGGCCCATTGTGGGAGCTCCGGATGTCGGATTTGGCCGATCTTGAGTCTGTTGGACTCCGTTCATCATTCTAAATCCATCCGTGTGGTCCGATTGCTCATCTGAGGCCTACTTTGACAAATGCTTTACACAAATGGCCATTAATACAGTTTATAAGCAATCTTGGTACTTGATGCATGCAATGCTCCTATTCTACTTTATGTTGCGTCTTCTATTCTAAAGATGGGCCATATTCAACCTAATTACTACCCCCTTGTGTGGTGTTATCATACCCCATGCTTACTCCTTGCTAGTCCCTAGCAAGGTTTATTCTAGCCTTTATTTCCTTGGAGAATTCAAGAAGTAATTGCTTTGGCACTTCGTTACTTGTCAATAAGAGGAAATATACGAAGATCTTAATCTACAAAGACTAAGCAGCGCCCGAGTGTCTGCCAAAATACGAATCGCCCGAATCCTTGCTTTAATGTACATATGTATACGTATGTATATTTTCTTAGAATTTTTTTTTTCGGAATTCAGTGTGGGTTGGTAACTTTTTACGGCTACCCAACCCACCCAAAACTCGGTCAAAACCCTAAGTGCTAAGCATCTTGGTGTGAATGTTGTGATAGACTCACTTAACGGTAATTGAGACAGACTTCGAGTTTCTACGCCTCTAGGTGACCGAAAAAGAAAATATTTTTGCCTGAAGGTGTATTTGTTCGATTGGTAGCTTTCCCTCTACGTTCGTTTTACTTGGGGTCAACACAAGGATTTTCCAGTGTATATCTCCCCGGCTTATACTACTTCCCCGCTTCTTCCTTAGGTGTTTTGGTCTTTTTTGTACAATTATTAAGCTGGGCTCTGGACAACCGACCAATGGGCTGTTACCCATGATCACTTGCCAGCCATACTTGTGCGGTGAAGTGTGGTTTATTTTCTTTTCTTCTTTTTTTTTTTTCGTAGGTGGCTTCCCTGATCTGAAATGTACTTAGAGGCAGCGAAAAGAAAATGGCCTGTGGCTGGGTTCTGGACAACCTGCCAATGGGTTGTTACCCACGACAACTTGCCAGCCATACCACCCTAGAGAGTTCATTAGCTACCCAATTTCTGTCAAAATCTCCGAGAAGTGAGTCTGTGCAAAAATGTGTGCAGATGCTTAGACTCAAAGTTTTCCTAAGTTAGAGGATGAGTAGATAAGTCATATAGTTATTACCTTATTTAGTTGGTGGATTAGAATAGCTTAAAGTTGTAAGGATTCACCGCTAAATCCATATTTTAACGGACACCAGGGCTGATTAAGCCTAAAGGCCTGAAAAGTCTAAGTGTTTAAGTTCTTTTTGTATTATTTCCCACTATTGACAAGTTTCTAATGCCTAAGTTTTCTTCCTAAATTCATTTTTTTTTTATTTATTCAGACTGATTAATTGAACTCAGGATTATGCAATTTATCACCCCCCCATGCTTAAGTTGGACAATGTCCTCATTGGCAGATTCATGGATGCAGCAGGGTTCAAAAAGATAGTACCTGAGTGACGTAAACTACCAGATCAGTCTGAATCCGCTAGGTAGCCTCCCAGGAAGCGCTGAGTTTAACGCCTCCGGCTAGGTAGTGCACAAATAGGAATGGTTTGGGTCAAGGAGATATGTTCAAAATTAATCAGACCCAAAATCAGAAGTCCACAGATGCGAATAAGGTTGTGGTGGAGTCCCGTTCCTAAGGGGCGGGAATTCTGTATCATGCATGCCCATGTCAGAACCTCTCTTAGTTTGTGGGCATGCAAACAAGTTGTTGTGGATGAACGCACCCCAAATATGACACGCCAAACACTAAAGATGTAGGTTTTATATTCAGCTTGTGTCCCCATAAAATTGTAATCCATCGAAAATGTATCAATTCCAGTGCATTCGGGTTGCGGGATTCTTATTCTGGTAGGGCAGGTAACAAAGTCCAGAGTTTCATACTGAGCCCTACAACCAAGCATGAGGCCTCTCTCCAAAGACGAATCCATCTCTCCCGTAACTATGGTTACATTGCTCATTTCCTCCAAGCCCTTGATCTCAAGAATATTTTCTTTAACCTCCTCTGTATCAGATTCATTGTTTGGGATTACATTAGAGGTAGGGTCAATTTCATCCTCTAGATCATATTCTTTCTCTCGGCCCTCCTCCAAATTTGTGATGGGGATTCTAACCGATTCATAATCAATTTCTTTGAAATTTTAACTCCATTCTCCATCTCCGACGTTGGCTGCTACTCCCACCGGATTACTTGTCTTGGGCCGATTAGATTCAGATTCCAAGGTCTCTCCCCTCACCTTCTCAGTTTCCTCCTGATGTTTGTTCTCAATGCTCCCCAAATTGTGTTCCAAGGAATCCTTACTGTCCTTATCCACTGAGCTATCCAACTCCTGAGGGGTATCAATGGTGGACTGAACCAAATCAAGATGACTGGGTGTAGTCCAATTGATCATGGTAGGTCCTTGCTTTATGAATTCCATGAATGGCGTTGTGTGCAACAACTTTCTTTGGCCTTCTTCCCCCAATTGTTGGAACAACTTCAACATGGCATGTTGCCCTTTAACCAATTCTTGATTCTGTCTGTGTAGTTCTAACTGGAGGTTATCAAGAATTGACATGGTGTCATTTGGTGTCCTTTGGATTTCCTCCTTGAAATCCAGGTTAAGAGAGTATGGTTGAGGTTGTGGATCAGAATCCATATTGGTGTTTAGGTTCTTGGGTGGGTCCTCTATTCTATCATGATCAGGGTCCAGTTCTTCAAGAGGAACCATTCTCTGTTTGGTCCTACTCCAGAATAGTTGAGGTTCTAAGTCCTCCTCCCAGTCAGATTCTTCATCAGGGGACCAAATCAAAGGTTGATGATCCTGGGCTTGCCTAGATTTCTGATCATTTTCTGATTTCCATTTGTCTAGAACTCCTTCTAATCCAAAGGTCAAGTAGGCAAGGTTGTTGAATTCAGATGACCTTTCTTGGTTATTATCCTGAGATGGGTAGGGTTCTTGGTGTTCTCCTAAAGTGTAGGTCCTATCACAGTAGAGTGGGTCGGACCTAAATGAGGAGGCATCATGAGGACAATCGAGATATGGAGCCCCATGATTTGAATTGTACCCTTGGGTGGCTATGTTGGTTGTATTCCAATAAGAGGTTGGTGCGGTTTGGTCATAGTTGGGCCAAGAGGGATATTCAAGGTTGTACCCCCAACTTGGTGGTTGGTTAGCCCAAGTAGGCTGTGGGTATGGTCCACTTGGGTTAGCATACAAATCCTATTGGGGGTAGTTTGGGTAAGATGGATAGGCATTGAAATCCATGGTTTGGAAGAAATGGAGGGATGTGGGAAGAACAGATGCGAGAGAGTTGTGTCCTCAACCAAGCAAACAAGCCTAGTCCTTATGGTGTATTCCTTAGGAGACCTAGAAATCTCACAAAGGTTGATTAAGTCCGTAAGCACTGGACTCCCCTTCCCGAGGTTAATCTGGCCAGGTTGATTACGAGGGGATTGCAGGGAAGGTTCTTCCTTTGGCTTGCGCCTCCAGTTCCATAGACCCCACAACCGCGGTCGTTTGACACAGCCCTGCAGCCTAGTCACCAGATTCTACCAAGGGAATGAAAGCCAAGTGCCTAGCGAACAAAACCTCACCTTTTGAGACTTAACTTAGTCCTGCCTAGGGCACGTCTACTCATTTTTAAAGGGCTAGGATAGTGCTTGTGCTTAGGGTGATGTGATGAGACGTTGATTGGGATGGTGCCTCTTAATTTTCCACTTTCAAAGTGTGTGCTTCTAGCAAAACATGATTTTCAAGCAAGGATTTGTTAGGATGTGGTGTCTTTTAGTGTTTCATCCTTACTTTAGTACTTTTTAGGGTTGACGTGTCCTAATGTTTTCAAACAAGTTTCAGTGGGCACGTCAAGTTCTGCACACAATTTGATGAAAGTAGATTTCCTTTTTCTTCTGTAGAGGCTCTAAAACCCTAGTGTACTCATCCTAATGATCATGCAGCTTCTATTAGATGAGTCAGTTTTAGGGTTGAGTGGTGCGGCCCAAATCAACTCATGGTGGCATCACAAACACCACTCAAGAAAGAAAAGAACACTCCAAGAATTTATTCAGCATATTAGAGTGTACATTTTTTTGTAGGGTGATGTGTTAAGAATGTGGGTCAAGCAATCATTCACCACGCCAATTTTTTCAGTTTTTTTTACAATTGTTTTTAGCTTTTTCACGCAAGCAAACAATGAGAGACAGGTTACTCACTATCGATCCTCGAGGCGCCTACTCCCTTGCTACCGTCGTGGAATGCGTCGCTTCGCCGTCCATGCATCGAATTCTTGCAACCATCAAGTAGAAAGGAAAATAGGTCATTAAACGATGTGAGAATGAATGTGGAATGGAGGTGATAAAACAAATCCGTTGCCTCCCCGGCAACGGTGCCAAAAACTGACGTGCCGTAGTGCATGTGTGTTAAGAGGTGTCGTTATAGTTGCACTTGATACGTCGATTTTAAAAGAAGTAAACGAAGGTGAGTCCGAGTGTCGATCTCAGGGAGGCGTGGAAATCGGATTTTGTTTACCACTTGTTCTCACGAAAAAGGTGGAGTTTTGCATGAGAAAGAGACGGTTTTGAAAAGCGAGAGAGAGAGAGTTTAGGGTTAGAAAGCTCTTGGTTTTGATCATGCACTTTAAACAGAAATTAAAATGGAGACTAAGCGGAAAATAATTTCATTAAACATGCATTCATAGTTCATGGTTTACAACATTAAATACATGCTTCAACAAAAGTAAATGAAAGCTTAAAAGAGAGAGAGAGAGGTAGAGAGAGAGTGGAGAGCGACGAGGCAGCCATGGGGGTGGAGGAGGCTCCGTCGGCGGCTCGTTGTCTCCGGCGATTACAAGAGTGCCTAAAGCTAGCTAGGAGAGGAGTGGAGTAGTTGCAAGTGGGAGAGTATGCCTTGAATGGTGGTAGAAGGGGGTTTAAATAGAGTTAAGGGCTTCCTAAAAGAAGAATGGGCTTTAGCGACATCCAGAGCGTCGCTAAAACCGCTTCTATAAACATCAGTGAAGCCCTCTTGCCGCTGGTCAGCTGCCTGCCCCGGTCTTCTTCTCCGCGCGATCCGTGGCCGCTGATCGAGAGCCGTCCGATCGATCAGCCGTCCGATCGAAGATCGGACGGCTGAGAGCCTTCGGCGCCCGCGCTGAGATCGCGCCTCGGGCGCGCGTGCGCGTGCGCGTTTCCGCCCGGCGTGCACGCGTGCATGGGCTCTAGGGAGCTGTCGTTGCGCCACGTGGCGCTATCTTGGCCGCCCGCTTCTGATCAGGTGGCCCAATTTTGCCGTGCCCTTCGCTTGCCTTCGATTTCTGCACCGCGCGGCTCAAACGCACGTCGCGGCGATGCGGGCGTGCGCGCTAACCGTTGCGCCACGCCCGCACTTTGTCGCGGCGACCGCGGGCGAGCGCTCGGATCTCGACCGTTCGATCGAAGATCAATGGCCGAGATTCGTCTTTGGCTGGCTTGAGGGTGTGCGAGCGGTGGGGGCGGGGTGACGTGGCGGTCTCTGGGCCGTTGATCTCCAGATCTCGGTCAGAATTTCTTGGGCCCATTGTGGGAGCTCCGGATGTCGGATTTGGCCGATCTTGAGTCCATTGGACTCCGTTCGTCGTTCTGAATCCATCTATGGGTCCGATTGCTCATCTGAGGCCTGCTTTGACAAATGCTTTACACAAATGGCCATTAATACAGTTTATAAGCAATCTTGGTACTTAATGCATGCAATGCTCCTATTCTACTTTATGTTGCGCCTTCTATTCTAAAGATGGGCCATATTCAACCTAATTACTACCCCCTTGTGTGGTGTTATCAATCCCCAACATGATTTGTATTATAACCCAAGTAGACTGTATCCGTAGTTTACTTGGGACAACCAGTCGCCTAGTTGGGGATATAATCTAAGACCTAAGTATCTAGAAGGCCCCTCTTATCCCAATTTTACTCAACCCACACCAACTTCCTATTGGGATACATCCAACCCAACCACCCAAGGTTATGTTCCAAACCATGAGAATCCTTATCTTGATTCTCCTAATGATGGCTCTCCTCTTCTAGGTCCCACCCACCCACTAACCAATCTGATAGGCCCTACACTCTAGGAGAACACCAAGGCCCCTACCTTTCTCAGGACCCTAACCAAGCTAGGTCATTTGAATTCAAGGATCTCTCCTACTTGACCTATGGATTAGAAGGGATTTTAGAAAAATGGAAATCAAATGATGATCATAAGCTTGGGCAAATCAAGATTGATCAAACCCTGCTTTGGACCCCTGATGAAGAATCCGACTGGGAGGAGGACTTAGAACCTCAATTATTCTAGAGTAGGACTAAACAGAAAATGGTGCCTCTTAAGGTATTGGACCTTAAAAATGATAAAATAGAGGACCCACCCAAGAACCTAAACCTCAGCACTGACTCTAATACACATCCTCAACCATACCCACCCAACTCTGATTTGAATCCTAAGGAGGAAATCCAAGGGTAACCTAATGACACTCAGTTCTTGATAGCCTTCAGTTGGGGTTACATAGACAGAATCAAGAATTGATTGAGGGGAAACAAGCCATGATTGGTATGTTCCAACAACTAGATGAAGAGGGCCAAAGAACACTATTGCAAGCAACCCGTTTTACGGAATTCATGAAGCAAGGCCCCGTGGTGATCAATTGGACTACATCTATTTACTTAAAAATGGTTCAGTCCACCATTGATACTCCCCGAATGTTGGACAACTCATTAGAAATTCCTTAGAACATGCTTTGGGGAGAGTTGAGGACAAATATCAGGATGAAACTAAGAATTTAGGGGACGATGTCTTTGAATCCAAATCTAATCTTCCCAAGGAAAGTGATTTGGTGGAAGAGACATCCAAAATTGAAGATGGGGAGTGGGATTACAATTACGAAATAATCGATTTTGAATTATTTGAAACTCCCATCATAAGTTTAGAGAAGGGTCAAGGGAAAGAATCTGAGCTAGAGAATGAAATCAGCCCTACCTTTAATGCAACCTCGAAAATTGAGTCTAACATGAAAGAGGTTGAAGATAATATTCTAGAGGTCAAGGAATTGGAGGGAATAAGTAATGAAACCCTAGTTGAAGAAGGGATGGATTTTTCTTTGGAGAGAGACCTCAAGCTTGATCTTAGGGCTCATTGTCAAACTCTTGAATTGTTACAAGCCCTTTTAGAATTGAAATCATGTAACCCAAATTCGCTAGAATCGATATAACTTTAAGGGATTACAACTTTAAAGGGACACAAGCTGATTACAAAGACTACATCTTTAGCGTCTGACATTTTGGATTCGGGTGGCACTAATCTAAATCAACTTCTCTACATGCCCTTAAATTAAGAGAGGAACAGACACGGGCATTCATGTTACACCAGTTGCATAGTTCCCATCCCTTAGAGATGGGACTGCACTATAATCTAGTTTGCATCTGCGGACTTCTAACTCTGGGTTTAGCTGATTATGTCTTCCTCTTGTTGACCCTGACCATTCAAGTGATTTTTCCATTATTGTTTGTGTACTATGCCCAACTGAAGGCACTAAACTCAGATCTTCCTAGGTAGCAACCTAGAGGATTCAAGCTGACCGGATTAACTGTTGACACTCAGGTGATTTCTTTCCTTACTCTCTTGCGTACATTTATTTTCCAATGAGGACATTGTCCAACTTAGGCATGGGGATGTGGTAATTCGTTTGGTCTGAGTACATATGGTCAGCTTGAATTATTATTATTTATAAAATAATAATAATAAATGAAAAAAAGGAAGAGAAAACTTAGGTATTAGGAGTTTGTCAACTTCAAGAAATGATAAGCTAGGGACCTAAATGCTAAGACTCTTCAAGTCTTGGGACTTAATCAGTCCGGGTGTCCACTAAAATGTGGACATGGTCTCGAGTCCTCGCCACCATAATTTATATTAATCTGGTCAATAAAGTAGGGTGATAAGTATATGACTTATCAACCTGCTCTCTGATTTAGGGGGATTTTTAGTCTAAGTATCTACACACGTTTTGCACTGACTCACTCATCGGCGGTTCTAACGGAAATTGGGTAGCTAATCAACCTTCTACGGTGGTATGGCTGGTAAGTTGTTGTGGGTAACCACCCATTGGTTGGTTGTCCAGAGCCCAGCCACAGGACCATTCTCTTTTACTACTACCTTTAGGTAAATCTTAGATCAGGAAAGCCACCTACTTAAAAATAAAAAATAAAAATAATAATAATTAAAAAAAAGGAAATAGGAAAATAGAAAAGGAGAAAAGAGAAAAAAGAAATAAGCTACACTTCACCACACGAGTATGGCTAGCAAGTTGTCATGGGTAACAGCCCATTGGCTGGTTGTCTAGATCCCAGCTTATAAATTGCACAAGAATTCTAAAACACTTAAGGAAAAAGTGGGGAAGTAGTATAATCCAGGGAGATATATACTGGGTTAGCCCTTGTGATGACCCCACAAAAATAAAAAGTAGGGAGAAGGCTACCAGTCAGATAGATGCACCTTTAGGCAACATTTTCCCTTTCCGGTCACCTAGGGGTGTAGAAACCTGAACTTCGTTTTAATTGTCGTTGAGTGAGTCTATCACTTTCATAATAAGATGCTTAGTACTTAGAGTCCTTTTCAAGTTTTATGTGGGTTGGGTAGTCGTAGAAAGTTACCCCAAAATCCTCAACTCTAAAGATCCAAAAAAAAATAGAAATGAAGAAAAAGAAAAAAAATATATATAGTTGCTTCTATATAGAATAAGGCGAGGACTCGGGCAGTTGCCATTTTGGTAGGCAACCCGAGCATTGTTGAGTCTCTTCAAGTGAGGTTTTTAGTAGAAATTTCCTCCTATTGACAAGCAACTTCTACCAAAGTAACCAATTCCTAGTTTTATTTTGTAAATAGCATTTATGTTAAACCTTGCTAGGGACTAGCAAGGGGTGGGCATGGGGGTATGACGACCCTACAATTATTAGTGTTAATATCATAAATTAGAGTCAATTTCGACGATACTTGTGCGATAATGTCATAATGGGTTTAGGAGCATTGCATGCATATTGTGTGATCTTTACATTTAAATTGCTTAGAATCAATGTTTAATGACCTTGTGTACAAGACCATTTTGAAATAGGTCTCAGATGAGCAATCAGACCATACAAATGGATCCAGATCAACGAATGGAGTCCAACAGACTCAAAATCACCTCGATCTGCCTTCTGTAACTCCCACAACAAGTTCGAGGAAGATCAATGGGCAGGGGTTAATGTGACATCCCTACAGACTTCAGATAAAAATCCAATCGTACGGATGGAATCGGAGCGATGATCACAGTATGAAAATGCGAGAATGATCTCGATCCAAGCACCGTGCCATCCTCTACAATAGAAAGAAGATAGATGGCCCAGATGGCACCACGTGGCATAATCTAGGTTGCCCAACACCAGCCATCATCGACTGCAGGTGCCCCATCATCTTGCACTACAGTTGTTGGATCAAGATCGAACAGTTGAGGTTCGCCTGTGCCGGCAGCTCCCACGCCATCTTCTCGACACTTCGGGCAGCAAGGCGCAATGGTGGAGGTTCTGGCTTCCAAGGGAGAGGCATGGGTTCAAATCCCCACAGCACCCCCCAATTGCAATTGAGGCATGGTACAGCAGTAGCGGCAGCGCATGTATAGTGTGTGCGTGGGCAAGAGCGTGCGTGTGAGTAGTGCAGTGCCAGTGCATGCGTGCGACATGCGCACGTGACTCACCGTGTGGGGCGCACGGGCCAGCACGCGCGTTGAAGGCAGCGGGCATATGCCCGCTGTAGATATGCAATTAACTCGTTCCATTTCATTCCACTCGTTTCCCCTCTCCAAGGGTAAACTCGTTCATTCCATTTCACGAGTTAATTGCGAGTGTTCGTTAGTTATTCGAATTCGACTTCCGGCGGAAAACAGTTTCTGAATGGGGTAAAAGAACTTGGGATCGTCGATCTCTTCCAAATTGCAAATTCTATAGCCCACTTCCATATTTCCATACGAAATAGAAAATAGGACTGAACGAAATCAGAGAATAAAAACAAAGCCAAATGGATGGAAGTACGGGTGTTCAGCGACACTTTAAATATCATTGTTGACCCGAGGGTGAATTTTAGCCCTTTTCACCACTATAAAAAGGGGCCTACCACCCTCATTTGTACCCATCTTCTACCTATGCAATTCCACCACTCCATACAGCTCCCAAGCAAGGTTGTGATGATGCTGAGTTGCCAACAGAAGTCCCTCCACCGTCATGGCTGTCTCGACACCATCCACTGCCTTAGATTTAGTTTTAATTCTTTGATAGTTGTAGTTATTCCTTATCTTAAAGCATTCATCTATATTTGGCTGAACATGGCATTTGATAATCAATTGAATATGTTTTTGATATTTTGTCTTTGCTACAAGTTATTGTGATTTGCTAACCCGATCTCCCCTTCTCTCTCTCTCTCTCCCTATCTCTCTCTCTTTCTCTATTCATTTTGCAAGCGAACAAATCGACATATTTTTGTGACACGAAAGCGATTAGCAGATTCAATACTTTGAATCCCTATGTTCGACACTCGAACTCTCGTCAGATAACTTTTATTTAAAATTGACATTGTAAAACGTCCTACAATGAGTGACTTAACACAAATGTGTTTCGCAACATCAGGTCAATTGTATTGCAAGGCACCTTTCTCTATTATGTTTTCCCTCCTACTTCATCATGTTTTCTTCCACACCATACACACAATTCCAATCCTACCTTTTTGCCACCACTTATCCCCAAGATGATTGTTATCCCGACTAGACTTATGATTACCCATCCAATAGCTGGGATAACTTTGATTGGGGATATGATTCCGGACCTCAATGTCCAGGGTCTAATCCTGGACAACAAGACTATGATTATTATCCTTCTCATGCCTATAATGATTATAGATCTCCACCCTTTGATGATCAACCTAACCCGATCGACAATCAAGAAGGATAATGATTATACCAATTACCCTCCCTAGGATTATTTTGAATATAGGTCACCACCTGTCTTTGAACAACCTGAAATGACCTACTATCAAGAAGGAACCCAAGAACCTCAATTTCTTGACTACCCTAGTTTTAACCCAAACCCACCCAACCCTGAACTAAACCATTCGGTTCAGGTGAACCAGGTCCAAGACAGGGTGTTGGCTAAATTGAGTAACACCATACAATAGTTAGAAGCTTAGCTAACACCATGCACTAAATGATTGGAGCCTATGATCAAAACGATTAATGAACTTAATAGTTTTTTATTGGATTGGCTCCAAGATGTTAAGGATAGGGGCCCGGGTCAGTTTTTACTTGGGAAGTTGTCAAGATTGAGGATGAGATTTGTGGTTTCCTTAGTCTAATCTTGGTATGATTCCAAGGATGAACCCCCTTCAAGAGAGCCAATGTCTGAAACCGCTCGGGCTCCTGTTGGGGGGACACATTTTCTAAGACTGAAAATGACCAGGTTGGGTTAGACCAACCAATTAAGGATGAACCGATTGCCTCACCCGAGATCCTAGAGATAGGGAATGAGGAAAGATATTTCTCCATGGACCAGGAAATGATAGATAACTTTGAGACATATATAAATGAGGATCATGAATTCTTTGATTGTGAGCGTGAAGAATATGTAAGCAAGGTCTCACTTGAGCTCAGAGGAAATGGTTTTAGTGAGACAAATGGGTCTGAGGAATCTGATGAACTATTTGATAGCCCGTTCAATGCGGAACTTGATTCTACTGGGGTCGACATGGAGGATTCTGATCTTGAATTATTGGATGATTCAATCAATAGCCCCATTCTGCAATCATACCCCAAAGAATTGAATGATGATATTCTTGAGATCATTGTACCCAAGTCAATCTTGATTCAGCCATGATTGTTTGACTTGGATATCTTAAATGGGATGTACAATGATTCGGAGGTCTTGGAAACCCTAATTTTGGGGGATAGAAATTTGGAAATAAAAACCTGGGAGGCTAATTATGAGAGAAGTATAATGTTGGATATAAGGGTTCCTATTGATCCAAAACCACCAACCTTCTATCAGGACCCTTATGATATCTTTGCGTGCAACCCAAGTATAGAATAATTGATTATCTTTCTAAGTTGTACTCTAAGTGGGCACATGAATCTATTGAACCAGATCTATCCATTGTCGGCCACTATAGTCTTCGATTGCACACCACCAAACCGTATGCCCAACCCAGCAAGCACAACAATCTCCGGTTCTGGGTGATTTTCATCTAGAACCTTAGAAGTACTCGACCCTAGGGCATGGGTCTGCACCATAATCTGGTCCACATCTGTGGACACTTGCTGGCAGGTCTTGAGATTAATATTTTTATTTTGATTTTGACTTATACCTATGAATTCTTAGCCTCTTCTTTGTTTGTATAATATGCCTAGCTGAAGGCAATAAACTTAGCACATGTGGATATTCCATTTTCTCTGTGGAGCTAACCAGAGTTTCAGGAAATTCAGGTGATATTCTATGTATTCCTCCCTTTTTCATGTCTTTATTTCTACAATGAGGACATTGCATCATTTAGGCTTGGGGGGGTGGATACCTAGTCCTGAAAATATTTTGATATCTCCGTGGAATTTCTTTTATTTTCTTTTAAAAAGATTTATTAGAATTAGGAGAAGAGAACTTAGGCATTAGGTGTTGCTAACTTTAGGAAATGATACTTTAGGACCTGAACACATAGATTCTTTAGGTCTTCGAGCTTAATCAGCTTGGATGTCCACTTGAATATAGACTTGGTCTCGAGTCCTCACCAAGTAATTTTATTCAAATTTAGCAAATAAATTGGGGTGATAAGTACACGACTCATCAACCCTCCCTCTGATTTGAGGGGACTTTAAGTCTAAGCATCTACACACTATTTGCACTGACTCACTTTCTGGCGATTTTTACGGAAATTAGGTAGCCAATGAAATTTCTAGGGTAGTATGGCTGACAAGTTGTCGTGGGTAACAGCCCATTAGTCGGTTGTCCAGAGCCCAGCTACATGACCATACTCATTCTACTACTTTTAGGTAAATCTTAGATTAAGGAAGCCACCTACTTAGAAAAAGAAAAAAAAGATACTGAAAAATAAAATGAAAAATGAAAAAAATAGAAAAAAGGATAAAAAATAAAAATAAAAAAATAAACCACACTTCACCACACGAGTATGGCTGACAAGTTGTCGTGGGTAACAGGCCATTAACCAGTTGTCGAGAGCCCATCTCACAAAAATGCACAAATAATTTCCAAAATACTTAGGAAAGAAGTGGGGAAGTAGAATAAACTGGGGAGATATATACTGGGTTTGCCCTTATGTTGACCCCATAAAAAAATAAAAAAAGTAGGGAGAAAGCTATCGATCGAAAAGATAAACCTTTAGGCAGAAACTCTTAAGGTCACCTAGGGTCATAGAAATCTGAAGTTTGTTTTAATAGTCACCTAGTGAGTCTATCACTCTTTCATAAGATGCTTAGCACTTAGAGTCCTTTCTGAGTCCTGGGCGGGTCGGATAGCCGTAAAAAGTTATCCCGAAACTCTCAACTCCAGAATTCAAAAAGGAAGAAAAAAAAAGAAGAAAAGCAAAAAAAATGTATCCTACCTTTTCAAATAAGGCATGGACTTGGGCAGTCTGCATTTTGGCAAACACCCATGCATTGTTCAGTTCTTGTAATTAGGTCCTTAGTTTAAATTTTCTAATGTAATCAATAAATCATGCCTAAGTAATCAGATCCTAATTATATTTTTATACATAGCATTTAGTTTGATTTTACTAGTGACTAACAAAAGATAAGCATGGGGGTATGATGTAGACACATTTAATTAGGATAAATAGCCTATTTGTGCATGTTCCTAGGTATAGATATGCATTTCATATTATAAATATTGCATAGCATGCATCATTCTGCATTTATAGTAGTCTGTATAAATTTTATGTTAATTATGACCTTTTACAGCCAGGAGAGAAGGAGATTTAATTTAGAGCCTTGGATTGATGATCGAACCATATGGATCTGATCAAGAAGACGATCAGAGTACAATGCCTCTAAAATCGTCTTGATCAGAGTCTTGTAGCACCTTATGCAATCTGAGGAAGATCAACGACCAAGGGACTAGGTGACACAATTTGAAGCTTTAAATGACAAATCCGACTGAAGATGGATTCGGGTTGATGATCATAGTCCAACAGCAAAAAAATCGACTTAATCTGACTTTTGTAGTAGCCCCTACAAAGGAAAGAAGATAGACGACCTAGATTGCACCACGTGGTGCTATCCAGGCTGCCCATGAGCACGCATGCACCATTGCACATGCGCAGCACATAGGTATGCATAGTAGTAGGTGCGCAACAGTGAGCGTGTAGAGAGCACATAGCATGTGGAGGTAGTCAGTGCCAACGGGGATGCACAACATGGGCACGGGGACCTCGCACCTGCGACATGTAAGCTGGAGCTTTAGCGATGCTTGCAGCAGATCTTCAATGACGTTTATGGTTGTCACTAAATGTCCTATGTACGAAATGGATCCTTTCCTCCACTATAAAAGGACCCG
The DNA here is from genome assembly GCA_037157565.1 of Thalassia testudinum. Lineage (NCBI taxonomy): Eukaryota > Viridiplantae > Streptophyta > Magnoliopsida > Alismatales > Hydrocharitaceae > Thalassia > Thalassia testudinum. The sequence continues at coordinate 30,554,483 of JAZHRO010000049.1, forward strand.
TACCCCTCCCATTCTTCTTCATCTCTTCATTTCTTTCCCTCACCATCTCTAAGGCTCTAGAGAGAGCTTGTTCCAAGCTCAGGATGCTCCTCTAGAGTAGAAAACCAAAATATTGTCCTGCCTCTCACCCCCATATGTGGAGCATCCCATGGCCATCCTCTCACCACCTTCTAGAAGAAGATCTTCGCTGCGACGTCGTCCCATCCCACCCTTCGTCATTCGACGCCATTCTCCTTCATCCTACTCCACACTACCTTCATCCAGGCGATGTCAAAGCGAGCCATCCTCCAAGAAATTGTCAAGGGGTACTCTTCTTACCTCAATCTATCTTTTACTGCTTTCTAGTGTAGTTTTCTTCTTTCTTAGTTGTAGCAAACTTTTGAGATATATATGTGATTATTTCTCCCTCTCTCTCTCTTTGCAAGTAGATTAGTTAGAAATTATGCCAATCTGATCTCTTGCTTTCTAAAAGTTCCAAAAAAAAATAGTAAAAGATAAAAAAATAAATAAAAGCGAAACACAGATTTCTTAAAACCAAATGTTTGCCTCCCCGTGTTCGACCCAGGACTCCCTTTTGAGTTTCAATTATAAATTTTATCTTGTTAGCACATTTCTACTCACTACGATGATGGGTTTCCAATTCAAATCTTTTCATGTACGAGATCATGCTAATATGGCATTTTCCTATTTTTTTCCTTTTTTCTATGTAGGTGGCTTCCCTTATCTAAGACTTACATAGAGGCAGTAGAAAGAGAATGGTCATGTGGCTGGACTCTAAACAACTGGTCAATGGGGATCAAACCCATGATAACTTGCAAGTCATACCACTCTAGAAGGTTCATTAGCTACCCAATTTCTCTTAAAATTGTTGAAAACTGAGTCTGTGCAAATAGTGTGTAGATGCTTAGATTATAAATCCCCTCAAATCAAAGGGTAGGTTGATAAGTCATGTACTTATCACCACAACTTATTTAACCAATTAGAAATGAATTTACAAATGGCGAGGACCGAAGACCTAAAGGGTCTAAGTGTTCAGGTCCTATTGTATCATTTCCTAAAGTTGACAAATTTCTCATGCCCAAGTTCTCTTTTCCTAATTCAATATTTTTTTTTAAATAAAGGAAAAATAAAAGAGAAATTTACAATAAATCCACAGTGCTAACAATATGATTCAGAAATGAATCCACCCCCTCATGCCTAGCTTATGCAATGTCCTCTTTGAAAATAAAAGGAGTGAGAAAATGGTAGAATGAAGAAAATATCACCTGGATTCTATGATGCTCTGGTCAACTCTGAGTCAAACTATATAAATGTTGAGTTTAATGCCACCAGGTAGATGATGTCCAGGCAAGAAGTCAAATTAAGGTCAAAGCAACCTTGTCTGAGATGTGTTCTAGGATAATGCGGTCAACATAAGGTTTTAGACATTGTCTATTGACCTTAAAAGAGTTACCTATCTTTGGGTCAGAAATTTCAATGGCCCAGTTTGGGAATATCCGATCAATGATGAACGGGTCATTTCATTTCAACCTAGGCTTATTGGGAAAGAGCTTAAGTCGTGAATCAAAGAGCTAGACCATCTAGTTCGGCTCGAAGCTCTTCGAGAAATCATTTGGTCATGAAGAGCTTTGGTACTAGCCTTATAAATATTGGCATTCTCATAAGTGTCATTTCTAAGCTCCTCCAACTTAGATAGTTGGAGTTTCCTGATCTTTTCGACTAAACTAAGGTCAAATTTGCATTTCTTAATTGCCCAGAATGCCCGGTGTTCAATCTCTATGGGTAAATGGTATGCATTACCATACACCAGATGAAATGGTGACATGCTAATAGGCATCTTCTACATGGTACGGTAGGTCCAAAGAGCATCATAAAGCTTTGAGTCCAATCTTTTTTATTAGGCCTAACCACTTTCTGCAAGTGTTCTTGATCTCCCGATTGGAGACCTTGGCCTATCCGTTCGTGGAAATCCTATGATTGCCCTATATTTTGCCAATAAATTACAGAACTGGGCATTGGTGACATGAGTACCACCATCGCCGATGATGGCCCTCAGGATCTGGAATCGACTGAAGTATTCTTCTTGACAAAATCGATGACCACCTTGTGCTCAGTGGTTCGAACGGGAATAGTCTCAATCCATTTGGACATGTAGTCAACAACTACGAGAATGTATTTGAAGGGAGGAAGGGTCCCATGAAATTGATGCCCCAAACATCAAAGATTTTGACGGGAAGAACTAGGTTTAGAGGCATCATGTCTCTCTTGGCTATGCTCCTGAGTGCCTGGCATTGGGAACATGACCTCAAGAACTCCTAGGCATCATTGAATAAAGACGGCCAATAAAATCTAGATTGCAGAATCTTATAGTCGTCTTTTTTTCGGAGAAATGTCCACCACATGCAAATGCATGGCAGAGCCCAAGTATGCTTTGGAACTCATTCTCCAGGATACATCAGCAAATAATTTGATCAAAGTTGATACGGTATAATTTGGTGTCATCCTAAAAACAATATTTGCCTCAGATATAAGTCTATCCCGTTGCTGCTTGTTCGAATCGCGGGGGATTTGACCAACAGCCAAATAATTTACCATGTCGGTAAACCAGGGGTTTGGACACCCAAAACTGTAAGAATAGTCTTGTTCAGAAGTGTGTCAGTAATCGAAATGTCAGAATGAGAAGAATCAATTAGGATTCTCGAAAGATGATCCGCCACTACATTTTGTGCCTCGGATTTGTCTTTAATTTCAAGATCAAATTCTTGAAGTAAAAGAATCCATTGAATGAGGTGGGGTTTGGCATCCCTTTTGGCCTAAAGATGTCTCAAGGCTGAGTGGTCAGTATAGATAATGAAATGAGATCCTAAAAGATAAGCCCTAAATTTTTTAAATGCAAGTACTACTGCTAGTAATTCCTTTTTGTAACATTGTAGTTCATTCTCGGCCTCGTCCAAAGTTTTGCTAGTGTAGTAAATGGCAGAGGGATTTCTATCAATCTTCTGACCCAAAATAGCCCCAACTGCATATCCAAAAGCATTGCCACAATCTCTAGTGGGGTTGTCCAGACCAGTGGTTTCAACACTGAAGAACAAGTGACTGCCATTTTAAGAAGATCAAATGCTTTGTGCCATGATTCAACAAAATTGAATGGTGTGTCTTTGGCCAAAAGGTTTCTCAAAGGTTGAGCAACCTTGGAAAAATCTTTGATGAACCTCCTATAAAATCCCACATGACCAAGAAATGATCAAATTTGTTTAACAAATTAGGGGGAAGGAAGTTTGGAGATAGTATCTACCTTAGCCTTATCAACTTCAATTCCCTGATCAGAGACTACATGACCTAAGATGATGCCTTCCTTTGTCATAAAGTGACTCTTTTCCTAACTAAGGACCAATCATGTTTTGATGCATCTCCTAAGGATCAATTCCAAGTTAGCTAGACAAGACTCAAATGAATCTCTGAAAATGGAGAAATCATCCATGAATACTTCCCGTACAATCTCCTACAATGTTTGAAAAGATGGCTAGCATGCACCTTTGAAAAGTCTTAGGTGCAATGCAAAGCCCAAATGGCATTCTATAGAATGCAAAAGTTCCATAGGGATAGGTGAAAGTTGTCTTTCCCTGGTCATTGGGATGGATAGGGACTTGGTTATATCCCGAATAGTCGTCCAAGAAACAGAAATACTTTTGCCCAGCTAACCTTTCAAGAATTTGGTTAATGAAAGGTAGTGGAAAATGATCCTTTTTGGTGAATGTGTTCAGCTTCCTGTAATCGATATAGATTCTCCAAGAGGAAGCGAATGGGTCATGATAGATTCGCCTTTCTCGTTAGTCAATATAGTAATCCCACCTTTCTTGGGAACAATTTGCATGGGACTAACCCAAGGACTATCTGAGATCGAGTATATGATTCTTGCATCAAGCCACTTGATGATTTCTTTATTTACCACTTCTCGCATATTAGGATTCAGTCTCCTCTACATCTGGCGAGAAGGGTAGGGCCATCTTCCATAAAAATCCGATGATTACAATAACATAGCTCGATCCCCCTAAGGTCATAGATGGTCCAACCAAATGCCTTCTTATGTGCCTTTAGGACCCTAATCAATTTTGATTCTTGATCCTTAGTCAACTTCGCACTAATAATCACAAGGAGCGTCTTCTTAGGTCCCAAGAACTCATATTTCGAACATTCTATCAATGGTTTAAGTTCTAGCTGGGGTGGGTTGATAACAGAAGGTAGGAAGGATGCTGATGAAGATTTATCAAGACAATCCAGTGGAAGAGGTTGTGAATGAACAAAATCAATAACCTCTTCAAAATGTGGTGGGTCTGCCTTCAGGTTCATTAGTGCAGGAGGAATCCTCAAGAAATGTAAAACCATGCAAGTCTCAATGTTCATATCATTACCCTTGAGTTCCTCAATATATCCAGAATCCTCAAATTATTTAATCACCTTAAAAATATCGAGTTTCAGTTTTCTATCCCCATGAAAATATCGAGTTTCAATTTTCTATGCCCAAAGTTGATCTCCATACTACCGCTTTCACAATTGATGTTAGCCTAGCAGTAGCCAGGAACAGATGCCCCAAAATGAAAGGCTACTTAAGTCTTCAGGTACATTTATGTTAAGGACAAGGAAATCTATAGGAAAATAGAAATCCTTGACCTTAACAATAACACCTTTCGGGTTCATGATTGAATGGTCCTCTAATTGCAGTGTTACTAAGGTCGGTTTGAGTTCACCTAATCCGAACTTTTCATACAGGGAAGTCATAATTAGGTTTATGGATGCACCTAGATCCAAGAATGCCCGGTCAAAGGTGTAATCCTCGATAACACATGAAATCAAAGGGGCACCTAGATCTCTTTTTCTTTGAGGAAGGTGATGTAGGATAACAAAACTAACATGCTCGGAGAGTATCACCTTCCTCGGGGTTGATTCCCTGGGCTTACACTTCTGAGTGAATAAATTCTTCAAGAATTTAGCATAAGCTGGAATATGCTTAATAGCATCAAGGAGCAGAATATTGATTTTGACATTCATGAATATATTCAAGGGCTCCCCATTGCTATCAATAGGCTTCTTCTTCCTAGGTTTTAACAAGGCTTCAAGGAATGGTACATGAGTAAAATCCTTAGATTTGAGGTCCTGAGCCTTGGTTTCTCCTTCTATCTTCTCCTTTCCTTCCTTAGGCTCACTAGGATTTGATTGACTGGAAGAGGGTAATTTCAGGAACTAGGTTTGCCTTCCACTCCTCAAGGTAACAGAGTTTGCAGAAGCGTACGGGTTCAGGTCTTAGGGAGGTTTAGGAAAGATCTGAGGGGCTTGATTAGCCAGATATCCAGGAATGGATGAAGAAGCAGAAGGACCATACTCAACCACCTGAGCATGTGCATGTGGGTCCCTCTAACTCCCATACCCTTGGGCTTGATTGCACTGATTTTGTATGTTACAAGGGTTAGGTATAGGTTGAGATGGCAGGGATCCGGGTTGATGGGTATTAGCAATGAGCCCAGAATGCAAGTTGTCCAGCGAGATTTTCATTTGTTGCACAAACTGAAGCATGGATCCTTGCATTTCCACCATCTTACAATTCAAATCAGCCTGCCCTACGGGTTGATGAGCATTCCATGTTGGCTGATTGGCCTGATTAGGGGGTAGTTGAGTGTATACATGGCCCTAACCCATTGGTCTTTGTGGTGCATAATTGCTGGGTCAAATTTGAGTCTGCTGTCCCAGATTTTTCAAGGAGAATTTAGAGTGGTGCCTCCAACCTGGATTATGTGAGTTAGAATATGGGTTGGACCTAACATTCTCTTCTATAGCATACACATCCTCATAGCGTGACGATGGTGGGAAAGAAGAAGGATTAGAGAAACTAGGATTAAAGACCCCAATTTGGACTCCATGGGGTTCCGAGTAATGCTGGCTCACAGGTTGAGCTGCTTCCAATTGATTTATGAACTCCCATCCAGTAGGAGCTTCCGAAGAATGGAATCCCTAATTCTGGGATTGAGTGGATCTAAAAGTACTTGTAGAGTTTCCAACCATCCACTCTTCCATTCTTTTTGCAACCAGGTCTATCTTAGCGAGTTTGTTACAAATCAGTTCCATATCGAATGAATGAGAGTCTTGGACCTCGTTAGCATTCTATCTGGGTTGCTCGGATTAATTGAAAGTGTCCATGGAGGCATGAATGACAGAATTCGTACTTATTTCCTCAAATAAGTCATGCGCACTATTTGCATCCTTGTTGAGGAAATTGCCTCCACAAGAAGCATCCACGTGGTTACAGAGTTGCTCAATAAACCCATGATAAAAGATCTACAGAAGTTGCCATTTCGGCACCTCGTGGTGTGTACACTTTCAGAATAGATCCTAGAAATGTTCCCAGGCACCATGAAGTGGTTCCCCCAGCCGCTGGACAAAAGTAGTAGTCTCCCATCGCAATGCATTGGTATGGCTGGCTGAGAAGATTTTCTTTGGTAAGGTTGATTTAAGATCATTCCAAGTAGCTATCGGCCTTCCAATGGTCTGGTAACAATGTGCGGCCTTATCCCTGAGAGAATGGGGAAAAAGCCTCATGATCATTTCTCCTCATCCACATTTCGTGCTTTGGTGATCTGGACCAAAGTGGTCAAGTCCTCCAAATCCTGAAATGGGTCTTCAAAGCCAAGCCCATGAAAATGTTTGATCAAGCTTAAAACCTAGGGCTTGATTTCCACACCATTGGTTGGAATCTGGACACTGGGGCATTCTCCATAATTTGAAGGATCATAAAAATCCTTCAAGGGCTGAGCACCTTGACCATTCATTCACTAGAACCATTCTTGCATTTGTTGCAATTGTTCCAACTACCTTTGTAGCATCTCGTGTTGATTATGAGGAGGTGGTTGATCAGCCATAGAATCTACTTGACTAAAATTCAACCTAAGTCTCCTGGCATGGTCTAATGGTCCTTCCAAGTGGGGATTCAATGACATTCTTACAAGCATAAAATAGGAAGGGGACGGAAGGACTGGAGAATAAAATGCTACAGCACAATAATACAAGCCTATCCATATGTTGGATATCCTAAGAACCTAGCCTACAATATATATTCAATTCACAACACAAATTTTTCATTGTCCTTAATCTAGAAATTGGTTAAGTTAGGCTGGTGAAGTAAGGGGAGCTTGTCCGGAAGGCTGCTAATTATGCCAAACCCTTGCCTGCTTAAGTCATTTGACAATCAGGCCCCCCAACTTAGCACCTTCTAGAGAAAGCAGATGTCACAAATTTGCACCGCATTTTGAAAAATACCCTGAAATGGACTAATGGGTCCTAAGGCCAACTTCTACTCAATTTTAGATTAGGCTTGGGATAGTAGTACTTTTGGAATATGATGGGCTCTTAAAATGGGCTGTGCCCTTAGTGATTGATTGTAATGTGTGAGTAAGTACACTACCAAGGATTTCAAGCATGATTATTTGGATGAGTGAATTTTAGAGTTCATATCTTGCTTAAGTACCTTTTAAGGTTTGAATTAAGGTTGATTCAAGCAAGTTCAGGAGGCACACCAAGATTTGCAAGCACGGGTGAAGATGTTTTCCTTTGAAATCAAAATAAGGTAGAGTGCCTAGTGAAAATGCACTAGAGGGGGGTGAATAGTGAATTTATAAAATATTGTAAGACAAAAATACAATTACAAAAAGAGGCACAAGATTTTTAGGTGGAAACCCAAAACGGGTGAAAGTCACCACCTAAGCCAATCCCTTGACTTAAGATTTTCGATTACAAATTGATCAATCCACTAACGACACTACTTAAATGAGGGTAGTGTACCTCAATTACAAATCCCACCTCCGATCCCTAAACGGAGGTTTCTCCCAACATAATGAAGAGATGGGGACTCGACAAGCCGGATACCCAAACAATAATAATAAGAACGAAACAACACCTATAGAACACCCCAAAATATTAATGATTTCCTTATCTATTAAGCATGAAAAGAACTCCCTAAGAATTAGCTGAATGAAGTGCACAGGAGTGTAGGTTTGCCCTTTAATCAGAGTGTTGGCACAACACAAGGGAAAGAGGAAGAAAAGAGTAGTGAGCAAGTGATTTTCTAAGGAAATTGAATCTCAAGAGGTGTGTTTTATCTAAGAGGGATTGTAGTCTATTTATAAGCAAGCTTGCAAACTTCAAGAATGCTTGGGAGAGGTCTCCAAGACATTGGAGGCAAGTCCCAAGAAGTTGGGATGAAATCCAACACAAATCAAAGCAATCATGAATCTGACAGCAATATCAGATGTCCGATTTTAGGTTCAGACGACTTGTAGAACATCTAATTACAATTATGGACATCTGATACTATTAGCCAAGCTTACTATTTTCATTGCATCAAAATAGGGACGTCTAATATATTCATATAAGACGTCTGATAAAAATATTGAACATCTAATTATAAGTGGATTTGTTCTTGTTTTGACTAGATCCAAATAGGGTTCTAGATTTTAAGGAACAGATGCAGTATGGACGTCTCTAGGATTTCCTAGACGTATAGAAAAATAAAAGAACTTCCCTTAGAAATCTAAGAGTAGATCTTTGGTTTCTAATAAGATTTGCATAGAAATAAATGGGCAATGATCCATTAGTAGACGTCTGGAGACATGTCCAGACATCTAAAAATGTATTTGCCTGTTATTAATAGAAAGAAAATGGGTACTTGAGTCTAATGATTGCTTTAAGGATGTTCAGGAAAACTATTAGATGTTTGGATGAGGCTGTGGACGTCTGACAGTAGGTTGCTTCGACTGATGCCTAAGAAGTCAGAATGCAAAGGCAATGATATAGGTAATTAGACATCTGAAATAATGATTAGATGTCTTAAAGTTGAAAATCAGACATCTGACAGTTGTTATGGACATTTGGTTTGTGTCTTAGTGTTAGGTTTTTGTTTCTAATTTATCCTAAGTGTAGAGAACCTATGTTAGCTATTTATAAGTTATGTTTGAGGCTCTTTACAATATCTCTAGACTCAAATAAAATAAAGATTACAATCTTTGAAAGTTTACATAAAAGCCTATGACCTATGACAACACTTATGCTAATCTAGTCTTCACGCTTTTAATCCTCTGACTTGGAAAACACCATGAAACCTGCAATTATGTTATTACAGAGAGAAATATGCTACGCTTATGTTTTATCTCTTTTTCTTTACTTTATAAAAATCATCAAAATATTATTTATGAGGGGTTGAAATAACTCTCCCCCTTTTTGATGATTTTCAAAATATATCTGTAGGTTCTTATTTTCTCCACCTAAAAGTTATACTTAGTAATCTATGCCAATTTTGAAAGATTTGCCATAACTTTTCATGTCATTTCCTAAGTTCTTCCCTAAGTTCTTCTCCCCCCTTTTGAATATCATCAGTAAGGGTTTTGAAAGGGGTTGAATCTTAAACTACAAGTGTTATATAATGACATTTATAAAGGGGAGATCATTAATAAAATCTGCTTGCTGAAGTATAATGAAAATGGCAGAGCATTAAAGTAAACTAACTAGGAAAAGAATGTATGTGCCCTAAGCATAGATGAACCATCAACTTTCTCAACATAGTTAATTAAGTTAATTATGCTTAACTATGTGTAAAAGAAAGTAACTTTGGTCAACTTGAATTTATGTCGATTAAGTAGTATAGGGTCAAGTTAACTTAACATTTTAGATTTTATTTCTTTTTAATTGGTTCAGTCCAGGTCGTTCGCTAGGAGGCACAACTTAATTTAGCTTTACCGTTAAATTCTAAGCTACTTATGAGAATTATAATTAAATTTACTTTAAGAACATGAATTTTGTTTAAAGATTTCTAATTAGAGGAATATGCAAAATTCCATAAGGAAACACATTTACACATATGTTTTACTTTTACAAACAAGTAAACATGTTTATTTCTTTTAATTTCTTTTATTTACAAGAGATTAAGGCAAGAAAAAGTAATTCTAATGAATATATGCCTTATTACAACATTAAGCTCAAAAAGGAATTAATAGAATGCAAGAAATTAAACCACTAATTTTTCTTCTTTGTTTTCAGCCTCATTCTTTCTTCTCTTTTTCTTTTACCTTTCTCTCTCTCTCTCTCTTCTTTTTTTCCTCTTATTTCTTTTCCTTAATCTTTCTCGAGCACTTCTCTTATACATGTCTTTTTCTCTTTCTTTTCTTTCTTCTTTTAACTATTCTGCCTATTACCTTTCTTTAACTCTTTTGCCTGTCTATCTTTCTTCAATCCTTACGAGCTCTCCCCATCTTCTCCTCTTCCTTTACAGCCTTTCCTTTCCTTTGCAACCCTTCTCTTCTAAACCTTTGCAGATCTTCTGAACCACTAAATTAGGTTTTAAGGTTGGCGGCTTGGACCAATCGAGGATACACAGCACCCCTCTCGGGGTGGGACCTGACCCTACCAGGTTCAAGCCTGGTTTTTATTTGGTTCGATTTATTTTCGGTTCGCGTAGTCTCGAGCCCATCTAGCCCTCGGCGTCCCAGGCCACATGCACACGCCCTCACAGATCCACACTCGCACACCCACAGGCGTACACACACCCGGGCACACGCACTGCATGCACCCACACACACACATATGCTCATGCTCTTTCATGCACCCTACGCTGACGACTGAAGGGCCTTAAACACTTTCTGCTTTTATACTATGGCAACCGCTTCAGTTCCACCAACGTGGGACTATGTTTTCCCCTCCCTGTCCAGCTTCACTTGATGATTCCAGCCAGCTTAGAGCTCCAATCCGAGCAAATGAAGGCTTGCTGGAAAACTCTAAGGTCGACCTACATGATTGTAGTATCAATTTGATACTCAGGGAAGGTTTAGCTCTTCAATTTGAAGGGTGAAAGGACCTGGGCTATTACAGCCAAATTGCCTGTAGAAATGAGTTTGGCTCTTAAGTCCTACAGAATGTCTTTTGACCTCCAAATGAGGTGTTGAATAGGTTCAGAGAGTGTTTCCACCACTGTTGGTGAAGGAAATGAACTCTAAGGAGCTTCAGGAAGGTGAAGAAGCTAAAAAGCTTCACCAAGGAGCTTTAGAACTTCAATTCAAGTTCTGATGGGTCCAACAGATGGCTAAAGACCTATTTAATCAAATCAAACAACCTCTAGAAGTTGTTAAGAAACTATTTGGGCAAATTATTTAGTTAAATTTCATCAAATGCCTACTGTCGTTAGTTTGGGTTTAGAAACAACCCAAACTGAATAGACATCAATTTCTTCTATAGAATCGATCAGAGCTCATCCAAATTGATTTTCAATCATTTGAAAACATCTCAGAAATAGATTAAACTCGTCAATTCCTCTAATTGAATCCCAATTCCATGAATCAGACTTAAGGTTGACCAATTTGCCTTGAAATTTGACTTTCTAAATTTAATCATTTAAAAGGAAATTAATGCCTTGGTTAGCTTCTCTTTAAACTCAGGAATAGATTCAGACCCTCAGAATGATGTTTCATTTAGGATTCCTAGGGTTCCAGGCCTGTTGCCTGAGATTCTAGATGAGTTTGTTCAACAGAATAAACCAAAGTCAATCACAGAGATTGACACATTGGAATGGTCTTAGGACATGTTACTGATGCTTCTAGACCTTTCAAATGAGACTTAACACTAATTAACAGTCATCTCCAACTCTACCGGAGTTGGAGAAGACAAAGGTCTAATAGGAGCTCCAGGTATTAAAACCTCAAATAAACTTCTTCAGAATGATCAGTGATCTCCAAATTAGTGATATGGAGCTTCACACTAAGTTCTATGGTCTGAAGAGATCATTTAACTTGCTGGAGCTCACCGGAGCTCCGGTGAGTCAAGAAAAAGGGTAAAATGTACAAATGATTGAAGGCGGGAGGAGGGCGAGCGACGCTGGGCGGAGGGCGGCTATGGGGCGGAGCCGTCCAGGGCTGGAGCAGAAGATGAATGGAGGACGTGGAGAGCAAGGGCTTGGAGGAGAAGGGAGCGGATTTGGCAGGAGAGGTTCTTTAGGTAGTCTGAAAATGCTCGAAGACGTTCCTGGAGGAGAAAGAATGGAGAGGTTCTTTGCTTCAGATGTAGACGAAGGGGGCATGTGACAGCGATTTGTAAAAACCCCCTGATTTGCTTGGAATGCTGAAGTGAAGGACACAAGCGTGAGTCGTGCCCTAGGAGGATTTCTTGGCGGTCTCAGAGGGCAGTCTCGCATCCTGTCTGGAGGGTCAAGAATGAAGCTCGTCCGCCGCCGCCGCTGACTCTTGGTAGCCACACAATTGAAGTTGAGATCCCATCTTCGGAGGAGATCTCGACTGCAGAGATCACACTGAGAGGTGCTCTGATTGGAGAGATCATGGCAGGCAGGCCGTCAATGGCAATGTTTCAGAATCTGGTATGTTCCCTGGATCTTTTTTCTGCGGGCTGGAAGATAGCCATGTTATCCCAGTCTCGCTTCTTGGTCTATGGTTTGGGTATGCTAGATGTGGAATGATTGAGGTTTCGCTCAAGTAATTTTGAAGAAGTCAGTGTGATTTGGAGAATGGTCTCCCCATTTGATGGGGCTCTATCTGAGCGCCCTCCACAAAGAGTGACCTCCAGGAGGATTCTCCTTGATATCTATGGTCTGCCATTGCACTTGCGGCTAAAGGGGGTTGTCTCTAAAATGTTAGCAGGTTTTGCTTCAATCTGTGATGGTTCTGAAGTTTTGATTGGAGAGGGGGATATTAGGTCTCTAAAAGTCGAGGTAGAAGTTACAAATGCTGCCTTAATTCCTGATTCGATCACAGTCAGATGTGGGGGCACTTCTTGGCTTGTTAGACTTGCTACTCTTGGACAGGTGTCTGGGCAGGCTGAATGTGGTCAAGATAAGTCGTCTGAGAATAAAATGAAGTCTGGAACCAACAGTGAGGAGAGAAATCAGAGTGACAGATGTGGACGCACTCCTCCTGCTGATGCTCCTGAAACCAAAAAGAGGAAGGACTGTCACTGTGCCATGGCTGAGGAGCATCAGATGGGAGATGATGTTTCTGTTGCTGATAGCAGTTAAGCCATGATTGTCAAAGAGGATGGCTGTTTGGAGGCTGCTGAGATTCCAATGGCAGATTCTGAGATGAACTGCAGTATGGTAGTGGGCAGGACAGGGAAGGGTTTGTTGATTAAAGAGCCAATCCAGATGCAACTTGCTATTCCTACTGATTTGCAGTATGGCAGTGGTTCAAATAAAAAAAGAGGTGTGGGTAGATCTCCATACATGTTGAGAAGGAGAAGGAAGGAGTCCTTGCCTCCTATTGAGGAGCAATGTATTGCTAATTCCATTATGGTTGAATATGTGGGCTGCAAGGCCAATGGGGATCTCTCTAATGAGAAATGAGAGTTTTGTCTTGGAATGTGCATGGGCTACGCAACAAATAGAGAAGGGCTTCATTGTGTAGATATCCCTCTGAGTGGGAGATAGACTGTGCTCTTATACAAGAGACTCACTTGGAGAGGGAAAATGGTCAAGAATGGGAATGTTTTAAGCAACTAGGTCGTAATGATATTGCAGCTAAGGGTGCTACTGGTCGGTCTGGAGGACTGGCTTTTTGGTGGAGAAAATCTTCCATGTCAGTAACTAAAATTATTCGTGATAGGTTTTTAATTTCTTGTAAATGTCAATCTCCTCAAGGAGATATGGAATGGTTTATTTCTTGCATATATGGTCCTTGTGTGGCAGCAGATAGAGTTGGCTTGTGGGAGGAACTCTATGCAATGCATCAAAGAGTGCAAGAGACCCCATGGTTGTTAGGGGGTGATTTCAATTGCTATCTTTCTGGTGATGATAACCCGGATGGGAGAGTGGATAGTTCTACAGCTGGCTTCCAATTGGCTGTGCAGAACATGGGCTTGACTGAATACCCCATCAGTGGTGTGGAGTATACTTGGAGGAATGGCAGTGGGCAGCTTTCCAAATTGGACAGATTCTTTGGCAGCCCTAGTTTGTTAGAGAGATATCAACTATCAGCTGTGTTGAGCCTTGATAGGCCGTTCTCTGATCACACACCTTTGGTTTGGGACAGTGGAGTGAATGCAGACACGGGATCTTACTTCAAACTCAGGAGATCATGGCTTAGGGAAGATAGATTCATGCAAATGGTTTCTCAGTGGTGGCAAAGCAAGGTTGTTCAAGGCACTGCCACACAGCAGTTTGCTTCAAAATTGGCTGGTCTGCATGAAATGTTGAAGGAATATGGGCAGGCTGTGAATCTGATTAGAGACCAGAAGAGGTGGGAAGCCTTGACAGTCATCAAGGATTTGGATCTGAAAGAGTGTAGGCTGGCTTTGAACCAACAGGAGCAGCAGCTAGGCAGCAGATGCAATCAGTTGTGGGGGATGAAGATCTGAAAACAGAAATGGATTGGCCTGAAAAATCCAGACAACTATGGCTTAAAGAGGGTGATGCGAATACAAAATTTTTCCATCTTGCGGCCAGTGCTAGAAGGAGATTCAACCTTATCTCTTCTATTAAAGTTGAAGAAAGAATTATTACCTCTATTAAGGAGATCAGATCTGAAGCAAGTAAATTTTTTAAAGAAATGTCCAAGGCTGCTCCCAGAGGTTCTTGGAGGCTGGCAGCAATCGATTTCCCTTGTGTAAATAATGAACAAAGAGACATGCTTGTGTCCCCTATTTTTGAACAAGAAGTGCTAAAAGCTATTAAAGAATTAAATAATGAAGGTGCTCCTGGTCCGGATGGATTTCAGGTGTTTTTCTACAGAGAGCTATGGAATGTGGTTAAGGAGGATGTGTTAAAGGTTATTCACGAGTTTGAATTGGGCAACTCAGGATTTGAGAGGCTGAACAAATCTTATCTGTTTCTGCTGCCTAAGAAATCTTGTGCGGAAAGTTTTTCTGATTACAGACCCATTGAGCTATCTAATTCCATCTATCTTATTATTAGTAAGATTATTGCTAATAGATTGCGGGAGGTTTTAAAGGACTTGATAATGCATGTTCAGTCAGCTTTTCTTCCTAGGAGATCTTTACAGGAGTCATTCATTGTTGCGTAGGAGATTGTTATGGGTTGGCATAGGAGAAAATCTAAGGCTTTCTTGTGGAAAGTTGATTTTTCCAAAGCCTATGATTCAATCTCCTGGTCATACTTGTGGAGATTCTTAGAAGGAGAAAATTTCCACCTTTACTGATTCAATGGGTGAAGAGGTGCATTACGACAGCCACTTTTTCCCCATTGATAAATGGTAAACCGTGCCGCTCTTGGATTCAGCCCCAATGTGGAGTAAGGCAAGGCTGCCCTATTGCCCCTCTGATTTTTAACCTTGCGGTGGATACTTTGGCTAGATTTGCTTGTAAACTGGCAGCGGATGGTTTTATAAGGGGGTATTATTGTCTAATCATAGGGCTCTAGCCCCTGTACTTCAATATGCCGATGATACTGTTTTTCTTGTGGAAGGGGGGAAGAGAGAAGCGCAGGCTCTGTTACATATGGTAAAAATTTTTGGTGAGGTTTCTGGTCTCAGATTGAATTGTAGTAAATCTTCCCTGGTCTGTTTTGGGATGAATAGTGGGTTACAGAATGAGATTTCCACCATTCTTGGTACACCTGTGGTTCCACTGCCGATTAAATATCTGGGTCTGCCTCTGAAATGTTCTAAGATGAAGAAAGCGGATTGGTCTTTCCTCTTTGAAAAGGTAGCTATGAAATTGGACGGCTGGAGCAGTAGATACTTATCAAAAGGGGGGAGGTATATATTACTGAATTCTGTTATCACTTCAATTCCCATCTTCTTTTTCTCTGTCCTTAGAGCTCCGAATTCTATTTGGAAAAAGCTAGAGGTGATGCGGAAACGATTTTTTCGGAAAGGGGCCTCTCATCAAGGGGCCTTTTTTCAACCCTTAAAGTGGGAATCAGTTTGCAAACCTAAGCAGATGGGAGGTTTGGGTGTTAGATCCCTCAAAGAATTTAATGAAGCGCTACTATTGAAGTGGGCTGTTCGATTGCTACAGGGGGAAAAAAAAATTTGGACAGAAATTATCCAGGACAGTTATGGGAGTACCAATGATGAGATAAATCGTCTTAACCCACGTAAACCATCCCCCTTTTGGTCTTCTGTGGTGCGGGCCCTGAAAGATAATTGGAATTTTTTCAAATCAGTTTTAGGTGATGGAAAAAGCTTCAAGTTTTGGCTGGAAAATTGGGTACATGGAGGAACGTTTAAAGACAGGTTCCCCCTTGCTTATGCTCTGGTTGCAAATAAAAATGCAGTGGTAGCCGATTATTGGGATGTGGATTCAGAGCAGTGGTTGTTAAATAATGGTGGGTGGAATAATCATGAAACAAGATCTCATGTAGAGACTGAACGTCTCATGCAAGAGCTTGCGGCTTTCAAACCCATGTCTCAGGAATATGATACATACAAATGGGAAGGTAATTTTTCTACTGCGGCTGCCTATGACAGGTTGATAATGTCCTCCAGGATGGCGGAAGATGAAGAAATGGGGAAAAAGCTATGGAAGTTAAAAATACCACTAAAGTTACAAATTTTCTTATGGCTCTGCAGGAGGGATGGATTGATTACTGGAGATCTGAGGCATAGAAGGATGGGGACCCCCATCCAATTTTGTTTTTTATGTGGGCTGCATAATGATCTAGCGTTCATATCTTTTCTTCATGTGAGATCACTGATTATGTATGGAGGAGAGTATGCAACGAGTCCTTACCCACTTGGGGGAATTTGTGGTGCTACCTTGTGGATGGGAATAAGCCTTATATACACATGGTGGCTGCGTTATGGGCTGTATGGAGGGCTAGAAATGAGAGTGTTTTTCAGGAGACCCCAGTGTATGTGGAAAATATTGTAAATTTTTGCTGGTATCTCGTACAGCATTGGGAGTCGAACTTGTTAATATTTTTTATTATCAATAATAGCTCTCCTGGTTTGCTATCTGTGATTCGATAGCATTCCTTTCTTTCTCAAAAAAAAAAAAAAAGTACAAATGATGTTAAAATGTGCCATTGATGATCTAAAAAGTTTCCTGACGTCACAAGGAACCTCAGGAACACATTAATTCTTCAATTAACAGTTAAATTGAAAGTTATGCAGTGAATTCCTAGTGAATAGATTTCGAGTTTGATTGGGCTCCAGACCTGTTCTCCCACTCAATTGAGTGGAGAAAACAAGTCAAAAGAAGTTGTGGTGGATTATAAGTGATTAATTAATGATATGAAGTCCTCATGAGCCGCCATTGACAGGGAGCTCAGGAGATTAAATGAAATTAGGCACTCAAGTTACAGATGATTATTACTTAAATTAAAGTGACGATAGGGGCCCTTAAGTGATGGTTAAGTGGTGGAGGGCCCAGTAAAGCTGAATTAAGCTCAACTACTTCCGCCATGGATAGTGGAAGCAGTTGGTGAAGGTGGAGGTGGTTTAGGCGAATAGGTGATCAATTTATTGAATTAAGGTGACAGAAGGTGATCGATGATTTAAAAAGACAAAAGATTGATCCAAACAAGCTTAATGAGCTCGCCGGTGTTAAAGAAGATGAATGAGAAACTAACATTATACCTATCTAATCTACCTAACTAACTATTCTAACTACTCTACTTACCTATCCTATTGTTGCCTGGACGAAGGAGGTAGGAGATCTCCGTCAATGGTTTATAATGGAGGAGGAAATCAGAGGTTTGAAGGAAGATGTCAGGCGGTGTATGTGGAGTGTAGCAGAGGAAGTCCTAGAGTCAGTACTGCGTTAGAAGACTTGGCTGACGTCGACAGAGATCCAGAGCAAGCAAACGTGTACGGAGGAAGCGGAGGAAGTAGAGGAAGGTCACCGGAGTTTGGAAAGAATAGCCTATTGGTTAGCTCAGTGAAGAAGAGGGAAGGTAGCTAACTTTGTGAAATCGAGGGTGTGGAGGGGTATTTATAGGTTGCGGCGGCTGAGAAGGAGGGTGTACCTGGACGGAGAATAGGCTAGAAGTGGAGTAACCACCGACGTCTTCTCTGATGCTGGTGAGGTTATCCACAACCCTAAAATAGGATTGCCACTTCATCCAGATCGGTGGATGAAAAGGAGATGGTGAGCACAAGCTCCAGGAGCTTGGAGAGGAAGGAATGACGTCGGATATGCGATGATCGGTGGGTGAAAGCACCTCCTATCGTCATTAGTTGAGGAGGCTAAAGAAGGAAAGAAGAAGAAGAAGTTTTCAGTGACTTATTTGTAACGAAAGCTGAGGACCTAGGTGAAGAATAAGGACTCTATTGAAATAAAACATAAGGACTAAAACGTAAACTAAGGTTTTCAAGGTTTATTTTAATTTAAATCTTTTTCAACTTTCTATATATGATTATAAATAAGACAATTATTATATTTAGACCTTGAATTTAGATTTTTGACCTTTTTAGCTTAATTTATTTAATTAAGTAATGTTACTTAAGTTATTACATAGTTATAAATTATAGTTAAGTTAGTTAACACATTAATTAGATCAATTACTAAAAATATCTTGAGTCCAATTATTAATTAAATTATTAATAATATTAATTGGATAATAATATAGCATTTTTAACTTATTTTATGGTCCTTTACTATTTATCCTGTATTTAATAATTAACCAATATATTTACATATTCCAACCTAATTAACTAGGAAGACTAGTTAATTAGGGATAATTAGAGACCATGGTTAGCTTCTCATCATACCCCTAAGACAATGTTTTGCTAGTCCCTAGCAAAATTAACTAGAAATATGATGATTTGCAGCACTTGGGTTTAAATTAATATACATAACTAAGTAGAGGAATGCTTAGGTCAGAATTAATTTTTTTAGATTATATATATATATATATATAAATAACCAATATACAGAGCATTCTGTGAAAATTTCCTTACTTAGACTAAAAACTTAAACATCTTCAAAACACACTATATTAAAAATAGAATTTTTAACAAGAATTTTATCAAAAATTAGAATCTCAAAAATCACTTATTCTTTGTAATCATTCTTAACCCTTAAAACTTAGAATTCAAAGTGTTTTAAGAAAACAAAACCTAAGAGTTGGAAATTAAACTTTAACTCAAAAACTCAATAGACTTAAGTTCCTTTGTTTATGAAATTTGATTTCTATCAATCTAAGTTTTATCAAATTAGCCAGATATTCATCATTACCCAAACTTAGAGTAGTAAAGCTTTAATCTACTAGCCTACAGCACTAAGGACAGACTTCTAGACCTAGGATTTTGTCAATCCTTCTCCTTTAGGTCTCAACTGCAAATCCTTAAAACCCAATTTCTTAGGCTTCATTGCCTAATACAAAGGTTCAGTAGCTATAATTTTAAAACATCTGTGCTTGCGAAGCGAGTTGTTCTAAAGGCATCCAAATTTGCAAAAATCCTGATCTTAAGACATCAATTTCCAATCCAGATTATTCCAATTCAAGCCTTTGGCTTGGCCTTACTCAGGTTTGGTTGCTTTCTCCTCACCAGTTTTCTATCCCAAGGTCAACACTTTTTGTGTATATTTCCTCGGTGGACCACTGGGTCTCTTATTCCTAATTTTTATCTCCATATTTTTTTCAACTTTTTCTATAGGTTAGAACACCCATATGTAGCGAGGTGTTCCTTTATTTGATAGAAGGGTAGAATCTATTTCTACC
The DNA here is from genome assembly GCA_037157565.1 of Thalassia testudinum. Lineage (NCBI taxonomy): Eukaryota > Viridiplantae > Streptophyta > Magnoliopsida > Alismatales > Hydrocharitaceae > Thalassia > Thalassia testudinum. The sequence continues at coordinate 30,574,143 of JAZHRO010000049.1, forward strand.
GAGATGCTTTATTTTTGTGGAAAAACTGCATAAGTACCCATTTGTAGCAAGGTACTTTACTGCAGGGTGTTTCATTTTTTTTATTTTTCTCCCCCTTCTCATTTTTCCTAGTATCTTTATTCTCCAAATTCATTTTCAAGGTGAGTGACACATCCTTCACCCTTTCAAGAACCACCCCACGGAAATCCTTGGACTAAAGAGGATTTAGAATCGATCTCTTAACCTCTGTGTTTTTGCAGTCTCAGATGCCATCAAGATAATTCAATGTGTGTGATTTTTGGATGCTTAGGTTACTTAGCTCTCAAACCAAAGCTTGGACAACAAAGCCATTCACTCTTAAGTTCTTTAAACTTTTAGTTTCTTCCTATAGGATCTCTCAAGACAAAAGCTCACCAAGTCTAGTCAAATGTCCTTTAGTTGATTAAGCTAACTATAGCCTGATAGACTTAAAGACTAAGGTTCTACTAACTCTTTACTTAATTAACTCTGAGTATTGCCCTTTTTACTTAACTTGATGATAAAATCAAATATTCAAAAAGCAAAAGGATTACTTAATCTAATTAATTAAAAAGTTACAATTTAACTCCAAAACTTAAGTTTTAAACTTAATACACCTTAGTTTCTTAATTTCAAGGTAAGAATAGAAAAACAAAGCCGTAAGGTTTAAAGATTCTAATTTAAATAAAATCCCATTTTAAGATTTCGCAAATAAAAGTGTGTTTTTACAACGTTATAAGTAAAAATCTAAAAAAGTATTTAATGCTCTTATATATATATACCATATATTTTCTTATATTTTGGTTTGTGACCTAAAAGAAGAAACTAAGCTCTTAATTATTGATATAAATATATTTTTCTCTTTCTTCTTCTTTTCTTTATTCTAGATGTAAATACCCTTTTTATTATTTTTATAATTTTACAATTTTCAAATATTTGCATTTGTATATTTTTATTTTTATGTTTTATAAAATTTTCCAATTTTTATGATTTTTTTTAAATTTAGAAATTTTTATGATATTTTTTATTTTGAAATTTTTAATTTTTTTGGCATTTCCAATTTTTTTAAATTTTGTGGGTATTTAATTTTTATGTGTTTTTTTTTATATTTTCTCTACAAATACACTTAAAGTGAAAATTTCACTTCACACCCCCTCAAGCCAAGATTTTACAATGTCCTTGTTGTAAGAAGGGTGAAAAGATATTACACTTCATTTAGTATAGGGTAACTGAAGGAGTCGAATAGAGGAGATCATAGATCTCTGTGCAGATGATTTCAATTCTAACCAAAGGTTAGAGTGGATAGTTAGACTTAATGAAGGTAATCAGTGTATGATGAAGTGAAAAATTAGATACAAATTCAAGTCTATAGGGAGAGAAAGCTGTAGGGAACAGGAAACAACGATATACAAAATACTAAGTTTTATGCCTTCAGCTAGGCGTAAACCCTAGTAAAGAACTCCAAAAAAAATATGCATGGTAAAAACAAAGGAGTCATGGAAAAATTGGTTCAAGAAAAATAGAAAAATAGATAAGACCACCCGGTAGAAACTCATCCTGAAATTGCCTAAAATAGATCTCGTAGAACCAAAATCAGATTCCCATAAAAAAAAAATCTTAGAAAGATCAGAGTGAATCTCGTAAAGATCAGATCTGATTTAGGTTGAGATGTAAAATATTAAAGATTGATGTAATCTAAGAAGTGATTCCAACCAAGTTCAAAAGATAAACAGAGTCAATTCTGATTCTCAATAATAGGTGGATCATTTTGATACAATAAAGGCTGCTGATGCACATTTGGTGGATTATTTTCACGAAGTACAGAAGATGGGTTTTGATTAAAATCAAAGGCCTGATTAATGAAATGTACTTGGCCCTGATGTTGCCTAGGGTTTTGCAGATTCCAAGGATTCGAAATTGGCTGAGATGGAAGAGTACTTGGCTGATGAGACTCAGCCAAAAGTATGATTTGATTTCATAAATCAACCAATTCTACCTTACATTGCCTTTGAATCTCAACAAGAGCTCCAGCATTTTGTTGCTAACTCTTTGAAATAGCTCGCAAAATCTAATCGAGCTCTGTATCTCTATTCATCCAAGAGTAATTCTGCATACTCGTGGAATTAGGCCTCGCATTTAGTTGCTGAGAAGGCAACGGAGATGGGTTTTGAGGTGGGTCTGATTTGGATAAATTGGTCTTTGATTTTGATCAGCCCAAGAGAAATTTGGGTGGCTTCTCCATCCAGGATTATAGGTATTAGAATAAGGATTTGGTCTTGGAATGTTTTCCTAGATGGAGTGTAAACTAAAAAGATATGGCATGTTTTCTGCAATAGGAAAGTGTGGGGAAAAGGGTGGGAAAGATTGTGGGACAAAGGTCCCTCCTTGGGTTGGTGCAGGAGTAGATAGAAAACCCAAGGAAGATGGATCTCTAGAATCCAGATTATTCACAAATTCCCTCCCCGTGGGATTTTGCGTTGCAAGTAGAGGTGTAAGAGTTTTCATTGTATTTCTGACCTCATCAAGATGCTTTGCTACGATGTCAACTTTGTCCAGTTTTTCTGAAATAATCTCTAAATCATTGGAACTGGATGGATTACCGATCTCATGAATGCCCTTATGTGGATTTTGGTGTGTTGTATTCGTGCCCCGCATAAATTGCGACATGGATGCATTGTTGATCAAGTTTTCTGCCATCCCATCAAATAATTCTGAAGTGGATTCTGCATCGCGATTTAGAAAATTCCCTCCACAAGAGGCATCGACTAGATTGCGAATGCCCTCTTGCAATCAATAATAAAAGATGTGCATTAATTGCCAATGAGGGATGTCATGATGTGGGCATTTCCTTTGTAATTCATGAAAGCATTCCCACGCTTCATGAATTGGTTCTCCTTGATTTTCATTAAAAGTTGTGATAGCACACCTTAAAGAATTGGTGCGACCAATAGGAAAGAATTTCTTCAAGAATGCAGATTCGAGTTCAGCCCAAGTTGAGATTGGTCTTGCAATAGTTCTATATCAATATGCAGCTTTATCTTTAAGGCTAAAAGAGAACATCTTCATTAATTAGATTTCCCTATTCTGATTTCAAGGTCCAAGAGTTTGAGATAGATTTCTAAGATCATCAATATGTTGAAATGGATCCTCGGATGCAAATCCGTGAAAATGGGATTAGACCTATAATGTTTGGCTTTAATTTTGGGTCATTTTCCCCAATGGGAATCCTAACATTAGGCTCTACTTGTGCATTAGATGGATTATAATAATCTCGGAGTAGAGGTCTATGATGAGGGATCGGTAAATCAGGAAGGTCAAAACCTGCCTCAGGTTGAGGTGGAGGACGAGCTTGTAGATTCTACAAGTTATTTAGAGCAGTCGTCAATAGATTAATTTGGCGATTCTGCTCGAGCATTCTAAGATTCTGGTTCAGGAGTGCCTCATGAATATCAAAAGGTGGCATCTCCCCCTGGCCAGAAGAAGAAGGGATCTTGGGATTTTGATTCTACAATTGATCCATAGAATCAAATGCAGAGAAAACAGATGAATCAGATGGGAAATTTATTGGTTGCTTAGCTGCAACAGGCTTAGGAATACCTATCAACGAAGTTACAAGAGGCAGTTTCAAGGATCGCCTCCCATGCATAAAACAAAAAGAATGTGCAAAGGCATACTCACACCACCAAAAATCAGCGGCAACAAACCGGTAAAATAGCGCGAAAAAGCGAGTTTTTCTCCTCTTTCAAAGGAAAGAAGAGAGTCCTAGAATACACAAAATACTTTGGATGCAAACAAGTATAATATCAGTATCAAAATACGTGTCCTAAACCTATGTCTACACAAGTGTGCATCCTTAAAGCTCAAAGGCCTAAGGTCTAGGTTCGAGATCGCTCACTACTAGCATCCCAGGGCTCTAGTAGTGAAATAGACGTGTTGATCTTCGATCAAAGCCTTAAGAGGTGCAAAGAGGAGAGATAGAGAATTAGACTTGTGCGACTCTAGTGATTGTGCTATGTGCGTGATAGCATGCAACAGATGATAGCGATAAAACCCGCATGCATTCTGCAAATAGATTTCACTCACAATTTTTATTATCCTCTTTTTCTTACTTAATCTTTTTCACAAAAATGATAGAAAGAAGTAAAGTGACCATTTTTTAAGTATTTTCAAACAAAGATATGTGGTCTTATTATTAATTCCAAGATAGGGATCTATGTAGTTTTCCGCTTGTTTTCCCACTAATGCGAGAAAAACAGTAGAAAACTTTTCCCAAGTCAGATCGTAGAGTTACTAGCAGATGAATGCACTCCTAAGACTATATGCCTATAACATGCTGCTGCTAGTTAGGAAGTAAGTATTTTTGTATTTTTTAATTTTTTTACTAACTAAATGCAACAATACAAACTAAACTAGAGACTAAGAAAAGAATACTTACAATGGTATGTATAGCGAAAAACAAAACAGAAAAAGAAAACCTGCCTTCTTTCCTGAAAATACCCAGAGAGGTAAACCTGAAGAGAAGATAGAAATCAAAACTAATTAGTACAAAACAACTAAAAACAATAATAATGGCGAATATAATTTACAGTTACCCCCAACAACGACGCCATTAAAATGATGGTTACTCAACAAAGCTATGCAAGGGAATGTTTTGGTGAATAAAATGAAGCAAAATATTGCATTCCCTGGCAATGGCACCATTAAAATGATCGTCAACTTTCTCAACACAGTTAATTAAGTTAATTATGCTTAATTGTGTGCAAAAGAAAGTAACTTAGGTCAACTTGAATTTATGTCAATTAAGTAGTATAGGGTCAAGTTAACTTAACATTTTAGATTTTATTTATTTTTAATTGGTTGAGTCCAGCTCGTTCTCTAGGAGACACAACTTAATTTAGATTCACCATTAAATTCTAAGCTACTTATGAGAATTATAATTAATTTTACTTTAAGAACATGAATTTTGCTTAAGGATTTATAATTAGAGGAATATGCAAAATTCCATAAGGAAACACATTTACACATATGTTTTACTTTTACAAACAAGTAAACATGTTTATTTCTTTTAATTTCTTTTATCTACAAGAGATTAAGGCAAGAAAATGTAATTCTAATGAATATATGCCTTATTACAACATTAAGCTCAAAAAGGAATTAATAGAATGCAAGAAATTAAACCATTAATTTTTTTTCTTTGTCTTCAGCCTCATTCTTCTCTTTTTCTTTTACCTCTCTCTCTCTCTCTTTTCCTTTTTTTCTCTTATTTCTTTTCCTTAATCTTTCTCAAGCTCTTCTTTTATACATGTCTTCTTCTCTTTCTTTTCTTTCTTCCTTTGCCTGTTCTACCTATTACCTTCCTTTAACTCTTTTGCCTGTCTAGCTTTCTTCAATCCTTACGAGCTCTCCCCATCTTCTCCTTCTCTTCCTTTACAGCCTTTCCTTTCCTTTGCAACCCTTCTCTTTTGAACCTTTGCAGATCTTCTGAATCGAACTAGTTTGACCCTTTGAACCAAAAATTAGGTTTTAAGGTTGGTGGCTTGGACCGATCGAGGATACACAGCACCCCTCTCGGGGTGGGACCAGACCCTACTAGGTCCAAGCCTGGTTTTTATTTTGTTCAATTTATTTCCAGTTCACATAGTCTCGAGCCCATCTAGCCCCTGGCCTCCCAGGCCACATGGACATGCCCTCACGGGCCCACACTCGCATGCCCACAGGCGCACACACACCCGGGCATGTGCACTGCACGCACCCACACACACACCCATATGCTCATGCCCTTTCATGCGCCCAGCACTGACGACTGAAGGGCCTTAAACACATTTTGCCTTTATACTAACTTGGCTGCTTCAATTCCACTGATGTGGGACTATGTTTTCCCCTCCTAGTCCAGACTTCACTTGAAGATTCCAGCCAGCTTAGAGCTCCAATCCGAGCAAATGAAGGCTTGCTGGAAAGCTCTATGGTTGATCTACATGATTGTAGTATCAATTTGATACTCAGGGAAGGTTTAGCTCTTCGATTTGAAGGACAAAAGGACCTGGGTTGTTACGGCTAAATTGCCTCCAGAAATGAGTTTTGGCTCTAAAGTCCTACAGAATGTCTTTTGACCTCCAGATGAGGTGTTGAATAGGTTCAGAGAGTGTTTCTGCGATTGTTGGTGAAGGAAATGAACTCTAAGGAGCTTCAGGAAGGTGAAGTAGCTAAAAAGCTTCACCAAGGAGCTTTAGAACTTCAATTCAAGTTTTGATAGGTCCAACAGATGGCTAAAGACCTATTTAATCAAATCAAACAACCTCTAGAGGTTGTTAAGAAACTATTTGGGTAGATTATTCACTTGAATTTCATCAAAAGCCTACTGCTATCAGTTTGGGTTCAGAAACAACCCAAATTGAACAGAAATCAATTTCTTCCATAGAATCGATCAGAGGTCATCCAAATTGATTTTCAATCATTTGAAAAAATCTTAGAAAAAGATTAAACTCCTCAATTCCTCTGATTGAATCCCAATTCCATGAACCAGACATAAGGTTGAGCAATTCGCCATGAAATTTGACTTTCTAAATTTAATCATTTCAGAGGAAATTAATAACTTGGTTAGCTTCTCTTTAATCTCAGGGACAGATTCAGACCCTCAGAATGATGTTTCAGTTAGGAATCTTAGGGTTCTAGGCTTGTCGCCTGAGATTCTAGATGAGTTTGTTCGACAGAAAAAACCAAAGTCAATCACAGAGATTGACACATTGGAATGGTCTTAGGACATGTTACTGATGCTTCTAGACCTTTCAAATGAGACTTAACACTAACTAACAGTCATCTCCAATTCTACCGGATTTGGAGAAGACAAAGGTCTAATAGGAGCTCCAGGTATTAAAACCTCAAATAAACTTCTTCAGAATGATCAATGACCTTCAAATCAGTGATCTCGAGCTTCACACTAAGTTCTATGGTTTGAAGAGCTCGTTTGACTTTCCAGTGCTCACCAGAGGTCTGGTGAATCCAGAAAAAGGGTAAAATGTACAAATGGTGTTAAAATGTGCCATTGATGATCTAAAAAGCTTCCTGAGGTCACAAGGAACCTCAAGAATGCAATAATTCTTCAATTACCAGTTAAATCGAATGTTATGCAGTGAATTCCTAGTGAATAGATTTCTAGTTTGATTGGGCTCAAGACCTGTTATCCCACTCAATTGAGTGGAGAAAACAAGTCAAAAGAAGTTGCGATGGATTATAAATGATTAATTAATAATATGAACTCCTCCTGAGTTGCTATTTACAGCGACCTAAAGAGATTAAATGAAAGTAGGCATTTATGTTATAGATGATTATTACGTAAATTAAAGTGAGGATAGGGGCCCTTAAGTGATGGTTAAATGGTGGAGGGCCCAGTGAAGGTGAATTAAGCTCAAGTACTTCCGCCATGGACAGTGGAAGCAGTTGGTGAAGGTGGAGGTGGTTTAGGTGAATAGGTGATCAATTTGGTGAATTAAGGTGACGGAAATGTTCATGAAAGGTTAGAGAAGGTGATCGATGATTTAAAAGGACAAAAGATTGCTCCAAACAAGCTCAATGAGCTCGTCGGAGCTGAAGAAGATGAATGAGAAACTAACATTATACCTATCTAATCTACCTAACTAACTATTCTAACTAATCTACTTACCTATCCTGCTGTTACCTGGATGAAGGAGGTAGGAGATCTCCCTCGATCATTCATAATGGAGGAGGAAATCAGAGGGTTGAAGGAAGAAGTCTGGTGGCGTATGTGGAGTGAAGTAGAGGAACTCCTAGTGTCAACATTGCATCAAAAAACTTGGCTGACGTCGGCGGAGAAACAGAGCAAGAAAATTTGGATGAAGGAAGCGGAGGAAGCGGAGGAAGGTCGCTAGAGTTTGGAAAGAATAGCCTATCCGTTAGCTCAGTGAAGAAGAGGGAAGGGAGCTAACTTCATGAAATCGAGGGTGTGGAGGGGTATTTACAGGTTGCAGCGGCTGAGAATAAGGGTGTATCTGGACGGAGAGGAGGCTAGGAGTGGAGTAACCACTGACGTCTTCTCTGACACCGGTGACGTTATCCATAACACTAAAATAGGATTGCAACTTCATCTAGACCAGTGGATGAAAAGGAGATGGTGAGCACAAGCGCTAGGAGCTTGGAGAGGAAGGAATGACGTTGGATATGCAGTGATCGATGGGTGAAAGCACCTCCTATCATCAACCGTTGAGGAGGCTGAAGAAGGAAAGAAGTTTTTCGGGACTTATTTGTAATGAAAGTTGAGGACCTAAGTGAAGAATAAGGACTCGATTGAAATAAAACATAAGGACTAAAATGTAAACTAGTGTTTTCAAGGTTTATTTTAATTTAAATCTTTTGCAACTTTTTATTTATGATTATAAATAAGACAATTATTAAATTGAGACCTTGAATTTACATTTTTGACCTTTTTAGCTTATTTTATTTTATTAAGTAATGTTACTTAAGTTATTACATACTTAGGTATAAATTATACATAAGTTAGTTAACACATTAATTAGATCAATTAATGATAATATTTCAAGTCCAATTATTAATAATATTAATTGGATAATAATATAGCATTTTTAACTTATTTTAAGGTCCTTTATTATTTATCCCTTTTTTAATAATTAACCCATATATTTACATATTCCTAGCTAATTGACAAGGAAGACTAGTTAAATAGGGTTAATTAGAAACCATGATGAGCTTCTCATCAGTAGACTAGCTATTGTTCCCAAAAAAATATATAAGTATGGAGTCAAAGTCCCTTAATACAAGCCAACATGGAAAGATAGAAAGAAAGAAAAACAAAAGAACTAAACTAGTCTTCTTGATCATGGCAGTGGTGGCGGCGAATGGGTCCTTGACCCATCTGTAGATTGCGAACGTCGGTATGAAGTTCATCGATGTTGCGGCGCATACTTCCCATATAAGTGTACATCTCACCAGTTCGTCGCAACAAGAGAGAGATGCCTGACGAGAGGGAATCCGTGGCGGGATCCCATGTCTCATCAAAGCTTGAGCAAGGAGCTTCTATTTGAAGTGGACATTCTTCATGGAGATCCGGTAAGCGTGGAAGGCGTTCTTCTTTAGCAGGCTCTTCGGCTGGCTCAAGATGCTCTCTAAGATTATGCATCTTGGCTACTGTGGCCCAGTTGTAGGGCTCAATCTTTTTATCAACCGCCTGGTCATTGATGGAAATCTGATGACTTGCAAAAATTTTGGATAAAATGGACGCAAATGGTAGAGACACCCTATGGTCCTCATTCATAACACGAATAATGAGGCGACAGTAGTTGAAGGGAATGTGACGTATGGTGGCAAAAAGGAGCGCCTTGTGTTGGTGCGATATTTAGTCAAAACCTCCCGATTTCTTTAGAAGGTCCCACCCAAAATGCGGGAGAGTAATCAAGGAAGAGGTTTGAGGTTCTTGCATGGTATGGTGCCAAGATTTTTGACATATTTTTTAGGTAGGACTAATTCTTGATTGATGACTTCTGAGTCACATTGCCTCAGAATGTTATTGAGTCATTTCCCTCATTAGAAATGTCAAGAAGGGCGGAAGTAGAATCAGAGGTGGTACGGATTTCATGCCCAAATAAACAAGTATGTAACTCAAGTTCATCGTTGTTGTAGTCTTCAATGATGTTGGCATAGAAAAGTTGGACAAGATCAGGAAACACGCCAATAGTTCCAATTCCAGAATGGAACTATCGGTCAAAATAGTGAAAGAGATGAAGGGTTTCAAAATGTTCCCAAAGGTTTAGATGGTGAAGTCATTCCATACAATGAATCGAGGGCACTTGACTTTGGCATTTACGAAGCGACAAAATTGCTGTCTAGAGATGTTGCCACGTAGTTGGTCAGCCAAATAAGCAGAAAAGGAGGTGGAAGAGCCCTTGGCTTTCTTCCAACGAGGAGGCATTTTGGGTGGGTTGGGTGATTGGGTTTTGGAGGGAGGGGTTTGCTGTTTTAGGATAGAACACCTACAAGAACATTCCCACACCAGTCATTCAACCAATAAGGAAATATAGTGCCATACATGCACACAACATTGATACCAGAAAATAATGGAAAAAAATATGTGGCAGTATGCCTTGAGGAAATACAACCTACCATAATGTTGTGGCAATATACCTTTGAACTCAAGCCACTAAGTTGTCGGCTTGAAACACTTGAGGTAATACCCTTGCCATTAACATCCAAAACGACATACATTCATGCTATATAACAAACAAGTTCCAAGCTATAGGTTTTGTTCTAGGGTTTTAGCTCCTAGGGCAAAAATAAGCACGATGGAAGAGGAAACCTTAAACGAGTTGCTCATCATAAAGAAGAGACAAGTTGAGGGCTTTAAAAGGACTCGAGCAAAGCTGTGGAGATGCCCCAAGGGTTTAAGAGGCTATACCCATGGAGGAGGGTCTCCAGACATGCGGAGGAGGATGGAGCATGCATGTAGGAGTGCATCTACGCCGCGTATCATTGACGAGGTGGAGCGGTGGTCTGATGATGAGAAGGGCAGCACCAACTTGCTGTCGGCACTCATCCAACGGGAGAGAGAGGTTTTAGGGATTTTGAGCATGGGGGAAGTGGGACCTCAACGAGTGGGATTTTATACCCGAAGGGGTTGAGCAAGTCTCCCCCTGAAGTTGGGGAAAATTTCATTACAGAACCATCTAGAGAGTAGACACGAAGCGGTAGATTTTGGCCAGATCAGATGTCTGAAGATGTCGTCAGACGTTGGGATTGGCCATTTGGGATTTTAACCCTTTTGATGGCATCGTCTATTTTTATTACCAGACGACTTATCTGATGACTAATTAAAAATTTAGACGTTTGATTTCTTCAGACATACGTCCTTTGAAAATGGTTTATTCTCCAGGTTGTCGTCTGATTTCTCTATCAGACGTCTGAACTGACGTCTAAAGTTAAAATTAGATGTCTGATCTCCGCAATCAGTTCTTCCTGGATCTTACCCCAAAGCTACAGGTTATCGTTTGATTTTTTTATCAGACGACTTACAAGATTTCTGACTAAATCATTAGACGTCAGAATTTAGACATCCTAATTCAAATCCTGATACAAAATAGATGTTTGTCAACACTCCTGGATGACTATCCAGACGTCTGTGGATGATAATGGATGTCTAGAATAGCACTTATCTCAGCTCTTCTCAGATATAAAATTGACATCTGTTTCACATCTTCAGACATCGAATTTTTAAGTATATGATGTCTGTGGTATTAATCAGACGTTTGATATTGCACAGAATGTGCATTTTGATGTTTGAACTATGTTTGAAGGTTCTTAACTTGGTAAAGTGAAGGCTCCTTCTAAGTTCATGACAAACAAAATTCTACTAAGTCAGTAAATTCTTCAAATATCACTTAGCCTACATATGCCTAGTTTGCTACATATGTAATTAAAATGATCATAATTCAAAGGTTTAGTGAAAAAACCAGACAATTGCAATTTAGAAGAAATAAATTCAACCTCGATTTCTCCCTTAAGTACATTATCCCTCAACAAATGATGTCGAACATCTATATGCTTTATACGAGAGTGATGTGGGGGATTTTTCGAAAGATTGCTAGCACTAGTATTATTACATAATATTTTTATCTTATTAAATATCAAGTTAAAATCCTTCAAAGTATTTTTCATCCATAGCAGTTGGGAACATGCTAGAGCTATGACTATGTATTCAGCCTCCCTGGTAGATAGGGCTACACTAGATTATTTCTTTCAGAACCAAGAGACTAGTGATTCCCCCAAGAATTGGCACATCCCACTAGTACTCTTCAAATCAGTGCATCTACCAGCATAGTCCGCATCGCTATATGTGACTAAGTTGAATTGTGGACTCCTAGTGTAGAATAAGCCATAAACAGTGTGTCAACTAAATATCTAAATATTCATTTTACAACATTTAATTGTGATTGTTTAGGGTTTGATTGAAACCTAGCACATAAGTAGGCACTAAATAAAATGTCAAGTCTACTGGAAGTCAAATACAGTAAAGATCCAATCTTGCTATGATAGAGCTTTTGATCTAAGGGCATACTTGATTCGTCCAAGTCTAGGGAAGTTGTGACACTCATAGGAGTGTTCTTCCCTTTACTTTTCGCCATTTCAAATCTTTTCAGCATCTCCTTTGTGTATTTTGATTGACACACAAAGGTCCCGAATTCGAGTTGAGTGATTTGTAAACCCAAGAAAAACTTGAGTTCACCCATAAAACTCATTTCGAATTCTTCCTGCATAATTTCTGAGAACTTTCTACACATAGATTCATTAATAGCACCAAAGATAATATCATCTACATATATTTAAACTAATAAAATATCTTTTCCTTTTCTTTTAATGAATAATGTGGAATCAGCTTCCCCTATAGAAAATTTTGCATTTAACAAATACTATTTGAGCCTCTCATACCAAGCTCTAGGAGATTGCTTTAGACCATATAGTGCCTTGTTTAACTTATAGATGAAATGAGGCTTATCATGAGACTCAAAACTAGGAGGTTATTTTACAAAAACTTTATCCTTAATGAATCCATTAAGAAACGCTCTTAACATCCATTTGAAAGAGTTTAAAGCCAAGGAAAGCGGCATAAGCAAGAAGCATGCAAATTGATTCAAGTCAAGCTACATGAGCGTAGGACTCATCAAAATCAATTCCTTCTTCTTGGTTGTACCCTTGTGGTATGAAACAAGCCTTGTTCTGAATGACTATACCGAATTCATTTAACTTGTTCCGGAATACCCATTTGGTTCCTATTACCATTTGCCCTTTAGGCTTAGGTACTAGATCCCAACCTTCATTCCTTTGGAATTGGTTGAGTTCCTCCTGCATGGCCATCATCCAAGGTTCTTCAGAGCATGCTTCCTCGACACTCTTGGGTTCAACTTGAGATATAAAGGCAGAGAAATTGAAAGAGCAACTAAAATGAGATCAGATTTTAACGCCATCGGAAACACTTCCAATGACTTGACTTTCGAGATGATTCCTTTGATATATCCAATCTTTTGGAAGATTATGGCTATTGGAGTTTGGAATGTTAGACACATCAATAGAAGAATCATCGTCATCTTCCATATTGACTCGGTCAATAGAGGAAGTGTGAGGAGATTCATCTAAGGAAACATGAAGGGTTTCCTCCACTATTAATGTGGTCTTGTTAAATACCCGATATGCCTTACTATGTGAAGAATAACCAATAAAGATGGCTTCTTCACCTTTGGCATCAAATTTATCTAAATTAGAGCAGTTATTCAAAATAAAGCATCTACATCCAAAAACATTAAAATAACTGATTTTGGGCATTTTCCCATAATATAATTCAAAATAAGTTTTTCGCAATGCAGATTGAATTAAGGTGCGATTTAACACGTAACAAGCCATGTTGACCACCTCGGCCCAAAAGTACTTCGGTAACCCCAAGTCTATGAGCAATGTTCGAGCACACTCTTGAAAAGTATAGTTCTTTCTTTCAACCACCCCATTTTGTTGAGGTGTTCGGGGGAAAAAAAACTCATGAGCAATACCATGCTCTTGGCAAAAATCATCAAACAAGGAATTTTCAAACTCGCCCCCATGATCACTACGAATACTAGTGATTTGGCAGCCTTTTCAGTTTGAACCTTCCTACAAAAAATAGAAAAGACGGAAAATACTCCACTAGATCTCAAGAAAGAGACCCATGAAAATCTTGAAAAATTGTCTACAATCACAAGGCAATATTTGCATCCACTAAGGCTCTCATATTTTGTTGGTCCAAACAGATCTAGCTGAAGTAGTTCTAATGGACTTGATGTGGATATAACTTCTTTGTTTTTGAAACTAGATTTCATAATTTTACCTATTTTACATGAATCATAGATAAGTTCATTTAAAAATTTTCCTTTAGGAAGACCTTAGACTAGTTCATGTTTGGCTAGCTTTTTAACTAGCTTCATATGAATATGTCCTAGTCTTCTATGCCATAAACTTAACTCATTATTTGCTACATGACACTCATAAGTGCTATCCTTATCGAATTCTATGATATAAATGTCTTTAAATCTAGTTCCCTTAAGAAGGGTTTCATTTGTTGATGAATGCATAATTTCAAATATTTCCAAAGTAAATACTACCTTAAATCCGTTATCACAAATTTGACTAACCCTTAAAAGATTATGTTTTAGTCCTTTAACTAGAGAGACATTTGAGATGGGAGAGAGAGGGTTACCTATTTTACCAAGGTCAATAATATGGCCCTTGTGGTTGTTGCCAAATGTTATCGTTCCTCCATCCGTAGGTTGGAGGTCCAAAAATAGGTGCTTATCTCCTGTCATGTGTTTGGAACACTCAGAGTCTATCACCCATCGACCTCCTTGATGGCGATGGTCTCCTTGTCATCTTTCTTGTAGACCCCTTTGCTCCTACAAAAGATCTCTGTTGGTGACTTGGTGTCTCTATAGGTCTTTCTAATTTGAGTCATCCATCTTTCATTTTATATATCCAATTTTTGACATTATAATGTCCTTTGAACCCTACAAAACAAAGTAAAAGCTATCTTTTCGGTATCCATAGTAATGTGGACCCATATTTGCTAGTGGTCCCCTTTGGAGGAGGATCCATTTTTGGCTCATTTTGACTAGGTTCATAAAAGCCTAGTCTAAATTTACTTGAGGAAGGTCTTTGATGGGCAATGACTTTGTCCAAGTTATCTTTCCCCTTTGTAAATTTGGCTAAGTCCTCAAGAAGTTGATTTGATTTTTCTTTAAGGTGATTTATCTCTATTTTCATTATGTCTAGTTTATCTTTTAGTCCTCCGATCTCTACTCTAAGTAAGCTATTCTCATCCTTTTTAAAGGAGTTTGATTTTTCAAGTACATGGATTTTGTCGAGTAATTCTTCTCTATCTAGAAATTTTTGTTCACTCATTGCTGTATACAAATCATTTGTTAATGGCTCTTTTTCAATCATTATGTTTCTTATTTGCATATTCAAGGCAGTGGTTTCTTTAGTAAGAATTAGATTCTTCTCCTCAAGATCATTGATTAATTTCTTGCTTTCTAAGTTTTCTTCTTTTAGAGCTTTGCTTTTAGTCTTTGTTTTCTTGAGATCTAGATATAATGAATCAAAAGCATCTTGTAGTTCATTTAGAGAATAGGAGTTTACCTTAGGCTCCTTATATTCAGATTCGAAAGCATTTTTCGTTGCCATTAGTCCCAAGCATGCCGTTTCTTCATTTGTTTCCTCCTCTATTTCTTCAGAGGTGGAGTCATCCTAAGTTGCTTGGAAAGCCTTCTTCTTGAGTCCCTTGGGCTTGGAGAACTTCTTGTAGCCTAAAGGCTTCTTGTATTTCTTCTCATCATCTCTTTTGAGTAAGGGACAATCCTTCCTTATGTGACCTCTCTTCTAGCAATTATAGCAAACTAAAGGTTCTTCCTCCCTTTTCTTTCCGTTGATCTCTTTTCTATTTCTGAGAAACTTTTTAAACTTTTTATCTAATAAAATAAATTCTTCGTTGTCGGTACTTACGTCATTGTCCGATATAGCTTTTAGGGCTAAAGGCTTCTTCTTTGGCTTCGATGTGATAGATTTCTTCTTTTGCTCCATTTTTGATTCATAAGCCATAAATTCCCAAGTAGATTTTCAATGTCTAGATCCTCTACATGGCTGGCTTCTTCTATTGCCGTGACTTTTTTCTCCCATTCGGGTCCAAGGGAGAGAAGGAGCTTCCCTTGAAGCTCCCCCTTTATAAATGTCTTTCCAAGAGACTTGAGGTTATTTATGATTATCGTGAATCGGGTGTACATGTCCCCAATTCTGTCATTTTCGTTCATAGAAAAGGCTTCGAATTCCTATGATAACATGTTAATCTTAGAGGATTTAACTCTGGACGTATCTTCATGAGTTACCTCTAAGGTTCTCCATATCTCATGGGTAGTTGTGCATTGGCTGATGCAGTTGAATTCCTCTGAGTTGACTGCGTAATAGAGTGAGTTCATTGCCATAGCCTTCAGTCTAAGGTGATGAATCTGCTCCACCGTGTATCCCATTTCTAGTTTCTCGGGAATGACGTATGCTGATTCGCATTTCTCCTAAACAGAGAAATAGTTGACTTGAAGCCAAATCTTCATTCTCAACTTCCAATAAGTGTAGTTTCTCCCTTCAAAGAGTGGTGGTCAGGTGGTGGATCTTCCAGTGGAAATGACTCTCCCCTCCATGTGATCTTCTCGTGGATGTTACTACCTAAAGTGAAAAATCTACTCTGATACCAAATGAAAAAGCACTAGAGGGGGGGTGAATAGTAAATTTATAAAATATTGTATGACAAAAATACAATCACAAAAAGAGGCACAAGAATTTTAGGTGGAAACCCAAAACAGGTGAAAACCACCACCTAGGCCAATCACTTGACATAGGATTTTCAATCATAAAGTGATCAATCCAATAACCACAATACTTAAATAAGGGTAGTGTACCTCAATTACAACTCCCACCTCCGATCCCTAAATGGAAGTTTCTCCCTTTGCAATGAAGGTGGGGACTCGATAGGTAGGATACCCAAACTACAATAATAAGAATGAAACAATATCTATAGAACATCCCAAAATATTAATGACTTCCTTATCTATTAAGCATAAAAAGAACTTCTTGAGAATTAGCAGAATGAAGTGCATTGGGACTGTGGGTTTGCCCTTTAATCAGAGTATTGGCATAGCACAAGGGCAAAAGGAAGCAAAGAGTAGTGAGCAAGTGATTTTCTAAGGAAAATGAATCTCAAGAGGTGTGTTTTGCGTAAGAAGGATTGTAGTCTATTTATAGGCAAGTTTGGAAACTTCAGGAATGCTTAGGAGAGGTCTCCTAGCCGTTGGAGGCATGTTCGAAGAGATTGGGACGAAATCCAACACAAATCAAACCAATCATGAATCGGACAGCAATATCAGACGTCTAATTTTAGGTTCAGATGTCTTGTAAAACATCAGATTACAATTATGGACACCTGATACTATTAGCCAGGCTTACTATTTTCATTGGATCAAAATAAGGACGCCTGATATATTCATATAAGACATCTGATAAAAATATTGGACATCTAATTATAAGTGGATTTGTTCCTGTTTTGACCAGATCCAAACAGGGTACTAGAATTTAAGGAATAGATGTTAGTATGGACGTCTATAGGATTTCCTAGTCATCTAGAAAAATAAAAAGGACTTGCCTTGGAAATCTAAGAGTAGATCTTTGGTTTCTAATAAGATTTGCATAGAAATAAATGGGCAACGATCCATTGATAGATGTCTAAAAATGTATTTTCCCATTATCAACAAAAAGAAAATGGGTACTTGAATCTAATGGTTGGTTTAAGGACGTCCAGGCAAATTATTAGATGTCTGGATGAGGCTATGGATGTCTGATAGAAGGTTGCTTCGACTAATGCCTAATAAGTCAGAATGTCAAGGCAATGCTATAGTTAATTAGATGTCTGAAACACTGATTAGATGTCTTAAAGTTGAAAATCAGACATCTAACAGCTATTATGGATGTCTAATTTGTGTCTTAGTGTTAGGTTTTTGTTTCTAATTTATCCAAATGTAAAGAGCCTAAGTTAGCTATTTATAAGTTATGTTTGGAGGCTCTTTACAACATTTCTAGACTCAAATAAAATAAAGATTACAACCTTTGAATGTTTACATAAAAGTCTATGACCTATGACAACACTTATGCTAATCTAGTCTTCACACTTTTAATCCTCCGACTTGGAAAACTCCATGAAACTTGCAATTGTATTATTATAGAGAAAAATATGCTAAGCTTATTTTTTATCTCTTTTTCTTTACTTTGTAAAATCATCAAAATATTATTTATGAGGGGTTGAACTAACACCTGGTATTGACGTTAAATGTTTACCTAAGGAGCAAGCTACTTGATGAGCTATTTTTCGATGAAGTGGTGCGGCCCAAACAACTCAAGCAATTGGCCTTGATGCACCACTGAATTAGGCACACAAGTGGTTACCTAATTTGATTTCTACTCGATTATGTGTTGATGAGTGTATCGGTTCCAAAGATCGGGTTACCGGTTGAGTGAGAAAAATCAGAAGAGGTTGTGTACCTCTGTGGGCATATGTAATGTGTATAGTAAGAAAATCCCACAATCAAATAAGATTTTTTTAGATTTTTCCTTTTTATAAGCAGAGGGTAAGGTGGGTTGATGTGGCAACCAAACAACCAAACTAAGCCTTGGGTTTATGAGAGCACCTAGGTTAATTAAGCTTTGAATTAAGGTGATGAAATTAAAGCTATGGAGGGGGAAAGAATGGGGGAGCACTTACAGTGGTCTTTTAACTGCACTTTACTCCTTTCTACCGCTCGATGATTCCTTGTTGCGATACTTGCAAGACAATGGAAGAAATAAATGAGAGTTAGTGATCAAAGAAGTGTGTGGAATGCAGAAAAAAATCGAGATCTGTTGCCTCCCCGGCAATGGTGCCAAAATGATTAATGAGATTTATTATGAGAAAAGGATTGAGTTAAAAAATCGTCATTGTAGTTGGGTAAAAATCTGCCAATCAGATAATTTTACCAAAACTTAAAGTAAGTCCCAACTCGAACATAGGGAGGCTATGTCGATTCTAAATCTGCAATTTTTTTTTGCTTTTATTATAAATGAAGCATTCACAATGGCAGTTAAACTACTTGAAATATAAACAAAAGTGAGAGAGTGAGAGACAGAGGGAATAATAATTTTTAGCTATGATAATGTTACTTACAACTAATTTCTACAACTAGAAAGTGATCAAAAGATAGGGGATGAGAAATTATCCTCCTCGATGAATGCTTAGAGGATGAGCCAGATTAATGACGCCTGGAAGGAGAGTGAAGATGGAGGTCGGAGGGCAAATCTGGAGGAACCGATGATGAGGCAGGTTGTCGACGTTGTGGGATCCACTTCCGAAGCAGGGCGAGAGGATAGCTGGCGAGAGCTCCGCAAAGAGGGGATGAGAAGTGGAAATTTTTGATTTTTAACTCTAGCAGAGGTTCTCATAGCTTGGGAGCAGTAGAGCAAGCTTTAGAATGTTATTCTTAGCTCTTTGGGAGGTTAAGAGAAGAAGGGATGAAGAAATATGTGGGGCATAGGGTCCTTTATATAGGTGAGGTGCAAGGGCAAAAAGGTCCTTTTAAAACTTTAAAATTAAATGTAGGGTCTTTAGCAACACGCACACGTCGTTGTAGCTAAGCGTCGATGAAGCCACACCTTCAATCTCAGCAGCTCACTGCTGATCCAACAGCTCTCATGCAGCTATGTAGATGTTCGAGGCATAGATCGCATTTAAAAGATGATTCGTCATAGTATAGTGCAAAACACGTCAAAGCAAGTAAAATTTAACAAAATTGATGAGTCCCTATCGATCTCATGGAGGCAAAAAATGCTTTGATTTCAAAACTGATTTAGATCTACTAATTAAGTACTAATCACAATTTATATAAAGAGAATTGCTCAATAAGTTTGATCATGAGTTGCAAATAATGTTAGGTTTAAACCAAAGACATGTAATGCCGGAATTAAAAATAGTTATCTATCTATTAGAATAAGGGCACCAAGGGTGGTCCTTGGTGGCCTTTTGGAGAGGTTGGAGAGAGCAGCAGTGGTGCACTAAGGTGGCTTGGTGAATGCTTCAGAGGAAGAGGGAGAGAGCCAAAGAAGAAGAGGTCTAGAGAAGAGGATCTAGAGAGTTGTCTGGAGAGGGTTGGAGAAGAGATGCCTTCATATAGGGGCCCTTGGGTCCTTTTTATAGTAAAAATGAGGGGCAAAGCCGATATTTGATCCACCAAACCGTGCAACAACCTCAGATTGATCAGATCCGTTGATCGAGAAATTAATGAATTAGATCATGCCTTAGAAAGATCTCCAACACGCTTCTTATGCACGGATTTAACCTCATGCCGACACATGGAGCACTCAGCACCCTTAGATCGCGATTGCGTGGTTGTGGCTCGCGCACTCACCATCTCTTCGCAGCATCAAAGTGCCCACTCTACACTTTAATCTCAACCGTCTGATCTCTTAAAAGTGTTGTGCCTACCACCTATGAATTTCAACACGCGTGCAAGCACGTTTGATTTTGGTCGTTCGATCGAGGAGATCGACTACTGAGATCACTCACATTACTGCCTCTGTGTTGCACGTGTAGCGGCATGTTATAGTCAAATGTCACCACATGCATCATCCAGCACTTGATCAAACATTCCACATCACGCCACGCATCCGCACCATCGTCGTCGATTGAAGATCGGATGCTTGGATTTCACCTGCTCCCCACCGCCTTCACGATTTCACACATCGCATGATTCGACCATGTGCCTTTCCTTCTTGCGTGAGTACATTCTCTGCTGTGCTACAAGCATGGATTGTGTTGTTTCCTTTTTGCTGCTCGGCTGCCCCCAGCCGTTTGTTGGAGATCCAACGGCTGAGCGTGATCCTTACTTGATGAGGCACGGCTGTAGGGGTGACGTGGCCACATTGTGGCCTTTTGATGACAATCCAATGGCCTAATATGTTTAAGGAAAACTACTTCAGAGGTTGGGGAGATGTTCTTGGGCGACTGTGATGGTGCCACGTGGTGCCATCGTGGCCGTCCATCTTCTCTTCCTTCTAGATCATGTTGTAGGCCTCTGATTGAGATGATTTTTGCATCGTTGGACTATGATCGTTTATCCGGATCCATCTGTGCAGTCGAATTTAGCATCTGAGGTTTGGATTTTCACCTCTTTGCCTCTTGGTCTTTGCACTTCTGTGGACTCCATAGGATGCTACGGGAGGTTGATCAAGGCAATCTCCAAAGTGTTGGGGTCCTGTCGTCGTTCTGAGCAGATCCATACAGTTGGATTTATCATCTGCAGCCCTAAAATACCTAAATTATTATTTTTTCTCAATTATAACATAATATAGCATTATTATTTTAAAAACTAATAAGTCAACTATGATGCAAAGTATGATCATTATGTATGCATTATGACTAAGTTAAGCTAGGATCTAACTTAATTCAGGTAGATTACGACCTATGATTTCTACGCAATCAGTCGCCATCTCCTCTTCAATCGTTCACACACGTTTACTAAGCGCCTTGCATCCTCGGTCGTTCGATCAGCATTGGATGACCAAGATTCCACGCTCGAGATCGTGCCTCATTTGCCACACGTCAAATCACGCATGAGATCATGCATGATTGTGTTTGTGTGCATCCGACACTAGAGAGGGTGCCATGCCACCGCTGCATCAGCTGCTCGCCCCACAACCTTAGGCCAAATTTCACTGTGCTCTCCTTCAGTGGATTTAATCTGCGGAGTGTGTCTCGATCGCTCATCACGTAGTTTGGATAGGGCACTCGACCACCACGTTGCGAGCACGGATGGTCGAGTTTCTGCAATTCCACTCTGACTCTCTCCATCATTGAATGATGATCCGACGATGGAGATTAATCTAACATTAGTGAAGAAGAAGGGCTGTATTGCACTTTAGGCTATTTGGGCAACTGGGATGGCTCCATGTGGCACTATCCTTGTCATCCATCTTCTAATGCTTGTAAATGGTGCCACGAGTGTCGGATTGGGATGATTTTTGCACCGTTGGGCTACGATTGTCAAAACGAACCCATCCATGCAGCTAGATTTGTCATTTAAGGTTCAAATTTGCACCACCTTGCCCCTTGACCTCTAACATCCTCAAACTACATTTGATGCTACAAAGGTCTGATTGGGGCGATCTTGGAGGCATTGAACTCTAATCGTCACTCTGATCAGATCTGTATGGTTGGATCTTCAATCCGAGGCATTAATAGGGTAAAGATTCATCACTAAAAGATTTAAGTTTGGAAAACCTTTCATCGTAGTTCAATTCGCAAGAAAATACGTCGATCAGATAATATTTATAACCGAAACTCAAAAGGAGTCCCAGGTCGAACACATGGTGGTGAATGTTTGGTTTGAAAAATCTGCACTTCGCTTTTATTTGTTTTTGTCATTTTTATCTTCTCCTATTTTTTTGGTATTTTTATCAAGTAAGATATTAGGTCAATGAAAACTTTATCTACTTGCAAAAATAATGCAGAGAGATAGAAAGAGAGAGAGAGAGGAACAGTCATATATTTCTGATCAAATGTTTCTACAACTATGAAAGTAACAAAACTACACTACAAAAATGAAAAGATAGTGATAGGTATGAAGAATTGCCCTCAACGGTCACTTGGAGATAGCTCACTCTGATGGCACCCCAAAGAAGATGGTGAAGAGTAGGATGCGGGAGAACAGCGACGGAGTAAGGAGGATAGGGCAGGACATCGTTACGGCGAGGATTTTCTTCCCAAAAGAGGTGAGAGGACAGCTACAAGATGCTCCACATATGGGGATGAGAGGCGGGAAAATATTTGATTCTACTCTAGAGGAGCATCCCAGGCTTGGGACAAGCTCTCTCTATAGCCTTGGAGGTAGTAAGGAGAAGAAACGAAGAGATGAAGAAAAATGGGAGGGTAGGGGTCCTTTTATAATGGAGGAAAGGATCAATTTCGTAAACAAGACATTTAGTGATTGTCATAAACGCTGCTAAAGTTATTTTGCAAACGTCATTGAAGACAACCCACACAGCCACCAACCGTGCATTAGCATGCTCTCTACGTGCCCTTGTTGCACGCCCAAGTGCGCTACACGCCCGCTGCTACGCCTCTGCGCTCCCATGCACTACGCACTATGCCTCCATGCGTGCCCACACTGCTATGCATGTGAGGTGGCACGTTTGTGCGCATGGGCAGCCTAGGTTGTGCCACGTGGCATGACCTGGGCCATCCATCTTCTTTCTTTTGTAGGGGCTGCTATAGAGGTCGAGTTGAGTTGATTTTCACATTACTAGGCTACGATTGTCGACCCGAATCGATCCATGCAGTCGGATTTATCATTTGAATCTCCAAATTGCATCACCTAGTCTCTCGACCATTGATCTTCCTCGAACTATATATGGTGCTATGGGACTCCAATTAAGGTGATTTCGGAGGTGTTGGACTCCGATTGTCGTCTTGATCAAATTCGTACAGTTAGATCGTCGATCCGAGGATCCAGATTAAATCTCCTCCCTTGGCCATAAAAGGATGCAATTAACCTAAAATATACGCAAACTACTCTAATTGCAGAATGATGCGTGCGATGTAATATTTATAGTATGGAATGCATATCTAAGCCTAGAGACATGCATAAATAGGCATTTTAACCTAAATGGATGTGTCTACATCATACCCAAATGCCTATCTTTTGCTAGCCCCTAGCAAAATTAAACTATATGCTATGTATAAAAATATAATTAGGACTCGATCACTTAA
The DNA here is from genome assembly GCA_037157565.1 of Thalassia testudinum. Lineage (NCBI taxonomy): Eukaryota > Viridiplantae > Streptophyta > Magnoliopsida > Alismatales > Hydrocharitaceae > Thalassia > Thalassia testudinum. The sequence continues at coordinate 30,597,517 of JAZHRO010000049.1, forward strand.
GCCTAAGTCGTTTATTAACAATAGAAAACTTCAACTAAGGTCCTAAACTACGAAAACTCAACAGTACCCAGGTGTCTGCCAGAATGCAGATCACCCAAGTCCTCGCCTTATTTGAAAAGGGAAGGTACATCTTTTTGTTTTTCTTCTTTTGTTATGTTTTTGGATTTTTTTGAGTTTAGGGTTTCGGGGCAACTTTCTACAGCTACCCAACCCACCCAAGACTCGAAAAGGACTCTAAGCGCTAAGCATCTTGTGAAAGGGTGATAGACTCACTAATCGACCATTAAAAAGGACTTCAAGTTTCTATGACCCTAGGTGACCTTAAAGATTTTTGCCTAAAGGTCTATCTTTCCGATGGTAGCTTTATCCCTAGTTTTTATTTTTATGGGGTTAACATAAGGGTGAACCTAGTGTATATCTCCTTGGTTTATTCTACTTCTCTGCTTCTTTCTAAGTGTTTAGGAATTATTTATACATTTTTGTGAGCTGGGGTCTGGACAACCAGCCGATGAGTTGTTGCCACCTATCACTTGCCAGCCATACTCGTGCAGTGAAGTGTGGCTTTATTTATTTTTCTTATTTCTCCTTTTTCTTTTTTTTTTCTTTTTTTCTTTTTGGGTGTTTCTTTCTCTCTTTTTTTCTAAGTAGGTGGCTTCCCTAATCTAAGATTTACCTTAAGGTAGCAGAAAGAGAATGGTCGTGTGGCTGGGCTCTGGACAATCAGTCGTTAAGCTGTTACCACCGACAATTTGCCAGCCATACCACCCTAGATGGCTCATTAGCTACCCAATTTTCGTAAAAGCTATCGAAAAGTAAGTCAGTGCGAATAGTGTGTGGATGCTTAAACTTAAAATCCCCACAAATCAAAGGGCGGGTTGATAAGTCGTGTACTTATCACCCTAATTTATTTACCAAATTAAAATGAAATTGCTTGGCATGTACTCAAGACTAAGTCCACATTCGAGTGGACACCCAGGCTAATTAAGCCAGAAGACCTAAAGAGTCTAAGTGTTCAGGTCCTAAAGTATCATTTCCTAAAGTTAATAACTTCCAAAAGCCTAAGTTCTCTTCTCCTAATTCTATTTTTTCCTTTTTTTATCCTTTTGAATTTTCAAAATTTTCTTAAAATAAAATAAAAGAAATTCTACAGAGCTAATGAAATAATTCCAGGATTAAGTATCCACCCCCCCATACTTAAATGATGTAATGTCCTCATTGTAGAAATAAAGACATGAAACGAGCAAAATAACAGAATATCACCTAAGTTTCGTGACAATCCTGTCAGACAAGAAATGAGCGAAATAACACACGTGCTAAGTTTAATGCCTTTAGCTAGGCATAAAATACATACAAGGAAGAAATTGAGAATTCACAAGTGCAGGTCAGAATCAAAATCAAAAGTTTAATCCTTAGACCCACCAGTAAAAGTTGTCCACAGATGTGGACCAAGTTGTGGTGTAGACCCATGCCCCAGGGTTGAGTCGTTCTAAGGTTCTGGATGCCCAAAACCTAAGATTATTGTATTTGCCGGATTAGGCCTGCAGTTTGGTGGTGTGCAACCCAAGACTAAAGTGTCGGAAAAAAGGTAAATTTGATTCAGCAGGTTCAAATGTCCTCTTAAAGTTTAGCTCAGAAAGATAGTCAATTATTCCAAGCTTGGGTCACACGTCAAAGATATTGTAAGGGTCCTATTAAAAAGTTGATGGGCTTAGGTCAATAGGAACCCTTAGGTACAAAATTGTGCTTCCCTCAGAATTAGCCTCCCAGATTTTCATTTCCACATTTCTATCCTCTAAAGCCAATGTTTTCGGGACCGACAAATCATTGTACACCCCATCTAAAATACCCAAGTTTAGATTGGACTAGGGTACTGATTGGACTCACGAGAATCATCACGAGAATATATACCCCAGTTCATCACGAGAATCATCCCAAGATTGGACTAGGGTAACCACAAATTTCATCCTTAATCTCGATAATTTCCTAAGTAGAAACTCACCTAGGCCCCTATCCCTAACATCTTAAAGCAAATCTAATAAAGAGCTATTCAGCTCATCAATCATTTTGATCATGGGCTCCAATGCTTCAGTGCATGGTGTTGGTTGAGCATCTAAAGATTGTATAGTGTTCCTCAAGTTAGCCAACACCCTTTCCTGGACCTGTTTCACCTTAACCGAATGGCTCGATTTAGGGTTGGGTGGGTTTGGGTTCAATCTAGGGGAGTCAAGATATTGAGGCTCTTGGGTCCCTCCTTGGTAATAAGTCGTTTCGAGTTGTTCAAAGAATGGTGGTGACCTATATTCAATGGAATACTGCGAAGGGTAGGTGTTATAATCAACATATCCTTCATGATTGTAGATCAGGTAAGGTTGATCATCAAAGGGTGGTGATCTATAATCATTGTAGGCGTGAGAAGGATAATAATCATAGTCTTGTTGTCTAGGGTTAAACCCTGGACACTGAGGTCCGGATTCATATCCCCAATTAAAGTTATCTCAACTAGGAGATGGGTAGTCATGAGTCATGTCGGGAGAGTAATCATCTTGAGGATAGGCAGTGGAAGGAGGGTAGGATTGGAATTATGTGTATGGTGTGGAAGCATACATGGTGGATTAGGAGGGAAAATAGAGGAGAGAAAGGTGCTCTATAGTACAATAAACCAAACTTCTCCTTAGGTGGGTAGCCTAAATATCTACAAACTTTCAGAACCCATCCTAAGATTATAAACGATTTAGTCTACTTTTATCCGGTCAATCCAAATAGTTAGAGGGAGGGGCTGGGGAGAAGGTTCTTCCTTTGTCTTACTCCTCTGATTCCTTTGATACCCCCCAACCATAGTCATTTGACGCTACTCCCCTAGCTAGACATCAGATGGACCAGCAAAAGAAGATTAATCGAAAATAATCTCAATCTAAGCCCCAAAGAGTGAGTTAATCCTTAAGGCCAATGTCTACTCAGTTTTAATTAGGCTTGGGATGATTATGCTCTTGGAATGTGATGGGCCCTTTAGATGGGTTGTGCCCTTAATGATCAGTTAGAATGTGTGTGTGTGCACAACCAGGGTTTTCAAACAAGGTTATTTGATGATGTGTCTTCTATGGTTTAACCATGTTTATTAGCTTTTAGGGTTTAATCTTTAGGTGTATTCAATCAAGGTTTAGTAGAACACTCCAAGTTTTGAAAGCATTGGTGATGATATATTTCTTTAGAAATCAGAAAAAAATGTGGAGTGCTTGGTTCGACCCTAAAAATCAACCCTAAGTGGCAAGCTACTTGATGAATCACTTTTACTTTTTTTTTGAAACAAAATGGAAAGCTATCGTGCAACGATAGCAATCGGGGAGAGCATTTTATTAAACAATATAAAACATGATTACCACGTAGACCCCCACATATGTATGAGAGACCAATAAACATTTACAATTTGCTCCACACATATTGGTCTCTCCTGAAACAAAAAATCATTTCTTGCTCTCCACACACACCGCATGATTGCCGCCATGTGATTAGGTAGCTTTCCATGCAATAAAAAGTTTTTCCATAGGTCATCCCAAATGGGGAGAGGTTCCTTACGAACTTTTCTCCATACCGCATCAGTAATTATGTGGGAAGAAAAAATATAGGTGGAGCTATCAGTCGGCAAACCACAAAGTAGGTAGGATTGCAATATAGCACCAATTCTTCTGTGTTTGAGATCACTTGTCACCAGTCCATCCCTCCTGCATAGCCATAGAAAAATCTGTATTTTAATTGGGATCTTTAGCAGCCACAATTTTTTTCCTATCACATCCATTTCCAATGAGTGGGAATGCCTCATGAGTTTTTCTTATGCTCTTGCAAGAGTGAAGGTTCCATCCCAGCAATATCAGTCTACACAACCAGAAGAAAGTCTAGAAGACCTCAGGTCTTGCTCCAGGCATGTTCTTTCCTCCCATGTTTGTATGCCTTCTCAGCTAGAGTCACTGACGAGCGTGGAAATCGCATATTTTGAAATCCTTGGAAATCATAGTATAGTCACAAAAATCACTCGTCAAAGATATTTGTGATAACGAAAGTTGCATAGATATTTATTCTTTTTAGAACTTGAGTCCCGGTCGTTCGTCTCTGGGAGGCGTGAAAACGAATCGAGATTTGCATCGACTTTTATAACCTAAATCTAACCTAAGCTACTATTTTTGACTTTTTGTGTTTTTGATTTTTTATTTTGAAAAGCAAATTGAACCCTAGATCTAGATAAACTAACAAAAACCTAAGTGACTATGTGCATCTAAATGAGGCCATGGTGGCCATGCATGGTGTGAACAAACCAAAGTGTCATATAGGCAAGCAAACATGAGGACAATCAATCACAGAAACATCATGAAATTATTTATGCATAAAAAATTATCACATATCATCTACACTAGAAAACATATAAATAGAAGAAAATCCCTCATGCTGGAAAGTTGCCACTAGGGCCATCAGCCTTGTGTGAGGGTGTAGGCTAGACCTTGGGTATGCAAACCCATCTACATGCCTACCAAAAGAGATGGCCGGCCATAAGAGGCTATGGGTGAGACTTCATGGTCATCCAAGAAGAGAAGAAGATGGGGGTGAGTGCACCCAAGTGGAGAGAGGAGGGTGTTGCACCCTTTCTCTACCAATGGCCGTCCTTGAAGCTTTGGAGAGAAGCTTCTCTAGCTAGCCGTCTATGGAGCATTGGAGGAGGATGAGGAGGATAGCCTCAAGGTTTTGGAGGGTGGAAGCAAGTTTAGAGTGGAAAGTATGGATGGGAGAGTGTATGGAGATAGTCCAATTTCGTAGCTCTCTCTTTGCCCTTATGGAAGGCTCCATTTGGTTGCCACTTTTGGTGCCTCCGAAAGTAGCCAATGCCACAATTTTTGGATCTAGGTTTGACACAAGTTTTTTGGGTTTACAAGAGAGTGTGCATGGGTTTGGTGGGAGTAAAATGGGAAGGTGTGCGTGTGTGTGTGGGTGTGTGTTTTTTGTAGGGCTAGGTTGTGGATTTTGGTCAGATTAGGTGCTAAATAGGTTGGGTCAATCTAGATTAAGTGGGTGTGGACCTAATTAGGCTTAGGAAAGTCTAGTTGGGTAGGAGTGAACCTAATTAGGTCTAGGTCAAGTCTAAGTAGATGTGTACATGTGATTAGGCTAGGGTAACCTTGAAAGGTATTAGTTAATTAGATCCTGGGTGGATCTAATTGGGCTCGGGTGCACCCAATCAACTATAGATGCACCCAATTGGGTATGGGATGGTTCAATTAGGTTACGGATGGGATAAGTAGGGCTATGGATAGTGGACTAGGCTTAGGAGGTCTCTACTTAGGTTTTCTGGGGTGTCCGGTGGGGTTCCTAGGTCAAAATAGGCAAGCTAAGGCTTCCAACACCAAAATTAGGAACCAGACAGCAGTATCAGACATCCAGGATAGTGGTCAGACATCTTATACTACAAAATTGAACTTCTGGACACTAAATTAGACATCCAATTCAATGTCAGTATGAGTTTTGGCTTCCTAGATTGTTATTCTATAGAAATCAGACGTCCAACCAGATGTCTGGACGTCCTAAAAGGTGCTAAAGAGTGGGTTTTAGGTTTTCTAAGGTTGGTTTTGGTTCCTAAGTGTTGGGGAGAGGGATAGGATGGACAAGAACATGGAGAGTGCTATCCATGTTTGGGTTTTTAGGCTAAGATGCCCTAATGGAGGTTGTTTTGGGTTTGGGAAGGCTGTCCTAGGGTTTCTAAGGGCAGGGATAAGGCTATCCTCCTCACTCCTCTTATCTGGATCAGTCTTCTTCTTCCTTTATTGCTTTATTACACTATCTCCATCCTGGATCACTTTAGTATCTACAAATAGCAATGAAAACCATTAACTAGCAAGATATCTCATCTTATTCTAAATAGACTGATGCAATGCATGATATGCAAGATATGAGTGCAATATCCACAATTTAAGCCAGGTTCAGACATTATTTAGGTTGATTAGGACCCATGATTGCTGTGCAATCATACCCCATGCCTAAACTTTGCTAGTCCTTAACAAATGCAAGACTAAATTATTAACATAAGGGTACCTAAGGGATTGATTATTTTATCTAGTGTATGCTTAGAGATTTTTCTCCTTTTTGTTTTCATCCAATGTTCTACAAATCCAGACAAATATGAAAGTGTAGCTACGTAGCTTTTACAACGGATTCGGGCGAAAGACTTGATTCACCTCTAAAGCCTGTACTTTGTCCCCTAGCAAAAATTCTAGCGGGATAGGCGGACTTCTTCCCTAGGGGTATTCAAGATATTCTATGAATTCAACCTGGCTTTAAGCTTAGGTAGAGGATCTTAAAGTGAAAAGATTATATATTTGGTGGCTCACTCTTGACTGGTGCTACATAGAGACTAGTACTATAGAATCTAGATTCCCAAATTATTAACTCCACTTAGAGCAAGACGAGAAAAACTATGCTCTCTTTTGGTTCCTTTGTATTCATTCTCTCTTTTTCTTTTTCTTTTCTTTTCTTTTCTTTCTTTTTCTTAGAACTGACAATCTCACCAGATTCACACATATGATCCGTATTTGGTGGTCTCACTTGGCATTAACATTTTAATTGAGTTCTCATAACCCTAACACTAAGTCGGAATTCCTCAGCCAGTATTCGGGCGGTCAGAAACACAGAAAAATAGGTTAAGGCTTTATTTGGTGGATCTCAAATTTGTTTGGTGGTATTGCCTCAATGCAAATGAAATAAATACTAAATATTCACAAACTCTTTTTCTGCTCTTTTCTTCTTCTTCCAAAATTTTTTTCTTTTTCTTTTTCTTTCTTCATTTTTTCTCTCTTCTCTCTCTCTCTCTCTTTTTAATTTATTTATTTTTAATTTTTATTTTTTTTTCAACACAACACAAGCTAGCATACATTCATGAACTTTATTGAGGAGGCATTATTAGGGATTGGTGGTACTCAAGAGACATTAGGTGGCTTATTTGGTGGAAGTGCCTACTCATGGCACCAGGAGATATGGATAGGACAATGTATTTCTGACCTTGACATCAATACCCTCCTTTAGCCGAGGATTCCATAAAGAATGGTCGTAACCATCCACCTTAGCCCTAGTTTTATGAAAACTCGCTCTCCGCGTATTTGCCTTATTTGGTGGCTCTCAATATTTCACACAAAAATGTATACACAGGAACCGAGAGTGAAAACTATGCCTAAACTCTAAGTATCATCACCTAATTATCTAGGATTCCAGATTCCTTCCACTAATCTTAGAGCACCAGTACACTCTACTCTCATCTCACACCATTTGGTGGATTTTTTGGAAGAAAATCTGCCTGACTCCCAAAACATTGTCCAGGGGTTCAGGAGAAGAAGCATTGCTTCTTCTTGACCGCCTAAAGACGTTTATCGGCCTTCATAGTGAATCCATTGCAAATTCTACGTGTGTGAAAAGTTGTGCTGCATTCTAGATTACAGGAATCAACTAGAGGATAAAATCCCTAATGCATTCTCTTAATAAAATAATCTTATTCATGAGTGCAATATGTATATATGCTATGTATAACCTAATTTAGGTTACATTCAGCTTGGCCCTAAATTTAGAACAAAAAGGTGAGTGGATGAGTCAAAAGTGTCTGTTGCGGATGATTTTTAGCTGCAATGCAAGCATTGGAGGTGGAGTCGGTTGTTCTTAATTTAAGGACCCTAAAGTGCAATTAGCATAATATACGAAAGGTTTTTCCTAGGTGTTGGTAGAAGAATTTTCAGTTTACAATTACTACCCCCCCATGCCTACTTTCTTGCATGTCCTCATGCATGAATATAACGAAAAATAAATTAAGACAGGGAGCAAATGGGTAGAATTCACCTTGAATGGCTCCTGAATTTTGATGTTCCACTATTCCAACACCTGAAATTGAATATGTAGGAAAAATATGAAAAATAAAATATGCTATATATAAGTGCTGAGATTAACACCTCCAGCTAGGCGTACACCAAAAAGGATATACCAATACAGTATTGAGAATGGAGAGTAAAATGATAAGAATTTTAGTCACATTTGCCAACAGTGAACCGCAAATGCGAACCAGCTGTCCATGAATTCCAAGTCCAAATATTCGAAAAAATATGTAGATGGGGCTTGGGATTATCTTCAGCCAGATGCTACAGAAGAAAGATAGATAAATACGGGTGCCTGGAAGGAATGAAGGTGAAGGCATCCCGAAGAGGTGATGGAGAATGTGGGTGGTAGGGGTATGGGTGGAGTCGTGTGGGGTGAAATCATATGGGTCCTGATAATGGTGATGAATGGAAGGCATGACCCAAGTAGTGTGGTCAAATGTGGAAATCAAGGTCCTGTGATCAGTCTCTATCTCTACCAAAGATGATTGGGTCTCATCTTCTTTTATCTCTTCCAAATTTTCCAATGCCAATTCCCAATTATCACATGATTCCCCAAAATTCTTAGCTTTCTCTGATAACTCATCATATGTTATCCCCAATAATCTTTCAATTTCTTGAATATCTATTTCATAAGGGGATATTTCCTTCTTCTCACTTAGATGAAGTTGGGCATTAGATTTAGTTGTGAGTCCCTCCATGAAAGTGGAATGGGCTGAATCATTGATTGAGGAGTTGTTATAGTCTTTTCGATTTTGTTGCTTCGTGTATGAGATCATTTGAATTAATTCATCAATGTCTCCATGGGTATTCTCAAAATCATATTCAGGTCCCTTAATATTTGGTTTCTCAAAATGAAATGATTGGTACTCAGGCCCTAAATCAAGATCAAGATTCTCAAATAAATCTCCATTCTCGACTTTAATAAGATTATCAATATCATCCACCTCAGGTGTTTGATCAATAGAATCCTACATGACCACCACTGAATCACAAATCGTTTGTGACACACCTGACCCAAATTCAAACATTTTTTATTTTTGTTGCTCATCCCGAAGTTTATGAAGCTCTTTCTTTATATCATCATATTCTCTTGTACTACCTTCTTTTATTTCATGAATCATTTTGATCAATTGAGTAATCCAGGATTCATTGCAAGGGGCAGGGGTTTGAATTGGGCTAGGTCGATCAAGATAGTCAACCATACTATCAATGATTTGATCTGGTATTGAGGGTGACTTATGTGATCCAGTGGATTGTCGATTTGGGTCAAGTGGTTCTACCCAGGTGTCAATTGCCATAGTTTCTTCCGAATTACCCTCCACATAACTTTCCGTGTCATCCAAAAAATACCCTGACTTTGTTTTCTTAGCGGCTGCATACATATCAAAGTGAATCTTCTCATTATCGCTACTCACCTCCATAAATCCTGAGTAACAGTCAATCCGTGCATTGGCCGTAGCCAAGAATGGTCGACCCAGAATAATAGGTGAATTACTTAGGTTCTCTGGTATATTCATGTCCAAGACAATAAAATCGACTGGAAAGCTAAGACCATGCACTTTAATAATCACATCCTAAATTACCCCCTTCGGTAGTTTGAGGGAGCCATCTACCATTCTAATGGTGATAGGTGTGTGGTGTAGATCTCCAAGTTTGGTGTAGTCAAAAAGGGTGGTAGGAATCAAGCTAATGGAAGACCTTAGATCCATAAGGGCTTTGTTGAAGGAGAATCTCTTTATGGCACAAGATATGAAGGGTTTTCCAGGGTCAGTCTTTTTGGGTGGAAGAGTGCCAGAAACAAATGCACTTATGTTAGCTGATAAAACCACCTCTTTAGGTGTGCAAGTCTTTCTCTTCTTTTGTGACTCTTTCTTTAAGGCCTCAGGAAAGGGTAAATAGGTCAAATCAACTTTAGAAGCCTTTTTCTTCTTTTTGTCCCTTGAGTCTGAGTCAGAGCTGAATGTGGGTTTGGCCTTATGATTTTTGGTTGAGCCTGAATCAGGTCATTTGGGTGGGCTCTTAGCTTTTCTCTTCCTTTTAGAGGCCACAGATTTGGCCCCCACACAATGGCATGTATGATAGATTGGAGGAGGGGTCGGAAGAATAGGTGGAGAATAGGAGTGAAAAGGCAGTTGCATCCGGGGATAAAGTGATTCTCAAAGTCTCTTGATTTGATCCCCTTGAGATTTCACTTGATTTTCCAACTTAGTCAGCCTTTCTTCATTTTTCTTGTCAAAGTCCAACAAAATGTTCATGATATCTTCAAGGGTGGTTGCGAGTTGGGCTGGACTAGATGGTTGCCCTAAAGTTGATTGAGTGGAGTATTGGGCTGGCCTAAATTGATGTTCAGTCAGAGTCGGTCTCTGTGGTGGCCATGAAAGATCAGGATTGTTTCTCCACTCAGGGTTATACGAATTTGGATATGAATCAATAGGTGTATCGCCCTGAGTGGGGCTGACTATAGAGGGAGTTGATTAAGAACCTATTATGTGGTCCTATACTTATGATCCATTATTCCAATTCCTTAGAGATATCTCATTGGGTACAGGTGTATCAGAAATAGTGCATTCCTCAATTGATCTACCCAAATCACGGATTAGGTCTAAAGGTGCCTTTTGGGTTGGCTGAGTCCAGGATGCCTCCCTATGGTAGCAAGAATCAGTAGAATAGCTAGTGGATCCAAAATATGGGTCACTAGACCCACTAGGCTGGTTTTTCCAAGTCTCTTGTTCCTAGGAGGAGTGATAAGATTGAGATTGTGCCTGAGATCGTTTAATTTGCCCCAGAAGCTTGGCACATTGATCTGTATAGTCCTTGTTATATTCCCGGAATTCAGCAACTATGGCTTTCAATTGGTTCTGATCTAGATAAGGGTCAGATCCATGAGATTTAGGTTCTAAATAAGCTGGGGGATAAGGATAATCATATCTCAGCTGTTTAGGATGAGTCTCCCAACTAGGAGGAGTTGAAATCATGGTTGGGTTGGGAGATGGAGGACTCCGAGGGTCAAAAGAATGATATGGGTTCATGGATATTTGAGAGAAGATGCGAATAGAGATAAGAGATAGTCTTCCTTAGGAAGACACAACCAGTTACAAGGGGCTGGTGGAATTAAGGCAAAAGCCTAGGAAGAAAGATGAGAGAGCCCAAATCAAGCAAACAAGCTAGCCTTAAATTGTATACCCTAATTGGATCTAAACCTGGTATCCTGAGATGGAACTGGGTTAAACCAACCCTTAAATTACTTGGCTGGCCAGATTGGTGGGACCCCCTAGGACACCACGCACGGCAAGACACCACTAAAGGTTAACGCGGTTACCGCACCAACCTTTCTTGTCACCAGTTGGTCCAAATAGGCATGGCCTTGATTTTTACCCTATTAAATTTCAGTTACCAAGTAATTTAGTCCTGCCTAGGGCACGTCTACTAGTTTTAGGCTTGGGCTTAGAGTGCTCTTGGAATGTGATTGGGCGATTGGGGGTGATGCCCTTAAAATTGGATTTAGAGTGTGAAGTGCACAGACAAAGGATTTTCAATACAAGCTTTAGTTGGTGTGGTGGATTTTATGGTTCAAGTACTTGTATTAATTTTTTTCTTTTAGGGTTTCCTTATTTAAGTCAATTCAAACAAGGTTGTGGTGGAGCACGCAACAGTTTTTGCAAGTCCCAATTGTTATATGAATTTCCTTTTAGTATGGCATGCAAATGTGCTCTACCTTAGTGTGGAAACCCCAATATCAGATAGGTCTATATGATGCTTTTAAGTCCAATAAGGTAGAAGTGGTTCGACCCAATCAAGGAAAACAATGGTCCTAATACACCACTACTAAGTGAACTAGACCTAATTGGTTGCCTAAGTTGAAATGTAGATCAATTTCAATTCAAGTGGGTGAGGGGAAGACAACCAATCACAGAAAATCCCTTCTCATTCAATCACACCAAAATCAGGCTCAAAAAGGTTTGTTTTGAGTCTCTAAATTTAAACCCTAATGTGAATTACCTAGGGTTTGTGCTTCTTCTTAAATCTACAGTCAGACCTTAGTCTGACTTGAAATCACTCCCCAAACCAATAACTGAATAAAAATAATTTGAAATTTGGTAGAGATATTCCTTTTTCAATAATTTTTTCATGAAATATTTTTTTAATATTTTTACTATTTCGTGTAATTTTTCACAAATTTTTATGTTCCGGGGGGTCAAACAGACTAGATGGACCCCCTACGAGAAGTGCAGCTTGAAGCAGTATCAAAGAAATTCAAAAATTCTTGGAAATTCATAGAAAAAACTAGGTTTTAGTGGCTTTCCAACCCCACAAATTTCAAAGAGATCTGATTTATGTAGAGGTCAGAATTAACGTTTAAAGTTATAAAAAATCAGAGTGCATACTGTTCTGACCCCCTTTCACTGTGAGAATTTTTAAAATTTGTACAGTGAGAATGTTGTCGACGTTTTGTGCGGGTTTAAAGGATGTCACGTTGTAGTATAACCGACAAAACGTCTAAACAAATATAAAGAATTTTATTACTCGAAGATCGGAGTATCCGAGGTCGATCACAGGGAGCAAATGGAATTTACTACCAGTCAAAATGTAATTGAACACTCTAATTTACTCAAAATATCAATTCAAATGTGAATGTATGCAATTAAAAATAATTAGGACAAAAATATGAAATTGGACGTCTGATCACAAGATCAGACGTCTTAAAAGTATTTCTCCTTTTCTTCTTCTTCTGCAGTCTCTCATTTTCTTCTTCGTTTGCTTCTTTCTCTGCTTTCTTTCTTGTCTTGCGAAGCCTTCTTCTTCTGCTTTCCTTCTCCTGTGAAAGCTTCTTTCTTTCTTCTTCTTCTCTGTCTTGCTCCTTCTTTCTTTTCTTCTTTGGCTTGCCTTTCCTTCTTCTTCTGTAGCGGCCAAGTCCTTCTTCTCCTGCGTTCAGCCTTCCTGCACAGGAGCAAAACCTAACCCTTCTCCCTCTACTCGCGCGTCTCTCTCTTAAGCAGTTCGCTCATGGATGCTCTCCCAGAGCCACAGCCATAATCGGGTCGGATCGTACCCGGGACCAGGCGCACCGGCAAGTGGTGATGCGCGAGGAGTGCGTAGGTCTAGGTCGGGTCGGATTAGCCAGATCCGCGAGGTCAAGCCGCGGACGAGGCGTGTGAGGGCAGTGAGGGACCTCACCCCTGTGCTTACTGAGGCAACAGGCTTAAAGCACAAATACAATTTATAACGTACCTGAGTGCTGCAATCCCACGATGTGGGACTAAACAGTCCGCCCTGATTTCACGCGCGCCCGCAGACTCTTGTATGCAATTGCCCAAGCGGATGGCTCTGCTGGTGCTCCGTGCTGGGCTCACTCACCTCGCGACACTCGTGTGAGTCTCCTGCATCTGCAACCTGGGAAGCCTGATGCCTGGAGCTTTGTTGGAGCTTCATCAGAGGTCGTCCATGGCGGCAGCGGCTCAAACACTGTCATGCACAGAACAAGCCTCTCGGCCCAATCAGATCAGCTAGAGACCTTCGCCGTAGCATGGCGAAGGCGGTGGACGATGCTGCAAGCCGCAGGTCGGCCTAGGCGTGCGTGCCTAGGTCAACCTGTGGCCGGAGATGGTGGGTTGTTCGGGGGGTGGTTATGGAGGTCTGGAGTGGCAGTTGTGGGGTGGAGCGAGTTCCTGGTGGTGAGGCGGAGCTCTCGAGGTGGTTGGCGAGCCGGGTGGGGGGCTGGAATGGTGGAAGCGGCTCGCCGGAGATCGGTCGGTGATGTGGAAGATGAGGGTGGTCAGCGTCGGTCGAGGGGTAATCAGATGAGATAACAGGGGGAAAAGAGAGAGGATAGGATGGAGAGGAGTTCTAACCTAATTGTAAGGACGAAAGGGGACGGAAGGCGAACAGCAGTACCTACTGTCGCCGGAGAAGATGACGCCCAGTGGGGGAGAACGGCGGCGGCGACGGGGCTGAGGCGGCGTGCGTGGGTACTGCGCGACGCGGAGGGAAGTCAGGAAGCTAACTCTGCCACTAGTTTTGTGGCAGAGGGAAGAGGGAGGGGAGGGGGGCTCACCGGAACTTGCTGGGACTTTTGGCTGGGCAGGAGGAGACGAATTGGGGGTGGACACTCTGCCAAATCAAGCTCGGGTCCTGCGGCAGGGTCTGGGGGGTGTTTTATAGGTGCTGGCCGCTCCTGCCAGCGCGTGGAGAACGTGCCATTAGGTCTGCCTACTTGCCGGAGTTGGAAGGAAGGTGGATACCCAAATCTCTCGTGCGTTCGCACGAGAGATTGGGTTCACACCAGCGATTGTAATTGACTTTATAAGGAAGGGAATTCCTCAGAGAATCCTCCTTCCATTTCTGGGAGGGAATCTCTGAGGGATTAGAGAGCAATCCCTCTCCGAACCTCGCCGGAGCTCGGTTCTGCCCTAGCAATGGCGGCAGGACCGGTTTGCAAAGGAGGCAAAGAACCTAGGGGGCTCTCCTAAAGGTATTCAAAAGATAGGGACCAATTTGTGATTTGGGTGTCTAAATTGCAAAGTAGGTCAAGATGACCTCTCCTTAGGTCCAAATTTTGGTACAAACCTAATTTGGACCTAAGGAATCCAATGGTGAAGTTGGATTTCAGGTTTGACCTCGTTTGACTAGACATTTTGCGTAAAAACCCAAATTAGGTTAATTGAAGAGCTAGGACCCTAATCTAGGTCAAACTAGGTTCTAAAGGCCAAATTAAGTATTCTAAACCCTAGATGATGTTTTTCCATGATTTGTAGAGGGTTTACTTGCTTTTTTTTCTGACCGGAACCTTGTTAATTTAAGCGGGTCTGTTTTAGGGTTACCAAGTGTCATTTAGTTCCTAGATTGCACATAAACCCATTTCTGATTAACTCAACCCACTTTTTATCTTATTTGGACCATTTGACCTCTGTGTTGCTTCTGAGAAATCCCGTTTATGTACTGCAATGGTAAAATTGCAGTTTTAACCTTTATTTCATGTTTTCTTCTCAGAGCCCTTGTTCCTTCAGTTAGGCCTTCTTCTAGGTTATATAGGAGCTTTTATCTTCTTTATTGGGTCAAAATGAGCTAGTTATGGCTCATGATGAGGCTCTCATCAGAGAATTTTTCCGAAATGTTCACACTGGAAAGATAGTTTGAAAGCCTAATATCAGACCAAATCCCAAGATTTTTAGACTCCTAATTTCACAGCAATAAATTTTTGAAAATCGTCAATATTTGCTGACCGAATTTCCAAATCTGATTTTGGTGTGTTTAAATAGTTTCCAAGTTAGAAACACAAACCAAAGAAAGAAATTTTTTTTTTAAATTCAGATCAGAAAATTTGAATTTGAATTTGTATATATATATATATATATTTTTTATCCTAAGGAAGTCACAAACTAGAGGACGAAGAAAATACCTGCGGTCTTCACCATAGGTCGATGTGTGCGTGGATCCTCATCTTGACACCCTACAATAAAAAAAAATAGAGGTTAAGCAAATCGAAATCTAAACTTGAGTGTTGCCTCCCTAGCAACGGTGCCATTTGATGAGCGTAGAAATCGCGTATTTTGAAATAGTTGGAAATCATAGTATAGTCGCAAAAATCACTCGTCAGAGATATTTGTGATAACGAAACTCGCATCTTTATTCTTTTTAGAACTTGAGTCCCGATCGTTCGTCTCTGGGAGGCATGAAAACGAATCGAGATTTGGATTGGCTTTTATAACCTAAATCTAACCTAAGCTACTATTTTTGTCTTTTTGTGTTTTTGATTTTTTATTTTGACAAGCAAATTGCAACCTAGATCTAGAAAAACTAGCAAAAACCTAAGTGACTATGTGCATCTAAATGAGGTCATGGTGGCCGTGCATGGTGTGAACAAACCAAACTGTCATATATGCAAGCAAACATGAGGACAATCAATCATAGAAACATCATGAAATTATTTATGCATAAAAAATTATCACTCATCATCTACACTAGAAAGCATATAAATAGAAGAAAATCCCTCATGCCAGAAAGTTGCCACTAGGGCCATCGACCTTGTGTGAGGGTGTAGGCTAGACCTTAGGTATGCAAACCCGTCTACACACCTACCAAAAGAGATGGCCGACCATAAGAGGCTATGGGTGATCCTTCATGGTCGTCCAAGAAGAGAAGAAGATGGGGGTGAGTGCACCTAAGTGGAGAGAGGAGGGTGTTGCACCCTTTCTCTACCAATGGCCATCATTGAAGCTTTGGAGAGAAGCTTCTCTAGCTAGTCGTCCATGGAGCCTTGGAGGAGGATGAGGAGGACGGCCTCAAGGTTTTGGAGGGTGGAAGTAAGATTAGAGTGGAGAGTATGGATGGAAGAGTGTATGGAGATAGTCCAATTTCGTAGCTCTCTCTTTCCCCTTGTGGAAGGCTCCATTTGGTTGCCACTTTTGGTGGCTCCAAAACTAGCCAATGCCACAATTTTTGGATCTAGGTTTGACACAAGTTTTTAGGGTTTCCAAGAGAGTGTGCATGGGTTTGGTGGGAGTAAAATGGGAAGGTGTGCATGTGTGTGTGGGTGTTTGTTTTTCGTAGGGCTAGGTTGTGGGTTTTGGTAGGATTAGGTGCTAAATAGGTTGGGTCAATCTAGATTAAGTGGGTGTGGACCTAATTAGGCTTAGGAAGGTCTAATTGGGTAGGAGTGAACCTAATTAGGTCTAGGTCAAGTCTAAGTAGATGTGTGCATGTGATTAGGCTAGGGTAACCCTAATAGGTATGAGTTAATTAGATCCTGGGTGGATCTAATTGGGCTCGGGTGCACCCAATCAACTGTAGATGCACCCAATTAGGTATGGGATGGTTCAATTGGGTTAGGGATAGGACAAGTAGGGCTATGGATACTTGACTAGGCTTAGGAGGCCTCTACTTAGGTTTCCTAGGGTGTCCGGTTGGGTTCCTAGGTCAAAATAGGCAAGCTAGGGCTTCCAACACCAAAATTAGGAACCAGATAGCAGTATCAGACATCCAGGATAGTGGTCAGACATCTTATGCTACAAAATTGGACTTCTATACACTAAATTAGACGTCCAATTCTGTGTCACTATGAGTTTTGGCATCCTGGATTGTTATTCTGCAGAAATCAGATGTCCAGCCAGATGTCTGGACGTCCTAAAAGGTGCTGGAGAGTGGGTTTTAGGTTTTCTAAGGATGGTTTTGGTTCCTAAGTGTTTGGGAGAGGGATAGAGTGGATAAGAACATGGATAGTGCTATCCATGTTTGGGTTTTGAGGCTAAGATGCCCTAATGGAGGTTGTTTTGGGTTTGGGAAGGCTATCCTAAGGTTTCTAAGGGTAGGGATAAGGCTATCCTCCTCACTCCTCTTATCTGGATCAATCTTCTTCTTCCTTTATTGCTTTATTCCACTATCTCCATCCTGGATCACTTTATTATCTGCAAATAGCAATAAAAACCATTAGCTAGCAGGATATCTCATCTTATTCTAAATAGACTGATGCAATGCATGATATGCAAGATATGAGTGCAATATCCACAATTTAAGCTAGGTTCAAACATTATTTAGGTTGATTAGGACCCATGATTGCTGTGCAATCAGTCACCCCCTTTGATTCGCCAATCATTACTCCCATCAGACCAAAACCTGCAGGCTGAAGCCCCTTTATTCATGTCAGCTGTATAAACTCTTTAATAGGCGTTCTTTAGTTGACCCAGGGGTGACCATTCCTCCTGCCAAACTTTAAAGGACTATCCATCACCTATGATAGGCTTAAACATCTACCAGTTGTTCTTCATGGTTTGTACCACAGACTTCCACAAGGGAGATGGCTTAAATGGTTGGATTGGTTGCCTCCTCTTTCCCATCCAAATACTAAATTGCCGCCAACACATCAGTGCATTTTTGGTTCCTCAATACTGCAACTATTGCACCATACTCCTTCAGCATAGACCGGATAGGTGCAAGTTTCATAGCTAATTTGACAGTTGCAGTGCCTTCAGCCTGGTTAGAACACCACCAACATTCCACCATCTCATGGAAGCCCTGCTCTCTAAGCCAAGATTTCCTAAGCTTGAAGTAGGAACCCACAAGTATACTGTCCCCATTATCCTAGACCAGCAGCATATGGTCTAAGAAGGGGTGCTCTAGCCCTACCACTAAAGACAAATGAAACTTTTCCATCAGCTCCGCATTCCCGAAGAATCTATCCAATTTGGAGCATGAGCCACTTACACTTCTCCAAGTGAATTCCACCCCAGCGGTAGGGAATTCAGTCAATCCTAGTTCTTGAAATATTATCTGAAAGGCAAAGGAGGCATTGTCCATCAACCCACTTGATCTATCTGATTCTGTCAAGGTACAGTTGAAGTCTCCCCCCACTAACCATGGCAGTCCCTGGGAATGTTTTGCAAGGTCTATCAGGTCCTCCCATAGTTCAGACCGATTGCTCACCACACATGGGCCATACACCAGTGAGAAGGCACTCCATCTCGCCTTGGAACATCTTACATCTGCAGGAGATAGCATGTCTAGATTTAATGACCTCAAGCACCTCCAAGCATGCCTCCTTCCACCAAAAGGCCAACCCTCCAGATCTGCCATTTGCTTCTACTGCCACACAGCCAGCACACCCATTCTTCTTCAAATCAATCTACATGGAGCTGTTCTCACTTTCTATATGCGTTTCTTGAATGAGAGCACATTCAATGTCCCATTCTCTGAGATATCTAATAAGCATGGCTCTTCGAACTTTATCGCGTAACCCAAGCACATTCCAGGAAAGAACTCTCACTCCCTTTTGAGAGCCCCCCACATTTGCTTGAAGCCTATGTTCAGCACCAAGTATCAAAGCAACAAAATTGTCATTCATTTTCTTGGTAGTCAAATTCATTTTTCTTTTCCGTAGTTTATATGGGGATCTCCCCAATGCTGATTTTGACAAGGCTCCAGCTCCATATTTCAATTCCCCATCAATATTGAAAGGAAAATTTTGTACTACCGAATTCACTGAAATTTCTTGCAACACCCCCACAGACTGTTCACCCTCTTGTACAATCTAGTGATTCCCTATCTCATCCATCTCCTGCTCAGTCATCTCCTTATGATGATGATCCTTCCTCCTTTTTGGTTCGGGAGCTCCCTCAGATGTACCTCTCTCTAGGTGGTCCAGGTGAGACTCCTCGCGAACAATCTTTGCATAGGTTCACTGTTCCTTCTGCTCATAGACCTCCTTCACCGTGGCTATAAGTTGCAACCGCAGGAGCCATGAACTCCCACCACATTTGAGAATGATCTTCTCCGGCAATGATCCCCATTTGAGAATCTCCACATTAACATGAAATGTTCTGCCATCCCCTTCTCTCAAACCAACCTCCGCCTCCTCAGCCACAGTCACATATCCGCCAGAGCAGCAGCTACCACGCTTCACGACCTAAGATGCAAAGGCAGACCATTGATTTCCAGTTTCCCTGATCGAGCGGCAACCCTTTGAGGTGGCTTATCGGGCAAGGCCCCATTGAAAGGTGAGATGAGTCTCCAGATCATAGTTAAATTTTCGAAATTAGGTGATTTAAATCGAAGATGCTCCATGTCCATCATACCCAAACCAAATAGAACAAATCTCATAGGTGATAGGGTAGAAATCTTCCAATCTTCAACAGAGAGTGAAAGGGATTTTACTAAACCTTTGATGCGGTCTATCGACGGATTTCCCCCCCACCGAAGCACCACTGAGCATAAGTTCGGAAATCTTAGTATCGTCAGACATTGGAACATCAACATCAATGGTAAAACCCTTATATTTATCTGGTGGCGACAGCGGTATGACGTTATGGGTCGACATAGGGTGCCAGACTGACGACTTATCAGGTCCCCTTCTTCGCCTCGTGCAGACGTCTCTCTTATTCCCGTGTCCACCACAAGCCTAACAAACAAGAGGGGATCCATAGATCATCGCTATATGGCCTCTCCTTTGGCAACGATAGCAGGAAACTTCTCTGTTAACCCTTCTTCCCATCTCCCTCTCATTTCGATCCCCATCCATCCGATTGCTACCCCTTAGGGTTTCCCCTCTCTGATTTCTCCTTCACCCTACCCTCGATCTCCAAGTTTACCATCCCTCACCATGGTTGATCACTCCTCTCCACTTCCCTTCTCTCTCCCTCACCATGAATCACTTCTATGTTTAGTGGTGCAGCCCAAATAGCTCAATCAATTTGCCTGTTGCACCACTTGATTACGGCACATGAAATGTTTAACCTATTCAAATTTTCTACTCACTTATTTGTGTGTTGAGTTAAGGTGTACCAGATCCACAAGTCAGATTCTGGTTATGTGGTAGAATCAATGTAAAGTGGTGTGCCTTAAGTCGAGAGTTGTGGTTGTTAATGTGTGTTTCTTTTAGTAAATCCCACGAGAGAAGAGTTTTTTTTTTTTTTCTTGTATATATGCTGGGGTGAGATGAGTGGAGGTGGCAAACAAGACAAGTAGTTTCTATCCTAAGGTTCATGAAAACTCCTAAGTAGATTAGGTCTTGATTAATAAGGTGGCGAAATGAAATCTAGGGTGGGAGTGATGGGGGTACACTTACAAAACCTTCATCTACACTTTTCTCCAATCTAACCACTCTAACCTGTCTCGAAAGAGTAACTGCACTCATAGTAAGATCAAAGAAAATGTTGGATAAAAGTTAACTAAGGTGAAAAAATGTGAAAAAAACCAAAGGGTGTTGCCTCCCAGGCAACAACACCAAAATGATGGGGCGGAGATTCCTCACAAAATGATTTGAGTTTGGAAAACCCATCATCATAGTTCGATTCGCAAGAAAATCTGTCGATCAGATAATATTTTTAACAGAAACTTGAAAGGAGTCCCAGGTTGAACACAGGGAGGTGAACGTTTGGTTTGAGAAATCTGCGCTGCATTTTTATTTGTTTTTGTCATTTTTATCCTTTCTTATTTTTTTGGTATTTTTATCAAGCAAGAGATTAGGTTGATGAAAACTTCATCTACTTGAAAAAATAATGCAAAGAGAGAGAGAGAAAGAGAGAGAGAGGAACAATCATATATTTCTAATTAAATGTTTCTACAACTGTGAAAGTAAGAAAACTACACTACAAAAGCTAAAAGATAGAGATAGGTGAAGAATCCCCCTCGATGGTCTCTTGGAGGATGACTCACTCTGACGGTGCCTAGAAGAAGGTGGTGAGGAGCGGGATAAGGAAGAACAACGGCAAAGGAAGGAGGATGGAGCAGGACGTCGTCACAGCAAGGATCTTCTTCCTGAAGAAGGTGAGAGGATGGCCATAGGATGCTCCATAAATGGGGATGAGAGGTGGGAAAATATTTGATTCTACTCTATAGTAGCATCCCGGGCTTGGGACAAGCTCTCTCTAGAACCTTGGAGGTGGTGAGGAGAAGAAAGGAAGAGATGAAGAAAAATAAGAGGGGTAGGGATCCTTTTATAGTGGAGGAAAGGACCAATTTCGTATACAAGACATTTAGTGATGTTCATAAATATCGTTGAAGGTCCACCGCAAACATTGCTGAAGACAGCCAACGCGTCCACCAACCGCTACGCTGGCGCACGCTCCATGCTCCTCTATTGTGCGCCCAAGCATGCTACATGTCTGCTATTGCACCTTCATGCACCCATGCACTTCTCATTGTGCCTCCATGCATGCCCGCATTGCTATGCACGTGCGATGGCGCATGCATGCGCATGGGCGGCCTGGGTTGTGCACGTGGCGTGACCTGGGCCATCCATCTTCTTTCCCTTGTAGGGGTTGCTACAGAGGTTGGATTGAGTCGATTTTCATGTCATTGGGCTACAATCATTGACTCGAATCCATCCGTGCAGTCTGATTTATCGTTTGAAGCTTCAAATTGCGTCACCTAGTCCCTCGCCCGTTGCTTTTCCTCGAACTGCATATGATGCTACAAGACTCTGATCAAGATGATTTTGGAGGTGTTGGACTCCAATTGTCATCCTGATCATATCCGTATGGTCGAATCGTCAATCCATGGCTCCAAATTAAATCTCCTCTCCTGGCCATAAAAGGATGCAATTAACCTAAAATATATGTAAACTACTCTAAATGCAGAATGATGCATGCTATGCAATATTTATAGTATGGAATGCATATATAAGCCTAGAGACATGCAGAAATAGTTATTTTAACATAAATGGATGTCTACATCAGGCACAGATAAATATCACCCTATCCCCTAATCGTAAAGAAGGAAAATTAACCTATAATATGTACAAACTAATCTAAATGCATGATGATCCATATTATGCAATATTTATAATGTGTAATGCTTTTATAATACTAGGAACATGCATAAATAGACATTTTAGGCCAATTAGATGTGTGCACATCAAGGTGAAAATGCGATTTTAAACTCTCTTGCTTGTGATATGAAAATCAACTTTCTTTTTGGTTTTGGATATATAATTTTTTTGGGTTTTGAAATAACGGGCAATGGGAAGTGAATACGCGAAATGAAACTATGCCTAGATGCTATAGCTAAAGTGACAAGAGGAACCTCTCTCTAAGCTCACCCTAGGTATGTGAGGATCTTGGGAAATTAGAGAGAGTGTATGTGCACTAACTAAATGAAAAACAAGTAAATAAATTGCAAAAAAATTAGAAAGGCAACTTATATTAAGGGTGAAAGTAGTTTTACAAAAGCTTGTAGTGAAATGCTTCTGCTACAAAAATAAAATATGAAAGAACAAAATTTCTCCTGCTGAAGATGGTGAAGAGGAAGGAAGCCTTGCTCCAAGCTCAACTGCTCCTATGCTTAGAAAGGTTCCTTCAACTCCTTCCTTGAGATGCTCCTCTAAGTTGATGATGGTCCTCTCTTGGCAAGCCCTAGATGGGCATGCCTTTGCTCCTCTAGGGTTGATGGTTTCCACTCTCAAACTCCTCCTTAGGGTGGACATGCACCACCCTAAATTCTCCTCCACTGCCTGGTCATCCCCTTGAAGTATCCTCCTTGGCTTGGGAACAGGAGATAAGGGAAGAGGAGGAAGGCACCAAGGAAGTAGGAGTGCTTCCTTAATATTCCTTTCTTCTTCTTCTTTCTTGGTCGACTATAGGTGGGAATATAGGTAGGATTATGCTAGGAATAGTGTACCCAAGGGTGATTTGAATGTGGTGGTTACGGGATATATTTATAGAATAGGAAGGGGAATGGTTGGCATATAGGGTAGGTGGATGGTTAGGATGGGTTCATGGAGGTAGTTAGGTGATCTAAGGGCTATGGTGGTTTGGTGCCAAGTTAAGAGCTTTCAAGGGTGGTGGTTGTTGTGGAAGGGTGGCCATACATGGTAGTTATACACCACCCTGTTGTCACCAATCATGAGGGGGGTATGGTTAAGGTGGTGTGTAGGTTAGGTGTAGGGTTACGATGGTGTTTTGAGTGGTGGCTATGGGATCGAGGGCTAGGGTTTATTGGTGCCAAAGGAGGAGATGTATGGAGGTGGAGTTAAGGAGGGTTGGCATTGGTTTGTGAAGTAGTTAAGGGTTAGGCTTTTGATGCCAATTGATGAAAAGTGGAGATGGGTTTAAAAGCTGAGGTGTAGGGTTTGGATGAGGGTATGCATTGGAGCCAATTTGGAGAGATGTGGGAGGGTATATTGGGGCCAACTAGGGTGGAAGTTGTGGGTGGTTATGGTGGTGGAAAGGTACCATTGTTGGTTCCAAAATGGGTTTTTAGAAGGGGGCTTGGTTGGTGCCATTAGATAGAGGGCTTAGATGGTTTAGGAGTTGATTGAATGGTGGAGATATGGTGTTGGGTTGGCGCCATTTTTTAGGGTAGTAACGAAGGGTGATTGGGCACCAACTTTAGGTGATTCTTGGTGGTGGTGGTGGTGCTGTGAAAGGGTGTGGGTTGTTGGAGCCAAAAATGACTAAGAGTGGGTAGCTTATATGGACTTAGGGTTAGGGTTATTTGGTGAAGCTAGTTAAGTGGAGTTTTAGGGTTAAGGTTGGGAGCCATGGCGGTAGACTAGGTAACCTAAGCTAGCTAAGCTTGTTTAGCTAGTAGATGGGTGTAGGAGGCGAAAGGAGCTAGGGTTTTAGCTTGAGGAACTGTGGAGGAGCTGAAAGGAGCTGCACTGAAGATGGCTGAAGTTGAATAATTCTACCTAGAGCTGATGATGATTGAAGAGGCCTTGTTAAGAGCTCAGCACCACTGCTTAGCTATCTAATTTTTCTACTAACAACTAAGCTTGAGTAGTAGAGCCAAGTTGAGCTAGTCTCAACTTATCTGGAGCAAAGGAGTGCTAAACGTACTTATCTTGTGAATTCCTAGGCTAGCTTAGCTATTAAGTTGATAAGTAGTTGCTAAACTAGAGGGAGTTCAGTTGCCGTGAGTTGAGTGGAGCTAGGGAGAGCTAGACTGGAGTTGGAGTGAACTCATGTCAACTAAGTTGAGCTAGTTTGAGGTCCTAGTGAACTAATTTGATCTAGGATGGGCTAAACACAACTAAGTTGATCAAGATCTGAGCTGAGTTAAGCTAAGTTGAGATACCCACAACTACCATCCAGCTGAGATGAGTTGAATGGAGTTGGGATGAGCTAAACCCAACCTAGTTGAGCTGGGATCTGAAAAGCCGACGATCACTTTATAAGATGATAATTAAAATGATTTATCATTTTTATTTCTAGGTGGTGGAAAATCGACTAATCAAAGTATTGAATTAAAATTAGACCACTCGAGATAAGAGTGGATCGTGTCCACAGGTAGATACAGGCCTATCAAAACTCGTTAAAGTTTTCCACAAAAGTTCACAATTAAAATCATGGAAAATTGATATCAAAACCACTCTCAAATGAGGCTTAAAAGGCTTACATATGCTGATAAAGTAATTAAATCAAGGAGGGTTCTCTTTACAAAATGGCCAGCATTGTAATAATAATAACCTAAATCCATGAAATCCACAATGGCATGTCAATGTAAAAGAAAATTGAGTTTCAAATAGGGGAAGTTGCTTCCCTTGACCTTGCATGCGGAGGAAGGGATGGCCGAAGATGAGGAGCTCAAGGAAGGTGCTCTAGAGGGAGGCACACAAGCTGGTGGTGACGGTGTAGTCGACTATGGCCGGAGAGGGCAGGGGTGAGGCAAGGATTGTGGTGGGTGCTGCTGCTTGTTGCAGCTACCACACAGCCAGGAGGGCGAGCTGAGCGACGAGGTGGCGTATGCGAGGGTGTGCGGGGAGATGCACACGTAGTGAGGCGACGTGTGGCTACTGTACAAGAGTGGCGCACGATTGCTATTGGGCGTGGAGTGCAGGAGGGCACGAGGAGAGCGGTGCATCAAGGGGAGAAACTAGAGGTGGTTATAGTGTCTACTGGAGCTAGTGAGGAGGGCGGTGCAGCTGTGCGTGATAAAGGGGGCAGGACAGTCCGCTGAGGTGCGAGCTAGAGGTGGAGCATGCGTGGCTGGCAGTGTGAGTGAAAGGGGAGAGTGGCCTGCATTCATGCGATGGTGTGCTGGTGGTGATGGGTTCTGTTAAAAACAGAGGATGAAGAAAAGGAAAATGAAGATGGTGGTGGTGTTGAGTATGAGTGTGGGTAGGGGGTTGTGCGAAGGGGTGAGGGGTAAGAGGCTTGGCGGCGATGGAGTGATGGTGGTGGTGCACACTGTTCTTGCAGCATGGGGGGATATGCATGATGAGGTGATCATGGTAATGCAGCTAGTCCAATTTGATGATGCGTCCTATCACGATGCATGCCCACGATGGTGGCGTAGGCTACCACAGCCGAGGCCAGCAATGGAGTGGGTAAGAGCTTGAACTCTCTGCACAGTGTTGGAATGGGATGATGGCCTCTCGAGTGTGGTAGCCTCCCGTTCTCTTTTGTAGTTGCAACTTCATGAATTTGAAATGGAGCGTGAGCATTGAAGGCTCCAGATCCACTTTTCACGAAGGATGACTGCTCGCAGCCCGTGGTGTGGTGTCGATGGTAAGAATTTTCCTGCATAGAAAGAAAGGAATAAATTAAAGAAAAGATTGTCTTATTTATATACAAAGTCCAAAAGAATGTTGAAATCTTAGTTTTTCTTAAACAATTCATGTAATGCATGAATGCAAACTAAAATAATAATTAGCCTACTTAAATTCTAATGCATGCTAAATAATTTATATATGAATGTAATGCATACAAGCAAATATATATAAACTACATTATTTACATCTTAATGCATGCTATGTATATGTTAGTATTAATCTAATGTCTAGGCATTTAAGTAACTAATTAGCCCACAAATACGAGCTCATCAAATGCCCCTTTGCCCAGCTTTTTCTAGTCCCTAGCAAATTTAAGCAACAACCAAACACTCCAAGTTATCCAAGCTGACTCAATTGACCATTTCAAAGAAATCAGGTTGCACTATCTAACCCTAGATCATAAGGTGCCAAAGTAGTTGCTAAGTTACAGACTAGGTCGACTAAGGACAAGTTGTAGGCACAAGTTTCCTTGATTTCAAGCTCTACCCTAGGGTTTATTTGTCTCAGAGATTAAGGCATCCGTGCATGTGCATTGGTAAGATTTTTTTGAGGTTGGTATGATTGCCAGCCTAGAAAGAGAGTAAAAGTGATTTTTTTTTAATATATATATATAATTTTTGTATGATTCTTCTAAGTCTAACCTTGGATCAGCTATCAACACGATCTATGTCGGATTCGTTGTCCCTTTCACCGAACCTCGATGGGTGCCTGGTTTTTGATGCTTTGAGGTAACACAGCCTAGGGTGATCCAAAGAACTCTTGGAAATCGACACTTCTAGATAGTATCCCCCATGGATTTCTTAAGCGAATTCAAGGCTGTGGCAATTGGCACTTCGAGATAAGGCTGCTCATGGTACCTGAACTGCACAATGCGCTTACATGCCCCCAGTAGGATGGATATCCTAAGAGACAAGTGCCTAGGAGGTGACATACTATCATCGCATTATCAAGGTGAGTTACATTCCACCTCTCATGCGGCAGGAACTTGTCCAATTAAATTGTGCTTTCCAGCTTCTCCTAAGTCAGAACCAAGAAAACCAAATTTTCTTTAAGGAAGGAATTAAGGTGATCATTATTTACATAAGACCAAGTGTGTGTGAAATGTGGATGCTTAAGTTGTGAGGACCTGTAAACCAAAAGGTAGAAAAAGACACTCGGTATGACCTAGCTAATAGGGAGCGTTCTCTCACGTTTTGAATGTCGTCGGAAATCGTAGTATAGTTGTGCAAAAACGTTCGTCAAAAATTAAGTTTGTAAAGATTACGAGACTTGAGTCTCGGTCGTTCGTCCCTGGGAGGCATTTGATGTACTTTTGAAATCGATCTTTTTGCCGCTCTACTTCGTTTAAAATCACACGCTGGTTTACGATTATTACGTATTGAAGTACAACATGCTTAGTTGCAAGTATATCAGGAATTAAAAATAGGCAACACTAATCACTTAAAAGATATTGCAAAAAGCTCATGGTGATTCTCAACACATAGACATATATATAAAAATATATCTTTTATTCATTCAAGAGAGTGTTTGCAACATAGAAGGTAGAAGAAAGCTTGTACAAGAATGCTTAAAAATGTAAATCTAGCTATCAGAAAATGATCGCATACAAGAATCTATGGGGGGATTTTGCATGCATCATTGGGGGAGAAGTAAGACTATGTTATTAAGTAGTAATAAAAGAAAAAAAATTATGAAGAGCATGAATTAAATCTAAAAGAATAGAGGGCATTCAGGGGTGGTCCCCGATGGCCTTGGAGGGGTCGGGAGGAGAATGAGGGGCGGCCAATGTAGCTTAGGCCAACCCATGGAGAGAGGTAGGGTTGATCCAGCATCCCGGCATGGTGTCCTCCATGACGGTGGTGAGCTCGTGGAGGTGGAGTAGCTAACCTAAGTGAAGGTGGGCATGTATGGAGCTAATGAGGTGAGTGGTGCCAATGAAGTTAAGGGATGTGAATGGATGCAAATGGCCACCCCTTAGGTCTTTTTATAGACATAAGGGAAGCTCTCTAGAGAGTTATGGAATTCTCTAGAGAGCCCTATGGTGGGAGCTCGTGGGAGAGTGAGAGAGAGAGGGTTGATGGTGGTTTTTAGATCCGCCAAATGTGGATCTAAAAATTGAATGGCTCTTGGTTGCTAATTTTGGTAACCAAGGCAACAACACATGGTAGAGAGTTCTAGAGAACTCTAGGCTAGATATTTTCGTGTGGATGGTGTGTGTGGGTGTGTGTGGGTTGAAACCTAGGTGGCTAGGCTGATTAGGTTAGGTTCTAGTGGATTTAGGTCAAGGTAGGTCTCAAATTAGGGTTGTAAACCCTAATTCACTAAGGTAAAGTGCAATTAAACTTAATACAAGTTTAATTGGTTGTGTGAAAACTTAATTGAGAGTAAAATAACTCAATTAATTTAGGTCTAGGTCAATTGCACTCTCATTGAGTCCAATTGGATAGTATGTGCTGAGATCAAGACTCAATTGGACTTAATGAGTCCAATTGAATAGGCTGAAGGAATTGACTATGATCCAAGTCAATTAGGTTTATTGAGGACCTAATTAGGTCCTTAGGGAGGTCTAGAGGTGATGTACTAGGG
Organism: Thalassia testudinum; assembly: GCA_037157565.1. Taxonomy (NCBI): domain Eukaryota; kingdom Viridiplantae; phylum Streptophyta; class Magnoliopsida; order Alismatales; family Hydrocharitaceae; genus Thalassia; species Thalassia testudinum. Next base: position 30,625,978 of record JAZHRO010000049.1, read on the forward strand.
TTAACGCACCTTAATTTAGGTTCCTATGGAGTTGGAATTGGGTTTAGGGACCTAGAGATCCAAGATCAAGGCTTAAATCTCAAAACAGGAACTGGTGAGCAGTATCAAACATCTAATAATAGTGTCAGATGTCTTATACTCAAAAATCAGAAGTCTAAACTTGTTGTCTGGATGTCCAATCAGAGTCAGGAGGGATTTTGGGTTCTGTTTTGGGTATTCTGCAGAAATTGGACGTCTGATAAAGTGTCTGGACGTCCAATAACACTGCAGAAGTGGGTTTGAGGTGTGCGGGATATGGCTAAGGGTCCTGGACATCCTATAACTTATCTGGATGTCTAGCTAGGGGTTGGAACTAGGGTTTTAGGGCTTCCTAGGGTGTTGTGACCTAATCTAAGGGTGGCTAAGGCTTGGGGAGGTCTCTAGGCTATCCTAGGGCTAGGATGGACCTAAGCTCTTGACATTTTACTGCTTTATTTCTACTTAATAGAATAGAAAACCTTTAACCCCCTTACATTATTATTCCTACATCTAAACTAGGCCTTCTGCTCCAGCTCTACTACAACTCCCGTTATTTCAAATCTAGCTTTAGATGCTGCTCCAGATCCAGCTCCAAATTTGCTTATTGCCTACAATCGACATAATATACTTAATTAGCACATTAGAACATTATTTTATGCATAGCTAAAGTAAAGTAGTAAAGATGCAGATAATGCTTATACATGCATGAATTTCCCTAACTTATGCTAAGTTCTAGCCTAATCTAGGTCAATTAAGACCTATGATTGCTGTGCAATCATACCCCCATGCCTAAATCTTACTGGTCCCTAGCAAATGCAAGACTAAATTATTTACAGCAAAGGTCCTTAAGGGACTGATTATTTTATCAAGTGTATGCGTAGAGATTTTTCTCCTTTTTGTTTTCATCCTATGCTCTAGAAATCCAGACAATCATGAAAGTGTACCTATGTAGCTTTTGCAAAGGATTTGAGTGAAAAACTAATTCACCTCTAAAGCCTGTACTTGACCCCTAGTAAAAATTCTTACGGGATAGGTAGACTTCTTCCCTCGGGGTATTCAAGATGTTCTATGAATTCCACCCCGGCTTTAGGCTTAGGTAGAGAATCTCTGAGGGAAAGGATTATATATTTTGTGGCACACTCTCACTTGGTACTACATAGAGACTACTACTACAGAATCTATATTACTTGATTACTAAGTAGCTCAACTTAGAGAAAGACGAGAAGAACTATGCTCTCTTTGATTCCTTACTCTTTTTTCTTTCTTTTTCTTAGAGCTCACAACTTTACCAGATTCACGTATATGACCTGTATTTGGTGGTCTCACTAGGCATTAATACTTTAATTGAGTTCTTATAACCCTCGGAGTTCCTCAGCCAGTATTTGGGCGGTCAGAAACCCAAGAAAAATAGCTTAGGGCCATATTTGGTGGATCTCAATTTTATTTGGTGGTATTGCCTCGATGAAATAAACACTAAATATTCATTCTTTTCTTTACTTTTTCTTCTTTTTCTAATTTTTTCAATTTTTCTTTCTTTTCATCATTTTTTTTCTTTTTCTTTTTCTTTTTTTTCTTTTTTTTTCTTTTTTTTTAACATAACACATCCATGACTTTATTGCGGAGGCATTATTAGGGATTGGTGGTACTTAAGGGACATTGGGTTGCTTATTTGGTGGAAGTGCCTACTCACGGCACCGGGAAAGATGGATAGGATGGTGTATTTCTGACCTTGATATCAATACCCTCCTTCAGCTGAGGATTCCGTAGAGAATGGTTGTAACCATCCACCTTAGCCGTAGTTTTATGAAAACTCTATCTCCACGTATTTGCCTTATTTGGTGGCTCTCAAAATTCACTCAAAATGTATACGCAGGAACCGAGAGCGGAAACTATGCCTAATCTCTGAGTATCATCACCTAATTATCTAGGATTCTAGATTCCTTGCACTAATCTTAGAGCACCAGTACACTACTCTCATCTCACACTATTTGGTGGATTTTTGGAAGAACATCTGCCTGACTCCCAAAACACCATCTAAGGGTTCAGGAAAAGAAGCACTGCTTCTCCTCAACAGACTGAAGACGTTTATCAGCCTTCATCGTGAATCCATTGCAAATTCTACATGTGTGTGAAAAGTTGTATTGGATTCTAGATTAAAGGAATCAACTAGAGGATAAAGTCCCTAATGCATTCTCTTAATAAAATAATCTTATTCATGAATGCAATATGTATATATGCTATAAACAAGTAACCTCATATAATTTGTACTTCGTGAATTTCCCGTATTGGGTTACAATCAGGTTGACCCTAAATTTAGAACAAAAGATGAGTGGCTGAGTTAGAAGTGGCTGTTGCGAACGATTTCTAGCTCCAATACGAGCATTGGAGGTGGAGTCGGTTGTTCTTTTATTTAAGGTCCTAAAGTACATTTTACATGCAGATTCAAGGTTTTCCTAAGTGTTGGCAAAAAAATTTTCAATTTTGTTGTATCTACCCCACCATGCCTAAGTTCTTGCATGTCCTCATGCATGACTATAAAAGAAAATAAATTTGACAGAGGATGAGTGGGTAGAAGTCACCTGGAATTGCTTCTGAAAATATACATTTAGCACCTTCCAACCTGTTAGCATGCAATATACAAAAGGGAAATATGCTAAAAGAAAAATATGCTATGTATAAAAATGGTTATGTATAGATGATAGTGAAATGTGGGATATATGCTATCTATATGTGCTGAGTTTAACGCCTCCAACTAGGCGAAGACTCAATCAGAAGTGTCATTTCTAGCATAGGAGCCAGCTAAGATTAAGAGAAAGATATGCTCGTATGCTCCCAAAATCAGTGGTCTGGAGATGCGAACCAGCTGATTGTGCACCACTACTCCAAAAAGTCTAGCTACAAGAAAGTGTGGAGTGGTGGTGGAAAATAGAGGATAATCATGAGGGGGATCATGATGTTGATTCAGCTGATTTATCATGTCCCACAATTCAGCAGGAAGTTGCTGAGGGAGTAGATCAAAATGTATCTCAGAACTAGAATCTGAGTCATAGGGATCCTCATCATGATAATTGACATCAAAATCATGCCCTCTCTAGGCTCTAGGTCATATGGGGGTATCCATGAAAGTAGAAGATCTGTAGGGAGGTCACTGAAATCCTCGTCAGAAATTACTTCATCCTCATCAGTACCCATCTCTGATTTGTCAAAGGCTGTCTCTTCAGGCTCAGGGTTGAGCCATTGACTAGGATGGTAGGTGCGTCCCCAACTCATTCTGCTCGAAGCTTCACCCTCATTTGCATTGGGCTCCTCAGTAATTCTTGCCTCGGGTAGCATATTTATTTCTTCGTTCAAGTTATCCAGAGATACTTCTGGTTTTCGGATGTCAGTATCAGGGGTACAAAGTGTCATCTCAAAATCTCTAACATCCGAATTAGGGATGTAGGTGAAAGAAGTGTGCAGATCAAAAGATGTTGACTCCAGCACAGGTTCACCTACAATGGGAAGTGGCTTAGGCTGATCAGTAGTCTCGCATGTAATGCTTGCCTTAAGACCCAAATCCTCAATTGGATCTACTTTCCTTGTCTCGATTGGGCTATCTAACCAGAGAGGTGTCTCCCAGGATTCAGGATAATCTGATTGTGGCTCAGTCTTGGAGATATCAGTCCTTTCCTCCTCAATTTCGGATGAACCCATTTGGCATACTTCCTACTCCTGTCTCATATTCACGCTAGATTCTTTTTCCCCTAAGTGATCTTCCAGTATCTGCTCTCAAGAATCTTCTATGTGTCCTTCCAGCGTAATCGTTTCGGATCCCTCAAGGTCTTCAAGGCTATTTTCCACTTGATATCTCAAAAGTAGTAGTTCTTGAGTTTCATGATTTTGTCCCATTAGCCTTGTTATCTCTGTTGTTTCCCGAAGAAGCTCCATCACAGCTTGTTGATGCGGAATCCAGCTTTGTCTTTGGTTCGGCTCAATGATAGCCTGGATTTCATGTAGATAGGATGCGACCTTTTCCTTAGCGCTCGCTATAGCTTTTTGTATTCTGTAATGCGGCCGCATATGCACCGGTAGCTCTTCAGGGGTTCCAGGTGGTGAATCAGGTCTACCCATATTCCATGGGTGAGAAGTAGGAGTATGAAATCCATATCCTGGGTTATAAGGTGCGATCCTTTGAGGGACCGGTTGGTATGGATCGTAATATCCAAGGTTAGGATATGGGTTAACCATTTCAGTAACCCGAGGAGAAGGATCAGGCGAAGCGAAAAGTCATCTTTGAGACCTTGGGTTCTGATCCCAAGGTTGAGCTGATTCAGTGACCCGGGCTCTCAGATAAGCTCGCAGGTCCAGCTCTCCTGGGCCATGATTAGGTCCAGATCTAGGGTTAGCCATTGCGGCTAAGCAGATAGAAGAAATGGCTCATCTCCTTGAGAGCGGCTCCCAAAGTTCAACCAAGTGAGGTCGAAGTGACCTCCTTCCATGCATACACCGCCCAACCCCTAGGTTGGTGTAGCCACGCAGAACAAGGCTAAGGCCCTATCAATCAAATGGTCCTTATAGATCAGGTGACCAGATTCTTCATTAGGGATTTGAATTCTTGAAGATAAGTTCGTCGTACAACCGACTGAAAGTAAATCTCGCCTCTCAAGCTAACCCAGCCAGTCTGGTTACGAGGGGACTAAGGGGAAGTTCTTCCATTGGCTTACGCCTCCAGTTCCGTTGACCCCCGAGCCACGGTCATTTGACACTACCCCGCAGACTTAGTCACCAGGTTCGGCAAGAGAGGTTAAAAACACCCAGTAGTACGACAATGAACTCGGGTTGATTTTGTGTTTTAAAATTAATTTTAACCTGTTTTCTTCAGTGGGGTTTGTGGTGAGTGGCCCACAAGGTGACCAAGCTAACCGGCTAACTAGACTTGATTAAATCTAGATTAGCCCAAGGTGTGGTCTCTAGTTGTAACCCTAAAGATTCAACGTAAGTTGCATTAACTTCTAGGGTTTTTTTTATTTCAGCAGACAACAAAAGTAAAGTTGGTTCTCTGATGATAATTGGAATCCAATTAACTTTAAATTTTGCGAGTAGATTCCTTTTTCAATTAGTTTTTAAGAGAATATTTTTTTGGAATTTTGATTATTTCAGCCGAATTTTTAGGGAATTTTGAATATTAGGGGGTCAGATTTGGAATTTTGACCCCTAGTCGGTTTTTCGCTTTGAAATAGTATCAAATGACCTTCAAAAATTTGGGAAAAATATGTAAAATAAAGACAATGAGATCAGCTTTCAAACCCCACAATTTTTAGTCAAAATGGATTCGTGGATTGCTTCGAATTATTTTTTGAAATTTGAAAAATTTTGAATCTGGGTCAGTCTGACCCCCATGCACTTTGTGAATTTTTAAAAATTGTATACTTGGAATTTTTTCAAATAATGGTGTCGTTTGAAAGATGGTTTGAAAATGAAGGTTTCGCCCAAATTTCATAATTTTTCGCTGCTTACTTTTTTAGCAATCAAATTTTTAAGTCAAGCTTGAAATCTAGCCAAAAATCAGGAGATGGTGGAAAAGCTTTTTAAAGAGGTTTGAATTTGAAATCTAAGCTTTCCACCAAAAATGTCTTTCTTTTTTCTTCAAAACTTTTGTGCATTTTTTTTTTCGCAAAGAATTTTTCAAAAGATTCAAAGAAAATATCTTTTTTTTTTCAAACTAGCCTAGATTCGAAAGGAAACCTAAAATTTTTCTGATTTTGATTTTTTTTTCATGAAAATAAGAAAATTCTCTTCTTTTTTTTTCAAAGAATTTCTTAAAGGAAATTGCAGAAAGTAAATCTACTACTAGGGCTCAGAAAAAAGAAACCTAATCTAGAGAGAGATGATGTGCACTTGATTTTTCTTCGCCACGCTCGATGTTTGCGCAGATCCCGTTTTCCTTCCGTGTTGCCCTGCACATCAAAAACTATTCATCAGTGATAGATTAAAAGATCGAAATCATATAAAATTACGTTGCCTCCTCGGCAACGGTGCCATTTGACAAGTAGCGTTCTCGCACGTTTTGAAAGTTGTCAAAAATTAAGTTTGTAAAGATTACGAGACTTGAGTCCCGGTCGTTCATCTCTGGGAGGCATTTGATTTACTTTTGAAATCGATCTTTTTGCTGCTCTACTTCGTTTAAAATCACATGCCGATTTATGATTATTACGTATTGAAGTACGACATGCTTAGTTGCAAGTATATCAAGAATGAAAAACAGGCAACATTAATCACTCAAAAGATATTGCAATAAGCTCATGGTGATTCTCAACACATAGACATATATATAAAAATATATCTTCTATTCATTCAAGAGTGTTTGCAACATAGAAGGTAAAAGAAAGCTTATACATGAATGCTTAAAAATGTAAATCTAGCTACCAAAAAATGATCGCATACAAGAATCTACAGGTGGATTTTGCATGCATCATTGGGGGAGAAGAAAGTCTACGCTATAAAGCAATAATGAAAGCAATAAAATTATGAAGAGCATGAATTAAATCTAGAAGAATAGAGGGCATTCAGCGGTGGTCCCAGATGGCCTTGGAGTGGTCGGGAGGAGAATGAGGGGTGGCCAATGTAGCTTAGGATGACCTTTGGAGAGAGGTAGGGTTGATCCAGCATCCTGGCATGGTTTCCTCCATGATGGTGGTGAGCTCATGGAGGTGGAGTAGCTAACCTAAGTGAAGGTGGGCATGCATGGAGCTAATGAGGTGAGTGGTGCCAATGAAGCCAAGGGATGTGAATGGGTGCAAATGGCCACCGCTTAGGTCTTTTTATAGACATAAGGGAAGCTCTCTAGAGATTTATGGAATTCTCTAGAGAGGCCTATGGTGGGAGTTCGTGGGAGAGTGAGAGAGAGAGGGTCGATGGTGGTTTTTAGATCCACCAAATGTGGATCTAAAAATTGAATGGCTCTTGGTTGCTAATTTTGGCAACCAAGGCAACAACACATGGTAGAGAGTTCTAGAGAACTCTAGGCTAGATATTTTCATGCGGATGGTGTGTGTGGGTGTGTGTTGGTCGAAACCTAGGTGGCTAGGTTGATTAGGTTAGGTTCTAGTGGGTTTAGGCCAAGGTAGGTCTCAAATTAGGGTTGTAAACCCTAATTCACTAAGATAAAGTGCAATTAAACTTAATACAAGTTTAATTGGGTGTGTGAAAACTTTATTGAGAGTAAAACAACTCAATTAATTTAGGTCTAGGTCAATTGGACTCTCACTGAGTCCAATTGGATAGTGTGTGCAGAGATCAGGGCTCAATTGGACTCAATGAGTCCAATTGAATGGCTGATGGAATTGACTAAGATCCAAGTCAACTAGGTTTAGTGAGGACCTAATTAGGTCCTTAGGGAGGTCTAGAGGTGATGTACTAGAGTTAGGGCACATTCATTTAGGTTCCTATGGAGTTGGAATTGGGTTTAGGGACCTAGAGATCCAAGATCAAGGCCTAAATCTCAAAATAGGAACTAGAGAGTAATATCAGAGGTCTAATAATAGTGTCAGACGTCTTATACTCAAAAATCAGAAGTCTAGACTTGTTGTCAGGACGTCCAATCAGAGTCAGGAGGGATTTTGGGTTCTGTTTTGGGTATTCTGCAAAAATTGGACATCTGACAAAGTATCTGGACGTCCAATAATAGTGTAGAAGTGGGTTTGAGGTGTGCGGGAGATGGCTAAGGGTCCTGGATGTCCTATAACTTATCTGGACGTCTAGATAAGTGTTGGAACTAGGGTTTTAGGGATTTTTAGGGTGTTGTGACCTAATCTAAGGGTGGCTAAGGCTTGGGGAGGTCTCTAGACTATCCTAGGGCTAGGATGGACCTAAGCTCCTCACATTTTACTACTTTATCTCTACTTAATAGAATAGAAAACCCTTAACGCCTTATATTATTATTCCTACATCTAAACTAGGTCTTCTGCTCCAGCTCTGCTACAACTCCTGTTATTTCAGATCCAGCTTCAGATCCAGCTCCAGATTTGCTTATTGCCTGCAATCGACATAATATACTTAATCAGCACATTATAACATTATTTTATGCATAGCTAAAGTAAGGCAGTAAAGATGCAGATAATGCTTATGTGTGCATGAATTTCCCTAACTTATGCTAAGTTCTAGCCTAATCTAGGTCAATTAAGACCTATGATTGCTACGCAATCACCAGCTTTTAACTCAATCCCTTGCTTTCCTACTTCAACATCTTGAGGAATGGTCCACAACTTTACTACTACTTAGGTTTCTAAGTCCACAAAGGACCTTAAGGGTCAAAAGTTAGTAGCTCAACTTAGCTTCTAAGGTTTGACACCTAGAGTCAACTTTAGTCTAACCGAAAGTTCTGGTCTTAAGCCTAAGAATGCAGGGCCCAACTAATTAAGCTCAACGCAAATTTTTTTTTAATAAATGCAAATGTATGCAATGCAGAATGTTTTAACTAAATGCATGAATGCACTATGTATAAATGCTATGTATATCCCCTAAGTACACCCCTCCATTCCTAAAAGCTGCAATGCCTCCATTGCATAGAAGGGTATTACCGAGTCAAAGTTGGGCTATCATTATTTTGTTGGCAGCCAAGCAGCCAAAGAATCTACAAGTCAGGTTCCAAAACCAAAGAAATAGGCTCTAAAAATGAGAAAAGTAACATAGGCCTAGAAAATAGATAACCTAGGATGTTGGCGAGCTGATGATGAATCTCGATAGCAAATGCTTGCCCAACCAAGATGGGAATGAAATCTTCCCAGGTCACCGGCGGAGGTTCTAATGGATATACAAGAATAGCGGCCTCTAATGGGGTAGGAGGATGATAAGGGCCCTTCAAAAGAGATGGGAAAGGAATAGTGTAGAGATAAACCCCCAGGGTAATGGAATGACCAAAGAAAGCATTAATCCCTACCCGATACCCCAATAATTGAAATATTGGTTTGTTAAGGCCCCTGATCAAAACATTAGTGAGCATGTCTTTAAGCCAAGGATTGTCTAGGGTGTCCATGTTGCGTGGCTGGTGAAAGGCCATAAGACCAAGATTGGATCTAATTGGCTTAGTGTCCATTCCTAGTAGCCTTTCCAGCTCTTCAACCATGTCCCTAGCATCTCTGGTAATATCACAAGTATCTACCTTCTCTTCATTAGTGATCAGTTCAAGATATAGAGTCAAAATTTTGCTTTTAGACATAGGCAAAATAGAGGGTGACTCCCAGTCAAATGAAGGCATGTTAGAAGCAACAGATTTAAGGATTACCCTCTCAATTTCATCCCTGATTTCTTGTTCTTTACTCAAGTCCTCCTAGGAGTCTATATGTGAATCCACATAAATCTCAGAAGTTACTTCCACATTTTCCATTATTTCATCATGAGAAGGGATATTATCAATAGAAGCATAGAGGAAACCTAAGTTGATCAAATCTATGACATCCTCAGGGGCTAATTCTTCAAAGACAACATATTTACCCTCAATGCCACTCCAAATCCTAGGTGCAGGTTCCTCAAGTAATTCACCCTCCTCAATAGTCAATTCATCATTCACTCAAGGTTTAAATTCATCTAACATTTCTGTAGATCCCTTGGGGCACTCTATCTGGGGTAAAATGTTCCTAATTGTATCATTAGACTCCTCAGATAAGTGAATTTCAGGGTCAAGTTCCCTTAGTGTGGGTTTGAGTTTCATCTCGTGATCAAAAGGGAGGGTGGGATTAATAACATGAATTCAACCCACTTCATCAAATGTCACGAAAATACTATCATCTAGGTCAAGATCTTCTAATGGTACCATCATTCCCTTCTTTTGACTCCAATATAATTCAGGTAGATACTTAATTTGATCATCATCTTCCTCAGGTTGCCATCTTTCTAAATCCAAATGGTAGATACTTTGATCCATATTATCATCCTCCCACTTAATGCATGGACTTCTCATGGAAGGATCATCTACCAATGAGGGTTCAAAATTAGTCCCATAGAAGTAGCTATTCTTCCTTTCAGAATCCCCAAAATTCCCCTCCAACTTAGGGTGTGCCACTCCCACGGGAGATGCATCCAATGTAGAGGGGTGCACGTCATCCTCAATGGGGTAGGTTGGGTAGCTAATGTCTTCTTTTTATTGTTGGCCTGCTCTCAAAGATTCTCCTAAGAGTTCCATCATTTGTATATGCATTTTTTGTATTTCTATCTTCAAGGTGGAGAGGTCATCATTACTATCAAGATAGAAGTCAGGCTTACGGCTATAATATCTAGGAGTTTCTATCCAACCATTACAATCATTTAGGGAGGGTGGGTTGGGTATTTCTATGGTATGTGGGATATTGGGTAAGGCAAATCCCGCTCCTAGGTTCTGCTCACTGATTTGGGGCTTAACCAGGCCAATACTCCTGTAGTAGGAGTAAAAAGGATCCCAATGACTGTCATTATGTCCATCAAAGAATGGACCATCCCGGTGTATGGGATCAAAGATCCAAGGATGGCGGTAAGGGTGAGGGCAAGATGTGAAAGATGGAAGTCAAAGTGGTCCATTCTAACTCACACCGCAGTTAGATTTCCCCAAGCAAGCACAAATCAAAGGACTTTTTAGGTCTTTAATCACTTAAGGCTTTTGAGATTTAAGTCTAGCTGTAGGTGACAAATCAAGTTATCTAAACAGTTACGCGCTTACTTATCGACCTACAAAGCCCTAAGAAGACCTAACTGGGACTTAGGTGGTCCTCCCTAAATCCCAAAAAGTTTAGTCACCACCAGACTAGGCAAAGAGGGATGAAAGTAGGGTCACGCCCTTCCTTTGAAGAGTTGCTTTCACGGTGCTTCTTAACTATCCTCAATCTACATGGTTTGGAGGCAACTTCACCTCTGAACTAAAGTTTGGGTCACTTCAGACGCCAGTAATAGGAGGCTCTAGTCCTAATGGTTCCAAACCTAAGGAGTGTCTAAATGTGTACCGTCGTGCAAGGGCATACGAGTATGCATACAATGTGAAAGGATTTTGAATTTTGAATCATCCACCAAGTTTGAAAATCAAGTCCTTGGTTTTTAAATGTTCCTCATTTGATTAGTCTTTTTTCAGAAAATATGACCTCCCAGAAGTCGTTCTTCGCACGTTTTGAAGTCATCGGAAATTGTAGTATAGTCGCGCTAAAACGTTCATCAAAAAATGATTTTGTAAAGATAATGAGATTTGAGTCCCGGTCGTTCGTCTCTGGGAGGCATTTTTGCAAATATGAAATCGATCTTTTTCTCTCTACTTGTTTAAAATCACATGACAGTTTCTAATCGTCAGATCAATGTTTGGCCACTTTCATTATGAACCTTGATTACGTGTGCATGTGTTAGATAGATGACAAATGTGAAAGTGTGAGTTTCAGTACGCATGATTCTAGTTATGTGGTGGTTGTTTACGAAAAATGCGCTAATAGTTAGATCATCAATATTTTCAGGTACCGACATGCTGGTTGCAATAGATGACAATTAAAATTATGCAACTTTAATTACACAAAATTTATATTGCAATAAGCTCATGATGATTCTCAACACAGAGATATATATAAATATATAAAATTCTTTCATTCATTCAAGAGGGTGTTTGCAACATGGAACTAGTGGAAAGCTTATAGAGGAAAGCCTAAAAACGTAAATCTAACTAACAGAAAATGATCACATACATGAATCTATGGGGTAATTTTGCATGCATCATTGGGGGAGAATAAAGAGCTACAATACTAAGCAGTAATAAAAGCATGTAACTATGAAGAACTAAGCTACAAATCTAGCAAAAATAAGGGCATTCGTAGGTGGTCTCCGATGGCCTTTAAGCCGGTTGAGAGGAGGAGGGGCAGCCAATGGTGCTTAGGCTGGCCCTTGGAGAGAGGTTGGAGAGGTGATCCACTATCCTAGCATGGAGATGGTGGTGGCCATGGTGAGCAACTCATGGAGGTGGAGTGGAGGTGAATGTAGCTAACCTAAATGGAAGTGAATAAAGCCAAGAGATGGATGCGTGAAAATGGCCACCCCTTAGGACATTTTATAGACCTAAGGGAGACTCTCTAGAGAATTGTGAAACTCTCTAGAGAGAGCTCCAAGAGTAGCGGAACAAGGAGAGACATAGGTGGTTTTTAGATCCACCATTTGTGGATCTCCAATTTGAATGGCTCTTGGTTGCTAATTTTGGCAACCAAGAGTGGTGCCACCTTGAAGAGGGTTTTAGAGAACTCTAGAAGGGTGTGTGTGCGTGAATGGGTGTGTGTGCATGAATGGGTATGTGTGTGTGTGAGTGTATGGCCGTGCCCTATGTGGCTAAGTGGTCTAGGTTAGGTCCTAAGGGGTTTAGGTTGGTGTAGGTCTAAAATCAGGGTTACAAACCCTAATTGCTAAAGGGGAAATGCAATTAATCTTAACACAAGTTTAATTGAATGAGTGTGAACCTAATTGAGAGTGAAATAACTCAATTAGGTTGGGTTTAGGTCAATTGGACTCTCACTGAATCCAATTGGACTTGTATGGGTTGAGATCTTAGCTTAATTGAACCCTATGAGTCCAATTTACTAGGCAATGGTAATTGACTATGATTTAAGTCAATTTGGTTTAGTGAGGACTTAATTAGGTCCTTAAGGAGGTCTAGAGGTGATGTACTAGGGTTAGGGCAGCTTAATTTAGGTTCCTATGGGGTTAGAATTGGGTTTAGGGAGCTAAAGATCCGAGATCAAGGCTTGAATCTCAAAACAGAAACTGGAGAGCAATTCCAGACATCCAATAAAAGTATCAGATGACTTATACTCAAAAAATCAGAAGTCCAGACTTCAATTCTAGACGTCTGATCAGAGTTAGGAAGGATTCTAGGTTCTGTTTTGGGTATTCTGCAGAAATTGGACGTCTGACCAAGTGTCTGGAAATCCAATAACACTGCAGAAGTGGGTTTAAGGTGTGTAGGAGTTGGCTAAGGGTTCTAGACATCCTATAATTTATCTGGACGTCCAGATAGATGTTGGAATTAGGGTTTTAAGGTTTCCTAGGGTGTGGTGTCCTAATCTAAGGGTGGCTAAGGCTTGGGGAAGCTTCTAGGCTATCCTAGGGCTAGGATGGTCCTAGGTTCTTCATATTTTACTGCTTTATTCCTATTTAATAGAATAGCATAACTTAACTCCCTTACAATATTATCTACTACATCTAATCTAGGTCTTCCGCTCCAACTTTACTGCAACACCAGTTATTCTTTATTCTTCAGATCCAGCTTCTGATCAGTTTATTACCTGTAATTGACATAATGCACTTAATCAGCACATTATAGCATTATTTTATGCATAGCTAAAAGAAAGCAGTGAAGATGCAAACAATGCTTGTGCATGCATGAACTACCCTAACTTATGCTAAGTCCTAGCCTAATTTAGGTCAATTAAGACCTATGATTGTTGCGTAATCATGACCACTTTATTAGATCGCCTCAAGACAGATTATGTGGTCATGAAATTAATCCAATGCATTTTCTTGACAACTAGAAATGTAAGGTTAGAAGTGCATACTAGATTCCAGCATTCCTCATGCAATATGCATGATAAGAAATTAGATCTAGATGCTACTCATTCAATCCTAAATGATTCAACCTAGTGACAGGCAGCTTCTAGCAGGCAGCTCATGTATTTATTTTTATTTTTATTTTTCTTTACTTGTGCACAAACAATGGAAAATTGTTCGGGGCGTAGATCGCATAAAAGTTGAATACATCTTAGTATAGCGCAAAATACGTCTCGACAAATAAATTAATGGAACTAGGAGTCTCGGTCGATCACAGTGAGGCAGAAAAATGCTTTTGATTTCATGCACTTATTCTAAATCTAATTACTAAATAGTAGAGACAATGAATCACAATATATATATCACGCAGAGAGTTTGAACATGAATTGTATACATGTAACTATAACTAAACAAATTATAAGCATGAATAAAACTATCTACGTAATAGAACGAAGGCACCATGGGTGATCCGTGGTGGCCTTCTAGAGAGGTTGAGGAGAGTAGGAATGATCCGACAGGGTGGCCCAATGGATTCTTCAGACGGAGGTAGAGAAGATGGGAAGAGGAAGAAGAGAGAGAGAGGGAGAAGAAGGAAGAAGAGAATGAGAGAGTTGAGAGAGAGTTGTGAGTTCTTTTTCAAGGGGGGGCCCTTATGTCCTTTTATAAGCTTTTTTTCTCATGCAAATCCTTCCCAAATCCTTCTTGGTTGGCTTATTCTGGTGCTGCCACGTGGCCCATTCTATGCCCTCAGATCCGCATCATACGGATCCCATGATCTACACCGCTTCTTTGCATTTTCGTCTTCAAATCCCACCTCTTCATCTCAGCCATCCGATCTTGCAATCGGACGACTTAAACCCGTGCTCATCGCGCAATTCAAATCCTACATGCAGTTCTCACAACAACTTGCACGATCACGCCACGTGGATGCCTCTGAGCCCTCCAATCACACATGCCTGCCTGCATACACTTGCATCAATTTTGCCCAGCGCCGGGCATGAACTCGCACCCCGTGCATACGCATGCAAGCCAATGTGTTGCGCAAAGCCTTTATCATATATACTTAATTATATTTATATTAATCTGTTGTGGGTGGCGATGTGGCGTGTTCATGGTTGTTGGATGAAGATCCAATAGCCCACATTGCGAGGCGAGGCACCTTCGGGGGTTGGGGGCATGGCAAGGAGCAGCTGCGATGGTGGTACGTGGAGCCATCGTGGTCGTCCATTCTTCTTATCTTTATATCAGATGATGTAGGCCTCTGATTAAGTTGATTTCTGCACTATTGGGCTGCGAACGTCGATCCAGATCCATCTGTGTGGTTGGATTTGTCATCTAAGGTTTGGATCTTCCTCAAATTTCCCCTTGGCTCTTGCTCTTCTACTAAGTCGCTAGGGTGCTACGGAAGAATGATTGATGCGATCTTGGATGCGTTGGACTCCCGTCATTATTCCGAACAAATCCATAAGGTTGGATCGATCATCTGCAGCACTGGATTACCTACCATCATTAATATCTCTCAAATAACATAGTTTAATATATAAAACACATCTATCAACTACGATGTGTATGCATGCAAAATGTTCATGTTAAGATAAGTTCTACCTTAATTCAGGCAAGTTAGGGCCTATGATTGCTGTGTAATCATACCCCCATGGCTAAATCTTGCTAGTCCCTAGCAAGTTCAAGACTAAATACATTTCACAAAGAGTTAAACTAAAGATTTATTTCTTTTTGCTACATCCAAAAGTTCAAAATCCAGATAACTATGAATATATAATGTTGTAGCTTCTGCAACGGATTCAAGCGAAGACTCGATACACATTTAAAGCTTGTAGTTGACCCCTAGTAAAATTCTGTCGGGATAGGCAAACCTCTTTTCTTGGGGCTATAAAATATTTTTTGATTTTTGCCCCGGTGTTTGGTTTGGGTAGGAGATGCCTGAGTTAACTAGATTGTATTTGGTGGCTCACTCTCTTCTGGTGCTTCTTGGAGACTAGTATTTCATAATTTAGATTTCTAGATTAATGAATAAATCAACTTAGAGAGGGGCTGGAAAAACTATGCTCTCTTTACTCTTTTATACTCTTCTCTCTCTTTTTCTTTTTCCTCCAGAGCTCACATCTCACCAGATTTGCAAATGTATTTGGTGGTCTCACAAGGCATGACACTTTAATTAGGTTATGATAACCCTACGACTAAATCAGACTCCTCAACCCGTATTCAGGTGGTCAGAAATATAGAAAAAGTAGGTTAAGGTTGTATTTGGTGGTTCTTAAGGGTGGTAGGTGTTTATGCCTCAAAACATTTCAAAACATTTAACTTGCGTCACATTATGAAATTGTTTTACATAACACCCTTTTTTTTTGGGTTTTTTTTTATTTTTTTCCTTTTTTTTTTTGACCAAACAACTCTTTTGTATGCTAATCTATTGGCACAATGCCACAACATGACATACTGCTGTATTTATCAGCACAACATAACATGACATACGTACTTTTATACGTGAGGCATTCTTGGGGAATTTTGGGATGACCAAGAGGATTTTGGGTGGCTTATTTGGTGGAAGTACCTCTTCTCGGCACTGGGTAAGGGACAGATAGGATGATGTATTTCTAACCTTGATATCAGTACCCTGCTTCAGTAGAGGATTCCGTAGAGGATGGTCGTGACCATCCACCTCAGTCATAGTTTTATCAGAACCTGCCCTCTGTGTTTTTGCCTTATTTGGTGGCACTTGTATGGAATTTCTCACAAATTTATTGTGTAAGAACTGAGAGCGAAAACTATGCCCAACTCCAAGTGTCATTATTCAATTATTAAAGATTCTTTATACTAGCCTTAGAGCACCAGTACTCTCTACTCTCACCTCACATATGTTTTGGTGGATCTACTAGAAGATAGTTCACCTGACTTCCTGATTGCTGTCCAAAGGTTTAAGAGAAGAGACGCTTCTTTTTGACAAACTAGAATTGCCTATCAATTTTCACAGAGGATCCATTGCAAAATCTACATGCAAGTATGAAATTATGCCGGATTCTAAGTCTAGGAATTTACTAAAGAATAAATCTTTAATAAAACCTCTTGATAAAACAATCTAATCACCCCAATTGTTAGCAGAAAATTTTCAGTTTTTTATGAACTACCCCCCATGCCTATGTGTTTGCATGTCCTCATGCATGGATAAAAGAAATAAGGCTGGGTGTATATGGATATAAATCACCTGGAACTACTTCTGAGTTATCATTCAGCTCAAGCCATTGCTGCAATGCCATACACAATATGCAGAACAATATGCAAAATATTATACAAAAATGAAATATGCTATGTATATATGGTATGCATATACGTATACGTGCTGAGTTTAACGCCTCCAGTTGGGCAACTCATCAGTCATACGTCCTCAAGAAGATGTATCATTTTGTCAATAGGAGGAGGTTCTTGGGCAAAAAGTGGTTTGAGGTGCTGGCCATTAACCGTAAAAATGTGCCCAGATTTTGGGTCTCTAATTTGGACCACCTCATTAGGATACAGGTTGACCACCAGAAATGGCCCAGTTCACTTGGACTTGAGCTTTCTCGGAAAGAATTTGAGTAAGGAGTCAAACAACCAAACCTGCTGGTTAGGTGCGAACTCCTTCCTCTGGATGTGTCGATCATGGAAAGCTTTCGTCTTGTCCTTGTATATTTTTGCATTCTAATATGCTTGCCGCCTAATCTCCGCTAACTCACTGAGCTGGAGCTTCCTTTCATAACCTTCAGCCTTGAGGTTAAAATTACACTTCTGCACCGCCCAAAAGGCACGGTGCTCCAGCTCCACAGGAAGGTGCCAGGCCTTTCCATACACCATGTGGTATGGTGGCATTCTGAGCGGGGCCTTGTAAACGGTCCGATATGCCCATAGTGCATCGATCAACCGATCAGACCAATCCTTCCTCTTAGGTCTAACTGTCTTTTGAAGGATAAGCTTTATTTGATGATTTGATACTTTAGTCTGCCCATTGGTTTGTGGGTGATACGGGGTAGCAATGCGATGCTACACCTCGTATTTCTTCAATAATGATCTGAAATGGGCATGGATGAAGTGGCTTCCCCCATCACTTATCATGGCGTGGGGAACTCCAAATCTCGCGAAAATAAATTCCTGGACATAGGGTATAACAGTCTTATGATCAGCTCGTCTTGCCGGGATGGCTTCTACCCACTTTGAGACATAGTCTACTACGAGGAGTATGTACTCAAAGCCATGTGAGTTCGGGAAGGGGCCCATAAAGTCAACGCTCCAGACATCAAACACTTCTACAACCATAATGGATTGGAGAGGCATCATGTCTCTTCGAGTAGTAGAACCGACTGCCTGGCATCGCTTACAGCACTTGGCAAACTCGTGTGTATCTCTGAAAATGGTCAGCTAGAAAAATCTCGACTACAAAATCTTTGCTGTGATTTTTCGGCCTGAGAAATGACTCCCACAAGCGTCGTTGTGGCAGAAGGATAGCACACTAGAGATTTCCGAATTAGGGACACATCTACGGATGATCTGATCAGCCTCAATGCGAAAGAGCAATGGGCCATCCCAAAATTATAACTTAGTCTTTGATATAAATTTGAGCTTTTGATCCTTGGATAATCCCGCAGGTAGCCTGCCTGCAATGAGATAGTGAAGCGAAAAGTCGCGTGATTTATAAAAGCGGGTTTTTATTGTCGTGACACGCAAATTCGCATACGCTTTTAAATTTATATCCAAGATAGGGGAGTATCTAGGGTCGTCCAAGGAGGCCAAATGTTTGCAAAATTAATTCTCTTGCTTACAAAATAGATCTCAACTTTCTTTTTTGTATTTTAAATATGTAATTTTTTTGTTTTGAAAAGATGAGGGCAAAATGCGAATTGTGGTGGAAAGTACTAACACTTAGAATTACTTAACTAAAACTTTAGAGATAGATATATCCTCTTCCTAAGCTCACTCTAGGCAAGTGGAGGCCTAGAGTAATTAGGAAGAAGACGTGAAACAAGTGCTAGAACAAAAAAACAGCAATTCCAATAGAAAGTAAAAAGAAAGCAATTTGATTAAGTAGAATTTGTGTTCTTTTCGAAGACAAGTAAAGGAATGCTTCAACTAGAAATGAAAAAAATCTAAAAGCAATAAAAGAAACACAATTCCTCTTGCAAAATTTGGTGAAGAAAGGAGTCTTCTTGCTTCAAGCCTAGCTTCTCCTTGGCTTGAAAAGAGGGCCTCCTTCTTCTCATTCCTTGAGAGCTCCTCCAAGGTGGATGCTACCACCTTCAATGCTCTCCTTCAAGGGGTGGGCGTGAACCACCCTCAAAAGATCCTCCAAGGTGGTGTGGACCATCTTCAAGATCTCCTCTAAAGATCTTCCTTGCTTGGCTTCTCCTTTAGCTGGCATGACTCAAGAGAGAAGGGAAGAGGGGAAGGCACCAAAGGGGCAGAATATCCCCTTAATCTTCTTCTTCTTCTTCTCTCTTGGGTGTGGGCTCTTGGTAGAATATGAGAGTGAATTTGCTAGCCAAGGATGGTTTGAATGGTGGTGGGTAGTGGTCTTTTTATAAGGTTGGATGAGGGGTTAAGGTGCCTCTTGAAATGGAGGGCAAAGATGGGAGGATGGAGGTGGTTAGATGATCCTAGGGTTAAGGATGGTTGGCGCCACCTAAGGGGTGTAAGGTGGGTAGTTAGGGTCGGTCAAGAGGCACCTAAAGGTGGTGCCAACCATGGGGAGGTGCCATCGGTTGGTGCCAACTTTGAGGTTTCTAGTAGGTGGGATTATGTGGAGGGTGGAGATGGGTTTAAGGGGAGATGTGTGGTGGAGATGAAGGGGATTTTTGGAGGGAAAAGTGGCACCAACAAGGTGGTAGTTAGGGTGGTTTTGGCACCACTTTTAGGTGTCTTTTGGAGGTGGTGGGTAGGCTAGGTTGGAGCCAAGTAGGTTTAGCTTATGTGGAGCTTAGGTGGAGCTAGTTGGTGGAGTTGTTAGGTAGGGTTTTTGGGTGGTACAAGCCAAGGAAGCTGGAGCATAGCTAAGCTAAGCTAAGCTAACTTAGCTAATGGTGGAGTAGAGGAGGAAGTGTTGGAGCTAGGGTTTGGAGGGAGGAGCTGGTTCTGAAGAGTCCGGAGCTGAAGTGGATCTGCCTACTGCTGAAGAGGTCAACATGGGGCTACTTCAGCTGGCTGAGCTTAGTAGTTCTTTGCTAGCTACTAAGCCAGGCTAAAGTCAGCTAGCTTCTGTTGAATGGAACTGAGGTGAGCGGGGTCTGGTGCTCCTGGGGAGGATTGAGCTGGTTGAGATAGGTAATGTATCTTAGCTCAATTAGCTTGGGCTAAGCTAGGTCCCCAGGAGCTGGACTTGAGCTTCCTGAGCTGGGATGAGTTCTTCTTCAGCTAGCTCGAGTTGTGTGGAGCTGGATGTAGCTAGATCTGAGCTGAGGTGAACTCCAGTCAACTCAGCTGAGCTAGCTAGAGCTCCCTGTGGACTAGTGGGAGCTGAGATGAGCTAGACTCAACTATGTTGAGCTGGATCTGAGTTGACCTGAGTTATGGTGAGCTAAGATGAGCTCTCTTAAGCTGCCATTCAGCTGAGATTAGCTAAATGGAGCTAAGACGAGCTAACCCTAGTCGACGTGAGCTAGGTTCCAGTTGTGATGAGCTGGATCAAGCTGAGTTCCAGCTAGTCTGAGCTCCACCTTCACCATTTTCCTTCTTGAGTGCTATGCTTTTAGGGATCTGTATATCTGTTCATTCCTGACACTCACAAAAACACATTAAAACAACAAAAGAAAATGCAATGCATGCCTAACATAGTTAATGCCCAATGCTGCCCAAAAACCCATTTGTAGAGTAAAATCCTAAGAGCTAGGTTTGCTTTAATGCATAAGAATGATGATAAACTTGCATTTATCACACCCCCATGATTATCTTTTGCTAGTCTCTTAGCAAAACTTCAAATTTTTTGGAAAATGGAAGTTTTGAGAAATCTAATTTTTTTCTACTTTTGAGGAGAAAGAGATTATGGGAGCTTGGTTGATCTGAACACAGGAGATACGGGATTTGTTAAAGAAAAACATCAGGATTTGTTTTGGATCCAACCATTAGACAAAACGGGATCAATATATCCTCCAGAAAATTCACAAATTAACCCCTTATTAATTCAGATTACTTGAACTTTTTGTTTTTAGGATTTTTCTAGCTCATGAATCTGATTGACAACTTGCAAAATCCTTTAAAACCTTGTGTCCGTGCTTGTGAAAAGCCAACATTTATAAGGACGTGTTAATTTATTTATTATTACTTTTTTTTTTCTCCCCCATGCTTATTTTCAGCTTAGTCTTACAACAGATGTGTCGGGATCATCATTCGCATTACCAATCCTCGAGGGGGCTCTGGCACCAGTACTTCGGGATAGCACTGTCCATGACACCACCCAGGAGCTCACAACCCCAAAACACAATGAAGTGTGAAGGGGCGCTGATGTGTATATAATGGTTGTATGACAATGAATGATTATTGTTATGATCATGCCGTTGTAGTATATGGTGTATAATATAACATTAAGAATGTCGTATAGTGGTGAGTATGGGTGAGTACCAGTCATTACAACCATTATTATCATTTGCTTATTTATCTAATTTTTACTGGTTTTGTTCCAGGTCGTTCACTCGAAGGCAATTTATTGAATTACATCGGTCACTCTTTGATCTCAAAATTATCCTCTAATTCCAAAAAGAAACTTTACATCTTATTAAAGAATGAATGAATGTGTGTTTTATTTACCTAATTACTAAGAAATGCTTGCAAAAATACTAACTATGAACAAGCATCAAACAATCTATTATTATACTCTAAACTATGTATTTACAAGTTATCCTATTAGTACTAACATAATAGTATATAATACCTTAGGATGTAATGGTGTAGAAACTTAACTTATCAGTTTGTTATTTATAGTAACATATACAGCAGTTTCAGTGACAGATATAAGCGTCGCTAAATCTCAGAAAACACTATATACAACCTAAAGATGCAAACTGAGGTCTTTAGCGATGTTTATAGTGTCATTTTATTCTGTTAGTAATTATATGGGTTTATTTATACAAATGTAATGGGCTATAGCGACGTTTCTTCTTCTCTTTTGTTTCTGCGTTATGTTTCGGCCTTAACAGAGTTTTCAAGTGCTGTGGCGAAGGGGATTAAGCAACCATCATTAGCTTTTATTATTCAGTTCAAAATGTGTTAAATTTGCGAGTGCGCTTTTCGAGGGATACGCTGCACCCAGAGGGCGGGACCTGACCTCTATTAAGCACGCCCTAATCTTTAGTTAGGTGGCTTAATTACATTTTGATACTAAGCGGTGGGCCTCAGCCATGCGCCGCACACACACACGCTCAGGCCCCCGGCCCCGCACATAATCGTATACTCATCACATCTCAGACAGAATGCTCACATCATATGCTCAGTGGTAATCGGATCCGGTATAGGTATACTTTCTTTCGGGCGCCAGCGCCAGTGACGACTGGCTAACATAGAACACAAATTCTTAATATGGCGCTGCGCTCGATTTGCAGCGCACGATGTGGTGCTATTCCAGCGCCACATCGTGCACTGGAAATCAGGCGCAGTTGCGTTTGTACATGCTTTTGGCCCTCGATTTGGGGGCCATAAATTATTAAAAAAAATAAAATAAAATATGGTTAATAAAGTATTTACATAATACTACATAACTGATTAATTAATTTTGACTTTTAATTATGTTTACTATACAAATAAATTCATTAAAGTGGGCTGTTTGTACTGGTTGATTTAGGTGATTAAATAGTTAATTACTTATAAAATAATTAGTAAATGGTCTAATTGACCTTATACATATTTAATTTACATACTTAAGTATTTTATACATATTTTTATTGTATTTTTACGAATTTATTTCTTTTTTATTTAGGTTAAAATAGCAGTTCTGGGTGTTTATAAGTTAAAACTAAGTTAACAGTAAATACAATAGGTATAAATACACTTTAACTAACTTAAATTACTTACTATATATATTAACCTAAGTCTATAGATTTATTTACTTAATTATAGCTCTAAATTATTAATTTAGCTAATTAATCTATAATATAGCTACTAAATAAGTAAATATATCTCTATCTCTCTATATATATATACATAATTAAGTAAATACATACATAATAGTTTACTATTTATACATATATTTACATAGATTACAGATGTATATCGATTTATATACAAGTTCATGCAGTATTTACAGTATATCTATGTATGTATACTTACATAATCAGGCTGTATATTATAGTTATAATAGTATGGATATGTATATTTACAGTGTGAGAATTAAGTATATATAAGTAGGCTTTAGTAGGAAGTTACGAAGAAGGGTTAATTAAGTTTTTATTTCATTTCAAACAGCAGCTAAGCTACTGTCAGAGAGGATGGGAAGAGAAGAGAATGTGATGTTCAGGGTGTTTTGTTTAGCAGCAGCAGTGGCCTAAGCCACTGTCAAATGGGCTAACTGCTGCTGCAGTTAGTCCATTTGAAGAGGGGGATGTATTCACAGATGAGAGGGGAATTGTAGAGAAGAGGAGAATTTAGAGATGGAGGGAAATGTAGCCGCAAGTTGCAGCACGTTACTGTATAACTGGGAATAAGAGAAAATTCAAAACAAACTAAAAATTTTGAGAGTTGAAATCCAAATCTGATAAGGGTTTAAGTCTCACGAAAATCACATAAGAATTCAGTTCAAATACCCAACAAGAAAAAGCCCTTATCAAAACAACAAATGGCATTGAGTTAGCTCTTCCTAATGCTATAGACAGCATGAAGGAGAACTTAACTCAATTAATTAAAACCAAAAAAACATACAATCCCAGTTTCTTGCAACCTTAAGGAGTATGGAGAACTCCTTAGGTTAGGAAATCACCATACAAAAATAATCATCAAAATAGGTGGTGTATGGCAGTTCTGAAATGGCAAAACAGACTAAGAATGCATTAAAGGAATTTATAAAAGCTTGCGAATGCATTTAGATCAAGGTAGAAACAGATTCATGAAAGGCTCTTCTGAGTTGTTCTCTGTCACCAGAGAACTTCTCAGAGTCCTTGCCCACAAGGAAAACCAAAATCCCTTCAATTTGTCAGATCTGTCAAGGCAATCCAAAGAGCAAAATTCTTTAAAATCCATGTTAAATTGAATCTGACAAACTGAGGCAATCAATCTAAAATAAAAGGGGATTTTGTGAACACAAATGGGGTGAGTGAGAAGCCCCAAATGGTCCATGTGACGCCAATTTCAGATCTGAGGCAGTACACCATCAGAGCTGAAATTGGATCCGGATGTGTGGGTGAATGATGAAAAATTCGTCGTTAAAAGAAACATAAATCAGAATTGGATGGTGGAAAAACAAAACATGAAGAGGGAGATAAATTGAACAATGAACAGATGATTCTTCCCCTCTGATCTGGACTGATCAGAGGAGGTGAGGGGGGGGGGATCTAATGCTAATTCTACTCCTAAGACTAATCTAAACTACAGCTAACATTAAACACTAACAATTAAAGCTAAATCTATTCTAAACTACTGTAAACTACAACTAACACTAATTGTGCAAAATTAAAAACCTAAACTAAAAGGAAGAATGGGACCTATGGGTCCTTAGCCGGTGGCTAAGGAGGAAGAAAGGAGGAAGGTGACTCCAGCGGAGGGAAGAGTCTGCTAGTGAGACTCCAGGGTCGTCCTCAGGTGCTACGAGGTCCTTAGCGATGAGGAGGGTCGAGAGCAGGCGATGATTCCATAGCCAGTGGCTGTGAAATCAGGGGCTAGATGAGGAGGAGAGACTGGAGTGGACGAACTGATCGCTAAGAGATGTAGGAGGGAGCGATCCCTTGCACGTGACACCACTGAGGTGCTTAAGTAGCAGCTCAGTGATTGGAATCACCGCAAGGGTGAGGTTAATCAAAATTAAGCCGGCGGTGAGGATGAGATGGGTAGAGCTCGTGGCAAGTCAAGAGAGAGATCTGACCGTCAGATGAGATCTGGGAAGAGAGGTGATTGCACGCACCGAATCGCGCGAAGGTTCCATTTGAATCCAGCTGCAGATCGAGATCAAAAGTGAGATGGACGGTCAAGAATGGCTGTGTTCTTCGCGTGCTATAGTGCGCGTGAAGAACACAGGCTTCTCTCTGAAATGAGGGAAAAATTTCAGGAAGACCCTTGAACGAAGGGGTAGAAGAATAGCGTGCAGGTCCAAAAGTGAAAAGAACTATAACTGGAAGGGCCTTGCATTCATACAGAAGGGTCCCTGTGGCTTGCAAAAAGGTCCAAGAAGGAGTTTTGAGGGGTAGAAATGTAATGCATGAAGGACCTAATTGTAATCTATTTATTTCTAAGCCTAAATGATGTCCAATTGCTTTCAAATTTTTACATGTGCTTAATTGAACATTTAAGACATTGATTTTACTTATGATTTGTCTTTTCAAACTTGTTTATGTGTTCAATTGATGCATGGATCATCATTTGCTCTTTAGTTTTCAGAATATCTCATTTTTGTGACCTAATTAGGAGGTTTTAACACACATTAAAAGTTTTAGGTCTTTTCTTTAATTCCCACACTTAACCCTTTTTATATGTTAATTTGATATTGTTTTGCTTAGTGTCTAGCTTAATTTCGGCCTTTTGGCCATGATGAGTAGCCACTCATCATACCCCCATGCTTACGTTTTGCTAGTCCCTTAGCAAACAATCTGTTGAAGCGTAAGGCAATTTAAGTATCAGTAAGGTAAGTGTGAAGAGATATCTTTTTCTTCTTTCAAAAAATTTTTAAATGTTTTATGATGATCTTTAAGCTAAAAATTTTTTTCAATAAACCAACTGTGTTTTTGGACATTGTGAGAACCTTGTTACTAAGGATAACCTACCAGAACTCGAGGCATAAATGACATAGACCATCTCTCAACCAACAAGGACTCTTGATATTTAAACCTTAAGTCGAATTCCAGGACTCAGGGGGTTTTACAGAGACTCAGAATGCTATGAAGTTATGGCTGTGCTTTGTGATAAGTCAGGACTAACCAGGTGAATTCTAAGGCTCAATCCCGAGGTTTCACTTCTTTTTAAGTCCAGGTTGGTCCTAACTTCAGCTCATGCTTTCGGATGACTCTCAAAAATTGATGGTATTCATACCCAACCCTTATGGTATTTGTGGCTTAAAGAAGAATTTTTTTTTTGTGGACAAACAGGGTATTGTTTTGAACCCTGAAAACATTTTTGGTGGAAGAGTTGCTTTTCTGAGGTTTTTTGAGAACATACTTGACTTTCTTTTTTTTCTTTTTTTCTTTTTTATTTTTTATTTTTAACAGTATGTCTCCGGAACTTATTTGGTAGAGCGCACTGTATTTGGTGGGTGGATTTCTTTTTTTTTTTTGTGGAAAGAGCTTCTCCTAGACACAAAACTAAAGATTAGGACAAAGAGTCTACCTGCACGCATAGGTAAGGACTCCACCTTCCCTAATGAACACAAGGGTTGAGGTTTAGGTTCAAGTGGTCTTTCCTGACACTGTGTAGTGTAAGCCAAGGTTACTTAGACTCCTAAGTCAAAGCAAACCAACAAATCCTATACTGGTGACTCAGGTACAAGAATTGTCCTAAAGTTAGGAGAGACTGTGGTCTATCTTGTCAAGGCTCGAAGTGTATTAAGCCTAAGCTTGTATCAAGCTCCTATGGCCCGGCAGGTCAAATCAGTAACGGTTGAATGTCCATAGACACTTATTCTATATTTTTTTTTTTGTTTTCAGCTATAAGATCATATTTAAACACTTATCTTTTCTTTTTCTCCCTCCCTTCTTGAAATGAATGTCCTCCTTCAAATAAAGTACATGTCCCTTATTGTGTTTTTGGAATTTTTCTGATTTGTTATTTTTTTCCTATTTTTAGCTTTGTAATTTTTTCAAAATTTTTTCAAAATTTTTCAATTTTTTTGAAGTATATAATTTTTTGATAATACTATATATACTATAGTTGTGTCTACAATTGCATTTTGGTTTAAATGGTTTACCATTTACACCCCCCCATGCTTAAATGTTTCAATGTCCCCATTGAATGAAAGGGTGGATGCAAATGCATGCTCTGCTTTTCACTATCCTAGACTGGGTGATGGAAGGAAGTCGGAATGAGGAGATAAAATCTCTATGCGGACGATTTTAAGTATGATCTAGGATCAGAGTGAATAGTCGGGCTAGGAAGTGAAATGCATGACATGTGTGTTAATGAAAGTATGCTCAAAATGCAAGGTTAGACACCTAATGCAGATGAAAGCTAAAGTAAGAAAGGTGAAAAATAGCTATATACAAGGATAGGTTTTTGCTAAGTTTAACATCTTCAGCTAGGCGAAAACTTAGTTGGTAGTTCAAAATGTAGGAGCGAAATGGTGGAATTGACAAGTCTGAGATCATGCGGCTCAATGAAAGGTTTCAGTCTTTGTCCATTAACAATAAAGGGTTCAGATTTGTCAAGTTCAGTGATCTCAACGGCTCCATTATCAAAAAGTCTCAAGATCATGTCGATTCAGTGTTATGTAGCAGAGGTGGTTGTGTTTGTGCAAGAGAAGAATTTGAATCAGTGAAGAATTCAGTGTTGTGCACTGGTTGTGAAATGTCATGTGTTTGATCTTGCAGTGCAGGTCTAGGTTGGACATACCTTTGAGCAGGTATGTTCCTAGGGTTGGGTTGTGTTTGTGATGGGAGTGAATGTGGTTGATAGGACTCCGTCAAGTGTGATAGCTGGGCTCTCATCTCAGCTAAGGCCGCGTCTTGTTTCTGATGCATAGCAATATTCTGTTGTTGCATATCGGCAAGAGCTTTCATGATAGACCCCAACTGGTCATCTCGTGTAGGCCCAGATTGAGAGTATTAGGTGGGCCTGGGTTGGGGTTGCTGGTAGGCACGCGGTGGATAACCGTATGATTGTGGAGGTGGTGTTTGGATCGGGTTGTGCAGTGGTGGTGTAGAAGGTTGTTGAAAAGGAGGTCTCTGTGAATTTCCCGACCAAGAGAAATTTGGATGATTGCGCCATCCAGGGATATAGGTTTGTCCGAAAGGGTCATTGTGAATGGCATGGAGCTCCTCCGAAGCTCCAGAAGGTGCAGGGACGTCAGTGAAGGGAGGAACAAAGGTTCCTCCAACCGGTGAAGGATATAGAAATGGAAAATCCGGTAATGCAGTTTGTGTCACAGAAAGGTTATTCACAGTTTCCCTCCCTGTGGGAAACTGAGAAGAAGTGTTTTGTGCTGGTGACTAAGAAGAAGATGAAGGTTTTGAGAGAAATTTCCACACTTCATCTACTTTCTTCTCGATTAAGCCCACTTTATCCAATTGACTAGCCACTATCTCTAAGTCTTTGCTACTGGATTGGGCTTCATGTACCCCCGTGTGTGAGTGGGAATGTGAATAGGATTTTGAGACTCGGGAGGTAAAGGATTAGAAGTGGAGGGCAAAGAGAAAGATGTAGTAGCTTGGGTAGCAGTACCCAAGGGGAGTACAAGTTCTGGGTTTTGGGATCTCCTACCTTCCATTAAGTTGGTTTTCGAAATCACGTTTACTCTAATTCGATCCAACTCAATGGGAAAATTTTAATAATGTTCACAATAAAAATAGAAGAATCCCAATAAAATCTCAATTCAAGAAGACCAATCAATCGAAACAAATCGGAGAAATTTTTCCTAGAGGCTGCTACGCAAAATTATGTTGTACGCAAGCAATTGTTTCAAACAATTGTACGCATCCTAAGATAAACCTAGCGATGTGCAGACCTCTAAAATCCACTGGGAATCTGGATAAGACTGAGCGTGCGAATCCAGATCCTGTGGTTGTAGAAAGATGAGGTAGAAACCTGTGTATTGTGGCCTTAAGTGATCGTGCTGTGTGCACGATAACATTCAACACAAGGCGATTAAAATCTCAAACATGGTTTCACCCAATTTTGAATATCTCCTTTTGATTTGATTGAAGTGATTAAAATGTGTTTTCTATGCTGCTCGTTTCACTTTTTAATAAATTCAGAAGAAGTAGTGGTCTTCTTAACTTTAAGTCAAATGCAAATATGGCAGGAGTTAGAGTTAGGTAAGAAATGCGTACCTGACTCCAGCAATCTTCTAATGCAGATTTGACTTGAATTAAAATCTAGCAGGAAAGATATGCAATCCTAAAAATGGATGCCTAAGGTTATGCTACTGCTAGATAAGTATGAGATCTTTTTGATTATTTGATTTTTTTGATTTTTTTTTATATGCAATAAACAAAACAAGAAAAGAAATTAACTCGGAAAATCGAAATCGAAAAATCGAGAAAAAGAAGATAAAGTCCAGACAGTCCAAAATTATTACAATGAATGTGTGAGAACAGGCTCCCACAACTTATGACTAACACTTTATCCTAATTAATATACCTAAAACTATCTAAACTAAACTACTTTTATCGCTAATCCTACAGCTACTTCGAGGCAAAACTCCACCAGGAAGACAGGTCAGGAGCGTAGCAACTCCACCAGGAAGACGACCTCTACCTGGATGATGATACTGCTTCTCCTCCTCCTCAAGTGCTGTGGAAAAATAAATGATTAGTAAAAGAATAAAGGAATATATACACAAATAAATCAATGGAAGAAAGCAATTACAATCAATGAATGAAATGAAATGAAGAATTTCCATATACAAATGAATTAAAGGGTAATTTTGGCGTAAAGAGCATTGCCTCCCCGGCAACGGCGCCAAAAAATGATGTGTACAATGGTTGAATGACAATGATAAAAATGACACTGATGATCCCCGGCAACGGCGCCAAAAAAAATGATGTGTATATAATGGTTGTATGACAATGAATGATTATTGTTATGATCATGTCGTTGTAGTATAGGGTGTATAATATAACATTAAGAATGTCGTATAGTGGTGAGTATGGGTGAGTACCAGTCATTACAACCATTATTATCATTTGCTTATTTATCTAATTTTTACTGGTTTTGTTCCAGGTCGTTCACTCGGAGGCAATTTATTGAATTACATCGGTCACTCTTTGATCTCAAAATTATCCTCTAATTCCAAAAAGAAACTTTACATCTTATTAAAGAATGAATGAATGTGTGTTTTATTTACCTAATTACTAAGAAATGCTTGCAAAAATACTAACTATGAACAAGCATCAAACAATCTATTATTATACTCTAAACTATGTATTTACAAGTTATCCTATTAGTACTAACATAATAGTATATAATACCCTAGGATGCAACGGTGTAGAGACTTAACTTATCAGTTTGTTATTTATAGTAACATATACAGCAGTTTCAGTGATAGATATAAGCATCGCTAAATCTCAGAAAGCACTATATACAACCTAAAGAAGCAAACTGAGGTCTTTAGCGACGTTTATAGTGTCATTTTATTCTGTTAGTAATTATATGGGTTTATTTATACAAATGTAATGGGCTATAGCGACGTTTCTTCTTCTCTTTTGTTTCTGCGTTACGTTTCGGCCTTAACAGAGTTTTCAAGTGCTGCGGCGAAGCGGATTAAGCAACCGTCATTAGCTTTTATTATTCAGTTCAAAATGTGTTAAATTTGCGAGCGCGCTTTTCGAGGGATACGCTGCACCTAGAGGGCTGGACCTGACCTCTACTAAGCACGCCCTAATGTTTAGTTAGGTGGCTTAATTACATTTTGATACTAAGCGGTGGGCCTCAGCCATGCGCCGCACACACACACGCTCGAGCCCCCGGCCTCGCACATAATCGTATACTCATCACATCTCAGACAGAATGCTCACATCATATGCTCAGTGGTAATCGGATCCGGTATAGGTATACTTTCTTTTGGGCGCCAGCGCCAGTGGCGACTGGCTAACATAGAGCACAAATTCTTAATAAGGTGCTGCGCTCGATTTGCAGCGCACGATGTGGTGCTATTCCAGCGCCACATCATGCGTTGGAAATCAGGCGCAGCTGCGTCTGTACGTGCTTTTGGCCCTCGATTTGGGGGCCATAAATTATTAAAAAAAATAAAATAAAATATGGTTAATAAAGTATTTACATAATACTACATAATTGATTAATTAATTTTGACTTTTAATTATGTTTACTATACAAATAAATTCATTAAAGTGGGCTGTTTGTACAGGTTGATTTAGGTGATTAAATAGTTAATTACTTATAAAATAATTAGTAAATGGTCTAATTGACCTTATACAGATTTAATTTACATACTTAAGCATTTTATACATATTTTTATTGTATTTTTACGAATTTATTTCTTTTTTATTTAGGTTAAAATAACAGTTCTGGGTGTTTATAAGTTAAAACTAAGTTAACAGTAAATACAATAGGTATAAATACAGTTTAACTAACTTAAATTACTTACTATATATATTAACCTAAGTATATAGATTTATTTACTTAATTATAGCTCTAAATTATTAATTTAGCTAATTAATCTATAATATAGCTACTAAATAAGTAAATATATCTCTATCTCCCTATATATATACATAATTAAGTAAATACATACATAATAGTTTACTATTTATACATATATTTACATAGATTACAGATGTATATCGATTTATATACAAGTTCATGTAGTATTTACAGTATATCTATGTATGTATACTTACATAATCAGGCTGTATATTATAGTTATAATAGTATGGATATGTATATTTACAGTGTGAGAATTAAGTATATATAAGTAGGCTTTAGTAGGAAGTTACGAAGAAGGGTTAATTAAGTTTTTATTTCATTTCAAACAGCAGCTAAGCTACTGTCAGAGAGGATGGGAAGAGAAGAGAATGTGATGTTCAGGGTGTTTTGTTTAGCAGCAGCAGTGGCCTAAGCCACTGTCAAATGGGCTAACTGCTGCTGCAGTTAGTCCATTTGAAGAGGGGGATGTATTCACAGATGAGAGGGGAATTGTAGAGAAGAGGAGAATTTAGAGATGGAGGGAAATGTAGCCGCAAGTTGCAGCACGTTACTGTATAACTGGGAATAAGAGAAAATTCAAAACAAACTAAAAATTTTGAGAGTTGAAATCCAAATCTGATAAGGGTTTAAGTCTCACGAAAATCACATAAGAATTCAGTTCAAATACCCAACAAGAAAAAGCCCTTATCAAAACAACAAATGGCATTGAGTTAGCTCTTCCTAATGCTATAGACAGCATGAAGGAGAACTTAACTCAATTAATTAAAACCAAAAAAACATACAATCCCAGTTTCTTGCAACCTTAAGGAGTATGGAGAACTCCTTAGGTTAGGAAATCACCATACAAAAATAATCATCAAAATAGGTGGTGTATGGCAGTTCTGAAATGGCAAAACAGACTAAGAATGCATTAAAGGAATTTATAAAAGCTTGCGAATGCATTCAGATCAAGGTAGAAACAGATTCATGAAAGGCTCTTCTGAGTTGTTCTCTGTCACCAGAGAACTTCTCAGAGTCCTTGCCCACAAGGAAAACCAAAATCCCTTCAATTTGTTAGATCTGTCAAGGCAATCCAAAGAGCAAAATTCTTTAAAATCCATGTTAAAGTGAATCTGACAAACTGAGGCAATCAATCTAAAATAAAAGGGGATTTTGTGAACACAAATGGGGTGAGTGAGAAGCCCCAAATGGTCCATGTGACGCCAATTTCAGATCTGAGGCAGTACACCATCAGAGCTGAAATTGGATCCGGATGTGTGGGTGAATGATGAAAAATTCGTCGTTAAAAGAAACATAAATTAGAATTGGATGGTGGAAAAACAAAACATGAAGAGGGAGATAAATTGAACAATGAACAGATGATTCTTCCCCTCTGATCTAGACTGATCAGAGGAGGTGAGGGGGGGGATCTAATGCTAATTCTACTCCTAAGACTAATCTAAACTACAGCTAACATTAAACACTAACAATTAAAGCTAAATCTATTCTTAACTACTGTAAACTACAACTAACACTAATTGTGCAGAATTAAAAACCTAAACTAAAAGGAAGAATGGGACCTATGGGTCCTTAGCCGGTGGCTAAGGAGGAAGAAAGGAGGAAGGTGACTCCAGCGGAGGGAAGAGTCTGCTAGTGAGACTCCAGGGTCATCCTCAGGTGCTACGCGGTCCTTAGCGACGAGGAGGGTCGAGAGCAGGCGATGATTCCACAGCCGGTGGCTGTGAAATCAGGGGCTAGATGAGGAGGAGAGACTGGAGTGGACGAACTGATCGCGAAGAGATGTAGGAGGGAGCGATCCCTTGCGCGCGACACCACTGAGGTGTTTAAGTAGCAGCTCAGTGATTGGAATCACTGCAAGGGTGAGGTTAATCAAAATTAAGCTGGCGGTGAGGATGAGATGGGTAGAGGGCGCGGCAAGTCAAGAGAGAGATCTGACCGTCAGATGAGATCTGGGAAGAGAGGTGAACGCACGCACCGAATCACGCGAAGGTTCCATTTGAATCCAGCCGTAGATCGAGATCAAAAGTGCGATGGACGGTCGAGAATGGCTGTGTTCTTCGCGTGCTACAGTGCACGTGAAGAACACAGGCTTCTCTCTGAAATGAGGAAAAAATTTCAGGAAGACCCTTGAACGAAGGGGTAGAAGAATAGCGTGCAGGTCCAAAAGTGAAAAGAACTATAACTGGAAGGGCCTTGCAGTCATACAGAAGGGTCCCTGCGGCATGCAAAAAGGTCCAAGAAGGAGTTTTGAAGGGTAGAAATGTAATGCATGAAGGGCCTAATTGTAATCTATTTATTTCTAAGCCTAAATGATGTCCAATCACTTTCAAATTTTTACATGTGCTTAATTGAACATTTAAGACATTGATTTTACTTCTGATTTATCTTTTCAAACTTGTTTATGTGTTCAATTGATGCATGGATCATCATTTGTTCTTTAGTTTTCAGAATATCTCATTTTTGTGACCTAATTAGGAGGTTTTAACACACATTAAAAGTTTTAGGTCTTTTCTTTAATTCCCACACTTAACCCTTTTTATATGTTAATTTGATATTATTTTGCTTAGTGTCTAGCTTAATTTCGGCCTTTTAGCCATAATGAGTAGCCACTCATCAGGCGCTCCAAGCAAACTCAAGCTTTTGATCTGACACGATAGGTAGAGCACCGTCTAAGACACTTGAGCTGCTAAAATGCGCTTTAATGCTTTGTCTAAAGATATGAAATATAAATATGGAGCAGCGCCGAGGCGGTAACATGTTTACATCGCATCCTCAAAGGAGGCATTTTCCTCCTTCTCGGTGGTGGGAACTCAAAACAATGATCTACTTCAGACTTTTACTATGTCTAAACAAGGGAGTTTTTCAAATTTTTAGTTGTTTTTAAGTGTTGGCTTGTGTGTGAAAATTGACACAAGAAGTTCCTCAAGAAATTCAAGTTTTTGTATCAAAAACTAAGCCAAATACTTTCCACATTACAAAATAGGATCAAGTCACCTGAACTATCATGAGTTCAGGTGGAATTTTAGAGAAGGATATCTGATCTAGTCTAAAATTAGACCCTGAAATTCTAATGATCAGATTTGCATCCTCATCCCTAGTTTGTTAAAAATTAAATCCCATTGTACCCAAAAGTGAATTTTTTCAACCTTAGTCCCGATTTCAAAAATTTTTCCTCAAAAAGTTTTCAACATTTTTATTCTTTTTGGGTATGCAAGCAAGAAAATAAAATAACTAAAGAAAAATGCATGTCTTTAGGTTTTGAAAATCCAAAATCGGTCATCAAATTTTAAAAACACCCCCCCATGCTTAAGATATGCAACGTCCTCATGCATTCGGAGGGAAAAGGGATCACCTTAGTGAAGAACGGTCGAGTTTAGGATGATCAAAACCTGGAAAAAGAAGGACAAAGGAAGGCAAGAAAAAATGACGGGTTACCTCCCATCCAGTGCTATCTTTTACACCATTCAGCCGGGTGTAGTGTGCATTAGTGATCAAGGGTGGCTGGCTTAGTAAAATTAAAAGATTCAGACGGAAGATTAGGCGTATGATCAAAATAGGGCTTTAAACGTTGGCAGTTGACTTGAAAGGTCGAATTAGTTTTTGGATCAAAAAGATCAACAGCATTGAATGGATGTATTTTATGGACAATAAAGGGGCTGGTTCATTTTAGATTTTAATTTGCCAGGAAAAAGACGTAATCTCACATCGAAAAGCCAAACGTGTTGATTAACGTCAAAGTGTTTCCGAACAATATATTTATCATGAAATTTCTTTGTTTGGTCTTTATAAATCCTCGCATTTTCACAGGAAAAATTACATAATTCTTCCAATTCAGTTAATTGTAATTTTCTATGCGTACCGGCACCAGATAAATCCATGTTGAGTTATTTTATTGCCCAAAAAGCCTTATGTTCTAATTCTACCGGGAGATGGCATGCCTTCCCAAAAATCAGATGGAGGGGAGACATGCCGAGTGGGGTTTTAAAAGCGGTATGGTAGGCCCATAAAGCGTTGTCCAATTTGGTAGACCAATCTTTATGGTTGGGCCTAACCATCTTTTGTAAAATATTTTTAATTTCCCAGTTAGAAACTTCAGCTTGGCCATTTGTTTGGTGGTGATAAGGTGTGAAAATTTTATGATTAACCCCATATTTAGAAAGAAGGCGACGGAATTGTGAGTGTGTGAAATGTGAGCCTTCGTCACTGATAATGGCTTTTGGTATGCTTAATCTTGAGAAAATATTTTTCTTAAAAAATTCGACAACCACACGGTGATCACTAATGTGGGTGGGTATTGCTTCTATCCATTTTGAAACATAGTCGACTGCGACTAATATATATAAATACCCACCGGAGTTGATGAACGGTCCCATGAAGTCGATGCCCCAAACATCAAAAATTTCAACCTCTACAATAGGATTAAGGGGCATCATATCCTTCCGAGTCATGTTACCGATGCTCTGGCAACACACACAGGATCGAACAAAGTCATGAGCATCTTTGTGCAAGCTAGGCCAACAAAATCCCACATTAAGGATTTTAGTTGCAGTTCTCTTGCCTGAAAAATGTCCGCCATAGGCCATTGAGTGACAATGTGTCAAAATATCATGGATTTTAGAATCAGGTACACATTGTCGAATAACCTGGTCGGCATAAATGCGGAAATGGTCAGGCTCCTCCCAAAAATAATATTTAATATCAGCAAAGAACTTATCCCATTTTTTTTTTGGCCAATCAGTGGGGATTCATTCTGTTGCTAAGTAGTTTGCTATGAGTGCAAACCAAGGGAGGGTAGTAGCAACTAAAATGCTTTCATCGGGGAACTGATCTGGTAGGGTCATTATGTCATTCATCATAAGACGAGAGAGATGGTCGGCCACTACATTATGCGATCCTGCCTTATCCTTGATTTCCAGGTCAAATTCCTGGAGTAGCAGAATCCAACGAATAAGGCAGGGTTTCGCATCTTTCTTTGTCAGCAAATATTTAATTGCTGAGTGGTCGGTATATACAGTGACATGTGACCCCAACAGATAAGATCTAAATTTTTCTAAGGCAAATACAATGGCAAGAAGTTCCTTTTCAGTAATCGTGTAATTTCGTTGTGCATCATCAAGAGTTTTGCTAGCATAATAGATCACAACGGGCTTCTTCCCAATTCTTTACCCTAGAACGGCCCCTATAGCAAAATCTGAGGCATCTATCATTAATTCAAAGGGACTATTCCAATCAAGTCCCTGCAATATTGGTGCCTCAGTAACCTCTTTCTTCAACCTCAAAAAACTCTCCAGGCACTTATCATTAAAATCAAGTGGTTGGTCTTTAGTGAGAAGCTGACTTAAGGGCTTGGAGATTTGGGAAAAATTTTGTATAAATCGATGGTAGAAACCCACATGACCCAAAAAGGATATGATCTGTTTGACAATAGTGGGCGGTGGGAGCTTACATATAGCATATATTTTTGCTTTATCTACTGTGATTCCTTGTTTTGAAATAACATGGCCCAAGACAATACCTTCCTGGACCATGAAATGACTTTTTTCCCAACTGAGGACAAGATTAACTTATATGCATTTTTGAGAGTTCTTTCAAGGTTTTTGAGACAATGGTCAAAAGAATCTCCAAAAATAGAGAAATCATCCATAAAGACTTCTAAACATTCACCTACCAAGTCTGAAAACATTTCAAGCATGCACCTTTGAAAAGTCGGAGGTGTGTTGCAAAGACCAAAGGGCATCCTTCAGAAAGCAAAGGTTCCGAAGGGGCAGGTGAAAGTTGTTTTGTCCTGGTCCTCAGGATGAACCACTACCTGATTATAACTGGAATAACCATCCAGAAAATAGTAAAAATCCCATCTGGCTAACCGCTCCAAGATTTGATCAATAAAGTGGAATGGGAAATGGTCCTTCTTGGTGGCAGTGTTTAATTTTTGGTAATCAATACAGACGTGCCAAGGAGAAGTGGTTCGAGTGGCTAGATTCTCCCCATTATCATTAGTGACAACTGTTAGTTCAGCCTTTTTGGGCACAACTTGTGTTGGACTAACCCAGGAGCTGTCAGAAATGGGGTAGATGATATCAGCATCCAGCCACTTAATAATCTCCTTTTTTACCACCTCCTGCATAATAGGGTTCAAGCGCCTTTGTGGTTAGTGGGAGGGGCGAGAATCATCCTCTAAATATATACGGTGCATACAATAGGACGGATTAATACCCTTAAGATCAGAAAAGGTCCAGCCAATAGCTTTTTGATATTTACTCAAAACTTGGAGAAGTTTGTGCTCTTGTTCCCCAGTAAGTCCAAAATTTATAATCAAGGGCAGGGTCTGATTAGGACCCAGGAAGACATATTTAAGGGAGTTGGGCAAAGGTTTTAATTCCAATTGTGGGCCCAGTTCCGAAAGAGTTTCTGCTTTGTGGGTTAGTGGTGAGGTAAGAGTGAAAGGGTCAGCTGGAAGGTTAGCTGGACGTGTGGTTAGGGTGGAAGGGTGAGAAGAAGTGGATTGTTCAGGAACCGTATTGATGGCAAAATAAGAACATAATGGGAAATCTGCAAAGTTTCCTCCACAATGTTTTCTATTTCTAAATCTGAATCATCAAAGAAATCTGGTTATTGGAACTGCCTAGAAGCTTGAAAAATGTCTAGGGTTACAGATTCACCGCCACACATGATCTTCATCTTTCTAGAATCACAATCAATATTTGCACGGGCGGTGGCTAAGAATGGTCTTCCAAGAATAATGGGGAAAAACTTTAGTGCTTATGGTACCTCTATGTCCTGGACTAAAAAGTCTACTGCGAATAAACAATTTTTGGCCCGGACAAGAACATCCTCAACAATTCCCCTTGGTTTAATTGTAGATCGGTTGGCTAATTGGAGAGTAACCTCAACAGGCTTTAATTCACCAATCTTAAATTCCTCAAAAACAACTGTGGGGATAAGATTAATTGAGGCACCAAGATCCAACAAAGCGCGATCAAATGAGGTATCATTAATGATAACTTGAATTAGGTTGGTGCCAGCATCTTTTCTCTTAAGAGGCAGTCAGCTCTACACAACTGAGCTGACTGTCTCTGGAAGGATCACCTTTCCTAAATTTCTGGGCTGCCTTTTCGGAGTACATAAATCTTTTAGGAATTTTGCATAGGCAGGGATGTATTTAGTGGCATCTAGGAGAGGGATATTAATTTCTACTTGCCCAAATAAATCCATTAATTCCTTCTCAATGGGCTCGAATTTCTTCTTTTTCTTATTTGAAGAGTGGAGGGCTTGTGGAAATGGAGCAAGGTTTCCCTATTTTGCATTAATTGGTTCCTGAACAATAGGAGGGGGAGATGGGGAAGAGTTAATTTGTGTTTCATTAAAGCATGTTTCTTTAACAGGCAAGGGATTGTGAGTGGTTTTCCCATTCCTCAAAGTAACTGCATTTGCAGTCTGGTTGTTTCTAGGATGAGGATGGGAAGCCTAACTATTATTGAAACCCGGTGGATGCTGAGGTCCTGGTTGAATGGGTTGACTGGGATATCCACCTTGGAACTAATTCCTTTGATTATTTGGGTTGGGCATGGGTTGGCAAGGTAAATTCCCAATATGTCGATGATTAGGAGTAACCTTAACTTGGTGTTGCAAGTTGGTAATCATGCAGGTTACTTTTGTCATTTGAGTCTACATTCCTTGTAGAGTTTTCATGACCTGATTATTAATGTCGTCCTGGGATGGTCCAAGTTGATACATAGGTTGCCCATAATTCCCAAAATAGTTTTGTTTGGGAAAAGAAATTGGGTTCGGGTTTTTCCAGGAGTGATTCGGGTTAGTCCTCTAGTTTTGATTGGAAGTGTTGGAGGGGTTTCTAAATTGCTCCTGGAGAGTGTAAATATTTTCTGAGGTGGGATCAAAAATATTTTGATCAAAATTCCCGGTCAAATCTTGCGGGAAATCAGCCGGAAATTGCTGGCCAGCAGATGCGGCATCAATGTTGTGTAGATTTTCTCTTTTGAGAATGTGTGGGAGGTTAGTGTGTGGAGCTTGCTTATTTATGAGCTTTTCTTCCATTCTCTTTTGGTGAATTTGCATCTGGTCCAGTCGTTGAGCTAACATATATAAATCATCTTGAGTGACTGGAACAGAGGTGGATTTGGAGTCAATTTCATGGACTCCGTGTCTGGGGTTTTGTGATCTGCCAAAATGTCCATTGAAGTCATGTTAAATGAGTTTTCACTCATTTCTTCAAAGAGGAGATAGGCACTTTCGGCATCTTTGTTAAGAAAATTGCCCTCACATGAGGCATCCACAAATCGTTTCAGTTGATCTTCTAATCCATGATAGAAGATCTGCACAAACTGCCATTGTGGAATTTCATGGTGGGGACAACTTCTTAGAAGTTCCTGAAATCTTTCCGAGGCTTCGTGGAGGGGTTCACCAATTTTCTGTTGAAAGGTCATTATGGATCTTCTTAATGCATTCGTTTCTACCGATCGGAAATTTTTTTTAAGAAAAGTGCTTTTTAATTGGGGCCAGGTGGTAATAGGGCACCCAACCATTCTAAAGATATGAGATGCTTTGTCTTTAAGAGAGAGAGGAAAAAGTCTCATTAACCACATGTCTTCCTGCACATTACGGGAACGAGTGGTTTGAGCGAGGACAGTTAATTCCTTGAGATGACAAAAAGGGTCCCCTCTTGGAAGACCATGAAAATGTTTAATAAAGATTAGAATGGCTGGTTTGATCTCAAAATCCCCTTGTGGTATGACCACCCCTGGTCTTTCCTCATAATTGGAAGGATCATAGAAATCCTTAAGAGGAACGACAGGCTGTTGATGGGGTGGTGGATTTTGTCCTTGGTTAGCTAGGTTCGTGATAGTCCTAGCTAAATCTTCTTGATTTTGTTGTAGTCGAACCAAATGGTCGACCATTAATGCAAAGGGATTTGGATTTTGAGTTATAATTGGATGGCCACCTGGCCCTGCTGGTATTTATGGCTGCTCCAAGTTAGGGAGGTGAGGGAGGGTGAAGTCAGCTTGAGGGTCGGTTGACGAGTTAGAAGTGGAAGCAGAATTTTTTGCCGGCTTCCTGGGTTTTCCATTTTTTTAGAAGAGGAGGGGGAAGAAAATAATGACTTTCAGCTGCGGGGGGCGAAATCAAATGGTCCCTCAAGGTGTGGTTTTTGGGACCGTCGCCCGTGCATGCACTGTTTGGGAAGAATTGGAGGGGAGAAGAAGAGAAAGAGATGAGATAAAGTGTGTAATTCAAACAAACAAAGCTAGACCTAACTTAAGTGCGACTCCCTAACAATAAAGCTAAGACTTGGTCTACATAGGAAATAAGTATTCAATAGTGAATAATCATTCTATCAACAAATCTAGCCAAGTTGCTTAAGGGGAGGTTTGGGCCCAAATGTTTCCCAGGGAAAACCCCAGGTGCTTGTACAAACCCACGCCTGGTCGTTTGACACAGCCCCTCAGCCTGAACACCAGATATAGATGACAGAATTGGTATTAACTAAAGAAAACTTAAGACCTATATAGCAAGCCTAAGTTGATTAAGCCTTAGGGGTCAAGTTGCTATAGATTTTAGTTAGGTCTAGGATACTATGGTGCACACGGAACGTGGAGGGCATTAATTGGGTTGTTGCCCTGTTATTTCAATTTTTTTTTGTGTGTGTGCAATTATTGGAAAGTGGTTCCAATGAAAAGCAAGTTGTCACACAAGTTTTTGTATTTATGTTTTTTAGGATTCAATTTAATTGAATGTGTTTTAGGGTTTTTCCTTTTTAAATGTTCAAACAAGTTTGAAACTCCATAATCAAAGGAAAAACAAGTTGTATGGGTGATGGTATATTTCGTTTATATTGTGGGACTAAAAAGAAAGAAAAGAAACCCTAATTGGATTTGAACCCTAATATAGAAAATTACTACCAATGAATTATTTTTAGGCTTTCTGAATAGGTAGTGGTCCAAACAATGCAACCAACGCCACTACCTTATGTAAAATCAAACAAGGATTCCAGAAAAGATTTTGTAAGATTTTAAGAATTTGTTTGATAATTGTTTTAAATTTTTATGTGTACTGGTGTCAAAGTCTAGAAATGATACCCGTGGGTATTTTGGAGTTTTTAGTATTACCACTGACCTCAGAAAATTTTCCTGATTTTATATGATGTGTAAAATTTCACAAGGATTCAAGAAAACTAAATTTCACAAAAATTGGATGAGTATAGAAATTCTAAAAATTTGTGGACAGTAGCAAAATAGGAAGATTAGAGGGTGTGACCCCTCTGCAGTCCATGAATTTTTGAAAATTAAATACAAAGCCAATTGATCTGATATTTGGAATAGATGTTCCTAACTCAATTTGGAACAACTACATGAAATTTTAGGATTTTAGGAGGGTTGTGGTGTTAGGAATTGATTTTTCTAGTCTAAATAGAAATCTAGACATGAAAAACAGAACACCAATACTTGAAATGGAGTGGTGTTAATGAAACATTCAAATAAACAGTGAATTTTAATGAAAATAACTCCACTTAATTAAAATGTTTGGGATCCTGAAAGCCAAGTTTAACATGTTTTTGGTAGTTCTAATTAATTATGTAACTAAAAAGGGGGACCAACCTAAATTTTGAGAGAAGAAAAGGAACTTTGAGCTCTCGCTTCCAGATTCCCACTTTCTTCCTGCACTAGTTCCTACAAACATGAAAGAAAAGAAAGAGAAGGGGATGAGATCCACTTTAAGAAAGAGATAAATGCAAAGCCGCGCCTCCCTGACAACGGCGCCAAAAGGTGAAGCGAAAAGTTGCGTGATTTATAAAAGTGGGTTTTTAATGTCATTGTAACATGTGAATTCGCATATGCTTTTAAACTTATATCCTAGATAGGAGAGTACCTAGGGTCATCCAAGGAGGCAAAATGTTTGCAAAATTAATTCTCTTGCTTACAAAATAGATCTCAACTTTCTTTTTGGTATTTTTAATATGTAATTTTTTTGTTTTGAAAAGACGAGGGCAAAATGCGAAATGTGGCGGAAAGTACTAACACCTATAATTACTTAACTAAAACTTAAGAGATAGATATATCCTCTTCCTAAGCTCACTCTAGGAAAATGGAGGCCTAGAGTAATTAGGAAGAAGAGATGAAACAAGTGCTAGAACA
The DNA here is from genome assembly GCA_037157565.1 of Thalassia testudinum. Lineage (NCBI taxonomy): Eukaryota > Viridiplantae > Streptophyta > Magnoliopsida > Alismatales > Hydrocharitaceae > Thalassia > Thalassia testudinum. The sequence continues at coordinate 30,668,145 of JAZHRO010000049.1, forward strand.
AAAAAACAACAATTGCAATAGAAAGTAAAAAGAAGGCAATTTGATTAACTATAATTTGTGTTCTTTTCCAAGACGAGTAGAGGAATGCTTCTACTAGAAATGAAAAAATCTAAAAGAAATAAAAGAAACACAAATCCTCTTGCAAAATTTGGTGAAGAAAGGAGTCTTCTTGCTCCAAGCCTAGCTGCTCCTTGGCTTGAAAAGAGGGCCTCCTTCTTCTCCTTCCTTGAAAGATCCTCCAAGGTGGATGCTACCACCTTCAATGCTCTCCTCCAAGGGGTGCACATGCACCACCCTCAAAAGCTCCTCCACGGTGGCGTGGACCACCTTCAAGATCTCCTCCAAAAATCTTCCTTGCCTGGCTTCTCCTTTGGCTGGCGTGGCTCAAGAGAGAAGGGAAGAGGGGAAGGCACCAAAGGGGCAGAATATCCCCTTAATCTTCTTCTTCTTCTTCTTCTCTCTTGTGCATGGGATCTAGGTAGAATATGAGAGTGAATTTGCTAGCCAAGGATGGTTTGAATGGTGGTGGGTAGTGGTCTTTTTATAGGGTAGGATGAGGGGTTAAGGCACCTCTTGAAATGGAGGGCTAAGATGGGAGGATGGAGGTGGCTAGATGATCCTAGGGTTAAGGATGGTTGGCGCCACCTAAGGGGTGTAAGGGGGGTAGCTAGGGTTGGTCAAGAGGCACCTAAAAGTGGTGCCAACCATGGAGAGGTGCCATGGGTTGGCATCGACTTTGAGGTTTCTAGAAGGTGGGATTATGTGGAGGGTGGAGATGGGTTTAAGGGGAGATGTGTGGTGGAGATGAAGAGGATTCTTGGAGGGAAAAGTGGCGCCAACAAGGGGGTAGTTGGGGTGGTTTTGGCACCACTTTTAGGTTTCTTTTGGAGGTGGTGGGTAGGCTAGGTTGGCGCCAAGTAGGTTTAGCTTATGTGGAGCTTAGGTGTAGCTAGTTGGTAGAGTTGTTAGGTAGGGTTTTTGGGTGGTACAAGCCAAGGAAGCTGGAGCATAGCTAAGCTGAGCTAAGCTATGCTAAACTAAGCTAGCTTAGCTAATGGTGGAGTAGAGGAGGAGATGTTGGAGCGAGGGTTTGGAGGGAGGAGTTGGTTCTGAAGAGTCCGGAGCTGAATTGGAGCTGGCAGCTGCTGAAGAGGTCAACATGGGGCTACTCCAGCTGGCTTAGCTTGCTAGTTCTTTGCTAGCTACTAAGCCAAGCTAAAGTGAACTGGTTTCTGTTGAATGGAGCTGAGGTGAGCTGGGTTTGGTGCTCCCAGGGAGGATTGAGCTGGTTGAGACAGCTAAAGTAGCTTAGCTCAATTAGCTTGGGCTAAGCTAGGTCCCCAGGAGCTGGACTTGAGCTTCCTGAGCTGGGATGAGTTCTTCTTCAGCCAGTTGGAGTTGAGTGGAGTTGGATGTAGCTGGATCTTAGCTGGGGTGAACTCTAGTCAACTCAGCTGAGCTTGCTAGAGCTCCCTGTGGACTAGTGGGAGATAAAATGAGCTAGACTCAACTAGGTTGAGCTGACTTGAGCTAGGGTGAGCTAAGATGAACTCACTTGAGCTGCCATTCAGTTGAGATTAGCTGAATGTAGTTGGGATGAGCTAACCCTAGTTCAAGTGAGCTAGGTTCCGGCTGTGGTGAGCTGGATTAAGCTGAGTTCCAGCTAGTCTGAGCTCCTCCCTCACCATTTTCCTTCTTGAGTGCTAGTGTTTTAGGGATCTATATATCTATTCATCCCAAACACTCATAAAAACACATTAAAATAACAAAAGAAAATGCAATGCATGCCTTACCTAGTTAATGCCTAAATGCATCCCAAAAACCCGTTTGCAGAGTAAAATCCTAAGATCTAGGTTTGTTTTAATGCATAAGAATGATGATAAACTGGCATTTATCTGATAGTTTGCTATATCAGCATACCAAGGAAACTCCATAGAGTTGATAGATAGTGGAGACTCATCTGGAAATTGATCTGATATCAGTGGGGAGTACGGAATGTAGTCTAGGTCTAGCCGAGACAAGTGGTCCGCCACAACATTATGTGCTCCAGCTTTGTCCCGGATCTTGACATCAAACTCTTACAAAAGAAGGATCCATCGGACAAGGTGAGGTTTGGCATCCTACTTTTCCAACAAATGCTGGAGGGTGGAATGGTCAGTGTAGATGATAACTTTGGACCCAAGTAAGTATGACCTAAATTTCCCCAACCCGAATATTACAGCCAGCAATTCTTTCTTAGTGGCTGTATAGTTACGCTGAGCCTCGTTCAGCATTTTGCTAGCGTAGTATATTACAAATGGATGCCGCTCCTGACACTGGCCAAGAATAGCTCCGACAGCGAAGTCGGAGGCGTCACACATCATCTCGAAGTCGAGTGACCAGTTGGGGGGTTAGAGAATAGGTGCACTGGAGACAGCATTTCACAAGGTCTAGAAAGCGCTGAGAGATGAGGAGTTGTATTCAAAAGGCGTGTTGGTTACCAGAAGATTCGTTAATGGACGAGCAATTTTTGAGAAATCTCGAATGAATCTTTGATAAAATCCAACATGCCCTAAGAAAGATCTGATTTGCCTAACAGAGCTAGGTAGAGGTAATTGCGAAATGATTTTTGACTTAGCTCGGTCGACCTCGAGTCCATTAGAGGAGATCTTGTGACCTAGTACGATGCCATCCCGCACCATAAAATGGCTTTTTTCCCATGAAAGTACTAGGTTAACTTCTATACATCTCCTCAGAATCTTTGTGAGGTTATCGAGACAGGACGACAAATAATCTCCAAACATGGATAAGTCATCCATGGACACTTCTACGCAATCCCCGATCATGTCTAAAAAGATGGCCATTATGCATCATTGAAATGTAGGTAGTGCGTTGCAGAGGCTGAAAGGCATCCGCTTAATAGCGAATGTTCCAAAGGGACACATACAAGTCATCTTGTCTTAGTCTTCCGAGTTGATTGTGACTTGATTGTACCCGGAGTATCAATCCAGAAAGCAGAAGAAACTATGTCTGGCTAGCCGTTCTAGAATCTGATCAATAAAGGGCAAAGGAAAATGATCCTTTTTGGTAATCGAGTTTAGCTTCCTGTAGTCAATGCAGTCCCACCAAGAAGTCGTGGTGCAGGTCAGGATGGATATGCCCAATTCATTTCTGATTACGGTGAGTCCCGCCTTTTTGGGCACTATCTAAATGGGACTCACCCACTGGTTGTTGGAAATCAGATAGATAATGTCTGTGTCCAACCATTTAATGATCTCCTTCTTGACAACCTCAAACATATTTGGATTTAGGCATCTCTGAGGTTGTCTCGATGGCCTCACCCCTTCATCAGTGTAAATATGGTGAGTACAATATGAGGGGCGAATTCCATGGAGATCAGCAATGCCCCACCCGATAGTAACCCTATGTGCTCGCAAAATGGAGATCAACCAGTGTTCCTGATCTGGAGTCAAGTGAGCATTGATAATCACTGGTTATGCCTCACTTTCTCCTAGAAACATTTATTTGAGCGAATCAGGCAAGGGCTGTAGCTCTAGTAGCGGAGGGTGGGGAGGAGGGTTATGCAAGGGAGGAGAGGAAACAATAGCTGAAATTTGATGATCATGATTTATGAAGAATCCACCTGCAGTGGTCATGTAGTCCTATCTTAAGATATCAATGTTGGATAGGATAGGATAGTCAGGATCAGGGGTGCTAGGAGCAGATGAACACCCATGACAACTAGATCCATGGGATGAAATGTGTTTATCAGTAGTCTCAGTCCCGTGTGGATCGTGATCAAAGACCCTTGATAGTGATGATGAATGTGCCATTGGGTCACTGCAGAGGAGCCCAATGTTCCTATAGAAAGCTAAATCTTCATCGTCACTATCCTCCTCGATCAAGTCACAATCAAATTTCTTTGATGCCCTGAAAATGTCCAGTCTGAGCTTTTCATTTCCAAGGGCAATCTCCATGCACCCTGATGCACAGTCATTGTTTGCGCAGGCGGTTGCCAGAAACGGGTGACCTAGAATAATCGGTGCATCACAAAGATTAGGAGGAACCTCCATATCAAGAACAAAAAAGTCCGCTGGAAAGGAGAATCCTTGAACTTTTACGATCACATTTTCAACCACCCCCCTCGGTGTTTTTATAGATCGGTCAGCCAACTGTATGGTAACCGAGGTGGGCTTTAACTCCCCAAATCGAAATCGATCAAATACTACAGTAGGAGTTAGGTTGATGGACGACCCCAAGTCAAGAAGGGCCCTATCAAAAGGGGAATCCTACAACAAGCAGGAAATCAATGGTGTGCCCGGGTCCTTCTTCTTGGGTGGTAAGTCAGCTAAAATAACTGCACTGGCTTCGTCAGATAATACAACTTGTCGTTCGATCCTCTATTGCTGCTTCGGAGTACAATAGTCCTTAAAGAACCTAGCGATAGCTGGGATGTGATTTATCGCTTCGAGCAGAGGGATTTGAATATGAACTTCCTTAAACATGGATTTCAGGTCCTCAAAATTTCGCATGTCCTTTTTCTGTTATGAATCTCATGCTAGGGTTGCGGGAAAAAGGACGGGAATTTTAGGGTCTAAAGGCTTCTTTCTTTTATCTAATGAAGATGGCTTGTGAGAGGAAGAGGGTTGTGAGCCATCTCGTGGTATGGAGTTGGAAAAATCGTTACCCACTTGCCAAGGTAGCGGGTCCTATGTAGTCTTTCTTCTCCTTAAGGTAACAGCTTTTGCATCGACGTACTGTCCATGCAAGGGCAGAGGAGCGAGTTGGTTTGGATACACAGGGTTTGGCAACAGAGGTGGCTGATCGAGCACATAACCAGGAGGTGCGGGAGGTGCTTGCATAACCACGTGTGCCTGCTCCTATGGTGCTTGGAATCTAGGTGGGGCACCCTAATTCTGAACATATCTCGGGTTCAAGATAGGTTGGGAGGGTAAAGCTCCTTGTGATCTATGCTCCTGCATTATCTGGTTCTACGTGTTTTGTATGCTCTGTATTTGGTCAGCCATTGCCTTCATTATTTGGAGGTTGTCATGAGTAGATTTTCGAATAGATGCCTGCAGTTCCTCCTTCAATGACTCCAAAGGGTCGGCCCGCTTTGGAGGGTAGTTAGTAGCTTGGTGCAGCGGCTGATAAATAGAGCACATCTGTTGCTGCTGAGATGGGAATGGCTGCTGCCTAGGATACGTGTTCTGCACATTCCCATATTTGGAGGTTGTCATGAGTAGATTTCTGAATAGATGCCTGGAGTTCCTCCTTCAGCGACTCCAAAGGGTCGGCCCACTTTGGAGGGTAGTTGGTAGCCTGGTGCAGTGGCTGATAAATAGAGCATGTCTATTGCTACTGAGACGGGAATGGCTGCTGCCTAGGATACGTGTTCTGCACATTCCCATATTGTCTGGTCTGGTAGTGTGGAACTTGACTCAGTCTCTGTGGATTACCAGACCAGGCGAAATTGAGATGCTGGTGCCAACTAGGGTTACATGTTTTAGAATACGGGTTTTTATGCCCGTATCCTTGAATGGCATTGACATCTTCGTAAGTCGAAGATGTCTCAGATGCGAATTCATCAAAAGAATACGCACTTGCATCATCATGTGGTGCGAAACCCTGATTGTATGGTGCCAGATCCATATTGTTCATGGGTTCCTGATATGCAGGATCTGACAAAGATGGAGAGAAAACAACTCGAGTAATCAGATATGTATGAGCATAGGGGTCTCGGGATGCTTGAGAGGAGTAAGATGGAGCAGTTGCTGCCAGAAGATCCAGATCTCGCTTGCATCAATTCATCGAGCTTTTTATCAGGCAGATCCACCTTATCCAGCTTTTTGGTGATAATGTCCATGTCAGCTCAGGTAGATTTGGCTTGAGCTTCATGGACATTAACTCATTGCTATCCAAGTCGCTGGAACTGGTTCATTGAGACGGCGTTCACTGATTTCTCTGCTAAGGACTCGAACAGTTCGAATGTGCTGTTCTCATCCTTCACGAGAAAATTCCCACTGCTAGATGCATTGGCCAAGTACCGATGTGTGTCATCCAGCCCTTGGTAAAATACTTGCGCAAGGTGCCATTTGGGTACACCATGATGTGGGCACTTCCTGAGAAGATCATAAAATCTATCCCAGGCATCATGTAGCTTCTCTCTAGGGCCTTGAGCAAAAGTCATGATTGCGTGCCTTATGGCATTTGTTCGATCGATCGGGAAGAACTTTTGCAGAAATTCGCAATGTAATTCCTCCCAGGTTCCAATTAGCCTCTCGATGGTCTTGAACCAATAAGTAGCTTTATCCTAGAGAGAAAAAGGAAAAAGCTTCATGAGAACAATTCCAATATCAATATTCCTAGGTCGAACTGACTCTGCAATCAGACTCAGGTCTTCAAGGTGTTGTAAGGGATCCTCATTCGAGTTTCCATGGAAATGAGTCTGAATTAGACTTATGATATTCGATTTTAACTTGAATGCATCTCTGCTTGTGGGAATTCTGACCTGACATGCTATGATTATTGCCACCGGATCATAGAAGTCCTACAGTTGTTCTTCCCATGGTGGGTCCTGCATCCTATCGAATGTCGTAAGAATCCGGTTGATGCCCTTCTCATATTTCTGTTCTATTTTCTCAACTATGGCTTCTAGACAAGCCATTGGGTTTTGATTTTTAGGGTCCTGACGAATTCGAGGATCGGGATTAGCCATCTAAGCTAATCAGGTGGAAGAAGGTTGAGACGAGAAGATGGGCCAAAATCGTCCCTGCCGCCTTGAGTTTGGCTCCCAAGGTCTTGCGAGGTTAGCTCTTAATGACCTTCTTCTATGCATACACCAACTCAGATGGTTGGTGTAGTCAAGCAGAACAAGGCTAAGGCCTTGTTAATCAGAGTGGTCCTCAAAATCAGTTGACCAGATTTTTTATTCAAGTTCAAGTTGAAGAAAATTCAGCGAGAGACTGACCGCAAGGAATTCCCGCCTCTCAGGCTTACCCGACCAGTCTGGTTACGAGGGGACTACGAGGAAGGTTCTTCCTTTGACTTTCGCCTCCAATTCCATTACCCCGCAGCTGCGGTCGTTTGACACTATCCCACAACCTTAGACACCAGGTTTTGCAAGAGAAGTTGAAACTCTGTAGTAGTTTCAAGCCAAATGCAGGTCATTTGATGTGTTTTCGTGAATTCTTAACCTGTCTCTTCAATGTAGTAGATGGTGGGCGGTCCACAAGGTGACTCCCCTCACTGACTAACTTTTGGGCTCGTCGGAGTCCAAGTTAGTCCAATGTAGTCCTATTGGCTCATGCGCTTCCAAGTTATTTCAAATTAAAGACCCAAATCAAATATAAACTCTCAAGTAAAGATGGAATTAAAATGATTTTAAACTTAGCAAAAAGATTCCACTTGCAATAAGGTTTTTAGAGAGTATTTTTTCAGAATTTTTACTATTTCCAACAAATAGTTATGAATTTTTAACTAGCAAGGGGTCAAATATGGGATTTAGACTTTGTGTTAGTTTTTCTGTTAGAAATGATATCAAATATGCTCCAATAATTTTGTAAAAATATGATATTGAAAGCTAATTTGATTATCCTTCACACACCATAAATTTTGAGTCAATCTAATTTGTATGTTTGTCAGAATTGATTTTCAAATTTCATAAAAGTTCTATTTTTAAGCAATCTGACACTCATAAAAGTTCTATTTCATATACTCCACGAATTTTTAAAAATTCCATAGATGAAATTTCTTTTTGGGAATGGTGGCGTTGGAAATATAACTTGAATATCTAGCCCCAATTCAAATTTCAAGATTTTTGGAGCATTAGAAACACAGCTATTGAATTCTAAATTTGGCACTTACTTTCTAGTTGAATTTTCAAATAGGATTGTGTGCACCTGATTTTCGCAGTGCCTGTTTCGATTTGTTCGCTGCTTTGTGTCGTTGTTCCTGCACACAACAATAATGTATTAGAGATAAAATCAAAAGTCGCCTTGCCTTCAACGATGCCAATTTGTTCGGGGCGTAGATCGCATAAAAGATGAATACGTCGCAGTATAGCGCGAAATATGTCTCGAAAAATAAAATTAACGTAATAGGGAGTCTCGGTCGATCACAAGGAGGCAGAAAAATGCTTTTGATTTCATGCTCTTATTCTAAATCTAATTACTAAATAGTAGAGACAATGAATCACAATATATACATATATATATATCACGCAGAGAGTTTGAACATGAATTGCATACATGTAACTATAGCCAAACAAATTATAAGCATGAATAAAACTATCTAGGTAACAGAACGAGGGCACCACGGGTGGTCCGTGGTGGCTTTCTGGAGAGGTTGAGGAGAACAGGAATGATCCGACAGGGTGGACCAATGGATTCTTCAAGCGGAGGTAGAGAAGATGGGAAGAAGAAGTGAGAGAGAGGTAGAATAAGGAAGAAGAAGAAGAGAATGAGAGAGTTGAGAGAGAGTTGTGAGTTCTTTTCCAAGGGGGCCCCCTTTATGTCCTTTTATAAGCTTTTTTTCTCATGCAAATCCTTCCCTAAATCCTTCTTCTTGGTTGGTTTATTCTGGTGCTACCACGTGGCGCATTCTATGCCCTCGGATCTGCATCGCACGGCTCCTGTGATCCTGCACCGCTTCTTCACATTTTCATCTTCAAATCTTGCCTAATCATCTCAGCCGTCTAATCTTACAATCGGACTGCTTAAATGGGTGCTCATCGCACCATTCAAATCCTATGTGCGGTTCTCGCAATAACTCGCACAATCGCGCCATGGGGATGCCTCTGAGCCCCCCAATTGTGCATGCCTGCCTGGCCACACCCGCCCGCATACACGCGCATCAATTTTGAGCAGTGATGGGCTCGAACCCGCACCTCACGCATGTGCATGCGTGTGCGAGCCAACGCACTGCGCAAAGCCTTTATCATATATACTTAATTATATTTATATTAATCTGTTATGGGTGGCAATGTGGCACATTCGTGGCCATTGGATGAAGATCCAACGGCCCATGTTGCGAGGCAAGGTTCTTCAGGTGTTGGGGAAGTGGCGAGGGTGGCTGCGATGGTGCCATGTGGCGCCATCGTGGCCGTTCGTTCTTCTTTTATTTATATCTGATGATTTAGGCCTCTGATTAAGTTGATTTCTACATCGTTGGATTGTGAACGTCAATCCGGATCCATCCGGGTGGTTGGGTTTGTCATCTGAGGTCTGAATCTTCTTCAATTTGCCCCTTGGCTCTTGTTCTTCTACTAACTCCCTAGGGTGCTACGGAAGTCTGATTGATGCAATCTTGGATGCGTTGGACTCTCATCGTTATTCCGAACAAATCCATAAGGTTGGATCTGTCAACTGCAGCCCTGGAATACTTGCCATCATTAAAGCCACTCAAATAACATAGTTTAATACATAAAACACATCTATCAACTATGATGTAGAATATGATGTGTATGCATGCAGAATGCTTATGTTAACCTAAGTTCTAGCTTAATTCAAGCGAGTTAGGTCCTATGATTGCTATGCAATCAAAAATCAATCAATGAAAGAAAATAAAAACCTAGGTTTAAATAAATGGGAACAGACACCCGAAAAGTTACCCATGTAGGGGCCTAAAATAATGGCAGGGAACAAACCCCTCGAATATACACCAAAACAAGGGCCTCAAATCGAATGAATGTGCAAGAATAAAGAAAAGTAAAGTTTTAAGACCAAAATTCTATCTACTCAGAATGGAGGAGATCTTGATTGCAGCTCCCTTGAAATATTCTCCAGTGGTGGAATGAACGTCCACCTCAGTTGTGAGCACGATGGCTATGATGCTTCTTCTCCCAATGTGTGCCCAAGGGTCTCTAGTGTTGTAGATGATGAGGTAATGGGAATACCATCATGAATCATAACTAGCTCAATTTGATCTGATTAAGTCATTAAATGCTCCTACATAACCGTTAGAGAACCCTAAGTCACTGCATAATCATTCTGAGGGAAAGACAAGAAACCAGGGTTAAAACTGTAATTTTACCATTATATCATGAATGTAGAATAACCACAGGGTTTCTTAGGGGTTAATTAAGGGTCAAATGGTCCTAAAAGGCTAACAAGTGGCTTAGAACAGACAGAAAATGGTTTGCACATGTTTTGAGAATTAAATGACTTCTGAAACCCTAAAACTAGACCTACTTAATTAACTGACATTCTGATCAGAATAAAATTCACCTAAACCCTCAGAAATTTATTGAAAAATATTCTCTAGGATTTGGTACCATCAATTTAACCATCAGAACCCATCTTGACCTAAAATAAACTCTTAGGTAGACATTTGCCGTAATTTGGATTTCTGCATAAAGTACCCACTCAAACATAGTCAAAACCAAAATCCAACTTCAACATTGAATTCCTTAGGTCCAAATTAGTTTTGTACCAAAATTTGGGCACAATCTGAGATTGTCTTCATCTAGTTTGCAACTTGGTCCTATCTGATCACACATATGCACTTAACATTCAAAATCCTTACAAAAAGGCCCCTAACTTTGTCATTATCATTGCAAATAGGTCCCTGGCACCATTAAAGGCAACCTTGAGCTTCACTGTTGAGATCGAGCAAGGATTTCTTACTCAATTCTCAATCAATCAGTTCCAAAATAGATACTTAGATTATTGACGAAGTTGCCTTTCATTTGAGCCACATCTTGGGCTCCAAGACTTGCCCAAAGTGCCATGTGTATCAATTGAAAATTGGGTTTCTATCTCTAATGAATCTTTCCAAGCTTGAGAGCTTGATTCTCAAGCTTCGTTTGACCTCTGATGACCTATAAAAGACTCCCTAGATCAGATCGAAGATCCCACACTCGAATTTGGCCAGAAACACCTCTAATTTTTCTCTTCTCTCTCGACCGAAGTGCTCCTCAACATTCGGTGACTCCCACTACCTCTCCTTGTCATCTGACCACGATACCAGCGGCAGATCCTTCTTCCCTGCCTTTTTCCAAATTGAGCCATACCCTCCAATGCCCCTTTCGTCGTCTTCCTCGCCGTTTCCTACCCACTGGAGCTCCTTCCTTCTCCAGTGCCAGCCATACCACAACTAGCACCATCTCCACCTCTCTCCATCTGATTCATGGTTCATTTGCCTCCTTAGCTTCTCTACTTCACATCAATACCTCCAACACTCTGCTTCGACCCCCGCACAGCCATCCTTGACTCCATCTTCCATCTCGCTGGTATACCTCTGACGAGCTCCAACGGCCACTACAAACAACGTACGTCGCCTCTTCCATCATTCACACCTCTGCCTCATCACGGTGATCAAAAGTCCTCACTCACTGAGAGCTATTGATCCCCTTACAGCGCCACCAAACACACACACATTCACCTACACTCACAGCCTTTGCCCGAATGTACCCAACCATGCCACTGCACCTAAACACTCACACTGTACTCGTCATCACCCAGCGAAGCTTTTGAAATCCTCTGAGATTTTTTGGTGCCGACCCCATTCACCATTAACGGACCTCCTTCGAAGCAATCTTCAAGGCTCGTTCCTCACCTACAGCTCCAGGTCATAACTCTAGGCACAGTGGAATGTCTCTAGGGAAGCCTCCAAGTCCACAATTAAGGGTCTCCACAGCTACAGCTCGCCAATTTGATAGATCTCCTCAGCAACAGTTGTACGTGAGAACGAAGAAGGACATAGTCCCATGTCAGAAGTTTACGAGCAGCTGTAATGACTTAAATTGATTTTGTGATGCGAGCTTATTGCCTCGTACACAGGGGGTCAGGTCCTCATTACCCACACCTCACTTGACCTGCCCACGCCTCACTCCTCTCTCACCACCCACCGTCGATGAGCTTGAACCCAGGTACACACTTGATCTGAAAACCTGTTTACCCGATTACTGTGGAAAGTTCTAGGAGAGCGGAACCCAGAGAGAGAAAGAGAAAGAAAGCACAGGGACGGGGGGGTTTTGCTCTCTTAAGAGTTGGCTGACACTTAGCCAAATTTGAGGATCCTTCCCCCTTTGCGTGAAGAAGAAGAGGAGAAGAGTTGAAGAAGAGCAAAGAATGAAGGAAGAAAAGTAAGGAATAAAAGATAGAGCTGAAGAAGAGGAAGCCTAGGAAGAAGAAGAGATAGAATTGAAGAAGAGTCTGCAATCAGGGAAAGAAGAAGAAGCAGAGCACTGTAGAATCAGACATTTAAGACGTCTGATCCTACCATCAGACGTCTGATTTGAGTTGATTTCTACATAGCTATTGAGTTCCATTTGATATTATTGTACGGAGTAATTGGTGATTCAAATCACCATTTTACTCCATTCCTTTCGTAGTTTGACACTTGATATTATTGCCACATTATTCTGAATCAATTTCTGATCACAATTTCTTATCTCTGTTGCTTAAAATTGCAATCTTGAGAATCGAATTACTACTTGCTCCCAGCGAACGACCTCATACTTTTCGGGTATAAATTTTATCTATTTTTCGTGAGATTTTGACTATACTGCAACACAACGATTTAAAATCCGATTTCAAGCGACGAACATTTTGGTGCCGTTGCCAGGGGGCAACACACAAATTAGATCTCTTGATTGCAATATCAGATTTGATACTAGCTTGCTACATCTTTTTGATTGCGATATGTTTCAGGGACTCATTGAAAGAAGATCAGCCGCACATCAACCACTCTAGGGGTAGGTAAACTCCATCTTCTAAACCCCTGATTCTGAAAAAGCTAAACAAGGAAAAAATCAATTAGGGTTACTCACATTATATTCTTAGATTAATCATCAAGTTGCCTGATTTGATACATTCTAAAAAAACATCCAAATCTTGATTTGTGCACCTACTTAAAGCTTAAGGTATCTAGGGCTATCACCTTCTTGCTTGGGCCCTAGGTACCACATTTGGACGAATTAAATTGGACTAATCAAAGCCAATTAGGCTTTCCAGTTTAAGGTTTTAGAGACAGACTTGCTTAATCAAGAATTGATCTTTCCAAACAATGTGTGCCTAAGCCTTAATTGAATTGATCTATACAAGCAAACCCTAAATTAGGCTCTTAATCTCATTTGAACACTAAAAGAGGGACCTAAATTTCTCAAAGGACAATACAGGTGAAGTTGACCCACCTCGTTGGGTTAACCAATCTTCAAATTAGGTCACTTTGCACAAAAAACATCTTAAAGTTCAATTGAAATCATAAGCACCCTTGCTCTTAACTTAAAATTGGTAGACTTAAGAGGCCAAGATCCCATTCTGGTCTACCTAGATCATCAGTGATAAGAGAGGTCAGGTGGGGGAAACCCTGTAACTTGTGGGGGTGCTTTATCATGTAGGGGTCTTTGCGGGACTCTCTCTCTGCCTACCCAAGTAATTCTTAGGTGGATGGCTTTCTGACTAAGGGGTATCATCCGCCCCAAACCTCTATAGTTATCCAAAATTTTTGGGTGTCTTGATTGGGTCCATCACATTCTACCTCTCATCTAGTCCATCGATGCATGTTTGGGAGGAGGTCTTTAAGACCAACCTTGAGGCCTCCATTAGCTACACATTCCCGTCGAGGCCAAGCCTCGACCTCCTTATTTGTGCAACAACCCAACCCAATCAATATCTCTTCTGATTCATCTAGACCTAATTCTCCTTCATCCATCATCATGGAGCAACCAGTAGAAGAAAACAATCTTGAAAATCAGCTTCAGTGCCTCAATGATCTATTCCAAGACTTTATAAATCCACCGCAACATCCTATGATGCGAGATCACTACAATCCTGCTACGGTGACAATCGAACCTCAAGTACAAGTCCTTACTGGAGGTCCTGATACTGAACGCAAGCCCAACATGATTCATGCCATTCCCAAATTCCATGGTCGTAATTCTGAGGATTCTTTCCAGCATATCAAGCAACTCAAGCATCTGGCCTTGACCTTCGGGTCAGAAGCTCAAAATCAAGATGTCATACTCATGAAAATGTTCTCCTCTCTCATGGATAAGGCTGCTTACTAGTACCAAATGCAAATGCATCCAATTAACAACTAGGCAGAACTTCAATCCAAGTTTCTGAGAAAGTTCTTCCCTATTGATCAGACAAATGCTTTACGACACTAGATCACGCATTTCACACAGCAAGTAGGGGAACCACTTCACGAGGCATGGGATCATTTTTTGGATCTCATGTGAAAGTACCCCAACCACGGAGTTCCTAAATAGGAACAAGTCCAATTTTTTTACCAGGGACTCCGTGAGGATATTCGATTATTCATCAATGCGACCTGTGGAGGAAACATCACGAGTCAACAAGAAGACACCATGTGGGAGATTCTCGAGAATATGTGTGAGAACTCCATCAATTATGAATCCATGGGCATGTTCGACCAGATGAATGGCTGTGCATTGACGAATCCAAAGGGAGCACATGAGACGTAGGGCCTGTCCTCATCCGTCCACTTGGAACTGATGGCCAGTCATCTAGACATGTCTCTATTATTGAGAAGAATGTGGATGAGCTAACTCGACACTTGCAGTGGGCCACCTCTGCGCAAAACCCGTTCGCGCAACTGCCCTTTGGCAGGGAGGCTATGCATAACATCTATCATCGATCTTCTCATGGGATGGACTCGTATCCACCCCCGTATGATTCTGGTTTCGGAGGAAACTCTGAACCCTCATATTCAAACTTTTTCGAGGCTCCTCACACCTGCGAGAACCTCAACACCATTCAGAATGATCCATTCTCAAACACCTACAACCCTGGATGGCATAATCATCTTAATTTCACATGGTCAGGGAGCAATCAAAATCAGAGACCACAATATCAGCCCCGACCACAAGCTCCTCGTCCATATCAGCTGCCTCAGCCCCAGCCCAACCCAACTTATCAAACCGGGCCAACTCATGCAGATCAAATGACTCTTATCCTTCAAACTCTGGTTGACATTCAGAAGACGAATGCGACTATGCAAAAACAACACAAAGATGAGATCACAAAGGTTCGCAATCAACTCACCCAAATGACAAATCCCTGCCAACCTGGTGCACTCCTTTACTCCCGACACCCACCCTAAACCACCTGTGCTGCTGACAACCCAGTTATGGAATTAAAGCCTCTTCCCGATCATCTAAAGTACGCCTTTTTTCGTTCCAATCAGACATTTTCGGTAATTATCAACTCTCGACTCACACCTAATCAGGAAACACGCCTAATTTCTATTATCCAGCAGCATTGGAGAGCCATTGGATGGACTCTCAATGATCTGACTGGTATCAGTCCTTCATACTGCACACATCACATCTATATTGAAGAGGGCACACGACCATCCTATGAAATGTAGAGATGCCTAAATCCAAATATGCAAGATGTCGTGAAAAAGGATATCATCAAGTGGTTAGCTGTAGGGATCATCTACCCGATCTTCGACAGATATCTAAGTAGCCTACCAGGGGCATGTAAGCACCTTGTGCTGGTTCAGGTGCCATGGGCAGGATTGTCCAAAAATGTTGATTGCCAAAGCCTGAATTTAGGTACAGAATGCCATGGGCGACACTATCGTGAAGTATCGAAAGGCAAGGTTCTGGACGTTGCCATGGTCGGTGCTATCCCAAAGCATCGAAAGTTAGGGACCCTTCGAGGATTGATGGTGGGGACAAAGAATCTGATACAGACCATGTTTAGGGCTAATCTAAGGCAGATTTAGGGAAAAATAAAAAAAGAAAAGAGAGAAAACTCTCCAAATGAAAAATCTTTCTCTATCTCTCTCTTACAAAAATGCATTAACAAACTGAACCTGGACAAGATACATCTACGCACGGGTGCTTTAACCGCTGGGGTTAACGAACCTCTGGATAGTTTTTGTGAGCCTTAGAAACCTTTGCGGTAAACTCAGGTTGAAGTTGGCTGATTGCGCAGCAATCATAGGTCTTAATTGACCAAAATTAGGCTAGGACTTATGATAAGTTAAGGTAATTCATGCATGCATAAGCATTACTAGCACCTTTACTACTTTCTTTTAGCTATGCATAAAATAATGCTATAATGTACTGATTAGGTGCATTATGTCAATTGCAGGTAATAACTTGATCAGAAGCTAGATCTGAAATTGGATCTAAAGTTGGATCTGAAGAATAAAGAACAACTGGTGTTGCAGCAAAGCTAGAGCATAAGACCTAGATTAGATGTAGTAGATAATATGTACGGGATATAAGGTATGTTATTCTATTAAGTAGGAATAAAGCAATAAATTGTAAAGAACTTAGGTCCATCCTAGACCTAAGAGAGCCTGCAAGCTTCCCCAGGCCTTAGCCAACTCCCGCACACCTTAAACCTACTTCTGCAGTGTTATTGGACGTCCAGACACTTGGTCAGATGTCCAATTTTTGTAGAATACCCAAGATAGAACCTTAATTCTTCCCTAACTCTAATTGCATGTCTAGACAACAAGTCTGCACTTCTAATTTTTCACTATAAGATGTCTGACACTATTATTAGATGTCTGGAACTGCTCTCTAGTTCCTGTTTTTGAATTCATGCGTGGATCTTGAATTCCTAGGCCCCTAAATCCAATTCTAACCCCCTAGGAACCTAAATTTAGGTGCCCTAACCCTAGTGCATCACCTCTAGACCTCCCTAAGGACATAATTAGGTCCTCACTAAACCTAATTGACTTGGATCTTAGTCAATTCCATCAGCCTATTCAATTGCACTCATTGAGTCCAATTGAGCCCTGATCTCAGCACACACTGTCCAATTGGACTCAGTGAGAGTCCAATTGACCTAGACCTAACTTAATTGTGTTGTTTTGCTATCAATTAGGTTTTCACACACCCAATGAAACTTGTATTAAGTTTAATTGCACTTTGCCTTAGTGAATTAGGGTTTGCAACCCTAATTTGAGACTTAACCTAGACCTAAACCCATTAGAACCTATCCCAACCCACCTAACCACTTAGGTCACAACCACACACACACACACACACATCCATTCATGCACTCTCACGCAACCTACAGTATTCTAGGACCTTCCAAAGGTGGCACCACCTTGGTTGCTAAAAATATCAACCAAGGATGTGTCATCTCTTAGATCCACTTTTGGTGGATCTAAGAACCACCCTCTCTCTCTCCTTGGATGGTCACACTTGGGACTCTCTCTAGAGAGTTCCGCACTTCTCTAGAGAGTCTCCCTTAGGTCTATAGAAAGACCTAAGGGGTGGCACTTTGGACCCATTCACTATTGGCTCCATTTTAGCTTAGCTTCATTCCACCTCCACTCCACCTTCACGAGTAGCTTCACCATGGCCACCACCATCTCCACTCCAAGATGTTGGATCACCTCCTCAACCTCTCTCTAAGGGCCAGCCTAAGCACCATTGGCCGCCCCTCCTCCCCTCAACCAAGTGAAAGGCCATCGAAGCCCACCTCTGAATGCCCTTAGTTTTGATAGATTACATTATAGTTCTTCATAGTTTTACTACTTTATTTACTACTTAATAGTGTAGCTCTAAATTCTCCACCAATGATGCATGCATAATCCCCCCTTAGATTCATGTATGCAGTCATTTTCTGCTAGGTAGATTTATGTTTCCAAGCATTTTTCTACAAGCTTTCCATGAGCTTTTGGTTGCAAACACCATCATGAATCAATGAAAATCTTTTTCTACATATATATATGTATTTGTGAAAATCACCATGAACTGTGTTGCAATATTTTTGTATGATTGAAGTTGCCTGCTCTTAAATAATATCTCTTGCAACTAGCATGTCGGTACTTGAAAATATCGAGGATCTAACTATTAACGCATTTTCTGTAAATAGCCACCACATAACTAGAATCGTGCATACTGAAACTCACACTTTCACGTTTGTCATCTACCTAACACATGTGCACGTAATTAGGGTTATTAATGAAAGTGGCCGAACAGTGATCCGACGATTAGAAACCGGCATGTGATTTTGAGCAAGTAGAGTGATCGAGATCAATTTCAAATCTACATTTCCATAAATGCCTCCCAAAGGCGAACGATCGGGTCTCAAGTCTCGTTATCTTAGAAATTATTTCTGTTAATCGTATTTCGCAACTGTACTACGATGCATTTTTGATCAAATACATGCTCTATGATCCCAACACTGGTC
The DNA here is from genome assembly GCA_037157565.1 of Thalassia testudinum. Classification (NCBI taxonomy): domain Eukaryota; kingdom Viridiplantae; phylum Streptophyta; class Magnoliopsida; order Alismatales; family Hydrocharitaceae; genus Thalassia; species Thalassia testudinum. The sequence goes on from JAZHRO010000049.1 coordinate 30,686,255, forward strand.
AGGTTTGGATCTTGGCTAGTACTTGAGTACCTCTAGGCTTATTGTTGGTGTTTTGATCTGATTCTAATGATGTAGCTTAGTAAGGCATCCTAACGGTTACATACAACCTAGAGACTTGGTTTGATCAATAGGACTTTACTAAGGGACTAGCAAAAGTTGGCCATGGGGGAATGATGGGAACACCATCATAGGCCCAAATTGGCCACTTTGAGCCTGAATTGATGGATAAATGCTTCGACATAATCATCTGAGGGTCGTAATTCCATGTCATTCTATTTTGAGAGGAAAATAGGAACTCAGGGTTAATTTTGTAATTTTAATAGCATATCATAAATATAAATTAACCACAGGGCTTGACAGGGGTTAATTAAAGGTCAAATTAGCATTAAAGTCCAATGAGTTGGTCCATACAGACAGAAATGGGGTTTCACTTATTCTATGAACCACAAACAGCACATAAAATCCTAATTTCATACCTGCTTGAATTAAAGAGGTTCTAGTCAAGATAAAATTTATCTAAACATCTCAAAAATCATAGAAAAATATTCTGAGAGGTTTGGTACCCTTGGTTTGACCATCTGAACCAATTTTGACATTGAATAGAGTTGAAGACGGAATTCTACCCTAATTTGGGTTTCTATGAAAATTACCTAGCCAAACATGGTCAAAACTAGAAACTGAATTCACCATTAGATTTCTTGGGTCCAAATTAGATTTGTACCAAAATATGGGCTTAATTAGAGTTCATTTTGACTTAGTTTGCATCTCAGTCCTTCAAATCTCTATTTCTCTCACCTAAACACCTACCTTTCGAAAATCTTTGCAAAAATGACCCCAACTTCTCATCGTTCTTTTCAAAGAGGTCCCTACCACCATTGTCGGTGTAACCCAAAGTAGCTGACCTTCAATCATAGATTCCTCTCTGATTTCTCAACCGAATCCCTCCAAATTTAGAGGGAATTACGCCTGCCTATTAAACCCTAATTCGAGCCTCACAGATCAAGCGAATGAGAGAAATTTTGGGGATCTTCTCCACTAAAATCTCAAGCTCTTCAAGCTTCTTCCCAAGCTTGGAGCTCTTCTTGAGGTCTTTAAAAGGATCCCCTTTGCAAGGTCGTGCTCTTTAGCAAATTTTATGGCCAAAAACCTTCTCCTCCGACCTCCGTCCTGCTCAACTTTCCTCCGGCGACCCTCCTTCTCTGGCTTCTTTGACCACTACCACATACCATAGGCAGAGGGAAACTCTTCCTCTCCGTCGTCCGCTCCTCGCCATACCTTCTAGGAGTCTCCTACCCCTTCAGACGTTGCTGTCTCCTTCCTTCGAGCTCTCTTAGTCTCTGATGCCAGCCAATCATAGCCGACATCACACGCACTCTCCCTTCGTCCGTAAACATCCTCCTTGGACTCCTCTCCTTCCCTTAACTCTTCTTACACCCTTAGAACATAGGTTTGCATACTACATTAGCTATACAACCTTCTCTTTCCTCAGTGCCAATGTACCTCTGGTGAGCTCGCATGCCTGCTCCACCACACCAATCACCATGCCACAACTTCTAGAAGCATTGCTGCATCCCTATGACCAAAAGCCCTCAGTTCACTAGGGCTATTGACCACCAGAACACCCTATTGAACTCCACCACCTTCACGCACTTTCATTGACTTTGCCACACACACACACACACCTCCTCACCACATGCAACCACCACCAACACGTTTGTGACACTCAAGTGACCCTCCTGATCAATTCTGACAAGGTTGAGAGGATGTATTCTCTATTCAGGTCTACGTTAGAGCTCCATTGCTGCCACCACCCTCTCTGGCTCTATCTAGGTTCACTGAGCAAATTTGTGAGCGCTGCTACATCCAGGTGCTGTGGACTAGTCCCAAGATCACTTCCAAACCCTCAATTATAGTAGCAAGTGCCCCCTTTGACTTCAATCCAAGAGACCTTCATCCATGATTTCATGCGAAGAACAGCAAGGACAATAGTCCCACATCATGGATTTTGAAGCCCACTGCAGTGAATAAAGGGAATTTGTGATAGAGGCTTATCACCTTAGCACATGGGGTAAGGTCCCACTCAATGCACATGCACTCACTCCTCGCTCACTCCCCCACGTCAGTGAGCCTAGACCCCTAGATCCGATTACTCTCCTAATTGCATGGTAGTGTTCACCCGGGTTTGAGCTGAGAGAAAGGGGGAGGGTTTGGGTTTGCCTTAGGATTCATGCCCTCTCCTTCTCTCAACACTTAGCCTCTGATGGCTTTGTGCGAGGCCCTTATGCCTTTGTTGGTCTGCTGCTGTTGTGCCTCTTCTATAAGGCTAAAGGCAAGGCCTTGTGCCTTATAAGCTCCTATTGGTTAAGGCATCTGAGGCCTTCTATTATCGTCTGATCTAGCATTTGATTGAGTGCATTAGTTTGATAATTGATTGAGGTTACTGTTGGTTTATTTAAAGTTGAGTTGTGAGCTCAAACTTAAGGGTTAATTTGATGATTCAAATCACCATTTTAACCCAACGTTTTTGCATTGATCTTTGTCGAAATATTATTTTGAGCATTTCATTTGATCAATTGCATATTATTATTGCTATTGTGATTAGTAGATTGAAATTATCATATTTGATCCCTGCAAATGACCTCGGACTCCAAATTAATTTCGAGCTTTATAAATTTAAGTGTTTCATGCGATTTTCGTCCTATACTATAACATGCTTCTCTAAACATTGACAATTTTGCTTAAACAAGATCTTATCCAATCAACTGTTCACTAACTCTAGATCAAAAGATGCAGGTTGGTCTCATGTTTCATGTGTCCCTTGGGTGCTGTTTAATGCATGGGTAGTTGTGTGATTGAACATATACATAGACTAAATATTTTTGGAGTTCTCATACATGTTCTCAAGAATCTCCCAAACGGTGTCTTCATCTTTACCCATGAAGTTGCCTCCACAAGCTGCATTGACAAATAATCTAATATTGATGAACAAATTTTGGGTGTTTGAAATTGGGGTTACGAGTAACCTGTCGTCGTAGTTGCAAAACTCGTAATCAAATATAATTTATACCGAAACTCCAAGGGAGTCCAGGGTCAAACACAAGGAGGGGACATTTACTTTGTATGAAAATCGCACATCGATTTGTTTCTTTTGGTGTTTTGTGGTTTTGTTCATATTTTTTATTTTTGAAATAAAATGACAAGTAATCACAAGAGAGAGATAGAATCAAATGTGATATATTGGATGAATGTCAATTACAATAAACTATGAAAGCATAAAAGAAAGAAGGGGTGAGAAGAAATCTCCCGAAACTGTTGTTCGGTGAGTTGACAGCACCTGGCGGAAGCTCGGACGAAAGAGTTGGGAAGCAGGAATACAGAGGTGAGAAGCGGGAGGACATCCGGTAGAGGAAAGCTTCAGCATGGCTCTAGAATGGAGGTGAGAAGGCAGAGATGATGTACTACCGGAATGGAGGTTGGAGGATGGCTCCAAGGTAACCTATCAATGGGGATGGGAAGATGGAGGAGTATTTCGTGGGGCAGAGTTTCGTTGCACCAATAGGTGCCTTGGGAGCTTAAGAGTAATCCCTAACATAGCATTGGTAGGCTTACTAGAGCTTGGGAGTTGGTGGGAGTAGAGTAGGTAGAGATGACTTGGAAGGGAGGGGGTGTAGGTCCTTATATAGTGGATGAGAAGAGGCTAGAATAGGCATGGGACCATTAATGACCTCCAGGACGTCGTTGTAAGTGCCGCTGTTGCTAGCTCACACCAACTCACGCACGCTGTTGGCCTTGTTCTTGCGATCAATTAGCAACATCTATAAGCGATGCTGCATGTCCAGCTCAGGTGTTGCTGTAGCCATCTCACGTCCACCCATGCGATCTAGTGCTGTCCCTCCATCATGCACGCAGATTACGCAGTGGGACTGCTGGCATGTGCTGGCATATGCATGCGCGAGCGCTGCTGGTGCACGCTGGAATGCCCGCTGGCGCGCGCACCCAATTGACTAATTAGGGGCACTGCAAGTCTCAAACCTGAGCCCCTCCCTTACGATCCAATGCCTCCACCATTGCCCCACGTCCACGAATGTGTCAAGAGGTTGTGTTGAGGTCGCATGGTGAAGGCGAGCTCTCAGCCATTGGATTGAGATCCAACGATTGAGATCTCATCTTGCGGTGGCCTTGAGGATGCGTCGGCTCAGGTGGGGTGGCCTAGATGGCACCACGTGGCGCCATCTCGGCCATTCATCTTCTTCTTGTAGAGGGTGCTACGGAGCTCCGATTGGGGTGATTTTCACATTGACGGACTGTAATTGTCGCTCTGGATTCATCTATATGGTTAGATTCTTCATCCGAAGCCCATAAAGGTGTCACATTACCTCCTAGCCATGTAAAATGGAAGAATTAGTGTACATAATATACAACTACCCTAAATGCCATGCAATGGATATTATTACAGTATTTATAACATGATATGTAATGCTAAGCCTAGGAATTATCATAAATAAGCATTTTATCATGAATTCATGTGTGTTTATCATACCCTCATGCTTACTTTTTGCTAGTCCCTAGCAAAATTAGCCTAAATGCTATTTATAAAAGTAGAATTACGATTCTATCTCTTAGGCATAATTTGTTGGTTATTTTAGGAACTTTCAACCTAAGACCTAGTTATAAAGACTTGACAGTGCCCGGGTGTCTGCCAGAGTGCAGACTGTCCAAGCCATCTTCTTATTTGAAAAGAGAAGATACAAAAATTTTTCTTGCTTTTCTTCTTTTCTAATTTTTTTTTACTTTTGGAGTTCAAGAGTTCCGGGGTAACTTTTTACGACTACTCGACCTGCCCAAGACTCGAAAAGGACTCTAAGTGGTAAGCATCTAGTGAAAAGAATGAAAGACTCACTAGGCGGCCGTTAAAACGGACTTCGAATTTCTATGACCCTAGGTGATCTTGCCTAGAGGTTTATCTTTTTGAACGGTAGCTTTCTACCTACTTCTTTTATTTATGGGGTCAACACAAGGGCAAACCCAGTGTATACCTCCCCAGTTTATTCTACTTCCCCGCTTCTTTCCTATATGTTTTGAGAATTATTGTGCATTTTTGTGAGCTGGCTCTAGACAACAGGCCAATGGGCTGTTACCTACAATAACTTGCCAGCCATACTCGTGCAGTGAAGTATGGTTTCATTTATTTATTAGTATTATTTTATTATTATTATTATTTTATCTCCTTTTTTTCTTTTTTGTTTGTTTCCTTTTTTAAGTTGGTGGCTTCCCCGATCTAAGATTTACCTAAAGGCAGTACAATGAAAATGGTCTTGTGGTTGGGCTCTGGACAACCGGCCGATGAGCTATTACCACCGACAACTTGCCAGCCATACCACCCTAGATAGTTCATTAGCTACCAAATTTCCGAAGAAACCACTGAAAAGTGAGTCAGTGCGAAAAAGTGTGTAGATGCTTAGGCTTAAAGTCCCCCTAAATCAGAGGGTAGGTTGATAAGTCGCATACTTATCAACCCAATTTATTTACCAAATTAAAGTGAGGTTGAATTGTTGAGGACTCGAGACTAAGTCCACAATCGAGTGGACACCCAGGCTAATTAAGCCCGAAGACCTGAAGAGTCTAATTGTCCAGGTCCTATCATAATGTTTCCTAAAGTTAATAACTTCCAAAAGCCTAACTTATCTTCTCTTAATTCTCTTTTTTTTTTCTTTTTGAATTTTCAAATTTTTTTTAAAGAAATTGAAAGAAATTCTACGGAGTTAACAAATAATTTCAGGATAAAGTTTCCAACCCCCCATGCCTAAATGATGCAATATCCATATTGTAAAAATAAAGACATGAAATGGTGGAGTAAAAAAAATATCACCTGAATATCCTGAGAATCAGGTCAGCTTCGCAGAGAACGTGGAATATAAACACGTGCTAAATTTAATGCTTTAGCTAGGCATAACATACATACAAAGAAGAAATTACGAATTCACAAGTACAGGTCAGAATCAAAATCAAAATATTGATCACAGGACCTACCAGTAGGTGTCCATAAATGTGGACCAGATTATGGTGTAGACCCATACCCTAGGGTCGAGTGGTTCTCATGTTCTGGATGAAAATCACCCAAAATTGAAGGTTGTTAAGCTTGCAGGGCTGAGCCTCCGATTTTGTGGTGTGCAACCCAAGACCAAAGTGTCAGACAATAGGTCGATCTGATTCATTGAAATCAGGTGTCCACTTATTGTTTAGCTCAGGAAGATAGTCAATTATTCCAGGCTTGGGTCACACGTGAAAGATATCATAAGGGTCCTGATGGAAAATAGGTGGTTTCAGGTTAACAGGTACCCTTAGATCCAAAATCGTAGTTCTCTCAGAATTAGCCTCGCAGATATTCATTGCCAAATTCCTATCCTGTAAAATCAAGTGCTCAAGCTCCGAGACCTCCAAATCATTATAAACCCCATCTAAAGTAACCAAGTTTAACAATTGTGGCTGAATCAAGATTGACTTGGGCATAATGATTTCTAAATCAAAATCAATCCCTTTGGGGTGTGGTTGAGGACTAGGGATATTGATTGAATCTTCTAGTAAATCAGGATTCGAATCCTCCAAGTTAACCCCAACTGAATCCAAATCTTCAATGACAGGCTATCAAATGGTTCATTAGATTCCTCAAGCCCATTTGTCTCACTAAAATCATCTTCCTTACGCTTAAGTGAGACTTCACTAAGAGATTCTTCACCCTCAGAGTCAAAGAATTCATGATCCTCATTTATATATGTCTCAAAATTAATTGTCATTTCCTAGTTCAAAGAGACATTTCTCCTCGCTCCCTGGCTCTGGGATCTCGGGTGAATCAATCAGTTCATCCTCTAATGGTTGCTCTAGACCAACCTGGTCATCTCCAATCTCAGAATATGTATCCCCCCCAAGAGGCGCCTGAGCGAGTTCAGATATTGGCTCTCTTGAATGGGGTTCATCTTGAGAATCATCCCAAGATTTGACTAGGGAAAGCACAAATTTCAACCTCAACCTCGATAACTTCCCAAGAAGAAACTCACCCAGGTCCCTTTCCCTAACACTTTGAAGCAAATCCAATAGAGAACTATTAAGTTCATCAATCATTTTGATCATATGCTCCAGTGCTTCAGTGTATGGTGTTGGCTGAGCTTCTAAAGATTGTATAGTGTTCCTTAAATTAGCCAACACCCTATCTTGGGTCTAGTTCACCTGAACCGACTGGTTCGGTTCAAGGTTGGGTGGGTTTGGGTTGAATCTAGGGGAATCAAGATATTGAGGTTCTCGGGTCCCTCCCTAATAATAGGTCATTTCAGGTTGTTTAACAGATGGTGGTGACCTATATTCAGTGGAATACTGGGGGAAGGTAGGTGTTAGAATCATCATATCTTTCTTGATTGTAGATCAGGTTGGTTTGATCATCAAAGGATCGAGATCTATAATCATTGTAGCTCTGGGAAGGATAGTAATCATAGTCTTGTTGCCCAGGGTTAGGGCCTGGACACTGAGGTTAGGATTCGTATCCCCAATCAAAGTTATCTTGGCTTGTGGATGGGTAATTACAAGTCAAGTCGGGATAGTAATCATCTTGGGGATAAGTAGTGGTAGGAGGGTAGGATTCGAAATGTGTGAAAGGTGTGGAAGGATATATGGTAGAATAGGAGTGAAATCAGAAGAAAGAAAGGAGTCCTGCAATACAATCAACTAAGCCTATCCTTATGTGGTTAGCCTAAAGACCTATAGACTCCCAGGACCCATCTTGAGATTATAAATGATTTGGTCTACTTTTATCTTATCAATCTAATTAGTTAGAAGGAGGGACTGAGGAGAAGGTTCTTCCTTTGGCTTACGCCTTTGGTTGCTACTTGACGAGTCAATAGTTCGCTTTAAAGTCGTTTGTAGTTTTATGTGGTGGAAAAATCGACTAATCAATATTTAAAAAGAAATAACCACTCGCAGAAGAGCGGGTCGTATCCACAGGGAGGCAATGATGTAATAATATCTCAATTATTTCGTATTCGTTCAATCTCGTGAGAAATCCGTAGTCAAATTTGACATGAAATGCGACGGAAAGAAGATGCACAATATCTTGAAAACATAAGGGTAGATGTGCAATTTTTCCTCACTGAAATATTCAATAAACATGTGATGATTTTATGCAATTTTCCATTGACATGTATTAAAGAAAATTTATGCACATTTAAATTCCAAAACCAATGTCAAACAATGTTAATTACAAAAGGCATGCAATTATAAGAGAACTTGAGTATGAAGTTGTAAATTTACCACAATAAAATATTCATAAACCAAAATTCTTTTTCCTTCGCAATGGCATGAAATGTAATAACTAATTAACTCTATAACAGAGCATTTTACCTCTCTCCTCCTCACGATCGGGAGAGAGGTTCAATCGAGGAGAGGTTCGCATAGGCGAGTGGTTGAAGCAAGGCCGTCGCGATGGTGGCAGCCGCACGTCGAGCGGTGGTCGGAGTCGGCCGGACGGAGCTCTGGCGAGAGTGGCTGCCAATGGTGGCTGCAGCTGCTGGAAGAGGGGCCGCTGTGCACGCACGTTGATCGCTGCTGCAGATGGTGCGCACGCACGTACTAGTGTTGCGGGCATGCTGGAGTTGAAGCTGTTGCAGGCGGTAGGCATGGCACGGGAAGGCCGCAGGGCTGCTGGAAGGCACAGGTGCACTGCAGATGAGCAGGGAGCGATGCAGCAGGCGATAGGCGTGAGCCCGTTGGAGAAGTGCTGCAGGCTGTGCGCGGCTTGCAGGCACACTTGTGCAGCCAGAAGTGCACGTAGGGAGGAGCGCACGCCTGCTGCGTGCATTAGTGGTGCATTGGAGGCGGCCTTGCTGCAGGCGGTGTGCGGTGAGGCACAGAAGGGTGGGTGTGGTTGCAAGCTGGAGATGATGCAGGTGTGCGTGGGTTGGTGGTTGGCGCTGGAGCGGATGCTACAGGAGGTGGGAAGGCTGCAGGCGGGACGCGCTACTGGCAGGAGGAGCAGGTGTGCTGCTGTTGGTGGTGGGCGCGGGTGCGCTGCTGGAGTGGTGGGTGCACGTACTGCAAAGTGCAGGCGGTTGGCGCTGGAAGTGTGATGCGGGAGTGGAGTGCACGGATGAGGGCTGGCGCTTCAGGTGAGCAGGCGAGGGCAGGCGGTTCAGGTGAGCGGGCGAGGGTGGTTGTTGCTGGAGTGGGGAGGTCGAAGCTTCAGATGTCTGGGAAACTTCCTGGACGTCTTAACTGGGTGAGGGGTGATTGCAGTGGCTGCGGCGGTGGTTGTTGGTGACGACGGCGAGGGAGATGCATGCTGAGGTGCTCACGGTAATGCGGATGAGCTTCAGATGGCGGTGTGGCCTGTCACACCACACGCCCACGGTGGTGGAGACTCGTCGCCGCGGTTGAGGCCGGCGGTGTGGAATGAACGAGAGAAGAACTCTCTGCACAGTGGTGGGTCAGTGGTGGAGGCCTAGTGAGCTCAGCTGCCTCCTCTCTTTTGAAATCAGCTACCCGACCAGATCCAACACATCCACTCCTCCTTGATTGGGTTCTTCACTGCAACAGCTGGAGGAAGAAATGCAACTGTTGCACGTAGAAGAAGAATAAGAAAATAATGATAAAATATTATGGTTATTTATATACAAACCCTCAACTTTTATGTTAACCTAAATTAATGCATGAAATGTACCTAATTAGTTAACTAATGCAATTCTAAGTTAATTCTAAATGCATTTAAATATGAATAAGATGCATGAATTATGTAATTGAATTAGAAATATGAATTAATCTATTTACATCCTAATTTATGCTAAATAAATGTTAGAATTAACCTGATGTCTAGGCACTTAAATACTTAAATAGCCCACAACTATGGGCTAATCAAATACCCCCATGCCTAGTTTTTGCTAGTCCCTAGCAAAATTAAGCGAAACCTAGCACTCCAAGTAGACTAGTCATCTCACTTGGTCTTCCTTCAGAAGCATATTAAGTTCAGACTCTAAACCCTAGGTTCCCAAGTAGTTGCTATGTTACAGACTAGGTCGGCTAAAGACGAGTTGCAAGCACAAGTTTTCCTGATTTCTGACTCTACCCTAAAGTTTATTGATCCCTGAGATTAAAGCATCCGTGCCTGTGCATTGGTCTGAGTTATTTGAGTTAAAGGAAAAAGTTTTTTATTTAATATATATATATATATTTTTGTTTGATTCTTCTAAGTCTAACCTTAGATCAGATATCAACACGATCTGTGTCGGATTCATTGTCCCCGTTACCATACCTCGAAGGGTGCCTGGCTTTTGATGCTTCGAGATAGCACTGCCCATAATGACCCCAGGAGCTCCTGGCAATCGACACTTCGAGATAGTATCACCCATGGATTTCTTAAGCGAATTCAGGCCTATGGCAATTGGCACTTCGGGATAGGGCCGCCCATGGTATCTGAACCGCGCAATGCACTTACATGCCCCCAGTAGGATGGATATCCTAAGTGACAAGCACCGAGGAGGTAATATGTTATCATCGCATCCTCAAGGTGAGTATATACTCCACCTCTACTACGGCGGGAACTCTTCCAATCAAAATGTGTTTTCAAGCCTTTCCTAAGTCAAAACTAAGAGAACCAAATCTCTTTTCAGAAAGAAAGAAATTAAGTTAATTACCAGACCAAGTGTGTGAAATTTGGATGCTTGGGTTACAAGTACCTGTAAACTAAAAGGTAAAAGAAGACTCCAGGTACTACCCCACCTTTTAACTCAAACCCTAGCTTCCCTTCCTCAACCTCTTGTGGAATGGTCCGCAACTTAACTCCTACTTAAGTTTTTAAGTCCACAAAGGACCCTAAAGGTCTAAAGCTAGTAGCTCATTTAGCTTCTAAAGTTTGACCCTAGAATTAACTTAGTCTACCCTAGAGTTCTGATTTTCTTAAGACAGCAAGATCTAGCCAGTTAAGCTCAAAACTCTTTTTTTTTTATGCAAATGTATGCAATGAATGCACTATGCTATGTATATCCCCAAGTTAATACCCCCATGCCTAAAATCAGCAATGTCATCATTGCATAGAAGGATATTACCTAGGTCAGAGCTGGGCTGAATAGCCAAAGAACTTGCAAATCAGGTTCAAGAATTGCAAAAATAGGCCCTAAAATGAGCAAAGCAATGTTGGCCAAGAAAATAGGTAACCTAGGATGTTGGCGAGCTGATGATGAATCCCGATAGCAAATGCTCGCCCAACTAAGGTGGGAATGAAATCTTCCCAGGTCACCAGAGGAGGTTCTAAAGGATAAATAGGTATAACAACCTCCGAAAGGGTAGGGGGAGGATAAGATGGATCCTCCCAAAAGAATGGGGATGGAATGGTGTAGAGATAAACCCCCAGGGTAATGGACTGACTAAGGAAATCATCAATCCATACCCGATACTCCATTACAAGAAATATTGGTCTATTAAGCCCCCTAGTCAGAACAAAAGTGAGCAATTCTCTAAGGCAAGGATCGTCTAAAGTGTCCAAGTTACGAGGTTGCGGGATGGCCATAAGATCTACGTTGGGTTTAATCAGCTCGGTGTCCATCCCTAACACTCCTTCTAAATCCTCAATTTCATCCCTAGCATTCCTTGCACCATCACATGTATCTTCCTACTCTTCATCAGGAGTCACAATTTTGCTTTCAGATATAAGTGAATCAGAGGATGACTTTGAAATGAATGAAGGCAGGTTGGAAGCAACAGATCTAGGGATTATCCTATCAATGTCATCCCCGGGTTTTTGTTCTTTACTCAAATCTTCCACGGAGTCTATATGTGAATCCACATAAATGTTAGAAATTGCTTCCAAATTTTCCATCATTTCATTATGAGGAGAAATATCATCAATGGGTATGCTAAGGAAACCTAATTTGGTCAAATTTGTGACATCCTCAGGGGCTAACTCTTCAAATAAGACATAATCACCCTTAGTATCACTCTAAATCTTGATTGTAGGTTCCTCATATAATTCGTCTTCCTCCTCATCACACAATTCACCATATACCCGAGGTCTAGAATCATTTAATATCTTAGCAGATCCCCTAGGGTGCTCTATCTGAGGTAAATGGTTTACACTGGTAACATTAAACTCCTCAGATAGGTCAATTTCTTTAGGGTTAGGTTCCCTAAGAGTGGGCTTGAGTTCCATATCATGATCAGAAGGGAGGGTAGGATTAACAACTTGACTTCGACCCACTTCATAAAATGTCACGAAAATACTATCATCTGGGTCGAGGTCTTCCAATAGTACTATCATTCCCTTCTTTTGACTCCAATATAATTCAGGTGGATACTCAACCTTATCATCATCTTCCTCGGGTTGCCACCTTTCTTCATCCAATGCATAGCTACTTTCATGTGTATCTTCCTCCCACCTAAGGTGTGGATCTCTCAAGGAAGTGTCATCTAATGGGGAGGTTTCAAAATTGATCCTCGAAAAGTAGCTATTCTCCCCAGAATTTCCCTCCAACTTAAAGTGTAGCTCTCCCACGGGAGATGCATCTATTGTAGAGGGGTGTACGCCATCCTAAATGGGGTAGATTGGGTGGCTAATTTCATCTCTTTCTTGTTGGCCTGCTCTCGAAGATTCTCCTGACAATTCAATCATTTTGTTTTGCATTTTTTGTATTTCCATCTTCAAAGAGGAGAGGTCATTTCTATCATGAGAGAAGTCAGGCTCAGGCTTATAGTACCCAGGAGTGTCTGTCCAACCATAATAATCTTTTAGGGAGGGTGGGTTTGGTATTTCTATGGTGTGTGGGATATTGGGCAAAGCAAATCCCACTACTAGGTTCTGCTCACTGATTTGGGGCTTAACCAGGCCAATACTCCTATAATAGGAGTAAAACGGATCCCAATGATTGTTATTATGTCCATTAACGGATGGACCATCTCGACGTTTGGGATAGAAGGATGCAGAGTGGGGGTGAGGGTGTTGGCAAGATGTGAAAGGATGAAAATCAATGTGGTCCATTCTAACTCACACCTCAATCAGAATTCCCCAAGCAAAACACAATTCGAAAAGGACCTTTTAGGTCTTTCCTAATTTAGGCTTTTGATTTTAAGTCGGATTGCAGGTGACAATACAATTTGTTCAATCAATTTACGTGCCTATTGTCGACCTACAGCTCACCTAAGAAGACCTAGTTGGAGCTTAGGTGTTCTTCCCTAAATCTCAAATGGTAGAGCAACTCCAAAGATGGAAGATCGAGAGATGCAAGTAGGCCTAAGCCTTCCTTTGAAGCTATGCTTTCGCAGTGCTTCTCAACTATCCCCAAAAATCCGTGACAGGGCATCCCCCTCTTTGGATTTACAAAACCTTTGATCTCAAGTTCTGAACACTTCAGAATCCAACGATAGGAGGGCTCTTGTCCTAGTATTTCCAAACCTAAGGAATGTCTAGAAGCGTGCCATGGTGCAAGTGAAATAAGTGTGCATACACCGCAAAAGATTTTGAATTTTGAATCGCACGCCAAGTTTGAAAATCAAATCCTTGGTTTTTAAAATGTCCCTCCTTTAATTAGTCCTTTTTCTAGAAAATATGTGACCACTTGTTTAATTTATTCAATACAGATTAGGTGGTCTTCGCATTAAGTCCAAATGCAATGTGTGATCAAGAATAGGATGCAAAGTAAGAAAATGCGTACCTTTCTTCCAGCAATCAACGATGCGAGAATGCACGCAATGCAAAGAAATAAATCGGGAGGCTGCTCATACAGACCTAAATGGTTCGTCCTAGAGGCAGGCAACTTCTAGCAGGTAGCTCGTTTGTTTTATTTTATTTTATTTTTTTAAAGTACTTATGCACAAGCAAATAACAGTAATCAATAAGCTAAAAACCTAAATCTAAAGAAAAGGGAACAAGCTCCCAAAAATTACCCAACACGGGCCCAAAACAAAATCAGGGAACAAACCCCTCAAAATATACCCCAGAACAAGGGTTTCAAATGAAATGCAATGAAAAATTAAATCTAAAGTCTTAATTCTATTCTAATCAGATTAGCGACTAAATATACAATGATGACCATTGCGTCCTCGTCCTTCTCCTCCTTTTCAGAAAAGCTTGACCAATTCTCCTTTGGTGACGTCAAGGGTCGCCTCTCACAATGGCTGATTCTTGCACAAATTTCTCGCACAGAAAGGAAAATAATAAATGGTCAAATCACTGTGCAATTGACAAATAATCAAAATAAAATCAGGTGAAATTATTGCGTCTGTCGCCTGCCCGGCAACGGCGCCATTTGACGAGTCGATTGTTCGCTTTAAAGTCTTTTGTAGTTTTATGTGGTGGAAAAATAGACTAATGAATATTTAAAAAGAAATAACCACTCGCAGAAGAGCGGGTCGTATCCACAGGGAGGCAATGATGCAATAATATCTCAATTATTTCGTATTCGTTCAATCTCGTGAGAAATCCATAGTCAAATCTGACATGAAATGCGACGGAAAGAAGATGCACAATATCTTGAAAACATAAGGGTAGATGTGCAATTTTTCCTCACTGAAATATTCAATAAACATGTGATGATTTTATGCAATTTTCCATTGACATGTATTAAAGAAAATTTATGCACATTTAAATTCCAAAACCAATGTCAAACAATGTTAATTACAAAAGGCATGCAATTATAAGAGAACTTGAGTATGAAGTTGTAAATTTACCACAATAACATATTCATAAACCAAAATTATTTTTCCTTCGCAATGGCATGAAATGTAATAACTAATTAACTCTATAACAGAGCATTTTAACTCTCTCCTCCTCACGATCGTGAGAGAGGTTCAATCGAGGAGAGGTTCGCACAAGCGGGTGGTTGAAGAAAGGCCGTCGCGATGGTGGCAGCCGCACGTCGAGTGGTGGTCGGAGTCGGTCGGACGGAGCTCCGGTGAGAGTGGCTACCAATGGTGGCTGCAGCTGCTGGAAGAGGGGCCGCTATGCACGCACGTTGAGTGCTGCTGCAGATGGTGCGCACGCAGGTACTAGTGTTGCGGGCGTGCTGGAGTTGATGCTGCTGCAGGCAGTAGGCGTGGCGCGGGAAGGCTGCAGGGCTGCTGGAAGGCGTGGGCACGCTGCAGATGAGCGGGGAGCGCTGCAGCAAGCGGTCGGCGTGAGTGCGTTGGAGAAGTGCTGCAGGCTGCGCGCGGTCTGCAGGCACACTTGTGCAGCCAGATGCACACGTAGGGAGGAGCGCTCGCCTGCTGCGTGCATGAGTGGTGCACTGGAGGTGGCCTTCCTGCAGGTGGTGTGCAGTGAGGCGCAGAAAGAGAGGGTGCGGCTGTAGGCTGGAGATGATGCAGGTGTGCGTGGGCTGGTGGTTGGCGTTGGAGTGGATGCTGCAGGAGGTGGGAAGGCTACAGGCGGGAGGCGCTGCAGGCAGGAGGCGCGGGTGTGCTGTTGTTGGCGGTGGGCGCGAGTGTGCTGCTGGAGTGGTGGGCGCGCGTACTGCAAAGTGCAGGCGGTTGGCGCTGGAAGTGTGATGCAGGCGTGGAGTGCATGGATGAGGGTTGGCGCTTCAGGTGAGCGGGCGAGGGCAGGCAATTCAGGTTAGCGAGCGAGGGTGGTTGTTGCTGGAGTCGGGAGGTCGAAGCTTTAGACATTCGGGAAACTTCCCGAATGTCTTAACTTGCTGAGGTGTGATTGCAGTGGCTGCGGCGGTGGTTTTTGGTGACGACGGTGAGGGAGATGCACGCTGAGGTGCTCACGGTAATGCGGACGAGCTCCGGATGGCGGTGTGGCCTGTCACACCACACGCCCACGTTGGTGGAGACTCGTCGCCACGGTTGAAGCCGGTGGTGTGGAATGGATGAGAGAAGAACTCTCTGCACAGTGGTGGGTTGATGGTGGAGGCCTATTGAGCTCGGCTGCCTCCTCCTCTCTTTTGAAATCAGCTGCCCGACCAAATCCAACACATCCGCTCCTCCTTGATTAGGTTCTTCACTGCAGCAGCTGGAGGAAGAAATACAGCCGTTGCACGTAGAAGAATAAAACAATAATGATAAAATATTATGGTTATTTATATACAAACCCTCAACTTTTATGTTAACCTTAATTAATGCATGCAATGTACCTAATTAGTTAACTAATGCAATTCTAAGTTAATTCTAAATGCATTTAAATATGAATAAGATGCATGAATTATGTAATTGAATTAGAAATGTGAATTAGTCTATTTACATCCTAATTTATGCTAAATAAATGTTAGAATTAACCTAATGTCTAGGCACTTAAATACTTAAATAGCCCACAACTATGGGCTAATCACTAGTGTACCCCCCAATCGCGGTCGTTTGATGCTACTCCCCTACCTAGACATCAGATGGACCAGCAGAAGCAAATTAATTGAAAAAATCTCAGTCTGAGCCCTGAAGAGTGAATCAATCCTTAAGGTCGACATCTACTCAGTTTTAGTTAGGCCTGCGATGATTGTGCTCTTGGAATGTGATGGGCCCTTTAGATGGGTTGTGCCCTTAACGATCAGTTAAAATGTGTATGTGTGCACAACCAGGGTTTTCAAACAAGGTTATTTGATGATTTGACTTTTAGGTTTTAACCTTATTTCATAGCTTTTAGGGTTTAATTCTTAGGTTGGTTCAATCAAGGTTTAGTCGAACACTCTAAGTTTCGAAAGCACGGGTGATGATATGTTCCTTTAAAAATCAAAAATAATGTGGAGTGCCCGATTCGGCCCTACGAATCAACCCTAAGTGACAAGCTACTTGATGGATCAGTTTTATATTGAGTGGTGCGGCCCAAATAGTTCAAGCAATTGGCCTATTGCACCACTTGATTAAGGCACACAAAAAGTCTTAACCTAATCAGATTTCTACTCACTTATTTGTGTGTTGAGTTAAGTGTACCGGGTCCACAGGTCAGAGCCCGGTTAAGTGGTAGAATCGATGTGATTGTGTGCCTTAGGGTGAGAAGTTGTGGGTGTTAAGTGTGTAGCTTTTAGAAAATCCCACAAGAGAAGAGTATATATATATTTTTATATATATGTGGAGGTGAGATGAGTGGAGATGGGAAACAAACAACCAAATCTATCCTAGGCTTTGTAAAAAGCACCTAAGTTGATTTGGGTTTAAGCTATTAGTGTTGTGAAATGAACTAGTGGGTGCGGGTAGTGGGGATAAACTTACAAAGCACTCTACCCGCACTTTACTTCGGTCTACCACACTTGGATCTCCATGCTAAGGCACATGCAAGGCAGTAGATCAGAGATAAGCGAGGTTAGTGCTATGTAAATGCAAAGAAGCGCAGAAGATAAGAAAGTAAATTCCATTGCCTCCCGGCAACGGTGCCAAAATGATGAACAGGTTTTGCGTGTTCGAAATTGGGGTTATGAGTAACCCATTGTTGTAGTTGCAAAACTCGCAATCAAATATAATTTATATCGAAACTCCAAGGGAGTCCACAGTCGAACACAATGAGGCAACGTTTACTTTGTATGAAAACGGTGCTTTGATTTGTTTCCTTTTGGTGTTTTGTGGTTTTGTTATTTTTTTTGTTTTTGAAAGAAAATGACAAGCAATCATAACAGAAAGATGGAATTAAATGTGATATATTGCATGAATGTCAATTACAATAAACTATGAAAGTGTAAAAGAGAGAAGGGGTGAGAAGAAATCTCCTCAAGCGATTGTTCGATGAGACGACGGCACCTGGTGGAAGCTTGGACGAAGGAGTTGGGAAGCAAGACGATAGAGGTGAGAAGCGGGAGGACGTCGAATAGAGGGAAGCTTCAGCATGGCTTCGGAATGGAGGTGAGAAGGCAAAAATGATTTGCTACCGGAATGGAGGTGGGAGGATGTCTCCAAGGCGACCTATGAATGGGGATGGGAAGATGGAAGAGTATTTGGTGGGGTAGAGTTTCGCTACACTAATAGGCACCTTGGGAGCTTAAAAGTAAGCTCTAACAGAGCATTGGTAGGCTTGCTAAAGCTTGGGAGTAGGTAGGAGTAGAGCAGGTAGAGATGGCTTAGAAGGGAGGGGATGTAGGTCCTTATATAGTGGATGAGAAGAAGCTAGAGTATGCATGGGACCATTAGCGACCACCAGGACATCGCTGTAAGTGTCGCTGTAGCCAGCTTACGCCCACTCACGCCTGCAGCTGGCCTTGCACCTACGAACAATTAGTGACGGCTGTAAGCATCACTGTAGGTCTAGCTCAAGCATCGTTGTAGCCACCTCACGCACTCCCAAGTGATCCAGTGCTATCCCTCCATTTTGCACGCAGATTGCATAGAGGTCCTGCTGGAGTGCACACTGTCATGCGTTGGCATATGGGCGTGTGTGTGCAGCTGGTGTGCGTTGGCATGCCCACTGGCACATGTTGTCGTGCCCGCTGGCGCACGCACCTTGTTGACGAATTGGGGGGTGCTGCGGGTCTCGAACCCATGCCCCTCCCTTGTGATCCAATGCCTCCACCATTGCGCCAAGTCCACGAATGTGTCAAGAGGATGTGCTGAGGTCTCATGGTGAAGGCAAGCTCTCAACCGTTGGATTGAGATCTAATGGTTGAGATCTCATCATGCGATGGCCATGAGAATGCATCGGCTCAGGTGGAGCGGCGTGGATGGTGCCACATGGCGTCATCTAGGCCGTTCATCTTCTTTTTCTTGTAGAGGGTGCTACGAAGCTCCGATCGGGGTGATTTTCGCATTAATGGATTGCGATCATTGCTCTGGATTCATCCGTACGATCAGATTTTTCATCTCGTAAAGGTGTCGCACTACATTTTGGCCATGTAAAATGGAAGAATTAGTGTTCATAATATACAACTACCCTAAATGGCATGCAATGGATGTTATGTAGTATTTATAACATGATATTCAATGCTAAGCCTAGGAGGTATCATAAATAAGCATTTTATCATGAATTCATGTGTGTTTATCAAATATCCTCATGGCATCCTTGGTAAAAAAATTGGACCTGTTCCTACTTAGGAACTTCGTGATGAGGGCATTTCTACTTGAGATCCAGAAAGCGATCCCATGCCTCATGAAGTGGTTCCCTCGCATTCTATGTGAAATGCGTGATTCAGTGCCTCAAGCCATTAATGCTCATTATTGGGAAGAATTTCTTGAGAAATTTAACTTGTAAACCCTCTCAGGTGTTGATCGATCGAGTCAAAGACCGAGACCAATGGGTTACCTTATCCTTCAAAGAGAAGGGGAACATTTTCATGAGCAGGGTGTTCCATTTTTAAACATTTGGCCCAAGAGTCTGGACCAAATGTTTTAATTCCTTGATATGTTGGAAAGGATCTTCAAAGCTCAATCCGTAAAGTGGGGGATCAAGTTGATAATATTCAGTTTCAACTCAGTATCAGGTCCCCCAGTCGGAATCTATACCCTGGGTTTGATCTCCGCAGCTGTGGGATTATACAGATCTTGCACCTGTGGATGAGGTCAGGGATTGGCTAGTGCATGAATTAGGTCAGTGTGAGTCTGCAACTGATCCTATAGGTGTTGAATATTACCCCTTTCTTGTTCTAGATTTTCCATAGAAGCAAAGGATGGAGAATCGAGATCAGAAGAGATATCGAATAGATCTGAAGAAGACCCAAACAACTGAGTCAGGGTTTGACCCTGATAGGTATGCCTTGCTAATGGAGTTCTCAAGACTTGTCTCAAAGACCACCTCTCATACATGCAATAAAGAATAGATGAGGGACTGGAATTGTTTTGGACCCAATCAAGGCACCAAAAAGATTTGGATGACTATGGAAATTTGAGGTAGATAGACCTCTAGATAAAAAATCCACACACCTGAGAATTACTTGGGCAGCCAGGAAGGGAGAGCCCCACAAAGACCCCTACACGATAGAGCGTCGCCATGGGTTACAGGGTTTCCCCTGCCCAACATTCCTTGTCACCACGGATCCAAGCATACCGGTATGTGAGAATTAAGCCCTTAAGTCTATCAATTTTAAGCCTAGTTGTGCCTTGAATTTTCACTTGGATTTAGAAGTTAATTCAAATTGTGACCTAATTTGAGGTTGGTTGATTCACAACGTGAGCCAACTTCACCTAGCCTGCCCTAAATTTGAGGATGAAATTCGAGCCAAGTTACCCAAACCACCCTATTTTATTCTCAAACAACTGATTTGGTCCCAACTTTTATGATTCAAATGAATTTAGAGTGTGATGTTAAGCTCATTGCAGACAAGGTCTTGGGTGGCACACAAATGTGGGAAAATTCGTTTCCATTTATGGATGGCAAGTGTGTACTAACACTTCAACCCTAAAGTGAAATCCCTAATTGGCTCTATTTCCAAGTCCAAATTGATTCCAAATATGGCACCTTGGACTCAAACAAGAAGGTGGGTAGCCCAAGGTGCCTTATGTCCTTAATAGGTGCAAGTAGCAGGGAATTGGATATTCTAAATCAATTCAATTGCAATTAGATTTGATCGTAATCAATCAAGATAAATCAGGAAAACTCTTGCCTGAAATGATGATTCTAGAAAAGTAAGGCAAAATTGAATTCCTAATTCCTTTTCATTTCCTTTTTTATCTTCCCAAAGTAGAGAGGGGATTAGTGAAGAAAGGGAAAGTGACTAACCTATCCCTGGTGTGGTTGCTCCGAGTAGATGATCTTGAGTGCATATTCACCTCGAAATAATCATACAAGGTAAGTTAGAAATCAATTCAGACAAGAAGATGATATGAATAGTGGTGAAATTGTCCATTTCTCCTCGATAATAGTGCCAAAATGTTAACGCATTTTCATTGGGTTTTAAATACGTGTCATAGTATAGCAAAGAAAACGAATCAACACTTAAATTTATAATTTCGAATGTGAGTTTGAGGTCATCTCAAGGAGTAAATAATCGCAATATAAACACTAATCAAGCACATATAAATTGAATATAATAAGGCACAATAGCTTAATACAAAAATAAATGGATTACTCAATGAATATTAATATCAAATCTCCAAAAAAGAAATGTATGTGTCAGGCCAAAAAGATGTGTTTTCAACCAAGCTTAAAGCCCAACACTTAGAGAATTTTCAAGCCAAAGGAAGCTTCTACCCAAGTAAGAACTCAACCCAATACATGCTCGAACCAGACTAAAACCCGGCCCAAGATTGGCCAAGCACATTCCTCAGATAATCGGATCCACAGTTGGATCCATGACCCGACCAAAACCAAGCCACACCTGCACATGCGTGGGTAGGTGTGTGCATGCTTGTGAAGATGGGGGCCCGACCCTCTGATACTGAGCACCCCTTAAGGAGGCAGGTTCCCTTATGAAGTCAAATCCAATTTGTCTTTCCATTATGTGGGACTAAAACGTCCCACTCGTCCTTTGCCTTTGCGTGCTGTAGATGCATGGATGTTGCTTGCTAGATTGGTGAATGCTAGTCATTGGATCTTGAATCCAATGGCTCAGAAAGATTCTTCAGAGGATTCCACATAGAGAGGAGGAGCTTCTTTGGTGTTTTGCTTGTCGAATGGATGTGGCTGTCATTGGAGCAAATGGGCTCGCTGATGATCACCTAAAACAAGAAATACAAGCTTTTGGCCCCAATTAGACACTCAAGAAGCTCATCGTATCACGACGAAGGTGATGGTGGTGGTGATTTGGTGCTTGGAGGCGTAGTATGACTTGACGGTCGCGAGTAATGTGGTAAATGGACGGGTTGTCTGCCATGAAAATTTTAGATCAAAACCCTCAATTTCTCGAGGGCTTTCAATGTACAAGTCCTTGTGGAGCTTTTTGGTGTAGGTGGCTTGGTGGGAGGAGGTGTGGCATCACGATTCGAACTCACCAGAGTTCTTGTTGGATGCAAAGAACAAGGTGATGGATGGTGTGAAATTAAGGTCAAATCCTAAATCTAAAGGGCCTAGACTATACTATCGGAAGAGGAGAAGAAGAAGAGCAACCTAGATTGGATGAATGGGGAAGATTTCATCTAACATTGAACGACTAGATGTGGAGAAGACAATGATGTCCGGTGATGTGAACGGCGATGAAGACGGGGTCGAAATGACCTTGCTTTAGCCGGCTAAGGTCGTGAGTAAGAGAGGAAGACGATGGCAATGCTAATTTGGTCGTAGCACACGTGGAAGAGGGTGGATGGAGGAGCTCACCGGAGTTGAAGATACAATGGCGATGCGTGGAAGAGGAGGGTGCTGCACGAACAAATCTTGACCAAATTCTACTTAGGAACATGCAAGAGCATATATAGAGAGGTTTTGACGTTGACTTGCCTTGAATTCGTGAGATTGCTCATGAATTTTGGTAAATTAGGTCATAGAAAGTTTGAGCTCGCCAATGGTTAAATGCTTTGAATTGGATCTTGAGATCTTGTTCAATCAAAAGGGCATGATCTAATGAACAATCCCTCCAAATTTGGAGGGATTTGGAGGAGAATTGCGGGTTCAATCTCTAAATCAAAGATTCAGCCATTGGGTCAAGTTTGATGCTGCACCCTGGCATGTTTTGATGAAGAACGTGGCAGGAGGACCTACTTGCAATAAGAATCGAAACTTAGGGACATTTATGTAATAAATAGAGGCAGATTTGCTAAAGTGCAAACCAGGTCAAGATGGACTTTCATTAAGCTTAAACTTTAGAGTTAACCTAATTTAGACCCAAGGAATCTAATGTTGATCTCATATTTGGGTTTTAATGCAGTTTGATTTGGTAATTTACACTGTAGCCCAAGAATGAAGCAAACTCTCGCCTAAGTCTCTGTTTTTGGTCAAAATGGGATCCTTTGGTGAAAATGGAGGTTCTAAACCTAATAGAATATTTTTCAATGATTTCTAGGAGGTTTAGTTTATGTGTATTTCCATAAAAATCCCTTTAATTGAAGTGAGGCTATAATTAGGGCTTTTATTAATAAAATAACCCTAAAATCTTAGAAAACCCTGATTGGATCAGTTCGAGCCTACTTATTGGAAATTTAAGTTCATTTGACCTTAGAATAACCGCCAATGAGCCCTTTAGTTAACCAACATTCATGATTTCTTGTTAAAATAGCAGAATTAAAGGAATTTCCCATTTTCTTCTCGCATTCAGCTCAGAATGGCATTACGACCTTCTAATGGTTATTCAGTAGCATTTATCACTGGATTTTAGCAAAAGTATGCTAGTTATGACGGATAATAGTTATACCATCAAGAATCAATGGCATGGATGAGGAGGGAGGCAACGGTATCTCTTAGGCAGCCTAGATGTCACCAGGTGGAGCCATCTAGACCATCTATCTTCTTTCCTTTATAGGTTATGCTACGAATGCTAGATCGAGTAGATTTTCATGCTATTGGGCTACAATCGTCGACCCGAACTCATCCATGGAGTTGGATTTGTCGTTTGAGGTTTGGATTTGCATCACCTTGCCCCTTGGCCTTTGAACTTCTTTGTATTGCATATGATGCTACGGAGGTGCAATCAAGGCTATTTCGAAAGCGTTGGACTCGGATCGTCGCCCTGATTAGATCTGTACATTTGGATCTTCAATCTGAAGCGCAAAAATGAACCACCTTCTCCCCTAACCACAAAATAGGCTAATTAATGCATATTTTACAGAATTTAATATAGATGCATCATGATGCATGCTATGCAATATTTATAATTCTCAATGCAATTATACACCTAGGAACACACATAAATAGGCATTTTATGTGAAATAGATGTATCTACATCACACCCCTATGCCTGCCTTCTCTTAGTCCCTGGCAAAATTAAACTAAATGCTATTTATAAAATCGAATTAGGATCTGATTACTTAGGTGTAAGATGTTAATCAACAAAAAGAATTTTCTACTAAGGACCTAAGATACAACGACTCAACAGTGCCTGGGTGCCTGCCAAAATGAAGACCGCCCAAGTCCTTGCCTTATTCCATACAAAAGCAAATACATTTTTTCCTTTCTCTTTTTTTCTAATTTTTTTGGATTTTTTTTGGTTTAGAGTTTCAAGGCAACTTTCCACAGCTACTCAATCCACCCAAGACTCTAGAAGACTCTAAGTCTAAGCATCTTATTGTGAAAATGTGATAGACTCACTAAAGAACAATCAAAATGGACTTTAGGCTTCTACAATCCTAGGTGACCCTTAACAAGAAAAATTCTACCTAAAGGTGTATCTATTCGATCGGTAGCTTTCTCCCTAATTTTCTTTTTATGGGGTTAACACAAGAGATAACCCAGTGTGTATCTCCCCAGTTTATTCTACTCCCCACTTCTTCCTAAGTGTTTAGGAATTATTTGTGCATTTTGTGTGTTGGGCTCCGGACAACCAACCAATGTGGCATTAAACCCACTGTAACTTGCCAGCCATACTCATACGATGACATGTGGCTCATTTATTTATTTAGTTTTTTCTTTTTAGATACTTTTCTTTTTTTTTCTTAAGCAGTTGGCTTCCCTAATCTAAGTTTTACCTAAAGGCAATAATCAACGAGAATATGTCGCATGGTTGGGCTATGGACAACCGGCCAATGGGGCATCAAACTCACGACAAGTTGCTAACCATACCACCATAGAAAGTTCATTAGCTACCTAATTTCCAATAAAATCATCGAGAAGTGAGTCAATAAAAATAGTGCATAGATGCTTAGACTATAAGTCCCCTTAAATCAGAGGACAAGTTGAGAAGTTGCATACTTATCACCCCAACTTATTAACCAAATTAAAATAAACTTAAAGTGGCGAGGAATTGAGAAGCATTTCCAAATTTTAGTGGACACTCAGGTTAATTATGCCTGAAGACCTGAACAGTCTAAGTGTTCAAGTCCTGTTGTATCATTTCCTAAAGTCAAAAAACTCATAATGCTGAAGTTTTCTTTACCTAATTCTTTTTTGTAATAAAAATAAAATAAATAAAGTAATCTACGAAACTGACAAAATATTTCAAATAGAATATCCACCCCCTATGCCTAGACGATGAAATGTCCTCATTGTAAAAATAAAGGCATGAAATGGAGTGGGGTAGACAAGATATCACCTAAATTACTATGACGGATCCAGTCAGTTCCGAGCTACAAATACACTACACAAGTGCTGAGTTTAGTGCCTTCAAGGCACACTATACAAACAAAGAAATTAAGAACTCAAAAGTGTGAGTCAAGATCAGAATAAAAAGATTAACCTTGAAACCTATAAGATGTCCATAGATGTGGACAAGATTATGATGCAGACTCATGACCCAAGGTTAGGTGGTTCTAAGGCTCTAAATAATAAAAGTTCAGAATTGAAAATATTTCAACTTGTGGGGCTGGGTCTACAGTTTATGAGAATGCAACCCAAATCCAAAGTGTCAGACAATAGGGAAGTTTGGATCAATAGACTTTGACTTCTTAGAATTCTGATCAAAGAGAATCAATTACTCTACATTTGAGTTACACATCTTGAAAATCAAAGATATCATAAGGGTCCTAGTAAGAGGTTGATGGTTTCAGGTCAATAGGAACCCTTAGATCCAAACTTTTATTTCCCTCAAAATTAGCCTCCCAAATTTTCATTTCCAAATTTCTACCCTCCAAAATCAGGGTTTCCGGGATCTCTAAATTGTTATACACCCCATTCAAACTATCCAAGGCTAACAATTATGGCTAAATCAGAATTGACTTGGGTACGGTATTTTCGAAAACAAAATCATTCAACTCTTTGGGGTATGGTTGAAGAATAGGGCTACTGATTAACCCCAACTCGATCAATTCCCTCAACTAAAGGGCCCTCCAATAATTCATAGAGTTCCTCAGGCCCATTTATCTCACTAAATTCATTCTCCTTAACCTTAAGTGAGACTTCACCTAAAGATTCTTCTCCCTCAGAAGCAAAGAGTTCTGGATCTACATTAATATATTTCTTGAGATCGTATGTTATTCCTTGGTCTGTAGAGACATTTTTCCTCGTACCCTGGTTCAGGGATCTCATAAGAGGAAATCAATTCATCCTCAATTGGTTGCTCTAAATTAGCCTTGTCATCCTAGGTGTCATAAAATGTATCCTCCCTACAGGTGCCTGAAGGAGATCCAACATTGGCTCTCCTAGAGGAGGTTCATCCTGAGAATCATCCCAAGATTGGACTAGAGCAACCACAAATTTCATTCTCAATTTTGACAAATAAAAACTCACCTGGGTCCTTTTCCTTAATATCTTGGTGCCAATCCAATAAAGACTTATTCATATCATCAATCATTTTAATCAGCAGCTCCAACTCTTAAATGCAAGGTCTTGGCTGCACTTCTAAAGATCGTATGGTGTTCCTCAAGTTAGCCAGCACCTTATCTTGGACCTGGTTCACCTGAACCGAAGGATTCGATTCAAGGTTGGGTGGGTTTGGGTTCAGTCCATGAGGGTTAAGGAATTGAGGTTCTTGGGGCCTTCCCTGATAATAAGTCAATTTAGGTTGTTCATTAAAGGGTGCTGACCTATATACGGTGCAGTCCTAGGGAGGGTAAGAGTAATAATCATCATATTCTTCTTAATTTTAGATCATTATAGGTTGTTTGTAGGAGTGTGGAGATCTATAGTAAGTGTAGGCATGGGAACGATAGTGATTGAAGTCTTGATGTCCAGGGTTAGGCCCTAGACATTGAGGTCCAAAATCATATCCCCAATTAGAGTTATCCCAACTAGTGGGTGGTTGGTCATAGGTCGAGTCAGGATAATAATCATCTCCGGGATAAGTGGTGGTAGCAAGGTAGGATTTGAAGTGGGAATAGGATGCGGAAGGATACATGGAAAAGCAAGAGGGAAAACTGAGAGAATAAGGGAACCCTGCAGTACAAACAATTCAAACCTATCTTTAAATGGGTAGCCTAAAGGCCTACAGATTCGCAGAACCCATCTTAAGATTACTGACGATTTGATCTACTTCTATTAGATCAATCGAACAAGTCAGAGGGAGGGATTGGGGAGAAGGTTCTTCCTTTGGATTGCTCCTCGGGTTCCTTTGATACCCCCCAACCACAATCGTTTGACACTACTCCCCTAGCTAGACATCAGATGGACTAGTTGAAGTAGATTAATATAAAATAATCTCGATCTGGGGCCTAAAGAGCGAGTCAAACCTTAAGGCCACATCTACTTGATTTTAATTAGGCTTTGGTTTGAATGCGCTTAGGAATGTGATGGGCCCTTTATATAGGTTGTGTCCCATAAAAAGCAGTTTCAATGTGTGTGCGTACACAACAAGGATTTGCAAACAAGGTTATTTGATGATGTTTCTTTTAGGGTTTAACCTTTCTTAGTAGCTTTTAGGTTTTGATTATTAGGTTTGTTCAATCAGGTTTATTGAAACACACCAGGTTTTGAAAGCACAGGTGAAGATATATTCCTTTACAAATCAAAAATAATGTAGTGTGCCTGGTTTAGTCCTAACAATTGAATCCTAAGGGGCAACTACTTGATGAATCAATTTTATCTAAAGTGGTGCGGCCTAGACAGCTCAAACAATTAGCTTGTTGCACCACATATTAAGGCATACAAATTATTTTGACCTAATCAGATATCTAATCACTTATTTGTATGCTAACTTTGAATGTACGGAGACTACGGGTTAAAATCCCAGTTAAGTGATTAAATCAAAGAAAGTGCACCTTAAGTTGAGAAATTTATGGGTGTGTGAGGTGCGTAAATTTCATTTATGCCCAACAATCAGATCAGAAATTTTTCTTTTATATATGCAGAGTAAGGTGGGTGGAGGTGACAAACAAACACCACAATCTATCCTAGGGCTTATAAAAATTCCTAGGTTAATTTGGGCTTGAGTTATTTATGTGATGAAATGAAATCTAGTGGGTGGGGTTGGGGTTAAACTTACAAAACCTCCACCAGCCCTTTACTCCGATTTTACTGCTCTGGCCAGCCTCAAAAGAGTACCTACAATCATAGCAAGAAAGGGAAAAAGTGAGATAAAAGTTAAGTAAGGCGAGGAACATGAGAAATCCAAGAGCATTGCCTCCCCGGCAAAGGCACCAAAATGATGAACTCAAAAAATTATGAATAAAATAATGATTGGTTTTTTTCTAGAAAAACCCCCATCATAGTGTGTGCGATAATTCGACTATCAAATAATTTTTGTCGAAACTCTGGAGAGTCCCGAGTCGAACTTTATGAGGTAAACATTTGATTTTAGAAAACCACACTTATTTTATTTGTTTTTGGTGTTTTTGTGCTTTTACATTTTTTGGTATTTTTCTAAGGCAAGAGACTAGGTCAAAATATTTTTATCTAGCTAATCTACTTGCAAAATAAGAGAGAGAGAGGGAATTTTCAATATATAGATAGCAAATGTTTAGTATAGAAACTAATGCAGAAATAAAACTACACTAGAAAGCGATAAAAGATAGAAACAGAGAAAGAAATCCCCCTCGACGACTACTTAGGAGATGAGCCACATTGACAAAGCACCTAGAAGAGGGTAGTGAGATGTTGGATGGAGGAAGAAACTGGAGGAAGGAGGATGAAAAAGGCGATGTTGCAAAGGGATGTGCTTCAGGAAGAGAGGGAAAAATATTTATTTTCTACTCTAATGGAGCATCTCAGGCTTGGGACCAGCTCTTTAGAGCTTTGGAGAAGGTGAGGAAGGAGTAGGAAGAGATGTGGAGGAAGAGGGCGTGCATGGCCTTTTATAGGCTTTGAGGGTGAATCATTTGGCATTTCCCATACTTAAAGCTACACAAGACACGTGCCCGACCACGGTGCTCGCACGCACAATGCATGCTCCACTTGGCCACCATGTGCACAGTGCACGCTCGCGCTCATGCACAGCTGGGGTTGATTGTTCATCCTTGGATGAAGATCTGAGGGTCTATGAGCACTCTCACCAACACTTCAGATCACCCACTTTTCACATGTGATCGAGCATGTATTTGCACATATCACGCACTCACAATCCATATTTGCACGTGTCGCCTTAGCCACTGCTTAACCATCGCGAAACGTGTTTGTGTAAAATCATTCGTTGTAGCACATTTTACATTGTCAATTTCAAATAAAAGTTTCGAACGTGAGTTTGAGTATTAAACACGGGGAGGCAAAAATCAAAATCGTTTACTCGCTTCAATGTCACAAAAATGCGTCATTTTGTTTTCACTTGTAAAAAGAATAGAGAGGAAGAGAGAGAGATAGGGAGAGAGAGAGAAGGAGAGAGATAAGGTTAGAGAATCATGATAATGGTGCAAAAATAGCTAACTACGGAAGAAACAAAAATCATGATGACTGAATAAAGAATATATTTCATGAGTGAATCGATTTTACAAGTACAATGGTAGACAAAAGCTTAAGAAATAGAAATAATAGACTAAAAACTAACCAAGGAGAGAGGCAAGGTAGCCACAGTAGTGGGGAAGGCTTCCGTCACTGGATCGAAAACTCCAAGGATGTGTTTTAAGCTCAAGAAGGTGGCGAGAGCTCTCGGGTGGAAGATGAGCAAAAGTGCAGGGGGTAGGCCCGTTTATAATGCAAGGAAAAGACCAAAAATCATCCTCGAGCCAACAATGACATTCAAAGCGTCACTGAAGACCTGCCCCAAGCATTGCTGTAAACCCCACCCTTGCACCCATTGCCTTCAACGCACGTGTTGGCCCGTACGCCTCATGCGGTGTGTCACGCACGCATGCATTGGTGCATGTGCATGCACTGTGCACTACCCGCTACTACTGCTACTACCGTGCCACGTCGGTTCATGCGTGCACATGCTATGCGTATGCTGCCGCTGGGCAATTGTAAAATTGATGTGGGTCATGGGTTTTGAATTTACGCCCTCTCTTTAAGAGTAGCATCGTCGACCGCCGTGCGAAGTCCACGTCGCAAAGAGTTATGGATGAGTGGTGGAAAAGGTTTCTCTGCCCTTGGATAAAGATCCAACGATTGGGAATGGATGATGCGTTGATGAAGGGTGCATTAGGTAGATGCTGGCCAGTGTTGGGTGGTCGAGATGGCACCATGTGCCACCATCTGGACCGCCCAACATTGGCCAACATCTACCCAACGCGCCCTTCATCAATGCATCATCCATTCCTGGCACCATCTGGGTTGTCCGTCTTCTTTCTATTGTAGAGGATTCCATGGCACTCAGATCAAGATGATTCTTGCATTGCCAGATTACGATCATCGCTCCGAATCCATTTGTATGGCCAGATTTTTCATCCGAACCCCATACGGATGTTGCATTGCCCCCTGGCCATTGATCTTCCTCAGACTTGTTGTGGGAGCTACGGAGGTTGGATCAAGATGATTTTGAATCCATTGGACTCTGTTCATCAATCCAGATCCATCCATACGGTTCGGTTGCCCATCTGAGTCCTATTTCAATATGCACTTGCACACAAGGTCACTAAACATTGATTCTAAGCAAATTTAAATGTAGAGATATTGCAATATGCATGCAATGCTCCCAGGCCTACTATAATATGAGATTATTGCACAACTACTCTCAAAATTGATGCTAATTGATGATATTAACACTAATAATTGTAGAGTCATCATACTCCCATGCCTACCCCTTGCTAGTCCTTGGTAAGGTTTATCCTTAAATGCTATTAAAACTTAAATTAGAATTGATTACTTAGTAGAAGTTGCTTGTCAACAGGAGGAAATTTCTATTAAGAATCTAACTCGCAAAGACTCAATAGTGCCCGGGCGTCTACCAAAATGCAAACCACCCGAGTCCTCACCTTATTCTATATAGAAGAAAATACATATTTTTTCTTTTTCGTCTTTTCTATTCTTTTTTTTTTTGGTGTTGAGGATTTCGGGGTAACTTTTTATGGCTACCCAACCCACACAAGACTCGAAAAGGGCTCTTAGTACTAAGCATCTTGTTGTGAAAGTAATAAACTCACTCAACGGCAATTAAAATAGACTTCGGGTTTCTACGCCCCTAGGTGACCTAAAAATTCTTCCTTAACGTTTATCATTCCAATCGATAGCTTTCTCCCTACTTTTTATTTTTATGGGGTCAACACAAGGGCAAACCCAATGTATATCTCCCTGATTTATTATACTTTCCCACTTCTTCCCTAAGTGTTTTGGGAATTATTTGTGCGTTTTATTAGCTGGGCTTTGGACAACTGGCCGATGAGCTATTACCACCGGCAACTTGCCAGCCACACTCATGCAGTTAAGTGTGGCTTATTTTTTTATTTTCTCCTTTTTTTTCTATTTTATTTCTTTTTTTATTTTCGGGTATCATTTTTTTTCAAGTAGGTGGCCTCCCTGATCTAAGATTTCCCTAAAGGCAATAAAAGAGAATGGTTCAGTGGCTTGGTTCTGGACAACCGGCCAATGAACTATTATCAATGATCACTTGCCAGCTCTACCATCCAAGAAGGTTCATTAGCTTCCCAATTTCCGTTGGAATTGCCGATTATTGAGAGCGGAAAACTACAAGATTGAAGTTGGATTTGAAAACCCATCGTTGTAGTTCAATTTGCGATGCAATCCGTCAATAGATAAATTTAACTGAAATTTTAAGAATTCCAGGTCAAACACAAGGAGGTAGACATTCAATTTAAAACTGCATTTGTTTAATTGTCACGAAGTAGATTACCTAGTTGAATTTTACCTAAGCTAATTATCTACTTAAAGAATAAAGTATAGAAGACAGAGAGAGAATATTACAAATAAAGACAAAAGAGAGATAGAATAAACATGGAATTCATTATCACAAGTTGATGTTCAATACAATTGCAACTATCCACTACACTGGAAAGTAGGAAATCTACACTAGAAAGTGGGAAATCTATTCTTGAAAGAAGTAAAAGAGAAGATAGAGAGAAGTTATCCTCGTCGATGATAGCTTGGAGGAGGACCCGGATGGAACGACGCCTGGAAGAGGGGGCATGGAGTAGGAAGGAGGACGAAGCAGGGAGAAGCAGGAATGAGGCAGTACGTCGTCATCGTCGCGGGATCCACTTCCGTAATGGGGATGAGAAAATCGGATTTTGGCTCTATAATAACATCTCGGGTGTAGGACAAGCTTTTCTTGAACTTTGGAGAGGGAGAGAAGTGAAGGAAGGGATGAGGATTTTGTAGGGTAGGGGTCTGCTTTTATAGTTGCAAGGATAGGGGGCAACTTAGTCATTTCATAATTAAAACAATAAATGAGGGGGTCTTTAGTGATGGATTTAAGCGTCACTAAAGACCACACGTTGCTGCAGCCTCGCACGCGCACCAGCCTCCTCGCCTACTGCATACTTAACACTTGCCCACATTCTTGAAATCTCTGTCGTCCGATCGCTAGATCAGATGGCTTACATTGCTCCTCGCGCGAGCCTTCCTCTGCGCCTAATTGTGCCCACGCGTGGGATCGGGCATGAAGAAGTGCGTCTGATTGCGCGTTCGCCCGATTGGGTCATGATAGCGAAATACGCGTGATTTGTAAAAGTGGCCTTTTTTAGCGTCGTTGTAACACAAGAATTCGCTTTCGCTTTTAAATTTATATCCAAGATAGGGGAGTATCTAGGGTCGTCCAAGGAGGCAACAATTGCAATTCAATTCTCTTGCTAAAAACACATCTCAGCTTTCTTTTTGGTATTTTAAATATGTAATTTTTTTTTGTTTTGAAAAGACGAGGGCAAAATGCGAATTGTAACGGAAAGTACTAACACATACAATTGCTTAACTAAAATTTAAAAGATAGAAATATCTTCTTCCTAAGCTCACTCTAGGCAAGTGGAGGCCTAGAGTAATTAGGAAGAAGAGGTGAAACAAGTGCTAGAACCAAAAGTAACAATTGCAATAAAAACTAAAAGAAGGCAATTTAATTGACTAGAATGAGTGTTCTTTTCAATGACAAGTAGAGGAATGCTTCTACTAGAACTAAACAAATTTAAAAGCAAGAAAAGAAACAGAAATCCTCTTGCAAAAATGGTGAAGAAGGGAGTCTTCTTGCTCCAATCCTAGCTGCTCCTTGGCTTGAAAAGAGGGCCTCCTTCTTCTCCTTCCATGAGAGCTCCTCCAAGGTGGAAGCTTCCACCTTCAATGCTCTCTCCAAGGGGTGGGTGTGCACCACCTTCAAAAACTCCTCTAAGCTAGCATGGACCACCTTCAAGATCTCCTCCAAAGATCTTCCTTGCCTGGCTTCTCCTTTGGCTGGCGTGACCCAAGAGAGAAGGGAAGAGGGGAAGGCACCAAGGGGACAGAATATCCCGTTAATCTTCTTCTTCTTCTTCTCTCTTGGACGTGGGCTTCTAGGTGGAATATGAGAGTGAATTTGATAGGTAAGGATGCCTTGAATGGTGGTGGGTAGTGGTCTTTTTATAGGGTAGGATGAGGGGTTAAGGTGCCCCTTGAAATGGAGGGCTAGGATGGAAGGATGGAGGTGGTTGGTGATCCTATGGCCAAGGGTTTGTGGCGCCAACCCAAGGGGTGTTAAAGGGGGTGGTTATGGTGGTGTTGGTGGCTTTTTGTGGTGGAGAGACACCACCATTTTGGTGCCAACCTAGGGTCTTCTAGAAGGGAGGTTAAGTGGATGGTGGAGATGGATTCAAGGGGAATTGTGTGGTGGAGATGAAGGGGAATTTTGGAGGGAAAAATGGAGCCATCAAGGGGGGGGTTAAGGTGGTTTTGGCGCCACTTTTAGGTGTCTTTTGGAGGTGGTGGGTAGGCTAGGTTGGTGCCAAGTAGGTTAGCTTATGTGGAGCTTAGGTGGAGCTAGTTGGGTGGAGTTGTTAGGTGGGGTTTTGGGGTGGTACAAGCCAAGGAAGCTGGAGCTAAGCTAAGCTAAGCTAAGCTAAGCTAGCTTAGCTAATGGAGGAGTAGAGTAGAAGGTGTTGGAGCTAGGGTTTGGAGGGAGGAGCTAAGGAGGAGAAGTCTGGAGCTGAAACTGGAGCTGGCTGCTGCTGAAGAGGCTAGCATGGAGCTACTCTAGCTGGCTTAGCTTGCTAGTTCTTTGCTAGCTGCTAAGCTAAGCTAAAGTGAGCTAGATTCTACCATAATGAGCTAAGGCGAGCTAGGTCTGGTGCTCCCGGGGAGGATCAAGCTGGTTGAGGTAGCTAAGGTAGCTTAGCTCAACTGAGTTGAGTTAAGCTGAGTCCCTGGGAGCTGGACTTGAGCTTCCTGAGCTGGGATGAGTTCTTCTTCAGCTGGCTGGAGTTGAGTGGAGCTGTATGTAGCAGGATCTGAGCTGGGGTGAACTCCTGTCAACTCAGCTGAGCTAGCTAGAGCTCCCTGTGGACTTGTGGGAGCTGAGATGAGCTAGACTCAGCATAGTTGAGCTGGATCTGAGCTAACTTGAGCTAGGGTGAGCTAAGATGAACTCTCTTGAGCTGCCATTCAGCTGAGATTAGCTAAATGGAGCTGGGATGAGCTAACCCTAGTTCAAGTGAGCTAGGTTCTAGTTGCGGTGGTCTGGATCGAGCTGAGGTTAGCTGGATCAAGCTGAGTTCCAGCTAGTCTGGGCTTCTCCTTCACCATTTGCTTTCTTGAGTGCTAGGATTTTAGGGATCTATATATCTGTACATCCCTAACACTCACAAAAACATATTAAAAAGACAAAAAAATGCAATGCATGCCTAACCTAATTTATGCCTAAATGCAGCCCAAAAACCCATTTGCGGAGTAAAATCCTAAGAGCTAGGTTTGTTTTAATGCATAAGAATGATGATAAACTGGCGTTTATCGCACCCCCATGCTTATCTTTTGCTAGTCTCTTAGCAAAACTTTAATTTTTTGGAAAACGCAATTTTTGGGAAATCAAAATTTTCAACTTTTGGGGAGAAAAAGAGATTAAGGGACCTTGGTAGATTAAAACACAGGGTGTACGGGATTTGTTAAAGATAAACATCAGGATTTGTTTTTGGATTCAACCATTAGACAGAACGGGATCAATATATCCTCTAGAAAATTCTCAAATTAACCCCTTGTTAATTCAGATGACTTGAAATGTTTGTTTTTAGGATTTTTCTAGCTCATGAATCTGATTCGCAACTTGCAAAATCCTTTAAAACCTTGTGTCTATGCTTGTGAAAAGCCAACATTTATAAGGGCGTGTTAGTTTATTTATTATTACTTTTTTTTTTCCTCCCCCATGCTTATTTTTAGCTTAGTCTTACAACAGATGTGTCAGGATCATCATTCCCATTACCATTCCTCAAGGGTCTCTGGTGCCAGTACTTCGGGATAGCACTGTCCATGACACCACCCAGGAGCTCACAACCCCAAAACACGATGCGGTGAAAAGGGGTGCTCCAAGCAAACTCAAGCTCTTACTCCGACACTATAGGTAGAGCACCGTCGAAGACACTTGAGCTGCTAAAATGCGCTTTAATGCTTCATCTAAAGATATGAAATATAGATATGGAGCAGCACCGAGGTGGTAACATGTTGACATCACGTCCTCAAAGGAGGCATTTTCCTCCTTCTCGACGGTGGGAACTCAAACCAATGATCTGCTTCAGACTTTTACTAAGTCCAAACAAGGGAGTTTTTTGAATTTTTAGTTATTTTTAAGTGTTGGCTTGTGTGTGAAGAGTGACACAAGAAGTTTCTCAAAACATGCAAGTTTTTGAATCAGAAGCTAAGCCAAATACTTTCCATATTACAAAATAGGATCAAGTCCCCTGAACTATCATGAGTTCAGGTGGAATTTTAAAGAAGGATATCTGATCTAGTCTGAGATAGACCCTGAAATTCTAATGATTAGATCTTCATCCTCATCCTTAGTTTTTTAAAGATTAAATCCCATTGTACCAAAAGTGAGTTTTTCAACCTTATTCCAGAAATTTTTTTTTTCCTCAAAAAGTTTTTAACATTTTTATTTTTATTTATATATATATATATTTTTTTTTTTGGGTATGAAAGTAGGAAATAAATTAAAGAAAAATGCATATTTTTAGGTTTTGAAAGTCCTAAATCGATCATCAATTTTAAAAACACCCCCCAATGCTCAAGATATGCCATGTCCTCAAGCATTAGGAGGGAAAAGGGATCACCTTAGTGAAGAATGGTCGGGTTTAGGATGATCAAAACCTGGAAAAGAAAAAAGGAAAGCAGGAAAAAAAAATGATGGGTTACCTCCCATCCAGTGCTATCTTTTACGCCATTCAGCCTGGCGTGATGTGCATTAGTGATCAAGGGTGGATAGCTTAGTAAAATTAAAAGATTCAGACGGAATTTTAGGCATATGGTCAAAATAGGGCTTTAAACGTTGGCCATTGACTTGAAATATCGAATTAGTTTTCAGATCAAAAAGGTCAACAACGCCGTATGGATATGTTTTATGGAGAATAAAGGGGTCGATCCATTTAGATTTTAATTTGCCAGGAAAAAGATGTAATCTCGCATCAAAAAGCCAAACGCGTTGATTAACGTCAAAGTGTTTTCGAACAATATATTTATCATGAAATTTCTTTGTTCAGTTTTTATAAATCCTCGCATTTTCATAGGAAAAATTACGTAATTCTTCCAATTCAATTAATTGTAATTTTCTATGGTTACCGGCGTCAAATAAATCCATATTGAGTTGTTTCATTGCCCAAAAAGCCCTATGTTCTAATTCTACCGGGAGATGGCATGCCTTCCCAAAAATCAGATGGAAGGGAGACATGCCAAGCAGAGTTTTAAAAGCGGTACGGTATGCACATAAAGTGTCATCCAATTTGGTGGACCAATCTTTACGGTCGGGCCTAACCATCTTTTGTAAAATATTTTTAATTTTCCGGTTAGAAACTTCAGCCTGGCCATTTGTTTGTGGGTGATATGGTGTGGAAATTTTATGATTAACCCCATATTTAGAAAGAAGGTGACGGAATTGTGAGTGGGTGAAATGTGAGCCTCCGTCACTGATAATGGCTTTTGGTATGCCGAATCTCGAGAAAATATTTTTCTTAAGAAATTCGACAACCACACGGTGATCACTAGTGCGGGTGGGTATTGCTTCTATCCATTTAGAAACATAGTCAACTGCAACTAATATATATAAATACCCACCAGAGTTGATGAACGGTCTAATAAAGTCGATGCCCCAAATATCAAAAATTTCAACCTCTAAAATAGGATTAAGGGGCATCATATCCTTCTGAGTCATGTTGCCGATGCTATGGCAACGCACACAGGACCGAACGAAGTCATGAGCATCTTTGTGCAAGCTGGGCCAATAAAATCCCTCATTAAGGATTTTAGCTGTAGTTTTCTTGCCCGAAAAATGTTCGCCACAGGCCATTGAGTGACAATGTGTCAAGATATCATGGATTTCAGAATTGGGGACACATCATTGAATGACTTGATCGGCACAAATGCGGAAAAGGTTGGGCTCCTCCCAAAAATAATATTTAATATCAGCAAAGAACTTATCCCGTTTTATTTTTTGCCAATCAGCGGGGATTTGTTCTGTTGCTAAGTAGTTTGCGATGGGCGCAAACCAAGGGAGGGTTGTAGCAGCTAAAATGCTTTCATTGGGGAACTGATCTGGCGGGGTCATTATGTCATTTGTCATAAGATGAGAGAGATGGTCGGCCACTACATTGTGCAATCCTGCCTTATCCTTGATTTCCAGGTCAAATTCCTGGAGCAGTAGAATCCAACGGATAAGGTAGGGTTTCGCATCTTTCTTTCTCAGCAAATATTTAATTGCTGAGTGGTCGGTATAAACAGTGACATGTGACCCCAACAGATAAGATCTAAATTTTTCTAAGGCAAATACAATGGCAAGAAGTTTCTTTTCAGTAACCGTGTAATTCCATTGTGCATCATCAAGGGTTTTGCTAGCATAATAGATCACAACGGGATTCTTGCCAATTCTTTGCCCTAGAACAGCCCCTACAACAAAATCTGAGGCATCTTTCATTAATTCAAAGGGACTATTCCAATCGGGTCCTTGCAATATTGGTGCCTCAGTAACCTCTTTCTTCAACCTCAAAAAACTCTCCAGGCACTTATTATTAAAATCAAATGGTTGGTCTTTAGTGAGAAGCTGACTTAAGGGCTTGGAGATTTGGGAAAAGTTTTGTATGAATCGACGATAAAAACCCACATGACGCAAAAAGGATCTGATCTGTTTGACAGTAGTGGACGGTGGGAGCTTAGATATAGCATCTATTTTTGCTTTATCTACCGTGATTCCATGTTTTGAAATAACATGGCCCAAGACAATACCTTCTTGGACCATGAAATGACTTTTTTCCCAGCTGAGGACCAGATTAACTTCTATGCACTTTTGGAGAGTTCTTTCAAGATTTTTGAGACAATGGTCAAAAGAATCTCCAAAAATCGAGAAGTCATCCATAAAGACTTCTAAACATTCACCTACCAGGTCTGAAAAAATTGCAAGCATGCACCTTTGAAAAGTCGCAGGTGCATTGCAAAGACCGAAGGGCATTCTTCGGAAAGCAAAGGTTCCGAAGGCGCAGGTGAAAGTTGTTTTGTCCTGGTCCTCAAGATGAACTGCTACTTGATTATAGCCAGAATAACCATCCAAAAAATAGTAAAAATCCCATCCGGCTAACCGCTCCAAGATTTGATCAATAAAAGGGAGCGGGAAATGATCCTTCTTGGTGGCGGTGTTTAATTTTCAGTAATCGATACACACGCGCCAAGAAGAAGCGATTCGAGTGGCAACATTTTCCCCATTTTCATTAGTGACAACTGTTAGTCCAGCCTTTTTGGGGACAACATAAGTTGGACTAACCCAGGAGCTATCAGAAATGGGGTAGATGATATCTGCATCCAGCCACTTAATAATCTCCTTTTTTACCACCTCCTGCATAACAGGATTCAAGCGCCTTTGTGGTTGGTAGAAGGGGCGAGAATCGTCCTCTAAATATATACGATGCGTACAATAGGACGGATGAATGCCTTTAAGATCAGAAAGGGTCCGGCCAATAGCTTTCCGATATTTACTCAAAACCAGGAGGAGTTTGTGCTCTTGTGCCCTGGTGAATCCAGAATTTATAATCAGGGGCAGGGTCTGATTTAGACCCGGGAAGACGTATTTAAGGGAATCGGGCAAAGGTTTTAATTCCAATTGTGGGCCCGGATCCGAAAGAGTTTCTACCTTGTGGGTCAGAGGTGAGGTGAGAGTGAAAGGGTCAGATGGAATGTTAGCTGGATGTGTGGTTGGGGTGGAAGGGTGAGAAAAAGTGGGTTGTTCAGGAACCGTATTCACAACAAAACAGGTACCTAAATGCGAAATCTGCAAAGTTTTCTCCACAATGTTTTCTATTTCTGAATCCGAATCATCAAAGAAATCTGGTTCTTGGAACTGCCTAGAAGGTTGAAAAATGTCTAGGGTTACAGATTCACCGCCACACATGATCTTCATCTTTCCAGAATCACAATCAATATTGGCGCGGGCGGCGGCTAAGAATGGTCTTCCAAGAATAATGGGGGCAAACTTGAGTGCTTTAGGTACCTCTATGTCTAGGACTAAAAAGTCTACTGCGAATAGACAATTTTTGACCTGGACAATAACATCTTCAACAATTCCCCTTGGTTTAATCCTAGATCGGTCGGCTAATTGGAGAGTAACCTCAACAGGCTCCAATTCACCAATCTTAAATTCCTCAAAAATAACTGTGGGGGTAAGATTAATTGAGGCACCAAGATCCAACAGAGCGCGGTCAAATGAGGTATCATTAATGATAACCTGGATTAGGGGGCGCCGGGTTCTTTTCTCTTAAGAGGTAGTCGGCTCTGCACAACTGAGCTGACTGTCTCTGGAAGAATTACCTTTCCTAAATTTTTGGGCTGCCTTTTTGGAGTACATAAATCTTTTAAGAATTTTGCATAGGTAGGGATATACTTAATGGCATCTAGGATAGGGATATTCATTTCTACTTACCCAAATAAATCCATTAGTTCCTTCTCAGTGGGCTCAGATTTTATCTTTTTCTTTTTTGAAGAGTGGAGGGCTTGTTGAAATGGGGCAAGGTTGCCCTGTTTTGCATAAATTGGTTCCTGAACAATAGGAGCGGAAGAGTTAATCTGTGT
Organism: Thalassia testudinum; assembly: GCA_037157565.1. Lineage (NCBI taxonomy): Eukaryota > Viridiplantae > Streptophyta > Magnoliopsida > Alismatales > Hydrocharitaceae > Thalassia > Thalassia testudinum. Next base: position 30,726,183 of record JAZHRO010000049.1, read on the forward strand.
GTTATTAGAGCAGGTTTCTTTAACAAGCAGGGTATTGTGGGTGGTTTTCCCATTCCTCAAGGTAACTGCATTTGCAGTCTGGTTGTTTCTAGGAGGAGGACGGGGGGCTTGGCTGTTATTGAAACCCAACGGATGCTGAGGTACTGGCTGAATGGGTTGACTGGGATATCCACCTTGGAATTGATTCCTTTGATTATTTGGGTTGGGTATGGGTTGGGAAGGTAAATTCCCAATAGGTCGATGATCAGGAGTAACCTTAACTTGGTGTTGCAAATTGGTAATCATGCGGGTTACTTTTGTCATTTGAATCTGCATTCCTTGCAGAGTTTTCATGACCTGATTATTAATATCTTCCTGGGATGGTCCAGGTTGATACATAGTTTGCCCATAATTCCCAAAATAGTTTTGTTTGGGAAAAGGAATCAAATTCGGGTTTTTCCAGGAGTGATTCGGGTTAGTCCTCCAGTTTTGATTGGAAGTGTTGGAGGGGTTTCTAAATTGCTCATGGAGAGCGTAAATATTTTCCGAGGTGGGATCAAAAATATTTTGATCAAGATTCCTAGTTAAATCTTATGGGAAATCAGCCAGAAATTGCTGGCCAGCATATGTAGCATCAATATTGTGTAGATTTTCTCTTCAGAGAATGTGTGAGGGGTTATTGTGTGGAGAGTGGACGTGTGGAGCTTGTTTGTTTATGAGCTTTTCTTCCATTTTCTTTTGGTGAATTTGCATCTGGTCCAGTCGTTGAGCTAACATATATAAATCATCTTGCATGACTGGAACAGAGGTGGATTTGGAGTCAATTTCATGGACTCCGTGTCTGGGGTTTTGTGATCTGGCAAAAGTGTCATTGAAGTCATGTTAAATGAGTTTTCACTCATTTCTTCAAAAAGAAGATAGGCACTTTCGGCGTCTTTGTTAAGAAAATTGCCCCCACATGAGGCATCCACAAATCGTTTCAATTGATCTTCTAATCCATGATAGAAGATTTGCACTAACTGCCATTGTGGAATTTCATGGTAGGGACAACTTCTTAGAAGTTCTTAAAATCTTTCCCAGGCTACATGGAGGGGTTCACCAATTTTTTGTTGAAAGGTCATTATGGATCTTCTTAATGCATTCGTTCGACTGATCGAAAAATTTTTTTTAAGAAAAGAACTTTTTAATTGGGGCCAGGTGGTAATAGAGTGCCCAACCGTTCTAAACCAATGCGATGCTTTATCTTTAAGAGAGAGAGGAAAGAGTCTCATTAACCACATGTCTTCCTACACATTGTGGGAACGAGTGGTTTGAGCAAGGACAATTAATTCCTTGAGATGAGAAAAAGGGTCCTCTCTTGGAAGACCATGAAAATGCTTAATGAGGTTTAGAATTGCTGGTTTGATCTCAAAATCCCCTTGTGGTATGACCACCCCTGGTCTTTCCTCATAATTAGAAGGATCATAGAAATCCTTAAGAGGAACGACAGGCTGTTGGTGGGGTGGTGGATTTTGTCCTTGATTAGTTAGGTTCGTGACAGTCCTAGCTAGATCTTCTTGATTTTGTTGTAGTCGAGCCAAATGGTCGACCATTAATGCAAAGGGATTTGTATTTTGGGTTATAATTGGAGGGCCACCTGGCCCTGCTGGGATTTCTGGTTGCTCCAAGTTAGGAAGGTGAGGGAGGGTGAAGTCAGCTTGTGGGTCGGCTGATGGGTTAGAAGTGGAAGCAGAATTTTTTTGACGGCTTCCTGGGTTTTCCATATTTTTAGAAGAGGAGGGGGAAGAAAACAATGATTTCCTACTGCGGGGGGCAAAATCAGATAGTCCCTCGAGGTGTGGTTTTTGGGACCGTCACCCGTGCATGCACTACTTGGAAGAATTGGAGGGGAGGAGAAGAGAAAGAGATGAGAGAAAGTGTGCAATTCAACAAACAAAACTAGACCTAACTTAAATGCGACTCCCTACTAATAACTTAAGACTTGGTCTATGTAGGAAATAAGTAGTCAATAGTGAATACCCGTTCTATCAATAAATCTAGCCAAGTTGGTTAAGGGGAGGTTTGGGCCCAAACGTTTCCCAGGGAAAACCCAAGGTGCTTGTACAAACCCGCGCCTGGTCGTTTGACACAGCCCTCAGCCTGAACACCAGATATAGATGACAGAATTGGTACTAACTAAAGAAAAGTTAAGACCTAAATAGCAAGCCTAAGTTGATAAAACCTTAGGGGTCAAGTTGCTACAAATTTTAATTAGGTCTAGGATGCTATAGTGCACACAGAATGTGGAGGGCGTTTATTGGGTTGTTGCCCTGTTATTTTGATTTTTTTGTGTGTGTGTAGGAATTGGAGAGTGGCTCCAATGAAAATCAAGTTGTCACACAATTTTTTTTGTATTTTTGTCCTTTAGGATTTGATTTAATTAAATGTGTTTTAGGATTTTTCTCTTTAAATTTTAAACAAGTTTGAAATTTCACAATCAAAGGAGAAACAAGTTGTATTGGTGATGGTTAATTTCCTTTAATGTGTCTCTAAAAAGAAAGAAAGAAACCCTAAGCCAATTATCCCTAAGACAGAAAGTTACTACCAATGAATTAATTTTTGGCTTTCTGAATTAAGTAGTGGTCCAAACAAGTCAAACACTACTACTTTGAATAAAATCAAACAAGGATCCAAAAAAGATTTTTGTAAGATTTTAGGAATTTGTTTGATAATTGTTTTGAATTTTTAATTGTACTAGTGTCAAAGTCTAGAAATGATACCTGGGGGTATTTTGGACTTTTCAGTATTACCATCGACCTCATAAAATTTTTGTGATTTTATATGATGTGTAAAATTTCACAAGGATTCCAGCAAGTAGAATTTCACAAAAATTGAATGAGTATAAAAATTATGAAAATTCGCGGATAGTAGCAAAATAGGAAGATGAGAGGGTGTGACCCCTCTGCACTCCACGAATTTAAAAAAATTAAATACAAATCTAATTGATCTGAAATTTGGAACAAATGTTCCTAGCATAATTGGAAATCAATGTATGAACTTTTGTGATTTTAGGAGGCCTGTGGTGTTAGGAATCGATTTTTCAAGTCCGGACAGAAATCTGGACCCGAAAAATAGAACACCAATACTTGTAATGGAGTGGTGCTAAAGAAGCATTCAAGCAAACAATGGATTTTATATGGTCACCACTCCACCTAATTAAAGTGTTTAGGGTCCTGAAAGTCAAGTTTAGTGTATTTTGGTAGTTTTTTAGCCTAAATGTGACAAGAAAGGGGAACCAACTTGAATTTCACGGAAAGAAAAAGATCTTTGAGCTCTCGCTTCCAGATTCCCGCCTATACCATTGTAATTCCTGCACACACAAAAGAAAGAAAGAGAAGGGGAAGAGACCCACTTCAAGTAAGAGAAGATTAATTAATGCAAAGCCGTGCCTCCCCAACAATAGCACCAAAAAGTGATAGCGAAATACACGTGATTTGTAAAAGCAGGTTTTTTTAACGTCGTTGTAACACACGAATCCGCTTTCGCTTTTAAATTTATATACTAGATAGGGGAGTATCTAGGGTCATCCAAGGAGGAAACAATTGCAATTCAATTCTCTTGCTAAAAACACATCTCAACTTTCTTTTTGGTATTTTAAATATGTAATTTTTTTTTATTTTGAAAAGACGAGGGCAAAGTGCGAATTGTAACGAAAAGTACTAACACATACAATTGCTTAACTAAAATTTAAAAGATAGAAATATCTTCTTCCTAAGCTCACTCTAGGCAAGTGGAGGCCTAGAGTAATTGGGAAGAAGAGGTGAAACAAGTGCTAGAACCAAAAGTAACAAATGCAATAAAAAGCTAAAAGAAGGCAATTTAATTGACTAGAATGAGTGTTCTTTTCAATGACAAGTAGAGGAATGCTTCTACTAGAACTAAACAAATCTAAAAGCAAGAAAAGAAACATAAATCCTCTTGCAAAATTGGTGAAGAAGGGAGTCTTCTTGCTCCAAGCCTAGTTGCTCCTTGGCTTGAAAAGAGGGCCTCCTTCTTCTCCTTCCATGAGAGCTCCTCCAAGGTGGAAGCTTCCATGTTCAATGCTCTCTTGAAGAGGTGGGCATGCACCACCCTCAAAAATTCCTCCAAGGTGGCGTGGACCACCTTCAAGATCTCCTCCAAAGATCTTCCTTGCTTGGCTTCTCCTTTCGCTGGCGTGACCCAAGAGAGAGGGAAGAGGGGAAGGCACCAAGGGGACAGAATATCCCCTTAATCTTCTTCTTCGTCTTCTCTCTTGAACGTGGGCTTCTAGGTGGAATATGAGAGTTAATTTGATAGGAAAGGATGCCTTGAATGGTGGTGGGTAGTGGTCTTTTTATAGGGTAGGATGAGGGGTTAAGGTGCCCCTTGAAATGGAGGGCTAGGATGGAAGGATGGAGGTGGTTGGTGATCCTATGGCCAAGGGTGTGTGGTGCCAACCCAAGGGGTGTTAAAGGGGGTGGTTATGGTGGTGTTGGTGGCTTTTGGTGGTGGAGAGACACCACCATTTTGGCGCCAACCTAGGGTCTTCTAGAAGGGGGGTTAAGTGGATGGTGGAGATGGATTCAAGGGGAATTGTGTGGTGGAGATGAAGGGGAATTTTGGAGGGAAAAGTGGCGCCATCAAGGTGGTGGTTAGGGTGGTCTTGGAGCCACTTTTAGGTGTCTTTTGGAGGTGGTGGGTAGGCTAGGTTGGTGCCAAGTAGGTTAGCTTATGTCGAGCTTAGGTGGAGCTAGTTGGGTGGAGTTGTTAGGTGGGTTTTTGGGGTGGTACAAGCCAAGGAGGTTGGAGCATAGCTAAGCTAAGCTAAGCTAAGCCAAGCTAGCTTAGCTAATGGAGGATTAGAGTAGAAGGTGTTGGAGCTAGGGTTTGGATGGAGGAGCTAAGTAGGAGAAGTCTGTAGCTGAAACTGGAGCTGGTTGCTGCTGAAGAGGCTGGCATGGAGCTACTCTAGCTAGCTTAGCTTGCTAGTTCTTTGCTAGCTGCTAAGCCAAGCTAAAGTGAGCTAGCTTCTACCATAATGAGATAAGGTGAGCTAGGTCTAGTGCTCCTAGGGAGGATCAAGCTGGTTGAGGCAGCTAAGGTAGCTTAGAGCTAAGCTGAGTCCCCGGGAACTGGACTTGAGCTTCTTGAGCTGGGATGAGTTCTTCTTCAGCTGGCTGGAGTTGAGTGGAGCTGGATGTAGCTGGATTTGAGCTGGGGTGAACTCCTGTCAACTCAGCTGAGCTCGCTAGAGCTCCCTGTGGACTAGTGGGAGCTGAGATGAGCTGGACTCAGCTAAGTTGAGTTGGATCTGAGCTGACTTGAGCTAGGGTGAGCTAAGATGAACTCTCTTGAGCTACCATTCAGCTGAGATTAGCTGAATGGAGCTGGGATGAGCTAACCCTAGTTCAAGTGAGCTAGGTTCCAGCTGTGGTGAGCTGGATCAAGCTGAGGTGAGCTGGATCAAGCTGAGTTCCAGCTAGTCTGGGCTTCTCCTTCACCATTTGCCTTCTTGAGTGCTAGGGTTTTAGAGATCTATATATCTGCACATCCCTAACACTCACAAAAACATATTTAAAAGGCAATAAAAAATGCAATGCATGCCTAACCTAATTTATGCCTAAATGCAGCGCAAAAACCCATTTGCGAAGTAAAATCTTAAGAGCTAGGTTTGTTTTAATGCATAAGAATGACGATGAACTGGAGTTTATCAGGTCATTTGAACCATCCGCAACCGATCGCGTGGTCGAAATTAATCGCACGCGTGCGGCAGATCGCGAGTTGAACTCGTGCAACGTGCTCGTGCAACGCCACTCGACCGCTGCGCTAGCGGCTCTACTTGTTGCACATACGATTTAAGCACGTGCACTTCACAAATGTTGGATCAAGATCTAATGGCCCAAATCTCTCCTCGCCACGCATTCAGATGATGGGAAGCGGTGCTACGGTTGATTTGGGTGACTGTGATGGTGCCACATGGCGCCATGATGGCTGTCCATCTTCTATGACATGTCGAAGGTGCCACCGATGTCGGATTGAGTTGATTTCGCACCATTAGGCTACGATAATAGATCTGAACCCAGCCGTGTGGTCAGATTTGTTGTTTGAAGTGTGGTTTGGCACCATCATGGCCCTTGATCTTTAGCCTTCCTTGGTCTATATCTGGTACTACAGATGTCCGATCGGAGTGATCTTGGAATTGTTGAACTCAAATTGTCTCCCTGATCAGATTCGTATAGTTGGATCTTTGATCCGAGGTCCCGACTAAAAGTTTCCCCATCCCTGACCATAAAAGGACACAATTACTATACAATTTATACAATTTGACCTAAATGCATGATTATGCATGTAATATAATATTTACAATGTATGATGCTAATTTGACACTAAGAACATGGATTAATAGACATTTTTGTCTATTTGGATGTATGCACATCACACCCCCATGCCTATCTTTTGCTAGTCCCTGGCAAAAACTACATGCTATTTATAAAAGAATTAGGGTTGGATTACTCAGGCAAAAGTCATTTTCAATATTAAAAAATTTTTAGTTAGGACCTGAACTTTCAAAGACAAAATAGTGCCTGGGTATCTATCAAAATGCAGACCACCTCAAGCTCTCATCTTATTCAAAGAAGGATCTCTTTTCTCCTTTTTCTTCTTTTCTAATTTTTTGGATTTTTGAGTTTAGGGTTACAGAGTGACCTTCTACGGCCACTCAACCTACCCAAGACTTGATGAGAACCCTAAGTTCTAAGAATCTTTTTTGTGAATTTGATAGACTCATTGATCGATAATCAGAATGGACTTTGGGTTTCTACGCCCCTAGGTGACCTTAAAAAGAATTCTGCCTAAAGGTGTATCTATACGACCGGTAGCTTTCTCCCTACTTTTCTTTTTATAGGGTCAACAGAAGGGTGAATCCAGTGTATATCTCCCTGGCTTATTCTACTTCTCCACTTCTTCTTAAGTGTTTTAGGAATTTTTACACACATTTCTTTAGCTGGTTCTTGACAAACTACTAATGGGCTGTTACCCACGATAACCTACCAGCCATACTCATGCGGTAAAGTGTGGCTTATTATTTTTTCTCTTTTCTCCTTTTCTTTTTCTTTTTCTTTTTTTTTCTTTTTTTAGACTTTCTTTTTCTTTTCTTAAGTAGGTGGCTTCCCTGGTCTAAGATTTACCTAAAGGCAATAGGAAAAGAATGGTCCAGTGACTAGTTTTCGGACAACCTCCCTATGAGCTATTACCCACGATAACTTGCAGGCATACCACCCTAAAAGGTTCATTAGCTACCCAATTTCCGTTAAAACCACCGAACAATGAGTCAGTGCAAATAGTGTGGAGATGCTTAGACATAAAGTTCCCTCAAATCAGAGAGTGGGTTGATAAGTGGTGTACTTATCACCCAAACTTATTAAGTAAAATTGAAATGGAATTCAAGATGGCGAGGACTCAATAAACAAATCCACATTTTAGTGGATACCTGAGCTGATTAAACCCAAAGACCTAAAGGGTCTTAGTGTTCAGATCCTACTGTAATATTTCCTAAGATTGAAAACTCCTAATGTCCAAGTATTCTTTCCTAATTCAATTTTTTTTTCTTCTAAATAAATCAAAAGAAAACAAAAAGAATCTACGGAGCTAAAAAACTAATTCAGTGATGAATATTGCCCCCCCATGCCTATCTAATGCAATGTCATTGTATTAAAAAAACATGAAATAGAGTGGAGCAAAGTAGAAAGCACCTGAATTGCATGAAAAATGGGTCCACTCTGAGATGGAAAGAACCTATATATGTGCTGAAGTTAATGCCTTCAGCTAGGCACCCCATACAAATAAAGAAGAAACAAAGTACTCACAGGTATAGGTTAGAATCAGAATAAAAAGATTCACCTCATGACCTACCAGCAGATGTCCATAGATGTGGACTAGATTGTGGTGCAGACCTCGAAGGTCAAATATATCTAAGGTTATGGATAAAAATTACCCAGAACCTAAGATCAATATGCAAGCAAGGTTGGGCCTGTGATTTGTGAGGATGCAACCCAAGACCAAAAAGTCAGATAAAAGAGAGATCAAGCTCATAAGGATAATCAATGAATGTTTGCTTGGGTTGAACATCCTCTGAGAAGATGTCATAAGGGTCTCGGTAGAAAGGTGGTTTTAGACAAATTGGAACCCTTAGACTCGATCTTTCGCTTCCTCTGGAATTGACTTCCCATATCATCATTTTCCACTCTCTATCCTATGCAATCAAGATTTCAAATTCTGGGACCTCCTGCATATTAATTACCCTGTCTGAATTTTCCAAGTCTAAAAGATGTGACTGAATCATAATGGACTTGGGTTTAATGATTTCAAAATTAGCAGTAAACTCTATGGGGTGTGATTGAGGATCGGGCCTATGAATTGTATCCTTCAAAACAGGATTTGAATCTGCCATCCGAGCCCTAGCAGGATCAAATTCATCAATTTTAGGACCATCAAATGATTTATCGAATTCCTCTAGCCCAATTGTCTCACTAAAATCGTGCTCTGTAAACTTATGTAAGACTTCGCATAGTGATTCTTCACCTTCAGAAATCAAAGAAAGCTGAATCCACATTAATATATGTCTCAAAATTATCAATCACTTTCTGATCCATTGAGACGTACATTTCTTCATACTCCAGCTCAAGGATCTCAGGTGGAAAAATCAGTTCATCCTTATTTGATTCCTCCAGAACAACCTGGCCAATCCTGGTCTCATAACACGTGTCCCCCCCAACTGGTGCCTGAGCGAGTTCTGACATTGGCACTCCTGAAGGGGTTCATCCTGGGAATCATCCCAAGATTGAGGTAAGCAACCACAAATCTCATCCTCATTTTTGATACTTTCCCAAGTAAAAGCTCACCCAGGCCCTTATCCTTAACATCCTGGAGCCAATCCAATAGATACTTGTTCAGTTCATCAATCATTTCAATCAGGAGCTCCAATTCTTTAGTGCAAGGTGTTGGCTGAGCTTCTAAAGATTATATAGTATTCTTCAAGTTAGCCAACACCTTCTCTTGGACCTGGTAAACCTAAACCAAATGGTTTGGTTCAGAGTTGGTTGGGTTTGGGTTCAGTGCAGGGGAGTTAACAAATTGACAATCTCGATACCCTCCTAGAAAATAGGTCATTTCAGGTTGTTCATAAGGTGGTGATGACCTAAAGGCAGTGTATTTAAGGGAATGGTAAGGATCAGTGTATCCTTCTTGATTGTAGATCACGTTAGGTTGTCCAAATGAGGGTGATGATCTATAATCAGTGTAGCTTCGAGAAGGATAAGAATCAAGATCATTGTATCCAAGGTTAAACCCTGAACATGGAGGCCCGAAACTGTATTCCCAATCAGAATTATCCCAACTAGAAGATGGATGAGAATAAGTCTAGTTGGAATAATAATCATTTTGGGAATAAGTAGTGGTAGAATGGTAGGAGTGAAAGTGCGAATATGATGTGGAAGGATCCATGACAGAATGGGAGGAAGAAAGGTGCCCTGCAAAACAAACAAACAAACCTGTCCTTAAGTAGGCCAGCCTAAAGACCTACAGACTACCAAAACCTGTCTTAAGATAAAGAATTGATTTGATCTACTTCTTTCCAGTCAATCCAACCAGTTAGAGGGAGGGACTTGGGAGAAGGTTCTTCCTTTGGCTTGCACCTTCGGTTCCTAGTGTACCCCCCAACCGCGATTGTTTGATTCTACTCCCCTAGCTAGACATCAGATTGAACGGTAGAAACAGACTAATCGAAATTAATCTTGATCTGGGCTCCAAAGAGCGAGTCCAATCCTCAAGGCCAACGACTACTCTATTTTAATTAGGGTTAGGTTTGAATGTGCTTTGGAATGTGATGGGCCCTTTATCTGGGTTGTGCCCTTAATGATTGATTGATATGTATGTGCGTGCATAACCAATGGTTTTCAAGCAACATTATTTTTGGATGTAGTGAATTTTAGGGTTCAAATCTTGCTTAGTAGCTTTTTGGTTCAACTTTAGGTATATTCAATCAAGTTCAGTTGGCACACCATGTTTTTAAAAGCACATGTGAAGATGTTTTCCTTTGAAACATAAACAAAATGTGGAGTGCCTGGTAAATCCCTAAAAGTTGAACCTATGTGGCAACTATTTTGAGTTGATTTTAGTAGAAGTGGTGTGGCGCAAACAACTCAAACAATTGGTTAGTTAGGCACACAAATGATTACCTCATCAGATTTCTACTCAACTATGTATTTGAGTGTGTATACCAGTTCAAAAGATCGGTTTACTAGTTGAGTTTGAAAATCAGAAGAGGTTGTGTACCTCAGTGAGAGATTTTCTAAAATTTTTCTTTTATATGCGGAGGGTGAGGAGGGTGTAGGTGTCAAACTAACAATCAAAACTAACCTTAGAGTTTATGCGGGCTCCTAGGTTAATTAGGGTTTCTATCATTAGATGATGGAATGAAATCTACTGGGTGGGGAGGTAGGGGTAAACTTATAAACCCTTCAATAACACTTTACTCCAATCTACCGCTTTTGCTCGCCTCGTGAGAGTACCTGCAATCACAATAAAAGAGGAGAGAAGTGAGGTAAGAGATAGGTAAGGTGGGAAAATGCAAAAAATTAAAGAGCGTCGCCTCCTCGGCAACGGCACCAAAATGTTGAGAGCGGAACAGTACACGATCGAAGTTGGATTTGAAAACCCATTGTTGTTCGATTTGCGAAGCAATCCATTAACAAATAAATTTAACCTAAATTTCAAGAATTCCGGGTCGAACATAGGGAGGCAGACGTTCGATTGAAAATCATGTTTATTTAATTGTCATGAAGCAGATTAGCTAGTCTAATTGAATCTGAACTTACTATCTACTAAAGAATAAAGAAGAGAAGATAGAGAGAGAATATTACAAATAAAGACAAAAGAGAGATAGAATAAACATGGAATTCATTATCACAAGTTGCTGTTCATTACGATTACAACTATCCACTACACTAGAAAGCAAGAAATCTACACTAGAAAGTGGGAAATCTATTCTAGAAAGGAGAAAAAGAGAAGATACAGAGAAGTTATCCTCCTCGATGATTGCTTGGAGGACGAGCTGGACGGGATGTCAACTGGAAGATGGGGGATGAAGTTGGAAGGAGGACGAACTAGGAAGAAGTGGGAACGAGGCAACACATCGTCGTCGTTGCGGGATCCACTTTCGGAACGGGGACGAGAAAATTTGATTTTGGCTCTAGAATAGCATCTCGGACAAGCTTTTCTTGAGCTTTGGAGAGGGAGAGAAGTGAAGGAAGGGATGAGGATTTTGTAGGGTAGGGTCTACTTTTATAGTTGCAAGGATAGGGGGCAATATGGTCATTTCATAACTAAAACATTAAATAAGGGGGTCTTTAGTGACAGATTTAAGCGTCACTAAAGACCCCATGTTGCCATAGCCTCGCGCGCGCACCTGCCTCGTTGCCTACCGCACACATAACACTTTCCCACATTCTCGAAGTCTATGGCATCCGATCGCGAGATCAAATGGTTTAGATTGCTCCTCGCGCGAGCCTTCCTTTACGCCTAACCTCGCCCATGTGTGTGATGAGGCATGTAAAAGCACGTCTGATCGCGCGTGCACTCGATTGGGCGATCTAAGCCGTAAGCAACCGATTGCACTATTGAAATTAATCATGTGCAAGCTGCAGATCATGAGTCGAATGCACACGCCGCACTCGTGCAACACCACTTGAACGCTGTGCTAGCGGCTCTACTTTGTCACGCTTATGATTTAAGCATGCACGCTTCACGACCATTGGATCAAGATCCAATGGTCCATATCTTGCCTCACTGTGCATTCAAAAGATGGGGAGCAGTGCTGCAACTGATTTGGGCAGTTGTGATGGCACCATGTGGCACCATCATGGCCATCCATCTTCTGTGACATGTAGAAGGTGCCACGGATATCGAATTGAGCTGATTTTTGCGCTATTAGACAACAATCATCGACTCGAACCCATTCGTGTGGTCGGACTTTCTATCTAAAGTGCAGTTTGGCACCATCTTGGCCCTTGACCTTTAGGCTTCCTTGATCTATATCTGGTGCTATGGATGTGCAATCAGGGCATTCTTGGAGTCGTTGAACTCCAATCGTCGCCCTGATCAGATCTGTATGATTGGATCTTCAATCCGAGGCCCCGATTAAAAGTCACCCTATCTGTGAACATAAAAGGAGACAATTACTATACAATTTATACAATTTGATCTAAATGCATGATCATGCATGTTATGTAAATATGCAATATTTACAATGTATAATGTTAATATGACTTTAAGAACATGTATTAATGAACATTTTTGGCTATTTAGATGTATGCACATCACCAATGAGTGAGTCAATGCAAATGTTTGTAGATGCTTAGACTAGAAATCCCCCAAAATCCAAGGGTGGGTTGATAAGTCGTATACTTATCACCCTACTTTTTTGACCATATTAATATACTTTATGGTGGCGAGGACTTGAGACCAAGTCCGCATTTTAGTGGACACCCGAACTAAATAAGTCTGAAGACCTGAGGAGTTTACGCATTGAGGTCCCTAACGTATCATTTCCTAAAGTTGACAAGCTTAATACTAAGTTTTCTTTTTCTCATTTTTTTTAAAATAAAAAGAAGATATTTCAAGATGATAATATGTACTCAGAACATATGAATTACCACCCCCCATGCCTAAGTTGGACAATGTCCTCATTCAAAAATAAATGTATGCAAGGGAGTAAGGAAAGAAATTACCTAAGTTGCAACGGTTAATCTAGTCAGCTTGAATCCTTTGGGTTGCCTCCCAAGAAGCTTTGAGTTTAGTGCCTTCAGCTGGGCATAGCACATAAGCAACAAGGGATAAATCACTTGAATGGTCTAGGTCAAGAAAGAGAAGGCATAATTAGCCAGACTTAGAATTAGAAGGCCGCAGATTCGGACTAGATTATGGTGCAGTTCCATCCCTATGGGATGAGAACTCTGCAATTGGTGTAGCATGCATGCCCGTGTCTATTCCTCTCTTAATCTATGGGCATGCAGAGAAGTTGATTTAGATGAGTGCAACCCGAATCTAAAATATTGGACACTAAAGATGTAGGTTTTGTAATCAGCTTGTATCCTTTTAAAGTTGTATTCCCTCAAAGTTATATCGATTGCAATGAATTCAGGTTTCAAGATTTCAATTCTGATAGGGCATGTAACAAAATCAAGAGTTTGACAATGAGCCCTAATATCAAGCATGAGGTCTCTCTCCAAAGAAAATCCATCCCTTCTTCAACTGGGGTTTCATTGCTTATTCTTTCCAATTCCTTGACCCCTAGAATATTATCTTCAACCTCTTTCATATTAGACTAAATTTTCAAGGTTGCAATAGAGGTACAACTAATTTCATCCTCTAGCACAGATTCTTTCCCTTAGCCCTCCTCTAAACTGGTGATGGGTGTTTCAAATAATTCAAAATCAATTATTTTGGAATTGTAATCCCACTCCCCATCTTCAATTTTGGATGTCTCTTCCACCAAATCACTTTCCTTGGGAATATTAGATTTGGATTCAAAGACATTGTCCGCCTAATTCTCAGTTTCCTCCTAATGTTTGTTCTCAACTCTCCCCAAATCATGCTCTCCACAATCCTTAATGACATTTTCTAATGAGTTGTCCAACATCGTGGTAGTATCAATGGTGGACTGAACCAATTTTGGGTAAATAGGTGTAGTCCAATCGATCACCATGGAGCCTTGCTTCATGAATTCCGTAAAAGGGGTTGCTTGCAACAATGTTCTTTGGCCCTCTTCATCCAGTTGTTGGAACATATCAATAATGGCTTGTTTCCCCTCAATCAATTCTTGATTATGTCTATGTAACTCCAACTGAAGGGTATCAAGAACTAACTGAGTGTCATTAGGTTTCCCTTGGATTTCCTACTTAGCATTCAAATCAGAGTTGGGAGGGTATGGTTGCTAATGTGTATTGGAGTCCGTACCGAGGTTTAGGTTCTTGGGTGGGTCCTCTATTCTATCATTTTTAGGGTCCAATTCCTCAAAAAGCACCATTTCCTATTTAGTTCTACTCCTGAATAATTGAGGTTCTAAGTCCTCCCAATTGGATTCTTCATCAGGGGTCCAAAGTAGGGTTTAATCATTCTTGATTTGCTTAGGTTTATGATCATTATTTGATTTCCATTTTTCTAAAATCCCTTCCAATCCATAGGCCAAGTAGGAGAGATCCTTGAATTCAGATGACCTATCTTGGTTAGGGTCCTGGGAAGGATAGGGGTCTTGGTGTTCTCCTAGAGTGTAGGTCCTATTAGATTGATTAATGCGTAGGTGAGACATAAAAGAGGAGTCATCAAAAGGAGAATCAAGACAAGGATCCCCAAGGTTTGGATCGTAACCCTAGGTGGTTGGGTTGGATGTATCCTAATAGGAAGTTGGTGAAAGTTGAGTAAAATTGGGATAAGAGGGGTCTTTTAGATATGTAGGTCCTGGATTATATCCACAACTAGGTGACTGGTTGTCCCAAGTAAACTGTGGATACAGTCTACTTGTGTTAGAATACAAATCATGTTGGGGATAGTTTGGGAAGGATGGATAAGCATTAAAATCCATGGATGGATTAGGGAAGAACAGACGAGAGAATTATGTGTGCACAATCAAGTAAGCAAAACTAGGCCCTATAGTGTACACTTAGGTGACTTACACCGCAGAAGTAGATTCTGACCACACGGTAAATTCGGTGTTGTCCTTACTCCCAAAGGTGGTAGAGTTGGGAAGGTGAAGCAGGGGGAGCGTGTCCCCTAATTATGGCAAACCCTGACTTGCTTAAGTCATTTAATAATTAGGCCTCTCAACTCAGCACCTTTTGGAGCAAGAAGACGTCACTAATTCACTGTGCGTTCCGGAAAATACCTTAAAATGAACTCAATGATTCCTAGGGCCAATGACTACTTAACTTTTAGGGCTAGGTCAATGTTTGTGCTCAAGAATTAAGTGAAGGGCTTTAGGGGGTTAATGCCCTTAAAATTTCAGTTTAAGCCTTGTGCACAATTGGGTGCAAGGACCCAATGCCAAAACAAGTGTTCTTTAATAAGCAAGATTAAGATGTGTGATTTTTAAAATTTGAATCTTTCTTTAATAGATTTTAAAATTTCACTTGTTTATGCATTCAAACAAGGCACAAATGTGTAGTCACATGATTGGTGAAGATTGATTTTCTTTAAGGCCTTTTGTGTGACTATAAAGTTAAAAACTCCCTAGTGTTGAAGAACCTAGGGTGTGCAGCTTCCACTCAATGAATCTTTTTTTTGAGATTTTGTCAAGAAGGATCCAATCAAAATAAGCAATGACCCTATCCTGAATGAAATCGAATGAGATTTTCAAGAAAATTAATTTCAAAATTTTTTGAGGATGATAGACTACCAAATTCACATTTGTTCAAGAGCGGGTTAATCTGTGAAGAACTTCTAGATCAGTGCACAACTTTAACATCTTGATCAGAACAAGCACCAATATATTTCAAATGCAAAAGTAGTCTTCAAGTGAAGTGAAGAGAATTTTAATATCTTTCCAGAAATAAAAATTTCTCACAAATCCGAGCTGCGTGGAGTTCGCAGTAGCCAGAACAAAATATAGATTTCCAGAAATTAGGACAACCTTGCATACTTCCAATAGCGAATTTCTTGTGGCCATACAACAAATCATTTAGCTTTGAAATTTGAGGTGTAGTTCACTTACTAGAAGGAGCATCTCTGAGATTTTTCTTAAAATCTTTAGAGGTGTTAAGGGTCTTTTAATCGTGTCCTCAACCCGAATCCATAAAATGATATTGCAAAGTTAACGGATTGAAGGCTTAATGGTGGTGTTTTCTTCAACAAACAAATAAAGGTTTTTTTATTTTAGAACACCACCATTTGTTTCTTGGTTCAAGGATGACAAATCACCTTTTGAATCGTGGGAAGACAAGATCAAACCTTTGAATTGATGGTGGTCTTCTCTTACACTTCCTTTGACCACTTGACTAATACTCCTCTCATTGCTGATGCACGAGATTCCTACAACCATAAGAAGAGAGAGAAGAGCAAGTTAGATAACATGAATACAATTAATTCCCAAGAAAATGAAAGTGAATAAAAGATTTATTGCCTCCCCGGCAACAATGCCAAAAACTAACCACCGCGAAATGCATTTGTGTAAAATCGTTCGTTGTAGCATGCTCTACGACGTCAATTTTAAATAGATGTTTTGGACATGAGTCCGAGTGTTGAACATAGGGAGGCAAAAATTTGAATTGTTTACTCTCTTCAATGTCACGAAAATGCATCGTTTTGTTTTTGCTTGTAAAAAGAATAGAGAGGAAGAGAGAGAGATAGGGAGAGAGAGGAGAGAGAGAGAAGGAGAGAGATAGGGTTAGAGAATCAAGATAACGATGCAAGAATAGCTAACTATAGAAGAAACAAAAATCATGATGACATAATAAAGAATCTATTTCATGAGTGAATCGGTTTTACAAGTACAATGATAGACGAAAGCTTAAGAAACACAAATAATAGACTAAAAACTAGCTAAGGAGAGAGGCGAGGCAGCCACGACGGTAGGGAAGGCTTCCGTCAGCGGCTCGAAAACTCCAAGGATGTGCTCTAAGCTCAAGAAGGTGGCGGGAGCTCTTGGGTGGAAGATGAGCAAAAGTGCAGGGGGGTAAGCCCTTTTATAATGGAAGGAGAAGACCAAAAATCATCCTCGAGCCAACAGCAACATTCAAAGCATCACTCAAGACCCGCCCCAAGCGTCGTCGTAACCCCCACCCTTGCACCCACTGCCTTGAACGCATGTGTTGGCCCGCGCACCCCACGCAGAGTGTCACGCGCGCATGCGCTGTGCACTACACACCGCACCCTGTTGCCGCTATGCAATTGCAAAATTGAGTGGGTGACTGTTTTCGAACCTGTGCCCATTCTTTAAGAGTGGCCTTGTCGACCGCCATGCCAAGTCTACGACTTTGTTGCAAAGATGAGTTATGGGTGCGCAGTGGAGATGGTTTCTCAACCATTGGATCAAGATCCAACAGCTGCGAATGGATGATGTGTTGATGAAGGGTGTGTTGGGTAGATGCTGGTTGGTGTTGGGCGGCCAAGATGGCATCACGTGGCTCCATCTGGGTCTTCCATCTTCCTTCTGTTGTTGAGGATGCCACGTTGCTCAGATCAAGATGATTCCCACATTGCTAGACTGCGATCGTCACTTCGAATCCATCCGTACGATCGGATTTTTCATTTAAAGCCTGTAAGGATGTCACATTGCCCCCTAGCCATTGATCTTCCTTGTACTTCTTGTGGGAGCTACAAAGGTCGGATCAAGATGATTTTGAGTGTGTTGGACTCCGTTCATCAATCCGGATCAATCCGTATGGTCCAATTGCTCATCTGAGACCTATTTCAATAAGCACTTGCACACAAGGTCACTAAACATTGACTCTAAGCAATTTTAAATGTTGAGATAATGCAATATGCATGCAATGCTCCCAAGCCTACTATAATATGACATTATTGCACAAGTACCCTCTAAATTGACTCTAATTGATGATATTAACATGAATAATTATAGAGTCATCATTGCTTGATTCGAATTGAATAGCGCCCAATTACACTCCTTGCCTGCGCCCAGGCTGAGAGCAGTGCTGAGACATTATCATGCATGCTCACGACTACACGATTTTGATCATCGGTTCAATTTCCACCGTGCCTGCATGAGAATGGAAGGCACATTCGAATTCAAACTCACGCCTTTGATTTGAGGGAGCAGCTGTCCAACCGTTGAGCTACGGGTGCACATGCACTAGTGGATGTCAATCTAAAGGTCGCGGGGGCTCGTGTCCTTAACTGTTGGATGTGAATCCAACAATCAAGATCACTTGTGCCAAGTCCCTTTAGACAACATAAGGTGCCGGTGGAGGCTCTTCTCAACCATTGGATGAAGATCGAACAGTTGAGAATCAATGGCTTGGATGAGGAGGGAGGCAGCAGTTGCTCTTGGGTGGATTTGGGCAGCTTGGATGGCACCACATGGTGCCATCTGGGTTGTCCATCTTTTTTCCTTCATAGGTGCTGCTACGGATGTTGGATCGAGTCAATTTTCACACCGTTGGGTGATAAATACGCATTTATTCATGATAAAATGCCGACTCATGATATTTCCTAAGCTTAACATTGCATGTAGCATTGTGAATAATGCATAACTTCATTACATTGCATTTAGGACAATTTGTGTAATTTGTATATTAATATGTACATTCTATATGGCCAGGGGACAATGCGACATCTTTGCTGGCTTCCAATGAAAAATCCGACCATACAGATGGATTCAGAATGATGATTGCAGTGCATCAGTGCAAAAACCTCTCCGATCAGAGCTCCATAGCACCCTCTACAAGAAGAAGAAATTGGATGGCCACGATAGCGCCACATGGCTCCATCTCAACCCGCTAGCTTGGTTGTAGTCGCTCCTCTCTAGCCACACTTGCGAAATCTCAGCCATTGGATTCAAATCCAACGGTTGTCAATAGGCCACGTCACCCACCTCAAGCCATGTAGAGAAGAGCTTCACGCAATCTCGATTGTTGGATCAAGATCCAATGATCATTGGTGCATGAGCTTTAATTCCAAAACTCAACTCAAACTTGCCCTCAGCACAGTGGTCGATGCCTCGACTTGCAACACGCAGATGATCGATCGAAGCCTCAGGCATGGATTTAATTCACTGAGTGAGTGCAGGTGAAAATTGAGCTGCTGATGGGAAATTGAGCAGCGAAGGAAGAGACTACGTGGCGCCACCTGAGCGCATGATTCACACATGCGAGATTTGAAGTGCAAGCGAGCACGTGATCATACGTGTGGGCAGGTACATTCTCAAGCACACGATGCAAGTGAGATCTGGAGTGTCCATCTGAGATCCAACATGTAGGATTCATCCACTCCTGATTCAGCATGCATGTGTGCTCAGATGACAGTGGTGGTGAGTGATGGCCTTCAGCAACATCCAAGGCAGGTCTTCAGCAACGTTTTAAGCATCACTGTTGACCCATGCATGCAAATACACCCCCTCCACCACTATATAAAACCCTACACCTCTCCCATTTCTCATCATCCCTTCCTACACTCACCTCACCTACTCTAAAGCTCAAAACACACCTTGATCTTGTGTCCCAAGTCTTTGGGATGCTCCACTAGAGAAAAGAAAATTATTTTCCACCATCTCACCACCATTTATGGAGCAATCATCGACCACCTTCTCAACCGCATTCTGGGAAGTAGATCACGCCATGATGTTGCCCGTCCTCCCCTCCTCTTCCGACGTCATTCTTCTTCCAGCTCCTCATCCGCAATGTCTAGGTGCAGTCAACACAGCTTCATCCTCTGAGCAGTTGACAAAGCGGATTCTCCCCCCCTTTCCCTTTTACTACTTTCATAGTGTAGAAGCATTTGTAATAAACATTTGTCAAGCATTTATCTAGAAGTAGTTTTTTATCATTTGCAAGTAGAATAGCTTCCCTGCTTTCTAGAATAACTTAGTGCAGACAATATTCTTGCTTGTTTCCTCACTATCAGAAAATACAAAAAAAATAGCAAATACAAAATACTAAAAGGAAATAAAGTAAGGCATGGTTTTTAAAGAATCAAACGTCACCTCCCTATGTTCAACCTGGGACTCACCTTGATCTTCAGTAAATTTATTTGGTAGCAATTTTTTGCGACTACCATGACTGGTTCTCCAAAACCCTAACTTTTCTTGCAAAATTTATGCCCACCATTTTAGCACCGTTGCCGGGGAGGCAACACACTATGTTTCAATTTTTCATGTTTTTCTGCATTACTTACTAGTCAGGCGTATTTCACGTGTTAGAAATCAGGGCTGTAAGTAACCCGTCATCGTAGTTACAAAACACGTCAATCAGATAAAATTTATACCGAAACTCCAAGGGAGTCCTGGGTCGAACACAGGGAGGCGACGTTTACTTTAACTGAAAACCGCACTTCGATTTGTTTCTTTTCAGAGTTTTAGGGTTTTGTTATTTTTTTGTGTTTTTGAAATAAAAGACAAGCAATCACAAGATAGAGAAGGAATCAAATGTGATTTATTGCATTAATGTCTATTACAATAATCTACGAAAGCATAAAAAGAGAGGGGGTGAGAGGAAATCTCCTGAATCGGTAGTTTGGCAAGATGACGGCGCCTGGCGGAATCTTAGACGAAAGTGGTGAGGAGCGAGGCAACGGAGGTGAGATGCAGGACATCGGGTAGAGGAAAGCTTCAGTGTGGCTCCAGAATGGAGGTTAGAAGATAGAGATGATCAACTATTGGAATAGAGGTGGGAGGACGGCACTATGGCAACCTATGAATGGGGATGGGAAGATGGACGAATATTTAGTAGGCCAGATGTTCACTACAATAATAGGAGCATTGAGAGTTTGAGAGCAAGCTCTAACAGAGTATTGGTAGGCTTGCTAGAGCTTGGGAGTAGGTGGGAGTAGAGTAGGTAGAGATGGCTTGGAATGGAGGGGGTGTAGGTCCTTTCATAGTGGAGGAGAAGAGGAAAAAATAGGTATGAGACCATTAGTGACATCAAGCCATCGCTGGAAGCGTCACTGTAGGCAGCTCATGCCTGCTCACGCCCACAACTGGCTTTGCTGGAGCATGCACAATTATCTATGGCTGTAAGAGTCGCTGTAGGTCCAACTCATGTGTCACTGTAGGCCAGCTCATGTGCCGCTAACACTGTGCTCCCCGCCTTTGTCGTGTGCGCACGAACCCACGTGTTGGAGCTACGTTGTACGCATGCACGCCTGCATGCACGCGCGCGCACCCGAGTTGCTGCGTGAGTGTGGTGGCACGTGCATGTGCTAGGTGACCTGGGCTGCGCCACGTGGCGCAGTCTGGGCTGTCCATCTTCTTGTTGTAGGGGCTGCTGCAGAGGTCGGATTGAGTCGATTTTCGCGCCATTAGGCTACGATCGTCGAATCGAATCCATCTGTGCAGTCGGATTTGTCATTTGAAGCTCTAAATTATGTCTCCTAGCCCCTTGGCCATTGATCTTCCTCAGATTGTATATGGTGCTATGGGACTCCAATCGAAACGATTTCAAAGGCGTTGGACTCCGATTGTCGTCTTGATCAGATCTGTACAGTTGGATCGTCAATCCGAGGCTCTGAAGTAAATATCCTTCTCTCCTGACCACAAAAAGGACATAATTAACCTAAATTATATATGACTCTAAATGCAGAATGATGCATGCTATGAAATATTTATAACATGAAATGCAAATCTAAGCCTAGGAACATACATGAATAGGCATTTTACCCTCAATAAATGTGTTTATATCGTAACCCCATGCCTATCTTTTGCTAGTCCCTAGCAAAATTAAACTATATGCTCTGTATAAAAGTAGAATTAGGATTAGATCGCTTAGGCCTAGGTCATTTACTAACAATAAAATATTTCAACTAAGGTCCTAAACTATGAAAACTCAATAGTACCCGGGTGCCTGCCAGAATACAGACCGCTTAAGTCCTTGCCTTATTTGAAAAGGGAAGATACATTTTTTTATTTTTCTTATTTTCTATTTTTTTTGTACTTTTGGAGTTTGAGAGTTCCAGGGTAACTTTTTACTGCTACCCGACTCGCCTAAGACTCGAAAAGGACTCTAAGTGATAAGCATCTTGTGAAAATAGTGAAAGGCTCACTAGGCGGCCATTAAAACAGACTTCGGGTTTCTACGACCCTAGGTGACCTTGCCTAGAGGTTTATCTTTTCGAATGGTAGCTTTCTCCCTACTTTTTTTTATGGGGTCAATACAAGGGCGAATCCAGTGTATATCTCCTCGTTTTATTCTACTTCCCCACTTCTTCCCTAAGTGTTTTGGGAATTATTGTGCATTTTTTGTACCTACTCGTGCGGTGAAGTGTGGTTTTATTTTTTTATTTTTTTCTCATTTTTCTATTTTTTTTTCTTTTTCTTTTTGTTTATTTTTTTTTTCTTTAAGTAGGTGGCTTCCCTGATCTAAGATTTACCTAAAGGCAGTACAATGAAAATGGTCTTGTGAGTAGGCTCTAGACAACCAGTTGATAGGCTGTTACCACTGACAACTTGCCAGCCATATCATCCTAGATAGTTCATTAGCTATCCAATTTCGAATAAATCGTCGAAAAGTGAGTCAGTGCAAAAAATGTGTGTAGATTCTTAGGCTTAAAGTCCCTCCAAATCAGAGGGCGAGTTGATAAGTCACATAATTATCTTCCCAATTTACTAGCCAAATTAAAAATGAATTTGAATTGGTGATGACTCAAGACTAAGTCTACATTCAAGTGGACACTGGGGCTAATTAAGCCCGAAGACCTAAAGAGTCTAAGTGTTTAGGTCCTCTCGTATCATTTCCTAAAGTTAATAACTTCCAGATGCCTAAGTTTTCTTCTTCTAATTCTTCCTCTTCTTTTTTATCTTTTTGAATTTTCAATTTTTTTTCTTTTAAAGAAACTAAAAGAAATTCTACGAAGTTAACAAAATGATTTCAGGATTAAGTATCCACACCCCCATGCCTAAATGATGCAATGCCCTCATTGTAAAAATAAAGACATGAAAAGGGTAGAGCAAATAGAATATCACTTGAGTGTCGTGAAAATCCGGTCAGCTCGATTCACTAACTTGTAGGAGCTCAATCGAGGAGCTGAAGGCAGTAGATTGGTGTAAAGTGTGGGTAGAGATATTTGTAACTTTTCCCTTACTTTCCCAACCACTAGTTCATTTTGCGACCTTAATAATCAAGACCAAATTTACTTAGGTGTTTTCACGAACCCTAGGATAGGAATTGATTGTCTTGTTTATCACCTTCACCTACTTCACCCTCGCATACAAAAAAAAAGTAAAAAAAAAAACTTCTTCTAATTGTAGGATAAAATTAACATACACCCACATTTGAGGCACATAACATCTCTTGATTTTATCTACTTAATTGGGATTCTAACATGTGGAACCGATACATGCTCAAATCAGTACATAAAAGAGTAGAAATCAAATTAGGTTAATCACTTATGTGTGCCTTAATTGGTGGAGCATCCGGGTCACTTGTTTGAGTCATTTTGGCTGCACAACCTAATCAACTTAAAATTGATTTGTCTTGTAGCTACCTCATAGGATTCAAATACCTAGGTCAAAACCAGGCACTCCATACCCTTTTGATTTTTAAAGGAAAATACTTAAACTCATGCTTTCAAACTTAGTTTGCCTCACTTGATTGAATACACCTAATATTTGAATCCTAAAAGCTACTAACCAAGATCTAAACCCTAAAATTCACTTCATCCTTAATAATCTTGCTTGAAAATTTTTGGTTGTGCACATACACACATTCTCAACAAATTATTAAGGGCACAACACATTAACAGGGCCCATCACATTTTGAAAGCACTACTATCCCAGGCCTTAATTAAAATTGAGTAGACGTTGGCCTTACGATTCATAGAGTCCGTTTCAGGGTACTCGCTTGAACACATTTTGAATTAGTGATGTCTGCTTACTTCAAAAGGGGCTAAGTTGGGGGGCCAAATTGTCAAATGATTTAAGTAAGCAGGGGTTTGGCATAATTAGTGGCCCTCGGGACATGCTCCCCCTGCTTCGTCAGCCCAACTTTACCATCTTCAGGAGTAAGGACAACACCAAATTCATTGTGTGGTTAGATTTTATTTCTGAAGCATAGGTCCTTAAGCTACCCAATTTAAGGATAGGCTTGTATTTTTTATGCTACAGGGTTCTTTTTTCCCCATCCTTCCGACTTCCTTCTAGTGCATGCTTGGAAGGAGGTCATTAAATCCTTGCTTGGAAGGACCTTTAGACCATTCTTAGAGGCGAAGGTTGAGTTATAACGAAGCAGATCCCATGGCTAATCAACAACCACCTCCCCCACCCCCGAACCAGCAAGAGCTAATTTAGAGATAGTTGGAAGAGCTGTAGTAGATGCAGCAATGGTTCCAATGGATGAATGATCAGGAAGCTCGACTCTTGAAGGATTTTTATGATCCTTCAAATTACGAGGATTGTCCTAGCATTGTGATCCCTGCTGGTGATGTTGAGATCAAGCCCCAGGTTTTGAGTTTGATTCAACACTTTCATGGGCTTGGCTTAGAAGACCCATTCCAACATTTGGACAATCTGATCACTCTGGTTCAGACCACCAAATCGTGGAATGTGGATGAAGAATAGATGCTCATGAGGCTTTTCTCCCATTCACTCACGGATAAGGCTGCACATTGGTATCGTTCCATTGGAAGACCAATTGCTACTTGGACAACTTTGAAATTGGCCTTCCTGAAGAAATTCTTCCCAATTGGATGAACCAATGCTTTGCAACGGGCAATTAGCACTTTTGCCCAGCAGCCGGGGGAACTATTTCATGGTGCCTGGGAGTAATTCCAAGATCTGTTGTGGAAGTGTCCACACCACAAGGTGCTTAAATGGCAACTTGTGCAGATTTTCTATCACAGGTTGAATGATCAACTCCGTCATCATGTGAATGCTTCTTGCAGAGGCAATTTCCTCAATAAAAACCTAGATAGCACGTATGATTTATTCGAGGAAATGAGTGAAAACTCTATAATGCACGCCTCCATGGCAACCTTCAACCGATCCCAACAAAATAGATCAAATGCCAATGAGGTCCAAGATTCTCATACATTTGATATGGAATTGATTTGCAGTAAATTAGATCAGAAGGATCTGGATGCTAAGCGAATGGAAGAGTGGATGTCGGGAAACTCTAATAGTTCTAGATCTACTCAATCCCAAAGCTTGACATTCCATTCTTTGCAACCTCCTATGGGATGAGAGTTTGTAAACCAACTAGAGTTGGCTCGACCTTTGAGTCAGCACCTCTCGGAACCTTATGGGTTCCAAATTAGGGCCTTTGATCCCAGCTTTTCTGATCCATCTTACTCTTCATCCTCATCTTTTGAGGATGTTTATGCGGTACAAGAGAATGCTAGGTTCAACCCCTACTCAAACTATTATAATTTTAGTTGGAAAAATCACCCTAACTTCTCTTGGAAAGATCAGGGGAACAAACCCAATATTGCCCCAACAACTATGAACCACGAAAACCAATGGGTCAGGGTCATGTATATACTCAGCTGCCTCCGAATCAGGTTAATCAGCCCATGTGGAATGCCTAAAATCCTACTAAGTAGGTTAATTCAAACCTAAAGATGGTAGAAATGCAAGGGTCAATGCTTCAGCTCATGCAACAAATGAAAACTTCACTGGACACCTTGCATTCTGGACTTAGTGCAAACAACCAACAACCCAGATCTTTACCATCACAACTAGTACCAAACCTAAGGAATGCACAAAACTGAGGTGTTAGGCCTCAAGGGTTTGGTAATGGTGGGGAGTCTCATGCTCAAGCTCATGCTATCTATCAGGCTACCCCAGTCCCTTTCAGAGTCAACCAAACACCCACAATAACCAACTGGGAGGCTCCTATTTTGCCCAACCCTCCCCAAGGCATGAACCAAGAGAACTTTGCCACTGCAAACACAATGTCCTCGACGAGTGGTAGACACATGGGTCTCATTCATTCACAAGTAAATTCTATTAGGACCCATAATAAGAATTTTAAACTCTCAACTAAGAATGCAATCAATAGAAAATTAGAATCTGATTCAGCGCTATGTTGTTGTAAAGGAAATTGCAACAAGTCAGAGGAGAAATTGGACGAAAGAATATCTTTGTTGCAAGCTTTCAAATTGGCAATCATTTTACTCGTTTGGGCTATTGGATCAATTCCCACCAACTTTTGATTTCTATTGAATTCATACAAAGAGAAGCATAGAGCAAAAGCTGAAAACACTAGGAGGGTAATGTTGTTTGATAACACAAGTACACTAATCTTAAATAAGCTACCTCCAAAGAAGCAGGACCTGGGAACCCCACTGATTTCCTGCATAATAGGAAACATTACTTCTAACCGGGCCCTCCTTGACTTGGGTGCTTCCATTAATATGATCCCTACCTCACTTCATAGGAAACTGGGTCTAGGCCACCTAAAACACACTGACATAACCTTGTAGTTGGCCAATAGATCAATTACAAAACCAAGGTGTCTTTTGGAAGATGTTTTAGTCAGGATTAATGATCTAAATTATCTGATTTATTTCATGGTCCTTGACATCGAAGCACCAAAATAGCTCAACCACACCCTGATTTTTTTGGGAAGACCTTTCTTGGCCACTACCAAGGCAAGGATTGATCGTGAATAAGGAATTGTAGAGATTGCCTCAGGGAATAAAATGAATAAATTTAATATTTTTGGGGCATCAATGAAGAATAAAAGTAAGTGTGGCTTGATTGAGGAGCTTGGCAGAATAGAGGAAGTAATGGCCTTACACACATTAGACAACCCCCTAATGGCCAACCCAACCCAAACTCAGGAAGAAAATCACGAGGTTGCAGGGATAATTGACAATAAATACATGCAACCAACAATGGCAAACTGGGATGAGGGAAATATTCATGAAATTAGGAAATTGTTCGAAGATTCACCTGATCAAGTTAAAACCCAACAATGTCCTTATCCTAAATTTTTAGAGTTTGAGGTTCAAATAATGGGTGAAAGTCACAAAGCTCAGAATGGTTGAATCAAGCACCCAAATTTTGGGGATAAGATTGAACTTTAGGGAGAAACTCTTGAAAAGTTTGCTATTCCCCCAACACATCACAAAAACCTCATCATCCTTTTTTGCCCAACCATTGCATAAATCCTACACCCACCCATACCTCCTCTGTACTAAGTCAACAAAACTCTTATTTGAGACCATTTGGGCTCTCCTTACAACACCATCTTGTCACTTTCATAGATCATCTCTTTGGCAAGCCCACTTTCACCCTCTAGGACCCATATCTTGTGGCCCGAAAACTTTACTCTTGCAGCCTCAATGTCTTTAATTTTTGATTGAGGACTATGCCTAGCTGAAGGCAATAAACTTAGCATCTGTATAGTTTGTTTCAAACTAGACGAGACTTGATATTTTTCTATTCTATCCCATTTCATTCCTTTATTTTACAATGAGGACATTGCATTAGGTAGGCATGGGGGGCTGGATACATTATGATTATTTTGTCTGTTCCATAAAGCAGTTTCTTGTCATTTAAAAAAAAAATAGAATTAGGAGAAGAGAACTTAGGCATTAGCAGTTGACTTTAGAAAACGATACTTTAGGACCTGAACATTTAAACTATTCAGGCCTTCAAGCTTAATCAGCCCGAGTGTCAACTAGAATGTGGACTTGGTCTTGAATCCTCGCCAAGTTAATTTTATTTTAATTTGGTCAAAAAATTGGGGTGAAAAGTACATGACTTATCAACCCACCCTCTGATTTGGGAGGACTTATGGTCTAAGCATCTGCACACATTTTGCATTGACACACTTCTCGATGATTTTAACGGAAAGTGGGTAACTAATGAACCTTCTAGGGTGGTATGGCTAGCAAGTTGTCATGGGTAATAGCCTATCAGCCGATTGTCCAAAACCTAGCCATAGGACAATTCTCTTGCACTATTGCCTTTAGGTAAATCTTAGATTAGGGAAGCCACTTATTTAAAAATGAAAATAAAAGGAGAAAAAAAAAGAAGAAAAGGAAAAAGAGAAATAAGCCACACTTCACCGCATGAGTATAGCTGGCAAGTTGTCGTGAGTAACAACCCATTGACCGTTTGTCCAGATCTGAGCTCATAAAATGCATAGAAATTCCAAAAACATTTATGGAAGAAGCGGGGAAGTAGAATAATCTAGGGAGATATACACTGGGTTCACCCTTGTGTTGACCCCACAAAAATAAAAGTAGGAAGAAAGCTACCAGTCAGACATATACACCTTTAGGCAGCATTTTCTTTTGGGTCACCTACAGGTGTACAAAGTCGAAGTCCATTCTCATTGCCGTTGAGTGAGTCTATCACAATTTGCATGACAAGATGCTTAGCACTTAGAGTTCTTTTCAAGTCTTGGGTGGGTTGGATAGTCATAGAAAGCTACCCTAAAACTCTAAACTCAAAAATCCAAAAAAAAGAAAAAAAAAGAAAAAAATTTATCTACCCTTTTCTAAATAAGGCGAGGACTTGAGAAGTCTGCATTTTAGCAGACACCTAGGCACTGTTGAGTTTTTGTAATTAGGTCTTTAGTTGACATTTTCTAATGTTAATCAACAAACCTTGCCTAAGTAATCAGATCTTGATTCTATTTTGTACATAGCATTTAGTTTAGCTTTGCTACGGACTAACAAACGATAGGCATGGGGGTATGACAAATACGCATTTATTCATGATAAAATGCCAACATATGATAGTTCATGAGCTTAACATTGCATGTAGCATTGTTAATAATGTATAACATTCATTACATTACATTTACGATAATTTGTGTGATTTGTATATTAATATCTACATTTTATATGGCCAGGAGGCAATGTGACATCTTTTCGGGTTTCGGATGAAAAGTTTACCCATATGGATAGATCTATAATGATGATCACAGTCCATTAGTGCAGAAACCTCTCCGATCAGAGCTCAGTAGCACCCTCTACAAGTAAGAGAGGTGGACAGCCATGATGGCGCCACATGATGCCATCACAGCCCTCAAGCCTGACCGCAGCTGCTCCTCCCAAGCCACATTTGCGAAATCTCAGTCGTTGGATCCAAATCCAATGATCGTCAAGAGGCCACATAACCCGCCTCAAGCCAAGTAGAGAAGAGCTTCACGCAATCTCAGCCGTTGGATCAAGATCCAATGGTTGTGGGTGCGCGTGAGCTTTAATTCCAAAACTCAACTCAAACTCACCCTCAGCGTAGTGCTCTTCGCCTTAACTTGCAATGCGCAAATGACCTATCGAAGGCCTGTGTTGAAGTGAAAAGTCTGCGCAAATAGAGTTGAGTTTTGGAAAACCAGTCATTGTAGTGCAATTTGCAAGAAAAATCGTTAATAGATAAATTTTACCAAAACTCAAAAAGAATACCAAGTCGAACACTGGGAGGAGGATGTTTGATTAAAAATTGCATTTATTTTATTTGTTACAAAGTAGAATAGCTGGTTGAAATGAAGCTAAACTAGATATCTACTTAAATAATAATTAATAGAAGAGAGAGAGAATATTACAAATAAAGACAAAATAGAGATACAATAAACATGGATTTCACAATCATGAAGTGATGTTCATTACAACTAATCATTACACTAGAAAGCTAACAAAAATTACAACTAGAAAGTGGTAAAAAGAAGGTGGAGAGAAGTTATACTCCTCGACGGCTGCTTGTAGGATGAGTCGCGTTGACGATTCGCCTGGACGAAGGTGGTGAGATGTGGGAAGAAGGAGAATAATGACGGATGACAGAGAATGGGTTAGGGTGACGTTGCAGTGGGATCTACTTCTCGAATGGTGGTGAGAAGACAACCACGAGATGCTCCACAAAGGAGGTGAGAAGGTAGAAAATTTGTACTTTTAACTCTAGAGGAGCAACCCGTGTTTAGGACAAGCTCTTAGAGCTTTGGAGGGGGTGAGAGAAGAGAGGAAGGGATGAGAAATTCGAGTGGTAGGGGTCTCCTTCTATAGTTTTAGGGATTGAGGGCAATTACGCCATTTCATGCTTTAAAACATTCATTCAGGGTCTTCAGTGACAGATTTAAGCTTCACTAAAGCCCCTGAATGTGGACGTAGGTCGCGCGCACGGTGCACCTCCTCCTCTCCCCGTGCCTCAATGCCTACGCACATATGCGCATCCTCAGCCATCCGATTGCGAGATCAGATGGCTTAGAATCCATCTCACGCATGCCTTAATAGCGCATCATTGCACACCTGCATGCGATTGGGTGTTCAAACGCATGTTCGATCGTGTGTGCATGATCCGTGGTCCCAGATCGCACCACGTAGCTGCCTCATCCACTATCTGCATCGCATCCAATGGCCCAATTTGACTACGCCCACTTGCACCCTTGATTTGAGGTGGGGTGGGAGTCGATCTCGCGACCTATGGTTCACCCACAAGCGAGAGAACAACATGCCACGCCCCCTTTTTTGTCGTGCTTATGTTTTAAGGGCCAGGCATCCATGGTCGTTGGATCAAGATCCAACGGCTAAGATCTTGCTTTGCTTGTGCCTTCAGAGGTTAAGAAGAGATGCTGTGACAAATTTGTGTGGCTGTAATGGTGCCACATGGTGTCATCATGGTTGTCCATCTTCTGTGTCTTGCAGTTGGTGCCACGAATGTCGGATTGGACCGATTTTTGTGCCGTTGGGCTGCGATCATCAATCTGAACTCATTCGTGTGGTTAGATTTGTCATCTGAAGTGCAGATTTACACCATCTTAGCCCTTGGTCTCTGATCTTCCTCAGATTATATCTGATGCTACGGAAGTTCGATTAGAGCGATCTTGGAGTTGTTGAACTCCGATTGTTGCCCTGATCAAATCCGTATGGTTGGATCGTCAATCCGAGGCCCTGATTAAATGTCGCCCTATTACATAACCACAAAAAGGGAAAATTAATCTAAACTTTATACAACCTATCCTAAATGCAAGATGATGCATGTTATTCAATATTTATAATAGATGATACAACTCTATGTCTAAGAACATGCAAAACATAGACTATTTATGTGATATAAACGTGTTTACATCACACCCCCTTGCCTATCTTTTGTTAGTCCCTAGCAAAACTACATGCTATTTATAAGAGAATTAGGTTGGATTTCTTAGGCAATAGTTATTTTTCGACACTATGATCTGAACTATAGAGACACAACAGTGCCCAAGTGTTTGTTAAAATGTAGACAACCTCAAGCCCTTGCCTTCTTCTAGGAAGGATCATTTTCTTCTTTTCTTCTTTTCAAATTTTTTTTTTATTTTTGAGTTTAGGGTTTCGGAGCAGCTTTCTACAGCCACTCAACCCACCCAAGACTCGAGGAGAACCCTAAGTTCTAAGCATCTTTATGTGTGAAATGTGATAGACTCACTGATCGGTGATTAGAACGGACTTTGGGTTTCTTCGCCCCTAGGTGACCTTGAAAAGAAATTATGTCTAAAGGTATATCTATTCGACTGGTAGCTTTCTCCCTACTTTTATTTTTATGGGGTCATCATAAGAGTGAACCCAGTGTAAATCTCCTCGAATTATTGTACTTCTCTGCTTCTTCCTAAGTGTTTCGGAATTATACGTGCATTTCTTGAGCTGGGTTGAGGACAACCTACCAATAGGCTGTTACCCACGATAACTTACTAGCCATACTCGTGCAGTGAAGTGTGGCTTATTTCTTTTTTTTCTTTTCTTTTCTCCTCTATTTTTTTTCTTTTCTTTTCTTTGTGGATTTTTTTTTTCTTTGATTTTATTTTCTTTTTTCCTAAGTAGGTGGCTTCCCTGATCTAAAATTTACCTAAAGGCAGCAGAAAAAGAATGGTCGTGTGATTGGGATCTGGACAACCTACCAATGGGCTATTACCCATGATAACTTGCTAGCCATACCACCCTAGAAGGTTCATTAGCTACCCAATTTTCATTAAAACCGCCGAAAGGCGAGTCAGTGCCAATAGTGTGTAGATGCTTAGAATTAAATACCCTCAAATCAGAGGGTAGGTTGATAAGCCGTGTACTTATCACACCAACTTAGAAACAAATCCACATTTTAGTGGACACCCAGACTGATTAAGCCTGAAGACCTGAAGGGTCTAAGTGTTCAAATCATAAAGTTTTATTCTTTAAGATTGAAAATTTTCTAAAGCCCAAGTTCTCTTTCCTAATTCAACTATTTTTTTATATAAATAGAAAATAATAAGAATCAATGAAGCTAGCAAAATGATTTAGATAATGATATCCAACCCCCCATGCCTATCTAATGCAATGTCTTCATTGTATTAAAGAGACATGAAAAAGAGTGGAGTAGAGTAGAAAGTACCTGAACTGCGTGAATAACAGGTTGGCTCCGAGATGAAAATAAACTGTGTACGTGCTAAATTTAGTGCCTTCAACTAGGCATACTATACAAAGAAGAAGAAATAAAGAATTTACAGGTGCAGGTCAGAATCAGAATGAGAAAATTTAGCATTGGACCTGCCATGAGAAGATGTCCACAGATGTAGATCAGATTGTGATGCAAACCCATATCCCATGGTCGAATATATCTAAGGCTCTGGATAAAAATTATCCAAAACCTTAAATCATTACGCAAGTGGAGTCGGGACTACGATTTGTGAGGATGCAACCCAAGTCCAAAAAGTCGGATAATAGAGAGATTAAGATCAAAAGGATAATAAATGAATTTGTGCTTGGGTTGGACATCCTCTCTATCAAAGATGTCATAAAGGTCCTGGTAGAAGTTTGGTGGTTTCAGACAAATAGGCGCCCATAGACTCAATCTTTTACTTCCTCCAGAATTGGCTTCCCAAATCATCATTTCCCAATTCCTATCATCCTTAATCAAAATTTTGAATTCTGGGACCTCTTGCTTATTTATCATCCCATCTAAAATGTCCAAGTCTAAGATTTGTTGCTGAATCAGAATTGACTTGGGTCTAACGATCTCAAAAGCAAAATCATCAATGTACTCAAAGGGGTGTAATTGAGGAATGGGGCTTTGTATTGAATCCTTCAAGATGTTAGTATCTGAATCCACCATGCGAACCCCAACAAGATCATGTTCCTCAATTTCAGGGCCATCAAATGATTTGTCAGATTCCTCAGGCCCAGTCATCTCACAGAAATCGTGTGCTGTAAACTCAGGCGAGACTTCGCATAATGATTCTTCACCTTCAGAATCAAATAATTCTAAATCCGCATTAATGTATGCCTCAAAATCGTCAATCACTTTCTATTCCATGGAGACATACGTTTCTTCGTACCCTGGCATAGGGATCTGTTCACGGCGTAGATCGCGTAGAAAATTAACACGTTGCAGTATAGCACGAAATATGTCTCAAGAAAATAAATTAATGAAACTTGGTGAGTCTTAGTCAATCACAGGGAGGTAGAAAGCACTTTTCATTTCATACGTTGTTCCAAATATAAATGCTAAATAGTATAGAAAAAATATATATAACAATTAAAAGTGTTTAAACAATAATTGTATACATAGAACTAGACAAATTCTAACATAAATGTCAACTACTTAAGTAACAGAATGAGGGCACCATGGTGGTTCGTGGTGGCCTTTCGGAGAGGTTGGGAAGAGCAGCAACAATTCGTCAGGGTGGCCAAATGGATGCTTCAGATAGAGGTGCAGAGATGGATGTAGAGAAGATGGGAAGAAGAAGAGAGAGAGGTTGAAGGAGGAAGAAGAAGAATTATGAGAATTGCCTTCAAAGGGGGGGCTTTGGCCTCTTTTTATAGCTTTAGTGAAGGGCAATTAAGGTATTTGGCCACTTAAATCTGTGTAAATGCTTCAGATTAATCAGATCCATTGATCGGGAGGTCAGCGGCCTGATTAAGCCTTCCAAATCCTTCTTTTATCCCTAGTTGAATCAGGTGCTGCCACGTGGCAGCCTGTGCACCCTCAGATGAAGATTGCATGGTTGTAGATAGCCCGCATGCATGCCCTTGTTTCCCTTCCTTCACCGCTCACCTCTTCTGAGTGCCCAATCGTCAACCGTCCGATCTTAAACCAGCACTCAATCATGCATTTAAATCCTAAAGCATGTGCACGCGTGTCTCTGCACGCATCGTCGTGAGCGTTCTTGATCCAGCAACTCCACGACCGCCACACTTCCACCCTTCTGCTTGATGTTGATCCAACGGTTGAATTTCATCTACGAGCACTCCCCTCCTAATTTCACGCACGGCGCCGCTCGAACGTGTGCCCAATGCCTCACAAAGAGAGCACTAACCAATGCGCTACTCCCACGCTTTTGTTGCATTTGGGTTTTGTTGGCGCATGTTCTCAGCCGTTGGATGGGAATCTTGGTCAAGATCTCATCCTCATCTGATGACGCGGTTGAGGGCAGGTGGTGCGGCTGCATTGCAGCCATTGGATGATGATCCAACGGCCTGCGGTTCTCCTTTCCAAATTGGGTAGTGGTGAGGGGCAGCTACGATGGCACCACATGGTGTGATGGGTCCACTTGAGTGGACTAATTTAGTGCTTAAGTATTGAATTATTTGTAGCATAATTTAATCTAATGCATGATGATAATGACAAAATGTGAAAGCTTTGAATGTATCATTTCATGCATTAATTACTTGAATATTTATGTGAAAGAACTGAGTATTCACTTTAAAGGCAAGGACTTCACATCAAATATAGATTTGAGACATTACATTGTGGGACTTTTATGTTATCTTGGTAAAATTTGGCAAAAGAATCATTTTTTGGCATCTCTTAATCCCTTCCTTATTTGCTTTAAAATCTCTTTGATTCTTTATGTCTCTCTCCCTCAAATGGTAACACTAAATCACAGTAGATGATTGTTTCTTTCCTTCTCTGACTCTCTCTCTCGTTCTCTCATTTTCTCCTTATTTAACAGGGAAGGAACGACAAAGAGGGGCAACTTCCCTGGGAAAAAAGAAAGAAAGAAAGGAAAATGGCCTCCATCTCCTTCCCCACACTGCGCGCCCATCCACGACCACGAGCCTCCGTCGACACTGCCAACACCCTCACCTTGCGCCGTGACCACCACCGCGAGCCACCACCTCACCTTCGTTCTTCTTCCCTCTACCTCTCTACATGCGCAGAGACCACGTCCACCGCACTCCCTCACTATTTCCATGACCTCCTTGCACCAACTGAGAGCTCCTCACTGCAAACATGTGCCATTCCCCCACCGCGTCGACCACTCATCGCTCTCCTCGGCTCCTACCACGCATAGCCACTAGTATGTACAATAGGCACAGCACCACCGACAGTGCAGCCTTCCCCCGCACGCGTAGACCCTCACATGCCTGCCCTATAGCCTTCATCCTCATGGCCAGCCCCGCACACGCCCGCAGCAACACAGCCAGCCCAGTGCAGACTGAACAATCGCGCCCCTCCTCTCCTTCATCGTCTTCTCCATCAGCCAACAGAGAAAAACCTAACACCCGCTGGCTTCCTCCACTTGCGGCCTCCATCTCCAGCCATGAAACTCTGCACTGTTGACTCCATCGAGCTCACATCACCTTCTCAAGCAAAACCACGCCCTCAGAGCCGCCAACGACACTCCACGTGCATGCGTGCCCAACCCACCATCGGCGAGCATCTTCCTGCCATTCAGGCACCGCCGTTCGGGCACCGCCGTCCGCCATTTGTCGTGCAACCACCGCCATTGTATTCCTCTCCGCATCCTCGACCTCCTCCGAGCACGGCAAGCCCGACCTTCCTCTCCTCCTCCACGTGCGTGCGTTGGTAGCCAATCCTCTATTTTTTACTCCATTAAAAATTACATTGATTGCCATTGCCAAAGAATGGGATTTTCATATTGGTTATTTTATTATGGTAAATTTGTGGGAAGCCCTTCTGTTCTTGGTTATTTGTGACAATATTGAAGAATTGCAATTGCTAGTTAATGTATTTTGCTTTCTTTCCTCTCTTGATGCATGGATATCAATGGCAATTTATTTTTCTTGAACATGATTATTGGTGCTCTTATTGGTTCTATGTCTCCCTGTGGATACGACCTGAAGTGTGGTATTATTTCAATATTTTAGTAACTTTGATTGAGGTTTTTTTCTACCACATTACATATTGTGACAACATATTTTTATGACATCATTTGCAAAGCAAAAAACCTCGCGATCAAATGGTGTCGTTGCCGGGGAGGAAACAGATGCAATGTATTCACTTGATTTTTATTTCTGATTATTCTGAGTTACGCATTTATCTGATCATTCTTTATCTTTCTGTGTGAGGAATCTGATTGGGCAAGGTACGGTAGAGCGACGACATCGACCTTGCGCGACGTTCGCATGTGGTTAAGACATAGGAGACCTGGATCCCATTCTCACAGGGGATTCTTCTTCGTCGCAATTTTATTTCTATCTTCTCGCCCTTGTAGTAATTAGGGCTTATTTTTGGGGGTCTGTCCCCACATTCTTTAGAGGCTAGGGCTTTTTTTTTCTGTGTGAAAGTTAAATTTCTGCTTGCTTGCCTCTAAAATAAACAAAAGAAAATATCGAGCTGCCTACTTAGGAGTTTTATACCCTTAGGTGCACGCATTTAGGGGTGATTGAGCAACATACTAGATCTTTTCTCTACATTGCGTACATCATTGCATGAAGATTGCTGGAGATAGGTATACCTTTCTAACTTTGCATCCTGCCCCTGTCCACTCATTTGCATTTGGATTAAAATTCAAGACCACCAAATTGATTGAATTTACTAATTCAGTGGTTGCCTAATTGCAGTTGGGACTACTAATTAGATTTGACCTTAAAACCAAATCACACTTGATCTGATTCAAAGGGATTTGTCTACGTTTTCAAAATAAAAATGATTTGCGGTGTGATGCACACATCTGGCACTAAGCACGCACATTAGGCACTGCACTAAGGCTCGATCCCTTAAGGCTATAGGCACCGATCTCTTTATCGGTGTAGACCCTCGTATCGTGCTTTGTGGTGGTGGTACTATCTTCTAACCAAGTGGTTTGATACTTCACGGAGGGGGACACCCCTTAAAGAGTAAAAGGGTAGTTAAGAGGCACCGTGCACGCATCGCCTCAAAGGAAGGGTTCGCCCTACTTGCATCCCTTTATTTTTCCTTGGAGTAACTTCTCACTTGATCACCTGGGAGTATCATCTAAGCAAAGTATAGGTCCTAGGGCACTCAAAGGTTGAATTAGGTCACATAATTACAGTGAATAACTCATTTGGCCATCTATATCAACTAATTCTACCTCAACAACAAAGAAGGTCAAGATCTTAAGTCATCACCCTTATACCACTTACGTGGGAATGGAGGGATAACGCCTTGACCTTTTGACCTATCTTTGGAGTAGAGGTTTCACTTAATCAATAAGAACTTGAATTGTGATTGCTATTGTATGCTTGGTAGATGCTCTCTTGAGGGAAGTTTAGTGTTTGATCCTGAACCGGAGAGAATTCATAGGAAAGCCCACCAAGGAGAGAAAAGAGAAGACATGGCTGATCAAGGAGCAAATCAACAAAGAACCCTAAGGGACTATTTTATTCCAACCAACCAACCTGCTCAAGCACTGAGATGACCAACAGGGGATAATCCATATGTAATCAAGAGCAGTACCATATCTTTATTGCCCTCCTTTTATGGTACTACGAGGGAGGACCCCTACTGGCATTTAGAGGAATTCACCAAGGTTTGCTCTACGGTGAAACTTCAAAACTTTACTGATGAAGCTCTGATGAGAACCCTCTTCCCCTTCTCCCTTAAGGACAAGGCAAAACACTGGTATCACACCTTGGATGTAAGGGTGAATGATTGGAACACCCTTAAGGGAGAATTCTTGAAAAAATACTTCCCTATGAGCAAAACCAATTACTTCAGGAGGGAAGTCATGGGTTTTACTCAATTAGATGGGGAACACTTCCATGAGACTTGGGAGCGATTCAATGATCTGATTCGACTATGCCCCCACCATCAAGTGCCTAAATGGAAGTTGGTAGAAAGGTTTTATACTGGACTATCTGATAGGCATAGGCAAACTGTGGATGCTGCTTGTGCCGGAACCTTTCTCACCAAAACGGAGGATGAGGCTTGGATATTATTTGAGTCACTGAGTGACAATTCTATCCACTTGACGTCAGCTTATCAAGATAGGAAACCATCCATCCTCCAAAGGGAAGCTAAAGTTAGTGAAGCTGGGGTAGCTCAGAATTTGGCTTTTCAGATACAATTGTTGAACTAGAACTTTGAAAGACTCATGACTAACCCACACACTGTACCACAAATTGCTTCCCAAGTCTAGACTCTTTTTGAATGCTCCATTTGCCAAAGCACTCTTCACGCCACTGTTGAGTGCCATTTGGCTAATCAATTTCCCGATTTAGTATAGGCAGACCTGAATGCTGCCCAAGGGTTTCGTCCACTGCCCAAGAACAATCCTTTTGGAAACAGCTACAATCCTGGATGGAGAAACCATACTAGTTTCTCATGGAAGCAAGGTGATGCTTCAAATTCAGGGAATGTAAGAACCCAACCAACCCAACCCTTTCAGGCACAACAATTCCAGTCTCCTCCTTTGCCTAACAATTTTGAGATGGACGATCTAAAAGCGATGATGAAGGCCATGCAAGAAACTCAAAGTGTGATCATTCAATCTCAGAATAAGGCTATCCAAGAAATGCAATCTCAAATTTGTCATCTTGTTGAGGCTGTTAGACGACACGACCCTGGGAAATTGCCTAGGTCATTCGAGGAGAATCCAAGGGGTAAAGGGCCATTCATAAGGGAGCACGCTAAGGCTGTGACCGTTTTGAGGAGTGGGAAGCAACTCTCCAAACCTGAACTCGCTCCTACGGTCACCCCTCCTACCACTCCAACTAGCACCTACACATCCACCGGGGAAGAACTACTCACCCCTTCCTAGCTTGAAATCACCCATCTGGAGGAGGTTGTTTCCGTTACACCCTTATCTCGCCATGACAACCCCTCCACTCAGACGTCGAGAGTGCCTTTTCCTAAGTGCTTATCCGCCCCTGCAGCACCTGTTGATGGCTCATCAGGAGCCAAGGATAGGATGGATGAAATAATGGAGACATTCAAGCAAGTTCACATTAACTTGCATCTCTTGGATGCTATCAAGCAAATACCATTCTATGCTAAATTTCTAAAGGACCTGTGCACCCAGAAGAGGAAATCTAGGAAATAGGTCCAGGCTAAGGTCGCTTTGCCCGACCAAGTTAGCTCGGTCCTATAGCAAGGTACACCCCCCAAGATGAAGGACCCAGGAGCCCCGTATATTTCTGTGGTCATTGGAGACCAACGCATCGATAAGGCTCCCCACGATCTGGGCGTGGGGGTTAATATATTGACGAGCTTTGTCTATGAGCTATTAAGAGGAGGATTTGAAGTCTAGTCCTGTAATCCTCCAAGTAGCTGATATATCGCTGAAGACACCACGTGGGCTCTTAGAAGATGTCCTGGTGAGAGTAGAGGACTTCTTCTTTCCCATCGACTTTCTGATATTAGACACTGACCCTTCCAACATGCCCACCAAACCCTCAATTATCATGTGGCGTCCCTTTTTGGCTACAGCCAATGCATCGATCAATTGGAAATCAGGGGCACTCAAGATGGGCTTTGGGAACCGAAAGATCCGGCTCAATGTGTTTGATGCCTATAAACAACCAGGATTAGAACATTGTTCCCAAATCAAGGTGATCGATGAGATTATCGAGGAGATGACACCAGCTCTTTTGTGTGATGATCCTCTCCAAATGGTCATTTCCAAGGACCGCACTCGGAACTTTGAAGGAGGGGAAGATATGCCTGAATTAGAAGAGCTGTTGGGTGTC
The DNA here is from genome assembly GCA_037157565.1 of Thalassia testudinum. Lineage (NCBI taxonomy): Eukaryota > Viridiplantae > Streptophyta > Magnoliopsida > Alismatales > Hydrocharitaceae > Thalassia > Thalassia testudinum. Next base: position 30,765,666 of record JAZHRO010000049.1, read on the forward strand.
AAAGCTGAGTCCCTCTCCCCACCATGGACAATCAAGGTAGATCCGCTATCGGAGGTGGGGACATCGAACATAATTCCCTCGATTCAAAAAGCTCCCTAATTGGAGCTTAAACCACTTCTTGAGACCCTTAAATATGTCTTCCTTGGGCCCAATGATACGTTCCCTATCATCATCTCTACTGCTCTATCTAAGATGCAGGAGGGAGCACTAATTGAATGCCTAAAACGGCACAAGGAAGCCATTGCTTGGACTATGGATGATATCAAAGGGGTTGACTCAACTCTTTGCATGCATCACATTTACATGGATGACTCTGTGAAACCTTTCAGAGATATGCAGAGGTGGTTAAATCCCAACATGTGGGAAGTGGTGAAAAAGGAAATTTTAAAATGGCTGGATGCGGGGATAATCTACCCCATTTCTGATAGTAAATGGGTCAGTCCTATTCACGTGGTGCCCAAAAAGGCGGGATTCATGGTGGAGACTAATTAGAAAGGGGAGCACGTCACCACCAGACCCACAACAGGTTGGAGGGTATGCATCGATTACCGCCGTTTAAACACCGCTACCCAGAAAGACCACTTTCCTCTGCCATTTATTGATCAGATACTGGAAAAATTGGTAAGGAATAAATGCTTTTGCTTTCTCGATGGATATTATTGGTACAATCAGATTGCTGTCTTTCCGAACGACCAGTAGCACACGACTTTTACAAGTCCTTATGGCACATTTGCCTTCCGCCGAATGCCATTTAGGCTATGTAATGCTCCAGGAACATTTCAGCGATGTATGATGTCCATCTTTTCGGACATGATTGACGAGTTTGTTGAGGTTTTTATGAATGATTGTTCCATATACAGCTTGTCCTTTGACCACTATCTCTCACATTTAAAAAAAGTTCTCACCCGCTATGAGGAGACAGGATTGGTGCTTAGCTAGGAGAAAAGCCATTTTATGGTTCAACAAGGCATTGTTCTTGGGCATGTAGTGTCCAAGCGAGGTTTAGAAGTGGACAAGGCTAAGGTTGAGTCCACTTCTAAGCTTCCACCGCCCACCAATGTCAAGCAGATTCGTTCATTCTTAAGCCATGCTGGCTTTTATAGGCGCTTCATTAAAGACTTTAGCAAGATTTCTAGGCCACTTTGCGACCTACTGGAGAAAGATACTCCCTTCATTTTTTAGGCAAAGTGTGCCAAGGCCTTCCAATTTTTGAAGGAGGCCCTCATAATCGCGCTGATTCTACAAGCACCTGATTGGACCCTCCCATTTGAGTTAATGTGTGATAACTCCGATTTTGCTGTGGGTGCGGTCCTTGGTCAATGGGTTGATAAAAAGCCTCATCTGCTTTACTATGCAAGTAAGACTCTTACAAATCCACAGCAAAACTACACTATGACAGGAAAAGAACTTCTTGCAGTAGTATTTGCTTTGGAGAAGTTTAGGTCTTATCTTCTGGGATCCAAGGTTGTGGTTTACACTGATCACTCAGCCTTAAAACATTTGCTCACAAAGAAGGACACCAAACTTAGGCTGATTCATTGGATTCTATTATTACAATAGTTTGACCTTGATATCCGTGACAAGAAAGGGGCTAAAAATGTTGTTGCAGATCAATTGTCTAGGATCCCAGTTGAGGATTCAACCTCATTAGGAGACATTCGTGACATCTTTCCTGACGAAATGGTAAGGGTGGTACAACCTTCAATATCATGGTATGCTGATGTTTGCAACTACTTCGTCACTAATGAAACCCCAAGTATGTGGAATAAGCATAAGCGAGACAGATTTCTCGCTAGCATCAAGTATTATCACTGGGAGGACCTAGAGCTCTTTAGAATAGGTCATGATCAAGTGTTATGGAGATGTGTCCCAAAAGAGGAGCAACAGTGTCTTCAATTTTTGCCACACACTGCACTGTGGAAGACACTTTAGTGTTAAGAAGACTGCGTATAAGGTTCTCCAGTCTGGTTTCTAGTGGCCTTCACTTTTCAAAGACACACACACCTTTGTGGAGGCTTGTCTTTGTTGTCAACAAACTGGAACTATTGGCAAGAGAGATGAGATGCCCCAACAACCCATTCTTCTGGACGAGATATTCGACGTTTGGGGCATAGATTTCATGGGTCCTTTCCCATCATCTCATGGCTTTGAATATATCCTCGTGGCAGTTGATTATGTGTCAAAGTGGATAGAAGCTATTCCGACAAGGACCAATGATCACTCCGTGGTCCTGCCTTTTGTTAAGGTCAATATCATTTCCCGATTTGGCTACCCTAGGATGGTCATTAGTGATGGGGGACCTCATTTCAGGAATGCACACTTCTCCCGTCTCCTTAAAAGTCTTGGTGTCACCCAAAAGGTGGCCACCCCATATCATCTGCAGACGAGTGGACAGGTTGAAGTGTCAAATAGGGAGATTAAACTAATTCTGGAAAAAACTGTAACACCCGATAGGAAAGATTGGTTGAAGAAACTAGATGATGCTCTATGGGCTTACAAAGCAGCCTATAAGACCCCCTTGGGTATGTCTCCATTCTGTATAGTGTATGGCAAAGCTTGCCATTTGCCTGTTGAGATTGAGCATAGAGCTTATTGGGCTATTAAAAATGTCAACATGGATCTAGAACATGTAGGCAAGGTGCGCTTATTAGAATTGACCAAGCTTGAAGAATTGAGGAATGAGGCTTATGACATTGCTCAAGCTTATAAGGAGCGCACTAAGGTCTTTCAAGATAAACACATCCTCCGCAAAACCTTTGAGCCCCACCAACGGGTCTGGCTTTTCAATTCCAGACTCAAGCTTTTCCCTGGGAAACTGAAGTCTCGTTGGGATGGGCCGCACACTGTCACCAGGTGTTCCAGCATGGTGCAGTTGAAATTTAGAATCCCTCATCTGGTGAGACATTCAAGGTAAATGGCCAGCGCTTGAGACCTTATGTTACACTTTCTGATGGCCAGGTATTAGACACCTACAGATTGGAGGAGCCTTAGCTCCAACTGCTCACCACCTCAGGTTGTGACTTTCCTTATTTTGGCTTTCCAATGAGGACATTATCAGATCTAGGCATGGGGGGGTATAACCTGAGGTTGTTTATAGCATTTATACATATTCTGCATGCGTAATTAAGACTTTAGTTTTGTTTTTTTTTAAAAAAAAAAAATAGAGAGAGATGAAGAAGAGAGATGAAAAGGAAAGAGCCTGAAGAAAAATATAAGCAAAGAAAAATCATGTTAGTCCCAGCATGTGATTATGAAAGAGTCACCTAAGTTTCGGGCTAGATCGGATGATGAATTAAGTCCTAAAGTACTAAAGGAAAGGAGATAAGTGAGGGATACCGACTTTAGGCCTTCTGGGTCTATTTTAGTGCTTAAACACTCATGTATTTGTTAAGATATGGACTATTCCTCAAGGGGTTGAGGGAGCTCCGAGGTTGATGTATTAAGTCTAAGGCTGAGGGAGTATTCTGCCTTGTTGTTGGCCCTTTGGTTTGCGGAACTTGGTAACCTGAGCACCCAAAAATCACACACTGGTTCGGTTCAGTGCGCATAACAAAGAATAATGCCAAAAAATGTCTGTTCTGAAAATGTTTTCCCGAAAAGTTGACTTAGGAGCAATTTGAAGACACAAGTTGATTGGATGAGTTCCTAGCGTGGAGAGGAGGAATGTAAAATAAGCCCCTCGAAGATGCGTTATAACATATCGTCTCCTTGATGCTTGTCTCTTAGGATATCTAAATATCCTACCGGGGGCACGGAAGTATCTTGTGCTGGTTCAAATGCCGTTGGCGGCATTATGCTAAAATGTCGATTGCCAGGGTCTGAATTCAGCTACAGAACACCATGGGCGACACTATCCCGAAGTGTCGAAAGCCAGGGTTCTGGGGGTTGCCATGAGTGGTGCTATCCTGAAGCATCGACTATCAGGGACCCTGCGAGGATTGATGGTGGGGACAAGGAATCTAATATAGATTGTGTTTAGGGCCAATCCAATGTTGAGTCTAGGGGAATTTAAAAGAAAGAGAGAAAACTCCCAAAATAATATTTCTCCCTCTCTCTCTGACTAGAAATGCACTGGAAAAACTGAACCTAACCTTTCTACACATATGCACGGGTGTTTTAATCGTTGGGGTCAACGAACCTCTAGGCAGTTTTTGCGGGCCTTAGAAACCTTCACAGTGGACTCAAGACTGAGGCTGGTTAGGTTCGTATCTTGGCTAGTACTTGACTACCTTTAGGCCTATAGTTGGTATTTCAATCTAATTTCCATAGTATGGTACGATAAGGATTCCTGACGGTAAAATCTGGCCTGGAGACCTGGTTTGATTCATATGATTTTGCTTGGGACTAGTAAAATTTTGGCATGGGGGTATTTGATGGGTCCACTTGAGTGGACTAATTTAGTGCTTAAGTATTGAATTATTTGGAGCATAATTTAATCTAAGGCATGCTGATAATGACAAAATGTGAAAGCTTTGAATGTATCATTTCATGCATTAATTACTTGAATATTTATGTGAAAGAACTGAGTATTCACTTTAAAGGCAAGGACTTCACATCAAATATAGATTTTAGACGTTACATTGTGGGACTTTTATGTTATCTTGGTAAAATTTGGCAAAAGAATCATTTTTTGGCATCTCTTAATCCCTTCCTTATTTGCTTAAAATCTCTTCGATTCTTTGTCTCTCTCCCTTGAATGGCAACACTAAATCGCGGTAGATGATTATTTCTTTCCTTCTCTGACTCTCTCTCCCATTCTCTCATTTTCTCCTTATTTAACAAGGAAGGAACGACAAAGAGGGGCAGCTTCCCTGGGGAAAAAAAAGAAAGACAGAAAAATGGCCTCCATCTCCTTCCCCTCACCGCACGCCCATCCACGACCGCTAGCCTCCGTCAACACCGCCAACACCCTTACCTTGCACCGTGACCACCACCGTGAGCCACCACCTCACCTTCATTCTTCTTCCCTCTACCTCTCTGCATGCACAGAGACCACGTCCATTACGCTCCCTCGCTGTGTCTACGACCTCCTTGCACCAACTAAGAGCCCCTCGATGCCACGTCCTCCTCACTGCAACTGTGTGCCATTCCCCCACCACGTTGACCACTCATCGCTCTCCTTGGCTCCTATCACGTGCAGCCACTAGCGTGCACAACAGGCGCAGCACAACCAACAACACAGCCTTCCCCCATGCGCGAAGGCCCTCACGTGCCTGCCCTGCAACCTTCCTCCATGCGGCCAGCCCCGCACATGCCTGCAGCAGCACAGCCAGCTCCGCACAGACAGAACAATAGCGCCCCCTCCTCTCCTTCATCGTCCTCTCCATCAGCCAATAGAGAAAAACCCAACACCCGCCGGCTTCCTCCACTTGCAGCCACCACCTCCGTCCACGAAACTCTACACCGTTGACTCCATCGAGCTTGCCTCACCTTCTCGAGCACAGCCACACCCTCAGAACCACCAACGACAGTCCACGTGCGTGCGTGCCTAACCCATCGTCGGCAAGCATCTTCCTGCTGTTCGGCCACCGCCGTCCGCCATTTGTCGTGCAACCACTACCATTGAATTCCTCTCCGCATCCTCGATCTCCTCCGAGCACGGGAATCCCGACTGTCCTCTTCTCCTCCACATGCGTACGCTGGTAGCCAATCCTCTATTTTTGACTCCATTAAAAATTACATTGATTGCCATTGGCAAAGAATGGGATTTTGATATTGGTTATTTTATTATGGTAAATTTGTGGGAAGCCATTCTGTTCTTGGTTATTTGTGACAATATTGAAGGATTGGAATTACTAGTTAATGTATTTTATTTTCTTTCCTCTCATGATGCATGGATATCAATGGCAATTTATTTTTCTTGAACATGATTATTGGTGATCTTATTGGTTCTATGTCTCCCTGTGGATAAAACCTAAAGTTTGGTATTATTTCAGTATTTTAGTAACTTTGATCGAGGTTTTTTTCTACCACATTACATATTGCGAGGACATATTTTTCTAACATCATTTGCAAAGGAAAAACCTCGTGATCATGGTGCCATCGTGGCCGTCCATCTTCTTCTCTTTGTATCTGATGACATGGCCTCTGATTAAGTTGATTTCTACACCGTTGGACTACGAACGTCGATCCAGAACCATCCGTGTGGTTGGATTTGTCATCTGAGGTTCGGATATTTTCCAATTTCCCCTTGGCTCCTGCTTCTTCTGTGGACTCCCTAGGGTGCTACGGGAGTCTCATTGATGCACTCTTGGAAGCATTGGACTCCCGTCGTTATTCCGAATAGATCCATATGGTTGGATCGATCATCTGAAGCCTTGGATTACCTGCAATTAATAATACCTCTCAAATAGCACATTATTTTGTATAAAACATATAAATCATCTAAGATGCAGAGTATGATGTGTATGCATGTAGAATGCCCATGTTAAGCTAGGTTCTACCTTAATTCAGGCGAATTAGGGCATATGATTGCTGCTCAATCAGGATCTCAGGTGAAGAAATAAAATCATCCTTATTTGATTGTTCTAGAACAACTTGCTCAACCCTGGTGTCGTAAAACATGTCCCCCTTACAGGTGCCTGAGGGGATTTTGACATTGGCTCTCCTTTCAGGGGTTCATCTTAGGAATCCTCCCAAGATTGGACTAGAGCAATCACAAATCTCATCCTCAATTTTGATAACTTCCCAAGTAAAAACTAACCTTGGCCTTTATCTTTAACATCCTGGAGCCAATCCAACAAATACTTGTTAAGATCGTCAATCATTTCAATTAGGGGCACCAATTCTTTAGGGCATGGTGTTGGCTAAGCTTCTAAAGATTGTATGATATTCCTTAAGTTAGCCAGCACCTTATCTTGGACCTGATTCACCTTAACCAAATGGTTTGGTTCAAGGTTGGGTGGGTTTGGGTTTAGTGCAGGGAAGTTAACGAATTGAGGTTCCTGATACTAGATGGGTCCACTTTAATGGACTAATTTAGTGCTTAAGTACATTATTATTTTGATGAGAGACTAATTCAAAGCATGGATGTTATTGACAAAATTATGTGAACACTAAATTTATCATTTAATGTATTAATTGCATTAGTCTTTATATGGGAGGATTGATTATTCACTTTAAAAGGCAAGAGCATCACATCAAAGTGAGTGGAGATATGTGGGATTTTATCTAGGCAAAATATATTAAGAGAATAAATTTTAGAGGTTTCCTTGTATACCTCTCAAATCTGTTCCAACAAATTTCCTTATCTCTCTCACGAATCTCTCTCTCCCTAAAATTCCTATTCGCTATATTTGGTAACTTAAAATCTGACTCTCTCTCTCTCTCTTTATTTAATAGGAAGGGACTGGCAACGGGGAGGATCATCATCTTCTCTTGAGAGGGACATGGCCTCCACCTCTCTACCCTCACCGTGCACCCATCCACCACCGCGAGCCTCCATCGTCGACGACTGCGACCACCCACCACCACATCTTTCCTCCAACGACCACTACCGTGTCTCGACTACGCCAAATCATCATAGCGGTAGGTGGTGACAGCACCGACACCTGCAACTACATATCCGACTTCTCAATCTTGTACCTCCTCTCCATCATCGCACCTCCACCTCCGAATCTTCGACCTTCTTCCTCCAGCGCACCCAACAGGGACGACCACACCTGCCTTACACACACCACCAACGAAACAATAGTAGCAACCTCCCTCTCCTCTCCTTCCCTATCATGCAAGGTTAGTAACCTCATGCAGCCACAACCTCCCACGCAGGAAGCAACCTCCAGCGGCCATGCTCGAGCCATGCCTTCAAACGCAGCAAGCGCAGCACCACTTGTCATAGTGCCTTCGCATGCAGCAAGCATGCAACCACCCTTGCGTGTGGGTGCAGACTCCTCATGTGCGTGCATTGCACTTGTAGGCACCTGCCTCATGCACGCTACCACCAGGAGTACACCTCCCTCGCACGCAGCAGTGCCCTCGTGTGCACAGCCAGCAGCATCGGGCGCTCCCTCTTACGCGTAGGCAGCCCCATCTTCCTCTTCATCTTCCTCTCCAACAGATCGAAGGGAACCCAACATCAACGTCGGTTCCCCTCACGTGCAGCCACCCCCTTCAACCATCATCCTTCGCTCCGTCGATGCCGTGGAACTCGCCGGCCCTCACTAGCACGGCCACGCCCTCAAATCCACCAACGACAGACCACACGACCGTCGGTGAGGCTCCACCGTCGCTGCTCCTACTCGTCACCAGCGTCAACTCCGACTGTCGTTCGGAGTGCCACCACCACCATCGGAAAACTCTCATCGTGGTTGACCTTCCTCGAGCTCCTCAGCCTCCGCCATCGACTCCTCTTCGTGCGACATCAAGAGGAAGAATTCCTCTATTTTGCTTTCTAATAAAAATTACCAAACATGCCATTGCCGAAAACACTATTACAATATTTGATTAATTAATCTATTTGAGGGAAATTGCATGCATGCACTTAAGGTTTATATTATTTCTTTCATGCACTTAACTCTTATATGTTTAGTTTGACACATACATAAAATCTCATCAAGGCACTCACACAACCTAAATGAGAAAGCCAAATTTCTTGAAATATAGTTATGTTAGATGTCATTGCAAGTTATTTCATGGAAGGAAAATTACATACATACCCCTAAATTCTTAAATATCACATTTTCCTTCTTTTCACCTTGTTTCACATCAAATTTGAGCACGGATTGCACACTTGATAAAACAAATACAAAGGAAAAATATTTTGTGAATTTATTGCATCTAATCCTCCCTATGGATATGACTAGAAGTGTGGTGTTATTTTAGTATTTTAGTAACTTTGATTGAGTTTTCTTTCAACCACATTATTTACTACGATGCATATTTTCCTGACATCATATTTCTGCAAGCAAAAAACTCCTGATCAAATGGCGCCGTTGCCGGGGACATCAAATTTTTATTTCTGATTATTTCTCGTTGCATAATGATCTGACCAATTATTATCTTTTCTATGAGAGGAATCCGACAAGGCAACAGGCGCAACTGAGAGACGACATCGACCTTGAGTGACATCCACAGGCGGGGCAGACGTAGGAACCTGGATCCCGCTTTCATAGGGGATTCTCCTTTGTCAGAAGTTTTATTTATGTTTTCTCGCCCTTGTGGTAATTGGGGCTGATGTTTGGGGTCTGTCCCCACATTCTTTAGAGGCTAGGGGCTATATTTTTACTACTCGTGTGATTCATTTTTCTACATGTTTGCCTCTAAAACTAACACAATAAAATATCGAGCTATCTATTATGAGTTGCATGCCCTTAGATGCGTGCATTTAAGGGTAATTGAGCAGCACATTCGATCTCATTGTTGCATTGCAAGCATATTTGCACGAAGATTGCTGGAGACAGGTACACCTTTCTTACTTTTGCATCCAGCTCCTGTTCACACATTTGCATTCGGGTTAAAATTCAAGACCACCAAACTGATTGAATTGACCTAATTCAGTGGTCGCATAACTGCAATTGGGACTGATAATCAGATTCGACCTTAAAACCAAATCACACTTGATCTGATTTAAAGGGACTTGTTTGCATTTTCAAAAATAAAAAATGATTTACGATGTGATGCACACTTCTAGCACTGTGCACGCACATTAGGCACCGCACTAAAGCTCGATCCCTTAAGGCTATGGGCACTAATCTCTTTATCAGTACATACCCTCCTATCTTACTTTGTGGTGGTAGTACTATATTTTGACCAAGTGTTTTAATACTTCACGGAGGGGGACACCCCTTAAAGGAATAAAAGGGTAGTTAAGAGGCGCTGCTTACGCATCACCTCAAAGGAAGGGTTCGCCCTACTTGCATCCCCTTGTTCATCCTTGGAGTAACTTCTCACTTGATCTCCTGGGAGTATCATCTAAGCAAAGTATAGGTCCTAGGGCACTCGAAGGTTGACTTAAGGCACGTAATTGATTGTGAAACTTTTTTTGCCACCAAGAGTGAACGTAAATGACCTCTGTCTTCTCTAAAGAGTTTTTCAGGGATCTCAAGTTACATCTCCCTCTTATACCACTAATGTGGGAACGGATGGGTGAAAACTTGACTCTTTCTGACAAACTTTAAGAAGTCGATTGGAGGTTGGCTTAAATCTACTCTAAGAAAGAAAAGAGAAGTCCCATTGCCTCGTGTGTGATTGGGGTGTGTTTTTCAAGTCGTGTTTTCAAATGGATTACAATAACTACTTCGCTTCTTTTCACCCCAGAATACCCAATCCCAATACCTGCAGTTATCCATCTTCTGATGAGCATTGGGATCCTTTCTAATCCTACTATTGGAACATTAGTCTGATTAAACCCCAACCTATTGGTGATGAGCAGAACCTAGGAGAAGGGTATCCCAACCCTAGCTCTTCCATGACCATGCCCAACCCGCCCAGCCTTCATGATTTGTCCTATCGAGGTTGGACCGATACTACTAGGCAACTTGAACCTAAGATTGACTATCCTACTCAATCTGATGCTAGCTCACCTCTTTTACGATAGAAATGCAAAAATAATAGAAAGAAAAGATGGATTATATGGGAGAGATTTTGAGGAATAGTCAAAGATTAAATGAAGAGATTAATCAGCTTAGTGATCCTCCTACAGTCAATTCTGATCCCTACCCTTATATCCCCAATTACAAAGATAATTTCAAGGAAAATAATGACAGTAGGGATCCTATTTTGAGGAGTAGCTATCACTTAGACATTCCTCATGAGATATGCCCACCAGAAGGCAATCTTGGTGACTATTCACCTGTTCTTAATTGGAAAGAGAAATTGGTCCCATTAAAGGACTCGACCCGAATGATAGTATCTTCATTACATTTGATGAAACGGGTCATAGTCAAATAGTCAACCCTACTCCCAGTCTGAATCTTGAGTTGGAATCTGTACCCCATCCTAGGGATTGTGAACATATACTTTACACTTCTGACGACCTTGCACCTCAGTTAGAGCTCCCTGAGGATTGTGATTTAGAAGTTAAAAAATTCCAGGAGTCTTGGATGCCAGAGGAAATGATACTAGAAGGAAGTGATAATAACCACACTCCTCTATCAATGGGACCAACACCTGCCATTTAATATTCTGAGGATTCACAATTCCCCAACCCAAGTGACCATGAGAAAATTGAGATGGAATTGGAAGAATTAGATCAATATTGGTCTCAGGGACACGAAGAGTTGATTTTCGAGGAAGCACTTAATCTTGATATGAAAGATTGTTCTAAGTCTCAGAGTCAAAAGGGATAACATGTAGAAGAGGATGATGATGACTTTGAGGGGCCCGGACTCAAAGTATGGAGTGACTCTAGGGGTGAATATGTTTTGTTCGATGACTTACCCCGTGAGGATCTGACTGAATTAGCCAAATCTGGATTGCTACATAACTTTGACTCTCAAGATTGTCCTCTCAAACAGTTGGAAGAACTAGAAGCAATTACTACTCTTGAGGAAAGAATCTACACACCCCATGAGCAAGACCTTAACATTGAACAAGAACTTGGGGATGTCATTATTGAGCACAGTCACAGACCTATTGCTTCCAACCCACTTCTACACGATAGTGAAATGAGCGAGACCCTTGAGAGGTTCAATTTGGATGATGAACATTTGGGCTTATTCCAGGACATGGACACCAATGGTATGCAGCATGAAAGGCAATCAATAACTAAGCTATTTCTGATCACATTCAAGAGCTAGAATAGATATCGAGGATCAATGTCAAACTGCTCACACCCTCTTTAACCCTCTTCCCTACCCCGCACCTGAGCGACTTCAACTCCTATAGAACCAGCTTCCTGAAATCTCTGCTCACACTTTTGATTAACGGGGGAATATCCAGACCAATGCACCCTATGGTAGAGTGGCAAGTTTGTATGGACGCTTTTCCATGTCAGCGCATTAGTCTTAAGGTATGTTTCGTCTAACTCTTTGTACCGCACACATATTTGCTTGAGGAGCCTTTGCCTCCTTGTCGCACACTCCAAGAGGTTACTACTCATGTGTATTATGTAAAACCTCCACAAATAGCTCAGGAGTACCCTCTTTTCACATGCTTGTAGTGAGTCTTTGGCCTAACCATCCATCTCCAACTTGCCAACGTCTTGGGTTACTTATCTTCGCCAGGCTAGTCGTGTTACGTATCTTCTTTGGGTCTCCTTCTGTTTCCCTTCTAGAGCTTGATTTGCGAGGTATCCCAACTCCACCTTAGGCATTATCTTTCCTTGCTTTTGCTTTTCAATGAGGACATTGTCAGATTTATGCATGGGGGGGTATAACCTGAGGTTATTCATATTATTTCTACAGATTCAGCATGCAATTAGGGCATCCATCTTGCAAAAAAAAAAAAAGAGAAGAGAGAAAAGGGAGATGAAATCTTTTGAGTTTAATTTCAAATATATTGAGGAGAGACAAAAAAAAAAGTGCAAAATTATCCTGATCCCAGCAACTGATTATGGAAGAGTTACCTAAGTTCTAGGCTAGAATGAATGAATAAATAAAGTCCTGAAGTGCTAGAGAAAAAAAGATAAGTGAGGAATACTGACTTTAGGCCTCCTAGGTCTGTTCTAGGGCTTAAACACTCATGTATTTATTAAGATCTGGACTATTCCTCAAGAGGTTGAGGGAGTTGCAAGGCCGATGTATTAAGTCTAAGGCATAGGGAGTATTCAGCCTCATTGCCTGCCCTTTGGTTTGTGGGACTTGGTAACCTAAGCACCCAAAAAAATCACACACTGGTCTGGTTTAGTGCGCTGAACAAAGAATAATACCAAAAGTCTCTGTTCTGAAAATGTTTTCCCAAAAGGTTAACTTAGGAATGGCTTGGAGACACAAGTTGATTGGATGAGTTCCCAGCACGGAGAGGAGGAATGTAAAATACACCCCTTGAAGATGCATTATAACATATCGTCTCCTCAGTGCTTGTCTCTTAGGATATCTACATATCCTACCGGGGGCACGGAAGCATCTTGTGCTGGTTCAAATGCCGTTAGCGGCATTATCCTAAAATGTCGATTGCCAGGGTCTGAATTCAGCTACAGAGCACCATGGGCGACACTATCCCAAAGTGTCGAAAGCCAGGGTTCTGGGGGTTGCCATGAGTGGTGCTATCCCGAAGCATCGACTGTCAGGGACCCTGCGAGGATTGATGTTGGGGACAAGGAATCTAATATAGATCGTGTTTAGGGCCAATCCAACGTTGAGTCTAGGGGAATTTAAAAGAAAGAGAGAAAACTCTCAAAATAATATTTCTCCCTCTCTCTTTTACTAAAAATGCACTGGCAAACTGAACCTACCCTTGCTACACATATGTACGTGTGCTTTAACCGCTGGGGTCAATGAATCTCTAAGCAATTTTTTGTGGGCCTTAGAAACCTTTGCGGCGGACCCAAGACTAAGGCTGGTCAGGTTCGTATCTTGGCTCGTACTTGAGTACCTTTAGGCTTATAGTTGGTATTTCAATCTAATTTCTAGAGTAAGGTAGATAAGGCATCTTGACGGAAAAACCTGGCCTAGAGACCTTCTCTGTTTCATATGAGTTTTCTCAGGACTGGCAAACCTTTGGCTTGGAGGTATTTGATGGGTCCACTTTAGAGGATTAATTTAGTCCTTAAGTACATTATTATTTTGATGAGAGACTAATTCAAAGCATGGATGTTATTGACAAAATCATGCGAATGCTAAATTTATCATTTCATGTATTAATTGCATTAGTCTTTATATGGGAGGATTGATTATTCACTTTAAAAGGCAAGGGCATCACATCAAAGTGAGTGGAGATAGGTGGGATTTTATCTAGGCAAAATATAGTAAGAGAATAAATTTTAGAGCTTTCCTTGTATACCTCTCAAATTTGTTCCAAGAAATTTCCTTACGGGCAGCCACAGCCTCCCTCACGGGCAACAACCTCTAGCGGCCACGCTCAAGCTACGCCTTCGCACGCAGCAAGCGCAGCACCACCTGCCGTAGCGCCTTCGCACGTAGCAAGCACATAGCCACCCTTGCATGCGGTTGCAGCCTCCTCACGTGCATGCACAGTGCTTGTGGGCACCTGCCTCACGTGTGCTACCACCTGCAGTACACCTCCCTCTCACGCAGCAGTGCCCTCATGTGCACGACCAGTAGCATCGGGCCCTCCCCCTTATGCGTTGGCAGCCCCATCTTCCTCTTCTTCGTCTTCCTCTCCAATAGACTGAAGGAAACCCAACATCCATGTCGGTTCCCCTCACGTGTAGCCACCTCCTTCAGCCATCATCCTTTGCTCCGTCGACGTCGTGGAACTCGTCGGCCCTTACGAGAACGGCCACGCCCTCAGATCCGCCAAGGACAGACCACACGACCATCGGCGAGGCTCCACCGTCACCACTTTTCCTTGTTGTTGGCATCAACTCTGGCCATCGTTCGAAGCACCACCACCACCATCAGAAAGCTCTCGTCATGGTCGACCTTCCTCGAGTTCCTCAGCCTCCGCCATCAACTTCTCTTCACACGACATCTAGAGGAAGAATTCCTTTATTTTTCTTTCTAATAAAAATTACCAAACATGCCATTGCCGAAAACACTATTGCAATATTGGATTAATTAATCTAATTGAGTGAAATTGCATGCATGCACTTAAGGTTTATATTATTTCTTTCATGCACTTAACTCTTATATGTTGAGTATGACACATACATAAAGTCTCATCAAGGCACTCACACAACCTATTGGTGAAAGGCAAATTTCTTGAAATATAGTTACGTTACATGTCATTGCAAGTTATTTCATGGAAGGAAAATTACATACATACCCCTGCATTCTTAAATTATTGCGTGTTCCTTCCTTTCGCCTTGTTTTGCATCAGATTTGAGCATGGATTGCGCACTTAATTAAACAAATAGAAAGGAAAAATATTTTGTGAATTTTTTGCATCTCATCCTACTTATGGATACGACCTGAAGTGTGGTGTTATTTTAGTATGTTAGTAACTTTGATCAAGTTTTTTTCAACCACATTATTTACTACGACGCATATTTTCATGACATCATATTTCTGCAAGCGAAAAACTCCCGATCAATACCCCCCATGATAATAGGTCATCTCGGGTTGTTCAAACAGGGGTGATGACCTATACGCAGTATAATCTGGGCAAGGGTAAGGATCAGCATATCCTTCTTGATTGTAGATCATATTAGGTTGTCCAAATGAGGGCGGTGATCTATAATCAATGTAGCTCAGAGAAGGATAAAAATCAAGATCTTAGTATCCAGGGTTAGAACCTAAACACAAATGTCCGGAACTATATTCCCAATTAGGATTATCCCAACTAGAAGATGGATGAGAGTAAGTCTAGTTGGAATAATAATCATTTTGGGAATAAGTAGTGTTAGGAGTGTAGGAGTAGAAGTGCGAATAAGATGTGGAAGGATCTATGATAAAATAAGAGGAAGAAAGGTACCCTACAATATAAACAATCAAACCTATCCTTTTGTGGGCTAGCCTAAAGACCTGTAGACTCCTAGAACCCGTCTTGAGATAAAGAAACGATTTGATCTACTTCTTTTTGGTCAATCCAACCAATTAGAGGGAAGGACTGGGGAGAAGGTTCTTCCTTTGGCTTGCACCTCCAGTTCCTAGTGTACCCCCCAGCCACCATTGTTTGATTCTGCTCCCCTAGCTAGACATCATATTGAATGGTAGAAATAGACTAATTGAAAATAATCTCGGTCTAGGCTCCAAAGAGCAAGTCCAATCCTTGAGGCTAACATCTACTCTACTTTAATTAGTGTTAGGTTTGATTGTACTTTGGAATGTGATGGGCCCTTTATCTAGGTTGTGCCCTTAATGATTGATTGATATGTGTGTGCGTGCACAACCAATGATTTTCAAGCAAGATTATTTTTGGATGCGATGAATTTTAGGGTTTAAATCCTGCTTAGTAGATTTAGGATTCAACTTTAGGTGTATTCAATCAAGTTCAGTTGGCACACCAGGTTGTGAAAGCACAGGTGAAGATGTTTTCATTTAAATCTTAAAATAATGTGGAGTGCCTGGTAAATCCCTAAAAGTTGAACCTATTTGGTAGCTACTTGATGAGTTGATTTTAATTGAAGTGGTGTGGCCCAAACAACTCAAACAATTTGCTAGGCACACAAGTGATTACCTAATCTGATTTCTACTCAATTATGTGTTGGTGAGTGTCTTGATCCCAAAGATCGGGTTACCTGTTGAGTATGAAGAATTGGAAGAGGTTGTGTTTCTCTGTGAGATTTTTTTATTTTTCTTTATATGCAGAGGGTGAGGAGGGTGGAGGTGACAAACAAACTGACCCTTAGAGTTTATGCAAGCTCCTAGGTTAATTAGGGTTTGTGTTATTAAGTGATGGAATGAAATCTAGTGGGTGGGGAGGTGGGGGTAAACTTACAGACCCTTCAACCACACTTTAGTCCAATCTACCACTTTTTCCTATCTCGTGAGAGTACCTACAATCATAATAAGAAAGGAGAGAAGTAAAGTAAATGATAAGTAAGTCAGGAAAATGTGAAAACTCAAGGAGCGTCGCTTCCTTAGTAACAGTGCCAAAATGTTGAAGTGGAAAATCTGTGCAAACAGAGTTGAGTTTTGAAAAACCCATTGTTGTAGAGTGATTTGAGAGAAAAACCGTCAACAGATAAATTTTACCGAATCTGGAAAAGAATTCTCGGTCGAACATAGGGAGGCGGACATTTGATTAAAAGCCACATTTGTTTTATTTGTTACGAAGCAGAATAGTTGGTTGAAATTAATCTAAACTAGCTGTCTACTTAAAAAATAATGAATAGAAGAGAGAGTGAGAATATTACAAATAAAGACAAAATAGAGATAGAATAAACATGGATTTCACAATCATCAAGTGATGTTCATTACAAATAGAAAGCAGTCAATCTACTCTAAAAAGTGGTAAAAAGAAGGTGGAAAGAAGTTATCCTCCTTGATAGTTGCTTGGAGGACGAGCCGCGTAGACGAAGCGCCTGGACAAAGGTGGTGAGATGCGTGAAGAAGGAGAACAACGATGGACGACAGAGAATGGGGTAGGGCGATGTCACAGCGGGATCCGCTTCCCGAATGGCGGTGAGAAGACAACCGCGGGATGATCCACGAAGGTGAGAAGGTTGAAAATTTATATTTTTAACTCTAGAGGAAGATCCCAGGTTTGGGACAAGCTCTTTGAGCTTTGGAGGGGGTGAGAGAAGAGAGGAAGGGATGAGAAATTCGAGTGGTTGGGGTCTCCTTCTATAGTTGTAGAGATTGAGGGCAATTAGGTCATTCCATGCTTTGAAACATTAATTCAGGGTCTTTAGTGATGGATTTAAGCATCACTAAAGCCCTTAAACGTGGGTGTAGGTCGTGTGCATGCCGCACCTCCTCCTCGCCCTACGTCTCAACACCTACGCACGTACGCTCACCCTTAGCCATCCGATTGCGAGAATGGACGGCTTAGAATCCATCTCACGCGTGCCTTTATAGTGCCTCATCGCTCACCAGCGTGCAATCAGGCATTGAAATGCACGTTCGATCTTGTGTGAGTGATCCATGCACCCAGATTGTGCCACATAGCCACCTCATCCACTGTCTGCGCCGCATCCAACAATCTAATTTTACCGTGCCTGCTTGCACCGTTTATTTGAGGCGGGGTGGGAGTCGATCTCACGACCTGTGGTTCGCACATAGGCACGCGACCAACATGCCATGCCCCCCTTTGTGTCGCACTTATGTTTTAAGGGCCGGGCATCCATGGCTATTGGATCAAGATCCAACGACTGAAATCTTGCCTCGCCCATGCCTTCAGAGGTTGAGAAGAGATGCTTTGGCCGATTTGGGCAGCTATGATGGCACCACGTGGCACCATCATGGCCGTCCATCTTATGTGTCTTGTAGATAGTAACTCGGATGTAGGATTGGATCGATTTTGATGCTTTTGGGCTGCGATCGTCGATCCGAACCCATCATGCAGTTAAATTTGTTATCTGAAGTGCGAATTTACACCATCTTGGCCCTTGATCTCTGATCTTCCTTGGATTATATCTGATGCTATGGAAGTCTGATCAGAGCGATCTTGGAGTTGTTGAACTCCAATCGTCGCCTTGATCAAATCCGTGCGGTTGAATCTTCAATCCAAGGCCTTGTTACCTCACCACAAAAGGGGAAAATTAACCTAAACTTTATACAACCTAACCTAAATGCAAGATGATGCATGTTATGCAATAATTATAATATATGATGCAACTCTATGTCTAGTAACGTGCAAAAATAGATGATTTATGTAATATAAATGTGTTTACCTGACCCTGCACATGGATTTAATTCGCTGAGTGCGCGCATGTGAAAATTGAGCTATCGATGGGCAATCGAGTGGCGAAGGAAGAGGCTATGTGGTGCCACCCGAGTGTTTGATTCACACATGTGAGATCTGACATGCAAGCGAACTCGCATTCGTACTCGTGGGTGAGCGCAATCTCATGCGTGTAATGCACGCGAGATCTGGGGCATCCATTAGAGATCCAATGGCCATGATTCATTTATGCATAATCTAGCTTGCACACCCACACAGATGACAGCAGTGGCAAGTGATGGCCTTTAGCGATGTCCAAGATGGGTCTTTAGCTACATTTTAAATGTTGCTATTGACCCATGCATGCAAATACACCCCTCTCCACCACTATATAAAGCCCTACACCTCTCCCATTTCTCATCATCCCTTCCTATGCTCTCCTCACCTACTCTAGAGCTCAAAACACACCTTGAGCTTGTGTCCCAAGTCTTTGGGATGCTCCACTAGAGAAAAGAAAATTATTTTCCACCATCCCACCATCATTCCTAAAGCTTTCATTGACCGTCATCTCAACCTCATTCCGAGAAGCAGATCATGTTGCGATGCCGCCCGCCCTCCCCTCCTCTTCTGGCATCATTCTTCTTCCTCCAACTCCTTATCCCCATCGTCTGGGCCCCGACAACGTAGCATCATCCTCTGAGTAGTCGACAAAGAGGATTTTTCTCTCCCCCTTTCCCTTTTACTTCTTTCAAATTATAGAAGCATTTGCAAATAAACATTTGTCAAGCATTTATCTAGAAGTAATTTTCTATCATTTGCAAGTAGAATAGCTCTTTCCCACTTTCTAGAATAGCTTAGTGCAGATAATATTCTTGCTTGTTTCCTCACTATCAAAAAATACAAAATACGAAAAAGAAACAAAGTAAAGAACAATTTTCAAAGAATCAAATGTCGCCTCCCTATGTTCTATCCGAGGCTCACCTCGTGCTTCAGTAAATTTATTTGGTAGCAATTTTTTGTGACTACGATGACGAGTTCTCCAAAACCCTAACTTTTCTCGCGAAATTTACGCTTACCATTAGGTTGCAATTGCCGACTCGAAACCATCCATGACGTTCAATTTGCCATATGAACTCTGGATTTGTATCACCTTGCCCCTTGGCCTTTGATCTTCTTTGCACTACATATGATGCTACGAAGGTCTGATCAGGGAAATTTCAGAGGAATTGGACTCTGGTCATCACCCTGATCAAATCAATGCATTTGTATCTTCAATCTGAGGCCTAAAAATGAATCCCCTTCTCCCCTAACCACAAAATAAGCTAATTAATACTTATTTTACAAAATTTAATTTAAATGCATGTGGTTGCATGCTATGCAATATTTATAATGCTAGATGCAATTATAAGCCTAATGAAATTATAAGCCTAAGAACATGCATAAATAGGCATTTTATTCAAAATAGATGTGTCTACATCACACATCCAAGGGTGCAAACGCGCCCTCAGCACAACGGATAAGATCCCGCCCTCTCAAGTGAGAGGCACGGGTTCGAATTTCTATCGCGACCCTCCATCAGCGTAGACTTATTGCAATCAAGACCACCTAATGAAGAACGGACAACGAAGATTGAGACATGTCAGCGTGCATATGTGCTTCACAGTTGCACGAGCACGGGGTGCACTATTAGCACCCTTGGATCTCGATCAGGCAGCAATGACAGAGCCACGTGGCATGGTAGATGGCCATACATGTAATGAAGTGCCATCACACACAAGGTTAGCGCGATCTGAAGCACGCAGTTGTGTGTGATTTGGGCCCTCCATTCTTGATCAAATGGTCGAGGGCAACCCTCAACATGGCCTCGTTGCACGAGCAGGCACTAGCATGTGTGTGTACGGATGCTCTTTCGATGTGCATAACCCTTGCCTTGCTCACACGCCTTAACTCCTTTGCATGGCAAATCATTTGCCACACCTCCTTTCCACCACTATAAATAACATATACCCCCTCCCTTGCTCCACATCCCTTCCTAATCCATTTCTCACCTTCCTAGAGCTCAAGAACTAGTTTCAAAGCTCATTTCTAGTGTTCCCAAGCCCTTGGGATGCTCCACTAGAAAACTAAAATAATTTTTTCCACCTTCTCACCCCCATTCATGGAGCTCCTACAGGTCGTCTCCTCGTATCCATTCTAAGAAGCGGATCATGCCATGACGTTGCCCTTCCTCACCTCATCATCTTCTGATGCTGTTCCCCTTCTTCCAACTTCTCACCAACTTTCTTCGGGCTCCATTAACGCTGCTTGTCCTCCAAGCAGCCGACAAGAAGGATTTCTCCTATCTCTATCTTTTGACAACTTTCCTAGTGTAGATTTTATTGTATTAAACATTATATTTTCAAGCATATATCTTTAAGTGATTTTCTCTCTCTTCCTCTCTCTCTCTTCAATTATTTGCAAGTAGAGTAATATTTCCTACTTTACTTTCCCTGCTTTCTAGATTAGTTAAATTAGTTTAGAGAATTTTTTGCCTACCTTCCTGCTTATTTCAAATACCAAAAAAGAAATTCATAAAAGATAAAAACACAAAAATAAATAAAGTGGAACGTAGCCTCATCGTGTTCAACTCAGGACAGTCTCGATAAATTTATTTGATTGCTGAATCTTCACACATACTACGACATGGGTTTTTCTAGAAAAAACTAATCATTATTTTATTCGCGATTTTTTGAGTTCATCATTTTTAAGGTGGGGAACGTGGGAAATCAAAGAGTGTTCCCTCCCTGGCAATGATTCCAAAATGATGAACTTGAAAAATCATGAATAAAATAATGATTGGTTTTTTTTGAAAAAACCCGGGTCATAGTATGTGCAAAGATTCAGCAATGAAAAAAATTTACCAAAACTCAAGTCAGTCCTAGGTCGAACACAAGAAGGCTATGTTCGATTTTGAAAAATTCGTGTTTCCTATTTATTTATTTCTATGTTTTTATTTTTTATGATTTTTTTTGGTATTTGAAATAACCAAGAAGGTAGGTGGAAAATTATCTCTAAACTAATCTAACTAATCTAGAAAGCAGGGAAAGTAAAGCAGGAAATATTACTCTACTTGCAAATAATTGAAGAAAGAGAGGGAGAGAGAAAATCACTTCATGATATATGCTTGAAAATATAATGCTTAATACATTAAAATCTACGCAAGGAAAGTTGTCAAGAGATAGAGATCGGAGAAATCCTACTTGTTAGCTACTTGGAGGACAAGCTGCATCGACGAAGCCTGGATGAAGATGGTGAGAAGCTGGAAGAAGGGGACGGTGTCGTAAGATGATGAGTTGAGGAAGGGCAGTGTCACAGCGTGATCCACTTCCTAGAATGGGGATGAGGAGACGGCTAGTGGGAGCTCCACGAATAGGGGTGTGAAATTGGAAAAAATTATTTTAGTTTTCTAGTGGAGCATCCCAATGGCAAGGCATGAGCCGCCCGCATCACCTGCACACCCGTGTATGCATGCGCTAGTGCTTGCTGGAGTTGTGAGGTAGCGTTGAGGGCTACGTTTGACCATTTGATAAAGAATGGAGGACCTAGATTACACACAATCACGCTGTTCAGATCGCTCTAACCCTGCATGTGATGGTGCATCATTACGTGCACTGCCATCCACTATGCCACCTTGCTCCACCGTTGCCTCCTGATCGAGATCCAAGGGTGCTACTCGTGCACCTCACGCTCCCTGCAGCTATGAAGCGCATATGCACACTAACGTGTCTCAATCTTCACCATCCACGCTTCATCAGGCGATCTTGATTGCAATAAGTTTTCACTGAAGGAGGGTCGCAAGCAGGATTCGAACCCAGGCCTCTCGCTTGAGAGGGTATGATCATATCGACTGTGCCGAGGGTATGCTTATGCCATTAGATGAAGATCGGATGAACATGAGCATGTGATATCTTGATTGTTGGATTGGAATGCAATGGTCGTGATCATACAAATCAGTACCCCTTAGAGTTGAGATACATAGGCTGAGGGCGATGTAGTCGATTTAGGACCATTGGATGGTGAACTAACGGCTGAAAACGCGTGGTGGAGTGACTCCAGAGGTTGGCTGGGCGACGTTGTGCAGTCAAGATGGTGCCATGTGGCACCATATGGGTCTTCCATCTTCCAATACTTGTAGAGGGTTCCATGGATATCTAATCGGACTGATTTTCAAGTTGTTGGGTTGCAATCGTCATTCTGGATCCATCCGTACGGTTGGATTCATCATTTGAAGCCTTGAAATATGTCACTTTATCCCCTAGCCAAAAAACAAGAAGAAAATTAATGTACAATTTATACAATCTATTCTAAAGGCATGTTGATGCATGTTATGCAATATTTACAATGCTGGATGCTTTTGTGAGCTTAGGAACACTCATAAATAGGCATTTTAAGATAGATAGATGTGTCTACATCACTCCCCCATGCCTATCTTTTGCTAGTCTTTAGCAAAACTAAACTAAATGCTATTTATAAAATAGAATTAAGATTCGATTACTCAGGCACTACGTTATTTAACAACATTAGGAAACTTCAACTACAGACCTAAACTACAAAAACTCAATAGCACCTGGGTGACTGACAACATGCAGACCAACCAAGTCCTTTCCTTATTCTGAATAATAAAGTGAGAGATTCTTTTATCTTTCTCTTCTTTTCTAATTTTTTTAGAATTTTTGAGTTTAGGGTTTCGAGGTAGATTCTACGACTACCCAATCGACCCAAGACTTGAGAAGACTCTAAGTTCTAAGCATCTTATTTGTGAAAAAGTGATAGACTCACTAAGCAGTAGTTAGAATGGGCTTCAGCTTTCTACAACCCTAGGTGACCCTTAACGAGAAAAATTCTACCTAAAGGTGTACCTATTTGATTGGTAGCTTTCTCGCTACTTGTATTTTTATGGGGTCAACACAAAGGCAAACCTAGTGTACATCTCCGCAGTTTATTCTACTTCCCTCTTCTTCCTGAGTGTTTAGGAATTATTCGTGCATTTTGTTAGCTGGGTTTTGGACAATTGGCCAATTGGGCATAAAACCCATGACAACTTGCCAGCCATACTCGTGCGGCGAAGTGTGGTTCATTTTTCTCTCCTTTTTCTATCTTTTTTTTTTTCAAGTACGTGGCTTCCTTAATCTAAGATTTACCTAAAGGCAACAATAAAAGAGAATAGGTCATGTGGTTGGGCTCACGACAACTGGCCCATGGGGCTTCAAACCCACGACAACATGCTAGCCATACCACCCTAGGAAGTTCATTAGTTACCTAATTTCGAAGTGAGTCTGTTCAAATAGTGTGCAGATGCTTAGACTATAAGTCCCCTCAAATCAGAGTGTAGGCTGATAAGTTGCATACTTATCACACTAAGTTATTAACCAAAATAAAATAAACTTAAAGTGGTGAGGACTCGAGAAATATGTCCAAATTTTAGAGGACACCAGGGTAATTAAGCTCGAAGGCCTGAAGAGTTTAAATGTTTTGGTCTTATCATATCATTCCCTAAAGTTGAAAAACTCCTAATACCTATGTTTTCTTTTCCTAATTCAATTTTTTTATATAAATAAAGAGAAAATAAATAAAAGTAGTCTATAGAGCTAGCAAAATAATTTAGAAATGAATCCACCCCCTATGCCTAGCTTATGCAATGCTCTCATTAAAAATAAAAGGCATGAAAAAGGGTCGAAATAGAGAAGATAGTACCTAAATTCAATAAAGATATTGTTAGCTCAAAGTATATACAAAGTTTTTGCAAAGTTGTTGAATTTAGTGTCGTTATCTTGGCTAGGTTTAGTTAAAGACGTCAGGTAAGCTTAAAGTAACCTTGTCTGAAATGAGTTCAGGAAGAATACAATCAACATAAGGTTTGAGGCATTGTTTGTTGACCTTAAAGGAGTTACCTATCTTTGGCTCAAAAATCTCAGTGACTCCATTTGGAAATATCCAATCAATAATGAACGAATCATTCCACTTGGACATAAGCTTGCCGAGAAAGAGCTTAACTCGAGAATGAAAGAGCTAGACCCTCTGGCTCAGCTCAAAGCTCTTGTGTAAAATCATTTGGTCATGAAGAGCTTTTGTCCTTGCCTTGTAGATCTTGACATTCTCGTGAGCATCATTTCTAATCTCCTCCAACTCAGATAGTTGGAGTTTCCTAGTCTTCTCAGTTAAGTCTAGGTCCAGATTACATTTCTTGATGGCCTAGAATGCCCGATGTTCAATTTCTATGGGTAAATGACAAGCCTTACCAAATACCAGATAGAACGGAGACATGTCGATAGGCATCTTGTACGTCGTATGGTAGGCCCAAAGAGCATCATCAAGCTTTTGGGTCTAGTGTTTCCTATAAAACCTAAAGATTTTTTAAAGGATATTCTTGATCTCCCAATTGGAGACCTCAGCCCGTCCATTCATCTCGGGATGATAAGGTGTAGAAATCTGTTGATTCACTCTGTATTTTGCCAATAAATTCCTGAACTGGGCATTGGTGAAGTGAGTGCCACCATCACTGATGATGGCCCTCGTGATCCTGAACTAACTAAAGATATTCTTCCTAACAAAGTCAATGACCACCTTGTGGTCAATGGTTCGAGTGGGAATAGCTTGATCCATTTGGACACGTAATCAACAGCTACCAAAATATGTTGGTGACCAAATGAAGGGACGAAGGGTCCCATGAAGTCGATGCCCCAAACGTCAAAAATTTGAACTGGAAGGGTCAGGTTTAGGGACATCATGTCTCTGTTGGCTATGCTCCCGAGAGTCTAGAATCGGGAACACGACGTTAAGAATCCTAGGCATCTTTCAATAATGATGACCAATAAAACCCAGATTGAAGAATCTTTGCAGCCATCTTCTTCCCGAAAAAATGCCCATCACACACAGATGGATGTTAGAACTCAAGTATACTCTAGAACTCATTTTCCAGGACACATGGGCAAATAATCCAATCAGCGTCGATGCGATACAACTTAGGATTGTCCCAATAATAGTATTCAGCCTCAAATATAAGCTTATCCCATTGCTGTTTGGTCCAATCCTGGGCGACTTGACCAATGGCCAAATAATTGACGAGTTCTGCAAACTAGGGGGTTCGGACACCTGAGACTGTAAAGATAGTCTCATATGGAAAAGTGTTAGTAATTTGGATATTCGAATGAGGAGAATCAATTAGGATTCTTGAAAGATGATCCACCACTACATTTTGTGACTCAGATTTGTTATTTTCAAGATCAAATTCTTTAAGTAAAAGAATCCATCGAATGAGCCAGGGCTTGGCATCCTTTTCATCAAAGAAATGTTTCAAGGCCATGTGGTCAATGTAGAAATGACACAAGAATCTAACTGATAAGCCCTAAACTTTTCCATAGCAAAAACTATGGCCACCAATTCCTTTTCAGTAATAGTATAATTCCTCTAGGCCTCATCTAGAGTTTTGCTACCATAGTAGATGGCAAAGAGCTCCCTATCAATATTTTGACCCAAGACAGGCCCGACCGCATAATCAAAAGCATCGATCATATTCTCAAATGAGGCTATGAAGACCGATGGTTGCAGCATTGGGGCATAGGTGATTACCATTTTTAATAAATCAAATGCCTTGTGGCGTGATTCATTGAACTCAAGCGACTTATCTTTGGCCAGAAGATTGCTCAGGGGCTAAGCAACCTTCGAGATGTCCTTAATGAACCTCCAATAGAAACCTAGATGACCCAGGAATGGCCAGATTTGCCTAACAGGTGTGGGTAGGGGAAGTTTAGAGATAGCATCAACCTTAGCTTTATCAACTTCAATGGCCCGGTTAGAGACTACATGACCCAAGACAATGCCTTCTTGTGTCATGAAGTGACTCTTTTCCCAGCTAAGGACCAATTGTGTTTTAATGCATCTCTTGAGGATCAATTCCAAGTTAGGTAGGCAAGACTCAAAAGAATCTCCTAAAATAGAGAAATCATCCATGAATACCTTAAGGCAATCTCCCACCATGTTAGTGAAGATGCTTACTGTGAACCTTTGAAAAGTTGCAAGTGCATTGCAAAGTCCAAAAGGCATCCTACAGAATGCAAAGTTTTTGTAGGGATAGCTAAAAGTTATCTTTTCCTGGTCTTTGGGATGGATAACAACTGTTGGAACCTTGTTCCTTATCTTATTTTGGTGTTAACAAAGTTATTGTAGATTAATGTTTGCAATTGAGTGATATTTTAGATTTAGGTGAAGATCAAGGCAAACAAAGAATTATGTCGAGGCATGATGATAAGGAGGCAAGATGACAAGGAGGAGATGTTGATAGAAGATCATCTTCGATCTTGAGTTTTTTGTTGTATTTTAGATTAGGATTTTATTGTATTAGAATGTATGCCTCTTAACAAAGAAACATAAGATAGATCATAAAATTAATTAGAGATAAATTAGGATAAACATTATGATATTTTCAAAGAACGTACTTAAATGTTAAACCTTGTAAAACAAGGTACTTGTAAGCAAATACCAGTATAGTTCATAAGTACCGGTACATGCAAGGCACAGGTTTAGGCCTTTGTGTTAAATTGTAAACAAGTACCAGTACTAATCAAGAGTACCGTATCTGATGGTCACAGCTTGATGACTTAGTTCAAGCCTAAACCTTATGAGTACCAATACAGGTAGGTTACAGTGCCTAGTGAGTCTCAAACCTGGGAGTCACAAGTACCAATACCCATGATGAGTACCGGTACCAGGACTCTTGCGTTCTAGCTGCAGAAAAACTATGAGCAGCTAGTACCGATACCCATTCTTTAGTACCGGAAACAGTCAACCATTGGTCCAAATCTAAATGACTGAAAAATTATTTTTGAGAAAATGAACATTGGGATTTAAACCCTAACATCTAGTAAACATATTACTAAGGTCCTAACTCTATGAAAAGACCCTAGGAGTCTTAGTTTGCATGCAAGAAAGAGAAGGAAAAATTTTACATCTAACATTTAATATTTCCACCATATTTTGAAGAGAAGAAAGTAGCTTGCTGCTCTCAATCCCTCTACATATTTTCAAACTCATCGATGTATTTTTCTCTCATTTATAAAGCAATTAGTGTCTTTTCTAGGCTCTATATTTGGTAATGTCATTTTAATTATTGTTTAGAGGCTTAGGAATCTTTATTGTAAGATTTATTTTTGTCTTACACCAGTGCTATCTTTGTATTGAGCTTTTGCACTTTGTTTGAGTTGTAACAAACCCATTTCTTGTACTTGGGTTGAGGTAACCTGTTAATTATCTTGGTTAGTAAAGTGATTCCCTCGAGGTTGAGGGAATTGGTTAAAAATCCTAAGCTGGGTGGCTTAGGTAGTAGAGTACCCAAGTAGGAAAGCACTATACATCTTATGCCTATTTTTGTGGATTGGATTGATTGTGCAAAAATTTTTATTGTTGATAATATTTGCTTAAGTGTCTTTTTGCACGTAGCCATCTATAGTAGATCGAAGCTTTCCATCATGTGGTATCAGAGTGGGTTGTGCGAAGATGTAAAAAATCTTTCTCGCAATGACATCAACATTAAAGCGCACTGAAGGACAATTGTTGACCTATCCTCCCTATTTTGATGGGATAGACCACGGGTATTGGAAGAGAAGGATGCAAGTATTTCTGAAGGCGATGGATGAAGAATCGTGGAGCCTTATTCAAGAAAGAAATATTCGGAGCCTCAAGAAGGAGTAGGATGGATGATGGATTAGGAATAGAAGATAGTGAGTAATGCGATGGCGATGAATGCACTTTATTGTGAGTTATCGAAAGAAGAGTTCAACCGCATTTCAACATGTGAATCCACATACGAAATTTGGAAAACTCTCAAGGCCACCTATGAAGGAACCAGTAAGTGAAAAGAAACTCACATATCTATTCTGATGGAAAGTTATGAATGTTTCAAGATGGAGAAAGGCGAGACGATCAATGCTATGTATACGAGGTTTGGAGAGGTTCTTAATCCTCTAAAGAATCTTAGTGTAAAGTTTTTGAAAGAAAAGTGTGTAAGGAAGATCCTAAGATCCCCTACAAGTGATTAGACTCCAAAGACTGCAGTCATGGAACTAACAAAGAACCTCTCCACTCTCCCTCTAGACAATCTGATTGGAAGCCTCATTACCTATGAGGTTCAATTGGAAAACATGAAGAAGAACGCGAAGATATCAAGCAAGAAGAAAACTATTGCTTTTGGAGCATTTAAGGAGGACTCGAATTTAAGCACCTCAGAATCTGAAGATGAAGAGATGGAGATGCTCACAAGGAAATTCCAAAACTTTCTCCAAAAGCAAGGTAAGCAAGTTAATAAAATTTCAACTAATGTTGTTTGTTATGAGTGCAAGAAAAAAGGTCACTTGCGAAAAGATTGTCCCATGAACAAGAAGAAGGAAGACAAAAGGAAAGACACAAAAGAAGTCAAGAAGTAGAAGAAGGAAAGAGCTTTCAAAGAAACGTGGGATGATAATGACTCTGACATGGACACCGATTTCGATGAATCACATGACAACGTGGTCGCACACCTTTGCTTGGTTGCAACTTCAGAAGATACGAAAAATGAGGTAAATAATGATTTCTCTCTTGAAGAATTTATAGAGGCATATGAAGAATTATATCATAAAGCTAAGATGTTTAAAAGGAAAATAAGGCTTTAAAGAGTAATTATCAAACGTTAGAAATATACAAATCATGTTTAGAAAAGGAGTTAGAAATGTCAAAAGAAGCTAATAATCAATTGCTTGCAAAATGGTAGAGTTAGAAGATATTTATGAGCATTTTGAGGAGACTTTAAATAATCTCAAAACAACTACAACATTGAATTTTGTGATTCTTTAAAATACAAATTTTAGAGTAAAAAGAATACACAAAGCAAATCCCATGCACCAAGGCATGCATGGATGTATTAGAAGGCTAAAAATTCCAAGAATTATTGATCTAACATAAAAGTGATCTACTGTTCGCGAGCAAAATCGAGGTTTTAAAAATTGCATTGTAGTATAGCTGAAATTGCTTTGAAAACAAATAGTATTTATTACACGAATTTGAAGTTCGAGGTCGAATACAGGGAGCAAATAGGAATTCACATACTAATCTTAAATAAATGTAATCTAGCACAAAGCCAAATAAATTACTCAGAAATGATAATCATTGCAGAACATGAGTATAACAAGAATTTGACATGATAAAAAGAGTTCTATAATAGAATAATGCTGATTTAGATCACCAATTATTTATTATAGTTATACATAAACTAATGTAATCAATAATGCCATAGTAATCAGGACCAAACCATCCAAATATCCACACAGTAGTATGAATGCTACAATAATCAGATGTCTCCTTTGGAGATTAGATGCATAAAATGTTCTCTTCTTTGTTTCTCCTTTCTCTTTTGCTTCTACTTTCTTCTTCTTTTATCTTCAAGCCTTCTTCTCTTCCTGCTTTCTTCTTCATGCACAGAGGGTAGCCATCACAAATTTTGGCTAAGTGTCGCACAAGGAAAAACCATCCCCCGCCCAGCACTCTCTCTCTCTTTCTCTCCTCTTACGTTTTGCCCTCCGAAGGCCACCAGGGTAGTCGAGTAATCATGTAGGCATGCACCCGGGTCCAGTCTCACCGGCGGTAGGTGGTGAGTGAGGAGTGAAGGCTTAGGTGGGTTCGGTGCACCAAGTCCGTGGGGGAAATATCGCAAACGAGGCTTGTGAGGGCACAGGGACCTCACCCCCTGTGTGTCACTTGAGGCGTTAAGCTCATGTGACAAAAACAACTTATGTGGCTTCAAGCACTCCTCAGTCCACGATGTGGGACTAAGTCCCACCACCTTTCTCTACATGTGATTGCAGTTGCTTCTTCACGTGATTGTTGTCAAAGGCTCAATCAAAGAGCCAAATTGTCTCCTTAGTTGCACTCCTAGAAGGATTCTACTAAGCCTGGAGCAAACACCTAGGTGGATCCATGCACAAGCAAGGCCTGAAGCTCGTGAAGAAGCTCAGCAATGGTGGTGAAGGGACCTATTACCTGAAACATGAAATAAGGCCTCGTGGCCACATTAGAATAGTTCAAGCGCTTCATCAGATCACGACGAGTGTGACGAAGGTGGTCTCATGGAAGATGGTGGTCTGTGGTGTCCGGTCAATGATGGAATAGGTCGGAGATGATGGGTTTGTTCGGCGGGGAGTTCGGGTGGATGGTAAGGTGAATAGAGATAGGGGTTTTGTGCGAGGAGGGACGGCGGTGCTTTTGGGTGTTGTGGCAAGGCATGTGGATGAGTGTAGTGTGTAGAGGACCTCACCGGAGATGTGGCTGGAGAAGGGGAAGATGGAGGTGAGTGGCGGAGTCGAGGGCTATTTT
Organism: Thalassia testudinum; assembly: GCA_037157565.1. Classification (NCBI taxonomy): domain Eukaryota; kingdom Viridiplantae; phylum Streptophyta; class Magnoliopsida; order Alismatales; family Hydrocharitaceae; genus Thalassia; species Thalassia testudinum. The sequence continues at coordinate 30,796,368 of JAZHRO010000049.1, forward strand.
TGAGGTTTTTAGGTATAAAACTAAACCAAAAAGCTAAGCTAACTAATCTAACCTAATCTACATGGACGAGCAGGGGAGAAGAGCACCGACGTTGGTAGGCCAGAGCAGGGGAAGAAGGTGCTCCGATGTTGGGAACGGCGACGATGATGGAGGTAGAAGGGCTCCTACTGGTACGGCCAAGAGCAGACGAGAGAGAGAGAGAATCCGACCACTAGTTATATGACCAGATGACAAAGGAGGTCAGGAGGGGTCGTCAGAGCTTGAGGAGCTTCATGGCCTAAAAGGAGGGAGGAAGAGGAGGGTTTTTGGCCTGAATTCAAGCTTTTCCTCCTTGGCAAGTGTTGACAACGTTTCTATGCGGATTTAAAGGCGTATTACGTTGCAGTAGAACCGACAAAACGTTTAAACAAATAATTTTATTACTCGAACAACTAGAGTATCCGAGGTCGAACACAGGGAGCAAACTCAGTACTTTGTAAAACCCAAGAATACAACTGTTAAATGCAAATATAATTGATTCAAAGAGTTTTTAAGAAAGATGTAAAAAAAAATAGAATTAGACGTCTGATTTATGTATCAGACGTCTTAAATGTGATCTTTCTTTCTCTTTTTCTTCTTCTGCTTTGCCTTTCGGATCTCTTTGCAATCTTCCCTTGTCCTTCTTCTTCTTCTCCTGCGAAGACTTCTAACCTTTCTGTTTTCCTCCTTCTCCTACGAATACTTCTTTCTTTCTTCTTCTTCTGTCTTGCTTCTCCTTTCTTCGTTGCCTTCTTCTTCTTCTTTGTCTTGCTTCTCCTTTCTTCTGCAGCGGCCACGTCCTTCTCCTGCAATCAGCCTGCCTGCACAGGGGAACAAAACCTAACCCTTCTCCCTCTACCCGCGCGTGTCTCTCTCTCAAGCAATTCACTCTAACCGCTCTACCAGAGCCACAGTCTCAATCGGGTCGGATCGTACCCGGGACCAGGCGCACCTGCAGGTGTGTGATGCGCGAGGAGTGCGTAGGTCTAGGTCGGGTCGGATCCGCCAGGTCCGCGTGGTCAGGCCGCGGACGAGGCGGGTGGGGTCAGTGAGGGACCTCACCCCTGTGCTTTCGAGGCAGTAAACATATATCACAAAAAATCTTTATACCATACCTGTGCCTTGAGATTCCACGATGTGGGACTAAACGTTCCGCCCTTCCTTTGCGTGCGCCCGCAGACTCTCGTGTGCAATTGCCCACGCTGAAGGCCCTGCTGGTGCTCCTTGCTGAACTCAGTCACCTCGCAACACTTGCGAGAGTCTGCTGCACCTGCCGCCTGGGAAGCCTGACGCCTGCTGCTGCTCCAAGCTTCCTGCTACTTCGACTGTTAATGGCGGCCGGAGCGTTCACCTGAGCTTCCACAGAACGGCCTATTGGCCCAATTAGAATAGTTGGAAACCTTCGCCGTAGCACGGCGAAGGCGGTGGGTGATGCTGCAGGTTGCCGGTCGGCCTAGGCGTGCCCGCCTAGGTTAACCTGTGGCCGGAGATGGTGGGTTGTTCGGGGGGTGGTTATGGAGGTCTGGAGTGGCAGTTGTGGGGTGGAGCGAGTTCCTGGTGGTGAGGCGGAGCTCACGAGGTGGTTGGCGAGCCGTGTGGAGTGGCGGAGTGGTGTGGGTGGCTCGCCGGAGTTCGGTCGGTGATGTGGAAGATGAGGGTGGTCAGCGTCGGTCGAGGGGTAATCAGATGAGATAACAGGGGGAAAAGAGAGAGGATAGGATGGAGAGGAGTTATAACCTAATTGTAAGGACGAAAGGGGACAGAAGGCGGACAGCAGTACTTGCTGTCGCCGGAGAAGATGACGCCCAGTGGGGGAGAACGGCGGCGACGACGGGGCTGAGGCGGCGTGCGCTGGTACTGCGCGACGCGGAGGGAGGTCAGGAAGCTAACTCTGCCACTGGTTTTGTGGCAGAGCGAAGAGGGAGGGGAGGGGGGCTCGCCGGAGCTAGCTGGGGTATTTGGCCGAGCAGGAGGAGAGGAATTGAAGGGGGAAACTCGGCCAAATCAAGCTCAAGATGAGTGGCCGGGTCCGAGGGGTGTTTTATAGGTGCTGGACTTGGTGTGCAGGGCGTGAAGGGCACGTAATTGCCTGAGGTTGGTCGCCGGAGATGGAAAGGAGTTAGGATACCCAAATCTCTCGTGCGTTCGCACGAGAGATTGGGTTCACACCAACGATTGTAATTGACTTTATGAGGAAGGGAATTCCTCAGAGAATCCTCCTTCCATTTCTGGGAGGGAATCTCTGAGGGATTAGAGAGCAATCCCTCTCCGAACCTCGCCGGAGCTCGGTTCTGCCCTAGCAATGGCGGCAGGACCGGTTTGCAAAGGAGGCGAAGAACCTAGGGGGTTCTCTGCAACGGTATTCAAAAGATAGGGACCTCTTTGTGATTTGGGTGTACTAACTTGCAAAGTAGGTCAAGATGACCTCCCCTTAGGTCCAAATTTTGGTACAAACCTAATTTGGCCCTAAAGAATCCAATGGTGAAGTTGGATTTTAGGTTTGACCTCTTTTGACTGGACATTTTGCGTAAAAACCCAAATTAGGTAAATTGAAGAGCTAAGACCCTAATCTAGGTCAAACTAGGTTCCAAAGGCCAAATTAAGTGTTCTAAACCCCAGAGGATGTTTTTCTATGATTTTTAGAGGGTTTGCTTGATTTTTATTCTGACTGGAACCTTGTTAATTTAAGCGGGTCTGTTTTAGGGTTACCAAGTGTCATTTAATTCTTAGATTGCACATAAACCCATTTCTGATTAATTCAACCCACTTTGGACTATTTGACCTATGTTTTGCTTCTGAGAAATCCCGTTTATGTACTGCAATGGTAAAATTGCAGTTTTAACCTTTATTTCATGTTTTCTTCTCAGAGCACTTGTTCCTTTAGTTAAGCCTTCTTCTAGGTTATGTAGGAGCTTTTATCTTCTTTATTAGGTCAAAATGAGCTAGTTATGGCTCATGATGAGGCTCTCATCATACCCCCATGCCTAGCTTTTGCTAGTCCCTTAGCAAAATTTCAAAGTTTTAACTTCCATTCTAGACCCAAAGTGTCCTTAGTTATGATAAGTGCTTCTTTTGTGATTAGGTAGGAATGCCGACAATAGGCCTAGAGGTACTCAAGTACCAACCAAAATCTGGACCTGTTCTGCTTTAGCCTCAGTCCTTCGCAAAGGTTTCTACGGCCCACAAAAACTATCCTAGGGTTTGTTGGACTCTGCGGTTAAAGCACCCGTGCTTGAGACATTTTTAGCCTACGCTCAGTTTGCAGTGCGTTTTTTTTTTTTTTGTAAGAGAGAGATAGAGGATTTATTTGTTTGGAGAGCTTTTCTCTCTCTTTTCTTTTTATTTCTAGCTTCGGATTAGCTTCTCAACACGGTCTGTATCGGATTCCTCGTCCCCATCATCAATCCTCAAGGGTCCCTGGCTTTCGAGATTTCGAGATAATCCCGCCCATGGCAACCCCCGGAACCCTGGCTTTCGAGATTTCGAGATAATCCCGCCCATGGCGTTCCGTGGCCGAATTCAGACCCTGGCGATCGACATTTCGTGATAATGCCACCCATGGTATCTGAACCAGCAGAGTGCTTACATGCCCCCAGTAGGATATTTAAATATCCTAAGAGACAAGCACCGAGGAGACGATATGTTGTTACGCATCTTCGAGGGGAATTTCCCGCCTCTCCGCGCTGGGAACTTGTCCAAATCAACTTGTGTTGATTGGCCGCTCCTAATCTAGGTGACTTTTTCAGAATATTAAACGCTCTTGCGTGTTTTGAATATTTATGCGCACTGAACCAGACTGTGTGTGAATTTGGGTGCTTAGGTTACCGAATCCCGCAAACCGGAGGTCAGTTAACGAGGCTGAATACTTCCTAAGCCTTAGACCTAATACTTAAGCTTCGCATTTTCCTCAACCTCTTGAGGATTGTCCAGATTTTAACGGATACGTGAATTTTTAAGCTAAAAATCTAGCCCAAGAGGCCTAAGACCAGCGTTCCCGCTAATCTCTTGTTATATCTCTGTAGCATTTTTCTTTTCTTTTTCTTGACTCGGTCTAGAACTTCAGTTAACCCCTTAATCTTTTACTAATGACTTTTTCTTTTTCTTTTCCTTTTGTGCTCCTTTCTTTATTTTTGCTCTTTTTGTCATTTTTCTTTCTTTTCCTCCTCTCATTTGTATGACCCTGAATTGTTCCTCCCCTCTATCAAGTCCCTTTTTTTTTTTTTTTTTTTTTTTTTTTTTTTTTTTTTTATGAATGAAACCCTTTCTTGATATGAATTTTCTGACATTTTGCACTTTCATACCCCCCCATGCCTAAGATTTGCAATGTCCCCATTGTAAATTAGGTGGGTTCGAATTCAGCTTAGTTCATGTGTTAGGACAGGTGTGTGGTGAGTGAATGGGTCGAAGCGACTTGTTGCGAACGATTTCTAATCTCGGGTAGGTATACCTGAGGTGAAGTCGGCTGTTCTAATGGATGAACCCTAAAGTGCAATGAGTTCCGCATAGCGATGTCAGAAACGGTTTCAGGTTTTTCAAAGAATGACGGGTTGCCTCCCGTTAAGCGCTGAGTTTTACGCCATCGGCTGGGCGTAATGAGCTCAAGAGGAAAGGAGGGTAAAGGATGACTCAGTCAAATCTATATCGGTCATGTCAATGAACGGCTTGAGTCTCTGCCCATTCACGACAAATGGTTCAGAATCGTGGCTGAGTGGGCTGATTTCAATAGCTCCATTTCCGAAGATTTGGCGGACTAGGTAGGGTCCGACCCACTTGGATCTTAGCTTTCCTGGGAATAGTTTGAGTCGAGCATCAAAGAGTAAAACTTTTTGACCAGGATGAAAGACCTTTCTAGAAATGTGTTTGTCGTGAAAAGCTTTAACCCGTTCTTTGTAAATTCGCGAGTTCTCATATGCGTCGTGGCGTAATTCATCGATCTCGCTCATTTGAAATCTTCTGTGGGTTCCAGCCTTAGAAAGGTCGAGATTACAGGTCCGTACTGCCCAATAGGCTTTATGCTCCAATTCGACGGGGAGGTGACATGCCTTCCCGTACACTAGTCTGAAGGGAGACATTCCTAATTGGGTCTTGTGGGCGGTCCTATAGGCCCACAATGCTTCCGGAAGCCGAGAAGACCAATCTTTTCTATCAGGTCGAACAGTAACCTGAAGGATCTTCTTGATCTCTCGGTTAGATAGCTCAGCTAGACCATTAGTTTGGGGGTGGTAAGGAGTAGAGATTCGGTGTGACACCCCGTATTTGATCATCAGTGACCTGAACTGAGCGTTTGTAAAATGGGTCCCTCCGTCGGAAATTATAGCACGCGGAATCCCGAACCTTGAGAAAATGTTTTGATGAAGGAATTTTATAACGACTTTATGATTGTTGGTTCGAGTCGGAATGGCTTCTATCCATTTGGAAACATAATCAACTGCGAGTAAAATGTATTCGAAGCCATCCGAGGTAGGAAAGGGTCCCATGAAATCAATCCCCCAAATATCAAAAATTTCGCATACCAAGATCGGTTGTAGAGGCATCATGTCTCTATGGCTCATGTTGCCTAGAGTCTGGCAACGGGAACATGCCTTACAGTGATTGTATGCATCTTTGAAAATTGTGGGCCAGTAGAAACCACACTGGAGGACTTTCGATGCGGTTTTATGTCCCGAAAAATGTCCACCGCATGCCTGGTCATGGCAAAATGAGAGTATGTCTTTGATTTCCACTTCCGTGACGCATCGTCGGATTATCTGATCAGCACCAATGCGGAAGAGATACGGGTCTTCCCATAGGTAATACTTGGCATCAGAACGCAATTTGTCCTTTTTGGCCTTCGACCAATCGGGCGGAATCTGATGTGATGCCAGGTAATTAACAATATCGGCGAACCATGGAAGACTTGTACTGATAGTCAGGAGGTGCTCATCAGGAAAATGTTCTGTAATAGGTCCGGACGGATCAATAATTTCAGGAGGAAGGCGGGATAAATGATCAGCTACCACATTGTGCTTTCCCGCCTTGTCGCGAATCTCGATGTCAAATTCTTGCAACAGCAAGATCCAGCGGATTAATCGAGGTTTCGCGTCCTTCTTGGCTAGGAGATGCCTCACAGCTGTGTGATCCGAGTATATGATAACACGGGAACCCAGAAGGTATGATCTGAATTTTTCCAGGGCAAATACTACGGCCAGCAGCTCTTTCTCAGTAACCGTATAGTTACGCTGAGCCTCATCCAGTGTTTTGCTGGCGTAGTAAATGACCACAGGTTTCCCGTCAATTTTCTGCCCCAAAATCGCTCCTACAGCGAAGTCAGATGCATCGCACATGATCTCAAAGGGTTGAGACCAATCAGGGGACTGTAGGATTGGGGCTTGGGTGACTCGGTCACGTAAGATCTCAAATGCTTAAGTGCATTCCTTGGAAATTCCGAAAGGCACATCCTTGGAAAGCAGATTGGTCAGGGGGCGCGCGATTTTGGAGAAATCAGGGATGAATCGACGGTAGAAACCGACGTGCCCCAAAAAAGATCGGATGTCCTTAATCGAGCTAGGCATAGGGAGCTTGGAAATCAGGTTAACCTTAGCTCGATCCACTTGGATGCCTTTCTCTGAGATTAAATGTCCCAGGACAATTCCCTCAGGCACCATGAAATGGCTCTTTTCCCAGGAAAGAACCAAATTCACCTCGATGCACCGCCTGAGTATATGGACCAAGTGTTGGAGGCAATCGTCAAATGATTGTCCAAAAACTGAAAAGTCATCCATGAAGACTTCCAGATAGTCACCTACCATATCTGAGAATATGGCAAGCATGCACCGCTGAAAAGTTGCAGGTGCATTGCAGAGACCGAATGGCATCCTTCGAAACGCGTACGTCCCGAAGGGGCAGGTGAATGTGGTCTTTTCTTGGTCCTCTGGATGGATTGCCACCTGATTGTAACCGGAGTACCCGTCAAGAAAGCAGAAGAATCTATTTCCCGCTAGTTTCTCGAGGATCTGATCAATAAACGGTAGTGGGAAATGATCCTTCTTCGTGGAGGAATTTAGTCTTCTGTAATCAATGCAGACTCTCCACGAATTAGCTATTCGGGTAGGAATGACTTCCCCGGTTTCTGTCGTGATGATGGTAAGTCCTGCCTTCTTAGGTACCACTTGTGTTGGACTCACCCAACGACTGTCGGAGATCGGGTAGATGATCCCTGCATCTAACCACTTAATGATCTCCTTTTTCACGACCTCCTGTAGGTTAGGGTTTAGTCGCCTTTGCATTTCTCTTGAAGGTCGTGAGCCTTCTTCTGTATAGATTCGATGCGTGCAGTATGAAGGGCTTATACCAGTCAAATCATCTAGAGTCCATCCAATGGCTCTACGATGTTGCTGGAGAACAGAAATCAAACGGAGTTCCTGGTCAGGTGTGAGTCGAGAATTGATAATCACAGGAAACGTTTGATTTGAATCCAAAAAGACATATTTTAGATGTTCAGGAAGGGGCTTGAGTTCCATGACAGGATTGTCAGCAGCAGCGGGTGGTTCAGGGTTTGTATCGGGAGCAATGGTAGGAGTCATAGGTGTGTCTAGATTGTGTTCGCACTCCTCTGTTAGCGGTTTTTGATTTTCTAGTGGTTGATCAGGAATAATCAGGTTGTCCTCTATGTGCAGTTCATCAACCACGGCTTTGACATCACAAATTTCCTCTATAACCCCGCAATTAATCCCTTGTTGGGCTTTGAAAATGTCGATCTTCAGATTTTGATTCCCAAATTTTAATTCTATCTGGCCCTCTTCGCAGTTTATATTGGCCCTAGCAGTGGCCAGAAAGGGTCTCCCTAATATGATTGGTGTGTCCCTTGGGTTCTTAGGTGCATCCATGTCCAGTACTATGAAGTCCACTGGGAAATAAAAATCTCGTACCCTAACAATGACATCCTCGAGTATACCTTTGGGTGACTTGATGGATCGATCAGCTAACTGCAATGTCACCTCAGTGGGTTTAAGTTCAGATTCTTCAAGGTGGTCAAGGAGGGATGTAGGTATTAAATTTATGGAGGCACCTAGGTCTAGTAGGGCTCTATCAAGTTGGGTTTCACCAATTTTACAAGAAATCAAGGGGGTTCCTGGGTCTTTAGCCTTGGGTGGGAGTTTGCTCAGGATGACAGAGCTGGCTTGCTCTGACAGTACAATCGGATTCCCATCCTTGGTTCGCGGCTTACGTTTAGGTGTACATATGTCTTTCAAGAATCTTGCGTAAGCCGGTATGTGGCGGATTGCATCCATCAACGGGATGTTTATCTGGACCTGTTCAAAGAGCTTGACCAGATCCTCCTCAGGAGCCACAGGTTTGGTTGTCCTTTTTCCTTTGGTCAAGGCCTCAGGAAATGGGATCCTAGCTGGTTCCTCTAGGATAGGTCCAGGTTCTTGATCTGGGACAGTAGTATCTTGGATGACTACCCTAGGGTCTTGGCGATTATCAGGCTTGGAGTGGTTCAGATAATGTGGGTCTTGTGTTGTTTTACCACTACGTGTTGTTACAGAGTTTAATCCAGCCTGACTTTGGTTTGGGTTAGGTAGGAGAGGTGGCTGCTGCTGAAATTCTGCATAAGATGTAGAAGCCTCCATCCTGTCTGGTGATGGAGTAGCAGGGGCCTGATAAATCAAATGTGCGTGGCCTGGATTTGGATTCATAATGCGCCTCTGGGTCGGCACATTATTTGGGTTGGGCAGAGGTTGCGAAGGAAGGGTGCCAGGTTGGCGAGAATTTGCCATCTGGGCCAGTTGGTTGCGAACCTCTGTGATCTCGTCCTTGTGCTGTTTTTGCATTGCCGCATTCGTTTTTTGAATGTCAGCCAGCGTTTGAAGGATAAGAGTCAGTTGATCCTGATTTTGCCCAGATTGGTAGGTGGGATTGGGCCGAGGCTGAGGCGGCTGATATGGACGAGGAGCTTGTGGGCGGGGTTGATATGGTGGTTTTTGAGAGTTTCCCGCCCACTGAAAGTTAGGATGATTTCGCCATCCAGGGTTGTAGGTATTGGAGTATGGGTCGTTCTGGATGGCGTTGAGGTCCTCGCAGTTCTGAGAAACCTCAGGAAAGTCAGAATACGAGGGTTCAGAGTTCCCCCAACTCGAGTAGACGGGATCGGAGGTCACTCCGGTCTGGGAGGTAGACGGGGGTGGATAGGGGCCCATCCCCTTGGCAGGTTGGTGATAGATGTTTTGCACTGTTTCCCTTGCCAGAGGAGGTCGTGCAAAAGAGTTTTGTGCAGAGGTGGCTTGCTGCAAATGTCGAGTTAGCTCGTCCACCTTCTTTTCTATGATAGAGACCTTGTCCAACCGACTGGCCATCAATTCCAGGTCAACAGAAGTGGACAGGTCCTGCGTCTCATGTGTCCCTCTTAGATTCGTCGATGCGCGGGCATTCGTCCTGTCGAATAAGCCCAAGGAGTCATTGTTTATGGAGTTCTCGCACATGTTTTCGAGAATCTCCCACACCGTGTCCTCGTGTTGGCCCATGATGTTTCCTCCACATGTTGCATTGACGATTAGACGAATATCCTCACGGAGTCCCTGGTAAAAAGACTGGACTTGTTCCCACTTAGGAACTCCGTGATGGGGACATTTTCGCATGAGATCTAGGAATCGATCCCAAGCTTCGTGAAGAGGTTCTCCCTGTTGTTGAGTGAAATGAGTGATCTGGTGGCGCAAGGCATTCGTCCGGCCAACAGGGAAGAATTTTTTCAAAAATTCGGACTGTAATTCCTCCCAAGTGTTGATCGGGCGGGTCTGAGTCTGATACCAGTGTGCGGCCTTGTCCAAGAGGGAGAACGAAAACATTTTCATGAGTAGGATATCCCGGTTTTGTACATCTGACCCGAAAGTCTGGGCCAGATGCTTGAGTTGTTTAATGTGTTGGAATGGATCCTCAGAGTTAAGCCCATGGAACTTTGGTATGGCATGAATCATATTGGGCTTTAGATCAGAATCGGGTCCTCCAATTGGGATTCGTACTCGGGGTTCAATTGCCACCGCAGCGGGATTATAGTGATCTCGCATCATAGGTCGCTGTGGTGGGTTTACAAAGTTCTGAAAGAGATCGTTCAAGCGTTGAAGTTGGTGTTCAAGGTTATTCTCCTCTTCAATGGGTTGTGCCATGATGGGAGAAGAAGGAGAATCAGGGTCTGAATCAGATGAAAGATTTATGTGGTGGGGTTGCTGCACAAACAAGGGCGTCAAGGCTTGGCCTCGGCGAGAATGAATTTCTAGAGGAGGTCTTAAAGGTGGTCTCAAGGACCTCCTACCAAACATGCACCGGAAGATGTGATGAGATTAGAAGGTGCTGGACCCAATCAAGACACCCAAGAATTGTTGGGTGACTATAGAGGTTCGGGGCAGATGGACCCCTGGATCAGAAGATCGTCCACCTGAGAAATACCTGGGCAGCCAGAGAGGGAGAGTCCCGCAAAGACCCCTACACGGTAGAGCGTCCCTACGGGTTACAGGGTTTCCCCCACCCGACCTCTCTTGTCACTGCGGTTCCAGGTAGACCAGAATGGGGATCTTGACCTCTTAAGTCTACCTTTTTTATTTTAAGATCAAGGTGCTTAATGTTCCACTTGAACTTTTAAGTATTTTGAGTGCAAAAAGTGACCTAATATTAAGGTTGGTTGACCCGAGGGATCAACTTCACCTTTGAGAGCTTTTAGGTCCTTCCTTTTATGATTCAAATGAATTATCAGCCTGATTTGCTTAGGGTTCCTCTTGTATAAATATTTTCAAACACGGTTTAGGCACACTTCTTTTTGGAAAGTTTGTTTCTTTGTTTTAGAGAAGATGTGTCTCTAAAAACCCTAGCTTTGCAATCCTAACTTGGCTCTAATGGGTCCAATTTAGTTGCCTTAGAATTTAGCACCTAGGGCTCAATCAAGAAAGTTTTAGCCCTAGTTGCCTTAGTTGGATGACAGACAAAAATATGTTGAAATGAAAATCAGGCAACTTGATGAGTTACTAAATATAAGACAGGTAGCCCTAAGTTGACTTCTCCCTTTTTTTTTTTGTCTTTTAGATTGTGAGAGGGTTAAGGGGGAGGGCTTATGGAGATTACCTGCTCCAGTCTGTTGTGCAGTTGCTATTCTTTCCTTTTTGTTTTGCTTTCCCTGTTTGAACACAACAAAAGAGAAGTTAAGTCAGATATTAAATAGAAAAGTTGTACTCAAAAGCTTTACAAGTGCCCGTTGCTCCCCGGCAACGGCGCCAAAATGTTGTCAACGTTTCTGTGCGGATTTAAAGGCGTATTACGTTGCAGTAGAACCGACAAAACGTTTAAACAAATAATTTTATTACTCGAACAACTAGAGTATCCGAGGTCGAACACAGGGAGCAAACTCAGTACTTTGTAAAACCCAAGAATACAACTGTTAAATGCAAATATAATTGATTCAAAGAGTTTTTAAGAAAGATGTAAAAAAAAATAGAATTAGACGTCTGATTTATGTATCAGACGTCTTAAATGTGATCTTTCTTTCTCTTTTTCTTCTTCTGCTTTGCCTTTCGGATCTCTTTGCAATCTTCCCTTGTCCTTCTTCTTCTTCTCCTGCGAAGACTTCTAACCTTTCTGTTTTCCTCCTTCTCCTGCGAATACTTCTTTCTTTCTTCTTCTTCTGTCTTGCTTCTCCTTTCTTCGTTGCCTTCTTCTTCTTCTTTGTCTTGCTTCTCCTTTCTTCTGCAGCGGCCACGTCCTTCTCCTGCAATCAGCCTGCCTGCACAGGGGAACAAAACCTAACCCTTCTCCCTCTACCCGCGCGTGTCTCTCTCTCAAGCAATTCACTCTAACCGCTCTACCAGAGCCACAGTCTCAATCGGGTCGGATCGTACCCGGGACCAGGCGCACCTGCAGGTGTGTGATGCGCGAGGAGTGCGTAGGTCTAGGTCGGGTCGGATCCGCCAGGTCCGCGTGGTCAGGCCGCGGACGAGGCGGGTGGGGTCAGTGAGGGACCTCACCCCTGTGCTTTCGAGGCAGTAAACGTATATCACAAAAAATCTTTATACCATACCTGTGCCTTGAGATTCCACGATGTGGGACTAAACGTTCCGCCCTTCCTTTGCGTGCGCCCGCAGACTCTCGTGTGCAATTGCCCACGCTGAAGGCCCTGCTGGTGCTCCTTGCTGAACTCAGTCACCTCGCAACACTTGCGAGAGTCTGCTGCACCTGCCGCCTGGGAAGCCTGACGCCTGCTGCTGCTCCAAGCTTCCTGCTGCTTCGACTGTTAATGGCGGCCGGAGCGTTCACCTGAGCTTCCACAGAACGGCCTATTGGCCCAATTAGAATAGTTGGAAACCTTCGCCGTAGCACGGCGAAGGCGGTGGGTGATGCTGCAGGTTGCCGGTCGGCCTAGGCGTGCCCGCCTAGGTTAACCTGTGGCCGGAGATGGTGGGTTGTTCGGGGGGTGGTTATGGAGGTCTGGAGTGGCAGTTGTGGGGTGGAGCGAGTTCCTAGTGGTGAGGCGGAGCTCACGAGGTGGTTGGCGAGCCGTGTGGAGTGGCGGAGTGGTGTGGGTGGCTCGCCGGAGTTCGGTCGGTGATGTGGAAGATGAGGGTGGTCAGCGTCGGTCGAGGGGTAATCAGATGAGATAACAGGGGGAAAAGAGAGAGGATAGGATGGAGAGGAGTTATAACCTAATTGTAAGGACGAAAGGGGACAGAAGGCGGACAGCAGTACTTGCTGTCGCCGGAGAAGATGACGCCCAGTGGGGGAGAACGGCGGCGACGACGGGGCTGAGGCGGCGTGCGCTGGTACTGCGCGACGCGGAGGGAGGTCAGGAAGCTAACTCTGCCACTGGTTTTGTGGCAGAGCGAAGAGGGAGGGGAGGGGGGCTCGCCGGAGCTAGCTGGGGTATTTGGCCGAGCAGGAGGAGAGGAATTGAAGGGGGAAACTCGGCCAAATCAAGCTCAAGATGAGTGGCCGGGTCCGAGGGGTGTTTTATAGGTGCTGGACTTGGTGTGCAGGGCGTGAAGGGCACGTAATTGCCTGAGGTTGGTCGCCGGAGATGGAAAGGAGTTAGGATACCCAAATCTCTCGTGCGTTCGCACGAGAGATTGGGTTCACACCAACGATTGTAATTGACTTTATGAGGAAGGGAATTCCTCAGAGAATCCTCCTTCCATTTCTGGGAGGGAATCTCTGAGGGATTAGAGAGCAATCCCTCTCCGAACCTCGCCGGAGCTCGGTTCTGCCCTAGCAATGGCGGCAGGACCGGTTTGCAAAGGAGGCGAAGAACCTAGGGGGTTCTCTGCAACGGTATTCAAAAGATAGGGACCTCTTTGTGATTTGGGTGTACTAACTTGCAAAGTAGGTCAAGATGACCTCCCCTTAGGTCCAAATTTTGGTACAAACCTAATTTGGCCCTAAAGAATCCAATGGTGAAGTTGGATTTTAGGTTTGACCTCTTTTGACTGGACATTTTGCGTAAAAACCCAAATTAGGTAAATTGAAGAGCTAAGACCCTAATCTAGGTCAAACTAGGTTCCAAAGGCCAAATTAAGTGTTCTAAACCCCAGAGGATGTTTTTCTATGATTTTTAGAGGGTTTGCTTGATTTTTATTCTGACTGGAACCTTGTTAATTTAAGCGGGTCTGTTTTAGGGTTACCAAGTGTCATTTAATTCTTAGATTGCACATAAACCCATTTCTGATTAATTCAACCCACTTTGGACTATTTGACCTATGTTTTGCTTCTGAGAAATCCCGTTTATGTACTGCAATGGTAAAATTGCAGTTTTAACCTTTATTTCATGTTTTCTTCTCAGAGCACTTGTTCCTTTAGTTAAGCCTTCTTCTAGGTTATGTAGGAGCTTTTATCTTCTTTATTAGGTCAAAATGAGCTAGTTATGGCTCATGATGAGGCTCTCATCAGCGAGGTCAGGTGGTTCTTTATATAGGCAGTAAAGGGTGAAAGGAGCTTGGAAGCCAAGCTTCCAAGCTTGGAATGTTCACCAAAGTAGGAGACTTTTTGATACCCAAATCTTTCATGCATTTGCATGAGAGATTGGGAAAGAATTGAAGGTCAAGAATCGGTCTGATTAAAAGAGAATTTCAAGAAGGATCTCCGATTCAAATTTGGGGAAGTTTCCTCAATCAATTAAGGAGAAATCCTTGGATGATTGTCACTGGATCTTTAGGAATAGGATTTCTTTGTGGCAGGGGGCTTTCTTGTGAGGAAGATGAGGAAGTTGGGGGGCTTTTTGTAAGAAGTTCGAAAGCTTAGGTGCTATTGGAGATAAGGAAATCCAGACTTGGACTAAAGTGGAAACTAGGTCAAAATAATTTCAGATTGGGCCCAAATTTTGATACAAATCTAATTTAGACCTGAGGAATCCAATGGTGAAGTTGGATTTTGGTTTTGACATCGTTTTACTAGGTAATTTATGCAAAAACCTAAATTAGGGTAAATGTCTGTCTGAGACTCTGTTTTAGGCCAAAATGGGTTCTGATGGTCAATTTGAGGGTACCAAACCCTAGAGAAAATTTATTTATGATTTCTAGAGGGTTTAGGTGAATTTTATCTTTACCAGAATCATATTTAATTAAGCAGGTCTATTTTTAACGTTTTAAAAGTTATTTAATTCTTAAAACATGTGAAAACCCTTTTTTGTCTGTTCTAACCCACTTGTTATCCTTTTAAGACCATTTGAACCTTAATTAACCCTTTAGAAAGCCTGTGGTTGTACTATATTCAAGTTATGATGGTAAAATTACACTTTTAAACCTGGTTTCTTGTCTCTCCCTCAAAATGGATTTGCAGTGAATTATGGCTCTCTAGCAGTTATGTAGGAGCATTTACTGATTTAATTAGATTAAAATGAGCTAGTTATAGCTCATGATGGTGTTCCTATCATACCCTCATGCCTAGCTTTTGCTAGTCCCTTAGCAAAATCTCCTGGAATTAGCTTTAATTGAAGACCATATGCCCTTATATGCTTAAAACTCTGATTTCTGCTTTCTTTTGTAGATTAGGTCAGAATGCTGATAGTAGGCCTAGAGGTACTCAAGTATCAACGAAGATCTGGACATGACCAGCTCTAGCCTCAGTCCACCACGAATGTTTCTATGGCCCACAAGAACTAACCTAAGGTTTGTTGAACTCTGCGGTTAAAGCACCCATGCTTGTAACATGTCTTAGCTTAGGTTCAGTTTGCAGTGCATTTTTGTAAGAGAGTGACAGAAGAATTTTTCTTTGTTTTTGTAGAGTTTCTCTCTCTTTTTCCTTTTATTTCTAGCCTTGGATTAGCTTTACAACACGATCTATATCGGATTCCTAGTTCCCACCATCAATCCTCGTAAGGTCCCTAGCAATCGATGCTTCAAGATAGCACCACCCATGGCAAGCACCAGAAGCCTGGCTTTTGAGATTTTGAGATAATCCTACCCATGGCGTTCTATAGCTAAATCTAGACCCTAGCAATCAACATTTCGTGATATTGCCGCCCTGGCATCTGAACCAGCACAAGGTGCTTACATGCCCCTGGTAGGATATTTAGATTTCCTAGGAGACAAGCACCGAGGAGACAATATGTTATTGCACATCTTTGAGGGGAATTTCTCGCCTCTCCGTGCTGGGAACTCATCCAAATTAGCTTGTGTTGATTAGCTGCTCTTAATCTAGGTAATTTTTTCAGAACAGATTTAACGCATTTGTGGGATTTTGATACTTAAACTCACTGAACCAGACAGTGTGTGGATTGAGGTGCTTAGGTTACGGAGTCCCGCAAACCAAAGGTCAGTTAATGAGACCGAATAATCCCTAAGCCTTTGACCTAATACTTAAGCTTCGCATTTTCCCCAACTTCTTGTGGACTATCTAGATCTTAGTGGATACTTGAATTTTTAAGCCTAGAATTACAACCTAAGAGGCTTAAGATCAGCATTCATACTAATCGCTTTTTGTCTCTTAGTACGTTTTGTCTTTCATCTCTTTTTTTTTTTCTTTCTCTTTTTGATTTGATCTAGAACCAAGTAGATTCCTTAATCTTTTTTTAATGACTATCTTTTTTTCTTTTCTTTTCAAATTTTGCTCCTTTTTGTCATTTTCATCTCCTCCCCCTTTTTCTCCTTAAACGTGATATGCAATCAGTTCCCTCAAAATTTCCTCCCTTCTCCATTTTTTTGTTTTTTTCAGTTTTCTATTTTCTTGGTTTTATAGAATATGTATTTTTTTGTTGGAACCCTTCCAAACTCTAATATTTGTATGCTTGCACTTTACCACCCCCCATGCCTATGTTTTGCAATGTCCTCTTTGTAAATGGAGGGTGTAAACAATTTTGGGTTCAGGAAATAGAACAGGATTATTGGTTGGGCGAATGGGTCGAGGATGACTGTTGCGAACGATTTCAAGCCCTGATACGAGTACCAGAGGTGGGATCGACTATTCTAAAATTGATCTCATAGTGCAATAGACGTGAAGTATAAAAAGGATAATCAGAAGGATCTCAAGTTTTTTGAATGACGGGTTGCCTCTCATTAAGTGCTAAATTCAACGCCTTCAGCCGAGCGGAAAATGGTATGGAGGAGTGGTGAAATCAAACTAGTTTTGCAGAACAAGCACCTTAATTAATAGCCTAGTTGGTCCAACCAAGTGCTTATTCAAATCAATAGGCTGATGATGTAGCCAAAACCAAATTAATCTGGCGGGTTGATAGATGTAGATCAAGAGATGCGGAACCCACCAGATGTTGTGGAGCTTAAAAGGATATGGAAGTGAAAAGCTAGGGTTTGGCTGAGTCAGATCAGCCTGGTCAGAGTAGGGATCCTCAAATGAGAACGAATCAATGGAGGATGTGAGAACCCTATGAGAGTGATCAGAGAAGGATGGGGCATGATTTGTAGTCTGATCGAAGTTTGAAACCCGATTTGAATGTGGAGGTGAATCATCTGCAACCGGATCATCGAAAGGAGAATTAGAGTAGAAATTGAGTCCGGTTGTGGGTCGAGGTTGAAAACGGGTTTGGGAAGGTTCTGCATGTGTAGAAGAGGTGGTTTCAAAAATAATTGTGTATGAGGGCTCCTCTAGAAAAGATTCAAAGGTGGGTTCATTTAGTGAGTCCTCATAGTAGCCATTAAACTCAAAGGTAAATGCTTGAAAAGTGTTTATAGGATCAAGAAAATCTAAGTCAAGAAAATATTCAAACTCTGGGTTGTAGTCACTATCGACACTTTTTGTTTATGATTCCTATGTATCAAAACGAAATGATTCCATCTCAATGGAACCTGATTTTGAATTAGTGATCTCAGGATCAACGACCTTAGAGTCAAAGTCGAAGAATGGATCATGTATGCTGAGGTCGGAGATTGGTTCATAGTTGTCAGGAAACAAAGGTTCTTCGAAATCAAAGTACGATTCAAAATCATCATAGAACTTGCGAGAATCATGTTCTGATCTGATTTGAGATCAGAGATTCCACCATAGAATAGATCAAAAGATGTAGACTTAGCAACCTGACTTGGATCTAGCCTATTCTCAGATTCTGAGCTCAAAAGGTGTTCTTATTTGGCATGGGCTCAGTTTCTTGGCTTGTAGGCAAGACCCAATCAAAATCCAACTCTTCCAACTCCTCAGTTTCTATATCGTAGATCAGCGTAACTTCTGAAAAATTAATTTGTGTTTCTAAGGATGTTGGAGAGGTGCATTCATCAAATACAGGCCCAGAATTATAATTCAAATTCTAATGCTAATTTTCATCATACAGGGCCTTGTAATCATCCCAATAAGGCTCAGATCCAGTTTCTAGGTTAAGAGTGTAGGTTTGATCATTAGTATCTAGGTTGGGCTCTATAGGGATGTTAGAATTGCCCTTGGTGGTCACCTTATTAGAGTAATGAGCAAAATTTACACTCTCAAGAGGTTTTGATTCAATCTCATTATCACAGGATCTAGGAAATCTAAGTTTGGCGAACAAGGGTTTTGTTTTTCTAGGGTTGGCTCAAAATCATGTTCTCTTGCAATTGGATCCTCCCAACCCATTTCAAGATTAGGAATGTTAATTTGTTCATAATTTAAATCAAGTTCCATTTGGGTTGGGGGTCCATAACAAGCTTGATCATCAAACTCAGGGTTTGGAAAATTGTGTTGATCACTAGTCTCACTCCAAGATGTTTTGTTAGTTTCTAATGGGTATTTTTGATCAATTATCATATATAAATTATTTAGTAATTCTCCCAGTTTTTTTAGAAATTCCTAGAGTTTTTCCGGAAGTGAAGGGTTTGACCAAAATTACAGACAATCATTGTTGTGTAGTTTCACCAATTCACTATGTTTTGCTAACAGGAGATCCGGGTTTGAACCATATTTCATTTGTGTCCATATTATCTCTACATTGTTCGTGATGATCTCTGTTGTTTTTGCAAATCTTTCCTGAATGTCCCTTGCATAATATTCTTCATGGTTTCTATAGGCATTCTCAAGGGTTTTTTCTTTCAAGCTCATTTGGGATTCAGGCTTCCAAAATAATCTTCCTATATAACCAAGCTGCATTTTGAATCAAATGGTGGAATCAAGATGTAGAATCAAAACTTAGGTTCAGATTGGAGTTGATTAAATCTGAAAGAGATTCCCAAGAAAATCTGTGTGCTCTAAGGGAAGGGATGATAAACTGGATGTGATATTGACCCAATCAAGCCACCCAAAGATTTTTGGATGACTAGGGCAATTTCAAGGTAGATGATACCTCTAAATCGAAAATTTGCACACTCAAGAAATACCTAGGCAACCAGGGAGGGAGAGCCCCACAAAGACCCCTACACGATAGAGCGTCCCCAAGGGTTACAGGGTTTCCCCCACCTGACCTTCCTTGTCACTAAGGGTCCATGTAGACAAGAATGTATGAACTTAGGTCCTTAAGTCTACCACTTTTATGTCCTAATTTGTGCCTTGAGTTTCACCTGATTAGAAATTGATTCAACTTGTGACCTACTTTGAAGGTTGGTTGGCCTACAATGTAGACCAACTTCACCTGACTTGCCCTAAAGATGGCAGAATGAGATCTTGGTCATGGCCTAGAAATCACCCTGATTTGACTCCCAGGTTATTAGGTCCAAGTATTTTAGGGTTTAAGTGAGATTAAGGCCTACTTTTAGGGTTTTTCTGATTAGATCCTTTCAACCAAGGGCTTAGGTAACACACACATGCAGGTGGGTTTGTTTACTTTTATGTGAGCAAGTGTGAATTAGCACTCCAAAATCCTAATGTAGAATCCCTAATTGGCATTATTTCTAAGTCCAATTGATCTTGATATGTTCACCTTGGGCTTCAAGCAAGAAATGTGTTAGCCCAAAGTGATTTAGAATTTAAGCGTTGTCCCTAATAGGCACAGACACTTTAGGGTAGGATCTCTAAATAGAATTGCTTCACTCAATGAGATTTGAAAATTTTCGCAAATTAGGAACTTGCCCTTTTTAAATGATAATTACTATGAAATAAGGTAGGTGATTCCTAATTACTTGTTTCCATTTTTTCTTTTGTCTTCCCAAGATTAGGAGGTTGATTAGGGAAGAATGGAGGAGTTACCTGCCCTGGTGTGGCTGCTTTGCGTGGAAGATCTCCTCGTGAAGTACCTCGCAAAAAACATATGAGAGCAAATAGGGCAAGTCAGTGCTCAAATATAATCAAATAATGTAGAGAATAGTGGTGAATTGCGCATTGCTCCCCGGCAATGATGCAAATTGTTCACGAGCGAAATCGAGGTTTTAAAAACTATGTTGTAGTATAGCAGAAATTGCTTTGAAAATAAATAATATTTATTACTCGAATTTGAAGTTCGAGGTCGAACACAGGGAGCAAATAGGAATTCACACACTAATCTTAAATAAATGTAATTGAGAACAAAGCCAAATAAATTATTCAGAAATGGTAATCAATGTAGAACATGAGCATAACAAGAATTTGACATGTAAAAAGAGATCTATAAAAAAATAATGGTGATTTCGATCACCAATTATTTAGTATAGTTATATGTAAACTAAGGTAATCAATAATGCCACAGTAATCAGGATCAAACCATCCAAAAAATCGCATAGTAGCTTGAATGCTACAGCAATCAGACGTCTCCTTTGGAGATCAGATGCCTTAAATAGCTTCTTTCTTGTTTCTCCTTCTCTCTCTTCTGCTTCTACTTTCTTCTTCTTTTCTTTTCCTTCTTAGCTTCAAGTCTTCTTCTCTTCCAACTTTCTTCTTCACACACAGAGGGTAGCCATCACAGATTTTGGCTGTGTCCCATGGGGTAAAACCCTCCCATGCCCTGCACTCTCTCACTTTCTCTCCTCTTACGTTTTGCCCTCCTAGGGCCACTCAAGGTAGACAGGTAATCGGGTAGGCGCGCACTTGGGTCTAGGCTCACTGGTAGTGGGTGGTGAGCGAGGAGTGAAGACTTAGGCAGGTCGAGTGCACCAGGTTCGCAGGGGAAATATCACAGGCGAGGCACGTGATGGCGTGGGGACCTCACCCCCTATGTGCCACTTGAGGTGATAAGCTCATGTGACAAAACAACTTATGTGGCTTCAAGCACTCCTTAGTCCATGATGTGGGACTAAATCTCACCGCCTTTCTTTGCGTGCGACTGCAATTGCTTCTTCTCATGATTGCGGTCAAAGGCTCAGTCAAAGAGCCAAATTGGCTCCTTAGTTGCACTCCTGGAAGGATTCCACTAAGCCTGGAGCAAACATCAAGGTAGATCCTTGAACAAACAAGGTCTGAAGCTCGTGAAGAAGCTCAGCAATGGTGGTGAAGGGGCCTATTAGCTAAAACACGAAATAAGGCCTCGAGGCTACACTAGAATAGTTTAAGAGCTTCAGCGAACCACAGCGAGTGTGGCGGAGGTGGTCTCATGGAAGATGGTGGTCTAGTCTCCAGTCGATGATGGAATAGGTCAGATATGATGGGTTTGTTCGGTGAGGACTTCGAGTGGTCGGGAAGGTGAATAGAGATAGGGGTTTTGTGCCCGGAGGGATGGTGGTGATTTTTGGAGTTGCAGCGAGGCGTGTGGATGAGTGTAGCATGCGGAGCAGCGAGGCGTGTGGATGAGTGTAGCATGCGGAGGACCTCGCCGGAGATGCGGCCGAAGATGGGGAAGACGGAGGTGAGCGACGACGTCGAGGGCTATTTTTGAGGTTTTTGGGTATAAAACTAAACCTAAAAGCTAAGCTAACTAATCTAACCTAATCTAAATGGACGAATGGGGGAGAATAACACCAGCGTTAGTAGGCTAGAGCTGGGGAAGAAGGTGCTCCGATGATGGGAACGGCGACGACGACGGAGGTAGAAGTGCTCTTGCTGGTACGGCTAAGAGCGAATGTGAGAGAGAAAGAGAATCCAGCCACTAGTTTTGTGATCGGATGACGGAGGTCAGGAGGGGTCACTGGAGCTTGAGGAGCTTCGCGGCTGAAGAGGAGGGAGGAAGAGGAGGGTTTTCAGTCAGAATTCAATCTTTCCCCCCTCGACGAGGTCTAGTGGTTCTTTATATAGGTAGTAGAGGGTGAAAGGAGCTTGGTATCCAAGCTTCCAAGCTTGGAATGTTCGTTAGAGTAGGAGACTTTTTGATATCCAGATATTCAAGAATCAGTCTGATTGAAAGAGAATTTTAAGAGGGATCTCCGGTTCAAATTTGCAGAAGTTTATCAATCAATCAAGGAGAAATCCTTGGTTGATTGTCGTCGGAGCTTTAGGAATAGGATTTCTCTGCTGTGGGGTCCTTTTTATGAAGAAGATGAAGAAGTTGGGGGGATTTTTGTAAGCAGTTCAAAAGCTGAGGGGCTATTGGAGATAAGGAAATTCAGACTTGGACCAAAGTGCAAACTAGGTCGAAATAATATTAGATTGGTCCCAAATTTTGATACAAATCTAATTTGGACCTAAGGAATCTAATGATGAAGTTGGATTTAGATTTTGACCTTGTTTCACTAGGTAATTTATGTAAAAACCTAAATTAGGGTAAATGTCTGTCTAAGACTATTTTGGAACAAAATGGGTTTTGATGGTCAATTTGAAGGTACTAAGCCCTAGAGAATATTTTTATATGATTTTTAGAGGGTTTAGGTAAATTTTATCCTGACCAAAACCTTAGTTAAATATGCAGGTCTATTTTTAGGGTTTCAAAAGTCATTTAATTCTTAAAACATGCGAAAACCCTTTTCTATCTGTTTTGACCCACTTGTTATCTTTTTAAGACCATTTGACCCTTAATTAACCCCTGAGAAAATCTGTGGCCATACTATATTCAAGTTATGATGGTGAAATTACACTTTTAACCCTGGTTTCTTGTCTCTCCCTCAGAATGGATTTGCAGTGAATTATGGCTCTCTGGCAGTTATGTAGTAGCATTTACTAACTTAATTAGATCAAAATGAGCTAGTTATGGCTCATGATGGTGTTCCCATCATCTATAAATCTCTGAATTGGAAATGCGCCAACCCTAAAGGACCAATAAGAAAATAGGTACCTAGAAAAGATATTTTACATTATTTTATAGGGTTAGATCAATGAGATCAACATGATTAATGGATGTTCAAGGCACACAATGGAACACTCCAACCATTTTATAAGTTACATGAAGATCAAGAAAGGTGGACTAGTGGAGATTGATATCCACAATCACCGTTCTACTATTGGTAGTTCTAATAGTATGAGATTTTTTTTACCCCTTCATTTTTTGATGATTGATAAAAGGGGGAGAAAAAGAAAGAGCAAATAATCATATTTTTAGGGGGAGAAAATATTGATGGGGAGAATTATTTATTTTAATTCTATTTTAATCTCTTTCATATAAATTTACTAAAACTAATTTGTCTTTAGTATATCTACTTCCAATATAGTTTTGTCAACAATAAAATGGGGCAGATATTTGGAACCTTATTCCACATCTTATTTTGGTATTAGCAAAATTATTATAGATTAATGTTTACAATTGAGTGATATTCAAATTTAGGTGAAGATCAAGGTAAACAAAGAATTATGTCAAGGAGGCATGATGACAATGAGGTAATAAGACAAAGAGGAGAAGTTGATAGAAGATCATCTTCGATCTTGAGTTTTTTGTTGCCTTTTAGATTAGGATTTTATTTTATTAGAATGTATGCCTCTTAACAAAGGAACATAAGATAGATCGTAAAATTAATTAGAGATAAATTAGGATAAATATTACGATCTTTTTCAAAGAACGTAATTAAATGTTAAACTTTACAAAACAAGGTACTTGTAAGCAAATACCAGTATTGTTCATAAGTACCGGTACATGCAAGGCACAGGTTTGTGTCTTTATCTCAAACTATGAACAACAAGTATCAGAACTAATCAAGAGTATCGATATCTGATGGTCACAGTTTAAAGACTCGATCTGGGCTTGGACTTTATGGGTACCGGTACCTAAGGTGGGTACCAATACAAGTAGGTCACAGTGCCTAGTAAGTCTCAAACCTGGGTGTCACAAGTACCAGTACCCATGATGAGTACTGGTACCAGGAATCTTGTGTGCTAGCTATAGAAAAACTGAGAGCAGCTAGTACTGGTACTTGTACTTCATTACCGATATCAGTTAGCTGTTGGTCCAAATCTGAACAGCTGAAAAATTATTTTTGAGAAGATGAACGTTGGGATTTAAACCCCAACCTCTAGTAGACATATTACTAAGGTCTTAACTCTATAAAAATGCCTTAGGACTCTTAGTTTGCATACAAGAAAGAGAAGGAAAAATTCTAAAGCTAACTTTTCATAGTTCCACCATATTTTGAAGAGAAGAAAGTAGTTTGCTGCTCTCAATCGCTCTATGCATTTGCAAGCTCATCGACGTGTTTTTCACACTCATTTACAAAGCAATTCATGTCTTTTCTAGGATCTGTATTCGGTAATATCATTCTAATTATTGTCGAGAGGCTTAAGAATCTTTGTTATAAGATTTACTTTTGTCTTACACCAGTGCTATCTTTTTATTGAGCTTTTGCTCATTGTTTGAGTTGTAACAAACCCATTTCTTGTACTTAGGTTGAGGTAACCCATTAATTACCTTGGTTAGTAAAGTGACTCCCTCGGGGTTGAGGGAATTGGGTTAAAAATCTTAAGGTAGGAGGCTTAGGTAGTAGAGTACCCAAGTGAGTGGAGAACTACTATACATCTTGTGTCTATTTTTGTGGATTGAATTGATTGTGCAAAATTTTTTGTTATTGCTAATATTCGCTTAAGTGTCTTTGTGCGCATAGCCTTCTGTTTTAGATCCAAGATTTCCTTCGGGTGGTATCAAAGCAGGTTGCGAGAAGGCGTAAAAAATCTTGCTCGCAATGGCATCAACATCAACGTGCATCAAAGGACAATCGTCGACCCATCCTTTGAAGTGAATACATCTAAATAGCCAAAAATGTCTATTAATGTCTGTTCTTAGTGTCATATTAGCATCATACATTGTAAATATTGCATAACATGCATAATCATGCATTTTCGTCAAGTTGTATAAATTGTATAGTAATTATCTCCTTTTATGGTCAAGGACAATGCGACTTCTAATTGGGGCCTTGAATCTAAGATCCAACTGTACGGATCTAATTAGGTCGACTATTGGAGTTCAACGACTCTAAGATTGCCTTGATCAGACATCTGTAGCACCAAATAAAGATCGAGGAAGCCTAAAGATCAAGGACCAAGATGGTGCCAATCCACACTTCAAATGACAAATCCGACCACACGGATGGGTTTGGATCGATGGTCACAGCCTAACGGTGCAAAAATTGGTCCAATCCGACATCCATGGCACCGTCTACAACATGTAGAAGATGGACGACCAAGATGGCACCATGTGGCACCATCATAGCTGCCCAAATCAGCCGCAACATCACTCCCCATCTTCTGAAGGCATGGTGAGGTGTGATCTGGGCTGTTAGATCTTGATCAAACGGTCGTGAAGCGCACACACATAATTTGTAATCGTGACAAAGCAGTGCCTCAGCATAGCGGTCGAACGACGTTGCGTGAGCACGCGATGCGCATTCGACTAGCCATTTGTAACGTGCATGTGAGTAATCATGGCTGTGCAATCAACTGCGAGCAGCTTGAATCATCCAATAGTGTGCACATGCGATTTGACGCACAGCGCGCATGCTGATCGCACGCAGGTGAGCGGTGAAGGTGTAGATGAAGGCGTACGCGAGGAGAAATTTGAGCTGCCTGATCTCGTGATCAGACAGCTAAGATTTGAAAGACATGCGCAGGTGTTTTGAGTGCAGCAAGCGAGGAGGCACGTGCGGTGCACGCACGTCGGCCACGATCAGGCCTTTAGTGATGGATAAATCCATCACTAAAGGCCTGATATTAATGTTTTAAGCTTGAAATGATAAATTTGCCCTTAATTCCTACAACTATAAAAGGAGACTCAACCTCCACTTCTTCTTCATCACTTCCTTGACTTTGCTTCCTCTCCAAAGCTCAAGAGAAGCTTGTCCCACACCCAGGATGCTATTCTAGAGCTAAATCCAATTTTCTTGCTCCTGTTCCAGAAGTGGATCCCGCAACGACGATGATGTGCTGCCTCATTCCCGCTTCATCCTCCGTCTTCCAGGCATCGCTTTGTCTAGATCATCCTCCAAGCATTCGTCGAGGAGGATAACATGTCTCTCCCTTCTTTTTAATCGCTTTCTAAAATAAAATTTTCTACTTTCTAGTTGTAATCATTTCCCACTTTGTAGTTGTAAAACCATTCTGATTATATTAATTGATTGTTCTCTCTTTCTCTCTCTCTCTCTTTCTCTACCTTATTGTTTATATGAATTTCAGTATAATTATTTCATTTTCAAACAAAAACATAAAAGAATATAAATGATGGATTTTAGATCGACGTAGCCTCCCTGTGCTCAACCTAGAATTCTTAGAATTTTGTTATAAATTTATTTTTGACAGATTTCTTTGCAAATTGAACTACAACGATGGGTTTTTCAAAACCAACTTCGATCACATAGTTATCTGTACTCAACATTTTGCTGGGGAGGCAACGATTTTTGATTTTCTTTTTGCATTTCACGCACTTTATTATTTTCTAACTTGCTTTATTTCTTGTCTATTATTTTGCAGGTACCTTGACAGGGAATCTTCAAGTGGTAGATCGGAGTAAAGTGTAGTTGAGGACAAGTGTAAGTATTCCCCATTCTTCCTACTCCATAGATTCCATTTCACCACATTAATTCAAACTGCAATTAACCTAGGTGTTTGCATAAATACTAGGGTTAGTTTGGTTACCTGAGTTTCCACTCACATTCATCTCACCTGCATATAAAAATTCAACAAAAAGATATTTCTTGTGGGGTAATTCAACATACACACTACATATACCCACATTCAAGGCACATAACCTAATTGATTTTCTTCTACTTAATAGAATTCTGATCTGTAGAACTAGTACACACAAATCAATGTATAAAAGAGTAGAAATTAGTCTAGGTTAATCATTTTGTGTGCCTAACTTAGTGGTGCAATCTTGGCCAATTGTTTGAGTTATTTGGGCGTCACCACTTAACCTAAAATCAACTCACCAAGTAGCTTCCCCTTAGGGTTTTCAATTTAGGTCAATACCAAGCACTCCACTTTACTTTTTGGATTTCAAAAGGAAAGAGTTCTTCACCCATGCTTGAAAACCTGGTTTGCCTCGAATTTGATTGAATTAAACCTAATTCCAAAGCTTAAAGGCTACCTAAGCAAGATTTAAACCTTAAAATCTACTCATCAAAAATAATCTTGCTTGAAAACCTTGGTTGTGCATGCACTCACACATACTCAATTGATCATTAAGGGTACAACCCAAAAGCGAAAGATCGCACTTTAGGTTGTGCATGTAGCCTAAAGTGGTGCCTCGAGAGAAGCCCCATCGAAGAAGCAGAAGATCAGAAGCGAGAACAAATTCGATAGACCACCAGAGGCTGGAAGTTGTAGCCCTAGGCAAGGGAGACCCACACCCATGGTGGAGAGATTAGGAGGTTGGAGGAATGCTTAATTTTCTATGGTAGAGGGGGCGGGGACAAAGGAATGCCCGGCCTTGCATGGGAGATGGGCCTCGTTTTATAATTGTTGGAGCCGGGGATAAAATCGAATGTGGGAGTGATTTGTACGGTGGAGGGCACCTGCTGGAGGTTCGGTGGGGACTTTTCGTTGGGATGGGAAATTGGATGTTGAAGGGGAAGTACGGTGGAGGAGATATTTGTTAGAGGGGGGATAATTATGAGGGAGTTGGATTTTTGTTGGGATGGGAAAGGGGTGGAAATGGGAAAAAATAAGGTTGGCTATGGGATTCGGTGGTATTTTGCTCAAGGGATATATACATATATAGGAGGGTGGATTATATAATTTTATGATTAGGCATGTCTTATTGGTCATTAGATGACAATCAGATGGTGTATGGTAATATCAGTGATGGAGGTGGAAAGTGGCTTCATAACGTAGCTGAGGTTGCCGGTTGAGATATTTTGCCAAATAAAAAATTGGTGTAATTGATAACATGCCTAAAAAGTGTAACGTTATCCCTCACTGTGATTACTAAATATAGGTTGGGCAAATTAAAGTGATACGTGTACTTAAAATAGTATGTTAATCAATACAAAATTATGTTCTGAAATTTAAAATGTACAAAAGTGCTTTGTAAAACATGCTGTATCGTTGTAACAAAATAACGAAGATGATGTAACAACTAATAATGTAGGTTGTAACAAATATAGGTATGCAATGTAACAGGAGGATATGTTGTTGTAATAAGAATGCAGTACCATTGTAACTGACCAACATGTTACTGGATGTTGAATACAAAAAATTAAAGATACTTGTGCACGACAAATGTGGTCACGAAAATGTATTACCGAATGTTGTATGATGTAAACACATTTATTGAGGGTAAAATGCCTATTCATGCATGTTCCTAGGCTTAGATTTGCATTTCATGTTATAAATATTGCATAGCATGCATCATTCTGCATTTAGATTAGTTGTATAAAATTTAGGTTAATTGCATCCTTTCTGTGGTTAGGACATAACGATATTTACTTTAGAGCCTCGGATTGACGATTCGAACATATGGATCTGATCATGACAACGATCGGAGTCCAACGCCTCTAAAATCGCCTCGATCAGAGTCTCGTAGCACCATATGCTGTTCGAGGAACATCAACGGCCAAGGGACTAGAAGACATAATTCAGAGCTTCAAATGATAAATCCGACCACGCAGATGGATTGAAATCTACAGTCGCAGCCTAATGACACAAAAATCGATTCAATCCGACCTCTGTAGCAACCCCTACAACAAGAAGAAGATGGACGGCCCAGACTGCGCCACATGGAGCATCCCAGGCCGCCTGCGCATGCACACAACACCGTACGCATGCAGCAGTGTGGGTGAATGCGCCCGCACAGGCACGCATGTGCACAGCGCAGCGCCAGTGCGTGGGCGCGCTTGCGCGCGACAAAGCATGAGCGTAGTGCCAGCTATGCATGAGCTGGACCTACGGTGACGCATGAGCTAGATTTGCAGCGACGCTTACAGCTGTTGCTAATTCTTCACGTGCCAGCAAAGCCAACTTTGTGCGTGAGCAGGCAAGAGCGGGCATGAGCTTCCTACAGTGACGCTTCCAGCGATGGCCTAGATGTCACTAATGGTCCTATACCTATTTTTGCCTCTTCTCCACTATGAAAGGACCTACACCCCCTCCCTTCCAAGCCATCTCTACCTACTCCCAAGCTCTAGCAAGCCTACCAACGCTCCATTAGAGCTTGTTCTCAAGCTCCCAAGGTGCTTATTAGTGTAGCGAACATCTACCCCACCAAATACTCCTCCAACTTCCCATCTCCCATCATAGGTCGCCTTGGAGCCATCCTCCCATCTCCATTCCGATAGTAGATCATCTCTGTCTTCTTACCTCCATTCTAGAGCCACGTTGAAGCTTTCCTCAACACATCCTCCTGCATCTCACCTCTGTCGTCTTGCTCCTCACCTCCTTTGTCCGAGCTTTCGTCAGGCACCGTCATCTTGCCGAACAGCTGATTCAGGAGATTTCCTCTCACCTCGCTCTCTTTTTATGCTTTTATAGTTCATTGTAATCGACATTGAATTGATATACATATCATATTTGTTCCATTTCTATCTTATGATTCATTCTGCTTGTCTTTTATTTCGAAAACACAAAAATAAATATTAAAACCCTAGAATACCAAAAAGAAACAAAATGAAGCATGGTTTTCATGTAAATTAAACGTCGCCTCCCTGTGTTTGACTCGGGACTCCCTTGGAGTTTTGGTATAAATTTTATCTGATCGACGTATTTTGCAACTACAATGACGGATTACTTGTAACCTCAATTTCTAACACGCGAAACACGCCCGACCATTGTAATATCGTGAAAATTGTAATACAAAAAATCAAACAAATATATAAACATATGTGGGCATGACAATAATCTTGAAAAAAATTATATTACAATTACAACGTAAGTGGAATCCGCATCATATCTTATATTAATAAATGAATGCAACATATTAAACACAATTTGGTTGACTTTGTGTACAAACATTATTCACTAAGAGAAAATATCAAAAAATAGGATACTTGTGATTTGCGTGTGTTACAAAATTATTATTTTATGTATTACAATCAAATTCGGGGGTGGCTATCTTCCACTGAGATCTGCTTCATTTAAAATTATTGTGTTATAGACTATTGATATGTGGTAATACAAGTACCACTGCTAAAAAATGGTGATCTATCATCGGTTCACTACCATCGGTTGCACAAGCGATGATGACGAGTCGACTTTCCGCTTTGCGTTGTAGTATTTAAGTGGTGGAAAAATCGACTAATAAAAAAAAATAAAAACAACCACTCATAGAAGAGCGGGTCATGTCCACAGGGAGGCAATTATGCAATAAACTCTCGATTATTTTATATTCTTTTGGTTAAGTGCGAAATCCCTATTCAAATCTGATATAAAATGCGATGGAAGGTAGATTCACAATAATTTAAAAAGATAAGGGTATGTGTGCAGTTTTCCCTCACTGAAATCTTCAATAAATATATGATGATTTTATGTAATTTTCACTTGACATATACTAAAGGAAATTGGTGCACATGTTGATCCCAAAACAAATCTTAAAACAGGTGAATATCAATAACATGTAATTATCAGAAAGCATGAGGGTGCATTCATAATTTTACCATAATAAAATAATAATAAATCAAAAATTAGGTTTTTACAATGGAAGTAAATGTAATAACTAATTGAAGTCAAAACAGAGCATTTGCTCTCTCTCCTCCTCGCGAGAGAGAGAGAGAGAGCACTGGCGGGCTGTGGATGCACTAGGGAGGTTAGCAAGGATGTGGCCTATCCGATGGAGGCCGCGGTGCCGACAGAGATGGCCGGAGGTGGCTGGTCGGCAGAGGAGAAGAACATCGGAGGAGGTGCTGGAGGCGGACCTGCGGGGGTAAGGGCGCGCTATAGATGGCACGTGCTTGCGGGTGTGGCAGGAGGTGCAGAGGCGATGGTGCAAGCGCCTGCAGGAGGGGGTGCGCCTAGCAGGTGCGCGGGAGGTGTTTGGCATCCGGGCGCATGCAGGGAGCGCTTGCACTAGAAGGAGGAAGCGCCTGCGCTGAAGCGGGTGCATGGTGGCAAGGGCGGTGCGGTGCATGAGCAAGCGCTGGACGCCTGCAGGCGTGCGGACGAGAGGGGGGGCACGCTACAGATGGCGCGGCCTAGCAGGTGAAGGCAGGCAGATGCCTGCAGAGGGGTGCGCTGGTGCTGGCTAGTTGGAGGGTGCAGTGCTGGCTGGTGCAGTGATGGCAGGCGGATGCCTGCTGGCGCTTGCAGGGGTGCGGGTGCTAGAGTGGGGCGCGAGCATTTGCATGAGGGGGAGCTGTGCTGCGGTGGCCGGTGAGCGCACAGCACCTGCGAGGAGCACTGGTGGCGAGGCGGACTGCAAAGAGTGCTAGGCGTTGAAGCAGGTGCGGCTGTAGGCACGCGATGGGGAGCCTGCAACTTTGGGTGTGCGGGGAAGATGCAGATCCACAGTGCACGCTGGAGTTACCCACTCTCTCTGGATGATCTTCCCTCCCCTTTCTCCTCCTCTTCTTTTAACTCTTCTAGTTTGTGCGTGCATGAGTTAAGGGATTTTTAAATCCCTTAGCTATTTCTGGCCTCGTTTGTTGAGGGAGGGCGGCGAGATATCAGATAAACGTGTGGGTGGAGTTGCGGCTGGCCGAAGATCAGATAAATGTTGCGGAAATTTATCCCCCCCCTTCCTCTTTCCAAATATTATTCCTGCAATCATAAAAACATAAATCATTACATATTAAGTTATAGAACACTATAAAATAGATGTAAACTTAAATCATGATGAATGCAAACATTCTATAACTTAATGTAATTATTAACAAACCTAAACGATACGATTAAAGTTACTTAGGCGTAATATTAGTCCATTAAAATGGACTCATCAGATGACAAAAATACTTTTGCCATCACTTAGTGATATAAGCGACGATGAAGACCACACTAAAATTGAGTGCCCCTACCTTGCCCAAAAAGTAGTATGTAATGAATGTTTCTCGTCACTTATTGTTTTAAGCAACGGCAAATCTTGACCTTAAATTTTCCCTCAAAATTTTTAGTGCGAGAATTTAGATTGAATTATATATTTGCCATCGCTTATTATAATAAACGATGGCAAATGTCAACCTAAAATTATTTGCAAAAATTTTGGGTGCGAGAATTGAAATTGAATTATACATTTTCCATCGCTTATTAATTAAACCAATGGCAAATGTTAGACCATGTATCCCTCTCAAAACCCTCTCCTCCCCAACACTGCGCGCACTCCTTCCTCCTCGTCCGTAGAACTCCTCATCGTAGAGCTCCTCGTCGTTGCCCCTCCTCCTTAGGTAACTCCTCCACCTCATCTTCCTCCTCCTCCTCCACCTCCTCATCGAAAACCTCCTCGCTGCCACCCTCCTCCATGTCGAAAACCTCCTCTTCCTCATCTTCCCCCTCCTCCCCCTTGCCCCTCTCCTCTTCCTAATCCTCTTCCTCGTCGCCCCCTCCTCTTCCTCCTCCCCATCCACAACTCGTCCTGCTATTACTGCTCCTTCTCCCCTATCGAGCCCCCTCCTCCTACAACTCCCCCTCCTCCCCCTCTAGCGACCCCCTCCTCCTCCTCTTCATCCTCCTTCTCAAGGCCCCGACACCTCCTCCTTCTACCTACCCTCCCCCGCTGGTGCTCCCCTCATCATCCTCCACCTCACCACCCTAACACCTCCTCCTCCTCCCTGCTGTCCTCCTCCTTGCCCTCCTCCTCCTCATCCTCGTCCTCCTCCTACGTACCCCTCATCCTCCTCCTTCTCCTAATCGCCCCTACCCCTCCTCATCTCCTCCAACCGTCCCCCTCCTCCTCCGCACCGTCCACATCTCCTCCTACCCTCCCCTTCCTCCTCCTCCCCATCCTAAAATTTTTTTTTCAAATTCAATATCTAGTAGACGAAAAGATCCTTAATGGAGTCTCTTTGTTGTATCAGCAGGAAGGACTACCGCGATTGTTGGAACTAGCGGCAGTAGTAAGCATTCCATTTCTTTTCCTGCTTGAGAATTTTTGTGTATGAATTTATTTAAGTTAGTAGGAGATGTGTATGGAGTCTCCTTGCTCCTATTTTCCTTCTTTGACCCATCATGTTTCTTCAATTCCCTTTTGCTCTTTTGATCCGGAAATGATGGTGCATGAGGAATTCTAGGAATAAATGGATAATTTGCATCTAATTATCATTAGTGAAGTCACTCACCTTGGAGATTTGATTCCATTTCCAAAGTTGCAACCTTCATGTTGTTGTTTTCTATGTGTTATCATTATATGTGTGTTTTATGTTGATGACAATGGTGAGATGATGATTAAAGGTTCCCTATTTGTTCGATTGCAAGCATGATGGCACCACTTGTATTAGCTCTATCTGATAGCTACTTCTCTTTAATTTATTGATATCCCTCCCTATCTCCTATTTTTCTTCTTTATAACCGATCACATTTCTTATGTTTACTTTTTTTTTTGGTGGAACAAGAGGGTGGTCAGGTCACATTGGGGAGTGACTTTCTCTTTCTCTTCCTCTTTTGATCTGTAAATGGTGGCAAATGAGGAATTCCAATAGAAAATGGTTAATTTGTGTCAGAT
The DNA here is from genome assembly GCA_037157565.1 of Thalassia testudinum. Taxonomy (NCBI): domain Eukaryota; kingdom Viridiplantae; phylum Streptophyta; class Magnoliopsida; order Alismatales; family Hydrocharitaceae; genus Thalassia; species Thalassia testudinum. The sequence continues at coordinate 30,829,579 of JAZHRO010000049.1, forward strand.
TATTGATAATAAAGTTATTGGCCTTTGGAGATCTGATGCTCCACCAAAGTTGCAACTTTATTGTTATTGCTTTCTCTGCATCTATCATTATATCTTATGCTGATGATAGTGGGTGACATGATGAGTAAAGATTCCCTATTGGTTTGATTTCCAACATGATGGCACTATCTGTATTAGCTCTATCTAATCCCTACTTCTCTTTTATAGATACCCTTCCCTTTCACCTCTTTTTCTTCTTTATAACCCATCATGTTTCTTTTGTTCTCTTTCTCCTTGTTTTTGGTGGAAAAAGAAGGTGGTCAGGTCACAGAGGGGAGTGATTCTCTCTCTTTTGATTTGTAAATGGTAGCAAAAGAGGAATTCCAATAACAAATGGGTAATTTGTGTCTCATTATTGATAATGAAGATATTGGCCTTTGGAGATATGCCACTGCTAAAGTTGCAAGTTTATTGTTAGCAATAGATTTAAAGATATCGTGCCTTCTTCCCACAACTGTGATGTATATACCTATTTTTCTTGTATTGTTTGTATGCTCAAGTAGATTTTACATTAGGAAACATTTGATTCAATACATGTATTACAACAGGTTCCCATGTGTCTTGCACTGATTTTCAGTTGATTGACATCTCCAGAGATGGATTGGTATGTGACACGCCATTTCTCTATTATCATATTTGCTTTTTGTTTAATTTCCCTCTAGTCTATAAATTTATTTCTAGAAGTCATAATATTTCTAAGTGAGCATACTTACTAAAAATGGTAACACAAAAGATGATCTCAGGCCTCCTACTGATGAAACCTTACTTTCCCAGGTTATGCAAGAAACATGAGAAATGAGGCTTGCTACTTGGAGGAGTCTTAGATTGAATGCTTGTTACTTGCCCTTTTATGAAGACCAAGGATACATTTTGATTACTATTGATGTCCAGTAGGTATTCATTTATTGCTGACACACCTCACCAACAATACGAGAAAAATGACTAAATTAGAATCCACTGAACCCTAAAATGATTTTTGGCCCACATTGTGCTTCCATCATAAGAAATTCTTCATTGTAAAACTTATTAGCAATCTGTTAAAAGAAAGCCGTTTCCTTTAAGGATGCAAGCTAGTAAAATTCTTTTCCTATTTCTTCACGGAGTTATTTTTCTTATTAATTTTTTCCTTTTCAAACTGTAGGGCTAGGACTGTTATATCCGAGACATGGGAAGATGGTCAAATATTCCTAGGGATCTCAATTCCCATCTTGTAAGTTGTTAGTTTCTTGACTTGTGATCTGTCTGATACAATATGACAAACTTGTTACCTTTATAATGAGCAGGATGTTGTATTGTGAAGAAAAACATGGTAGAAGAGAAAGGAGGAGATGGGAACACCATCATAAGCCATAACTAGCTCATTTTGACCCAATTAAGTCAATAAATACTCCTACATATCTACTAGAGAACCATAACTAACTGTATAGCCATTCTGAGAGAAAAATAAGAAACTAGGGTTAAAACTATAATTTTACCAGCTTACCATGAATGCAGTACAACCACGGGTTGTCTCAAGGGTTGAATAAAGATCAAATGTTCTTAATAAGATAACAAGTGGGTTAGATCAGATAGAAAAGGGTTTGCATATGTTTTGAGAATTAAATGACTTTTGAAACCCTAAAAATAGACCTACTTAATTAACCAAGGTCTTTTTCAAGATAAAATACACCTAAACCTTCTAAAAATCATATAAAAGTATTATCTAGGGTTTAGTACCTTTAATTTGACCATCAGAGCCCATTTTGACACAAAATGGAGTCTCAGATAGATATTTGCCCTAATTTAGGTTTTTGCATAAATTACCCAATTAAACATGGTAAAAACTAAAATCCAACTTCACCATTGGATTCCTTAGGTCCAAATTAGGTTTGTACCAAAATTTGGACCCAAGGAAAACTTATCTTGACCAAGTTTGCAAAAAGGTCCTGTCGGATTGCATTTATATCCCCAACTTTTAAAAACCCCATGCATTCAGCCCCCTAACTTCATCATCTTCACAATTAGTTCCCTTCACCATTATCACAGAGGAAACCTACTCCGACAATCTTTGACAAGAGATTTCTCCTTGATTGCTTAGCAAATCTATTCCAAAATTGGAAAGGAGATTCATCAAGTAATTCCCTTCAATCTAAGCCCGTCGATGTGCTCCAGATCTTTCTTAATCTCTCATGCGAAAGCATGAAAGATTTGGGTATCAAGAAGTTCCCTTCTCCGGCAAGCTTTTAAAGCTTGGGAAGCTTGCTTCCCAAGCTCAAAACTTCTTCATGAGACCTATAAAAGACTTCCCAGTGATCAACCATTCTCCTCAGCTTGAAATTTAGCCAGAACTCCCCCTCTTCCTCTCTCCTCTCTTTGGTCGTAATTCTCTGCAAGCTCCGACGGTCTCTCTTCGACTCCTATTATCGCCTGACCACAAAACCAGCGGCAGATTCACCTTCCTCACCATCCTCTACGTCGTGCAATACCAGCCGTTGTTGTCCTTTCCCTGTCTTCGCTGCCATTTCTCTTATGGAGGTTCGTCTTCCCCATGTCCGGCAACCACACCGACGTGGGGATCCCTTTACCTTTTCATCCTTAGAGTAGATTCTTAGGTTCCCTATATCCCCTACTTTCTTCCCCTCTCTTTGTTTCCCAAAATCGACCACTGACGATACTAAACACCCTCATCTCCTCCATCTCCGGCGACTCCTTCGGGGAGGTGTTCCCACTGCTACGCACCACCATCCACCTCGCCGACAAGCTCATAACCTGCACTACACCTTCCCACACATTTCCTCTCTCCCTATTCACCATTCCATCCACCCAAACACCTTCCCGAACAAACCCACTCTCACCAGCCATAACCGCATCAGTCCAACCACCACAGCCATTCGCGCAACATGCCACTACCACCGTCACATTCACCGTGCCACGGCAATCATGCTAAACCTTATAACATGAAAATAAGGCCCCTTTTTTGAATTTCAGGTATCAGGCCAAAACCGCCATTGACGCCGTGCTTCAAGAAAGCTTCAAGCTACTCCAAGGTGTTTCTGCTCTAGGGGATAGCTCTAGGCCGTGCAAAATTGAGGCCTGTAAGAGTCCAAGTCCTCACGTGAGGGCTTCAGCAGCCACAGCTTCATCAATTTGATCAAGTACGTTGCTACTATGCTGCATAGAAGAAAGGTAGGACATTTAGTCCCACCTCGGATATGAAGAGACACTTGTAGCCGCATAATACCCAAAAGTGAAAGGGGTTGTTTGCCTCCCATCACTGAGGGTGCGGTCCTCCTACACCTTCACTGGTCTCGTTCGTGACATCTCTCCCACAGACCTAGCTGACCCGATAACCCTCCTGACCTGCACTCCTCGCTCACCACTGCACGCCGGTGAGCTTGGACCTAGGTACGTGCCTGACCCGATAACCCAAATACCCGTGGCTCTGGGAGAGCGAATCCTAAGAGAGCAAGAGAGAGGAGAGTTGGATAGGTAGGTGGAGGGTTTTGCTACAAGGAACTTCAGCTGACACTTAGTCAGATTCTGAAGAAGGAACAAGAGAAGAAGGGGAGGATCGTAGGGTTAAAGGCAAAAGAAGAAAAGAAGAAGAGATGAAGGCCTAAGGAAGAAGAAGAAGTGAAGGCTTAAGCTGAAGGGCCAGAGAGGAAGTGAAGAAGAAGAAGAGGAGTTACAAAGAAAGGGTCAGAGAAAGAAGAGAAGTGAAGATGGAAGAGGCATGCAGACAAAGAAAATAAAAAGGGTTATTGTAGCAAACGTCATTTAAGACGTCTGATTTCATACTCCCTCCTTTAGTAAATTTGAGTAAATATTCTATGTATTAGAATTATAATTGGTGATTGAAATCGCCATTATTTTGCCTAAAATTCTTTTTACTTTTCATATACTCATATGCTCTACATTGCAAATTTGTTTTTGAGTAATATTTTGTGTTCAAATTACATTAATTATTGAGATTAGTGCGTGAATTCCATTTGTTCCCTGTGTTCGACCTCGGAATCTTTTCAAGTAATAAAAATCTATTTGTTTTCAAAGCAATTTCGACTATATTACAATGCTTCATTCTAAACTCAATTTTGCGGTGTTAAACAAGAGGGTTCTCCTTAAGTAGAAATTTGATGTAAAATCCATTAATAACCATCAACCACATTGACTGTAATCAGATCAATTATGAAAAGTAGGTAATCCTCTACCATTATGACTTCCACCATATGAATTTTAGCTTCATCTTCACCATTACTAGGACACAGGGCCTTTGCTCTGCTAACAATCACCACAAAGCTGCTCTAACTTTACTCTTTACGTCCCTTGATTTTTTTGAAAGGAGGAAGGGAGGTTATCTAAATGATAGCCACCCAAAACCATTCATTAATCATGAAATGGATCACAAATTTTGGTCCCAGGAGTGGGCGAGGAAGGCTAAAGAAGTGCTCGAAGAAAACCATCAAGCATGATCTTGATTACTTTGATTTAAACCCATAAATCAGTTAAGATATATCCAAGGAGTCAAAGAAGCCATGTAGTCAATACAAATTAGTGTGGGAATGTTGTTGTCTAGTAGATGTGGTAGAAATTACCTCATTTGTACTGTGCATGTAGAAATTATCTCATTTCTGTTGTGCTTGCCTGCTCACTTTTAGCCTCAAGTGGGTAGGATGATCATTGAAAATAGTTTGGTTGATTGGTGCTATCAAGGTTGTATGATCTTGGGGTATGTTCTCTTGGGGGTTATAGAGGAGATCTGATTTGGCCTCTACCTAGGAAAGTGGTTCTTATCATTGTGTCCTCTGGAGAAGGTTGCATTTGAGAGGCTAGGGCCTAAGAGTTTGATACTTCCTTGTCAATTCCTGCTGACTTGCTTGGCGGTTTAGTTGGTTTGAGGTTCCTAGGTAATTGGTCACCTTAGCTTTCCATGTGGCCATAGCTTTGGGTCCCTTGCTTCTGTGTCAACATTCCCTCCTATCCAAAAACAAAAGCCTAGGCACCACATTGTAACACTTGTACAATTTTCTATGTTCATTCAATTTCTCCTTGCACTTATTAATGAAGGTTGTGGCGGCCTACACTCCTTTAGGCCATCTTGGGTCTCCATAATTCCTTTATGTTAACTATGCATCTGCATAAGGGGGACAATGATTTTCCACACTAAGTTTATCATGGCAAAAAGCTCATGTTTCCCTCCCTGCTATAATTGACAAAAAGGATCAAACATTCCCTAATTGTTTCTGTGTAGCTATGCATCTTGGTCCTAAGAATGACCCTAGACTGACCGACTGAGACGTGGAGTCCAAGACCCATCTCACTTGTATTGTGCAGGTGTACATCTATTTGATCATGTGGGTGGCTCTAGACCAAGTGATTAACTTGGAGTCCAAGAATTAATCTCAACCTGTACTAACCTCCATGTATTTGTTGAGTGGGGTGGGATCTATCAGAGATGCATTCCATTTTGAGGAGCCATTTGACTCCCTCCCATGGTTAAAAATGCAAGTTAACCATGATTTCTAGGTTTGTAGGACAGGCCGACAACAAACCTACACTATAATTTGTAGGTTTGTGGAGAAATGTAAGTTTCCCTAGGATGGCTCATCTCCCAGATCCTTGACAGTCATTGCAAGGAATGAGTTGCTTTGACTGCTTGACACAATCTTTCTCAGTTAGAGGTATTAGCAGGTGAGCATAGAAATAATTGAAATGTGGGAATCCCTATAATGATTTTTTTCGTTTCTAAAAGCTAATCCATCTTTAATTATCAACTAATAACTTAAGGGAATTAGCATTTGGAACATGTTAGAAAGTTTTCATATACAAGGATGTCACTTAAATTCACACCTAAGCTATCATTTTCATTAATGCAATTTATACTTGCATTCATGCATCTTTTTTTATTTCCTCTGAAAGTGACATGAAATCTTGTGATCCTACTATAATTTTGATGCCTAGTTAGATGATCCTACAATACATTTGCAAACAATTCGAGCAATTTTAGATGGACTACCAAGCTAGATGTATACTTTGTGTGCTTTATGGTTGCGGGGTGTGCTCACTTTTTTTGTATTCGCGTTTTTGCTTCATGTGTTTGGAATGTGGGGTGTACCCACTAATTGTTGTGGTATGAATGCATAGGTTTTCATTTCAGGTACAAGATTTTGGAAAATATTGGAAAAATAGGGGAAACTTTGTTGAATTTTCAGTAGGTTTTAGCCCCTTAGTTTTATGCGTGCTTTTAAGTAGATAGCAATACCCCTTCATTTTTTGCATGCAAAAGGTCTCCTACGACCCTTGAAGGCATTAAAAGTTGACAAGAAGCCCACTGAAGATTACAATGACATTGGTCGACATAGGAAGCAGGTAAAAATTCTCCATCTTGTGCTCCTTAATTGAAAGGGCAGATAGTCTTTTTTAGCATTTCATCCTTAAATTTCTTACACATTCTTATAAGAAGTATAGAAAATATTCGATGAACGCCAACTCTTCTCGGACTAAATACCGCATAATTTGTGGGATCGTTAGGATCATTTGCTAGTATCATTTCTAGTGTATGTTAGGCTTTTTATTGTGTGAATTCTAGAAGGAACCAATCTGTTATAGTCAATTACAATGTTTGATTACCCTTTAAACATTTAATTACATACTGCAGTTTTGAGATCCACCATATAGGTAAGGTTTGTTAGTTCTTTTGAGCACCTTGCTTTGCTATGTAATTCCTTTATGTATAGAATTTTCAAAAAGTCATTTTTTTAAGATTGTATAAAGATCCTAATTTTAAGAATTAAAAAAAAAACTTTACCTTTGGCATCGGTTCTTGCAATAACCGATGGCAGTAGAAGGTAATTTTTTTTAACAAAGGTGACAACTTGCCGTCGGTTATTACATAAAGCGATGGTAAAAATATTTTTCCCATTGCTTTCTATAATAACCGATAGCAAAAAAAGGTAAGTTTTTTTGCAAATGGAAGGTTTTTGTCGTCTCTTATTAGAGAAAGCCACAGCAAAAAAAGGTAACCTTTTTTGCGAATGAAAATTTTTTGCCATCACTTATTACAAAAAGCGATGCCAAAACTTTTTTTGCCGTCACTTGTACAAATGACAATGTTTTATTTTAAACGATGACAAACTCAAAAAATGGCACGTTAATGAGGGAAAAAGTAACGTGACAATGCCGTCACCTTTTTCTATAAGCGACAGGAAATCTAATTACCGTCGATTACCAATCGATGGCAAAAGATCCAATCCATCCGCTAGATGAATGATATTTCGATGTTGGATGTTCCTTGTAACCGATGAGAAAAAGAAACGACGCAACTTATGCCGTCGCTTATTGGCGTTGGTTAAAAGGGATTTGCTGTCGGTTTTCAATCGACGACAAAAGTAGAACTTCTTGTAGTGTACATACATAAGTAGTTATCTCTCCGTGATTACAGTTGCATCAAAAATGTATGCGTAATCCTGGTGTAATACACGGAATACATTTTACTCAATCATAAATGCACCAAATTTGGTTACTTTATGTATTTCAAACAAATTCAGGGGTGGCTATCTTCCACTGAGATCTGCTTCATTTAAAATTATTGCGTTACAGAGTATTGATCTGTGGTAATACAAGTACATACACGAGTAGTTATCTCTCCATGATTATAGTTGCATCAAAAATGTATGCATAATCCTGGTGTAATACAACGAATACATTTTACACAATCATAAATCCACCAAAGTTGGTTGCTACTGATTTGAAAGGGTTATGTTATAGAAGTTGTGATTTGCGTATTACAAATTCATTCCTGAGTGAGAATCTTTACCTGCATACTTCTCTATTGAAGCTATTTTTTTACAAAACTATTGATCTAACATATTACAAATAAAAAAATGAGTTATTATCTCTTGGTGAGAAAAAGCTACCTTCAAATTAATGTGTTACAAAACTTTTGATAGAAAGTATTACCAAATCATCACAAATATTAATCCCTCTATAGAACCAATGTGTTACAAGAAATTGATAACATAGAAAGGAGACAATTTATGTAGAGTTCAAAATGACATATCGAGGTAACATAATAGCATATTAACATTTTTGTATTCGAATTCATGCGATACAATTACATGAACACCAATGTCGAAATATATGTTACTTTTTTTTTTGAAATTGAAAGGAAAGCTATTGTACTACGATAGCAATCTGAGAGGGTAATATATTAATAATAAGAAGAAATATAAAGAGACCAACAAATTAGATCCCCATCTATGTATGGGGGACCAGCACTTATTTACAATTTATACACAACAAACTAGTCTCTCTTGAAATAGTCTCTCATTCCTCGCTGTCCACACATACTAAAGAGTCATCGCCATGCGTAAATGTGGTTCCCAGTTATCCAAAACCATGCCATAAAGATACCCATGATGGAAGAGGCTTGTTGCACATTTTTCTCCAAATTGTGTCAGTGACCAAACAAGAGGAAAATAAATGATTCAAACTGTCAGTGTGCATCCCACAGAGATGGTGTAATTTCCCTTACCTTGGAGGGGGTGAGATCGGTGTGACAAAATAAACAGAAATTACGGGATTAAAAATAGAATCTCACAAAAATAACAATCACACAATTGGGCACAAGTATTTTTAGGTGGAAACCCAACCCGAGTGAAAACCACCACCTAACCCTCTCGAGTTAGGATTTTCTGATCCACCAAGTTGATGAAATCCACTAACGTACTACTTAAACGAGGGTAGTACAACCTCAATTACAACCACACTACTTTATACGAAAGTAGTGTACCTCAAACCCCTTCTCTTTATGAGAAGGATTTTGTCTCACGAAGGAGACGGGAATTCGCCAAGCGAATACCCAACCAAATAACAAAGTAAAAGATACAAGAATAATCCTATAGGGCCAACAAAGAAATTCTTAAACTAAGCTTCTATAGGAGTTTGGAAACTTCCCTTTGGTGGAAATGCGTCGACGATGCGGATGCGTGAACTACACAATGGCACAATGGCACTCTCGTGAACTACGGCGGGAGAGCGGGTGCACAATTGGATTGAAGCTCTCTAATTGTAGAACTAGGCTTGGAGACCTAGAGCTTTCTTCTTAAGATCAAAAGACACAAAATGATGTGAAAGTGTGTTGCTTGGTATGTCTAGGTGTGTATTTGAGTGGCAAGGGTTTTCCTCTATTTATAGAGGCCTTAGGAATGCTTTGGAAGGCCTTGGAAGGCTTCCATAGCCGTTGGGTGCAACCTCCAAGAGAATCAAGTCAAAATCAGGATCAATCATGACTCTAACAGGGTTATCAGACGTCTGGTCCTGGCATTAGACATCTGGAAAACTCGTTTAAGACGTTTGGGAACTAAGTCAGATGTCTGATTTTAGGTGGGTTTCCTTCCTGATTTCAATAAGATCTAAACAGGTTTCTAGTGAAAATCCATCAGACGACACACAGGATGTCTGGCATAATGTTTAGACATCTAGAAACCTACTTTTCTATGGAAATGGATTCCTAAGGGAGTGCAACGGCTAGAAAATCTCTGAGAAGAGATTTTGGGTCAACCGAGGCAAAACGGTCATGTATCAGATGTTTGGGGCCCTCTATGGATGTCTGATACGAGGCTAACGGTCATTTCTTCAATCTTTGCTAAGGAAGCCAATGGTCCACTAATTGGACGTTTGGCAAAGGCATCAGATGTCTGATAAGACGTCTGGACTAAGCTCTGGACATCTGATTTCATCAGACAAAACTAAGTCCAGCCTAAATAATCGGACATCTGAGCCAATGGTCAGACGTCTTAAAAGTTTTTATCAGACATTTGAAATCTAGATTAGACATCAGAAAAGGTTGTCTGAACCCTATTTTGATTTTCTAAGTTCTCTGCAGGAAACCTAAGTATCCCAGGGTTGTGCAAGTGTTCCTAGGACTACTGTTAGGGTTCTTTGAGGCTCTTTAACATGAATCTAAGAAACAAAAATGAAGAGCAACAAAAGACACAAAAATGCATAGCACAAAGGAAAGGAAATCTATCCTATTCTTCATCTCCTTCCACCTTCAAGCTATCGCTTCTTGTGAAGCTCCTTTGTTCTCCATCAGGCTCCTCCAATCTACCATGGATGCGAGCTCGAACTCCGTCTAACCATGTCTCAATTTGCAATTAACCTGAAATCTAAGATTTCAAGTGCAAATGTTAAATGACACGTGTTTTGTTATCATCAAAATAAACGATCGCGGTGCTTTAGCACCAACAGATGGCACTCATGCAGAGTTTTCCCCATCCTCCTGTGCCTAAGGTCTCCTATTATTAGACCATCCCTTCTACATAACCAAAGAAATGTTTATACCTTGAGAGGGACCTTCAACAACCGTAGTTTCTTATCAATATAATCACCTCCCATACCACTACTGGAACTCCTAATTTTTCCACAGGCATGTTGAGTCGTATAGATGCCATCCCATGCATAAGTATCCTCCACACCGGGTCTTGGATAGCTGGTTTGCAGGTCTGAAATCAGGCACTACTTTTCTTCCAACAATCTAGTCCCCTCCCTGGATGCCTCAGGTCTGAAAATGTTGGCGCCAATTTCCCTCCAAAAATCCCCTTCATCTCCACCACACATCTCCCCTTAAACCCATCTCCACCCTCCACATAATCCCACCATCTAGAAACCTCAAAGTTGGTGCCAACCCATGGCACCTCTCCATGGTTGGCGCCAATTTTCGGTGCCTCTTGACCAACCCTAACTACCCCACTTATACCCCTTAGGTGGTGCCAACAACCCTTAACCCTAGGATCATCTAACCACCTCCATCCTTCCATCCTTGCCCTCCATTTCAGGCGCACCTTAAACCCTCATCCTACCCTATAGGAAGATCACCACCCACCACCATTCAAACCATCCTTGGCTAGCAAATTCACTCTCACATTATACCTAGAGCCCACACCCAAGAGAGAAGAAGAAGAAGATTAAGGGGATATTATGTCCCCTTGGTGCCTTCCCCTCTTCCCTTCTCTCTTGAGCCACTCTAGCGAAAGGAGAAGCCAGGCAAGAAAGATCTTTGGAGGAGATCTTGAAGGTGGTCCACGCCACCTTGGAGGAGCTTTTGAGGGTGGTGCACACCCACCCCTTGGAGGAGAGCATTGAAGGTGGTAGCTTCCACCTTGGAGGAGTTCTCAAGGAAGGAGAAGAAGGAGGCCCTCTTTTCAAGCCAAGGAGCAGCTAGGATTGGAGCAAGAAGACTCCCTTTTTCACCAAATTTTGCAAGAGGATTTGTGTTTTTTTTATTGCTTTTAAATTTTTTTATTTCTAGTAGAAGCATTCCTCTACTTGTCATGGAAAAGAACACAAATTCTAGTTAATCAAATTGCCTTCTTTTTAATTTTCTATTGCAATTGTTACTGTTGTTCTACCACTTATTCTACTTCCACTCCCAAATTAGTCTAGGCCTCCACCTACCTAGAGTGAGCTTAGGTAGTGGACATTTTAATCTCTTAAGTTTCAGCTTAGCATTTTAGGTGTAAGCATTTTTTCGTCACAATTAGCACATTGCCCGTATTATTTCAAAACACAAAAAATATATATATATTTAAAATGACAAAAAGAAAGTTGAGATGTATTTTTAGTAAAAGAATTAAATTACAATTTTTTCCTCCTTGGACGACCCTAGATACTCCCCTATCTAGGATATAAATTTAAAAGCGTATGCGAATTCGCGTGTTATGACGGCATTAAAAACCCGCTTTTGCAAATCACGCGTATTTCGCATCACTTTTTGGCACCATTGCCAGGGAGGCACGGCTTTTCTTATTCTTTCTTCTCTTGCTTGAAGTGGATCTCATCCCCTTCTGTTTCTTCTCTCTTGTGTGTGCAGGAATTACAACGGGAAAGCGGGAATTTGAAAGTGAAAGCGCAAAGTTCCTTGTCGTCCCACGAACAATCAAGTTGGTTCTTCTTACTTGTCAAACTTAACCTAAAAAACTACCAAAATACACTAAACTTGGCCTTTAGGATCCTAAACAACTTAATTAAGTGGAGTGGTGCATTTTAAAATCCATTGTTTGCTTGAATGTTTCTTTAACACCACTCCATTGCAAGTATTGGTGTTCTATTTTTTTCAGGTCCAGATTTCTATCCAGATTTGAAAAATCGATTCCTAACACCATAGGCCTCCTAAAATCATAAAATTTCATACAGTGATTCCAAATTGAGCTAGGAACATTTGTTCCAAATTTTGGATCAATTAGTTTGGTATTTAATTTTTAAAAATTTATGGACTGCAGAGGGGTCACACCCTCTAATCTTCCTATTTTACTACTATCCGTGAATTTTTAGAATTTTTCTACTCATCCAATTTTTGTGGAATTTAGCTTTCTGGAATCCTTGTGAAACTTTACACATCATATAAAATCACCAAAATTTTCTAAGGTCAGTGATAATACTGAAAAGTCCAAAATACCCACGGGTATTATTTCAGGACTTTGACACCAGTATAATTAAAAATTCAAAACAATTATCAAACAAATTCCTAAAATATTACAAAAATCTTTTCTGGAATCCTTGTTTGATTTCACTTAAGGTAGTAGTGTTGGTTGCGTTGTTTGGACAAAGCCTAAAAATAACTCATTAGTAGTTAAATTCTGTCCTTGGACCAATTGGATTAGGGTTTCTTTTTTTTTTCATTTTTAGAAACAAACAATAAAATGATACATATCTTCGCCCATACAACTTGATTTTCTCTTGTTTGTGGAATCTCAAACTTGTTTGAAAACTTAAAAAGAAAACCTTAACAATACACTAAGTTAAATCCAATCCTAAAAGACAGAAATACAATAATTGTGTGACAACTTGCTTTTCATTGGAGCCACTCTCCAATTCCTGCACACACAAAAAAAAATCAAAATAACAGGGCAACAACCCAATTAACGCCCTCCACATTCCGTGTGCACTGTAGTATCCTAGACCTAACTAAAATTTGTAGCAACTTGACCCCTAAGGCTTCATCAACTTAGGCTTGATATCTAGGTCTTAAGTTTTCTTTAGTTAGTACCAATTCTGTCATCTATATCTGGTGTTCAGGCTGAGGGGCTGATAACGCCACGCAAGGGGGTAGTAATTAGGTTGAATATGGCCCATCTTTAGAATAAAAGGCACAACATAAAGTAGAATAGGAGCATTGCATGCATCAAGTACCAAGATTGCTTATAAACTGTATTAATGGCCATTTGTGTAAAGCATTTGTCAAAGCAGGCCTCAGATGAGCAATCGGACCGCACGGATGGATTCAGGACGACGAACGGAGTCTAACGGACTCAAAATCGGCCAAATCCGACATCCGGAGCTCCCACAATGGGCCCAAGAAATCCTGACCGTTGATCTGGAGATCAACGGCCTAGAACGCGCCACGTCGCCCCGCCCTCGCCGCCCGCACGCCCCCAAGCCAGCCAAGGACGCATCTCGGCCGTTGATCTTCGATCGAACGGCCGAGATCCGCGCGCTCGCCCGCGGTCGCCGCGACAAAGCGCGGGCGTGGCGCAACGGTTAGCGCGCACGCCCACGTTGCGGCGACGCGCGTTCGATTCGCGCGGAGCGAAAATCATCTGCGGGCGAAGGGCGCGGCAAAATTGAGCCGCGCGATCAGAAGCGAGCGGCTAGGATCGCGCCACGCGGCGCGACGACAGCGCCCCACCTCCCACGCGCGCGCGCACGCCGGGCGGAAACGCGCGCGCGCATGCGCGCTCGAAGCGCGATCCTAGCGCAGGCGCGGGAGGATCTCAGCCGTCCGATCATCAATCGGACGGCTCTCGTTCGACAGCCACGGATCGCGCCTGAAGAGAGAGAGGGGCGGGCGGCTGACCGGCGGCAGAAGGCCTTCACCGACGTATATGGAAGCGGTTTTAGCGACGTTCTGGATGTCGCTAAAGCACATTCTTCTTTTAGGAAGCCCTTAACTCTATTTAAACCCCCTTCTACCACCATTCAAGGCATCCTCTCCCACTTGCAACTACTCCACTCCTCTCCTAGCTAGTCTTAGGCACTCTTGTAATCGCCGGAGACGACGAGCCGCCGACAGAGCCTCCTCCACCGCCGTGGCTGCCTCGTCGCTCTCCACTCTCTCTCTACCTCTCTCTCTCTCTTTTAAGCTTTCATTTACTTTTGTTGAAGCATGTATTTAATATTGTAAACCATGAACTATGAATGCATGTTTAATGAAATTATTTTCCATTTAGTTGCCATTTTAATTTCTGTTGAAAGTGCATGATCAAAACCAAGAGCTTTCTAACCCTAAACTCTCTCTATCTCTCGCTTTTCAAAACCGTCTCTTTCGCAAGCAAAACTCCGCCTTTTTCGTGACAACAAGTGGTAAACAAAATCCGATTTCCACGCCTCCCTGAGATCGACACTCGGACTCACCTCCGTTTACTTCTTTTAAAACCGACGTATCAAGTGCAACTATAACGACACCTCTTAACACACACGCACGAAGGCACGTCAGTTTTTGGCGCCGTTGCCGGGGAGGCAACGGATTTGTTTTATCACCTCCATTCCACCTTCATTCTCATATCGTCTAATGCCCTACTTTCCTTTTTACTTGACGGATGCAGGAATTCGGCGCATGGACGACGAAGCGACGCATTCCACTATGGTAGCAAGGAAGTAGACGCCTCGAGGACCGATAGTGAGTACTCTCTCTCTCTCATTGTTTGCTTGCGTGAAAAAGCTAAAAAAAATCATAAAAACTGAAAAAAAATTGGCGTGGCGAATGATTGCTTGACCCACATTCTTAATACACCACCCTACAAAAAAATGTACACTCTAATATACTGGACAAATTCTTGGAGTGTTCTTTTCTTTCTCTCTTGAGTGGTGTTTGCGAAGCCACCGTGAGTTGACCTGGGTCGCACCACTCAACCCTAAAACTGACTCATCTAATAGAAGCTGCATGATTATCAGGATGAGTACACTAGGGTTTTAGAGCCTCTACAAAATAAAAGGAAATCTACTTTCACTAAGTTGTGTGCAGAACTTGACGTGCCCACTGAAACTTGTTTGAAAAAATTAAGACACGTCAACCCTAAAAAGTACTTAAGTAAGGATGAAACACTAAAAAGACACTATATCTTAACAAATCCTTGCTTGAAAATCATGTTTTGCTAGAAGCACACACTTTGAAAGTAGAACATTAAGAGGCACCACCCCAATCAACGCCTCATCACATCACCCTAAGCACAAGCACTATCCTAGCCCTTTAAAACTGAGTAGACGTGCCCTAGGCAGGACTGAGTTAAGTCTCAAAAGGTGAGGTTTTGTCTGCTAGGCACTTGGCTTTCATTCCCTTGGTAGAATCTGGTGACTAGGCTGCGGGGCAGTGTCAAACGACCGTGGTTGTGGGGTCTATGGAACCGGAGGCGCAAGCCAAAGGAAGAACCTTCCCTGCAATCCCCTCGTAATCAACCTGGCCAGATTAGCCTTGAGAAGGGAAGTCCAGTGCTTACGGACTTAATCACCCTTTGTGAGATTTCTAGGTCTCCTAAGGAATACACCATAAGGATTAGGCTTGCGTGCTTGATTGAAACACATTTCTCGCATCTGTCGCCCCCCGCATCCCCTCCAGTTCTTCTCTAGTGTATGCACGGGAGGCGCTCACTGCATCCCGAATTGTGTGTTTTGGGGCAGGAATCTAGGCGACGTAATTCTGTTGAAAACATGGCTGAACTTAGGGTAGATGAGGCTGAAGATCAACCCCCACCAGATGCTATGGCTGTCGTCCAGGCTCAAATCAATGCTAACCATCGGCTTCAGCAACGACAAATCCACACCATCATGCAAGCCATACAACGGTTACAGAACCCGCAAGAACAACCACCACCTTTCAATGACATACCAGGACAACCACCACTTGATTTACCACCATTTCAGAACCAGCCAAGACCCCTCCGTGATTTCTATAACCCTTCTGCCATTAGAGTCGAGCCACACCTTAGGATCCCCGAAGGGGGAGACGATTTTGAGCTAAAACCTAATGTATTAAGTCTAATCCAGAGCCACTTTCATGGAAGCTCAAATGAAGACCCCTTTCAGCACCTAGAAGATCTCGACCGCATAGCAAGAACAGTGAAACCTAGGAACATTAGCCTTGATATTGTTCTAATCAAGATGTTCCCTTTCTCATTAAGAGACAAGGCTTCTCATTGGCTTAGAACCCTAGGTAGACCCATCACCACCTGGGAGGAACTGAGGCATGCATTTTTAAAGAAATTCTTCCCCATAGGAAAGACCAATGCCCTCAGAAGAGCTATCACTACCTTCACACTCCAGGGTGGGGAACAATTTCATGAGGCGTGGGAAAGATTCAATGAACTTTTGAGGAAATGCCCACACCACGAAGTTCCAAGGTGGCAATTGGCCCAGATCTTCTACCACGGTCTGGATAGCAACCTACGGAACTTCGTCGATGCCTCATGCGGGGGAAACTTCCTAAACAAAGACGAGGAGAGCGCGTTTGAGCTCTTTGAGTCTATGAGCGAGAATTCGCTCAACAATGCCTCCATGAACCAGTTTAACAGATCCAGTCAACCCCGTGATGGGATTTATGAGGTGCAAGCAAATTCTGGAATGGTTGACATGGACATTATTGCCAAAAAGTTGGATCGAGTGGAATTGGTGGACAAGAAGATTGATGAGCTTCTAAACCAGACCAGGAACCCCTTGCAGACTTTCACCCTAGCAAAAGGAGCACATAATGTTGACCTGGTCCAACCCTTCACCCAACTAAACCTGGAACAACCCCCAACCATGTTCCAAGGAGGGACCTTTGCTCCCTCGACCCTTGATTACTCCCTTCCTTCTTCATCAACATCGGCTATTCTAGAAGATGTGCAAGCCGTCCAAGGATATGCGAAACCTGATCCTTTCTCCAACACGTACAACACCGGCTGGCGTAATCACCCCAACTTTGGTTGGACAAACCAGAAACTACCGCAATTCCAAAACCAGCCCAGGCCAAACCAACAGCCACACTTGCCCCCCTATCAGCAAGGACCACCAGTTAGACCCCAATATAACCAAAATAGGGCGGCCCCTCCCCCACAAAACCAAATGGACACCCTAATAAAGATGATGGCTGACATGAACCAAAAACATCAGGAGGAAATGGCCTTGGTAAAGGGACAGTTAAGCCAACTCTTGGACTGTAAACAGCAAGGATCTCTACCTTCCCAACCACAACCAAACCCGCGAAACATAATTAACAGAGGCCCCAATTCGCAAGGGTTCCAAGGCAACCCCGGGCAGGCTCATATGGCCCAACCGGCTCCACAAACACCTCCTGGGTTTGGCGCCTCTTCATCCTCATCTTCTCAAGGATCACCCCATGGCCCCAATGCCTCTGCGAATGCGGTGACCTTGAGAAGCGGCACCAAAACCCAGGATCCCAAATGGCCGACTCTCCCCGAGACTTTACCCGACTTAGAAGAAGCACCAACCAAGGACCCAAACATGGAACCAATCCAGACACCCTATCCTGAGGCCTTGGAAACAATCAAGAGAAAAAAGAATACTGTGGAAACTGAGGAGCTGATGGAAATTTTTAAACAAGTACAGATTAATATTCCGCTTCTAGAAGCTGTCAAACACATCCCCGCTTACGCCAAGTTCTTAAAGGATGCCTGTACACCCAAGCGTAAGCCGAGACCTCAAGCACCTAGGAAGGTTATACTCTCTGAGCAAGCCAGTTCCGTGATATCAAGCAACCTTCCACTCAAACGAACTGACCCAGGAGCACCCCTGATTTCCTGCAACATCGGGGACATGACATTTGATAGAGCGCTCCTGGACCTAGGTGCTTCTATCAACCTAATTCCCACAACCTTGTACCACCAATTTGGCTTTGGGGAGCTGGCACCAACCCCTGTCACCATCCAGCTGGCGGATAGATCAGTGAAAACCCCGAAGGGGGTTGTCGAGGACGTGATTGTACGGGTCAAGGACTTCTATTTCCCAGTCGACTTTTTGGTGCTCGACATGGAAGTCCCTGAAAAATTACAGAACGCACCCATAATCTTAGGCAGACCTTTCTTAGCCACGGCTAAAGCAAACATCGATTGCGACACGGGATGTATGGAAATCGTCTTCGGAGACAGGAAAATGCAATTAGATATCTTCCGGGCAACAAAGTCTTTTGATTGTGATTACATTGAGGAACATGATCCCGTGGAAACTTTAATCGAGGAATGCCTTACCCTCAATTCTGTCTCAGACCACCAAACCCGTAGTTCTGACTCGCCACCATCATTACCTGTGGACCTCTGTAAGGCTGAGTATCATCACATGACACCATTTGAAGAAATCAATGTTGATCAACTACCGCCCTTTCCATTCCCATCGACTGTGGTCCCACCCGCACCTGAACTTAAACCATTGCCCAAGAATCTCAAGTACGTCTTCTTGGGACCTGGCCAGACCTTCCCAGTGATTATTAATTCCCATCTAACCAAGGATTAGGAACTAAGGTTGACTGCAACTCTTTCAGAACATCGGGCCGCCATTGGTTGGACCATCTCAGATCTAAGAGGAATTAGCCCCACCTATTGCACCCACAAGATTTACCTGGAAGACGGGGCCCGACCTTCCCGCCAGATGCAGAGACGGTTAAACCCTAACATGCAGGAGGTCGTTAAAAAAGAAATTATCAAGTGGCTCGACGCCGACATCATCTACCCTATCTCTGATAGCCCCTGGGTGAGCCCCACTCAAGTGGTTCCAAAGAAGGCTGGGCTCACCGTTGTCACTAATGATCATGGCGAATCCATTCCCACCCGCACCACCACCGCATGGCGGGTGTGTATTGATTATAGGAAGCTTAACGAAGGCACTAAGAAGGACCACTTCCCCTTGCCATTCATTGACCAAATCCTTGAAAGATTGGCAGGGCAGAAGTATTTTTGCTTCCTAGATGGATATTCAGGATATAACCAAGTCGCAATTGCTCCAGAAGATCAGGAAAAGACCACATTCACTTGCCCGTATGGCACGTTTGCATTCCGTCGAATGCCGTTCGGGTTATGCAACGCACCCGCAACCTTCCAGCGTTGCATGCTAGCCATTTTTTCAGAAATGGTGGGTGAATACTTGGAGGTCTTTATGGATGATTTCTCTGTATTCGGAAATTCATTCGACCATTGTTTGAGCAACTTGGAGAAAATCCTGAAACGATGTATCGAGGTTAACTTGGTGTTAAGTTGGGAAAAGAGCCATTTTATGGTTCAAGAAGGAATTGTCCTCGGACACATCGTTTCGCATAAGGGCATCGAGGTAGATCGAGCTAAGGTTGATTTAATTTCCAAACTTCCTCCACCTAGTTCGGTCCGACAGATTCGCTCTTTTCTAGGACATGTTGGCTTCTACCGAAGGTTCATCAAAGACTTTTCCAAACTTTCCAAACCCTTGACCGACCTTCTAGCCAACGACGCAACTTTCCACATGTCTCCTGATTGCACCCAGGCTTATCATACCCTCCGGGACTTAGTCTCCACCGCACCTGTACTTCAACCCCCAGACTGGTCCCAGGGTTTTGAGATTATGTGTGACGCATCAGATTTTGCCATAGGCGCTGTCCTGGGACAAAGGCAAGACAAGAAGCCCGTGGTGATCTACTACGCGAGCAAAACGTTGGACGAGGCCCAGCGTAATTATACGGTCACAGAAAAAGAGTTGCTTGCTGTAGTCTTTGGACTGGAAAAATTCCGATCATACTTGCTGGGATCCCACGTGACTATCTACACCGACCATTCAGCCATCCGGCACCTGTTGGCCAAAAAGGATGCAAAACCCAGGCTCATCAGATGGATCCTGCTTTTGCAGGAATTTGACCTGGAAATCCAAGACAAGGCTGGATCGAAAAATGTGGTGGCTGACCACCTGTCAAGACTTCATCCAGACCACATTGGACCCTCCCTACCTCTATCTGATACCTTCCCTGATGAACACATCCTAGCCGTGCAAGACAAGAAAATGCCATGGTATGCTGACTATGTCAACTACCTGGTTATAGGACAAACCCCGCACAGCTGGTCCAAACAGCAACGGGACAGGTTCTTGGCTGAGGCCAAGCACTATTTCTGGGATGATCCCATGCTGTTTCGCCTCTGTGCTGATCAGATCATCAGGAGGTGCCTCCCCGAAGACGAGGTTCAGAGTGTGCTTTCCTTTTGTCATGACCAAGCATGTGGCGGCCATTTCTCTGGCAAGAAAACAGCTGCAAAAGTTTTGCAGTCTGGATTTTATTGGCCGTCCCTATTCAAGGATGCACACATCTTTGCCAAGACTTGCTCACGATGCCAAACACTAGGGACAATGACAAAAAAAGATATGATGCCCCTTCAGCCCATTTTGATTGTCGAAATTTTCGACGTTTGGGGTATCGATTTTATGGGCCCCTTTCCACCATCCAACGGCTTCGAGTATATCTTGGTCTCGGTAGACTATGTTTCCAAATGGATTGAAGCCGTCGCCACCCGACGATGCGATCACAAGACGGTCATGGACTTTGTAAAGAAGAACATCTTTTCCCATTTTGGAATACCCAAGGCCATGATCAGTGATGGTGGAAGCCATTTTATCCATTCCCAGTTCCGTGCCCTACTTAGAAAATACGGGGTAAACCACCGCATTGCCACCCTGTATCATCCACAAACAAATGGGCAGACTGAGGTCTCAAACAGACAAATCAAGAACATTTTACAGAAGACTGTGAGACCTGACAGGAAAGACTGGTCCACACGACTTGATGATGCCCTGTGGGCATACAGGACCGCTTTTAAGACCCCAATAGGCATGTCACCTTACCGCTTGGTCTTTGGCAAAGCTTGCCATCTCCCTGTCGAATTGGAACACCGGGCTTACTGGGCTGTTAAGCAATGTAACATGGATCCCCAGTTAGCTGGTGCGCAAAGGACTCTTCAATTATCTGAGCTTGAAGAAATTCGTCGGGACGCCTTTGACAATAGTCGGCTATATAAGGAGAAAATGAAAGCCGTCCACGACCGACTCATTCATAGGAAAACCTTTGAGCCAAACCAACAAGTCTGGCTATTTGATGCACGCCTGAAACTCTTTCCAGGGAAACTTAGGTCCAAATGGACAGGACCATTTCGGGTGGTCAAGCCCTTTTCCAATGGGGCAGTCGAAATCGCCGATCTTAATACCGGGCACACCTTTACAGTCAATGGTCAAAGATTGAAGCATTTCCTGGCCCAGGTACCCCCCAAGGAAAGTGTCACCCTTGTTGAGGGCTGACACCAGGCACCGCCCAGCTGGAGGCGTTAAACTCAGCGCTTCCTGGGAGGCAACCCAGCGGATTCAGACTGATCTGGTAGTTTACGTCACTCAGGTACTATCTTTTTGAACCCTTTTGCATCCATGCATCTGCCAATGAGGACATTGTTCAACTTAAGCATGGGGGGGATGGTAAACTGCATAATCCTGAGCTTAATTAATCAGTCTGAATGAATAAATTAATTGATTAAAAAAAAAAAAAAAAATTGAAATTGATGAATTTAGGAAGAAAAACTTAGGCATTAGAAACTTGTCAATAGTGGGAAATAATACAAAAAGAACTTAAACACTTAGACTTTTCAGGCCTTCAGGCTTAATTAGCCCTGGTGTCCATTAAAATATGGATTTAGCGGCGAACCCTTGCAACTTTAAGCTATTCTAATCCACCTAATAAATAAGGTAATAAGTATACGACTTATCAACTCACCCTCTAACTCAGGAAAACTTTGAGTCTAAGCATCTACACACATTTTTGCACAGACTCACTTCTCGGAGATTTTGACAGAAATTGGGTAGCTAATGAACTCTCTAGGGTGGTATGGCTGGCAAGTTGTCGTGGGTAACAGCCCATTGGCAGGTTGTCCAGAACCCAGCCACAGGCCATTTCTTTTTCACTGCCTCTAGGTACATTTGAGATTAGGGAAGCCACCTACGTAAAAAAAAAAAAAAAAAAAAAAAAAAAAGAAAAGAAAATAAACCACACTTCACCGCACAAGTATGGCTGGCAAGTGATCGTGGGTAACAGCCCATTGGTCGGTTGTCCAGAGCCCAGCTCAATAATTGCACAAAAAAGAAGACCAAAAACACCTAAGGAAGAAGCGGGGAAGTAGTACAAGCCGGGGAGATATACACTGGAAAATCCTTGTGTTGACCCCAAGTAAAATGAACGCAGGGAGAAAGCTACCAATCGAACAAATACACCTTCAGGCAAAAATTTATTTTCTTTTCCGGTCACCTAGAGGCGTAGAAACTCGAAGTCTGTCTCAATTACCGTTAAGTAAGTCTATCACAACATTCACACCAAGATGCTTAGCACTTAGGGTTTTGACCGAGTTTTGGGTGGGTTGGGTAGCTGTAAAAAGTTACCAACCCACACTGAATTCTAAAAATTCTAAAAAGACATATATAGATATATACGTATACATAAGTATAGTTATATATACAAAGCAAGGATTCGGGCGATTCGTATTTTGGCAGACACCCGGGCGCTGCTTAGTCTTTGTAGATTAAGATCTTCGTATAGTTCCTCTTATTGACAAGTAACGAAGCGCCTAAGCAATTACTTCTTAAATTCGCCAAAGAAATAAAGGCTCGAATAAACCTTGCTAGGGACTAGCAAGGAGTAAGCATGGGGGTATGATAACGCCACGCAAGGGGGTAGTAATTAGGTTGAATATGGCCCATCTTTAGAATAAAAGGCACAACATAAAGTAGAATAGGAGCATTGCATGCATCAAGTACCAAGATTGCTTATAAACTGTATTAATGGCCATTTGTGTAAAGCATTTGTCAAAGCAGGCCTCAGATGAGCAATCGGACCGCACGGATGGATTCAGGACGACGAACGGAGTCTAACGGACTCAAAATCGGCCAAATCCGACATCCGGAGCTCCCACAATGGGCCCAAGAAATCCTGACCGTTGATCTGGAGATCAACGGCCTAGAACGCGCCACGTCGCCCCGCCCTCGCCGCCCGCACGCCCCCAAGCCAGCCAAGGACGCATCTCGGCCGTTGATCTTCGATCGAACGGCCGAGATCCGCGCGCTCGCCCGCGGTCGCCGCGACAAAGCGCGGGCGTGGCGCAACGGTTAGCGCGCACGCCCGCGTTGCGGCGACGCGTGTTCGATTCGCGCGGAGCGAAAATCATCTGCGGGCGAAGGGCGCGGCAAAATTGAGCCGCGCGATCAGAAGCGAGCGGCTAGGATCGCGCCACGCGGCGCGACGACAGCGCCCCACCTCCCACGCGCGCGCGCACGCCGGGCGGAAACGTGCGCGCGCACGCGCGCCCGAAGCGCGATCCTAGCGCAGGCGCGGGAGGATCTCAGCCGTCCGATCATCAATCGGACGGCTCTCGTTCGACAGCTACGGATCGCGCCTGAAGAGAGAGAGGGGCGGGCGGCTGACCGGCGGCAGAAGGCCTTCACCGACGTATATGGAAGCGGTTTTAGCGACGTTCTGGATGTCGCTAAAGCACATTCTTCTTTTAGGAAGCCCTTAACTCTATTTAAACCCCCTTCTACCACCATTCAAGGCATCCTCTCCCACTTGCAACTACTCCACTCCTCTCCTAGCTAGTCTTAGGCACTCTTGTAATCGCCGGAGACGACGAGCCGCCGACAGAGCCTCCTCCACCGCCGTGGCTGCCTCGTCGCTCTCCACTCTCTCTCTACCTCTCTCTCTCTCTTTTAAGCTTTCATTTACTTCTGTTGAAGCATGTATTTAATATTGTAAACCATGAACTATGAATGCATGTTTAATGAAATTATTTTCCATTTAGTTGCCATTTTAATTTCTGTTTAAAGTGCATGATCAAAACCAAGAGCTTTCTAACCCTAAACTCTCTCTATCTCTCGCTTTTCAAAACCGTCTCTTTCGCAAGCAAAACTCCGCCTTTTTCGTGACAACAAGTGGTAAACAAAATCCGATTTCCACGCCTCCCTGAGATCGACACTCGGACTCACCTCCGTTTACTTCTTTTAAAACCGACGTATCAAGTGCAACTATAACGACACCTCTTAACACACACGCACGAAGGCACGTCAGGGGCCATGTCAAACAACCAGGCGTAGGTTTATACAAGCACCTAGGGTTTTCCCTAGGAAACATTTGGGCCCAAACCTCCCCTTAAGCAACTTGGCTAGATTTGTTGACAGAACGGGTATTCACTATTGATTACTTATTTCCTACATAGACCAAGTCTTAGGTTTCTTATTAAGGAGTCGCATTTAAGTTAGGTCTAGCCTTGTTTGTTTGAATTACACACTTTCTCTCAACTCTTTCTATTCTCCTCCCCTCCATTTCTTCCCAAATAGTGCATGCATAGGCGACGGTTGTTGGTGCTAGAGCACCACGATCATTTGTTTTGATGATAACAAAACACGTGTAATTTAACATTTGCACTTGGAGTCTTAGATTTCAGGTCAATTGCAAATGTAGACGTGACCAGATGGAGTTCGAGCTAGCATCCAGGATGAATTGGAGGAGCTTGATGGAAAACAGAGGAGATTCGCGAGGAGCGATAGATTGAAGATGGAAGGACAAGAAGAATAGGATAGAATTCCATTTTATTCCTTTCATGTACATTTGTCATTATTTTCTTGCTCTTTATTTCCTTAGAAAATTATGTTAAAGAGCCTCAAAGTACCCTAACAGTGGTCTTAGGAACACCCGCACAACCCTAGGATACTTAGGTTTTCTGTAGAAAACTTAGGAAACCAATATAGGGTTCAAACAGCACTTTCAGACGTCTAATTCCCAAATCAGACGTCTGATAATGTGTTTTAAGACGTCTGACTGTTGATTCAGACGTCTGATAACATTTAGGCTAGACATTGTTAGTTCTGTCTGATGAAATTAGACGTCCAGACCTTAGACCAGACGTCTTAGGAGACGTCTGATGTGTTTGCCAGATGTCCAATTAGTGGACCATTGGCTCTCCTAGCATACACTCAAGGATATGACCGTTAGAGCCTTATCAGACGTCCTTAAGCCCTTCCAGACGTCTGATAATTGACCGTTTTGCCTTTACTGACCCGAAAATCTCTTCTCAGAGATTTTCTAGCCGTTGGAAATCCATTCCCACGAAAAAGTAGGTTTCCAGACGTCCGGACATAGTGCCAGACGTCCTGTATGTCGTCTGATGGACTTGCGCTAGAACCCTGTTTAGATCTGATTCAAGTCAGGAAGGAACCCGCACGAAATCAGACGCCTGACCTTGAAATCAGACGTCTTAAAGTGGTCTTCCAAACGTCTGATGCCAGAATTAGACGTCTGATTACCCTGTCAGTGTAATGATTATTCCTGATTTCGGTTTGATTCACTTGGGCTTTGCACCCAACGGCTATGGAGCCTTTCCTAAGCCATCCAAAGCCTTCCTAAGGCCTCTATAAATAGAGGGAAACCTTTGCAACAAAAATACACACCTAGAAACACAAGACACACACCTTGCAATACACTTTCAAACCATTTTGTGTCTCTCTTGCTCTCAAAGCTCAAGTTCTACATCTTGAGAGCATCAAGCTTTGCGCACCCGCTCTCCAGCCGTAGTTCACGAGAGCGACGTAGCGCCGTCGTGTTGTTCATGCATCCACGTCACCGACGCACTCCTTTCAAAGGGAAGCATCCTATTTCTTATAGAAGCCTAGGTTTAATATTACTTTGTTGGCTCTATAGGATTATTGTTATTTTATATTTTTTATTTGGTTGGGTATTCGCTTTGCGAATTCCCATCTCCTTCGTGGGACAAAATACTTCTCGTGAAGAGAAGGGGTTTGAGGTACGCTACCCTCGTATAAAGTTGTGTGGTTGTAATTGAGGTTGAATCACCCTCGTTTAAGTGATTCGGTTAGTGGATTTGATAAACTTGGTTGATTGGAAAATCCTAACTCGAGAGGGTTAGGTGGTGGTTTTTACCCGGTTTGGGTTTCCACCTATAAATCTTCGTGTACTTTTTGTGATTGCTTATTTTGTGAGATTGTTTATATTTCAATTCTTCATTTTTTACGTCACGCTGATCTCACCCCCTCCTAGTAGGATATTACAATTGGTATCAGAGCAGGTTCTTGCAAGATCGGAGTAACACCCGGCAAGAAGATCATGGAGGGAAGCATAGCCGCAATCAGAATCTCCGAAGGGCAGTCCACCGTCCGACCACCCTATTTCGACGGGAGGGACTTCGGATATTGGAAGTTGAGGATAAGACGTGGCTCCAAGCCACTGAGTTTGAGATATGGGGATGTTGTGAAACCCCATACGAGATCCCGAAGCGACCCCAAGGAAGCTACTCGCAACTGCAGATTCGAGAGCTTTCACTCAATGCAAAGGCAATGAATGCCTTGTATTACGCGTTGAGTCCGAAGGAATTCGAACAAATCCAAGAGTGCACCACCGCCCACGAGATATGGAGGAGGTTGGAAGGCACTCATGAGGAGACGAGCTCGGAAGAAGATCTCGGGGAGAAGGAAACCGCGTGCCTTGGTTTCATGGCAATCGGAGAAAGTGACAACGACAGCGACGACAGCGACAATGAGGTAAACTCGGATTTACAAGATGCTTTTAATGAGTTGTATGAGCTTAGTAAATCACTAAAAATAGAAAACAAAAGCATGAAAAAGAATCTTAGTTTTCTTAAATCTAAAAATGATAGGTTAGAAATAAAACTTAAGGATCTAGAAGCTAGTCCTAGATTTGATAACCTATTATTAGAAAATCATAACCTCATCAGTGAAAATAATAAATTGATTGAGGAAAATGTTAGTCTAAAAATAGAAAATTCTGATTTAAAGACTAAGATGAATGTTATAGAAAAAGAAATTGCATGTCTTAGGGAAAACTCTAACAAATTAATCAACAAAGTAGATGATTTATATAGCCCTAAGATTGAGAAAGGATCTCCGTCAAGGAAACCCGCTAACAGATCCGGATCCAAGCTCACTTGGATACCAAAGAAAAATTTGGAATCTTATTTTGTAGGGTTCAGAAATAACTACAACATGAAGGACTGGACTTACAAGCTCAAGGCTGGTCAACTCGAGTTGGGAGAACCAAGGAGTAGACCAAGGAGGAGAACAAGAAGACCGATAAGATGGCGACCAAACGATGGACCCACCGCACGTCGACCACAAGACTGGAGACCGGCACCAATGCCCAGGCCTCCAAGATATGGATGGGAGCCCCATCCGATGTGGCATCCACCACCACCATTTGGGCCATTTTATTGGCCATGGTAGGTGAGGTAAAACCCTTTACCCTATCCTCTTATTATTAGCATTTAGATAGGGGGAGTTAAAAAAAATTATTATGAGCTAATTGTCAATTTTTAAGGGGGAGATATAAGGTAGCTAAATTTCCTTTGGAAAGGGGGACAAAAATAATAGCTATCTTGTTGTTATAAAAAAGGGGGAGGATATTACCTTTGTTAAAAGAAATTCATAGAAGAGCATGTTTTAAGGGGGAGTTATAGAAAATTCAAAATCAATCAAACCTTTTTGATAATGTCAAAAAGGGGGAGGATTTTTTGCATTATTATTTATGATTTTGTCATCATCAAAAAGGGGGAGATTGTTGGTGCTAGAGCACCATAATCATTTGTTTTGATGATAACAAAACACGTGTTATTTAAAATTTGAACTTGGAGTCTTAGATTTCAAGTCAATTGCAAATGTAGACGTGACTAGACGGAGTTCGAGCTCGCATCCAGGATGGATTGGAGGAGCTTGATGGAAAACAGAGGAGATTCGCGAGGAGGGATAGATTGAAGATGGAAGGACAAGAAGAATAGGATAGAATTCCATTTTATTCCTTTCATGTAAATTTGTCGTTATTTTCTTGCTCTTTATTTCCTTAGAAAATTATGTTAAAGAGCCTCAAAGTACCCTAACAGTAGTCCTAGGAACACCCGCACAACCCTAAGATACTTAGGTTTTCTGTAGAAAACTTAGAAAACCAATATAGGGTTCAAACAGCACTTCCAGATGTCTAATTCCCAAATCAGACGTCTGATAATGTGTTTTAAGCCGTCTTACTGTTGATTCAGACGTCTGATAACATTTAGGCT
Organism: Thalassia testudinum; assembly: GCA_037157565.1. Lineage (NCBI taxonomy): Eukaryota > Viridiplantae > Streptophyta > Magnoliopsida > Alismatales > Hydrocharitaceae > Thalassia > Thalassia testudinum. The sequence continues at coordinate 30,857,703 of JAZHRO010000049.1, forward strand.
AGACATTGTTAGTTCTGTCTGATGAAATCAGACGTCCAGACCTTAGACCAGATGTCTTAGGAGACGTTTGATGTCTTTGCCAGACGTCCAATTAGTGGACCGTTGGCTCTCCTAGCATACACTCAAGGATATGACCATTAGAGCCTTATCAGACGTCCTTAAGCCCTTCCAAACGTCTGATAATTGACCGTTTTACCTTGACTGACCCAAATCTCTTCTCAGAGATTTTCTAGCCGTTGCAAATCTATTCCCACGAAAAAGTAGGTTTCCAGACGTCCAGACATAGTGTCAGACGTCCTGTATGTCGTTTGATGGACTTATGCTAGAACCCTTTTTAGATCTGATTCAAGTCAGGAAGGAACCCGCACGAAATCAGACGTCTGACCTTGAAATCAGACGTCTTAAAGTGGTCTTCTAGACGTCTGATGCCAGAATTAGACGTCTGATTACCTTGTTAGTGCAATGATTGCTCCTGATTTCGGGTTGATTCACTTGGGCTTTGCACCCAACGGCTATGGAGCCTTTCCTAAGCCATCCAAAGCCTTCCTAAGGCCTCTATAAATAGAGGGGAACCTTTGCAACAAAAACACACACCTAGAAACACAAGACACACACCTTGCAATACACTTTCAAACCATTTTGTGTCTCTCTTGCTCTCAAAGCTCAAGTTCTACATCTTGAGGGCATTAAGCTTTGCGCACCCACTCTCCAGCCATAGTTCACGAGAGCGACGTAGCGCCATCATGTTGTTCACGCATCCGCGTCACCGACGCACTCCTTTCAAAGGGAAGCATCCTATTTCTTATAGAAGCCTAGGTTTAATATTACTTTGTTGGCTCTATAGGATTATTGTTATTTTATATTTTTTATTTGGTTGGGTATTCGCTTTGCGAATTCCCGTCTCCTTCGTGGGACAAAATCCTTCTCGTGAAGAGAAGGGGTTTGAGGTACGCTACCCTCATATAAAGTAGCGTGGTTGTAATTGAGGTTAAATCACCCTCGTTTAAGTGAGTCGGTTAGTGGATTTGATAAACGTGGTTGATCGGAAAATCCTAACTCGAGAGGGTTAGGTGGTGGTTTTTACCCGGTTTGGGTTTCCACCTATAAATCTTCATGTACTTTGTGTGATTGCTTATTTTGTGAGATTGTTTATATTTCAATTCCGCATTTTTTACGTCACGCTGATCTCACCCCCTCCTGTAGGATATTACAACGGTCCCAAAAATCACACCTTGAGAGACCATCTGATTTCACCCCCCGCAGCAGAAAATCATTATTTTCTTCCCCCTCTTCTAAAAAAATGGAAAACCCAGGAAGCCGTCAAAAAAAATATGCTTCCACTTCTAACCTGTCAGCCGACCCACAAGTTGACTTCACCCTCCCTCACCTCACTAACTTGGAGCAACCAGAAATACTAGCAGGGCCAGGTGACCCTCCAACTATAACCGAAAATCCAAATCCCTTTGCATTAATGGTCGACCATTTGGTTCGACTACAACAAAATCAAGAAGATTTAGCTAGGACTGTCACTAACCTAGCTAATCAAGGATAAAATCCACCACCCCGCCAATAGCTTGTCATTCCTCTTAAGGATTTCTATGATCCTTCCAATTATGAGGAAAGACTAGGGGTGGTCATACCTCAAGGGGATTTCGAGATCAAACCTGCCATTCTAAACCTTATTAAACATTTTCATGGTCTTCCAAGAGAGGACCCTTTTTGTCATCTCGAGGAATTAACTGTCCTCACTCAAACCACTTATTCCTGCAATTTGCAGGAAAATGTGTGGTTAATGAGACTTTTTCCTCTCTCTCTTAAAGACAAAGCATCTCATTGGTTTAGAATGGTTGGGTGCCCTATTACCACCTGGCCCCAATTAAAAGGTGCTTTTCTTAAAAAAATTTTTCCAATCGGTCAAACGAATGCATTAAGAAGATCCACAATGACCTTTCAATAGAAAATTGGTGAACCCCTCCACAAAGCCTGGGAAAGATTTCAGGAACTTCTAAGAAGTTGTCCCCACCATGAAATTCCACAATGGTAGCTAGTGCAGATCTTCTATCATGGGTTAGAAGATCAATTGAAATGATTTGTGGATGCCTCATGTGGGGGCAATTTTCTTAACAAAGACGCTAAAAGTGCCTATCTCCTCCTTGAAGAAATGAGTGAAAACTCATTTAACATGACTTCAATGGACACTTTTGGCAGATCACAAAACCCCAAACACGGAGTCCATGAAATTGACTCCAAATCCACCTCTGTTCCGGTGACTCAAGATGATCTATATATGTTAGCTCAACGACTGGACCAGATGCAAATTCACCAAAAGAAAATGGAAGAAAAGCTCATAAATAAACAAGCTCCACATGCTCACTCTCCACACACTAACCCCCCACACATTCTCCGAAGAGAAAATCTACACAACATTGATGCCACATTTGCTGGCTAGTAATTTCCGGCTAATTTCCCGCAAGATTTGATCAAGAATTTTGATCAAAATATTTTCAATCCCACCTAGGAAAATATTTATGCTCTCCAGGAGCAATTTATAAACCCCTCCAACACTTCCAATCAAAACTGGAGGACTAACCTGAACCACTCCTGGAAAAACCCAAACCCGATTCCTTTTCCCAAACAAAACTATTTTGGGAATTATGGGCAACCTATGTATCAACCTAGACCATCCCAGGAAGACATTAATAATCATGTCATGAAAACTCTGCAAGGTATGCAAACTCAAATGACAGAAGTAACCCGCATGATTACCAACTTACAACACCAAGTTAAGGTTACTCCTGATCATCGACCTATTGGGAATTTACCTTCCCAACCCATGCCCAACCCGAATAATCAAAGAAATCAGTTCCAAGGTGGATATCCCAGTCAACCCATTCAACCAGCACCTCAGCATCCGCCAGGTTTCAATAACAGTCAGGCTTCCCGTCCTCATCCTAGAAACAACTAGACTGCAAATGCAGTGACTTTGAGGAATGGGAAAACCACTCACAATCCCCTGACTGTTAAAGAAACCTGCTTTAATGAAACACAAATTAACTCTTCCCCCTCTCCGCCTCCTGTTGTTCAGGAACCAATTAATGCAAAGCAAGGAAACCCTGCTCCATTTCCACATGCCCTCCATTCTTTACATAAGAAAAAGAAGAAATCCAAGCCCACTGAGAAGGAATTAATGGATTTATTTGGGCAAGTAGAAATTAATATCCCTCTCCTAGATGCCATTAAATACGTCCCTGCCTATGCTAAATTCCTAAAAGATTTATGTACTCCAAAAAGGCATCCCAGAAATTTAGGAAAGGTAATCCTTCCAGAGACAGTCAGATCAGTTATGCAGAGCTGACTGCCTCATAAGAGAAAAGATCCTGGCACCCCCCTAATTCAAGTTATCATTAATGATACCGCATTTGATCGTGCTTTGTTGGATCTTGGTGCCTCAGTTAATCTTATCCCCATAGTTGTTTTTGAGGAATTTAAGATCGGTGAATTAAAACCTGTTGAGGTTACTCTCCAATTAGCCAATCGATCTACAATTAAACCAAGGGGAATTGTTGAGGATGTTTTTACTCGGGTCAAAATTTGTCTATTCGCAGTAGACTTTTTAGTCCTGGACATAGAGGTACCAAAAGCACTAAAGTTTGCCCCCATTATTCTTGGAAGACCATTCTTAGCCACCGCCCGCACAAATATTGATTGTGATTCTGGAAAGATGAAGATCATGTGCGGCGGCGAATCTGTAACCCGACACATTTTTCAAGCTTCTAGGCGGTTCCAAGAACAAGATTTATTTGATGATTCGGATTCAGAAATAGAAAACATTGTGGAGGACACTTTGCATATTTCCCATTTAGGTTCCTATTTTGATATCAATACGGTTCCTGAACAATCCACTTTTTCTCACCCTTCCACCCTAACCACACATCCAGCTAACCTTCCAGCTGACCCTTTCACTCTTACCTCACTACTAACCCACAAAGCAGAAACTCTTTTGGAGCCGGGCACACAATTGGAATTAAAACCTTTGCTCGACTCCCTTAAATATGTCTTCCTGGGTCCTAATCAGACCTTGCCCCTGATTATAAATTCTGGACTTACCGAGGCACAAGAGCACAAACTCCTCCAAGTTTTGAGTAAATATCAAAAAGCTATTGGCTGGACCCTTTCTGATCTTAAGGGTATTCATCCATCCTATTGTGCACATCGTATATATTTAGAGGACGATTCTCGCCCCTCCCGCCAACCACAAAGGCGCTTGAACCCTATTATGCAGGAGGTGGTCAAAAAGGAGATTATTAAGTGGCTGGATGCTGATATCATCTACCCCATTTCTGACAGCTCCTGGGTTAGTCCAGCACAAGTTGTGCCCAAAAAGGCTGGACTAACAGTTGTCACTAATAATAATGGGGAGAATGTAGCCACTCGAACCGCTTCTTCTTGGTGCATGTGTATTGATTATTGAAAATTAAACATCGCCACCAAGAAGGACATTTCCTGCTCCCCTTTATTGGTCAAATCTTGGAACAGTTAGCCAGACGGGATTTTTACTGTTTTCTGGACGGTTATTCTGGCTATAATCAGGTAGCGGTTCATCCTGAGGATCAGGACAAAACAACTTTCACCTGCCCCTTCGGAACCTTTGCTTTCCGAAGGATGCCCTTCGATCTTTACAACGCACCTGTGACTTTTCAAAGGTGCATGCTTACAATTTTTCAAACCTAGTATGTGAATGTTTAGAAGTCTTTATGGATGACTTCTCCATTTTTGGATATTCTTTTGGCCATTATCTTAAAAACCTTGAAAGAACTCTCCAAAAATGCATAGAAGTTAATTTGGTCCTCAGTTGGGAAAAAGGTCATTTCATGGTCCAAGAAGGTATTGTCTTGGGCCATGTTATTTCAAAACAAGGAATCACGGTAGATAAAGCAAAAATAGATGCTATATCTAAGCTCCCACCGCCCACTACTATCAAACAGATCAGATCCTTTTTGGGTGATGTGGGTTTCTACTGTCAATTTATAGAAAATTTTTCCCAAATCTCCAAGCCATTAAGTCAGCTTCTCACTAAAGACCAGCCATTTGATTTTAATGATAAGTGCCTGGAGAGTTTTTTAAGGTTGAAGAAAGAGGTTACTGAGGCACCAATATTACAAGGACTTGATTGGAATAGTCCCTTTGAATTAATGACAGATGCCTCAGATTTTGATATAGGGGCCGTTCTAGGGCAAAGAATTGGCAAGAAGCCCATTGTGATCTATTATGCTAGCAAAACTCTTGATGATTCACAACAGAATTACACAGTTACTGAAAAGGAACTTCTCTCCATTGTATTGGCCTTAGAAAAATTTAGATCTTATTTGTTGGGGTCACATGTCACTGTATATACCGACCACTAAGCAATTAAATATTTGCTGACAAAGAAAGATGTGAAACCCCACCTTATCCGTTGGATTCTGCTGCTCCAGGAATTTGACCTGGAAATCAAGGATACGGTGGGATCGCACAATGTAGTGGCCGATCATCTCTCTCGTCTTATGACGAATGACATAATGACCCCACCAGATTAGTTCCCTGATGAAAGCATTTTAGCTGCTGCTACCCTCCCTTGGTTTGCACCAATCGCAAATTACTTAGCAACAGAACGAATCCGTGCTGATTAGCCAAAAACAAAATGGGATAAGTTCTTTGCTGATATTAAATATTATTTTTAGGAGGAGCCTGACCTTTTCCGCATTTGTGCCGATCAAGTCATTCGACGATGTGTACTTGATTCCGAAATCCATGATATTTTCACACATTGTCACTCAATGGCCTGTGGCGGACATTTTTCGGGCAAGAAAACTACAGCTAAAATCCTTAATGTGGGCTTTTATTGGCCCAGCTTACATAAAGATGCTCATGACTTTGTTCGGTCCTGTGTGCATTGCCAGAGCATCGGCAACATGACTCGGAAGGATATGATGCCCCTTAATCCTATTTTAGAGGTTGAAATTTTTTATGTTTGGGGCATCGACTTCATGGGACCATTCATCAACTCTGGTGGGTATTTATATATATTAGTCTCAGTCAACTATGTTTCAAAATGGATAGAAGCAATACCCACCCGCACTAGTGATCACCATGTGGTTGTCGAATTTCTTAAGAGATATTTTCTCAAGATTCATCATACCAAAAGCCATTATCAGTGACGGAGGATCACATTTCACCCACTCGCAATTCTGTCACCTTCTTTCTAAATATGGGGTTAATCATAAAATTTTCACACCTTATCACCCCCAAATAAATGGCCAGGATGAAGCTTCTAACTGGGAAATTAAAAATATTTTACAAAAGACGATTAGGCCCAACCGTAAAGATTGGTCCACCAAATTGGATGACGCTTTATGGGCCTACCATACCGCTTTTAAAACCCCGCTTGGCATGTCTCCCTTTCGTTTGATTTTTGGGAAGGCATGCCATCTCCTGGTAGAATTAAAACATAGGGCTTTTTGGGCAATAAAATAACTCAACATGGATTTATCTGACACTGGTACCCACAAAAAATTACAATTAACTAAATTGGAAGAATTACATAATTTTTCCTATGAAAACGCGAGGATTTATAAAGACCGAACAAAAAAATTTCACGATAAATATATTGTTCGGAAACACTTTGATGTTAATCAATGCGTTCGGTTTTCGATGCAAGATTACGTCTTTTTCCTGGCAAATTAAAATCAAAATGGACCGGCCTCTTTATTGTCCATAAAACATATCCATACGGCGCTATTGATCTTTTTGATCCAAAAACTAATTAGACCTTTCAAGTCAACAGCCAACGTCTAAAGCCCTATTTTGATCATACACCTAAAATTCCGTCTGAATCTTTTAATTTTACTGAGCCAGCCACCCTCGATCACTAATGCACACTATGCGCGGCTGAATGGCGTAAAAGATAGCACTAGATGGGAGGTAACCCATCATTTTTTCCTACTTTCCTTTTTTCTTCTTTTTCCAGGTTTTGATCATCCTAAACCTGATCGTTCTTCACTAAGGTGATCCCTTTTCCCTCCAATGCATGAGGACATTGCATATCCTATGCATGCGAGGGTGTTTCTAAAATTTGATGATCGATTTAGGATTTTCAAAACCTAAAACATGCATTTTTCTTTAGTTATTTTATTTTCCTGCTTGCATACCTAAAAAATAAAAATGTTGAAAACCTTTTGAGGAAAAATTTTTTGAAATCAGGACTAAGGTTGAAAAAATTCATTTTTGGGTATAATGGGATTTAATCTTTAACAAACTAGGGATAAGGATGCGAATCTGATCATTAGAATTTTAGGGTCTATCTTTAGACTAGATCAGATATCCTTCTCTAAAATTCCACCTGAACTCATGATAGTTCAGGTGACTTCATCCTATTTTGTAATGTGGAAAGTATTTGACTTAGTCTCTGATTCAAAAACTTGCATTTCTTGAGGAACTTCTTGTGTCAATTTTCACACACAAGCCAACACTTAAAAGCAACTAAAAATTTAAAAAAACCCCTTGTTTGCACTTAGTAAAAGTCTGAAGTAGATCATTGGTTTGAGCTCCCACCGCCGAGGAGGAAAATGCCTCCTTTGAGGACACGATGTCAACATGTTACCGCCTTGGTGCTGCTCCATATCTATATTTCATATCTTTAGATGGAGCATTAAAGTGCATTTTAGCAGCTCAAGTTTCTTGGACGGTGCTCTACCATAGTGTTGGAGCAAGAGCTTGAGTTTGCTTGGAGCGCCCCTTTACACCGCATTGTGTTTTGGGGTTGTGAGCTCTTGGGTGGTGTCATGGACAGTGCTATCCTGAAGTACTGGTGCCAGAGCCCCCTCGTGGATTGGTAACGGGAATGATGATCCCGACACATCTATTGTAAGACTAAGCTAAAAATAAGCATGGGGGGAGAAAAAATAAATAAATAAAAAATTAATTAATTAACACGCCCCTATAAATGTTGGCTTTTTCACAAGCATGGACACAAGGTTTTAAAGGATTTTGCAAGTTGCAAATCCGATTCATGAACCAGAGAAATCCTAAAAATAAAAATTTCAAGTCATCTGAATTAACAAGGGGTTAATTTGTGAATTTTCTGGAGGATATATTGATGTTTATCTTTAACAAATGGTTGTCTAATGGTTGGATCCAAAAATAAATCCTGATGTTTATCTTTAACAAATCTCATACCTATTGTGCTTGGATCAACCAAGGTCCCTTAATCTTTTTCTCCTCAAAAGTCGAAAAAAAATTAGATTTCCCAAAAATTCCGTTTTCCAAAAAATTTGAAGTTTTGCTAAGAGTCTATCAAAAGATAAGCATGGTGGTGTGATAAACGCTAGATTATCATCATTCTTATGCACTAAAACAAACCTAGCTCTTAGGATTTTACTCTGCAAATGGGTTTTTGGGCTGCATTTAGGCATTAGCTAGGTTAGGCATTCATTGCATTTTCTTTTGTTATTTTAATGCATTTTTGTGAGTGTTAGGAATGAATGATATACAGATCCCTAAAACCCTAGCACTCAAGAAGGCAATTGGTGAAGAAGGATCTCAGACTAGCTGGAACTCAGCTTGATCTAGCTCACCACAACTGGAGCCTAGCTCACGTCGACTAGGGTTAGCTCATCCTAGCTCCATTCAGCTAATCTCAGCTGAATGGCAGCTCAAGAGAGCTCATCTTAGTTCACCCTAGCTCAAGTCAGCTCAGATCCAGCTCAACTTAGCTGAGTCTAGCTCATCTCAGCTCCCACTAGTCCAAAGGGAGCTTTAGCTAACTTAGCTGAGTTGACTGGAGTTCACCCCAGCTCAGATCCAGCTTCATCTACCTCCACTCAACTCCAGCCAGTTGAAGAAGAATTCATCCCAAGTCCAGCTCCTAGGGACTCAGCTTAGCTCAACTTGGTTGAGCTAAGCTACCTCAGCTGTCTCAACCATCTCAATCCTCCCTGGGAGCACCAGACCCAACTCACCTCAACTCCATTGAACAGAAGCCAGCTCACTTTAGCTTGGCTTAGTAGCTAGCAAACAACTAGCAAACTAAGCCAGCTGGAGTAGCCCCATGTTGACCCCTTCAGCAGCTGCCAGCTCTACTTCAGCTCCAGACACTTTAGAACCAACTCCTCCCTCCAAACCCTAGCTCCAACACCTCCTCCTCTACTCCACCATTAGCTAAGCTAGCTTAGCTTAGCTTATCTCAACTTCCTTGGCTTGTACCACCCAAAAACCCTACCTAACAACTCCACCTACTAGCACCACCTAAGCTCCACCTACTTGGCGCCAACTTAGCCTACCCACCACCTCCAAAAGACACCTAAAAGTGGCACCAAAACCACCCTAACTACCCCCTTGTTGGTGCCACTTTTCCCTCCAAAGATCCCCTTCATCTCCACCACACATCTCCCCTTAAACCCATCTCCACCCTCCACATAATCCCACCTTCTAGAAACCTCAAAGTTGGCGGCAACCCATGGCACCACTTTTAGGTGCCTCTTGACCAACCCTAACTACCCCACTTACACCCCTTAGGTGGCGCCAACAACCCTTAACCCTAGGATCATCTAACCACCTCCATCCTTCCATCTTAGCCCTCCATTTCAAGAGCACCTTAAACCCTCATCCGACCCTATAGAAAGACCACTACCCTCCACCATTCAAACCATCCTTGGCTAACAAATTCACTCTCATATTCTACCTAGAGCCCACGCCCAAGAGAGAAGAAGAAGAAGAGGATTAAGGGGATATTCTGTCCCCTTGGTGCCTTCCCCTCTTCCCTTCTCTCTTGAGCCATGCCAGCCAAAGGAGAAGCCAGGAACGAAGATCTTTGGAGGAGATCTTGAAGGTGGTCCACGCCACCTTGGAGGAGCTTTTGAGGGTGGTGCACGCCCACCCCTCGGAGGAGAGCATTGAAGGTGGTAGCATCCACCTTGGAGGATCTCTCAAGGAAGGAGAAGAAGGAGGCCCTCTTTTCAAGCCAAGGAGCAGCTAGGCTTGGAGCAAGAAGACTCCCTTCTTCACCAAATTTTGCAAGAGGATTTGTGTTTCTTTTATTGCTTTTAAATTTTTTTATTTCTAGTAGAAGCATTCCTCTACTTGTCTTTGAAAAGAACACAAATTCTAGTTAATCAAATTGCCTTCTTTTTAATTTTCTATTGCAATTGCTACTGTTGTTCTAGCACTTATTCTACTTCCACTCCCTAATTACTCTAGGCCTCCACCTGCCTAGAGTGAGCTTAGGTAGTCGACATTTTAATCTCTTAAGTTTCAGCTTAGCATTTTAGGTGTTAGTATTTTTTCGTCACAATTCGCACTTTGCCCGTATTATTTCAAAACAAAAAAAATATATATATATTTAAAATACCAAAAAGAAAGTTGAGATGTATTTTTAGTAAGAGAATTGAATTGCAATTTTTGCCTCCTTGGACGACCCTAGATACTCCCCTATCTAGGATATAAATTTAAAAGCGTATGCGAATTTGCATGTTAAAATGACATTAAAAATCCGCTTTTGCAAATCACACGTATTTCGCATCATAGGTCAAGATGATCTCTAATTGGGCCAAAATTTTGGTACAAAACTAATTTGGACCCAAGAATTTAATGGTGAAGTCGAATTTTTGTTTTGACCTGGTTTAACTAGGTAATCTATGTAGAAACCAAAATTAGGGCAACTGTCCGTCTAAGACTCTATTTTAGATCAAATTGGGTTCCAATGGTCAAATCAAAGGTACCAAACCATAGGAATTATTTTTATATGATTTTTAGAAGGTTTAGGTGAATTTTATCCTCATTGGAACCTCAGTTAATTAAGCAGGTCTGTTTTTAGGGTTTCAAATGTCCATTAATTCTCGAAACGCATGGAAACTCATTTCTGTCTGCATGAACCCACTTATTAGACATTTATTACCATTTTACCTTTAATTAGCCCTAGGAAACCCTATGATTATTATGTAATTATGATATTCTATTAAAACTACAGTTTTACCCCTATTTTCTTATTTATCTCACAAAATGGATTTGCATTGAATTACAGCTCTTTGGAAGCTATGTACAGCATTTATCAATTGATTATGACTAAATAAAGCTAGATATGGTTGATGATGACATTATCATCATGTGCCTTCCCCCATCCTCCTCTCCTTCTTACTACCACCCACCTCTTCATCCCCTTTTCATCTTACTTTCCTTATATCAAATTAATATGTTAAGTTATTAATAACATAAAGATTTATTATTTAATTTATTGTGCGTTATTGAATTTATAGATTGCTGGTGACGGTCATGCTCTGTCACGCTTAGAGGCTGTAGTACATCAGAGGTATAATTTCATTTCTTTAAATTTATTTTTATGATATTTTAGGACTATATTAGATGTGGGGTGTGCCTACATAATGTCATTTATGTAAATGTATGGTGGGGTGTGGCCACATAATGTTGTTTATTTGAATGTATGGTAGGGTGCACCCACTTTTATGCACTTTATGTTTTTGTGTGATGCACTGTTTTTGTAGGGTGTGCCCATTTTTCTTATGTCTGTTATTTTGATATTCAGATTTATGAAAAAACTTAAAATTTAAGGGGAAACTCTGTCAATATTTTTTAAATTCTTCAATGTTAAATGTATTAGTTGGTTGGGGATTTAGGGTTAGGTTGGGCTTTGGTTAGGTTATGTGCATAGCCTCCTGTTTCCACTATGTTGTGCACCCCTCACACCACCATCCTTGTTGTCACAAAGGGGATTGTTAGTCGCTCTGAAACGGGTTTTAAAATTGTCACGTTCCAGTATAGATCGAATTAGTGCAAAACATATAATTTATTACTCGAATTTGAAGTTCAAGGTCAAACATAGGGAGCAATATAGCAATTTAAAACTCAAGATCATAATTTGAATCAAAGATATAAAAGATTGCAACCAACATGATATAGTAATAATGTTAAGATCAATGTGCAAAAAGAATGGAGTAAAATGGTGATTTGAATCACCAATTACTCCTCACAATAATAGCAACTAAATCAACAGTATCAATTAAGGAAATAAAGCCTCAAATGTATGCAATCTGACGTTAGAGGCTCACATCAAATGGCTTAAATAGTTTGTTGCTACAGAGCTTCAAAGGGACTCAAGGATCTCTTCCTTCTTTCTTCTCTTTTTGTCTTAGCTGCTCTCCTTCTCTTCTCTTCTTCTGTGGCTCCTTCTTCTTTCTTCTTCATGCACAAGGGGGAGGTTCTTTAATCGGCTAAGTGTTGGCCTTTATTCCTGAGAGAAAAACCCCCTGCCCTCATGCACTCTCTCTCACTTTCTCTAGGACCTGCTCTCCCAGAGCCTCGGGTAATTGGTAGTCGGATGAAAGTGTACCTGGGACCAGGGCTGCAAGCATGATATTGCGGTTGAGGTGTGAACAGGGCTTAGGCAGGTTAGATCTGTGCCAGGCCCATGGAGGAACGGGTCACTACAAGAAATTAGGGTTTTGGTCACGGTTAAAAACCATGACCAAATGACTCATAACCATCACTAATTAGCGATAGCAAAGGTTGTGTTGCAGAAGGTTCTTTAGTGACGATTCCACGCAAAACCGTTACCAAAGGCTTTGGTAACGGTTCCACCCAAAATCGTCACCAAAGCCTGCCGTTAGGTATGTTGCGTAACTTCTGTCACAGGGCTTTGGTGACGATTTTAGGTGGAACCGTCACCAAAGCATAAGGATTTGGTGCTGGTTCCACCCAAAACCATCACCGAAGCGCACCATTAGATAGGCTCAGCAGCTTTCTTCATGAGCCTTTGGTGATAGTAGGTGGAACCATCATCGAAGCATAGGGCTTTTGTGACAGTTCCACCTAAAACCATCACCAAAGCCCACCCTTAGCTACGTTCTGCAACTTTAGTTATGGTTATAAACTGTGACCAAAGACTTTTAATCAAAGATGTAAAATCATGACTAAAGAGAGAGCTTTGGTCATGGTTTTTGGTTGGCATGGAAGAAAGAGGTTCCTTTGGTCACGGCTCCCTAACCATCACCAAAGGGTCATCGTGACCAAAGGAATTAACTTTGGTGATAGCTAAGGAACCATCAAGAAAGATTCTCTTTGGTAAGGCTAGTAATTCTAGCTTTCTTACTAAAAATGGGCTGGTTATTGTGCACCAAGGAGGGTCTTTAACAAAATCAGATAAGAAGCAGGTATTTCCCAGATGGTAATTTTTGGGAATATATGCCCAAGTCACCAGATTCTTCCTTCATGAAGGTGCTTCTAGCTATAAAAAGTATGCTTTTCAGCAATGTGTTATGGTTAGTTGGAGATGACGAGAATATAAATATTTGGAGTGATCCATGGTTGAAGTCTGAAGAGTAAAAGTCAATTAGATAGAGTATACTCCTGGAATTAAAGGCGGTGGATTTGATAAATGAACAAAATTAGAACTGGAATAAAGAAAAAATTTCCAATAGCTTTGGTTGTAAGACTGTAGAAAAAATTTTAAGTACTCCAATAGACATGGGAGAAGACTTACTAATATGGAAACCACATCCTAATGGGAATTTCTCAGTTAAGTCTATGTATATGACCTTGCTAAATGAAGAGGGAATCAACTCGAGTCTTACAGAGAAACAAATAGCCTATTATAAAAAGGTTTGGAATATGAAGGATATAGCTCTGAAAGCAAAGTTATTCCTCTTGGAGAGCAGTGATTGATGCTCTACCTTTAAAGGGAACATTATTGAAAAAAATTCAGATTGAAGACTCATTGTGCCCCTTTTGTCGAATTGATAAAGATGATTGGGTGCATATGATTAAAAATTGCCCCTTTGCAAAGACAATTTGGTTTTATTAGGGTATAGCAGCATGGCCTGAGCAAGATGGCTAGATGGATGAGATCGAAAAATTGACTGAGCTATTCCAACTGGCAGGGCTCAAAAAAGAACTGATAGTATATTTGTTGCAACCCTTATGGATACATAGATGCAAAGTTGTGAGAGAAGGGGAGACTATTTCATTAATGGAAGTATAATTCTTACTATGTGGGGTATTTTTTAATGTCCCTAAATCAATGCAAGATGTCACGTAAACAATCAACATAATGTAAAGCGCATATCAAATGAAATGTTTTTTTTTTCCTGAATAAGGCACTTCAAATAAAACTTAGAAATCCAAAAATACATCCGGGAAATATATCCTTTTCTATCTTGAACTAAAAATCAACATCTAATTAAGAATAAAATTTCATACTAACCATTACAGCATCAAATACATAAAGTTTCTCCCCTAAAGGAATGTGAATTGTCTTTGGTCCTACTTCACCCTTTAGCAGCTTGTTAAGAAGGCGAATATTGGCAAATGTAAGTTGACTTGGGATCCCATGAGTATAGCTTCTACTCTGGAACTTGTACCTGATTCCACGTTGGGTTGCCCTTTGTGATGGCCTCATAGGTGCTTCTGAACGTGTCTGGCAGGACACTAGACTGAACTACCTGCAATTAGAGATATCATGCCAAGAATGATCCTTTCAAAAAACCTCATGCCAAGAAGGAGCTCCATCCAAAAAAATAGAACTTAAGATTTAGGTGAATTACTACTAGAGCTTCCACTTCCAGTTGCATCTGCTACTGCTATTGCTGCATCTACATCTGCTACTGCTATTGCTACATTTGCTACTACTGTAGCTGTGTCTGCATTTGCTGTTGCTACTGCTGCATCTAGAAAGGCGACTCTTTATGGAATAAGGATGGAAAAGAAGAAAATATATATAATACCTATTAAGCTCCAAAATCTATCTATCTACCTAGGAAATAGACCACTGAAAAGGAGGAGCATCTCCGCTGCTTCTCTACTACTGCATTGCTGAGTTGAATGCTATGAAGGCGGAGCTGAAGGCTGCAAATGAGCACTTGGTTTATCTGGAAAAGGAGCAGATCCAGCAGCATCAGCAGGTTCAACAACAGCAACAACAAACTTACTTAGGTCCTGCATCATCATGTAATATGTTTGATTAACTAGGAAAGTTAATTTGCAGCCTGTTATTTAGCAAATCTACTTCCGATACCTTTATTGGCCAGCCTGGCAAATCTACTTGAAAATATCCTGTTGCAGTCCCTATTATACAAACTGAACCACTCTTGACAATGGTCCAAGGATGAAGATAATGAGTAGGGTGAAGACCTGCCAAAGGCTCTCTCCCCCTACAGCAATAGTATATCACTCTTCCTGTGGAGCAAATGCACCTCCTAGTGGCCCCATCCTACCCCTCCTCTTGACCAAAACCAACTTTCTCCTCCCTCACCACTTGCATTCTCCCTAAATCCCTCCAAATGTACAATATCCTAAGTTGACCAAATAATATGCATCTTTTACTCCATGTGGACAAGGAGGAGACATTGTCATATTCTTAAAATATGGGGGATCGTGGATGTAAGTTGAGTTGGGATCCCATAAGTATAGCTTCAACTTTGGAACTTGTAGTGTGACTCAAGAAAGGGAGAAAAAGGTAGGCAAGGCATGCTTAAGGCGATGATGCGATCCCCTAGGTAAAGAGCCTCACCTTTGACGCAATGGGTCTGTTCCTTGCCTTACGCAGTTGCTTGGTTGCCTCGGGCGACAACCTCAACAGCACTGACAGGTCAATCAGACTTCAGGAACTAGAAAATGACAGTGATGAATCCATGCACAAACTACTCAATCATCTCATTAACATTTAGCTTGCTATTTTCTTAAAGGAGTAAACATATCTAAGGTTGACAACATGTTACAGATAGATAGGTATTGCATATAGAACTATGTTTTGGAAACACAAATTTTATCAAGAACTAGCAAAGCATTTACCAGTCAGCTGCAAAGCCATGTCCTTTTTATTGAATTATCTCAGGAGCTAAAAAATTTGCTACCCCGCATACAATAAAAGTCCTATCCTTGGTCAATTTCTTTGCAAATCTAAAGTCTATAAGCTACATTTTAGGATAGAAACATGATCAAAGGACAAACACTATTTTCTGTTGCAATACCAAAGTAAGTTTGTTAAATATAATTGAAATACAGACCTGTAGATATCCACATTGGTCAGGCATTAAGATATCAGGAGAAACACCTCTATAAAGAATTGAATTCTGAATTAAAAAAAATGCAGCCATAAGTGTATTGCACCATAACACTGCAACTCCATCAAACCAGTGAACCAAATGTCTAAAGCACATGGAAGTTGGAAAATGTCAATAACCTTGTGTAATTCTTCCAGTGCAATTACAATTTATGCTGCACAAAACCATGTAGATGATTCATCAAGAGGCGAAGTGAGTAATGAAGCCTGTGGTCAAGCTAGACAAGTGCTTAGCAAAATGCCAGCATGAAACTTATCAGAACATGTGTGCAATACTTGTGGCACACAAGAAGATGTGCTCAAGCTCTTAAACAGATGTCTCTCTTTCAAAACATGTGCTTCTTTTCCAAGCTTCTTGACTTTCCTCTTGGAATATCTTTTTAGGGTACGCAACTTTTCTGCTTAGCGATCAGGGAGAAGCCACGAACATGTCAATACCGTTCACTGGATCATATTCCATATATTTTTTGAAAAAGGAAAGGGTGATCATATTCCATATAGGTGGTAGTCATTTTGGAAGAAAATATAAAGTCAATTATAATCTGTTTCTCAAAGGAGAAGATGGATATCTACCTGATCCTTTGGGCAGCATGATGCCTGTCTCTAAACAGTCGGTTGAATACAAAACCATTTTCCATTCCTTAGCAGAATAATAACTAGACTAATGTGCCAGCAATTCTAAACACAAGAAGATGCATGATTGAAACCACTGGAAACATACAAAATCAGACAATTCAATGTTGGTGAATCAGTAAGCATCATCCTTGATGACTTGCCCCCTAGAAGGGGGTGCTAAAGAATCTTTCGACCTGATAAGCAAATACAAAACAGAAACAAGCGAGAGGAACATTTTCATTCTAGACTCTTCTCTCAAAGTACCAACACTACATGGTAGATGCTTCTAATTTCCACTACATAATTAGTTACGTCATGTACATACTTTCTGTCATCCTACTGCAGCTTGGACAACATGCCGACAACTGAATCAAACTTCTTTGTAATGACTATACAAGGTACACTGCCAAGTGCAACTGCACATATCGAAGGAATCTGTTCACCAAGAAGTGCCCACTGCCTAAAACTGCTCCCTTCTGAAAGCTCCAACTCACGCTCATTACTGTCTTGAGAATGACCATATTCAATAGCAGAGGATGAAAGAATGCTAAGATGCGGATTTCCTATGAAATCTACATTGTAGGTTAGTCGCACCTATCCCTTTTGGATGATATACAAGGTAGATATAATGTCATTCTGCAGTAGTCAATAATCATGAGAACATCATTGAGCAGAACATTTGAACTCTTATTGTCAAAACCTTAAATAGTCTATGGATCTAAATCCCTCCAAATGTACAATATCCTCAATGCATCTGTATTTCTTTTTTTTAAAAAAAAAGAGGATCAATGCATCTGTAATTTAACAGGAGTGACATGTGAGGCTACCTTTTGTTATTGACCTGGAATCTTTGATAGAAAAGCAAACTAAGGGGAATGGACAGGGTAGAGCAGCATCGAATGGTGAGACCAAAAAGGTGAAGGCACCATAATGGCAAGAAATCTCCACAATAGCAGAAACATGATGGCAATAATAGGTATAGGTTGCAATTGGGGGCAAACCACTCCACTGCTAGTGTTGCCAAGAGGTCACTGAAATAGTCAAAACATGATTGTTACATGGTTTTACCACTTACCTTACAAACATAAAGATATAAATATTAAAATCTTAAAGTGGCAATGGTTTCATTTGTTTCTTACTTGTTCGACAGAAAGCTTAAGTTTCACCATATTTGCCCGTGCATCAAAATTCTACAATAAACCACACAAGGTATTGATTGGCAGAGGTGCACACTCTTGGTCAACTTTGAACCATACCTGAAAATAATCAAGCTACATGAGTTTATTGGTTATTATCTCAAATTATGATCAAACAACAAATGTTACAGCTAGTACATGAGAAAATGACATATTAAATGTCTTTCCTGCATGCATTGGAAAATCCTTCTACCACAGAATCAATCATTTTCTCAAGGAACTAACCCCATTTATATTCCTGCAAGCCAAATGTGGCAATCAGTAAATACCAAGATAAGAAGCTAATATACCAAGCTATGGCCCTATAGCGAATTCAGTTGTTTTCGAATAGCAAATTCAACAAGATATAAAATATAACTTGGATAGAGTAAAAAGTAGTTTTATAGTGGTCAGTGCCCGTGATAGGAGAGATTAGGATGAACTGAAAGCTCCAAATCCAAAATTAAGGAAACTGCAACCTGCTTAAGAAATTACGATAATAATGGTTAAAAATTGGCATCAGCATACACAATCAATTCATACAAGTTTCAATGACTAAATAATAAGCTATTACAACCATACATTAGAAACCAAGGTTGAAGAGGTGATCTTGGAATCCGTCAAGTGACAAAAGGTAATTTCATGGTGTTTGACTGATTGCAATATATACTATGGCTGTGGTAATTTCATCTGCATCTACTGACTAATGGTCGTTGTAGCAGTTGCATACAATTATATGAAATCAAGTAATGGACAGAACAAAAGTAGAACACAAGTTGGAAGGTGCATTACAATTCTCATGTATGCATACTTTATTAGGTAGAATATGGCTTGCTTTGCAATGTGAAGATGCAGTTAACAAACTAATAAGAGTTCTATATAATAACACCTGTGCTGGAAAACCCTCATTGAAAGCTGTAGGTTCTAACCTCATGCCCCCTGCTGATACTGCCTTGTAAATTCCTTGCAGAACCTTAAATGTTTCCACTCGTGCAGAACCTTGTATTCAGAGGAAGGACTGTTATATAATCAGCTGTGACATATAACAAGCTTGCTTTCTGGTACCACCTGTTATTCAGAGAAAGGACTACAACAAGACATCTGTGGGGGCAAAGTGGATTGGATGTACTTGCAAAATTGGCTTCTTTTTTGGTAAAACATGGAACATGATTTAAAGCTCATGTTATTGCCCTGCTCGCCTGCTAAAATTACGAAATGGTTCTTTTTCCCAAGGTTGACAGTCAACTAAGCATTTTGTTTGGAACAAACTGCTTGTGCTTTAACGATTCTTGCTCAAGCTATACTTCTGCAAAAATAAGAAATAAAAATGGTCAAGGAGGAGAAGTCTGTACTTCTACAAAATGCTTGCACATTCTTGCTCATCCTGTATAGGAAGGAGAAGCATGTACTTCTGCTTCTGTTTGTTATATGAATTCCCATTATCCTCGTCACTATCTTGGGAGTAGCCTCTGCAACACAACACAAAGGAATAAGAATTCAGCTAATTAAAGGGGACCAATGAGTCATGCTAATTAAATGATATATATATAAAGGCCAATGTGAGCACAACAGAAGCTCCTAGAAGAAATGCATGAATCATTTACAAAGCTAAAAATTGGAAGTTGGGTAGGAGCACAATTGAGTATTTTGTTGTCCTGGAGCAGCTCTGGGAGTGATGAAAGTGGAAACATAGGCCAACCATTAGGACACTAGTTGTTTTTTGTTTGATGCTCAAATGGACTCTTTCTTTTGTAAGTAAACGTAATTAGGCATTTTATAACAAGAACTAGTTCAAAGCATCTTCCATCTTTTTTAACTGGGATACATCCAACTTTGGTCCCAAAATAGCCCCTTTTCCCGAAAAGAACATCTATGGAGTAATAATTTCCTAGAATAGTAAAATGGCAAACCAGACATGTTATCCAGCTTTAAGGACCTCATCGTTTGAGCAATCCCAGCATCTATCTTGAATCTATACAGCTAAATAGACTTGAATCATAGACCTTCATGGTAAAACGAAAAAAGCTACTTAGTGCACAAATGATTTGCACTGTGTCAAAGACCCAACATGCTTTTGCACTATGTCAAAGAAGCTAAACATTTTAGTGGTATTAGAACCAGACGCATAATTTTTAATTTTTTTTAATAAAGGATAGGGTATATAGTCAATGCAATGTGAGTCCTGACCTTTTCATCCCCAAGACATATCAGAAATCCAGGCAAGGCAACCTAAGCAGGTACCTAAATGCATAAATAAAAATGTCAGATAACCACATGAGCAGGTTTATAATTAAGCATTTCTTTATCAAACAGATCAAGCATGAATATTACTTTAGCACTACTTGAGAGTGAACTAATGCATAATATGACTAATCAACATACACAACTACTAGAAAACATGTTCACAAAGGCAATGGAAAGTATCGAGCCTAGGGAGTTGGCTCCCTCGTCATGCAGATAAGCAAGCCCTCGGCCATCCCAAGAATTATGTTGAATCTTTATTTCCAGTTAAGGATACATGTTGTTCACCTATTAGGTAACTGCTAGAAAAAGAACAACACCATAAATCAGAGTTAAACAAAAAAGGGTGAACAAAGGAAAAAATGGTAGGTAGATCTGATACCTGAGCTCTTTATATCATTATTATGGTACCTGTCTCATACATTCACCACAAATGCAAACATCCCAATATTATTATTTCCGAAATTCATATACTACAAATGCAAACATACTCATATCATTATTTTCCACATTCATATACCACAAGTGCAAGTATATATTCGACCATTCATATGTATATTCCATCATTCACCACATACATGATACTCATTCATAAATAAAACACATGTATATATCACATGTTTTGAAATGTATACATAAAACTAGAAGTGAAAAAAAAAACAATCCAAGCACCCATGTAGTGGCTTCTTTGCCGCCTATTCCAGAACCTCCGCAGTCACCATCAAGTGGATGAGTTGGGAAGTGAAAAGAAGCATGATTTGCACCACCTCATCCCAATGCACTTAAGATTGCCTGAAACTGTGCCTGCATCTGTGCCTGCATCTTCTCCCATTCATGTTGTGCTTCATGTCTCTGTCATTCTAGTATATCATTCGTCTTGTCCAATTTTGACATAATGTCATTTAGTTTCTTTTGAAATGTCTCCACCTGTGTCTGTAACTGTTGCAACCTCTCTGAACCCCCCCATCCCTTTCTTCCATACCAATTAGTACCAGTCTCACTCGCACTAGCACTACGAACAAAACCACCATGCTCTGGGGGCATAACTGTCCTAAATGCTTGCTTTGCTATGATAGGCTGTAATGGGTTAGTCTCTGATTTCTCATCCATATCATCACTAGAAGGATGCATCAACTCCATCATGCGACCCTACACATAGTTGAGCTTATGGTAAGTTCTCCTAAATGTTTGTCACTAAGTTATTCATTACTTGTTTGAATGAGCTTACATGTCTCTCTTGATATAATTGATCAATCCAAACACGGGGGCCATCAGCATTAGACTTGTTATGACTCCTCTCATAGATCGAAACATGATCAAGTTGTACACCATTATGGGTATCTGACTGCATATTTGAGATGTGGTTATGAATTAAGTTATTCTAAATTTAAGCTTCTCTTATTTAAATCTCATAACTTGTAAGTTTTATAATAGATATTATAATCAATAATCTTTCTATCATCAATTAAGTCGATGAAAATGTACTTACATAAGTATCCCTCAAGGTATCTATGCCAATCCATCCCAAGCAGTGGGTTGCAGTCGGAGCTTTCGCCCTATTATCTTTATTTTTCTTAGCTTGCTCTTATAACAGTAAATTAAGGAAATTGGTACTTAATCATTTTGCTATTAGATTAGAAGTTATTAATATAAAATATTAATTACCTTCATGTTTTCCTGAACCCAATATTCGCAGCACTCCACCCAATGACCAGCTTGTATTCTTGATGGCACGTCTCTCAGTGCATCGTCATAATTCTTACCAATAAAGAACTATTTACATATACAGAAAAGTTAGCAACACCTAAAAGTAAATTTTGTTATTATGAATTCTAAATCTATCCTTATGTCTTAGTTAGCTTTTAAGCTCTTCTCTCCAGCTACGAAGTGCCCTCCCTACTACTTGGAGAATATATGCAGTCATCATCGTATTTGTTCCCCAATCATTTGTCAACTGCATTTTATATTATAATGAATAAATAGATAAAGGATTTTAAGTAAAACAAATGAATGACATAACAGCAATATCATATTAATACACCTAGCTCACAAATGAACTCATCCTTATGTTGCCGAGGGACCTACCTCCAATCAAAGGAACATGGGGGTATCAACAGTCTCACAAGTGTAAGGATCCTGCTATTAAAGGATGCATAATATGAACATCTTCCGCTACAATTTACATCAACCGTTATTCGAGTCCCTTCAGTTAATTTTCTCAATTCCAAATTCCTTGTCTTTCCCGTTGGCTTTGATTTTATACCTTCAGTAAATAAATAGTCAAAATAAAATTGTTATAAAGAATTAATATCAAAGAAAATTAATGTGAGAATTTATATACCATTAGACCCTGCTTGACTCTGCTCCTGAGATTGGTTGCGTGATTGACTCTGTGGCTAACTATTCTGCTGAGATTGGCCATATAACTGAATCTGAGGAGGGTCTACAAACTGAGATGGTGCCTGCTGCTGGGATCAACTCTGGGGAGGGTGTAGGGACTGAGATAGTGCTTACTGCTGGGATCGACTCTAGGGAGGGTGTATGGGCCGAGTTGGTGTCTGTAGCTGGGACTGGCTCCAGGGAGGGTGTAGGGGCTGAGCTGGTATCGGCTGCTAGGACTAGCTCTGGGGAGGGGGTAGGGGCTGAGCTGGTGTCCGTAGTTGGGATTGGCTCCAGGGAGGGTGTAGGGGCAGAGCTGGTGTCAGCTGTTGGGACTGGCTCTGGGGAGGGTGTAGGGGCTGAGTTGGTGTCTGTAGCCAGGATTGGCTCCAGGGAGGGTGCAGGGGTTGAGTGGGTGTCCGCTGCTGGGACTGGCTCAGGGGAGGGTGTAGGGGCTGAGCTAGTGTCCGCTGCTAGGACTGGCTCTGGGGAGGGTGTAAGGGCTAAGCTGGTGTCCACTGCTGGGACTAGCTTTGGGGAGGGTGTAGGGGCTGAGCTGGTGTCCACTGCTGGGACTAGCTCTGGGGAGGGTGTAGGGTTGAGCTGGTGTCTGCAACTGGGATTGGCACCGAGGAGGGTGTAGGGGCTGAGCAGGTGTCGGCTGCTAGGACTGGCTCAGGGGAGGGTCTAATGGCTGAGGGTGTGTGTGCCTAGGTGGAAGCTGAGAGTGAGGTTGTGTATTTTGTTGAGGTTTATATTGAGGCCTAGATTTTGTAAGAGTATGAGTTGGGATAATAGCATGTCTAGTATGAGATTGAAGTCAAGTATGAGGTAGTGGCATGGGGGAAGGCAATTGGAATTTATTGTCATGCTATGAGTGGCGTTGAGGTTCATGTTGGGGCTCAGGCTGGGTGTCGATGCCACCCTCATGTCCTTGGACCTGGTCATCTAGCTCAAATGAAGAGTCATCACATCTGGAATCAAGATGACGCTTTTTGTATGCCATCAACTTCTTAGGTGCCATCTATAGATGAAAAATAAATTATTAATTAAAAAAAATACAATAGAAAATTTACTACTGAATGTGACCAACTTATTTACTCCAACTTGATGCCACTTTGTATTAAATTTCACTTTGATTATTCCAATAGAATAATTTCAATTTGATTATACTTCATAGCACTATGTATAGAAAGCATAAACTTAAAAGTAGAAAGCTTGCTCTTATATGATTCATTCAAAAAAAAAATCATAACTTTGGTTACATGAAATAAGAGAGGAGGTACAAATTATAAAAGGATGATGTCATACTTTTTATATAGCCAACTATAATGAAAGAAGTATGCCAAAGTAAGTAAAAGATCAACCCAATACAATAAGAGAAAATATATGGAAAGAATTTTAAGAAAGAAATAATTAAACTCTACAAATAGCCTAATTGAAAACGTTTACCTCAAATATCAATATCCATTGCACCATGACCTATTCCTCCATCTTGTAGCACATCTTGGTATGCTTCAGAATCAAAGTCAGGATCCTTATCATGTTCTATACCATAATAATCACGTGGCATTGTTCTTATTGGTACTATCCAGCCATTTCTATTATTATCAGGCACGTAAAAAACTTGTTCAACTTGACAAGCTAATGTAAATGGTTCATATGCTTGAAGAATTGTACGATTCTTGTTCAAACTTATGAAACCAGTTTCTTTGTCAACTTTAACACCATATCTGCTATTAAAAATATCAAACCAGTCACACCTAAATAAGATGACTCGGCAATCATGACTATAGCTGACTTCCACAATCTCCTTGATTTTCCCATAGTAACCATCACAACCAACTTGTATGCCATCACATTTCACAATAATGCATGAATGTTGTGTAGCCTTCACATCATCAACTAATTGCACTCTAAATATGAACCCATTTATTATTTATCCAGAGTGATAATGTGCATGACTTAAAGGTATGTTCATCATTACATCAAAATCTTCTATCCATTGCGGATCATTGTTTTGTTTCATTTCTTGCACACGAGTTCTGAACCAATCAATGAAGTCTTCTTCACATCTAAAAATGTGTGGAGATTGTCGAAATTCATCGTAAAAATCTAGAATTTGCCTTAATATATATATATATATATGAGCTAATCGTCGATCATGTTCAGACATTAGTTTAAATTCTATTCGTATGATTGGCCTTCTTCGGATATTAAATACAGAAAAATAATCTTCCACATTTTCACCATTTTGTCTATGATCATTCCTTTCCAATCAATTGAATCGATTATCTGGACCATCCATATACATCACGAAAAAGTTGATGCATTCTTCTACAAGATACCCTTCGACAATTGAACTTTCTGGCTTAGCTTTATTGAAGATGTAGTCTTTCAATGTTTTCAAGAAATGCTCAACTGGATACATCCACTTATACTGAACTGGTCCAGCAATCCTTGCCTCATTTGCTAGGTGGAGCATAAGATGTACCATGACATCGAAAAATGCAGTAGTGAAAAGTTACTCCATCTTGCATAGTGTGATCACAATTTACTTGTCCCAATAGTCTAACAATTGAGAATCCAATGTCTTTGAACATATAACCTTGAAGAATCGGCTTATCTCTATCATAGAGTCAACCACTAGTTGAGGAAGCACTCCATGGATTGCTAGTGGAAACAAGATCTGCATGTAAACATGGCAATCATGACTCTTTAACCCACTTACCTTCTTCAATGCTTCATTTACACATGTAGAAAGTTGTGATGAGAATCCATCTAAAACCTTGATATTTTTAAGAAAAGATAATATCTTTAGTCATTGCTCATCCTTCAAAGTATATAATGCCTGAGGAAAGTCATAACTGCCATTATCTTTATGATTTACATGCAACTTAGGATGAATGCCCAGCATCTTCAAATCAGTACGGGTCTTTAACGTGTCGTTTGGACTATCCGTTAAGTTTAGCATATCTAAAATATTATCCATAACATTCTTCTCGATATGCATCACGTCAAGATTGTGATGAACTGTGAGATCTTGCCAATAAGGGAGCTCCATGAAGAATATGCTTTTCTTTTTAAATCTAGAATTATGTAAGTCTTTAAGATCTTTTTGAAATAGACGACCCAATCAGATATTACCAATCTATTGCAACTTCTCCATTATCTTGTATATTGATAACCTGATTGTATCTGTTCTTCAAAAATTTTTTGGATTTTTGGATGAATAGCAGCTTGGTTTACCATCAAATATGTCTTTAAACCTCGATTGTCGCCATATATGTTCAATTGGTAGGAATCTACGATGTCCTAAATAACACAATTTTTTACTTTTAGGTAAATGCAAGTAATGAGTATCATCCGTACATACAGGACATGACAACTTGCCTTTAGTACTCAAACCAGATAAATTTGTATAAGCTAGAAAATCATTAATAGAACACAACAGTGCTGCTTGCATCTTAAAAAATTATTTTCTTGCTGCATCATATGTTTCAACCCCGTTATACCATAGCATTTCAACTCATCGATGAGTGGTTGCATGTTAACATCGATTGCATTTCCTAGTGCCTTCTTCCCAGGGTGAGAAGTGTCAGAATCATAAACGAAGATCTCATATGCATCCATGGCGAAAAATTGTATGTAAATATCACCACTGGCCATATTGAATATGATGGATGCATATTTTTGAAAGGATTGAATCCATCACTTGCAAGACCAAGCCTAACATTACGTGTTTCCTCTGCAAATAGAGCATGTTTGTTATCAAATGCAGCCCACTCGTCAGAATCTATCGGATGACGCATAAGTCCATCTCATGATTTGTTATTATGATGCCATGTCATCCACTTTGCAGTTTTGCTCGACATAAAAGGACGTTGTAGCCTAGGAACCAAAGAAAAGTAATGCAGTACCTTCCTTGATTGTTTCTTCCCTCGTGCATTTGAACTGGTATTTTCTTCATATCTTCCTTCTCCACATTGCAGGCAACTATTCAAGCATGCATTCTCTTTAGTGTACAGCATACAGTCATTCTTACAAGCATTAATCTTTTCACACTTCAAGCCAAGTACGCAAAACTATTTCTTCACATCATACCACGACTGAGGAAAATCTTTGGGATTATTTAACAACTCTTCTATGAACTTAAGGACATCGGACATTAACTTAGATGTTGCTTTATTCATCACTTTAATTTGAAACATTCTCAAAAGAAATGACAACCTTGACATGGAATTAATTACAGGAGCAATGGGTTCCTCTGCTGCCTTCAGTTCATCATAAAAATTATTATAATCTCCAAACATATTATCATTATCATGACTATCAGCATTTGTAGCTCTCATCTCTTATAACATCTCTACAACATTATCACCTCCAATATCTTCAATGCGATTCTCAACATCATTATAAATAGAAGGATAAGTGGTTTCTTCTCCATGCGAGATTCAGACTGTGTAGTGAGGCCACCAACCAGTACAAATTAGATGCTCAAATACTGTATTACGATCATACATAAATCCATTCAAACAACTTTTGCATAGACAACAAATTCTCTCGTAGAAGTCTCCTCTTCTATATTGCTTCCTATCTTCATGGAAAGCCCAGTCTAAGAATGAAATCACTCCGCTCTTATATCGAAAATAATCAGAAATTCTCAAACCAATCCAAGACTTATCCATGGAAACCTATAATCAAATAAACCCACAAACAATGAAGGTAAGTTACATAAAGAAACATCAGATATTTAACACCTAAGTTGTGATCAAATTTAAGGTGCTTCTCCAGTATATCCCTAAGACTAACCTCAACTAGATTCCTTTAACACCCAATTTAAGGTGCTTAAGAAACCTAGGTAAGTTTAGTTAGTATACCAGAGAAGAGCATAAAGATGTCACCGAGATTTCTCCAAACACAGATTACATGTAACAAGTAACACCTAAGTTGTGATCAAATCTTCAAGAACCCTCCTTAGTTCGGAACTTTACCGAAGGATGATCAAGACTTATGACATATTATAAAGAAAACACATCATGCTTGTATGTGAGATACACATACATTAACACATTGTCCGTATGACATGATTATAAGTCTTGAATGACCAGGAATATTAATACAATTTTGCCTACTCTTTCAACTGGTACCCTAAGGGTTATATTTCTCATTGTTTGTCATCGAGTGCATCTAAGGTTGTGCAAGTGTGGATATCTACAAATTGCATAAATAAATACTAACACAGAAAAGAACAGTAATAACATAAGTCAGCATCATAAAAGTACTACTATTAAGAATGGAATATCTTCTTAGTCAATTTGAAGTAGATTGGTCAAGATCTACTTGTTAAAACGATGATTATATGGATTCTTATTTAGAATAATATGGCAACTAGACCTAAAGTAAAACATCAAAGATTACTTAACCCTCTCAAATGTAACATCTACCATGCCAGTTTGCCCATCGATGTTGAGCCACCAGTTTACCTAACTCAACCTATCCTACTCAACCTAGATAATGATGCTTTTCTCTTCTACCCTCTCTTCCCAACATTTATGATTCTATCGAGATAATATAAATGTAGCAATAACATTCATAAACTTTCAAAAGTTCCTGATGTACATTAGGGAAAGAAAACAAAGGAAACAAGTTGTTTTGTTTTAATTGACCAAAAAAATCCAACCAAATCAAGAAGTATTTGAATTGTATCAAATGATAGGATAAGTTTTTTAGAATAGTGGACACTTGGATCATATTACGTGAACTTCAGGGCAAATTGTATTCAGAACTTATAGGCAAGACCAATTTTTCATTTGCATCCAATACATGATTGCAAGACAGATACCCTTTACCCACAGAATATTAGATGCATGGTCCACCCTAATGCATATCAAAAGTTCCAAGTCAATTTGTCTTTTTTCTTCTGCTGTCCAGATGCTCTTCCATAACCTTATCGATGCGGCCAAGGGACATTGCCTAGATCCAAGCTTGGAATTACATGAAGGGCCACACTTTAAAGGATCTAAGCTTGAAAATAATTACAAACCTCTCCAATTGGGTCACATTTATGTAAACTCAATGCTTACCAAATGCAGTAGTGAATAAATTTAAGCCTCACTTAATAAAGGTTTAATGTTCAAAACTAGACAAACTTTAGAAAGATGTAGGATTTAAAAGTGATGAAGTATGTGATGGATTAGTAAACAAAAGAAGTGATGATTAAATTCTTATATTATTCTTTCATTTTGTTTTCATTTGTATTACGAGTACATTAATGAAAATAGATACAATATATAAGTGGATATGATGCAAGTAATTTTTGTTTTCATTTGTAATAAAAATTTGTCAAGGTAGATGTAAAGTATACTTTGAGATGATGAAAGTAAGAATAAAAAAATATTATATGATGTCCCTTAATACCATATATTATTCATTTATGCAGTAACTACCCTTGAGGTGAAAGATAATGCCTCATTTTTAATTCTATGACAAATGGACCTATAGGAGTAGACCAACAATGCCTGCATCTTCCTTCAATCCCCAAGTTAAATGAATAGAATAAGTATCCAAGCTTGAAATCATATTCTTTACATACACCTCCTTGCTGCCACCCAACTTAACAGCCATTCATAGAGACATCACACCCTGACACCCACCAATTAGCACACAGTAACCATGCATATGATTATCAACTCACGAGAGATGGTCAAAAAGGCCATTGACAATTTTAATTACTTCTTTACAGAATGTTTCATTTCTCACGGCTAACATGTTTTCTTTTGTAGGCTGTAAGCTTTGATTCCTATCTCTCTATGGATCAATGGCATAACATTTTAAGTAGACCGCATGTTCGACTCTTCCATTAACAGCTTTGGAGGTACCATCCCAGATTCCTCCCCTCTTGGATCAGCTCCAACCAATGGAGATCTCCCCTCCTCCCAACACAATCTCCCTTAGCCTTTTGCCACCCCCTCGACCCTCCACCACCCGCACATTGTAGTTGATCTGGAACATTATTCCTTTATACTTTACACCTCATTAATTGCATGATACATCCATCCACCATGTCCACCAATCAACAACCCCCCTTGGAGATATTTCAAAGCACACACACACACCACCAAATAGTAGCAATAAAGAATCAAACACATAGAGCCTTGTAAAGACCTAAGATTGAAAACTCATCATGTGACCTCAAGAAAACTAGTAGAGAAAAAAAAAAGACGGCAACAAGAGGATTTCCTTTTGGTCATGAGCAACAAGCACTCTCTTCTTCATCTCCACACTAACAAAACACATCATGGGTAGAGCGTTTAACCATCTAATAATGGTCTGGTCTGTGGCAAAATTACCATGATGTACATAAGATTATCTAAGAAGCTTCCTAGATGCATGTTGTTTATGACCGAAAAAAGCTTCCTAGTTTCAAACTTGTTCTCATACCATCAAACACCTACCGTGCGTGTAAACCCTTAAGCCAATCCAAGGTCAATAGATCTAGTTGAGCCACCTCGCAGCCAATAAATCCACCAAGTACTGCAACAGCAATAATAACAGGAGATCAAGAGAAGTGGACTTGGAGGAGGAGGTATGAAATAAGTGAATAAATAAAATGAAGGAAGAGTGGTGGATTAACCCTACTTGTAGCTGCAGCAGTGGTAATGGAGGTGCTGCTGGGGAAGATGAGGGAGGGAGAGAGGTAGCGGTCTTAAGGGGGAGGAGATGTGCTACTGGGAAGGGGATGGTCAGGGGAGGTGCCTTCATCAGGAGAGGGAAGGGGGTTGGGGATGGTCCGGGGAGATGATGTCGTCGGGGATTTAGTTAGAGAGTCGAGGGAGGGGGAAGGTAATGGCAGCGGGAGTTGGTTTTCGGTGGTGATCTTGAGGGGTAGGTGAGGTGTTGCTGGTGACCTTAACGGGGAGTTAGGACAAGCACCATTGTCGGGAGAGGGAAGGGGGCAGGTGATGGTCAGAGGGGCTAACGCCGTCGAGGAGGGGGCTAGGGAGTCGGGGGAGAGGGAAGGCTATGGTGGTAGGATTAGGATTTTGGGGAAGTCAGCGGTGAGGAATTTCAGAGGAGGGTGCATGGGAGGGATGTGAAAATTTGAAACCGTCGCCAAAGGGAAATGTGGGAGAGGGCGAGCAGGCGAGGGAAGTATATGGTGACGGTTTCACTTGAAACCATCACAAAAGGGATATGTCGGAGAGGGTGTGCTCACGAGGAAAGGCTATGGTGACGGTTTCAAGTTGAACCATCACCAATGGGAAGTATATGGCCACGGTTCCACTTGAAACCATCATCAAAGGTATCCTATGGTCATGGTCCCACTTGGAACCATCACCAAAGCATAAAGCAATTCTCACTCTCCCTCTATGGTCACGGTTTTGAGTGGAACTGTCACCATAGGTTACTTTTGATGACAGCTCCCAAAATCATCATCAAATATCCGTCACCAATTCTCCCTTACCTAGCAATGGGTCACGGGCGAGGTGTAGGTGATGGGTGAGCGGGGACCTCACCCCCTGTGCTCTGTTGAGGCGATAAGCCTATGGCAGAAAATCAATTTATGCCATGTTGAACGCCTAGTAGTTTCCAAGGTGGGACTAAAGTCCCACCCTTCTTCTTCGTGTAGGCCGCAGCAGATGATGCATCCAATTCTAGTCAAAGGCCCAATCAAAGGGCCAAATTGATCCCCTAGTTGCGTTGCTGGATAAAGTCCACTGCACTTGGAAGTGTCGCCTGGAGCTGCAATGGCTGAGGAGGGCTTCAAGCTTCACTCAGGCTCACTATTAATGGCGTGGAGGACTCGACACCTGAAAATCAAGAAAAAGGTCCTTGCGGCCCCGTCAGATAGCTTAGCAGGTTCGCCGTGGAGTGGCGAGTGCGGTGATGGGTGCAGCATGTGGTCTGAGTGAGGGTGGAGGTCAGACGATGACGGAGAAGGGTGTGGGAAGGTGGGTTATTCGGTGGCACTGAGGAGAGGCCAATAGTCTCAATAACCAGAGGGATTTTGCTCTCTGGGACACGATGAAGCTTTTGGAGTTGGTGACGAAGCGGATGGAGGTGTGGAGAGATGGAGGCGCTTTACCGGAGATGTGGTTGGAGCACAAGAAGGTGAAGGTGGTCAGTGTGATACGATAGTCAAAATGAAGTGTGGTTGGTGTGTAAATGAAGTAGAGGAGTTAGGGAACTTATCTAGGTGATTGGCGAACAAAGAGGAGTAGAGGTGACGCCGATTGAGGTATGGCTGGCACCGAAGATTAAGGTGACTCTGGTGGGGTTTGGACGGCGAGGACGAAGGAGATAGGGACATCGGCCGATACTATGCGACGTAGAGGAAGATGAGGAAGGAGTATCTGCCACTAGTATTGCTGTCAGATGACAAGGAGTGGTAGGGAGAGTTGCCAGAGCTCAAGGAGCCTTTCAGCCGGATTAGGAGGGAAGAATTTAGGGTAGATCCAGTCGAAATCGAGCTTAGGAAGTTCAGCTTGATCTGGGCATACTTATATAGGGCTTAGGAAGTCAATTTGTTCTTGGAAGCCAAGCTTCCAAGCTAGGAATGCTTGCCAGAATAGGAGTTTTCTAGGACACCCAAATCTCTCATGTGTTTGCATGAGAGATTGCGAAGGTTTTGGGGTGTGGGAATTGGCTCAAAAGGAAGGAATTCCTTGACGAACTTCCCTTTCAAATCTGAGAGGGATTCGTTAAGGAATCAAGGAGAACATGCCAATTTTAGGTCACCAGAGTTTGTAGGAATAGGATTGATGGCGGCAAGGACCTATTTGTGAAAATGATGACAAAGTTAGGTGCCTTTTTGTAATGGTTTTGAAAGTTAAGGGCATATGTGAGATCAGACAGGACCAATTGCAAACTAGATCAAGATAATCTTAGATTGGGCCCAAATTTTGGTGCAAACCTAATTTAAACCTAAGAAATCCATTGGTGAAGTTGGATTTTGGTTTTGATCAAGTTTGATTGGGTAATTTATGCAAAAACCTAAATTACTGCAAATGCTATCTGAGACTTTATTTTAGGTCGAGATTAGTTTTGATGGTTAAATTGAAGGTACCAAACCCTAGAGAATATTTTTATTTGAATTTTAGAGGGTTTAGGTGAATTTCATCTAGACCAAAACCTCAGTTAATTAAGCGGGTCTATTTTTAGGATTTTAGAAGTCATTTAATTCTCAAAACTCACGAGAACCCATTTCTGTCTGTACTAACCCACTTATTGGACATACAGTCCTTTGGTGGTTATGTAGGAGCACTTAATGACTTAATCAGATCAAATTAAACTAGCTATGGCTCATGATGGTGTTCCCATCATACGCCAATGCCTATTTTTTGCTAGTCCCTTAACAAAATCTCATGGAACTAACCTAAATTCTAAACCATGCCTTTTTATGCTCAGATTTCTGTTGTGTGCTTTCTTTTCTTGGATTAGGTCAAAATGCCAATAAAAGGCACAGAGGTACTCAAGTATCAACCAAGATCTGGACCTGACCAGCTTTAGTCTCAGTCCGCCGTGAAGGTTTCTAAGGCCTACAGGAACTAACCTAAGGTTCGTTGAACTCTGCTGTTAAAGCACCTGTGCCTAAGACATGTTTTAGCCCAGGTTCAGTTTGTAGTGCATTTTTGTAAGAGGGAGACAGAAGAATTTTTTCATTATTTTTTGAGACTCTTCCCTCTCTTTTCTTTTCTATTTCTAGCTTCAAACTGGCTTTACAACACGATCTGTATCCAATTCCTAGTTGCCACCATCAATCCCCGCAGGGTCCCTAGTAACCAATGCTTCGAGATAGCACTGCCCATGGCAACCCCCAAAACCCTGGCTTTCCAGATTTTGGGATAATCTCGTCCATGGTATTCTGTAGCTAAATCCAGACCCTGGCAATCGACATTTCATGATAATACCACCCATGGCACCTGAACCAGCACAAGGTGCTTACATGCCCCCAGTAGGATATTTAGATATCCTAGGTGTTTTAGCGAGGTGAGATCAATGTTAAAATCAATGTGTCGTAGTATAATTGAAATCACTCGAAAATAAATGAATTTTATTACTCGAAATTGTAAATCCGAGGTCGAACACAAGGACCAAATTGGGGTTTAAAAATCAAGAGCACAACTTTAAGATTGAATATAATATGAAATGAAAATCAGAGTATAGCGCAAAAACACAATGTCAATGTATATAGAAGAAGCACAAAAAAAATGGACGTATGATTTTGGAAATTAGACGTCTTAAATATAAGGTTGCCACAGTGCTTCTATTGCTCTTCTCTGGTCTCTATCTCTAGCTTTGATCTCCTTCCTTCTTTTCTTCTTTGATTTCTTCGTGCCTTCAGCTTCTTCTTTCTTTCTTTAGTTGCTCTGGCCCTTATCTTCTTCTTCTCTCTCCTTTCCTTCTATCTCTGCGGCTCCTTCTTCTTGGCTTCTTCCTCTTCTTTCTTTCCTTCTCTTCAACCCTACAGCTTCTTCTCCTTCAGCCTTGCCTTAGCTTCTTAGGCTTCCACCCTCTCCTTCCATGTCTTCCTCTTCTTTTGCCTATAAGAGCAAAACCTACCCCTACCCGCCCTCACAATCTCTCTTCTTCTTTCTCTCTTAGGCTCGCTTGCCCAGAGCCTTCTCGATTAATCAGGTCGGGTATGCACGCCCAGGACTAAGCCTACCGGCTTGTGTGGTGAGAAAGTAGTGCAGGCTGGTCGAGTATACGGCTCATGGATAGGTTCGCGGGCAGTGGGTCACAGACGAGGTAGTGAGGGCCAGTGGGACCTCACCCCGTGGTTAGGAGGCGATAAGCCCCTGTCACTTTTGCAATTTATTTCATTGCATCCTCTCATCCACTTTAGAGGTGGGACTAAACATCCCACCTTTCTTTGCGAGTGCTTGTAGCGGATGTTCTCCTCTGATTGCAATAGCTGTGTAGGGCATCAGTGCCAATTGCTTTGCTGAGGTTGTGCGCGAAAGGAGTCCGCACGACCTAGGACTTGTTGCCTGGAGCGAGGAGTCCTGGATGAAGCTCCCAAGCAAGCTCCTACTGCGTCAATGGCGATGAAGACCTCTAACCCAGTCAGCAAGAAAATAGCCATGCAGCCTCATCAGAGAATGTAGACAACTTCGCTGAGACATGGCGAAGGTAGTGCGGTGGTCGACGTGGCGTGGGGTGGCCAGAGCGTGTGTGCCTAGGTCACCCTGTGTGTGCGGAAGTGGGTGTGTTCGGGGGGAGTTCTGGGGGCTTGGCACAGTGAATGGAGTGAGGGTTTAGGGTCAGTGAGGTGTGGCGGTGCTTGTGGTGTAGTTGGAGAGGTTGATGGAGGCGTGGAACAGCGGAAACACCTCACCAGAGGTGGAGAAGGTGGTGGTGGTTGTGAGCGTCGAGGCATGTTTGCAAGAATAAAAGAAGGGAGAGAGGACTTAACTAGGTGAAAATAGAGGAAGGGGGATGCAGAGGAGGCAGCCAGCTCGTATTGTCATTGCCGGAGACGAAATGCCTAGCGGGAGGAGGATGGTGATGACGAGGGGGTTGCAGGGACGTCGGCTGGTGCGGTGCGACGGGGATGAAGATGATAGAGAAAATGCTGGAGCTAGTATTACAACAGAGTGACGAGAGAGAGAGAGAGGGGTCACTGGAGCTTGCTGGGTTGTTGATCAAAGTGGGAAGAGAAGAAATCAAGGGTTTCTGAGGCCAATTTCAAGCTTAGAGGTTGCGGGTTGATCTAGGCATGCTCTTATAGGCCCTAGTAGAAGGTCTTATGCTTGGAAGCCAAGCTTCCAAGCACGGTAACCTCGCCGGAGTTGGAACGTCGAAGGTGACCCAAATCTCTCATGCATTCGCATGAGAGATTGGGTGCCAAATCAAGCCTCTAACTGTGTTCAAACTAGAGGAGATTTCTCAGAGAATCTCCCTTTCAGATTTGAAGGGGATTCTCTGAGGAATCAGGGAGATCGTTCCCTTGATACCTCACCGGAGTAGGATTCCCTCTATAATGGTGGAGGGACGTAATTGCAAAGAATGATGAGAAAGTTAGGGGGGTTTCTTTAGAGGTTTTAGAAAGTTAGGGGTAGAAATGTAATTGGGCTGGACTTATTTGCAAAGTAGGTGAAGGTGAATTCCCCTTAGGTCCAAATTTTGGTACAAACCTAATTTGGACCTAAAGAATCCAATGATGAACTTGGATTTTAGGTTTGACCACATTTGACTAGGCAATTTACACAAAAATCCAATTTAGGGCAAACATTTGACTGGGACCCCAATTTAGGTCAAAATAGGTTTTAAGGGCCAAATTGAAGGCTCTAAACCCTAAAGGATATTTTTCCATGAATTTTAGAGGGTTTAGGTGAATTTTATCCTCACCAGAACCTTGTTAAATTAAGTGGGTCTATTCTAGGGTTACAAGAAGTTATTTAATTCCCAGTATTCACATGAACCCTTTTCTATTTGAACCAGCCCACTTTTTATCTTGTTAAGACCATTTGACCAGTGTTTAGCTTATGAGAAATACCATTGTTGCACTGCAATGGAAAAATTGCAATTTTACCCGTTGTTTCTTGCCTTTTTTTCAAAAGGGTTATTCATTGAGTTAGGACCTCCAATTGGTTATGTAGGAGCTTTTGTTCTCTTGTCTGGGTCAAAATGAGCTAGTTAGGGCTCGTGATGGTGTTCTCATCACTAGGAGACAAGCACCGAGGAGACGGTATGTTATTACTCATCTTCGAGGGAAATTTCCCACCTCTCTACGCTGGGAACTCTTCTAAATCAACTTGTGTTGATCAACCGCTCTTAATCTTGGTAGCTTTTTCTCAGAACAAATTTAACGCATTTGCACGATTTTGATAATTAAGCGCACTAAACCAGACTGTGTGTGGATCGGGGTGCCTAGGTTAATGAGTCCCGCAAACCAAAGGTCAGTTAACAAGGTTGAATAATCCATTAGCCTTAAACCTAATACTTAAGATTCACATTTTCCCCAATGTCTTGAGGACTATCCAGATCTTAATAGATACTTGAATTTTTAAGACTAAAATCACACCCAAGAGGCCTAAGATCAGCGTTCATACTAATCTCTTTTTGTCTCTTAGCACTTTTTGTCTTTCATTTTGTTTCTTTTTGATTTGGTTTAGAACTAAATCGATTCCTTAATCTTCTTAATGACTATCTCTTTTTTCTTTTCAAATTGTGATCCTTTTTGATGTTTATATCACCTCCCCTTTTTCTCCTAAAAAATGATATGCAATTAATTCACTCAAAATTTCCTCCCTTCAGCATTTTTTGTTCCTTTTCACATTTTTATTTTTTCGATTTTTGGAATATGTAATTTTTTTTTATGAAACCCTTTCTTGTAAAGTGATTCTCAGTGTTTTGCACTTTAATAAACCCCATGTTTATGATTTGCAATGTCATTATAAATTAGGTGTGTGTGAATTCAGCTTAGAACGTACATTAGAATAGGTTTTGGGTGGGTGGATGGGTCGGGGTGACTGTTGCAGACGATTTCAAGCTCAGGTACGGGTACCAAAGGTGGAGTTGACTATTCTAATGGATGAACCCTAAAGTGCAATATGAGTTCAGCATAAGATGTGTCAAGAAGGGTTTCGGGTTTTTCAAAAAAAATGACAGGTTGCCTCCCGTTAAGTGTTAAGTTTAACACCATCAGCCTGGTGCAATGAGCTCAGGGAGAATGGAGATCAAAAGATACCTTAGCCAACTTTGTACTAGTGAGTTCAATGAATGGCTTAAGTCGCTGGCCATTCACGATAAAGGGTTCGGAATCAAGGCTAGGATGGCTGATGTAAACACATTTACACTACTTAAGATGTCTATTTATGCATGTTCTTAAGCATAGGATTGCATTTCATGATATAAATATTGCATAACATGCATCATCTTGCAATTAGAGTAGTTTGAATAAAATGAAGGTTAATTATCTCCTTTTATGTGCTTGGATAGGGAAAACATTTTATCGGGGCCTCGGATCAAAGATCCAACCATATGGATGTGATCAGGGTGATGATTGGAGTTCAACGACTCCAAGATCGCCCTAATCTGACATCCATAGCATCAAATAGTGACTGGGGAACCCTAGAAGATCAAGGGCCAAGATGGTGTAAATCTGCACTTCAGATGACAAATCCGATCGCACGGATGTATTCGGATCGACGATTGCAGCCCAAAGACACAAAAATCAAGTTAATCCGACATCCGTGGCACCATCTACAACTTCCAGAAGATGGATAGCCAAGATGGCGCCACGTGGTGCCATCTCGACTGCCTAAACGATCGCATGCAACCTCTGAAGATCCCGCACCCGCTCGCTCTCCGCAGTTGGATCTTGATCCAACGGCTGTGGTCGGCCACGCTTAAAAGCGTCCGCTCGACCATCCGTGCCCCGTAGCGCAACGGTCGAGCGCGCTTACGCGACCGGCAGGCACGGGTTCAAGCCGCAGCAGAGGGCTAGAGGCGCGGTCGGGCGTTGGATCGCGATCGGACGGCTACGCGCGGCCGATAGCTTTGACGCACGATTGAACGCGCGGCATGGACGCTAGATCGCACGCGGGCAGGCGCGCAACGCAGCGGGCGGAGATGCGTCTTAAGCCGTCCGATCTTGCGATCGGACGGCTGAGAATCAATGAACGTGTGATGGCGTTGAGCGCGCGGGCAGCTGAAGCGGCGCACGTGGGCGCGGAAGCTACGCCCACGTTGGGGGCTTTAGTGACGGATTTATCCGTCACTAAAGATCCCTTATTTATTATTTTGAAGTTGTAATGTCCATTTTGCCCCCACTCCTTGCAACTATAAAAGGAGACCCCCTCCATATGAAATTCTCATCCCTTCCTTCTCTTCTCTACCCCTCCAAAGCTCAAGAGAAGCTTGTCCTACACCCAGGATGCTCCTTGCGAGATAAAGTCTAAATTTTCATCCCCCTTCGGAAGTGGATCCCGCGACGACGACGGCGTGCTGCTCCGTTCCCGTTCTTCTGCTTCGTCCTGCTTCGTTCCCCTTCGTCCAGGCGTTATCCCGTCCGGCTCGTCCTCCAAGCAACCGTCGAGGAGGATTTCTCTCTCCCTATTCTTTTTACTGCTTTCTAGTATAGATTTACTGCTTTCTAGTGTAGTTTTGCTCGTCCTCCAAGCAATCGTCGAGGAGGATATTTCTCCCTCCATTCTTTTAATGCTTTCTAGAGTAAATTTACTGCTTTCTAGTGTAATTGTTTTATGCTTTCTAGTTGTAATGAACAATCTCCTCAATGATAAATTCCTTGTTTATTCCACATCTCATTTTGATTTCTCTGTGTAATATTCTCTTTCTCTCTTACTCTCTCTCTCTTCTATTTATTGTAAATAATTAGATAGTTTTAAATTGAATTATTCCGTGACAAATAAAAAGAAACGCGTAGTTTTTAAATCAAACGTCCGCCTCCCTGTGTTCAACCCGGAATTCTTTTCGGTATAAATTTTATTTTTTGAACACGAATTCTTCGCTTTCAAGCTACAACAACAGGTTTTCCAAAACCGTCCTCCAAGCAATTCGTAAACGTTCAACATTTTGGCACCGTTGCCGGGGAGGCGACGATCTTTGATTTCTCTTCGCGTTTTGTAACTTACAAATCATTTTCTTCACTTTTCTCCTTTCTTTTTGTAATTGCAGGTACTCTTTTGAGACGAGTAAAAGTGGTAGATTGGAGTAAAGTGCTGTGGAAGGTTTTGGTAGTTATCCCCCATTCTTTCCCCCTCCATAGATTTCATTCGCCACATTGAATCCAAATTCCAATTAACCTAGGTGTTTGCATAAATCCTAGGAATAGTTTGGTTGCTTGGATTCTCACTCACATTTATTCCACCTTCATTTATATAAAAAAAACAAAAAGATAATTCTGTGGGGCAATTTTTAACAAACACACAACGTACACCCACATTCAAAGGCACTTAACCAAATTGATTTGTTTCTACTCAACCGAGTTCTGATCTGTGGAACTGGTACACATAAAGCAACACATAAAAGAGTAGAAATCATTCTAGGTTAACCATCTTTGTGTGCCTAACTTAGTGGTGCATTTGTGGCCAGTTGTTTGAGTTGTTTGGGCCACACCACTTCAATTAAAATCAACCCATCAAGTAGCTGCTACTTAGGTTCAACTCTTAGGGATTTACCAGGCACTCCACATTCTTTTTAAGCCTTAAAGGAAAATATCTTCACCCGTGCTTGTAAAACCTGGTGTGCCAATGAAACTTGTTTGAAAACACTTAAAGTTGAATCCTAAAAGCTACTACGCAAGATTTGAACCTTAAAATTCACCACATCAAAAATAATCTTGCTTGAAAACCACTGGTTGTGCACGCACACACAAATCAATCAATCATTAAGGGCACAACCCATTTAAAGGGCCCATCACATTCCAAAGCACATTCAAACCTAGCCCTAAATAAAACAGAGTAGACGTTGGCCTTAAGGATTGAACTTGCTCTTCAGAACTCAGAACGAGATTATTTTCGATTAGTCTGTTTCTACTGTTAAATCTAATGTCTAGCTAACGGAGCAGAGTCAAACGATCACGGCTGGGGGGTACACTAGGAACCGGAGGCACAAGCCGAAGGAAGAACCTTCTCCCCAGTCCCTCCTTCTAACTAGTTGGATTGAACATACAGAAGTAGATCAAATCGTTCCTTTATCTCAAGATGGGTTTTGGGAGTCTGTAGGTCTATAGGCTAACCTATTTAAGGACAGGTTTGATTGTTTGTATTGCAGGGCACCTTTCTTCCTCTCGTGTCTCATGAATCCTTCCACATATTTCACGCATTCCCGCTCTTTCCCTCCTATTGTGAATTATCCTCAACATGACGATTATCCCAACTCGTATTGTAATCAACCATCAGTTAGTTGGGATAATTCGGATTGGGGATACAATTCTGGACCTCCGTGTTTAGGGTCTAACCCTGAACACTTTCATTCTGATTTCTATCCTTCTCAGAGCTACATCGATTATAGATCGTCTTCCTTTCATGAACAGCCTAATACGATCTACAATCAAGAAGGATACACCGATCCTTACCCATCCTCTGATTTCACTGCCTTTAGGTCATCACCATCTTTCCAAAAATCTGAAATGACCTATTATCAGGAAGGGTATAACGAATCTCAATTCGTTAATTCCCCTGCATTGAGCCCAAACCCTCCCAATCCTGAACCAACTCATTTGGTTCAGTTTAACTAGGTTCAAGATAAGGTTCTGGCTAACTTCAGGAATATCATTCAATCTTTAGAAGTTCAGCCAATACCTTGCATTGAGAGATTGGAGCCCCTAATTGAAATGATTGCTGATTTAAATAAGTCTTTGTTGGATTGGCTCCAGGACGTTAAGGATAAGAACCCGGGTGAGTTTCTACTTAGGAAATTAGCGAAATTGAGGATGAGATTCATGGTTGCTTTGATTCAATCTTGGAATAATTCCCAGGATGAACTCTCTTCAGCAAAGCCAATGACAGAACCCACTCAGGCACCTGTTGGGGGGACACATGTTACGAGGTTGACCAAATTGAATTAAAACAACCAATTAAGAATGATCTGATTTCTTCACCTGAGATCCCTGAGCCAGGTTATGAGGAAACGTATGTCTCCTTGGAACAGAAAGTGACAAATGATTTTGGGACATACATTGATACGGATCCTGATTTCTTTGATGGTGAAGATTCAATTTGCGAAGTCTCACGCGAGTTTTCTGAACATGATTTCTGTGAGACGATTGGGCCTGACGAATCTGATAGATCATTTGATAGTCCAATAATTGAGGAAACTGATCTTAGCGCACACATTACAGATCTAGGATTACATTTTCTGGATGAATCAATTCAATGCCCAAATTATCAGTTACACCCCGTTAAGCTTATCGATAATTCTGTTTCTGAGGTAATTAGACCCAAGTCAATTTTGATTTTGCCACATCATTTAGACTTGGAGATTTCAGACGGGGTGATTAACATGCAAGAGGTCTCGGAATTTAACATTTGGAATGAGGAGGCTAGGAGCTGGGAAGTTCTGATTTGGGAAGTTAATTTTGGAGGAAATGGAAGATTGAGTCGAAGGGTTTCTTTTAAGCTGAAACCATCAAATCAGAACCCTTACGACATTTGTTTCGAGGATGTTCAACTCAAGCACACATTCAACGATTATCCTTTTGAGCTTCAATTCTCTGTAACCCGACTTTTTGGTCTTGGGTTGCATCCTCATAAATCGCAGGCCCGACCCCGCTTGCATTCTGATTTTAGGTTTTGGGTAATTTTTATCCAGAACCTAAGATATTCTCGATTATGGGGGATGGGTCTGCACCACAATCTGGTCCACATCTGTGGACCTCTGTTGACAGGTCGGAGGATTCTTCTGTTTATTTTAATTCTGACCTGCACTTGTGAATTCTTCATTTCTTTTCTTTGTATAGTGTGCCTAGCTAAAGGCACTAAACTCAGCACATATACAGTTTTTTTTGTTTTCATCTCGGAGCGGACCTGACATTCACGCAATTCAGGTACTTTCTACTTTTTTCCACTCTATTTTATGTCTTTTTAATACAATGAGGACATTGCATTAGATAGGCATGGGGGGTGGATATTTATCTCTGAATTCATTCGTCAGCTCCGTAGATTTTTTTATTTTCTTTTATAAAAAAAAAATCGAAATTAGGAAAGAGAATTTGGGTTTAAGAAAATTTTCAATCTTAGGAAATACTACATTGTGATTTGAACACAAAGACCCTTCAGGTCTTTGGACTTAATTAGCCTGTGTATCCACTAAAATGTAGATTTGTCTTTTAGTCGTCACCATCTTAATTCTATTATAATTGGAATAAATAAGCTTGGTGATAAGTACATGACTTATCAACCCTCCCTCTGATTTGGGGGAATTTTGAGTCTTAAACATCTACACACTTTCTTTGCACTGACTCGTTGTTCGGCAATTCTAATGGAAATTGGGTAGCTAATGAACCTTCTAGGGTGATATGACTGGCAAGTTATCGTGGGCAACAGCCCATAGGTAGGTTGTCTAGAGTCCAATCACTAGACCTTTCTCTTTTTCCTGCCCTTAGGTAAATTTTAGACTAGGGAAGCCACCTACTTAAAAAATAATAATAATAAATAAAAAGAAAAGGAGAAAAGAACAAAAAGAAATAAGCCACACTTCGCCACATGAGTATGGCTGGCAAGTTGTCTATGGTAACAGCTCATCGATCGGTTGTCTAGAACCCAGCTCAGTAAATGCACTAAAAATTTCCAAAACACTTAGGAAGAAGCGGAGAAGTAGAATAAACCGGGAAGATATACATTAGATTCACCTTTGTGGTGACCCCATAAAAAATAAAAGTAGGGAGAAAGCTACCGGTTGTAAAGATACACCTTTAGCCAGAAGTCTTTTTGAGGTCACCTAGAGGTGTAGAAATCCGAAGTCCGTTTTAATTACCGGTCAATGAGTCTATCACAATCACAATAAGATGCTTAAAGCTTAGGGTTCTCATCAAATCTTGGGTGAGTTGAATTGCCGTAGAAAGCCACTCTTAACCCCTAAAATTTGAAAATCCAAAAAAATTAGAAAAGAGTAAAAAGAAAAAGAAAATTTTCTTTGAATAAGGCGAGGGCTTGAGGCGGTCTGCATTTTGGCTAATACCCAGGCACTGTTGTGTCTTTAAAAGTTCAGTTCCTAAGTAGACAATTTCTTAATGATTGAAAGTAACTCAGGTCCAAATAATCCAACCTAATTCTTTTATAAATAGCATATAGTTTTTGCTAGGGACTAGCAAAAGATAGGCATGGGGGTATGATGTAAACACATTTACACTATTTAAGATGTCCATTTATGCATGTTCTTAAGCATAGGATTGCATTTCATGATATAAATATTGCATAACATGCATCATCTTGCATTTAGAGTAGTTTGAATAAAATGGAGGTTAATTGTCACCTTTTAT
This sequence comes from Thalassia testudinum, assembly GCA_037157565.1. Classification (NCBI taxonomy): domain Eukaryota; kingdom Viridiplantae; phylum Streptophyta; class Magnoliopsida; order Alismatales; family Hydrocharitaceae; genus Thalassia; species Thalassia testudinum. The sequence continues at coordinate 30,901,171 of JAZHRO010000049.1, forward strand.
GTGCTTGGACAGGGAAAACATTTTATCGGGGCCTCGGATCAAGGATCCAACCATATGTATGTGATCAGGGCGACGATTGGAGTTCAATGACTCCAAGATCGCCCTGATCAGACATCCGTAGCATCAGATAGTAACCGAGGAACCCTAGAAGATCAAGGGCCAGGATGGTATAAATCCGCACTTCAGATGACAAATCTGACCACATGGATGAATTCGGATCGACGATCGCAGCCCAAAGACACAAAAATCGAGCCAATCCAACATCCGTGGCATCATCTACAACTTCCAATGGACGGCCAAGATGGCGCCACGTGGTGCCATCTCGACCGCCCAAACGGTCACATGCAACCTCTGAAGATCCCGCACCCGCTCGCTCTCCGCCGTTGGATCTTGATCCAACAGCTGTGGTCGGCCACGCTTAAAAGTGTCTGCTCGACCATCCGCGCCCCGTAGCGTAGCGATCGAGCGCGCTTACGCGACCGACAGGCGCGGGTTCGAGCCACAGCAAAGGGCTAGAGGCGCGGGAGATTGGGCGCGGGCGGGCGTTGGATCGCGATCAGACGGCCGCGTGCACCCGATAGCTTTCATGCGCGATTGAACGCGTGGCATGGACGCGCGATCGCACGCGGGCGGGCGCGCAGCGCAGCGGGCAAAGATGCATCTTAAGCCGTCTGATCTTGCGATCGGACGGCTGAGAATCAATGAACGTGCGATGGCATTGAGCGCGTGGGCAGTTGAAGTGCCGAGCGTGGGTGCGGAAGCTACGCCCAGGTTGGGGGCTTTAGTGACGGATTTATCCGTCACTAAAGACCCCTCATTTATTATTTGAAGTTGTATTGTCCCTTTTGCCCCCACTCCTTGCAACTATAAAAGGAGACCCCCTCCATACGAAATTCTCATCCCTTCCTTCTCTTCTCTACCCCTCCAAAGCTCAAGAGAAGCTTGTCCCACACCCGGGATGCTCCTCGCGAGATAAAGTCTAAATTTTCGTCCCCCTTCGGAAGTGGATCCTACGACGACGATGGCGTGCTGCTCTATTCCCGTTCTTCTGCTTCATCCTCCTTCGTCTTGCTTCGTTCCCTTTCGTCCAGGCGTCGTCCCATCCGGCTCGTCCTCGAAGCAACCGTCGAGGTTGATTTCTCTCTCCCTATTCTTTTTACTGCTTTCTAGTATAGATTTACTGCTTTCTAGTATAGTTTTGCTCATCCTCAAAGCAATCGTCGAGGATATTTCTCCCTCCATTCTTTTAATGCTTTCTAGAGTAAATTTATTGCTTTCTAGTGTAATTGTTTTATGCTTTCTAGTTGTAATGAACAATCTCCTCAATGATAAATTCCTTGTTTATTCCACATCTCATTTTGATTTCTCTGTGTAATATTCTCTCTCTCTTACTCTCTCTCTCTTCTATTTATTGTAAATAATTAGATAGTTTTAAATTGAGTTATTCTGTGACAAATAAAAAGAAACGCGTAGTTTTTAAATCAAACATCCGCCTCCCTGTGTTCAACCCGGAATTCTTTTCGGTATAAATTTTATTTGTTGAACACGAATTCTTCACTTTCAAGCTACAACGATAGGTTTTCCAAAATCAAACATGTTAGCGTAGCAATTCGTATACGTTCAACAATGGCTGATTTAAACAGCTCCATTTCCAAAAATCCATTTGATAAGATATGGTCCAATCTATTTTGATCTGAGTTTTCCTGGGAATAGTTTGAGTTTGGCATCAAAGAGTAGGACTTTCTGACCAGGGTGAAAGATCTTTCTGGATATGTGTTTGTCATGAAACGCCTTAACCTGCTCTTTGTAAATTCGTGAGTTCTCATATGCATCATTGCGTAATTCATCGTTCCCACTCATTTGAAGCTTTCTGTGGGTTCCTACCTTAGAAAGATCTAGATTACACTTTCGTATAGCCCAATAGGCTTTATGTTCCAACACGATGGGGAGGTGACACGCCTTCCTGTACACCAATCTGAAGGGAGACATGCCTAATTGGGTTTTATGGGCGATCCTATAAGCCCACAAGACTTCTGGAAGTTGGGACAACCAATCTTTCCTATCAGGTTGTACAGTAACCTGAAGGATTTTCTTGATCTCCTAATTCGATAGCTCAGCTAGATCGTTGGTTTGGGGGTGATAAGGAGTAGAAATTCGGTGTGACACCCCGTATTTGGTCATCAGTGATCTGAACTGAGCATTCATGAAATGGGTCCCTCCATCAGAGATAATGGCACGTGGAATCCTGAACTGAGAAAAGATGTTCTGATGAATGAATTTGATTACCACCTTATGATCGTTGGTTCAGGTCAGAATGGCTTCGATCCATTTGGACATGTAGTCAACAGCGAGAAGAATGTATTTGAAGCCATCCAAAATAGGGAAGGGTCCCATGAAATCAATCCCCTAGATTCAAAGATTTCCCATACTAGAACTAGCTGTAAAGGCATCATATCACAATGGCTCATATTGCCTAAGGTTTGGCAATGAGTGCATGCCTTACAGTGATCGTATGCATTTTTGAAAATTGTGAGCCAATAAAAGCCACACTGGAAGACTTTTGCTATAGTTTATGTCCAGAAAAGTGTTCGCCGTAGGCCTAGTCATGGTAGAAGGACAAAATGTCTTGAATTTTCACTTCCGGGATGCACCGTCTGATGATCTGATCAACACCATTGTGGAAGAGGTATGGGTCTTCCTAGATGTAGTACTTGGCATTGGAAAGCAATTTGTCATTCTCGACCTTCGACCAATCAGACAGAATCTGATGTGATGCTAAGTAGTTCACTAAATTAGCAAACCAAGGAAGTACTGTACTAATAGTTAAGAGGTGCTCATCGGGAAAGTGTTCTGTGATGGGTCCGGAAGGGTTAATAATGTCAGAAGGAAGGTGGGATAAGTGGCCAGCTACCACGTTCTGCTTTCCCGCTTTATCGCGAATCTTGAGATCAAATTCTTGCAACAGCAAGATCCAGCGGATTAATTGAGGTTTCGTGTCCTTCTTTGCAAGGAGGTGCCTCATTGCAGTGTGATATGAGTATATGATAGCATAGGAACCCAAAAGATATGATTCAAAATTTTCCAGGGCAAATACTATGGCTAGCAGCTCTTTCTCAGTAATTGTGTAGTTATGCTGAGCCTCATCAAGTGTCTTGCTAGCGTAGTAGATGACCACGGGTTTCCCATCTATTTTTTGCACAAGTACCGCACCCACAGCATAATCAGATGCATTGCACATGATCTCAAAGGGTTGAGACCAATCAGGGGACTGCAGGATAGGTGCTTGGGTAACTCGATCATGTAGGAACTCAAAAGCCCAAGTGCACTCCTTGGAGATTTCAAAGGGGACATCCTTAGATAGAAGATTAGTCAAGGGGTGCATGATTTTCGAGAAATTGGGAATGAATCAATGGTAAAAATCGACATGCCCCAGAAAGGATCGGATGTCTTTGACTAAGCTAGGCATAAGGAGTTTGGAAATCAGATTCACCTTGGCTCGATCAACCTTGATGCCTTTTTCAGAGACGAGATGCTCCAGGACAATTCCCTCAGGTACCATGAAGTGGCTCCTTTCCCAGGAAAGAACCAAATTCACGTCAATGCACTACCTAAGGATTTGGACCAAGTGCTGGAGGCTATCATCAAATGATTCACCAAATACCAAGAAGTCATCCATGAAGTCCTCAATGTATTCACCTACCATATCTGAGAATATGGCAAGTATGCACTATTGAAAAGTAGCGGGCGCATTGCAGAGATCGAGCGGCGTCCTTCAAAATGCGTATGTCTCGAGGGGGTAGGTGAAGGTAGTCTTTTCTTGGTCGTCGGGATGGATTGCGACCTGGTTATAACCAGAGTACCCATCCAAAAAGCGGAAGAATCGATTTCCTGCTAGTTTCTCAAGTATCTGATCAATGAACGGTAGTGGGAAATGATCATTCTTCGTGGAGGAATTGAGTCTTCTGTAATCAATGCTGACTCTTCATGAGTTCACTATATGGGTCGGTATAGTTTCTCCGATTTTAGTCGTGATGATGGTGAGCCTTTCCTTCTTAGGCACAACTTGAATTGGACTTACCCACTGACCATCAGAGATCAGGTAGATGATCCCTCAATCTAACCACTTGATGATCTCCTTTTTCACCACATCCGGTAGATTTGGATTTAGGCATCTCTGCATTTCATAGGATGGTCGTGATTGTTGGAACCTAGTTCCATCTCTCTTCTGTGTTTTGGTGTTAACAAAATCATTTTTAAATCTAATGTGTTTATGAAGTATTACAGGTCAAAAGAACCTATGGATGCAAGTAATAAGATTGCATATGAAGGAAGAAGATTAGAAGATTAGTTTTTGTTGTATTAATTATTTTTTAGAATCTTTGTACGTCTCCTAACAAGTAAAACAGAATCTAGAAGTTAAAATCAAAGTAGAGATAATTAGGGTTTAGAAAATCATTCATTCACTCGTTTCAAAACTAAAAATCTTTTTTTTTCAAAATGAAGACTTTTAGAGTAAGTTGGGTATCTCTAAAAATTGACTTAAACTTACAAAATTTGGTACTTGTAGCAAGTATCGGTACTGGTCATAAGTACCGGTACATGCTAGGCATAGGTTTGGGCCTAAGTCCCAAACTGTGAACAACAAGTACCAGTACTCATCGTGAGTACTGGTACCAAGTGGTCATAGTTTGTGCACTTGGTTTTTTCCTGGACCTTACAAGTATCGGTACTAATCACTAGTACCGGTACATGTAGGTCACTAGACCCAAATCTATGAGTCACAAGTACCGGTACTCATCATTAGTACCGGTACCTGGTGACTTAGTTGGGCTGACTATAAGTAGTCAGTACTGGTACTAAAAGTTTAGTACCGGTACCAACTATCCGTTGCCACTAATCTAAATGGCTCTTTTTTAATTAAATCTATACTTAATCTTCCCAAATTGCCCCTAACGGCTAATATTCGTAGGGAAGGTGCTTAGTGGATTATATAAGCACTCCTTGAGTGTCTTTTGCACACAACCAAGAAGCCAAAATTCTATCTTTGCCTACACCTTCATTTCTCAAATTACCAGCTACAAAAGTGCTTGTCTTGTTGCAATTTTCTCAAGGCCATTCTCCACTTGCAACAAGTTCATCAAGGCGAACGTGTTCTTCTCAGATAAATTCATTCGTTTCACACCTTAATATTCTCGCTAGATTAATTTATATACTCATATTAAGCAACATAATTGTTGGAAACTTAGGGACTAGTTGTAAGCTTTTATTTATACTTTGCTTACACCTATACCTTTATTTCTTTTCAATATCTTGTAATTGGGTTGAGGTAACCCATTAATTGCCTCAAGTTTTAGTAAATTGATTCTCTTCCGATTGAGGGAATCAGATTAAAAATCCTAAGTCAGGAGACTTAGGTAATTGAGTACCCAAGTGAGGGGACCACTATATATCTTGTGCATTTTTTGGTTTGATTTGTCTTGCAAATTTTTTTTTACGACACTATTTATCTCCCCTTCTAGTGTGCTTATGATTTACAAATCCTATAGGTGGTATCAGAGCGGGTTGCGAATAGAAGTAACCATTCTCTTTCTCAATGACATCTCTAGTGAAGTGCACCGAAGGACAGTCATCCACACGTCCTCCCTACTTTGATGGGATGGACTATGGATACTGGAAGAGGAGGATGCAAATTTTCCTCAAGGCTATGGATAAGGACTCATGGACTCTTATCCAAGAGAAATACATGGATCCGAAGCCGCAGGAAGGTGTTGTTTGGACTACATAACAAAATAAAAGGATCGCGGGAAATGCAAAAGTAATGAACGCACTCTATTATGCATTATCAAGGGAAGAGTTTAATTGTATCTTTGAATGCGAGTCCACATACAAGATATGGAACACGTTGCAAGTCACCTACGAAGGTACGAGTAAGGCAAAAGAAACACATATTTCTATTCTAACAGAAAACTATGAGTGTTTCAGGATGCAAAAAGGTGAAACAATCAAAGGAATGTATACAAGATTTGGATAGATCATAAATCTAATGAACCTTGGATTCAAGCTGAAGGAGGAGCAGCTTGTAAGGAAGATCTTGAGATCCCTTACATGTGATTGGTCTCCGAAGACCACAGCCATCCAAGAGGCAAAAGATCTTTCTACACTCTCCTTGGATGATTTGATTGGAAGCCTCATGGCATATGAAGTCTAATTGTAAAATATGAAGATTGAAGAAAAATCCATAAGTAAGAAAAAGGAGCTTGCATTTAAAGATATAAAGGAGGAGTCAGACCTCGATGATTCCAACTCCGATGAAGAAGAGGAGCTTGCTCTTCTAACGAGAAGATTAAGAAGATTCATTCGAAAATAAGGTATGAAAGTAAATAAATTTACAAATGGCATTATTTATTTTGAGTGCAAGAAGAAGGGGCATGTACGAAAGGATTGTCTAATGATCAAAAAGAAGGAAGAAAAGAAGAAAGACAAAGAACTTGATCAGAAGAAGAAGATTTCAAGAAAGGCATACAAGGTGACTTGGGATGATAGTGATTCCGACACGGAATCATCTTCTGAGGAATTTGAAGAAATAGAAGTTGCACATCTCTATTTAATGGTGAACAATGATTGTTTAGAAAATGAGGTAGATTCTGAAGTCACTTTTAATGAGTTATTACAAGCATATGAAGATTTGTATCATAAAGCTAGGTCAATTAAAAAGGAAAATAAGGTCTTGCATGACAGTTATAAAACCTTAGAAATAGAGAAATCTTAATTAGAAATAGAGCTAGAAATGTCAAAAGAAACTAATAATCAATTGCATGCTAAAATAGTAGAATTAGAAGATATTTATGAACATTTTGAGGATACTTTGAATAATCTAAAAACAACAACTAGGCTGAATACAAAATTTTGTAATAATTTAAAAGCCAAGTTCAATAATAAAAGGAACACATAAAATAAATCACATGCACCTAGACATGCATGGATTTATCAAAAGGTCAAGAGTCCTAAGAATTATAGATCTAACACTAAAGTGATCTATAAACCTAAGGATTTGAAGGGTACTAACCATCAAGGACCCAAAAGAAAATGGGTATCTAAAATAGATTTAATAAGCTATTTTGCAGGTCAAGAAGGACAAATGGATCCTAGATAGTGGGTGTTCCAAGCACATGATGAGACAGTCCAGGTCAAGAAGGACAAATGGATCCTAGATAGTGGGTGTTCCAAGCACATGATGAGACAGTCCAACCTCTTTATCAAGTGGACCAGAATCAAAGATGGAGGGCATGTCAAATTGGGCAACAACAAACGTTGTCGCATTATTGGTGAAGGTACAATAGGTAATTCTTCTAAGCAAGTACGTAATGTTTTTTTAGTAGAAAACTTGAAACATAACCTACTTAGTTTTAGTCAAATATATGATAATGGATGTGATGTTTTGTTTACTAAAGTTGGATTTAAAATATTAAAAGAAGGAACAAATACGATTTTAATTGAAGGCTTTAGATATGAAAATATCTATGCTCTTCATTTTTCACAAGAGAAATTTGTAAAATGTCTACTTGCATCCCATGTTGAAGTAGATCTGTGGCACCGTAGGCTAGGTCACATTAATCACAAACATCTTAATAGGTTACCCAAAAATGAGTTAGTAAAGGGCATACCAAAACTAACTTATAAAAAGGATGTTTTGTGCAAATCTTGTAAACTCGGAAAAATCCACAAAGCTTCTTTTAAACCTAAAGACTTCATTTCAACAACACAACCATTAGAATTGTTACATCTTGATTTATTTGGACCAACACTATTTGAGAGTTTAAATGGATCAAAATTTTTCCTAGTTATTGTTGATCACTTCTTTAGGTTTACTTGGGTCATCTTCTTGAAACATAAGGATGACTCATTTGATTCCTTCCTAAGTCTTTCTCGAAGACTTCAAAAGGAAAAATCATCCTCTATTCTTAGACTTAGGACTGGTCATGGGGGAGAATTTGAAAATGAAAAATTTTCAAGTTTTTGTGTCAATTCTGGCATAACCCATGAATTTTCATTTCCTCAGGCACCATCATAAAATGGTGTTGTAGAGCGTAAGAATCGCACTCTACAAGAATGCACCCAAACCTTGCTCTTGGAGTGTGGGCTTCAAAAATATTTATGGGTAGAAGCCATTAATATGGCATGTTATGTTCTTAATAGAACTCTCTTAAGGCCTATTATTAAGAAAACTCCATGTGAGCTTTATTATGAGAAGTCTCCTAGGATTTCATATTTTAAGGTTTTTGGAAGTCAATGTTATTTATTAAATACTTGTGATCGGCTTGATAATTTTGATGCTAAAGGTGATGAATGCATTTTTATTAGCTATTCAACAAGAAGCAAAGCTTATCAAGTCTTCAATAAAATAACTTTTGTTATAGAAAAATCCCTGCATGTTTCATTTGATGAAACAAACATAGGTGAACCTGAATCAAATCATTTAAATTTTGAAGATGAAGATATCCCCTTCATCGATGTATCAAAAATGGAAGATACACGAAATGTACATAATCTTCCAAAAGAATGGGTACACCATAAAGATCACCCTCAAGAACAAATCATAGGTGATATTGAACAAGGTGTAAAACCCTGATCTCACTTTAGAGCTGATTTTGTCCTTAATGCCTTTATTTCACAACTTGAACCCAAGAAAGTTGATGAGGTAGTAAAGGATGAATCATGGGTTGTAGCTTTGCAAGAGGAGCTACTCCAATTTACTAGGAATAATGTATGGAACTTAGTACCCACCCCTAAGGGTAATTCCATCATTGGAACCAAGTGGGTATTCTGAAATAAATTTGATGAATCTGGTTCAGTAATCAGGAATAAAGCCAGACTTGTATCTCAAGGCTATAACCAACAGGAGGGTATTGACTTTAATGAGACATATGCTCCTGTTGCTCGCTTGGAGTCCATACAGATGCTACTTGCCTTTGCAAGTGCAAAGGACTTCAAGCTATATCAAATGGATGTCAAGAGCGCCTTTCTTAATGGTTATATTAAGGAATAAGTTTATGTCCATCAACCTCCCGGGTTTGAGGATCCAGCACATCCAAAGCATGTATACAAGCTTAATAAGGCTTTATATGGACTTAAACAATCTCCCAGGGCCTGGTATGATAGGCTTAGGACCTTTCTTCTTCAGCACGATTATAGGATTGGAGTTGTTGATTCAACTCTTTTTGTAAAAGAAGGAAATGACATCCTACTGGTTCAAATATATGTTGATGATATTATATTTAGATCAACTAAAGAGTCCCTGTGTCAACATTTCTGTGAGACTATGAAGACTGAGTTTGAAATGAGTATGATGGGTGAACTCAGATTCTTTTTAGGACTCCAAATTCAACAATTAGACACAAGAATTTACATTAGTCAAAAAAAATATGTTCTTGAAATTCTCAAGAAATTTGACTTTGAAAATGTAAATGGAAAAGAGACTCCGATTGCTCTATTTGCTTCTCTTGGTGAAGATTATTCGGCATGAGAGTAGATGAAAAGAAATACCGGGGCATGATAGGTTCACTACTATATCTTACAACTTCTAGACCTGATACTCTTTTTGCTACATGTTTATGTGCGAGATTCCAATCTGAACCCAAGGAATCTCATTTTAATGCAGTAAAAAGAATATTTAGATACCTAAACAGCCCAAACGACCTTGGTCTTTTCTATCCTAAAGCATAATCCTTAGATCTATTATCCTATAGTGATGCTGACTATGTATGGAGTTGGATAGACCGAAAGAGCACTAGCGGCACATATCATTTTATTGGAGAATCTCTAGTCTCATGGTTCTCTAAGAAACAAACTTGTGTTTCACTTTCTATGATTGAAGTAGAATATATTGCTGCTTCACTTGCTTGCTCATAGGTCATTTGGATGAGACGGGCTCTGTTCAACTTTGGATTGATTTTTGCGCAATCTAAAATTTTATGTGATAATATACGAGCAATAAATTTATCCAAAAATCCGGTTCATCATTCACGTACCAAGCACATAGATGCTAGACATCATTTCCTTAGAGATAACGTAGTTCAAGGATCAATTCAATTAGAATTCATTGACACATAAAACCAATTGGCAGACATCTTTACAAAACCTCTTACAGTAGAAGGATTCTGCTTTATAAGAAAATTAGGGCTTTGTACAATAAAAGAGATTAAAAATTAATAAGCTGATTGTTATGAAACTTGTTTGTATTTATAAAATCCTCTGAGGGTCTCACTACAATTTACCCAGATTTATTTTTAAAGAAAGGAGGTAAACTGTAATATTTTCATATGTCTGGAAATATTTGGGTGTTGTTTACAATATGGTTGCTTAGCTTAGGTTGTTGACTACATTATTTATTCGACATCTAAGTTATAAATTTTTCATCTCTCAACCACTTAAGTGGTCATGTGACAAGCACATGACCCATCCCTTATAAAAGAAGCCAAGTGCAAACACTTGCCTCATTTTGTCTCAAGAAAACCCTAGATCTCATTCCATAAGTTTCTCTCCAAGCTCTTGTCAAGAAGAAGGATTACCTCCAAAATTCTACTCTAGGTATATTTTTATCTCCTAAGTAGATTTTACTATTTTAAATTGTTCTACATCTTGACTTCTCCCTTCTCTCAAATCATTTCTCACTGTTGCATTTGTTTTCGTCAGGTACCAGGTTGTACCGGTACCCATCATTTGTACCGGTACTAGCTTGGCGTAGTAGTGCCTGCTTTAGTAAGCAGATACCAGTACTAAAGATGAATACCAGTACTAGCTCAAATTTCTGGTTGGAACAGAAACCAACTAGTACCGGTACCTATCATCAGTACCGGTACATGCAGGCTTAAATGTGTTTTATTTTGGCACAAACACATGAAATTAAATTGTCTATATTTCTAGTTGTTTTCCTATTCCTTGTTATTGCATGTTTACAGATGGCACCTAAATCAAAAAGTAAGGGAAAAGCACCTCAAGATGCTTTTCACAACTTCTGCTTTAATGAGGATGCTAAGTCAAAACTTGATTGGTATAAAGGATTAAAATCCATCATTATAGGTAAGTTGAGTGGAAAGATTTCTCTCTTCAACTCTTTAGTTTTACTACTCTCCTTTCAGAACAAAAACTTATGCATTTCTTTGATGAATCATTCTTTGCTGATGTTCCTGGAGTATACCCTAATGTTAATTGTCTATTCTTTGCTAATCTCCAAGAACAAGAAAACAGAGGTCATCTTGTCATAACAACAAATGTTTTTGGCCAGAAAATCAACATGACACCTAAATTCTTGTCAACCATTACTGAATGTCCTAATGAAGGTCATGAATTTAACACACTTAAGGAGCAATTTTTTACTCATAAAGTCCATGAAACTCTTTTTCTCCCTAACTGTCAGGGCAAAGCATTGGTTGCGACAAAATATAACCCTTTTTGCTCGCGTCTTTTTTGTATCTTAGCATGGAATTTAAGGGCTAAAAATTTAGGATTTCACAAAATACCTACTGATATTTTACCCTTGATTTATGTTATCATTATGAGCTTTCCAGTCAATTGGAACACAGTTTTCATTCACATTGTTAGACCCCATTATCGTGCATCAGCTTTACCATTGGATATTTTGGTGTCACACATTCTTCATAAAAATAAAATTGACCTCTCTAATTTTACTCTTCTCAGAGAAGTGGTCTATTTTAAATGGTCCACTCTCCAAAAAATGGAGTGAAACCTGCTAGAGAGGAATCCTCCAATGATGACGAAGAAGAAGAAGTTGATCCAAATGCATAATCTTCTTATCATCCACCTCCTGAATTATCCTCCACTTTCATTCTTATAACCTACCCATATCCAGAAGTAGAAACACCTAGGGTAAATCTATCTAATGTGTCTGGAACTTAACCCAATTTGATAAATACCTTCAACTACATTGGTCAAAATTTAACCAATCTAAATTTTGCCTTCCATCACATGCAATGCAAATTCCATGACCTTTCCCTTTCTATTGAGTCCTCCCATGTCACTTCTTCCACTCAACAGCCTAAACAAAGGAAGCAGACTCAATCGAAAGCACATCAAGAGTACAGTGAAAGAAGGCAGAAGCATTTTCAAGATCCATCTCGTGTTTCAATGGTAGAAGAAGAACCTGTTCTTCATGATGATGATGAAGAAGAAGACACGGAGGATGAAGATGTTTCATATGAAGAAAATGATAATGAAGATGAAGATGATGATGACAATGACGATGACGAAGACGATGATGACGACGACAATGATGATGATGATGATGATGATGGTGGACATGTGCAAAAGCTAATTAGAAAACATCCTGGAAATTAGCTTAATTTTCATTTTGATGCTTATTAAATTTGTATGACTTTTCAGATAATTATGTGTTATGAATGTTTCAAGTCTTATCTTAATGAACTTTATCATGTTATGATTCATGCTTTGTTTGTTTATGTGAAATTGTTGTTTATTCATGTATTAGGTTATGTTTCATTTCTACTATTTGCTCATCTTTTTGCTTGCTTGACAAAAAGGAGGAGAAATGATTGTACTTCATATTTAAAATAGGGGAGCTTAGTTTGAGGGGGAGGTTTTTCACTCCTTGTGGAGTTTTTTATTCTTCTCTTATTAAGTCTCTATTTATTTTTTAAATATGAGTATTATCTTGTTTGCTTTGTCAACACCAAAAAGGGGGAGATTGTTGGAACCTAGTTCCATCTCTCTTCTGTGTTTCGGTGTTAACAAAATCATTTTTAAATCTAATGTGTTTATGAAGTATTACAAGTCAAAAGAACCTATGGATGTAAGCAACAAGATTGCATATGAAGGAAGAAGATTAGAAGACTAGTTTTTGTTGTATTAATTATTTTTTAGAATCTTTGTATGTCTCCTAACAAGTAAAACGAAATCTACAAGTTAAAATCAAAATAGAGATAATTAGGGTTTAGAAAATCATTCATTCACTCGCTTCAAAACTCAAAATCATTTTTTTCAAAATAAAGTCATTTAGAGTAAGTTGTATATCTCTAAAAATTGACTTAAACTTAAACAAGTTGGTACTTATAGCAAGTACCAGTACATGCTAGGCACAGGTTTGGGCCTAAGTCCTAAACTGTGAACAAGTAACGGTACTCATCGTGAGTACCGGTACAAAGTGGTCACAGTTTGTGCACTTGGTTTTTGCCTAGACCATACAAGTATCGATACTAATCACTAGTACCGATACATGTAGGTCACTGGACCCAAATCTGAGTCACAAGTATCGGTACTCATCATTAGTACTGGCACCTGGTGATTTAGTTAGGCTGACTGTAAGCAGTCAGTACCGGAATCAAAAGTTTAGTACCGGTACCAACTAACCGTTGTGACCAATCTGAATGGCTATTTTGCAATTAAATATATCCTTAATCTTCCCAAATTGCCCCTAACAAGTAGTAATCGTAGGGAAGGTGCTTAGTGGGTTATATAAACACTCCTTGAGTGTCTTTTGCACACAACCAAGAAGCCAAAATTCTATCTTTGCCTACACCTTCATTTCTCAAATTACTAGCTGCAAAAGAGCTTGTCTTGTTGCAATTCTCTCAAGGCCATTCTCCACTTACAACAGGTTCATCAAGGCGATCGTGTTCTTCTTAGATAAATTTGTTTGTTTTACACCATAATATTTTCGCTAGATTAATTTACATACTCATATTAAGCAACATAATTGTTGGAGACTTAGGGATTAGTTGTAAGCTTTTATTTATACTTTGCTTACACCTAAATCTTTATTTCTTTTCAATATCTTGTAATTGGGTTGAGGTAACCCATTAAGTGCCTCAGGTTTTAGTAAATGGATTCCCTCTAGATTGTGGGAATCAGGTTAAAAATCCTAAGTTGGGAGACTAAGGTAGTGGAGTACCCAAGTGAGGGGAACCACTATATATCTTGTGCATTTTGTGGTTTGATTTGTCTTGCAATTTTTTTTTACCACACTATTCATTCCCCCTTCTAGTGTGCTTGTGATTTATAGATCCTACACCCACCGACTGTCGGAGATCGAGCAGATGTTCCTTGCATCTAACCATTTGATGATTTCCTTTTTCACGACATCCTGTAGATTTGGATTTAGACATCTCTGCATTTCACGGGATGGTCATGATCCCTCTTCAGTATAGATGTGATGCGTGCAGTATGAGGGGCTGATACTAGTCAGATCATCGAGAGTCCATCCAATGGCTCTTCGATGCTGCTGGAGAATAGAAATCAGGAGTGTTTCCTGATCAGGTGTTAGTCAGGAGTTGATAATCATAGAAAACGTCTAATTGGAACCCAAAAAGACGTATTTCAGATGATCGGGAAGAGGCATTAATTCCATAACTAGGTTGTCAGCAGAAGTAGGTGATTCAGAGTAGGTGTTGGGAGCAAATGGAGTTATGGGTGTGTCTAGGTTATGTTCAGGCTCCTCTAATTGCAGGTTTTGATCTTTTTGTGGTTGATTAGAAACAGTCGGGTTTCCTTGATACATAGGTCGTCAACCATAGCCTCGATATCATAGATTTGTTCTATAACCCCGCAATTTACTCCTTGTTGGGCCTTAAAGATGTCGATCTTCAGTGTTTTGCTCCAAAATTTTAACTCAGTTTGGCCCTCCTGACAATTAATATTTGCCCTAGCAGTGGTCAGAAAGGGTCTCCCTAATATGATCGGCGTATTCTTCAAGTTCTCAGGAGCATCCATGTCTAAGACAATAAAATCCATGGGAAAATAGAAATCATGTACCCTAACTATGACATCCTTGAGAATTCCTTTTGGTGACTTAATAGGTCGGTTGACTAACTACAAAGTCATTGTCAGTTTAAGCTCAAATTTCTCAAAGTAGTCTAGTAGGGATGTGGGTTTCAAATTTATGGAGGCTCCTAGGTCCAATAAAGCTCGGTCAAATTGTATATCACCGATTGCACAGGAGATCAGAGGGGTGCCTAGGTCTTTTGCCTTAGGCAGGAGTTTGCTCAAAATGACAGAGATTACTTACTCTGACAGTACGATCGGGTTCCTACCATTGGTTCATGGCTTACGCTTGGGTGTACACACTTCTTTCAAGAATTGTGCATAAGTCGGTACGTGGCGTATTGCATCCATCAAGGGGATGTTTATATGGACCTTCTCAAAGAGATTAACCAGGTTCTCCTCAAGTGCCACAGGTTTGGCTATCCTCTTTCCCTTGGTCAAGGACTCGGGAAAGGGAATCTTAGATGGTTCCTCTAGAATTGGGTTAGGCTCTTTTTCAGGGATGGGTGTGTCCTGGATGACCAATCTAGGGTTAGGGTTTATGGTCTCAGGAATGTTGTGGCTAGGAAAGGGTGGGTCTTGTGTTGCTTTGCCACTATGGGTGGTGACGGAATTTAATCCTACCAGATTTTGGTTTGGGTTGGGCAAAATAGGTGTTTGCTGTTGAAATCCCAAGTATGAAGTTGAAACATCCATCTGATAAGTCTACTTTACTAGACTAATTTTATGCTTAAGTGCATTATTATTTGGATGAGAGATTAATTTAAAACATGCATGTTAGTGACAAAATCATGTCAACCTTAGATTTATCATTTCATGTATCAATTCCATTAATCCTTATATAAAAGGGGTTCATTACTTATGTGGTTGCAAGGTCATTTAGGAAAGGATATTTTTTTAGTAAGTTTCACAGCAAATGGCAACCAAATATCTATTTATTTCCAAGAGATAATAAAAGGGAAGAAAAGAAAAGCAAATAAAATACCTTCCAATTCTTCCCTCTCATTTCCTTATCTCTCTCTCTCCCACAAATGGAAATATTAAATCACGATTATTTTCCTTCCTTCTCTAACTCTCTCATTCTCTCTTTTTTCTCCTTATTTAATAGGGACAGCAGGGCAAGGAATCCAACCCCTCCACGGGGAAGAAGCTCCCTTTCTCCACCTCTCCTCCCTGCAGGCAACTCCCTCTACCGTGTGCCCACGACTCCGACACCGTGAGCCTCTGCCGACACCGTGCTTCCTCTCGACAAGCGTGGTGACAGTGCGCTCCTCGACGCCACATCCTCCTCACTGCAACCGTGTGCCTCCTCCTCTACAAGCGCCACATCCACGATCGTGAGCCTCTATCGACACTGCCAACACCCTCACCTTGCACTGTGACCACCACCGTGAGTCACCCCCTCACCTTCGTTCTTCTTCCCTCTACCTCTCTGCATGTGCAGAGACCACGTCCACCGACCTCTCCTCCATGCTTTCCTTCTCTGCTGAAGAAGAGACCCAATGGTCTCAGGCCCGACCATGTCCCTCTCTCTCTCACACACACGAGACGGCGCAGACACCGCACCACCCCCTAACACCGATGCCCAAGACCGATGCATGACCGATCTCCCTACTGTGCCTCCGACCTCTTCTCCTCGCAGCAGTCTTGTCTCGCATCGACGACCCACCGGCACCGCCCATCTACCACGCGCAGTTACGCCTGCATGTTCAACCAGCCCCACGTGCAGGCCCTCATGCCTTTGTCCTCCATCCTTCCCCCTCGTGCACAGCAGGCCCTCATCTTCTTCCTTGTCTTCCTCTCCGTAGCAGGGCCGAAGGAACCCATCACCACCGGTGGCCTACTCGACGCAGCTATCACCATGGGTTGTTATCCTTCGTACCATTGACGTCATCAGACTCACCTCGACTCCACCAACGCGACCATGCCCTCAGTTGTGGCTCTTGCAACTCACACACACACAAGCGACCACCCATCGCCGGTGAGCTCCTCTACTCCGACTAGCCGCCTTCGGCCACCTCCCGCCGTGGGACCGCCACCATCGCGAAGCCCTCATCGCAGTCGACCTTCCTCGAGCTCCTCAACTTCTGCCGTCACTTCCTCTTCGCACGAGGTAAAGAGGAAGACTTCCTCTTTTTTTAGGTTCTATTAGTATTTACAAAAAATGCCATTGTGGAATACTATTCAAATATTTTGTTGGATTAAATTATTAGGGTGAATTACAACATTATACTTATTCATTTTCATATTTAATTTTCTCCTGTTATGCACATCAATTCTGATTGAAATTGGATTCAGATTTGCATGCGACTAGAAATTACATACTCTACCACTATACATGCATCATTTACATATTTTTGAGAGCTTGATTTATGATGTGAAATTTACGTAAATAACCCTCAAATTCCCATGAAATTGAAAGTTACATTCTGAGCTGCATATTCATTGAATTGATTTTATGAATGTTTCTGTGAACATGATTGCCCCATAGTTGTGAATCTATTGGTCTATCATCCTTGTGGATACGACCTGAAGTGTGGTATTATTTCAGTATTTTAGTAACTTTAATCGAGGTTTTTTCTACCACATTACATATTGCGACGACATATTTTTTTGTTATCATTTGCAAAGCAAAGAAAACCTCCTAATCAAAAGGTGCCATTGTCGAGGAGGCAACAGACGCAATAGATTCACCTGATTATTTCTGAGTATTCTGAGTTGCATGATTATCTGATCATTCTTTATCATTTTATGCGAGGAATCTTACGGGGCGACAGGCACAGCAGAGCAGTGACATCAACCTTGAGCGACGCCCACACGAGAAGACTCAGGAGACCTGGATCCCGCTTTCACAGGGGATTCTCCTTCATCATAGTTTTATTTCTATCTTCTCGCCCTTGTAGTAGTTGGGGCTTATTTTCGGGGGTCTATCCCCACATTCCTTAGAGGCTAGGGCTATATTTTTTCTATGTGTGAATGTTAAATTTCTGCTTGCTTGCCTCTAAAACAAACAAAAGAAAATATCGAATTGCCTATTTAGGAGTTGCATACCCTTCGGTGCATTCATTTAGGGGTGATTGAGCAGCATACTAGATCTTTTCTCTGCATTGCGTACATCATTGCATGAAGATTGCTGGAGACAGGTATACCTTTCTAACATTGCATCCAGCTCCTGTCCATGCATTTGCATTTGGATTAAAATTCAAGACCACCAAATTGATTGGATTTACTAATTCGGTGGTTGCCTAAATGAAATTGGGATTGATAATCAGATTCGACCTTAAATCAAATCACACTTGATCTGTTTCAAAGGGACTTGTCTGTGTTTTCAAATTAATAAAAGATTTATGGTGTGATGCACACTTCTGGCATTGAGCACGCACATTAGGCATCGCACTAAGGCTCGATCCCTTAAGGCTATAAGCACCGATCTCTTTATCGGTGCAGACCCTCCTATCTTGTTTTGTGATGGTGGTACTATCTTTTGACCAAGTGTTTTGATACTTCACGAAGGGGGACACCCCTTAAAGAACAAAAGGGTAGTTAAGAGGCACCGCTTACACATCTCCACAAAGGAAGGGTTCGCCCTACTTGCATCCCTTTGTTGTCCTTGGAGTAACTTCTCACTTGATCACCTGAGAGTATCATATAAGCAAAGCATAGGTCCTAAGGCAGTCGAAGGTCGAGTTAAGGCACATAATTGATTGTGAAACTTCTTTTTCCACTAAGAGAGAACGTAAACAACCTCTGTCTTCTCTAAAGAGCTTGTCAGGAATCTCAAGTCACATCTCCCTCTTATACCACTAAAGTGAGAATGGACGAGTGAAAACTTGACTCCATTTGATAAACTTTAAGGAGTAGATTGGAGGTTGGCTTAAATATACTCTAAGAAAGAAAAGAGAAGTCCCATTGCCTTTTGTTTTATTGGGGTGTGCTTTTCAAGTCATGTTTTCAGAAGGATTATAATAACTACTTCACTTCTGTTCACCCCAGAATACCCAATCCCAATACTTGTAGTTATCCATCTTCTGATGAGCATTGGGATCCTTTCCACTCCTACTATAGGAACATTGGTCTGATTAAACCCCAACCCAGTGGTGATGAGTAGAACCTAGGAGAAGGGTATCCCAACCCTAGCTCTTCCATGACCATGCCCAACCCGCCCACCCTTCATGATTTGTCTTATTGAGGTTGGACTGAAACTCCTAGGCAACTTGAACCTGAGATTGACTATCCTACTCAATCTGATGGTAGCCTCTCCTCTTTTATGATAGAAATGCAAAAATAACAGAAAGAGATGATGGATTCTATGGGGGAGATTTTGTGAAATAGTCAAAGATTAACTGAAGAGATTAACCAACTTAGCGATCCTCCTACAGTCAATTCTGATCCCTACCCTTATATCCCCGATTACCAAGATAATTTCAAGGAAAACAATGACAATAGGGATCCTATTTTGAGGAGTAGCTATCACTTAGACATCTCTCATGAGATATGCCCACCAGAAGGCAATCTTGGTGACTATCCACCTGATCTTAATTGGAAGGAGAAAATGGGCCCATTAGATGAACTTGACTCGAATGATAGTATCTTCATTACATTTGATGAAACGGGTCGTAGTCAATTAGTCAACCCCACTCCCAGTCTGAATCTTGAGGTGGAATCTGTATCCCATCCTAGGGATCCTAAGCATATACTTTATGCTTCTGAGGACCTTGCACCTCAGTTAGAGCCCCCTGAGGATTGTGATTTAGAAGTTAACAAATTCCAGAAGTCTTGGATGCCATAGGAAATCATACTAGAAGAAAGTGATAATAACCACACTCCTCTATCAACGGGACCAACACCAGTCATTGAATATTCTAAGGATTGATAAGTCCAGAACCCAAGTGACCATGAGAAAATTGAGGCTAAATTGGAAGAATTAGATTACTATTGGTCTCAGGGACATGAAGATTTGATGTTAGAGGAAGCACTTGATCTTGGTGTGAAAAATTTTCCTGCATCTCAGAGTCAAGAGGGAGGAATGTAGAAAAGGATGATGATGACTTTCAAAGGACCAGACTTAGAGTATGGAGTGAATCTAGGGGAGACTATGTGTTATTTGAGGACTTACCCCCTAACGATCTGACTGAATTAGCCAAATCTGGATCCCTACATACCATTGACTATCAAGATCAACCTTTCAAATAGTTGGAAGAACTGGAAGCATTACTACTCTTGAGGAAAGAATCTATACACCCCATGAGCAAGATCTTAACATTGAACAAGAACCTGGGGATGTCATTATTGAGGACACTCACAGTCCTATTGCTTCAAAACCACTTCTACATGATAGTGAAATAAGTGACACCCTTGAGCGGTTCAATTTCGATGACGAACATTTGGGCCCATTCCAGGACATGCACACCAATGATATGCAGCATGAAAGGCAAGCAGTAACTAAGGCTATTTTTGATAACATTCAAGAACTGGAATGGATATCGAGGATGAATGCTGAACTACTCACTGATGAGACACTCATCAGGATCTCTAATTACCCTTAATTAACTAGTCTTCCTAGTTAATTAGCTAAGGTTATGAATATATAAGGGTTAATTATAAAATAAGGGATATTTAGTAAAGGATCTTAAAATAAGTTAAAAATGAAATTTTATCATTCAATTAACATTATTAATAATTTAGATAATAATTGGACTCGAAATCCTATTAATCACTCTTAATTAATAAGTAACTTAAACTTAATGTAAACCTAAGTATATAATAACTTAAGTAATTTTACTTAATCTAATAAATTAACCTAAAAAGGTCAAAAATGTAAATTCAAGGTGTAAACATAATATTTACCTTATTTAATAACATATATAAAAATTTGAAAAAGATCTAAATTAAACTAAACCTTCAAAACCTGAGTTTACATTTTGGTCCTTAAAATTTATTACAATCGGGTCCTTATTTCTCACATAGGTCCTTAAGTTTTATTTCATTTAAGTCCCTCTTCATCTTCTTTTTCTTCTTCAGCTGAATGAACAGCTGGCGGCAGAGAGTCACCCCACCGCGCGATTACCGCCCTGCCGACATCAACCTTCTTTGTCCAAGCTCTTGTAGCTTACGCTCACCACCACCACTTCATCCACCGGTCTGGATTAACCGGGAATCCTATTTTTCAGTGAGAGATAACCTCACCGTCGTCGGAGACGGCGACGGAGGTTAAGCTCCTCAAGCTCCTTCTTCGGCCAGACCCCGCCATTCTCTTCGCCGCCAACTACTATAAATACCCCCTAACCCCTCTGATTTCACTCAAGTTGGCTCCCTTCCCTCTTCTAACACTGTAGCCGACTTCGATAGGCTATTCGTCCAAAGCTCTGGTGACTTCCCATTCCACTTTCTAACTTCCTCCATCCATCTTAATCAGCCGAGGAGATCTGTCGTGGTCTTCCGTGTCTCTGACACGGGCGCCGACCCAAGGAATCCTCCGCTCCACCTCAAATTCACCTGTCGAAGATCTTTCTTCCACCCTCTGATTTCGTCATCCGCTATGAACCTTCAGCAGAACCCTATTGACCCCTTCGTCCAGGTAACAGTAGATTAGGAGTAGGAGTAGGAGTAGGCTAGCTTAGTTAGTTAGTTTAGGTAGTTGGATTAGAGTAATTTTAGAATTTTAGTTTCATCTTCTTCGACTCCGGCGAGTTCCTTGAGCTCGCCATAGCCTTAATCTTGTCTTTTTAACTCACTGTCCACCTTCCTTTATCTTTCATAATCATTTCTAAATCACTTAATTGTTTAATTGATCACCTAATCGCCTAATTCATATTCCACCTTCACCGACTACTGTTACTGTCAATGGTGACAATAATCGACCTAATTCCACCTTCATAGGGTTCTTCATCATCTACCCACCACTTATGGACCCTAATCGACACTATAATACATATAAATACCACATATAAATTAAACGCCCAAATATAATTAAGTTTCTGAGCTCGCTGCCAATGGCGGCTCAGGAACAGTTCAAAATATTAATTAACTATATAATTATAACTACTATTACTTGTTGACTTATTTTAACCTCTCAATCGAGTGGTTAAACAAGTCCTGAGCTTATCTCAAATCAAATTTTTAAAGAAATGATTTCACTGTCAAATCTTACATTTAAAGAAATAATGAGGAATTAAATGTGATACTGAGGTTCCTTGCAACCTCAGGATCCTTTCTAAATAAAAAATGGTAAGTTTTAACAATCTGTACACACTTTTCATATTTTCTGGACTCACCGGAGCTCCGGCGAGCTCCTGCGAGACAAAACTATGTTTCAGCCTCTAGAATCTGTTGAGAAGCTCCAGAATGATATTAAATGGATCACTGATTGTTTTAAGAATGTTTCTTTAAGGATTTAACCACTGGAGCTATAGATATGAACTTCATCTTCTCCAACTCCGGCAGATTTGGAGAAGTCTATTAGTTAGGTTTAAGTTGATTTTAAGGAACCTAGAAGCTTCAGTGCAATGCACTGAAGCTGTTCATGACCTCATTCCACTGTAACAACCTTCCATTTGCTCTGTCGAACAAACACATTTTGAACCTCAGGCAGCGAGCCTGAAACCCTAGAAATCAAGGTTAGAACACTTACTTGAAGATTTGAATAAGTTTCTAATGTTGAGGAGTCTCTATTCGAGGCTTTAATTTCTTAGGAGAAGGCTTTGAATAGAAAGTCAAACTTGAGGCCTTTATAGTCAAACCTGAGGAGGAAACTTCATTTCTGAGTTCAATCAGAGGTATTGAGGAGTGTAAACTGTTTCTGAGAATTTGTTGAATGGTCTGAGAGAGAATAAAGTGAGCTCAGATGATTTATTTAGTGAGAATTTGAATCCTATCAATTTGGGTTACTTTCGAACACAAACCAACAACAGTGCCATTTTGTTGAAATTTAAACTTGAATCTTGCCCAGATTAATCTGTTATAACCCTTAGAACTTGTTTAATTCGATCAGAGATGTTTCTCTGTGTCTGTTTACCTATTTTAAAGTCTGAAATTCGAACTCTGAAGCTTTCAGAGAAACTTCAACCTTCTGTACACTGTCTGAAGGTCTTAAGAGCTTAAAACTTACTCTAACAAATGCGAAATTAATTGTATAACCTGTACAGACCTTTAAATAAAAGAGAAAAGTCCATCTGAGAACTCTGTGACATTAAAACCATTTCCAGGCTAAAAATAACCCATAGGAACCCTCGATTTTAGTTTTCAAATTGAAGAGGAAAACATCTTCAAAACCTTAAATTGACCCTGCAATTGTGTAGATCTATTTTAGAGCTTTCTAACAAACTTGAAATCACTCGATTTGGAGCTCTGGGTAGAAAGTTATGATCATTTGAAGTTGGGTCTGAAAGGGGTTAGATAGTCCCACATCATCGGATTCTGAGCGCATGCATGGGGATAAAACGAATTTGTTACCTCAGCTCTTCAGTTGTCAGCGCTCGATGCACCGGTTATTGATCTGATCTTATTTGAGCATGTGCATGTGTGTGTGTGTGCAGGCTTGTGTGCCTGCGAGTGTGCGCCCTTGTGGGCGTGAGTGAATGTGCCCTGGGAGGGTGAGAGGCCTGGGAGGCCGGGTTGAGCTGAATTGGCTTGAGACTATGAACTGAACTGAAATGAACCGAAAATGAACCTAATTGAGATTAGGCGAGGACCGAGTAGGGTCTGGTCCCACCTTGGTCTCAGGGTGCTGTGTATCCTCAAAAGGACCTCGTCACAAATAAAATAAATTTTGGTTAAAAAAAGTAAAAAAACCTGGTTCAGTTGAACGACTTAAGGAAAAGAGAAGCCGATGACTGTTAAATGCTAAGTGTTGAAGCTGAAGGCTAAGGAAGAAAGGAGCACAGGCACTAAGGAAAAGAGATTAAGGAACAAAAGGAGAAGACTAAGGGAAGAAAAGAAGGCAGGAGAAGGCAGGAACAATAGAAGAGAGGTAAGAAAGAGAGCTCGAGAGATAGAAGAAAATAAAAGAAAGAAAGAAGAAGAGAGAGGCTGAAGAAAATAAATGAAGGATATTATTTTTTCTTGCATCATTTTAATTACTTTTTGAATTTGTTTTAATTGTAAAAAGGCATGTTTTAATAGAATAAATTTTTAATTACCTCAATTTCTTTTGAAATAAAATTGGAAAACAAACATCATTTTGGGTAAATATGCTTTTCATATGGAATTTTGTATACTCTTTATAGTTTAAATATTTTGGCAAAATTCATGTTTTAAAAATCAAACTAATTATACCTCATAAACTTATAGAGAAATAAAAGAGAATTGGTGAATTTGGAGAAAATTATTATACCTCCCAGTGAACGACCTGGACACAACCAATAAAAATTTCTAAATGTTAGGTTAATTCGACCCTATACTACACAACCGAAACAATTTCGAGTTAGCCTAAGTGATTTCTTCTACTCTTAATTAAGTGAAATTAACTTAATTACTGAGTTGAGTGAAAGCACGCGATCACTCACACCCTCTTTAACCCTCTTCCCTACCCCACACCTGAGCGACTTCAACTCCTATCAAACCAGCTTCCTGAAATCTCTGCTCACACTTTTGATTAATGTGGGAATATCCATACCAATGCACCCTGTGGTAGAGTGGCAAGTTTGGATAGACGCTTTTCCATGTTAGCCCATTAGCCTTAGGGTATGTTTCGTCGCACTCTCTGTACCCCACACATATTTGCTTAAGGAGCCTTTGCCTCCTTGTCACACACTTTCGGAGGTTACTACTCATGTGTATTATGTAAAACCTCCACAAATAGCTCAGGAGTACCCTCTTTTCACCTACTTCTGGAGAGTATTTGGCCTCACTATCCATCACCAACTTGCCAACATCTTGGGTTACTTACTCACCAGGCTAGGTTTGTTACGTATCTTCTTTGGGTCTCCTTCTATTTCCCTGCTAGAGCTCGATTTATGAGGTATCCCAACTCCACCTCAGGTAATATCTATCCTTGCTTTTTCTTTTCAATGAGGACATTGTCAGATTTAGGAATGGGGGGGTATAACCTAAGGTTATTCATAGCATTTATACATGTTCTGCATGCAATTAGGGCACCCATCTTGCAAAAAAAAAAAGAACAACAAAAACAAAAAGGAAAAGAGAGAAGAGAGAAAAAGGAGATGAAATCTTTGTGAGCTGAATTTCAAAAATATTGAGGAGAGACACTGGAAGAAAATGTACAGAATTGTGTTAGTCCCAGCAGTTGATTATGGAAGAGTTAACTAAGTTCTAGGCCAGAGTGAATGAATAAATAAAGTCCTAAACTGCTAAAGGAAAGGGCAAAAGTGAGGTATACCAACTTTGGGCCTCCTGGGTCTATTCTAAAGCTTAAACACTCACATATTTGTTAAGATCTGGACTATTCCTCAAGAGGTTGAGGGAGTTGCGAGGCTGATGTATTAAGTCTAAGGCTTAGGAAGTATTCGACCGCGTTGCTTGCCCTTTTGTTTGTGAAACTTGGTAACTAGAGTGATGAGACACTCATCATGATCTCTAATTACCCCCACCCAAAAATCACACACTAGTTAGGTTCAGTGCACATAACAAAGAATAATGCCAAAAAAAGTGTCGATTCTAAAACTGTTTTCCCAAAAAGTTGACATAGGAGTGGCTTGAAAACACAAGTTGATTGGATGAGTTCCCAGTGCGGAGAGGAGGAATGTAAAATAAACCCCTTAAGATGTGTTATAACATATCGTCTCCTTAATGCTTGTCTCCTAGGATATCTAAATATCCTATCGAGGGCACGGAAGCATCTCATGCTGGTTCAGATGCCGTGGGCAGCATTATCCCAAAATGTTGATTGCCAGGGTCTGAATTCAGCTACAGAATGCCATGGGTGGCATCCCAAAGTGTCAAAAGCTAAGCTTCTGGGGTTTCCATGAGCGGTGCTATCCCGAAGCATTGATTGTTAGGGACCCTGAGAGGATTGATGGTGGGGACAAGGAATCTAATATAGATTGTGTTTAGGGCCAATCCAATGTTGAGTCTAGGGGAATTTAAAAAGAAAGAGAGAAAACTCTCAAAATAATATTTCTCCCTCTGTCTCTTACTAAAAATGCACTGGCAAACTGAACCTAGCCTTGACACACATATGCAAGGGTGCTTTAACCACAAGGGTCAACAAACCTCTGGCAGTTTTTGCGAGCCTTAGAATCCTTCGCGATAGACCCAAGGCTGAGGCTGGATAGGTCCGTATCTTGGTTGGTACTTCAGTACCTTTACTCCTATAGTTGGTATTTATATCTAATTTTTAAAGTGTGGCACAATAAGGCATCCTAACGGTAAAATTTGACCTGGAGACTTGGTCTGTTTCATATGATTTTGCTCGGGACTAGAAAAACTTAGGCATGGGAGTATTTGATAAGTCTACTTTAGTGGACTAATTTTATGCTTAAGTGCAGTATTATTTGGATGAGAGATTAATTTAAAACATGCATGTTAGTGACAAAATCATGTGAACCTTAGATTTATCATTTCACGTATCAATTGCATTAATCCTTATATAAAAGCAGTTCATTACTTATGTGGTTGCATGGTCATTTAGGAAAGGACATTATTTTAGTAAGTTTCACAACAAATGGCAACCGAATATGTACTGATTTCCAAGAGATAATAAAAGGCAAGAAAAGAAAAGCAAATAAAATACCTTCCAAATCTTCCCTCTCATTTCCTTATCTCTATCTCCCTCAAATGGCAATATTAAATCATGATTGTTTTCCTTCCTTCTCTGACTCTCACTCTCATTCTCACTTTTTTTTCCTTATTTAACAGGGACGGTAGGACAAGGAATCCAACCCCACTCCATAGGGAAGAAGCTCCCTTTCTCCACCTCTCCTCCCTACAGGCAACTCCCTCTACCACGTGCCCATGACTCCGACACCGCGAGCCTCTGTTGACACCGTGCTTCCTCTCGACAAGCGTGGTGATAGCACGCTCCTCAACGACACACCCTCCTCACTGCAACCGTGTGCCTCCTCCTCTGCAAGCACCACATCCTCTACCGTGAGCCTCTGTTGACATCGCCAACACCCTCACCTTGCACTGTGACCACCACCGCGAGTCACCCCCTCACCTTCGTTCTTCTTCCCTCTACCTCTCTACATGCGCAGAGACCACGTCCACCGGCCCCTCCTCCATGCTTTCCCTCTCTACTGAAGAAGAGACCAATGGTCTCAGGCTCGACCACGTCCCTCTCTCTCTCACACACGAGACCACGCAGACCCACACCACCCCCTGACGCCAACGCCCAAGATCAGCTTATGACCAATCTCCCCACTGCACCTCCGACCTCTTCTCCTCACAGCAATCCTCTCCCACATCGACGACCCACTGGCGTCGCCCATCTGGCATGCGTAGGTACATGCACACGTTCAACCAGCCCCACGCGTAGGCCCTCACATGCCTGTCCTCCGACCTTCCCCCTTGCGCGCAGCAGGCCCTCGTCTTCTTCTTCTTCGTCTTCCTCTCCACAACAGGGCTGAAGGAACCCATCACCACCAGTGGCCTACTCGACGCTGCCACCACCACGGGTTGTTATCCTTCGTACCGGTGATGTCATCGGACTCACCTTGACTACATCAACGTGACCAAGCCCTCAGTTGTGGCTCCTGCAACTTACACACGCACGAGCGACCACCCATTGTCGGCGAGCTCCTTCACTCCGACCGGCCACCTTCGGCCACCTCCTGCCGTGGGACCACCACCATCGCGAAGCCCTCGTCACGGTCAACCTTCCTCGAGTTCCTCAACTTCCGCCGTCACTTCCTCTTTGCACGAGGTAAAGAGGAAGATTTCCTCTATTTTTGGGTTCTATTAGTATTTACCAAAAATGCCATTGCAAAATACTATTCAAATATTTTGTTGGATTAAATTATTAGGGTGAAATTGCGACATTATACTTATTCCTTTTCATATTTAATTTTCTCCTGTTGTGCACATCAATTCTGATTGAAATTGGATTCAGAATTGCATGCAACTAGAAATTGCATACTCTGCCACTACACATGCATCATTTACATATTTTTGAGAGATTTATTTATGATGTGAATTTTATGTAAATAACCCTCAACTTCTCATGAAATTGAAAATTACATTATGAGCTGCATATTCATTAAATTGATTTTTTGAATGTTTCTGTGAACATGATAGCCCCATAGTCATGAATCTATTGGTCTATCCTCCTTGTGGATGCGACCTGAAGTGTGGTATTATTTCAGTATTTTAGTAACTTTGATTGAGGTTTTTTCTACCACATTACATATTGCGACAACATATTTTTCTAATATCATTTGCAAAGCGAAGAAAACCTCCCGATCACCATCCTGTCAGGTGATGGAGCAGAAGGGGCTTGATAAACAAAGTGTGCTTGTCCCTGATTTGGTTTCATAACGTACCTCTGGTTCGGCACATTATTCAGGTTTAGAAGTGGCTGAGAAGGAAGTGCACCAGGCTAGTGAGCACTTGCTAGCTCGGCCAGTTGATTTCATGACTCAAAGATCTCTTCTTTGTGTTGTTTTTGCATGTCAACCAAGGTCTGGAGAATCAAAGAAGCGAAGAAAACCTCCCGATCACCATCCTGTCAGGTGATGGAGCAGAAGGGGCTTGATAAACAAAGTGCGCTTGTCCCTAATTTGGGTTCATAACGTACCTCTGGTTCGGCACATTATTCAGGTTTAGAAGTGGCTGAGAAGGAAGTGCACCAGGCTAATGAGCACTTGCTAGCTCGGCCAGTTGATTTCATGACTCAAAGATCTCTTCTTTGTGTTGTTTTTGCATGTCAACCAAGGTCTGGAGAATCAAAGATGTATGATCTTCTTTAGGTGGTCCAGATTGGAAGTTTTGAGTAGGCCTTGGTTGGGTGGGCTGATAAGGTTGAGAAGTCTGTGGTCAAGGTTGGAGTTGAGGTCTTAGATTCAGGTTATTTCCTGACCACGAAAAGTTAGGATGATTATGCCATCCAGAGTTGTAAGTGTTGGAGAAAGGATTATTCTGGTCAGCATGAAGATCCTTGCAGATCTAAGGAGCTTCGAGATAATCATGGTACAGGGGTTCAGAGTTGCCCCAACTAAGGTGGGCTAACCTGGAGTTGCCTCCGAAGCCATAGTCTGACGGAGGTGGATATGCATCCATCCCCGGGGAGTGGTAAATGTTGAGCATAGTCTCCTTTCTCGTGGGTGGGTGCACGTATGTGCTTTGAGGTGCAGAGGTGGATTTGTGTGGATGATGAGTGATGTCGTCCACCTTTTCCTCGGTAATGGAGACCTTATCCAATTGACTAGCTACCAACTCCAGATCAACGAATGCAGAAAGGCCTCAGGATTTGTGTACCCCCTGAATATTTGTCAATGCGTGAATGGATGTTTGGTCGGATGCACCCAATGACTCATTGTTCAAGGAGTTCTAACACATGTTCTTGAGAATTTCCCAAATCATGTCCTCATGTTGATCCATGATGCTACCACCATAGGTTGCATTGACAAAGAGCTTGATATCCTCATGGTGTCCGTGGTAAAAGGATTGGACTTGTTCTCACTTTGGAACTCCATAATAGGGGCACTTATGCTTGAGATCTAGAAAGTGATCCCATGCTTTGTGTAGAGATTCTCCCGCTCCTTGGGAGAAGTGCAGGATTTGGTGTCGCATCGTGTTGGTATGACCAATGTGGTAGAATTTTTTGCAAGAAGGCGATTTGAAGTTCTCTGCATGTGTTGATTGTGTGTGGTTGAGTTCGAAACCAGTGAGTGGCTTTGTCGGCTAGGGAGAATGAGAAGAGCTTTAAGAGTAATCCGTCCTGATTCTGTACATCTTCCACAAAGGTGTGGGCCACATGTTTTAGGTTTTTGATGTGTTGGAAAGGATCCGTGGAGTTCAAACCATGTAATTTCGGGGTCATATGAAGCATGCTAGTCTTGAGATCTACCTCAGGTCCTCCCATGGGACTGTTGATTCGAGGTTCGATCTCGACCATTGTGGGATTATAGTGTTCTCACATTTGAGGATGCGACGGTGGGTTGATGATGGCATTGATTCGATTTCGAAAATCATGGAATTGTTGCTCAAGATTAGGTTGATCTTCTGGGTGATCCATAGTTGATGAAGAGGAACTAGGTTCTGAATCAGAGGATATGTCAATGTGATCAGGTTGTTGCACAAACCACTCTTGGGAAAGCTCTCCCAGAGCTGCAGGATAACCGGGCTCGGGTCAGGCCCGGGTCCAGGCCCACCGGCGTGCGTGGTGGGCGAGGAGTGCAGGTCAGTCTTAAGTCGGGTCGGGTCGGGTCAGGTCAGGTCAGGTCAGGTCCGCGGGGCGTGAGCGCGGACGAGACCGGGTAACCGGGCGGGTGAAGGGGACGTCACCCCGTGTGCTGAGGCAGTAAGCCTCCAGCACTTTTGCATCTTATGTCGCTGCGACTCTTCAGGCTTTTCCGAGGTGGGACTAAATGTCCCACCTCAATTGCGCGCCCGCAGCGGGGAAATCAGCGGGAGATTGCGGCGTCACGCGAAGCTTTCTGCCTTAGCTGCGAGCCTGGTGTTTTGCCAAAACGCCTCGCAAGGCCTGGGAGTTGAATCTGGGCGTGGCGCTGAGCGTGGCGCGCCTGTAGCTGCAGGCGGAAGCAGTTCCTCCTGCGCGGCAATGGCGGCGAAGGTCGGGTGGTCTGTTCACAAGAAAACGGCCTCTCGGCCTAATCAGAAAGTGCCAGGAGCTTCGCCAGGGTGCGGCGAAGCTCGTGTGGGTGGTGGCGAGGCGCGGGGCGGCGTGCGAGGGCTGCCCTAGGTCGGACTGTGGGTCGGAGGATGGGTCTGTTCGGTGGGGTTGCAGAGGGTGATGTGGGGGAAGTGGCAGGGTGGGGGTTGATCAGGGTGAGGAGGCGGAGGTCCTGCGGTAGTCGGCGAGCCGTGTGGGTCGCTGAGGTGATGGGAGCGGCTCGTCGGAGGGTGGTCGGAGACGAAGGGGGTGACGATGGTCAGGGTCGGTCGAGGGCTTAATTGAATAAATTGAAAGCGGGGAAAGAAAGAGGAGAAGAAGGGGAGTAGATCTAGCTTACTTGCAGGGACGAAGGGGGAGGAACAGGGCGACAGTCGTATCGACTGTCGCCGGAGAAGACGATGCTCAGGGAAAGGGGCGGCGGCGAGCAGAGAGCCGGAGAGGCGCCAGCTGGGTGCGGCGTGGCGCGGGAAGAGCAGGGGAGGAAGTCTCTGCTGCTGGTATTGCGGCAGAGCGAAGAGGTGGAGGGGGAGGAAACCGCCGGAGCTGGTGAGCGTCTGCCGGAGGAAGAAGAGAGGAAAGTTGGGGATTTTCTCCGTCAGATCCAGGCTGCCCCGGTCGGTGGAGCAACGGGGGGTATTTATAGGGATCAAACAGGGAGGAAGGCGGAGGGAGACGACGTGTCTCCCTCGCCGGAGGATGGTCGGAAACAAGAACCCATACCGTCCGTGCGTTCGCACGGCCGGTATGGTGGGTTACAACGACCAGGGGGGTGTCCCTGCGACGGCTGACGACGCAGGGCACCCCCGGTTTACTTGCCAGGTCCCCCACCTCACCCTGCGCGGCGCCATGCTCCGCGCAAGGTCGCCGGAGCATGGTGCTGGCAGGTTTTGCAGGGGGGACCTGATCGCAAAGAACGAAGGAGAGTTAGGGGCCAAAATGCGAGGGTTCAAAAGTTGAGGGCCAAAGAGTAAATATATGAGGACCAAAGTGTAAAGTCGGTCAAGGAGGTTTCTTCTTAGGCTCAAGTTTTTATACATGACTAATTAGGACCTAAGGAATCTGATGGTGAATTTCATTTCTATATTAAACCTTGTTTGACCGGTCAATTTACGCAAAAACCCAACTTAAGTTATTAATTGGGCATGGTTCTCAATGTAGGTCAAAATGGGTTCTGAAGGCCAAATTGAAGGTTCTAAACCCTAGAGATTATTTTTCTATGAATTTTAGAGGGTTTATTCTATTTTTACTTTGCCTCGAACCTTGTGAATTGAAGTGGGTTGTTTTAGGGTTACAGATTATCATTTAGTTTCTTGGAATTGCTGTAGCCCTTGCTAGATCATTTCATCCCACTTTTATTCTTATTAAGCTGCTTTGACCTATGTTTGGGCCCTGAATTACCCTGTATGCAGATTATACTGGTAAAATTGCATTTTTACCCCTTATGACTTGTTTTCTTCTTAAACTCAGAATTCTCTGAGTTAAGCCTTTCCTTGAGATATGTAGGAGCTTTTATCCTTTGTATTGGGTCAAAATGAGCTAGTTATGGCTCATGATGAGGTTCTCATCATACCCCCATGCCTAGCTTTTGCTAGCCCCTTAGCAAAAACTTAAGGTTTCAACCCTTGTTCTAGACCATGAAGTTTTTAATAGTTTTAGATAAGTGCCTTTTTTATTTGAGCATAGATTAGGTTAGAATGCTGACCATAGGCCTAAAAGGTACTCTAGTACCAATCAAGATCCAAATCTGTCTAGCCTTAGCCTCAGTCTTTTAGCAAAGGTTTTTAAGGCCCACAAGAACTAACCTAAGGTTTATTGGACTTTGTGGTTAAAGCTCCCGTGCTTGAAATGATTTTAGCCCTGGCTCAGTTCGCAGTGCGTTTTGTAAGAGAGAGATAGAAAGTTTTTCTGTTTGGAGAGTTTTCTCTCTCTTTTTCTTTTTAGTTCTAGCCTAGGATTGGCTTTTCAACACGGTCTGTATCAGATTCCTTGCTCCCATCATCAATCCTCAAGGGTTCCTGGCGATCGATGCTTCGAGATAGCACCGCCCATGGCAACCCCCGGAACCCTGGCTATTGAGATTTCGAGATAATCCCATCCATGGTGTTCCGTGGCCGAATCCAGACCCTGGCAATTGACACTTCGAGATAATGCCATCCATGGAATCTGAACCAGCAGAGTGCTTACATGCCCCCAGTAGGATATGTAAATATCCTAAGAAACAAGCACCGAGGAGATGATATTTTGTTACGCATCTTCGAGGGGATTTCCCGCCTCTTCGCGCTGGGAACTCGTCCAAATCAACTTGTGTTGATCGGCCGCTCCTATTCTAGGTGTTCTTTTCAGAATTTTGCGACGCTTCTGCGTGATTCTGATTTTTACGCTTACTGAACCAGGCTGTGTGTGAGGTTAGGGTGCGTAGGTTACTGAGTCCCGTAAACCAAAAATTAGTTAACGAGGCCAAATACTCCCTAAGCCTTAGACCTAATACTTCAGCTTTTCATTTTCCTCAACCTCTTGAGGAGTGTCTAGATCTTAATGGGTACTAAGAGTCTATTCAAGAATGCCTAAGGTTTGCATTCTTACTAATCTCATTGTGCACTTTTCAGTTATTTTCTTTGAATGAGGTCTAGAACTTAGGTTAATTCCTTAGTTCCTTACTAATGACTATCACCTTTTCTTATAATTTTGTGCTCCTTTTTCATTTTGTTTTTCTTCTCCTTCACAAAATTTCCTTCTCCTCTTTTCCTCTTATTCTTTTTCGAAAATTTTTTAATTTTTATGGTGTTTTTGGCATATGTGAATTTTTTTGTTTGAAACCTTTTCTTACAAGTTTTTGTACTTTCCTACCCCCCCATGCCTAAGATTTGCAATGTCCTCATTGTAACCTAGGGGTTTTTATTCAACTAAGTTCATACATTAGGATAGCTGTTTTGATGAATCTCAGATGCAAGCACCTGAGGTGGAGTTGGCTGCCCTAAAGTGTGAACTTCAAGTGCAAAAAAGCTGTCAGAACAAGTTTCAGGTTTTCAAAGAGAATGACGGGCTGCCTCCCGTTAAGCGCTGAGTTTTACGCCATCGGCTGGGCGCAATAAAGCTCAAGGGGAAAGGAGGGTATAAGATGCCTCAGCCAAATTAGTAGAAGTTACATCAATGAACGGCTTGAGTCTCTGACCGTTCACGATGAAAGGTTCAGAATCGTGGCTGAGTGGACTGATTTCGATTGCTCCATTTCCAAAAACCTGTCGGACCAAATATGGTCCGACCCACTTAGATCTCAGTTTTCCTGGGAAGAGTTTGAGTCGGGCATCAAAGAGTAGGACCTTTTGACCAGGATGAAAGATCTTTCTCGAGATGTGTTTGTCGTGGAAGGCTTTAACCCGCTCCTTGTAGATTTGCGAGTTCTCGTACGCGTCTATGCGTAATTCATCGATCTCGCTGATTTGGAGTTTTCTGTGGGTCCCAGCCTTGGAAAGATCTAGATTACAGTTCCGTACTGCCCAATAGGCTTTATGCTCCAGTTCGATGGGAAGGTGGCATGCCTTTCCGTACACCAGTCTAAAGGGAGACATGCCCAATTGGGTCTTGTGGGCGGTCCTATAGGCCCACAATGCTTTCGGAAGTCGGGACGACCAGTCCTTCCTGTCAGGTCGAACAGTGACTTGCAGGATTTTCTTGATCTCCCGATTAGACAGCTCAGCTAGACCATTAGTTTGGGGGTGGTAAGGAGTAGAGATTCGGTGAGACACCCCGTATTTGGTCATCAGTGACCTAAACTGAGCATTTGTGAAATGGGTCCCCCCATCAGAGATTATTGCACGAGGAATCCCGAACCTTGAGAAAATGTGTTGATGAATGAATTTGAGAACGATTTTGTGATCACAGGTTCGGGTCGGTATGGCTTCTATCCATTTGGACACGTAGTCCACAGCCAACAGAATGTATTCGAAACCATCCGAAACAGGAAAGGGGCCCATAAAATCAATCCCCCAAACATCAAAGATTTCGCATACTAGAATCGGTTGCATAGGCATCATGTCGCGATGGCTCATGTTGCCCAAAGTCTGGCAACGACTGCATGCCTTGCAATGACTGTATGCGTCTTTGAACAGTGTGGGCCAGTAAAAGCCGCACTGGAGGACTTTTGATGCGGTTTTATGCCCGGCAAAATGGCCACCGCATGCCTGGTCATGGCAGAAAGAGAGGATATTGTTGACTTCCCCTTCCGGGACACATCTCCGGATGATCTGATCGGCACCTATGCGGAAGAGGTACGGGTCTTCCCAAATGTAATACTTGGCATCGGAGCGTAATTTGTCTTTCTTGGCCTTCGGCCAATCGGACGGGGTCTGATGAGATGCCAAGTAATTTACAATATTAGCAAACCATGGAAGGCTAGTACCAATAGTCAGCAGGTGCTCATCAGGAAAATGCTCAGTGATGGGTCCGGAAGGGTCAATTATTTCAGAAGGAAGACGGGACAAGTGATCAGCTACCACGTTTTGTTTTCCCGCTTTGTCGCGAATCTCAAGGTCAAATTCTTGCAACAGCAAGATCCATCAGATCAATTGAGGTTTCGCGTCCTTCTTTGCAAGGAGATGCCTCACAGCTGTGTGATCCGAGTATATGATGACATGGGAACCCAGAAGGTACGATCTGAACTTCTCTAGGGCAAATACTATAGCTAGCAGCTCTTTCTCAGTAACCGTATAGTTACGCTGAGCCTCATCGAGTGTTTTGCTGGCGTAGTAAATGACCACAGGTTTCTTGTCATTTTTCTGCCCCAAAACCGCTCCTACAGCGAAGTCGGATGCATCACACATGATCTCAAAGGGTTGAGACCAATCAGGGGACTGTAGGATCGGGGCTTGGGTGACTCGGTCACGCAGGATTTCAAATGCTTGAGTGCATTCCTTGGAGATTTCGAAGGGAACATCCTTGGAGAGAAGAGTGGTCAGGGGGCGTGCGATTTTTGAAAAATCAGGGATAAATCGTCGATAAAAACCGACATGCCCTAAAAAGGATCGGATGTCCCTGATCGAGCTAGGCATAGGAAGGTGAGAAATCAGATTAACCTTAGCTCGATCCACTTGGATACCTTTCTCCGAAATTGAGTGTCCCAGGACAATTCCCTCAGGCACCATGAAATGGCTCTTTTCCCAGGAAAGAACCAAATTCACATCGATGCACCGCCTGAGTATCTGGACCAAGTGTTGGAGGCAATCGTCGAATGATGCTCCGAAAACTGAAAAGTCATCCATGAAGACTTCCAGATAATCACCTACCATATCTGAGAATATGGCAAGCATGCATCGCTGAAAAGTAGCGGGTGCATTGCAAAGACCGAAAGGCATCCTTCGGAAAGCGTATGTTCCGAAGGGGCAGGTGAACGTGGTCTTTTCTTGGTCCTCAGGATGGATTGCCACCTGGTTATAACCGGAGTACCCGTCAAGAAAGTAGAAGAACCTATTTCCCGCTAGTTTTTCGAGAATTTGATCAATGAAGGGTAGTGGGAAATGATCCTTCTTCGTGGAGGAATTGAGTCGACGGTAATCTATACAGACTCTCCACGAGTTGGCTAATCGGGTAGGAATGATTTCTCCGGTCTCAGTCGTTATAGTGGTGAGTCCTGCCTTCTTGGGCACGACCTGAATTGGGCTCACCCAACGACTATCGGAGATCGGGTAGATGATTCCGGCATCTAACCATTTGATGATCTCCTTTTTCACGACCTCCTGCAGATTGGGGTTTAAGCGTCTCTGCATTTCACGAGAAGGTCGTGTGCCCTCTTCTGAATAGATATGATGAGTACAATAAGAGGGACTTATTCCAGTCAAATCATCGAGAGTCCATCCGATGGCTCTGCGATGTTGCTGGAGGACAATAATCAGACGGGATTCCTGTTCAGGACTGAGGTTGGAATTGATAATTACAGGAAGGGTCTGATTAGAACCCAAAAAGACGTATTTTAAGTGAGCAGGAAGGGGTTTCAGTTCGAGGATGGGGTTTTCAGCAGCAGCGGGTGGTTCAGTATAGATGTGAGGTTCAAGGGTGGGAGTTACTGGGTTGTTCACATCTGGATTTGACTCCTCTGTTTGCGGGTCAAGATCCTTCTGTGGTTGATGAGGCATACTCGAGTCATTCTGGAGGTGTGATTCATCAACCAAAGTCTTGATGTCACAAATTTGCTCGATGACGCCGCAATTAATTCCTTGTTGGGCCTTAAATATATCAATTTTCAGTGTTTGATCTCCAAACTTAAGCTCTATTTGGCCCTCCTCACAGCTGATGTTGGCTCTAGCAGTAGCCAAGAAAGGTCTCCCTAGAATGATTGGTGTATCCCTAGGGTTCTCAGGTGCATCCATATCTAAGACTATAAAGTCCACTGGAAAATAGAAATCCCGCACTCTCACGATAACATCCTCGAGAATCCCTTTTGGTGACTTTATAGATCGATCTGCTAATTGTAATGTCACCTTGGTTGGTTTCAGCTCAGATTCTTCTAGATGGTCAAGTAAGGATGTGGGTATCAGATTTATAGATGCACCCAAGTCTAACAATGCTCTATCAAATTGGGTACCACCTATCTTACAGGAGATCAGGGGAGTTCCAGGATCTTTTGCCTTGGGTGGGAGTCTACTAAGGATTACAGAGCTGGCTTGCTCTGACAGAATAATTGGGCTCCCTCCCTTGGTTCGCGGCTTACGCTGGGGTGTACATATATTCTTTAGAAATCGTGCGTAAGCTGGTACGTGGCGGATTGCATCCATCAAGGGGATGTTTATGTGGACCTGCTCAAAGAGCTTGACCAGGTCCTCCTCAGGGGCCACGGGTTTGGTGGTCTTCTTTCCCTTGGTCAGGGCCTCGGGAAACGGGATCTTGGTTGGTTCTTCTAGGATAGGTTCAGGTTGTGGATCTGGAACAGCGGTACCTTGGATAACTATCCTAGGGTCATGGTTATCAGGCTGGGAGTGGTTTGGATAATGCGGGTCTTGAGTTGTCTTACCACTACGTGTTGTTACATAATTTAATCCGGCCTGATTTTGGTTTGGGTTTGGTAGGAGGGGTGGCTGCTGCTGAAATCCTGCATAAGAAGTTGAGGCTTCCATCTCGTCTGGAGATGGAGCAGTAGGAGCCTGATAAATCCATTGGGCGTGGCCTAAATTTGGATTCATAACGCGCTTCTGGGTTGGCACGTTATTTGGGTTAGGAAGAGGTTGGGAAGGGAGTGTGCCTGGTTGGCGAGAATTTGCCAACTGGGCCAGTTGAGTTTTAACTTCTGTAAGCTCGTCCTTGTGCTGTTTTTGAATAGCCGCATTCGTTTTTTGAATGTCAGCCAGAGTCTGAAGGATTAAGGACATTTGATCTTGATTTGGCCCTGATGGATAAGTTGGGTTGGGCCGAGGCTGAGGCGGCTGGTAGTGACGAGAGGGCTGTGGGCGGGACTGAAAAGGTGGTCTTTGGGTTTGGGAATTTCCCGCCCACTGAAAATTGGGATGGTTTCGCCATCCAGGGTTGTAAGTGTTGGAGAATGGGTCGTTCTGGATGGCGTTGAGGTCCTCGCAGGTCTGAGGAACCTCCTGAGAATCAGGGAAAGGAGGAATGGAGTTCCCCCGGCTGGTGTAGAAAGGATCGGATGATCTTCCAGTCCAAGAATCAGATGGGGATGGATATGGATCCATCCCAGGGGAGGATCGGTGGAGGATGTTTTGCACAGTCTCCTGTGTGGAAGGAGGTTGTGCAAAGGAGTTACGCGCAGAGGTGGCTCGCTGCAAGTGCTGAGTCAGCTCATCCACCTTTTTTTCAATGATTGAGACCTTGTCCAATCGACTGGCCATTAATTCCAAGTCGACTGATGCGGACAGGCCCTGCGTCTCATGTGCTCCCTTAAGATTCGTCGCTGCGCGGGTATTCGTCCTGTCGAATAATCCCATGGAGTCATTGTTGATGGAGTTCTCGCACATGTTTTCGAGAATCTCCCATACGGTGTCTTCATGTTGACCCATGATGTTTCCTCCGCAAGTTGCATTGACGAAAAGGCGGATGTCCTCACGGAGTCCCTGGTAAAAAGATTGGACTTGTTCCCATTTAGGAACTCCGTGATGGGGGCACTTTCTCATGAGATCCTGAAAACGATCCCATGCCTCATGGAGAGGTTCTCCTGATTGTTGAGTGAAGTGTGTAATCTGATGGCGCAAGGCGTTGGTCCGACCAACGGGAAAAAACTTTTTCAAAAATTCGGATTGAAGTTCTTCCCAAGTGTTGATCGGCCGGGTCTGAGTTTGATACCAATGGGCGGCCTTGTCCATAAGAGAAAAGGAGAACATCTTCATGAGAAGAATATCCCGATTTTGCGCATCTGATCCAAAAGTGTGGGCCAGATGCTTTAGCTGTTTGATGTGCTGGAAGGGATCTTCAGAATTAAGCCCATGGAATTTAGGTATAGCATGAATCATGTTGGGCTTTAGTTCGGAATCAGGTCCTCCAGTCGGGATTCTGACTCGAGGCTCAATGGCCACCGCAGCAGGATTGTAGTGGTCCCGCATCATAGGACGCTGTGGT
Organism: Thalassia testudinum; assembly: GCA_037157565.1. Lineage (NCBI taxonomy): Eukaryota > Viridiplantae > Streptophyta > Magnoliopsida > Alismatales > Hydrocharitaceae > Thalassia > Thalassia testudinum. Next base: position 30,940,274 of record JAZHRO010000049.1, read on the forward strand.
GGGTGCACGAAGTTTTGGAAGAGGTCATTGAGTCGCTGGAGCTGGTGTTCCAGATTATTTTCTTCCTCAACTGGCTGAGCCATGATGGGGGAAGAAGAAGAACTTGGTTCTGAATCAGAAGAGAGAATAATGTGAGGGTGTTGCTGCACAAACACGGGCGTCGAGGCTTGGCCTTGACGAGAGTGAATTTCTAATGGAGGTCTTAAGGGTGGTCCTAGGGACCTCCTTCCGTACATGCACAGTTGGGAGAGGTAAGTTAGAAGGTGCTGGACCCAATCAAGGCACCCAAAAATGTGTTGGGTGACTATAGAGGTACGGGGCAGATGGACCCCTTGATCAGAAAGATCGTCCACCTGAGAATTACCTGGGCAGCCAGAGAGGGAGAGTCCCGCGAAGACCCCTACACGGTAGAGCGTCCCCACGGGTTACAGGGTTTCCCCCACCCGACCTCTCTTGTCACTGCGGTTCCAGGTAGACCAGAATGGGGATCTTGACCTCTTAAGTCTACCAATTTTAAGATCAGGGTGCTTAAGGTTTCACTTGAACTTTAGTCTTTTTAAGTGCAAAAAGTGACCTAATTTAAGGTTGGTTAACCCAAAGGGGTCAACTTTACCTCTTGTTTTCTTTGAGAGCTTTTTGGGTCCTTTCTTTTAGGGTTCAAGTGTTTAGAGAGAGCCAATTGTTTAGGATTTTTCTTGTTAATTATTTTCAATCAATGGCTTGGGCACACCTCTTTTGGATTTCCTCAATTCTTGATTAAGGGGTGTGTCTCTACTGAAATCCTAATGTCTGACCTTATGTTGGCTCTACTTGGTCCATTTAACTCTTTGTTGGGCAATTAGGGCTCAAGCAAGAATGTGTTAGCCCTTAAATACCCTTAATAGTGTGCAGGAGTGATGAGTTGAAAACATGCAACTCTTTATGGTTACTAAGTATGGAAGACAGGTTAGCCCTATATTACTTGTTCTTTTCTTTTCTTCCTCTTTAGAGTTTAGGGGTTAATAGTGAGAGGAAAAATTTACCTGTCTTCGGAGTGGTTGTCGTGTGGTTGCTTGTCTTCTTGAGTTCCTGTAGCTGCACAAAAGAGAGGAGATTATCAGAAATTAAAAGAAACAGGAATGTTTACCTCTAGAATAGCCGTTGCTCCCCGGCAACGGCGCCAAAATGGAATGCTTGGTTCGGGACAACCGAGTTTTATTGTTATAACGTTGTAGTATAGCCAGTTATTACCAACATTTCAAATATATAAATTTTTTACTCGGAAAATAAAAGAGTTCCCGAGGTCGAACTCAGGGAGCAAGTTGTATTCTAGAGATATACATATTTCTTTTACAAAATAAAGAAAGAGAGAGGGAAAGAATTTGTTGTTCTCTTTGTTTTCTCCTCGTGATGTTCTTCTTTCTTTCTTTCTTCAGATCTCCTACTTCTTTGTTCTGCAGAGGTGATGCTCCTCTTTCTTTCTTCAGATCTCCTTCTTCTTCTTCCTTGGTTTCTGTCTTGGCCTCTCTTCTTCTTTTTCTGCAGTCTCTTCTGTGAAGGTTTCTTCTTCCTTGGCTCTGCTGTACTTCTTCTCTGCAGCCTTTTCTCTTCTTCTGCCTTGCTCAGCCTCTTCTTTAGAGTTTCTTCTTGTTTCTCCTCCCTGCGGCTAAGTGTCAGCTTCTTCTTTTCTTTTTCAGCCAGGGACGTCACCCCTCCTTTCTTCTTTTCCCTTCAGGCCGTCGTCTGATTTCCAAATCAGACGACTTAACTACCTGTTGCTACAGTCAGCTTCCTTCTTCTTCCGCGGGTCTTCTTCTTCGCCTGTGCCTGCACACTTCAGAGTTTTTCGTCAGAGGCAAAACCTACTCTACCCTCCCCCCCCGCGTCACTCTCTCTCTCTGAAACCACTCTTGGGAAAGCTCTCCCAGAGCTGCCGGGTAACCGGGTTCGGGTCAGGCCCGGGTCCAGGCCCACCGGCGTGCGTGGTGGGCGAGGAGTGCAGGTCAGTCTTAAGTCGGGTCGGGTCGGGTCAGGTCAGGTCAGGTCAGGTCCGCGGGGCGTGAGCGCGGACGAGACCGGGTAACCGGGCGGGTGAAGGGGACCTCACCCCGTGTGCTGAGGCAGTAAGCCTCCAGCACTTTTGCATCTTATGTCGCTGCGACTCTTCAGGCTTTTCCGAGGTGGGACTAAATGTCCCACCTCAATTGCGCGCCCGCAGCGGGGAAATCAGCGGGAGATTGCGGCGTCACGCGAAGCTTTCTGCCTTAGCTGCGAGCCTGGTGTTTTGCCAAAACGCCTCGCAAGGCCTGGGAGTTGAATCTGGGCGTGGCGCTGAGCGTGGCGCGCCTGTAGCTGCAGGCGGAAGCAGTTCCTCCTGCGCAGCAATGGCGGCGGAGGTCGGGTGGTCTGTTCACAAGAAAACGGCCTCTCGGCCTAATCAGAAAGTGCCAGGAGCTTCGCCAGGGTGCGGCGAAGCTCGTGTGGGTGGTGGCGAGGCGCGGGGCGGCGTGCGAGGGCTGCCCTAGGTCGGACTGTGGGTCGGAGGATGGGTCTGTTCGGTGGGGTTGCAGAGGGTGATGTGGGGGAAGTGGCAGGGCGGGGGTTGATCAGGGTGAGGAGGCGGAGGTCCTGCGGTGGTCGGCGAGCCGTGTGGGTCGCTGAGGTGATGGGAGCGGCTCGTCGGAGGGTGGTCGGAGACGAAGGGGGTGACGATGGTCAGGGTCGGTCGAGGGCTTAATTGAATAAATTGAAAGCGGGGAAAGAAAGAGGAGAAGAAGGGGAGTAGATCTAGCTTACTTGCAGGGACGAAGGGGGAGGAACAGGGCGACAGTCGTATCGACTGTCGCCGGAGAAGACGATGCTCAGGGAAAGGGGCGGCGGCGAGCAGAGAGCCGGAGAGGCGCCAGCTGGGTGCGGCGTGGCGCGGGAAGAGCAGGGGAGGAAGTCTCTGCTGCTGGTATTGCGGCAGAGCGAAGAGGTGGAGGGGGAGGAAACCGCCGGAGCTGGTGAGCGTCTGCCGGAGGAAGAAGAGAGGAAAGTTGGGGATTTTCTCCGTCAGATCCAGGCTGCCCCGGTCGGTGGAGCAACGGGGGGTATTTATAGGGATCAAACAGGGAGGAAGGCGGAGGGAGACGACGTGTCTCCCTCGCCGGAGGATGGTCGGAAACAAGAACCCATACCGTCCGTGCGTTCGCACGGCCGGTATGGTGGGTTACAACGACCAGGGGGGTGTCCCTGCGACGGCTGACGACGCAGGGCACCCCCGGTTTACTTGCCAGGTCCCCCACCTCACCCTGCGCGGCGCCATGCTCCGCGCAAGGTCGCCGGAGCATGGTGCTGGCAGGTTTTGCAGGGGGGACCTGATCGCAAAGAACGAAGGAGAGTTAGGGGCCAAAATGCGAGGGTTCAAAAGTTGAGGGCCAAAGAGTAAATATATGAGGACCAAAGTGTAAAGTCGGTCAAGGAGGTTTCTTCTTAGGCTCAAGTTTTTATACATGACTAATTAGGACCTAAGGAATCTGATGGTGAATTTCATTTCTATATTAAACCTTGTTTGACCGGTCAATTTACGCAAAAACCCAACTTAAGTTATTAATTGGGCATGGTTCTCAATGTAGGTCAAAATGGGTTCTGAAGGCCAAATTGAAGGTTCTAAACCCTAGAGATTATTTTTCTATGAATTTTAGAGGGTTTATTCTATTTTTACTTTGCCTCGAACCTTGTGAATTGAAGTGGGTTGTTTTAGGGTTACAGATTATCATTTAGTTTCTTGGAATTGCTGTAGCCCTTGCTAGATCATTTCATCCCACTTTTATTCTTATTAAGCTGCTTTGACCTATGTTTGGGCCCTGAATTACCCTGTATGCAGATTATACTGGTAAAATTGCATTTTTACCCCTTATGACTTGTTTTCTTCTTAAACTCAGAATTCTCTGAGTTAAGCCTTTCCTTGAGATATGTAGGAGCTTTTATCCTTTGTATTGGGTCAAAATGAGCTAGTTATGGCTCATGATGAGGTTCTCATCAGTAAGGGATTTGAAAATCCCTTAATTGGTGCAAGGGGAGAGGAGTTAAGATGAGGGGAGCAAAGGAGAGATCGTCATCTTCTTCTCCCCATGGCGGGGTCCCAACTGTGAAGGGAGCATGCACTGTGCACCATCACCGCCCCCCACAGTCTGCCATGAGCGCTCTGCCTCAGCCTGCACCACACCGCGCCATCGCCTGTCCACCGCGCAGGCGTGCCCACACCACGCCCTTCCAGCCTGCGCCCACACCGCACCATCCTCTCCACTGCAAATGCTACATCAGCCTGCACCAAGCGCCCTTCTCCGCATTGCCTGCAGGCGCTCAATGCCCTTGCGTACCCTTTGCAGGCGCAGCCCTCTTCACTGCAGGTGCACCCCCACAGGTGCGCCCCCTCCAGCGCCATCACCGCTACTACACCGCACCCCGCAAGCACTCCACACCACCTTGCACGCCCTCCATCTCCTGCAGGCTTGTACTTGCGCCCTCTGCAGATGTGCACTTATGCCCGCACCCGCGCCATCGCCCCATGCCAAGTGCCCACAGGCAGTAACACACCATCACTCGTAGGCACCCCTGCGCTACACCGCAGCCACCCGTAGGTGATTGCAGATGCCATAGCTATGCCCTGCAGGCACTGCAAAGGACCACTCCTGCCGCTCCCTAGCAAGCCTTGCACGCGCGTGCGCCAAGCATGCAGCTGCACGGGCTGTAGCAATAGCTCCGCCCTCTTCACGTGTGGCTTCCTCCTCCAACAGAGCCACCAAGTCGACGGCCATTCTCCTCTGTTCGGCCGCCGCTGGCCACCTCCGACCGCCACGCCACTGTCGTTGCATAGCCCTCGTCGAGGCGCACCACCCCATCGACTCTCACCGCCAATGGTGCACAACCGCCCATGCGAGGAAGAGAGAGGAGAAATCCTCTATTTTCTTCTCAGTTAATATTTACATTCAATGCCATTGCCAATTATATATTCATATTTTATTCAGGCCACATTGCATTGATACACTTATGGTTTCCTAAAATTACTTCCCTTGTGTTATGTGCATGATTTAACTTTGACTTTCAAATCAAATTTGCATGCAAGTTAATTTTACATGATAAGCCATTACACATGCATTATACACATATTTTTGGAGCTTAATTCCTGACATGAAAACTGCATAAATACCGCTGAACTTTTAAGGAAATTGCAAGCTCCATTTAAAATAGCATATTCCTCGCATTAAAGTCGCGAAAGTGTCTGCGAACAGTATATTCCTCAATTCATGAATTAACTGGTCTATTCCTCACTGTGGATATGACATCTTTACTGTGGTTAAAATTGATATTTAATCTTTGATTGAGAGATTTCCACCACATTAGTTACGACATATAATTCTATTGCTATCATAAATAAGCGAAACTCTCTCCGTCACTGTTGGTATTTCGGTTATATGACTAGGAGAGGCAGGGAGAGTCACCGGAGCTCGAGAAGCCTTTCAGCCGGATTTGGAGGGAAGAATTTAGGGTAGATCCGATCGAAATCTAGCTTGGGAAGTTTGGCCTGATCTAAGCATTCTTATATAGGGCTTAGGAGGTCGATTTGTGCTTGGAAGCCAAGCTTCCAAGCTAGGAATGCTCACTAGAATAGGAGTTTTCTAGGACACCCAAATCTCTCATGCGTTCACATGAGAGATTGGGAAGGTTTTGGGGTATGGGAATTGGCTCAAAAGGAAGGCAATTCCTTGACAAACTTCTTTTTCAAATTTGAGAGGGATTCGTCAAGGAATCAAGAAGAGCTTGCCAATTTTAAGTAGCTAGAGTTTGTAGGAATAGGATTTATGGTGGTAGGAACCTATTTGTGAAAATGATGACAAAGTTAGGGGCCATTTTGTAAGGATTTTGAAAGTTAAGGGCATATGTGTGATCAGACAGGACCAAATTGAAAACTAGGTCAAGACATTCTCAGATTGGGCCAAATTTTGTTACAAACCTAAATTGGACCTAAGAAAATCAATGGTGAAGTTGGATTTTGGTTTTGACCAAGTTTGAATGGGTAATTTATTAAAAAACTCAAATTAGGGCAAATGTCTGTTTGAGACTTTGTTTTAGGTCAAGATGGGTTCTGATGGTCAAATTGATGGTACCAAATCCTAGAGAATATTTTTTTTTGAATTTTAGAGGGTTTAGGTAAATTTTATCCTGACCAAAAGCTTAGTTAATTAAGTAGGTCTATTTTTAGGGTTTCAGAAGTCATTTAATTCTCAAAACTCGTGAAAACCCATTTCTGTTTATACTAGCCAACTTGTTGGACATTTAAGACCATTTGACCCTTAATTAACCCTTGAGAAACCCATAGTTATTCTACATTCAAGATGTGATGATAAAATTAGTTTTAACCCTGGTTTCTTATCTTTCCCTTAGAATGATTATGCAATGAATTACAGTCCTCTGGTGGTTATGTAGGAGCATTTAAGGACTTAATCATATCAAATTGAGCTAGCTATGGCTCATGATGGTGTTCCCATCAGGGATCTCTTCCACCATTGCCATCTCGCAAGTTGTTGTTGAGGTGGACGATGGGGTGGAAGGCATTGAGGTAGATGCCATCATCGTGTGGGAGGGAAAGGGAAGGGGGGAAAGTGAGGAAGAGGAATTGGAGCTCGATGGAGATGTCAAATGAGAAGGGGGGTGAGATAGAGAGGGAGAGACATCAACGAGGGAGTGAATGACAATGAGGGAGAGATGTGAACATGTTAGGGCTATGATGTCGAGGATCTTATGTCGAGGAGAGAAGCCTGTGAGAGCCTCCTCTTTAGCTACTTCCCTTCGCTCCTGCAAGTCACTATACTTTATCAGCTATGCTCTCAAGTGCCGCAATCTACCAACCAAAGCTTCTTGGCGGGGGTGGTGGAGGAGTAGTCACCCTTAAGCTTGTAGAGGAGAGCAATAGAGTGAGTGGAGAAAGGACATGCTCGAAGTGGCAGACGACGACGGTGATGTGGATGGCAAGGAGGTAATCGGGTCAGAGGAGGGGTGGTGCTGGTGGGAGGAGCTGCTGTTTCTGGGGGCATGGGGGAGGGGTCGGAGGGTGGAGGTGTCTCTGTTAGGGCTCTGGTGAGGGGGTGGGTGGGAGGGGTCAGAGGGTGGAGGTGTCCCTATTAGGGCTTTAGTGAGGGGGTGGCTGGGAGGGGTGGAGGAGGGAGGTCCAAGGGGGGATGGGGATGTGGGGGTGAAGGGGCAGTGGTGGAAGTTACCCTCATAGCTATCAATCCAGGTGGTGCTTTCTTCCATGTTTCTTGGACTAGGTCCTTAAGGCTCGATACCATAAGCCAATATTTTTCAAATTTGATGTAAATGGACACTTACAACCATTTGAGTTGTTAATCTACAAAATACTAAGCCAAGAAAATCCATTTCATGTGTATGATTAATCAAAACCAGTTGCAATGTTCAATCAAATTAATTCAAAGTCCATTTAGAAACTCGATCTGAGCTTCTGATCCAAGTGGTGCTTTCTTCCATTTTTCTTGAACTAGGTCCTTAAGGCTCGATTTCATAAGCCAATATTTTTCAAATTTAATGTAAATGGACACTTACAACCATTTGAGTTGTTAATCTACAAAATACTAAGCCAAGAAAATCCTTTTCATGTGTATGATTAATCAAAACCAGTTGCAATGTTCAATCAAATTAATTCAAAGTCCATTTAGAAACTCGATCTGAGCTTCTGAGCCATTTTTGAACCTTAATCAACACCTTAACCCTTTAAATGAATTCTTGAAATCCATAAATCACCTCAGACCTGGGTGATGAAAGTGTTCATCCCAGATCTGACTCAAAGTAGTAAATCTCCATTCTAACTTGTTGCTAATATTCTCTGATATATCTAGAATTCAATCCAACTTATAGATTCTAGAAACTCTAATTGATCACCCTCCTTACGCTACAGACAATGTGGAGGAAAATCACATCAAGTATTAAAATCAACTCAAAACCAATCATAGACCTTCATTTAAATCTCTCAAGCATTGCTCAAACTCTGATAGACAAATTAAAACAACTTTCAATTGCTTAAGCTGTCGCCTAAGAAGGTATTTGATCATCTGTTCATATAATTTATTATTCTGAAGCTACGTCATGCACTTTGTAGTTCTATTTGATTTGTTGTACATTTCTTTTTAGAATTTAATAAAAGTAATTTTATTTTTTTATCAGATGATTGGTTACGTTTATGTCAATTTCTTTATAATTATGAGTATTATTTTAGATACACACACTTGCTAAAGAAGATATATGCACGTGAAGCCAAACATTTGGTATTCTAACTCCTAGGGTAAAAGTCCTCCGAGTCAAATTTTGTCCAAATTACTCACCCGTTGAGACTTATGATCATGTTATATTGATAATGCAGGAAGTGTATGTATACCTCACTTACATGCATGATGTGTTGTCTTTGTAGCATGTCATAAGACTCGGTCGAGCTTAGTTCGGTGAAGTACCAAACTAAAGAAGGTCCTTAAAGATTTGATAATAACTTAGTTTTGCTTGTTACATGTAACCTTGTGCAGTGAAATTTCGGTTGTTTATCCCTGCTCTTCTCTGCTATACCAACTAATCTTATTTAGTTTCCTACAATGCCCTTAATTGGGTGTTAAAGGAAATCTAGCTATGGTTAGTATTGGGGGGTATACTGGAGAAATGCAGGGAGATGCTGTCAAAATTTTACTACACTATGATTACATGTAACGAGCAAAGCTAAGTTGTCATCAAATCTTTGAGGATGGGCTATAAAGTAAAAATCTTAAGCAACATACACATCATTTGGTCATTTCCCTTACTAATAAGTGATTTGTTTATGACCGTGTTATTTTAGTTTTTGAAAATGTAAATCAAGGTCATTGCAGTATAGAAATCGAGTGGCGAATAACACGAATCAAAACAAATTAAATAAACCAGTTACGAAGTAGCAAGTCGTATCCACAGGGAGGCAATGGCCCATTAAAACTTGCTACTATTGAAATTCAATGTTCACTATTTATTTCCCCCAAAAATCGAGTTGAAATCCCCTTTAAACTAGGCTAATCAAAGGCATGATATGCTAAAATAATAATAATGCAAAAGAGGAGTGTCTTCTTTACAAAATGGCTAGCATTACAATATTTATTAAATGGTAAAAGTGGGGTTGGCAATGGCATGTAAATGTAGTTATTAATGGGGACAAAAATAGGGGAATTTGTTGCCTTGTGCTCGCACACAAAGGAGGTCGCGGTGGGAGACGAGACTCGCGGTGGAGGTTAGCCACGATGAGGGGAACTCAATGGTGTTCACAGTTCGTTGAACGGTGACCGGCGATGGTCGCTGGTGAGGAGGAGGCCATCGACGGTGGAGGAATGCTTGCAGTGTGCGTGGACTATGGGTGACCTCTCGAAGGTGTGGCCAGCATCATGAGTGCGAGATGAGGTCGATGGCGATGACGGAATGGAGTTCCGTGGCCGAAAGGTAGTGGTTGCGTGTGGATGTGGACAGTGGGTGATGGGTTCCTTCCTCCCTACTGGCGGTGAAGAAGAGGAAGGAAAGTGGGTCATGCGGCTGTGGCTGCACATGTAGTGAGGAGGTGACCAACGGCGTGCAAGGGCGTGGCTTCATGCGAGGCCACCAGCTCTGTAGTGGCTATGTGCGAGCATGGCCATGTGCGAGGGTGATGTGCATGGTGGGGCTTGAGCACACGGGCTGCTAGTAGTGTGCAAAGGTGATGCGTGTGGGAAGGCTGCTGGAGGTGATGCGTGCAGTGAGGTGGTGGAGGTGGTGATGATGGGTTGGGTTTCTTTTGGTGGGGGAACAATAGGGGAAGAAGAAACGAAGGGGAAGTGAGGATGAAGGTGGTGCTGTAGGGGCTTCAGATGTCTGGGAACATTCCCAAATGACTTAAATGTGCATCGATGGCTACTGGTGTGTGGCTGCGGTGGTGGTGATGGTGGTGGTGCATGCTGTTGTTGCAGCATGGAGGGATGTGCACGCTGAGGTGCTCACAGTAAGGTGGAGCCATGAAGGCTCATGCACAGTGTTATCACTAGTCCACCAGTTTGGCATGGCGAGCTATCACCTCATCGACCCACGGTGTGGTGGAACTCGTCCATGGAGGCTGGTGGTGAGAGGGAGCACGGTGTTGGTGTGGGTGGTGGCCTCTCTGAGCATGGCTGCTTCCATCTTCTTATCGCAATCGAGGAGACCAGATCCACTTCTCCTGCTCCTCCTTGACTACCATCTTCAATGGCATGCAGCTGGCAACAAGAAGGCGGCATATTCTGTGCAGAGAAGAGAGAATAAAAATGAATAATAAAAGGATTGGTTTATTTATGTACAAACCCTTACATAAAATGTTAATTCTAATACATGCATATAATGCAACGTAAAGACTAATGCATGTTATTCTAATGCATGCTAAATAATTTATATATGAATGTAATGCATACAAGCAAATATATATAAACTAAATTATTTATATCTTAATGCATGCTTTGTATACGCTAATATTAATGTAATGCCTAGGCACTTAAGTAACTAATTAACCCATAAATATGGGCTCATCAATTGCCCCCATGCCTAGTTTTTGCTAGTTCCTAGCAAACTTAAATAATAAGCCAGCTCTCCAAATAGACTAGCCAACCCAATCAGTCTTCCCTTAGAAAGATGTTAAGTTACATATTTCATACCTAAGGTTCCCAAGTATTTGCTAAGTTATAAACTAGGCCGGATAAGGACAAGTTGCAGGCACAAGTTTCCCAAGTTTCTAACTCTACCCTAAGGTTTATTGATCTCAGAGATTAAAGCATCTGTGCATGTGCATTGGTCTAAGTTATTTGAGGTTGGTATGATTGCCAACCAAGAAAGAGAGTAAGAGGATTCTTTTTTCTTGTAATATATATATATATATTTTTGTTTCATTCCTCTAAGTCTAACCTTGAATCAGCTATTAACATGGTCTATGTCAGATTCATTGTCCCCATCACCAAACCTCGAAGGGTGTTTGGCTTTCGATGCTTCGAGATGGCACCACAGATAGTGACCCCAAGAACTCTTGGCAGTCGACACTTTGAGATAGTATCGCCCATGGATTTCTTCAGAGAATTTAGGCCTATGGTAGTCGGCATTTCGAGATATTGTTGCCCATGGTACCTGAACCGGACAATGCGCTTACATGCCCCCAGTAGGATAGATATCCTAAGAGATAAGTGTCGAGGAGGTGACATGTTATCATCGCATCATCAGGGTGAGTATATACTCCACCTCTCCTGCAGCTGAAACTCGTCCAATTAAATTGTGTTTTCAAGCTTCTCCTAAGTCAGAACTAAGAGAACCAAATTTTCTCTAAGGAAGGAATTAAGGTGATCATTATTTACACAAGATCAAGTGTGCGTGAAATGTGGATGCTTAGGTTACAATAACCCATAAACCAAAAGGTAGAAAAATACACCAGGTCTTAGAAAGATGTTAAGTTACATATTTCATACCTAAGGTTCCCAAGTAGTTGCTAAGTTATAAACTAGGTCGGATAAGGACAAGTTGCAGGCACAAGTTTCCTTGCTTTCTAACTCTACCCTAAGGTTTATTGATCTCAGAGATTAAAGCATCTGTGCATGTGCATTGGTCTAAGTTATTTGACTTTGGTATGATTGCCAACCAAGAAAGAGAGTAAGAGGATTCTTTTTTCTTGTAATATATATTTTTTTTTGTTTCATTCCTCTAAGTCTAACCTTGAATCAGCTATTAACATGGTCTATGTCAGATTCATTGTCCCCATCACCAAACCTCGAAAGGTGTTTGGCTTTCGATGCTTCGAGATAGCACCACAGATAGTGACCCCAAGAACACCTGGCAGTCGACACTTTGAGATAGTATCGCCCATGGATTTCTTCAGAGAATTTAGGCCTGTGGCAGTTGGCACTTCGAGATATTTCCGCCCATGGTACCTGAACTGCATAATGCGCTTACATGCCCCCAGTAGGATAGATATCCTAAGAGATAAGTGTCGAGGAGGTGACATGTTATCATCGCATCATTAGGGTGAGTATATACTCCACCTCTCCTGCAGCTGAAACTCGTCCAATTAAATTGTGTTTTCAAGCTTCTCCTAAGTCAGAACTAAGAGAACCAAATTTTCTCTAAGGAATGAATTAAGGTGATCATTATTTACACAAGATCAAGTGTGTGTGAAATGTGGATGCTTAGGTTACAATAACCCATAAACCAAAAGGTAGAAAAAGACACCAGGTACTTCCCAGCCCTTAACTCAATCCCTCGCTTTCCCTCCTCAACCTCTTGAGGAATGGTCTGCAACTTAACTCCTACTTAAGTTTTTAAGTTCACAAAAGACCCTAAGGGTCTAAAACTAGTATCTCAACTTAGCTTCTGAAGTCAGACACCTAGAGTCAACTTAGTCTAACCTAAAGTTCTGGTCATATGCTTAATAACTACAAGGTCCAGCTAGTTAAGCTCAATTCTAATATAGGCCTCAACGCAAATTTTCTCTCTCTCTCTCTCTCTTTTTATAATCAATGGAAATGTATGCAACAAAGAATGTTTTAACTAAATGCATGAATGCACTATGTATAAATGTTATGTATATCCCCAAAGTACACCCCCCATGCCTAAAATCTACAATGTCCATATTGCATAGAAGGGTATTAACAGGGTCAGAGTTGGGTTGCCGTTATTTTGTTAGTAGCTTAGTAGCGAAAGAACCTGCAAGTCAGGTTCCAAAACCAAAGAAATAGGCCCTAAAAATGAGCAAAGTAATGCTAGCCTAGAAAATAGGTAACCTAGGAAGTTGGCGAGCTGATGATGAATATCAATAGCAAATTCTCGCTAAACCAGGATGGGAATGAAATCATCCCAGGTCACCAGAGGAGGTTCTAAATGATAGGCGAGAATAACGACCTCCATAAAGGTAGGGGGCAGATGACAAGTATCCTCCAAAAGAAATGGGGAAGGAATAGTGCAAAGATATACCCCCGAGGTGATGGACTGACCATTGAAAGCATTAATCCATACCTGGTATCCCATTACAAGAGATATTGGTTCGCTAAGCCCCCCGGTCAAAATAGAAGTGAATAGATCTCTAATCCAGGGATTTTCTAGGGTGTCCAAGTTTTGTGGCAGTGGAACAACCATAAGATCTTGGTTGGGTCTAATAGGTGTAGTGTCCATTCCTAATAGACTTCCAAATTCATCAATCACATCCTTAGCATTCCTTGTACTATCACAAGTATCTATTTGCACTTCATCAGTGATCATTTCAAGGTATGGAGTCAAAATTTCTCCTTTAGACATAAGTGAATCAGATGGTGACTCCGAATCAAATGAAGGTAGGTTGGAAGCAACAAATTTAGGGAGTACCCTATCAATCTCATCCTCGGGTTCTTATTCTTTTCTCAAATCCTCCGCAGAGTCTATATGCGAATGCACATAAATCTCAGAAGTTGCTTCCACATTTTCCATTATTTCATCATGAGGAGGGATATCATCAGTAGGAGCACAGAGGAAACCTAAGTTGATCAAATTTGTGACATCCTCGAGGGCTAATTCTTCAAATAAGACATAGTCACCCTTAGTGTCACTCCAAATCTTGAATGTAGGTTCCTCATATAATTCATTCTTCTCCTCATCATACAATTCATCATGTACCCGAGGTCTAGAATCATCTAAAATCTCGACAGGTCCCCTAGGGCAGTCTATCTGGGGTAAATGGTTCATCCTAGAAACACCAGACTCCTCAAATAGGTGAATTTATTTAAGCTTAGGTTCCCTAAGGGTGGGCTTGAGTTCCATCTTCTGATCAGAAGGGAGGGTAGGATTAACAACTTGATTTTGACCCACTTCATCAAATGTTGCGAAAATACTGTCATGTGGGTCGAGGTCTTCTAATGGTACCATCATTCCCTTCTTTTGACTCCAATATAATTCAGGTGGATACTCAACATGATCATCATCTTCCTCGGGTTGCCACCTTTCTCCATCCAATGCATAGCTACTTTCATTCATATCCTCCTCCCACTTAAGGCATGGACCTCTCAAGGAAGTATCATCTTGTGGGGAAGTTTCGAAATCAATCCTTGAAAAGTAGATATTCTCCCTTACATAATCCCCAAAATTTCCCTCCAACTTAGGGTGTGGCTTTCCCATGGGAGATGCATCTAGCGTAGAGGGGTGCACATCAACCTCAATGGGGTAGATTGGGTTGCTAATTTCTTCTTTTTCTTATTGTTCTGCTCCCAATGATTCTCCTAATATTCAATCATTTTGTCTTGCATTTTCTGTATTTCCATCTTCAAGGAGGAGAGGTCATCATTTCTACCAAGAGAGAAGTTATGCTCAAGCTTATGTACTTAGGAGTTTCTATCCAACCACTAAAATCATTCAGGGAGGGTGGGTTGGGTATTTCTTTGCTGTGTGGGATATTGGGCAAGGCAAATCCTACTCCTAGGTTTTGCTCACTGATTTGGGGCTTAACTAGGCCAATACTCCTATAGTAGGAGTGAAAAGGATCCCAATTACTGTCATTATGTCCATCAAAGAATGGACCATCTCGGTGTATGGGATCAAAGATTATAGAGTGGGGGCAAGGGTGTGCGCAAGATGTGAAAGGATGAAAGTTAAAGTGGTCCATTCTAACTCACACCCAAACCCAATTCTTTCCTAAGCAAACAAACACAAATTAAAGGACTTTTTAGGTCTTTAATCAGTTAAGGCTTTTCAGATTTAAGTCCAATTGTAGGTGGCAATTCAAGTTGCTCAAATAGTTACGTGCCTACTTGTCAACCTACGATACACCTAAAAAGACCTAACTGGGACTTAGGTGATCCTCCTTAAAAACCAAAAAGTTTAGTCACCACCAAACATGGCAACAAGGGATGAAAGTAGGGTCAAGCCCTTCCTTTGAAGCATTGCTTTTGCGGTGCTTCTTAACTACCCTCAATCTGTAAGATTTGGAGGCAACTTCACCTCTGAACTAAAGTTTGGGTAACCTTAGACCCCAGTAATAGGAGGCTCTAGCCCTAGTTGTTTCAAACCTAAAGAGTGTCTAAATGCGTGGCATGGTGCAAGAGATACAAGTGTGCATACATCGCAAAAGATTTTGAATTTTGAATCACATGCCAAGTTTGAAAATGAAGTCATTGGTTTTTAAATGTCCCTCCTTTAATTAGTCCTTTTTAAAAAAATTAAATGTGACCACTTGTTAGATCTATTCAATACAGATTAGATAGTCTTGAAATTAATCCAAATGCATTTGCATGACAGG
Organism: Thalassia testudinum; assembly: GCA_037157565.1. Lineage (NCBI taxonomy): Eukaryota > Viridiplantae > Streptophyta > Magnoliopsida > Alismatales > Hydrocharitaceae > Thalassia > Thalassia testudinum. Next base: position 30,955,560 of record JAZHRO010000049.1, read on the forward strand.
TAGAAATGCAAAGTTAGAAGTGCATACCTGATTCTAGCATTCTTCATGCAATATGCAAGACAAGAAATTAGATCTAAATGCCTCTCATTCAATCCTAAATGATACGACCTAAGGGTAGGCAGCTTCTAACAAGCAGCTCATGTTTTATATATATATATATATCTACTTACTTATGCATAAACAAGAAAGGATAAACTCCACAAAAGAAAAACAAAAACCTAAAGCTAAAGAAATGGGAACAAACTCCTAAAAAAAAAAAAATTACCCAACACGGCCTAAAACAAAATTGGTGAGCAAACCCCTTGAATATACCCCAGAACAAGGGTCTCAAGCCAAATGTAAAGTTTAAACTAAATCTAAGCTAATCTAACATACTATCTATTCTATCTATTCAGAATGGAGGAGTATGCTTGCAGCTCCATCGAAATGTTCTCCTCCGAATTGTGGCTCCAGGTCCACCTCAAATGTGCACATGGTGGCTATGTTGCTCCTAATGTGTGGCCAATGGATAACATCGAGGGTCGCTTGATCTCTGAGGCTGGTGCTACAAGATGTAGAAGATATGTGTACCTTGCACCAAAAAGATCGAAGTTAAATATGCCTTAAACATAATGTGTGAACAAATAAATAAATAATACGAGTTTAACAGCCTCATTGCCTCCTCGGCAACGACGCCATTTTTTATCGCATTATTTTAGTTTTCGAAAATGTAAATCAAGATCGTTACAATATAGAAATCCAGTGGTGAATAACACAAATCAAAATAAATTAAATAAACTACTCACGAAGGAGAGGGTCATATCCATAGGGAGGCAGTGGCCTATTAAAACTCATTACTACTGAAATTCAATGTTCTTTATTTATTCCCCCAAAAATCGAGTTGAAATCCCCTTTAAACAAGGCTAATTAATGGCATGATATGCTGAAATAATAATAATGCAAAAGAGAAGGGTCTTCTTTATAAAATGGCTATCATTATAATATTCATTAAATGATAAAAATGGGGTTGGCAATGGCATGTAAATGTAATTATTAATGGGGACAGAAACAGAGGAATTTGTCGCCTTATGCTCTCACACGAAGGAGGTCACGACCGGAGACGAGACTCGCGATGAAGGTCGGCCACGATGAGGGGAACTCGATGGTGGTTGCAATTTGATGAATGGTGACCTGTGTTGGTTGCCGGAGAGGAGGAGGCCACCGACGGTGGAGGCATGCTCGCGACGTGCGCGGACTGCGAGCGACCTCGTGAGGGCCAGACGAGGTCGATGGCATTGACAGAATAGAGTTTCATGGCCAGAGGTAGTGGCTGCGTGTGGACATGGATGGTAGGTGATGAGGCACTCATCATGATCTCTAATTACCCCTAATTAACTAGCCTTCCTAGTTAATTAGTTAAGGTTATGAACATATAAGGGTTAATTATATAATAAGGGATATTTAGTCAAGGACCTCAAAATAAGTTTAAAATGACATTTTATCATCCAATTAACATTATTAATAATTTAGATAATAATTGGACTCGAAATCCTATTAATCATTTCCTTAATTAATAAGATAAGTAAATTAAATATAATGTATACCTAAGTATATAATAACTTAAGTGATTTTACTTAATCTAATAAATTAACCTAAAAAGGTCAAAAATGTAAATTCAAGGTGTAAACATAATATTTACCTTATTTACTAACATATATAAAAAGTTGAAAAAGATTTAAGTTAAAATAAACCTTCAAAACTTGGGTTTACATTTTAGTCCTTACTTTTCATTACAGTCGGGTCCTTATTTCTCACATAGGTCCTTAAGTTTTATTATTTTTATGTCCCTCTTCATCTTCTTCTTCTTCTTCTCCAGCCGAATGAATGGCTGGCAGCAGAGAGTCACCCCACCGCATGATTATCGCCCTGCCGACATCATTCCTCTTTGTCCAAGCTCTTGCAGCTTGCGCTCACCACCTCCACTTGATCCACCAGTCTGGATTAATCGAGAATCCTATTTTTCAGTGGGAGATAACCTCATCGTCGTCGGAGATGACGACGGAGGTTAAGCTCCTCGAGCTCCTTCTTCGGCCAAACCCCACCATTCTCTTCGCCGCAAACTGCTATAAATACCCCCTCACACCTCTGATTTTATTCAAGTTGGCTCCCTTCCCTCTTCTAACACTGCAGCCGACCCAATAGGCTATTCGTCCAAAACTTCGGTGACTTCCCATGCCATTTTCCGACTTCCTCCATCCATTTTAAGTAGCCGAGGAGATTCGTTGTGGTCTTCCGCACCTCTGACACAGGCACCAACCCAAGGATTCCTCTGCTCCACCTCAAATCCGCCCTCCAGAGATCTTTCTTCAACCCTCTGATTTCATCGTCCGCCATGAGACTTCGGCGGAACCCTATTGACCCCTTCGTCCAGGTAAGAGTAGATTAGCAGTAGGAGTAGGAGTAGGCTAGCTTAGTTAGTTAGTTTAGTTAGTTAGATTATAGTAATGTTAGAATTTAATTTCATCTCCTCCGACTCTAGCAAGTTCCTTGAGCTCGCCAGAGATTCAATCTTGCCTTTTAACTCATTGTACACCTTCCTTTACCATCCATGTTCACTTCTAAATCACTTAATCGTTTAATTGAATCACCTATTCGCCTAATCATATCTCACCTTCACCGACTACTGACACTGTCTATGGTGACAGTAATCGAGATAATTTCACCTCCACTAGGTTCTTTCATCACCTATCACCACCTATGAACCCTAATTGACATTATAATACCTATTATTATCATCTATAAATTAAATGCCTAAATTTAATTTAGTTCATGAGCTCATTGTCCATGGCAGCTCAGGAATAGTTTAAACGATAAATTAAATATATATTTAAGAATATAAATATCTGTTGACTTGATTTAAGCTCTCAATCGAGTGGTTAAACAAGTCCTGAGCTTTAACCACTCAAATCTTTTAAGAAAATAATTTCACTGTCAAATCTTACATTTTAATGAACAAATGAGGAATTAAATGTGATACTGAGGTTCCTTGTAACCTTAGGATCCTTTTTGAATCAAAAATGGTTAGTTTTATCAATATGTACATGCAATTTATATTTTCTGGACTCGCCGGAGCTCCAGCGAGCTCCGGTGAGCCATTCTTGAGTTACAGCCTCTAAAACTTGCTGAGTAGCTCCAGAATAGTATAATAAGGATCACTGATTGTTTTGAAGATATTTGTTTGAGGATTTAACCACTGGAGCTGAAGAAGTAACTTCATCTTCCCCAACTCTGGCGGAGTTGGAGAAGTTTGTTAAGAAAGATCTGAAGAGCATTTAAGGATCTCAGAAGCTTCAATGCGATGCACTGAAGCTATTTAAACCCTCAAAACACTGTAACAACTTATGAATAATTCTGTCGAACAAACATTTTTCAAGTTCAGGCGGCGAGCCTGAAACACTAGGAATCAAGGTTAAAACAACTTTCTGAAGATCTGAATGAGTTTCTGAGGTTGAAGAGACTCTAATTGAGGCATTAATTTCTTGGGAGAAGATTTTAAATAGAAAGTCAAACTTGAGGCTTCCATAGTCAAACATGAGTCTGTTAATGGAGTTCTGAGCTCGAATTGAGATTTTGAGGAGTGAAAATTGTTTCTGGGAACTTATTTGATGATCTGAAAGTAATTAAAGTGAGCTCAGGTTAATGAATGTGTGAGTATTTAGTTTCTATCAATTTGGGTTACTTTCGAACCCAAACCAACAGAAGTATTTTGATGAAATTTAAAATTAAAACTTGCCCAGATTGATCTGTTATAACCCTTAGAATTAATCTAAATTTATTAGAAACACTTTTAAGTGTCTGTTGCACTTATTGAAGTCTGAAAAATCGAACTCTGAAGCTTTCAGAGAAGTGAAGAGCTTCTTTGGTGGTTCTGAAGGGCTTAAGAGCTTAAAACCTATTCTAATAGATGCAGAATCACTTATATAACATGTACATACCTTTAAATAAAAGAAAAAAGTCCATCTGAGGACTCTCCTGACTTAATTTAACTTCTAGGCTAGTAAAAACCCCATAGAAATCCCTGATTTCATCTTTTAAATTGAAAAGGAAAACATCATTAAAACATTAAATTGACCCTGGAATTGTGTAGATTATTCTTAGAGCTTTCCAACAAACTTGAAATCACTCAATTTGGAGCTCTGGGTAGAAAGTTATGAACATTTGAATTCAGGTTTGAAAGGGGTAGGATAGTCCCACCTTGTTTGTTCATGAGCGTGCACCTGGGAATAAACGTGATTTGTTTCTCTGGCTCTGCAGTTGTCAGGGCTCGGCGCACCGATTACCGATTCCAGCTGATCTGAGCATTGCATGTGTCAGTGTGTGCAGCTTATGCCTGCGGGTGTGCGCCCTTGGGGGTGTGCGAATGAGATTATGCCCTGGGAGGGCGAGAGTGGCCTGGGAGGCCGGGTTGAGCCCATGTGGCTCGAAACTGTGAACCGATAAAAATGAACCAAAAACAAACCTAATTGAGATTAGGCGAGGACCGAGTAGGGTTTGGTCCCACCCTGGTCTCAGGGTGCTGTGTATCCTCGAAAGGACCTCGCTGCAAATAAAATAACTTTTGGTTAAAAAAGTAAAAATCCCGATTCAGCTGAAAGTTTAAGGAAAAGAGAAGCTGTTGAAGGATGTCAAGTTAAAATGTTAAGTGTTGAAGCTGAAAGGTTAAGGAAAGAAAAAGCACATGCACTAAGAAAGGAGAAGAGACTAAGGAACAAAAGGAGAAAACTAAGGGAAGAAGAGAAGGCAGGAGACTACAGGAAGAGAAGAAGGTAGGAACAACAGAAGAAAGAGAGTTCGAGAGAAAGAAGAAAATAAGAGAGAAGAAGATGACAGACTGAAGAAGATAAAATGAAAATAAATGAATTTTCTTGCATCATTATCTTTTTGTTCTTAATTGTAAAAAGGCATGTTTTAGTAGAATAACTTTTAATTGCCTTAATTTCTTTGGAATGAAATTGAATTGAAAAACTAACCTGTTTACTTGTTAATAAAGTACAACATTTTGAGTAAATATGTTTTGCATATGGAATTTTGTATATCCTTTATAGTTTAAATATTTTGAAAAAATTCATGTTTTTAAAATCAAACTAGTTATACCTCCTAAACTTATAGAGAAATAAAAGAGAATTGGTGAATTTGGAGAAAATTATTATACCTCCCAGTGAACGACCTGGACTCAACCAGTAAAAATTTTTAAATGTTAGGTTAATTTGACCCTATACTATACAACCGACACAACTTCGAGTTAACATAAGTGATTTCTTCTACTCTTAATTAAGTGAAATTAACTTAATTACTGAGTTGAGTGGAACCACATCATCATTTTACGTGTGGACATGGATGGTGGGTGATGGGTTCCTTACTCCCTATCAGTGGTTAAGAAGAAGAGGAAGGAAAGTAGGCCATGCTGTTGTGGTTGCACACGCGGTGAGGAGGTGACCAATGGCATGCAAGGGCGTGGCTTCATGCGAGGCCGCCAACACTACAGTGGCTGTGCGGGTGCATGGCCGCACTCGAGGGTGATGTGCACGGTGGGGCTTACACAAACGGACTACTAGTAGTGCGCAAAGGTGATGCACGAGGGAGGGTTGCTGGAGATGATGCGTGCAATGATGGTGGAGGTGGTGATGGCGGTTTGGGTTGTTTTTGGTGGAGGAACAACAGCGGAAGAAGAAACGAAGGGGAAGTGAGGATGGAGGTGGTGTTGTAGGGGCTTCAGACATCTAGGAACATTCACAGATGTCTTAAATGTGCATAGATGGCTACTGGTGCATGGCTGTGGTGGTGGTGATGGTGGTGGTGCATGCTATTGTTGCAACGTGGAGGGATGTGCATGTTGAGGTGCTCACGGTAAGGTGGAGCCGTGAACACTCACCCATAGTGTTGTCACTAGACCATCGGTTTGGAGCGGTGAGCTGTCACCTTGTCGACCGACGATGTTTTGGAACTCGTCCATGGAGGCTGGCGTTGGGAGTGGAGCACGGTGATGGAGTTGGTGGTGGCCTCCCCGAGCACGATTGCCTCCATCTTCTTATTGCAGTCGAGGAGACCAGATCCACTTCTCCCGCTCCTCCTTGACTACCATCTTCAATGGCACACAGCTGGCAACAAGAATGCGGCGTATTCCCTACAGAGAAGAGAGAATTAAAATGAATAATAAAAGATTGGTTTATTTTTGTACAAACCCTCACATAAAATGTTAATTCTAATACATGCATATAATGCAACCTAAAAACTAATGCATGTTATTCTAATGCATGCTAAATAATTTATATATGAATGTAATGCATACATGCAAATATATATAAACTAAATTATTTATATCTTAATGCATGCATGTATACGCTAATATTAATCTAATGCCTAGGCACTTAAATAACTAATTAGCCCAAAAATATGAGCTGATCAGTTTATATTAAATTTATGTTATAATGGATAATTCTTGAATTGGATTGGGGGGTTTAGACTAGACCAGATATAAGGATGGAGTAATTTCATTCTTGGATTTGGCCTTTCATGATGATAGGAAGATATTTAGGCGAGGAGGTCAACTTGATAATATCTTATGCTCATGCAGAAGATGTTTAAATACTTCCTTGTACGATCATAGTACTGTGCTTGAGCACTGCATTTGTAATGGGTGGTAGTCGCATTGCACTACTTGGGTAGCTCATGGAGAGGAGTTGACTGAGAAAGTCATAAACAATAAGAACGCTATTGACCAAGAGATCGATGAGGAAATAACTGATAGTACAGGTGAAGAAATAGAAGAAATGTTGAATGAGATGAGAGCAGGAGAGGATATAAATATAGACGACGAAGATCCATTCAGTTGTGATCCGTTCTATGATGCTGTTAAGACGGCAAGGATCCTATTGCTCTCAGTGTTACAAAAATGTCAAAGTTGTCATTTTTGTTGAAGATATTTAAACTGAAGGTTATGAATAGAGCTAGTGCTAAATTCATGTTAGAAATACTTCAATTTATTGTTGAGTTGTTGAATAACCCTAATGGGTTTCCTACTTCATGGTATGAGGTAAGGAAACAAATTCGTAAGCTTGGTTTGGATTGTCAGAAAATTGATGCATGTTCGAATGACTACATTCTTTTCAGAAATGAATTCACAAATTTGAGTAATTATCCGAAATGTGGACATGAGAGATATAAGGAAGGTAAAAATGAAAGTAAAAGGAAATAACCTCAGAATGTTCTTCATTGCTTTCCATTGACACCTAGGCTTCATCGCCTTTTTATATCAACTAAAATGTACATTGGATGACATGTCACTAGGATCGTAAATCTCAAGATAGAAGAATACGTCATCCTACTAATTTAGAGGAGTGGAAGAGATTTGACGAAAGAAATAATTTATTCGCTTTAGAAGCAAGGAACATGCAGTTGGGCCTTGCAAGCGATGGGTTCAATCCATTTAAGAGTATGTACCCATTGTACTCTATATGGCTAGTGGTAATGGTCACTTATAATTTATCTCCCTGGTTGTGTATGAGATTGTTATTCATGATGCTGACTCTATCAATCCTCGGTCCAAAACAACCAGAAAATGCAATAGATGTTTATCTCCAGCGATTAATCGATGAACTAAAACAGTTGTGGTACACCGGCGTGATGACGTTTGACGCAGAAAAGAAAGAATTTTATAATATGCATGTAGCATTGTTGTGGACTATAAATGACTTCCAGACGTACGCAAATTTATCAAGTTGGTGCACTAAAGGAAAGCTTGCTTGCCCAGTCTGTATGGAAGACACTCATCACCTACGATTACTGGAAAGTAAGAAATTCTGTTACTTAGGACATCACAGATTTCTAGCTATTGAACTTAGATGGCGAACATCACAATTTAGGAGTAAATTTGATGGCAAGACGTGTTGGTATTCAAAGAAAAATCCAAAGAATAAATTTAATACAAATTCTATCAGGTTGTCGGGTCAGGTTATAATGGAGAGATTACAAGAAATGAGTAAGATACGGTTGGGTTGATTATTCAAACAAGACCAGACAGCCTCGAGGAATTTTGGATTTCAAAAGAAAAGCACTTTCTTTATGGAGCTACCATACTAGAAAGATCTTATAACATGTCATAATTTAGATGTTATGCACATTGAAAAAAATGTGATGGAAAACATCTTAGATGTATTAAATCTAATGGATGATCCAAAGGATACAGTGAAAATAAGGAAAGACATGGAGAGTTTAGGGATACGTCTGGAGTTGCATATTCATGAGGACGATAGCTACTTCCCACCTACTATTTATAGCTTGAATTAAGACTAAAAGAGTAGACTGTTCTCCTTCTTAAATGAAATTCAGGTGTCAGATGGGTTTTCATCGCAGCTTTCTCGTTGTGTGAATGAAGTGTAGAAAAAGATATCTAGCTTGAAAAGTCATGACTCCCACATTTATATGCAAGTATTATTTCCACTAGCGATATGGGGGATACTGCCAGAGCTAATTGTTGATTCATTCACAGAGTTGAGCTAGTTTTTCAAAGCTGTTTGTTCAAAGACGCTAAAAAATGATACACTGGATCACTGGGATAAACAAATAGTCATTACTCTCTATAAGATGAAACAGATTCTTCCCCCAGCCTTCTTTGATGTAATGGTTCACCTTACCCTACATCTTACAAATGAAGTTAGAATTGGTGGACCTGTACAATTCAAATGAATGCATCCTATGGAGTGATTTTTGAAAAAGCTTAAAGATTATGTTTTGAACAAGGCAAAGCTAGAAGGATCCATTGTAGAAGGGTATCTCGTGAAGGAATGCATAAATTTTACTTCCATGTACATGAATGAAACATACAACTACTTTAATAAACTTTAGTGGAACTATGAGGGGGAAAACAATGACAGTGATGAAGAATGTTTGTCAATTTTTGATATCATAGGAAGGTCAATTCTTCAAATAGAGTATAAGGCAATTTCATAAAATGACAGACATTGCGCACATTTATATATTTTAAAATAATTTCCTGAAATTGATTCATTTTACGAGGAATTCGAACGATTACCTCTTTCAAGGACAACTGAATTTGGCTTCTTAGATTGGTTTAAAGACCAGGTTGATCAATTGAGAGAGGATAAGAACCCATGATGGGTACCAAATTTTGATGTAATTGCTGATTCACCATTACATTATGCACATTACCACTCTGGGTATGTAATAAATGGGTTCAGATTCAGGATAAAAGAAATTGATGATAGAAAGGTTACACAACAAGCAAAAGTCGTTGATTCAGATCTTTCTACTGGTTCAAATGGATATTATGGTGAAATCAGAGAAATTGTGGAGATCAGCATCAGATTTGCTTACAGAGTTGTCCTATTTAAATGCCATTGGTTTGATGTTTTTAAAGAGGGAACCGATTTCAAAATTAACAAGAAACACAATTTCTTGAGTTTAAATCGTAATCATCAAATTCTTCAGTCTAATGAACCATTCACATTAGCATGTCAAGCAGCACAACTTTTCTATATCCCTAATAATGGCCAAAGGGGATGGGTTATACCAATAAGAACAATACCGCGCAACCATTTTGATGCACAGTCTGAAGCATACCAAAATTTAATAGAAGAAAGTCATTTATTTGCAACCAATGTTGACATCTAAGGTTAGTAATAATTTCTTTCCTTTGTTTCATTTCTGTTTAAATGAAATTCATATTAAAATTTAAATTTATAGGGTCATATATGTCTTTACAAAGGGGGTTTGGAGTAAAATTGAAATTCATGTCTATTGATTTATATATTAATGATTTTTAATTATATTAATTATTGTATTTTTTATGTGTTACAGATGAAGTTAAGAAAAAAACCCAAAAAAAAGGGTCCTCCTGAGACAGCCCTCGACGTAGCCCAATTCGTCTCCTTAGGCTCAGCCACCCCCCCACAGCAGGCTCAGCCACCCCTTCGATAGCAGGTTCAGCCAACCCCCCAATTATGTTTTGTACGACCTAGGGAGATGGCACGTTTACTACATACGGGGGGGAAGGAAAAGAGGAAGGAGATTGCTCAAACCTTGCCAAACCGAGTCGAGGATGATCCAGATTATGGAGGATCAGATGAGGAGGAGGGGGAGGAGTAGGGGGAGGAGCCGAGAGAGGAGGGAGAGGAGGAGGGCGACGAGGTGGAGGAAGAGATGGTGGACAGTACGTCCCCAGTTCTTGTCAACCCCTCAGCGATGGGCTCAAGTTTTGGTAAGAAATCATATACCTTTAAGAAGTAAATTATTGATATGTTTTAAAGTTTATTATAACTTAAAAAATATATAATGAATATGATTAATGTTTACGCAAGTAGACTAGCAAGAGGATGGGGGAAGACAAAAAATCTAGACCCTCAGTGTATCCCCGAGGGCATGAGAATAACAATTAAGCTTAGAACCACAGGGGAAGCAAAAAATTACCTAAGCTTTATCAATCGAGTGGGCACAATTGTTAAGTCCATTGTGCCCATTTGCTACTTTAACTGGAGGAAGGTGCCCATAGAGTTGAAGAGGTAGTTCCTCTGTTAGTTGGAGGTAATTTTACTTATAAAAGTTATTTCTTTTGTAATTTTATCGTAAAGTTATTATAAAGTAAGATTGACATATAATTTTTAAAATTAATGTAGGCAAATTACGATTGAGGTGACGACCTCAATGCCTCCCGAAATAGCCTTAAGCATGCTGCCAAAATCCACAATGATTGGAGGACGGAGGCTAAGAGAAATGTAAAACTTTTTAAACATTTACATTTTTATTATATACATAATTTCTTATATTATTTCTAATAATTTATATTTGGTATTTAGTTTTTCTTGAACAGGAGTTCACCCGAGGAGGCAATGGGTGATGCTCCTCCTGATGTGCCTGACGATTAGAAGAAGGCATGCGTGCATTGGCTGAATCCAAAGACGAAGGTTAGTAAACAATTACAGATTTATCTATTTATTTCATATATCTTTTATTCAAAAGAAATATTATTATGTATATGTATAGCAGCAAGTAAGAAAAAATAAGGCCAATAAGGCTAAATCTCCACCATAAGCCCATTGTTTTGGCCAAAGGAGTATCAAAATGGTCAGGAGCCATTACATAACTGTTGGAACTATTTTTCAGTTGAATATTACTTAATTTTTATGTTATCTTAATATAATTATATCATTTTTATATTTTCAGTCCGCTACTCATGATAGGATGGAAGTCAGTAGAATGGATATATACGAGGTCACCCACAGTAAGGCTGCAGTTGAGGGTACTTGTAAGTGGATTCATGAGTCATACTAGGAGAACCATGTAAGTTTATTAAACTAAAAAATATTTATAACTTTCTATATATATATTATAATAATATTTTTTAATACATGTAGGAGCAAATGGTACAGTTAGTACTTCCCCCACTGACGAGACGTCTGACACCATCCACCAGCCTTTGCAGCCAGAGGACGCTTTTAGGAGAGTGATGCTACAGAACCATGGTGGTTTTGTTCATAGTGCGAGGATGGCACATACGTTATCCACCTGGTATGGGAGGAAAGGTGTTGTCTCATCTAGTGTCGTCGATCAGTTGCATAAAAAAATCAACACTACAGAAATGAGAGGAAGAGAGGGAGAAGAGAGAGATATATATGAGGATTCAGATGAATGCCATGCAATCACAGATGAATAAGACAGATAGTAAGATTAAGAAACTTCTAACCCTTCTTCTGAAGAAGGGTCAGTTAGAGCATCCGTCTTCATTAGATCCCAGCATCCACAGACAAGACGACAACGATGACATGGGTGGAGCTGGTGGCATCGAAGTAGCTGCATAGTGATATTTATGCATTTTCTTTTCTTATGTTTTTCATGTAAATATTTTATTTACATTTTATGTAAATTTTTCATTTTCAAACCTTTTATGTACTAGACTTTTTATATTTATGCAATATAAACTTCTCTTCAATAGCAAGTCTTTTAAGTATATGTAGTATGTAGTTCCATTATTTTGTAATTTCTTCTTTAAAAAAAATTCATGCATTTATAAATGATGGGAGAAATATTTTTCCCGTCGCTTTCAAGACTAACCGACGACGAAAATGCTCTTCATGTCACATATTTTTCGTCACTTATAAGTAAACTAACGGCAAAAATATTTTTGTCTCCAAATATATGCCGTCGGTTCTAGCGAGAAGCGATGGCAAAAATATTTTTTCCGTCACTTATATAATCGACGGGGAAACATTAGAAAAGGGTGTGTAATGGCGGGAAACAGGGACAAATGAATGCCGTCGCTTGATAAGTAAGTAATAGCACATACATTTACCATCTATTTTGAAACAACGGCAAAACATCTAAACTGACCTTGGGTGAATCCTTTTTTTACCATCGATTCTAAATAAATCGACAGCAATTGTATTTTCCGTCGATTTTTAATCGATGTGGAAATGACCAATCAATCATGTGGTCAGACACTATTTTGATGTCGGATGTGCCCTTAAATTGATGGGAAAATGACAGCGACGATCATAATGGCTCACTTAATGGCATCGGTTAATAGGGTATTGTCATCGATTTCTAATCGACGGCAAAAGTGGAATATGTTGTAGTGCAATCTGAACTAATTTACCCTTAAACTAACAATAGTTAGGCATAAATTATGTAAATAAATATGGATATATCACACCCCTATGCATAGCTCTTCTTAGTCCTCGAGCAAAATGAAAAATGTATGATCCATGCTATTTATAGCTTGGCTCTCCAAAGGACTACTTCTTTCTTTCTTATCAAGGGTTTGACAAAAGATTTCTTCTTGTCTAATTTCAAACATTTAGAGATCCAAACAAATATGAAAATATTGTGAAAGTAGCCTAAGCAACAAATCCAAGTGAAAAATCAACCTACATTTAAAGTTTGTTCTTGACCCTTGGTAAAAATTTTATCAGGATAGGCAAACTTCTTCCCTTGGGGATAGCATAGCAAGAAATCTGTGATTTAACCCTGGCTTTTTGGCTTAGGTAGAAGATATCTGAGTCAAACGGTTGCATATTTGGTGGCTTATGCTCATTTAGTGCTACATATAGCCTAGTACTGCAAACTCTAGATTTCTAGACTGTCAAACAAGTTAACACAGAGAGAGGGTACAAAAAAAAATTGCACACTCTTAGCATTTCTTTGCATGCACCCTCTTTCTCTTTTTTTTCTTTTCTTCTTTCCTTTTTTTTTTCGAGCTCACAATTCACCATATTATGTAAATACACTCAATATTTGGTGGCCTCACAAGACATTAACACTTTAATCAAGCTCTAATAACCCTACAACTAAGTCAAAATTCCAGGTCATTAGAAATACTGAAAAGTAGGTATGGGTCATATTTGGTGGATCGTAATGGTAGTGGGTATTGTTGCCTCAATGAAATTTACTCACAACGATTCAACACATAAACACAATTATGAACTCTTCTTTTTCATAATTTTTCTCTTTTCTTTTTTTTATTTATATTTCCTTTCTTTCCTTTCTTCTTCTCTTTTTTTCATTCAAAACTACCAACACAACATAACACTATGCAATACAAACTTTTATTTATGGGGCATTATTGGGAAATGATGATGTTCAGGAGAATATTGTGTGGCTTATTTAGTGGAAGTCCTACTCTTGACACCGGGAAGGAATGAATAGGATAATGTATTTCTGGCCTTTGACACTAATGCTCTCCTTTAGCAGAGGATTCCATAAAGGATAGTTGTAACCATTCACCTTAGTCATAGTTTTATTAGAACTCAATCTCTGCGTATTTGCCTTATTTGGTGGCTCTCAAAAATTCACACAAAGTTCATATGTCAGAATTGACAGCGAAAATTACCCATGAGGAGATGGAAATTTGCAATACAAATATCCAACCAAAAATTGAAAACAAAAGGACCTATAGAGCCCAAAAGTAAAGATTAACCTAGCACCCATAAGTGAAGATGACTTCCCTAAAATTGGAAGTGGATAGGTGTGAGTAGCATAGCATTTTGGAACTCTTGGATGGGGACTGTACACCTAGGAGAGCAGCTTGATGGAATCTCAAACTCAATCTCATTTTGTAAGTGTGTAGATGAAAGAATTAGCAATCAAGGTTTTACAATTTAATTCTTACTTTTAATGTGTATCTTACTTGTATCTAAGCTTAGGAGTGTTCTCAGGTATGTACAGAGGGTTTAGAAACACTCTAGGGAGGCCTATAGACTTCAAATAGCCGTTGGATAACTTGTGTCTAGGAAAGGTTACGTCAAATTTCTAGAAAATCAAATAAACAGTTAGAAAGTACAAGCCAATCAGTGCCTGGTCAACCAGCTACAACGTGATTGGTTGACCAAGAGGAATTTTTAGTAGGGTCCCTACGATAGGTGGAAGTGACCCCATGGGGTCTTTACTAACTAGTCAGCTATTGGTCGGCTTAGGCTTCATTGACCAGTTGGTTGCCTATGAAGGATCCTAAGTTTTGAGTTCCTAGACTTGGGATTTCTAATGACTTGTCGATGCCTACTATAGTTTCAGTTGGTGCCCTATAAAGGCATCAGTTGGTGAGTGGTCATCTTGACTACAACGTTCTCTTAGTAAATTGAAACCTAATTAAAATAGGGTAATTAATGACACAATTTCCAAGAGATTATTGAATGTTAGAACTGCAGACGTTTAACTATGGGTTGATGGTCAATCAATTGGCTACTTGATAGCTAGCTGGCTGGTGGGGCTTCAAGTCAATTGGGTGCTAAAGAGCTACTTGTAAAGCACTAGCTAAGGAGTTAAAAATATGTTAAGATTGCGAAGATACATGTTTTTGAAAACACGTCATTGTAGCTTGACTTGCCTTTAGCACTAATACACTTTAATTAATTATGGAACTCGAAATGGATTACCTTGAGGGAGTCCCAATCGATCTCACGAGGAGGCTTAGATGAACTTGGACCTTGAATGCCTTAAGTGAGTTCCTTTATTCTATTTTTGTGATTTTTATCATTTCCGTCTTTTTCTTCATTTCTTGCGAAAACAAAATGAAACCTAAGCCTAGCTAATAAACCTAATTTTTTTTGTGACTTTTGACTTAATGATAAAATGGAAAGAAAACTAACTATGCTTGCAAAACACTCTCAGGGAAGGTCATTATGGTGATTAAGTAATACGCACGATGGACATTTTGCATTAAGTGAGGGAAATGGCTATGTGGGGTAGTTGTGGATGTAAGAAGTGTGACCATGACTATGTAATAAGGCATGGTGTTTTTTCTTTCTTTTTGATAAATATAATTTTTTTTTGGTCTTTTTGTTTACTAAAGTAAAGACAAATGATGATATATTTACAAGCTCCAACTAAATAGTGATAAGAGTACTTTTACAACTATACTCATTTTTTTATTTTCTTTTCTTTTAATAAAGAAAGAAAAACACAAGTGAACAACTACTTAAACTTTTATTTCACATAAACAAACTACAACATAGAACACAAATTGAAAAGAAAATAGCTTTATTACACAAAGGTGGAAAGATCCACTTATACAATGCTCTTAAAAGATAGATAATTACAAAGCACTCTTTACTCACTCCAACACTTGATAATTGGAGATAACAAGATCATCTTGGTGAGTGGTTTCTTGAGGTCACTCTTGGAGGAATGGGATCCAAAATGATGATGAGACAAAGGTTGAGGTGATGGTAATGATGGGGGTGATAAAGATTAGGAACAAGCCCATCTAATGGAGGATGAAGTGCTCAAGCTTCCTAAGGTGGTTGAGGTGTATTGGCTCGGTATGTGGGTGATAATGTGCTCATTGGTCCTAATGTTGGTGGTAATGACTATGGCGGAGGCTAGGAAGATGGAAATGAAGATCCTATATTTGGGGGTGACAAAGGTTTGTTATAAAGTGGTGTTCTGAATGGAGTTTGTTTGGTAGGCTTTATGGTAGGGAGAGGGGATGGCCATGGTCCTAGGGATCTAATGGGTGTGTAGGTGGTACTGGGTTTAGGAGTTGGTCTTGTAGGTGGTGCTAATGAGGAGTGTGTTTGTGTAAGGGAGTGAACCAGAGTGCTTGTGAAGTTGTGAAGTGGTGGCATGTGTGATGGAGGTGAAGTGTGTGCTTGGGCATGTAAGAGGTGATAATGGTGATAGTGTATGAGTGTAATGGTGGTGTGAGTGGTGGCGTGTGAGATCAAGTTAGTGAGAGTGTGTGTAACAACCTCAAAAGCAAATAAAGTAATGCAAAAAGCAAGAATTGAAATGCTTGAATGTGAAATCTACTCTACTAGCAAGGAAATTAAAAAGTAAGAAATATAAAGATCAACTAACTAAGATGCAAGTAAAGCAAATAGCAAGTAAGAAAAATACTAACCTAACAAAGAAAACTAAAAAGAGAATGAGGAAGAAGATAGGTTTCTCTTCCAATAGGGGCACAAGGCCTATTGGAGGAGGAAGAGGATCATTGGCTTGAAGCCTACCTCTTCTTCACATAGAAATCCAAAGCCAAGTGGGCACAAGCTAGCCTTTAGCCAAGGATCAAGAGCTATTCTTGGAGCTCACAAGGGGGAGAATTTGCATGAGGGTGAGTTGGATAAGAGAGTGGAAGGAGGGGGTGTGCACTCTCTATGGGGGTGTTTTTATAGGGAGTTGGGTTGGGTATGGTGTTCCTATGGTGTAGGTTTAGGAGGGCTGCTTTTCTGTGCAACTTAAGAATAGAAGGTTCCATACTAAGGTGAAAAAGAAGGTGAGGGTATGGTCAAAGAGTGGTCAAGGCTTGTGGATAAACCCATGTGGCCGTTAGAAGTAGGTGTGGTAAGGTGGGGATTAGGTGGGCTCTAATTTGTTGTAAGGGCTAAGTAAGTAGGGTTAGGTGGGTTTATATTAGTGAGGTGTTTGGGCTCTCTAATTGTGTGGGCTTTAGTGTGTAGTAGAGTGGGCCTAGTGAAAATAAATCTAATACCATTATATATTAGCTACTACTAGGTCCATATATGTGAAAATAAATTAGGAAAAATATAAATAGCTATAGTAGAAATGCATACAAGTATTATGCATGTATAAAATTGTGTATGTGAGTATTAATGAACATGCAATTTACAATTTATGTTTGTGCACATGTGTGTGTGTGTAAGGTGTATGGTTATGTGCATGGGTTTGTGTGTGGTTGGCTTAGTTGGACGTGAATGGGTTTGCATGGTTTTTGCATGGGTTTGCTTCTCTACTTCTCTTGCCAACTGCTTCCTTGTTCTCAGCCTGTAGAGATGTTTCTCCTGTATCCTTAAGCTCCAATTTTGCTCCCTGATTATGGTCCTACATGGTTGAATTTATGATATTACTCAATAGTCCACAATATGACAGAATTAGTTTAAGAATGTATAGATGCAAGTATGAATACAATGCATGCAATGTCTGCTCTATTTACAAGATGTGAGCTAGGTTATTAGCTTAATTTAGTCAAATTAGGAGCCGTGATTGCTATGCAATCATACCCCCATGCCTAAATCTTACTAGTCCCTATCAATTAAATACATGATTGATTAAGACCTAACTTTTTTTCTTTTCTCTTTTCTAATTTTTCTTTTCTTTTTCTTTTGGGATCTATTTAGAAACATATTGATTCAAGAATTGGACTTCAAGATATTTAGTTGTCACCAGCCTTGAGAACTAATGCCTAGGATTTCATCTTCAGAGACTAAATAGTACCTAGGTGCCTGCCAAAATGCAGACCCCAAATTCCTTGCCTTATTTATAATTTTTATCTCTTTCTCTCTTTTCTTTCAAAATTAATTTGTTTTCTTTCTTTGGTTTTTATTTTGGGTTTCAAGGTAACTTTCTTCAACTACCCAATTCACCCAAGATTCGAAATACTCGAAAGTACTAAGCATCAATTAGTGAAAGTGTGACTCATTGGAAGGTGGATGTAATGGATTCGATATAGCCTTAAACTCCAAGTGACCTTAATGAAAAAGTGTTGCCCTTAGATTTATCTTTTCGACCATGTAGCATCTCCCTACCACTTTTGCATAAGTGTGTTTATTTTCTACTTCCCCACTTCGCCTTATTTATGGTAAGAGAGTAAGGACTAGGCTCCGGACAAATGGCCAATGGGGCATCAAACCCATGATAATTTACCAGCCATGCCTATGTGCAGGTGTAGCTATGTTAACTTTTTTCCTCTTATACATATATGCTAACTTTTTTTTCTATTGCTATTTTTTTCTAATTTTTCTCTTTTTTTTTGCAACTATCATTTCTTTGCTATGCTTTTTTTTCATATATCATCATTTTTTTGTGTTTCTAGTTGTTCTCCTAGTAGGTAGCTTCGTTAGTTTGAGATGTACCTAAAGCCAATGGTCAAGGAGATAGATCTAGTAGCTGGGCTCTGGACAACTGGCCAATGTGGCATCAAACCTATAGCAACTAACCAGCCATACTACTCCTGTATGTTTAATGGCACTTTAGCTCCCATTATAACTACCTAGTAATGAGTCAATGAAATTTGTGTATAGATGCTTAGACTTTCAAGACTTCCAAAGTAGAGGGTTGGTTGATAAGCTGTGCACTTATCAACCCAATTTATTGGTATTTTCAAGTTTATTTAAGGTGGCAAGGACTCACTAACAAATCCACATTGTAGTAGACACCTTTGTTAATTAAGTCACTAGACTTGAAGAGTCTAAGCGATAAAACCCTAATTGTATTATTTCTCAGGGTCAGTGACTTCTTGATATCTATTGGTCTTATCTTGACTCAATTTATTTCTTTTTGTTATTTTTGTAAATATGCAAATTTTTTATCTTTTTCCATATAACTTTGTACAATACAAACACACTTTTTTTTTCATTTTTCAACATTTTTCAATTTTTTTTGTGCAAGTAAATAGAAGGGAAAATTTTCTCATTTTTGCATTTTTCCATTTTTTTAATTTCAGCAATTTTGAAAGAAATGACAAAACTCTAGATATTGGCAGAATATTAATCTTGCTCTACCCACCCCCCCATGCCTAAATTTGAGGATGTCCTCCTGCAAAATTTAAAATAGAGATACAAAGGGATAGATAGCACCAATGTTTGACGTACTATTAAGTGCTTCTGACACCTATAGAATAAAAGAAAGACAAAGTATTTATAGGTATGTCGGTTGCCTCCTAGCAAGGGCTGAATTTAACGCCCCCAGTTGGGCGGAAATTTAGTATATCAACCCTTAATCAAATCAATTGTTTCTTCAAAAAGTGATGGTTCATGAGCGATAACATGTTTCAATCTTTGTCCATTAACAGTGAATACATGCCCAATCTTGGGTCTTGGATCTGGACAGACCCATTGCCATTAGGGGTCACGACATGATAAGGTCTAAACCATTTTGATTTCAATTTCCCTAGGAACAGTTTGAGCTTAGTGTCAAATAGCCAAATTGCCTAGTTTGGCTCAAACTAATTTGTTCAAATGTTCTTACAATGGAAGGCTTTTCATTTTTCTTTGTAAATCCAGGCATTTTCATGAGCCTCCCTTCTAATCTCTTCCAATTGTACTAATTGCAGTTTTCTATGTTGACCTCCTTCTTCCATGTCTAAGTTACATTTCTTTACTGCCCAAAATGATCCGTGTTCTATTTCCACTGCCAGATGAAAAGTGATGTGTACACATCTAATTGGCCTAAAATGCTTATTTATGCATGTTCCTAGGTCTATAGAAGCATCATGCATTATAAATATGGCATAACATGCATCATCATGCATTTAAATTAGTTTGTACAAATTATAGGTTTATTTGCCCTTTTTATGGCCAGGGGGCATGGCTATATCATTTTGGACCCTCAAATAGATCTAGCCATACATATCTGATCAGGGAGATGATCGAAGTTCAATGCCTCCGAGATTGCCCCGATTGGACCTTCGTACAATCAGATGCAGTCTGAGGAAGATCAGAGGACAAGGGGCAAGGTGGTGAAAATTAAAACTTCAGACAAAATATCCAACCACATGGATCGGTTCAGATTGACGATCACGACCCAATGGTGCAAAAATTGGTCCAATCACACGTTCGTCGCACCATCTACAAGCATTTGAAGATGGACGGCCCAAATGGCACCACATGGTGCCATCTAAGTTGCCTAAAGTCACCAACGCTCCTCCTCGTCAAAGAAGCCTTGTTCTCAACCGTTGGATCTTGACCCAATGGCTGTGAATGCTCCACGTCATCCCTCTCTAGTGTTTCACATCTCCTGCAGGCGAGGGTTCGAGCGATCTTGGCCATTGGATCACCATCCAATGGTTGCGAGCGGTCGACCCTTAAAACATAAACACGACAAAGAATCGAGTGTAGCACAGCGGTCGTGCACCTTACACATGACGGGAGATGCGTGCTCGAATCGCGACGAGGGGTGACATTCGCCTGTTGGTTTAACGATGAGCGGTGTTGGAGGTGGAGATGTGGCGCCATGGATGAGTTAGGCTTTATACGTGATCTGCATACATCTGAATAGCCAAAAATATCTATTTATGCATTTTCTTAGTATCATATAAGCAACATGCATTGTAAATATTGCATAACATGCATCATCATGCATTTAGGTCAAATTGGACAAATTGTATAGTAATTTCTTCTTGGTGGTGGCCAGCGATAGGGTGACATTTAATCGAGGCCTCCGATTGAAGATCCAACTGTACGGATTTGAACAAGGAGACGATTGGAGTTCAACATTTTCAAAATCGCCCTGATCGAACTTCTGTAGCATCAGATATAGTCTGAGGAAGATCAGAGGTCAAGGGCCAAGATGGTGTCAATCCACACTTTAGATGACAAATCCAACTGAATGGATGGGTTTGGATCGATGATCGCAGTCCAACGACGTGAAAATCGATCCAATCTGACATCCATGGCACCATCTACAAGAGAAAGAAGTTAGACGGTTAAGATAATGCCACGGGGCACCATCTCAGCCACCTAATCATGGCTGCATCACTCCACCCTACTCATGAAAGCCACCGCAATGAGAGATCTTGGCTATTGGATGAAGATCCAACGGCCAAGATCTGCTGAGCATAAAGCCTTCCACGCGACAAAGAAGTCACTTGGCGCATTACTAGAGTACCTTGAGCAGAAGAAGAGGCATGGGTTCGTGCCCTGCGAGCCTCAAATTGAGTGGGGGGTGCGGGTGCGGTTGATGTCAGCCGTGCGATGCACATCAGGTGGTAGAGAAGCGGCTACGTGACCGCACCAGATGCACAAGCGAGCGCATGCAAGATCGGACACCCAAGCCTACATGCAATCGCACGCGCAGGCATTGGGCACATTGAAGTAGAAGCGGTAGGTATGGACATGTGTAGGTGTTGAGGTGCGGGGGGAGGAGGAGGTGGTGCGCGTGCACGAGGCTACACCCACATTCAACCTTTAGTGACATTTATATCCGTCACTAAAGCTTGATGCATTTATTGTTTATGATGAAATGACCATTGTACCCCCTCCAATCTTCACCTATAATGGCCCTACGACCGCCACACTTTCATCATCCCTTCCTTCACCTCTCTCCCTCTCCAAGGCTCTAAAGAAGCTTGTCCCAAACCCAAGATGCCCATTTAGAGTTAAAATCAAAGTTTTTCTAGCCCCCATTCCGGAAGTGGATCCCACGACGATGATGCCATGCCTCGCCCCCGACTCTTCCCGCTTCATTCTCTATCTTCCATCTTCACCCTCCGTCTTCCAGGCATCTCCCCGTCTGACTCATCCTCCAAGCAACCATCAAGGAGAATAACTTCTCATCTCCTTTCTCTTTCTTGCTTTCCAGAGTAGATTTTACTGCTTTCTAGTTGTAATATTTCCTGCTTTTTAGTTGTAAAACATCATTCATATTATAAAGTGTTTGTTCTCTCTCTCTCTCTCACATCGAATTCATTGTAATTATCTTGCTTTCTAAACAAAAACAACAAAAAAAAAAATTTGCGGATTTCAAATCAACATAGCCTCCCTGTGTTCGACCCGGAATTCTTTTCAAGTTTTGATAAAATTTATTTGTTGATGAATTTCCTCGCAAATCACACTACAATGACGTGTTTTCAAAACTCAACCTTTTTTTGATGATTTTCCCATCCAACATTTTGGCGCCATTGCTGGGGGCAACAAATCTCGATTTTCTTTCTGCATTTCACGCACTTAATTATTTTCTAACTTGCTTTTATTTTTCTTCTATTATTTTGCAGGTACGTTCAATAGTGATTCTTCAAGCAGTAGAAAGGAGTAAAGTGCAGTTTTGAAGACAACTATAAGTGCTCCCCATTCTTCCTCCATAGATTTCATTCCAGAACCCTAATTCAAACCCTAATTAATCTAGGTGTTCACATAAACCCTGGGATTAGTTTGGATGCTTTGATTTTGCCCCCCTCCCACTCATGTCACCCTCATAAAAAAATAAACAAACAAAAAGATACTTCTTGTGGGTCAAATTAACATACGCACTACATACACCCACATTCGAGGCACATAACCTAACTTGATTTCTATCTACTCAACTGGGATTCCAACTTGTGGAACCGGTAGACACACCCAAACACATAATTGAGTAGAAATCAAAATAGGTATCCACTTGTATGCTTAACTCAGTGGTGCATTAGGGCCAATTGTTTGAGTTGTTTGAGCTGCACCACTCCATCTAAAATCAACTCATCAAGTAGCTTCCCCTTAGGGTTTACAAGTTAGGTCAATACCAGGCACTCCACTTTAGTTTTGATTTCAAAAGGAAAATATCTTTACCTATGTTTTGAAAATCTGGTTTGCCTCTTGAACTTGATTGAATTTACCTAATTCCAAACCCTAAAAGCTACTTAAGAAAGATTTGAACCTTAAAATCCACTCATCCAAATAATCTTGCTTGAAAACCCTGGTTGTGCACACACTCACACATATTCAATCAATCATTAAGGGAACAACCCATTTTAAGGGCCCACCACATTCCATAAGCACTACAATCCTAAGCCTCAGTTAAAATTGATTAGATGTTGGCCTTAAAAACTGATTCGCTCTTCAGGGCGCAGATTGAGATTGTTCACGATTAACCTTCTTGTACTTGTAAGTCTGATGTCTAGCTAGGGGAGCAGAATCAAATGATCGCAGCTGGGCGGTACACTAGGAATTGGAGGTGCAAGCCAAAGGAAGAACCTTCTCCCTAGTCCCTCCTAACTGGTTGGATTGACTGGATATAATTAGAGTAAATTGTTTATAATTTGAAGATGGATTCTGAGAGTCTGTAGATCCTTAGGGTACCCAACATAAGGACAGGCTTGTTTTGTTGTGCTACAGGGTTGTTATCCCTAGTCCTTCCGACCTCTACTTAGTTTATGCTTCGAAGGAGGTCATTGAATCCCCAATTGGAAGGACCATTAGATCATTCTAAGAGGCATAGATTGAATTTTGGCCAAATTGATCCCATGGCCGATTAACAACCTCCTCTGCCTCAGAATCAACAAGAGATGTTTCAAAGGCAGCTAGAACAAATGCAGAGAATGCAAGAATGGTTCTAGAGAATGTAGGGCGCTCAGCTCTTGAAGGATTTTTATGATCCTTCAAATTTTGGGAATTGACCCGGTGTCCAGATTCCAGCCGGAGGCATTGAAATCAAGCCCTAGGTGTTAAGCCTGATCAAATATTTTCATGGGCTTGGCTCTGAAGACCCGTTTCAGCATTTAGAGGACTTGACCACTTTGGTCCAGACCACCAAAGCATGAAACGTGAATGAAGAGCAAATGATCATGAGGTTCTTTCCCTACTCTCTTAGGGATAAGGGTGCTCATTGGTGCAGGACCATAGGAAGGCCGATGGAAACTTGGAACAACCATAAATCGACTTTCTTAAAGAAATTCTTTCATGTTGGGCGTACCAATGCACTGAGGTGGGTGATTACTACTTTCGTCCAGCAACTGGGGGAGTAGTTTCGTGTTGCTTGGGAGTGATTCCAAGATTTATTGTGGAAGTGTCCACACCATGAGATGCCGAAATAGCAACTTGTGCAGATCTTTTACCATGGGTTGTCTAAGCAACTCAGAAATCACATGGGCACTTCTTGTAGTGGTAATTTCTTCAATAAAGATGGAGATAGTGTGTATGATTTGTTTGAGGACATGAGTGAAAATTCAATCAATCATGCTTCCATGGATACATTTAATAGGTCCCAACAACCCAAATCGAATGTTAATGAGGTCCATGACTCTCATTCATTCGATATGGAGCTAATTTCTAATAAACTAGATAAGGTGGACCTGGTTACCAAAAGGATGGAGGAGTGGATGGCTGGAAACTCTGTGAACTATTCTAGATCTACTCAATCCCAGAATTTGGGATTCCATTCTTCGCGAGCTCCTTTTGGATGGGAGTTCATGAATCAATTGGATGGGCTCAACCTGTGAGCTAGCATTGCTCGGAACCTCACGGGTTCCAAACTGGTGCCTTTGATCCCAGTTTCTCTATTCCCTCTCTTTCTTTCTCTTCATCCTCACCCTATGAGGATGTCTATGCCGTATAGGAGAACATGAGGTCCAACCCATATTCCAATGTTTATAATCTGGGTTGGAGGAGCCACCCTAACTTCTCCTAGAAAAATCCAAGGCATCAGACCTAATTCCAACCCAGCAACTATGCTCCACATAGACCAATGGTTAGGGTCATGATTATACCCAGTTGCCCCCGAATCAGGTCAATCAGCCAGTTTGGAATGCTCGCCAACCCCTAGGGCAGGCTGATTTGAACCGTCAGATGATAGAGATGCAAGGACTATGCTCTAGCTCATGCAACAAATGAAAACCTTGATGGACAACTTGCAAACCGAGCTCATTGCTAACACCCATCAGCCCGAATCTTTGCCATCTCAACCCGTACACAACCCGAGCAGCATACAAAATCCAGTCAATCAAGCCCAAGGGTATGGGAATCAATGAAACCCACACGCACAAGCTCAGGTGGTTGAACAGGGTCCTTCCTCTTCTGCTTCTTCATCAAATCCGACATTTTTGGCTAATCATGCCCCTTCGATCTTTCCTAACCCTCCTCAAGGACCAAGCTCGTATGCATCTGCCAACTCTGTTAGTTTGAGGAGTGGAAGGCAAACCCAGGATCCACACCTACCTTGCTCTAGTCAAGAAAATCCTAGTGAGTCTGAGGAAAGAAAGGAGAATTTCGAAGAAGAAATCAAGGCTCAGGAACATGATTCTGAAGCTCCGACTGATGTTCCTTTTCTTGAGACCTTGATTAAACCTAGGAAGAAGCCTGTTGATAGTAATGTGGAGCTCTTGAATATATTCAAGAATGTTGAAATCAATATCCCCCCTCCTTGATGCTATCAAACACATACTGGCCTATGCTAAATTCTTAAAGGATTTATGCACCCAGATGCGTAACCCGAGGGAATCTGTTCCGAGGAAGGTGATTCTCTCTGAGCAGGCTAGTTCTGTTATCCTGCATCACCTTCCTCCGAAAAAGAGAGATCCAGGTGCCACTTTGATTTCATGTGTTATAGAAGATTACACCTTTTATAGGGCACTCCTGGATCTAGGTGCATACATTAACCTAATTTCAACTTCTGTTTACAGGAAGTTCGGATTAGGTGAACTTCGACCGACCTCAGTAACGCTGCAGTTAGTAGACTGTTCGGTCACAAATCCGAGAGGTGTTATTGAGGATGCTATTGTCAAGTTTAAGGACTTCTATTTTCCTGTAGATTTCCTTGTCCTTGACATGGATGTACCTAAGAATTTAAAGAACACGCCCATCATTCTGGGGCATCCCTTCCTAGCTACCGCTAAGGCCAATATCTACTGTGAGAGTGGTAGCATAGAAATCACCTTTGGGGATCGAAAGTTGAAACTGGATATTTTTAAGGAGATTAACAAATTTGAGGATTGTGGATATGTTGAGGAACTCTAGGAAGATAACTTGAATATTGAGAAATGTATGGCTGTTTCTATAATTGAAAGTTCCTCCTGTCTCGATGAATGCAACCCACAACCCTCTATGGCAAACCCACCACATTTTGAAGAGGTTATTGATTTTGTTCACTTTCAATCTCTTCCTCTTGATGAATCTTCATCAGCATGATCCTTACCTTCCATCTTAGACCTGCACCAGCTTGAATTGAAACAATTGCCTGAGAGTTTGAAATATCAATTTTTAGGACCTAAAAAAATGCTCCCTATGATTATCAGTGCTAGATTGACTAAGGAGTAGGAGATTAAACTGATCAAGGTCCTAAAGGAACATAAAGAGGCAATTGGTTGGACCATCCATGACCTTAGGGGGATTGAGCCATCTTATTAGAATCACAAAATTTTCATAGAAGATGGATCCTACCCTTCTCCCAAGATGCAAAGGAAACTAAATCCTAATATGCAAGAAGTGGTCAAGAAAGAAATAATTAAGTGGCTCAATGCAGGAATCATTTATCCAATCACAGATAGTCCTTGGGTAAGTCCCGTGCAAATTATTCCTAAGAAAGTTGGGATTACCATTGTGACTAACGAGAAAGGAGAATTTGCCACAACTCGTTCATTTCCTTCTGGAGAGTTTGTATCGATTACAGGAAGATGACCATAGCCACCAAAAAGGATCATTTCCTTATGCCCTTCATCGATCAGATCCTTAAAAGATTAGTCGGCAAAAGTACTTTTGTTTCCTAGATGGTTACTCGAGATACAATCAAGTCCCTATCCGTCCCAAGGATCAGGAAAAAATGACTTTCACCTATCCCTACGGAACCTTTGCTTTCCGTAGAATACCATTCGGCTTATGCAATGCACCTGTGACTTTTCAAAGGTGTATGCTAGCCATATTCTCTAACATGGTGGGAGAGTTTATGGAAGTCTTCATGGATTATTTCTCTATTTTCAGAGAATCATTTGATTCTTGCTTGGCTAATCTTGAATTGATCCTTAAAAGATGCATCAAAACAAGATTGGTCCTTAGTTGGGAGAAGAGCCATTTCATAACACAAGAAGGTATCATCTTGGGTCATGTAATCTTTGAACGGGGAATTGAAGTTGACAAAGCTAAGGTTGATGCTATTTCCAAACTTCCTCCTCCCACATCTGTCAAACAAATTCGATCATTTCTTAGTCATGTGGGATTCTATCGAAGGTTCATCAAGGATTTCTCCAAGGTTGCTCACCCTCTGAGCAACCTTCTTGCCAAGGATATGCCATTTGGATTCGATGAATCATGCCATAAGGCATTTGATTTTCTTAAAACGGCAGTCACTTGTGCTCCATTGCTGCAACCACCAGTCTAGACAATCCCATTTGAGATCATGACCAATGCTTCTGATTATGCGGTCAAGGCTACTTTAGGTCAAAAGATCAACAGAAAGCCCTCTGTCATCTACTATGCTTGCAAAACTCTGGATGAGGCCCAGAGGAATTACACCGATACTGAGAAAGAGTTGCTAGCTATAGTATTTTCTTTGGACAAATTCAAGGCTTATCTCTTAGGGTCTCATGTCATAATTTACACCGACCACTCGACCTTGAGACATCTCTTGGCCAAAAAGGATGCCAAACCTCAGCTCATTCGATGGATTCTTTTGCTTTAAGAATTTGATCTTGAAATCAAAGATAAATCTGGGGCATAGAATGTGGTGGTGAATCATCTTTCGAGATTTCTAAGTGATTCTCCTCATCCGAATATTTTGATTGCTGATACTTTTCCAGACGAGACTATTCTTGCAGTGTCAAGTGTCCAAACCCCGTGGTTTGTAGACGTAGTAAACTATTTTTCCATTGTTCAAATCCCTCAAGATTGGACCAAGCAACAATGAGATAAACTCAAATCTGAGGCCAAATATTACTTATGGGAGGACCTTGAACTGTACTGCATCAGCTCTGATTAGATTATTCACCGATGTGTTCTAGAGAATGAATTCCAAAGTATTCTTGAATTCTGCCATGCATCTGCGTGTGGTGGACATTTCTCCAGGAAAAAGACGGCTATAAAATTACTATAATTTAGATTCTATTGGCCAACTTTATTCAAGGATGCCCAGGAATTCTTGAGGTCGTGTTCCCGATGCCAGGCACTTGGGAGCATGACCAAGAGAGATATGATGCCTCTAAACCCAATCCTTCCCATCAAAATCTTCAACGTTTGGGGCATCGATTTCATGGGACCCTTCCTCCCTTCATTTAGACACTAGTACATTCTTGTTGCTATTGATTACATGTCCAAGTGGATCGAGGTTATTCCCACCCAAACCATCGATTTCGTCAAAAAGAACATCTTCAGTCAATTAGGGATTCTGAGGGCTATCATCAGCGATGGTGGTACTCACTTTACAAATGCCTAGTTCCATAGTTTACTGACAAAATAAAGAGTAAATAACAGAATCTCCACACCTTACAACCCTCAGACAAACAGATAGGCTAAGATCTCCAGTCATGAGATCAAGAATATCCAGCAAAAGACGGTTAGGCCTGATCGAAAAGATTAGACTCAAAAGCTTGAGGATGCTCTTTGAACCTACCGTACGGCGTACAAAATGCCTATCGACATGTCACCGTTTCGTCTGGTGTATGGAAAGGCGTGCCATTCACCCATAGAGATTGAACATTGGGCATTTTGGGCAATCAAGAAATGCAACTTTGATCTAAATTTTGCCAGAAAGACCAGGAAGCTCCAACTATCTGTGTTGGAGGAGCTTAGAAATGATGCATACAAGAATTCAAAGATTTATAAGGATCGGACCAAAGCTCTTCATGACAAATTGATTTCCCGCAAGAGCTTTGAGCCGAACCAGAAGGTTTGGCTCTTTGATTCTCGACTTAAGCTCTTTCCCAGCAAGCTTAGGTAAAAGTGGAATGGCCCGTTTATCATTGATCAAATATTTCCCAATGTAGTCGTTGAGATCTCTGACCCAAAGATGGGTAATTGTTTTAAGATCAATGAACAACGTCTGAAACCTTATGTTGACAGTGTTATTACAGAACCCATCTCCAATAAGGTTGCTTTAACCTTAATGTGATTTCTTTGGCAGGACTTGGCCTAGCTGATGGCATTAAACTCAGCACTTATACAGGCTGACTCAGAGCTGACCCGAGTATCATGGAATACAGGTGATATTTTCTTCATTCTACACTACTTCTCATGCATTTTATTTTCAATGAGGACATTGCATCAGCTAAGCATGGGGGTGGATTCATTTTTGAATCATGTTGTCAGTTTTGTGGAATTCTTGTAAATTCTACTTATTTTTCTCTTTATTAAAAAAAATTGAATTATGAAAGAATAATTGGGCATTAGGATTTTTCAACCTTAGGGAATAATATAGTAGGATCTGAGCACTTAGACCTTTAAGGTCTTCAAGCTTAATCAGCCCAGGTGTCTACAAAAATGTGGATTTGTTTATTAAGTTCTCGACATTTTGAATTTACTTCAATTTGGTTAAATAAGTTGGGGTGATAAGTACATGACTTATCAACCGATCCTCTGACTTGAGGGGATTTTAAGTCTAAGCATCTACATACTATTTGCATTGACTCGCTTTTTGACAATTTTTATGGAAATTGGGTAGCTAGTGAACCTTCTAGGGTGGTATGGCTAGCAAGTTATCGTAGGTAATAGCCCATTGGTAGGTTGTCCAAAGCCTAGTCACACAACCATTCTTTTCCTGCTACCTTTAGGTAATCTTAGATTAGGGAAGCCACCTACTTGAAAAAAAAAAAAGGAATAGAAAAGGAGAAAAGAAAAGAAAAAGAAATAAGCCACACTTCATATCACGAGTATGGTTGGCAAGTTATCATGGGTAACAGACCATTGGTAGGTTGTCCAGAACCCAACTCAAGAAATGCACGTATAATTCCAAAACACTTTGGAAGAAGCAGAGAACTAGAATAAGCTGGGGAGAAATACACTGGGTTCACCCTTAGTTGACCTCATAAAAATAAAAGTAGGGAGAAAGCTACCTGTCGAATAGATACACCTTTAGGCAAAATTTCTTTTCAAGATTACCTATGAGCGTAGAAGCACGAAGTCCATTCTAATCGCCAATCAGTGAGTCTATCACATTTCACACATAAAGATGCTTAGAACTTAGGGTTCTCTTTGAGTCTTGGGTGGGTTGAGTGGCCGTAGAAACCTGCTCCGAAACCCTAAACTCAAAATTACAAAAAAAAAAGAAAATAAGAAAAGAAGAAAAAGATCCTTCTTTCAATAAGGCGAGCGCTTGAGGTGATCTGCATTTTAGGAGACACCCGGGCACTGTTGTGTCTTTGTAGTTCAAGTCCTTACTAAAAATCTCCTAGTGTTGAAGAATAACTTTTGCCCAAGAAATCCAACCTAATTCTTTAATAAATAGCATGTAATTTTTGCTTGGGACTAGCAAAAGATAGGCATGAGAGTGTAATGCACATAGATCTTAATAACCAAAATGTCAATTTATGCATGTTATTAATATCATATAAGCATCATGCATTGTAAATATTGCATAACATGCATCATCATGCATTTATGTCAAATTGGACAAATTGTATAGTAATTTCTTCTTCTTGGCAGCTAGGGATAGGGCGACATTTAATCGGGGCCTTGGATTGAAGATCCAACCATACGGATCTGATCAGGGGAACGATTGGAGTTCAATGATTCCAAAATCGCCTTGATCAAACTTTCGCAGCATCAGATATAGTCCAAGGAAGATCAGAGGTCAAGGGCCAAGATGGTGCCAATCCACACTTTAGATGACAAATCCGACCAAATGGATGGGTTCGAATCAACTATCGCAGCCCAACAACGTGAAAATCGGTCCAATCCAAGATCCATGGCATCACCTACAAGACAAAGAAGTTGGACGGCTAAGATGGCACCACCTGGTGCCATCTCAGCACCCAATCACTGCTGCATCACTCCACCCAACTCATGAAAGAATTCATAATGAGAGATCTAGGTTGTTGGATGAAGATCCAATGACTAAGATCTGCTGAGCATAAAGCCTTCCGCACGACAAAGAAGTTGCTTGGTGCATTGGTGAAGCGCCTTACGTAGAAGAAGAGGTGCGAGTTTGAGTCTCGCGAGCCTCAAATTGAGTGGGGGTGGGGGTGTGGTTGATGTCAGCCTTGCGATGCACATCGGATAGTGGAGAAGCGGCTATGTGGCCGCACCAGATGTGTAGGCAAGCACATGCAAGATCGAATACCTAAGCCCACGTGCAATCGCACGTGCAAGCATTGGGCAAGTTGAAGCAGAAGCAGCAGGATGGCTGATGGGAACACCATCATAAGCCCTAACTGATAAACGCCAGTTTATCATCATTCTTATGCATTAAAATAAACCTAGCTCTTAGGATTTTACTCCACAAACGAGTTTTTGGGCTGCATTTAGGCATTAAATAGGTTAGGCATGCATTGCATTTTTATTGTCTTTTTAATATGTTTTTGTGAGTGTTAGGGATGTACAGATATATAGATCCCTAAAACCCTAGCACTCAAGAAGGCAAATGGTGAAGGAGAAGCCCAGACTAGCTGGAACTCAGCCTAATCCAGCTCACCTCAGCTTGATCCAGCTCACCTCAGCTTGATCCAGCTCACCGCAGCTGGAACCTAGCTTACTTGAACTAGGGTTAGCTCATCCCAGCCCCATTCAGCTAATCTCAGCTAGATGGCAGCTCAAGAGAGTTCACCTTAGCTCACCCTAGCTCAAGTCAGCTCAGATCCAGCTCAACTTAGCTGAGTCTAGCTCATCTCAGCTCCCACTAGTCCACAGGGAGCTCTAGCTAGCTCAGCTAAGTTGACAGGAGTTCACCCCAGCTCAGATCCAGCTACATCCAGCTCCACTCAGCTCCAGCCAGCTGCAGAAGAACTCATCCCAGCTCAGGAAGCTCAAGTCCAGCTCCCAGGGACTTAGCTTAGCTCAACTCAGTTAAGCTAAGCCACCTTAGCTGCCTCAACCAGCTTGATTCTCCCTGGGAGCACCAGACCTAGCTCACCTCAGCTCATTTTGGTAGAAGCTAGCTCACTTTAGCTTGGCTTAGCAACTAGCAAAGAACTAGCAAGCTAAGCTAGCTAGAGTAGTCCCATGCCAGCCTCTTCAGCAGCAGCCAGCTCCAGCTCCAGCTCCAGACTTCTCCTCCTCAGTTCCTCCCTCCAAACCCTAGCTCCAACACCTTCTCCTCTACTCCTCCCTTAGCTAAGCTATCTTAGCTTATCTTAGCTTAGCTTAGCTTAGCCAACAACCAGCTCCTTGGCCATCCATTACCTTAAAAATCAACCCTAGCTAGCTCCACCAACTCAAGCCTACCTAAGCTAGCTACCCTACTTAAGTTGGCACCACCTCCTAGCCATCCCTTCATCCCATTATCTCCACCAAAAGACACTTCAAGTTGGCGCCAAAAACCACCCTAACCACCTCTATATTGGCGCCACTTTCAGCCCCTTAATCCACCCTACACCTACCCACATAAGCCATCCTAGCCATCCACATACCCCCCCTTCTAGAACCTTAAGGTGGCGCCACCTAATGACCTTCTAGAATGTCCATTTTGGCGCCAACACCAAAGGGTGTCAACACCCATAACTACCCCTTGGTGCCCTTTAAGGTGGCGCCAACTCTCCTTGGCCATGGGATCTCCAACCACCTCCATCAACTCATCTTGGCCATCCATTTCAAAGGTCACTATAGCCCCCCTCCTATTCTATAAAAAGCCACCACCTACCACAATTTTTGGGCATCCTCCCTTAGTGTATTTTCTACCTACATCCACCTATACCTACGCCCAAGGAGGAGTAGAGAAGGAGATTAAAGGGGCACACCACCAGCCCTTTTGGTGCCTTCTTCTCCCCACTCTCTTCAACTTGGGCCACGCCAAGGAGGAGGACTCTTCCACTTCAAGGAGGATGGCCAGGCAAGGGAGAAGGACCTAGGGTGGACATCCACCCTTGGAGAGAAACTTAGGGCACGCCCCCTTAGGGCTTGCCTTGGAGGTCATCACCTTGGCGGAGTTCTGCAAGGAAGGAGTTGAAGGATTCTTTTCAAGCTTGGGAGCCACCAACCTTGGAGCAAGAAGCCCTCTTCTTCAGCATCTATTTAGAGGATTTGTGTTTTCTTTTACTTCAATTATCTAGTAGTAGAAGCATTCCTCTACTAGGCATTTTTGTTAAACACTTTATCAATTATCTAGTTGCCTTCTTCGCATATCTTATTTGCATTTCTTTTTGCTTATTTTCAGCATTCTTCACTTCCTCTCCCTAATTATTCTAGGTCTCCACTTGCCTAGAGTGAGCTTAGGGAGAGGCTCTACTTGCTACTTTAGAGTTGTTTACTTAATTGGAAGTGTAAACACTTTTCCCGCCATCAGTTCGCATGTTGCCTTAGTTCAAAAATAAAGAAAAATGGTATATTGAAAATTACCAAAAAGAAAGTTGAGATATATTCCAAGCAAGAGAATCAATTTTGCAACCATATTGCCTCCTTGGACGACCCTAGATACTCCCCTATCTAGGAATATAAATTTAAGAGCGAAAGCGGATTCGCGTGTTACAACGACATTAAAAACCTGCTTTTACAAATCACGCGCATTTAGTTACCACTTTTTGGCGCCGTTGCCGGGGAGGCACGGCTTTGCATTAACTCATTTTCTCTTGCTTGAAGTGGATCTCATCCCCTTCTCTTTCTTTCTTTTGTGTGTGCAGGAACTACAGTGGGAAGGCGGGAATCTGGAAGAGAGAGCTCAAAGGTCCTTTTCTTCCCGCGAAAATTCAGGTTGGTTCATCTTTCTGGTCACATAAATAATTAAAACTACCAAAAATATATTAAACTTGGCTTTCAGGACCCTAAACACTTAAATTAAGTGGAGTGGTGCATTTTAAAATCCATTGTTTGCTTGTATGCTTCTTTAACACCACTCCATTGCAAGTATTGGTGTTCTATTTTTCGGGTCCAGATTTCTGTCCGGACTTGAAAAATCGATTCCTAACATCACAGGCCTCCTAAAATCATAAAATTTCATAGAGTGATTTCCAATTAAGTTTGGAAGATTTGTTCTAAATTTCAGATCAATTGGATTTGTATTTAATTTTTGAAAATTCATGGATTGCAGAGGGGTCACACCCTCTAATCTTCCTGTTTTGCTACTATCCGCGAATTTTTAAATTTTTTATACTCATCCAATTTTTGTGAAATTTAGCTTTCTGGAATCCTTGTGAAATTTTACATATCATATAAAATCATAAAAATTTTCTAAGGTCGGTGGTAATACTGAAAAGTCCAAAAGACCCACAGGTATCATTTCTGGACTTTGACACCAGTACAATTAAAAATTCAAAACAATTATCAAGAAAATTCCTAAAATCTTACAAAAATCTTTTCTGGAATCCTTGTTTGATTTTATTCAAAGTAGTGGTGTTGTTTGACTTTTTTGGACCACTACTTAATTCAGAAAGCCAAAAATCAATTCACTGGTAGTAATTTTCTGTCTTAGGGATAATTGGCTTAGGGTTTCTTTCTCTCTTTAGAGACGCAATTAAAAGGAAATATACAATCACACATACAACTTGTCTTTCCTTTGATTGTGAACTTTCAAACTTGTTTGAAAACTTAAAGAGAAAAACCCTAAAACTCATTGATTAAATCAAATCTTAAAGACAAAAATATAAAAAAATTGTGTGACAACTTGATTTTCATTGGAGCCACTCTCCAATTTCTGCACACACAAAAAAAAAAAAATCAAAATAATAGGGCAACATCCCAATAAACGCCCTCCACATTCCGTGTGCACTATAGAATCCTAGACCTAATTAAAATTTGTAGCAACTTGACCCCTAAGGCTTTATCAACTTAGGCTTGCTATTTAGGTCTTAAGTTTTCTTTAGTTAGTACCAATTCAGTCATCTATATCTGGTGTTCAGGCTGAGGGGCCGTGTCAAATGACCAGGCGCGGGTTTGTACAAGCACCTGGGGTTTTCCCTGGGAAACGTTTGGGCCCAAACCTCCCCTTAAGCAACTTGGCTAGATTTGTTGATAGAACGGGTATTCACTATTGACTACTTATTTCCTATATAGACCAAGTCTTAGGTTATTATTAGGGAGTCACAATTAAGTTAGGTCTAGTTTTTGTTTGTTTGAATTGCACACTTTCTCTCATCTCTTTCTCTTCTCCTCCCCTCCCCGTTCTTCCATTTTATGCACGGGCGACGGTCTCAAAATCCGCACTTGGAAGGACCATTTGATTTCGCCCCCCACGTAAAAAGACCACTTTTTCTGTCTTCTCCTGAAAAAATGGAAACACAACAAAATAGGTCCACTGACCCTTCCACGTCCACCTCTAACCCCACCTCTAACCCTAATTCTAACCCTTCCACCCAAAACCCAACCACCAGTAACTTCCCACACTTGGAGCTCCCCAATCTTGAGTTGCCCCACACACAACATCAAGACCCCCTACCTGATCTTTTAAAATTGATGGCCGATCAGATTAATAAATTAAATTCCAATCAACAAACATTGACTAGGAACATCCAAAACCTAGCCAATCCAAGGCCAAACCCACCACCCCGTCAGCAGCCTGTTGTTCCTCTAAAAGATTTCTATGATCCGTCTTATTATGAGGAACGACCAGGGGTGGTCATACCGGAGGGGGACTTTGAGATCAAGCCAGCCGTCCTGAACTTGATTAAACACTTTCATGGCCTTCCTAGGGAAGACCCTTTCAGCCACCTTGAAGAACTAACTCTTCTTGCACAGACAACCCGTTCCCGAAATGTGCAAGAAGACATATGGCTAATGCGGCTTTTTCCATTATCTCTCAAAGATAAGGCCGCTTATTGGTTCAGGACCATTGGGCGACCAATCACAACATGGCCTCAACTCAAGAGCACCTTCCTCAAGAAATTCTTTCCCATAGGTCATACCAATTCCTTACGAAGATCTATTACGACCTTTCACCAAAAATCTGGTGAAACTTTCCATGATTCTTGGGAAAGATTTCAAGACCTTTTAAGAAGTTGCCCGCACCACGAGATTCCTTTATGGCAGCTCGTGCAAATCTTCTATCATGGATTAGAAGATCAAATCCGACAGTTTGTCGACGCCTCGTGTGGCGGCAACTTTTTAAATAAAGATGCAGAAAGTGCCTATGACCTGTTTGAAGAAATGAGTGAAAACTCATTTAATCAAGCTTCCATGAACACATTTTGCAGAACCCAAAACCCGCAGTTCGGTGTTCATGAAATAGGCACTCAATCTATCCCTGTCACCCAAGAC
The DNA here is from genome assembly GCA_037157565.1 of Thalassia testudinum. Classification (NCBI taxonomy): domain Eukaryota; kingdom Viridiplantae; phylum Streptophyta; class Magnoliopsida; order Alismatales; family Hydrocharitaceae; genus Thalassia; species Thalassia testudinum. The sequence continues at coordinate 30,991,793 of JAZHRO010000049.1, forward strand.
GATCTTCAATTGATTGCTCAAAAACTCGACCAGATGCATATTAATCAAAAGAAAATTAAGGAAAGACTAGCCACTTCAACTCAAGCTCCACACCCACATCTAACCCAACCTAACTTTCCACAAAGAGAAAATTTGCACAATCTCAAAACTACCCTTGCTGATTATTCTGAGGTTGCCCATGATTCACTGGGAACTACAACTATCCAGATCTTAACCCCACTCAAAATATTTCTGCCATCCAGGAGCCCTTTAAAAATTCTTCCAATTGGAAAAATTACCCGAACTACTCCTGGAATAATCAAGTTTCCTCCCAACCATATCATTTTAATGGGTATGGGTCGAATCCAAACTTCCATCCTGGGCTATCCCAACAAGATATCAATGCCCAGATGCTGCGAACCCTGCAGGATATGCAAACAAAAATGACGGAAGTAACCCGCAACATCACAAATCTGAACAATCAAATCGGGGTTACTCCCACGCAAAGACCTGTAGGACATCTCCGTCCCAACCCATACCCAACCCTAATCACCAAGGAAACCATTATATGGGCAGAAATCCACATTATCCACATCAGCCTCCTCCTAATCCACCACCTCAGCAGCCGCCCAGGTTTCTGCAATCACAGGCCCCCCCACCTCCTCTAAATAATAATCCGACTGCACATGCAGTTACTTTGAGGAGTGGGAAAACCACCACTGACCCCGGGCCTTCACACGAACCTGGTAAGATACCTGTGCAAATTGACTCCCCACCTCCCCATCAGGAAGAAAAAGAAAAACAAAAATCTCAAGACAAGATTCCTGTCCCTTTCCCACAAGCTCTCTACCCCACCACCAACAAAAAAAAGAAGAAATCTGAGCCCACTACAGAAGAACTCATGGAGCTATTTGGGCAAGTTCATATCAATATTCCTCTCCTAGATGCCATCAAATATATACCTGCCTATGCTAAATTTTTGAAGGATATTTGTACTCCTAAACGGCAGGCTAAAAATCTAGGACAGGTGCATCTTTCAGAGACAGTAAGTTCTGTCATACAGAGTAAGCTGCCTCCTAAGATGAAAGATCTGGGGGCGCCTTTAATTTCTGTAATTATTGATGACACTACATTTAATCACGCCCTCCTTGATCTTGGTGCCTCAGTTAATATTATTCCCATGAGTTTATTCGAAGAATTTCAGATCGGTGAATTAAAACCCGTCGAGGTTACCCTGCAATTAGTCGACCGATCTACAATCAAACCTCGTGGGATTATCGAGGATGTTTTAATCAAGGTCCAGAATTGTGTCTTCCCTGCAGACTTTCTGGTTCTTGACATTGAGGCACCTGAATCATTACTGGACTCCCCAATAATCCTTGGACGCCCCTTTTTGGCCACTGCAAAGGCAAATATCAATTGCCACACAGGCAAAATGGATATCAACTGTGCAGGCCAAACTATCACTTTAGATATTTTTAAATCCTCCAGGAGATTCCATGATGATAACTTCTTTGAGGACTCAGATACTGAAATTTCCAATATGGTGGAGGCGACAATGTTAATAGATACCCTTACCGACCATAATTTTTTTGAGGACTCTGATTCAGAATCAGTGGTCGGCAAAATCTGTGATCCGGAGACTTGTCTTGACCCCAAATTTATTCCTGATACCCCCCCTAACCCACCCACTATTCACGCACCTAACTTTTCCACACTAACTTCCCCCAATTCTCACCATTCCTTCCCCAACCCCTTTCTTGTGGACCTGCCACCAACCCCGCCCGAGTTTGGCACCCAACCTGAATTAAAACCATGGCCAGACTCGGGCCACACTTATCAATTTCCATCCAACTTTGATCCCAATATTATTTCTAATCAATTTTCTAGGGATCTAGAAGACGACACCTTTTTTGCGGGGATCCAAGTGTCCAATTATTTACATGATCTTACGTCTTCCGTGCATACCTTCACGCCCGGCTGAATGGCGTAAAAGATAGCACTGGATGGGAGGTAACCCATCATTTTCTTGCTTTCCTTTTTTCTTCTTTTTTTAGGTTTTGTTCATCCTAAACCCGACCGTCATCACTAAGGTGATCCCTTTTCCCTCCTAATGCATGAGGACATGGCATATCTTAAGCATGGGGGGGTGTTTTTAAATTTTACGATCGATTTAGGATTTTCAAAACCTAAAAACATGCATTTCTGTTTAATTCCTGCTTGCATACCCAAAAAAAAAAAATGTTCAAAACTTTTTGAGGAAAAATTTTGAAATCAGGACTAAGGTCGAAAAATTCACTTTTGGTACAATGGATTTAATCTTTAACAAACTAAGGATGAGGATATGGATCTGATCATTAGAATTCCAGGATCTATTTTAGACAAGATCAGATATCTTTCTATAAAATTCCACCTGAACTCATAATAGTTCAGGTGACTTGATCCTATTTTGCAATATGGAAATTATTTGACTTAGCTTCTGATTCAAAAACTTGCATGTTTTGAGAAACTTCTTATGTCACTCTACACACAAGCCAACACTTAAAAATAACTAAAAATTTGAAAAACTCCCTTGTTTGGACTTAGTGAAAGTCTGAAGCAGATCATTGGTTTGAGTTCCCACCGCCGAGAAGGAGGAAAATGCCTCCTTTAAGGACGCGATGTCAACATGTTGCCACCTCGGTGTTGCTCCATATCTATATTTCATATCTTTAGACGGAGCATTAAAGCGCATTTTAGCAGCTCAAGTGTCTTGGACGGTGCTCTACCTATAGTGTCGGAGGAAGAGCTTGAGTTTGTTTGGAGCGCCCCTTTTCACCGCATCGTGTTCTGGGGTTGTGAGCTCCTGGGTGATGTCATGGACAGTGCTATCTCGAAGTACTGGCGCCAGAACCCCCTCGAGGAATGGTAACGGGAATGATGATCCCGACACATCTGTTGTAAGACTAAGCTAAAAATAAGCATAGGGGAGAAAAAAAAAATATATATATATATATAAATAAATAAATAAATGAACACGCCCTTATAAATGTTGGCTTTTCACAAGCACAGCCACAAGGTTTTAAAGGATTTTGCAAGTTGAGAATCAGATTCATGAGCCAAAAAAATTCCTAAAAACAAAAATTTCAAGTCATCTGAATTAACAAGGGGTTAATTTGAGAATTTTTTGGAAGATATATTGATCCCGTTCTATCTAATGGTTGAATCCAAAAACAAATCCCGATGTTTATCTTTAACAAATCCCGTACCTCGAGTGTTTTTAATCTACCAAGGTCCATTTATCTCTTTTTCTCCTCCAAAGTCGAAAAAATTAGATTCCCCAAAAAAAAATTCCATTTTAAGTTTTGCTAAGAGACTAGCAAAAGATAAGCATGGGGGTGTGATAAACGCCAGTTTATCATCATTCTTATGCATTAAAACAAACCTAGCTCTTAGGATTTTACTCCGCAAACGAGTTTTTGGGCTGCATTTAGGCATTAAATAGGTTAGGCATGCATTGCATTTTTTATTGTCTTTTTAATATGTTTTTGTGAGTGTTAGGGATGTACAGATATATAGATCCCTAAAACCCTAGCACTCAAGAAGGCAAATGGTGAAGGAGAAGCCCAGACTAGCTGGAACTCAGCCTAATCCAGCTCACCTCAGCTTGATCCAGCTCACCTCAGCTTGATCCAGCTCACCGCAGCTGGAACCTAGCTTACTTGAACTAGGGTTAGCTCATCCCAGCCCCATTCAGCTAATCTCAGCTGGATGGCAGCTCAAGAGAGTTCACCTTAGCTCACCCTAGCTCAAGTCAGCTCAGATCCAGCTCAACTTAGCTGAGTCTAGCTCATCTCAGCTCCCACTAGTCCACAGGGAGCTCTAGCTAGCTCAGCTAAGTTGACAGGAGTTCACCCCAGCTCAGATCCAGCTACATCCAGCTCCACTCAGCTCCAGCCAGCTGAAGAAGAACTCATCCCAGCTCAGGAAGCTCAAGTCCAGCTCCCAGGGACTTAGCTTAGCTCAACTCAGTTAAGCTAAGCCACCTTAGCTGCCTCAAACCAGCTTGATTCTCCCCGGGAGCACCAGACCTAGCTCACCTCAGCTCATTTTGGTAGAAGCTAGCTCACTTTAGCTTGGCTTAGCAACTAGCAAAGAACTAGCAAGCTAAGCCAGCTAGAGTAGTCTCATGCCAGCCTCTTCAGCAACAGCCAGCTCCAGCTCCAGCTCCAGACTTCTCCTCCTCAGTTCCTCCCTCCAAACCCTAGCTCCAACACCTTCTCCTCTACTCCTCCATTAGCTAAGCTAGCTTAGCTTATCTTAGCTTAGCCAACAATCAGCTCCTTGGCCATCCATTACCTTAAAAATCAACCCTAGCTAGATCCACCAACTCAAGCCTACCTAAGCTAGCTACCCTACTTAAGTTGGTGCCACCTCCTAGCCATCCCTTCATCCCATTATCTCCACCAAAAGACACTTCAAGTTGGCGCCAAAAACCACCCCTAACCACCTCTATATTGGCACCACTTTCAGCCCCTTAATCCACCCTACACCTACCCACATAAGCCATCCTAGCCATCCACATACCCCCCCTTCTAGAACCTTAAGGTGGCGCCACCTAATGACCTTCTAGAATGTCCATTTTGGCGCCAACACCAAAGGGTGTCAACACCCATAACTACCCCTTGGTGCCCTTTAAGGTGGCGCCAACTCTCCTTGGCCATGGGATCTCCAACCACCTCCATCAACTCATCTTGGCCATCCATTTCAAAGGTCACTATAGCCCCCCTCCTATTCTATAAAAAGCCACCACCTACCACCATTTTTGGGCATCCTCCCTTAGTGTATTTTCTACCTACATCCACCTATACCTACGCCCAAGGAGGAGTAGAGAAGGAGATTAAAGGGGCACACCACCAGCCCTTTTGGTGCCTTCTTCTCCCCACTCTCTTCAACTTGGGCCACGCCAAGGAGGAGGACTCTTCCACTTCAAGGAGGACGGCCAGGCAAGGGAGAAGGACCTAGGGTGGACGTCCACCCTTGGAGAGAAACTTAGGGCACGCCCCCTTAGGGCTTGCCTTGGAGGTCATCACCTTGGCGGAGTTCTGCAAGGAAGGAGTTGAAGGATTCTTTTCAAGCTTGGGAGCCACCAACCTTGGAGCAAGAAGCCCTCTTCTTCACCATCTATTTAGAGGATTTGTGTTTCCTTTTACTTCAATTATCTAGTAGTAGAAGCATTCCTCTACTAGGCATTTTTGTTAAACACTTTATCAATTATCTAGTTGCCTTCTTCGCATATCTTGTTTGCATTTCTTTTTGCTTATTTTCAGCATTCTTCACTTCCTCTCCCTAATTATTCTAGGTCTCCACTTGCCTAGAGTGAGCTTAGGGAGAGGCTCTACTTGCTACTTTAGAGTTGTTTACTTAATTGGAAGTGTAAACACTTTTCCCGCCATCAGTTCGCATGTTGCCTTAGTTCAAAAATAAAGAAAAATGGTATATTGAAAATTACCAAAAAGAAAGTTGAGATATATTCCAAGCAAGAGAATCAATTTTGCAACCATATTGCCTCCTTGGACGACCCTAGATACTCCCCTATCTAGGAATATAAATTTAAGAGCGAAAGCGGATTCGCGTGTTACAACGACATTAAAAACCCGCTTTTACAAATCATGCGCATTTCGTTACCACTAACTAACTCATTTTTACCCAATGAAGAGAATAAATGCTCCTACATGACCAACTGAAGGTCACAATTCACTACATAACCTTTATGAGAGAAAAATAAGAAACTAGGGTAAAAACTGCAATTTTACCAATGTATTACAACCATAGGTTTTCTTAAGGGCTAAACAAAAGTCAAATGGTCTTAAAACGATAACAGGTGGGTTGGATTTGACAGAAAAGGATTTTTGTATGTTCTGGGAATTCAATGACTTTTGAAATTCTAAAATAGACCCACTTAATTAACCAAGGTTCTGGTCAAGATAAAATTCACTTAAACCCTCTAAAAATCATAGAAAATATTCTCTAGGGTTTAGAACCTTCAATTTGGCCATTAGAACCCATCTTGACCTAAAATGGGGTCTCAGACTGATATTTACCCTAATTTGGGCTTTTGTATAAATTACCCAGATAAACATGGTCAAAACCAAAATTCAACTTCACCATTGGATTCCTTACGTCGAAATTAGGTTTGTACCAAAATTTGGACCTATGGGGAACTCATCTTGACCTAGTTTGCAGAAAGGTTCTATCTGATTACATTTCTACCCCAAACTTCCAAACACCCTTGCATTTAGCCCCCTATCTTCTTCGTCATCTTTGGAAATAGGTCCCTCCGCAATCATCACGGAGGAATCCTACTCTGACGACCTTTGAAAGGGGATTTCCCCCAGATTTCTTGGAGAATCTCCTCCAAAATTAGAAGGGAGATTCTCTGAGAAATTTCCTCTAATATGAACCCAGTTAGATGCCGTGAATCTTTCCCAATCTCTCATCCGAACGCATGAGAGATTTAGGTCTCTTGAGAGCTTCCATCTTCGATGTGCCTGCCTTGCTTGGAAGCTTGGCTTCTAAGCACAAAACCCTCTCTGAAGACCTATTTAAGAGGCCCCAGATCCAACCGATTCTCCTCAACTTGAAATTGGACTGGTTTCCCCTCTATTCCTCTCTCCCCTCTGGCCGCAACCCTCCGCAAGCTCTGACGGCCTCTTCCTAGCTCTTTCATCCCCAAACCACAATACCAGTGGCAGGGTTATCTCCACCACCGTCCTTCACGTCGCGTAACACTAGCCGACGTCATCCCTGCCCCGTCTTCGCCACCGCCTCTTCTACAGAGGTTTCGTCTTCCCCACGTTCGGCAACCACATCGACATGGGATTCCTTTCCCCTTTCGTCCTTAGATTAGGATTCTTATGTTCCCTCTTTCTCACACTTTCTTTCCCTCTCTTTATTTCCCAAAACCGCCCACCAACGTGACTAACCACCGTCACCTCCTCCATCTCCGACGATACTCCGGCGAGGTGCTTCCACCGCTACACATCTCCATCCACCTCGCCAACCACCCTACAACCTCCACCACAACTCCTTGATCATTTCCCCTCACTCCATTCACTCCATCGACCACCCAAACACCTCACCGAACACACCCACTCATAAGCACATAGTACACCCTAAGCACACCACCACAGGCACCCTCGCTCCACGCAACCACTGCCATCACATCCACCATGCTTCGGTGACACTCCCTGAACGATTTGACATGGCTGAAAGGCGATTCTCTTGATTTTAGGTATCAGGCCCCTTCTGCCATTGCTGCCAAGCTTGGAGCAAGCTTGCTGCTACCTCAATTACTGTTGTCCCAGGTTGCTACCTCCAGGCTACGCTGAATAGAAGCTCGCATGCATCCAAGTCTTAACGCAGAGGCTTCAGCAGTTGCAGCCCATTCAATTTGGCCAAGAAGCTATTGCTGCGGTGTGTGAGAGGAAGGTGAAACATTTATTCCCACCTCAGAAATGGAAGGGCGGTTTCATGCACAAAAATTGAAAAAGTGAAAGAGGTTGTTCGCCTCTGACACTGAGGGTGAGGTCCTCCTCCCCCCTTCACCGGACTCATCCGAGGCACTGCCCACGTGGACCTGGCCAACCTGACTACCTACCTAACTTCACTCCTCACTCACCACACATGTAGACTCGGGTATGCGTTTGGTCTGATTACCCGTCCGACTGAAGCTTTGGGAGAGCGAGACTGAAATAGAAAGAGTGAAGGAGAGAGGAGAGCTGTGCAGGGTTAAGGGGGTTTTTGCCCTGGAGAGTTTGGCTCCAACACTGAGTCGGATTTAGAAGGCAAGAAGGCCAAAGAGGAAGAAAGCCAAAGGAAGAAGAAGAGGAAGAGCACATGGCTGAAGGAAGAAGAGATAGTGAAGCGAAGAAGACAAGAGAAATCACAGAGAATAAGAAGAAAGCCAAAGGCAGAAGGCAGAGAAAGAGAAGAAGGAAGAAGAAGAAGAAGAAGGATGGAGATGACAGAGAAAAGTAAGAAGCAGAGAAATCAGAAGAAGGAAAGAAGGAAGAATACTGTAGCACAAGACATTTAAGATGTCTGATTGCAAAATCAGATGTCTGAATTCCTATTCCCTTCTTTAGTCAATTTGAATAACTATTCTATGTATTAGACTTATAATTGGTGATTCAAATCACCATTATTTTGTCTAAAACTCTTTTTACTCTTCATATACTCATATGCTCTACATTCCTAATTAGTTTTTGACTAATATTATGTGTTCAATTTGCATTAATTGCTAAGTTTAGTGTGTGAATTCCATTTCCTCCCTGTGTTCGACCTCAGAACATTTTTCGAGTAATAAAATTATATTTGTTTTCAAAGTGATTTCGACTATACTACAATGTAATTATTTAAAACATCGATCTTGCTTTTCGAATAAACATTTTGGTACTGTTGCCGAGGAGCAATGCTCAATTCACCACTAATCTCTACATCATTTGATTATATTTGAGCACTAACTTGCCCTATTTGCTTTATTGTGATTTTGCGAAGTACTTCACGAGGAGATCTTCCATGCAAATCAACCACTCCAGGGTAGGTAACTTCTGTATTCTTCCCTAATCAACCTCCTAATCTTGGGAAGACAAAAAAAGCAAACAATCAATTAGGAATCACCTGCCTTGTTTTTCATAGTATTCATCATTTAAAAGGCAAGTTTCCTAATTTGCGAAATTTTTTTCAAATCTCATTGAAGTTGAAGCAATTTTGTTTAGAGATCCTACCCCAAATTTCCTATGCTTATTAGGGACTACGCTAAATTCATAATCTTCTTGGACTACGCACTACTTGTTTGAAGTCCAAGGAGAACATTTTTTGAAGATCAAAGTGCACTTGGAAATGAAGCCAACTAGGGTTTCTGCATTAGTGCTTTGGAGTGCTAGTTCACACTTGTCTGCATAAAAGGAAACAAACCCACCTGCATTTGTGTACTACCTGATGAGTCCATTTTAATGAACTATTGTTACGCCTAAGTAATTCTATTTTAACATTGTATGTTTGTTAATAACTACATTAAGTTATAGAATGATTGCATGAATCATTATTTAAGTTTACATCTATTTTATCGCATTCTATAACATAGTATGTAATTATTTTATGTTTTATGTAGGTCCCGCAACAGTGCACTCGTTACATCTTCTTCACTTAATCTATCCATCAGGAATAATCGAGAAGAAGAGGGAGGAGGATCAATGGTGGAAAAGAATAGGGGGTGAAAAGATATTTTCCCCCACAAATTTCTCAACCTACGGCCAGCCTCAGCAACCTCACCAACAGCACCGACCATGTTTAGTAAAGGATTTGGAAAACCCCTTGACTTGCACCAGGGGAGGAGATAAAAAGAAAGGATCGTCGGTTCATCTCGAGAGGCCTTCCCCCTGGAGGGGAATCATCATCCAGGAATCGTGCAACCACCATGTGCACTGTGCACTTCCACCGCTCCCTCTAGCCATGCCTACAGGCACCTGCTCTAGCACCACCAGGCGCCTGCAGGCACCGCACCTTCTCCATCGCAGCACACCCCCCCTCTGCAGCGCCATCACCTTCACGCTACCACTGTCCACCACACCCTTCCAGCCTGCAGGCACCCACTCCAGCACCACCAAATGCTCGTAGGCATCGCACCTTCTCCATCGTAGTGTGCACCTCCACGCGCCCATCTCCATCGCCTCCCTGCAGCACCTCCACCTTACGTGCCCACCATCTCCTACAGGCTTGTTCAGGCCCCTTGCCCCACCCACGGCCCTGCCATGTCCGTACCTGCACAGTGCCCACCGCAGGCGTGCATGCCTCTCTAGCACCAGTAGGCGTATCCCCCTCCCCAGTGCCTACCCATGCACTTACGCGCACGCCCTGCAGCTGCATCAAGCCCCTCCACTGTACTACAGGCCACTCTAGTCGCGCCCTGCACCACGCACTGCAGGTGCACCCCCACAGGCGCGCCCCATCCAGCGTTCTACCACACCTAGCATTCGCGCACAACCACCACCGCCGGTCCCTCTCTGTGTAGCATTGCCACAACCTCCATGCAGCAGCGGCACTACATCTCTTCTCCACGCACGGTTCATCTCCTCCGACAGAACCCAATGCCGACGTTCTTCTCCTCCACTGGCCAGCCACCACTAACCTCCTCGTGACGTGCCACTGCCGCCATTGTGAAGCACTCATCGAGATGCATCTCTATGTGTGACCTCGCCATCAGCCGTCGACCCACGCTTGTGCACGGAAGAGAGAGACAAAAATCTCTATTTTTTATTCAATTAGAAATTACAGGATATGCCATTGTCAAAGTTCCTATTCATTTATTTACCAAATTAATATATTAAGATGAATTTGCATGCATATCTCTCTATTCTTTATAAATTACTTCTAATTAAGTATTTCATGAATGAGATAATAGCATGCCAGATTGATTATCGCAAATAAGGAATGTTTTACGGGAAATTGGTAGTTACCTTGATTATCATTACCAAGATCATTAAAATATTATATTTTGGTAATTTTGCATAAAACCCCTGTAGTTTTAATTAATTGCTTAGAATGAGAATTCATGAGGGTAACAAGTTGCATTAAGGAACATGCATACCCACTGAGAATCCCTAATAAACAAGACACTATTCTCTAGTTTAAATAGCCTAATTCCTCCCTGTGGAGATGACCTAACTCTTCGTGGCTAGATTTTGAAAATTAAAATGTTTTGAAAAGCGATTTTCTACCATGCGATTAAATACAACACATCATTTTATGTTAAAGTTTTCAACGAAAACAAAGATCGCTCATTCACTACCCAAGCCCTCAATTGAAAAGACCTAATCAAGAAAAATCATAGAATTAGGCTCTAAACTAACTTGAGACCTAAAATCCTTGGACCTAATAAACTGGGAGTCAAATCAGGGTGATTTCTAGGTCATGACCTAGAAGTTCATTTTGCCATCTTTAGGGCTGGTCAGGTAAAGTTGGTCTACCTTGTAGGCCTACCAACCTCCAAATTAAGTCAAATCAACTGCTAATTCATGTGAAAACAAAGGCACAAATTAGGACATAAAATTAGTAGACTTAAGAGGTCAAGTTATCCATTCTGGTCTACCTAGACCCTCAGTGACAAGGAAGGTCAGGTCAAGGAAACCCTGTAACCAGTGGGGGCACTCTACCATGTAGGGGTCTTTGTGGGACTCTCCCTTCCTAGTTGCCCAGGTAATTCTCAGGTAGATGACTTTCTGATCCAGGGGTATCATCTGGCCCGAACCTCTATAGTCATACAAAAATCTTTGGGTGCCTTGATTGGGTCCACATCACATCCAGTCCCTCATCCCTTCTATTTAGAGTACACACACTGATTTTCTTAGGGAGTTCTATTCAGATCAAATCACTTAATTCTAAACTTGAATTTTGATTTTACATCTTAATTCCACCATCAGATTCTAATATGCAGCCTTGCTACCTAGGAAAACCATTAAGGAAACCTGAATCACAACGATCCATGAGAGATAGAAGGGTTGAGGATGACCTTAAATTTTATGAGATTGATTACAAAACCTCAAAACCAATTAAAGACATTCAGGTTATTGTATCAACAATAACAACCTTCATCATAAATTGTGCCTAATTATTATTAACAGAAGCAACAAAGGGATCAACCCGGGATATTCTCATAACAGGATACATTGAGATAGAAACATTGCATAACTTTGAATATCTCTAATGCATGACACATTTTGCACTTTGGGAAAAACACCAAGATGATATTGAAAAACAAGAAGAGCTAATGAAATTGTTGAAACAAGTTATTGATCACAAGTGCCCGTACATGTCCCAAACAGTTAATAAAACATCTTGGAATAATATTGAGGATCAACATGATTTCCCAAATCCCGGGATTGAGACACAAGGTTGTTATGGATTCCCAACCCAGACGGAATATGATATGCTTGATCTTGAAATAGGTTGGGAGGTCCCAATTGCAGGATAACACGATTTTGAGCCAGCCTTAGAAAACCAAAACCATGGTTCACCAACCATAGAATTCCTAGACTCCTAAAATAATGAGATTGAATCAGAACCTCTCAAGGGTGTAAATCCTGCCCCTTATTCTAATAAGGTAACCCCTGAAGGCAATTCTAACCTAGATTCTAGTAATTCAACCCACACCCTTAGCCTAGAATTTGGATCTAAATCTTATTGGGATGATTACAAGGCCCCGTATGATGAAGATCAAAGTTTGAATTTGGATTATGATTCTAGGCCTTTATTTGATGAATGTACCTCTCCAACATCCTCAAAGATACAGATTGATTTTTCAAAAGTCACGCCAATCTACGATACAAAAACTGAGGAGTTTGAAGAGTGGGGTTTTGATTGGGTCTTCCCTAGAAGCCAAACACCCGAGCCCAAACCCTATAAGGACACCTTTTTAAGCTCGGAATCTACGAATAGGCCAGACCCAAGTCAGGTTGCTGAGTCTACATCTTATGATTTACTCTGTGGTGGAACCTTTAATCTCAAATCAAATTCAGAACTTAATTCTCGCAATTTCCCCAACGATTTCGAATCTTACCATGATTTCGGAGAACCATTGTTTCTTGACGACTACGAGTCAATCTACGACCTCAACACACATGATCTACTTGTCGACTCTAACTCTGAGGTCCCTAATCCCGAGATCACGGATTTCAATTCAGGTTCCATTGAGAAGGAATCATTTCTTTTCGATACTCAGGAATCAGAAACAAAAAGTGCTAAGAGTGACTACAACCCAGAATTCGAATCTTTTCTTGACTCAGATTTTCTTTATCCTAGAAACACTCTTCAGGCATTTACCTTTGAGTTGGATGGCTACTATGAGGACTCTCTAAATGAACCCAACTTTACTTCTCTTTTAGATAAGCCCTCATACACAATTCTTATTGATGCCACCTCCTCTACAAATACTGAACCTATTCAAACCCGTTTTCAACCCCGACTCGCAACTGGACTCAATTTCTATTCTGATTTCCCTCTTACTGAGCCAATTGTAGATGATTCGCCTCCACATTTTTATCGGGTTTTGGACATCGATCAGGCTACAAATCACGCCCCATCCTTCTCTGATCACTCCTGTAGGGTTCCTACATCCTCCACTAATTCTTTTTCATTTAAGGATCCCTACTCTGATCAGGCTGATTCGACTCTATCAAAACCTAGCTATACACTTCCATACCATTTTGAGTTCCAAAGTATATGGTGGGTTCCACATCTCTTGATCTACATTTATCAACCCACCAGATTGATTTGGTTTGGGCTGCATCATCAGCCTATTCATCTAAACAAGCACCTGGTTGGACCAACCAGGCTCTTGATCAAGGTGCCTATTATGCAAAACTCATCAGATTTGACCACTCCATCTCTAGACCATTCCCGCTCGGCTGAAGGCATTCAATTTAGTGCTTAAGGGGAGGCAACCCGTCATTCCAAAAATCAAGATCCTTCTGATTATCCTTTTGTACTTCACGTCTATTGCACCATGAGTTCGATTTTAGAACAGTCGATCCCACCTCTAGTACACATGCCAGAGCTTGAAATCGTTTGCAACAGTCATTCCCAACCCATTCACTCACCCAATAAGTATTGTTTTAATTCTTGAAACCCAAAACTGTTTCACACTCTCCTTTTGCAATGAGGACATTGCAAAACTTAGGCATGGGGGGTGGTAAAATGCAAGCATACAAAAATCAAAGTCTGGAAGGGTTCTAACAAAAAAAATCACATATTCCAAAAATACCAAAAGCAAGAAAAAACCCTTGAAAAAAAGAACAAAAAAAGGAGAGGAAAGAAAATTTTGATGGCACATCAATTTTAAGGAGAAAAAGGGGAGAGGTTAAAAATGTCAAAAATCACAAGTTGAAAAGAAAAGAAAAATAGATAGTCATTAGTAAGAAATTAAGGAATTAACTTAGTTCTAGATCGTATCAAGAAAAAGAAAATGAAAGACAAAAAGTGCTAATGAAACACATACGAGATTAGTAGGAATGCTGATTTTAGGCCTCTTGGGCTGTAATCCTAGGCTTAAAAATTGAAGTACCTGCTAAGATCTGGATACTCCTCAAGAGGTTGGGGAAAATGCGAAGCTCAAGTATTAGGTCTAAGGCTTAGGGAGTATTCGACCTCATTAACTGACCTCTGGTTTGTGGGACTCGGTAACCTAAGCACCCCAATCCATGCACAGTCTGGTTCAGTGTGCATAAGTATCAAAATCACACAAATGCATACAAATCGTTCTGAAAAGGTCGCCTAGATTAGGAGCAGCCGATCAACACAAGTTGATTTGGATGAGTTCCCAGCACGAAGAGGCAGAAAATTTCCTTCAAAGATGCACAATAACATATCATCTCCTCGGTCCTTATCTCCTAGGATATCTACATATCCTATTGGGGGCATGAAAGCACCATGTGCTGGTTCAGATGCCATGGGCAGCATTATCCAGAAATGTCGATTGCCAGGGTCTGGATTTAGCTACAGAATGCCGTGGGTGACATTATCTCGAAATCTCGAAAGCCAGGGTTCTGGGGTTTCCATGGGAGGTGCTATCTCGAAGCATCGATTGCCAGGGACCCTTCGAGGATTGATGATGGGGACTAGGAACCTGATACAAACCATGTTGTGAAGACAATTCGAAGCTAGAAAGAAAAGGAAGAGAAAACTCTCCAAAAATAAAGAAAATTCCTCTGTCTCTCTCTTATAAAAATGCATTACAAACTGAACCGAGGCTAAATCATGTTACAAGCATGGGTGCTTTAACCATGGAGTTCAACGAACCTTAGGATAGTTCCTGTGGGCCTTAAAAACCTTCGCGGTAGATTGAGACTAGAGCTGGTTAGGTCCGGATCTTGGTTGGTACTTGAGTACCTCTAGGCCCACTATCGGCATTCTAACCTAATCTACAAAAGAAAGTACACATCACAGTTTTGGATCATCAAAGGATTTCATGGTCTAGAATCAAAGTTAAAATCTTAAAATTTTGTTAAGGAACTAGCAAAAGCTAAGCAAGGGGGTATGATAGGAACACCATAATGAGCCTAACTAACTCAATTTGACCCAATGAAGAGAATAAATGCTCCTACATAACCAACTAAAGGTCAAAATTCACTACATAACCTTTCTGAAAGAAATATAAGAAACTAGGGTTAAAACTATAATGTTACCAATGCAATATAACCACGGATTTTCTCAAGGGCTAAACAAAGGTCAAATGGTTTTAATAAGATAACAAGTGGGTTGGATTTGATAGAAAAGGGTTTGTGTATGTTATGGGAATTAAATGACTTTTAAAACCTAAAAAACAGACCCACTTAATTAATCAAGGTTATGGTCAGGATAAAATTCACTTGAACCCTCTAAAAATCATGGAAAAATATTCTCTAGGGTTTAGAACCTTCAATTTGGCCATTAGAACCCATCTTGACCTAGAATGGGGTCTCAAACAGATATTTGCCCTAATTTAGGTTTTTGCATAAATTACCTGGCCAAATATGGTCAAAACCAAAATTCAACTTCACCATTGGATTCCTTAGGTCCATATTAGGTTTGTACCAAAATTTGGACCTATGGGGAACTCATCTTGACCTAGTTTGCAGAAAGGCTTTGTCTGATTACATTTCTACACCAAACTTCCAAAAACCCATGCATTTAGCCCCCTATCTTCTTCTTCATCTTTGGAAATAGGTCCCTCCGCAATCATCACGGAGGAATCCTACTCCGACGACCTTTGAAGGGGATTTCCCCCAGATTTCTTGGAGAATCTCCTCCAAAATTGGAAGTGAGATTCTCTGAGAAATTTCCTCTAATATGAACCCAGTTAGATGCCCTAAATCTTTCCCAATCTCTCATGCGAACGCATGAGAGATTTGGGTCTCTTGAGTGCTTCCATCTCCGATGAGCCTACCTTGCTTGGAAGATTGGCTTCCAAGCACGAAACCCTCTCTAAAGACCTATTTAGGGGGCCCTAGATCCAATCGATGCTCCTCAACTTGAAATTGGGCTGGTTTCCCCTCTATTCCTCTCTCCCCTCCAGTCGCAACCCTCCACAGGCTCCGATAGCCTCTCCCTAACTCTTTCATCACCCAACCACAATACCAGTGGCAGGGTTATCTCCACCACCATCCTCCGCATCTCACAATACCCGCTAACGTCATCCCTACCCCATATTCACCACCACCTCTTCTATGGAGGTTTCATCTTCCACACATCCGGCAACCACACTGGCGTGGGATTCCTTTCCCCTTTTGTCCTTAGGTTAGGTTTCTTAAGTTCCCTCTTTCTCACACTTTCTTTCCCTCTCTTTATTTCCCAAAATCGCCCACCAACGCAACTAACCACCGTCACCTCCTCCATCTCCGGCATTACCTCCGACGAGGTGCTTCCACCGCTACGCACCTCCATCCACCTCGCCGACCACCCTACAACCTCCACCGCAAGTCCCTAATCATTTCCCCTCACTCCATTCACTCCATCAACCACCCAAACACCTCACCGAACACACCCACTCATGCACACATAGTACTCCCTAAGCACACCACCATAGCCACCCTCACTCCATGAAACCACTCCCATCACATCTGCCGTGCTCCGGTGACACTCCCTGAACGATTTGATGAGGCCGAAAGGCCATTCTCTCGATTTCAGGTAGCAGGCCCCATCCGCCATTGCTACCGAGCTTGGAGCAAGCTTGCTGCTGCCTCAGTTGCTACTGTCCCAGGTTGCTACCTCCAGGCTACACAGAATAGAAGCCTGCACACATCCAAGTCTTCACGTGGAGGCTTTAGCAGTTGCAGCCCCTTCAATTTGGCCAAGACCCTGTTGCTGCTGTGGGTAAGAGGAAGGTGGCACATTTGGTCCCACCTCGAAAATGGAAGGGCACTTTCATGTGCAAAAATTGAAAAAGTGAAAAAGGTTGTTCACCTCCAACACTAAGGGTGAGGTCCTCCTCCCCCCTTCATCGGACTCATCTGCAACACTGCCCACAAGGACTTGGCCGACCCGACTACTTGCCTGACTTCACTCCTCACTCACCACACATGTCGGTGAGCCTGGACCTGGGTATCGTTAGGTCAGATTAACTGACCTGCTGAGGCCCTGGGAGAGCGAGACTGAAATAGAAACAGAGGAGAGGGGAGAGCTGCGTAGGGTTAGGGGGTTTTTGCCCTAGAGAGTTTGGCTCTGACACTTAATCGATTTCAGAAGGTACGAAGGCCAAAGAGGAAGAAAGCCTAAGGAAGAAGAAGGGGAGGAGCACAAGGCTAAAGGAAGAAGAGATAGAGAAGAGAAGACAAGAGAAATCACTGAGAAGAAGAAGAAAGCCAAACGCCGAAGGTAGAGAAAGAGAAGAAGAAGGAAGAAGAAGAAGGAAGGAGAAAATAGAGAAAGCTAAGAAGTAGAGAAATAGGAAGAAGGAAAGAAGGAAGAATACTGTAGCATAAGACATTTAAGATGTCTAATTGTAAAATCAGACGTCTGAATTCCTATTCCCTTCTTTAGTCAATTTGAATAACTATTCTATGTATTAGACTTATAATTGGTGATTCAAATCACCATTATTTTGTCTAAAACTCTTTTTACTCTTCATATACTCATATGCTATATGTTCCTAATTAGCTTTTAAGTAATATTATGTGTTCAATTTGCATTAATTGCTAAGTTTAGTGTGTGAATTCCATTTGTTCCCTGTGTTCGACCTCGGAACATTTCTCGAGTAATAAAATTGTATTTGTTTTCAAAGTAATTTCGACTAAACTATAACACAATTATTTAAAACACCGATCTTGCTTTTCAAATAAACAATGGATCTTAAGCCATCCGATTACTTGATTGGACGGCTAAGAGCCTGTGGACATGCGTAGGCGTTGAGGCGCATGTGGAGGAGGAGGTGATGCACGTGCGCTAGGTACACCCACTTTAAACCTTTAGTGAAGTTTATATTTGTCACTAAAGGCTGATGCATTTATTGTTTTAAGTTGAAATGACCTTTGTACCCCCTCCAAAGTTCACCTATAAAAGGACCTACGAACCCCACACTTACATCATCCCTTCCTTCACCTCTCTCGCTCTCTAAGACTCTAAAGAGCTTGTCCTAAACCCGGGATGCTCCTTTAGAGTTAAAATCAAAGTTTTCCTAGCCCCCATTCCGGAAGTGGATCTTGTGACAACAACGCCCTGCCTCTCCCTTGGTTCTTCCCACTTCATTCTCTATCTTCCTTCTTCGCCCTCCATCTTCCAGGTGTTGCCTCGTCTGGCTTGTCATCCAAGCAGCTATCGAGGAGGATAACTTATCATCTTCTTTCTCTTTATTGCTTTCTAGAGTAGATTTTACTGCTTTCTAGTTGTAATATTTCCCTCCTTTTAGTTGTAAAACATCATTCATATTATGAAGTGTTTGTTCTCTCTCTTTCTCTTTCTTTCTCTCTCTCTCTCTCATCAGATTCATTGTAATTATCTCACTTTCTAAACAAAAAAAAAAATATTTGCAGATTTCAAACTGATGTAGCCTCCTTGTGTTCGGCCTGGAATTCTTTTCAAGTTTCGATAAAATTTATTTGTTGACAGATTTCTTCGCAAATCACACTACAATGACGGGTTTTCAAAACTCAACCCTTTTGCGATGATTTTTCGATCCAATAGTAGGTGTGCGCTAACGTGCAATCGTACGTGCCCTGCGTGCATTGTGAAGGATGAGAGAGCACGCTCCTCAACCGTCGATCAAGCATCCAATGGTCCTCAACGTGCCATGTGTCATGACACTTAGATGAGGCGCGCACCGGCTGAAAGCGATCAGGTGCTCGACGTGGTGCAATCTCCAGTGTCTGATCGAGATTTGATGGCTCTACTTGCATAGTGCTTCAGCAATGTGGGGTCTTCAGCAATGCTTGCATGAGTTACTAAAAGCCTTGAATTAATTTTCTAGCCTTTGAAATTACCATTTTGCCCCCATTTCTATGCCTATAAAAGGGCCCTACGCCCTCCACTTCTTCTTCATCCCTTTCTATCTTCTCTCACCTCCTCCAATGCTCTATGAGTTGGTCCCATACCCGATACACTCCACTAGAGCTAGAGTAAAATAATTTTCCCATATTCTCACCCCTTTCGTGGAGCATCCCATGGTTGTCTTCTTGCCACCATTCGGGAAGTGGATCCCATAGCGGTGCTACCCTATTTCATCCTTCGTCCTCCAACCCTGTTCTCCCTTGTCCACCATCTCACCACCCTCGTCCGAGCAGTCCATTAATGCAGCTCGTCCTCCAAGCAGTCGTCAGGAAGGATTTTCTCATCGCTATCTTTTTGTTGCTTTCTATAATAGATTTCCAACTTTGTAGTAGTAGAAAGTAGACGTAATAAACATGCACCTATGATTGCAAAAAACTTGTTCATTCTCTACCTATTTTCTCTTTCTTTGTATTATTATATCTCTCTCTTCTATTGTTTATTATTTAAGTAGAATAGCTAGTGTAAATTCAATTTGACCTGCTAATCTACTTTGTGACAATAATTCTAAATGCAATTTTTAGTGAAATGTTCGCCTCCCTGTGTTTTATTTTGGGCTCACTTTGAGTTTCGGTAAAATTTATCTGATAGCAGACTGGCTCATCATTTTGGCATTGTTGCTAGGGAGGCAACGCTCTTTGATTTCCTGCATTTTCTACCTTACTTATCTTGTACCTCACTTCTCTCCTTTCTTATTGTGATTATAGGTACTCTCTTGAGGTGGGCAAAAGTTGTAGATTGGAGCAAAGTGCAGTTGAGGGGTTTGCAAGTATACCCCACCTCCCACCACTAGTTTTCATTCCAACACCTAATAACAAAAACATAAATCAACCTAGGAGCTTGCATAAACCTTAAGATAGATTGTATTGTTTGTTTGTCACTCCCACCCATCTCACCCTCACATAAAAAAAAAAATTGATTGTGGGATTTATTTAAATTTGCTCACCTTATACACCCACAAACACACCAAAGTGCACTACTCTTATCTGCTCAATCACTTAACTGAGGACCTAACCTAAGGACCCAGTACACTTCAATGCACTATACAAATAAGTGATTAGACATCAGAATATGCTAAAACTGATTGGTTGCCTTAATTAGTGTTGCATCAGGCCACTTGTTTGATTTGTCTGGGTCACGCCACTTAACATAAAACTGATTCATCATGTAGCTTGCCACATAGGATTCAACTTTAGGAATTAACCATGCACTCCACATTCTTTTAAGTTTTAAAGGAAGATATCTTCACCTGTGCTTTTAAAACCTGGTGTGGCAACTAAACCTTGATTGAATAAACCTAATGTTGAACCCTAAAAGCTATTAAACCAGGTTGAACTCTAAAAGACACATCGTCAAATAACCTTGTTTCAAAACCATTGGTTGTGCACACACACACATTAAAACTGATCTTTGAGGGCACAACCCAGATAAAGGGTCCATCACATTCCCATGCACATTCAAACCTATGCCTAACTAAAATCAAGTACACATTGGCCTTAAGGATTTGACTCACTCTTCGAGGCCCAGATCAAGATTATTTTTTATTAATCTACTTCTACTAGGACATCTGATGTCTAGCTAAGGGAGTAGTATCAAACGACCTCAGTTGTGGGGTATCAAATGAACCTGAGGCAAAAGCCAAGGGAAGAACCTTCTCCTTAATCCCTCCCTCTAACTGGTTGGATTGACCTGAAAGAAGTATACCAAATCATTTCTTTCATCTCAAGATAGGTTGAGAGAGCCTGTAGGTCTTTAGGCTACCCCACCTAAGGATAGGTTTAATTGTTTGTATTGCAGGGCACCTTTCTTTTCTCTTTTCCCTCCTGCTTTACCATGGATCCTTCCACATTCTACTCGGATTTCCACTCCTACCCTCCTACCACCACTTATTCCCAAGATGATTACTATCCAGACCCAACTTATGACCATTTATCCATTAGTCAGGATAACTTTGATTGGGGATACAATTCCAGACCTTTGCGTTCAGGGTCTAACCCTAGACACCTTGATTTTGATTGTTATCCTTCTTCAAACTACAATGATTATAGGCCACCCTTTAATGATCAACCAAACCTGATCTACAATCAAGAAGGCTATGTTGATTACAACTTTAACCCTCCCCAGGATTACAATGCATATAAGTCACCACCCCTCTTTGAACAACCCAAAATGACCTATTATTAGGGTGGACACCAAGATCCTCAATTCTTTGACTTGCTTGGACTAAACCCAAACCCTCCCAACCCTGAACCAAACCATTTGGTTCAGGTGAACCAGGTCCAAGATAAGGTGTTGGCTAACTTAAGGAATATCATACAATCTTTAGAAGCTCAGCCAACACCTTGCATTGAAGAATTGGAGCCTCTGATTCAAATGATTAATGATCTTAACAAGTATTTATTGGATTGGCTCCAAGATGTTAAGGATAAGGACCCAGGTTAGTTTTTACTTGGCAAATTGTCAAAATTGAGGATGAAATTTGTGATTGCTCTAGTCCAATCTTGGGATTATTCCGAAGATGAACCCCTTGCAGGAGAGCCAATGTCAGAACCCATTCAGGCACCTATAAGGGGACACATTTTACGAGATTGGGGATGACCAAGTTGGTCTAGAGCAGCCAATTGAGGATGAATTGATTTCTTCACCTGAGATCCCCAAACCAGGGTATGACGAAAAGTATGTCTACATGAACCAGGAAATGATAGATGATTTTGAGACATATATAAATGCAGATTCAGAATTCTTTGATTCTAAAGGTGAAGAATCTTTATGTGAAGTCTCACCTGAGTTTGAGGAAGATAATTTTAGTGAGACAAACAGGCCTGCAGAATATGATAAATCATTTGATGGCCCTATAATTGAAGAATGTGATCTTACTGGGGCTAACGTGGAGAATTTAGATCCTAAGTTCAATGGATGATTTAATCAATAACCCCAGTCGTCACATACATTCCATTGAGCATAATGATGATTTTATTTTTGAGATTACCGGACCCAAGTCAATTCTGATTCAGCCAAAAATTTTGGACTTGGATACTTTGGATGGGGTGAATAACATTTAGAAGGTCCCGGAATCTGAAATTATGATTATGGATGATTGGAGCAAGGAAATGAAGATTTGGGAAGTTAATTCCGGGAGAAGTAGAAATTTGAGTCTAAGGGTTCCTATAGACCTGAAACCACCAACCTTCTACCAAGACCCTTACGACATTTTCAACTCAAAGGATATCCAACCTAATCACAATTTAACTGATTATCTTTTTGATACAAATTTTCCTATTGTTCGACATTTTGGACTTGGGTTTCATCCTCACAAACTGTAGGCCCGACCCTACTTGCATAATGGTCTTAGATTCTGGGTAATTTTTATCCAGAACCTTAGAACCAATCGATCGTGGGGCATGGGTCTGCATCAAAATCTCATCCGCATATATGGACATCTTCTCCTTACAAGTTATAAAATCGATCTTCTTATTTTGATCTTGACTTGCACCTATGAATTTTGGATTTCTTCTTTGTTTATATTGTGTGCCTAGCTGAAGGCAATAAACTTAGCACATGTACGGTTTATTTTCATCTCAGAGCCAGCTAACTAGATAATCACAAAATTCAAGTGTTTTCTTCTCTACTCTGCTCTTTTTCATGTATTTTTAATACAAGGAGGACATTGCATTAGATAGTCATGGGGGGGTGGATATATTCATCTCTAAGTCATTTTGTTAGCTCTGTAGCTTGTTTTTATTTTCTCTTTATTTATTAAAAAAAAAAATTAATTAAGAAAAGAGAACTTAGACATTAGAGTTTGTCAACTATAGGAAATGATACAATAGGACCTAAAAGCTTTTACCCTTTAGGTCTTCGAGCTTAATCTGCCTAGGTGTCCACTAAAATGTGGACTTGATTCTGAAGTCCTCGCCATTCGAAAATTCATTTCTAATTGGTTAAATAAGTTGGGGTGATAAGTACATGACTTATAAACCCACCCTCTGATTTGAGGGGACTTATAGTCTAAACATCTACACACTATTTGCATTGACTCACTTTTCGAAGATTTTAATGAAAATTGGATAGCTAATGAACCTACTAGGGTGGTATGGCTGGCAAGTTGTTGTGGGTAATATCCCATTGGTCGATTGTCTAGAACCTAGCCACACAACCATTCTCTTTCTACTACCTTTATGTAAATCTTAGATCAGGGATGCCACCTACTTAGAAAAAAAAAGAAAAAAAGTAGAAAAATATCCAAAAGAAAAATATTAGAGAGAATACAATGGAAGAAAAAATAAATAAGCCACACTTCACCGCACGAGTACGGCTGGCAAGTTGTCATGGGTAATAGCCCATTGGTTGATTGTCTAGAACCCAGCTTACAAGAATGCACAAATAATTTTTAAACAATTAAGAAGAAGTGGAGAAGTAAAATAAGCCGGGGAGATATACACTGGGTTCACCCTTGTGTTGACCCCATAAAAATAAAAAGTAGGGAGAAAACTATCGGTCGAATAGATACATCTTTAGGCAAAATTTCTTTCAAGGTCACCTAGGGGCGTAGAAACCTAAAATCCATTCTGATTGCTGATCAGTGAGTCTATCACATTCTTAAAAAAAATGCTTAGAACTTAGAGTTCTTTTCGAGTCTTAGGTGGATTGGATAGTCATAGAAAGTTACCCTGAAACTCTAAACTCAAAAATCCAAAAAAAAATTAGGAAAGAAGAAAAAGAAAAAGATGTATTTGCCTTTGAATAGGGCGAGGGCTTGGGCGGTCTGCATTTTGGCAGACACTCAGGTGCTTTTGAGTCTTTGTAGTTTAGGTCTTTAGTATAACTTCTTATTGTTGAGAAATAATTACTGCCCAAGTAATTTGATTCTGATTCTTTTATAAATAGCATGTAGTGTTGCTAAGGACTAGCAAAAGATAGACATGTGGGTGTGATCTACATACATCTAATTGGCCTAAAATGGCTATTTATGCATGTTCGTAGGTCTATAGAAGCATCATGCAATATAAATATTGCATAATATGCATCACCATGCATTTAGATTAGTTTGTACAAATTATAGGCTAATTTGCCCTTTTTGTGGCCAAAGGACAGGCAATATCATTTTGGGCCCTCGGATTGAAGATCTAACCATATGGATCTGATCAGGGTGATGATCAGAGTCTAATGCCTTCAACATTGCCCTGATCGGACCTTCGTAGCATCAGATGCAGTCCGAGGAAGATCAGAGGCCAACAGGCAAGTTAGTGAAAATTCAAACTTCAGACAACAAATCAACTGCACGGATGGGTTTAGATCGACAATTGCAGCCCAACGGCACAAAAATCGATCCAATCCGACGTCTGTGGCACCATCTACGAGCATTTAAAGATGGATGACCCAGAAGGAGCCACATGGCACCATCTAAGCTGGCCAAATCCACTGGCACTCCTCCTCACCAAAGAAGCCTTGTTCCAAACCATTGGATCTTGATCGAACGGCTGAGAACTCTCCACGTCATCCCTCTCTAGTGCTTCACATCTCCTAAAGGTGAGGGCTTGAGTGATCTCGACTGTTGGATCGCCATCCAACAATTGTGAGCGTGATAAACAAGCATAAATTCATGATAAAATGCTTATTTATGACAGTTCCTAGGCCTAGCATTGCATTTCATAGTATAAATATTACATAACATTTATTGCATTGCATTTAGGATAGTTTGTGCATTTTGTATATTAATTCTGACATTTTATGGGGCCAGGAGGTAGTGCGACATCTTTACAGTCTTCGGATGAAGAATCCGACCATATAGATGGATCTGAAGCGACGATCGCAGTCCGTCCTTGCAAAAATCACTCTAATCAGAGCTTCGTAGCACCCTCTACAAGAAGAAGGGGATGGACGGACTAGGTGGCGCCATGTGGCGCCATCCAGGCTGCCTTACATGAGCCTCAGCCTACCCAGCCTCACCACAAGAAATGATCCTAGCCATTGGATCTCAATCCAATGGCTGAGAACCACCCAACCTCACCCGGCCTCCTTTAAAGCTCTACAAGGAAGATCCACAACCATTGGATCTTCATCCAACAGTCGAGGCTGCAGCTACACCAACACCTTCGTGCGACCAACCAGCACCTATGGCCAAGTGGTAGCGTGCCCGCTCCGCAAAGGAAGCATGTGAGTTCAAGCTTTAATGTGCCACAACTGCCTCAGCCCCAGAAGGAATTAGACCACTCAATCTTGATCAAGCGGTTAGTGTGGTACATGGGTGATCAATCGTCGCTCGATGATGCACATTCACACGCCAGATCAGATGCAACTCATCCAGGGTGCTCATTTAAGTCGTCCATGTGCGCTCTCCACCATCTGATCACGGAGAGGCATGGTGCGTGCAATTGTGAAATTTTGAAGGCGCGATCCTTGGTCATCCATCAACGATCCAAGGGTGCAATCTTCGTTCGATCTCCACCCTCTAGTTGTGATCGAGTGCTTATGATGCGAGTGCCATCCAGCACATAATCCAAATGCCAGCAAAGCACTCGCGATCTCTGCGTAATCCACACCATCCACTCACGATCCAACGTCAACAGACCTCCCTTCATCTCCAGCTGCGCTGCACGAATGCTCCAACTACTATGCGCGTGATGCGAGCACGCATTCGCTGCACTGCGTATAGCTGTGCGCAGCTGGTGCGTGCTTGTGCGTGTTTTGTGCATAGTAGTGAATGCCTAGGCTGCGGCAACGTCCATCCGTTCACCTATTTAAACCCTCCTTCACCTCCCCTTTGAACCTCATCTCTACCTTTGCTATTCCCACCTATTCTAGAGCTTTAGAAGCCCATCAAAGCTCCCAAGAGCTCATTCCCAACCTGCAAAGGTCCCCTACTAGTGTAATGTCCCCTTTCTCCACCAAATATTCCTCTCCCCCCTCACGGCTTTCCTAGGGAGCCTTGGAGTCGTCCACCCACCTCCATTCCGGTAGAAGATCACCTCCAGCTCCTCATCCCCGTTTCGAGCCTTGGTGAAGCATTCCTCTACCTGTTATCCTCTTGCATCTCACCCCCATCATCCAGCTTCTCAACTCCTCCGTCCAAGCTGCCGCCAAGCGCCATCGTCTCGCCAGATAGCCATTTTAGGAGATTCCTTCTCACCCCTATCTCTTTCTTTATGTTCCACTTGTTGTAATAAGCATTTGAACATCATTTTGATATATCCAATTTGTTTTCTTCTATATTGTGAGCTATCCTGCTTGTTTCTTTACCACAAAAACACAAAATTATCAAGGCCCTAAAAATACCAAAAAGAAATAACACGAAGCATAGATTTCAAAGAAAATAAACATCGCCTCCTTATGTTAAACCTAGGACTCCCTTGGATTTTCAGTAAAATTGTATTTGATAGCGTGTTTTGCAACTACAATGATGGGTTTCTCCTAACCCCAACTTTCCATTCACTGAAACACGTCGCCTCATTTTGGCACCATTGCCTAGAAGGCAACAGAATATGCTTTCTTGCTTTTTGTGTTTCTTTGCATTTACTTATTACTAACCCCGCTTGCCTCAGATTTATTGCCTTGCAGGTACCCTAGCAAGGAGATCCAAGTATGGTAGAGCAGAGTAAAGTGCGGGTAGAGTGGTTTGTAAGTGCCCCTACATTCCCCCCCCACTAGTTTCACTTTCGCCACATCAATAACCAAGACCTAATCTACTTAGGTGTTTGTATAAACCCTAGGATAGAATTTGTTTGTCTTGTTTGCCACCTACACTCATCTCACCCCTGCATATAAAAAAAAAATATCTTCTGATTGTGGGATGAATCAACATACACAGTGCGAACACCCACATTTGAGGCACATAACATATCTTGATTTTATCTACTGAACTGGGATTCCAATATGTGAAACTGGTACATGCAAATCAACACAAAATAGAGTAGAAATCAAACTAGGTTAATCACCTTTTGTATGCCTTAATCAAGTGGCACAACAGGCCAATTGATTGAGCTGATTGGGTCGCACCACTCAAGATAAGAGTGATTCATCAGTAGCTTTCCACTTAGGGTGGATTTTTAGGGTTGAACCAGCACTCCACATTTTTTTGCTGATTTCTAAAGGAACACATCATCACCAGTGCTTTTAAAACTTGGAGTGTTCTACTGAACCTTAATTGAACAAACCTAAAAATTAAACCTTAAAAGCTACTAAACAAGGTTAAACCCTAAAAGACACATAATCAAATAACCTTGTTTGCAAACCTGGTTGTGCACGCACACACATTTGAATTGATCATTAAGGGCACAACCCATCTAAAGGGCCCATCACATATCAAAAGCATAAATATCCCAAGCCTAACTAAAATAGATTAAACATTGGCCTTAAGGATTGATTCACTCTTCGAGGCCTAGATTGAGATTGTTCTCAATTAGCCTACTTATACTGGTCCATCTAATGTCTAGCTGAGGGAGTAGCATCAAACGATCACGTTTGGGTGGTATCAAAGGAACCCGAGGCATAAACCAACGAAAGAACCTTCTCCCCTGCCTCTCCCTCTTATTGGTTGGATTGACCGAATAAAAGTAGAGTAAATTGTTTATAATCTTAAGATGGATTCTGAGAGTTTGTAGGTCATTAGGCTACCCAACCTAAGGTTGGGCTTGCATTTTTTTATACTGCAGGGCCCCTTTTTCCCGTCCTTTTGACTTCCTTCCAGTGTATGCTTGCAAGGAAGTCATTGAACCCTTGCTTGGAAGGACCTATAGACCATTCCCGGAGGCGGAGGTTGAGTAATAGCCAAGCAGATCCCATGGTTGATCAACAACCACCTCCCTCGCCCCCGACTAGCAAGAGTTGATTCAGAGGCAGTTGGACCAATTGCAGTAGATGCAGCAATGCTTCCAATGAATGAATGGTCAGGACGCTCGGCCCTTAAAGGATTTTTATGATCCTTCAAATTATGAGGATCGTCTCGACATTGTGATCCCCGCTGGTATTGTTAAGATCAAGCCCCAGGTTTTGAGTTTAATTAAACACTTTCACGCTCAGAGGACCCATTCCAACATTTGGAGGACCCGATCACTCTGGTTTAGACCACCAAATAGCAGAATGTGGATGAAGAACAGATGCTCGTGAGGCTTTTCCCCCATTCACTTAGAGATAAGGCCGCACATTAGTATCATACCACTGGAAGATCGATTGCTACCTAGACAACTTTGAAATCGGCTTTCCTGAAGAAATTCTTCCCAATTGGGTGAACAAATGCATTGCGATGGGCAATTACCACTTTTGTTCAGCAGCCAGGTGAATTGTTTCATGGGGCGTGGGAGTGATTCCAGGATCTATTGCGGAAGTGTTCACACCACGAGGTGCCTAAATGGCAACTTGTGCAGATTTTTTATCACGGGTTGAATGGTCAATGCCATAATCATGTGGATGCTTCTTATGGAGGAAATTTCCTCAACAAACATGGTGATAGCATGTATGATTTGTTTGAGGAAATGAGCGAAAACTCTTTAAACCCTGCCTCCATGGAAACTATCAACTGATCCCAACAAACTAGATCAAATGCCAATGAGGTCCAAGATTCTAATACATTTGATATGGAGTTGATCTGCAATAAATTAGATATGGTGGATCTGGTTGCTAAAAGAATGGAAGAGTGGATGTCCGAAAACTCCAATTTTTCTTGATCCACTCAATCCCAAGGCTCGGGATTCCATTCTTTGCAATCTCCTACGGGATGGGAGTTTGTGAACCAGCTAGAGTCGGCTCAACCTTTGGGCCAGCTCTTCTCGGAACCTTATGGGTCCCAAATTGGGGCCTTTGATCCCAATTTTTCCGATCCTTCTTCATCCTCATCTTATGAGGATGTTCATGCTGTATAAGAGAATGTTAGGTCCAACCCTTACTCGAATTCCTACAATCCTTTTTGGAAACATTACCCTAACTTCTCTTAGAAATATCAGGGGTAGCAGACCCAATATTGACCCAACAATTATGTACCGCAAAAACTAATGGGTTAAGGTCATGTATATACTTAGTTGCCCCCGAATCAGGTTAATCAGTCCATGTGGAATGCTCAACAACCTGGCGGTCAGGCTGATTTGGGGTGTATATACTCCTAAATTTTTCGATCCATTGTTCAAAAAAAAAGAAAAAAATTGGAAGAGAACTTAGGCATTAGGAGTTTGAACTTTAGGAATTGATACTTTAAGACCTGAACACTTAGACTCTTTAGGTCTTCAGGCATAATCAGCTCGGGTGTTACGACTCGGTTCCCAGATCCTTATAGGACCCGAGACCTACTCGCCTCAACTAATCCAAAGGCCTAGTCGTCCAATGAGAAATAACCAAAAGCAGGAAATAAACCACATTCACACATGCAATTTAACAAAGAACGAGGAAAAGCAAAATGGTAAATGAAAGTAGAGCAAACTGTCTCAAAGTAGTACATGCCACCAGAACAACAACAGCGGAAGGAAAATAGAAAGTACTTACAACTATAGCAGAAAAAGAAAAGGGGCGAGGAGGACGACTATGGCTGGGCTCGACTAGGCCCAGCACCCTTTGCAGCCAGAAACTCGTGCTGCTCAACTCTTGGTCCTGAATAGGGTTACAAAAAGGCAGAGTTAGCGAATGCTAAGTAGAGTGGTGTTTACATTATTTATGTGCAAGTAAAATAAAACAAACAACTAAGTTTTATTCTCATTTCTATTTATCTCATCTATATATTTCTAGTTCATTTATTTTACAAAGGATCAAACTATTTCTTGATCTTGCTTGTTCCTCGTGGGAACAATATTGATTATAGTCTTTTCCGTGGAGTAGAAGGTACACATGGTGCTCTCCTGGTCGGGAGAGTCCTCCGCGGTAGTCCTACACCTATTCAACCACCCTGAGGTCATTATCGTGACATAGCGATGACTACGGCATGTGTGATAAGGGCACAGGTAGCTACCCCGCACTAACACGCGATCAGTTGTTTCCGCTAGCGAGTAAGCCTAAGGTACAACACGTAATAGTATAGGGACTTGCCCTCTCAGAATAGGGTCTCGCCCCTCAGAACCAAATAGGGGCCTCGCCCCTCCATAGTTTGCGTACCCTCATCCGACTACCCCAGTTTGCCCAGCGGGCTTAAGAAAGTTGGTGCAGGGTGCCTAGCTTAACCCCAAGCCCCATGGGGTGGCTAGCTCCCAACCTACACTAGTAGCATGCATTGGTACCATGTACGTGAGGGCCAACAAGAGTTGGTGTAGAGTGGCAAATCCTAACCCTGAGTCTCAACCCAAGGACGGCTGGCTCCGCTCTATACTAAAAGAACCACTATGCTCCTTGGTACCACATACACAAGGGCCAACTCACTTCCCATATACACATAGAATTCCTTTCCATATCCAGGAGTTCTCCTCCTAATTCCCGATAGGGTTCACGCACTGTATTAGTGACATTTATCATTATTCAAATCTCATGGTTCATAACTCCTTCCTCATCCATATGCAGGCAGCTCGTGCTTTCACAATTCAATTTTCAATCATATACATGCAACTTATGGTTTCACAGTTCAACTTCTCATTCACATATAGGCAACTCATATTTTAACATGCATCTCAAGTAAATAGAGTAGCTCAAACATTCTCATTTGTTTGTACCCTAGGGTTCATTTCTCATCCTAGGGTCTATTCAAGTATTCTAAACATGTTCCTTCATTGTGTACATCCTAATGTTATTGTAAACCACTCTACCCGGTATCACGTGCGGAATGGGGGCCTGCACCGCAGATCTCATCATCTTCGCGGGCCCCAAACATGCCATCGACTGGTAACCTGTACCAGCGACTAATTTACAAGAGACAAGCTCAAAATTGTAGGTACTCAACATGAACACGTAGAGAAACTCTACTGGAAAACAACGGTACATCGTTTGCAAAAATTCTATCCCATTTGGGCCATGAATGGGTCAAAAACACCCATACTGTCCAACAACAGAAGTCTAGGACTAGTCCCAGGCATCTTAAAAGACGTCAGGTCTTACCTCCCACTTCTTGTGGCTGCCTTAGATGTCTAGACTCCTCATCAACCATCTGAGGAGTTCCAACCATCTGACCTTCCTTCCAGTTGTTTGGAAGTGCCGTTGGACGTCAGGCGAAGTGGTCAGACATACAAAAATGCCTGGAAAGGCACACCGCATGCCTTTCCAATGTCCTGCACTTATGGCAGAACGGTGGCAGCAACTAGCTTTTCTTAAGTCGTTGTAGTACAGATAGTTATTGCCATCATTTGCTAATATTTGTTACTCGGAAAATACAGTTCTCCCGAGGTCGAACTCAGGGAGCAGGTCGTATTCTAGAGATATACATGTTCTATTACAAAAATAAAGAGAGAGAGAGATGAAAGTTTGGCTCTTCTTCTTTTCTTCTTTCTTCCTCTTTGTCTTCTCTCCTCTTTGCCTTTTGTTCTTCGTGTTCTTCCTCTATTTCTTGGTTGGACGATCCTGTCTTTTTCTTCTTTTTATTTTCTTTGTTTCTTCTTTTCTTGCCTCAGATCTTCCTCCCGTGCTCTTCTTCTTTTCTTCTTGCTTCTCTTCTTCTTATGCTTTCTGTTTCTGCACTTGGCGGCTCTGTGTTCCTCTCTTTCCTCTGCTTCGCCTTCCTTCTTCTTCTTTGCCTTCACCTGTCTTCAGGACGTCGTCTGATTTCTAAATCAGACGACTTAAACCGCTTGTTGCTAAAGTGTCTCCCTTAGCTTCCTTCTTCACCTGTGCCTGCACGCTCAAGAATTCAGAGTCAGAGGGCAAAACCTACTCTACCCCCCTCCCCCGCGCGTCTCTTTCTCTCTAAGTTCGCTCTTAGGACATCTCTCCCAGAGCAATCGAGTAATCGGGTACGAGTCACGCCCGGGTCCAGGCCCACCGGCGTGCGGTGGTGGGCGAGGAGTGCAGGTCGGGTTAATCGGGTCGGGCCAGGTCCACGGAGCGTGATCACGGACGAGGCCAGGTCGGGTGAGAGGGACCTCACCCCATGGTCAAGAGGCAGACAACATAAGGCACTTTTTGCCTTTATGCGCCCGCGCGTCTCTGAAAGGTTCCGAGGTGGGACTAAATGTCCCACCTCAATTGAGCGCCCGTCGCGGAGGGAGCAGCGGGAGATCGTAGCTTCACGCGCGGCCTTCGCCCCAACTGCAAACCTGGGACGTTTCGCGGAGACGCCCCGCGCAACCTGGGAGTCGAACCTGGGCAAAGGTGTGCCTGCACCTGCAGGCGAAGGAGCTCTGCCTGCTCAGTAATGGCGACGGCGGGCGAGTCACCTGGTCACAGAAGAACGGCCTTTCGGCCAAATCAGACAGGCGAGGGACCTTCGCTGTGGCACGGCGAAGGTGGTCAGAGGGTCTGCAGGGGGTGTGGTGGAGCAAACAGATCGCCCTAGGTCAAACTGCGGGCGAAGAAGTGGGTGTGTTCGGTCGGTCTGCAATGGGCGTTTGGTGGGCAGTGGAAGGGCGGAGGAGGATCAGGGTGAGGAGGCGGAGGTTATGCATCGGTCGGCGAGCCGTGTGGGGTGCTGGAGCGATGGGAGTGGTTCGCCGGAGTTTGGCCGGAGGTGGAGAAGATGAGGGTGATCGATGGGAAATAGGTGGCGACAGTAAGGGTTTTTAGTATAGAAAAGAAAGAGGGGAGGAAGAGGAGAAGTTCTACCTGCTAAGCTGGACGAGGAGGGGTTGGCGCAGGCGACAGTCGTATCGACTGTCGCCGGAGAAGAAATTGCCCAAAGGAAGGAGCGGCGGCGAGGAAGGGACCGGAGAGGTGCCAGCTGGGTACGGCGTGACGCGGAAAGATCGAGGGACGGTAACCCTGCTGCTGGTAGTGCGGCAGGGCGACGAGGAGGAGGAGGAGAGGCCACCGGAGCAAGGGGGCATCTATCGGAGTGGGAAGGGAGGAATTTAGGGGGGTGTCTCCGTCAGATCCGAGCTACCAAGAACGGCGGAGCGACGGGGGTATTTATAGGGGCGGAATCAGAGAGGAGGGCGAAGGGAGACGACGTGTCTCCCTCGCTGGAGGACGCCGGAGGAAGGAGACCCATACCGTCCGTGCGTTCGCACGGGCGGTATGGGCAGTCGCAGTACTCAGGGGGGTGTCCCTGCCGTGGCTGACGACGCAGGGTACCCCCCATTGACTTGCCAGGGCCCCTCCCTTACCCTGCGCGGCGCCATGCTCCGCGCAAGGTCGCCGGAGCATGGGGCTGCGCAGGTTTTTGCAGGAGAGACCTAAACGTAAAGAACGAAGGAGAGTTAGGGGCCAAAATGTGAGGGTTCAAAAGTTGAGGGCCAAAAAGTAAATATATGAGGACCAAAGTGTAAAGTTGGTCAAGAAGGTTTCTTCTTAGGCCCAAGTTTTTATACATGACTAATTAGGACCTAAGGATTCTGATGGTGAATTTTATTTCTAGATTAAACCTTGTTTGACCGGTTAATTTACGTAAAAACCCAAATTAAGTTGTTAATTGGGCATGGTTCTCAATGTAGGTCAAAATGGGTTCCTAAGGCCAAATTGAAAGTCCTAAACCCTAGAGATTATTTTTCTATGAATTTTAGAGGGTTTAATTAATTTTTACGTTGCCTCGAACCACGTGAATTGAAGTGGGTTTGTTTTTAGGGTTACAGATTATAATTTAGTTCCTTGGAATTGCTGTAGCCCTTATTGGATCAGATCATCCCACTTTCCTTCTTATTAGGTTGTTTCGACCTATGTTTGGACCCTGAGTTACCCTGTTTTCAGATTGGATTGGGAAATTACATTTTTACCCCTCAGTTTCTGTTTTCTTTGCAAACTCAGAATCTCTCTGAGCCAAGCCTTTCTAAGGTTATGTAGGAGCTTTTTCCTGCAAATCAGGGTTAAATGGTGCTAGTTTAGGGCTCATGATGAGGTTCTCATCATACCCCCATGCCTAGCTTTTGCTAGTCCCTTAGCAAAAACTTAAGGTTTCAACCCTTGTTCTAGACCATGAAGTTCTTAATAGCTTCAGAGAAGTGCTTTTTCATTTAAACTTAGATTAGGTTAGAATGCTGACCAGAGGCTTAAAAGGTACTCTAGTACCAATCAAGATCCAAATCTGTCTAGCCTCAGCCTCAGTCCTTAGCAAAGGTTTTTAAGACCCACAAGAACTAACCTAAGGTTTATTGGACTTTGTAGTTAAAGTACCCGTGCTTGAAATGATTTTAGCCCTGGTTCAGTTCGCAGTGCGTTTTGTAAGAGAGAGGTAGAAAATTTTTCTATTTTTGGAGAGTTTTCTCTCTCTTTTTCTTTTTAATTCTAGCTTAGGATTGGTTTTTCAACACGGTCTGTATCAGATTCCTTGCCCCCATCATCAATCATCAAGGGTTCTTGGCGATCGATGCTTCGAGATAGCACCGCCCATGGCAACCCCCAGAACCCTGGCTATTGAGATTTTGAGATAATCCCATCCATGGTGTTCCATGGCCGCATTCAGACCCTAGCAGTTGACACTTCATGATAATGCCATCCATGGAATCTGAACCAGCAGGGTGCTTACATGCCCCCAGTAGGATATGTGAATATCCTAAGAGACAAGCACCGAGGAGATGATATTTTGTTACGCATCTTTGAGGGGATTTCCTGCCTCTCTGCGCTGGGAACTCATCCAAATCAACTTGTGTTGATCGGCCGCTCCTACTCTAGGTGTACTTTTCAGAAAAAAAAATTTTTCGACGCTTCTGCGTGATTTTGATTTTTACGCTTGCTGAACCAGGCTGTGTGTGAGGTTAGGGTGCTTAGGTTACTGAGTCCCGTAAACCAAAAGTTAGTTAGCGAGGTCAAATACTCCCTAAGCCTTAGACCCAGTACTTAAGCTTTTCATTTTCCTCAACCTCTTGAGGATTGTCTAGATCTTAATGGGTACTAAGAGTCTATCAAGAATGCCTAAGGTTTGCGTTCTTACTAATCTTACCAAGCACTTTTCATTTCTTTTCTTGAGAAAAAATGGTCTAGACTAAGGTTAATTCCTTAGCTTCTTACTAATGATTATTACTCTTTTCTTTCATCTTTTTGTGCTCCTTTTCATTTTGTTTCTTTTCTCCTTTTCCTTCACAAAATTTCCTTCTCTTATTCTTTTTCAAAAAATTTTTAATTTTTATGGTGTTTTTGGCATATGTGAATTTTTTGTTTAAAACCTTTTCTTACACATTTTGCACTTTCATACCCCCCCAAGACTAAGATTTGCAATGTCCTCATTGTAACTTAGGGGGTTTTTATTCAACTTAGTTGATACATTAGGACAGATGTTTTAAAGAGTGAATGGGTCGGGGTGACTATTGCGGATGATTTTTAATCTCAGATGCAAGCACCTGAGGTGGAGTCGGCTGTCCTAAAGTGTGAATTTCAAGTGCACAAAGGTTTTAGAAAAGGTTTCAGGTTTTTAAAGAGAATGGCAGGCTGCCTCCCGTTGAGCGCTAAATTAGATGCCTTCAGCCAAGCGAGAAATGCGATGGAGAGGGGATGGTGAAATCAGCAGAGTTTTGTAATACAAGCACCTTGATTAAGAGCCTGGTTGGTCCAACCAGGTGCTTGTTCAGATCAACAGGCTGATGATGCAGCCCAAACCCAATCAATCTGGTGGGTTGATAGATGTGGATAAAAAGGTGTGGAACCCATCATATACTATGAAGCTCAGATGGATGTGGAAGTGAAAACGTAGGGTTTGGCTGAGTCGAATCAGCCAGGTCAGAGTAGGGACCCGTAGAATAATCAATGAATGACGCGGAAACCCTACAGGGGTGATCAGAGAATGATGGAGCATGAAATGTAGTCTGATCAATGTTCCAAACCCGATGTGGAAATGCAATCGGCTCGGTGAGAGGTGAATCTGAATAGAAATTGAGTCCGGTTGTGGGTCAGGGTTGGGAAGAGGTTTTGATCCGTTCTATGTGTGCAGACGAGGTGGCCCCTGTGGACGAGGGCTCTTCTAGAAATGGATGATAGGTGCTTTCCTGTAGAGAGTCCTCTGGGTAACTACCAAATGCCGGAAGAGTGTCTGTAGGATGAAAGAAATCTGAATTGAGAAAAGATTTGAATTCTGGGTTTCAATCACTCTTGGCATTTTCTATTTTTGGTTCTTGATGATCGAAAAGGAGTGATTCTGTGTTATCAGTGATCTCGGGAATCAGGACCTCAGAGTCGGAGTCGGAGTCATGTGAACTGAGGTCGTAGATGGGCTTGGCGTGTTCAGGAAGGAAAGTCTCTCCGCAATTATAGTCAGATCTGAAATTGTCGGAGAGTTGGCGAAAATGAGATTTATGATCATGAATTCCACCACAGCAAAAATCATCAGATGTGGAATCAGCAGCCTGACTGGGTTCTAGCCTATATGTCAATTCTGGGCTCAAAAAGGTGTTCTGTCCAAGCTCGAAGCTGGTAGGATAGACCCCATTAAAACCTTGCTCATCCAACTCCTCAGTTTCTGTATCATAAATTGGCATGTTTTCTGAAAAATCAATCAGATTTCCTGAGGATGTTGGAGAGGGATATTCATCAAATAGAGGCCCGGAATCATATTCTGTAAAAATTTGATCTTTCTCATAAGGGGCCTCATAATCTTCCCAATAAGTTTCAGATCTAGGTTCTAGGCTTAGGATGTGGGTAGAATTATTAGAACCTAAGTCCGAATAACCTTCGAGGGCCACCTTATCAAAATAAGGGGCGGAATTTATACCCTCAGAAGGTTTAGTTCTGATCTCATTATTGCAGGAGTTTTGGAATTCTAGGTTTGGCAATTCATGGTCTAAGTTTGGCTCATCATTGTGTTCTCCTGCAATATCCCAACCTAATTCAACATTGTCTTCTATCTGGGTTGGTATTCCGCAACCACTTTGTGCCTCAGTCCTGAGATTTGGGAAACTGGATTGTTCCTTAATATTGTTCCAAGATGGTTCATCCTCTGTTTCTGGTATATACGGGTATTTCTGGTTGATAGTTTGTTCTAGTGATCTCATCATTTCTACCTGTTTTATAAGGGCATCTTGGTGTTGTTCCCACAGTACAGGATTTGTCAAGCATTGAAGGTATTCAGATTGGTGTAATTTTTCTATCTCAATGTATCCTACCATGAGCATATCTCGGGTTGATCCTTCTGTAACTTCTGTCAATAGAATTTGGGCACAGTTTATGATGAAAGCTGTGGTTGTTGGGACATCAACCTGAATGTTTTCTATTGGTGTTGAGGGTTTACATTTGATTTCATAGAATTCAAGGGCATCCTCAATCATCTTATCTTTCATGGATCTCAGATATTCAGGTTTTTTGAATGGTAGTTTTGCTA
The DNA here is from genome assembly GCA_037157565.1 of Thalassia testudinum. Classification (NCBI taxonomy): domain Eukaryota; kingdom Viridiplantae; phylum Streptophyta; class Magnoliopsida; order Alismatales; family Hydrocharitaceae; genus Thalassia; species Thalassia testudinum. Next base: position 31,029,120 of record JAZHRO010000049.1, read on the forward strand.
GGTAATTAGGTTGCATATTTGAATCAGGTGGTGGAATCAAGATATAGAATCGAAGTTTGAATCAAGATGGAAGAAGGGGATTTTGTTCAGAATCAGAGGAAAGAGGGGCTATGTGAATGATTTCTGCTAAAACAAGGGAGCCGAGGCTTAGCCTCGGGGAGAGTGAATTTCTATAGGAGGTTTCAAGGACCTCCTGCAAAATACTGAAGGACTGGATGAGATAAGCAGGTGCTGGACCCAATCAAGACACCCAAAAATGTTGGGTGACTATAGAGGTTCGGGGCAGATGGACCCCTTGATCAAAAAGATCATCCACCTGAGAATTACCTGGGCAGCCAGAGAGGGTGAGTCCCGCGAAGACCCCTACACGGTAGAGCGTCCCCACGGGTTACAGGGCTTCCCCCACCCGACCTCTCTTGTCACTGAGATTCCAGGTAGACCAGGATGGGGATCTTGACCTCTTAAGTCTACCAATTTTAGTTCAAGAGCAAGGTGCTTAGAGTTCCACTTGAACTTTAGTCTTTTAAGTGCAAAGAGTGACCTAATTTGAAGGTTAGTTGACCCAAATGGTCAACTTTACCTGCTAGTTTTGCTTATTAGGTCTTGTCTTTTAGGGTTCAAGTGTTTAAAGAGCCAATCTTATTTTAGGGTTTCTTTGGATAGGTATTTTCAATCAATGGTTTAGGCACACTTTTTTTTTTTTTTTGGATTTTCTCCATTCTTGATTTAAGTAGTGTGTCTCTAAAACCCTAATGTTGAATCTTATGTTGGCTCTATTTGGTCCAGTTAGTTCTTTGTTGGGTAATTAGGGCTCAAGCAAGAATGTGTTAGCCCTTAAATACCCTTAATAGTGTGCAGGAATAATGGGTTGAAAACATGCAACTTTTTATGGTTTACTAAGTATAGAAGATAGGTTAGCCCTATATTGCTTGTTCTTTTCTTTTCTTCCTCTTTAGAATTTAGGGGTTGAGAGGATAGAAAATTACGTGTCCTCGGAGTGGTTGTCGTGCGGTTGCTTGTCTTCTTGATTTCCTGTTGCTGCACAAAAGAGAGGAGATTATTAGAACTAAAAAAAGAATGTTTACCTCTAGAATAGCCGTTGCTCCCCGGCAACGGCGCCAACTGGCAGAACGGTGGCAGCAACTAGCTTTTCTTAAGTCGTTGTAGTACAGATAGTTATTGCCATCATTTGCTAATATTTGTTACTCGGAAAATACAGTTCTCCCGAGGTCGAACTCAGGGAGCAAGTCGTATTCTAGAGATATACATGTTCTATTACAAAAATAAAGAGAGAGAGAGATGAAAGTTTGGCTCTTCTTCTTTTCTTCTTTCTTCCTCTTTGTCTTCTCTCCTCTTTGTCTTTTGTTCTTTGTGTTCTTCCTCTATTTCTTGGTTGGACGATCTTGTCTTTTTCTTCTTTTTATTTTCTTTGTTTCTTCTTTTCTTGCCTCAGATCTTCCTCCCGTGCTCTTCTTCTTCTTTTCTTCTTGCTTCTCTTCTTCTTCTGCTTTCTATTTCTGCACTTGGCGGCTCTGTGTTCCTCTCTTTCCTCTGCTTTGCCTTCCTTCTTCTTCTTTGCCTTCACCTGTCTTCAGGACGTCATCTGATTTCTAAATCAGATGACTTAAACCGCTTGTTGCTACAGTGTCTCCCTTAGCTTCCTTCTTCACCTGTGCCTGCACGCTCAAGAATTCAGAGTCAGAGGGCAAAACCTACTCTACCCCCCTCCCCCGCGCGTCTCTTTCTCTCTAAGTTAGCTCTTAGGACATCTCACCTAGAGCAACCGGGTAATCGGGTACGAGTCGCGCCTGGGTCCAGGCCCACCGGCATGCGGTGGTGGGCGAGGAGTGCAGGTCGGGTTAATCGGGTCGGGCCAGGTCCGCGGAGCGTGATCACGGACGAGGCTGGGTCGGGTGAGAGGGACCTCACCCCGTGGTCAGGAGGCAGACAACATAAGGCACTTTTTGCCTTTATGCGCCCGCGCGTCTCAGAAAGGTTCCGAGGTGGGACTAAATGTCCCACCTCAATTGAGCGCCCGTCGCGGAGGGAGCAGCGGGCGATCGTGGCTTCACGCGCGGCCTTCGCCCCAACTGCAAACCTGGGACGTTTCGCGGAGACGCCCCGCGCAACCTGGGAGTTGAACCTGGGCGAAGGTGTGCCTGCACCTGCAGGCGAAGGAGCTCTGCCTGCTCAGTAATGGCGATGGCGGGCGAGTCACCTGGTCACAGAAGAACGGCCTTTCAGCCAAATCAGACAGGCGGGGGACCTTCGCCGTGGCACGGCGAAGGTGATCAGAGGGTCTGCAGGGGGCGTGGTGGAGCAAACAGATTGCCCTAGGTCAAACTGCGGGCGAAGAAGTGGGTGTGTTCGGTGGGTCTGCAAAGGGCGTTTGGTGGGCAGTGGAAGGGCGGAGGAGGATCAGGGTGAGGAGGCGAAGGTTATGCACCGGTTGGCGAGCCGTGTGGGGTGCTGGAGCTATGGGAGTGGTTCGCCGGAGTTTGGCCAGAGGTGGAGAAGATGAGGGTGATCGGTGGGAAATCGGTGGCGACAGTAAGGGTTTTAGTATAGAAAAGAAAGAGGGGAGGAAGAGAAGTTCTACCTGCTAAGCTGGACGAGGAGGGGTTGGCCCAGGCGACAGTCGTATCGACTGTCGCCGGAGAAGAAATTGCCCAGAGGAAGGAGCGACGGCGAGGAAGGGACTGGAGAGGCGCCAGCTGGGTACGGCGTGACGCGGAAAGATCGAGGGAAGGTAACTCTGCTGCTGGTAGTGCGGCAGGGCGACGAGGAGGAGGAGGAGAGGCCGCCGGAGCAAGGGGGCGTCTGTCGGAGTGGGAAGGGAGGAATTTAGGGGGGTGTCTCCGTCAGATCCGAGCTACCAAGAACGGCGGAGCGACGGGGGTATTTATAGGGGCGGAATCAGAGAGGAGGGCGGAGGGAGACGACGTGTCTCCCTCGCCGGAGGACGCCGGAGGAAGGAGACCCATACCGTCCGTGCATTCGCACGGGCGGTATGGGCGGTCGCAGTACTCAAGGGGGTGTCCCTACCGTGGCTGACGACGCAGGGTACCCCCCATTGACTTGCCAGGGCCCCTCCCTCACCCTGTGCGACGCCATGCTCCGCGCAAGGTCGCCGGAGCATGGGGCTGCGCAGGTTTTTGCAGGAGGGACCTAAACGCAACGAATGAAGGAGAGTTAGGGGCCAAAATGTGAGGGTTCAAAAGTTGAGGGCCAAAAAGTAAATATATGAGGACCAAAGTGTAAAGTTGGTCAAGAAGGTTTCTTCTTAGGCCCAAGTTTTTATACATGACTAATTAGGACCTAAGGATTTTGATGGTGAATTTTATTTCTAGATTAAACCTTGTTTGACCAATTAATTTACGCAAAAACCCAAATTAAGTTGTTAATTGGGCATGGTTCTCAATGTAGGTCAAAATGGGTTCCTAAGGCCAAATTGAAAGTCCTAAACCCTAGAGATTATTTTTCTATGAATTTTAGATGGTTTCGTTAATTTTTACCTTGCCTCGAACCACGTGAATTGAAGTGGGTTTGTTTTTAGGGTTACAGATTATCATTTAGTTCCTTGGAATTGCTGTAGCCCTTATTGGATCAGATCATCCCACTTTCCTTCTTATTAGGTTGTTTCGACCTATGTTTGGACCCTGAGTTACCCTGTTTTCAGATTGGATTGGGAAATTACATTTTTACCCCTCAGTTTCTATTTTCTTTGCAAACTCAGAATCTCTCTGAGCCAAGCCTTTCTAAGGTTATGTAGGAGCTTTTTCCTGCAAATCAGGGTTAAATGGTGCTAGTTTAGGGCTCATGATGAGGTTCTCATCAACCTACATCTAGAAAGCGCAGACCTATTTTCAGCCAGACATTCCTGTAGTACGGTCTGCATGGCGGGAGTAGCATAGGGAACACGTACCTTCACGTGATATTATGCTTTCAGACATCCGGCTTCAGCTCCGGACATCCTGATGCCTCTCCAGACGTCTGATCGACGTCCCTATCATCTGGTATTGGAAAACCAGTATCCAAAACTCCCTTGCGCAGCTCACCCCACTCACGCCTCCGCCCTTAAATGACACAGCGGCAGCTCCAGCAACTGTAGGAGCTTGAGAAGCTCCCCGCCGACGTCCTCCTCACTCCCACAAACTCCCCCTCGAGCTCCGTCGAGCTCTTATGGCCATCATCCCTCTCCTCTTCTCACTCCCTCACACTCTCTCGCTCTCGCTCTTCCCCATTCTCCCTCGCCGACTCCTCTCCTTCCTCGCCGCGGTTGTAGTAGAGACGGAAGGCTGATAGGGCATGGTCGACGCATGGAGAAGGTGGAGGTGGTGATGGCTCGAGTGGTGCGGTGTGGAGTATAGATGGAGGGTTTAAATAGGAGGATTTTAGTGTTCAATGTGAGGGGGTAGAGGAGAGAGAGACTACGCACCGCCTGCAATATTTTCCTACTTTCGGACGTCCGAATATATGTCCAAACGTCTAGACAGACGTTTAACTAAACTCCAGACATCTTATCCGACTAAAAGGTCGCTAGGTCATTTCAACATAACAAGCTTAAAGGAAGTTTCATCCCCGAAACTTGAGCTACGTAGGGTATGGAACTAATGGTGAAATGCATAACAAACTTAAAGAGGACCAAACTAGGTCTAAAGAGATGTACCCTCAAAAAGCTCTGGGTACTGCTCTCGCATCACCTCCCAGGTTTCCTCCTCGTACCACTGGCTTCTCCATAGAACTTTCACCAGTGGTTCCTACTTCTGTCTCAGACTCTGGATGGCTCTGTCTAGTATCTGTACTGGCCTCTCGGATAGGTCAGGTCGTCCCCCACCTCGATGCTCTCGTGGCTCAGAACGTGGCTAGGATCGACGACGTACTTGCTGTGGTTGGACACGTGGAAAACGTCGTGCACTCTGGAAAGCTGGGAAGGAAGGGCAAGCCTATAAGCAATGGGTCCTACCCACTCCAAGACCTCAAAGGGCCCCACAAACCTCAACGCAAGCTTCCCCTTCACCCGAAAATGCTACAAGCCCTTCATGGGCGAAACACGGAGAAACACGTGATCCCCAACCTTGAATTGCACCTCTCTGCGCTTCTTGTCGGCATAGATCTTCTGCCTGCTCCTAACAGTGCGGTGTCGTCTGTGGCTCTGCTCTATCACCTCCTAACTCTACTGAATCAGCCTGGGACCAAACTCCCACTTGGTCCCCACCTTGACCCAACTCAAGGGTGCAATACACCTCCATCTGTACAGGGCCTCGTAAGGTGCCATGTCGATGCTCGAATGATAGCTGTTATTGTTTGCAAACTCTACCAGGGGTAAATGCTCCTCCCAGGAGCCTCTCTAGTCTAGTACACAGGAACGCAAGAGATCCTCAAGTCTCTGTATCGTGCGCTCTGACTGGCCATCAGTCTGGGGGTGGTAGGCTGTACTGAACCTTAGGCACGTCCCCAAGGCCTGCTAGAACTCTGCCCAGAACTAAGAAGTAAAACAAGTATCTCTGTCGAATATGATCTCATGAGGAACTCCATGTAGGTGCACCACATCTCTGACGTATTGCTCTGCTTGCTGTGCCAACCCAAAGGTGACTTAGATCGGTAGAAACCGTGCATCTTCGTCAACCGATCTACAATCACCCAAACTGTGTCATGTCCCCACTGGGTAACTGGTAGATGCACCACCAAGTCCATGGTGATGCTCTCCCACTTCAACTCTGGTATAGGAAGTGGCTGCAATGGCCCTATAGGGCTCTGGTGCTCGGGCTTTACCTGTTGGCATACTAAACACTTCTGAACAAACTCACAACATCCCACTTCATCCCTCTCCACCAGAAGTCGCGTCATAAATCATGGTACATCTTTGTGTTCCCAGGATGTATGGTAAACCTGGACCCGTGCACCTCAGTTAGGAGCTCCCTTAACAACTTGTCTCTAGGAACGCGTAGGCGCCCCTCATGTATAGTATCTCATCCGAGAAAGAAAAGTCTCCTAGGTCCCCTGTCAGCACCCAGTCCCGCAGTGTCTGTAAGTACAGGTCGGCCATCTGCCATGTCACTGTCACTACTCCACAGTACCCCCATGACTCCTGGGGTTGCCAACTGGCCATCTCCTCCATGACTTTCGAACCTGTGCCTGTAAGCTGGCCAAGTGGGTGGGTGCCTTCCAGCTAAAGGCGTCGGCCACCACATTGGCCTTCCCTAGCTGGTAGGAGATGCTACAGTCATAGTCCTTCAGGAGCTCTAACCAACGTCTCCATTTCATGTTAAGCTCCTTCTACTCAAACAAGTACCTTATGATCTGTGAAGATCTCGAATGTCTCACCGTAAAGGTAGTGCCTCCATGTCTTCAGTGCGAAGACAACTGCTACCAGCTCTAAGTCATGGGTAGGGTAGCTATGCTCATGGGGCTTCAGTTGCCGCGAAGAATAAACGACAACTAGACCCTGCTACATGAGCACACCCCCTAACCCTTGTAACGAAGCATCAGTGTAAACCATGAAACCGCCACTCTATCTGGAATGGTAAGTACAGGAGCTAAAGTCAGTCTCTCCTTCAACTCCTGGAAACACGCCTCACACTCATCAGTCCAGGCAAAGGGCACGTCCTTCCAGGTCAACTGAATCATAGGGCATGTAATATGTGAGAATCCTCTGATAAACCGTCAGTAATAACCTGCTAGTCCCAAAAAGCTACGTATCTCTGTCACTGTGCGGGGCCTCTCCGACTTGAGCACGGCCTCTACCTTGGCTGGATCCACAACCACTCCATCTCCTAAAATCACGTGGCCTAAGAAATTCACCTGTCTCAACCAAAACTCGCACTTGTTGTATATGGCATACAGCCTACATCTCCTATAGGTATCCAGGACCATACGTAAATGCTGTCCATGCTGTGCCTGTCCCACGAGTAAATGAGTACGTCGTCGATGAACACCACCACAAACTAGTCTAAGTACGGCCTGAAAACACGATTCATCATATCCATAAAGCCAGTGGGGGCATTGGTCAGCCTAAACGGCATGACCAAGAACTCATAGTGCCTGTACTGGGTACGAAAAGCTGTCTTGGAGATGTCAGTCTCCCTGATCCTCAACTGGTGGTAACTTGACCTCAAATCTATCTTGGAGAACACTGTGGCATCTCATAACTGATCAAAAAGGTCGCCGATATGATGTAGCGGGTACTTGTTCTTGAAAGTGACCTGATTCAGCTGTCAGTAGTCGACGGACAGCCGAAGGGTACTATCCTTCTTCTTCACAAACAGTACAGGAGCTCCCCACGAGGACGCATTGGGCCTCACAAAACCCCTCTCCAATAGGTCTTATAGCTGTGACTTGAGCTCTCACAACTCAACCGGTGCCATCAAGTACAGTGCAGTAGAAATGGGGCTGGTCCTTGGTACCAGTGAGATCTCAAACTCGATCTCACGCTCAGGTGGTAGTCTTGGCAGCTCCTCTGGGAAAACATCAGGGTACTAGCAGACCACCGAGATACTCTAAAATTCAGTCATGAGGCTAGGCTCTGCCACTACATAGGCCAAGAATCCCTCACACCCCTAGCTCAAAAGCCTTGCTGCCCGAAGCACGGAGACACATCTGAAACCTCCATCCTTCGACTGATCGTGAAACTCAAAGGGAGTCAACTTTAGTATGGAGAAGATGATCTTCCTCCAGAGACAGTCCACTAGGGTGTGATAGGAGGACAGCCAGTCCATCACTAGGATCACGCCAGAGTCCTCCATCTGGATCACAATCAGGTCAGCAGGGAGAATGTGTCCGCCTATGCTAACCTCATAGTCTGCATAGACCTCCTCGGCTACAAATAGCTATCCACCTAGTCCTCAGATCAGGAGCGGAACTTCCAACAATACATTGCTCTGCCTCAAACTGATGGCGAAACTCGTAGCAGTGAAAGAGTGGGTGGCACTGGAATAAGAAAGTACGTACACTAATCTGCCAAAAACGGTAACCATACCTGCCACCACAGAACCCGAAGCCCTGGCATCTCTGTGTGTTAGGGCGTTGATACCCCCCATAGCTCTCAGTGCAAACGAAGTAGCTACACTCAGGGTCAGGCAAGCAGTAGTTGGCCCATGCCCTCCTCGTGACTGCTGTCCTCCCCTACATGCCTGGTGACCATGACCGCCAGCTCAGCCTCCAGCACTCGGTGTGGGGAGCATCTGCTGTGCTCCGACCCTATATGGGCAGTCCCTCCTGATGTGGCCTGGCTGGCCACACTGGTAGCAGAGGGGTACACGACCTCCTCCCTTAGTAGGTCCCTGCTGGCTGCTGGGTGGGGGTCCGGTGCTGATAATTGGCCCTTATCTGGGGCCCCCAAAGGCCATTGGTGGCCTCACAGAATGGGACAACTCTTCTACAGGTGCTGTGTTCCTCTTCTCCTGACGACCTTGAGAGTACTCTAGCTGGTAGGGCCACTTTCGTCCGCCGTCAATGTCTCGCGCAGCCAGATTGGTCTCCTCGTAAGTTATGGCTACCTGGAGCACGCAATAGAAAGTGGGCAACTTCAGGGTTTTGACATACCCCCAAATCGCAGGTCGAAGCCCCTCCATAAACCTCCATAGGCGCTCCTTCTCAGTAGACACAGTAGTTGGGGTGAAGCATGGCAGCTCCAGGAAACGCGTGCGGTACATGCTAATCGTCATCATCCCATGGTGGAGAGTGTGGAACTCCCTCCTTCTCTGGTCCTGCGAAGTCTATGGAAACTACTACTCGCAGAAGAGAGCCACGAATTGGTCCCACGTCGACTCTCTCCCCTCCTGGCCTCTGACTGCCCTCCACCACCTATGTGCTGTGCTCTCTAGTTGGTACGTGGCAAAGGCCATGTGACACTCTGCAGGAGGGCTAAGGGTGTCGAACACCTTCCCTATCTACTCCAACCAGTCCTCTATCTCAGACGGGCTCTCATCCCCCTTGAAGGAGGGAGGCTTCAGCTTTCGGAACTGTCTGAAAAGCTCGTGGTGTAGCTATAGTGGGGGAAAGGGCACGCCTTCAGGCAAGGAGGGCTAGTGCTCGAAAGTGTCAGAGTGTGGTAGGGGTGGTGGAGGAACACCCCCTCCCTCTCCTACTCGTCCAGTGCTACGACGGTCTCTCTATCCCACCGAGGACTCCCTCTCCATGTCCTTAGGAAGAAGTGCCCGAGGAGGCTACTGGAGCTCCTCTCGCATGATGACTCTGATCAGCTGGGTGAGATCTTTGGCCTGAATGCCCGAGAGGAGGGGTGGGTCAACTGGTGGCTCAGGTCTGGCATGTCTGCCCCTCCGACCTCGTCCACGGCCATGACCATGGCCTACCTCGGGAACTCCTCGACGAGGCATCTCCTACAAGGAGATGCAAGAGATAGAACAAGAGTTGTCAACGATACCAGATTACATCGAGAAAAAGACTCAGAAATGAATATCAAAGCGATACGTTGTGATGGCTATCCTAGTTATATGCACGTGAGTGATTATTCTCAGATCAATTGGTTCATTTCTCGGGATGACCTTGCTCTGATACCATCTTGTTATCACTCGGTTCCTAGATCCCTACAGGACCCGTGACCAGCTTGCCTCGACTAATCCTAAGACCTAGTAATCCAACAAGAAATAACCCAAAGCAAGAAATAAATCATATTCACACATGCAATATAACTAAGCAAGAGGAAAAGTGAAACATTAAAGGAAAGCAGAGAAAACTGTCTCAAAATAGTATATGCCACCATAACAACAATAGCAGAAGGAAAATAAAAAGTAACAGGAACAGTAATTTAAAAGTCCAGTATTCACAACTACAGTAGAAAGGAAAAGGGGAAAGAAAGATGACTACAGCTAGGCTCGGCTAGGCCTAGCACCCTCTACAGCCGGAAACTCGGGCAACTCAACTCCTGGTCCTAAACAGGGTTACAAAAAGACAAAGTCAGTGAACACTGAGTAGAGTGGCGTTTACATTATTTATGTGCAAGTAAAGTAAAATAAACAACCAAGTTTTATTCTTACTTCTATTTACCTCATCTATGCATTTCTGGTTCATTTATTTCACAAAGGATACAAGTATTTCTTGATCTTGCTTATTCCTAGTGGGAACGATCTTGATTGCAGTCTTTTCTGTAGAGTAGAATGTACACATGGTGCTCTCCTGGCCAAGAGAGTCCCCCGTGGTAGTCCTACACCCAGTCAACCACCCCGAGGTCATTGTCACGACGTAGCGGTGACTATGGCACCCGTGATATGCACAAGGGTAACTACCCAGCATTGACACGCGGTCAATCGTTTCCGCTAGCAGGTATGCCAAAGGTACACCACGGAACAGTATAGGGCCTTACCCTCTCAGAGCAGGGTTCTCTCCCCTTAGAACCAAACAGGGTCTCGCCCCTCTACAGTCCACGTACCCTCATCCGACTACCCCGGTTTGCCCAGCAGGCCTAACAAAGTCGATGTAGGGTGGCTAGCTTAACCCCAAGCCCCATGGGGTGCCTAGCTCCCTCCCTGCACTAGTAGCACACCTCAGTACCACGCATGCAAGGGCCAACAAGAGTCGGTGTAGAGTGGCCAATCCTAACCATGGGTCTCAACCCAAGGGCGGCTGGCTCCACTCTACACTAAAAGAGCCACTGTACTCCTTGGTACCACATGCACAAGGGCCAACTCACTTCTCGTCTACACATGGAATTCCTTTCCATATCCAAGAGTTCTCCTCCTAATTCCCTGCAGGGTTCACACACTATATTTGTCCCATTTATCAGTATTCAGATCTCATGGTTCATAACTCATTCCTCATCCATATATAAGTAGCTCGTGCTTTCAAAATTCTATTCTCAATCATATGCATGCAACTTGTGGTTTCACAGTTCAATTTCTCACTCACATACAGGCAAGTCGTATTTTAACATGCATCTCAAGTAAACAGAGTAGCTCAAACATTCTCATTTGTTTCTACCCTAGGTTTCATTTCTCATCCTAGGGTTTATTCAAGTATTCTAAACATGCTCCTTCATTGTGTAAATCTTAATGGTATAGTAAACCACTCTACCAGGTATCACGGGAGGAATAGGGGCCTGCACCACAGATCTCATCGTTTTCGTGAGCCCCGAAGATGCCACCGGCTAGTAACCTGTACCAGCGACTAATTTACATCAGACGAGCTCAAAACAATAGGTACTCAACATGAACATGTAGAGAAACTCAAGTGGAAAACAACAGTACTTTGTTTGTGGAAATCCGATCCTGTTTGGGCCCCGAATGGGCCAAAAACACCCATAATGTCCAACATCTGTGACTAGTCCCAGACGTCTTAAAAGAGGTCAAGTCTTACATCTCACTTCCTGTTGTTGCCTCAGATGTCTAGACTCCTCTACAATCATCTGAGGAGAGTTCCAGCCTTCTGACCATCCTTTCAGTAGTCTGGAAGTGTCATCGGACGTCCGGCGAAGTGGTCAAACATCCAAAAGTTCCTCGAAAGGCGCACCACGTGCCTTTCCAATGTCCTGCACCTACGTATACAAAACACAGACCTATTTTTAGCCATACATTCCTACGTTGTGGTCTGCATGGTGGAAGTAGCACAGGGAACACATACCTTCACGTGATGTTATGCTTTTAGACGTCTAGCTTCTGCTTCGGACGTCCTGATGCCTCTCCAAACGTCTGGTCGTCATCCCAGTCGTCTGATATTGGAAAACCAGTATCTAGAACTCCCTTGCGCAGCTCGCTTCGCTCGCGCCTCCGCCCTCAAATGATGCAGCAGCAGCTCCAACAGCTACAAGAGCTTGAGAAGCTACCCGCCGGTGTTCTCCTCCCTCCCACTAACTTCCCCTCGAGCTCCACCAAGCTCCCGTGGCTGTTGTCCTTCTCCTCCTCTCACTCCCTTGCACTCTCTCACCCTTGCTCTTTCCCATTCTCCCTTGCCTGCTCCTCTCCTTCCTCGCCACGGCTAGAACAGAGACGGGAGGCTGGTAGGGTGTGGCCGACGCAAGGAGAAGGTGGAGGTGGCGATGGCTCTAGTGGTGGGGTGTGGAGTGTAGACGAAGGGTTTAAATAGGAAGATTTTAGGGTTCAAGGTTAGGGGGTGGAGGAGAGAGAGATTGTACGCACCGCCCATGCACAAAGCGAAAAGAACGTACAATATTTTCCTACTTTCGGACGTCCGGACATATGTCTAGATGTTTGGACAGACATCTGACTGACACTCCAAATGTCTTACCAGACTAAAAGGGCGCCGGGTCATTTCACCGAGTGTCCGCTCGAATATGGACTTAGCCTCGAGTTCTCACTAAGTAATTTTATTCTAATTTAACTAATAGGTTGGGGTGATAAGTACATGACTTATCAACCTACCTCTGATTTGAGGGGACTTTAAGTCTAAGCATCTACACACTATTTGCACTGACTCACTTTCCAGCAATTTCTACGGAAATTAGGTAGCTAATGAACTGTCTAGGGTCGTATGGCTGGCAAGTTGTCGGTGGTAACAGCTCATTGGCAGGTTGTCCAGAGCCCAGCCACACAACCATTCTCTTCCTGCTGCCTTTAGGTAAATCTTAGATCAGGGACGCCACCAACTTAGAAAAGAAAGAGAAAAAAAAGAAATACTCAAAAAGAAAAAGAAAAAAAATAGAAAAATAAAGTAATGAGAAAAAAAAAGAAAAATAAACGACACTTTACCACATGAGTATGGCTGGCAAGTTGCTGTAGGTAACAGCCCATTGGCTGGTTGTCCAGAGCCCAGCTCATATAAATGCACAAGTAATTCCCAAAACACTTAGGGAAAAAGCGAGGAAGTAGAATAAACGAAGGAGATATACACTAGGTTCACTCTTGTGTTGACCTCAAAGAAAATATAAAAAAAGTATGGAGAAAGCTACTGATCGAAAAGATAAACCTTTAGGCAGAAATTCTTAAGGTCACCTAGGGTCGTAGAAACCTGAAGTTCATCTTAATAGCCATCTAGTGAGTCTATCACTCCATCACAAGATGCTTAGCACTTAGAGTACTTTTCGAGTCTTAGGCAGGTCAGGTAGCCGTAAAAAGTTATCCGGAAACTCTCAAACTATAAAAGTCCAAAAAATTAGAAAAGAAGAAAAAGCAAAAAAAAATGTATCTTCCATTTTCAAATAAGGCGAATACTTGGGCGGTCTACATTCTAGCAGACACTCAGGCACCGTCGAGTTTTTGTAACCAATTCTTCGGTTGAACTTTTCTAAGGCAACCAACAAATCGTGCCTAAGTAAAAAAATCTTGATTCTACTTTTATACATAGCATTTAGGTTAATTTTGCTAGGGACTAGCAAAAGATAAGCATGGGGGTATGATAAACACACATGAATTCATGATAAAACGCTTATTTATGATAGTTCCTAGGCCTAGCTTTGCATTCCATAATATAAATATTGCATAACATTCATTGCATTGCATTTAAGATAGTTTGTGTATTTTTATATTAATTCTGACATTGTATGTGGCCAGGAGGTAGTGTGACAACTTTATGAGAGTCGAATGAAGAATCCGACCGTACGGATGGATCCAGAGTGATGATTGTAGTCCGACAGTGCAAAAATCACTCCAATCAGAGCTCTGTAGCACCCTCTACAAAAATAAGAGGATGGACGGCCCAAATGGCACCACGGGGTGCCATTTAGGCTGCCCTACATGAACTGCAGCCTCCCTAGCCTCACCACAAGGAATGATCCCAACCATTGGATCTCAATCCAATGGCTGAGAAGCGCCCAACCTAACTCGGCCTTCTTCAAAGCTCTACATGGAAGATCCATGACCATTAGATCTTCATCCAGCAAACGAGGCCACACTTACACCAACACCTCCGCGCGACTAACCAGGGCCTATGGCCAAGTGGTAGCGCACTCGCTCCACAAAGGAAGGACGTGCGTTCAAGCATCAATGCATCACAATCACCTCAACGCTAGAAGGAATTGGACCACTCGATCTTGATTGAGCAGTTAGCGTGGCACACACACGATCAGACGCCACTCGATGGTGCACATATGCACGCCAGATCTGATGTGGCTCATCCAGGGCACTTGTCTAAGTCATCCACGTGCACTCTCCACCATCTGATCGCGAAGAGACGCAATGCGTGTGACTATAAAAATTCGAAAGCGCGATCCTTGGCCATCCATCAATGATCGAAGGGTGTGATCTCCACACAATCTCTGCCCTCCAGTTGTGATCGAGCGCTCAAGATTCGAGTGCCATTGAGCATGCAATCAAAATGCCAGCAAAGTGCATGCGATCTCCATGCGATCCACACCATCCTCTCACAATCCAATGGCCGACAGACCTCCCTTCATCTCCAGCTATGCTACACAAATCCTCAAGTAGCTATGCGCATGATTCACGTGTGTGTGCACTGCACTGCGTACAGCTATGTGCGGCCGGTGCGTGCTCGCACATGTTTGGTGCTTGATAGTGAATGGCTAGGCCGTGGCAATGTCCATCCCTCCACCTACTTAAACCCCCCTTCACCTCCCCTTTGAACCTTATCTCTATCTTTGCTATTCCAACCAATTCTAAAGCTTTAGAAGCTCATCAAAGCTCCCAAGAGCTCATTCCCAAGCTCTAAAGGTCCCCTACTAGTGTAATATCCCCTTGCTCCACCAAATATTCCTCTCCCCTCTCACCACCTTCGTAGGGTGCCTTGGAGCCATCCCCTCACCTCCATTCCGATAGAAGATCACCTCCGCCTCCTCATCCACGTTCCGAGCCTTGGTGAAGCATTCCTCTACAAGTTATCCTCCTACATCTCACCCTCATCATCTAGCTTCTCACCTCCTCTGTCCAAGCTACCGCTAAGAGCCGTCGTCTTGCCAGATAGCCATTTTGGGAGATTCCTTCTCACACCTATCTCCTTGTTTATTTTCCACTTGTTCTAATAAGCATTTGAACATCATTTTAATATATCCAATTTGTTTTCTTCTATATTGAGAGCGATCCTATTTGTTTCTTAACCACAAAAACACAAAAAGATATCAATGTCCTAAAAATATCAAAAAGAAACAACACGAAGCATGGATTTCAACGAAAACAAATGTCGCCTCCCTGTGTTTGACCCGGGACTC
This sequence comes from Thalassia testudinum, assembly GCA_037157565.1. Lineage (NCBI taxonomy): Eukaryota > Viridiplantae > Streptophyta > Magnoliopsida > Alismatales > Hydrocharitaceae > Thalassia > Thalassia testudinum. The sequence goes on from JAZHRO010000049.1 coordinate 31,044,193, forward strand.
CCTTGGAGTTTCGGTAAAATTGTATTTGATAATGTGTTTTACGACTACAGCAATGGGTTTCTCCTAACACCAACTTTCCATTCGCTGAAACACGCCGCATTAGAGCGCTCAACCCTTAAAACGTAAATGCAATAAAGAATTGAGCGTAGCACAGTGGTCATGTGTCTTACACACGATGTGCGATGCATGCTTGAATCGCGGCGAGGGGTGAAATACATTGAAGATGAGCACGGGCGAAATTTGCCCGTTGGATCAACGATGAGCAGCGATGGAGGCGAAGACATTGCACCATGGATGAGCGAGGCTTTGTACGAGTGTGATAACGCGCAATCGTACTCACCCCACTTGCGTTGTGAAGGGCAGGCGAGTGCACTCCTCAACAGTTGATCGAGAATCCAATGGTCCTCAGTGTGCCACATGTCGCTGCGCTTGGGTAAGGCACACATCAACTGAAGGTGATCAGGCGCTTGACGTGACGCAATCTCGAGCATCTGATCAAGACCTGATAGCTCTCCTTGAGCAGTGCTTCAACAATGTAGGGTCTTTAGCAACGCTTGCATGCATCACTAAAAGCCATGCATTCATTTTCTATCCTTTGAAATGACAATTTTGCCCCCATTTTTATGCCTATAAAAAAGGCCTATGCCCTCCTAATTACACAGCAATCATAGGTCTTAATCAACTGAATTATTGTTTGAAACTAGCTTAATTTGTAAATATTGCATTCATATCAAGCATATCATGCATTACATCATTTTATATTGAACAAGATGAGATATCTTGCTATTTAATGTTTCTATTGCTATTTGTAGGTAATAAAGTGATCCACGATGCGAGATAGAGTGGAATAAGGCAATAAAGAGAGAAGAAGATTAATCCAGACATGAAGAGTGAGGAGGATAGCCCTATCCGTACCCTTAGAAACCTTAGGACTACCTTCCTAAACCCAAAACCACTTCCATTAGGACATCTTAGCCTTAGAACCCAAAACATGGATAGCACCATCCATGTTCTTATCCACCTTATCCCTCTCCCAAACACTTAGGAAAAAAATCCTACCTTAGAAAACCCAAAACCCACTCTCCAGCACCTTTGTGGACGTGCAGATATTAGGCTGGACTTCTGATTTTTGCAGAAAATCAACCAAAGAAGCCAAAACTCGCACTGACAGAAAATTGGACGTCCAATTTACTATCCAGAAGTCTAACTTTGGACTTTAAGATGTCTGATATGTTCCCTGGAAGTCTAATACTATTCTCTGGTTCCTGTTTTTTGTTCTAGAAGCCCGAGATTGCCTCTTGTGACCTAGAAACCCCACCAAACACCATAGGAAACCTAATTAGAGACCTCCTAAGCCTTTCCCACTATCCATGCCATTAGTTATCCAATCCTTAACCCAATTGAACTAACCCATACCGAATTGGGTGCATCTACAGTTGAGTGGGTGCACCTAAACCCAATTGGATCCACCCAGGATCTAATTGACTCATCTCTATTAGGATTACCTTAGCCTAATCACACACACATCTAATTAAATTTGACCTTGACCTAGTTAAGTTCACTCCTATCCAATTTGACCCACCTAAGCCTAATTAGGTCCACACCCACCTAATCTAGATTGACCCAACCTATTTAGCACCTAATCCTACCAACATCCACAACATAGCTCTACAAAATTCAAACCACACACACACACCTTCCAAAACAAACCTTCCTAATTTACCCTCCCTATTTTTGGTCGTCAACACCAAGGCCACCAAAGGTGGCAACTTCTATTTTGGGAGCCACCAAAAGTGGTGACTACCAAAAAGTAGGCCTTCCCATAAAAGCCGAGAAAAAGGTGTCGCACATCATTCAACAAAACTCTCTCCCATCCTCCAACTTGTGGCCTACACCCTCCCTTCCACCCTCCAAAGGCCGTCCACTCTCCTCCTCAATGGATGGCTAGGTGAAGCTCCAAGGTACTCCTCCATGGATGACCAAGTGAACCTCCAAGGTGTTCTCCTTCAAGGCTTCAAAGACGGCTAGAAGAGAAAGGGTCCACCACCCTATTCTCCTCTTCTTCTTCATGGCCATTCCCTCTTCCCTTTCATTGAAAGATGACTCCACCCCACATCTTTTTTTCCTCTTAGACGACCAAGAATCCTTCTCCAAAGCCTCACTTGGTTGATCCCATTCTTCAGTTGTTTAGCACTCTTTTCATGTATAGGGATTTTAAAACTATTTAATATTTAATGCATGATATTCTTTTATCCAGTGGTTTTATGTGCATGCTCTTATTTTCACTTCTTATGATTTTGATGCATGCCCCTTAGTCTCCTTAGGAATGACCCCTTTAGGGTTAGTCACACCTTGCACGGCCACCATGGCCTCACTTAAATGCACTTAGTCAATTAGGGTTATGGGTACGTAGTTAGATTTAGGTTGTGTCATATTATGTTTCACTTTTCAAAACAAAAATCAAAAACATAAAAAAAATCACAAAATACACAAAGACCAAAAAGATTAGATTAGGTTAGATTTAGGTTAGAAAAGTGGATCCAATTCGAATACTCGTTTTCACACCTCCCAGAGATGAATGACTGGGACTCAAGTTCTAAAAGAAAAAAATCAATGAGAGTTTCATCAAACAAATAAATATTTTTTATCAAGGTTTAGCGCAACTATACTACAAATCCGACGTATTTTAAAACATGCGCGAAAATGCTCAGTCAAATGGAGCCGTTGCTAGGAGGCAACGAGTGAGTTTTTAGATTTGGATTTGCATTTCTTAACATTTTTACATTTGTTTCGGTTGTAGGTCAAGATGAGGATCTGTGCATGCATCAACCCATGGTGAAAATCATAGGTCAAGATGAGGATCTATGCACATATCAACCTGTGGTGAAGATCGTAGGTATTATTCTTGATCAACTATTTGGTTGCTTTCTAAGGTTTGAAAAAAAAAACAAAAAAAATTATATATAAAAAAATTCAAATTCAAATTTTCAGATTTGAATTAAAAAAAAATCTTTGTTTGGTGTATATTTGACTTGGAAACTGCCTGAAATGCACCAACCCTATATTTAGAAACTCGACCTGAACTTGATTTTAATTTTCAAAAATTAATTGTGGGCAAATTAGGAATTTGAAAATCTTGGGATTCGATCTAGTATTAGGGTTTCAAACCAGCTTTCCAATGCCACCTTTTATGAGGAAAAATTCATACTATAAGAATTTTGAAAATTCAGACAGTGGACAAAGGTCATAATAGTTTGTACATTGATTTTATCTAACTTTAGACATTAATTTTGACCTCTATATAAATTAGATTGAATTGAAGTTTCTAAGGTCGGAAATCCACTGAAAAATATTTTTTTATATAAGTTTTAAAAAAGAAATTTATTTGTTCTGATACTATTTCAAACTGAATTACTCACAAGGGGTCCATCTAGCCTGTTTGACCCCCTGACACTAAAAAATTTATGAAAACTTACATGAAATATTAAAAATATTAAAAAATACTTCTTGAATTCCTTATTGAAAGTGGAAGATCTCTGTTAAATTTCATCTTATTTGGCTTCATTTACTGATCTAGGGAGTCATTTCAAGCTATAACAAGGATTGACTGCAGGGTTTTAGAAGAGCATATACCCTAGGACATAAAACTTTAGGGTTTAACTTTTTTCTAGAGACATAAGTTGACTTGACTCAACTTAGTTGCCTAGTAGGTAAGGTTGATTTCTTGATTAACCTCATCACCTACCTAAATTAAACTGATCTACATTTCAAGTTAGGCAACCACTTAGGTCTATTTCACTTAGTAGTGGTGCATTAGGACCATTGTTTTCTCTGATTGGGTTACACCACTTCTACCTTATTGGGGTTAAAAGCATCATATAGACCTATATGATATTAGGGTTTCCATATTAAGGTAGAGCACATTTGCATTCCATACTTAAAGGAAATTCATAAAACAAATTGGGACTTGCAAAACTTGTTGTGTGCTTCTCTACAACCTTGTTTAAATTGACTTAAATAAGGAAACCCTAAAAGAAATTAATACAAGCACTTGAACCATAAAAGCCACTACACCAATTAAAGCTTGTATTGCAAACCTATTGTCTATGCACTTAACATTGCTAATTCTAATTTTAAGGGAAACACCCGTATAACGCCCAATCACATTCCAAGAGCACTTCAAGCCCAAGTCTAAAACTAAGTATACGTGACCTAGGCAGGATTAACTTACTTGGTAACCAAAGTTTAATTGGGTGAAAATCAAGGACATGTCTATTTGGACCAACTGGTGACAAGAAAGGTCGGTGCGGTAAACACATTAACCTCTAATGGTGTCCTATCGTGTGGGGTGTCCTAGGAGGTCCTACCCTTCTAGCCAGCCAAGTAATTCAAGGGTTGGTTTAACCTAAGTCCATTTCAGGGTGCCAGGTTTAGGTCCATCTAGGGTATACAATTTAGGGCTAGCTTGTTTGCTTGATTTGGGGCTTTCTCTCATCTTTCTTCCAATGCCTTTGCTTTATTCTCACCAACCCCTTGTAGCTGGTTTTGTCTTCCTGAGGAAGACAGTCTCTTATCTCTATTATCTTCTTTTCTCGAATATCCATGAACCCATATCATCCTTTTGACCCTCAGGGTCCTCCATTTCCCAACCCAACCATGATTTCGACTCCTCTTGGTTGAAAGACTCATCCTCAGCAGCAGGGATATGATTATTCTCATAATCTTTATCCCTCAACTTATTTAGAACCTGAACCTCATAGATTGGACCCTTATCTAGATCAGAACTGATTGAAGGCCGTAGTTGCTGGATTTCGAGAGTATAACAAGGATTATAAGGATCAATGTGCCAAGCTCCTAAAGCAAATTAGACAAAACCAGGCACAATCTCAATCTTATCACTCCTCCCAAGAACAAGAGAACTGGAATACCCAACCTAGTGGATCAGGTGACCCATATTTTGGATCCAATTACTACTCTACTAACTTTTGCCACCTAAGGGAGGTACCTTGGACTCACCCAACCCAGAAGGCACCTTTAGACCTACTTCATGATTTGGGTAGATCACTTGGGGAATGCACCATTTTTGATACACCTATACTTGTTGATATATCACTTAAGAATTGGAATAATGGATCACAAGTATAGTACCACACGTCAGGTTCTCAATCAACTCCCTCTATAGTCAACCCTACTCAGGGTGATACACACTTTGATTCATATCCTGATTCGTATAACCTAGAGTGGAGAGACAATCTTGATCTTTCATGGCCTCCACAGAGAAAAAATTAAACTCAAGATAAATCTAGTCCAACCCAATTCACAACCACCCTTGAGGATATCATGAACCTTTTGTTGGACTTGGACAAGAAAAATGAAGAAAGGTTGACTAAGCTGGAAAATCAAGTGAAATCTCAAGGGAATCAAATCAAGAGACTTCAAGAATCATTCTATCCCCGAATGCACACTCCTCTTCGTCCCTATTCTCCACCTATTCTTCCGACCCTTCCTCTAATATATCACATGTGCCATTGTGCAGGTGCTAATTCTTTGGCCTCTAAAAGAAAAAGAAAATCTATGAGCCCACCCAAACGATCTGATTCGGACCCAACCAAAAATCTTAAGACCAAACCTGCATCCAGCTCTGACTCAGATTCTAGGGACAAAAGGAAGAAAAAGGCTCCTGAAGTTGATTCGACTTATTTACCCTTTCTTGTGGCCTTAAAGAAAGAGTCACAAGAAAAGAAGAAGACTTGCACACCTAAAAAGGTGGCTCTATCAAGTAACATAAGTGCTTTTGTTTCTGGCACTCTGCCACCTAAAATGGCCGACCCTGGAAAACCATTCATATCTTGTGCCATCAGGGGATTCACCTTCAATAGAGCCCTTGTGGATCTAGGGTCTTCCGTCAGCTTGATCCTTACTACCATTTTTTACCGCACTAGACTTGGAGATCTGCACCACACACCTGTCACCATTAAAATCGCAGATGGCTCCATCAACACACCTAAGGGTGTAGTTCGTAATGTTATCATTAAAGTGCAAGGTCTTAGCTTTCCAGCTGATTTTATTATTTTGGACATGGATATACTGTAGAAGCTAAGTGATTCACCCATTATTCTAGGTCGCCCTTTCTTGGCTACGGCCAATGCACAAATTGACTATTACTCAGGATGTATGCAAATGAGTAGCAGCAATGAGATCATTCACTTTGATATTTATGCAGCTGCCAAGAAAACAAAGTTAGGGTATTTTCTGGATGATACAGAAAGTGATTTAGAGGGTTACTTGGAAGAAACCATGGCAATTGACACCTGGTTAGGACGACATGACCCGAATCAAGAATCTACTAAATCACAAGAGTCACCATCAACATAGGATCAAATCTCTGATAGCATGGTTGACTATCTTGACTGACCTAGCCCAATTCAAACCCCTACCCCTTGCAAAGAATTTTAGATTACTCAATCGATCAAAATGGTTCATGAAATAAAAGAAGCTAGTGCAAGAGAATATGATGATATAAGAAAAGAGCTTCATAGAATCTGGAATGAGCAACAAAAATCAGAAATGTTTGAGTTTGGGTTAGGTATGCCACAATAGATTTGTGATTCTGAGGTGGTCATTGAGGATTCTATAGATCAGGCACCCAAGGTGGATGATATTGATGTTCCTATTGAAGTTGAGGAAGGAGATCCATTTGAGGATCTTGATCATGATTTAGGGCTTGAATATCAATCATTTCATTTTGAGGAACCAAGCATTAATGGACCTGAATATGATTTTGTTGTATTTGAGGATACCTATGTAGACATTGATGAATTGATTCAGATGATCACATGCACCAAACAACAAAATCAAAAAGACTTTAACTACTCAATCAATGATTCAGTCCATTACACTTTCAAGGAGGGACTCACTACCAAATCTAATGCCCAATTCCATCTAAGTGAGGAGGAAATATCCCCCTATGAAAAAGATATTTAAGAGATTGAAAAATTACTGGGGATTACATATGATGAGTTATCTGAGGAAGCTAAAAATTTTGCTGAATCATGTGATAATTGGGAATTAGAATTGAATTATTTGAAAAAAGAAGAGGATGATACTAAGGAAGAAGCATCTTTTGGAGACTCAGAGACTAATCACTATACCATGATTCCATATCTAACCACACCACTTGGGTCATGTCGTCCATTCATCACCATTATCAAGACCTATATGATTTTTCCCCACACGACTCCGCTCATACCCCAACCACCCATCTTCTCCATCACCTCTTCAGGATGCCTTCATCTTCATTTCTTTTAGGCACCTGCATTTATCTGTCTTTTTGCTGTAGTAGTTGGCTGCAGATAATCCCAAGCCCCATCTGCATATTTTTTCGATTAGTTGGGCTCAGAATTCATGGCCAGCTAGTCCACATTTGCGGTTCATTGCTGGCGAATGAGATTAAAATTCTTATCATTTTACTCGCCATTCTTAATACTATATTGACATATCCTTTTCACGTTTATGCCCAGCTGGAGGTGTTAAACTCAGCATTTATATATAGCATATTTAGCATATTTTTCCTGCATATTTATTCTACTTCTTAGGTGTTGGAATAAGTCGAACAAAAAATTCAAGAGCTATTCCAGGTGATTTCTACCCTTTTACTCCCTACCTTAATTTATTTTTCATTATATTCATGCATGAGGACATGCAAGAAAGTAAGCATGGTGGGGGGTAGTACATGTAAACTAAAAATTTTTCTGCCAACACCTAGGAAAAACGTTTCATGCATCATGCTAATTGCACTTTAAGGCCCTTAAATTAACAATCGACTCCACCTCCAATGTTCACATTAAAGCTAGAAATCATTCGCAACTACCACCTCCGACTCGTTTACGCATCTTTTTGTTCTAAATTAAGGACCAAGCTGAATGTAACTCAAATTAGGGAAATCTTCCAAGTGCAACTTTGAGAGTTTATACATAGCACTTATATATACATAGTCATGCATTAATTATTATCAAGGAAGTATTATTAGGGATTTTATTCTTGAGTTGATTCTGAATCTAGAATCCAATACAATTCTTACACTTGCACATAGATTTTGTAATGGATTCTCTGTGAAGACTGATAAGCGTCTTTAGTCTGTTGAGAAGAAGTAGTGCTTCTTTTCCTGAACCCCTGGACAGTGTTTACGGAGTCAGGCGAATCTTCTTCTAAAATCCACCAAATAGCATGAGACGAGAATAAAGTGTTACTGGTGCTCTAAGATTAGTGTAAGGAATCTAGAATTTTGAGTGATGATACTTGGAGTTAGGCATAGTTTTCATTCTCAAGTTCCTATGTATGAATCTTGTGAGAATTCTGGAGAGCCACCAAATAAGGTAAATACACAGAGATCGAGTTCTAATAAAATTAGGACTAAGGTAGATGGTTACGACCATTCTTTACGGAATTCTTGGCTGAAGGAGGGTATTGATGTCAAGGTCAAGAATACACCATCCTATCCATCTCTTTCCAGTGTCGAGAGTAGGCACTTCTATTAAATAAGTCATCCGATATCCCTTGAACACCACCAATCTCTAATAACACCTCCTGAATAAAATTCACATGTCATTTGTTGTATTAAGTTGTGTTGAAAACTTACATAGAAATTTTCTTTTTATTATTAGAAAAAAAGAGAAAAAAGGAGAGAAAAAAAGAGAGAGAAAAAAAGAAAGAAAAAAATATATCTAGAAGAAAAGAGAAAAAAAATAGAAAAAGCAAAGAAAGAAAAAAAGTGATGAGTTTATAAGCGCTTTAGTATTTATTTCAATTACATTGAGGCAACATTACCTATCACAATTGCGATCCACCAAATATGACCTTAACTTATTTTTTTGGTATTCCTAACTGCTCGAATACCGACTGAGGAATTCTAACTTAGTGTTAGGGTTATTAGAACTCTATTAAAGTGTTAATGCCTTGCTAGACCACCAAATATAGATTATATGTGTAAAGCCGGTGAGATTGTGAGCTTAAAAAATATATAAAAAATAGAAAAAAAAAGGAAAAATGAAGAGAAAAAGAAAAAAGAAAAAGAGTGAATACAAAGGAACCAAAGAGAGCATAGTTTTTCTCACTTTTCTCTGGGTTGATTCACTTAATAATTTCGGAATCTAGATTCTGTAGTACTAACCTCTATGTAGCACCAAATGAGAGTGAGCCACCAAATACACACCAATTGCCTCAAACATTCTCTACCTAAGCTAAAAGCCAAGGTAAAAATCAAAGAGTATCTTGGATATCCCAAGGGAAGAAGTTTGCCTACCTTACTAGTATTTTACCATGGATCAAGTAGAGGCTTTAGAGGTGAATTGGCTTTTCACTCGAATTCGTTGCTTAAGCTACCATCACTATACTTTCACAATTGTCTGGATTTCTAGATCTCTAGATGAAACAAGAAAAGAAAAATCTTTAGTCAAACTCTTTGATAAAAAGAAAAAGTAGACCTTTAGGAACCAAAGTTGTAAATAACTTAGTCATGCATTTAGTTTTGCTTTTGCAAAGGACTAGAAAAGTTTAGGCAAGCTAAGGTTCAAACATTATTTTGGTTGATTAAGACCTGTGATTGCACAGCAATCGCAGGTCTTAATCAACCTAAATAATGTTTGAGCCTAGCTTAATTTGTAAATATTTCATTTATATCATGCATATCAAGCATTACATCATTTTATATAGAATAAGATGAGATATCTCGCTACTTAATGTTTTTACTGCTATTTGCAAGTATTAAAGTGATCCAATATGTGAGATAGAGTGGAATAAGGCAATAAAGTGAGAAGAAGATTAATCCAGACATGAGGAGTAAGGAGGATAGCCTTATCCCTACCCTTAGAAACCGTAGGATAGCCTTCCTAAACCCAAAACCACTTCCATTAGGACATCTTAGCCTTAGAACCCAAAACATGGATATCACTATATCCATGTTCTTATCCACCTTATTCCTCTCCCAAACACCTAGGAACAAAAACCTACCATAGAAGACCCAAAATCCACTCTCCAGCATCTTTCTGGACGTCCAGATATTAGGCTGGACTTCTGATTTCTACAAAAAATCAACCCAGGAAGCCAAAACTCACACTACCATAGAATTGAACGTCCAATTTACTATCCAGATGTCCAACTTTGGACTTTAAGATGTTTGATATGTTCCTTGGAGGTTTGATACTGTTCTTTGGTTCCTGTTTTTTATTCTAGAAGCCTGAGATTGCCTCTTGTGACCTAGAAACCCCACCAAACACCTTAGGAAACCTAATTAGAGACCTCCTAAGCCTTTCCCACTATCCATGCCATTAGTTATCCAATCCTTAACCTAATTGAACTAACCCATACCAAATTGGGTGCATCTACAGTTGAGTGGGTGCACCTAAACCCAATTGGATCTACCTAGGATCTAATTGACTCATACCTATCAGGATTACTTTAGCATAATCACACACACATCCAATTAGATTTAACCTAGACCCAATTAGGTTCACTCCTATCCAATTAGACCCACCCAAGCCTAATTTGGTCAACACCCACCTAATTTAGATTGACCCAACCAATTTAGCACCTAATCTTACCAACACCCACAACATAGCTCTACGAAATTCAAACCACATGCACACACCTTCCAAAATCAACCTTCCTAATCTACCCTCCCTATTTTTGGTCATCAACACCAAGGCCACCAATGGTGGCGACTTCTATTTTGGGAGCCACTAAAAGTGGCGACTACCAAAAAGTAAGCCTTCCCATAAAAGCCAAGAAAAAGGTGTCGCACATCATTCAACAAAACTCTCTCCCATTGTCAAAATTGTGATCAACACCCTCCCTTCCACCCTCCAAAGGTCGTACCCTCTCCTCCTCCTTGGATAGCTAAATGAAGCTCCAAGGTACTCCTCCATGGATGACCAAGTGAAGCTCCAAAGTGTTCTACTCTAAGGCTTCAAGGATGGCTAGAAGAGAAAGGGTCCACCACCCTCTTCTCCTCTTCTTCACGAGCGTTCCCTCTTCCCTTTCCTTGAAATATGAGTCCACACCCCATCTTCTTTTCCTCTTAGACTATCAAGAAGGCTTCTCCATAGCCTCACTTTGTTGATCACATTATTTAGTTGTTTAGCTCTCTTTTCATGTGTCGGGATTTTATAGCTACATAATATTTGATGCATGATATTCTTTTATCTAGTGGTTTTATGTGCATGCTCTTATTTTCACTTCTTATGATTTTGATGCATGCCTCTTAGTCTCCTTAGGAACGTCCCCTTTAGGGTTAGTTACACCTTGCACGGCCACCATGGCCTCACTTAGATGCACTGAGTCATTTAGGATTATGGGTATGTAGTTTGATTTAGGTTGTGTCATATTAGGTTTCGCTTTTCAAAACAAAAATGAAAAACATGAAAAAAATCACAAAATATAAAAGACCAAAAAGATTAGGTTAGGTTAGATTTAGGTTAGAAAAGTGGATCCAATTCAAATACTCATTTTCACACTTCCCAAAGACAAATGACCAGGACTCAAGTTCTAAAGGAAAAAGTTTCGTCAAACAAATAAATATTTTTGATCAAGGATTTAGCGCAGCTATGCTACCAATCCGACATATTTTAAAACATGCGCTAAATGCATTGTCACCTCCACTTCTTATTCATCCCTTTCTCTCTTCTCTCACCTCCTCCAAAGCTCTACAAGTTGGTCCCATACCTAGGAACACCAGAGCTAGAGTAAAATAATTTTCCCATCTTCTCACCCCCTTCGTAGAGCATCCCGTGTTTGTCTTCTCGCCACCATTTGGGAAGCAAATCCCATTGCAATGCTGCCCTATTTCATCCTCCATCCTCTAGCCCCGTTCTCTCTTGTCCAGCATCTCACCACCTTCGTCTGAGCTACCATCAATGCGGCTCACCCTCCAAGTAGTCGCTGACTGGTCGATCTTTCGCTTTTAAGTCGTTTGTAGTTTAATGTGGTGGAAAAATAGACTAATCAATTTTTAACAACAAATAACCACTCGCAGAGGAGCGGGTCGTATCCACAGAGAGGCAATAACGTATTAAAATTCGCGCCACTTAAAAATGTTTGTTCGTAGTCAATTTGGACAAGAACCAAGCCAAGATTGCCTTTAGATTAAGGTTTAAGCAAGAAACAATGCTGAAATGGTAATTATGAGAAACTATAGGATATTTTCCGCAATGCAGAATCAATAAAATATGATTAAAATGTGGCAATGGCAGAAAATGTAAATTTTAATTGACGGTTTACTGTAGCAAAACAGGGGAATTTTTCCCCGTTGTCTTGCGCGACGAGGAGCCGATAGTCGGGCGCGGGAAGCTCGGAGGAGGTCCCTTGGACCCAGAGCTTTGAATCGGTGGTGGCGGCGAGTCGCGCAGCGGCTGGAGGTGGCTGGACGAGCTCCGGCAGAGGTGCTGCTGGTGGCGGCTGCAGGCGGTTGAGCGGGAGCGGCTGCAGCTGATGAGGGCGTGCAAGCTGTTGTGCGTGGGCGGAGGGCGCTGCGAGCAGTTGGCGTGTGCGCGCAAGCTGCGGGCGCTTCTGCAAGCGCGGGCGGAGGATGCTGCAGGCGCGTGGAGATGGGTTCTGCAGGCGCGGACGGAGGCGTGGCGGTGGTCTGCAGGTGCGGTTGGCGTGGGTGCGCAAGCTGCAGGAGCTTCTGCAAGCACGGGCGGAGGGTGCTGCAGGCGCGGTTGGAGACGGTGGGCGCTAGTCTGCAGGCGCGGTGAAGCGTTGGTCTGCAGGCGCGTGGAAGCGTTGTGGTGGTCTGCAGGCGCGTGGAAGATGGTTGCGGTGGTCTGCAGGCGCAGGCGGAGGCGTGGCTGTTGGAGAGTTGAGGCGCGTTTGAGCTGAAGGTTGACGGACGTGGGTGTGCTGAAGGTTCTGCAGGTGTTGGAAGGGGTCTGCAGGCGAGTTCAGGCGTGTGCGGTGGAAGTGAGCGGGTAACTTCAGACGTCTGGGAAATTCCCCAGACGTCTTAAGTTACTGAGAGGGTGGCTGAACCAGTAGCTCGGTGATGGTGGTCGGCGATGACGGCGAAGGGGATGCACGCTAAGGTGCTCACGGTGATGCGGCGAGCTCCGGATGGCGGTGTGGCCTGTCACACCACACGCCCACGGTGATGGAGACTCGTCGCCACGGTAGAGGCCGGCAGTGTGGAGTGGAAGAGAGAAGTTCTCTCTGCACAGTGGTGGGTTGGTGGCGGAGGCCTCCTGAGCTCGGCTGCCTCCCTCCTCCTTTTATAGTGGCCTGCACACATTTGAAATCATCCACCCGACTAGATCCATCACATCCGCTCCCACTTGAATGGGTTCTTCACTGCACCAGCCGTTCATCGTTGGAGCGGCAGCCAGCCGTTCCTGCAAGAAGAAAAGAAAATAATGTTAAAATATTAGGGTCATTTATATACAGACCCTCAACTTTTATGTTAATAAAAACAATATACCTAATTGGTTTTCTAATTAGATAAATGCCATTCTAAATGTACTTAAAGTATGAATGCAATGCATGGATTATGTAATTAAATTAAAACTATGAATTAATCTATTTACATCCTAATTTATACTAAATAAATGTTAGAATTAACCTAATGTGTAGGCACTTAAATACTTAAATAGCCCACAACTATGGGCTAATCATTCGTCGAGGAGGATTTTCTCATCCCTATCTTTTTATTGCTTTCCATAATAGATTTCCAGCTTTGTAGTAGTAGCAAGTAGATGTAATGAATAAGCTCCTATGGTTATAAAATACTTGTTCATTCTCTCCCTATTTTCTCTCTCTGTATTATTCTATCTATCTCTTCTATTCTTTATTATTTAAGTAGAATAGCTAGTGTAGAATCAATTCGTCCAGCTAATATTCTTTGTGACAATAATTCTAATTGCATTTTTGACGGGAACCATTCTCACATGTTTTGAAAGTCGTCGGAAATCGTAGTATAGTCACGCAAAAACGTTCATCAAAAATTAAGTTTGTAAAAATTATGAGACTTTGAGTCCCGGTCGTTCGTCTCTGGGAGGCGTTGCTTTCACTTTTGAAATCGATCTTTTTACTACTCTACTTCGTTTAAATACGCACGCCAGTTTCCAATCTCCTAACAAAAACTTCACCACTTTTATTATTAACTCGGATCAGATGTGCATGCATCAAGTAAATTACGAAAGTGAACGTGTGAGCTTTTGTGCGCACGATTCTAGTGAGGTGATGACTAGTTATGGAGAAAGCCTCTATTGTTAGATTTTCAATATCCTCAGGAAATGACTTGCTGGTAGGTAATAGATAGACAGTTAAAGAGCAGGCACTTAAATCACGCAAATATGATAATCATTCAGCTCGTGATGATTTCAAACACATAAGGAGAAATATATATATATGTCTGTGTGTTTTCATTCATTCATTCGGGAGTTGCTACACAAGGAATCTAGAGGAAAGCTTGTACATAAATGCTTGAAAATTAAACCTAGCTACCAGAAAGTGATCGCATACAAGAATCGATGGGGAGATTTCGCATGCATCATTGGGGGAGAAGTAAGACTACACTACTAAGTAGTAAATAAAAGCAATAAAAATTATGAAGGGCATGAATTAAATCTAGATGAATAGAGGGCATTCAGGGGTGGTCCCTGATGGCCTTGGAGTGGTTGGGAGAAGAATGAGGGGAAACCAATGTAGCTTAAGCCGACCCTTGGAGAGAGGGAGGATTGATCCAGCATCCCAGCATGATATCCTCCATGGTGGTGGTAGTGAGCTTGTGGAGGTGGAGTGGCTAGCTAAGTGGAGGTGGCGTGAATGGCACCAATGGAGTGAATTTGCCAAGGAAGTGAATGGGTGCAAATGGCCACCCCTTAGGTCTTTTTATAGACCTAAGGGAAGCTCTCTAGAGAATTATGGAATTCTCTACAGAAACCTATGGTGGGAGCTCGTGGGAGAGTGAGAGAGAGAGGGTGGATGGTGGCTTTTAGATCCACCAAATGTGGATCTAAAAATTGAATGGCTCTTGGTTGCTAATTTTGGCAACCAAGGCAACAACACATGGTAGAGAGTTCTAGAGAACTCTAGGCTAGATATTTTCGTGTGGATGGTGTGTGTGGGTGTGTGCGGGTCAAAACTTAGGTGGCTAGGTTGATTAGGTTAGGCTCTAGTGGGTTTAGGTCAAGGTATGTCTCAAATTTGGGTTATAAACCCTAATTCTCTAAGGTATAGTGCAATTAAGATTAATACAAGTTTAATTGGGTGTGTGGAAACTTAATTGAGAGTAAAACAACTCAATTAAGCCAGGTCTAGGTCAATTGGACTCTCACTGAGTCTAATTGGGCAGTGTGTGCTAAGATCAGGGCACAATTGGACTCAATGAGTCCAATTCAAAAGGTTGATGGAATTGACTAAGATCCAAGTCAATTAGGTTTAGTGAGGACCTAATTAGGTCCTTAGGGAGGTCTAGAGGTGATGTACTAGGGTTAGGGCACCTTAATTTAGGTTCCTATAGGGTTGGAATTGGGTTTAGGGGCTTAGAGATCTGAGATCAAGGCTTAAATCTCCAAATAGGAATTGGAGAGCAGTATCAGACATCTAATAATAGCGTCAAACGTCTTATACTAAAAAATCAAAAGTCCAGACTTGTTGTCTGGACGTCCAATCAGTGTCAGGAGGGATTTTAGGTTCTATTTTGGGTATTCTGCAGAAATTAGATGTCAGACAAAGTGTCTAGACGTCCAATAACACTGCAGAAGTGGGTTTGAAGTGTGCGGGAGATGGCTAAGGGTCCTAGACATCCTATAACTTACCTGGACGTCCAGATAAGGGTTGGAACTAGGGTTTTCAGGCTTCCTAGGGTGTTGTGACCTAATCTAAGGGTGGCTAAGGCTTGGGGAAGTCTCTAGGCTATCCTAGGGCTAGGATGGACCTAAGGTCTTCACATTTTACTGCTTTATTTCTACTTAATAGAATAGAAAACCTTTAACCCCCTTACATTATTATTCCTACATCTAAACTAGGCCTTCTGCTCCAGCTCTGCTACAACTCCCGTTATTTCAGATCCAGCTTCAGATTCAGCTCCTGATCAGCTTATTCCCTACAATCGACATAATGCACTTAATAAGCTCATTATAACATTATTTTATGTATAGCTAAAGAAAAGCAGTAAAGATGCAGATAATGCTTATGCATGCATAAATTTTCCTAACTTATGCTAAGTTCTAGCTTAATCTAGGTCAATTAAGACCTAACTTATGCTGCGCAATCATACCCCCATGCCTAAATCTTGCTAGTCCCTAGCAAATGCAAGACTAAATTATTTACAGCAAAGGTCCTCAGGGGGCTGATTATTTTATCAAGTGTATGCGTAGAGATTTTTGTCCTTTTTGTTTTCATCCTATGCTCTAGAAATCCAGACAATCATGAAAGTTTAGCTATGTAGCTTTTGCAACTGATTCAAGTGAAAAACTGATTCACCTCTAAAGCTTGTACTTGACCCCTAGTAAAAATTCTAGTAGGATAGGTGAACTTCTTCCCATGGGGTATTTAAGATATTCTATGAATCTCACCCCGGCTTTAGGCTTAGGTAGAGAATCTCTGAGAGAAAAGATTATATATTTGGTGGTTCACTCTCACTGGTGCTACATAGAGACTAGTACTACAGAATCTAGATTCCTGGACTACTAAGTAACTCAACTTAGAGAAAGACGAGAAAAACTATGCTCTCTTTGATTCCTCTGTATTCATTCTCTCTTACTCTTTTTCTTTTCCTTTTCTTTTCTTTCGTAGAGCTCACAACTTCACCAGATTCACGTATATGACCTATATTTGGTGGTCTCACTAGGCATTAACACTTTAATTGAGTTCTCATAACCCTAACACTAAGTCAAAATTCCTCAACTAGTATTTGGGCGTTCAGAAACACAAGAAAAATAGGTTAGGGCCATATTTAGTGGATTTCAATTTTATTTGGTGGTATTGCCTCGATGAAATAAACACTAAATATTCATTCTTTTCTTTGCTTTTTCTTCTTTTTTGATTTTTTTTTCAGTTTTCTTTTTCTTTTTTTTTTCTTTTTTAAACATAACACCACTAGCATACATCCATGAACTTTATTGAGGAGACATTATTAGGGATTGGTGGTACTCAAGGGACATTGGGTAGCTTATTTGGTGGAAGTGCCTACTCACGACACCAAGAAAGATGGATAGGACAGTGTATTTCTGACCTTGACATCAATACCCTCCTTCAGTCGAGGATTCCATAGAGAATGGTCGTAACCATCCACCTTAGCCCTAGTTTTATGAAAACTCACTCTCCGCGTATTTGCCTTATTCGATGGCTCTCAAAATTTTGCACAAAAATGTATATGCGGGAACTGAGAGCGAAAACTATGTCTAATCTCAGAGTATCTTTACCTAATTATCTAGTATTCCAGATTCCTTGCACTAATCTTAGAACACTGGTACACTCTACTCTCATCTCACACTATTTGGTGGATTGGAAGAAAATCTGCCTGACTCCCAAAACACTGTCTAGGGGTTCAGGAAAAGAAGCACTGCTTCTTCTCGACAGACTAAAGTCGTTTATCAGCCTTCACCATGAATCCATTGCAAATTCTACGTGTGTGTGAAAAGTTGTACTGGATTCCAGATTACAGGAATCAACTAGAGGATAAAATCCCTAATGCATTCTCTTAATAAAATAATCTTATTCATGAATGCAATATGTATATGTGCTATGAACAAGTAACCTCATATAATTTGTACTTCGTGAATTTTCCGTATCGGGTTACAATCAGCTTGACCCTAAATTTAGAACAAAAGGTGAGCGGGTGAGTCGGAAGTGGCTGTTGCGAACGATTTCTAGGTCCAATGCGAGCATTGGAGGTGGAGTCGATTGTTCTTTTATTTAAGGTCCTAAAGTACATTTTGCATGCAGCTCCGAGGTTTTCCTAAGTGTTGGCATGAAAATTTTTTCAATTTTTACTGTATCTACCCCTCCATGCCTAAGTTCTTGCATGTCCTCATGCATGAATGTAAAAGAAAATAAATACTGCAAGGAGATAATGGGTAGAAATCACCTGTAATTGCTCCTGAAATTATATTCAGCACCGACCAACCTGTTAGCATGCAATATACAAAAGGGAAATATTCTAAAACAAAAATATGCTATGTATAAAAATGGTTATATATAAATGATGGTGAAATGTGGGATATATGCTATCTATATGTGCTGAGTTTAATGCCTCCAACTGAGCGAAAACTCAATTAGATGTGTCATTTCTAGCATAGGAGCCGGCTAAGATTAAGAGAAAGATATGCTCGTATGCTCCCAGAATCAATGGTCCAGAGATGCAAACCAGCTGATTGTGCACCCCTACTCCAAAAAGTCTAGCTATAAGAAAGTGTGGAGTGGTGGTGGAAAATAGAGGATAATCAGAGGGGCGATCATGATGTTGATTCAGTTGATTTATCATGTCCCATAATTCAGCAGGAAGTTGCTGAGGGAGTAGATCAAAATGTATCTCAAAACCAAAATCTGAGTCATAGGGATCCTCATAATGATAATTGACATCAAAGATCATGCCCTCTCTAGGCTCTGGGTCATATGGGGGTATCCGTGAAAGTAGAAGATCTGTGGGGAGGTCACTGAAATCCTCGTTAGAAATTACTTCGTCCTCATTAGTACCCACCTTTGATTCATCGGAGGCTGACTCTTCAGGCTCAGGGTCGAGCCATTGACTGGGATGGTAAGTGTGTCCCCAGCTCATTCTGTTCGAAGCTTCACCCTCAAATGCATTGGGCTCCTCAGTAATTCTTGCCTCAGGTAGCATATTTATTTCTTCGTTCAAGTTATCCATAGCTACTTCTGGCTTTCGGATGTCAGGATCAGGGATAGGAAGTGTCGTCTCAGAATCTCTAGCATACAAACTAGGGATGTAGGTGAAAGAAGAAGAGTGCAGATCAGAAGGTGTTGGCTCTAGCACAAGTTCACCTACAATGGGAAGTGGCTTAGGCTGATTAGTAGTGTCGCATGTAATGTTTTCCTCAAGATCCATATCCTCAATTGGATCTACTTCCCTTATCTCGATTGGGTTATCTAACCCATGAGGTGTCTTCCAGGATTCAGGATGATTTGATTGCAGCTCAGTCCTAGCGATATCAGTCCTTTCCTCCTCAATTTCAGATGAACCCATTCGGCATACTTCCTGCTCTTGTCTCATATCCACGCTAGATTCTTTTTCCCCTGAGTGATTTTCCAATATGTGCTCCCGAGAATCTTCTGTATGTCCTTCCAGCGTAATCATTTCGGATTGCTAGAGGTCTTCAAGGCTATTTTCCACTTGATATCTCAAAAGTAGTAGTTCTTGAGTTTCCCAATTTTGTCTCATTAGCCTTGTTATCTCTACTGTTTCCTGAAGAAGCTCCATCACAGCTTGTTGATGTGGAATCCAGCTTTGTCTTTGGTCCGGCTCAATGATAGCCTGGATTTCGTGTAGATAGGATGCGACCTTTTCCTTAGCGCTCGCTATAGCTCTTTGTATTCTGTATTGCTGCCACATATGCACCGGTAGCTCTTCAGGGGTTCCAGGGGGTGAATCAGGTCTACCCATATTCCATGGGTGAGAAGCAGGAGTATGAAATCCATATCCTGGGTTATAAGATGCGGTCCTTTGAGGGACCGACTGGTATGGGTCACAATATCCAGGGTTAGGATATGGGTTAACCATTTCGGTAACTCGAGGAGAAGGATCAGGTGAAGCGAAAAGTCATCTTCGCGACCTTGGGTTCTGATCCCAAGGTTGAGCTGATTCAATGACCCAGGCTCTCAGATAAGCTCATGGGTCCAGTTCTTTTGGATCCTGATTAGGTCCAGATCCAG
This sequence comes from Thalassia testudinum, assembly GCA_037157565.1. Lineage (NCBI taxonomy): Eukaryota > Viridiplantae > Streptophyta > Magnoliopsida > Alismatales > Hydrocharitaceae > Thalassia > Thalassia testudinum. Next base: position 31,064,074 of record JAZHRO010000049.1, read on the forward strand.
TGTTAGCCATCGCGGCTAAGCAGATAGAAGTAACTCGCCTCCTTGGGAACGGCTCCCAAGGTCCAATCTGTTGAGGTCTAAGCGACCTCCTTTCTTGCATACACCACCCAACCCCTGGGTTGGTGTAGCCACGTAGGACAAGGCTAAGGCCCTATCAATCAAATGGTCCTTATAGATCGGGTGACCAGATTTTTCATTAGAAGTTTGAATTCCTAAAGATAAGTTCGTCATTCAACTGACTAAAGGTGATTCCCACCTCTCAAGCTAACCCAGCCAGTCTGGTTACGGGGGGACTAAGGGGAAGGTTCTTCCTTTGGCTTACACCTTCGGTTCCGTTAACCCTCAAGCCACAGTCGTTTGACACTACCCCGCAGACTTAGTCACCAGGTTTGGCAAAAGAGATTAAAAACACCCAATGTTTTAAAATTTGTTTTAACCTATTTTCTTCAGTGGGGTTTGTGGTGAGTGGTCCACAAGGTGACCAAGCTCACCGACTAACTAGACTTGATTAAGTCTAGGTTAGCCCAAAGTGTGGTCTCTAGTTGTAACCCTAAAGATTCAACCTAGTTGCATGCACTTCTAGGGTTTTTCTTTTCTTTGTTTGTTTCAGCAGACCACAAAAGTAAAGTTGGTTCTCTAATGATACTTGGAATCCAATTAATCTAAAATTTTGCATGCAAATTCCTTTCTCAATTATTCTTTCAGAGAATATTTTTTTTGAAATTTTTACTATTTCAACCAAATTTTTATGGAATTTTGAATATCAAGGGGTCAGATTTGGAATTTTGACCCCTGATTCGTTTCTTGCTTTGAAACAGTATCAAATGACCTTAAAAAATTTGGAAAAAATATGGAAAATAAAGCCAATGAGATTAGCTTTCAAACCACACCATTATAGTCAAAACAGATTCGCGGATTGCTTGGAATCACGTTTTGAATTTTGAAAAATTTTGATTCTGGGTCAATCTAACCCCTATGCACTTCACGAATTTTTAAAAATTGTATGGTTGGAATTTTTTCGAAGTAATGGTGGCATTTGAAAGATGGTGTGAAAATGAAATTTTATCCCAAATTTCATAATTTTTTGCTAACTAATTTTTCGGCAATCAAATTTTTAAATTAGATTTAAAATCTGGCTGAAAATTAGAAGACGGTGGAAAAGCTCTTTGAGGAGGTTTAAAATTAAAATCTAAGCTTTCCACCAAAAATATTTTTTTTTCTTTTTTTTTCAAATCTTTTGCATGTTTTTTTTTTTCACAAAGAATTTTTCAAAAGATTCAAAGAAAATATCTTTTTTCAAACTAGCCTAGATTCGAAAGGAAACCTAATCTAGATTTTTTTTCAAAATTTTTCTGATTTTGATTTTTTTTTACGAAAATAAGAAAATTCTCTATTTTTTTTCAAAGAATTTCTCAAAGGAAATTGTAGAAAGTAAATCTACTCCTAGGGTTCAGGAAAAAGAAACCTAATCTAGAGAGAGATGATGTGCACCTCATTTTTATTCGCCGCGCTCGATGTGTGCGTAGATCCCGTTTTCCTTCCATGTAGTCCTACACATCAAAAGTAAAGTAGAGGTAGATTCGTCAGTGATAGATGAAAAGGTCGAAATCAAGAAAAATGACGTCGCCTCCCCAGCACCAGCAGCATTTCACAGGAACCATTCTTGCATGTTTTGAAAGTCGTCGGAAATCATAGTATAGTCGCGCAAAAATGTTCAACAAAAATTAAGTTTGTAAAAATTACGAGACTTTGAGTCCCAGTCATTCGTCTCTGGGTGGCGTTGCTTTCACTTTTGAAATGGATCTTTTTACTACTCTACTTCGTTTAAAGACGCACGTCAGTTTCCAATCTCCTATCAAAAACTTCACCACTTTTATTATTAACTCGGATCACATGCGCATGCGTCAAGTAAATTACGAAAGTGAACATGTAAGTTTCTGTGCGCACGATTCTAGTGAGGTGGTGACTAATTATGGAGAAAGCCTCTAATGTTAGATTTTCAATATCCTCAGGAAACGACATGCTGGTGGGTAATAGATAGACAATTAAAGAGCAGGCACTTAAATCACGCAAATATGATAATCATTCAGCTCGTGGTGATTTCAAACACATAAAGATATATATATCTGTGTGTGTGTGTGTGTTTTCATTCATTCATTTGGGAGTTGTTGCACAAGGAATCTAGAGGAAAGCTTGTACATAAATACTTGAACATTAAACCTAGCTACCAGAAAATGATCACATACAAGAATCGATGGGGGGATTTCGCATGCATCATTTGGGGAGAAGTAAGACCACTACTAAGCAGTAAATAAAAGGAATAAAAATTATGAAGGGAATGAATTAAATCTAGAAGAATAGACAGCATTCAGGGGTGGTCCCTGATGGCCTTGGAGTGGTTGGGAGAAGAATGAGGGGCCGCCGATGTAGCTTAGGATGACCCTTGGAGAGAGGGAGGATCGATCCAGCATCCCAGCATGATGTCCTCCATGGTTGTGGTGGTGAGCTCGTGGAGGTGGAGTGGCTAGCTAAGTGGAGGTGGCTTGAATGTCACCAATGGAGTGAATTTGCCAAGGAAGTGAATGGGTGCAAATGTTCACCCATTAGGTATTTTTATAGACCTAAGGGAAGCTCCCTAGAGAATTATGGAATTCTCTAGAGAGGCCTATGGTGGGAGCTCGTGGGAGAGTGAGAGAGAGAGGGTGGATGGTGGTTTTTAGATCCACCAAATGTGGATCTAAAAATTGAATGGCTCTTGGTTGCTAATTTTGGTAACCAAGGCAACAACACATGGTAGAGAGTTCTAGAGAACTCTAGGCTAGATATTTTCGTGTGAATGGTGTATGTGGGTCGAAACTTAGGTGGCTTGGTTGATTAGGTTAGGCTCCAGTGGGTTTAGGTCAAGGTATGTCTTAAATTAGGGTTATAAACCCTAATTCACTAAGGTAAGGTGCAATTAAACTTAATACAAGTTTAATTGGGTGTGTGGAAACTTAATTGAAGTAAAACAACTCAATTAAGTCAGGTCTAGGTCAATTAGACTCTCACTGAGTCCAATTGGACAGTGTGTGCTGAGATCAGGGCTCAATTGGACTCAATGAGTCCAATTGAATAGGCTGATGGAATTGACTAAGATCCAAGTCAATTAGGTTTAGTGAGGACCTAATTAGGTCCTTAGAGAGGTTTAGAGGTGATGTACTAGGGTTAGGGTACCTTAATTTAGGTTCCTATGGGGTTGGAATTGTGTTTAGGGACCTAAAGATCCAAGATCAAGGCTTAAATCTCAAAACAGGAATTGGAGAGCAGTATCAGACGTCTTATACTAAAAAATCAGAAGTCCAGACTTGTTGTCTAGACGTCCAATCAGAGTTAGGAGGGATTTTGGGTTCTGTTTTGGGTATTCTACAGAAATTGGACATCTGACGAAGTGTTCAGACATCCAATAACACTGCAGAAGTGGGTTGAATGTGTGCGGGAGATGGCTAAGGGTCCTGGACATCCTATAACTTATCTGGACATCCAGATAAGGGTTGGAACTAGGGTTTTTAGGCTTCCTAGGGTGTTGTGACCTAATCTAAGGATGGCTAAGGCTTGGGGAAGTCTCTAGGCTATCGTAGGGCTAGGATGGACCTAAGGTCATCACATTTTTCTTCTTTATTTCTACTTAATAGAATAGAAAACCTTTAACGCCCTTACATTATTATTCCTACATCTAAACTAGGCCTTCTGCTCCAGCTCTGCTACAACTCCAGTTATTTCAAATCCAGCTTTAGATCCAGCTCCTGATCAGCTTATTCCCTGCAATTGACATAATGCACTTAATAAGCACATTATAACATTATTTTATGCATAGCTAAAGAAAAGTAGTAAAGATGCAGATAATGCTTATGCGTGCATAAATTTTCCTAACTTATGCTAAGTTCTAACTTAATCTAGGTCAATTAAGACCAATGATTGCTACGCAATCAATTTTTTAATCAAACATTCGCCTCCTTATGATTGTCCCTAGACTCACTTTAAGTTTCAGTAAAATCTGATATCAAATTTTTACGTAACTACAACAATGGGTTTTTTTATCAAATCTTTACGCGTATAAAATCTGGAGAATGCAATGCAATGCAAGCATGGACAAAACTATGTGCATCCTTAAACAAAGATGGCCAAAAGAATCTATTTTATTGCTCTAATCGGGTTTTAAGATACGCATCATAGTATAATGACTAAAGCGATGAAAGTATATAAATTTATAATCTCGAATTTGAGTTTGAGGTCATCTTATGGAGCAAATTAATCTCAATTAACCACCACTCAAATGAATAAAATTAAAGCTTAATAGTTTGATGAAAGATAGAATAGAATAATGCAAATGTTGGTACAATCAAACTCAAAAGGAAATGACTATTGTAAAGGCAAAAAATGTGTTTTTTCAACTAAAGTGAAGCCTTCAACACTTAGTCACTTTCCAACCAAAGAAGAGCCTTCAGCCCAAGCACAAAACTGGATCAAATGCTCACCAAAGATGGTTCAAAACTAGCCCAATGCCTAGTATAGGCGTGCCTATATGTGTGCGGGCAGGCGTGCATGTGGTGTATATGGGGACCTGACCCCCTAAATCTAGAGCAAGCTATAAGGGGGCGGGTGTCCTTAAATGCACAGATCCACTTCCTTCGTTAGCCGAGGTGGGACTTTGTCCCAAGCTCCTTTCTTGTCTTCTTCATTGTCTTTGCGGTGGAGGAAAGGCTGCCAATTGATGCACAATAGAGATCCAACGACCCTAATGAGGTCCACAGATGATTCCATGCGAGGAGAAGAGGTGGCTATGTTGATGGTTCACCGGAGATGGTCATTCAACATCAAAGAAGACAAGAGAATCAACGAGGTACCAACAATCATGAAGACGACCTCTCGACGCCAATCAGATAGACTTAGAGCAAAGCCCTAAGATAATTGTGTGTAAGAATGATTCGATGAAGCTTCGTCGGTGGTGAAGGTACTTTTACCCAAAGTAATTTCGTCAGAGAAAGGCGTAGGAGGTTAGCCATGAAGATGGAGGTGACGGCGACGGCGGAGGTCAAAGAAGGAGTAGATAGATGGAGCTGTCAAGCTCCCTAAATCTAACTGAGGAAGAGAGAAAACAAATCCCTAACCTAATTTGGCAAAAGGAAGATGGAGGAAGGTTGTCGGTGGTCATCAGCGAGGAAAGAGATGGTTGAGATGACCAAAGCTAAAGAAGAAGAATTGGAGACCAAAGCTTTGTAGGAAGCTTCATAGAAGTAAGGGGAAGAAAGATCCCTCTACCTATTATATGTGGCAGAGGGTGAAGGGGAACGAAGGAGTTCTGGTGGTGCATCATGCTTGCCGGCGTGGAGGAAGAAGATGGGGAGAATAGGCTAATTGAGCACACCTTTGACTTATTGAAGTTGAGGAATTTAAATAAGAGAGGAACAACAAGTCAATTGGTCCAAAAATGCAAGATTTGCTTGCGAATTTCAATGGATTTTAGCCTTGATAAATTGGGTTCATCGGCAGCTAAAAGCTCGAAATTGGGCACAATTGATAGAGAATGATCTTGTGATCAATCCCACCAAATTTGGTTGGATTTGATCTTGATTTGGCCATCCAATTTGCTGAGTAAATCTCATGCACATGGGTCATCTTGCTACTGCTGGAGATGCTTTTCTTGCCTTGTTTATAATGAAGAAGAAGACAAGGATCTGCTTGTAAGAAAAGTCAAAATGTAGGGGGTTTCGTGTAATAAACAGAGAAGTGGGCCAGAATGTGAATTGAGTCAAGATAAACTTTGATTGGGTTCAAAATTTAAAGATAACCTAATTTGGAACTAAGGAATCTAATGGTGACCAAATGTTTGATTTTTGACATAGTTTGACTGGGTAATTTACACTTTAGGCCAAAATGAAGTAATTTCCCACCTTAGTCTCTATTTTTGGTCAAAATGGGTTCATTTGCTCAGAGTGACTATTCCAAATCTCATAGAACATTTTTCAATGATTTTTAGGAGTTTTAGATTACACTTATTTCCAACAAAACCCGTTTAACTCAAGTGAGGCTGTAATTGAGGCTTTTATTATTAAATTAACCCTTGATTCTCAGAAAATCCTAATTCAATCAGTTCAAGCCCACTTCTTAGGAATTTAAGTTCATTTGACGTTAGATTAGGCCTTGATTAACCCCTTAGTTAATCTGCATTTGTGATTTCTCATTAAAATAACAAAATTAACGAAATTTCCTTTCTTCTTAAATTCAACTCAGAACCGAATTGCACCATTCTGAAGATGATTATTATGGAGCATTTAACCTTGGAATTCATTTAAATTAGGCCAGTTATGGCAGATGATGGTGTTACCATCATACCCCCATGCCTAACTTTTTCTAGTCCTAAGTAAAATTCTTTGGAAAGGCCATATCTCTAGACCAGATTTTATCGTCAGGATGCCTTATCGTGCCACACCTCTAGAGACTAGATCAAAATATCAACTCTAGGTCTAAAGGTACTCAAGTACCATCCAAGATACGAACCTGACCTGTCTCAATCTTGGGTCTGCAACAAATGTTTCGAAGGCCCCAGAATCTGCCTAGAGGTTCATTGACACTAGCGGTTAAAGCACCCATGTGTTCATGCAACATAGTCCAAGTTCAACTTGCCAATATATTTTTCAAAAAAGAGAGAGGGAGATATTTTTGAGATTTTTCCCTTTTTAAAATCTTTTTTTGCTTTCCCTAAATCCAATATTAGATTGGCCCTCAACACGGTCTGTATCTGATTCCTCGTCTCCATCATCAATCCTCGAAGGGTCCCTAGCAATTAATGCTTCATGATAGCACAACCCATGGCAACCCTCAGAACCATGGCAATTGACACTTCGTGATAGTGCCTCCCATGGCATAATATAGCTAATCCAGGCCCTAAAAATCAACATTTTGTGATAATGCTGCCTATGGCACCTGAACCAGCAAAAGGTGCTTATATGCCCCCGGTAGGATATTTAAATATCCTAGGAGACAAGTGTCGAGGAGATGATATGTTATAATGCATCTTCAAGGGAAGTATTTACACCTCTCAATGGCGGTAACTCCTCTAATGAAGTTGTGTTTTTGAGCCACTCCTAAGATAGATCTTTGAGAAACTATTTTCCTTTTCAGAACAGAACACTTTTTGGCACTATTCTTCATTAAGCACATTGAACCAAACTAGTGTGTGAGATGTGAATGCCTAGGTTATCAAGTCCCGCAAACCAAAGGGCAGACAACGAGGTTGAATAGCCCTTATGCTTTAGACTTAATACATTAGCTTCACAACTCCCTCAATCTCTTGAAAAATAGTCAAGATCTTAACAAATATTTGAATTTTTAAGGCCAAACAGGCCCTTAAGGCCTAAAATCGGTATCCCTCACTTATCTCCTAAGGTTTAGCACTTCAAGTTTTAATGCATTATTCGATCCAGCCTGGAACTTAGGTATCTATTCCATAACCAACTGTTGGACTTACATAATTTTTTTTATTTTTACTCCTTTTTCTTTTTGTATTTGCCTCCTCTTTTTCCTCCTCAATATAGACTTGCAATTTAGCTCAAAAATATTTCCTCTCCTTTCCTCCATTTATTATTATTTTTTGTAATAACCCTTCAAAAGAATTGAATTTCCAATCATTTTGCACTTTAATGCCCCCCCATGCCTAAGTTTTGCAATGCCCTCGTTTCAAATGAGGTGTGTTTGAATTTAGCTTAGTTTATATTTTAGAACAGGTTCACAAGAGTGGGTGATCGAGTCAGGATGAGTGTTGTGAATGATTTCAAGTTCCAATACAAGTAATGGAGGTAGGGACGGCTGTTCTAAAGTATAAACCCTTAAGTATATAGGTATGCAGCTCAAGAAGGACACAAAGGGTCTCTAGTTTCTCAATTGACAGGTTACCTGTTGAACGTCGAGTTGCTACGCTAACGTGTTTGATTTTTAAAACCTATCGTCGTAGTATGAAAGCGAAGATCTACACGAGTTGCCATTTCCAAACACCTACATGAGTTGCTTTCTCTTGTGTCTATTGTTTTGCAGAGACCTTCATCAAGGAATCATCAAGCGATAGACTGGAGTAAAGTACAATTGAAGACAACTGTAAGTGCTTCCCATTCTTCCCACCCATTAGATTTCATTTCACCACATAATAATGCAAACATCAATCAACCTAGGTGTTCTTATAAACTCTAAGGTTAGATTGTTTATTGTTTGACACCCACACCCACCCCAACCCCCACATTAAAAAAATAAAAATAAAAAAATCTCACAGGGGTACGCAACCTCATCTGATTTTCAAACTCAACCGGTAAACCGATCTTTGGAGCCGATACACACATTCAAACACATAATTGAGTAGAAATCAGATTAGGTGATCATTTGTGTGCCTAATTAAGTGGTGTAATAGGCCAATTGTTTGAGTTGATTAGGCTGCACCACTTCAATTAAAATCAGCTCATCAAGTAGCTGCCACATAGGTTCAACTCTTAGGGATTTACCAGGCACTCCACATTCTTTTTAAGCTTTAAAGGAAAACATCTCCACCTGTGCTTTCAAAGCCTGATGCGCCAACAAAACTTGTTTGAAAATAGCTAAAGTTGAATCCTAAAAGCTACTAAGCAAGATTTGAGCTCTAAAATTCACCACATCAAAAGTAATCTTGCTTGAAAACCACTGGTTGTGCATACACACACAAATCAATCAATCATTAAGGGCACAACCCATATAAACGGCCTATCACATTCCAAAGCACATTCAAACCTAGCCCTAAATAAAATAGACTAGGCGTTGGCCTTAAGGATTTGACTCGCTCTTCAAAGCCCAGAACAAGATTATTTTTGATTAGTCTATTTTTATTGTTCAATCTGATGTCTAGCTAGGGGAGCAGAATCAAATGATCGTGGCTAGGGGGTACACTAGGAACCGGAGGCGCAAGCCGAAGGAAGAACCTTCTCCCCAGTCCCTCCTTCTAACTGGTTGGATTGAACAGACAGAAGTAGATCAAATCATTTCTTTATCTCAAGATAGGTTTTGGGAGTCTGTAGGTCTTTAGGCTAGCCCACTTAAGGACAGGTTTGATTGTTTGTATTGTAGGGCACCTTTCTTCCTCCCGTCTCTCATGAATCCTTCCACATATTGCATGCATTCTCGCTCTTTCCCTCCTGTTTTGAATTATCCTCAACATGACGATTATCCCGACTCGTACTGTAATCAACCATCAGTTAGTTGGGATAACTCGGATTGGAGATACAGTTTCAGACCTCCGTGTTTAGGCTCTAACCCGGAACACTATGATTGTGATTTCTATCCTTCTCAAAGCCACATTGATTATAGATCGTCAACCTTTCATGAACAACCTAATACGATCTACAATCAAGAAGGATACACTGATCCTTACCCATCCTCTAATTACACTGCCTATAGTTAATCACCACCTTTTGAACAATCTGAAATGACCTATTATCAGGAAGGGTGTAATGAATCTCAATTCATTAATTCCCCTACTTTAACCCCAAACCCGCTCAATGGCGTAGGGTATTCCGAATCTCGCGAAGATATATTCCTGTACGAAAGAAACAACAGTCTTATGATCAGCCCGTCTCGTTGGGACAACCTTGACCCACTTCGAGACATAGTCAACAGCTAGTAATATGTACTCAAAGCCATACGAGTTCAAAAAAGGGCCCATAAAATCAATGCCATAGACGTCGAACACTTCTACGACCACGATGGGTTGGAGAGGATCATGTCTCTCTTGGTCATAGAACCTACTGACTAGCATCGTCTACAGCATTGGGCATCCTCGTGTGTATCTTTGAAAATAGTTGGCCAGAAGAATCCTGACTGCAAAATCTTTGTAATGATTTTCCATCCCGAGAAATGACTACCACAGGCATCGCTGTGGTAGAAGGATAACACACTAAGGATCTCAGAGTTTGGGACACATCTTCTAATAATTTGATCAGCTCAATGCGAAAGAGCAATGGGTCATCCCAGAGGTAGAATTTGGCCTCTGTATTGAATTTGAGTTTCTGGTCCTTAAATAGGTTCGTAAGAATCTTGCCTGTGACAAGATAGTTCGCGATATCCACATACTAGGGGAACTCAATAGAGTGAACTGCCAAAAGAGATTCGTTCAAAAATTGGTCAAAAATAGGCAGAGAATAAGGAATGTGGGCTGGGTCCAGTCTGGATAGGTGATTCGCCACAACATTCTGATTTCCAACTTTGTCGCTGATTTCAATATCAAATTCCTACAATAGAAGGATCCATCTGATAAGATGGGGTTTGGCATCCTTCTTTGCCAATAAATACTGGAGGTCGGAGTAGTCAGTGAAGATGATAACTTTGGACCCTAATAGATAAGATCTGAAATTCTCCAACCCGAATACTACTGCTAACAATTCTTTTTCTGTGACGGTATAATTACACTGAGCCTCATTTAGCATCTTGCTAGCATAGTATATGACAAACGGTTCCTTCTCCCAACGCTGGCCTAAAACAGCATCGACGGCGAAATCCGAGGCATCACACATCATCTCAAAATCAAGAGACTAGTCGGGTGGTTGGAGAATCGAGAAATCAGAGACAGTGCTTCGTAAAGTCTTGAAGGTCCTGAGACATGAGGTGTTGAATTCGAAGGGGGTATTGGCTACCAGGAGATTCGTCAAAGGTCGCACGACTTTTGAGAAATCGCGTATAAATCTCCAGTAAAATCTGACGTGACCCAAGAATGATCTGATTTGCTTGATCGAGCTAGGTGGGGGTAATCAGGATATGATCTCAGATTTGGCTCGGTCGACCTCAAGTCCGTTTACAGAGATCCTATGCCCTCATACAATGCCATCCCTCACCATGAAATGTCTCTTTTCCCAAGATAGTACTAGGTTTACCTCAATACACCATTTCAAGATCTTGGTGAGGTTGTCAAGAAAAGATTGAAAATCATCCCCGAAAGTGGAGAAGTCATCCATTAACACTTCCATGTAATCCCTAATCATGTCAGAGAAGATGGTCATCATACAACACTGTAATGTCACTTGTGCATTGCAGAGGCCGAAGGGCATCCGCTTAAAGGCAAATGTTTCAAAGGGACATGTGAAAGTGGCCTTGTCTTGACCTTCCAAGCTAATCGCTACTTGATTGTACCCAGAGTATCCATCCAAAAAGCAAAAGAAACTACGTCTAGCTAACCATTCTAAGATTTGTTCAGTGAACGGTAAAGGAAATTGATTCTTCTAGGTAGCCGTGTTCAGTTTTCTATAATCTATGCAAACCTACCATGATGTCATAGTGTGGGTTGGGATGGATTCACCCTTGTCATTTTTCACGATGGTGAGTCTGACTTTCTTGGGCACTATCTAGATTAGACTCACCCATTGGCTGTCAAAGATTGGGTATACAATGCCTGCATCCAGCCATTTGATGATCTCCTTCTTAACAACCTCTAGCATATTCGAGTTTAGCCGTCTTTGTGGTTGTCTAGAAGGTTTCACCCCCTCATCCATGTAAAAGTGATGAGTGCAATACGAGGGGCTAATACTCAGAGATCAGCAATGCTCCACCCTATAGCTGCCCTATGGTCTTGTAGCATAGAAATCAGTTGATGCTCTTATTCTTGGGTTAAGTGGGCACTAATAATGATCGGGTATGTCTCACTTTCGACCAAGAACACATATTTAAGTGAATCAAGTAAGGGATTCAATTCAATCACGGGTAGGTCGGAGTCAAAAATGGGAATAGGAGTAGAATCGAAGGTGGGAATCTGATGATCTGGATGTGAGTGAATTCCCGTTGATTCGCTACTTGTGAGATAGTCAGTTGTGATGCGTCAATGGGAAACTCGTTACTTGTGGTCATGTCTTCCTGCAACAACAAGGGCGATTCAGTATTGTGCAGATCAGGATAGCTAGGGTCAGGGGTGCTGTGGTCAGAAACACACCCTAAACAATTGGATCCTCAGGGAGATATGTGCAGAGCAGTGGTCTCAGTCCCATGTGGATTGAGGTCCAAGAACCCTAATAGTGCAGACGAATGAGACATTGGGTCATCGCAAAGGAGCCCAATGTTACCACAGTATCCTGAATCTTCGTCTTTGCCATCCTCCTCGATTCGGTCACAGTAGAAGTTCCTTGATGCCCTGAATAAGTCAAGTCGAAGTCACTCATTACCTAGGGCTATCTCCATACACTCGGATGCACAATCAATGTTTGCTCGGGCTGTTGCCAGAAATGGACGACCTAAAATAATTGGTGCATCACGAAGATTAGGAGGAACCTCCATATCAAGAATGAAAAAGATTGTGGGGAGGCAGAATCCGCGGACTTTACAATCACGTTCTCAACCACCCCTCTTGGTGCTTTCACTGATCTATCAGCCAGCTGAACTATGACCGAGGTGGGTTTTAACTCCCTAAATCAGAATCGATCATATACTGCAGTGGGAGTCAGGTTGATGGACGAACCCAGATTAAGAAGGGCCCAATCAAACGGACAATCCTGCAAGAAGCAGGATATGAGTGGGGTACCAGGATCTTTTTTCTTTGGTGGTAAGTTGGCTAGAATAGCAGTGCTAGCCTCCTTTAACAGTATCTCCTGTCGTCCAATTCTCAGCTATCGCTTCGGGGTACAGTAGTCCTTAAAGAACCTAGCGACAGCAGGGATGTGATCAATGGCCTATAGGAGAGGGACCTGAATATGTACTTCCTTGAACATAGACTTCAGGTCCTCAAAATTCCACGTGTCCTTCCATACTACATTTTGTGTTAGAGCCTTGGGAAAAGGAATAGGAATCTCAGGGTCAAGTGGCCTCTTGCCCTTATCCACCGTAGGTGGCTCCTGAGATGAAGAAGGAATCAAACCATCATGTGGTGGAGGGCGAGAAAAATCAGAACTCACCTACCTATATGGTGGGTCGAATGTCTTCCTTCCACTCAACGAGATAGCCTTCGCATCGGCCTGCTGTCCATGAGGTGGTGGAGGAGCAAAAGGGGCAGAGTATGCATGGCTTTATATCAAAGGCAGCTAGCCTTCGGCATAACTAGGTGGCGTAGGAGGCACTTGTAATATGGCGTGTGCCTATCCCTATGGTACCTGAAACCTAGGTGGGGCGCCCTGGTTCTGCACATATCATGGGTTTGGGACAGGTTGGGATGGCAAGGCTCCCTGGGTCGTATGCTCTTGTAGCAACTGGTTTTGCATGTTTTGTATGTTCTGTATCTGGTCAGCCATCACCTTCATGATCTGCAAGCTATCCTATGTAGACTTTCACATCGATTCTTGCAAGTCTTCTTTCAGTGCCTCCAAATCGGCTTGCTTTGGAGAGTGATTGGCAGCTTGATGTAGCAACTAGTATATAGAATGGGGTTACTGTTGCTGAGACGGGAATGGCTGCCGCCTAGGGTACGTGTTCTGTGCATTCCCATATTGCCTGGTCTGGTAGTGTGGATCTTGATGTGGTCTCTGTGAGTTACCTGACTAGAAGTTTGGATGCTGGCGCTAACTAGGGTTATACACCTCTGAGTACGGGTTATTACGTTGGTATCCCTAAACAGCATTGACGTCTTCATAGGCCGACGACATCTGAGTCATATATTCATCAAGGGGATACGTGTTATAATCATCATGTGGTGTGTAACCCTCATCATACGGTGTCAGATAGGGATTGTTCATGGGATTGTGATACATAAGGTCCCGTGAATACAGTTGAGGTGCATCCCGAGTGAGCAGATTAACTTGAGTAGGAGGGGCTCAGGGTGCATAAGATTTAGGAGCAGCAAGGCTTCTGGGCAGCTCTGATCAAACACAAAGTACTTCGTCAATTTTCTTTCCCAGCAGATCCATCTTACCCAGCTCCTTGGCGATGATACTCACGTCAGCTCGAATAGACTCTGCTTGAGCCTCATGAACACTCACTCTCTGCTGTCTAGGTCGTTGGAACTGGTTCATCAATGAGACATTCATTGAATTATCCACTAATGATTCGCACAACTCAAATGTGCTATTCTCATCTTTAGCGAGGAAGTTCCCACCACTGGATGCATTGGCCAGGTACCGATGTGTGTCATCTTGTCCATGGTAGAAAATCTGAGCTAAGTGCCATTTGAGCACACCATGGTGCGGGCATTTCCTCAGTAGATCATGAAATCGATCCCAGGATCATGCAACTTCTCCTTAGGTCCTTGGTAGAAAGTCATAATCGCATGCCTCATCACGTTCGTGCGATCAATCGAGAAGAACTTCTATAGGAATTCATGTCGTAATTCCGTCCATGATCCAATCGGCTTCCCGATGGTTTTGAACCAGTATGAAGTGTTATCCCTGAGAGAAAATGGAAATAGTTCCATCAGAATAATTCCAAGATCTACGTCCCTGGGTCGAGCTATTTCCGCAATTCAACTCAGGTCCTCTAGATGCTAGAATGGATCCTCATTCAAGTTTCCATAGAAGTAATTTTGAATCATCCCAATTAAATTGGGCTTGAGCTCAACCGTGTCTCTGCCTACGAGAATCTAGACTAGAGGTGCGACAATCTGTGCTGTCGGATCGTAGAAATCCCGAAGCTGTTCTCCTTGTGGTGGATGCTGCATTCTGTCCAAAGTGTTCAAGATATGGTCTATACTCTGTTTCTGCCATTCCTTAGATTCAAAGACCCAGGCTTCCAGATGAGCCATCGGGTCTAGATTTGCTAGATCTTGACCAGGTTGGGGTCCAAGGTTAGCCATTGCGGCTAAGCAGATAGAAGAAGAAGGTGGAGGAGAAGATGGCCCAGGAAAAGTGACTCACCTCCTTAGGAGCGGCTCCCAAGGTCCAACCAGTCAAGGTCTAAGTGACCTCCTTCCTTGCATACACCAACCAACCCCTAGGTTGGTGCAGCCAGCTAGACAAGGCTAAGGCCTTGTCAATCAGATGGTCCTTATGATCAGATGACCAAATTTTTCATTTAACATTCTAATTCCTTAAAAAAAAAAATCGTCATTCAACCAACTGAAAGTAATTCCCGCCTCTCAAGCTAACCCAGCTAGTCTAGTTACGAGGGGACTAAGGGGAAGGTTCTTCCTTCGACTCACGCCTCTAGTTCTGTTACCCCTTAGTCACGGTCGTTTGACACTACCCCGTAGACATAGTCACTAGGTTTGACAAGAGCGGTTGAAACAACCCAGTAGTACGACAACAAATTTGGGTTTATTTTGTGTTTTAGAAACTAATTTTAGCCCTTTTTTCTTCAGTTGGGGTTTATGGTGAGTGGCCCATGATGTGTTTCTTACTCAACTTAGTTAATTAAGTTAATTTTACTTAATTAAGAGTAGAGAAAAGTCACTTAGGTTAACTCGAAGTTGTGTCGATTAGTAGTATAGGGTCGAATTAAGCTAACATTTTAGAAAATTTTTACTGGTTGAGTCCAGCTCGTTCGCTGGGAGGTATAATTCATTCTAAATTCACCAACCAATTCAGAACAATTCATAGGAGGTTTAATTAAGTTAATTTTAATGACATGAATTTTACCAAATGATTTAAACTTAAGGAATATGCAAAATTCCAAATTAAAATACATTAACTCAAATGATCTACTTTATTAGCAAGTAAACATGTTAGTTTTCTATTTTATTTCGAAAGAAGTAAGGCAACTAAGAGTTTTTCTAATTACAACATGTCTTATTACAACAATTGAAAGCAAAAAGAAATTTAACATATAGCAAGAAAAATAAATTCTTTTCTTTTTATTCTTCAGCCTCTCTCTCTCTTTTCTTGTTCTTTCTTTCTTTCTTTCTCTCTTTTCCTTTTATTTATCCTTTATCTTTTCTCTTTTTCTTTTATTGCTCTCTTATTCTCTCGAGCTTCCTTTCTTTTTCTTCTTCTACTCCTGCCCTTCTCTTCTTCTTGTGCCTGCTTTCCTTAGCAACTTAGCCTTAGCATTTCCTTCTTCAACACTTACTCTTCTGAGCCTCTCCTTATCCCTGAACTGGACCAGGTTAATTTTCCCTTCAACCAAAAATTAATTTTGATTTGCGCCAAGGTCCTTTCGAGGATACACAGCACCCTAAGATCAGGGTGGGACCAGACCTACTCGGTCCTTGCATTATTTGATTACGGTTTGTTTTTGGTTTATTTCATTCTCGAGCCAAACCGGCCCAACCACCTTCCAGGCCTCGCCCTCCCAGGTCCAACATTCGCACACGCCCACCCAGATGCACACCTGCAAGCACACACATGCCCGCACACACACACACAAATACTTGAAATGGTCAGATGTTCAGATCGCACTGAGCACTTGACGATTGGTAAGCCCATAACACAAATTAGTTTTATTCCCAAGCGCGCGCTCGAAGACTTCCGTTATGGGACTATGTTTCCCCCCTCCAGTGCCAACTTCAAATGACAATTGCTTCCTACTCAGAGCTCCAAATCAAGCGATTCAAAGCTTGACGGAAAGTGCTTGAGTACCTCTACAGGATTATGCTTTCAATTTAATGTTAAGAGGAAGATTTCTTCTTCAATTTTAAGGGCGAAATTATGGGTTTTCTACGGTATTTAATGGTTTGGAAATGAAATTCAGGTTAACAAGTCTACAGACTAGACTTAAGCTCTTAGCTAAGGCTCTGAATAGATCCTAAGGTTAATTCTGCAGCTACTTGTATTGGTTCTGAGCTCTCAAAGCTTCATGTTTCAGCAGAGAAGCTTGAACCTTCTCTGAATGCTTCAGAGAACAGATTTCAGACTTAAAACAGATGTAATAGACACTTCGAATCAATTCTGATTGATTTAAACAAATTCTAAGGGATTCAACAAACTCAACTGGGTAGGATTTGCATTTTAATATAATCAAAAAGCCTCTGTCGTCAGTTTATGTTCAAAAACAACCCAAACTGTCAGAAATCAAATTCTACAACAAAGTCCATTAGAGCTCATCCAAAACTCTTCCAAATATTTCACAATCATCTCAGAAATAATTTGAACTCATCAATTCATCTGATTGAATCCAGAATCCAAGGATCATACTCAAGTTTGACTGTAAAGCCTCGAATTTTGACTTTCTAAGTTTAACCTTTTTAGATGAAATTAAAGCCTAAAATATCTTCTCTTCAACTTCAGGAACAGGTTTAGACCCTTAAAAAGGTGTTTCAACTAAGGTTCCTAGGGTTCTAAGCTTGTCGCTTGAGCTTCTAAAGGTATTTATTTGTTAGGACAAACCTAGGGTTGTTACAGTGGTTGACTTATAGAAATGAACTCAAGGCACAACACTGAAGCTTTCAAACCTCTTAATTGCGATTAAAACCTAACTACCAGACTTCTCCAACTTTGCCAGAGTTGGAGAAGATGAAGACCTAACTCAAGCTCTAGTCATCAAAATTTCGAAGAAACAATCTCAACATGATTAGTGAACCTCAATTCATCAATTTGGAGATTGTCACCAAGTTCTACAGGCTGAAGATCACTTTTGACTCGCTAGAGCTCACCAGAGCTCCGGTAAAAGGTAAAACCATGTACAGAAAGAGAAATCATGCCATTTATTTATTTGAAAAGGTTTTTGAGGTTACAAGGAGCATCAAGAATGCAATTAATTCTCCATTTGCTCATTAGAATTAAGGTTTGTCAGTGAATTTAATTCTTGTAGTATTTGAGTTATTTAAAGCTCAGGACTTGTTTTCCCACTCAATTGAGTGGTCAAAACAAGTCAACAGTAAATTGCAACAATAAATATATAGTTAATTAAAGGTTTTAACTACTCCTGAGCTGCCATTGACAGCAAGCTCAGGAGCTTAATTATAAATTGGGCGTTTAGATTATAGGTGGTAATTATACAAATTAAAGTGTGGATTAGGATCCTTAGATTGTAAATAGGTGATGAAGGACCCTATGAAGGTGAATCTAAGCTCAGCTACTGTCGCCATGGACAGCAACAATAGCTGTGAAGGTGAAGGTGATTTAGGCGAATCAATGATCAAATTAGGATTAAGTGTGATAGAAATGATCGTGGATGAAAGAAGAAGGTGATCAGCGAATTAAAAAGACAAAATCAAAGCTCTGGCAAGCTCAAGAAGCTCATCGAAGTTGAAGAAGATGAACATTAATTTCTAAAATTACAACTAAACTACCTAACTAGCTACCTACCTAAACTACCCTACTCCTACTTCTATTCCTAATCTACCATTACCTAGACGAAGGGGTCAATAGGGTTCTACCGAAGGCTCATGGCGGACGATGAAATCAGAGGGGTTAAGAAGAATCTCCGGTGGGTGGATGCGAAGTGAAGTAGAAGTTCTCCTTGGTCGTTGCCTTTGTCCAGAGACGTGGCTGACCTCGGCGGATCTCCTCGGCTGATCAAGATGGATGGAGGAAGTTGGAAGATGAGATGGAAGGTGTTTGCACCTCAAAACACGCCTGTAATAACGCCTTCTTGTGCTATTTTCTAGCGTTAGCATTGCATAATAGGATCCTGTAATCGCATTTGTAAAAACGCTTGCATGCATGCATTTAATCAAGAGAAGAAGAGGAGTGAAACAATGGCTTGCATAGTTACATTTTATCTCAAGTGCCTCCTTGCAAATTCCACCTCTTTTTATTTTTTTCTCTCTTGATTTCTTCTTTTCTTCTTCCCGCGGCTGCACTTCTTCCCGCAACAGCTGCATGCATTTACTCCACGTCACTTCTCCCTGCCAACGTCGCTCCCTACAGCTGCAACTCCCGCACCCTCTCCCTGCTGCAGCCGGCACGCCACTCTCTCCTCCTCTATAAGAAGCTGCAGCTTCTTCCTCGCGAGACACGGCTGCAGGAAGCCACCCTGCAACTCCACCACCTTCCTCTCACCCGTTCTCCCCTCCCATACGCCGTCCCTCCTTCGAGG
This sequence comes from Thalassia testudinum, assembly GCA_037157565.1. Lineage (NCBI taxonomy): Eukaryota > Viridiplantae > Streptophyta > Magnoliopsida > Alismatales > Hydrocharitaceae > Thalassia > Thalassia testudinum. The sequence goes on from JAZHRO010000049.1 coordinate 31,082,947, forward strand.
AGACACCCGGCGAGCAGGAGAACCCACTGTGGTGCACACCACCACAGTGGGAACACCACCGCCCAGCTCTTCAACGAGCCGGTGGGCGTGGTGTCTTCCTTCGTTTCATTTTTTTCGTCTCACGCCATTGCTACCGCTTCAAGCTCCGAAGCTTGAAGCCACGGCAGCAGCAGCCACGCAGCAGCAGCAGGTCCCCCCCGCCTCCTCCACGACCGTCCCCGCAGCCGCCCGTCGACTTCGCGCGCACCTGCAGGGCCATTCCCCGCTCAACCTCCGTCCTGTCGGCCCCGCAGTTGCACCCGTAGCCCGCCGCCGCGCGAACTGCAGCGGCCGGCTATGGCCTCGCGCCGTCCCCTTCCCTCCTCCGTGACCTTCCGCGACCGCCGCAGACCCTCCTCCACGCTCGCTCCTCCGCGCCATCGCCCATTCGTCGTCTTCACGTGGGCCTGCAAAGCCCTACGCGAAGGCGCGCGCCCACACCTGCCGTTTCCAGACGTCCGCCTCCGCCTTCAGACGACGCGGCGCCAGACGTCCGCCGCCTCCGGCAGACGTCTTAACTCGTGCGTTCGCCAGCTCTCCCGCCCGCTCTCTCTCTCTCTCCCGCTCTCTCCCTCTCTCTTTCTGTCTCTCTTTTTTTTCACTTACTCACAGCAACACACACACACACATCTTCACCGACACTTCCACACACCCACACACACATAAACACTAGTATAAACATATATATATCTATACGTATACATATATATATATATAGTATATCTATATAGTTATGTATACATACATATCTATATAATATATATATATATCTATATACTTACACATATACTTATATATATATATACACATACTTATATACATATATATATATACATATCTATCTACATATATATATATATCTAGATACATATATACTTATATACATATATACATACATATATATATATACATATACACCTATATATATATATATACATATATATCTATATATATCTATACATATATACCTATACATATATATATATAAATATATTTACTTATATATATGTATATATACTTTCACGTTATTTACTATATGCTGTATCGTGGGAATATCTGCACCAGTTGCTGATATTCTCCGATACACGCGTACAAAAAGCGTGGGCACATTCATCATCCATCCTCCATCCACACTCCACGCGGCACATAGTCATGTTGGTTGCGTCTTTCTAGACGACTACCGACCCGACACGGTGCTACACTCCATCGCCACCTCCACCCCCACCCCTTTATATATATACTACATATAAATATATATCTATAGCTATTATATTTACTTTCTGTCTGTTAGCTTCCTTCTTAGTAAAAAGATAAAAAAAATACATAAAAGAGAAAAGATAATCTTTGACTTGCAGGTACTTCGTCTTGCGAGTAGCAAGACCCGTTTTTGACCCTGTTTTGGCTCAAAGCCAAGAACCCATTTTTGAGGGTGTGCCTCAAGGACCAAGATTATCAGAAAAAAAATCTAAATAGAAAAAATACCAAAAACACAGTAAATGAACGGAAGAGACTCGTTATAGGAAAGGCTTAGAAACTCAACTTGAACCCCACTTCCCTGAGTTCGACCCTGGGCCTCAAAGTGACAAGATAAAATCAATTAGGTCAGGTTAAAAATTTTTGTAAAGAGATGGTTAGGTCTGAATTAGGTTAACCACTATATACATTTCAACGATAAAATCATCATATTAACAACCTATCCGGGCCGACCCATCAGGTCACCGGAGTTGCAGACAAATAGCCTATTGGGTCGGCTCAGTGTTAGAAGAGGGAAGGGAGCCAACTTGAGAGGAATCGGAGGGGTAAGGGGGTATTTATAGTGGATGGCGACGAAGAAGACGGTGGAGTCTGGATGAAGAAGAAGCTTGGGGATCTTAACCTCCAGCATCGTCTCTGACGACGGTGAGGTTAACTCCCACAAGAAATTAGGATTTCCTAGTGATCCAGACCGATGGATGAAGATGGAGTGGTGAGCGCAAGCTCTAGGAGCATGGAGAAGGAAGGATAATGTCGGTAGGGTGGTGATTGCGCGGTAGAATCACTCTCCATCATCAGCCGTCCAATCGACTGAAGAAGAAGACGAAAGAGACCAAAGTGAAATAAAACTTAAGGACCTTTATGAAAATTAAGGACCCGATTGTAATGAATTTTAAGGACCAAAATGTAAACTCAGGTTTTGAAGGTTTATTTTAACTTAGATCTTTTTCAACTTTTATAAATGTTAGTAAATAAGACAACTATTATGTTTACACCTTGAATTTACATTTTTGAACTTTTTAGGTTAATTTATTAGATTAAGTAAAATTACTTAAGTTATTATATACTTATGTATACATTATGTTTAAGTTACTTAACTTATTAATTAAGGAAATGATTAATAAGATTTCGAGTCCAATTGTTAATTAAATTGTTAATAATGTTAATTGAATGATAAAATATCATTTTTAACTTATGTTAAGGCCCTTTACTAAATATCCCTTATTTTATAATTAACCCTTATATGTTCATGACCTTAGCTAATTAACTAGGAAGACTAGTTAATTAGGGGTAATTAGAGATCATGATGAGTCTCTCATCATACCCCCATGCCAAAGTTTGACTAGTCCCTAGCAAAATTAAATAAGACTGTGATGATTTAAAACACTTGGGTTTAAATTATTATAAATAGTAACTATGTAGAGGAAAGCCTAGGTCAGAAAAAATTTTTAAGTTTATTATAAATGATTAATATATATAGAGCACTTGTGAAAATTTTCTTACTTAGACTTATACTTATAACATCTTCAAAACACACATAAAACAATTTGTTAACAAGAATTTTATTCAGAATTAGAATTCTTCAAAAATCTCTTAATCTTTGTAAATATTCTTAACTCAAATTAGAATACAGAGTGTTTTAAGGAAACAAACTTAAGGATTGAGAATTAAATTTTAACTCAAAAACTCATTAGAATTAAGTTGATCCTTTGTTTATCATATTTGACTTTTATCAATATAAGTTTAAGCAAATTAACCAGATACTCATTATTAATCAAACTTAGAGTAGTAAAACTCTAATTTACTAGCCTATAGCACTAAAGAATAACTTCTAGACCTAGGATTCTGTTAATTCTTCTCCTCTAGGTCTCAACTTAAAATCTTCAAAACTCGATTTCTTAGGCTTTGCTGCTCAATACCAAGGTTCAGTAGCTATGATTTTAAAACATCTGTGCTTAGTGCAGAGAATTATCCTAAAGGCATCCAAAGTTGCAAAAATCCAGATCTTAAGACATCAATTTCCAATCCCAATTATTCCAATTCAAGCCTTTGGCTTGGCCTTACTCAGGTTTGGTTGCTTTCCCCTCACCATTTTTCTATCCTGAAGTCAACACTTTTTGTGTATATCTTCTCGGTGGACCACTGGGTCTCTTATTTATAATATTTTTATCTCCATATTTTTTTTCACTTTTTCTATAGGTTAGAACACCCATTTGTAGCGAGGTGTTCTTTTTATTTGATGGAAGGAAGGGTAGCATCCATTTGTATTGAGATGCTTTATTTATATGTGGAAAAATAACATAAGCACCCATTAGTAATGAGGCACTTAACTGTAGGGTGTTTTATTTATTTTTTTTCTTTTTTTCTTTTTCTTTCCCCCCTTCTCATTTTTCTTACTAACTTTATTCTCCAAATCCTTTTTCTAGGTGAGTGGCACATCCTTCACCCTTTCAAGAACTGCCCTGCGGAAATCTTTGGACTAAAGAGGATTCAGAACTGATCTCTTAACCTCTGTGTTTTCGTGATCACAGATGCTAATAAGACAATTCTATGTGTGTGAATTTAGATGTTTAGGTTACTTAGCTCTCAAACCAGAGCGTGGACAACAAAGCCCTTCACTCTTAGGTTCTTCAAATTCTTAGTTTCCTCCTATAGGATCCATCAAGATAAAATTTACCAAGTCTAGTTATTTATCTTTAGCCTGTAAGTCTTATACACTAAAATTCTACTAACTCTCTATTTAATTAACTCTGAATATCTAGCCTTTTTACTTAACTTTATGATAAAATCAAATTTTCAAAAAGCAAAAGGATTACTTAATCTAATTGATTAGAAAGTTATAATTTAACTCCAAAACTTAAGTTTAAATCTTAATACACTTAGTTTCTTAATTCAAGGTAAGAATAGAAAAATAAAATTTTAAAAGATTTAAAAGATTCTTAATTCAAATAAAATCTTGTTTTAAAATTTAAAAGTGTGTTTTTACAAAATGTTTAAATTAAAAATCTAATTAAGAATTGAATGCTCTTAAATACTCTATCTACATACATTTTAATTTCTAACCTAAAAGAAAATTAAACTCTTAATTATAATATATATATTCTTCTTTTCTTCTTTAAAAATGAATATACCCTTCTTATTATTTTTATGAATTTTCATTTTCAAATTTTTGTATTTATATATATTTTTTTATGTATATAAGATTTTCCAATTTTTATGAATTTTTCAAAATTTTTCAAATTTTTATGAAATTGTTGATTTTTTTAAATTTTTTATCATTTTTGGAATTTCTATTTTTTTAAATTGCGTGGATATTTAATTTTTATGTGTTTTTATTTTTTAACCCACACTTAAAATGAAAATTTCACTTCAACACCCCCCCATGCTAAGATTTTACAATGTCCTCATTGTAAGATGGGTGAAAAGATATTACACCTCATTTAGTATAGGGTGATGGAAGGAGTCAAATAGAGGAGATCAAAGATCTCTATGCAGACGATTTCAAGTCTGGCCAAAGGTCAGAGTAGTCAGTCGGACTAAATGAAGGTAATCAGTGAAATATGAAGTGAAATTACAGAGTAAGTGTAGAAGAAAATCAAAAGGTAAAAATAGGAAACAGCTATGTACAAATGCTAAGTTTTATGCCTTCAGATAAGTGTAAACCCTAGTAAAGAACTCCTAAAAAGAATTGGTATATGGTAAAAACAGAGGAGTTATGAAAGAATTGATTCAAATATAGAAAACAGATTAAACCACCCGGTGACAACTCATCTAGAAATTGCCTAGAATAGATCCCGCAGAACCCAAAATCGGATTCTTGTGAAAAATCTTAAAAAGATCAGAGTGAATCTTGTGAAGATTAGATCTGATTTAGGTTGAGATGTAGAATATTAAAGATTAAGGCAATTCAAGAAAAGATTCCAACCAAGTTCAGAAGATCAGCAGAGTCAGTTTTGATTCTCAGTAATAGGTGGGTCATTTTGATACAAAATTGGCTGCTAATGCGAGTTTGGTGGATTGCTTTCAGGTAGTACGGAGGATGGGTTATGATTAGAATCAAAGGCCTGATTAAGAAAATGGACTTGGCCTTGATTTTGCCTAGGATTTGGCAGATTCCTAGGATTCGGAATTGGCTGAGATGGAAGGGTACCTGGCTGATGAGATTCAGCCAAAAGCATGATCTAATTTCGTAAATCATCCAACTCTACCTTACATTGCCTATGGATCTCAGCGAGAGCTTCAGCATTTTGTTGCTAACTCTCTGACACAGCTCTTAAAATCTGGTCTAGCTGTATATCTCTAATAGGCCTAGAGTAATTTTGCATACTCAAAGGATTAGGCCTTAAATTTGATTGCTGAGGGGGCAATGGAGGTGGATTTAAATGGGTCTGATTCGGATAAATTGGTCTTTGATTTTGATTTTGATTAGCCCAAGAGAAATTTGGGTGGCTTCTCCATCCAGGATTATAGGAATTTAAATAAGGGTTTGGTCTTGGAGTGTATCCCTGAATGGTGTTCAAGTCAAAAGGATAAGGCATGCTTTCTGCAACAAGAAAGGGTGGGGAAAAGGGTGGGTAAGATTGTAGGACAAAGGTCCCTCCTTGGGTTGGTGGAGTAGATAGAAAACCCAAAGAAGATGGATCTCTAGAATCCAGATTATTCACAAATTCCCTCCCCGCGGGAATTTGTGAAATAGGTAAATGCGCAGGATTCGTAGGAAGTAGAGGCGTAAGAGTCTTCATTGTATTTCTGACCTCGTTGAGATGCTTTGCTACGATATCGACTTTGTCCAGTTTTTCCACAATTATCTCTAAATCCTTTCAACTGGACTGGTTACCGATCTCGTGAATGCCCTTGTGTGGATTCTGATGATTCGTATTTGAACCCCACGTAAATTGTGGCATAGATGCGTTATTGATCGAGTTTTCTGCCATCCCTTCAAATAATTCTGAGGCGGATTCTGCGTCGCAATTTAGAAAATTCCCTTCACAAGAGGCATCGACTAGATTGCAAATGCCCTCTTGTAAACCATAATAGAAGATGTGCATGAGTTGCCAACGAGGGATGTCATGATGTGGCATTTCCTTTGCAATTCATGAAAACGTTCCCACGCTTCATGAATTGGTTCTCCTTGGTTTTGATTGAAAGTAGTAACAGCTCGCCTAAAAGCATTAGTTCGACCAATTGGAAAGAATTTCTTTAGAAAAGCAGATTCGAGTTCAGCCCAAGTTGAGATTGGTCTTGCTATAGTTCTATACCAATAAGCAACTTTGTCTTTAAGGCTAAAAGAGAACATTTTCATAAGTAGGATTTCCCTAGTTTGATTTCGAGGTCCAAGAGTTTGAGATAAATTCTTTAGATCTTCGATATGTTGAAATGGATCCTCGGATGCAAATCCGTGAAAGTAGGGGATTAGACCTATAATATTCAGCTTTAATTCAGGATCATTCTCCCCAATAGGTATCCTAACATTAGTCTCTACTTGTGCATTAAATGGGTTGTGGTAATCTCTAAGTAGAGGCCTTGGACGAGGGATCGGTAAATCAAGGATTTCAAAACCCACCTCAGGTTGAGGTGGAGGACGGGTTTGAAGAGTCTGTAAATTATTCAAGGCTGCCGTTAAAAGATTAATTTGTCTAGTCTGCTCAAGCATCCTAAGGTTTTGGCTCAGAAGCGCCTCATGAATATCAAAAGGCAGCATCTCCCCCTGACCAAAAGAGGAAGGGATCTCAGGATTTAGATTCTGCATTTGATCCATAGAAGTAGATGGATTAGACGGGAAAACCATTGGTTGCTTATCTGCAACTGACCTAGGATCACCTGTCAATGATGGTGCAAGAGGTAGATGCAAGGATCGCCTCCCATCCATAAAATGGAAAATAATGTGCAAAGGCACACGCACACCACCGATAAAAACAGCGGCACAAAAACCTACAAAACAACGTAAAGACGTGGGATTTGCTCTTCTTTCAAAGGAAAGAAGAGATTCCTAGGATACGCAAAAGTAATTTGACACAAACAAATAGAGTAACAATATCAAAATACACATCCTAATCTGCGTCTACACAGGTCCGTAACCTTAAGGCTCAAAAGTCTAAGGTCTAGGATCGAGACCGCTCACTACTGGCTCCCCGGGGCTCAAGTAGTGAGATAGACTTGTTGATCTTCGACCAAAGCCCTAAGAGGTGCAAAGTGGAGAGATAGAAAAATAGAGACTCTAGTGATCGTGCTATGTGCGTGATAGCATGCAACAAACGATAGCGATAAAACCCAAATGCATTCTGCAATCAGATTTAGTCACAATTTTTAACTTCATCTTTTTAGTTAATCTTTTACAAAAATATATCAAATGAAATTCAATGGCCGCTTTTTAGATCTTTTCAAACAAAAATATGCTCTTTTTAATATCTCAAAGGACAAGGATCTACGCGGGTTTTCTCGTATTTTTCCGCTGATGCGAGAAAAATAGTAAAAATTTCCCGAGTTAGATCGCAAAAACTGTTAGCAGGTAGAATGCACTCCTAAGAGTGTATGTCTATGATATGCTGCTGCTAGTTCGAAAAAGATGTATTTTTTATACTTTTTAATTTTTTATGCAACAAAACAAAAGTCTGGAAATACTCACAAAAGAAGAAATAACAAAATAGCAACAGATTCCAACCTTCTCCTGAGATCACCTACAAAGGTAAACCTAAAAAGAAGACATAAAACAAAAACAAAACAAAATAGACAAAGCTAATTAGAACAAAAACATTAGAAACAAAAATATAATTACAAATACCTCCTAGTTATACAATTAAACCAACTAAATTCTAGTGAAGCAAAATATTACCTCCCCGGCAACGGTACCATTAAAATGATGCTTAGATGAAGCAATGCCAGGGAATGTTTTGATGAATGAAATGAAGCAAAATATTACCTCCCCGGCAACAGCGCCATTAAAATGGTGCGTTTCTTACTCAACTCAGTTAATTAAATTAATTTTACTTAATTAAGAGTTGTGAAAAGTCACTTAGGTTAACTCGAAGTTGTGTCGATTAGAAGTATAGGGTCGAATTAACCTAACATTTTCAAAAATTTTTATTGGTTGAGCTGGGAGGTATAACTCATTCTAAATTTACCAATCAATTCAAAACAATTCATAGGAGGTTTAATTAAGTTAATTTTAATAACATGAATTTTGCCAAATGATTTAAACTTAAGGAATATGCAAAATTCTAAATTAAAACACATTTACTCAAATGATCTACTTTATTAGCAAGTAAATATGTTAGTTTTCTATTTTATTTCAAAAGAAGTAAGGCAACTAAGAGTTTTTCTAATTACAACTTGCCTTATTACAACAATTGAAAGTAAAAAGAAATTCAACATATAGCAAGAAAAATAAATCCTTTTCTTTTTATTCTTCAACCTCTCTCTCTTTTCTTCTTCTTTCTTTCTTTCTTTCTCTCTTTTCCTCTTATTAATCCGTTATCTTTTCTCTTTTTCTTTTATTGCTCTCTTATTCTCTCGAGCTTCCTTTCTTTTTCTTCTTCTACTCCTACCCTTCTCTTCTTCTTGTGCCTGCTTTCCTTAGCAACTTAGCCTTAGCATTTCCTTCTTCAACACTTAGTCTTCTGAGCCTCTTCTTATCTCTGAACCGGACCGGGTTAATTTGCTCTTCAACCAAAAATTAATTTTGATTTGCGGTGAGGTCCTTTCAAGGATACACAGCACCCTGAGATCAGGGTGGGACCAGACCCTACTCGGTTCTCGCCTTATTTGATTATGGTTTATTTTTTGTTTATTTCTTTCTTGAGCCGAATCGGTCCAACCGCTTCCCAGGCCTCGCCCTCCCAGGGCCAACATTCACATACGCCCACTCGAGCGCACACCTGCAGGCACACACATGCCCGCACACACACACACAAATGCTCGAAATGGTCAAATGTTCAAATTGCGCCGAGCGCTTAATGACTGGTAAGCCCATAACACAAATTAGTTTTATTCCCAAGCGCGCGCTCGAAGACTTCCAGTATGGGACTATGTTTCCCCCCTCCAGTGCCAACTTCAAACGACGATTGCTCCCTACTCAGAGCTCCAAATCAAGCGATTCAAAGCTTGATGGAAAGCTCTTGAGTAGCTCTACAAGATTATGCTTTCAATTTAATGTTATGAGGAAGATTTCTTCAATTTTATGGGCAAAGTTGAGGGTTTTCTACGGTATTTAATGGTTTGGAAATGAAATTCAAGTTAACAAGACCACAGACTGGACTTAAGCTCTTAGCTAAGGCTCTGAATAGATCCTAAGGTTAATTCCGTAGCTACTTGTATGGGTTTTGAGCTCTCAAAGCTTCAGATTTCAGTAGAGAAGCTTGAAGCTTCTCTGAAAGCTTCAGAGAATAGATTTCAGACTTAAAATAGATGTAACAGACACTTAGAATCAATTCTGATTGATTTAAACAAATTCTAAGGGATTCAACAAACTCAATTGGGCAGAATTTGCATTTAAATCTCATCAAAAAGCCTCTGTCGTAAGTTTGGGTTCAAAAACAGCCCAAACTGTCAGAAACCAAATTCTACAACAAAGTCCATCAGAGCTCATCCAAAACTCTTCTAAATCTTTCACAATCATCTCAGAAACAATTTGAACTCATCAATTCATCTGATTGAATCCAGAATCCAAGGATTAGACACAAGTTTAACTGTAAAGCCTCGAATTTTGACTTTCTAAGTTTAACCTTTTCAGATGAAATTAAAGCCTAAAATATCTTCTCTTAAACTTCAGGAATAGGTTCTGACCCTTAAAAAGGTGTTTCAACTAAGGTTCCTAGGGTTCTAAGCTTGTCGCTTGAGCTTCTAAAGGTGTTTATTCGTCAGGACAAACCTAGGGTTCTTACAGTGGTTGACCAATAGAAATGAACTCAGGGCACAACAATGAAGCTTTCAGACCTCTTAATTGCGACTAAAACCTAACTATCAGACTTCTCCAACTCTGCCAGAGTTGGAGAAGATGAAGACCTAACTCAAGCTCCAATCATCAAAATCTCAAAGAAATAATCTCAACATGATCAGTGAACCTCAATTTATCAATCTGGAGCTTATCACCAAGTTCTACAGGCTGAAGATCACTTTTGACTCGTTGAAGCTCGTCGGAGCTTCAGTAAATGGTAAAACCATGTACAGAAACAGAAATCATGCCATTTTTTTATTTGAAAAGGTTCATGAGGTTATAAGGAGCCTCAAGAATGCAATTAATTCTCCATTTGCTCATTAAAATTAAGGTTTGTCAGTGAATTTGATTCTTGTAGTATTTGAGTTATTTAAAGCTCAGGACTTATTTTCCCACTCAATTGAGTGGTGAAAACAAGTCAACGGTAAATTGCGATCATAAATATATAGTTAATTAAAGGTTTTAACTACTCCTGAGTTGCCATTGACAGCGAGCTGAGGAGCTTAATTATAAATTGGGCATTTAGATTCTAGGTGGTAATTATACAAATTAAAATGTGGATTAGGATCCTTAGATTGTGAATAGGTGATGAAGGACCCTATGAAGGTGAATCTAAGCTCATTTACTGTCACCATGGACAGCGACAATAGCTGTGAAGGTGAAGGTGATTTAGGCGAATCAATGATCAAATTAGAGATTAAGTGTGATAGAAATGATCCTGGATGAATGAAGAAGGTGATTAGTGAGTTAAAAAGACAAAATCAAAGCTCTAGCAAGCTCAAGAAGATCATCAGAGTTGAAGAAGATGAACATTAAATTCTAAAATTACAACTAAACTACCTAACTAGCTACCTACCTAAACTACAGTACTCCTACTCCTACTCCTAATCTACCATTACCTAGACGAAGGGGTCAATAGGGTTCCGCTGAAGGCTCATGGCAGATGACGAAATCAAAGGGATTAAGAAGACTCTCCGACAAGCAGATGCGAAGTGAAGTAGATCTCCTTGGTTGTTGCCCTTGTCCAGAGATGCGGCTGACCTCAGCGGATCTCCTTGGCTGATCAAGATGGACGAAGGAAGTCGGAAGATGAGATGAAAGGTCACTGGAGTTGTAAACGAATAGCCTATTGGGTCGGCTCAGTGTTAGAAGAGGGAAGGGAGCCAACTTGAGAGAAATTGGAGGGGTGAGGGGGTATTTATAGTGGATGGCGACGAAGAAGAAGCTTGGGGAGCTTAACCTCCGGCATCGTCTCCAACGATGGTGAGATTAACTCCCACCAGAAATTAGGATCTTCGAGTGATCAAGACCGATGGATGAAGATGGAGTGGTGAGCACAAGCTCCAGGAGCATGGAGAAGGAAGGATGATGTCGGCAGGGTGGTGATCGCGTGGTGGAATCACTCTCCGTCGTCAGTCGTCAAATCAGCTGAAGAAGAAGAAGAAGACAAAAGGGACCAAAGTGCAATGAAACTTGAGGACCTTTATGAAAATTAAGGACCCGATTGCAATGAATTTGAAGGACCAAAATGTAAACTCAGGTTTTAAAGGTTTATTTTAACTTAGATCTTTTTCAACTTTTTATATATGTTAATAAATAAGATAACTATTATGTTTACACCTTGAATTTACATTTTTGACCTTTTTAGGTTAATTTATTAGATTAAGTGAAATTACTTAAGTTATTACATACTTATGTATATATTATGTTTAAGTTACTTAAGTTATTAATTAAGGAAATGATTAATAAGATTTCGAGTCCAATTGTTAATTAAATTGTTAATAATGTTAATTGAATGATAAAATATCATTTTTAACTTATTTTAAGTCACTTTACTAAATATCCCTTATTTTATAATTAACCCTTATATATTCATAACCTTAGCTAATTAACTAGGAAGACTAGTTAATTAGGGGTAATTAGAGATCATGATGTGTCTCTCATCAGCCCACAAGGTGACCAAGCTCACCGACTAAACCTTGGACTTGATTAAGTCTAGTCTAGCCCAAATGTATGGTTTCTAGAGTGTAACCCTAAAGGTGTGACCTAGGGTTCATGAAATTCTAGGGTTTGTTTTTGTTTTCTTTTTCAGCAGACCATGAAAATAAGAACAATTCTCTGATAAAAATTGGAATTAGAATAAGTCAAAATTTGTCAAGTAGATTCCTTTTTCAATTATCTTTTCAGAGAATATCTTTTATAATTTTTATTGTTTCAATCGAATTTACAGAGATTTTTAAACGTCATGGGGCCAAATGTGGAATTTTGACCACTTATCAATTTTCTGCTTTGAAACAGTATCAAATGATCTTCAAAAATTTGGGAAAAATATGGAAATTAAAACCAATGAGATCAGATTTCAAAAATCACCATTTTTAGTCAAAATAGATTCGTGGATTGCTCAAAATTGATTTTTGAATTCTGAAAAATTTCAAATCTAGGTTAGTTTGAACCCCTTACACTTCGTGAATTTTTAAAAATTTTATACTTTGAATTTATTCAAATGAATGGTGTCGTTTGAAAGATGGTTTGAAAATGAAGATATAGCCCGAATTTCAAAATTTTTTGCTAATTAATTTTTTGGTAATGAAATTTTTAAATAGGAATTTGAAATCTAGCCGAAAATCAGAGAATGGTCGGAAAGCTTTTAAAAGGTGCTTGAATTCAAAATTCAAACTTTCCACCAGGATAATTTTTTTTCTTTTCAAAAACTTTTGAATTTTTTTTTTGAAGGGAAAAGCTTTTTTTTAATTTTTTTTTCTAGGCAAACTAACCTAAGATTCAAACGAAGACCTAATCTAACTACCTAGACTTTTTTATTATTATTATTATTTTCATGAAAATAAATGGGCTTTTTTTTTCAAATGAAATTGATAGAAGGAAATCTAACCTAGGGTTCAAAAAAGGAAAATCCTAATCTAAGAGGAGATGTGCACCTTATGATTTTTCTATGCCCGATGTGTGCGTAGATCCCATTTTTCCTACTTTCCTGCACATCCAAGAAACAAGCAGACGAATATTTGTCACTAAAAGCTCAAAAGATTGAAATCAATTTCGTTGCCTCCTCGACAACGGTACCATTTCACAGGAGGAGATTCTCGCGCATGTTTTGAAAATAGCGATCTCGTAGTACTATAGTGTGTGAAAATGCACATAAAAAATAAGTTATAAAATAACGAGACTTGAGTCCCGGTCGTTCGTCTCTGGGAAGCATTTAGAAAATGTAGATTTGAGTTCGATCTAGCTTGCTCTACTTTTTCAGAAATGCATGCCAATTTACAATAATTCGTATTGATGCATGATATGCTTAGTTGCAAAAGAATACAAATTTTGCGTATGCAACTTTAATCACAAGTAAATATGGCAATCAACTCATGGTGATTTTCACACAAAGATAGAGATATATAAAAGATGATTTCATTGATTGCATCATGGTGGCTACAGAGTGAAGCTTGTGGAAAGCTTGTACAGGAAAGCTTGAAAGCAATAACTTAGCTAACAGAAAATGACTGCATACATGAATCTATGGAGGGGGGGATTATGCAAGCATCATTGGGGAGAATATGGAGCTACGCTACTAAGCAATAGAAAAGTGGTAAATCTATGAAGCACTATTCTACTTAGCTAATAGAAATAAGGGCATTTGGAGGTGGCTCCGATGGCCTTTGACTTGGTTGAGAGGAGGAGGAGCGGCCAATGGTGATTAAGTTGGCCCTTGGAGAGAGGTTGAAGGTGATCTAGGCCTGGTGTGGAGATGGAGATGCCATGGTGTGCTCGCAGAGATGGAGGTGGAGTAATGGAGGTGGAATGAAGCTAAAACTAGATGGAAGGCTAAATGGGTGCAAATGGCCACCCAAAGGTCCTTTAAGTCGACCCAAGGGAGCCTCTCTGCAGAAGTGTGAAACTCTCTAGAGAGGCCTATAGTGGGAGCTCGTGGGAGAGTGAGAGAGAGGATGGATGGGTGGCTTTTAGATCCACATTTGGTGGATCTAAAAATTGAATGCCTGTTGGTTGCTACTTTTAATAACCAAGGCAACAACACATGGTACAGAGTTCTAGAGAACTCTAGGGTAGGTATTTTTATGTAGATGGTGTGTGTGGGTGTGTGTGGGTCGAAACCTAGGTAGGTAGGTTGATCAGGTTAGGTTCTAGTGGGTTTAGGTAAAGGTAGGTCTCAAATTAGGGTTGTAAACCCTAATTCATTAAGGTAAAGTGCAATTAAACTTTGTACAAGTTTAATTGGGTGTGTGAAAACCTAATTGAGAGTAAAAAACTCAATTAAGTTAGGTCTAGGTCAATTAGACTTTCACTAAGTCCAATTGGACAGTATGTACTGAGATCAGGGCTCAATTGGACTCAATGAGTCCAATTGAATAGGCTGGTGGAATTGACTAAGATCTAAGTCAATTAGGTTTAGTGAGGACCTAATTAGGTCCTTAGGGAGGTCTAGAGGTGATGTACTTGGGCTAGGGCACCTTAATTTAGGTTCCTATGGGGTTGGAATTGGGTCTAGGGACCTAGGAATTCAAGATCCAAGCTTGAATTCAAAAATAGGAACTAGAGAGTAGTTCCAGACGTCTGACAATAGTGTCAGACGTCTTAAGATGAAAAGTTAGACCAAGTGTCTCGACGTCTTAAAATGCTGCAGAAGTGGATTTTAGGTGCGTGGGTTGTAGCTAGGGGTTCAAGACATCCTGTAACTCATTTGGACATCTAGATAGAGGCTGGAAATAGGGTTTTCGGGCTTCCTAGGGTACAGTGACCTAATCTGACGATGGCTAAGGCTTGGAGAAGCTTCTAGGCTGTCCTAAGGCTAGGATTGACCTATGTTCTTTGTAATTTACTGCTTTATTCCTGCTTAATAGAATAGCATACCTCAACCCCTTACATTATTGTCTACTACATCTTATTCTAGGTCTTCTACTCCAGCTCTGCTGCAACTTTGGCTTCAGGTCTAGCTTCAGATCCAGTCTTAGATCCAGCTACTGAGCTTCTATTTCCTGCAATTTATTCAATGCACCTAATTAATATATTATAGCATTATTCTATGCATAGCTATAGGAGGAATAATAAAAATGCAAATAATGCTTATGCATGCATGAACTACTGGTCGTTTATTTTCTCAACACAGTTAATTAAGTTAATTAGGCTTAATTATGTGCAAGAGAAAGTAATTTAGGTTAACCTGAATTAATGTCAATGGAGTAGTATAGGGTCAAGCTAACCTAACATTTTATATTTTAATTTTTTTTAACTGGTTGAGTCCAGGTCGTTCACTGGGAGGCATAACTTGATTTAATTCACCATTAAATTCTAAGCATAAATTAATAATTACTTAATTAATTGGAATTATAATTAGATTACTTTAAAAATATGAATCTTTCAGAAAGGATATTCAATTAAAAGATATGATGCAAAATTCCATAAAGAAAAGCATATTTACACATGTGAATTGTTATTAAAAGTAAGTAAACATGTTTATTTCACTAATTTCATCTCATTTACAAAAGATTAAGGCAAGAAAAAGAAATTCAAATGAATACAAGTGCCTTATTACATCAATTAGGCACAAAAAGAAATTGTATTTAAGTAAAAATTACAAAATCAGACATCTTAAACTCTTAAATTTTCATTTTCTTCTTCTACCTTTAGCCTCAATTCTTTTTCTTCTACCTTCTCTTTACCTCTCTGTCTCGAGCTCTTCTTTAATTTCATCTTTCCTTTATTCTCTTTCCTTTAAGCTCTTCTTCACATTCCTCTTAAGTTTCTTAACCTCTTTTCTTCTCTTTCTTTTCCTCTTATGTTTTCTGTCTATTTACCTTTCTCCTTTGTTTTTCCTTTAAGCTCCACGAGCTTTTCTCCTCTTGTCTTTCTTTTCCTCTTATCTTTTCTGTGCACTTGAACTACATTTGAACCGAACTTGAACAAAACCAAAAATTTGGTTTTATGTTGGTGGCTTGGACTGGTCAGGGATACAGAACACCCCTCTTAGGGTGGGACCAGACCCTACTGGGTCCAAGCCTAGTTTGTATTTGGTTTATTTTCGATTCAATTCTCATCATGCACAGTCACTGGCCTCCCAGGCCCACATGCACACGCCAGCTCACGGGCCCATGTTCGCATGCCCACAGGCACACACACACCCGAGCACGTGCACTGCACACACCCATACACACATATGCCCATTGTGTGCCCAGCGCTGACGACCAAACAACCCTATGCACTTTTTCCATTTATCTTAAGGTGCACGCTCACACTCTACCGATGTGGGACTAAGTTAGTCCCCTCCAGGCCAAACTTTGGCTGGGAGCATAAGTCAACTTAGTGCTCCAAATCAAGCGAACAAGGGCTCATTGGAAAGCTCTAAAGGTGTACTACAAGATTGCAGCAACAATTTGATGCTAAAAATAGAATCTACCCTTTGATTTGAAGGGTGAAAGTTGGAGCATTTCACGGCTAATTAAGCCTGCAGAAGTGCTATATAGGTCTAAGGACCTACAGTGATCCTTCTTGACTTCAATTGAGGTTCTGAATCATCTCAGAAGATGATTCTACTCCTAAAGGTGAAGGGAAGAGGTGCTAAGAAGCTTCAGGAAGGCGAAGAAGCTTAAAAGCTTCAAGTAGAAGCTTCAGAGCTTCAAATCAAGCTCTGAAAGGCTTCATAGATATTTTAAGATCAGAAACATCTAATTCAATAACCTCTAACGGTTGTTAGGAGTCCATCTGGGCAGTGTTTGCATTTAAAATTCATAAAAAAGCACTGAAGACAGTATTAGGTTTAAATTAACCGAAACTAAGCATAAATCAAATTCATGTGAAATCCTAACTTAAACTCATCCAAATCAAATCTAAATCATCTAAAATCATTCCAGGAATCATTCCTAACCCTCAGTTCTCAAAATTAATGACTGAATCATCAAATCTGTCCTGAGTTTGACCAATGAGCCTTGAAACTTGACTTTCTTCAAAAGGTTATCTCAGATGAAATTAATGCCTTAAATCACTTCTATTTCACCTCAGGAACAGATTCAGAGTCTCAAAAAGAGATTTCAACTAGGATTTCTAGGGTTTCAGGCTAGTCGCCTGAGATCCAAAGTGAGTTTGTTTGATAGAACAAACTATGGCCTAACTAAATGAAAGGTCTTCAAATTTAATCTCAGGACATCCATCTGGTGCTTTCAAACCTTTAAAATTAGGATTATCCCTATTGAACAGACTTCTCCAACTTTGCTGGAGTTGGAGAAGACAAAGGTCCAAATCTTGCTCTATGTCTTAAAATTTCAAACAAAATGTTATAGAATAATCAGTGAGCCTCAAATAAATGATCTGGAGATTCTGAGGGAATTCCATAGGCTAAAGAGTACATTTGGTTCACCGGAGCTCGCCGGAGCTTCGGTGAGTTTAGATAATAGCTAAAAGTGTGTTAAAGCTATAATAACAGGCCATTGAAAGTGCGAAAAGTCTCCTGAGGTTACAAGGAATCTCAGAAACTCAATAATTCCTTCAATTAATGATTAAACTGAGAAGTAGGCAATGAATTCACTGAGAATGTGATCAGAGTTCGTTGGAACTCTGATCAAGTTCTCCCACTCAATTGAGTAGAGAAAACTAATCAGTGAGGTGTAGCGATAGTGTTCAGGTGATCAATTAGGTGGAGGAACTCCTCCTAAGTAGCCATTGACAGTGAACTTACGAGGTTGAGTGAATTTTTGGTGCTTTAGATATAGGTGATTTTAACTCAAAATTAAGGTGAGGATAGGGGCCTTAAGATGATGATTAAGTGATGGAGGGCCTAGTGGAGGTGAATTGCCCTCAGTTACTTCCGCCATGGATAGCGAAAGTAGCCGGTGAAGGTGGAGATGGATTAGGCGATTAGGTGTTCAAATCATGGAATTAAAGTAGTAGAAGTGATCATGGAGGATTAAAGAAGATGATCGATGAAATTAAAAGATGAAAGATTGCTCTAGTCAAGCTCAAAGAGCTCGCCAGAGCTGAGGAAGATGACAGAAAAACTAGCATTAAATCTAACTAACCTACCTAATTAGCTACTCTAATTAAACTACTTAGCTAACCTATTGTTAACTTGACGAGGGGGGGCAGAGGATCTCCGTTGAAGGTCCTTAATAGAGCAGGAAATCATAAGGTGGAGGAAGAAGTCCGGCGATTGTAGGTGCAGCATAGAGGTGAAGCCCAACGTCAGCATTGCGTCAGAAGACTTAGTGGATGACGACGAAGATCAGGAGCAAGTAAAGACGAACGGAGGAAGACGGAGGAAGTGGAGGAAGGTCACTGGAATTGGATCAAATAGCCTATCTGCTAGCTCAGTGGGGGGAAGAGGGAAGGGAGCTAACTCCTTGAAATCGTAGAGGTGGAGGGGTATTTATAGGTTGCGGCTGCTAAGGAGGAGGGTGAATCTGGACGAAAAGAGGTCTAGGAGGGAAGTAACCACAGGCGTCTTCTTTGACACTGGTGAGGTTAACTTCAAGCCCTAAATAAAATTTGAGCTTCATCCAGACCGATGGATGAAAAGAGGATGGTGAGCACAAGCTCCAGGAGCTTGGAAGGGAAGGGCGGACGTCGGATGGACGGTGATCAGCTGGTATGGAAACCTCATATCGTCAGCCGTCGAAAAGGCTGAAGAAGAAATGGAGGAAGATGTTTATAAGGACCCATCTGCAATGAAAGCTAAGGACCTAAATGAATAAGAAGGACTCGATTGAAATAAAACTTAGGGACTGAAATTTAAACTAAGGTTTTCAAGGTTTATTTTAATTTAAATCTTTTTCAACATTTTATATATGATTATAAATTAGACAAATAATATATTTAAACCTTGGATTTACATTTTTTTGACCTTTTTAGCTTAATTACCTTAATTAAGTAAAGTTAAATTATTACATACTTAGGTATACGTTATACTTAAGTTAGTTAACACATTAATTTGGTAAATTATTGATGATATTTCAAGTCCATTTCTTAATTAAATTATTAATAATATTAATTAGATAATAATATAGCATTTTTAACTTATTTTAAGGTCCTTTAATATTTAATCCTTATTCTATAATTAACCCATATATTTACATATTCCTTGCTAATTAACTAGGAAGACTAGTTAATTAGGGGTAATTAGAAGCCATGATTAGCCTCTCATCAACTACCCTAACTTATGCTAAGTCCTAGCCTAATTTAGGTCAAATAAGACCTATGATTGCAGTGCAATCACTATCCAAATTAGAGACTAGAAATCTGGGCACGTTTTTATGGTTAATGGTCAGTGCTTCAAACCATTCTTTGCCCAGGAACCTCCTCCTGTTGATGAAACGATACATCTTCTTAAGGACGAGTGACTGATGAGTTGCCTAGCTGGAGGCGTTAAACTTAGCACGTATACCTATATACATAGCATCTTTCATTTTTGAATAATGTTTTGCATATTGTTTTGCATATTGTGTATGGCATTGCAGTGATGGCATGAGCTGAATGACAACTCAGAAGCAGTTTCAGGTGATTTCCATCCACATACGCCTTGTCTTATTTCTTTTATTCATGCATGAGGACATGCAAACACTTAGGCATGGGGGGGTTGTCCATAAAAATTGAAAATTTTTTGCCAACAATTGGGGGATTAGATCGTTTTATCAAGAGGTTTTATTAGAGAATTATTCTTTAGTAGATTCCTAGACATAGAATCCAGTATAATTTCATACTTGCATATAGAATTTGGAATGGATCCACTATGAAAATTGATAGACATCTCTAGTTTGTCAAGAATAATCATTGCTTCTTCTCCTAAACCCTTGGACAGCAATCAGGGAGTCAGGTAAACCATCTTCTAGTAGATCCATCAAAACATACGTGAGATGAGAGTAGAGAGTCTACTGGTGCTCTAAGGCAAGTGTAAGAAATCTTTAATCTTTAATAATTGAATAATGATACTCGGAGATGGGCATCATTTTTGCTCTCAATTCTTGCAAACTAAATCTATGAGAAATTTTATACGAGAGCCACCGAATAAGACAAAAACACAGAGAGCGAGTTTTGATAAAACTAGGACTAAGGTGGATGGTCACGACCGTCCTCTACGGAATCCTTGGCTGAAGGAGGGTATTTATGTCAAGCTCAGAAATATGTCATCCTATCCATTCCCCACCCGGTGCTGAGAGTAGGCACTTCCACCAAATAAGCCACCCGAGAACCTCTTGTTATTCCCCAAAAGGCCTAAATGATGCCTCATGAATAAAAGTATGTATGTCATGTTGAATTGTTGCATTATGTCATCTTGGTGACGACATTGTGCCAGTAGATATATATATTGAAAAAAATAGAAAAAAAAAGAGAAGACGAAAAAGCATACCAAAGAGATATTTGCTTTTGAAAAAAAAAAAAGGTGTTATGTTAAGAACTTTAAGTTATGTAAGTTCAAATCTTTTGAGGCAAAAACACCTACCATCCCCAACAAATCACAAAATACAGCCTTAACCTATTTTTCTGTATTTCTGATCGCCTAAATATGGGTTGAGTTTGACTTAGTCATAGGGTTATTAGAACCTAATTAAAGTGTGATGCCTTATGAGAGCACCAAATATAGCTCCAAATCTAGTAAGATGTGAGCTTAGGAAGAAAAAGAAGAAAAAGAGAGAGAAAGAGAGAAAAGAAAAAGTACAAAAGATTAAAGAGAGAACAGTTTTCCAACCCTTCTCTAAGTTAAGTTATTTAATAATCTAATAATCTAGATTCTGAAATACCAGTCTCCATGTAGCACCAGAAGAGAGTGAGCCACTAAATACAAATCCAGTTAACCTAGACATCTGCTACCTAAGCCAAAAGCCGGGGGCTAAAATTAGAGAATAGTTTATATCCCTAAGAGAAGAGGTTTTCTTATCCCAATAGAATTTTACTAGGGGTCAAGTACAAACTTTAAATGTGTATCAACTCTTCGCCTGGATCTATTACAAAAGCTACAACATTATATATTAATGGTTATCTGGATTTTGAAGTTTTGGATGAAATAAAAAGAAATAAACCTTTAGTAAACTCTTGATACAATGCATTTATTCTGGCACTTACTAGGGACTAGCAAGATTTAGGCATAGGGGTATGATTACACAGCAATCATAAACCCTAATTTGCCTGAATTAAGGTAGAACCTAGCTTAACATGGGCATTCTGCACGCATACACATCGTACTTCACATCTTAGATGGGTTATTTGTTTTATACATATTAATGTGCTATTTGAGAAGTATTATTAATTGTAGGTAATCCAAGGCTATGGATGAGCGATCCAACCTTATGGATCTATTCGAAATAACAACGGGAGTCCAACGCATCCAAAAGCGCATCAATGAGACTCCCGTAGCACCCTAGGGAGTATGTAGAAGATGCAGGAGCCAAGGGAAAGTTGAAGAATATCTGGACCTCAGATGACAAATCCAACCGCACGGATGGATCTGGATCAACATTCACAGTCCAATGGTGCAGAAATCAACTTAATCGGAGGCCTACGCCATCAGATACAAGAAGAAGAAGATGGATGGCCATGATGGTGCCATGTGGCACCATCGCAACCACCCCTCACCATGCTCCAATCTGGAAAGAAGGACCGCGGACCATTGGATCATCATCCAACGGTCCGATGAAGCCACGTCGCCACCTCCAGCCGCCTCATCACGCACAGGAGGAATTTTGACCCTTGGATTCCCATCCAACGGTTGAAAGTAGCTGCACGAGAAATAGAAGGAGCGACCATCCGCACACGTAGTGCAGTGGAGACGATGCCTAATAAACACTAGGCAGCATTGGATCGAAGCACGCCCAGTGTGGAATTAGGAGAAGCGGGGAGCGTAGAGGGAATTCAACCATCAAGCGGCTCGACAGTGAACACGTGGCGAGCACAGGAGCGTTGGATACAGACACATGCGATGACGCATGCAGAAGCGAGTGAGAGTGCACTTAGGGTTTTCAAGGCGTGATCGAGTGCACATTTAAGCCGTCCGATCTTAGGTTTGGGGGCTCAAAAGTGGCGAGTGGTGAAGGAGAGGAAGCGAAGGCACGAGTGCAGGCGAACGGGAGTCGCACAATCTTCATCTGAGGGCTTACAGGCTACCACGTGGCAGCACCAGATTCAACTAGGGATAAAAGAAGGATTTTGAAGGCTTAATCAGAGCCGGTTATCTCTCAATCAACGGATCTGATTAATCCAAGGAATTTGCACAGATTTAAGGGGCCAAATACCTTCTTTACCTTCCACTAAAGCTATAAAAGGTGGCCAAAGGGCCCCCCATTGAAGGCACTTCTCATATTCTCTTCTTCCTCCTTCTTCAACCTTTCTCTCTTCTTCTTCTTCCCGTCTTCTCTACATCCGTCTCTGCACCTCCGTCTAAAGCATTCGTTGGGGCACCCCGACAGATTGTTGCTCTTCTCAACCTCTCCAAAAGGCCACCACGAACTACTCGTGGTGCCCTCATTCTGTTAGATTAGTAGCAGTTTACTTTCATGTTTTCATTCTATTACATATATATCAAATTCAATCTCTTTGTAATGTGAATATTATGATTGATTGTTTCTATTCTTTAGTAATCATCTTGAGAACAAGTGTATGAAATCAAAAGTGCTTTCTGCCTCCCTGTGATTGACCGAGACTCACCAAGTTCCGTTAATTTATTTTCTCGAGACGTATTTTGCGCTATACTACAATGTGTTAATTTTCTACGTGATCTATGCCATGAACAGGGTCCTAATCTAAATTATGGGGTGAGGGAGAGATTTGGAACCTAATTAAGGAAAATGGGGTTGAGGGAGGAGCCAGCTTTGATTGGCCGACACTAGAGTAGTGAGGTCTCCTTAAGAAAGATCGGTGACAAGGAAGGGTCGAAGGCACCCTTCATTTCGCTATCGAAGAGTACACGTATTCCTTGAAGAAGGAGGACTAGCCAATTTGACAGTTGGCTGGCTGTAGGAAGAGATTGAGGAGTCGCCAAAGCTCGGTCGGAGAAGGTTGGGGATGGAGGAGAAGAACAATTTTGGGCCAGAACCTTGCTAGTTTTGAACGGTCTAAGCTAGGAGAACTTATATAGAACTCAAATTCGAGCTCTAGACAAGGAAAGAGGCTCTAATTGGCTTGAGATTGAGGCACAAGACACCCACGAATCTTGTGAGTTTGCTAGGGCTAAACGGCATGATCTAGGATCCCTAACCACCAAACTTGGTGGGATTTGGTATCGATTTGAATAGGATTTAAGGTGGTCAAAGGTTGGTGTAGAGGTTAGCTGACCTCCAATGGAAGAAGGGGTAGATTTGTGAAGATGATGACAAAGTTAGCGACCTATCTGCAAATATTTCGAAAGTTAGCAGCTTGATAGAGAGAAATAGAGTTTTAATGGACTGAAATGCAAACTAAGTCAAGATGAACTCTGATTGGGTCCAAATTTTGATAAAAACCTAATTTAGACCCAAGGAATCTAGTGGTGAAGTCGGAATTGAGTTTTCACCAAGTTTGACTGGTCAATTTGCATAGAAACCCAAATTAGGGTAGAATTCTGTCTAAGACTCTTCAAGGTCAAAATATGTTCAAATGGTCACACCAAGGGTACCAAACCTCAAGGAATATTTTTATATGAATTTTATGAGGTTTAGTTGAATTTTATCCTAACCGTAACCTCTGTAATTCAAGTGAGTCTGAAATTAGGGTTTTAGGTGCTGATTTGATTCTCGAAACGCATTAAACCCCATTTCTATCTGTATGAACCCATTTATTGGACTTTAGTGTTGATTTGATCTTAGATTAACCATTGGTAAACCCTATGGCTATTTGGTGTTAATGATATGCTGTTAAAATTGCATAATTAACCCTGATTTAATGTTCTTTCAAAATGGATCTGAATGGAATTATGGCTCTCAAGCAACTATGTAGGAGCATTTGTCACTTGATTATGACTAATTAAAGCTAGTTATGGCTCATGATAGTGTTTCCATCATATCCCCATGCCTAACTTTTGCTAGTCCCTAGCAAAATCTTATGGAAGGAACTAGACCTCTAAACCATGATTTGATGTTCATATGCCTGATTTGTGCCACTCTCTAGAAATTAGATCAGAATGTCAATAATAGGCCTAGATGTACTCAAGCATCAATCAAGATCTAGACCTAACCAGCTTCAGCCTGACTTTTCCTCGAGGGTTTCTAAGGCCCGCAAAAACTACCCAAAGGTTCGTTGAACCCAGCAGTTAAAGCACCCGTGTGTAGAATGCAGTAAGTCTAGGTTCAGTTTGCCAGTGCATTTTATACAAGAGAGATAGAAAAGGATTTTTCATTTGGAGAGTTTTCTCTCTTTTCTTTTCATTTTTCCTTAAATCCAACTTTGAATTGGCCCTAAACACGGTCTGTATTGGATTCCTTGTCCCCACCATCAATCCTCAAAGCGTCCCTAGCTTTCGATGCTTAGGGATAGCACCGCCCATGGAAACCCCCAAAACCCTAGCTTTCAACACTTTGGGATAGTGCTGCCCATGGTGTTTGTAGCTAAATTCAGGCCCTAACAATCGACATTTTGGGATAATCCCGCCCATGGCACCTGAACCAGAACAAGATGCTTACATGCCCTCGGTAGGATGTTTAGATATCCTATGAGATAAACACCGAGGAGACGATATGTTATTATGCATCTTCGAGAGGAATTTCCCACCTCTCCGCATCGGGAACTCATCCAATCAACTTATGTTGTCGAGCCGCTCTTAAGCTAGATCTTTGAGATAGCTTTTTAGAACAGAATACCTTTGGCATGTTTTTCTTTATTAAGTGCACTAAACTAGACTAGTGTATGATTTTGGCTGCTTAGTTTACTAAGTCTCGCAAACCAAAGGGCAGGCAACGGGGTCGAGTAATCCCTAAGCCTTAGACCTACTACATCAGCATTGCACTTTCCTGAACCTCTTGAGGATTAATATGGGTCTTAACAAATACATGAAGGTTTAAGCTCTAAAACAAGACCAAGAGGCCTAAGATCAACACTCATGACTAATCTCCCTATCTCTAGCACTTTAAGACTTAATCTTTGTTTTGATTTGGTCTAGAACTTAAGTAGATTTCATAATCATTTGCAATGACTATCATTTCTTGTTTTTGATTTTGCTCCTTTTTGACATTCTGTGTTTCCTCCGCTTTTCCTCATGAAAGATTTACAATCATTTCACAAAATTTCCTCCCATTTCTCCATTTTTTTCTTTATCATTTTTTAATCTTTTATTTTATTTTATTTTATTTTATTTTATTTTTGAATATGTATTTTTTTGTGAGAACCCCTTAGAGAATTGAATTTCCATATGTTTGCACTTTAACACCTCCCATGCCTAAGTTTTGCAATGTCCTCATTATAAACTAGGAGGGCACAAATTCAGCTTGGTTCAAAGTTTAGAATAGGGTCAAAGGGTGGGAAAACAGGTCGGGATGACTGTTATAGATGATTTCAAGCTTTGATACAAGTACTAAAGGTGGAGTCAGTAGTTCTAATATTGAACTCAAAAGTGTAGTATGAGTGTAGCTCAAAAGGTTGATTAGAAGGGTCTCAGGTTTTTGGAATGATGGGTTGCCTTCCATTAAGTGCTAAATTCAATGCCTTCAGCCGAGTAGAAGGTGATCAAGGAGAAGGGGTGGTCAAATCAGAGGAATTTTGTAGAATAAGCACCTCAATAAGTAGCCTGGTTGATCCAACCAAGTACTTATTTAGATCAACAGGTTGATGATGCAAACCAAACCCAATCAGTCTAGTGGGTTAATGGATGTGAATCAGTAGATTTGGAGCCCACCAGCTACTTTGAGGCTCAAAAAGATGTGGAAATGAAAATCCAGGGCTTGGTTGAATTGGCTCAGCCTGATCAGAGTAGGGATCCTCAAAAGAAAATGGATCTGAAGAGGATGTAGGATCCCTATGGGTGAGTTCAGAGAAGGATAAGAAGTGATTAAAGGTCTGATCAATGTCCTATACCTGATCAAAAGATGGAGGTGAATCATATGCAACCGGATCAGAGAGAGATGAATCAGAATAGAAATTGATTCCGGTGGTGGGTCAAGGTTGGGATCGGATTTTGGGAAGCTCTGTATCTGTGATGGAAGATGTGGCTTCTTTAAGGTCCAAATCATTGGCCTCAGCATCAGAAGCATAGAATGGATCATGGATGCTGAGGTCGTAAACTGGCTCATAATCCTCAGGAAACAAAGGTTCTCCGAAATCAGAGTATGATTTGAAATCATCGGAGAATTTGCGAAAATTAGTTTCCGAACCTGATTCCATATCAGAATTTTCACCACAAAATGAATCATGATGCATAGAATCAACAACCTGTCTTGGATCTAACCTAATCTCGAATTCCGAGCAGAAAGAGGAGTCCTTATTAGGCATAGGCTTGGGTTCTTGGCTCCTATGGTAGACCTAATTAAATCCCAACTCTTCCAACTCGATTTCTGTATCGTAAGTCAGTGTGACTTCCAAAAAATCAATTTGTATCTCTAAAGAGTTTGGAGAGTTGCAGTCATCAAATATAGGAACAGAATCATGATCTAGATCTAAAATCTGATTCTCATCACATTGGGCCTCTTGATCATCCCAAATAGGCTCGAATCCATATTCTAGGTTAAAGGTAGGAATTGGGTCACTAGAATCTAGACTTGGTTCCTTTGGGATGTCAGAATCACTCTCAGGAATTACCTTAATAGGATAAGGTTCAGGAATTACATCCTCAAGAGGTTCTGATTCAAGCTTCCTACAAGTGTTCGCGAAATCAAGGCATGATGGACCAGCATCATGGTTCTCTAAGGTTGGTTCAAAATCAAGAACACCTATAATTGGATCCACCCAACC
Organism: Thalassia testudinum; assembly: GCA_037157565.1. Classification (NCBI taxonomy): domain Eukaryota; kingdom Viridiplantae; phylum Streptophyta; class Magnoliopsida; order Alismatales; family Hydrocharitaceae; genus Thalassia; species Thalassia testudinum. The sequence goes on from JAZHRO010000049.1 coordinate 31,110,029, forward strand.
AACATTAAGATCAGGTATGTCAATATGCACAAAGCTTGAATCTGATTCCATTTGGTTGGGGGTCGATAACAACCTCTATTTCCAAACCTAGGTTCTGGGAAATGTTAAGACCCGTTATGTCCTAAGCCTTTTAAGACGTCTGGACTATCGGTCAGACGTCTGGACACCTTCCCAGATGTCTGAAAATCAAAATTTTTGGGTACGAGCTCGCATCTGCATGCGGGCTACGCACAGACAGTACCCTCTCGTTTCCCCTCCCTTCTTCTCTCTCTCCCCTCCTCCAGCAAACCCTAACCCACCACCTTATAATACCCCCCTTCCTCTCTCGTTCTCCCCACACCAGCCACCTTCCTCTCTTCTTCTCCACTCCAACGAGAGAGCTAGCGCGAGCAAGTGAGTGCGAGAGCGGTGACGAGGAGGAGCGGCGCAAGAAGAGGAGTTGAGCTTGCGAGCTCGTGTGAGAGCTCACCAAAGGGCGCACCGCCAGAGTGGCGCGTGCGGGAGGAGGAGCAGTGCGTCGGGGAAGTCATCCCCAACACTGCTGCAACCTGAGCTGCAGGCAAGGAGGCAAGCTGCGGCTGCGCGCGGTGGGAGCGAGCGAGAGCAGGTTCTAGTTCTGGGTTTTTCCCAGAATCAGATGTTTGGAGTGACGTCCAAATGATGGAGCGGACGTCTGGATGCAGTTCCAAACATCTGAGGAAAGAGTTTCGCAAAGGTACCTCATCTTTGCTGATGCGGCCATGCAGGCCGCTCCACAGGTACCCTTTTGCATGCCTATTTTGAGGAGATTTGGTGGTTGCATGCAAGATTTGCTTCGGGAAGGTGAAGGCACGCCCTCCCACGCATTTTAGACGTTTGGGCAGCTTACCAGATAGCTGGAAGCGCTTCCAGATGTCCAGAGAGGAGGTCGGACAACTGAAGCTGGGTCCAGATGGTCCAAAAGAGTTCTTGGACATCTGGGGTGGATGCAGAGATTGAGGTGCATTTCTGGACACTTTTAAGACGTTTGGAAGTTGTTCCAGATGTCTAATTTGAGTCAGTAACCCTATTTTGACCTGTTTAAGGTCCGTTTAAGGTCTGTTTTACACACATAAGATACCTATGTTTTCCTTGTGAGTTCCTCTACTTGTTAGAAGGCTTTCCATATTGTTCTAAACGTTCCATTGTGATTGTTCCTTGCTATAGGACTTCATTCCGTTGCGGGTTCGGGGCTTGTTGAGGCATGTGAGCTTGCCATTCAAGCCCCCAATACTCCTGGGATTACTGGTAGAGTGGCTTCCCTTAATTAAATTATAACCAGAATGCATGTGTGGAATGAATGATTAAACCCTAGGATGTGGCATGAATCCTAGGATGAGAAATACTTGAAATGTTTGCATGCGTGATTGAATTGCAGTCTTAAATGAGTAGACAGAAATGTTAAACAGCTACCTGTAAATGAACCAAAGTTGCTTGTGAATTACAAATTACCTGTGCTAGTTAGCAGTTGCATGTAACCTTCCTGTTGTATACGTTAAATGATATAATGAGAGCTGCATGTGTATACTATGAGAATGAAAATGTGAATAATAGAAATATGAGTTGCATGTGTATAACCTGAGAATGGAAATGTGAATGATAGAAATACGAGCGGTATGTATATAACCTGAGAATGGAAATGTAAATGATGAAACCTGGTATGGAATGGCATGAGAAACATGAGAATGAACCCTACAGGGAAATTAGAAGTAAAGCTCCTGAAAATGAATGGAATGGATCTGGGAATGTGAGTGGGGAAGTGTGCTAACCCTTGAGTATGTAGTACCAAGGAGAGCGACTGTCCCCTATTTAGTGTAGAGCGGAGCTAGCCACCCTTGGGTTGGGACCCGGGGTTAGGATTGGCCACTCTTCATCGACTTCTTGGCCCTCATGTACATTGTACCAGGAAGAGATACTAGTGTATGGAGAGAGCTAGCCACCCCACGGGGCTCAGGGTTCAGCTAGCCACCCTACACTGACTTGTTAGGCCCACTGGGCAAACCAGGGTAGTCAGGCGAGCATGTGCGGACTGTGGAGGGGTGAGACCCCTGTTTGGTTCTTAGGGGCTAGACCCCTATTACTGAGAGGGCTAGGCCTTGTTCTGTTCCATGCTGTACTTTTGGTGTGCCCATTAGCGGAAACGACTGACTGCGTGCAAGTGCAAGGTAGCTACCCAAGCGTTTATCACACGTGCCGTAGTCACCATTATGTCTGTCCGTGACCTTGGGGTGGTTGACTGGGTGTAGGATCACCACGAGGGACTCTCCCAGCCAGGAGAGCACCACGTGTGCCTTCTACTCTTTGAAAAAGACTACAATAAAGATCGTTCCCACAAGGAACATTTGAGATCAAGAAAGAGATCTGATAAATAAACCAAGTGGTGAAAAAGAATAATTAGTTAAAGAAAGTAATTGAAAAACAACCGCTACCAGTCCACTTTTACTACTTTAGTTAGTTGGTTGCTACTCTACTAAGCATTCGCTAACGTTGTGTACTCATAACCCCTTTTCAGGTCCAGGTGTTGAGTAGCCAGAGTCTACGGCTGCAGAGGGTGCTGGGCCCAGTAAAGCTCAATAGCAGCAGCTTTTTTGTTACACTTCTTTTGTAGTAGTGAGTTTAGACTCTTGTACCTTTATGTTCTGTACCTTTACGTTTCTGCACTTTTATGTTCCTGTACCTTGTTACTTTTCTACTGTTGTGGTGGTGATATGTACTGTAGCAGTTTTTACTTCTTTACTGTTGTAACCTTTTACTGTAAGTTGCATAGAATAGTGAATGTGGTTTACTTTCCTGATTTTGGTTATTTCTCGTTCGACGACTGGGACTTGGGATCAGTCTAGTCGATCCGGTCTTGTGTCCTATAGGGATTAGGGAGCCGGGTCGTAACAAGATGGTATCAGAGCAAGGTCATCTTGAGAATTGAACCAACTAGCTTGAGGATAAATAATTCACGTGCGTGTAACTAGAGTAACCACCACAATGTACCTTTTGACATCTGTTCTGAGGATTCTTTTTCTGAATGTCCGTTAGAGTTGACGTCTCTTTGTTTTGTTTTTCGCATCTCCATGCAGGAGATGCCTCGACGTGGAGCCCTTGAGGCGGGCCGCAGACGCGGTCGTGGTCGAGGTCGGAGGGGCAGGCATGATGAGCCCGATGTTTCAACAGACTAGCCACTTCTTCCGAGCGTGCAGACCCAGGACCTCACCCAGCTGATACGCAAGATAGTACGAGAGGAGCTCCACTTGCCTCCATGGGTGCCTCTCCCTGAGGATGTGGAGGGGGAGTCCTCTATGGGACCATGAGGCCGATGCAGCACTAGACGTGGGGGAGTGGGTGGTCCTCCACCACCCCCACTACACTCTGACACTTCCGTGCATGAGCCCTCCCTACCTGGAGGTGTGCCAGTTTCCCCATTACAGCGACATTACGAGCTTTTCGGACAGTTCCGAAAGTTGAAGCTGCCCTCCTACAAGAGGGATGCGGACTCGACTGAGGCGGAGGATTGGCTCGAGCAGATCGAGAAGATGTTCGACACCCTTCACCCCCCTACGGAGTGCCGCATGGCCTTTGCTACGTACCAGCTGGAGAGTGCGACACACAGGTGGTTGAGGGCGGTCAGAGGTTAGGAGAGGGAAGAGCCTTCGTGGGGCCAGTTTGTCACCCTCTTCTGTGAGCAGTACTTCTCGCAGACGTGGCAGGATCAGAGGAGGTGGGAGTTCCACACTCTCCTCCAGGGGACGATGACTGTCAGCACGTATCGTATGCGTTTTCAGGAGCTATCTCGTTTTGCTACGGTAGCTGTGGTTACTGAGGAGGAGCACCTGTGGAGGTTCACTGAGGGGCTCCGGCCTACCATTCGTGGGTATGTCATACCCCTGAAGCTGCCCACATTCTCGAGAGTGGTCGAGGCAACTATGACATATGAGGAGACCAACCCGGCCGCACGTGACACTGACAGCGGATGGAAGAGGCCCTACTAGCCAGAGTACTCACTGGGCCGGCAAGAGAGGAGGTACGCGGCGCCCGCAGGAGAGCCGTCACGCTTTGCGATGCCATCAGTAGCCTTTGGGGGCCCTCGACAAGGGCCCGCTGCCAGCACTGGACCCCTGCCCAGCCGTCAGCAAGGACGTACTGAGGGCGGGAGTCGAGTTCCCCTTTGCTACCAGTGTGGCCAGCCGGGCCACATCAGGAGGGACTGCCCATCTAGGGCCAAAGCATAGTAGATGTTCCCCGCACTGAGTGCTGGTGGCTGAGCAGGTGGCCGTGGTTCCCAGGCACGTGGGGGAGGACATTAGTCGCGGGGAGGGTACCGGCCAGTGGCAACCCATTTGACGTAGAGTGTGGCTGCTTCCTCTACACCGAGTGCTGAGGGGCATATCAATGCCCTAGCACACAGAGACGCCAGAGCTTCAGGTTCAGTGGTGGCAGGTATGGTTACAGTTTCCGGTAGATTAGTTTACACACTTTTTGATTCTAGTGCCGCGCACTTGTTTATTGCTGCTAGTTTTGCTGTCAGTTTGCAACAAAACTGTGTGTTGTTAGAGGATCATTTTCTGATCAGAGGTCTGGGTGGTCAGTTGTTTGTAGCTGGGGAGGGTTATACAGACTGCGAGGTCAGTGTTGGTGGACACAACCTCCCTGCTGACTTGATTGTGATATCGATGGAGGACTTTAGTGTGATTTTGGGGATGGATTGGCTGTCCGCTTACCACGCTTTAGTGGACTGTTTTGAGAGGAAGATCGTCTTCTCCATATCGGAGTTTCCTTCTTTTGAGTTTCATGGATAGCCGTTGGATGGAGGCTTCAAGTGCATTTCTGTACTTCGGGCGGTGAGACTTTTGGGCCAGGGGTGTTAGGGTTTTCTGGCTTCTGTAGTGGTGGAGCCTGACCTTGTGGCAGACTTTCAGAGCATCTCGGTGGTTAGAGAGTACCCTGACGTGTTTCCAGAGGAGCTGCCAGGACTACGCCCGAGTGTGAGATCGAGTTTGAGATCTCACTGGTATCGGAGACCAGCCCCACTTCTATCGCACCTTACAAGATGGCACCACTTGAGCTGCGAGAGCTCAAGTCCCAGTTGTAGGACCTATTGGAGAAGGGCTTTGTGTGGCCCTGTGCATCTCCGTGGGGAGCCCCAGTGTTATTTCAGAGCATCTCTGTGTACCCTATGCCTTAGTGTGGACTACAGACAACTGAATAGGGTCACCATCAAGAATAGTTATCCGATGCCGAGGATCGATGATTTGTTTGACCAGTTGCGAGGAACTACGGTGTTCTCCAAGATAGATTTGAGATCTAGCTACCACCAGTTGAGGATCAGGGAGACCGACGTCTCCAAGACAGCTTTCCACACTCGATACGAACACTACAAGTTTTTGGTCATGCCGTTTGGGCTGACCAACGCCCCCGCTGCCTTCATGGATTTGATGAACCAGGTGTTCAGATTGCATCTAGATCAGTTTGTGGTGGTGTTTATTGATGATGTGCTCATTTACTCGCGAGATCAGGCACAGCACGGACAGCACTTGAGGATGGTTTTGGACACGTTGAGACAACGTAGGCTGTATGCCAAATATAGTAAGTGCGAGTTATGGTTGAGGCAGGTGACCTTCTTAGGTAATGTGATTTCAGGGGATGGCTTGGCTTTGGACCCAGCCAAGGTAGAGGCAGTGCTCAAGTTGGAGAGACCACGTACAGTGACAGAGATCCGCAGTTTCTTGGGATTGGCAGGATACTATTGGTAGTTTATCAGGGGTTTCTCGTAGATTGCGCATCCTATGACATAGTTCACTCAGAAGGACGTGCCCTTTGCTTGGACAGATGCTTGTGAGGTAAGTTTTCAGGAGTTGAAGGAGAGGCTGACTTTGGCTCCTGTGCTTATCATCCCAGACAGTAGTGGCGGTTTCGTTGTTTACACGGATGCTTCATTGCAGGGGTTAGGGGGTGTGCTCATGTAGTGGGGTCACGTTGTCGCTTACGCTTCGCAGCAACTGAAGCCCCATGAGCATAGCTACCCTACCCATGACTTAGAGTTGGCAGTTGTTGTCTTCGCACTGAAGACATGGAGTCACTATCTGTACGGTGAGACTTTTGAGATATTTACGAATCATAAGATCCTCAAGTACTTATTTGATCAGAAGGAGCTTAACATGAGACAGAGACGTTGGTTAGAGCTCCTGAAGGACTATGACTGCAGCATCTCCTACCATCTGGGGAAGGCCAATGTGGTGGCTGACACCTTGAGCCGGAAGGCGCCCACCCACTTGGCCAGTTTACAGGCATAGAGTTGGAGACTCATGGAGGAGTTGGGTAGTTGGCAACCCCTAGAGTTACAGGGGCACTGTGGGGCAGTGACAGTAACACGACATTCAAGACTAGAGCTGATAGACCACATCATTGCAAGGCAGATGACAGACACGTACCTACAGTCATTGCGAGACATAGTACTGTCAGGAGACCCAGGAGACTTCTCCTTTATAGATGAGGTACTGCACATAAGGGGATGTTTGTGCATTCCCAGAGACGAGGAATTGTTGAGAGAACTCTTAAGGCACACGAGTCCAGGTTCACCACACATCCCGGGAACACAAAGATGTACCATGATCTGAGACGTGACTTTTGGTGGAGAGGGATGAAGCAGGATGTAGGTGAGTTCGTGCAGCAGTGTTTGGTGTGTCAGCAGGTGAAGGTCGAACAATAGAGGCCTGCAGGGTTGTTGCAGCCACATCCTGTGCCAGAGTGGAAGTGGGAGAGCATCACCATGGACTTGGTGGTGGGCTTGCCCATTACCCAGCGAGGACACGACGCAGTCTGGGTGATTATAGACAGATTGACAAAGATGGCATGTTTCTTGCCGATCCGAGTCACTTTGGGACTAGCGTAGTCGGCAAAGAGATATATTCGTGACATGGTACGTCTGCACGGAGTTCCGCGTGAGATTGTATCCGACCGGGATACCAATTTTATGTCCCAGTTTTGGGATGAGTTTCAGTAGGCTTTGGGGACACGGTTGAGGTTCAGTACGGCGTACCTCCCCCAGACAGATGGAAGTTAGAGCGCATGATACAGACACTTGAGGACCTTTTGCGCGCCTATGTACTGGACTGGAGGGGCTCTTGGGAGGAGCACCTGCTGATGGTGGTTGTTGAAATATGGTTGTTGTAATAATTGTTGATTATGTCGTTGTAGTATAGGGTGTATAATATAACATTAAGGATGTCGTATAGTGGTGAGTATGGGTGAGTTCCAGTCATTACAACCATTATTATCATTTGCTTATTTATCTAATTTTTACTGGTTTTGTTCCAGGTCGTTCACTGGGAGGCAATTTATTGAATTTAATTCGGTCACTCTTTGATTATCTCAAAATTGTCTTCTTATTCAAAAAAAAGAAACTTTACATTTTATTAAAGAATGAATGAATGTGTGTTTTATTTACCTAATTACTAAGAAATGCTTGCAAAAATACTAACTATGAACAAGCATCAAACAATCTATTATTATACTCTAAACTATGTATTTACAAGTTATCCTATTAGTACTATCATAATAGTATATAATACATTAGAATGCAATGGTGTAGAAATTTAACTTATTAGTCTGTTATGTATAGTAACATATACAGCAGTTTCAGTGATAGATATAAGCGTCGCTAAATCTCAGAAAACACTATATACAACCTAAAGAGGCAAAACTGAGATCTTTAGCGACGTTTATAGTGTCACTTTATTCTGTTAGTAATTATATAGATTTACTTATACGTATGTATACTACTTATTCTTTTTCTTTGTTTCTCTTTCTTTCTTCATTAAGTCTCTGTTCTTTGTATTCTTAACTCCTGTTCTTCTTGTGTTCATATTTCTGTTTTCTTCTAAGTATTCATCTTCTTCTTTCTCTTTTTATTACTCTTGTTCTTTTCTCTGTTGTTCTTGTACTCTGGTCTTTTTTTTTTCTCTCGTGTTAACTCTTTGTTCTTCTCTTTGTTAACTCTTCTGTCTTAGCATATTTCAGAGGCTGCGGTGGGGAGGGGATTAGGCTAATATCATTAGTTTAAAACGTGTTTAGTTTGCGGGCACGCTTTTCGATGGATACACAGCACCCTAAGGGTGGGACCAGACCTCTACTAAGCGCGCCCTAATCTCAGATTAGGTGGCTTAATTATGTCTTTAATCTCAGCGCCAGGCCTCAGCCCAACGCCATATGCTCGCACACGCTCGGGCCCCCGGCCACACACACACGTCACATATTTATCGCAAATCAGACAGAGTACTCAGACCAGAGCTCAATGGGTAATCGGGTCAGATGTTCAAAGGCAGTGTTTCGGGCGCCCGGCGCCCGTGACGACTGGCGTATAAGAAACACAAATTACATTTATGTGGCTGCGCTTGACTTGCAGCACACGATGTGGTGCTATTCCAGCGCCACATCGTGCGCTGGAAATCAGGCGCAGCTGCGTCTGTTCGTGCTTTTGGCCCTTGATTTGGGGGCCATAAATTATTAAATAAAATAAAATAAAATATGGTTAATAAAGTATTTACATAATACTACATAATTGATTAATTAATTTTGAATTTTAAATATGTTTACTATACAAATAAATTCGCTAAACTAGGCTGATTGTACAGGTTGATTTAGGTGATTAAATAGTTAATTACTTATAAAATAGTTAGTAAATGGTCTAATTGACCTTATACAGATTTAATTTACATACTTAAGTATTTTATACATATTTTTATTGTATATTTACGAATTTATTTCTATTTTATTTAAGTTAAACTAGCTGTTCTGGGTGTTTTAAATAAAACTAAGTTACAGTAAGCTATACTAGGTATAATTGTACTTTAACTAACTTAAATTACTTACTATATATGTTAACCTAAGTCTATAGATTTATTTACTTAATTATAGCTCTAAATTATTAATTTAGCTAATTTATTCTATAATATAGCTACTGAATATGTACATATGAATCTGTATATATACATATACATAAATCAGTAAATACATACATAATAGTTCAGTATTTATACATATATTTACATAGATTACATATGTATATAGATTTATGTACAAGTTTATACAGTATTTACAGTATATCTATGTATGTCTACGTACATAATCAGGCTGTATATTATAGTTATAATAGTATGGATATGTATATTTACAGTGTGAAATTAAGTATGTATAATTAGGTTTTAGTAGGAATTTAGGGAATGAGGGTTAATTAAGTTTTTATTTCATTTTAAACAGCAGCTAAGCTACTGTCAGAGAAGATGGAGAGGGAAGAGAATGTGCTGTTCAGGGTGTTTTAGCAGTGTCAGTGGCTTAAGCCACTGTCAAATGGGCTAACTGCTGCTGCAGTTAGTCCATTTGAAGAGGGGGAAAGTATTCTCAGATGAGAGGGGAATTTAGAGAAGAGGAGAATTTAGAGAAGAGGGGAATGTAGCTGCAGTTTGCAGCATTTTACTGTATAACTGGGAATAAGAGAAAATTCAGAACAAACTAAAAATTAAAGAGTTGAAATCCAAATCTGATAAGGGTATAAATCTCACGAAAATCACATAAGAATTCAGTTCAAATACCCACAAGGAAAAGCCCTTATCAAAAGCATCATTTCAGATCAAAACACAAATGGCATTGAGTTAGTCTTCCTAATGCCATAGACAGCATGAAGGAAGACTTAACTCAATCCATTAAAACCAAAAACATACAATCCCAGTTTCTTGCAACCTTAAGGAGTATTAGTATGGAAAACTCCTTAGGTTAGAGAATCACCATACAAAAATAATTATCAAACAGGTGGTGTATGGCAGTTCTGAAATGACAAATCAGAAAAAGAATGCATTAAAGGAATTTATAAAAGCTAGCGAATGCATTCAGATCAAGGCAGAAGCAAATTCATGAAAGGCTCTTCTGATTTGTTCTCTGTCACCAGAGAACTTCTCAGAATCCTTGCCCTCAAGGAAAACCAAAATCCCTTCAATTTGTCAGATCTGTCAAGACATTTCAGAAAGCAAAATCTCTTCAAAACCCATGTTAAAGTGAATCTGACAAACTGAGGCAATCAATCTAAAATAAAAGGGGCTTTTGTGAACACAAATGGGGTGAGTGAGAAGCCCCAAATGGTGCTTGTGACGCCAATTTCAGATCTGAGGCAGTACACCATCAGATCTGGAATTGGGTCCGGATGTGTGGGTGATTGGTGAAAAATTCGTCGTTAAAAGGAAAAAAAAACAAGAATCAGAATCTGGATGATGGGAAAAACAAAACATGAAGAGGGAGATAAATTGATTAATGAACAGATGATTCTTCCCCTCTGATCTGGACTGATCAGAGGAGGTGAGGGAGGGGATCTAATACTAATTCTACTCCTAAGACTAATCTAACTACAGCTAACATTAAACACTAACAATTAAAACTAAATCTATTCTAAACTACTGCAAACTAAATCTAACACTACTTGTGCAGAATTAAAAACTAAACTAAAAGGAAGAATGGGACCTATGGGTCCTTAGCCGGCGGCTAAGGAGGAAGAAAGGAGGAGGGTGACTCCAGCGGAGGGAAGAGTCTGCTAGTGAGACTCCAGGGTCGTCCTCAGGTGCTACGAGGTCCTTAGCGACGAGGAGGGTCGAGAGCAGGCGATGATTCCACAGCCGGTGGCTGTGAAATCAGGGTCTAGGTGAGGAGGAGAGACTGGAGTGGAAGAATTGATCGCTAAGAGATGTAGGAGGGAGCGATCCCCTGCGCGCGACACCACTGAGGTGCTTAAATAGCAGCTCAGTGACTGAGATCACCGCAAGGGTGAGGTTAATCAGAATCAGGCCGGCGGTGAGGATGAGATGGGTAGAGCGCGCGGCGAGTCAAGAGAGAAATCTGACCGTCAGATGAGATCTGGGAAGAGAGGTGAACGCACGCACCGAATCGCGCGAAGGTTCCATTTGAATCCAGCCGCAGATCGAGATCAAAAGTGCGATGGACGGTCGAGAATGGTTGTGTTCTTCGCGCGCTACAGTGCGCGTGAAGAACTCAGCTTCTCGTTGAAATAAAGGAAAATTTTGCAGGAAGACCCTTAAACGAAGGGGTAGAAGAATAGCGTGCAGGTCCAAAAGTGAGAAGAACTATAGCTGGGAGGGCCCTGCAGTCATACAGAAGGGTCCCTGCGGCTTGCAAAAAGGTCCAAGAAGGAGTTTTGAAGGGTAGAAATGTAATGCATGAAGGACCTAATTGTAATCTATTTATTTCTAAGCCTAAATGATGTCCAATTGCTTTCAAATTTTTACATGTGCTTAATTGAACATTTAAGACATTGATTTTACTTCTGATTTGTCTTTTCAAACTTTTTTATGTGTTCAATTGATGCATGGATCATCATTTGTTCTTTAGTTTTCAGAATATCTCATTTTTGTGACCTAATTAGGAGATTTTAACACACATTAAAAGTTTTAGGTCTTTTCTTTAATTCCCACACTTAACCCTTTTTATGTGTTAATTTGATATTGTTTTGCTTAGTATCTAGCTTAATTTCGGCCTTTTAGCTATGATGAGTAGCCACTCATCACCTGCCCCTGGCAGAGTTTGCATATAATAACAGCTATCACTCGAGTATCGGCATGGCACCCTACGAGGCTCTATACAGACGGAGGTGTACTGCACCCTTGAGTTGGGTTGAGGTGGGGACCAAGTGGGAGGTTGGCCCCAAGCTGATTCGGTAGAGTCAGGAGGTGGTTGAGCAGATTCACGGACGACTTCGCACTGTCAAGAGCAGATAGAAGAGTTATACTGATTGAAAGTGCAGAGAGGTGCAGTTCGAGGTTGGGGGTCATGTCTTTCTTCGCGTTTCGCCCATGAAAGGCCTGCAGTGGTTTGGGGTGAAAGGGAAGCTGGCACCGAGGTTTGTGGGGTCCTTTGAGGTCCAGGAGTGGGTAGGACCCGTTGCTTACAGGCTTGCCCTTCCTCCCCAGCTTTCTGGTGTGCGTGATGTGTTCCACGTGTCCAACCTTAGGAAGTATGTTGCCAATCCCAGTCACGTTCTGAGCCACAAGAGTGTCGAGGTGGGTGATGACCTGACCTACCCCGAGTGACCAGTACAAATACTAGACAGAGCCATCCGGAGTTTGAGACGGAAGCAGGTATCCCTAGTGAAGGTCTTGTGGAGGAGCCAGAGGTATGAGGAGGCTACCTGGGAGCATGAGGCGATGATGCGAGAGTGGTACTCGAAGCTTTTTGAGGGTACGTCTTTTCAGGTCAGTTTTGGTCCTTTTTAAGTTTGTTATGCGTATATAGTTCTTTTTCTGCACCCTACCTAGCTCAAGATTCGGGGATGAAACTTCCATTAAGTTTGTTATGATGTTAAGACCCATTCTGTCCTGAGCCTTTTAAGACGTCTGGACTATTGGTCAGATGTCTGGACTGTTGGTCAGACGTCTAGTAAGACATCTGGACACCTTCCCAGACATCTGGAAATCAAAATTTTTGGGTACGAGCTCACGTCTGTGTGCGGGCTGCGTGCAGATAGTACCCTCTCATTTTCCTTCCCTTCTTCTCTCTCTCCCCACCTCCACCAAACCCTAACCCACCACCATATAAAACCCCTTCCTCCTCTCTCGTTCTCCCTCCCACCAGCCACCTTCCTCTCTTCTTCTCCACTCCAGCGAGAGAGCTAGTGCGAGCAAGTGAGTGCGAGAGCGGTGGCGAGGAGGAATGGCACAAGAAGAAGAGGAGGAGTTGAGCTTGTGAGCTCGTGTGGGAGCTCATCGGAGGGTGCACCGCCAGAGCGGCACGTGCGGGAGGAGGAGGAGTGCGTTGGGGAAGTCATCCCTGGAAATGTTGCAGTCGGAGTTGCAGGCGAGGAGGCGAGCCACGACCGCGCACAGCGGGAGCGAGTGAGAGCAAGTTCTGGTTCTAGGTTTTTCCCAGAATTAGATGTCTGGAGTGACATCCAGACGATGGAGCGGACATCTAGAGGCGGTTCCAGACAATTGAGGAGAGAGTTTAGCGAAGATACCTCCTCTTTGTAGATACGGCCATGCAGGCCACTCCGCAGGCACCCTTTTGCATGCCTATTTTGAGGAGATTTGGTAGTTGCGTGCAGGATTTGCCTTGGGAAGGTGTGGGCACACCCTCCCATGCATTTCAGACGTCTAGGCAGCTTACCAGATGGCTGGAAGAGCTTCCAGACATCCAAAGAGGAGGTCGGACAACTGGAGCTGGGTTCAGATGGCCTAGAAGAGTTTCTGGATGCCTGGGGTGGACACAGGGACTGAGGTGCATTTCTGGAAACTTTTAGGATGTCTGGAAGTTGTTCCAAACGTCTGATTTGAGTCAGTAACCCTATTTTGACACGTTTTGGGTCCGTTTGAGGTCCGTTTTATGCAAATAAGATACCGATGTTTTCCTTCTGGGTTCCTCTAGTTGTTAGAAGGCTTTTTATACTGTTCTGAATGTTCCATTATAATTGTTCCTTGCTATAGGACTTCATTCCGTTGTGGGTTCGAGGCTTGCTGAGGCACATGAGCATGCCGTTCAAGCCCCTAATACTCCTGGGTTTACTGGTAGAGTGGCTTCCCCTAATTAAATTATAACCCTGAATGCATGTGTGGAATGAATGATTAGATCTTAGGATGTGGCATGAATCCTAGGATGAGAAATACTTGAAATGTTTGCATGCATGATTGAATTGCAGTCTTGAATGAGTAGATAGAAATGTTAAACAGCTGCCTGTAAATGAACCAAAGTTGCCTGTGAATTACGAATTACCTGTGCTAGTTAGTAGTTGCATGTAACCTTCCTGTTGTAACCGTTAAATGATATAATACGAGCTACATGTGTATACTCTGAGAATGGAAATGTGAATAATAGAAATATGAGCCGCATGTGTATAACCTGAGAATAAAAATGTGAATGATAGAAATACGAGTAGTATGTATATAACCCGAGAATGGAAATGTGAATGATGAAAGCTGGTATGGAATGGCATGAGAAATATGAGAATGAACCCTACTGGGAAATTAGGAGTAGAGCTCCTGGAAATGAATGGAATGGATCTGGGAATGTGAGTGGGGAAGTGTGCTGACCCTTGAGTACGTAGTACCAAGGAGAGCGACTGTCCCCTGTTTAGTGTAGAGCAGAGCTAACCGCCCTTGGGTTGGGACTCTGGGTTAGGATTGTCCACTCTGCACCGACTTCTTGGCCCTCGTGTACACTATACCGGGGAGAGCTACTAGTATAGGGAGAGTGCTAGCCACCCCATGGGACCCAGGGTTCAGGTAGCCACCCTACACCGACTTGTTAGTCCCACTGGGCAAATTGGGGTAGTTAGGTGAGGGTGCGCGGACTATAGAGGGGTAAGACCCCTGTTTGGTTCCTAGGAGCTAGACCCCTATTACTGAGAGGGCTAGGCCCTATACTGTTCTGTGCTGTACTTTGGGTGCGCGGTGACTACGGCACCCGTTAACGGAAACGACTAGCCGCGTGCCAGTGTGAGGTAGCTACTCGTACGTTTATCGCGCGTGCCGTAGTCACCGTTACATTTGTTCGTGACCTTGGGGTGGTTGATTGGGTGTAGGATCACCACGAGGGACTCTCCTATCCAGGAGAGCACCACGTGTGCCTTCTACTCTTCGAAAAAGACTGCAATCAAGATCGTTCCCACATGGAACATTTGAGATCAAGAAAGAGATCTGATAAATAAACCAAGTGGTGAAAAAGGATAATTAGTTAAAGAAAGTACTTGAAAAACAACAACTACCAGTCCACTCTTACTGCTTTAGTTTGTTGGTTGCCACTCTACCTAGCGTTCGTTGACATTGTGTACTCATAACCCCTTTTTAGGTCCAGGTGTTGAGTAGCTAGAGTCTATGGCTGCAGAGGGTGCTGGGCCCAGTAGAGCTCAGTAGCAGTAGCTTCTTTGTTACACTTCTTTTGTAGTAGTGAGTTTAGACTCTTATACATTTATGTTCTGTACCTTTACGTTTCTGCACTTTTATATTCCTGTACCTTGTTACTTTTCTGCTGTTGTGGTGGTGATATGTATTGTAGTAGTTTTTACTTCTTTATTACTGTACCTTTTTATTATTAGTTGCATAGCCTAGTGAATATGGTTTACTTTCCTACTTTTGGTTATTTCTCGTTGGACGACTGGGTCTTGGGATCCGTCGAGTTAGTTCGATCTCGTGTCCTTTAGGGATTCGGGAACCGGGTCGTAACAAGATGGTATCAGAGTAAGGTCGTCTCGAGAAATGAACCAACTAACTTAAGGATAAACAATTCACGTGCATGTAACTAGAGTAACTACCACAACGTACCTTTTGACATCTGTTCTGAGGATTCTTTTGTTGAATGTCCATTAGAGCTGATGTCGCTTTGTTCTGTATTTCGCGTCTCCATGCAGGAGATGCCTCGACGTCGAGTCCTTGAGGCGGGCCGCAGATGCAGCCAAGGATGAGGTCGGAGGGGCGGACATGCTGAGCCCAACGTTTCAGTGGACAAGCCACTTCTTCCAGGTGTGCAGGCTTAGGACCTCGCCCAGCTGATACACGAGATAGTACGAGAGGAGCTCCACCAGCCTCCATGGGCACCTCTCCCTAGGGACGTGGAGGGGGAGTCCTCTGTGGGACCACGAGAGCGACGCAGCGCTGGACGTGGGGGACGGGGTGGTCCTCCACCGCCCCCACCGCACTCTAACACTTCCAAGCATGAGCCCTCCCTGCCTGGAGGTGTGCCAGTTTCCCCACTATAGCGACATTACGAGCTTTTCAGACAATTCCAAAAGATGAAGCCCTCCTCCTTCAAGGCGGATGAGGACCCGACTAAGGTGAAGGACTGGCTCTAGTAGATCGAGAAGGTGTTCGACACCCTTCGCCTCCTACGGAGTGTCGCGTGGACTTCACCACGTACCAGCTGGAGAGCGCGGCACACAGGTGGTGGAGGGCGGTCAGAGGTCAGGAGAGGGTAGAATCTACGTGGGACCAGTTTGTCACCCTCTTCTATGAGTAGTACTTCCCACAGATGTGGCAGAATTAGAGGAGGCAGGAGTTCCACACTCTCTGCCAGGGGACGATGACTGTTAGCGCGTATTGTATGCGTTTTCAGGAGCTATCACGTTTCGCTGCGACAATAATGGCTATTGAGGAGGAGCGCCTGTGGAGGTTCACTAAGGGGCTCTGGCCTACCATTCGTGGGTATGTCAAACCCCTGAAGCTACCCACGTTCTCAAGAGTGGTGGAGGCATCTACGTCATATGAGGAGACCAACTCGACTGCACGTGACACTGACAGTGGACGGAAGAGGCTCTACCAGCTAGAGTACTCACAGGGCCGGTGAGAGAGGAGGCACACGGCGCCTGTAGGAGAGCTGTCACGCTTTGCAGGGCCGTCAGTAGCCTTTGGGGGCCCCCGATAGGGGCCAGCTGCTAGCACTGGACCCCTGCCCAGCCGTCAGTAAGGACCTACTGAGGGTGGGAATCGAGTTCCCCATTGCTACCAGTGTGGCCAACCAGACCACATCAGGAGGGACTGCCTGTCTAGGGCCGAAACGCAGCAAATGCTCCCCGCACCGAGCATTGGAGGCCGAGCAGGTGGCCATGGTTCCCAAGCACGTGGAGGAGGACAGTACTTGCGGGGAGGGTACCAGCTAGCGGCTACCCATCCGACGCAAAGTGTGGCTGCTTATTCTACACTGAGAGCTGAGGGGCGTATCAACGCCTTGACACACAGAGACGCCAGAGCTTCAGGTTCAGTGGTGGCAGGTATGGTTACAGTTTTCGGCTGATTAGCTTACACACTTTTTGATTCCAGTGCCACGCACCCATTTGTTGCTACTAGTTTTGCTATCAGTTTGGGACAAGACTGTGTGTTGTTAGAGGATCCTTTTATGATCAGAGGTCTGGGTGGTCAGTATTTTGTAGCTGAGGAGGTTTATACAGACTGCGAGGTCAGTGTTGGGGGACACAGCCTTCCCGCTGACCTGATTGTGATACCGATGGAGGACTTTGGCATGATTTTAGGGATGGATTGGCTATCCCCTTACCATGCTTTGGTGGACAGTTTTGAGAGGAAGATCGTCTTCTCCATACTGGAGCTACCTTCTTTTGAGTTTCACGGACAACCGGTGGATGGAGGCTTCAAGTGCATTTCTGCACTTCGGTTGGAGAGACTTTTCGGCCAGGGGTGTGAGGACTTTCTGGCTTGTGTAGTGGCAGAGCCCAGCCACGTGGCAGACTTTCAGAGCATCCCGGTGGTCAGAGAGTACCCCGACGTGTTTCTGGATGAGCTGCCAGGACTACCGCCCAAGCATGAGATCGAGTTTGAGATCTCACTCGTACCAGGGACCAACCCCATTTCTACGGCACCTTACAGGATGGCACCACTTGAGCTGTGAGAGCTCAAGTTCTAGTTGCAGGACCTATTGGAGAAGGGCTTTGTGAGGCCCAGTGCATCTTCGTGGGGTGCCCTGGTGTTATTTGTGAAGAAGAAGGATGGTACCCTACGCCTTTGTGTGGACTACAGATAGCTGAATAGGGCACCATCAAGAATCGATATCCACTGCCGAGGATTGATGATTTCTTTGACCAGTTGCGAGGAGCTACGGTGTTCTCCAAGATAGATTTGAGATCTGGCTACCACCAGTTGAGGATCAGGGAGACTGACGTCTCCAAGATAGCTTTCCGCACTTGGTATGGACACTACGAGTTTTTGGTCATGCCATTTGGGCTAACCAACGCCCTCACTGCTTTCATGGATTTGATGAACCGGGTGTTCAGACCAAATCTAGATCAATTTGTGGTGGTGTTTATTGATGATGTGCTCATTTACTTGCGGGATCAGGCGCAGCATGGACAACACTTGCGAATGGTTTTGGACACGTTGAGATGATGTAGGCTGTATGCCAAATACAGTAAGTGGGAGTTTTGGCTGAGGCAGGTGACCTTCTTAAGTCATCTGATTTCAGGGGATGGCTTGGTTGTGGACCCAACCAAAGTAGTGGCAGTGCTCAGGTGGGAGTGACCACGTACAATGACAGAGATTCGCAGTTTCATGGGTCTGGCAGGATACTATCGGTAGTTTATTAGGGGTTTCTCGTACATTGCGCATCCTATGAGTCAGATGACCTGGAAGTACGTGCCCTTTGCTTGGATAGATGCTTGTGAGGCATGTTTTCAGGAGTTGAAGGAGAGGCTGACTTCGACTCCTGTGCTTACCATCCCAGACAGCAGTAGCGGTTTCGTTGTTTACATGGACGCTTCATTGCAGGGGTTAGGGGATGTGCTCATGCAGCAAGATCACATGTCGCTTACGCTTCGTGGCAACTGAAGCCCCATGAGCATAGCTACCCTACCCACTACTTAGAGCTGGCAGCTGTTGTCTTCACGCTGAAGATATGGATGCACTACCTGTACGGTGAGACTTTTGAGATATTTACAGATCATAAGAGCCTCAGGTACTTGTTTGATCAGAAGGAGCTTAACATGAGCCAGAGACGTTGGTTAGAGCTCCTAAAGGACTATGATTGCAGCATCTCCTACCATTCGGGGAAGGCCAACATGGTGGCTGATGCCTTGAGTCGAAAGGCACCGACCCACTTGGCCAGCTTACAGGCATAGAGTTGGAGACTCATGGAGCAGTTGGGCAGTTGGCGACCCCTAGAGTTACAGGGGAACTGTAGGGCAGTGACAGTGACACGACAGACGAGACCAAAGCTGATAGACCGCATCATCACAGGATAGATGACAGACACATACCTGTAGTAGTTGAGAGACAGAGTACTATCAGGAAACCCAGGAGACTTCGCCTTTACAGACAAGGTGCTGTGTATGAGGGGATGTTTGTGCGTTCCCAAAGACAAGGAATTGTTGAGAGAGCTCCTGACTGAGGCACACGGGTCCAGGTTCACCATACATCCCGGGAACACGAAGATGTACCATGATCTAAGACGTGACTTTTGGTGGAGAGGGATGAAGCGGGATGTAGGTGAGTTCGTGCAGTAGTGTTTGGTGTGTCGGCAGGTGAAGGGCGAATATCAGAGGCCTACAGGGCCGTTACAGCCACTTCCTGAGCCGGAGTGGAAGTGGGAGAGCATCACCATGGACTTGGTAGTGGGATTGACCATTACCCAGCGAGGACATGATGCAGTCTGGGTGATTGTAGACAGATTGACGAAGATGGCACGTTTCTTACTGATCAGAGTCACTTTGGGACTAGCGCAGTTGGCGGAGAGGTATATTCGTGATGTGGTACGTCTGCACGGAGTTCTGCATGAGATTGTATCCTACTAGGATACCCGTTTTACGTCCCAGTTTTGGGCTGAGTTTCAACAGGTTTTGGGGACACGGTTGAGGTTCAATATGATGTACCACCCCCAGACAGGCGGATAGTTAGAGCGCATGATACAGACACTCGAGGACCTTTTGCGTGGCTGTGTACTGGACTGGAGGGGCTCTTGGGAGGAGCACTTGCCCCTGGCAGAGTTTGCATATAATAACAACTATCACTTGAGTATCGGCATGGCACCCTACGAGGCTCTATAGGGACGGAGGTGTACTGCACCCTTGAGTTGGGTTGAGGTGGTGACCAAGTAGGAGGTTGGCCCAGGCTGATCCGGCAGAGTCAGGAGGTGATTGAGTAGATTCACAGATGACTTCACACTATCAAGTGTAGATAGAAGAGTTATGCCGATCGAAAGCGCAGAGTGGTGCAGTTCGAGGTTGGGGATCACGTCTTTCTTTGCGTTTCGCCCATGAAGGGCCTGTAGCAGTTTGGGGTGAAAGGGAAGCTCACATCGAGGTTTGTGGGGCCCTTTGAGGTCCTAGAGCGGGTAGGACCCGTTGCTTACAGGCTTGCCCTTCCTCCCCAGCTTTTTGGTGTGCACGACGTACTCCACATGTCCAACCTCAAGAAGTACATCACCGATCCCAGTCACGTTCTGAGCCACAAGAGTGTTGAGGTGGGTGATGACCTGACCTACCCCAAGTGACCAATGCAGATACTAGACAGAGCCGTCCAGTGTTTGAGACGGAAGCAGGTACCTCTAGTGAAGGTCTTGCGGAAGAGCTAGAGGTACGAGGAGGCTACCTGGGAGCATGAGGCGGCGATGCAAGAGCGGTACCCAGAGCTTTTTGAGGGTACGTCTTTTCAGACAGGTTTCGATCCTCTTTTAGTTTGTTATGCGTATATAGTTATTTTTCCGCACCCTAGCTAGCTCAAGTTTCAGGGACGAAACTTGCATTAAGTTTGTTATGATGTCAAGACCCGTTCTATCTTGAGCCTTTTAAGACGTCTGGACTATCGGTCAGACGTCTTGTAAGCTTTCTAGACACCTTCCCAGATGCCTGGAAATCAAAATTTCTGGGTACGAGCTCGCATCGACATGCGGGCTGCATGCAAATAGTACCTTCTCATTTTCCTTCCCTTCTCTCTCTCCCTGCCTCCAGCAAACCCTAACCCACCACCTTATAAAACCCCCGTTCCTCCTCTCTTGTTCTCCCAACACTAGCCACCTTCCTCTCTTCTTCTCCACTCCAGTGAGAGAGCCAGCGCGAGCAAGTGAGTGCGAGAGTGGCGACAAGGAGGAGCGGCGCAAGAAGAAGAGGAGGAGTTGAGCTTGCGAGCTCGTGTGGGAGCTCATCGGAGGGTGCACCGCCGGAGCGGCGCGTGCAAGTGGAGTGCATCGGGGAAGTCATCCCCAACACTGCTGCAGTCGAGGCTGTAGGCGAGGAGGCAAGCCGCAATCATGCGCGGCGGGAGTGAGCTAGTGCAGGTTCTGGTTCTAGGTTTTTCCCAGAATCATACATCTGGAGTGACGTCCAAACGATAGAGTGGACATTTGGAGGAAGTCCTAGGCATCTAAGGAGAGAGTTTTGTGAAGGTACCTCCTCTTTGCCGATATGGCCATGCAGGCTGCTCTGTAGGTACCCTTTTGCGTGCCTATTTTGAGGAGATTTGGTGGTTGCATGCAGGATTTGCTTCGGGAAAGCGCAGGCATGCCCTCACACACATTTTAGACGTCTGGGCGGCTTACCAGATGGCTGGAAGCACTTCTAGACATCCGAAGAGGAGGTCGGACGACTGGAGCTGGGACCAAATGGTCCAGAAGAGTTCTTGGATGTCTGGGGTGGACGCAGAGACTGAGGTGCATTTCTGGACACTTTTAAGACGTCTGGAAGTTGTTCCAGACGACTGATTTGAGTCAGTAACCCTATTTTGACCCGTTTAGGCTCCGTTTGAGGTCCGTTTTACACAAATAAGATACCGATGTTTTCCTTGTGAGTTCCTCTACTTGTTAGAAGGCTTTCTATACTGTTCTGAATGTTTCATTGTGATTGTTCCTTGTTATAGGACTTCATTCCGTAATGGGTTTGGGGCTTGCTGAGGCATGTGAGCCTACCGTTCAAGCCCCCAATACTCCTGGGTTTAATGGCAGAGTGGCTTCCCCTAATTAAATTATAACCCTGAATGCATGTGTGGAATGAATGATTAAACCCTAGGATGTGGCATGAATCCTAGGATGAGAAATACTTGAAATGTTTGCATACGTGATTGAATTGCAGTCTTGAATGAGTAGACAGAAATGTTAATCTGCTGCCTGTAAATTAACCAAAGTTTCCTGTGAATTACGAATTACCTATGCTAGTTAGCAGTTGCATGTAACCTTCCTGTTGTATACGTTAAATGATATAATACGAGCTGCATGTGTATACTATGAGAATGGAAATGTGAATAATAGAAATATGAGCTGCATCTGTATAACCTAAGAATGGAAATGTGAATGATAGAAATACGAGCAGTATGTATATAACCTGAAAATGGAAATATGAATGATGAAACCTAGTATGGAATGGCATGAGAAATATGAGAATGAACCCTATAGGGAAATTACGAGTAGAGCTCCTGGAAATGAATGGAATGGATCTGGGAATGTAAGTAGGGAAGTGTGCTGGCCCTTGAGTATGTAGTACCAAGGAGAGCAACTGTCCCCTGTTTAGTGTAGAGTGGAGCTTGCCGCCCTTGGGTTGGGACCCGGGGTTAGGATTAACCACTCTGCACCGACTTCTTGGCCCTCGTGTACACTGTACCAGGGAGAGCTACTAGTATAGGGAGAGAACTAGCCACCCCATGGGGCTCGGGGTTCATCTAGCCACCCTACACCGACTTCCTAGGCCCACTAGGAAAACTGGTGTAGTTAGGTGTGGGTGCGCGGACTACGGAGGGGCGAGACCCCTGTATGGTTCTTAGGGGCTAGACCCTTGTTATGAGAGGGCTAGGCCCTATACTTTTCCGTGCTGTACTTTGGGTGCACCCGTTAGCGAAAATGACTAGCCGCGTACTAGTGCGAGGTAGCTACCTGTGCGTTTATCGAGCGTGCCATAGTCACTGTTACGTCTGTCCGTGAGCTTAGGGTGGTTGACTGGGTGTAGGATCACCATGGGGGACTCTCTCGGCCAGGAGAGCACCTTGTGTTCCTTCTACTCTTCGGAAAAGACTGCAATCAAGATCGTTCCCACATGAAACATTCGAGATCAAGAAAGAGATCTGATAAATAAACCAAGTGGTGAAAAAGAATAATTAGTTAAAGAAAGTACTTGAAAAATAACAACTACCAGTCCACTTTTACTGCTTTAGTTTGTTGGTTGCCACTTTACTTAGCGTTCGTTGACATTGTGTACTCATAACCCCTTTTTAGGTCCAAGTGTTGAGTAGCCAGAGTCTATGGCTGCAGAGGGTGCTGGGCCAAGTAGAGCTCAGTAGCAGTAGCTTCTTTGTTACACTTCTTTTGTAGTAGTGAGTTTATACTTTTATACATTTATGTTCTGTACCTTTACGTTTCTGTACTTTTATATTCCTGTACCTTGTTACTTTTCTGCTGTTGTGGTGGTGATATGTATTGTAGTAGTTTTTACTTCTTTATTACTGTACCTTTTATTATTAGTTGCATAGCCTAGTGAATATGGTTTACTTTCCTACTTTTGGTTATTTCTCATTGGATGACTGGGTCTTGGGATCGGTCGAGTTGGTTCGGTCACGTGTCCTATAGGGATTCGGGAACTGGGTCGTAACAGGAAATCATGTTGATCCTCAATGTTTTTCCAAGATGTCTCATCAGTTTCTGAGGGGAAATATGGGTATTTTTTATTGATGGCTTCATACACCATATTCAGCAATTTTCCACGTTTTTCCATGAGACCTTGGTATTTTTTGAAAAGTGGGTGGTCGCACGTGTTTCACGGTTTGAAATCAGGGTTACGAGTAACCCGTCATCGTAGTTGCAAAACTCATGGTCAAATAAAATTTATACCGAAACTCGAAAAGTGAGTCCCGAGTCAAACACAGGGAGGCGAACGTTTGGTTTTGAAAATCTGCGTTTCACTTTTAATTATTTTTGGTCATTTTTAACTTTTCTAATTCTTTTGGTATTTAATCAGGCAAGCAAGAGATTTGGTCGATGAAAACTTTATCTACTTGCAAAAAATAAGAGAGAGAGAAAGTGAGAGAGACAGAGAGAAATAATCATCTATTCATGAAGAATTGTTTGTTACAACTATGAAGGAAAATCTACACTATGAAAGCATAAAAAGTTAGAAAGTGGTGAGAGAAATCACCCTCGACGGTTGCTAGGAGGATGACTCGCTCTAACGTCTCCTGGAGGAAGGTGGTGAGGAGCGGGATGAAGGAGGACGGAGCCAGTGGACGGAGGATGGGGCAGGATGGCGTCGCGGCGAGGATCTTCTTCCCGAAGGGCAGTAAGAGGATAACCATGGGATGCTCCACGAACGAGGATGAGGGGAAGGAAAACTATTTGATTTTCTACTCTAGAGGAGCATCCTAGGCTTGGGATAAGCTCTCTCTAGAGCCTTGGAGGTGGTGAGAGGAAGAAAGGAAGAGATGAAGAAAAATGGGAGGGGTAGGGGTCCTTTTGTAGTGGAGGAAAGAATCAAATTCGTATATAGGACATTTAGTGATGGTCAAAAACGTCTCTTAAGATCTGTCACAAACATCGCTGAAGACAGCCCATGCGCCCACGCTGCTGCTGCATCGGTGAGTGCTGTATGCACCCATGTTGCCCGTGCATGCACAATACGCGCCGCTGCGCTTGCGTGTGTGTGCCTCCACACGCGCACGTGCACCCACGCTACTGTGCATGTGCGGTGGCATGTGCATGCGCATGGGCGACCTAGGTTGCTCCATGTGGTGTAATCTAGGCCATCCATCTTCTTTCCTTTGTAGGGGATGCTACAGAGGTTGGATTGAGTTGATTTTCACACCATTGGGCTGCGATCATCGATCTGAATCCATCCGTGTGGTCGGATTTCTCGTTTGACACTTCAGATTGCATCACTTGGTCCGTCGACCGTTGATCTTCCTTGGATTGCATATGGTGCTGCAGGACTTCGATCGAGGCAATTTTGGAGGCATTGGACTCCGATCATCATCTTGATCAGATCCGTACAGTCAGATAGTCAATCTGAGGCTCCGAAAAAAATATCCTTCTCTCCTGACCACAAAAAGGATGTAATTAACGTAAATTATATACGACTACTCTAAATGCAGAATAATGCATGCTTTGCAATATTTATAACATGAAATGCAAATCTAATCCTAGGAACATACATGAATAGGCATTTTAACATAAACAGATGTGTCTACATCATACCCCCTTGCCTATCTTTTGCTAGTCTCTAGTAAAATTAAGCAACATGCTAAGTATAAAATAAAAATTAAGATTAGATCAGTTAGGCCTAAGTCATTTATTAACAATAGAAAATTTCAACTAAGGTCCTAAACAATGAAAACTCAACAGTACTCGGGTGCCTGCCAGAATGCAGACCACCCAAGTCCTCACCTTATTTGAAAAGGGAAGATACATTTTTTTTTATTTTTCTTTTTTTCTAATTTTGTTGTACTTTTGGAGTTTGAGAGTTCTAGGAAAACTTTTTACAGCTACCCGACTTGCCCAAGACTCGAAAAGGACTCTAAGTGCTAAGCATCTTGTGAAAATAGTGAAAGACTCACTAGGCGGCTGTTAAAACGGACTTTGAGTTTCTACGACCTTAGGTAACATTGCCTAAAGGTTTATCTTTTCAACTGGTAGCTTTCTCCCTACTTTTATTTATGGGGTCAACACAATGGTGAACCCAGTGTATATCTCCCCAGTTTATTCTACTTCCCCGCTTCTTCCCTAAGTGTATTGGGAATTATTGTGCATTTTTTTGTGAGTTGGGTTCTGGACAACCAGCCAATGAGTTGTTTCCCACAGCAACTTGCCAGCCTTACTCATACGGTGAAGTGTAGTTTTGTTTATTTTTTATTTTTTTTCTCCTTTTTCTATTTTTTTCTTTTCTATTTTTTTATTTTTTATTTTCTTTAAGAAGGTAGCTTCCCTGATCTAAGATTTACCTAAAGGCAGTACAATGAAAATGGTCTTGTGACTGGGCTCTGGACAACCGGCCAATGAGCTGTTACCATCGATAACTTGCTAGCCATACCACCCTAGATAGTTCATCAGCTATCCAATTTTTGAAGAAACCACAGAAAAGTGAGTCGGTGCAAAAAATTGTGTGTAGATGCTTAGGCTTTAGGTCCCCCAAAATCAAATGGTTGGTTGATAAGTCGCATACTTATCATCCCAATTTATTAGCCAAATTAAAAATGAATTTGAATTAGCAAGGACTCGAGACTAAGTCCACATTCGAGTGGACACCCAGGCTAATTAAGCCCGAAGACCTGAAGAGTCTAAGTGTTTAGGTCCTCTCGTATTCCTAAAGTTAATTACTTCCAAATGCCTAAGTTCTCTTCCCCTAATTCTTCTTTTTTCTTTATCTTTTTGAATTTTCAATTTTTTTTTTAAGAAACTAAAAGAAATTCTACAGAGTTAATAAAATGATTTCAGGATTAAGTATCCACCCCCCCATGCCTAAATGATGCAATGTCCTCATTGTAAAAATAAAGGCATGAAAAGGGCGGAGTAAGCAGAATATCACCTGAGTGTTGTGAAAATCTGGTCAGCTTTGCAAAGAGAAGAGTGTATACACACGCGCTAAGTTTAATGCCTTCAGTTAGGCATAACATACATATAAAGAAGAAATTGAGAATTCACAAGTGCAGGTCAAAATCAAAATAAAAATATTGATTCTAAAACCCACCAGCAGAAGATGTACACAGACATGAACCAGATTATGGTGCAGACCCATGCCCCAGGGTCGAGTTATTTTAAGGTTCTGGATGAAAATCACCTAGAACCAAAGGTTGTTAAGCTTGCAAGGTTGGGCTTGCAGTTTGTGGTGTGCAACCCAAGACTAAAATGTCAAACAACAGTTAAAGATGGTTCAATAGGTGCTATTGTCCACTTAACATCTAGCTCAGAAAAATAATCAGTTATTTCGAGCTTGGGTTGCACATGAAAGATATCTTAAGGGTCCTGGTAAAAAGTTGGTAATTTTAGGTCAATAGGAACCCTTAGATCCAAACTTGTTTTTCCCTCAAAATTAACCTCCCAAACTTTCATTTCAACATTCGTATCCTCCAACATCAAGTGCTCAGGTTCCGGGACCTCTAGCATACCGTTCACCCCATAAGATTTACCCAAGTCCAGAAATCATAGCTGACTTAGAATTGACTTGGGTACAATGATTTCCAAATCAAAATCAATCCCTTTGGGGTGTGGTTGAGGAATAGGGCTATTGATTGAATCTTCTAGTAAATGAGGATTCGAATCCTCCAAGTTAGCCCCAACCGAATCCAAATATTCAATAATTGGGCTATCAAATGGTTCGTCAGATTCCTCAAGCTTGTTTGTCTTACTAAAATCATCTTCCTTATGCTCAAATGAGACTTCACTAAGAGATTCTTCACCCTCAGAATCAAAGAATCCATGATCCTCATTTATATATGTCTCAAAATCGATTGTCATTTCCTGGTTCAAGGAGACATATTTTTCCTTGCTCCCTGGCTCAGGGATCTAAGGTGAATCAATCGGTTCATAGTCAATGGGTTGCTCTAGCCCAACCTGGTCATCCCCGGTCATAGAAAATATATCCCCCCCGACAGGTGCCTGAGCGGGTTCAAACATTGGCTCTCCTGAAGTTGGTTCATCTTGAGAATCATCCCAAGATTTGACTAGGGCAACCATAAATTTCATCCTCATTCTTAATAATTTCCCAAGAATAAACTCACTCAAGTCCCTATCCCTAACATTTTGGAGCAAATCCAATAGAGAACTATTAAGCTCATCAATCATTTACATCATAGGCTCCAATGCTTCAGTGCATTGTGTTGGCTAAGCTTCTATAGATTGTATAGTGTTCCTCAAATTAGCCAACACCCTATCCTAGATCTAGTTCACCTGAATCGACTGGTTCGGTTCAGGGTTGGGTGGGTTCGGGTTAAATCTAGGGGAGTCAAGATATCGAGGTTCTCGGGTCCCTCCCTGATAGTAGTTGTTTCAGGCTGTTTAAAGGATGGTGGTGACTTATATTCAGTGGAATACTGGGGAGGGTAGGTGTTATAATCATTATATCCTTCCTGATTGTAGATCGAGTTGGCTTGGTGATCAAAGGATGAAGATCTATAATCATTGTAGCTCTGGGAAGGATAATAATCATAGTCTTGTTGTCCAGAGTTAAGCCCTGGACACTGAGGTCCGGATTCATATCCCCAATCAAAGTTATCCTGGCTACTGGATGGGTAATCATAAGTCGAGTCGGGATAGTAATCATCATGAGGATACGTGTTGGTAGGAGGGTAGGATTGGAAATGTGTGAAAGATGTGGAAGGATACATTGTGGAGTAGGAGAGAAAACAGAATAGAGAAAGGTGCCCTACAATGCAATCAACCAGACCTGTCCTTATGTGGGTAGCCTAAAGACGTACAAACTCCCAGGACCCATCTTGAGATTATAAATGATTTAGTCTACTTTTATCCGACCATTCCAACCAGTTAGAATGAGGGACTAGGGAGAAGGTTCTTCCTTTGGCTTGCACCTCTGGTTCCTAGTGTACCCCCCAACCGCGGTCATTTGACGCTACTCTCCTAGCTAGACATCAGATGAGCCAGCAGAAGCAGATTAATCAAAACAAATCTCAGTCTAAGCCTCGAAGAGCGAAACAATCCTTAAGGCCAACGTCTACTCAGTTTTAGTTAGGCTTGGGATGATCGTGCTCTTGGAATGTGATGGGCCCTTTAGATGGGTTGTGCCCTTAATGATCAGTTAAAATGTGTGTGCGCGCACAATCAGGGTTTTCAAACAAGGTTATTTGATGATGTGTCTTTTAGGATTTAACCTTGTTTAGTAGCTTTTAGGGTTTAATTCTTAGGTTGGTTCAATCAAGGTTTAGTAGAACACTCCAAGTTTTGAAGGCATGGGTGATGATATGTTCCTTTAGAAATCAGAGAAAAAATGTAGAGTGCATGGTTCAGCCCTAAGAATCAACCCTAAGTGGCAAGCTAATTAATGAATCACTTTTATTTTCAGTGGTGCGGCCCAAACAGTTCAAGCAATTGGCCTATTGCACCACTTAGTTAAGGCACACAGAAATGTTTGACCTATTCAGATTTCTACTCACTTATTTGTGTGTTGAGTTAGGTGTACCAGGTCCACAGGTCAGATCCCGGTTAAGTGGTAGAATCGATGTGATTATGCGCCTTAAGGTGAGAAGTTATGGGTGTTAAGTGTGTAGCTTTCAGAAAATCCCACAAGAGAAGAGTATTTTATATATATATATATATGCAAGGGTGAGATGAGTGGAGGTGGCAAACAAACAACCAATCTATCCTAGGGTTTATAAAAAGCACCAAAGTTGATTTGGGTTTGAGTTATTAGTGTGGTGAAATGAACTAGTGGGTGGGGGTGGTGGGGATAAACTTACAAAACTCTCATCTGCACTTTTCTCTAATCTAACTGCTTTGGCCCGCCTTGGATGAGTACCTACAATCGCAGTAAGATCAGAGAAAAAGTGAGATAAAAGTTAGGTAAGGCGGAAAAACACGAAAAAGAAAAGAAAAACCAAAGAGAGTTGCCTCCCTGGCAACGACGCCAAAATGGTCGCATGTGTTTTGCAAGTTTGAAATTAGGGTTACAAGTAACCCGTCGTCGTAGTTGCAAAACTCGTGGTCAAATAAAATTTATACCGAAACTCGAAAAGTGAGTCCCAGGTCGAACATGGGGAGGCGAACGTTTGGTTTTGAAAATCCGCGTTTCGCTTTTATTTGTTTTTGGTCATTTTAATATTTTCTAATTTTTTTGGTATTTAATCTGGAAAGCAAGAGATTCGGTCGATGAAAACTTTATCTACTTGCAAAAAATAAGAGAGAGAGAGAGAGAAATAATCATCTATTCATGAAGAATTGTTTGTTACAACTACGAAGGCAAGAAAATCTACACTACGAAAGCATAAAAAGGTAGAAAAAGGTGAGAGAAATCCCCCTCAACAGTTGCTCGGAGGATGACTCACTTTGACATTGCTTGGAAGAAGGTGGTGAGGATCGGGACGAAGGAGGACGGAGCCGGAGGATGGAGGATAGGGCAGGACGGCGTCGCGGCGAGGATCTTCTTCCCGAAGGGTAGTGAGAGGATGGCCACAGGATGCTCCACGAATGGGGATGATGGGAGGGAAAACTATTTGATTTTCTACTTTAGAGGAGCATCCCGGGCTTGGGACAAGCTCTCTGTAGAGCCATGGAGGTGGTGAGAGGAAGAAAGGAAGAGATGAAGAAAAATGGGAGGGGTAGGGGTCCTTTTATAGTGGAGGAAAGAATCAAATTAGTATAAAGGACATCTAGTGAAGGTCATAAACGTTGCCGAAGATCCATCGCAAACATTGCTGAAGACAGCCCACGCGCTTACGCTGCTGCTGCGCTGGCGCGCACTATATGCGCCCTTATCGTGCGCGCATGCGCGATATGCGCCGCTGCCTCCACCTGCGCACTGCGTTGTTGCACGCACCGCTGTGCTTGCATGTGCTTGCCTCTGCGTGCGTGCATGCACCTGCACTATTGTGCACGTGCAGTGGCACATGCGTGCGCATGGGCAGCCTAGGTTGAGCCACATGGCACAATCTAGGTCGTCCATCTTCTTTCCTTTGTAGGGGATGCTACAGAGGTCGGATTGAGTCGATTTTCATGCTATTAGGCTGCTATCGTCGACCCGAATCCATCCGTGTGGTCGAATTTGTCATTTTGACACTCCAGATTACATCACCTAGTCCCTCAGCCGTTGATCTTCCTTGGATTGTATATGGTGCTACGAGACTTCGATCGAGGCGATTTTGGAGGCGTTGGACTCCGATCATCATCTAATCAGATCCGTACGGTCAGATCATCAATTCGAGGCTCCAAAATAAATATCCTTCTCTTCAGATCACAAAAAGGATGTAATTAACCTAAATTATATACAATTACTCTAAATGCAAAATGATGCATGCTATGCAATATTTATAACATGAAATGCAAATCTAAGCCTAGGAACATGCATGAATAGGCATTTTAACCTAAATAGATGTCTCTACATCCGTGGGGGATTTGGCTAAACATTGTAGATACTCATTGCAATGTAATTTCCCCAATTCAATATATTCTAATAAGAGATCATCTCAGGTTGAACCATGTATCATTTGTGTCGATATCATTGCAACACGGTTCATAATGTAGGTTGTTGTTTTTGAAACGTTAACCTGAATGTGCCTAGATGGATCTGAGGTTTTGTAAAACTCATCATGATGTCTAAGAGCATCCTCAGTCATCTTTTCTTTCATGCTCATTTGGGATTTAGGTTTCCTAAATATTCTTCCTAAATTGTCAAGTTGCATTTTCAAATCACATGGTGAATTAAGATGTAAAATCAAATTCAAGTTTAGATTTAATTGATCAGATCATATCAGAAATCCCCAAGAAGATCAACTCTAATGGAGTTCTCTAGGTCAAAAACCTAGGGACCTTTCTTGTGCATGTTCTCTAAAGAATAGATGAGGGACTAGATATGAATCAGACCCAATCAAGGCACCTAAAGATTTTTAGATGACTAAGGCTGTTTCAAGGCAGATGATACCTCTAAATCAAAAATCCACAGACCAGAGAATTACTTGAGAATCCATGAAGGGAGACCCTTACAAAGACCCCTACTCGGTAGAGCATCCCACAGGTTACAGTGTTTCCCCCACTTGACTTTCCTTGTTACTGCGGTTCCAAGTTGACTGGAATGTGTGAATTGAGAACTTAAGTCTACAAAATTTTAGTCCTAACTTGTACCTTGGATTTCACTTGAATAAAAGTTGATTCAATTTGTGACCAAATTTGAAGGTTGATTGGCCCACAAAGTAGACCAATTTCACTTGACCTACCCTAAAGATGGGGGATGAAATTTGGGTCAACACCCAAAATCACCATGAATTGACTCTCAAGTTATTAGGTCCAAAATTTTAGGATTTAAGTGAATTTAGAGCCTTGAATTTTAGCATTCTCTTGAATAGATCTTTTCAAACAAGGGCTTGGGTAGCATACGAATGTGGGAATGTCAATTTCCTTTAATCCAAGAAAATGTATACTAACACTTGAAAACTCTAAAGTAGAAACCCTAATTGGTTCTATTTCAAGTCCAATTTAATCTCAAGGGTAACACCTTGGACTAAAACAAGAAAGTGAGTAGTCTAAGATGTTTACAATTTAAGTGTAAATCCCTAGTAGGTACAGGAAATCAGGGTTGGGAATTCTAATCAAATCATCTCATCTTCAATCAGATATCAAATAGAGTTTGCAAATTAGGAAACTTGTCTTTAAATGATAATTACTAAGAAAATAAGGCAGTTGAATCCTAAATGAATTATTTCCTTTTTCACTTTCCCAAGACTAGGAGGTTGATTAGGAAAGAAGAGAAATTTTACCTGTCCCTAGAGTGGTTGATTGCGCGGAAGGACTCTTCGTGATGTACCTCGCAAAATCATAGCAAAGCAAGTAGGGCAAGTTAATGCTAAGATAAATTAACAAAGATAAGACTAGTGGTGAATTGTGTGTTGCTCCCTGGCAATGGCACCAAAATGTTGAGGGGAAAATGAGGAGATTTACGAAATGGTCATCGTAGTACACACCTAAATCGCACACCAAACACTTAAATTTATAAAACTCAGAATCTAATTGGAGTCCGACGTCGTTCGTAGGGAGCAAATGTGAAATTCATGCATTAATCTCAATCCAGAATAAATGAGCACCGTAAATCAAGCATTAGATAAAAGATATGCAATGAGTAAATTGCTCAGAATAATATTTCAATGAAGAATAGAGTATTAGTGCAAAAAGATTAGGTTATAATGGTGATTTGAATCACCAATTTAACCTTCAAGTTTAAGCTCATGACCTACTTAAATATTTCAACAGTAATCTTCAAGTACAAATCCACGTTAGCTA
This sequence comes from Thalassia testudinum, assembly GCA_037157565.1. Lineage (NCBI taxonomy): Eukaryota > Viridiplantae > Streptophyta > Magnoliopsida > Alismatales > Hydrocharitaceae > Thalassia > Thalassia testudinum. The sequence continues at coordinate 31,142,426 of JAZHRO010000049.1, forward strand.
CTTCAAATATTACCACAGTAACCAGTAGAATCAACTTAATGCCTACATCTTAACTATCACAGATATCACCACAGTAAGCACAAAAGGGAAATAGCTTCTCAAGGCCTTCTGTTCTTCAAGTCATCCCAAGCACAACACAAGAGCCAACTCTCTTAGAGGCTATGTGTAAGGACTCTTTCTTCAACACACATCCCAAGGCATGCACACACACATCTCAGAACCAGGGTTAATTGGGTATATAGGCTGGTAAACGAGTCACGTACAAGGTCCAGACCCGTGGGCATTATGGCAGGTGATGAGAGCCTCATCATGAGCCATAACTAGCTCATTTTGACACAATAAAGAAGATAAAAGCTCCTACATAACCTAGAAGAAGGCCTAACTGAAGAAACAAGTGCTCTAAGAAGAAAACATGAAATAAAGGTTAAAACTGCAATTTTACCATTGCAGTAGATAAACGGGATTTCTCAGAGGCAAAACATAGGTCAAATGGTCTAAATGAGATAAAAAGTGGGTTGAGTCAATCAGAAATGGGTTCATGTGCAATCTAAGAACTAAAAGACACTTGGTAACCCTAAAACAGACCCGCTTAAATTAACAAGGTTCCGGTTAGAACAAAAAGCAAGTAAACCCTCTACAAATCATGGAAAACCATACTCTAGGGTTTAGAACACTTAATTTGGCCTTTGGAACCTAGTTTGACCTAGATTAGGGTCCTAGCTCTTCAATTAACCTAATTTGGGTTTTTACGCAAAATATCCAGTCAAACGAGGTCAAACCTGAAATCTAACTTCTCCATTGGTTTCCTTAGGTCCAAATTAGGTTTATACCAAAATTTGGACCTAAGGAGAGGTCATCTTGACCTACTTTGCAAGTTAGTACACCCAAATCACAAAGAGGTCCCTATCTTTTGAATATCCTTGCAGAGAGCCCCCTAGGTTCCTCGCCTTCTTTGCAAACCGGTCCTGCCGCCATTGCTAGGGCAGAACCGAACTCCGGCGAGGTTCGGAGAGGGATTGCTCTCTAATCCCTCAGAGATTCCCTCCCAGAAATGGAAGGAGGATTCTCTGAGGAATTCCCTTCCTCATAAAGTCAATCACAATCGTTGGTGTGAACCCAATCTCTCGTGCGAACGCACGAGAGATTTGGGTATCCTAACTCCTTTCCATCTCCGGCGACCAACTTCAGGCAATTACGTGCCCTTCACGCCCTGCACACCAAGTCCAGCACCTATAAAACACCCCTCGGACCCGGCCACTCATCTTGAGCTTGATTTGGCCGAGTTTCCCCCTTCAATTCCTCTCCTCCTGCTCGGTCAAATACCCCAGCTAGCTCCGGCGAGCCTCCCTCCCCTCCCTCTTCGCTCTGCCACAAAACCAGTGGCAGAGTTAGCTTCCTGACCTCCCTCCGCGTCGCGCAGTACCAGCGCACGCCGCCTCAGCCCCGTCGTCGCCGCCGTTCTCCCCCACTGGGCGTCATCTTCTCCGGCGACAGCAAGTACTGCTGTCTGCCTTCTGTCCCCTTTCGTCCTTACAATTAGGTTAGAACTCCTCTCCATCCTATCCTCTCTCTTTTCCCCCTGTTATCTCATCTGATTACCCCTCGACCGACGCTGACCACCCTCATCTTCCACATCACCGACCGAACTCCGGCGAGCCGCCCACACCACTCCGCCACTCCACACGGCTCGCCAACCACCTCGTGAGCTCCGCCTCACCACCAGGAACTCGCTCCACCCCACAACTGCCACTCCAGACCTCCATAATCACCCCCCGAACAACCCACCGTCTCCGGCCACAGGTTGACCTAGGCGGGCACGCCTAGGCCGACAGGCAACCTGCAGCATCACCCACCGCCTTCGCCGTGCTACGGCGAAGGTTTCCAGCCATTCTAATTGGGCCAATAGGCCGTTCTGTGGAAGTTCAGGTAAACGCTCCGGCCGCCATTAACAGTCGAAGCAGCAGGAAGCTTGGAGCAGCAGCAGGCGTCAGGCTTCCCAGGCGGCAGGTGCAGCAGACTCTCGCAAGAGTTGCGAGGTGACTGAGTTCAGCAAGGATCAGCAGCAGGGCCTTCAGCGTGGGCAATTGCACACGAGAGTCTGCGGGCGCACGCAAAGGAAGGGCGGAAAGTTTAGTCCCACATCGTGGAATCTCAAGGCACAGGTATGGTATAAAGCTTTTTTGTGATATACGTTTACTGCCTCGAAAGCACAGGGGTGAGGTCCCTCACTGACCCCACCCGCCTCGTCCGCGGCCTGACCACGCGGACCTGGCGGATCCGACCCGACCTAGACCTACGCACTCCTCGCGCATCACACACCTGCAGGTGCGCCTGGTCCCGGGTACGATCCGACCCGATTGAGACTGTGGCTCTGGGAGAGCGGTTAGAGTGAATTGCTTGAGAGAGAGACACGCGCGGGTAGAGGGAGAAGGGTTAGGTTTTGTTCCCCTGTGCAGGCAGGCTGATTGCAGGAGAAGGACGTGGCCGCTGCAGAAGAAAGGAAAAGCAAGACAAAGAAGAAGAAGAAAGCAAGACAAAGAAGAAGAAGAAGGCAACGAAGAAGGAAGAAAGCAAGACAGAAGAAGAAGAAAGAAAGAAGTCTTCGCAGGCGAAGGAGGAAAACAGAAAGGTTAGAGGTCTTCGCAGGAGAAGAAGAAGGACAAGGGAAGATTGCAAAGAGATCTGAAAGGCAAAGCAGAAGAAGAAAAAGAGAAAGAAAGATCACATTTAAGACGTCTGATACATAAATCAGACGTCTAATTCTATTTTTTTTACATCTTTCTTAAAAACTCTTTGAATCAATTATATTTGCATTTAACAGTTGTATTCTTGGGTTTTACAAAGTACTGAGTTTGCTCCCTGTGTTCGACCTCGGATACTCCGGTCTTCGAGTAATAAAAACTTTATATTTGTTCGAACGTTTTGTCGGTTATACTACAACATAATACGCTTTAAATCCGCACGAAACGTTGAAAAACATTTTGGCGCCGTTGCCGGGGAGCAACGGGCACTTGTAAAGCTTTTGAGTACAACTTTTCTATTTAATATCTGACTTAACTTCTCTTTTGTTGTGTTCAAACAGGGAAAGCAAAACAGAAAGGAAAGAATAGCAACTGCACAACAGACTGGAGCAGGTAATCTCCATAAGCCCTCCCCCTTAACCCTCTCACAATCCAAAAAAAAAAAAAAAAAAAAAAAAAAAAAAAAAAAAAGGGGAAAAGTCAACTTAGGGCTACCTGTCTTATATTTAGTAACTCACCAAGTTGCCTGATTTTCATTTCAACATATTTTTGTCTGTCATCCAACTAAGGCAACTAGGGCTAAAACTTTCTTGATTGAGCCCTAGGTGCTAAATTCTAAGGCAACTAAATTGGACCCATTAGAGCCAAGTTAGGATTGCAAAGCTAGGGTTTTTAGAGACACATCTTCTCTAAAATAAAGAAATAAACTTTCCAAAAAGAAGTGTGCCTAAACCGTGTTTGAAAATATTTATAAGAGGAACCCTAAGCAAATCAGGCTGATAATTCATTTGAATCATAAAAGGAAGGACCTAAAAGCTCTCAAAGGTGAAGTTGATCCCTCGGGTCAACCAACCTTAATATTAGGTCACTTTTTGCACTCAAAATACTTAAAAGTTCAAGTGGAACATTAAGCACCTTGATCTTAAAATAAAAAAAGGTAGACTTAAGAGGTCAAGATCCCCATTCTGGTCTACCTGGAACCGCAGTGACAAGAGAGGTCGGGTGGGGGAAACCCTGTAACCCGTAGGGACGCTCTACCGTGTAGGGGTCTTTGCAGGACTCTCCCTCTCTGGCTGCCCAGGTATTTCTCAGGTGGACGATCTTCTGATCCAGGGGTCCATCTGCCCCGAACCTCTATAGTCACCCAACAATTCTTGGGTGTCTTGATTGGGTCCAGTACCTTCTAATCTCATCACATCTTCCGGTGCATGTTTGGTAGGAGGTCCTTGAGACCACCTTTAAGACCTCCTCTAGATATTCATTCTCGCCGAGGCCAAGCCTCGACGCCCTTGTTTGTGCAGCAACCCCACCACATAAATCTTTCATCTGATTCAGACCCTGATTCTCCTCCTTCTCCCATCATGGCACAACCCATTGAAGATGAGAATAACCTTGAACACCAACTTCAACGCTTGAACGATCTCTTTCAGAACTTTGTAAACCCACCACAACGACCTATGATGCGAGATCACTATAATCCCGCTGCGGTGGCAATTGAACCCCGAGTACGAATCCCAATTGGAGGACCCGATTCGGATCTAAAGCCCAATATGATTCATGCCATACCAAAGTTCCATGGGCTTAACTCTGAGGATCCATTCCAACACATTAAACAACTCAAGCATCTGGCCCAGACTTTCGGGTCAGATGTACAAAACCGGGATATCCTACTCATGAAAATGTTTTCGTTCTCCCTCTTGGACAAGGCCGCGCACTGGTATCAGACTCAGACCCGCCCGATCAACACTTGGGAGGAATTACAGTCCGAATTTTTGAAAAAATTCTTCCCTGTTGGCCGGACGAATGCCTTGCGCCACCAGATCACTCATTTCACTCAACAACAGGGAGAACCTCTTCACGAAGCTTGGGATCGATTCCTAGATCTCATGCGAAAATGTCCCCATCACGGAGTCCCTAAGTGGGAACAAGTCCAGTCTTTTTACCAGGGACTCCGTGAGGATATTCGTCTAATCGTCAATGCAACATGTGGAGGAAACATCATGGGCCAACACGAGGACACGGTGTGGGAGATTCTCGAAAACATGTGCGAGAACTCCATAAACAATGACTCCTTGGGCTTATTCGACAGGACGAATGCCCGCGCATCGACGAATCTAAGAGGGACACATGAGACGCAGGACCTGTCCACTTCTGTTGACCTGGAATTGATGGCCAGTCGGTTGGACAAGGTCTCTATCATAGAAAAGAAGGTGGACGAGCTAACTCGACATTTGCAGCAAGCCACCTCTGCACAAAACTCTTTTGCACGACCTCCTCTGGCAAGGGAAACAGTGCAAAACATCTATCACCAACCTGCCAAGGGGATGGGCCCCTATCCACCCCCGTCTACCTCCCAGACCGGAGTGACCTCCGATCCCGTCTACTCGAGTTGGGGGAACTCTGAACCCTCGTATTCTGACTTTCCTGAGGTTTCTCAGAACTGCGAGGACCTCAACGCCATCCAGAACGACCCATACTCCAATACCTACAACCCTGGATGGCGAAATCATCCTAACTTTCAGTGGGCGGGAAACTCTCAAAAACCACCATATCAACCCCGCCCACAAGCTCCTCGTCCATATCAGCCGCCTCAGCCTCGGCCCAATCCCACCTACCAATCTGGGCAAAATCAGGATCAACTGACTCTTATCCTTCAAACGCTGGCTGACATTCAAAAAACGAATGCGGCAATGCAAAAACAGCACAAGGACGAGATCACAGAGGTTCGCAACCAACTGGCCCAGATGGCAAATTCTCGCCAACCTGGCACCCTTCCTTCGCAACCTCTGCCCAACCCAAATAATGTGCCGACCCAGAGGCGCATTATGAATCCAAATCCAGGCCACGCACATTTGATTTATCAGGCCCCTGCTACTCCATCACCAGACAGGATGGAGGCTTCTACATCTTATGCAGAATTTCAGCAGCAGCCACCTCTCCTACCTAACCCAAACCAAAGTCAGGCTGGATTAAACTCTGTAACAACACGTAGTGGTAAAACAACACAAGACCCACATTATCTGAACCACTCCAAGCCTGATAATCGCCAAGACCCTAGGGTAGTCATCCAAGATACTACTGTCCCAGATCAAGAACCTGGACCTATCCTAGAGGAACCAGCTAGGATCCCATTTCCTGAGGCCTTGACCAAAGGAAAAAGGACAACCAAACCTGTGGCTCCTGAGGAGGATCTGGTCAAGCTCTTTGAACAGGTCCAGATAAACATCCCGTTGATGGATGCAATCCGCCACATACCGGCTTACGCAAGATTCTTGAAAGACATATGTACACCTAAACGTAAGCCGCGAACCAAGGATGGGAATCCGATTGTACTGTCAGAGCAAGCCAGCTCTGTCATCCTGAGCAAACTCCCACCCAAGGCTAAAGACCCAGGAACCCCCTTGATTTCTTGTAAAATTGGTGAAACCCAACTTGATAGAGCCTTACTAGACCTAGGTGCCTCCATAAATTTAATACCTACATCCCTCCTTGACCACCTTGAAGAATCTGAACTTAAACCCACTGAGGTGACATTGCAGTTAGCTGATTGATCCATCAAGTCACCCAAAGGTATACTCGAGGATGTCATTGTTAGGGTACGAGATTTTTATTTCCCAGTGGACTTCATAGTACTGGACATGGATGCACCTAAGAACCCAAGGAACACACCAATCATATTAGGGAGACCCTTTCTGGCCACTGCTAGGGCCAATATAAATTGCGAAGAGGGCCAGATAGAATTAAAATTTGGGAATCAAAATCTGAAGATTGACATTTTCAAAGCCCAACAAGGGATTAATTGCGGGGTTATAGAGGAAATTTGTGATGTCAAAGCCGTGGTTGATGAATTGCACATAGAGGACAACCTGATTATTCCTGATCAACCACTAGAAAGTCAAAAACCGCTAACAGAGGAGTGCGAACACAATTTAGACACACCTATGACTCCTACCATTGCTCCCGATACAAACCCTGAACTACCCGCTGCTGCTGACAATCCTGTTATGGAACTCAAGCCCCTTCCTGAACATCTAAAATATGTCTTTTTGGATTCAAATCAAACGTTTCCTGTGATTATCAATTCTCGACTCACACCTGACCAGGAACTCCGTTTGATTTCCGTTCTCCAGCAACATCGTAGAGCCATTGGATGGACTCTAGATGATTTGACTGGTATAAGCCCTTCATACTGCACGCATCGAATCTATACAGAAGAAGGCTCACGACCTTCAAGAGAAATGCAAAGGCGACTAAACCCTAACCTACAGGAGGTCGTGAAAAAGGAGATCATTAAGTGGTTAGATGCAGGGATCATCTACCCGATCTCCGACAGTCGTTGGGTGAGTCCAACACAAGTGGTACCTAAGAAGGCAGGACTTACCATCATCACGACAGAAACCGGGGAAGTCATTCCTACCCGAATAGCTAATTCGTGGAGAGTCTGCATTGATTACAGAAGACTAAATTCCTCCACGAAGAAGGATCATTTCCCACTACCTTTTATTGATCAGATCCTCGAGAAACTAGCGGGAAATAGATTCTTCTGCTTTCTTGACGGGTACTCCGGTTACAATCAGGTGGCAATCCATCCAGAGGACCAAGAAAAGACCACATTCACCTGCCCCTTCGGGACGTACGCGTTTCGAAGGATGCCATTCGGTCTCTGCAATGCACCTGCAACTTTTCAGCGGTGCATGCTTGCCATATTCTCAGATATGGTAGGTGACTATCTGGAAGTCTTCATGGATGACTTTTCAGTTTTTGGACAATCATTTGACGATTGCCTCCAACACTTGGTCCATATACTCAGGCGGTGCATCGAGGTGAATTTGGTTCTTTCCTGGGAAAAGAGCCATTTCATGGTGCCTGAGGGAATTGTCCTGGGACATTTAATCTCAGAGAAAGGCATCCAAGTGGATCGAGCTAAGGTTAACCTGATTTCCAAGCTCCCTATGCCTAGCTCGATTAAGGACATCCGATCTTTTTTGGGGCACGTCGGTTTCTACCGTCGATTCATCCCTGATTTCTCCAAAATCGCGCGCCCCCTGACCAATCTGCTTTCCAAGGATGTGCCTTTCGGAATTTCCAAGGAATGCACTCAAGCATTTGAGATCTTACGTGACCGAGTCACCCAAGCCCCAATCCTACAGTCCCCTGATTGGTCTCAACCCTTTGAGATCATGTGCGATGCATCTGACTTCGCTGTAGGAGCGGTTTTGGGGCAGAAAATTGATGGGAAACCTGTGGTCATTTACTACGCCAGCAAAACACTGGATGAGGCTCAGCGTAACTATACGGTTACTGAGAAAGAGCTGCTGGCCGTAGTATTTGCCCTGGAAAAATTCAGATCATACCTTCTGGGTTCCCGTGTTATCATATACTCGGATCACACAGCTGTGAGGCATCTCCTAGCCAAGAAGGACGCGAAACCTCGATTAATCCGCTGGATCTTGCTGTTGCAAGAATTTGACATCGAGATTCGCGACAAGGCGGGAAAGCACAATGTGGTAGCTGATCATTTATCCCGCCTTCCTCCTGAAATTATTGATCCGTCCGGACCTATTGCAGAACATTTTCCTGATGAGCACCTCCTGACTATCAGTACAAGTCTTCCATGGTTCGCCGATATTGTTAATTACCTGGCATCACATCAGATTCCGCCCGATTGGTCGAAGGCCAAAAAGGACAAATTGCGTTCTGATGCCAAGTATTACCTATGGGAAGACCCGTATCTCTTCCGCATTGGTGCTGATCAGATAATCCGACGATGCGTCACGGAAGTGGAAATCAAAGACATACTCTCATTTTGCCATGACCAGGCATGCGGTGGACATTTTTCGGGACATAAAACCGCATCGAAAGTCCTCCAGTGTGGTTTCTACTGGCCCACAATTTTCAAAGATGCATACAATCACTGTAAGGCATGTTCCCGTTGCCAGACTCTAGGCAACATGAGCCATAGAGACATGATGCCTCTACAGCCGATCTTGGTATGCGAAATTTTTGATATTTGGGGGATTGATTTCATGGGACCCTTTCCTACCTTGGATGGCTTCGAATACATTTTACTCGCAGTTGATTATGTTTCCAAATGGATAGAAGCCATTCCGACTCGAACCAACAATCATAAAGTCGTTATAAAATTCCTTCATCAAAACATTTTCTCAAGGTTCGGGATTCCGCGTGCTATAATTTCCGACGGAGGGACCCATTTTACAAACGCTCAGTTCAGGTCACTAATGATCAAATACGGGGTGTCGCACCGAATCTCTACTCCTTACCACCCTCAAACTAATGGTCTAGCTGAGCTATCTAACCGAGAGATCAAGAAGATCCTTCAGGTTACTGTTCGACCTGATAGAAAAGATTGGTCTTCTCGGCTTCCGGAAGCATTGTGGGCCTATAGGACCGCCCACAAGACCCAATTAGGAATGTCTCCCTTCAGACTAGTGTACGGGAAGGCATGTCACCTCCCCGTCGAATTGGAGCATAAAGCCTATTGGGCAGTACGGACCTGTAATCTCGACCTTTCTAAGGCTGGAACCCACAGAAGATTTCAAATGAGCGAGATCGATGAATTACGCCACGACGCATATGAGAACTCGCGAATTTACAAAGAACGGGTTAAAGCTTTTCACGACAAACACATTTCTAGAAAGGTCTTTCATCCTGGTCAAAAAGTTTTACTCTTTGATGCTCGACTCAAACTATTCCCAGGAAAGCTAAGATCCAAGTGGGTCGGACCCTACCTAGTCCGCCAAATCTTCGGAAATGGAGCTATTGAAATCAGCCCACTCAGCCACGATTCTGAACCATTTGTCGTGAATGGGCAGAGACTCAAGCCGTTCATTGACATGACCGATATAGATTTGACTGAGTCATCCTTTACCCTCCTTTCCTCTTGAGCTCATTACGCCCAGCCGATGGCGTAAAACTCAGCGCTTAACGGGAGGCAACCCGTCATTCTTTGAAAAACCTGAAACCGTTTCTGACATCGCTATGCGGAATTCATATTGCACTTTAGGGTTCACCCATTAGAACAGCCGACTTCACCTCAGGTATACCTACCCGAGATTAGAAATCGTTCGCAACAAGTCGCTTCGACCCATTCACTCACCACACACCTGTCCTAACACATGAACTAAGCTGAATTCGAACCCACCTAATTTACAATGGGGACATTGCAAATCTTAGGCATGGGGGGGTATGAAAGTGCAAAATGTCAGAAAATTCATATCAAGAAAGGGTTTCATTCATAAAAAAAAAAAAAAAAAAAAAAAAAAAAAAAAAAAAAAGGGGTTTGATAGAGGGGAGGAACAATTCAGGGTCATACAAATGAGAGGAGAAAAAGAAAGAGCAAAAAAATAAAGAAAGGAGCACAAAAGGAAAAGAAAAAGAAAAAGTCATTAGTAAAAGATTAAGGGGTTAACTGAAGTTCTAGACCGAGTCAAGAAAAAGAAAAGAAAAATGCTACAGAGATATAACAAGAGATTAGCGGGAACGCTGGTCTTAGGCCTCTTGGGCTAGATTTTTAGCTTAAAAATTCACGTATCCATTAAAATCTGGACAATCCTCAAGAGGTTGAGGAAAATGCGAAGCTTAAGTATTAGGTCTAAGGCTTAGGAAGTATTCGGCCTCGTTAACTGACCTCCGGTTTGCAGGATTCGGTAACCTAAGCACCCAAATTCACACACAGTCTGGTTCAGTGCGCATAAATATTCAAAACACGTAAGAGCGTTTAATATTCTGAAAAAGTCACCTAGATTAGGAGCGGCCAATCAACACAAGTTGATTTGGACAAGTTCCCAGCGCAGAGAGGCGGGAAATTCCCCTCGAAGATGCGTAACAACATATCATCTCCTCGGTGCTTGTCTCTTAGGATATTTAAATATCCTACTGGAGGCATGTAAGCACTCTGTTGGTTCAGACACCATGGGTGGCATTATCACGAAATGTCAATCGCCAGGGTCTGAATTCAGCCACGGAACGCCATGGGCGGGATTATCTCGAAATCTCGAAAGCCAGGGTTCCGGGGGTTGCCATGGGCGGGATTATCTCGAAATCTCGAAAGCCAGGGACCTTTGAGGATTGATGATGGGGACGAGGAATCCGATACAGACCGTGTTGAGAAGCTAATCCGAAGCTAGAAATAAAAAAAAGAAAAAGAGAGAGAAAAGCTCTCCAAACAAATAAATCTTCTATCTCTCTCTTACAAAAAACGCACTGCAAACTGAACTTAGGCTAAAAATATCTCAAGCACGGGTGCTTTAACCGCGGAGTCCAACAAACCCTAGGTTAGGTTCTGTGGGCCGTAGAAACCTTTGCAGAAGACTGAGGCTAAAGCGGAACAGGTCCGGATTTTGGTTGGTACTTGAGTACCTCTAGGCCTATTGTCGGCATTCCCACCTAATCACAAAAGAAAAGGAGAAGCACTTATCATTGTTGACAACATTCAGGGTCTAGAACGGAAGTTAAAACTTTGAAATTTTGCTAAGGGACTAGCAAAAGCTAGGCATGGGGGTATGATGAGAGCCTCATCATGAGCCATAACTAGCTCATTTTGACACAATAAAGAAGATAAAAGCTCCTACATAACCTAGAAGAAGGCCTAACTGAAGAAACAAGTGCTCTAAGAAGAAAACATGAAATAAAGGTTAAAACTGCAATTTTACCATTGCAGTAGATAAACGGGATTTCTCAGAGGCAAAACATAGGTCAAATGGTCTAAATGAGATAAAAAGTGGGTTGAGTCAATCAGAAATGGGTTCATGTGCAATCTAAGAACTAAAAGACACTTGGTAACCCTAAAACAGACCCGCTTAAATTAACAAGGTTCCGGTTAGAACAAAAAGCAAGTAAACCCTCTACAAATCATGGAAAACCATACTCTAGGGTTTAGAACACTTAATTTGGCCTTTGGAACCTAGTTTGACCTAGATTAGGGTCCTAGCTCTTCAATTAACCTAATTTGGGTTTTTACGCAAAATATCCAGTCAAACGAGGTCAAACCTGAAATCTAACTTCTCCATTGGTTTCCTTAGGTCCAAATTAGGTTTATACCAAAATTTGGACCTAAGGAGAGGTCATCTTGACCTACTTTGCAAGTTAGTACACCCAAATCACAAAGAGGTCCCTATCTTTTGAATATCCTTGCAGAGAGCCCCCTAGGTTCCTCGCCTTCTTTGCAAACCGGTCCTGCCGCCATTGCTAGGGCAGAACCGAACTCCGGCGAGGTTCGGAGAGGGATTGCTCTCTAATCCCTCAGAGATTCCCTCCCAGAAATGGAAGGAGGATTCTCTGAGGAATTCCCTTCCTCATAAAGTCAATCACAATCGTTGGTGTGAACCCAATCTCTCGTGCGAACGCACGAGAGATTTGGGTATCCTAACTCCTTTCCATCTCCGGCGACCAACTTCAGGCAATTACGTGCCCTTCACGCCCTGCACACCAAGTCCAGCACCTATAAAACACCCCTCGGACCCGGCCACTCATCTTGAGCTTGATTTGGCCGAGTTTCCCCCTTCAATTCCTCTCCTCCTGCTCGGTCAAATACCCCAGCTAGCTCCGGCGAGCCTCCCTCCCCTCCCTCTTCGCTCTGCCACAAAACCAGTGGCAGAGTTAGCTTCCTGACCTCCCTCCGCGTCGCGCAGTACCAGCGCACGCCGCCTCAGCCCCGTCGTCGCCGCCGTTCTCCCCCACTGGGCGTCATCTTCTCCGGCGACAGCAAGTACTGCTGTCTGCCTTCTGTCCCCTTTCGTCCTTACAATTAGGTTAGAACTCCTCTCCATCCTATCCTCTCTCTTTTCCCCCTGTTATCTCATCTGATTACCCCTCGACCGACGCTGACCACCCTCATCTTCCACATCACCGACCGAACTCCGGCGAGCCGCCCACACCACTCCGCCACTCCACACGGCTCGCCAACCACCTCGTGAGCTCCGCCTCACCACCAGGAACTCGCTCCACCCCACAACTGCCACTCCAGACCTCCATAATCACCCCCCGAACAACCCACCGTCTCCGGCCACAGGTTGACCTAGGCGGGCACGCCTAGGCCGACAGGCAACCTGCAGCATCACCCACCGCCTTCGCCGTGCTACGGCGAAGGTTTCCAGCCATTCTAATTGGGCCAATAGGCCGTTCTGTGGAAGTTCAAGTAAACGCTCCGGCCGCCATTAACAGTCGAAGCAGCAGGAAGCTTGGAGCAGCAGCAGGCGTCAGGCTTCCCAGGCGGCAGGTGCAGCAGACTCTCGCAAGAGTTGCGAGGTGACTGAGTTCAGCAAGGATCAGCAGCAGGGCCTTCAGCGTGGGCAATTGCACACGAGAGTCTGCGGGCGCACGCAAAGGAAGGGCGGAAAGTTTAGTCCCACATCGTGGAATCTCAAGGCACAGGTATGGTATAAAGCTTTTTTGTGATATACGTTTACTGCCTCGAAAGCACAGGGGTGAGGTCCCTCACTGACCCCACCCGCCTCGTCCGCGGCCTGACCACGCGGACCTGGCGGATCCGACCCGACCTAGACCTACGCACTCCTCGCGCATCACACACCTGCAGGTGCGCCTGGTCCCGGGTACGATCCGACCCGATTGAGACTGTGGCTCTGGGAGAGCGGTTAGAGTGAATTGCTTGAGAGAGAGACACGCGCGGGTAGAGGGAGAAGGGTTAGGTTTTGTTCCCCTGTGCAGGCAGGCTGATTGCAGGAGAAGGACGTGGCCGCTGCAGAAGAAAGGAAAAGCAAGACAAAGAAGAAGAAGAAAGCAAGACAAAGAAGAAGAAGAAGGCAACGAAGAAGGAAGAAAGCAAGACAGAAGAAGAAGAAAGAAAGAAGTCTTCGCAGGCGAAGGAGGAAAACAGAAAGGTTAGAGGTCTTCGCAGGAGAAGAAGAAGGACAAGGGAAGATTGCAAAGAGATCTGAAAGGCAAAGCAGAAGAAGAAAAAGAGAAAGAAAGATCACATTTAAGACGTCTGATACATAAATCAGACGTCTAATTCTATTTTTTTTACATCTTTCTTAAAAACTCTTTGAATCAATTATATTTGCATTTAACAGTTGTATTCTTGGGTTTTACAAAGTACTGAGTTTGCTCCCTGTGTTCGACCTCGGATACTCCGGTCTTCGAGTAATAAAAACTTTATATTTGTTCGAACGTTTTGTCGGTTATACTACAACATAATACGCTTTAAATCCGCACGAAACGTTGAAAAACAGCAGGCGAGGAGTGCATGAGGGTGTGCGTGGGATAGACCCGACCCCTCATGTTCTTGAGCGGAAAGCTAAGAACACTTTTTCACTTTTATACCACTGCAGTTGCTCTTTGTCTTACGATGTGGGACAAAGTCCCTTGCTCCTCCTTCGCATGATGTAGTCAAGATTGTCTCTCCAATTGAAGCAACTGCTGGTGGTCCTCTTTAGTTAGGGGCTTGGATGGCTTTGTGAAGGTGTCCCGCTCCAACTGGGGGCAATGTTGGTGGGGATGGTAGCCAGAGTTCGTTTGGTAGAACCAGAGATGGTGGCGGCAACAGGCGACAATGGCAAGACCAAAAAGGAGGAATACAGGCTCAAAATCCCCAATCAGATGGTCCAGGAGGATCGTAGGAGGACAGTGAAGGTGGTGGCAGTGGCAATTTGTTGTAAGGAGGCATGTGGAGGTCTGATGAAGTTGAGGAGCGTGTGCGAGGGAGATGGAGTTCAATGGTGGTTTTAAAGGTGTGGCCCCCTTAATTTCTTGAGGGTTTTAGTGGCGAAGGTGAGGCGAAGGTTTTAGCAGTGATCGCGTGGAGTCTGGTGGACTTTGGAGTGCAAAAGGCCTCGTCGGAGGCTTGGTCGAAGCGAAGGAAGATGGAGGGGGTAGGCAATGAAACGGCAGTCGAAGTAGGGAGTTAAGGGTCCAATATAAAGTACGAATAGAGAGAGAGATTTAGAACCTAAATAAGGACGAAGGGGGTGAGGGAGGCACCGACTTTGATTGGCTGACAATGGAGAAGAGAGCTCTCCTTTAGAGAGGTCGGCGACGAGGAAGGGTCGAAGGCACCCCTGATTTGGCTGTTGATGAGAGAATGAAGTCGGGGAAGAAGGAGGACTAACCAATTTGACCATTAGCCAACTATAGGAAGAGATTGAGGAGGAGTCACCAAAGCTCGATTGGAGAAGGCCGGGGATGGAGGAGAAGAAGAATTTTGGGCCTGAACCTTTCTAGTTTTGAATGACCTGAGCTAGGAGAACTTATATAGAGCTCAAATCTGAGCTCTAGACATGGAAAGAGGCTCTAATTGGCTTGAGATTGAGGCATAAGACACCCACGAATCTCATGGGTTTGCTAGGGTTAAACAGCTTGATCTAGGATACCTAACCACCTTAAAAAAATTCTTCACAATGTGAACACCAATCCCACCAAATTTGGTGGGACTTGGTGTTGATTTGAATAGGATTTGAGGCATTAAAATGTCGATGCAGAGGTCAGTTGACCTCCAATGGCAATAGGGGTAGATTTGTGAAGACGAGGATAAAGTTAGGGACCTATCTACAAATATTTCAAAAGTTTGGGGCTTGATTGAGAGAAATAGAGTTTTAATGGACTGAAATGCAGATCATAAGTATGTGAACTAAGAGCGGGAGAAAAACTTGCAGGAGAATGAGAGGTGAAGCTAAGATTTGGTAGGGGGACGACGGCTGGAGGGTTTGGAGGTCTAGGAGATGACGTCAGAGGGAGAGGATGGAGGAGGCTTGGGCACCACCATGGGTGGCTTAAAGGGTTGGTGAGATGTGGATGCAAAGACATGGAGGGAATACGGATGTTCTGTGTTATCACTATAGGAGAGGACATATGGCGGCAGTGTGCAGGTTAGTGACCCTTTGCTTAGCGTGTGGGGAGTGGGGACATAAGAGGAATGAATGTAGAGCAAAGGGGAGGGAGACTCAGCATGATGGTAGGCGAGATAGGGTTCAGGAAGTAAATGAGATGCCGCTGCCGCCAACACCACCACCGCCAAAGGGGTTGGGGTAGGTGTATGATGTGGAAGTGCCTTAGTCCGATGAGACCAAGGCAGCGGAGATTGCGATCAGGGGGTGCTTATCAGTGAAATTATGATTGGCACCTATGCCTATGAGAAGATCCAAAATCTGGTAAGGTCTCTTTCACTTTCATCTCAAGGGTGGAAGGTGGCCCACTTGTGGGGGGTCAAGGTTTGTGCTTTTCGAATTTGGCATATTGGATGTGGAAGGGCTACATTTCTATACATCGAGCTTCGATGGGGTGACGGTGATAAGAAGACTGGTGTCTCCTTTTGATGGAGCTCTTCGTGATCATCCTCCTCAGAGAGCCGAGAATAGAAGGGGGGTCCTAGAGATTTGGGGATTGTCGTTGCATTTAAGGACAAAGGTGGTGGTGGCTGGAGTGATTGCCAACTTCGCGACCATTAAGGAGAGTGCCATGGTTGGTCTGTGTGAGGAGATGGGAGATCGACTAAGGTTGAGGTGAAGGTGACAGGGGGGGTCCAATCTCGGATAAAGTTATCCTCAGGTGCGGGGGGAGTTCCTGGCCCCTTCAGCTAAAACTGATCTTCTATCGCAAGGATATTGTGCAAGAGGCGATCCCAGATGTGCAGGTTGAGGAGATGGACACCCAAACTGATCCCCATAGGGAGAGAGCCAGGAGTTCTGGCAGATAAGAGGCAAAAAAGAGGAAGGAGCTTCATTGGTTGGAGGTGCCGGATGTTGAAATGGAGATGAGGGGGCCAGACCAACCACTCTTAGAGGTTGCATTGGTGCAGGATGAGGGAGGGAGAAGGGAGCTTGTGGTTGTGAATTCTGATGCACAGAGGCAATAAGAGACACGAGAGGCTACTCCACAGAATCTTGATAGCTTCTCATTCTTGGTGCTACGGGAGCTGATCTAGGGGGTAGGTTCATCAAGGGGGAAGTATGTGTGGTCGCCATATAAATTAAGGGGAAGGAGTGCTGGTGGAGGCCAAACATACAGTGAAGGGAAAGTAACAGACATTCTAAAGGTTGAGAAGAGGATTGGGGGGCAGCAGGGGGACTCGAAATCTGGGGGATGAAGGTGCTCACTTGGAATGTGCGTGGGTTGCGCGATAGAATGCGGAGAGCGTCGTTGGCTAGATATCTTTGTGAGTGGGAGGTGGATTGTGCCTTGTTATAGGAGATCCATATAGAAGATGAAGGGGATTCTCTCTGGCAGTTGTTGCTACAGGGGGCAAGCTGATTTTAGAGTTGTGAATGCTATTGGAAGGGCGAGAGGGTTGGCTGTGTAGTGGAAGAAGTCCAGTCTGACTTTGCAAGAGGTTTGAAGGGGTAAATTTATAATCTCTTGAAGATTTCAGGTAGTTGGGGATGCGCAGGAGCTTATTCTTTCATGCGTGTTTGGTCCTTGTGCGGATAATTTGAGATACGAACTTTGGCAGGAGCTATGTGGGATGGCGAGTAATACAAATGGGATCCCTTAGCTTGTAGGCGAGGATTTCAACAATGTTTTATCTGTGAATGATAGACGGAATGGAAGGGTAGACAAGTCTTCACTTGGCTTTCAGTTAGTGGTATCGGAGGTGGGTCATAACGAATATCCTTCAGTAGAGGCTGAGTTCACATGGAGTGGGGGTAATGGACTTGTCTCTAAGTTGGACAGGTTCTTTAGGAGTGTGGAGATGTTAGAGCGATATCAGCTCTCATTGGTCATGGCGTTGGCTCGCCCTTTCTCAGACCACACTCCACTACTCCGGGATAGCAAGGAAGAGTCCCATGTGGGCACCTATTTTAAATTTAGGAAGTTTTGGCTGAGAAAGGAAGGCTTCAAAGAGATGGTTGGAAGCTGGTGGGTGCATAAGAAGGTGGAAGGATCAGCCACTTATCGCCTGGCTATGAAACTGAAAGATCTAAGAGTGATGTTGAGGGAGTATAGGCAAACAGTTCAGATCATTAGAGATTACAGGAGGTCTGAAGCTATGTCCATTGTGCGTTTTTTGGATGAAAACGATAACAGGGAGCGCTTGGCTATGGATGAGGAGACATAGAGGAAGCATTGGCAGGGGGTGATTCAAGCTGAGGACCAGATTAAGGAGACAATTATGGTTGAACGAGGGGGATGCAAACGTGTGGTTTTTACATATGGCAGCAAGCGCTAGAAGGAGAGTGAATTTCATCTCTTCTTTGAAGAGAGGGGACTCGGTGCTTACATCCTCTGATGAGGTTAGAAGAGAGATGGCTAGGTATTTCAAGGAAGCATCGAGATCAAGAGGGAGAGGGGGTTGGAGAATGACAACTTCAGACATCCCCCAGGTGGGAAGCATGGTAGCCGCAAAGCTAATTGAGAACATTTCAAAGCAGGAGGTGGTGGAGGCCATGGATGGGTTGAATGCAGAGGGTTCTCCAGGTCCAGATGGATTCCAGGTATTTTTTTACAAGGAATTTTGGCTAGTGGTCAAAGGTGATGTGATGGAGGTTATTAAAGAGTTCCAAAGGGGCAACTCAGGTATGGAGAGAATAAACAAATCTTATTTGTTTCTATTACCAAAGTGCATTGGGACAGAGACACTGGCTGACTTCAGGCCCATTGCGCTTTCAAACTCAATCTACCTCATCATTGGTAAAATACTGGCAAACAGATTAAAGTGTGTCCTGGCCAACCTGATTAGTCCTGTGCAAGCGGCTTTTCTCCCTGATATATCCTTAAAAGAGTCTTTCATTGTGGGGCAAGAGGTGGTCTCTATTTGGAAGAGGAGAAAGAGTAGAGCATTCATGTGGAAGGTTGATTTCAGTAGAGCATAAGATTCGGTAAAGTGGCCATATCTGTGGGAGATTTTTAAGTGGAGGGCATTCCCTCCCAGTGGATTCAATGGATGAAGAGGTGTATTGTCACATCCTCCTTTTCTCCTCTTGTAAACGGGAAGCCATGTGGAGAGTGGATCCAACCACAATGTGGGGTGCGGCAGGGCCGCCCGCTAGCCCCACTTATCTTTAATTTGGTAGTGGATACCATTGCATAGTTCAGTTTCAAAATGGCAGAGGCAGTCCTGGTCAGGGGATATTCGCTATCAAATTCTAGAGCTCTTGCACAAGTACTACAGTACGCCGATGACATGATTTTTTTGTGAAGGTGGGCTCAGTGAGGCGGTATCTCTATCTACTATGATTAATATATTTGGAGAGATTTCGGTTTTGCAACTGAATGGAGCTAAATCATCTTTGATTTGCTTTCATATGACTGATAAGGAGCGTGAAGCAATTTCAACAACCTTGAATACGTCATCTACTACACTCCCGGTGAGATACTTGGGCATACCTTTGACAGATAAGAAGATGAAGAAGAGTGGTTGGGCATCTCTTTTTGAGAAGCTAACTGCCAAACTGAAATCATGGAGTAGCAGGATTTTATCTATGGGTGGCCAACTGATCTTGCTAAACTAGGTCATCACATCGATTCTAATTTTTTTTTCTCGGTATTTAGAGCACCAAAATCTATTTGGAAGAGGCTGGATATGATGAGAAAGCACTTCTTCTGGAAGGGGGCAAAGTCGATAGGTAGGTTCCTACATCTGATGAAGTGGCAACACCTATGCAGACCTCGGTCAAAGGGAGGAATGGGCATTCGGTCTTTGAAAGAGTTCGACGCTTTGCTCTTAATGTGGGTAGTTAAGTTAACGGTGGAAGATGGCAAGATGTGGTTGGTCGAGCATTTTTCGCCTTTCAGAATACTATTATATCAGAAAAATCTATCGTCGCAATATGTAATGTGGTGGAAAAACCCTCGATCAAAGTTACTAAAAATATATTGAAATTATACCACACTTTAGGTCATATCACAAGGAGGCACAAACCAATAAATTCACCAATGTTTCTAGTGCATGGAATCTTGTTCCCAGGAAAATAATTAATAAGATTATTCTTTTGCTTTAAGCCAAATCTTTTACTCTCATTCAAGTCAATCCATTTCATGATATACAAGGAGAGAGGGAGAAGAAGTTAAGCGGCTTGGCATGTAATATTAATGTAATAAAATAATTTCACAAATAAAGTAATAGTTCTTTCAACCGAAAAATTCAAAAGCCAACTAATACCTCCCACACTGAAGCAAAACAGGGGAGGAGGTTCTCGAGGGTGCTCACATGCGAGAGGGGACGATGGTCGACGAGCTCAGTTGGAAGAGATCGGTCGAAGGTAAGGAACCTGCAGGTGGAGATGGCTCAGTCGATGGTGCTTGAGAGTAGCCGGACAGCTAGGACTTCTGACCGGTGGCATGTGTTACTGCTGGTGGTGGAGGAGTCGTCGGTTGGTGGCGTGGGTGCAGCTGCGCTCAAAGAGGATGCCGACGATGTTGGTGGTGAGGTAGGTGGTCATTAGCATGTTGAGAAGGTGGCTGTGCGATGATGGTGGCTATGGGTTCCTTACTACGTGTGAAGGAGAAGAGGGAGGTCCCTGCTGTGTATGAAGGAGAGCAAGGACGATGGATGTCCCTGCTGTAATTGCCAGGATGAGTGCGGAGAGGACTGTGTGCACTGAGGAAGGTGAGCGTGCTACTACTGTGCACAGAGTTCGATGTGGTGGTGGGTTCCTCCACTCCTCTATCGATGGAGAAGAAGAGGATGAAGAAAAGGTCATTGGTGCGTCGGAAAGCCTGCTGTAGGTGATGGTGCTCACGGTCATGGGCAGACGCTGGAGATAGGAGTGAGGAGGAAGGTTGTCGCAGTGATCAAAGAGGGATGAACCTCTGTGGTGAGGATACGGAGAGGAGTTGAGGAGGTGACTCTCTGTTGGAAGCGAAAGAGGAGAGAGGAGCCTAAGGGGTGGGTCTCAGACATCTGAGAACCTTCCCAGACATCTTAACCGAAGAGGCTGGCCCACGGTGAAGATGTTGGTGGTGGCTCGCAGTGGTGATCGGGGGCGTGGTTGAGGAAGAGGCAGAGCACGTGGTTGAAGGCTCTGATTATGACTCGCGATGGCGGAGTTGGGCACACGGTGCAAGTTGAGAGAGAAGGATGTAGAGCACGGTGATGAAGTCGGAGATGCAGTGGCAGATGTAGTTGCGGGTGTCAGTGTTGTCACCACCTACTGCGGTGATGGATTCGTCGAAGGCGAGATGCGGTGGTGATCATTGCAGGCGAGATGCGGTGGTGGTTGTGTCCATCGGTGGTTGAAGCGCGGTGGCAGAAGGTTGCAGTCGTGGATGTGGTCGATGATGGAGGCTTGCGGTGGTGGTGGCACACAGTGGAGAGGTTGCCTGTGGGGAGGGGATGTGGAGATGGGTGTCTTCCTCCCCATGGAGGGGAGATGAGATTCTGGTTGTCCTGCAGTCCCTGTATATAAAGAGAAAATGAGAGAGAGAGAGAGAGTCAGAGATGGAAAGAGTCAAAGGGAGAAAGAGATTCTTCACTATGTTACCAAATAGAGAATAAAGAATTGAGGGAGAGAGAGAGATTCGTGAGGGAGATATTTAAGCAAACTAAATAAGGAAATGTGCTTGAGTAATTGAGAGGCATATAAGGATGCCTCTAAAGTACATTCCCTTGCTATATTTTGCTAGAATAAAATCCCACATATCACAAATTAAGCTTTGTTGTGATGCCCTTGCCTTTTAAAGTGAATAATCAATCCTTCCATATAAAGATTAATGCAATTAATACATGAAATGATAAATCTAGTGTTCACATGATTTTGTCAATAACATGCATGCTTTAAATTAATCTCTCATCCCAATAATAATGTACTTAGGCACTAAATTAGTCCACTAATGTGGACACGTCAAATACCCCCATGCCTAAGTTCTACTAGTCCCGAGCAAAATTATCTAAAGCAAACAAGATCTCCAGGCCAGACTTTATCGTTAGGATGTCCTATCATGCCATGCCTCTAGAGACTAAATTGAAATACCAACTATAGCCCTAAAGGTACTCAAGTACCAGCAAAGATACGGACCTGACCAGCCTCAGCCTTGGGTCTGCCGCGAAGGTTTCTAAGGCCCGCAAAAACTTCCTAGAGGTTTGTTAACCCCAGCGATTAAAGCATCTGTGCAAATGTGTAGCAAGGCTAGGTTCAGTTTGCTAGTGCATTTTTAGTAAGAGAGGGAGAAATATTATTTCAAGAGTTTTCTTTGTTTCTTTTTAACTTCCCTTATACTCAACATTAGATTGGCCCTAAACACGATCTATATCAGATTCCTTATCCCCACCATCAATCCTCGCAGGGTCCCTGGTAATCGATGCTTCGGGATAGCACTGCCCATGGCAACCCCCAGAACCCTAGCTTTCGACACTTCGGGATAGTGCCACCCATGATGTTCTGTAGCTGAATTCAGACCCTGGCAATCAACATTTTGAGATAATGCCACCTACGGCATCTGAACCAGCACATGATGTTTCCGTGCCCCCGATAAGATATTTAGATATCCTAGGAGACAAACATCAAGGAGACGATATGTTATAATGCATCTTCGAGGGGCTTATTTTACATTCCTCTCCACATCAGGAACTCATCCAATCAACTTGTGTCTTCGAGCAGCTCCTAAGTCAAAATTTCGTGAAAATAGTTTCAGGACGAACACTTTTTTGGCATTATTCTTCTTTATGCGCACTGAACCAGACCAGTGTGTGATTTTTGGGTGCCTAGGTCACCAAGTCCCACAAACCAAAGGGCAAGCAACAGGGCCAAATACTCCCTATGCCTTAGACTTACTACTTCAGCCTCGCAACTCTCTCAACCTCTTGAGGAATAGTCAAGATCTTAATAAGTAAGTAAGTGTTTAAGCCCTAGAACAGACCCAGGAGGCCTAAAGTCAGTATCCCTCACTTATCTCCTTTTCTCTAGCACTTCAAGACATTATTTATTCATTCATTCTGGCCTAGAACTTAGGTAACTCTTCCATAATCCACTGTTAGGACTAGCACAATTTTTGCACATTTTCTCTTTGTGTCTCTCTTCAATATATTTGAAATTCAGCTCAAAAGATTTCATCTCCTTCTTTCTCTCTTTTCTATTTTTTCTTTTCTTTTTTTTGTTTTTATTTTGTTTTTGTTTTTGTTTTGTTTGCGTATTTTTCTATGCAAGATGGATGCCTAATTGCATGCAAAATATGTATAAATGCTATAAATAATCTCAAGTTATACCCCCCCATGCTTGAATCTAACAATGCTCTAATTGAAAAGCAAAAGGTAGGAAAGATATTACCTAAGGTGGAGTTTGAATATCTCATAAATCGGGTTCTGGAAGGGATGCAGAAGGAGACCCACAGAAGATACATAACCAACCTACCCTGGCAAGTAACCCAAGATGTTGGCAAGCTGGTGATGGATAGTGAGGCCAAATACTCACCAGAAGCAAGTGAAAAGAGGGTACTCCTGAGCTCTTGTGGGAGGTTTTACATGATAGACTTGAGTAGTGACCTTCGGGAGTGTGTGGCGAGGGATTGTGTGGCGAGGAGGCAAAGGCCCCTATAGTAGATTTGTGTAGGCAATAGAGGGTGTGAAGAAGCATACCTTGAGATTGATGGGTTGACATGGAAGAGCGTCGATCCACACTTGCCACTTTACTACAGGGTGTATTGGTTTGGATATCCCCCCGTTAATCAAAAGTATGGGCAGAGATTTTAGGAAGCTGTTTCTGCAGAAGTGTAAGCCTCTCAGGTGTGGTGTAGGGATGAGGGTTAAAGAGGGTGCGAGCAATTCAACATTCATCCTCGATATCCATTCCAGTTCTTGAATGTTATCAGAAGCAACATTAGTTACTGATTGCCTTTCATGTTGCATATCATTGGTGTGCGTGTCTGGGAATGGGCCCAAATGTTTGTCATCCAAATTGAACCGCTCAAGGGTGTCGCTCATTTCACTATCATGTAGAAGTTGGTTGGAAGAAATAAGGCTGTGAGTGTCCCCAATAATGATATCCCCTAGTTCTTGTTCAATGCTAAGATCCTTCTCCTGGGGTATAGAGATTCTTTCCTTAAGAGTAGTAATTGCTTCCATTTCTTCCGAATGCTTGAGAGGATGATCTTGATAGTCAAAGGTATGTAGGAATCTGGATTTGGCTAATTCAGTCATATCCTTAGGGGGAAAGTCATCAAACAAAACATATTCGCACCTAGAGTCACTCCATACTCTGAGTCTGGGCCCCTCAAAGTCATCATCATCCTCTTCTACATTTTGTCCCTCTTGACTCTGAGCGTCGAGCAAAATTTCATATCAGGATCAAGTGCTTCCTCAAAAATCAACTCTTCGTGTCCCTGAGAACAATATTGAACTAATTCTTCCAATTACGTCTCAATTTTCTCATGGTCGCTTGGGTTGGGGACTTGTGAATCCTCAGAATATTCAATGACTGGTGTTGGTCCTATTGATAGAGGAGTGTGGTTATTATCACTTCCTTCTAGTATGATTTCCTCTGGCATCCAAGACTCCTGGAATTTGTTAACTTCTAAATCATAATCCTTAGGGAGCTCTAACTGAGGTGCAAGGTCCTCAGAAGCTAAAGTATATGCTTAGGATCCCTAGGATGGGGTATAGATTCCACCTCAAGATTTAGACTGGGAGCTGGGTTGACCACTTAACTGCGACCCGTTTCATCAAATGTAATGAAGATACTATCATTTGGGTCGAGTGCATCTAATGGGCCCATTTCCTCCTTCCGATTAAGATCAGGTGGATAGTGACTAGGATTGCCTTCTGGTGGTCATATCTCATGAGGAACGTCTAAGTGATAGCTACTCCTCAAAACAGGATCCCTATTGTCATTGTTTCATTGAAATTCTCTTGGTAATCGGTGATATAGGGGTGGGGATCGGAATTGACTGTAGGAGGATCGCTAAGCTGGCTAATCTCTTTAGTTAGTCTTTGACTATTCCTCAAAATCTCTCCCATAGAATCCATCATTTCCTTCTATTGTTTTTCCATTTCTATCAAAAAAGAGGAGAGGCTACCATTAGATTGAGTAGGATAGTCAATCTTAGGTTCAAGTTTCCTAGGAGGATCGGTCCAACCTTGATAAGACAAATCATGAAGGGTGGTCCAGTTGGGCATGGTCATGGAAGAGCTAGGGTTGGGATACTCTTCTCCTAGGTTCTGCTCATGATCACAGGATTGGGGAATAATCAGACCAATGTTCCTATAGTAGGAGTAGAAAGGATCCCATTGTTCATTAGATGATGGATCACTGCAGGTCATGGGATTGGAATTGAAGTAGCTATTGTAATCCATTTGAAAACACAACTTGAACAACAAACCCCAATTAAACACAAGGCAATGGGACTCTCTTTTCTTTCTTAGAGCAGATTTAAGCCAACCTCCAATCTACTCGTTAAAGTTGTCAAATGAGGTCAAGTTTGCACTCGTTCGTTCCCACTTTAGTGGTATAAGAGGAAGCTGTGACTTGAGATCCCTGACAAGCTCTTTGGAGAATAGTAAAGGTCATTTACCTTCTTTCTTGGTGGCCAAAGATTTTTCACAATCGATTACGGGCCCTAAGTCGACCTTCATGTACTCTAGAACTTACACCTTACTTAGATGATACTCTCAGGTGATCAAGTGAGAAGTTACTCCAAGGACAAACAAAGGGATGCAAGTAGGGCAAACCCTTCCTTTGAGGCGATGCATAAGCGGTTCCTCTTAACTACCCTTTTATTCCTTTAAGGGGTGTCCCCCTCCATGAAGTATCAAAACACTTGGTCAAATGATAGTACCACCACCACAAAGCAAGATACGAAGGTCTGCACCAATAAAGAGATCGGTGCCTATAGCCTTAAGGGATCGGGCCTTAGTGGGGTGCCTAATGTGTGTGCCCAGTGCCAGAAATGGGCATCACACAGTAAATCATTTTTTTGATTTTGAAAATGCAGACAAGTCCCTTTGAATCAGATCAAGTGTGATTTGGTTTTAAGGTTGAATCTTATTATTAGTCCCAATTTCAGTTAGGCGACCACTAAATTAGGTCAATTCAATCAGTTTGGTGGTCTTGAATTTTAATCTAAATGCAAATGTGTGAATAGGAGTTGGATGCAAAGATAGAAAGGTATATCTGTCTCCAACAATCTTTGTGCAAATATTTACGCAATGCAGAGAAGAGATCTGGTATGCTGCTCAATCACCACTAAATGCACACTCCTAAGGGCATGCAACTCCTAAATAGGCAGCTCGATATTTTCTTTTATTCATTTTAGAGCTAAGCATGTAGAAAAATGAATCAACATGCAGAGGAATATAAACCCTAGTAGCTAAAGAATGTGGGGACAGAACCCCAAAAATCAACCCCAATCACAACAAGGGCAAGAAGAATGACATAAAATTTGTGACCAAGAAGAATCCCTTGTGAGAGTGGGATCCAGGTCTCCTATGTCTTCTATGCGTGTGGATGTCGCTTAAGGTCAATGTCGTTGCTCTGCTACGCCTGCCACCTCGTCTGATTCCTTGCACAAAAGAGAAAACAACTGTCAGATCACTGTGCAACTCAAAATAATCAGAAATAAAAATCAGGTGAATCTATTGTGTTTCTTGCATCACCAGCAATGGAGCCATTTCGTCAAGCATTTTTCGCTTTTTAGAATACTGTCGTATCAGAAAAATCTATTGTCACAATATGTAATGTGGTGGAAAAACCATCGATCAAAGTTACTCAAAATATACTGAAATTATACCACACTTCATGTCGTATCACAGGGAGACATAGACCAATAAATTCTGTAGGATCTGTAAATCACAAGCACACTAGAAGGGGGGATGGATAGTGTGGGAAATAAAAATTGCAAGACAAAACAAACCACAAAAACAAAGGCACAAGATATAAAAAGAGATAAAGATACAGGAGGTGTAAGCAAAATGTAAGTAGTAGCTTACAACCATTTCCTAAGTCTCCAACAAGAATATTTCTTACAACAAATATAAACAAATCTAACAAGAAAACTAAGGCGTAAAACAAATGATTGAATACAGAAAAACACGATCGCCTTTGATGATTTGTTGCAAATGTTGAGTGGCCTTGAAAGGTATGCAACAAACCAAGCTCTTTTTTAGCTTCAAAATTGAGGATTGAAGGTGTAGGCAAGAGTATGATTTTTGTTTTTTGAGATATAAAAAAAAAAACACTCAAAGAGTGCTTATATAAGCCACTAATCACCTCTCCCACAAATTCTAGCCGTTAAGGGTATTTTAGGAACATTAAAAATAGGATTAATTGCAAACTAACCAGTCAAACTGGTCACAACGGCTAGTTGGTATCGGTACTGAACTCTTGGTACCAGCACTGATTGCATATAGTCAGTACAACCAAATCAGTTGGTACCGATACTCATTGTGAGTACCGGTACTTGTGACACATAGACTTGGGTCCTATGACCTACATGTACCGGTACTCATGATGAGTACCGGTACTTGTAAGATCTAGGTAAAAACCCAGTGCACAAACTGTGACCACTTGATACCAATACTCATGATGAGTACCGGTGCTTGATCTTCACAGTTTGGAACTTAGGTCCAAACCTGTAGCAAGTACCAAAGATCATTAGTGTAAATAAATTTTTAGAGAAATCCAATCTACTCTAGGCGACTTTGTTTTGAAAGAGTCGATTTTGAGTTAAGAACCAAGTAAATGAATAATATTTTGAATCCTAGTTATCTCTACTTTGATTTTAACACCTATATTATGTTTTACTTGTTTAGAGACATACAAAAATTCTAAGATACAATAAAAACTAAAGTCTTCAAAACTTCTTCCTTCATGTGCAATCTTTTTACTTGCATCCACAGATTCTTTTGACCTGTAATTACTTCATAAACATATTAGATTTTAAAACTATTTTGTTAACACCAAAACACAGAAGAAAGTGAAAGTTCCGGCCCTACCAGGAGGGGGTGACGTAATAATTACGGAATTGAAATATAATCTTACAAATAAGCAATCACACAAAGTACACAAGAATTTTATAGGTGGAAACCCAAACCGGGTGAAAACCACCACCTAACCCTCTCGAGTTAGGATTTTCCGATCAACCAAGTTGATCAAAATCCACTAAACCGAATCACTTTAAACGAGGGTGATTCAACCTCATTACAACCACGCTACTTAAACAAGGGTAGCGTACCTCAACCCCTTCTCTTCACGAGAAGGATTTTGTCTCGCGAAGGAGACGGGAATTCGCAAAGCGAATACCCAACCAAATAACAAAGATAAAATAAACAAGTAATCCTATAGAGCCAACAAAGTAATTATAAACCTAGCTTCTATAGGAATTAGGAAACTCCCCTTTGCAAGGAGTGCGTCGAGTTGATGACGCGGTGCGTGAGCCACGCGACAGCACAACTTCGCTCTCGTGAACTACGGCGGGAGAGCGGGTGCGCAACAGCTTGATGCTCTCAAGAGAATGGAGCTTGAGCTTCGAGAGCAAGAGCTAGCTAGGACACAAGAGAGTGGAAAGTGTAATGCAAATTGTTTCTTGTGTATCTTGGTGTCTCTAGGTGTGTTTTTGTGTTGCAAAGGTTCCCCTCTATTTATAAAGGCCTTAGGAAGGCTTTGAAACGCTTAGGAAAGGTTCTATAGCCGTTGGGAACAAAGCCCAAGAGAATCAGCCTGAAATCAGGAACAATCATTGCTCTGACAGGCTTATCAGACGTCTAATTCTGGCATCAGACGTCTGGAAGTTTACTTTAAGACATCTGATTCCAAGGTCAGACGTCTGATTTTGGGCGGGTCTCTTCTTGACTTGGATCAGATCTAAACAAGGTTTTTGTGCAAGTCCATCAGACGACATATAGGACGTCTGGCACTATGTCTGGATGTCTGGAAACCTACTTTTTCTGTGGGAGTGGATTTCCAAATGTTGCAATGGTTAGAAAATCTCTGAGAAGAGATTTTGGGTCAGCCGAGGCAAAACGGTCAATTATCAGACGTCTGGAAAGTCCCATGGACGTCTGATAAGGCTTTAACGGTCATATTCAACGCTGTCTACAAAGCCAGCCAACGGTCCACTAATTGGACGTCTGGCAAATCCATCAGACGTCTCCTAAGACGTCTGGTCTAAGGTCTGGACGTCTGATTTCATCAGACAGAACTAGCTATGTCCAGCCTAATAGTTATCAGACGTCTGAAACAATAGTCAGACGTCTTAAAATACTTTATCAGACGTCTGATTTTGGAATTAGACGTCTGGAAATGCTGTTTGAACCCTATATTGGTTTTCTAAGTGTTGTATAGAAAACCTAAGTATCCTAGGGTTGTGCAGGTGTTCCTAGGACTACTGTTAGGGTACTTTGAGACTCTTTAACAGAATTCTAAGAAACAAAAATAAAGAGTAACAGAAATAATGAAAAATACAAGGAGTACAAGAGAAGGAAATCTATCCTATTCTTCATCTCCTTCCTTCTTCAATATATCGCTCCTCGCGGATCTCTTCTGCTTTCCATCGAGCTCCTCCAATCTGTCCTGGATGCGAGCTCGAATTCCGTCTAAACATGTCTACATTTGCAATTGACCTGAAATCTAAGACTCCAAGTGCAATGTTAAATAACACGTGTTTTGTTATCATCAAAACAAATGATCGTGGTGCTCTAGCACCAACAATCTCCCCCTTTTTGATGATGACAAAACTATAAATAATAATGCAAAAAATCCTCCCCCTTTTTGACATTATCAAAAAGGTTTAATTGATTTTACATTTCCTATAACTCCCCCTTAAAACATGCTCTTCTATAAATTTCTTTTAGCAAAGGTGATGTCCTCCCCCTTTTTTTTATAACAACAAGATAGCTATTATTTTTCTCCCCCTTTCTAAAGGAAATTTAGCTAACTTGCATCTCCCCCTTAAAAATTAGCTCATAAATTTTAACTCCCCCTATCTAAATGCTACTGATAAACAAAGATAGGGTCAAGAATTTTTACCTCACCTACCATGGCGAATAAAATGACCTGAATGGTGGTGGTGGATGCCACATCGGATGGGGCTCCCATCCGTAGCTTGGAGGCCCGGGCATTGGCGCTGGTCTCCAATCTGGTGGTCGACGTGCGGTGGGTCCGTTGCTTGTTCGCCGTCTCGTCGGTCTTCTTGTTCTCCTCCTTGGTCTACTCCTTGGTTCTCCCAACTTGAGTTGACCAACTTTAAGTTTGTAGGTCCAGTCCTTTGTGTTGTAATTATCCATGAACCCTACAAAACAAGATTCTAATTCTTTTTTCGGTATCCAAGTGGGCTTGGATCTGGATCTGTTAGCGGGTCTCCTTGATGGAGATCCTTTCTCAACCTTAGGGTTATAAAAATTATCAACTTTGTTGATTAATTCGTTAGAATTTTCCCTAAGACATGCAATTTCTTTTTCTATAGTATGCAT
Source organism: Thalassia testudinum (assembly GCA_037157565.1). NCBI lineage: Eukaryota > Viridiplantae > Streptophyta > Magnoliopsida > Alismatales > Hydrocharitaceae > Thalassia > Thalassia testudinum. The sequence goes on from JAZHRO010000049.1 coordinate 31,172,474, forward strand.
CTTAGTTTGTAAGTCAGAAATTTCTAACTTTAAACTATCATTTTCTTCAATCAATTTATTATTTTCATTGATGAGGTTATGATTTTCTAATAATAGGTTATCATTTTTAGGACAAGCTTCTAGATCCTTAAGTTCTATTTCTAACCTATCATTTTCAGATTTAAGAAAGCTAAGATTCTTTTTCATGCTTTTGTTTTCTATTTTTAGAGATTTACTAAGCTCAAATAGTTCATTAAAATCTTCTTGTAAATCATAACTTGCCTCATTGTCTGAGTCGCTTCCGCTTTCGCTGTCGCTATTGCTTCCTCTGGCCATGAAACCAAAGCAAGTGGTTTCTTCTTTTTCTTCTTCTTCCTCCGAGCTGGAATCATCCCAAGTGGCTTGGAACGCCTTCTTCTTAGATCTCTTTTCCTTGTCCTTCTTCTTCTCCTTTTTGAGAAGAGGGCACTCTGGTCGTAGGTGCCCTTTCTCGTTGCAGTGGTAGCAACGTCTCGGGCTTTCCTTCTTCTCCTTTTTCTCTTTCTTTAATTCCCTACAAAACTTGAAAAATTTTTTAAGTAAAATTCTAAAGTCTTCGTCGTCGGAACTTACCTCGCTATCCGACGTGACTCTGAAGGCGAGAGTCTTCTTCAGTTTGGGCTCCGGTGTATCCTTCTTCTTCTGCTTCAACTTTGTCTCGTAGGCCATTAGATTGCCTAGGAGATCTTCCATGTTGAGCTCCTCTACTTCGTTCGCCTCTCGATGGCGGTGACTTTCTGTTCCCATTCCGGTCCAAGGGAACGAAGAAGCTTCCCTTGAAGCTCCCCCTTGATGAAGGTCTTCCCTAATGCTTTCAAATTACTTACAATGAGAGTGAACCTAGTGTTCATCTCACTTAAAGACTCGTTAGGTTTCATAGAAAAAGATTCAAATTCTTGAGAAAGTAAATTAATTTTAGAAGTTTTTACCTTAGAGGTACCTTCGTGAGTTACCTCAAGTGTGTACCAAATCTCGTATGCGGTGGCGCATTGCGAGATTCTGTTGAACTCCTCTGGACTGAGCGTGCAATACAATGCGTTTATTGTTTTCGCATTGAGCGAGAGTTCCCGAATCTGCTGCTGCGAGTATCCTGCATTGGGTCACTCCGGGATCTCGTATGGGGCTTCGCAACGTCCCCATAGAGCGAAGTCCGCGACTTGAAGCCACATCCTCATCCTCAGCTTCCAGTAGCTGTAATTGTTCCCGTCAAAGTAGGGTGGTCGGACGGTGGACTGCCCCTCAGATATTTTGATCGCTGATGTGCTTCCCTCCATTTCATCTCTTGCCGGGTGTTACTCCGATCTCGTAAGACCTGCTCTGATACCAAATGAAAGTTCTAGCCCTACCAGGAGGGGGTGACGTAATAATTACGAAATTGAAATATAATCTTACAAATAAGCAATCACACAAAGTACACAAGAATTTATAGGTGGAAACCCAAACCGGGTGAAAACCACCACCTAACCCTCTTGAGTTAGGATTTTCCGATCAACCAAGTTGATCAAAATCCACTAAATCGAATCACTTTAAATGAGGGTGATTCAACCTCAATACAACCACACTACTTAAACGAGGGTAGCGTACCTCAACCCCTTCTCTTCACGAGAAGGATTTTGTCTCGCGAAGGAGACGGGAATTCGCAAAGTGAATACCCAACCAAATAACAAAGATAAAATAAACAAGTAATCCTATAGAGCCAACAAAGTAATTATAAACCTAGCTTCTATAGGAATTAGGAAACTCCCCTTTGCAAGGAGTGCGTCGAGTTGATGACGCGGTGCGTGACCCACGCGACGGCGCAACTTTGCTCTCATGAACTACGGCAGGAAAGCGGGTGCGCAACAGCTTGATGCTCTCAAGAGAATGGAGCTTGAGCTTGGAGAGCAAGAGCTAGCTAGGACACAAGAGAGTGGAAAGTGTAATACAAATTGTTTCTTGTGTATCTTGGTGTCTCTAAGTATGTTTTTGTGTTGCAAAGGTTCCCCTCTATTTATAGAGGCCTTAGGAAAGCTTTGAAAGGCTTAGGAAAGGTTCTATGGCCGTTGGGAACAAAGCCCAAGAGAATCAGCCCGAAATCAGGAACAATCATTGCTCTGACAGGCTTATCAGACGTCTAATTCTGGCATCAGACGTCTGGAAGTTCACTTTAAGATGTCTGATTCCAAGGTCAGACGTCTGATTTTGGGCGGGTCTCTTCCTGACTTGGATCAGATCTAAACAGGGTTTTTGTGCAAGTCCATCAGACGACATATAAGACGTCTGGCACTATGTCTGGACGTCTGGAAACCTACTTTTTCTGTGGGAATGGATTTCCAAATGTTGCAACGGCTAGAAAATCTCTGAGAAGAGATTTTGGGTCAGCCGAGGCAAAACGGTCAATTATCAGACGTCTGGAAAGTCCTATGGACGTCTGATAAGGCTCTAACGGTCATATTCAATGCTGTCTGCAAAGCCAGCCAACGGTCCACTAATTGGACGTCTGGCAAATCCATCAGACGTCTCCTAAGACGTCTGGTCTAAGGTCTGGACGTCTGATTTCATCAGACAGAACTAGCTATGTCTAGCCTAATAGTTATCAGACGTCTGAAACAACAGTCAGACGTCTTAAAATACTTTATCAGACGTCTGATTTTGGAATTAGACGTCTGAAAATGCTGTTTGAACCCTATATTGGTTTTCTAAGTGTTGTATAGAAAACCTAAGTATCCTAGGGTTGTGCAGGTGTTCCTAGGACTACTGTTAGGGTACTTTGAGGCTCTTTAACAGAAATCTAAGTAACAAAAATAAAGAGCAACAGAAATAACGAAAAATACAAGGAGTACAGGAGAAGGAAATCTATCATATTCTTCATCTCCTTCCTTCTTCAATATATTGCTCCTCGCGAATCTCTTCTGCTTTCCATCGAGCTCCTCCAATCCGTCCTGGATGCGAGCTCGAATTCTATCTAAACATGTCTACATTTGCAATTGACCTGAAATCTAAGACTCCAAGTGCAAATGTTAAATAACACGTGTTTGTTATCATCAAAATAAATGATCGTGGTGCTCTAGCACCAACAGAAAGATGGAACTAGAGTCTAACAATCTCCTCCTTTTTGATGTTGACAAAACAAATAAGATACTCATATTAAAAATAAATAGAGTCTTAATAAGAGAAGAATAAAAAACACCACAAGAGAGTGAAAAACCTCCTGCTCAAACTAAGCCCTCCTTATTTTAGATATGAAGTATCCATTCATTCATTTCATTTCTCCTCCTTTTTGTCAAGCAAGCAAAAAAAAAAGAGCAAATACCATAAAGCATGACATTATCAAGCAAGCTCACATTATCAAACAAAACATCAACTTTCATAACATGATAAAGTTCATGACACAAAAGAAATATTAGGAGTCATACAAGTTTAACAATCTTAAGAGTCATACAAGCAACAACAAGCTTACATACTTAAAAACTAAACTAATTTCTATGACATTTTCTAATAGGTGGTTGTTCATCCTCATCATCGTTGTTGTCATTGTCATTGTCATCATCACCATTGTTGTCATCATGATCATCATCGTCGTTGCCGTCGCAATCATCATCATCGTCTTCTTCATATGAAACATTTTCTTCATCTTCCGTGTCTTCTTCTTCCTCATCTTCATGGATAATAGGTTCTTTTTCTGTTACTGGAGAAGAAACAAAAGATGGATCTTAGAAGTGTTTCTGTCTTCTTTCACTGTATTCTGGAGGTGCTTTTGGTTGAGTCTGCTTCCTTTGTTTAGTTTGTTGAGTGGAAGATGCAACATATGAAGACTCAAGAGACATAGAAAGATCATGAAATTTTTGTTCCATGTGACAGAAGGCAAAATTCAGATTGGTTAAATTTTCACCAATATAATTGAAAGTGTTGATCATATAGGGATCGGTGCCATACTCATGAGATAGGTTCCTCCAAGGAGTTTCGGCTTCCGGAAAGGAATAGGTAATGGGGACAAAAGCCGAAGATGATTCAGGAGGTGAATGAGAAGAAGATTGAGCATTTGGATCAACTTCATCTTCTTCATCATCACTAGTAGATTCCTCTCTAGCGGGTTTCACTCCCATTTTCCGGAGAGTGGACCATTTGAGATAGACCACTTTTCTAAGAGGAGTGAAATTAGAAAGGTCAATTTTATTTTTATGAAATATGTGAGACACCAAGATATCTAAGGGTAAAGCCAATGCATGGTAATGAGGTCTAAGAAAGTGAATGAAAACCGTGTTCTAGTTGACCGAAAATCTTGTAATGATAGCATAAATTAAGGGTAAAATGTCAATGGAAATTTTGTGAACACCCAAATTTTTAGCCCTTAAATTCTATGCTAAGATACGGAAAAGAATATGAGCAAAAAGAGTCATGTTGGGGGCAACCAATGCTTTGCCCTGGCAATTAGGAAGCAATAGAGTTTCATGAATTTTGTGAGTAGGAAATTGCTCCTTAAGTGTGTTAAAAGGATGACCTTCATTTGGGCATTGGGTGATGGTTGATAAAAATTTCGGAGTAATGGTGATTTTTTGACCAAAGACTTTGGATGTTAAAACTAGATGGCCTCGATTTTCTTATTCTTGGAGATTAGTAAAAAATAGACAATTAACGTCAGGGTAAACTCCAGAAACATCAGTAAAAAATGACCCATCAAAGAAATGCATAAGATGCTATTTGGAAAGACAGGTAGTAAACTCATAGATTTGAAGAGAAAAATCTTTCCACTCAATAGGGCTATAGTGATGGAGTTTTAGGCCTTTATACCAATCAAATTTTGATTTAGCATCCTCATTGATGCAAAACTTGTGGAATGCATCTTGAGGTGCTTTTCCCTTACTTTTAGATTTAGGTGTCATCTGAAAACATACAACAACAAGGAATAGGAAATACAATTAGAGATAAAGATAATTTCTTATCATGTGTTCAGGTAACAACACATTTATGCCTGCATGTACCGGTACTGGTGATTGGTACTGGTACTGGTTGGTTTCTGTCCCAACCAGAAATTTGAGCTAGTACCGATACTCATCTTCAGTACCAGTACCTGCTCTCTAAAGCAAGTACTGCAGCGCCCAGCAAATACCGGTTCCGATGATGGGCACCGGTACCATCTGGTACCCGATGAGAACACATTGCAATAGTACAAATGACGTCGAGAGAAGATGAAACATGATGTAGAATGACTCAAGGAAACATGATTTAATGAGAAGAGAAGAATGTACCTAGGGTATGAAGATTGGAGATGATTCTTCTTCTTCATGGCAAGGGCTTGGAGAGACTTATGGTGGAACTAGGGTTTGGTTGTGATGAAATGAGGCAAGTGTTTGCACTTGACCTCTTTTATATAGGATGGGTCATGTGCTTGTCACATGACCACTTAAGTGGTTGAGAGAAGAAAAATTGACAACTTAGGTGTTGAAAAAAATAATGTAGTCAACAACCTAAGTTAAGCAACCAAATTGTAAACAACACCCTAGTATTTCTAGACATATGGAAATATTACAATTTACCCCTCTTTTAGTAAGCATGGTTAATTTGCAAGAAAGCCCTCAGAAATTTTCATAAGTACAAATAAAGTTCATATCAAGCAAATTGTTAGATTAGAATCTCTTTTATTGTACAAAGTCCTAATTTTCTCCTTATAAAGCAGAATCTCTCTGCTGCAAGAGGTTTTGAGTGTCAATGAATTCTAATTGAATAGAGCCTTGAAGTACATTATCTTTGAGGAAATGATGTCTAATGTCTATATGTTTGGTACGTGAATGATGTACTGGATTTTTTGATAGATTTATTACACTTGTATTATCACATAATATCTTGGATTGCGCAAAAATCAATCCAAAGTCATACAAAGTCTGTCTCATCCAAATGACTTGAGAGCAAGCAAGTAAAGCCGCAATATACTCTGCTTCAATTGTAGAAAGTGAAACACAAGTCTACTTCTTAGAGAACCATGAGACTAGAGATTTTCCAATAAAATGACATGTGTCACTTGTGCTCTTTTGGTCTGTCCGACTCCCTGCATAGTCTGCATCACTATAGGATAATAGATCTAAGGATTGTGCTTTAGGATAGAAAAGACTAATGTCTTTTATGCTGTTTAGGTATCTAAATATTCTTTCTACTACATTAAAATGAGATTCCTTGGATTCGGACTAGAATCTCGCACATAAACATATAGCAAAAAGAATATTAGGTCTAGAAGTTGTGAGATATAGTAGTGAACCTATCATAACCCGGTATTTCTTTTCATCTACCCTCTTGCCAGATAAATCTTCACCAAGAGAAGTAGATAGAGCAATCGGAGTCTCTTTGCCATTTATGTTTTCAAAGTCAAATTTCTTGAGAATTTCAAGAACATATTTTGTTTGACTAATGTAAATTCCTGTGTCTAATTGTTGAATTTGGAGTCCTAAAAGGAATTTGAGTTCACCCATCATACTCATTTCAAACTCAGTCTTCATAGTCTCACAGAAATGTTGACATAAGGACTCCTTATTTGATCCAAATATGATATCATCGACATATATTTGAACCAATAAGATGTCATTACATTCTTTTACAAAAAGAGTTGAATCAACAACTCCAATTCTAAAATCGTGTAGAACAAGAAAGGTCCTAAGCCTATCATACTAGGCCCTGGGAGCTTGTTTAAGTCCATATAATGCCTTATTGAGCTTGTATACATGCTCTGGGTGTGCTGGGTCCTCAAACCCGGAAGGCTGAAGAACATAAACTTCTTCCTTAATATAACCATTAAGAAAAGTGCTCTTGACATCCATTTGATATAGCTTGATGTCCTTTGCACTTGCAAAGGCAAATAGCATCCATATGGACTCTAAGCGAGCAACAGGAGCATATGTCTCATCAAAGTCAATACCCTCCTATTGGTTACAGCCTTGAGCTACAAGTCTGGCTTTATTCCTGATCACTGAACCTAATTCATCCAATTTATTTTGGAACACCCACTTGGTTCCAATGACGGAATTACTCTCAGGAGTGGGTACTATGTTCCATATATTGTACCTAGTAAATTGGAGTAGCTCCTTCTGCATGGCTACAACCCATGATTCATCCTTTAATGCCTCATAACTTTCTTGGGTTCAAGTTGTGAAACAAAAGCATTAAAGAAAAAATCAGCTCTAAAGTGAGATCAGGTTTTTGCACCTTGTTCAATATCACCAATAATATGTTCTTGAGGGTGATCCTTATGGTGTACCCATTTTTTTGGAAGATCATGTACATTTCGTGAATCTTCTATTTTTGATACATCAATGAAGGAGGTATCTTCAACATCAGAATCTAAATGATTTGGTTCCAGTTCACCTAAGTTTGTTTCATCAAATGAAATATGCAGGGATTCTTCAATGACAAAAGTTCTTTTATTAAAGACTCGATAAGCTTTGCTTCTTATTGAATAGCTAATAAAAATGTCTTCATCACCTTTAGCATCAAACTTGTCAAGTTGGTCACAGGTGTTTAATAAATAACATCTACTTCCAAATACCCTAAAATATGATATCCTAGGAGACTTCTCATAATAAAGCTCATATGGAGTTTTCTTAATAATAGGCCATAAAAGTGTTCTATTTAGAACATAACATGCCATATTAATGGCTTCTGCCTAGAAATATTTTTGAAGCCCAGACTCCAAGAGTAAAGTTTAGGCGCATTCTTGTAGAGTGCAATTCTTGTGCTCTACAACACCATTTTGAGATGGAGCCCGAGGAAATGAAAATTCATGGGTTATGCCAGAATTGACACAAAAACTTGAAAGTTTTTCATTTTCAAATTCACCCCCATGATCAGTCCTTAGTCTAAGAATAGAGGATGATTTTTCCTTTTGAAGTTTTCAAGTTAGACTTAGGAAGGAATCAAATGAGTCATCCTTATGTTTCAAGAAGATGACCCAAGTGAACCTAGAGAAGTCATCAACAATAACTAGGCAAAATTTTGGTCCATTTAGACTCTCAAATCGTGTTGGTCCAAATAGATTAATGTGTAACAACTCTAAAGGTCATGTTGTTAAAACTAAGTCTTTATGTTTAAAAGAGGCTTTGTGCATTTTTTCGAGTTCACATGAGTTGCACAAAACATCCTTCTTATAAGTTAGTTTAGGTAGGCCCCTTACTAACTCATTTTTGGCTAACCTATTAAGATATTTGTGATTAATGTGACCTAGCCTACAGTGCCAAAGATCTACTTCAATATGGGAGGCAAGCAAACATTTTACATATTTCTCTTTTGAAAAATGAAGAGCATAGATATTTTCATATCTAAAGCCTTCAATTAAAACTATATTTATTCCTTCTTTTAATATTTTAAATCCAACTTTAGTGAATAAAACATCACATCCATTATCACATATTTGACTAACACTAAGCAAGTTATGTTTTAAGTTTTCTACTAAAAGAACATTGCATACCTGCTTAGAAGAGTTTCCTATTGTACCTTCACCAATAATGCGGCAACGTTTGTTGTCGCCCAACTTGACGAGTCCTCCATCTGCGATTTTGGTCCATTTGATAAAGATGTCGGAGTGTCCCGTCATGTGCTTGGAACACCCACTGTCTAAGATCCATTTGTCCTTTTCGACCTGCAAGTCAATTTATTAAATCTAATTTAGGTACCCATTTTCTTTTAGGTCCTTGATGGTTAGTACCTTTCAAATCCTTAGGTTTATAGATCACTTTAGTGTTAGATCTATAATTCTTAAGATTCTTGACCTTTTGATAAACCCATACATGTCTAGGTACATGTAATTTATTTTGTGTGTCCTTATTGTTGAACTTGGCTTTTAAATTATTACAAAATTCCATATTTAGCCTAGTTGTTGTTTTTATATTATTCAAAGTGTCCTCAAAGTTTTCGTAAATATCTTCTAATTCTACTATTTTTGCATGTAATTGATTGTTAGTTTCTTTGGACATATCTAATTCTATTTCTAAATAAGATTTCTCTATTTCTAGAGTTCTATAACTATCATGCAAAACATTATTTTCCTTTTTAATCATCCTAGCTTTATTGTAAAAATCTTCATATGCTTGTACTAATTCATTAAAGGTGACTTCAGAATCTACCTCATTTCCGAGTTGTCGTTGTTTGCCATTAAGCAAAGATGTGCAACTTTTGTTTCTTCAGATTCTTTAGAAGACGATTCCGTGTCGGAATCACTATCATCTCGAGTTGCCTTGTATGCCTTTCTTGAAAACTTCTTTTCCTTTCGATCAAGTTCTTTGTCCTTCTTTTCTTCCTTCTTCTTCTTGATCATTGGATAATCTTTTCGTACGTGCCCCTTCTTCTTGCACTCAAAACAAATAATGTCATTTGAAAATTTATTGACTTTCTTACCTTATTTTCGGATGAATCTTCTGAATCTTCTCGCTAGAAGAGCAAGCTCCTCTTCTTCATCGGAATTGGAGTCATCAAAGTCCGATACCTCATTTAAAGCTTTGAAAGCAAGCTCCTTTTCCATGCTTATGGATTTTTCTTCATTCTTCTTTATATTTTCCAACTAGACTTCATATGCCATGAGGCTTCCAATTAACTCATCTAAGGAGAGAGTAGAAAGATCTTTTGCCTCTTGGATGGCTGTGGTCTTTGGAGACCAATTGCTTGTAAAGGATCTTAAGATTTTCCTTACAAGCTACTCCTCCTTCAGCTTGACTCCAAGATTCTTCATTAGATTCACAATCTCTCCAAATCTTATGTACATCCCTTTGATTGTTTCACCTTTCTGCATCCTGAAACACTCATAGCTTTCTGTTAGAATAGAAATATGTGTTTCTTTAACCTTAGTCGTACCTTCATAAGTGATTTGTAGAGTATTCCATATCTCATAGGAGGACTCGCATGAGGAGATCCGGTTGAATTCTTCCCTTGATAATGCATAATAGAGTGCGTTCATCGCCTTCACGTTTCCCGCAATCTTTTTCTTTTGCTCAGCTGTCCATTCAACTCCTTCCAGCAGTTCTAGATCCATGTATCTCTTTTGAATGAGAGTTCACGAATCATCATCCATGGCTTTGAGGAAGAATTGCATCCTCCTCTTCCAGTATCCATAGTCCGTACCATTAAAGAAGGGAGGACGAGTGGACGACTGTCCTTCAGTGCGCTTGACTAAAGATGCCATTGCAAGTCGATTTGTCACGTCTTCTCGCAACTTGGCTTTGATACCACCTATAGGATCTGTAAATCACAAGCACACTAGAAGGGGGGGATGAATAGTATGGGAAATAAAAATTGCAAGACAAAACAAATCACAAAAACAATGGCACAAGATATAAAAAGAGATAAAGATACAGGTGTAAGCAAAATGTTAGTAGCTTACAACTATTTCCTATGTCTCCAACAAGAATATTTCTTACAACAAGTGTAAACAAATCTAACAAGAAAACTAGGGCGTAAAACAAACGATTGACAATAGAAAAACACAATCGCCTTTGATAATTTGTTGCAAATGGTGAGAGGCCTTGAAAGGTATGCAACAAACCAAGCTCTTTTTCAGCTTGAAAATTAAGGATTGAAGGTGTAGGCAAGAGTATGATTTTTTGTTTTTGAGATATAAAAAAAAAAAAAAACTCAAAGAGTGCTTATATAAGCCACTAATTACCTCTCCCACGAATTCTACCCGTTAGGGGTATTTTAGGAACATTAGAAATAGGATTAATTGCAAACTAGCCGTTCAGACTGGTCACAATGGTTAGTTGGTACCAATACTGAACTCTTGGTACCGGTACTGACTGCATACAGTCCGTACAACCAAATCACTGGGTACCGGTACTCATTGTGAGTATCGGTACTTGTGGCACACAGACTTGGGTCCTGTGACCTACATGTACCGATACTCATGATGAGTACTAGTACTTGTAAGATCCAGGCAAAAACCCAGTGCACAAACTGTGACCACTTGATACTAGTACTCATGATAAGTACCGGTACTTGCTGTTCACAATTTGGAACTTAGGTCCAAACCTATAGCAAGTACCGAAGATTATTAGTGTAAATCAATTTTTAGAGAAATCCAAGCTACTCTAGACAACTTTGTTTTGAAAGAGTCGATTTTGAGTTAAGAACCGAGTAAATGAACGATATTCTGAATCCTAGTTATCTCTACTTTGATTTTAACACCTAGATTATGTTTTACTTGGTTGGAGACAAAAAAATTCTAAGATACAATAAAAACTAAAGTCTTCAAAACTTCTTCCTTCATGTGAAATCTTTTTGCTTGCATCCACAGATTCTTTTGACTTGTAATTACTTCATAAACATATTAAATTTTAAAATGGTTTTGTTAACACCAAAATACATAAGACAGATGGAACTAGGGTCCAAGAAATTCACCAATGTTTCCAGTGCATGGAATCTTGTTCCCAGGAAAATAATTAGTAAGATTATTCTTTTGCTTTAAGCCAAATCTTTACCTCTCATTCAAGTCAATCCATTTCATGATATAAAAGGAGAGAGGGAGAAGAAGTTAAACAGCTTCGCACGTAATATTAATGTAATAAAATAATTTCACAAATAAAGTAATAGTTCTTTCAACTAAAAAATTTAAAAGCCAAGTAATACCTCCCCCACTGTATCAAAACAAGGGAGGAGGTTCTCGGGGGTGCTCATGTGCGAAGAGGGGATGACGGTCTATGAGCTCGGCTTGAAGTGATCAGCTAGAGGTAAGGAACCCACTAGTGGCGACGGCTTCGTCGGTGGTGCTCAGGAGAGGTCGGACGGCTAAGAGTTCTGACCGGCGGTGTGTGCTACTACTGGCGGTGGAGGAGCCGCCTGTTGGTGGCATGGGTGTGGTTATTCTTTAAGAGGAAGCCGACAATTTTGGTGGTGATGTAGGAGGTCGTTGGCACATTAAGAAGGTGGTTGTGCCATGATGGTGGCTATGGGATCTTTGCTACATGTGAAGGAGAAGAGGGAGGTCCCTGTTGCATATGAAGGAGAGCAGGGACGATGGAGGCCCCTACTACAATCGCGAGGATGAGTGCAGAGAGGACTGCGTGCACCAAGGAAGACGAGTGTGTCGATGTTGTGCACAGAGGTCGAGGTGGTGGTGGGTTCCTCCTCTCCTCTGTCGGTGGAGAAGAAGATGAAGAAGAAAAGGTCATTGGCGCATGGGAAAGCATGCTACTAGTGATGGTGCTCACGGTCGTGGGCGGACGCTTGGGACAGGAGCGAGGAGGAAGGTCGTCATGGTGATCAAAGAGGGTTGAACCTCTGAGGTGAGGACATAGAGAAGAGTTGAGGAGGTGACTCTATGCTGGGAGCGAAGGAGGAGAGTGGAGCCAGAGGGGCAGGTCTCCGACATCCGAGAACCTTCCCGGACATCCTAACAGAAGAGGTTGGCGCATGGTGAAGGTGTTGGTGGTGGGTCTCAATGGCGATCGGGGGTGCGATCAAGGAAGAGGTGGAGCACGCGGTTGAAGGTTCTGATGGTTGCCCATGATGGCGGAGTTAGGCACACGGTGCAAGTTGAGAGAAAAGAAGGATATAGAGCATGGTGATGAAGTCGGAGACGTAGTGGCAGACGCGGTTGCTAGTGTCAGTGCTGTCACCACCGACCGCAGTGATGGATTCATTGGAGGCGAGACATGGTGGTGATCATCGAAGGAGAGACGTGGTGGTCGTCGTGTCTGTTGGTGTTGGAAGCGTGGTGGTGGAAGGTCGCAGTCGTGGATGTGGCCGATGATGGAGGCTCCTGGTGGTGGTGGTACACGGTGAAGAGGTTGCCTGTGGGGAGGGGATGTGGAGATGGGTGGCTTCCTCCCCGTGGAGGGGAGATGAGATTTTGGTTGTCCTACCATCCCTGTTATATAAAGAGAAAATGAGAGAGAGAGAGAGAGTCAGAGGAGTAAAGAGTCAAAGAGCGAAAGAGATTCTTCACTATGTTACCAAATAGAGAATAGAGAATTAACGAGAGAGAGATTCGTAAGGGAGATATTTAAGCAAACTAAATATGGAAATGTGCTTGAATAATTAAGAGGCATATAAGGATGTCTCTAAAATATGTTCCCTTGCTATATTTTGCTAGAAAAAAATTTGACATATCTCAAATCAAGCTTTGATGTGATGCCCTTGCCTTTTAAAGTGAATAATCAATCCTTCCATATAAAGATTAATGCAATTAACTCATGAAATGATAAATCTAGTGTTCACATGATTTTGTCAATAACATGCATGCTTTAAATTAATCTCTCATCCCAATGATAATGTACTTAAGCACTAAATTAGTCCACTAAAGTGGACCCATCAGTGGTCCTAGTTAATCAAAGACTCGTATGGTCGTACACAGGTGCAGATGTGGAATAAAGCCCTTAGCTGACCCTCTCCCTTTTGGCAGTCAGTGAGGAGGGCAATCTAAGACTACTGGTCAAAGTTTGTGCCTAAATTGGGTGATGGCAGAAGCTTTGTGTTATGGGATGATGTGTTGTCTAATCTGGGCAAGTTGAGTGAGGCATATCCAAGGGTCTTCGCTGTAGCAGTGGGTAGTAAGGTGTCAGTCAGAGAATATTCGGATGAGGTGAATGGTAGGTGGGTTCTTGATGCAGCTGGCGTGCACGAGGGGGGAAGAACCCAGACTGAGCAGGCATGACTACTTGCTGGTCTGATTGCTTTCCAGCCGGCTGAAGGGGAGGATGGTTATCGCTAAAAACATGGTTTGTTCAACTCTACCAAGGCTTATAGGAGGCTGATGGAGGTCACGACTGATGCTCCCACTTCTGCAAACACTGATTGTGCCAAGATGTGGAAAATGAAAATCCCACTCAATCTTAAATTCTTCCCTTGGCTTTGTAGGAGGGATGGACTTATAACTAGTGAACTAAGAAGTAGGAGGATGGGTGCTCCATCGCAGAACTGTCCACTGTGTGATTTTAACACAGACAACAAGATGCACCTCTTCACTTCTTGCTTGGTGACAGACCAGATTTGGAGAGGAGTATGTGGGGAGCTTGTACCCATGTGGGATGACCTTTGGAGGAAAATTTTGATGACGGGGAGCCAATAGATGAAGATGGTGGCTGTTATGTGGTGTATTTGGCATGCTTGTAATGAGTGTCTTTTTAGGGGGGGCTCTATTAATGTAGGAGCTATTGGAAGGGAGTGTTGGGTGCATGTTAAAGAGTGGTGTTACTCTATGTAATGGTTCTTTTTAGATATGAATAAATGAACCTCGGTCTACTATCATTTTCGATAGCACTCCTTTTCTCAAAAATAAAATGGACTGAAATGTAAACTAGGTCAAGATGAACCTGATTGGGGCTAAATTTTGATACAAACCTAATTTAGATCCAAGGAATCTAGTGGTGAAGTCAGATTTGATTTTTGAGCATGTTTGACTAGGCAATTTGCACAAAAACCTAAATTAGAGTAGGATTCTATTTGAGACTCTATTCAAGATCAAAATAGGTCCAAATGGTCACACCAAGGGTACCAAACCACAAGGAATATTTTTATATGAATTTTAGGAGGTTTAGATGAATTTTATCCTAACTGGAACCTCTATAATTCAAGTGGATCTGAAATTAGGATTTTAGGTGCTGATTTGATTCTCGAAATGCATGAAACACCATTTATGTCTGTATGGACCCACTTATTGGACTTTAGTGCTCATTTGACCTTAGATTAACCCTTGGTAAACCTCATGGTTATTCAGTGTTCATGATATGCTATTAAAATTGCAAAATTAACCCTGATTTAATGGTCATCCCTCAGAATGGATCTGGATGGAATTATAGCTCTCAAGCAACTATGTAGGAGCATTTGTCACTTGACTATGACTAATTAAAGATAGTTATGGCTGATGATGGTGTTACCATCACCAAGTTCACCTGACCTGCCCCAAAGTTATGGATGAAATTCAGGTCAAGCACCCAAACCACCCTATTTTGGTTCTCAATAGGTTATTAGTTCCCAACTTTTATGATTCAAGTGAACTTAGAGCCTTGATTTTAGGTGTTTGTTGATTAGATCAGTTCAATCAAGGGCTTAACTAGCACACAAATGCAGGAAGATCTACTTCCTTTATTAATGACAAGTATGTATTAGTACTTTAACCCTAATTTGGAAACCCTAATTGGATCTATTTCCAAGTCCAATTTGATTCCAAATATAACACCCTAGACTAAAATAAGAAGTTGAGTAGTCCAAGCTGTTGAGAGATTTAGTACACGTCTCTAATAGGCATAGGAAGCAAGGATTGGGTGTTTCTAATCAAATTGAATCGAATCAAATCAAATCTGATTGCAATCAAATCAAGTAAATTAAGAAACTCTTGCCTTGAATGATATTACTAGAAAAATAAGGTAGGGTTGGATTCCTAATTTCTTTTTGTATCCTTTTTCATCTTCCCAATAGAAAGGGAGGTTAGGGAAGAAAGGGAAGATGACTAACCTACCTCTGGTGTGGTTGCCTCAAGCTGATGATCCTGAGTGCTTAATTTCCCTCAAAATAAATAAACAAAGACAAGTTAGGAGTCAAATCATAATAAGATGATATGAATAGTGGTAAACTACGCATAGCTTCCCGGCAATGGCACCAAAATATTTAATCACTCTAATTAGGTTTTAAGATACGTGTCGTAGTATAAACACTAAAGTAATGATAACATTTAAATTTATATTCTCGAATTTATGTTAGAGGCCGTCTCAGAGAGCAAATTAATCGTAATTAACTACCACTCAAAAGAATAAAATTGAAGCTCAATAGTTTGATGCAAGATAGAATACAATAATGCAAATGTTGGTACAATCAAACTCAAAAAGAATGAGTACCGTAAAGGCAAAAAATGGGCTTTTTCAACCAAAGTGAAGCCTTCAACACTTAGTCACTTTCCAACCAAAGAAGAGCCCTTAGCCCAAGCATAAAATCGAACCAAATGTGCACCCAAGTCGATTCAAAACTGGACCATGCCTAGTTTAGGTGCACCCACATGTGTGCGGGCGTGCATGCATGTGGTGTATTTGGGGACCTAACCCCCTGAATCATGGTCATGCCATAAGGGGGTGGGTTCCTTAAATGCGTAGATCTACTCCTTCGTTAGCTAAGGTGGGTTTATGTCCCAAGCTCCTTTCTTGTCTTCTTCGTTGTCTTTGCTACGGAGGAGAGGCTATCAATTGATGCACAATTGGTCATTGGATATCTAATCCAAAGGCCTTGATGAGGTCCACAGATGATTCCACGTGAGGAGAGCAGGTATGGGTATGTTCATGGTTCGTCAAAGATCGCCATTCGACGTCGAAGAAGATGAGAGAATCGGCTAGGTACTTGAAATCATGAACATGACCTCTTTGGCACCAATCAGATAGACCAAAAGCCCCAGCGAGTAATGTCAAAGTAAAGTCCTAAGATAATTGCATGTAAGAATTAGTGGATGTGGGCGGCAACAAAGCATTGAAGAACCTTTGTCGGCGATGTTTATGAGGCGAAATCAATGTTTTAAAATTGATGCATCGTAGTATTGGTCGTAATCGCTCAAAAATAAATAGATTTTATTACTCGAAGTTTAAAGTCTGAGGTCGAACACGGGGAGAAAATTGGGGTTTAGAAATCAAGAGCACAACTTTGAGAAATTGAATATAATATGCAATGAAAACTAGAGTTGTAATGCAAAAATGTAAGCACAGAGGAATAAAGAAGTCAATGTATGAAGACAAGCACAAAAAATGGCCTTCTGATTTTGTGAATCAGATGTCTTAAACTAAGGGTGCTACAGTGCTTCTTCTTGTAAATTCCCTTACTCAGAGGGGGTGAGATCAATGTGACGTAATATAAAATGTGGAAATAAATTATAAATAATCTCACAAAATAACAGTCACACAAAGTCCACAATGATTTTTAGGTGGAAACCCAAATCGGGTGAAAACCACCACCTAACCCTCTCGGGTTAGGATTTTTCGATCAACCAAGTTGATCAAATCCACTAACGTACTACTTAAACGAGGGTAGTACAACCTCAATTACAACCACGCTACCTTATACGAGGGCAGCGTATCTCAAGCCCCTTCTCTTCATGGGAAGGATTTTGTCTCACGAAGGAGATAGAAATTTGCAACGCGAATACCCAACACAAGCAAAGTAAAATACAAGAATAGTCCTATAGAGCCAAAAAAGATATTCTTAAACTAAGCTTCTATAGGAGTTAGGATGCTTCCCTTTGCACGAAGTGTGTCGATGACGTGGATGCATGATTTAAACACATTTACACTACTTAAAATGTCTATTTATGCATGTTCTTAAGTATAGGATTGCATTTCATGATATAAATATTACATAACATGCATCATCTTGCATTTAGAGTAGTTTGAATAAAATGGAGGTTAATTGTCTCCTTTTATGTGCTTGGACAGGGCAAACACTTTATCAGGGCCTCGGATCAAAGATCCAACTGTATGGATGTGATCAGGGCGACGATTGGAGTTCAACGACTCCAAGATCACCCTAATCAGACATCCGTAGCATCAGATAGTGATTGGGGAACCCTAGAAGATCAAGGGCCAGGATGGTGAAAATCCACACTTCAGATGACAAATTTGATTGCACGGGTGAATTCGGATCGACGATCGCAGCCCAACGATGCAAAAATCGAGTCAATCCGACATCCGTGGCACCATCTACAACTTCCAGAAGATGGATGGCCAAGATGGAGCCACGTGGCGCCATCTCGGCCGCCCAAATGGCCACACACATTCTACGAAGGTCCCGCACACGCTCGTTCTCCGTTGATGGATCAAGATCCAACAGCTGTTGATGCGGCTGGCTGATTCGTCAGCGCGACCATTTCGTTCATGTAGCACAGCGGAGATGAAGCGGCGGGCGAAGGACAGGTCGCGGGATCGAGTCCCGCCAGCCTCAAATCAGGGGCAAGCGAGTGGCACGTGGAGCGTCAGATTGCGATCCAACGGCTGCGTGCACCTAATAGCGCCGATGTGCGATTGGACGGGCAACGTGGACGCGCGATCACACGCAGGCGGGCACACAGCGTAGCGGGCAAAGATGCGTTTTAAGCCGTCCGATCTTGCGATCGGACGGCTGAGACTCAGCGTGTGTGCGATGGCGTTGAGCGCGCGGGCAGCTGAAGCGGCACGCGTGGGCGTGGAAGCTACGCCTACGTCGGGGCTTTAGTGACGAATTTATCCGTCACTAAAGACCCCTCATTTATTATTTTGAAGTTGTAATGTCCATTTTGCCCCCACTCCTTGCAACTATAAAAGGAGACCCCCTCCATACGAAATTTGCATCCCTTCCTTCTCCTCTCTACCACTCCAAAGCTCAAGAGAAGCTTGTCCCACACCCGGGATGCTTCTCCTGAGATAAAGTCCAATTTTCATTCCCCTTCGGAAGTGGATCCCGCGACGACGACGGCGTGTTGCTTCGTTCTCGTTCTTCTGCTTCGTCTTGCTTTGTTCCCCTTCATCCAGGCGTCGTCCCGTCCGGCTCGTCCTCCAAGCAACCGTCGAGGAGGATTTCTCTCTCCCTATTCTTTACTGCTTTCTAGTATAGATTTACTGCTTTCTAGTGTAGTTTTGTTCGTCCTCTAAGTAATCGTCGAGGAGGACATTTCTCCCTCCATTCTTTTAATGCTTTCTAGAGTAAATTTATCGCTTTCTAGAGTAATTGTTTTATGCTTTCTAGTTGTAATGAACAATCTCCTCAATGAAAAATTTCTTGTTTATTCTACATCTCATTTTGATTTCTCTGTGTAATATTCTCTTTCTCTCTTACTCTCTCTCTCTCTTTTATTTATTGTAAATAATTATATAGTTTTAAACTGAATTATTCTGTGACAAATAAAAAGAAACACGTAGTTTTTAAATCAAACGTCCGCCTCCCTGTGTTTGACCCGGAATTCTCATTTTGGTATAAATTTTATTTGTTGAACACGAATTCTTTGCTTTCGAACTACAATGACAGGTTTTCCGAAACCGAACACGTTAGCGTAGCGTTCGTAACATTCAACATTTTGGCACTGTTGCCAGGGAGGCGACGCTCTTTGGTTTCTCTTCGCGTTTTCTAACTTACAATTCATTTACTTCACTTTTCTCCTTTCTTATTGTAATTGCAGGTACTCTTTTGAGACGAGCAAAAGTGGTAGATTGGAGTAAAGTGCTATAGAAGGTTTTGTAAGTTATCCCCCATTCTTTCCCCCTCCATAGATTTCATTCGTCACATTGAATCCAAATTCCAATTAACCTAGGTGTTTGCATAAATCCTAGGAATAGTTTGGTTGTTTGGATTCTCACTCACATTCATTCCACCTTCATTTATATAAAATAAAAATAAAAAGATAATTCTGTGGGGCAATTTTCAACAAACACACAACGTACACCCACATTCAAAGGCACTTAACCAAATTGATTTGTTTCTACTCAACCGAGTTCTGATCTGTGGAACCGGTACACATAAAGCAACACATAAAAGAGCAGAAATCATTCTAGGTTAACCACCTTTGTGTGCCTAACTTAGTGGTGCATTTGTGGCCAGTTGTTTGAGTTGTTTGGGCTGCACCACTTCAAATAAAATAAACTCATCAAGTAGCTGCCAATTAGGTTCAACTCTTAGGGATTTACCAGGCACTCCACACTCTTTTTAAACTTTAAAGGAAAACATCTTCACCTGTGCTTGCAAAACCTGGTGTGCCAACGAAACCTGTTTGAAAACACCTAAAGTTGAATCCTAAAAGCTACTAAGCAAGATTTGAACCTTAAAATTAACCACATCAAAAATAATCTTGCTTGAAAACCACTGGTTGTGCACGCACACACAAATTAATCAATCATTAAGGGCACAACCCATTTAAAGGACCCATCACATTCCAAAGCACATTCAAACCTAGCCCTAAATAAAACAAAGTAGACGTTGGCCTTAAGGATTGAGCTCACTCTTCAGAACTCAGAACGAGATTATTTTCGATTAGTCTGTTTCTACTGTTCAATCTGATGTCTAGCTAGTGGAGCAGAGTCAAACGATCGCGGCTGGGGGGTACACTAGGAACCGGAGGTGCAAGCCGAAGGAAGAACCTTCTCCCCAGTCCCTCCTTCTAACTGGTTGGATTGAACAGACAGAAGTAGATCAAATCGTTCCTTTATCTCAAGACGGGTTTTGGGAGTCTGTAGGTCTATAGGCTAACCCATTTAAGGATAGGTTTGATTACTTGTATTGCAGGGCGCCTTTCTTCCTCCCGCGTCTTATGAATCCTTCCACATATTTCACGCATTCCCGCTCTTTCCCTCCTGTTGTGAATTATCCTCAACATGACGATTATCCCAACTCGTACTATAATCAACCATTAGTTAGTTGGGATAATTCGGATTGGGGATATAGTTCCGGACCTTCGTGTTTAGGGTCTAACCCTGAACACTTTAATTCTGATTTCTATCCTTCTCAGAGCTACATCGATTATAGATCGTCTTCCTTTCATGCACAACCTAATATGATCTACAATCAAGAAGGATACACCGATCCTTACCCATCCTCTGATTTCACTGCCTTTAGGTCATCACCATCTTTTCAACAATCTGAAATGACCTATTATCAGGAAGGGAATAACGAATCACAATTCGTTAATTCCCCTGCATTAAGCCCAAACCCACCCAACCCTGAACCAACTCATTTGGTTCAAGTTAACCAGGTTCAAGATAAGGTTCTGGCTAACTTAAGGAATATCATTCAATCTTTAAATATTCAGCCAATACCTTGCATTGAGAGATTGGAGCCCCTAATTGAAATGATTGATGATTTAAACAAGTCTTTGTTGGATTGGCTCCAGGATGTTACGGATAAGAACCCGGGTGAGTTTCTACTTGGGAAATTAGCAAAATTGAGGATGAGATTCGTGGTTGCTTTGATTCAATCTAGGAATAATTCCCAGGATGAACCCTCTTCAGGAAAGCCAATGACAGAACCTGCTCAGGCACCTGTTGGGGGGGACACGTGTTACGAGGCTGACCAGATTGAATTAAAACAACCAATTAAGGATGATCTGATTTCTTCACCTGAGATCCCTAAGTCGGGTTATGAGGAAACGTATGTCTCCTTGGAACAGAAATTGACAAATGATTTTGGGACATACATTGATATGGATCCTGATGGTGAAGATTCAAGTTGCGAAGTCTCACGTGAGTTTTCTAAACACGATTTTTGTGAGATGATTGGGCCTGAGGAATCTGATAGATCATTTGATAGCCCAATAACCGAGGAAACTGATCTTTTTAGGGCACACATTACGGATCCAGAATCGCATTTTCTGGAGGAATCAATTCAATGTCCTGATTATCAGTTACACCCTGTTGAACTTATTGATGATTCTAATTCTGAGATAATTAGACCCAAGTCAATTTTGATTCTGCCACATCATTTAGACTTGGAGATTTCAGACGGGGTGATGAATATACAAGAGGTCCTGGAATTTGATATGCTGAATGAGGAGGATAGGAGCTGGGAGGTTTTGATTTGGGAAGTTAATTTTGGAGGAAATGGAAGATTGAGTCGAAGGGTTCCTTTTAAGCTGAAACCATCAAAAAAGAATCCTTACGACATTTGTTTCGGGGATGTTCAACTCAAGCACACATTCAACGATTATTCTTTTGAGCTTTAATTCTCTGTAACCCGACTTTTTGTTCTTGGGTTGCATCCTCATAAATTGCAGGCCCGACTCCGCTTGCATTCTGATTTTAGGTTTTGGGTAATTTTTATCTAGAACCTAAGATATTCCCGATTATGGGGTGTGGGTCTGCACCACAATCTGGTCCACATCTGTGGACCTCTGTTGACAGGTCGGAGGATTCTTCTATTTTTTCTAATTCTGACCTGCACTTGTGAATTCTTCATTTCTTTTCTTTGTATAGTGTGCCTGGCTGAAGGCACTAAACTCAGCACATATACAGTTCTTTTTAATTTTTCATCTCGAAGCAGACCTGACATTCAAGCAATTCAGGTACTTTCTTCGCTTTTCCACTCTGTTTTATGTCTTTTTAATACAATGAGGACATTGCATTAGATAGGCATGGGGGGGTGGATATTTATCTTTGAATTCATTTGTCAGCTCCGTAGATTTGTTTTCTTTTATTAAAAAAAAATCAAAATTAGGAAAGAGAATTTGGGTTTAAGAAAAATTTCAATCTTAGGAAATACTAAATTAAGATCTGAACACAAAGACCCTTCAGGTCTTTGGACTTAATTAGCCTGTGTATCCACTAAAATGTGGATTTGTCTTTGAATCATCGCCATCTTAATTCTATTATAATTGGAATAAATAAGTTTGGGTGATAAGTACACGACTTATCAACCCGCCCTCTGATTTGATGGAATTTTGAGTCTTAAGCATCTACACACTTTCTTTGCACTAACTTGTTGTTTGGCGATTTTAACGAAAATTGGGTAGCTAATGAACCTTCTAGGGTGATACGGCTGGCAAGTTATCGTGGGTAACAGCCCATAGGTAGATTGTCCAGAGCCCAGTCACTGGACCTTTCTCTTTTTGCTACCTATAGGTAAATCTTAGACCAGGGAAGCCACATACTTAAAAAGAAAAGAAAGAAAAAAAATCAAAAAGAAAAGGAGAAAAGAAAAAAAAAGAAATAAGCCACACTTCCCCGCACGAGTATAGCTAGCAAGTTGTCAGTGGTAACAGCTCATCGACCGGTTGACCAGAACCCAGCTCAGTAAATGCACTAAAAATTCCCAAAACATTTAGGAAGAAGTGGAGAAGTAGAATAAATTGGGGAGATATACACTGGATTCACCCTTGTGTTGACCCCGTAAAAAAGAGAAAGCTACTGGTTGTAAAGATACACCTTTAGGCAGAATTCTTTTTGAGGTCACCTAGAGGCGTAGAAATCCGAAGTCCATTTTAATTACCGGTCAACGAATCTATCACAATCACAATAAGATGCTTAAAACTTAGGATTCTCATCAAATCTTGGGTGAGTTGAATGGCCGTAGAAAGCCACTCTTAAACCCTAAAATCTGGAAATCCAAAAAAATTAGAAAAGAGAAAAGGAGAAAAGGAAAATTTTCTTTTAATAAGGTGAGGGCTTGAGGCGGTCTGCATTTTGGCTGATACCTAGGCACTGTTGTGTCTTTGAAAGTTCAGTTCCTAAGTAGACAATTTCTTAATGATTGAAAATAACTCAGGTCCAAATAATCCAACCTAATTCTTTTATAAATAGCATATAGTTTTTGCTAGGGACCAGCAAAAGGTAGGCATGGGGGTATGATGTAAACACATTTACACTACTTAAAATGTCTATTTATGCATGTTCTTAAGCATAGGATTGCATTTCATGATATAAATATTGCATAACATGCATCATCTTGCATTTAGAGTAGTTTGAATAAAATAGAGGTTAATTGTCTCCTTTTATGTGCTTGGACAGGGCAAATACTTTATCGAGGCCTCAGATCAAAGATCCAACCGTATGGATGTGATCAGGGCGACAATTGGAGTTCAACGACACCAAGATCACCCTAATCAGACATCCGTAGCATCAGATAGTGACCGGGGAACCCTAGAAGATCAAGGGCCAGGATGGTGAAAATCTACACTTTAGATGACAAATCCGACCACGTGGGTGAATTCGGATCGACGATCGCAGCCCAACGACGCAAAAATCGAGTCAATCCGACACCCGTGGCACCATCTAGAACTTCTAGAAGTTGGACGACCAAGATGATGCCACGTGGCGCCATCTCGGCCGCCCAAACGGTCGCACACATTCTACGAAGGTCCCGCACCCGCTCGTTCTCCGCCGTTGGATGAAGATCCAACGGCTGTGGATGCAGCTGGCTGATTCATTTGCGCGACCATTTCGTCCGTGTAGCGCAGCGGAGACGAAGCAGCGGGCGAAGGAGAGGTCGCGGGATCGAGTCCTGTGAGCCTCAAATCAGGTGCAAGCAAGCGGCGCATGGAGCGTCAGATTGCGATCCAACAGCTGCGCACGCCCAAGAGCGCCGACGAGCGATTGGACGCGCAGCATGGACGAGCGATCACACGCAGGCGGGCACGCAGCGTAGTGGGAGAAGATGCTTTTTAAGCCATCCGATCTCGCGATCGGACGGCTGAGACTCAGCGTGCGTGTGATGGCGTTGAGCGCGCAGGCAGCTGAAGCGACGCGCTTGGGCGCGGAAGCTACGCCTACGTCAGGACTTTAGTGACAGATTTATCCGTCACTAAAGACCCCTCATTTATTGTTTTGAAGTTGTAATGTCCATTTTGCCCCCACTCCTAGCAACTATAAAAGGAGACCCCCTCCATACAAAATTTTCATCCCTTCCTTCTCTTTACCCCTCCAAAGCTCAAGAGAAGCTTGTCCCACACCTGGGATGCTTCTCCCGAGATAAAGTCCAATTTTCGTTCCCCTTCGGAAATGGATCCCGCGACGACGACGGCGTGCTGCTTCATTCCCGTTCTTCTGCTTCGTCCTCCTTCATCCTGCTTCGTTCCCCTTCATCCAGGCGTCGTCCCGTCCAGCTCGCCCTCCAAGCAACCGTCGAGGAGGATTTCTCTCTCCTTATTCTTTTTACTGCTTTCTAGTATAGATTTACTGCTTTCTAGTATAGTTTTGTTCGTCCTCCAAGCAATCATCGAGGAGGACATTTCTCCCTCCATTCTTTTCATGCTTTCTAGAGTAAATTTATCGCTTTCTAGAGTAATTGTTTTATGCTTTCTAGTTGTAATCAACAATCCACTCAATGAAAAATTCCTTGTTTATTCTACATCTCATTTTGATTTCCTGTGTAATATTCTCTTTCTCTCTTACTCTCTCTCTCTCTTCTATTTATTGTAAATAATTAGATAGTTTTAAATTGAATTATTCTGTGACAAATAAAAAGAAATGCGAGAACGAGCAGGTGCGAGGCCTTCGTAGAATGTGTGCGACCGTTTGGGCGGTCGAGATGGCACCATGTGGCGCCATCTTGGCCGTCCATCTTTTGGAAGTTGTAGATGGTGCCACGGATGTCAGATTGACTCAATTTTTCCGTCGTTGGGCTGCGATCGTCGATCCGAATTCACCCGTACGGTCGGATTTGTCATCTGAAGTTCAGATTTTCACCATCCTGGCCCTTGATCTTCTAGGGTTCCCCGATCACTATCTGAAGCTATGGATGTCTAATTAGGGCGATCTTGGAGTCGTTGAACTCCAATCGTCGTCCTGATCACATCCATATGGTTGGATCTTTGATCCGAGGCCCCGATAAAATATTTGCCCTGTCCAAGCACATAAAAGGAGACAATTAACCTCCATTTTATTCAAACTACTCTAAATGCAAGATGATGCATGTTATGCAATATTCATATCATGAAATGCAATCCTATGCTTAAGAACATGCATAAATAGACATTTTAAGTAGTGTAAATGTGTTTACATCATACCCCCATGCCAACCTTTTGCTAGTCCCTAGCAAAAACTATATGCTATTTATAAAAGAATTAGGTTGGACAACATTAAGAAATTGTTTACTTAGGAACTGAACTTTCAAAGACACAACAGTGCCCGGGTATCAGCCAAAATGCAGATCGCCTCAAGCCCTCGCCTTATTAAAAGAAAATTTTCTTTTTCTCTTTTTCTCTTTTCTAATTTTTTTGGATTTCCAGATTTTAGGGTTTAAGAGTGGCTTTCTACGGCCATTCAACTCACCCAAGATTTTATAAGAACCCTAAGTTTTAAGCATCTTATTGTGATTGTGATAGACTCGTTGACCGGTAATTAAAACGAACTTCGGATTTCTACGCCTCTAGGTGACCTCAAAAAGAATTCTGCCTAAAGGTGTATCTTTACAACTGGTAGCTTTCTCCCTACTTTTATTTTTTTACGGGGTCAACACAAAGGTGAATCCAGTGTATATCTCCCCGGTTTATTCTACTTCTCCGCTTCTTCCTAAATGTTTTGGGAATTTTTAGTGCATTTACTGAGCTGGGTTCTGGACAACTGGTCGATGAGCTGTTACCACCGACAACTTGCCAACCATACTCGTGCGGGAAAGTGTGGCTTATTTCTTTTTGTTCTTTTCTCCTTTTCTTTTTGATTTTTTTTTCTTTTTTTTTTTTTTTAAGTAGGTGGCTTCCCTGGTCTAAGATTTACCTAAAGGCAGCAAAAAGAGAAAGGTCCAGTGACTAGGCTCTGGACAACCTACCTATGGGTTGTTACCCACGATAACTTGCCAGTCATATCACCCTAGAAGGTTCATTAGCTACCCAATTTCCGTTAAAATCGTCAAACAACAAGTCAGTGCAAAGAAAGTGTGTAGATGCTTAAGACTCAAAATTCCCTCAAATCAGAGGGCGGGTTGATAAGTCGTGTACTTATCACCCAAACTTATTTATTCCAATTATAATAGAATTAAGATGGCGAGGACTCAAAGACAAATCCACATTTTAGTGGATACACAGGCTAATTAAGTCCAAAGACCTGAAGGGTCTTTGTGTTCAGATCTTAATTTAGTATTTCCTAAGATTGAAATTTTTCTTAAACCCAAATTCTCTTTCCTAATTTTGATTTTTTTTTAATAAAAGAAAACAAATCTACGGAGCTGACAAATGAATTCAGAGATAAATATCCACCCCCCATGCCTATCTAATGCAATGTCCTCATTGTATTAAAAAGACATAAAACAGAGTGGAAAAGTGAAGTACCTGAATTGCTTGAATGTCAGGTCTGCTTCGAGATGAAAAATTAAAAAGAACTGTATATGTGCTGAGTTTAGTGCCTTCAGCCAGGCACACTATACAAAGAAAAGAAATGAAGAATTCACAAGTGCAGGTCAGAATTAGAAAAAATAGAAGAATCCTCCGACCTGTCAACAGAGGTCCACAGATGTGGACCAGATTGTGGTGCAGACCCACACCCCATAATCGGGAATATCTTAGGTTCTGGATAAAAATTACCCAAAACCTAAAATCAGAATGCAAGCGGAGTCGGGCCTGCAATTTATGAGGATGCAACCCAAGAACAAAAAGTCGGGTTACAGAGAATTAAAGCTCAAAAGGATAATCGTTGAATGTGTGCTTGAGTTGAACATCCCCGAAACAAATGTCGTAAGGATTCTTTTTTGATGGTTTCAGCTTAAAAGGAACCCTTCGACTCAATCTTCCATTTCCTCCAAAATTAACTTCCCAAATCAAAACCTCCCAACTCCTATCCTCCTCATTCAGCATATCAAATTCCAGGACCTCTTGTATATTCATCACCCCGTCTGAAATCTCCAAGTCTAAATGATGTGGCAGAATCAAAATTGACTTGGGTCTAATTATCTCAGAATTAGAATCATCAATAAGTTCAACAGGGTGTAACTGATAATCAGGACATTGAATTGATTCCTCCAGAAAATGCGATTCTGGATCCGTAATGTGTGCCCTAAAAAGATCAGTTTCCTCGGTTATTGGGCTATCAAATGATCTATCAGATTCCTCAGGCCCAATCGTCTCACAAAAATCGTGTTTAGAAAACTCACGTGAAACTTCGCAACTTGAATCTTCACCATCAGGATCCATATCAATGTATGTCCCAAAATCATTTGTCAATTTTTGTTCCAAGGAGACAAACGTTTCCTCGTAACCTGGCTTAGGGATCTCAGGTGAAGAAATCAGATCATCCTTAATTGGTTGTTTTAATTCAATCTGGTCAGCCTCGTAACACGTGTCCCCCCAACAGGTGCCTGAGCAGGTTCTGTCATTGGCTTTCCTAAAGAGGGTTCATCCTGGGAATTATTCCAAGATTGAATCAAAGCAACCACGAATCTCATCCTCAATTTCACTAATTTCCCAAGTAGAAACTCACCTGGGTTCTTATCCTTAACATCCTGGAGCCAATCCAACAAAGACTTGTTTAAATCATCAATCATTTCAATCAGGGGCTCCAATCTCTCAATGCAAGGTATTGGATGAACTTCTAAAGACTGTATGATATTCCTCAAATTAGCCAGAACCTTATCTTGAACCTGGTTGACCTGAACCAAATGAGTTGGTTCAGGGTTGGGCGGGTTTGGGCTCAACACAGGGGAATTAACGAATTGAGATTTGTTATACCCTTCCTGATAATAGGTCATTTCAAATTGTTGAAAAGATGGTGATGACCTAAAGGTAGTGAAATCAGAGGATGGGTAAGGATCGGTGTATCCTTCTTGATTGTAGATCGTATTAGGCTGTTCATGAAAGGAAGACGATCTATAATCGATGTAGGTATGAGAAGGATAGAAATCAGAATCAAAGTGTTCAGGTTTAGACCCTGAACACGGGGGTCCGGAATTGTATCCCCAATCCAAATTATCTCAACTGACTGATGGTTGATTACAATATGAGTTGGGATAATCGTCATGTTGAGGATAATTCACAACAGGAGGGAAAGAGCGGGAATGCGTGAAATATGTGGAAGGATTCATGAGACACGGGAGGAAGAAAGGTGCCCTGCAATACAAACAATCAAACCTGTCCTTAAATGGGTTAGCCTACAGACCTACAGACTCCCAAAACCTGTCTTGAGATAAAGGAATGATTTGATCTACTTTCTTCTGTTCAATCCAACCAGTTAGAAGGAGGGACTGGGGAGAAGGTTCTTCCTTCAGCTTGCGCCTCCGGTTCCTAGTGTACCCCCCAGCCGCGATCGTTTGACTCTGCTCCCCTAACTAGACATCAGATTGAACAGTAGAAACAGACTAATCGAAAATAATCTTGTTCTGAGTTCTAAAGAGCCAGTCCAACCCTTAAGGCCAACGTCTACTCTGTTTTATTTAGGACTAGGTTTGAATGTGCTTTGGAATGTGATGGGCCCTTTAAATCGGTTGTGCCCTTAATGATTGATTGATTTGTGTGTGCGTGCACAACCAGTGGTTTTCAAGCAAGATTATTTTTGATGTGGTGAATTTTAAGGTTCAAATCTTGCTTAGTAGCTTTTAGGATTCAACTTTAGGTGTTTTCAAACAAGTTTCATTGGCACACCAGGTTTTGCAAGCACAGGTGATGATGTTTTCCTTTAAAGATTAAAAAGAATGTGGAGTGCCTGGTAAATC
Source organism: Thalassia testudinum (assembly GCA_037157565.1). Taxonomy (NCBI): domain Eukaryota; kingdom Viridiplantae; phylum Streptophyta; class Magnoliopsida; order Alismatales; family Hydrocharitaceae; genus Thalassia; species Thalassia testudinum. The sequence continues at coordinate 31,201,505 of JAZHRO010000049.1, forward strand.
CTTAAGAGTTGAACCTAAGTGGCAGCTACTTGATGGGTTAATTTTAATTGAAGTGGTGCAGCCCAAACAACTCAAACAACTGGCCACATATGCACCACTAAGTTAGGCACACAAAGATGGTTAACCTAGAATGATTTTCACTCTTTTATGTGTTGCTTTATGTGTACCAATTCCACAGATCAGAACTAGGTTGAGTAGAAACAAATCAATTTAGTTAAGTGCCTTTGAATGTGGGTGTACGTTGTGTGTTTGTTGAAAATTGCCCCACAGAATTATCTTTTTATTTTTTTTTTATATAAATGAAGGTGGAATGAATGTGAGTGAGAATCGAAACAACCAAACTATTCTGAGGATTTATGCAAACACCTAGGTTAATTGGAATTTGGATTCAATGTGGCGAATGAAATCTATGGAGGGGGAAAGAATGGGGGATAACTTACAAAACCTTCTACAACACTTTACTCCAATCAACCGCTTTTTATCATCTCAAAAGAGTACCTGCAATTACAATAAGATAGGAGAAAAGTGAAGTAAATGATTTGTAAGTTAGAAAACGCGAAGAGAAACCAAAGAGCGTCGCCTCCCCAGCAACGGCGCCAAAATGTTAAACGTTTACGAACGCTACGCTAACGTGTTTGATTTTGGAAAACCTGTCGTTGTAGTTCGAAAGCGAAGAATTCGTGTTCAATAAATAAAATTTATACCGAAATGAAAATTCCATGTCGAACATAAGGAGGCGGACGTTTGATTTAAAAACTACGCGTTTCTTTTTATTTGTCACAGAATAATTCAATTTAAAACTATCTAATTATTTACAATAAATAGAAGAGAGAGAGAGTAAGAGAGAAAGAGAATATTACACAGAGAAATCAAAATGAGATGCAGAATAAACAAGGAATTTTTCATTGAGGAGATTGTTCATTACAATTAGAAAGCATAAAACAATTACTCTAGAAAGTGATAAATTTACTCTAGAAAGCATTAAAAGAATGGAGGGAAAAATGTCCTCCTCGACGATTGCTTGGAGGACAAACAAAGCTATACTAGAAAGCAATAAATCTATACTAGAAAGCAGTAAAAAGAATAAGGAGAGAGAAATCCTCCTCGACGGATGCTTAGAGGACGAGCCGGACGGGATGACGCCTGGACGAAGGGGAACGAAGCAGGACGAAGGAGGACGAAGCAGAAGAATGGGAATGAAGCAGCACGCCGTCGTCGTCGCGGGATCCATTTCCGAAGGGGAACGAAAATTGGACTTTATCTCGCGAGAAGCATCTCGGGTGTGGGACAAGCTTCTCTTGAGCTTTGGAGGGGTAAAGAGAAGGAAGGGATGAAAATTTCGTATGGAGGGGGTCTCCTTTTATAGTTGGAAGGAGTGGGGGCAAAATAGACATTACAACTTCAAAATAATAAATGAGGGGTCTTTAGTGATGGATAAATCCGTCACTAAAGCCCCGACGTAGGCATAGCTTCCGTGCCCACGCGCGTCGCTTCAGCTGCCCGCACGCTCAACGCCATCGCACGCACGCTGAGTCTCAGTCGTCCGATCGCGAGATCGGACGGCTTAAAACACATCTTTGCCCGCTACGCTGCGTGCCCGCCCGCGTGTGATCGCGCGTCCACGCTGCCTGTCCAATCGCGTCGCTTAGTCTCAGCCATCCGATCGCGAGATCGGACGGCTAAAAACAAATCTTTGCCCGCTACGCTGCGTGCCCGCCCGCGTGTGATCGCGCGTCCACGCTGCCTGTCCAATCGTGCCGCTTCGTCTCCGCTGCGCTACGCGGATGAAATGGTCGCGCGGACGAATCAGCCAGCCGCATCCACAGCCGTTGGATCTTGATCCAACGGCGGAGAACGAGCGGGTGCGGGGCCTTCGTAGAATGTGTGCGGCCATTTGGGCGGCCAAGATGGCGCCACGTGGTGCCATCTTGGCCGTCCATCTTCTGGAAGTTGTAGGTGGTGCCACAGATGTCGGATTGACTCGATTTTTACGTCGTTGGGCTGCGATCGTCGATCCGAATTCACCCGTGTGGTCGGATTTGTCATCTGAAGTACGGATTTTCACCATCCTGGCCCTTGATCTTCTAGGGTTCCCCGATCACTATCTGATGCTACGGATGTCTGATTAGGGCGATCTTGGAGTTGTTGAACTCCAATCGTTGCCCTAATCACATCCATACGGTTGGATCCTTGATCCGAGGCCCCGATAAAATATTTGCCCTATCCAAGCACATAAGAGGAGACAATTAACCTCCATTTTATTCAAACTACTCTAAATGCAAGGTGATGCATGTTATGCAATATTTATATCATGAAATGCAATCCTATGCTTAAGAACATGCATAAATAGACATTTTAAATAGTGTAAATGTGTTTACATCATATGGTGTGCAAAGGATGCTTCCCTTTGCACGAAGTGTGTCGACGACGTGGATGCGTGAACTACATGTCGGCGCAACGGTGCTTTCGTGAACTATAGCGGGAGAGCAGGTGCGCAAGTGATCGATGCTCTCTAGATGTAGAACTTAAGCTTGGAGAGCAAAAGCTTCTTCTGTAGATCAATTTGACACAAGGATGTGGAAATGCTTGTACTTGGTGTGTCTAGGTGTGTATTTGAGTGGCAAAGGTTCTCCTCTATTTATAGAAGCTCTAGGAAGGCTTTCGAAGGCTTCCATAGCCGTTGGGTGCAAGCTCCAAGAAAAACAGGCCGAAATCAGGGTTAATCATTACATTGACAGGGTTATCAGATGTCTAATCCTGGAATCGGACGTCTGGAAAACCAGTTTAAGATGTCTGGGAACAAAGTTAGATGTCTGATTTTAGGTGGGCTTCCTTCCTGACTTAAATCAGATCTAAACAGGGTTCTAGTGAATTTTCAGGATGTCTGGAGTGATGTCTGGACGTCTGGAAACCTACTTTTTTGCGAGAATGGATTTCCGAGAGAGTGCAATGGCTATAAAATCTCTAAAAAGAGATTTTGGGTCAGCCGAGGCAAAACGATCATGTATCAGACGTCTGGGGTCCTCTACGGACATCTGATATGAGGCAACGGTCATTTTCTTCAGTGTTTGCTAAGGAAGCCAACAGTCCACTAATTGGGCATCTGGCAAAATCATCAAACGTCTTCTAAGACGTCTGGACTAAGGTCTGGACGTCTGATTTCATCAGACAGAACTAAATAAGTCCAGCCTAAATATAGTCGGACGTCTGAGTCAACATTCAGACATCTTAAAAGTATTTATCAGACGTCTGATTTTTAGATTAGACGTCTGAAAAGGCTGTTTGAACCCTAGTTTGGTTTTCTAGGTTCTCTACAGAAAACCTAAGTTTCCTAGGGTTGTGCAAGTGTTCCTAGGACTACTGTTAGGGTTCTTTGAGGCTCTTTAACATGAATCTAAGTAACAAAATATAGAGCAACAAAAGAAACGAAAATACAAAGATTACAAGGAAAGAAAATATATCATATTCTTCATCTCCTTCATTCTTCAAGCTATCGCTCCTCGCGAAGCTCCTCTGTTCTCAATCAAGTTCCTCCAATCCATCCTAGATGTGAGCTCGAACTCCGTCTAACCATATCTCCATTTGCAATTGACCTGAAATCTTAGACTCTAAGTACAAATGTTAAATGACACGTGTTTTGTTATCATCAAAATAAACGATCACAGTGCTCTAGCACCAACAATCTCCCCCTTTTTGATGATGAAAATATCATAAATAATAATGCAAAAAATTCTCCCCCCTTTTGACATTATAAAAAAGGTTTAATTGATTTTAAATTTCCTATAACTCCCCCTTAAAACATGCCCTTCTATGAATTTCTTTTAATAAGAGTAATGTCCTCCCCATTTTTGTGACAACAAGATAGCTATTACTTTTCTCCCCCTTACTAAAGGAAATTTAGCTAACTTATATCTCCTCCTTAATAATTGACAATTAGCTCATAATTTAACTCCCCCTATCTATATGCTAATGATAAAAGGATACGGTAAAGGATTTTACCTCACCTACCATGGCCAATAAAATGGCCCAAATGGAGGTGGTGGAGGTCACATCGAATGGGGCTCCCATCCTTAGCTTGGAGGCCTGGACATTGGTGCCAGTCTCTAATTTGGCGGTCGATGTGCTGCGGGTCCATCGTTTGTTCGCCGTCTCGTCGGTCTTCTTGTCCTTCTCTTTGGTCTATTCTTTGGTCCTCCCAACTCGAGTAGACCAGCCTTGAACTTGTAGGTCCAGTCCTTGGTGTTGTAGTCACCCTTGAAACCTACAAAAAGATATTCCAAATCTTTCTTCGGTATCCAAGTGAGCTTGGATCCGGATTTGTTAGCGGGTCTCCTTGACGGAGATCCTTTCTCAACCTTAGGGTTATATAAATTATCTACCTTATTTATCAAATTATTTTATTTCTCCCTAAGACATGCAATTTCTTTCTCTATAATATTCATCTTAGTCTTTAAATCATAAATTTCTAACTTTAGACTAGCATTTTCCTCAATCAATTTAGTATTTTCATTGATTAAATCTTTATTTTCTAGTAACAGGTTATTATCCTTAAGACTAGTTTCTATGTCCTTGAGTTATTTTTCTAACCTTTCATTTTCATTTTTAAGAAAACTAAGGTTCTTTATAATACTTTTGTTTTTCATCTTAAGTGATTTACTAAGTTCAAATAGCTCATCAAAAGCATCTTGTAAATTGGAATGTACCTCATTATCAAAGTTGCTTCCACTTTTGCTATCTCTTTCTCCTAAGGCCATGAAACCAAAGCAAGCGGTTTCATTCTTCTCAGGATTTTCTTCTTCCTCTTCCTCCGAGCTCGAGTCGTCCTAAGTTGCTTGGAACGCCTTCTTCTTAGACTTCTCTTTTTCCTTCTCCTTCTTGAGAAGTAGGCATTCTGGCCGTAGAAGCCCTTTCCCGTTGCAGTGGTAGCAACGTCTCAGGCTTTCCTTCTTCTCCTTTTCTTTCTTTGATTCCCTACAAAACTTCGAAAACTTTTTAAGTAAAATCTTAAAATCTTCGTCGTCGGAACTTACCTCGCTATCCGACGCAACTCTGAATGCAAGGGTCTTCTTCGATTTTGGTTCCGGTGTGTCCTTCTGCTTTAGCATTGTCTCGTAGGCCATTAGGTTGCCTAGGAGATCCTCCATGTTAAGCTTCTCCACTTCGTTTGCCTCCTTGATGGCGGTGACCTTCTGTTCCCACTCCGGTCTAAGGGAACGAAGAAGCTTCCCTTGAAGCTCCCCCTTGATGAAAGTCTTCCCTAAAGCTTTCAAATTGTTTACTATGAGAGTGAAACTAGTGTTCATCTCACTTAAATTTTAATTAGATTTCATGGAAAAATACTCAAATTCTTGTGAAAGTAAATCGAGTTTAGAAGTTTTTACCTTAGAGGTACCTTCGTGAGTTACCTCGAGTGTGTGCCAGATCTAGTATGCGGTGGTGCATTGCGAGATTCTATTGAACTCCTCAAGGCTAAGCGCACAGTACAACGCGTTCATAGCTTTCGTGTTGAGTGAGAGTTCTCGGATCTGCTGCTGCGAGTATCCTGCATCAGGTCGCTCCGAGATCTCGTATTGGGTTTCGCAACGTCCCCATAGAGCGAAGTCCGTGGCTTGAAGCCACATCCTCATCCTCAGCTTCCAGTAGCTGTAGTTGTTTCCGTTGAAGAAAGGTGGTCGGATGGTGGACTACCCCTCGACGATTCTGGTGGCGGTGACGCTTCCCTCCATCGGATCTTCGCCGGTGTGTAACGCCGAAAATGCGAAACCTACTCTAATACCAATTGTAAATTCCCTTACTCGGAGGGGGTGAGATCAGCGTGACGTAATATAAGATGTGGAAATAAAATATAAACAATCTCACAAAATAACAGTCACACAAATTACACAATGATTTTTTGGTGGAAACCCAAACCAGGTGAAAACCACCACCTAACCCTCTCGAGTTAGGATTTTTCGATCAACCAAGTTGATCAAATCCACTAACGTACTACCTAAACGAGGGTAGTACAACCTCAATTACAACCACACTACTTTATATGAGGGTAGTGTACCTCAAGCCCCTTCTCTTCACGAGAAGGATTTTGTCTCACGAAGGTGACGGGAATTTGCAACGTGAAAACCCAACACAAGCAAAGTAAAATACAAGAATAGTCCTATAGAGCCAACAAAGATATTCTTAAACTAAGCTTCTATAGGAGTTAGGATGCTTCCCTTTGCACGAAGTGCATCGACGACGCAAATGTGTGGACTACGCGACTGTGCAACGGTGCTCTCGTGAACTACGATGGGAGAGTAGGTGCGCAAGTGATCGATGCTCTCTAGATGTAGAACTTAACCTTGGAGAGCAAGAGCTTCTTCTATAGATCAATTTGACACAAGGATGTGGAAATGCTTGTACTTGGTGTGTCAAGGTGTGTATTTGAGTAGCAAAGGTTCTCCTCTATTTATAGAGGCTCTAGGAAGGCTTTGGAAGGCTTCCATAGCTGTTGGGTGCAAGCTCCAAGAAAAACAGGCCGAAATCAATGTTAATCGTTACACTGACAGGGTTATCAGACGTCTAATCCTAGCATCGGACGTCTGGAAAACCAGTTTAAGACGTCTGGGAACAAAGTCAGACGTCTGATTTTAGGCAGGCTTCCTTCCTGACTTAAATCAGATCTAAACAAGGTTCTAGTGAATTTTTAGGACGTCTGGAGTGATATCGGGACATCTGCAAACCTACTTTTCAGCGGGAATGGATTTCCAAGAGAGTGCAATGGCTATAAAATCTCTGAAAAGAGATTTTGGGTCAGCCGAGGCAAAACGGTCATGTATCAGACATCTTGGGTCCTCTACAGATGTCTGATACGAGGCAACGGTCATTTTCTTCAGTGTTTGCTAAGGCACCCAATGGTCCACTAATTGGACGTCTGGCAAAATCATCAGATGTCTTCTAAGATGTCTGGACTAAGGTCTGGACGTCTGATTTCATCAGACAGAACTAAGTCCAGCCTAAATATAGTCGGACGTCTGAGTCAACATTCAAATGTCTTAAAAGTATTTATCGGACGTCTGATTTTTAGATTAGACGTCTGAAAAGGCTATTTGAACCCTAGTTTGGTTTTCTAAGTTCTCTACAGAAAACCTAAGTATCCTAGGGTTGTATAGGTGTTCCTAGGGCTACTGTTAGAGTTCTTTGAGGCTCTTTAACATGAATCTAAGTAACAAAATAAAGAGCAACAAAAGAAACGAAAATACAAAGATTACAAGGAAAGGAAATCTATCCTATTCTTCATCTCCTTCCTTCTTCAAGCTATCACTCCTCACGAAGCTCCTCCAATCCATCCTGGATGCGAGCTCGAACTCCGTCTAACCACGTCTCCATTTGCAATTGACTTGAAATCTAAGACTCTAAGTGCAAATGTTAAATGACACGCGTTTTGTTATCATCAAAATAAACAATCGCGGTGCTCTGGCACCAACACTTCTCTCTTTCTCTTCTTCTAATCTCTGTCTCTAGCTGCTTCCTTCCTTCTTCTTTCTTTCTTTTTCTCTGTTCTCGTGCCTGTGCCTTAGCCTTTAGCTTCTTCTTCTTCTTCTTCTTCTTCTTCTTCTGGCGACTTCTTCCTTTCTTCTCCTTCCTTCTCTTTCTTTCTATGGCGACTCCTCTTCCTTCTGCCTTCAGTTCCTTCTCCTTCTCTTTCTTCTTCAGCCCTTCAGCCTCTTTCTCTTTAGCCTTGCCTTCTCCTTCCTTAGCTTTCTCTGGCCTCCGCCTTCTTCTTCCTTGGCTTCTTCTTCTTCTCCTTTCCTGTGAGAGCAAAACCTACCCCTACCCGTGTGTGCACTCTCTTCCTCTTTCTCTCTTAGGCTCACTCTCCCAGAGTCGCTTTCTCGGTTAATCGAGTCGGGTACGCACCCGGAACCAGGCGCACCGGCATGCGGTGGTAGGCGAGGAGTGCAGGGTTGGGTATACGGGTCAGCCAAGTCCGCGAGGCAAGGTCACGGACGAGGTGGTGAGAGGTTGAGTGGGACCTCACCTTGTGGTCAGGAGGCGAAGAGCCTAATGCACGTTTTTAATTTATTCAGTTGTGGCGCGCCAACAGCTTCCAAGGTGGGACTATCTTCCCAACTCCCTTCACATGCATCCACAACAGGAGTCTTCGCTTATTTGCAGCAACTGCTTTGGCCTTCAGAGCCAATTGCTTGTCTGGAGCTGGGCGTGAGAAGAGTCCACACACCCTAGGACTCTTAGCCGGAAGCGGAGAGACTTGGAGGGAGCTTGCAAGCTAGTTGCTTGCGGTCATCAATGGCAGCGAACCTCCAAACCTGTTAACATGAAAAGGGCCTTGCGGCCTCATCAGAAATCTCAGAAAGCTTCGCCAAGACATAGCGGATGTGTTGCGGGGGTCGGCGTGGCGTAGGGCTGCCGAAGTGTGTGTGCTTAGGGCACCCTGTGTTCATGTGAGTGGGTGTGTTCAAGGGGCATTTTGTGGGCGTGGTCCGGTGAGTGGAGTGAGGGTTTATGATCAATGAGGTGTTACGGAGCTTATGGGGTGGTTGACGAGGCAGATGGAGGTGTGGAGAGGCGAGGATGCCTCACCGGAGGTCGAGTCGGAGTTGGAAGGGGTGATGGTGATTGCGTGCATCGAGGGGTGTTTTCAAGAAATAAACAGGGAAAAGGGATTAGAAAGGAGAGAGGACTTAGCTGGGCATAGAGAGATGAAGGGGGAGGCAGAGATGGTGGCCGGCTCGTATTGCCATTGCCGGAGACGAAGCACTCAGTGGGGGGAGGACGACGACGATGAAGGGGCTGCAGAGGCGTCAGCAGGTGCGGCGTGATGCAGACGAACAGGAGGAAGAGAACCCTGCCATTGGTATTGTGTTTGGGTGACGAGGGAAAGAGAGGGAGGTCGCCAGAGCTTGCTGAGCCACTGGCTGGAGGGGGAAGAGAAGAATTAGAGGGATTCTCTGGCCAATGTCAAGCTTGGAAGATGCGGGGTGATTTGGGTATGCTTTTATAGGCCCTGGAGGAAGAATTTGTGCCTAGAAGCCAAGCTTCCAAGCACGGAAAGCTCGCCGGAGATGGAAACTTGTAGGATACCTGAATCACTCTTGCATTCACATGAGAGATTGGGTACCAAATAGAGCCTCACATTGTGTTCATACTAGAGGAGATTTCTCAGAGAATCTCCCTTTCAATTTTGAAGGGGATTCTCTGAGAAATCAGAGAGATCTTGCCCTCTAATTCTCATGGGAGTAGGATTTCCTCTGCTATAATGGTGGAGGAACCTAATTGCAAAGAACGAAGATAAAGCTAGGGGGTTTCTGCAGAGGTTTTCAAAAGATAGGCGTAGAAATGCACTTTGGCTGGACCTGTTTGCAAAGTTGGTCAAGATGAATTCCCCTTAGGCCAAAATTTTGGTACAAACCTAATTTAAACCTAAGGAATCCAATGGTGAAATTGGATTTTCGATTTTACCACGTTTGACTGGGCAATTTACGTAAAAACCCAATTTAGGGTAAACATTTGTTTGAGACCCCAATTTAGGTCAAAATAGGTTCTAATAGCCAAATTGAAGGTTATAAACCCTAAAGAATATTTTTTCATGATTTTTAAATGATTTAGGAAAATTTTTTCCTTACCAAAACCTTGTTAACTCAAGTGGGTCTATTTTAGGTTACAAGAAGTCATTTAATTTCTAGAATTCACATGAACCCTTTTTTTATTTGAACCAACCCACTTTTTATCTTGTTAAGACCATTTGACCTGTGTTTATCTCATGAGAAAACCTGTTGTTGTACTGCAATGGTAAAATTACAGTTTTACCCCATGTTTCTTACTTTAATCTCAAAATGATTATTCAGTGAATTAGGACCTCCAGTAGGTTATGTAGGAGCTTTTATTCTCTTTTTTGGGTCAAAATGAGCTGGTTAGGGCTCATGATTGTGTTCCCATTAGGCGGTAATGGTGGAAGGTGAAGAAGATGATTTAGGGCTAAATTATGTTGGGCAAAAGATTCGTGGAGGTGTGGAGGTACTTTTCCCCAAAGTAATTTGGTTAGAGGAAGGCAGAGAGGTGATTCGATGATGATGGAGGTGATGGTAGCGGCGAAGGTCTTAGAAGGAGTAGATAGATGGAGTTGTCGAGCTCCCTAAACCTAATTATGGAAGAGAGAAACCAAAGCCCTAACCTAATTTGTTAAAAGGAAGATGGAGGAAGGTCACTAGTGGTCTCTAGCAAGGAAGAAGATGGTAGAGGTGACTAGAGCTGAAGAAGAAGAATTGAAGACCAAAGCTTCATGGGAAGCTTCGTAAAAGTAAGGGGAAGAAAAAGCCCTCTAACTATTGTACGTGCTAGAGAGTGAAGAAGGAGAACGAAGGAGCTCTGGTGGTGCATCACGTTCGCCGATTTGAAGGAAGAAGATGGGGTAGAACCAGCCAATTAAGCACACCTTTGACTTGTAGAAGTTGAGGGCTTTAAATAGGAGAGGAATAATGAGTCAATTGGTCCAAAAACACAAGCTTTTCTTGCGAATTTGGATGGATTTTGAGACTTGATAAATTGGGTTTGCTATCGGCTAAAAGCTCAAAATTGGGCACAATTGATAGAGAATGATCTTGTGATCATTCCCACCAAAATATGGTGGGGTTTGATCTTGATTTGGCCATCCAATTTACTAAGTAAATCTCGCACGCATGGGTCTTCTGGCTGCTGCTGGAGATGCTGTTGTTTCCTTGTTTAGAATGAAGAAGATGGCAAGGGCCTGCTTGTAAGAAAAGTTGAAATGTAGGGGGTTTTGTGTAATAAATAGAAAATTAGGCTAAAATGCAAACTGAGTCAAGATGAACTCCAATTGGGCTCCAAATTTAGGGGTAAACTAATTTGAAACCAAGGATTCTAATGGTGACCTCAAATTTGGATTTTAAAGCAATTTGATTGGATCATTTACACTATAGCCAAAATAAAGTAATTTCCTACCTTAGTCTCTATTTTGGGTCAAAATGGGTTCATTTGGTCAAAGTGACTATTCCAAACCTTATAAAATATTTTTCAATGATTTTTATAAGGTTTAGATTTTATTTATTTCCACCAAAATATATTTAATTGAAGTAAGGTGGTAATTGAGGTTTTTATTATTAAATTAATCCTCGATTCTTAGAAAATCCTGATTCAATCAGTTTAAGCCAACTTCTTAGAAATTTAAGCTCATTTGACATTATATTAGGCACTGATTAACTCCTTACTGAATCTGCATTTGTGATTTCTTATTAAAATAGCAAAATTAATGGAATTTCCTTTCTTCTTCTCAAATTCAACTCAGAACTGAATTACGCCCTTCTGATGATTATTAAGCGGCATTTAACCTTGGAATTGGCCTAAATTAGGCTAGTTATGGAAGACGATCTTGTTACCATCAGAATCTTGATTGAAAAACTTTTGCAGCAGTTTTTCGTCCAGAAAAATGACCTCCACAGGTTTCACTATTTTAGAGAGATTAAATGCTTTTTATTTCAGAATCAGGAAACACCTCTTGATGATCTAGTCTAACCCTAATTGGAAGAGTAATGGGTCATCCTAAAAGTAATATTTCGCTTCAGTGAGGAATTTGAGCCATTGGTCCTTTGTCAAGCCATGAGGCATTTCTCCAGTGACCAAGTAGTTCGCAATGTTTACATACAAGGGAAGCTCACATGAATCAATAGCCAATATATTTTCATCAGGGTACTGTTCACTAATTGGTAGAGAAGAAGGAATGAAATTTGGGTCCAGTCTAGAAAGGTGGTCAGCAGCCATGTTTTGGGCTCTGACTTTATTCCTGATTTCAATGTCAAATTCTTGGAGCAGAAGAATCCATCTAATGAGGTGTGTTTTGGCATCCTTCTTAGCCAATAAATGCTGGAGGGTAGAATGGCCAGTATGGATAATCACTTTAGACCCCAAGAGATATTATCTGAACTTCTCCAGCCCGAAAACAACAACCAATAGCTCTTTTTCTGAGACGGTATAATTACACTAAGCTTCATCCTATGTATTATTGCAATAATAAAAGACGTGGGCTCTATTGTATCTTATTTGTCCTAAAACTTCCCCTATTGCATGGTCAAAGGCATCACACACAATCTCAAAATCAAGGGACCAGCATGGGGGTTGGAGGATAGGAGAGTTAGTGACAATATTTCTAAGGATAGTATAAGATTCAAGAAAATCCTCGCTGAATTCAAATGGGACATCATTTGAGAGGAGTTTGGTCAAGGGTGGGGTGATTTTGGAAAACCCGACATGTCCCAAAAATGACCTGATTTGTCAGACTGAGGCTAGCAGTGGTAGCTTGGAAATTACATTTGATTTTACTCGGTCGACTTCCAATCCTTCCTTCAAAATCTTGTGGCCTAGCACTATTCCATCTTGAACCATAAAATGTCTCTTTTGCCATGAGAGTACTAGGTTCACATCTATACACCTTCTCAAGCTCTTGGTTAGATGTGCCAGGAAGGTTGAAAAATCATCTCCAAATACGAAGAAATCATCCATAAAAACCTTAATATAATCCCCTATCATATCTAAAATGATAGCCATCATGCAACACTGGAATGTTCCTAGAGCATTACGCAATCCAAATGGCATTCCCGTAAATGCAAAGGTACTAAAGGGGCATGTGAATGTGGTTTTATCTTGGTCTTCAGGACTGATGGCTACTTGGTTGTATCCTGAGTACCCATCCAGAAAACAAAAAAACTTCTGCCCAGTAAGTCTTTCCAGTATTTGATCCATGAATGGTAGTGGGAAATGGTCTTTGTTAGTTGCTGATTTAAGTTTCCTGTAATCTATGCACACCCTCCAAGAAGAGGTGGTGAGGGTAGGAATGGATTCACCATTGTCAGTTTTAATAACAGTTAGTACTTCCTTCTTAGGTACTATCTGGATAGAGCTTACTCATTGACTATCAAAAATTAGGTAAATGATGTTGGCATCTAATCACTTAATGATTTCCTCCTTGACAACTTCTAGCATGTTAGTGTTGAGCCTTCTTTGTGGTTGTCTAGAAGGTTTTGCTCCCTCCTCGATGTAAATATGATGTGTGCAATATATGGGGTGAATTCCTTTAAGGCCTGAAATGCTCCACTTGATAGCAGCCTTGTGTTCCTTTAAGATATCTATGAGTTGTCTTTCTTGTTCTTGGGTGAGTTGTGAGTTCACGATCACAAGAAGGGCTTCCTATTCAACCAAGAACACATATTTCAATGAATCAGGTACAGTCTTCAGTTCTAGCATTGATGGAGAAGGTTCAGTGATATTTAGGGATTATGGTTCTTGATATGAGGTTGTTGAGGGATGGCCTTGTGCATGAAGATCAAGTGGGGTCACTGAGTTCATGGGCACTGAAGGTCTCACAGAGGCTACACTCATGAGACGACCTTGCTCTGAACTTGGTTCCATGTCATCTACTGACATCGAACGACGTGTTTGTGTTAAGTCACTTGTAGCACATTTTACGATGTCAATTTTAAATAAAAGTTATCAGACATGAGTTCGAGTGTCGAACATAGGGTGGCAAGATTCTGAATCATTTACTCGCTTTAATGACGAAAATATGTTGATTTGTTCACTTGTAAAATGAATAAAGAAAGAGAGAGAGAGGGGGAGAGAGAGAGGGAAAGAGAGAGAGAGGGGGAGATAGGGTTATAGAATCACAATAACTCATTTCAAATACAAGATATCAAAAGCATATTCAATTGATTATCAAATGTCATGTTCAAACAAATATAGATGAATGCTTGAGTATAAGGAATAACTACAACTACCAAAGAATTAAAACTAAATGTAAGGCGGTGGATGGTGTCGAGATAGCCACGGCTGTGAAGGGACTTCTCTCGGCTGCTCAGCATCTTCACAACCTTGCTTGGGAGCTTTATGGAGTGGTGGAAATGCTTAGGTAGAAGATGAGTGCAAATGAGGGGGGTAGGTCCCTTTTTATAATGGTGAAAAAGGAAAAAATTCATCCTCGGGTCAACAGCGATATCCAAAGCATCACTGGAGACCCTCTTCATGCGTCACCAAAGCCATCACTCTCACTCCTGCTAGCCTGCGAGCCTCGTGCCATGTCTCACACACCGTGCCACAAGAATGTGCTGGCACTGCGCTGCATGCACGCACACTCTCCGCACACTGCTGCTCCCCTCGCGTGCACACACGCTATGCGTGCATTGCCGCTGCTACTACACTGCTTCAATTGAGAGATTGGGGGGGTGACGAGGCTCAAACCTGCACCCCTCCATTCGGAACGTGCCAAGCTCGCAACTTTGCTGTGAGGAGAAGCCAAGGGCGTGCGGTGGAGAGAGCTTCCCAGCTGTTGGATCAAGATCTAACGACTAGGAGTGGATGATGTGGATGAAGAGGAGCCAGTGGTAGGGCTGCTGGCCGGTGTTGGGCAACCTAGATGGCACCACATGGCACCATCTGGGCCGTCCATCTTCTTTCTGTCATAGAGGATGCCATGGTGCTCAGATCGAGATGATCCCGCATTTCAAGATTGAGATTGTCGCTCTAGATCCATCCGTATGGTTGAATTTTTCATCCGAAGCTCATAAGGATGTTGCATTGCCCCCTGGCCATTGATCTTCCTCGGACTTGTTGTGAGAGCTACGGAAGTCGGGTCGATGTGATTTTGAGTCTGTTGGATTCCGTTCGTTGATCCGGATCCATCCATATGGTCTGATTGCTCATTTGAGACCTGTTTCAATATGGTCTTGTACACAAGGTCAATAAACATTGATTCTAAGCAATTTAAATGTAAAGATCACACAATATGCATGCAATGCTCCCAAACCCACAATAATATGACATTATCACACAAGTACCCTCGAAATCGACTCTAATTGATGATATTAACACTAATAATTGTAGAGTCAACATACACCCATGCCCACCCCTTGCTAGTCTCAAGCAAGGTTTAACCTAAATGCTATTTACAAAATAAAACTAGGAATTGATTACTCAGGTAGAAGTTGCTTGTTTATGATGAGACACTCATAATGATCTCTAATTACCCCTAATTAACTAGTCTTCCTAGTTAATTAGCTAAGGTTATGAACATATACGGGTTAATTATAGAATAAGGGATATTTAGTAAAGAACCTTAAAATAAGTTTAAAATGACATTTTATCATTCAATTAACATTATTAATAATATAGTTAATAATTGGACTCGAAATCCTATTAATCATTCCCTTAATTAATAAGTTAAGTAACTTAAATATAATGTATACCCAAGTATATAATAACTTAAGTGATTTTACTTAATCTAATAAATTAACCTAAAAAGGTCAAAAATATAAATTCAAGGTGAAAACATAATATATACCTTATTTACTAACATATATAAAAAGTTGAAAAAGATCTAAGTTAAAATAAACCTTCAAAACCTAAGTTTACATTTTAGTCCTTAATATTCATTATAATCGAGTCCTTGTTTCTCACATAGGTCCTTAAGTTTCATTACATTTAAGTCCCTCTTCGTCTTCTTCTTCTTCTTCAACCGAATGAACGGCTGGTGGCAGAGAGTCACGCCACCGCATGATCACCTCCCTACCGACATCATTCTTCTTTGTCCAAGCTCTTGCAACTTGTGCTCACCACCTCCACTTCATCCACTGGTCTGGATTAATCGGAAATCCTATTTTTCAGTGGGAGATAACCTGACCGTCGTCGGAGACAATGACGGAGGTTAAGCTCCTCAAGCTCCTTCTTCGGTCAAACCCCGCTATTCTCTTCACTGCCAACTGCTATAAATACCCCCTCAACCCTCTGATTTTACTCAAGTTGGCTCCCTTCCCACTTCTAACACTGCAGCCGACTTCGATAGGCTATTCATCCAAAACTCCGGCAACTTTCCATTTCACTTTCCGACTTCCTCCATCCATCTTGATCAACTGAGGAGATCCGCCATGGTCTTTCGCGTCTCTGACACAGGCGCCGACCAAAGGAATCCTCTGCTCCACCTCAAATCTGCCCGCCGGAGATCTTTCTTCCACCCTCTGATTTCGTCGTCCGCCATGAGACTTCGGCAGAACCCTATTGACCCCTTCATCCAGGTAACAGTAGATTAGGAGTAGGAGTAGGAGTAGGCTAGCTTAGTTAGTTAGTTTAGGTAGTTAGATTAGAGCAATTTTTAGAATTTTAGTTTCATCTTCTCCGACTCCAGCGAGCTCCTTGAGCTCACTAGAGCTTTAATCTTGTCTTTTTAATTCATTGTTCACCTTCCTTTAACTTCCATGATCATTTCTAAATCACTTAATTGCTTAATTGATCACCTAATCGCCTAATTCACATTCCACCTCCACCAACTACTGTCACTGTCCATGGTGATAGTAATCGACCTAATTCAACCTTCATAGGGTCTTTCATCATCTATCCATCACTTATGGACCCTAATCGACACTATAATACCTATAAATACCACATATAAATTAAACACCCAATCTTAATTAGGCTCCTGAGCTCATTGTCAATGGCAGCTCAGGAATAGTTCAAACTATTAATTAATTATATAATTATAACTGCTAACACTTGTTGACTTGTTTTAACCTCTCAATCGAGTGGTTAAACAAGTCCTTGTTGGTGCTAGAGCACCACGATCATTTGTTTTGATGATAACAAAACATGTGTTATTTAACATTTGCAATTTGAGTCCTAGATTTCAGGTCAATTACAAATGTAGACGTGCTTAAACGGAGTTCGAGCTCGCATCCAAGACGGATTGGAGGAGCATAATGGAGAACAGAGGAGATTCGCGAGGAGCGATATATTAAAGATGGAAGGAAATGAAGAATAGGATAGATTTCCTTCTTTTATACTTGTTGTATTTTTCGTTTCTTTTGTTGCTCTTTATTTCCTTAGATATTTCATGTTAAAGAGCCTCAAAGTACCCTAACAGTAGTCCTAGGAACACCTGCACAACCCTAGGATACTTAGGTTTTCTGTAGAACACTTAGAAAACCAATATAGGGTCCAAACAGAGTTTCCAGACGTCTAATTCCAAAATCAGATGTCTGATAAAGTATTTTAAGACGTCTGACTGTTGTTTCAGACGTCTGATAACTGTTAGGCTGGACATAGTTAGTTCTGTCTGATGAAATCAGACATCCATACCTTAGACCAGACATCTTAGGAGACGTCTGATGGACTTGCCAGACGTCCAGATAGTGGACCGTTGGCTAGCTTAGCAGGCACTGAAGAATATGACCGTTAGAGCCTTATCAGACGTCCTTAGGCCTTTCCAGACGTCTGATAAATGACCGTTTTTGCGTCAGCTGACCCAAAATCTCTTCTCAGAGATTTTCTAGCCGTTGCAACATTTGGAAAATCCATTCCCACAGTAAAAGTAGGTTTCCAGACATCCATGTATAGTGCCAGATGTCCTATATGTCGTCTGATGGACTTGCGCAAAAACCCTGTTTAGATCTGATTCAAGTCAGGAGGAAACCCGCATAGAATCAGACGTCTGACCTTGAAATCAGACGTCTGATGCCAGAGTTAGACGTCTGATTACCCTTCAAGCACAATCACTGTCCTGATTTCGTCCTGATTCTCTTGGGCTTTGTTCCCAATGGCTATAGAACCTTTCCTAAGCCTTCCAAAGCCTTCCTAAGGCCTCTATAAATAGAGGGGAGCCTTTGACACACCAAGACACACTTAGAGACACAAGATACACACTAAGAGAAACAAGAGACACACCTAAGAAACTTAGTTCCACTCTTTTGTGTCCAAGAGAAGCCCTTGCTCTCCAAGCTCAAGCTCCATTCTCTTGAGAGCATCAAGCTTCGCGCACCCGCTCTCCCGCCGTTGTTCACGAGAGCGAAGTTGCGCCGTCGCGTGGCTCATGCACCACGTCATCAACTCGACACACTCCTTGCAAAGGGGAGTTTCCTATTTCCTATAGAAGCTAGGTTTAAATTCCTTTGTTGGCTCTATAGGATTACTTGTTTTATTTTATCTTTGTCTTTTGGTTGGGTATTCACTTTGCGAATTCCCGTCTCCTTCATGGGACAAAATCCTTCTCGTGGAGAGAAGGGGTTGAGGAATGCTACCCTCGTACTTGTAACGTGGTTGTATTGAGGTTGAATCACCCTCATTTTAAGTGATTCGGTTTAGTGGATTTTGATCAACTTGGTTGATTGGAAAATCCTAACTCGAGAGGGTTAGGTGGTGGTTTTCACCCGATTTGGGTTTCCACCTAAAAATTCTTGTGTACTTGTGTGATTGGTTTTCTTTGGTGAGATTGCTTTATATTTCAATTCCGCATTTTATTATGTCACACTGATCTCACCCCCTCCAAGCCCGAACTTACAATCCTGAGCTTAATTCAAATCAAATTTTTAAAGAAACGAATTCACTGTCAAATCTTAATTCTAATGGACAAATGAAGAATTAAATGTGATACTGAGGTTCCTTGCAACCTCAGAATCCTTTCTAAAAAAAAAATGGTAAGTTTTCACAATCTGTACACGGATTACATATTTTCTGGACTCACCGGAGCTTCGGTGAGCTCCGGCGAGCCAAAACTGTGTTTCAACCTCTAGAATTTGTTGAGAAGCTCCAGAATGATAAAATATGGATCACTGATTGTTTTAAGGACGTTTATTTGAAGATTTAACCACTGGAGTTGTAGATATGAACCTCATCTTCTCCAACTCCGGCGGAGTTGGAGAAGTCTGATAAAGAGATATAAGAAGCATTTAACGAACTCAAAAGCTTCAGTGTAATGCACTGAAGCTGTTTAAACCTTTAGAACACTGTAACAACCTCTGAATGGTTCTAACGAACACACACATTTTGAACCTTAGGCAGAGAGCCTGAAACCCTAGAAATCAGGGTCAAAACACCTACCTGAAGATCTGAATAAGTTTTTGAGGTTGAGAAGACTCTAATTGAGTCTTTGATTTCCTGTGGAGAAGTTTTTAATAGAAAGTCAACTTTTTGTGCCTCCACAGTCAAACTAAGTTTGATTATGGAGTTCTGAGCTCAAATTAAGGAATTGATGCAATTAAGTTGTTTCTGGGATCTTGTTTGATGGTTTTAAAGTGATTAAAGTGAGCTCAGATGAGTTATTTAGTGAGAATTTGAACTCTGTCAATTTGGGTTACTTTCGAACCCAAACCAACAGCAGTGCCATTTTGATGAAATATAAATTTAAATCCTACCTAGTTGAGTTAATTACAACCCTTAGAATTAGTTTAAATCAATCAGACATGCTTTTAAGTGTCTGTTCATCTATTTCAATCTGAAAAGTCAAACTCTGAAGCTTTCAGAGAAGTGTAGAGCTTCTCAGCTGGTCCTGAAGGTCTTGAGAGCTTAAAACTTACTCTAACATATGCAGAACTTGTACAGACCTTTAAATAAGAGAGAAAAGTCCATCTGAGGACTCTGTAGACAAAATTCCATTTCCAGGTGATAAGTAACCCGTAGGAACCCTTGATTTTATCTTTCAAATTGAAGAGGATAACATCCTCTAATCATTAAATTGACCCTGCAATTGTGAAGATCAACCTTAGGGCTTTCTAACAAACTTTAAATCACTTGATTTGGAGCTCTGGGTAGGAAGTTATGATCATTTGAAGTTGGGTCTGGAAGGGGTTACGATAGTCCCACATCATCAGATTCTGAGCGTGCGCATGGGGATAAAACGATTTTGTTACATTGCCTTACCAGTCGTCGGTGCTCGGCGCACCGGTTACCGATCTGATCTGAGCATTCTGAACATTCTGAGCATGAGCATGTGTGTGCGGGATTGTGTGCCTGCAGGTATACACCATTGTGGGCATGAGCGAGTGTGCCTTGGGAGGGCGAGAGGCCTGGGAGGCTGGGTTGAGTCGGATTGGCTCGAAACCATGAACCAAAATGAAATAAATCAAAATCGAACTTAATTGAGATTAGGCGAGGACCGAGTGGGGTCTGGTCCCACCCTTGTCTCAGGGTGATGTGTATCCTCGAAAGGTCCTCGCCGCAAATAAAATAATTTTTGGCTAAGAAGTGAAAAAAACTCGGTTCAGCTGAAAGTCTTAAGGGAATTGAAAGAGGAGCCGCTGAAGGTGTTAAGGTTAAGTTAGGTGCAGAAGGCAGCAACTAAACAAAGGAGCACAGGCACTAGGGGAAGAGAAGAAGGCAAGAGAAGACTAAGGGAAAGAGAATAAGAGACAGGAAGAAAAGAAGGTAGGAACAACAGAAGAGAGGTAAGAAAGAGAGCTCGAGAGAGAGAAGAAAATAAAAGAAAGAAAGAAGAGAGAGGCTGAAGAAATAAAGAAACTCTTTTCTTGCATCATTTTAATTACTTTTTGAATTTGTTTTAATTGTAAAAAGGCATGTTTTAATAGAACAACTTTTAATTGCCTTAATTTCTTTGAAATAAAATTGGAAAACAAACATTATTTTGAGTAAATATGTTTTTCATATGGAATTTTGTATATTCTTTATAGTTTAAATATTTTGGCAAAATTCATGTTTTAAAATCAAACTAGTTATACCTCCTAAACTTATAAAGGAAAATAAAAGAAAATTGGTGAATGTAGAAATTATTGCACCTCCCAGTGAATGACCTGGACTCAACCAGTAAAAAATTCTAAAATGTTAGGTTAATTTGACCCTATACTACACAACCGACACAATTTCGAGTTAATCTAAGTGACTTCTTCTACTCTTAATTAAGTGAAATTAACTTAATTACTGAGTTGAGTGAAAAGCATGAGATCATTTTAATGGCGCCGTTGCCGAGGAGGTAATATTTTGATTCACTAAAATTTAAAAGGTTTAATTTTCCAATTAGGAAGTATTTTGTAAATATTTTTGTTTTTACTAACTTTTATTCTAATTAGTGTGTTTTGTTTTGTTTTTATTTTCTGTCTTCTTTCCAGGTTTACCATCACAAGAGATCTCAGGAGAAGGCAGGAAACTGTTTTGCTACTTTTGTTTTGTGAGTATTTCTTATACTTTTGTATTGTTGCATTTAAAAATTAAAAAATAAAAATACATCTTTTTCTGACTAGCGGCAGCATATCATAGGCATACACTCTTTGGAGTGCATTATCCTGCTAGTATTAATACGATCTGACTCGGTAATTTTAAACTATTTTTCTCGCATCTGCGAGAAAACACGAGAAAAAACCCGCGTAGATCCGTGTCCTCTAAGATTTAAAAAGATCATATATTTTTGTTTGAAAAGATATAAAACGCAGCCATTGCAGTTTAGATTGATATATTTTTTAAAATGATTAACTAAAATGAGGAAGTAAAATTTGTGACTTAAATCTATTTGTAGAAATGCATGTGGGTTTTTCATTCGCTATCGTCTGTTGCATGCTATCGTGCACACAGCGCGATCACTAGAGTCACACGAGTCTATTTTTCTATCTTTCCTCTTTGCACCTCTTAGGGCTTTGGCCGAAGATCAACAAATCTGTCTCACTACTAAAGCCCTGGGAAGCCAGTAGTGAGCAGTCTCTATCCTAGACCTTAGAACTTTGAGCTTTAAGGTACACACCTGCATAGACACGGATTAGGACGCGTATGTTGATACTGTTACTTTATTTGTTTGCATCAAATTACTTTGCGTACCTTAGGAATTTCTTCTTTCTTTTGAAAGAAGAGCAAAACTCGCGTCTTTTGCGCTGTTTTGCAGGTTTTTTGTGCCGCTATTTTATTAGTGGTGTGCGTGTGCCTTTGCACATTATTTTCCGTTTATGGACGGGAGGCGATCCTTGCATCCACCTCTTGCACCACCATTGACAGGTGATCCTAGGCTGGTTGCAGATAAGCAACCAATGGTTTTCCCATTTGATCCATCTACTTCTACGGATCCAATGCAGAATCTTAATTTCGTGATCCCTTCTTCTTCTGGTCAGGGGGAGATGCCGCCTTTTGATGTTCATGAGGCGCTCCTGAACCAGAACCTTAGGATGCTAGAGCAAACAAGACAAATTAATCTTTTAACAGCAGCCTTAAATAATTTACAGACTCTTCAAACCCATTCTTCACCTCGACCTGAGGTGGGTTTTGAAAATCCTGATTTACCGATCCATCATGCAAGGCCTCTCTTAGAGATTATTATAACCCATCCAATGCATAGGTAGAGCCTAATGTTAGGATACCTATTGGGGAAAATGATCCAGAATTAAAGCCAAATATTATAGGTTTAATCCCCCATTTTCACTGATTTGCATCCGAGGATCCATTTCAACACATAGATCCTAAAAATCTATCCCAAACTCTTGGTCCTCGAAATCAAAATAGGGAAATCCTACTAATGAAGATGTTCTCTTTTAGCCTTAAAGATAAAGCAGCTTATTGGTATAGAACTATAGCAAGACCAATCTCAACTTGGGCTGAACTTGAATCTGCATTTTTGAAGAAATTCTTTCCTATTGGTCAAACCAATGCTTTAAGGCAAGCTATTACTACTTTCAATCAAAATCAAGGAGAACCAATTCATGAAGCGTAGGAATGTTTTTATGAATTGCAAAAGAAATGCCCACATCTTGATATCCCTCGTTGGCAACTCATGCATATCTTTTATTATGGTTTACAAGAGGCCATTCGCAATCTAGTCGATGCCTCTTGTGGAGGGAATTTTCTAAATCGCAACGTAGAATCCGCTTCAGAATTATTTGAAGGGATGGCGGAAAACTCGATCAACAATGCATCAATGTCGCAATTTACGCGAGGAGCGAATACAAACCACCAAAATCTGCATAAGGGCATTCACAAGATCGATAATCTGTCTAGTTCAAAGGATTTAGAGATTATTGTAGAAAAATTGGAGAAAGTCGATATCGTACCAAAGCATCTTGACAAGGTTAGAAACACAATGAAGACTCTTATGCCTCTACTTGCTACGAATCCCACGTATTTGCCTGTTTTGCAAATTCCTGCAGGGAGGGAATTTGTGAATAATTTGGATTCTAGAGATCCATCTTCCTTGGGTTTTCTATCTACTTCACTAACCCAAGGAGGGACCCTTGTCCCACAATTTTACTTACCCTTTTCCCCACCCTTAACTATTGCAGGAAACACACCGTATCTTTCAGGATTACATGCCATCCAGGAAAATATTCCAAGATCAAACCCTTATTCAAATTCCTATAATCCTGGATGGAGAACCCACCCAAATTTTTCTTGGGCTAATCCAAATCAAAATTAAAGACCAAATTATCCAAATCAGACCCATTTTAGCCCACCTCCATTGCCTCCTCAGCAATCAAATTTAAGGCCTAACCCGTTGAGTATGTAGAATTACTCTAGGTCTATTAGAGATACATAGCTAGATTAAATTTTAAGAGCTATGTCAGAGAGTCAGTGGCAAAATGCTGAAGCTCTCACTGAGATCCATAGGAAATGTAAGGTAGAGTTGGCTGATTTACGAAATCAGATCACACTTTTGGCTGAGTCTCGTCAGCCAGGTACTCTTCCATCTCAGCCAATTCCGAATCCTAGGAATCTGCCAAATCCTAGGCAAAATCAAGGCCAAGTACACTTCATTAATCAGGCCTTTGATTCTAATCATAACCCATCCTCTATATTACCTGAAAATAACCCACCAAACCCGCATCAGCAACCTATTTTGTGTCAAAATGATCCACCTATTATTAAGAATCAAAATTGATTTTGCTGATCTTCTGAACTTGGTGGAATCATCTTTTAAATTGCCTTAATCTTTAACATTTTACATCTCAACCTAAATCAGATCTAATCTTTACAAGATTCACTCTGATCTTACTGAGATTTTCATTAGAGTCTAATTTTGGTTCTGCGAGATCTATTCTAGGCAATTTTAGGATGAGTTTTGATTGGGTGGTTTAATCTGTTTTCTAATTTTTTGATCTAATTCTTTCATAACTCCTCTATTTTTACCGTATACCTATTCTTTTTAGGAGTTCTTTACTAGGGTTTACGCCTAGCTGAAGGCGTAAAACTTATTACTTGTATATAGCTATTTCATGTTTTCATCTTTTTGATTTTCTCATACACTTACTTTAAAATTTTACTTCATATCATATTGATTACCTTCATTTAGTCTGACTGACCACTCTGACCTTTGGTCAGACTCGAAATCGTCTACACAGAGATTTTTAATCTCTTCTATTCGACTCCTTCCATCACCCTATACTAAATGAAGTGTAATATCTTTTCACCCTTCTTACAATGAGGACATTGTAAAATTTTGGCTTGGGGGGTGTTGAAGTAAAATTTTCACTTTAAGCGTGGGTTAAAAAAATAAAAAGACATAAAAATTAAATATCCACAAAATTTAAAATAATAGAAAATCTAAAAATGATAAAAATTTTAAAAAATCAAAAAATTCATAAAAATTTGAAAAATTTTTGAAAAAAAATCATAAAAATAAAAATATATAAAAATATAAAATTTTGAAAAAAGAAAATTCATAAAAATAATAAGAGGGGAATATTCATTAATAAAGAAGAAAAGAAGAAGTGTATATATATATTATAATTAAGAGCTTAATTTTCTTTTAGGTCAGAAGTTTAAAATGTATATAGTATATATATATATGTATTTAAGAGCATTCAATTCTTAATTAGATTTTACTTTAAATATTTTGTAAAAACACACTTTTGTGTTTAAATTTTTAAAACAAGATATTATTTGAATTTAGGAATCTTTTAAATCTTTTAAGATTTGTTTTTCTATTCTTACTTGAATTAAGAAACTAAGTGTGTTAAGATTTAAACTTAAGTTTTAGAATAAATTGTAACTTTCCAATCAATTAGATTAAGTAATCCTGTTGCTTTTTGAAAAATTGATTTTATCATAAAGTTAAGTAAAAAGGTCAAATATTTAGAGTTAATTAAATAGAGAGTTGGTAGAATTTTAGTTTACAAAACTTACAAGCTAAAGATAATAACTAGACTTGGTAAATTTTATCTTGACGGATCCTATAGGAGGAAACTAAAAATTTGAACAACTTGAGAGTGAAGGGCTTTGTTGTCCAAGCTTTGGTTTGAGAGCTAAGTAACCTAAACATCTAAATTCACACACATAGAATTGTCTTGTTGGCATCTGAGACCAAGAAAACATAGAGGTTAAGAGATCAGTTCTGAATCCTCTTTAGTCCAAGGATTTCCGCGGGGCGGTTCTTGAAAGGGTGAAGGATGTGTCACTCACCTAAAAAAAGGATTTGGAGAACAAAGTTAGTAAGAAAAATGAGAAGGGGGAAAAGAAAAAAAAAGAAAAAAAGAAAAATATATAAATAAATAAAACACCCTCTAGTTAAGTGCCTTGTTAAAAATGGGTGCTTATGTAGTTTTTCCATAATAAATAAAAGCATCTCGTTACAAATGGATGCTACCTTCCTTCCATTAAAAAAAAGAACACCTCGCTACAAATGGGTGTTCTAACCTATAAAAAAAGTGAAGAAAAAAATATGGAGAAAAAATATTAAGAATAAGAGACCCAGTGGTCCACCGGGGAGATATACACAAAAAGTGTTGACCTCGGGATAAAAAAAAACTAATGAGGAGAAAGCAACCAAACCTGAGTAAGGCCAAGCCAAAGGCTTGAATTGGAATAATTGGAATTGGAAAATGATGTCTTAAGATCTGAATTTTTGCAACTTTGGATGTCTTTAGGACAATTCTCTTCACTAACCACAGATGTTTTAAAATCATAGCTACTGAACCTTGGTATTGGGCAATGAAGCCTAAGAAATTGGGTTTTGAAGATTTTAAGTTGAGACCTAAAGGAGAAGAATTGACAGAATCCTAGGTCTAGAAGTTAATCTTTAGTGTTATAGCCTAGTAAATTAGAGTTTTACTACTCTAAGTTTAATTAATAATTACTATCTGGTTAATTTTCTTAAACTTATATTGATAAAAGTCAAATATCATAAATAAGGGATTAACTTAAATCTATTTGCATTTTTTAGTTAAAATTTAATTCTCAATCCTTAAGTTTTGTTTTCTTAAAACACTTTGTATTCTAATTTGAGCTAAGAATAGTTACAAAGATTAAGAGATTTTTGAAGAATTCTAATTTTAAATAAAATTCTTGTTTACAAATTGTTTAAGTGTGTTTTGAAAATGTTATAAGTATAAGTTTAAATAAGAAAATTTTCACATATGCTCTATACATTAATCATTTATATTAAACTTAAAAATTTTCTGACCTAAGCTTTTTTCTACATAGTTACTATTTATAATAATTTAAACCCAAGTGCTTTAAATCATCATAGTCTTAGTTAATTTTGCTAAGGACTAGCAAAACTTTGACTTGGGGGTATGATGAGACACTCATCATGATCTCTAATTACCCCTAATTAACTAGTCTTCCTAGTTAATTAGCTAAGGTTATGAACATATAAGGGTTAATTATAGAATAAGGGATATTTAGTAAAGGACCTTAAAATAAGTTAAAAATGATATTTTATCATTCAATTAACATTATTAATAATTTAGTTAATAATTGGACTCGAAATCCTATTAATCATTCCCTTAATTAATAAGTTAAGTAACTTAAATATAATGTATACCTAAGTACATAATAACTTAAGTGATTTTACTTAATCTAATAAATTAACCTAAAAAGGTCAAAAATGTAAATTCAAGGTGAAAACAGAATATATACCTTATTTACTAACATATATAAAAGGATGAAAAAGATTTAAGTTAAAATAAACCTTCAAAACCTGAGTTTACATTTTAGTCCTTAATATTCATTACAATCGGGTCCTTTTTTCTCACATAGGTCCTTAAGTTTCATTACTTTTAAGTCCCTCTTCATCTTCTTCTTTAACCAAATGAACAACTGGCGGCAGAGAGTCACACCACCGCATGATCACCTCCCTGCCGACATCATTCTTCTTTGTCCAAGCTCTTGCAGCTTGCGCTCACTTCCTCCACTTCATCCACCAATCTGGATTAACCGGAAATCCTATTTTTCAGTGGGAGAGAATCTCACCGTCGTCGGAGACGACGACAGAGGTTAAGCTCCTCAAGCCCCTTCTTCGGCCAGACCCCGCTATTCTCTTCGCCGCCAACTGCTATAAATACCCCCTCACCCCTCTGATTTTACTCAAGTTGGCTCCCTTCCCTATTCTAACACTGCAGCCAACTTCGATAGGCTATTCGTCCAAAACTCCGGCAACTTTTCATTTCACTTTCCGACTTCCTCCATCCATCTTGATCAGCCGAGGAGATCTGCCATGGTCTTCCGCATCTCTGACACAGGCGCCGACCAAAGGAATCCTCCTCTCCACCTCAAATCCGCCCGTCGGAGATCTTTCTTCCACCCTCTGATTTTGTTGTCCGCCATGAGACTTCGGCGGAACCCTATTGACCCCTTCGTCCAAGTAACAGTAGATTAGGAGTAGGAGTAGCAGTAGTAGGAGTTGGAGTAGCCTAGCTTAGTTAGTTAGTTTAGGTAGTTAGATTAGAGAAACTTTTAGAATTTTAGTTTCATCTTCTCCGACTGCGGTGAGCTCCTTGAGCTCGCCAGAGCTTTAATCTTGTCTTTTTAATTCATTGTTCACCTTCCTTTAACTTCCATGATCATTTCTAAATCACTTAATGGCCTAATTCACATTCCACCTCCACCGACTACTGTCACTGTCCATGGTGACAGTAATAGACCTAATTCCACCTTCATAGGGTCTTTCATCATCTATCCATCACTTATGGACCCTAATCGACACTATAATACCTATAAATACTACATATAAATTAAACGCCCAATCTTAATTAAGCTCCTGAGCTCTATGTCAATGGCAGCTCAGGAGTAGTTCACACAATTAAATAACTATATAATTATAACTGCTAACACTTGTTGACTTGTTTTAACCTCTCAATCGAGTGGTTAAACAAGTCTTGAGCTTAATTCAAATCAAATTTTTAAAGAAACGAATTCACTATCAAATCTTAATTCTAATGGACAAATGAAAAATTAAACGTGGTACTGAGGTTCCTTGCAACCTCAGAATCCTTTCTAAATAAAAAATGGCAAGTTTTCACAATCTGTACACAAATTACATATTTTCTGGACTCACCGGAGCTCCGGAAAGCTCCGACGAGCCAAAACTGTGTTTCAGCCTCTAGAATTTGTTGAGAAGCTCCAGAATGATAAAATGTGGATCACTGATTATTTTAAGGATGTTTATTTGAGGATTTAACCAATGGAGCAGTAGATATGAACATCTTCTCCAACTCTGGCGGAGTTGGAGAAGTCTGATAAAGAGATATAAGAAGCATTTAAGGAACTCAGAAGCTTCAGTGCAATGCACTGAAGCTGTTTAAACCTTTAGAACACTGTAACCTCTGAATGGTTCCGACGAACACACACATTTTGAACCTTAGGCGGCGAGCCTGAAACCCTAGAAATCAGGGTCAGAACACCTACCTGAAGATCAGAATAAGTTTTTGAGGTTGAAAAGACTCTAATTCAGGCTTTGATTTCCTGTGGAGAAGCTTTTAATAGAAAGTCAACTTTTTATGCCTCCACAGTCAAAGTAAGTTTGATTATGGAGTTCTGAGCTCAAATTAAGGAATTGATGCAATTAAGTTGTCTCTGGGATCTTGTTTGATGGTTTTAAAGTGATTAAAGTGAGCTCAGATGAGTTATTTAGTGAGAATTTGAACTCTGTCAATTTGGGTTACTTTCGAACCCAAACCAACAGCAGTGCCATTTTGATGAAATATAAATTTAAATCCTACCTAGTTGAGTTAATTACAACCCTTAGAATTAGTTTAAATCAATCAGACATGCTTTTAAGTGTCTGTTCATCTATTTCAATCTGAAAAGTCAAACTCTGAAGCTTTCAGAGAAGTGTAGAGCTTCTCAGCTGGTCCTGAAGGTCTTGAGAGCTTAAAACTTACTCTAACATATGCGGAATCATTTGTAGAACTTGTACAGGCCTTTAAATAATAGAGAAAAGTCCATCTGAGGACTCTATAGACATAATTCCATTTCCAGGCGATAAGTAACCCGTAGGAAGCCTTGATTTTATCTTTCAAATTGAAGAGGATAACATCCTCTAATTCTTAAATTGACCCTACAATTGTGAAGACCAACCTTAGAGCTTTCTAACAAACTTTAAATCACTCGATTTGGAGCTCTGGGTAGGAAGTTATGATCATTTGAAGTTGGGTCTGGAAGGGGTTACGATAGTCCCACATCATCAGATTCTGAGCGTGCGCATGGGGATAAAACGATTTTGTTACATTGCCTTACCAGCCGTCAACGCTCGGCGCACCGGTTATCGATCTGATCTGAGCATTCTAAACATTCTAAGCATGAGCATGAGCATGTGTGTACGGGCTTGTGTGCCTGCAGGTGTGCTCCATTGTGGGCATGAGCGAGTGTGCCCTAGGAGGGCGAGAGGCCTAGGAGGCTGGGTTGAGTCGGATTGGCTCGAAACTATGAACCGAAATGAAATAAATCGAAATCGAACCTAATTGAGATTA
The DNA here is from genome assembly GCA_037157565.1 of Thalassia testudinum. Lineage (NCBI taxonomy): Eukaryota > Viridiplantae > Streptophyta > Magnoliopsida > Alismatales > Hydrocharitaceae > Thalassia > Thalassia testudinum. The sequence goes on from JAZHRO010000049.1 coordinate 31,230,943, forward strand.
GGCGAGGACCGAGTGTGGTCTGGTCCCACCCTGGTCTCAGGGTGATGTGTATCCTCAAAAGGTCCTCGCCGCAAATAAAATAATTTTTGGTTAAGAAGTGAAAAAAACTCGGTTCAGCTGAAAGTCTTAAGGGAATTGAAAGAGGAGCCGCTGAAGGTGTTAAGGTTAAGCTAGGTGCAGAAGGCAGCAGCTAAACAAAGGAGCACAGGCACTAAGGGAAGAGAAGAAGGCAGGAGAAGACTAAGGGAAAGAGAATAAGAGTCAAGAAGAAAAGAAGGCAGGAACAACAGAAGAGAGGTATGAAAGAGAGCTCGAGAGAGAGAAGAAAATAAAAGAAACAAAGAAGAAGAGAGAGGCTGAAGAAATAAAGAAACTCTTTTCTTGCATCATTTTAATTACTTTTTGAATTTGTTTTAATTGTAAAAAGGTATGTTTTAATAGAACAACTTTTAATTGCCTTAATTTTTTTGAAATAAAATTGGAAAACAAACATCATTTTGAGTAAATATGTTTTTCATATGGAATTTTGTATATTCTTTATAGTTTAAATATTTTGGCAAAATTCATGTTTTAAAATCAAACTAATTATACCTCTTAAACTTATAAAGGAAAATAAAAAAAAAATGGTGAATGTAGAAATTATTATACCTCCAGATGAGTCCATTAAAATGGACTAATATTAAGCCTAAGTATATTTAATTGTATAGTTTAGGTGTATTAATAATGGCAATTAAGTTATACAATATTTGTACGCCTTATAATTTGAGTTATAACATTCTATAACTTAATGATTTTATTGTTTTTATGTGCAGGTAATAAAATGCACAAAGAGCAAGGGTGGGTGCATTTGCATTTTAGGTGCAAACTGTGTCAGGTGATTTCTTTCCTTTCTCCTCCTGTTTTAATTTTACAATGGGGACATTGTAGGATTTAGGCATAGGGGAGTGCATTTGCATTTTAGGTGCATTCATGCATTTAGGTTAGCATATAAAAAAAAAATTCTCTTTTCTTGAGCTGATTGGGTTAGTCCCTAGTAGAATACCTTTGTCATTGGAGGTTTTTCTTCTTGAATTATTTCTTAAGTTTAGAATCCAGTACATTTATTTCACATGCACGTAGACTTGGTAATGGATCCTTGAGGAAAACCAATGAGCATTTGTAGTCTACTAAACCCTTGGACAGTTCATAGAGAGTCAGGCATACTATCTTCTAGTAAATCCACCTCATATTTGTGAGAAGTAGAGAGATTACTGGTGCGCTAAGTCTAGTGCAAGGACTCTTAAGTTCTGGATAATTAGATGATGATACTTCAAAGTTAGGCGTAGTTTTCACTCTCTGTTCCTGGGTGCGTACTTTGAGTGAATTCCTGAGAGTCACCAAATAAGGCAGATACATAGAGATTGAGTCTTAATAAAGCTATAACTATGGTAGATGGTTACGACCGTCCTTCATAGAGTCCTCAGCTGAAGGAGGGTAATAGTGTCAAAGGTCAGAAATACGCCTGTCCTATCCATTCTTTCCCGATGCCAAGAATATGCACTTCCACCAAATAAGCCACACAACTTCCTCTTGACCATCATCTTCCCTAATAATGCCTCATAAATAAAAGTCTGTATCGTGTTGTGCTGATTGAAAAAGAAACAAAAACAAGAAGAAATAAAATAAAATAAAATAAAAAGAAGAGAGAGAAAAGAAGAAGAAAAAGAAGAAATAGAAAGAAGAAAAAGAAAAAAATAGTTATATTACAAAAAAAAAGGGGGTCCAAGTGTATGATGTAACACTATTTCTGAGGCAGCAAACACCTATCGCGTTGCACCAAATATGACCCATACCTACCTTCTAGTATTTCCAATCGCCTGAATACTGGTTGAGGATTATAACTTAGTTGTAGAGTTATTAGGACTTTAATTGAAGTGTAGATGCCATGTGAGGCCACCAAATAGTGAGTACAGTTTCTAAATCTGGCAAGATTTGTGATCTCAGAAAGAATAAGAGGGAGTGCCCAGGAACATCAAGAGAGTACAGTTGTGTAGCCTCTCTTTGAGTTGACTTGTCTAATAATCTAGAGATCTAGAGTCTGTAGTACTAGACTATATGTAGCACCAGTTGAGTGTGTGCCACCAAATATAAATCCTTTCAACTTGATATCTCCTACCTAAGCCAAACGCCGGGGTCAAATTACAGATTATCGTCTGCTTTATCCCCGAGGGAAATAGTTGCCTATCTCAACAGAAATTTTTGCCAAGGGTGATGTATGAACTCCCAATGCGAATCGGATCTTGCATTTGGATCTGTTACCTAGGTTATCAGCACTTCACATTTGTCTGGATTTCTAAAGTTTTGAAATAAGAAAAGAAGAAGTCTTCTGATTACTTCAATTATTCATTTTTGCTAGGGACTAGCAAATCTTAGGCATGGGGGTATTTGATGAGTCCATTAAAATGGACTAATATTAAGACTAAGTATATTTAATCGCATAGTTTAGGTGTATTAATAATGGCAATTAAGTTATAGAATATTTGTACGCCTTATAATTTGAGTTATAACATTCTATAACTTAATGATTTTGTTATTTTTATGTGCAGGTAATAAAATGCACAAAGAGCAAGGGTGGGGGATAAATTTTCCCAAATAGTCGCAACTCTTTCCCCCCCTCCCCCGCCGGACATTGGGGTAATCTTCTCTTCCGCCGCCTTTCTCAACAACTGTGACCGGGGATTTGTGAAAATCCCTGAACTCACGCGCAAGGGAGGAGCTAAAGAGAGGAGGCGAGGAGAGAGGAAGATCATCTTTTCCCCCTTGCAGGGAACTGCTTCACTTTGGAAAGGGAGAACCCTGTGACCCACCGCATGCACTGTGCGCCAAGCATCCATCCTCCAGCGCCCCCTGCTGCAGGCGTTCACACCACATCTGCCTGCAACCGTTCAGAACCAGCGCCCTTTCCGCAGACGCGCGCCCCCCTTCCTGCGCGCCTACCTTCCAGCCACCGCCAGCCTTCACCCCACAGCCGCACAGCCACCTACGCCTGCAGGCGCCCGCACGCCCTTCAGCCTGCACCGCGCCGCACGCCCTTCAGCCTGCACCGCGCCCGCATGCCTCCCCGCAGCCAACATCTCAAGCTCTTCCTGCAGTCCGCGCCACCCGCACCCGCAGACGCCGCACCAAGCCTGTAGCCACCTCAGGCGCTACTCCCGCACAGCGCCCGCCTTCAGCCCTGCAGGCGTCCTTCTCCAGCACCCGCAGGCGCTCACTACCACCAGGTCCGCGCCTCCTTTGCCTCACGTCCACATCCTCCTTGCACGCCCCCACTGCAGGCGCACCTCCATCGCCCCAGCAGTACCTTCTCCCACCTGCAGAAGCTCCCACAGTAGGCACTCGTCGACACGCGCCTCACTGCCAAGCACGCGCCCTGCTGCAGGCACTCATGCTCTCCCTACCCGCGCACCAGCGCGCGCGCGTGCACGCTCGCACAGCTGCAGCAGCACCTCCGCCTTCTTGCTCCATAGGCCAGAGCTCCGGCCACCGCCTCCGGCCACCTCCGCCGCTGCCGCTGCCACCGTCGGAAAGCTCTCGACCTCGCCATCCTCTTGAGCCCTGCATCGACCCCCGCAGTTCTCTCTCTCTCTCGCGAGGAGGAGAGAGGAAGAAAGCTATGTTTTTGTTGGAATTAAAAATTACATTCAATGCCATTACCACCAATTTGATTTATTATTATTATTATTATATTATGGCAGAATTGCATTCAGACACTCCTAGTTATTTATACTTGCATGATATTGATAGTGGCTAGTTTAAAGGTTGATTTTGGACTTAATTTAAGTACTAATTGTCTTTAGTACACATCACGTGAAAAATGCATGAATTTATCCTAAATTTATTAAGGATTTTTGTGAGGGAAAATTACACTTATACCGTTAACTTTTTTGGTTATTGCAAATCTACTTTCCTTCACATTTTAAGTCCGATTTGAAAAGGAATTTCGCACTATCCGAAATAACATTAAATAATTAAGTATTGATTGCATCATTGCCTCCCTGTGGACACGACGCGCTCTTCTACGAGTGGTTATTTTCATTATTTTCGATTAGTCAATTTTTCCACCACTTAAATACTATAACGCTAAGCGAAAAGTCGACCGTCACCTCCCAGTGAACGACCTGGACTCAACCAGTAAAAATTTCTAAAATGTTAGGTTAATTCGAACCTATACTACACAGCCGACACAATTTCGAGTTAACCTAAGTGACTTCTTCTACTCTTAATTAAGTGAAGTTAACTTAACTATTGAGTTGAGTGAAAAGCACACGATCAGTTTACAGGAGGAAATTTCTACTAGGAACCTAACTTGCAGAGACTCAATAGTGCTCGAGTTGCCTGCCAAAATGCCATCCGCCCAAGTCCTTGCCTTATTCTATACAGAAACAACTATATATTTATTTTTTTCCTTTTCAACTTTTCTAATTTTTTTGGATCTTTAGAGTTGAGGATTTCAGGATAACTGTTTACGGCTACCCAATCCACCTAAAACTCGAAAAAGACTCTTAGTACTAAGCATCTTATTGCGAAAGTGATAGACTCACTCAGTGGCAATTAAAACAGACTTCAGGTTTCTACGCCCCTAGGTGACCCGAAAGAGAAAATGTTGCCTAAAGGTGTATCTATCTGACCAGTAGCTTTCTCCCTAGTTTTTATTTTTGTGGGGTCAACACAAGGGTGAACCCAGTATATATCTCCCCGAATTATGCTACTTCCCTGCTTCTTCCTTAAGTGTTTTGGACTTCTTGTGCAGTTTATGAGCTAGGATCTGAACAACCGGCCAATGGGCAATTACCCATGACAACTTGCTAGCAATACTCGTGCGGTGAAGTGTGGCTATTTCTTTTTTCTTTTCTCCTTGTCTATTTTCCTATTTCTCTTTTTTTTTTTAAAGTAAGTGGCTTTCCTGATCTAAGATTTACCTAAAGGTAATAATAAAAGAGAATGGTCCTGTGGCTGGACTTTGGACAACTGACCAATGGACTGTTACCCATGATAACTTGTCAGCCATACCACCCTAGAAGGTTCATTAGCTACCCAATTTCCGTTAGACCGCCGATGAGTGAGTCAGTGCAAAACATGTGCAGATGCTTAGACTAAAAATCCCCCCAAATCAGATGGTGGGTTGATAAGTTATATACTTATCACCCTCCTTTATTGACCAAATTAAAATAATATTACTTAGCAAGGACTCGAGACCAAGTTAACATTTTAGTGAACACCTGGACTAATTAAGTTAGAGTCTAAGCATTTAGGTCCTTAACGTATCATTTCCTAAAGTTGACAAGATCCTAATACCTGGGTTTTCTTTTCCTAATTTTTTTTTATGGCTAAAAAGTAATAAAAATTAGTTCAAGATAACAATTTTTGTACTCAGATAATGAGAATTACCACCCCCCCATGCCTATCGTAGACAATGTCCTCATTGGAATTTAAATGTATGCAAGAGGGCAAGGAAAGAAATCACCTGAGTTACAATCGTGTATCCGGTCAACTTGAAACCTCTGGGTTGCCTCCTAGGAAGCATTGAGTTTATTGCCACATGCTAAGCTTAGTACCTTTAGCTAGGTGAAGACTTAATCAAGTGGCTCAATACTTGCAGAAGATAGGGTTCTCAAAACTAATATGAAAATGTGCTCGTCTACTCCAAGAATTATTGGTCCGCAACTGCGGACCAGCTGATGGTGTATCCCTACGCCAAAGAGTCTCTCTATAGTAAACTGTGGAATAGGGACAAAGAATGGAGGGTAATAGGAATGTGAGTCATGATGCCAATTCTATTCATTACTTATGTTCCAAAGTTCAATGAGAGTTTGCTGAGGAAGTGGATTGATATGAAAATCAACATGTAAGTCAGCAACAGAGTCTGGATCATAGGAGTCTTCATAATTAATATCGACAATCATGCTCTCCCCGGGCCCTAGATTATATGAGGGTACATGTGAGATTTGCAGCCCTGTAAAGAGCTCACTAAAATCCTCGTCAGAAATCATCCTATCCTCATTGGTACTAATCTCAGATTCATCGGAATTTGTCTCAGTCATTGAGTTGAGCAATCCATTAGATTGACTAGGATTATGAGTAAATTTCCAATTCATTATACTCAATATTTCACCCTCAAATGTATTAGGCTCCTCATCACTAGGTGGCATTTCTGTTCCCTACTTAAATCTTCAGAGGTATCCCCCGATAATCGAAAATCAGAGTCTGGATGAAAGAATGCAAACTCAAGGTTTCCTTCATCACCTTGGTAGGTGGGATGAGAAAAATGTGACTCATGCGATGTTGGAGTGAAAACGGATTCTCTTCTCAGATGACGTGACTTGGGCTTAGAAATTGTGTCAACTTTAGATTTATAAAGGCACATGTGATTATCATAATCCTTAGGCAAAATCATCTCCGTACTGCCCAGGTGTACCTGACTAGAGATGTCCAAGTCAATAATCTCATGGTATCCAACCTGCCTTTGCTCAAATTCCCCTAGATTATTTGTGACACCCAAATCTTGATTGTCCTATGAATCCATTCCTTGAGAAGGCTCATGACTGTTTGGAAGCTTAAAATGAAAGTTTTGCATTTCAGGGCTTCCCTCCGTATCTATGTTCGTAAGTGGATTTCCTTCCGTAATTCCAGTGGGTGCTCCCCAAGATTGGTAACCAATGTTGGGGGTATCAACCTGATGAAGCATGCGAAATTGGTGTTTAACATTGATATGTTGTAGTACAGACCAAAGTCGCTCGTCAACGAATATAATTTATTACTCAAATTGAAGTCTGAGGTCTAACACTGGGAGCAAATATGGAATTCACGTGCTAATCTCAAATAATTTGTAAATGAGCACAAGAAATAAGCTAAATAATGCTATGTAATAAATAAGAATCACTCAAAATTGATTACCAATATAAAACATGAGTTTAACAATAATTTGACATAGCAAAAAGAATCCAATGGTGATTTAGATCACCAATTACTCAATATAGATATATATGCATCAAGTTAAATAATGCTATAGTATCATCAATCATCCAACTTAGGTAATAAAATATATCAATAGCACCCACTGCAGTACCCAAGTTAGACATCGAATTAAGTCATCAAATGACTTAAATGTTTAGCCTCTATAGTTGTTTTCTTTCTTTCCTCTTCTTCTTCTGATCTTCTCTTGGCTTCTTCTTCTTTCTTCTTTACAAACCCTTTCCTTTCTCTCTTCTTTTCTTTCTTCTTCCTTCCTTCTTTCAGTATGCACAGGCCCACTTCTTTCCTTCTCTTTTGTTAGGCTCTTCTTCAATCTCTTCTTCTCTTCTCCAAGCACAGCGGAAAGGGCTTGAATTTTGGCTAAGTGTTAGCCAATGCATAGAAGAGCAAAACCCCCCTACCTCGTCTCTCTCTCTCCCTTTCTCTCTTCCTCTCTTTCTCTTCTTTTCTGCAAAGGCAACTGGGCATTTGGGTAATCAGGCATAAGCGCACCCGAGACTAGGGCTATGTGCGTGAGTGTCATAGCCGAGGTGTGAGTATAGCTTAGGCGGGTAATTGAGTATGAGCCAGGCTCGCATGAAGGTGTCACAGGTGAGGTGTGAGGGGTGTGTGGGGGACCTCACCTCCCTATGTTACTTGAGGCGAATAGTTGAGATGAGAAAATCAATTTATGCGCTGTAGGGAGCACTGTGCTCCACGAGGTGGGACTAAATCTCACTCTTCCTCTTCAAGCAACTACGGATGAAGCCTCGTCCAATTGTTGTGAGACAGCAGCTGGGGTTCTTTGGTCAATTGCTCGGGAAGACACCTGGGACTATTCCGCAGTACCTAGAGCATGAATTGGGGAAGAATCACAGCCAGAGGATTGTGAATGCAGTCGAGCGAAGCGGTGGCGATGACGGAGGACGGTGAAACCTGAAAATCACAAATACAACCTCTCAGCCATGTTAAATTAGCTTAGGAGCATCGTTGGATCACGGCGAGTGTAGTGGCAGTGGTTTCTTAGTGTGAGTGAGTGTGGCGGCTGGACAGAGGTGAATATAGAAGCCGGTGATGGGTGTGTTCGGGGGTGGTTGTCAGAGCATGAACAGTGAAATAAAGAGAGGGCTTTTGTTCGTGGAGTCACAGTGGAGGTGTAGAGCATGGTGGTGAGGTGGATGGAGGGGTGTAGCGGCGGAGACGCCTCACTGGAGGAGCAGTTGAAGACGGAGAAGATGAGGGTGATTCATAGTGTCGAGGGGTTGTTTTTAGGTTTTTGATAAGGGAAATTAATCTAAAGAACTAAAGAGACCTAACTGCCTACTCTAAGGATCGAAAAGGATAAGGAGGATGCTGGGTATTGTATGGTCAATGCTGTGGAAGAGAACTGCTTCGGTAAGGGTGGGATGGCGAGGATGCTGAAGGGAGAGGCGCCGGCTGGTACAACATGATGCGGAGGAAGAAGAGGAAGGAGAATTCACCGTCGATATTGCAGTTGGACGATGAGGGAGGTCAAAAGAGGTCGCCGGATGTCGAGGAGCTATTCGACCAGAGAGGAGAGAGGAATTGAGGGTGATTTTGGCCAAATTCGAGTGTGGAAGGATCGGTGTGCCATGGGGATCCTTATATAGGTGATGTAAACATGTTTTCGTCCTGCTTCGTCCTCCTTCGTCTAGGCATCATCTCGTTCGGCTCATCCTCCAAGCGACCGTCGAGGAGGATATCTCTCTCCCCATTTTTTTTACTGCTTTCTAGAATAGATTTACTGCTTTCTAGTGTAATCATTTTCACATTTTCTAGTCGTAATGTTTAGTGTAATGAACAATCCTTCTGATAATGAATTCCTTATTCATTCTACATCTCTTTTTGATTTTTGTTTGTAATATTCTCTCTCTCTCTTACTCTCTCTCTCTTTTATTTATTATAAATAGTTAGATAGTTCTAATCAATTAATTTACTTCGTGACAAATAAATCAAACGCATATTTTTAAATCAAACGTCCGCCTCCCTATGTTCGACCTAGGATTTCCATTTCGGTATAAATTTTATTTATTGAACACGAGTTCTTCACTTTCATACTACGATGACAGGTTTTTCAAAATCAAACATGTTAGCATAGGAACCCGTGCGTTCAACATTTTGGCGCCGTTGCCGGGGAGGCGACGCTCTTTGATTTTTTCTTCACATTTTCTAACTTACAAATTATTTACCTCACTTCTCTTTTTTCTTATTGTGATTGTAGGTACTCTTTTGAGATGAGTAAAAGCGATAGATTGGAGTAAAGTGCTATAGAAGTTTTTGTAAGTTATCCCCCACCTCCCACCCATTAGATTTCATTTCACCACATAATAGCACAAACATCAATCAACCTAGGTGTTTTTATAAACTCTAAGGTTAGATTATTTGTTGTTTGACACCCATACTCACTCCAACCTCCATATTTAAAAAGAAAATTAAAAAAAATCTCATAGAGGTACACAACCTCATCTAATTTTCAAACTCAACCGGTAAACCGATCTTTGGAGCCGATACACATCCAAACATATAATTGAGTAGAAATCAGATTAGGTAATCACTTGTGTGCCTAATTAAGTGGTGCAACAGGCCAATTGTTTGAGTTGATTGGGCCACACCACTTCAATTAAAATCAACTCATCAAGTAGCTGCCACTTAGGTTCAACTATTAGGGATTTACCAGGTACTCCACATTCTTTTAAGTTTCAAAGGAAAACATCTTCACCTGTGCTTTCAAAACCTGGTGTGCCAACAAAACTTGTTTGAAAGCACCTCAAGTTGAATCCTAAAAGCTACTAAGTAAGATTTGAATCCTGAAATTTACCACATCAAAAATAATCTTGCTTGAAAAGCACTAGTTGTGCACACACACACAAATCAATCAATCAATAAGGGCATAACCCAGATAAAGGGCCCATCACATTCTAAAGCACATTCAAACCTAGCCCTAAATAAAATAGAGTACACGTTGGCCTTAAGGATTCGACTCTCTCTTCAGAGCCCAGAATGAGATTATTTCGATTAGTCTGTTTCTACTATTCAATCTGATGTCTAGCTAGGGGAGTAGAATCAAACGATCGTGGTTGGGGGGTACACTAGGAACCGGAGGCACAAGCCGAAAGAAGAACCTTCTCCCCAGTCCCTCCTTTTAACTGGTTGGATTGAACAGACAGAAATAGATCAAGTCGTTCCTTTATCTCAAGACAGGTTTTGGGAGTTTGTAGGTCTTCAGGCTAGCCCACTTAAGGACAGGTTTGATTGTTTGTATTGCAGGGCACCTTTCTTCCTCCCGTCTCTCATGAATCCTTCCACATATTACACGCATTCCCGCTCTTTCCCTCCTATTTTGAATTATCCTCAATATGACGATTATCCCTACTCGTACTGTAATCAACCATCAGTTAGTTGGGATAACCCAGATTGGGGATACAATTCTGGACCTCCGTGTTTAGGGTCCAACCCTAAACACTACAATTGTGATTTCTATCCTTCTCAGAGCCACATTGATTATAGATCGTCACCCTTTCATGAACAACCTAATGTGATCTACAATCAAGAAAGATACACTGATTATTACCCATCCTCTAATTACATTGCCTATAGGTCATCACCACCTTTTGAACAATTCAAAATGACCTATTATCAGGAAGGGTATTGATGAGAGCTTCATCATGAGCCCTAACTAGCTCATTTTGACCCAAGAAAGAGAATAAAAGCTCCTACATAACCTAGAGAAGGGCTTAAAGGAAGCAATAAGTGTTTTGAGAAGAAAATATGAAATGAAGGTTAAAACTATAATTTTACCATTGCAATACATAAATAGAATTTCTCAGAGGCATAACATAGGTCAAATGGTCTGAATAAGATAAAAAGTGGGTTAGTTTAATCAGAAATGGGTTTATATGCAAACCAGGAATTAAATGACATCTTGTTACCCTAAAATAGACCCACTTAATTCAACAAGGTCCTGGTCAGGATAAAAATCAAGTAAAACCTCTAAAATTCATGGAAAAATTTTCCCTAAGATTTATAACACTCAATTTGGCCTTTGGAACCTAGTTTGACCTAGATTGGGGTCCTAGCTCATCAATTGACCTAATTTGGGTTTTTATGCAAAATATCCAACCAAACGTGGTCAAACCTAAAATCCAACTTCATCATTGGATTCCTTAGGTCCAAATTAGGTTTATACCAAAATTTGGAAATAAGGGGAGGTCATCTTGACCTACTTTGTAAATTAGTACACCCAATTACATTTTGGCTCCTATCTTTTGAAAACCATTACACAAACTCCCCTAGCTTCCTCGCCACTCTTACAAACAAGTCCCTTAGCCATTAATGGGGAGGAATCCTTCTCCAGCAAGGAAGGGAGGGGGAATACTCCCTGATCCCTCAAAGATCTCCCAGATTTGGAAGGGAGATTCTCTAAGGAATCCCCTTCCATCTGAGCCCAATCACAATCTTTGATTTCCATCCAATCTCTCATGCGAACGCACGAGAGATTTGGAACCCCAACTACCTTCCTTCTCCGACGAGACGTCGGTGGCAGAAGGCTTGCCCCCCTGGCATAGCCCGGATAAGTTGTGTTAATATGGTGATTTTGTCGTTGAAATGCATATAGTGGTTAACGTAAATCGAGCCTAACCATCTCTTTACAGATTTTTTTTTTTACCTGGCCTACTTGATTTTATCTTGGTCACTTTTAGGCCCAGGGTCGAACTCAGGGAAGTGGGATTAGAAGTAAAGAAGTTTCTATGCCTTTCCTACAACGAATCTCTTCCGTTCGTTTATTGTGCTTTTGGTGCTTTTCTATTTAAGATTTTTTTCTGATAATTTTTGTCCTTGAGGCACACCCTCAAAATCAGGTTCTTGACTTTGAGCCAAATTAGGGTTCCAAAACTGATCTTGCTGTTCACAAGACTGAGTACCTGCAAGTCAAGGATTATCTTTTCTCTTTTGTATATTTTTTTAACTTCTTACTAGCAGGAAAGAGAAATAGAAATAAAGTAAATACAGTATATATGTATGTATATATTATATATGTATATAGGGGTAGGGGTGGAGGTGGAGATGGCATGTAGCACGGTGTCGAGTCGGTCGTTGTCTAGGTAGATGCAACCAACAGGACGAAGTGTCGCATGGAGTGTAGGATGGATGGTGGAAGATGTGTGCGAAAATGCTTTCTATATGCGTGTATCGAGGAATATCAGCAACTGGTACAGATATTCCCACGATACAACGTATGGTAAGTGATACGAAAATATATATATATGTATATATGTAAATATATATTTATATATATATATATATATGGTTATAAATATATAGGTATATATGTAGTTATATATGTATATATATATATATAGATATGTAAATATATGTATAGATAGATGTACATATATGTGTATATATATATATATAACTATATATATAGATATAGATATATATATGTATATATATGTATATATAGTAATATATGTGTATAGTTATATATATATGTGTATATGTATATATATATATATTAGTATAAGTATCTATGTATATAGATATATGTAGATAGATATACACACATATATATATATTTATAGTTATAGATATATATATGTATATATGTATGTATATTTGTATATGTATATATGTGTATAAATATATGTGTGTATATATATATGTATATACTTGTACTTAGTTATATAGGTACTAATATATGTATATATATATATGTATATATATCAATATATATATGTATATGTATATATATAAGTATATAATAGTGTATAGGTGAGTGGGTGTGTGTACGAGAGTGTGTATGTGTGTGTATATGTGTCTGCTGAGGGAGTGAGAGAGTGCGGTGAGAGAGAGTGAGAGAGAGAGAGAGAGGGTGTCTGCTGGAGGTGGCGCTGGGAGTTAAGTCGTCCGGAGCAGTGGGCGACGTCTGATGGTGCACGCAAGAGCGTGCACGCGCACGCGCAGGCACGTAGGCACGCGAAGAGGCGCATGCTAGAGGGAGTGGGCGCGGGAGAAGGAACCGCAGCGCACTACACTGTGCAGTGAAGCAAGTGCGGGCGAAGGTGCTATGCGCTGAAGCTGGCGAAGATGCGGGCGCTTGCAGACAGATGCGGGTGCGGGTGTATGTGGGAGCGGGCGCGGGTGTACACAGGACGGGCAGCAGACGGTCACAGCGTGCCGGGTGACCAGATAAGTGAGAAACATACCGGTCACCGCACTGTAGCCACAGTGTTCCGCTGAAACGCATGAACAGTGGCTACAGTGCACGCTCGTCTCACGCGACCGCCTGTGCCCAATTCCATGAGTGTGGGCGCCGCTGAACGAGCTGGTGTGCGTGCAGAAGGACTGCGACCGCTGCTGGCGAGCTCGGAGAGGGCTGGGCCGTGGGCGGAACTTCGCGACAGGGCGCGTGGGGAGGGGCGCGGGTGGCTTGTTGGAATGCAAGGTGGCCTGCGTGCTACTGGCTACCGCTGCTGCTGCTGCTGCTGCTGCTGCTGCAAGCTTGAGCTTCAAAGCTTGAAGCTCCTGTGGCAATGGCAGGGTTGGCTTGGAACAGTGAAACAGGGAAGAGAACCACCACGCCCATCGACTCTTTGATGAGCTGGGCGGTGGTGGGACTCACAGTGGTGGTTGTGCACCACTGTGAGTTGCTCCTACCCGCAGCGTGGCTCTTCAAGGAGAAGGGGGGCTACGTATGGAGGGGAGAGGGGAGGAGACGGCCTGGAGGAAGGAGGTACTGTTCGTGTGGGTGGACCAGGCTCGGCTCAAAGAAGAAAGCCATGCCCTATTTAAAGAGGAAGAAGGTAAGCACAGCCATGCCCTGGCTGTGCATGGCTGTGCATGGCTGGGCATGGCTATGCAGGGCAAGCCTGTAGCAAAGAATGGCTCGAGGAAGGTCCAGCCATGCCATGCAGCCGCAGAGAAGAAAGTCAAAATAAAAAATAAAAATAAAAATAAAGATGGTGAATTTTGCAAGACAACACTTGAGGAAAACGTAAATTTCAAGGCCATTTTATTCACTCTCCCCTCTCAAATAATTGCATGCATGCGTTCATTTCTACAAATGCGACTATGGTTATCTAATCTACACTAGCAATGCTTGGAAATAGCACAAGATGGCACAATTGTCGGTGTATTTTTCCTGTGCAATCATACCTCCATGCCTATCTTTTGCTAGTCGCTAGCAAAACATTTTTTTTGTACTGCATTTAGAAATGATCTTAAGCTGAAGATTTTCTTCTGAGATGACATAGGTGTGTTTATTGCTGGATATTATGAGAACCAATTTTAGAGAAGACTACCAATACTTTAAGTCTCACATGACATAGACCATCTCTCGACTAACTAGGACTCTTGGTATTTAAACCTTAAGTACGATTTCCAGGACTCAGGAGGTTGTTGCTGTACTCGAGAGCTCAAGAGGTTATGGCTGGTGCTTAGTGAAGGATCAAGACTGACCAGATGAACATTAAGATTCAAGCCCAGGGTTTCACGAATTTTTAAGTATAGGTTGGTCCCAGTTTTAGCTTGTGTCTTCGGATTGACCCTTAAAAAGATGACGGAAAACTCAACTCCCATTTTCTGACATTTGTGGCTCAAAGAAAATAAGGTATTTGCCCTGCAGAACTTTTTTGTAGGAAGATTTTACAGACATTTGTGAGATATACTGACTTATTTGCATCCTTTTTTTTTTGAAATACGTGTCAGTATATCTCTTACAACATTATTTGGACGAGCACACTTTTCTTTTTGGTGGAAAGAGTCTCTCCTAAACACAAGACTAAAGCCTGGGATAAAAAGTTTACTTGCACGCACAGGTAAGGACTCCACCTTTCCTAATGAACACTAGGGTTGGATCTTATGTTCACCTAGTCTTTCTTGATGTGTAGTGTGAACCAAGATTACTTAGGCTCTAGAGTAGAAGCAAACCAACGGATCCTGTACTGATGTCTCAGGTACAAGAAGACATCCTTAGGAGAGATTTTGATCTATCTTGTCAATGCTCAAGTGAATTAAGCCGAGCCTGAGTGAATCAAGCTTCTGTGGCCTGGAAAGTCTTCAAAACAGTGGTTGAATATCCATAAACACTTATTGTATTTTTGTTTCAGCCTCCAGATCATTACTAAACACCATTTATATATATATATATAGATGGAAACTGCATGATATCCTAAAATACCCATATCCTATGGATGCCTATCCACCCCCCCATGCCAAACGATGCTATGTCCTCATATGCATGCAGGGAAGGGTAGAGGAAGGACGAAAGATTGGGTAACGAGAGCTGAGGTGCAGGGTAAACAGCAGGGTGGTAGGGTAGGTGGATGGTGGGTGGTGAAGTGAAAAGTGAAGTGAGCGTGACAGTGAAGTGAAAAGTGATGGTGGATGGTGAGTGTTGTTGGGGTGCCTCCCAACGAGCGTTGAATTTAACGTCCCCAGCTGGACTCAGAATGAGGCACAAAATTAGTTACCCTCCAGCAGGGCAACAGTTTCTCCAACGGGGGCAGGTTCATGAGTAAGATAGGGTTTCAAACGCTGCCCATTGATCGTAAATTTATGCCCAGATTTGGGATCTTCATTCTCAACGGCCCCATTGGGAAATGGTCTCGAGAACAGAAAGGACCAATCCATTTGGACTTCAATTTCCCAAGAAAGAATTTGAGCCGGGCATTGTAGAGCCAAACTTGCTGAGATGGTTCAAATTCTTTCTGCCGAATACGGCTGTCATGAAAAGCCTTAGTGCATTGCTTGAAAGTTAAGGCAGAATCATAGGCTTCACGACAGAGCTCTTCCAGCTCTTAGAGTTGGAGTTTCCTTTCTTGACCACACAGGTCTGGGTCGAGGTTACATTGGCGAACCGCCCAATAAGCACGGTGCTCCAACTCCACAGGCAAATGACATAGCTTCCCATAAACAATTTTATAAGGAGACATACCAAGGGGAGCCTTGATGGCGATCCGATACGCCCAAAGTGCGTCAATCAGCTTGTCGGACCAATCCGTACGGTCAGGCCGAACCATTTTATAGAGAATTTGCTTGATTTGTCGGTTCGACACCTCTGCCTGGCCGTTCGTCTGAGGATGATACAGGGATGCGATACGATGGTGGACTCCGTATTTCCTCAGAAGTGCCCGAAAAGAAGCATGGGTAAAGTGGCTTCATCAGAGATAATGGCTCGAGGGATCCCAAAGCATGCAAAGATGTGGTCTTTGACAAATTGAGTGGATATAGCATGGTCAGCACGACGTGTGGGAATAGCCTCGATCCATTTCGAAACATAATCAACAGCCACGAGAATGAATTCGAAGTTGTTGGAAGGAGGAAAGGGACCCATGAAATCAATTCCCCAAATGTCGAAGATTTCCGCAGCTAGGATGGGTTGCAAGGGCATCATGTCACGACGTGACATTGACCCTAACGACTGGCACCTAGTGCAATGTTTGGCATAATTGTGTGCATCCTGGTGAAGGGAGGGCCAAAAGAAACCGCACTGCAACACCTTGGCTGTAGTTTTCCTCCCAGAGAAATGGCTTCCGCAGGCCTGATCGTGGCAAAAGGATAGCACACTAGGGAGTTCGCTGTTAGGAATACAGCGACGGATGATTTGATCAGCACCTATGCGAAAAAGAAGTGGATTATCCCAGAAATAATACTTTGCTTCTACCATGAGACGCTCGCGCTGGTTTTTAGGCCAGCCACGTGGAAGGATCCAGAAGCAAGGTAATTGGCAATGTCGGCATACCAAGGTCCACTTGCCACATTAATTGCCAATAGGTGTTCATCAGGAAAAATCTCATTAATCGGCAGAGTAAGTCCAATATGGTTAGGGTCCAGTCTCGAAAGATGATCAGCCACAACATTCTGGGCTCTGGCCTTATCGCGGATCTCAATGTCAAATTCTTGGAGCAGAAGGATCCAACGAATCAGTCTAGGCTTGGCATCCTTCTTGTGCATGAGATGGCAAATGGCCGCGTGATCAGTGAAAACAATAACGTGTGAGCCCAGAAGGTAGGAGCAGAATTTCTCCAGCCCAAAGATGACCGCCAGTAGTTCTTTTTCAGTGGTAGTATAATTACGCTAGGCCTCGTCCAACGTGTTACTAGCGTAGTACACCACGAAGGGGTGTCTATCGCATCTTTATCCCAGGATGGCTCCGATTGCAAGGTCGAAAGCGTCACACATGAGTTCAAAGTCAAGGGACCAATCAGGTGGCTGGAGAACAGGGGCCTTGGTGACAGCATTACGCAGCTGCGTGAATGCTCGTATGCAATCGAGGCCCATATCGAAGGATACGTCGGTTGATAGGAGATGAGTCAAAGGTCGAGAAATCTTGGAGAAATCTTTGATGAATCTCCTATAGAAAATGACGTGTCCCAAGAAGGAGCGGATTTGTTTGACAGAGCCAGGCATAGCTAAATCAACAATTACATCAAGCTTAGCTCTGTCAACCTCGATACCCCTATCAGAGATGGTATGCCCGAGAACAATTCCCTCGTGTACCATAAAATGACTTTTTTCCTAAAAAAGCACGACGTTTACATCAATACATCTCCAAAGGATATGGGTCAGGTTGGCAAGACAGTCATCGAAAGATGGTCCAAAGATAGAAAAATCATCCATGAAGACCTCGAGAAAGTCACCCACCATGTCATGGAATATCACCAGCATACATCTCTGGAAAGTTGCTGGCGCGTTGGAAAGTCCAAACGGCATCCTTGTAAATGCAAAGGTGCCGAAGGGGCAGGTAAAAGTGGTTTTCTCTTGGTCCCAAGGGTCAATTGCCACCTGGTTATATCCTGAGAATCCATCCAGGAAACAGAAAAATTTATTTCCCGCTAACCGCTCTAGGATTTGGTCAATGAAAGGTAGTAGAAAGTGATCTTTCTTAGTTGCAGCATTGAGTTTCCTATAATCTACACACACTCTCCAAGATGTAGGAGTGTGTGTAGGGATGGATTCGCCCTTGTCATTGACACGGATGGTGAGTCTTGCCTTTTTGGGCACAACGTGAATCGGACTCACCCAGGGGCTATCACTGATCGGGTAAATCATACCCACATCCAGCCACTTAATAATTTCCTTCTTAACGATCTCCCGCAGACGTCGCTACATCTCGCTGGAAGGTCGAGCCTCCTCCTCCGTATATATACAGTGAGTGTAGTAGGAGGGGCTAATGCCAGATAAGTCTGATAAAGACCATCCAATGGTTGCCTTGTGTTCCATAAGGACCTTCGTTAGTTTGCACTCTTGCTCCCTGGTTAGTTTTGAACTGATGATTACAGGGAGCATTTCATTTGGCCCCAGAAAAACATACTTAAGTGTACTAGGCAGCTCTTTCAGCTCGGGAGTGGATGGTGAAAGGTCTGGCATTTCTTGGGACGAGAGTGTCCCAGGTGGATCGAAGAACAAGTCAGGAGGAAGAAATTGGCCCTCAGATTGGCCAAGTAGAGGGGATTCTTGGATAGATGGATCCAGAAAGGAATAGCCCCAGTGAGTATATGGGCTCAAGGTCCCAGTGTGGAGTTGCAAATCCACCTGATTTGGCGGGAAAGAAAGGGCAATCTGGTCTTCATGAGTGTGGACCGGCGGTGAGTAGCCCGGATATGACTCAGACCACGAGGTATGGGAAGCGGAGAAAACCTCATCAGAAGTCTAGTCAGGAGAAGGTACAGGAATAGGGAGGGATGGGGGAATGTCACAATATGTGTCGGTCAGGCAATCATCAGTGTTTAAAGGTAATCTGCAGCAGTCAGAATAGGTCCCAATTAGTCTGATACACGCGCTGACGGCCATGTCCTCGTTAGACGTGTCATCCTCGATGCAATCGCAATCAAAGTTCTTGGCTGCCTTGAAAATGTTAAGCTTGAGCTTTTCAGATTCAACGGCAATCTCAATACAGCCCAACTCACAGTCGATATGGGTGCGGGCTGTGGCCACGAAAGGTCGACCAAGGATGATCGGACAATCAGAAAGTGAGCTAGGAACTTCCATATCTAAAACAAAAAAGTCAACAGGAAAACAGAGACTATTGACCATAACCACCACGTCTTCCACCACACCCTTCGGAATTTTGATAGAACGATCTGCCAACTGTAACGTGATAGGGGTGGGTTTCAGATTTCCCAAGGAAAATTTTTTGAGCATGATGGTTGGTATAAGATTTATGGAAGATCCTAGACCAAGCAGGGCACAGTTAAAATTGCAGCCTTGGATGCTATAGGAAATAAGCGGTGTGCCCGGGTCTTTCTACTTCGGTGGTAGATTTGACAGTATAGCACAACTTGCATGAGGCGAGAGAACCACCAGATTCTTAGTTTTCTTTGACTGTCGCCTGGGTGTTGTGTAGTCTTTGAAAAATCGGGCGATAGTAGATATGTGGTCGATAGCCTCAAGCAGGGGTACCTTGATTTCAACATCCCTGAACAAATTACACAGGTTATTAAAGGCCTGCGTATCTTTCTTCTTGCCTTTTGGCTCCCTCAGTAGAGCCTCCGGGAATGGGACTGATTCTGGCACCAATTTGGGTGTATCGTCCTCTCGCGAATGCGATGCGCATCCCGAATGAGAGGGCGATGAAGATGACGGGCCAGGATCAAGTCGAGGTAGATCGACGGTCTGCTTGCCACTCCTCGTAGTGATAGCATTGGACGATGTGGGTCTAGTGGGATCATACGCGGAGGAGGGTTCGCAATAGGGACTTAAGAGTGAGGTGCTGCAGCGGGATTAGCCTAAAATCCCGGTGGAATGCTCAGAGCTTACAGAATCTGATGAACCTGCCCCTGAGAAGGTCGTACCTATGGTTGAGGACCATGAGGTATGAAATTTCATGGGTTGGGAATAGGTTGGGCAGGAAGAGTGCCCTGAGATCGAGTCGCCATGCGTAGTTGACTGATCTCAGCATTCTTCTGTGCCAATTGGTGCTGAAGAGAGGTCATGTTCTCTTCATGGCACTTTGACATTTCCGTCATCATTCGCATCAATTTGTCAAGAGAACTTGATGCGTGTTCGATTTGCAGTACGTAAGGGCCTGATGGCAGATTCGCCATAGGATTAGACTGGGCCCTTGGGATGACGGGTGCGGACGGTCATATTGGTCTACCAACGGGGTTTTGGCGCTGTGGGTTGTTGGACCATGCGAAGTTCGGATGATTTTGCCACCCTGGGTTATAAGTGGCAGAGAACGGATTGTTCCCCAGGGTGCAAGCATCTTCTATGACAGAAGACGTGTCCGCATGTAAATATGTGTCCAAACACACGAAGGCTTGGTCCTCCATGTCAAAATACTGGCTTGCAGAAGCCAGATCCACATGACATATCGAATCGCTCGGCGCGACACTCGGTAAGGAAAGTCTTACGGGGTTTCTCGAGATAAGCTTGGTGTTGGAAGAATTGGGATTGTGACGAAGTGATGAGGTGGGAGTGTTTGCCATAGAACGGGCAGGGTTGGCCAGAAGCTCGTCTAGCTTCTTGTGCACGACGAAGACTTCATCCAATTTTTGTGTGATAAGGCTGAGATCAGTGGATGAATGGGAGGGTCCCGTGTCAACTTCGTGGACATTTCGGGGTAGGCTGGTATGATTATAGGCGACAATGGAAGCATTGTTCATTGAGTTTTCGCTCATATTTTCAAATAATTCGAATGCTCCATTCTCGTCTTTATTCATAAAATTCCCTCTGCAGGAAGCGTCTGCAATCTGCTTAAAATTCTCATTTAGCCCATAGTAGAAAATCTGGGCTATATGCCACTTAGGCAGACCGTGGTGCGGACACTTCTTGAGGAGGTCAGGTCATTGCATCTCTCCCATGCCTGATGAAATTGTTCGCCGTTTTGTTGCGTAAATGAAGTGATAGCATGGCGAAGCTCATTGGTTCACCCGATTGGGAAGAACTTCTTGAGAAACGCTGTCGCATCTCTTCCCAAGAGTGGATGGTTCTCCTAAGGGTGCGTAACCACTGCGACGCTTTATCCCGCAATGAAAACGGAAACATTTTCATGAAGACTATTGGTAACCCAATATTTCTCAGTTTAATAGTTTCAGCCAATCAGGATAGGTCTTCCAAGTGGAGAAAAGGATCTTCACTTGCAAGCCTATGGAAGTGAAAATTTATTAGGCCAATTATGTTAGGTTTCAGTTCAAAGTCGTCCTCGCCCATAGGGACTCGAATTTGTCCTATGGTCTCTGTAGCAGCACGATTCTGATAAGAACTAAGAGACCTAGGCTCCTCCCTTTTGGGAGGGTTCTACATTTCCTCCAATGTTTCCCTAATGGCCTAAATTTGTTCATTATACATTTCCATTTGGGCTTGGAGGTGGGTTATGGGATCCAAGGCTCACCACCTGGTGGGTTTTGAGGGTGGTTTCCTCCCTTGGGATTTGGGGGTGGGCGTGCAGCCATGTTTGTGGAGGAGGAGGACGATTCGGCTTCTTTTCTAAAATTATCAAGCAATTCACACAGTTCAGGGTTCTGTGACCTCCTCCCAAACATGCACTACTGCAAGAAGAATTGGGGGGATAAGAAGGGAAAAGAGATGAGAGAAATGACGCCGCAAAGGTACACTTGATGACAAATCAATACAATCAAATTCCTAACCTCTACAGTGTGCCCTTAGACCTAAAGATCTAAGTTACCTACTATCACGACCTACGGAACCGAATGCGAGCACCGCGGAACCACCGGACCAGATTGAAAGGCCGTTTGCCCCAATCTTAGACACCCGATAGCACGCGGGAACCCTCACCAACACGTAGGTGCTACACACAGGTAGTTAAACCTCCAATCCTTAATAAGGGTCAAGTTACTACTAGTGTTAGTTAGAGGCTTAGGATCAAGTGCTTCTGGAATGTGAAGGGCATTATTTACTGGTAATGCCCAAGTGATTGATTTTTAGAGTGTGTAAACCAAGCATGCAACGGGGAAATCTCCCCAAATTAAAGTTTTAATTGGTGAATGGTTTTTAGAATCCAGCCTTAAGTAGTATGGATTTTATGATTTCTTTGAATTACCAATTCAACCAATCTCCAAGTTTTGAGAGAATACAAGTTTTCTTCTAAGCCCAGCAAACCCTTCTTCAATGTCAGTTGGTTAATGCATGCTAAAATGCAATGGGCTTCCCTAGATGGAGATTTTTATGTGTGGATGCACGAATCAATTTTAGATTAGTGTGAAAGGGAGCCAAAGCACTTCAATTCAAGTGCTCCTAATTACCAAAATGATTTCCACACACAAGGCTCAACCATAAGATAAAGAAAATCAGATTGTTGGGGTAAAGTATTCGGGATCGAATCTTAGGCACGTGAAAGGTCGTGGTAGGTTAGAATCAACTCAATTCCAAGTCTCCCCACCAAAAATGTGATCCCGAGTTGCAGATAAATGAGACAAAGAGGGATAGCAATCAATCTTTTTATTTTTGCCTCAAAGAATACTTCACATGGCGAAAAATTCAAGAATCAAGATTCTTGGATCTTCGCTATGCGAAGTTTGGCAGGAAATCCCAGGGCGGTAGGAGTGATGACAAACAATCAAACAAGTGATTTTTAATCCACTTGCCCCAAGAGATCCCAAGAAGTGCTTTTAGTTCTTTTTTTTATTTATTATTTTTTTTATTAAGGTGACAAGTTAACCTAAGTTGCTAAGAAAGGAAGACCTACTTGTTCAGCAACGTGTGCGAAGCTCCAATGCGGTGTCGGCGCCTTCACGCTCTTGTTCCCGCCTTGGATCTGCCCACGTTTCCAACTTCGTCTACCTATCTTTTCCTTGCAACAGGTTCACCTGCACAGCAACAAACAAAAACACCCATGAAGAGAAGGGTGTGAGAAGAGAAAAATTAAATGAATGGAGCAGAAACTTGAATGCGCACTTCCCCGGCAATGGCACTAGAAAGATTTTGGTGTAGCCCGGATAGGTTGTGTTAATATGGTGATTTTGTCATTGAAATGCGTATAGTGGTTAACCTAAATCGAGTCTAACCATCTCTTTACAATTTTTTTTTTTTTACCTGGCCTACTTGATTTTATCTTGGTTACTTTTAGGCCCAGGGTTGAACTCAGGGAAGTGGGATTAGAAGTGAAGTTTCTATGCCTTTCCTCCAACGAATCTTTTCTGTTCGTTTATTGTATTTTTGGTGCTTTTCTATTTAAGAGTTTTTTCTGATAATTTTTGTCCTTGAGGTACACCCTCAAAATCAGGTTCTTGGCTTTGAGCCAAATTAGGGTTCCAAAACTGGTCTTGCTATTCGCAAGACTGAGTACCTGCAAGTCAAGGATTACCTTTTCTCTTTTGTATATTTTTTTTATCTTTTTACTGGCAGGAAAGAGAAATAGAAATAAAGCAAATACAGTATATATATATGTATATATTATATATGTATATAGGGGTAGGGGTGGAGGTGGAGATGGCGTGTAGCACGGTGTCGAGTCGATCGTCGTCTAGGAAGATGTAACCAATAGGACGAAGTGCCGCATGGAGTGTAGGATGGATGGTGGAAGATGTGTGTGAAAATGCTTTCTGTATGCTTGTATCGAGGAATATCAGCAATTGGTGCAGATATTCCCGCAATACAATGTATGGTAAGTGATACGAAAATATATATATGTATATATGTAAATATATATTTATATATATATATATATATGGTTATAAATATATAGGTATATATGTAGTTATATATGTATATATATATATATATATATGTATATATATATGTAGATATGTAAATATATGTATAGATAGATGTATATATATATATATATATATATATAATTAGATATATATGTATGTATATATAACTATATATATAGATATAGATATATATATATGTATATATATGTATATATAGTAATATATGTATATAGTTATATATATACGTGCATATGTATATATATATATTAGTATAAGTATCTATGTATATAGATATATGTAGATAGATACACACACACACAGATATATATATATATATATATATATATTTATAGTTATAGATATATATATGTATATATATAAATATGTATAAATATATGTGTATATATATGTGTATATATATATACATATGTATATATACTTATACTTAGTTATATAGGTACTAATATATGTATAGATATATGTATATATATATATGTATATAAATATATGTATATATATCAATATATATATGTATATGTATATATATATATAAGTATATAATAGTGTATAGGTGAGTGGGTGTGTACGAGAGTGGGTGTGTGTGTGTATATGTGTCTGCTGAGGGAGTGAGAGAGTGCTGTGAGAGAGAGAGAGAGAGAGGGCGTCTGCTGGAGGTGGCACTGGGAGTTAAGTAGTCCGGAGCAGCGGGCGACGTCTGATGATGCGCGTAGGAGTTTGCACGCGCACGCACAGGCACATAGGCATGCGAAGAGGCACGCGCTGGAGGGAGTGGGAGGGGGGAAGGAACTGCAGCGCACTGTGCTGTGCAGTGAGGCGGGTGCAGGCGAAGGCACTATGCGCTAAAGCGGGCGAAGATGCGGGCGCTTGCAGACGGATGAGGGTGCGGGCGTACGCGGGACGGGCAGCAAACGGTCGCAACACGTCGGGTAACCAGATAAGTGAGAAATTTACCGGTCACCGCACTGTAGCCACAGTGTTCCGCTGAAATGCGTGAACAGTGGCTACAGTGTGTGGTCGGCTCGCGTGACTGCCTGTGCCCGGTTCTGTGAGTGCGGGTGCCGCTGAGCGAGCTGGCACGTGCGCGGAAGGACTGCGCCGGCTGCCGGCGAGCGTGGAGAGGGCTGGGCCGCAGGAGGAACTTCGCAACAGGGCGCGCGGGGAGCGGCGCAGGCGGCCTGCTGGCATGCGCGGTGGCCTGCATGTAGGTGAGGGGTGGCCTGCGTGCTGCTGGCTACCACTGCTGCTGCTGTTGCGAGCTTGAGCTTCAAAGCTTGAAGCTCTTGTGGCAATGGCGGGGTTGGCTTGGAACGATGAAACAGGGAAGAGAACCACCACGCCCACCGGCTCTTTGATGAGCTGGGTGATGGTGGGACTCACAGTGGTGGTTGTGCACCACTGTGAGTTGCTCCTGCCTGCAGCGTGGCTCTTCAAAGAGAAGAAAGGCTACGTATGGAAGGGAGAGGGGAGGAGACGGCCTGGAGGAAGGAGGTGCTATTCGTGTGGGTGGACCAAGCTCGGCTCAAAGAAGAAAGCCATGCCCTATTTAAAGAGGAAGAAGGCAAGCACAGCCATGCCCTGGCTGTGCATGGCTGGGCATGGCTGTGTAGGGCAAGCCTGCAGCAGAGAATGGCTCGAGGAAGGTCCAGCCATGCCATGCAGCCGCAGAGAAGAAAGTCAAAATAAAAAATAAAAATAAAGATGGTGAATTTTGCAAGGCAGCACTTGAGGAAAACATAAATTTCAAGGCCATTTTATTCACTCTCCTCCCCTCTCAAATAAATGCATGCATGCGTTCATTTTTACAAATGCGACTATGGTTATCTAATCTACACTGGCAATGCTTGGAAATAGCACAAGATGGCACAACTGTCGGTGTATTTTTCCTGTGCAATCACCCCCACGCACCAGAAGCTCAGCCAGCACTTATAAAAGGACCCCCGGCCCTCTATGAATCTCTCAGACTTGTTTTGGCTGCAGAATCCCCCATATTTCATCTCCCTTCTCTCTAGCCAAGTAGCCTACAAGCTCCGACGATTCCTCCTCCTCCCTCTCATCGCTCTGCTGCCATACCAGCAGCAGGGTTCACTCCGCCTCGTCCTCCCGCGTCGCACCGCACCAGCGCACACCTTCATGACCTCCTCCTCGTCGCCATTATCTCCCTCAGGGCCGTCTTCTCCGACGACGGCACAAACGAGCCGTCCATCTCCGCTACCCCCCCTCGCTCTCAATAATCCAGATAAGCTCCCCGTCTTCCACCCTTTCATTTTCCTCATTCTATTTCACACAACACCTTTCGGCAGCCACTGTCTGCCAGCATCTTCCCCATCTCTGGCCACCCTCCAGCGAGATGCCTCCGTCACTCCGCAACCCCACACGTCTCCCCACCCACCTCACAACCTCCGCCACACTGCACTAAACACCATCCACCCATCCACAGGACGCCACACGCACTCCACGATTCCCCCGACCTAACCCATAACTCTGGCCACAGGGCGACCTAGGCACGCATGCGTAGGCCACCCCACGACCTGCCACCTACCGCCTCACCTTCGGTGTGACACAGCGAAGGTCTTCCAGTGGTCGGATAGAGCTGCAAGCTTCTTTTTGTGCCGTGCAAAGTCTTAGCTCCAGCCGCCATCAGCAATGGCTCAAGGAGGTTGCAAGCTCGCTCCAAGCTGAAGGACTTCAGGATTCCAGGTCCAACAGGTTCGGGGAGGTCTCACGCAGTAAGCTGTTCCAGCAAGTGGCGCTGCGAGGCCTGCAGCTGCTGCAATTGGAGAAATGATCTCCTACGGGCGCGCGAGCAAAAGCGATGGAGCATTAGTCCCACCTCGGTAAGCAGTGACCTCTTTGTGTACTTTAAATTGATTTTGTGATATCGTTGGGTTGCCTTCAATTCACTGGGTTGAGGTCCCTCCTCACCTATGCACACCTCGTCCATGAACTAGCCTGCGGACTTGGTAACCCGACCCAATTATCTTCCTATGCACTCCTCGCACACCACACCCACACCGGTGCGCCTGGACCTGGGCACGCGACCCGACCCGATAACCTGGCTCTGGGAGAGCGTACCGAAGAGAGATTCAGAGAGAGAGACACACGGGAAGGGTAGGGGAATAGGTTTTGTTGCATGGTGCTTGTGCAAGAAGAGGACGCTACGAAGGAAGTAGCAAAAGAAGGAAGCAGGGACTTAGCCGCTGCAAGCGAGGAAGAAGAAGAAGAAGAACACCCTATAGCAGAGGTGTGGCAGACCAAGAGAAAGAAGAAGAGAGAGATCAAGGGGCAGACAAAGAGGAGAAGCAAGAAAGCAAAGGAAGAAGAGGAAGAAAAAGAAGAAGGCAACCTCAGAAGAGGCAAAGCCAGGACTTAGCCGTAAGAAGAGAACCAAGAAGAGAAGGAAAAAGAAGAGGAGCAGAAGCGGCTAAGGAAGAAAAAGAAAAGGAGCAACCATAGTTGTAGCAGAGCAAATCACCAACAGAAGAAAAGAATCTGAGAGATAACTTTAAGACGTCTGATGCAATATCAGACGTCCATTCTTTTTGAGCAATTTCTTTCCATAACATTATCATGTCACTTCTACTGAACTGGTCATCTCTTTTTATTAAAAAGTTGTGTTCTCAAGTTTTGGAATACTCAGATTGCTCCCTGTGTTCAACCTCGGATACTTTAGTTTTCGAGTTATAAATTTTTATTTGTTTTCGTTGAGAGTTCATCTATATTACAACGAGATATCTGTTAAAACACGATCTAGCCTCGTGAACATTTTGGCGCCGTTACCGGGGAGCAACGGGCACTTCTGAAGTTTTTGATCACAACTTCTGATCCAATACTGATTTAATTCCTCTCCTTTGTTGTGCTTGTCTCAGGGAAAGCAGAGAAAAGAAGAGCAACTGCACAAGGGCTACACCAAAGAACAGGTAACTTTCATTAGCCCTCTCTCTTAACCCCTTCAAAGTCTGAAAGGGAACAAAGAAGAATCAACCTAGGGCTACCTGTTTCATACTTAGTAATTCATCAAAGTTGCCTGATTTTCATTTCAACACATCTTGAACTGCTCATCCAACTAAGGTAAGGTAACTAGGGCTAAAACTTTCTTGATTGAGCCCTAGATACTAATTTTTGAGGTAACTAAATTGGACCAACTAGAGCCAACCTAAGGATTGCAAAGCTAGGGTTTTTAGAGACACATTTTCTCTTAAACAAAGAAAAAAGTTTTTCCAAAAAAGGTGTGCATAAACCTTGTTTGAAAAGATCTATACAAGAGAAACCCTAAGCAAATCAGGCTTTTAAATCCATTTGAACCCTAAAAGAAAGGACCCAAAAGCTCTCAAAGGAAGAAGAGGTGAAGTTGATCCTTTGGGTCATCCAACCTTAAAATTAGGTCACTTTTTCACTCAAAAGACCTAAAAGTTCAAGTGGAACCCTAAGCACGTTGATCTTAAAGTAAAAAAGGTAGATTTAAAACGTCAAGGTCCCCATTCTGGTCTACCTGGAATCTCAGTGACAAGAGAGGTCGAGTGGGGGAAACCCTATAACTCATGGGGACGCTCTACTATGTAGGGGTCTTTGCGGGACTCTCCCTCTCTGGCTGCTCAAGTACTTCTCAAGTGGACGACCTTTCTGACTAAGGGGTATCATCTGCCCGAACCTCTATAGTAACCCAACAATTTTTGGGTGTCTCGATTGGGTCCATGTTCTCACGTTTTTGTGCGGGTTTAAAGTGTATCACGTTGTAGTATAACCGACAAAATGTTTAGACAAATATAAAGAATTTTATTACTCGAAAAATTAGAGTATCCGAGGTCGAACACGGGGAGCAATCTCAGTACTTTTTAAAACCACAGAATACAACTGTTAAGTGAAAATGAGTGATTCAAAGAGAGAACTTTAAAACAGATTTGTAAAAGAAAATAGAATTGGACGTCTGATTTCTGTATCAGACGTCTTAAATGTAATCCCCTCTCTCTTCTTCTCCTTTCTGCTTCTTTCTCTTTCTGCCTTTTCTTCTTGTTTCTTATTTCTTCTTCTTCTTCTGATCTTTGCAGAGTCTTCACTTGGCCTCTCTTCATTCCTCTCTTTTTCCTTGCCTTCCTTCTTCTTTATCTTTTCTGCCAAGGCTTCTTCTTCCTTGGTCTCTTCTCTTCTTCCTTTTCTACAGCTGCTAAGTGTTCGCTTCTTCCTTTGCTTCTTCTTTCCTGCGCACACCACAGCCAAGGCAAAACCTACCTCCGTCCCTCTACCCAAACGTCTCTCTCTTTCTCTGCAATTCGCTCAAGGACGCTCTCCCCAGAGCTACACGGGTAATCGGGTTGGCTTCGCACCCGGGACCAGGCGCACCGGCAGGTGATGATGCACGAGGAGTGCTCAAGGATTGGGTCGGGTCGGATCCTGCCAGATCCGCGAGGTCAAGACGCGGACGAGGCGGGTGTGAGGGCAGGTGAGGGACCTCACCCCTGTGCTTACGAAGGCAGTGAGCTTAAAACACAAAAACAATTTATATTATACCTGTGTTTCGTGATTCCACGATGTGGGACTATCTGATCAGTCCCGATTTCACGAACGTCCGCAGAGCTCCCGTCGTGCAATTGCCCCAGCTGCTGGCCTCGCAGTGCGACTTGCTGGCCTCACTCGCTTCGCGACACTTGCGTGAGTCTGCTGCACCTGCAGCCTGGGCGCCTTGGTGCTTGAAGCTGCTACAAGCTCCTCGCTGCTTCGACCTTCAATGGCGGCAAGAGCTGCGACCTGTCATACACAAGAATGTCCTATTGGCCCAATCAGATTAGCTAGAAACCTTCGCCATAGCACGGCAAAGATGATGCGCAGTGCTGTAGGCCGCAAGTTGGCCTAGGCGTGCGTGCCTAGGTCAACCTATGGTCGGAGATGTGGGGTTGATTGGGGGGTGCTTGTGGAGGTCTGGAGTGGCAGTGGAGGGGTGGACTAAGTTCCTAGTGGTGAGGCGGAGCTCACGAGAGGGTTGGCGGGCCGTGTGGAGGAGCGGAGTGGTGTGGGCGGCTCGCCGGAGGGCGGTCGGAGGCGAGGACGATGGAGGTGGTCAGGCATTGTCGGGGGGTAATTGGATAAAATAGCAGGGGGAAAAGAGAGAGGAGAGGATGGAGAGGGTATCTGGGGTGATCTGGAAAGAATGGAGGCAGCAGAGTGGACGGCGCGTAACTGCCGTCGTCGGGGAAGGACCCTGAGGGAGGAAGCGGTGACGAGGATGAGGGCAGGGGCACGTGCGCTTGGTACGGCGCGATGCGGGAGGAAGCGGCGGCGTTGACTCTGCTGCTGGTATGGCAGCAGAGCGACAAGAAGGAGGGGAGAAGGTCGCCGGAGCTTGCGGGTCTTTTGGTCGGAGTGGGAGAGAGGAAATTTGAGGGGATCTCCGTCAAATTCAAGCTTAAGATCTTTGGCAGGGTCTGGGGAGTCTTTTATAGGTGCTGGCCGCTCCTTCTAGCGCGTGGAAACCACGCAATCAACTCTGCCGGCTCGCCGGAGATGGAAAGAGGGTGGATACCCAAATCTCTCGTGCGTTCGCACGAGAGATTGGGTTCACACCAGAGATCGTGATCTGCTTTAGATGGAAGGGAATTCCTCAAAGAATCCCCCTTCTATTTCTGGGAGGGAATCTCTGAGGGATTAGAGAGTAATCCCTCTCTAAACCTCGCCGGAGCTCGGTTCTGCCCTAACAATGGCGGCAGGACCGGATTGCAAAGGGGGCGAAGAACTTAGGGGGCTCTCTGCAAAGATATTCAAAAGATAGGGACCAATTTGTGATTTGGGTGTACTAAATTGCAAAGTAGGTCAAGATGACCTCCCCTTAGGTGCAAATTTTGGTATAAACCTAATTTGGACCTAGGGAATTCAATGGTGAAGTTGGATTTTAGGTTTGACCACGTTTGACTGGACATTTTGCCTAAAAACCCAAATTAGGTTAATTGAAGAGCTAGTACCCTAATCTAGGTCAAACTGGGTTCCAAAGGCCCAATTAAGTGTTCTAAACCCTAGAGGATGTTTTTCCATGATTTTTAGAGGGTTTAATTGATTTTTATTCTGACCGGAACCTTGTTAATTTAAGCAGGTCTGTTTTTAGGGTTACCAAGTGTCATTTAATTCTTAGATTGCACATAAACCCATTTCTGATTGACTCAACCCATTTTCTATCCCATTTAGACCATTTCACCTATGTTTTGCCTCTGAGAAATCCCATTTATGTACCGCAATGGTAAATTTGCAGTTTTAACCTTTATTTCATGTTTTCTTCTCAGAAAACTTGTTCCTTCAATTAAGCCTTCTTCTAGGCTATGTAGGAGCTTTTATCTTCTTTATTGGGTCAAAATGAGCTAGTTATGGCTCATGATGAGGCTCTCATCATACCCCCATGCCTAGCTTTTGCTAGTCCCTTAGCAAAATTTCAAAGTTTTAACTTCCATTCTAGACCCTGAGTGTCTGTCAACAATGATAAGTGCTTCTCCTTTTGGGATTAGGTAGGAATGCTGACAATAGGCCTAAAGGTACTCAAGTACCAACCAAAATCCGGACCTGTTCTGCTTTAGCCTCAATCCTCCGCAAAGGTTTCTACGGCCCACAAAAACTAACCTAGGGTTTGTTGGACTCCGCGATTAAAGCACCCGTACTTGAGACATTTTTAGCCTAAATTCAGTTTGCAGTGCGTTTTTTTTTTTTTTTGTAAGAGAGAGATAGAAGATTTATTTGTTTGGAGAGCTTTTCTCTCTCTTTTCTTTTTATTTCTAGCTTCGGATTAGCTTCTCAACACTGTCTGTATCGGATTCCTTGTCCCCAACATCAATCCTCAAGAGTCCCTAGCTTTCGAGATTTCTGGATAATCCCGCCCATGGCAACCCCCGGAACCCTGACTTTCGAGATTTTGAGATAATCCCACCCATGGCATTCCGTGGCCGAATCCAGACCCTGGCGATCGACATTTCGCGATAATGCCGCCCATGATATCTGAACCAGCAGAGTGCTTACATGCCCCCAGTAGGACATTTAAATATCCTAAGAGACAAGCACCGAGGAGATGATATGTTGTTACGCATCTTCGAGGGGAATTTCCCGCCTCTCCACGCTGGGAACTCGTCCAAATCAATTTGTGTTGATTGACCGCTCCTAATCTAGGTGACTTTTTCAGAACATTAAACGCTTTTCGCATGATTTGGATGTTTATGCGCACTGAACCAGACTGTGTGTGAATTTGGGGTGCTTAGGTTACCGAATCCCGCAAACTAGAGGTCAGTTAACGAGGCCGAATACTTTCTAAGCCTTAGACCTAATACTCAAACTTCGCATTTTCCTCAACCTCTTGAGGACTATCCAGATTTTAATGGATACGTGAATTTTTAAGCTAAAGATACTAGCCCAAGAGGCCTAAGACCAGCATTCCTGCTAACCTCTTGTTATATCTCCGTAGCACTTTTGTTTTCTTTTTCTTAATTCGGTCTAGAACTTCAGTTAACCCCTTAATCTTTTACTAATGACTATTTCTTTTTATTTTCCTTTTGTGCTCCTTTTTGTCATTTTGCTCTCTTTTCTTCCTCTCATTTGTATGACCCTGAATTGTTCCTCCCCTCTATCAAGTCTTTTTTTATTTTTATGAAACCCTTTCTTTATAAGAATTTCCTGACATTTTGCACTTTCATACCCCCCATGCCTAAGACTTGCAATGTCCCCATTGTAATTTAGGTGGGTTCGAATTTAGCTTAGTTCATGCATTAGGACAGGTGTGTGGTGAGTGAATGGGTCGACGTGACTTGTTGCGAACGATTTCTAATCTCGGGTAGGTATACCTGAGGTGAAGTTGGCTGTGCTAATGGATGAACCCTAAAGTGCAATATGAGTTCCACATAGAGATGTCAGAAAAAGTTTCGGGTTTTTCAAAGAATGACGGGTTGCCTCCCATTAAGCGCTGAGTTTTACGCCATCGGCTGGGTGCAATGAGCTCAAGAGGAATGGAGGGTAAAGGATGACTCAGCCAAATCTATATCGGTCATGTCAATGAACGGCTTGAGTCTCTGACCGTTCACGACAAAAGGTTCAGAATCGTGGCTGAGTGGGCTGATTTCAATGGCTCCATTTCCGAAGATTTGCCTGACTAGGTAGGGTCCGACACACTTGGATCTTAGCTTTCCTGGGAATAATTTGAGTCAGGCATCAAAGAGTAAAACTTTTTGACCCAGATGAAAAACCTTTCTAGAAATGTGTTTGTCGTGAAAAGCTTTAACCCATTCTTTGTAAATTCACGAGTTCTCATACGCGTCGTGCCGTAACTCATCGATCTCGCTCATTTGAAGTCTTCTGTGGGTTCCAGCCTTGGAAAGGTCAAGATTACAGGTCCGTACTGCCCAATAGGCTTTATGCTCCAACTCGACGGGGAGGTGACATGCCTTCCCGTACACTAGTTTGAAGGGAGACATTCCTAATTGGGTCTTGTGGGCGGTCCTATAGGCCCACAATGCTTCCGGAAGCCGAGAAGACCAATCTTTTCTATCAGGTCGAACAATAACCTGAAGGATCTTCTTGATCTTTCGGTTAGATAGCTCAGCTAGACCATTAGTTTGGGGGTGGTAAGGAGTAGAGATTCGGTGTGACACCCCGTACTTGGTCATCAGTGACCTGAACAGAGTGTTTGTAAAATGGGTCCCTCCGTCGGAAATTATAGCACGCGGAATCCCGAACCTGGAGAAAATGTTTTGATGGAGGAATTTTATAACGACTTTATGATTGTTGGTTCAGGTCGGAATGGCTTCTATCCACTTGGAAACGTAGTCAACTGCGACTAAGATATATTCGAAGCCATCCGAGATTGGGAAGGGTCCCATGAAATCAATCTCCCAAATATCAAAAATTTCGCATACCAGGATCGACTATAGAGGCATCATGTCTCGATGGCTCATGTTGCCTATAGTCTGGCAACGGGAACATGCCTTATAGTGATCGTATGCATCCTTGAAAATTGTGGGCCAGTAAAAGCCACACTGGAGGACTTTTGATGCGGTTTTATGTCCTGAAAAACGTCCACCGCATGCCTGGTCATGGCAGAATGAGAGTATGTCTTTGATTTCCACTTCCGCGACGCACCGGCGGATTATCTGATCAGCACCAATGCGGAATAGATATGGGTCTTCCCATTGGTAATACTTGGCATCGGAAAGCAATTTGTCCTTTTTGGCCTTCGGCCAATCGGACGGAATCTGATGTGATGCCAGGTAATTAACTATATTAGCGAACCATGGAAGACTTGTACTGATAGTCAGGAGGTGCTCATCAGGAAAATGTTCTGTAATAGGTCTGGAAGGATCAATAATTTCAGAAGGAAGGTGGGACAAGTGATCGGCTACCACATTTTGCTTTCCCACCTTGTCGCGAATCTTGAGGTCAAATTCTTGCAATAGCAAGATCCATCGGATTAATCGAGGTTTTGCGTCCTTCTTAGCAAGGAGATGCCTCACAGCTGTATGATCCGAGTATATGATAACACGGGAACCCAACAGGTATGATCTGAATTTTTCCAAGGCAAATACTATGGCCAGCAGCTCTTTCTCAGTAACCGTATAGTTACGCTGAGCCTCATCCAGTGTTTTGCTGGCGTAGTAAATGACCACAGGTTTCCCATCAATTTTCTGCCCCAAAACTGCTCCTACAGCGAAGTCAGAGGCATCGCACATGATCTCAAAGGATTAAGACCAATCAGGGGACTGTAGGATCAGGGCTTGGGTGACTCGGTCATGTAGGCTCTCAAATGCTTGAGTGCATTCCTTGGAAATTTTGAAAGGCACATCCTTGGAAAGAAGATTGGTCAAGGGGCGCGCGATTTTTGAGAAATCAGGGATGAATCGACGGTAGAAACCGACGTGCCCCAAAAAAGATCGGATGTCCTTAATCGAGCTAGGCATAGGAAGCTTGGAAATCAGGTTAACCTTAGCTTGATCCACTTGGATGCCTTTCTCCGAGATTAGATGTCCCAGGACAATTCCCTCAGGCACCATGAAATGGCTCTTTTCCCAGGAAAGAACCAAATTCACCTCGATGCACCGCCTGAGTATTTGGACCAAGTGTTGGAGGCAATCATCAAATGATTCTCCAAAAATTGAAAAGTCATCCATGAAGACTTCCAGATAATCACCTACCATATCTGAGAATATGGCAAGCATGCACCGCTGAAAAGTTGCGGGTGCATTGCAGAGACTGAACGGCATCCTTCGAAACGCGTATGTCCCGAAGGGGCAGGTGAATGTGGTCTTTTCTTGGTCCTCTGGATGGATTGCCACCTGGTTGTAACCGGAATACCCGTCAAGAAAGTAGAAGAACCTATTTCCCACTAGTTTTTCGAGGATTTGATCAATAAACGGTAGTGGGAAATGAACCTTCTTCGTGGAGGAATTGAGTCTTCTGTAATCAATGCAGACTCTCCACGAGTTAGCTATTCGGGAAGGAATGACTTCTCCGGTTTCAGTCGTGATGATGGTAAGTCCTGCCTTCTTAGGCACCACTTGTATTGGACTCACCCAACGACTGTCGGAGATCGGGTAGATGATCCCTGCATCTAACCACTTTATGATCTCCTTTTTCACGACCTCCTGCAAGTTAGGGTTTAGGCATCTTTGCATTTCTCTTGAAGGTTGTGCGCCTTCTTCTGTGTAGATTCGATGTGTGCAGTATGAAGGGCTTATACCAGTCAAATCATCGAGAGTCCATCCAATGGCTCTACGATGTTGCCGAAGAATAGAAATCAAACGGAGTTCCTGGTCAGGTGTGAGTCGAGAATTGATAATCACAGGAAACGTCTGATTTGAATCCAAAAAGACGTACTTCAGATGTTCGGGAAGGGGTTTGAGTTCCATGACAGGGTTGTCAGCAACAGCGGGTGGTTCGGGGTTTGTATCAGGAGCAATGGTATGAGTCATAGGTGTGTCTAGATCATGTTCGCACTCCTCTGTTAGCGGCTTTTGATTCTCTAGTGGTTGATCAGGAATAATCAGGTTGTCCTCTATATGCAATTCATCAACCACGGCTTTGACATCACATATTTCCTCTATAACCCCGCAATTAATCCCTTGCTGGGCCTTGAAAATGTCAATCTTCATGTTTTGATTCCCAAATTTTAATTCTATCTGGCCCTCTTTGCAGTTAATGTTGGCCCTAGCAGTGGCCAAAAAGGGTCTCCCTAATATGATTGGTGTGTCCCTTGGGTTCTTAGGTGCATCCATGTCTAGTACTATGAAGTCCACTGGGAAATAAAAATCTCTTACCCTAACAATGACATCCTCGAGTATTCCTTTGGGTGACTTGATGGATCGATCGGCTAACAGTAATGTCACCTCAGTGGGTTTAAGTTCAGATTCTTCAAGGTGGTCAAGGAGGGATGTAGGTATTAAATTTATGGAGGCACCTAGATCTAGTAGGGCTCTATCAAATTGGGTTTCACCAATTTTACAAGAAATCAAGGGAGTTCCTGGGTCTTTAGCCTTGGGTGGGAGTTTTCTCAAGATGACAGAGCTGGCTTGCTCTGACAGTACGATTGGATTCCCATCCTTGGTTCGCGGCTTACGTTTAGGTGTGCATATGTCTTTCAAGAATCTTGGTAAGCCGATATGTGGCGAATTGCATCCATCAACGGGATGTTTTTCTGGACCTGTTCAAAGAGCTTGACCAGATCCTCCTCGGGAGCCACGGGTTTGGTTATTCTTTTTCCTTTGGTCAAGGCCTCAGGAAATGGGATCCTAGCTGGTTCCTCTAGGATAGGTCCAGGTTCTTGATCTGGGACAGTAGTATCTTGGATAACTATCCTAGGGTCTTGGCTATTATCAGGCTTGGAGTGGTTCAGATAATGTGGGTCCTGGGTTGTTCTACCACCACGTGTTGTTACAGAGTTCAACCCGGCCTGATTTGGGTTAGGTAGGAGGGGTGGCTGCTACTGAAATCCTGCATAAGATGTTGAAGCCTCCATCCCGTCTGGTGATGGAGTAGCAGGGGCCTGATAAATCACATGTGTTTGGCTCAAATTTGGATTCATAACGCACTTCTAGGTTAGCACGTTATTTGGGTTGGGTAGAGGTTGCGAAGGAAGGGTGCCAGGTTGGCGGGAATTTGCCATCTGGGCCAGTTGGTTGCGAACCTCTGTGTTCTCATCCATTTGCTGTTTTTGCATTGCCGCATTCGTCTTTTGAATGTCAGCCAATGCTTGAAGGATAAGAGTCATTTGATCCTGGTTTTGTCTGGATTGGTAGGTGGGATTGGGCCGAGGCTGAGGCGGCTGAAATGGACGAGAGGCTTGTGGACGGGGTTGATATGGTGGTCTTTGAGAATTTCCCGCCCACTGAAAGTTAGAATGATTTCACCATCTAGGGTTGTAGGTATTGGAGAATGGGTCATTCTGGATGGCGTTGAGGTCCTCGCAGTTCTAAGGAACCTCGGGAAAGTCAGAATACGAGGGTTCAGAGTTCCCCCAACTCGAGTAGAATGGATCGGAGGTCACTCTGGTCCGAGAGGCAGACGGGGGTGGATATGGGTCCATCCCCTTGGCAGGTTGGTGATAGATGTTTTGCATAGTTTCCCTTGCCAGAGGAGGCCGTGCAAAAGAGTCTTGCGCAGAGGTGGCTTGCTGCAAATGTCGAGTTAGCTCGTCCACCTTCTTTTCTATGATAGAAACCTTGTCCAACCGACTGGCCATCAGTTCCAAGTCGACGGAAGTGGACAGGTCCTGCATCTCATGTGTCCCTCTTAGATTCGTCGATGCGCGGGCATTCGTCCTGTCGAATAAGCCCATGGAGTCATTATTTATGGAGTTCTCGCACATGTTTTCGAGAATCTCCCACACCGTGTCCTCGTGTTGACCCATGATGTTTCCTCCGCACGTTGCATTGACGAATAAACGAATATCCTCACGGAGTTCCTAGTAAAAAGACTGGACTTGTTCCCACTTAGGAACTCCGTGATGGGGGCACTTTCGCATGAGATCTAAGAATCGATCCCAAGTTTCGTGAAGAGGTTCTCCCGGTTGTTGAGTGAAATGAGTGATCTGGTGGCGCAAGGCATTCGTCCGACCAACGGGGAAGAATTTTTTCAAAAATTCAGACTGCAGTTCCTCCCATGTGTTGATCGGACGGGTTTGAGTTTGATACCAATGTGCGGCCTTGTCCATGAGGGAGAACGAAAACATTTTCATGAGTAGGATATCTCGATTTTGTACATCTGACCCAAAGGTCTGGGCCAGATGCTTGAGTTGTTTGATGTGTTGGAATGGATCCTCAAAGTTAAGCCAATGGAACTTCGGTATGGCATGAATCATATTGGGCTTCAGTTCAGAATCAGGTCCTCCAATTGGGATTCGTACTCGGGGTTCAATTGCCACCGCAGCGGGATTACAAAGTTCTGAAAGAGATCATTAAGGCGTTGAAGTTGGTGTTCAAGGTTGTTCTCCTCTTCAATGGGTTGTGCCATGATGGAAGAAGAAGGAGAACCAGGGTCTGAATCAGATGAGAGATTTATATACTGGGGTTGCTGCACAAACAAGGGCGTCGAGGCTTGGCCTCGACGAGAATGAATTTCTAAAGGAGGTCTTAAGGGTGGCCTTAAGGACCTCCTACCGAACATGCACCGAAAGATGTGATGATATTTAGAAGGTGCTGGACCTAATCAAGACACCCAAAAAAAAATTGTTGGGTGACTATAGAGGTTCGGGGCAGATGGACCCCTGGATCAAAAGATCGTCCACCTGAGAAATACCTGGGAAGCCAGAGAGGGAGAGTCCCGCAAAGACCCCTACACGGTAGAGCGTCCCCACAGGTTACAGGGTTTCCCCCACCCGACCTCTCTTGTCACTGCGGTTCCAAGTAGACCAGAATGGAGACCTTGACCTCTTAAGTCTACCTTTTTTAAGATCAAGGTGCTTAATGTTCCACTTGAACTTTTAAGTATTTTGAGTGCAAAAGTGACCTAATTTTAAGGTTGGTTGACCCAAGGGATCAACTTCACCTCTTATTCCTTTGAGAGCTTTTAGGTCCTTTCTTTTATGGTTCAAATGGATTAACAGCCTGATTTGCTTAGGGTTCCTTTTGTATAGATCTTTTCAAACACGGTTTAGGCACACCTCTTTTAGGACAATTTGTTTCTTTGTTTTAAGAGAAGATGTGTATCTAAAAACCCTAGCTTTGCAATCCCTAACTTGGCTCTAGTCGGTCCAATTTAGTTGCCTTAGAAATTAGCACCTAGGGCTCAATCAAGAAAGGTTAGCCCTAGTTGCCTTAGTTGGATGAATAGATAAAAATGTGTTGAAATGAAAATCAGGCAACTTGATGAGTTACTAATTATGAAACAGGTAGCCCTAAGTTGATTTTTCTTTTTTTTTTTCCTTTTTAGATTTTGAGAGGGTTAAGAGAGAGGGCTTATGGAAATTACCTGTTCCTTGGAGAATTTGTTGTGCAGTTATTGTTCTTTCTTTTTGTTTTGCTTTCCCTGTGTGAACACAACAAAAGAGAGAAGTTAAGTCAGATATTAGATAGAACAGTTGTAATCAAAAGCTTTAAAAGTGCCCGTTGCTCCCTGGCAATGGCGCCAAAATGTTCTCACGTTTTTGTGCAGGTTTAAAGTGTATCACCTTGTAGTATAACCGACAAAACGTTTAAACAAATATAAAGAATTTTATTACTTGAAAAACTAGAGTATCCGAGGTCGAACACGGGGAGCAATCTCAGTACTTTTTAAAACCACAGAATACAACTGTTAAGTGAAAATGAGTGATTCAAAGAGAGAACTTTAAAAAGGATTTGTAAAAGAAAATAGAATTGGACGTCTGATTTCTGTATCAGACATCTTAAATGTAATCCCCTCTCTCTTCTTCTCCTTTCTGCTTCTTGTTTCTTATTTCTTCTCCTGCCTTGCCTTCCTTCTTTCTTCTTCTTCTTCTGATCATTGCAGAGTCTTCACTTGGCCTCTCTTCGTTCTTCTCTTTCTTTTTCCTTGCCTTCCTTCTTCTTTCTCTTTTCTGCCAAGGCTTCTTCTTCCTTGGTCTCTTCTCTTCTTCCTTTTCTGTAGCTGCTAAGTGTTCGCTTCTTCCTTTGCTTCTTCTTTCCTACGTACACCACAGCCAAGGCAAAACCTACCCCCGTCCCTCTACCCAAACATCTCTCTCTTTCTCTGCAATTCGCTCAAGGACGCTCTCCCCAGAGCTACACGGGTAATCGGGTTGGCTTCGCACCCGGGACCAGGTGCACCGGCAGGTGATGATGCGCGAGGACTGCTCAAGGATTGGGTCAGGTCGGATCCCGCCAGATCCGCGAGGTCAAGCCGCGGACGAGGCGGGTGTGAGGGCAGGTGAGGGACCTCACCCCTGTGCTTACGGAGGCAGTGAGCTTAAAACACAAAAACAATTTATATTATACCTGTGTTTCACGATTCCACGATGTGGGACTATCTGATCAATCCCGATTTCACGCACGTCCGCAGAGCTCCCGTCGTGCAATTGCCCCAGCTGCTGGCCTCGCAATGCGACTTGCTGGCCTCACTCGCTTCGCGACACTTGCGTGAGTCTGCTACACCTGCAGCCTGGGTGCCCTGGTGCCTGAAGCTGCTACAAGCTCCTCGTTGCTTCGACCTTCGATGGCGGCAAGAGCTGCGACCTGTCATACACAAGAACGGCCTATTGGCCCAATCAGATTAGCTAGAAACCTTCGCCGTAGCACGGCGAAGATGATGCGCAGTGCTGCAGGTCGCAAGTTGGCCTAGGCGTGCGTGCCTAGGTCAACCTGTGGTCGGAGATGTGGGGTTGATCGGGGGGTGCTTGTGGAGGTCTGGAGTGGCAGTGGAGGGGTGGATTGAGTTCCTGGTGGTGAGGCAGAGCTCACGAGAGGGTTGGCGGGCCGTGTGGAGGGGCGGAGTGGTGTGGGCAGCTCGCCGGAGGGCGGTCGGAGGCGAGGACGATGGAGGTGGTCAGGCACTGTTGGGGGGTAATTGAATAAAATAGCAGGGGGAAAAGAGAGAGGAGAGGATGGAGAGGGTATCTGGGGTGATCTGGAAGGAATGGAGGCAGCAGAGTGGACGGCGCGTAACTGCCGTCGTCGGGGAAGGACCCTGAGGGAGGAAGCGGTGACGAGGATGAGGGCAGGGGCACGTGCGCTTGGTACGGCGCGACGCGGGAGGAAGCGGCGGAGTTGACTCTGCTGCTGGTATGGCAG
This sequence comes from Thalassia testudinum, assembly GCA_037157565.1. Taxonomy (NCBI): domain Eukaryota; kingdom Viridiplantae; phylum Streptophyta; class Magnoliopsida; order Alismatales; family Hydrocharitaceae; genus Thalassia; species Thalassia testudinum. Next base: position 31,271,783 of record JAZHRO010000049.1, read on the forward strand.
CAAAGCGACGAGAAGGAGGGGAGAAGGTTGCCGGAGCTTGCGGGTCTTTTGGCCGAAGTGGGAGAGAGGAAATTTGAGGGGATCTCCGTCAAATTCAAGCTTAAGATCTGCGGCAGGGTCTGGGGAGTCTTTTATAGGTGCTGGCCGCTCCTTCTAGCGCATGGAAACCGCGCAATCAACTCTGCCGGCTCGTCGGAGATGGAAAGAGGGTGGATACCCAAATCTCTCATGCATTCGCACGAGAGATTGGGTTCACACCAAAGATCGTGATATGCTTTAGATGGAAGGGAATTCCTTAGAGAATCCCCCTTCCATTTCTAGGAGGGAATCTCTGAGGGATTAGAGAGTAATCCCTCTCTAAACCTCGTCGGAGCTCGGTTCTGCCCTAACAATGGCGGCAGGACCGGATTGCAAAGGGGGCGAAGAACTTAGGGGGCTCTCTGCAAAGGTATTCAAAAGATAGGGACCAATTTGTGATTTGGGTGTACTAAATTGCAAAGTAGGTCAAGATGACCTCCCATTAGGTCCAAATTTTGGTATAAACCTAATTTGGACCTAGGGAATCCAATGGTGAAGTTGGATTTTAGGTTTGACTACGTTTGAATGGACATTTTGCGTAAAAACCCAAATTAGGTTAATTGAAGAACTAGGACCCTAATCTAAGTCAAACTGGGCTCCAAAGGCCAAATTAAGTGTTCTAAACCCTAGAGGATGTTTTTCCATGATTTTTAGAGGGTTTACTTGATTTTTATTCCGACCGGAACCTTGTTAATTTAAGCGAGTCTGTTTTTAGGGTTACCAAGTGTCATTTAATTCTTAGATTGCACATAAACCCATTTCTGATTGACTCAACCCACTTTCTATCCCATTTAGACCATTTGACCTAAGTTTTGCCTCTGAGAAATCCCATTTATATACTGCAATGGTAAATTTGCAGTTTTAACCTTTATTTCATGTTTTCTTCTCAGAGCACTTGTTCCTTCAGTTAAGCCTTCTTCTAGGTTATGTAGGAGCTTTTATCTTCTTTATTGGGTCAAAATGAGCTAGTTATGGCTCATGATAAGGCTCTCATCAGTCCAGCACCTTATAATCTCATCACATCCTTCGGTGCACGTTCGGTAGGAGGTCCTTAAGACCATCCTTAAGACCTCCTTTAGAAATTCACTCCCATCGAGGCCAAGCCTCGACGCCCTTGTTTGTGTAGCAACCTCACCACATAAATCTTTCATCTGATTCAGAACCAAGTTCTCCTTCTTCCATCATGGCACAACCCATTGAAGAAGAGAACAACCTTGACCACCAGCTTCAATGCGTAAATGATCTCTTCCAAAACTTTGTAAACCCACCGCAATGACCAATGATGCGTGATCCTATAATCCCACTGCGGTGGCGATCGAGCCTCGAGTTCGAATCCCGATTGGAGGTCCTGATTCTGAACTTAAGCCTAATATAATTCATGCCATACCAAAGTTTCATGGGCCTAACTCTGAGGATCCATTCCAACACATTAAACAACTCAAGCATCTGGCCCAGACCTTCAGGATCCACAAAACCAGGATATCCTACTCATGAAAATGTTTCCTTTCTCCCTCCTGGACAAGGCCACCCATTGGTATCAAACTTAAACCCGTCCGATCAACACATGGGAGGAACTTCAGTCCGAATTTTTGAAAAAGTTCTTTCCTGTTGGCCGGACGAATGCCTTGTGCCACCAGATCACCCATTTGACTCAACAAACGGGAGAACCTCTTCACAAAGCATGGGACCAATTCTTAGATCTCATGCAAAAGTGCCCCCATCACGGAGATCCTAAATGGGAACAAGTCCAGTCTTTTCGCCAAGGACTCCGTGGAGACATTCGATTATTCGTCAATGCAACGTGCGGAGGAAACATCATGGGTCAACATGAGGACATGGTATGGGAGATTCTCGAAAACATGTGCAAGAACTCCATTAATAATGACTCCATAGGCTTATTCGACAAGACGAATGCCCGCGCATCGACGAATCTAAGAGGGGCACATGAGACGTAGGACCTGTCCACATCCGTCGACTTGGAACTGATGGCCAGTTGGTTGGACAAGGTTTCTATCATAGAAAAGAAGGTGGACAAGATAACTCGGCATCTGTAGTGAGCCACCTCTGCGCAGAACTCTTTTGCACAACCACCTCTAGTGACGGAAACTGTGCAAAACATCTACCACCAATCTTCTCAGGGGATGGACCCGTATCCACCCCCGTCTGACTCTCAGACCGGAGTGACCTCTGATCCATTCTACTCGAGTTGGGGAAACTCTGAACCCTCGTATTCTGACTTTCCTGAGGTTCCCCAGATTTGCGAGGACCTCAACGCCATCCAGAAAGACCCATTCTCCAATACCTACAACTCTGGATGGCGAAATCATCCCAACTTTCAGTGGACAGGAAATTCTCAGACTCAAAGACCACCGTATCAGCCCCATCCACAAGCCCCTCATCCATATCAACCACCTCAGCCTCGACCCAATCCCACCTACCAATCCAGGCCAAACCAAGATCAAATGAATTTTATCCTTCAAGCACTGGCTGACATTCAAAAGACTAATGCGGCAATGCAAAAACAGCACAAGGACGAGATCACAGAGGTTCGTAACCAACTGGCCCATATGGTAAATTCTTGCCAACCTAGCACCCTTCGCAACCTCTGCCAAACCCAAATAATGTGCCGACCTAGAGGCGCGTTATGAACCCAAATTCAGGCCACACACATTTGATTAATCAGGCCCCTACTACTCCATCACCAGACGGGATGGAAGCTTTGACATCTTATGCGAGATTTCAACAGCAGCCACCCCTTTTACCAATCCCAAACCAAAACCAGGCTGGATTAAACTCTGTAACGACACGTAGTGGTAAAACAACCTAGGACTCACATTATCCGAACCACTCCAAGCCCGGTAGTAGCCAAAACCCTAGGATAGTTATCCAAGATACCCCTATCCCAGATCAAGAACCTGGACCTATTCTAGAGGAACCAACTAGGATTCCATTTCCTGAGGCCTTGACCAAAGGAAAAAGGATAACCAAACCCATGGCTCCCGAGGAGGATCTAGTCAAGCTCTTTGAATAGGTCCAAATAAACATCCCCTTGACGGATGCAATTCGCCATGTACCGGCTTACACAAGATTCCTGAAAGACGTATGTACCACTAAACGTAAGCCGCGAACCAAGGGTGGGAATCCGATCGTACTGTCAGAGCAAGCAAGCTCTGTCATCTTGAGTAAACTCCCACCCAAGGCTAAAGACCCAGGAACTCCCCTGATTTCTTGTAAAATTGGCGAAACCCAATTTGACAGAGCCTTACTAGATCTAGGTGCCTCCATAAATCTAATACCTACATCCCTCCTTGACCACCTTGAAGAGTCCGAACTTAAACCGACTGAGGTGACGTTGTAGTTAGCCGATCGATCCATCAAGTCACCTAAAGGAATACTCGAGGATGTCATTGTTAGGGTACAGAATTTCTACTTCCCAGTGGATTTCATAGTTCTAGACATAGACGCACCTGAGAACCCAAGGGACACACCAATCATATTAGGGAGACCCTTTTTGGCCACTGCTAGGGCCAACATAAATTGCGAAGAGGGCCAAATAGAATTAAAATTTGGGAATCAAACTCTAAAGATTGACATCTTTAAGGCCCAACAAGGGATTAATTGAGGGGTTATAGAGCAAATATGTGATATTAGAGCCGTGGTTGATGAATCGCATACAGAGGACAACCTAATTATCCCTGATCAACCACTAGAAGATCAAAACCCGCAAACAGAGGAGTGCGAACATGATTTAGACACACCCATGACTCCGACCCTTGTTCCTGATACAAACCCCAAACCACCCGCTGCTGCTGACAATCCTATCATGGAACTCAAGCCCCTCCCAAGCATCTGAAGTACATCTTTTTGGGTTCCAATCAAACGTTTCCTGTGATTATCAACTCTCAACTCACACCTGATCAGGAATCTCGTCTGATTACTGTTCTCCAGCAACATCGTAGAGCCATTAGATGGACTCTCGATGACTTGACTGGCATAAGTCCTACGTACTGCACACATCGAAACTACACAGAAGAGGGCGCACGACCTTCAAGAGAAATGCAGAGATGTTTAAACCCTAACCTGCAGAAGGTTGTGAAAAAGGAGATCATAAAGTGATTAGATGAAAGGATCATCTACCTGATCTCCGACAGTCGTTGGGTGAGTCCAATACAGGTGGTGCCTAAAAAGGCCGGACTCACCATCATCACGACTGAAATCGGAGAGGTCATTCCTACCTGAATAGCTAACTCATGGAGAGTCTGCATTGATCACAGAAGACTCAATTCCTCAATGAAGGACCATTTCCCACTACCGTTTATTGATTAGATCCTCAAGAAACTAGCGGGAAATAGGTTCTACTTTCTTGACGGGTACTCCGGTTACAACCAGGTGGCAATCCATCTAGAAGACCAAGAAAAGACCACATTCACCTACCCCTTCGAGATGTACGCATTTCGAAGGATGCCTTTCGGTCTCTGTAATGCACCCGCAACCTTTCAGCAGTGCATGCTTGCCATATTCTCAGATATGGTAGGTGATTATCTGAAAGTCTTCATGGATGACTTTTTAGTTTTTGGAGCATCATTTGACGATTGCCTCCAACACTTGGTCCAAATACTTAGGCGATGCATCGATGTGAATTTGGTTCTTTCCTGGGAAAAGAGCCATTTCATGGTGCCTGAGGGACTTGTCCTGGGACATCTAATCTCAAAGAAAGGCATCCAAGTCGATCGAGATAAGGTTAACCTGATTTCCAAGCTCCCTATGCCTAGCTCGATTAAGGATATTTGATCTTTTTTGGGGCACGTCAATTTTTACCGTCGATTTATCCCTAATTTTTCAAAAATCATGCGCCCCCTGACTACTCTTGTCTCCAAGGATGTGCCTTTCGAAATTTCCAAGGAATGCACCCAAGCATTTGAGATCCTTCTTGACCAAGTCACCCAAGCCCCGATCCTACAGTCCCCTTATTGGTCTCACCCCTTTGAGATCATGTGCGATGCGTCTGACTTCACTGTAGGAGCGATTTTGGGGCAGAAAATTGACAGGAAACCCGTGGTCATTTACTACTCTAGCAAAACACTGGACGAGGCTCAGCGTAACTACACAGTTACTGGGAAAGAGCTGCTAGCTGTAGTATTTTCCCTAGAAAAATTCAGATCATACCTTCTGGGTTCCCATGTTATCATATACTCGGATCACACAGCTGTGAGGCATCTCCTTGCAAAGAAGGATGCGAAACCTCGATTAATCCGATGGATCTTGCTGTTGCAAGAATTTAACCTCGAGATTCGTGGCAAAGCGAGAAAGAAAAATGTGGTAGCTGATCCCCTGTCCCACCTTTCTTCTGAAATAATTGACCCTTCTGGACCCATCACAGAACACTTTCCTGATGAGAACCTCCTGACTATCAATGCAGGATTTCCATGGTTCACAGATATAGTGAACTACCTGGCATCACATCAGATCCCGTCCGATTGGCCGAAGGCCAAGAAGGACAAATTACGTTCCGATGCCAAGTATTACCTGTGGGAAGACCCGTATCTATTCTGCATTGGTACTGATTAGATAATTCGACGATGTGTCACAGAAGTAGAAATCAAAGGCATACTCTCCTTTTGCCATGACCAGGCATGCGGTGAACATTTCTCAAGACACAAAACCGCATTAAAAGTCCTCCAGTGTGGCTTTTACTGGCCGACAATTTTCAAGGATGCATACGATCACTGTAAGGCATGTACCCATTGCCAGACCTTGGGCAACATGAGCCATCGAGACATGATGCCTCTACAGCCGATCCTGGTATGTGAAATTTTTGACATATGGGGGATCGATTTCATGGGACCCTTCCCTATCTCGGATGGCTTCAAATACATCTTACTCACCGTTGACTACATGTCCAAGTGGATAGAATCCACTTCGACCCAAACCAATAATCATAAGGTTGTTATCAAATTCATTCATCAAAACATCTTCTTAAGGTTCGGGATTCCACGAGCAATAATTTTCGATGGAGGGACCCATTTTACAAACGCTCAGTTCAGGTCACTGATGACCAAATACGGGGTGTTGAATCGAATCTCTACTCCTTACCACCCCCAAACTAATGGTCTAGCTGAGCTATCAAACCGAGAGATCAAGAAAATCCTTTAGGTTACTGTTCAACCTGACAGAAAAGATTGGTCTTCTGGGCTTCCGGAAGCATTGTGGGCCTATAGGACCGCCCACAAGACCCAATTAGGTATGTCTCCCTTCATACTGGTGTACGGGAAGGCATATCACCTCCCTGTCGAATTGGAGCATAAAGCCTATTGGGTAGTACGAAACTGCAATTTAGATCTTTTTAAGGCTGGAACCCACAAAAGGCTTCAAATAAACGAGATCGATGAATTACGCCATGACGCGTATGAGAACTCGCGAATTTACAAAGAACGTGTTAAAGCTTTCCATGACAAACACATTTCTAGAAAGATGTTTCATCTTGGTCAAAAGGTTTTACTCTTTGATGCCTGACTCAAATTATTCCCAAGAAAGCTACGATCTAAGTGGGTCGGACCCTACCTAGTCCGACAAATCTTTGGAAATGGAGCCATTCAAATTAGCCCACTCAACCACGATTTCGAACCTTTATTGTGAATGGTCAAAGACTCAAACCGTTCATTGACATGACCGATACAAATTTGGCTGAGTCATCCTTTACCCTCCATTCTCCTTGAGCTCATTGCACCCAGCCGATGGCGTAAAACTCAGCGCTTAACGGGAGGCAACCCGTCATTCTTTGAAAAACTCGAAACTTTTTCTGACATTTCTACGCGAAATTCATATTACACTTTAGGGTTCATCCATTAGAACAGTCGACTTCACCTGAGGTATCCCTATCCGAGATTAGAAATCGTTCGCAACAGTCACTTCGACCCGTTCACCCACTCAACACTTGTCCTAATACATGTACTAAGCTGAAATCGAACCCACCTAATTTACAATGGGGACATTGCAAATCTTAGGCATGGGGGGTATAAAAGTGCAAAAATGTCAGGAAAATTCATATCAAGAAAAGGTTAAAACTTAAAAAAAAAAAGAGACAAAGAGAGGAGGGGGTTAGAGATAATTTTTTTGGGCTATACAAAATGAGAGGAAAAGAGAAAAATGCCAAAAAAGGAGCACAAAATGAAAAAATAAGGGGGTAGTCATTAGTAAAAGATTAAGGGATTAACTGAAGTTCTAGACCAGATCAAGAAAAGAGAAAAAGAAAAAGAAAAGTGCTAAGGAGATATAAAAAGAGATTAGCAGGAACGCTGATCTTAGGCTCCTTGGGCTAGAATTTTTAGCTTAAAAATTCACATATCCACTGATCTGGATAATACTCAAGAGGTTGGGGAAAATGCGAAGCTTAAGTATTAGGTCTAAGGCTTAGGAAGTATTCGACCTTGTTAACTGACCTTCGGTTTGCGGGATTCGGTAACCTAAGCACCCTAATTCGCACACAGTCTGGTTCAGTGCGCATAAATATCAAAATCATGCAAAAAGCGCTTCAATGTTCTGAGAAAGTCACCTAGATTAGGAGCAGCCGATCAACACAAGTTGATTTGGACGAGTTCCCGGCATGGAGAGGCGGGAAATTCCCCTCGAAGATGTGTAACAACACATCATCTCCTCGGTGCTTGTCTCATAGGATATTTAAATATCCTACTGGGGGCATGTAAGCACTCTGCTGGTTCAGATATCATGGGCGGCATTATCACGAAATGTCGATCGCCAAGGTCTGAATTCGGCCACGGAACACCATGGGCAGGATTATCTCAAAATCTCGAAAGCTAGGGTTCTGGGGGTTGCCATGGGCGGTGCTATCTCGAAGCATCGATAGCCAGGGACCCTTGAGGATTGATGATGGGGACGAGGAATCTGATACAGACCGTGTTGAGAAGCCAATCCGAAGCTAGAAATAAAAAGAAAAGAGAGAGAAAACTCTCCAAACAAATAAATCTTCTATCTCTCTCTTACAAAAAATGCACTACAAACTGAACCTAGGCTAAAAATGTCTCAAGCACGGGTGCTTTAACCGCGGAGTCCAACAAACCCTAGGATAGTTTCTACGGGCCTTAAAAACCTTTGCGGAAGATTGAGACAAAAGCGAGTCAGGTCTGGATTTTGGTTGGTACTCGAGTACCTCTAGGCCTATTGTCTGCATTCTAACCTAGTCACAAAAGAAAAGCACTTAGCATAACTAATGACAGACATTCAGGGTCTAAAATAGAAGTTAAAACCTTGAAATTTTGCTAAGGGACTAGCAAAAGCTAGGCATGGGGGTATGTTGAGAGCCTCATCATAAACCCTAACTAGCTCATTTTGACCCAAGAAAGAGAATAAAAGCTCCTACATAACCTAGAGAAGGGCTTAAAGGAAGGAATAAGTGTTCTAAGAAGAAAACATAAAATAAAGGTTAAAACTGTAATTTTACCATTGCAATACATAAATGGGATTTCTCAGAAGCAGAACATAGGTCAAATGGTCTGAATAAGATAAAAAAGTGGGTTGGTTTAATTAGAAATGGGTTTATATGCAAACCAGGAATTAAATGACATCTTGTAACCCTAAAACAAACCCGCTTAATTCAACAAGGTCCTGGTCAGGATAAAAATCAATTAAATCATCTAAAATTCATGGAAAAATATCCCCTAGGGTTTAGAACATTCAATTTGGCCTTTGGAACCTAGTTTGACCTAGATTGGGATCTTAGCTCATTAATTGACCTAATTTGGGTTTTTATGCAAAATATCCAGTCAAACGTGGTCAAACCTAAAATAAAAATTTACCATTGGATTCCTTAGGTATAAATTAGGTTTGTACCAAAATTTAGACCCAAGGGGAGGTCATCTTGACCTACTTTGCAAATTAGTACACCAAATTACATTTTGGCCCCTATCTTTTGAAAACCATTACGCAAACCACCCTAGTTTCCTCGCCACTCTTACAAATAGGTCCCTCCACCATTAATGGGGAGGAATCCATCTCTGGCGAGGAAGGGAGGGGAATACTCCCTGATCCCTCAGAGATCTCCCAGATTTGGAAGGGAGATTCTCTAAGGAATCCCCTTCCATCTGAGCCCAATCACAATCTTTGATTTCCATCCAATCTCTCGTGCGAATGCACGAGAGATTTGGAACCCCAACTACCTTCCTTCTCCGGTGAGACGTCGGTGGTAGAAGGCTTTCCCTCCATGCACCAGAAGCTCGGTTAGCACTTATAAAAGGACCCTCAGCCCTCTGTGAATCTCTCAGACTTGTTTTGGCCGTAGAATCCCCCAGATTTCATCTCCCCTCTGTCCGGCCAAGTAGCCCACAAGCTCTAACGATTCTTCCTCCTCCCTCTCATCACTCTGCTGCCATACCAGCTGCAGGGTTCACTCCACCTCGTCCTCCCACGTTGCGTTACACCAGCGCACGCCTTCGTGACCTCCACCTCGTCGCCGTTATCTCCCTCAGGGCTGTCTTCTCCAACGACGACACAAAGGAGCCATCAGTCTCTGCTGCCCCCCCTTCGCTCCCAATAATCTAGATAGGCTCCCCGTCTTCCACTCTTTCATTTTCCTCATTCTATTTCACACAACACCCCTCGACTGCCACTGTCCGCCCGCATCTTCCCCATCTCCAGCCACCCTCGAGCGAGACGCCTTCGTCACTCCGCAACCCCACACATCTCGCCACCCACCACAAAACCTCCGCCACACTCCACTAAACACCATCCACCCATCCACAGGACACCACACGAACTCCACGCTTCCCCCGACCTAACCCATAACTCCAGCCACAGGGCGACCAAGGCACGCATGCCTAGGTCACCCCGCGGCCTGCCACCTATCGCCTCACCTTGGCAGTTACACGGCGAAGGTCTTCCTGTGGTCTGATAGAGCTGCAAGCTTCTTTTTGTGCCATGCAGGGTCTGAGCTCCAACCGCCATTAGCGACGGCTCAAGGAGGTTGCAAGCTCGCTCCAAGCTGAAGGACTTCAGGATTCTAGGTCCAGCAGGTTCAGGGAGGTCTCGCGCAGTCAATTGTTTTAGCAAGTGGTGCTGCGAGGCCTGCAGCTGCTGCAATTGGAGAAACGATCTCCTACGGGCGCGTGAGCAAAAGCAGTGGAGCATTAGTCCCACCTCAGAAAGCAATGACCTCTTTGAGTACTTTAAATTGATTTTGTGATATCGTTGGGTTGCCTCCAATTCACTGAGGTGAGGTCCCTCCTCACCTATGCACACCTCGTCCCTGAACTAGCTCGCAGACCTGGTAACCTAACCCGATTATCCTCCTGTGCACTCCTCGCACACTACACCCATGCCGGTGCGCCTGGACCCAAGCGCATGACCCAACCTGATAACCCGGCTCTGGGAGAGTGTGCCAAAGAGAGATTCAGAGAGAGAGACGTGTGGGAAGGGTAGGGGAATAGGTTTTGTTGCGTGGTGCTTGTTCAGGAAGAGGACGCTAAGGAGGAAGCTGCAAAAGAAGGAAGCAGGGACTTAGCCGCTACAAGTGAGGAAGAAGAAGAACACCCTGTAGCAGAGGTGCGGTAGACCAAGAGAAAGAGGAAGAGAGAGATCAAGGGGCGGACAAAGAGGAGAAGCAAGAAAGCAAAGGAAGAAGAGGCAAAGCAAGGACTTAGCCGCAAGAAGAGAATCAAGAAGAGAAGGAAAAAGAAGAGGAGCAGAAGCGGCTAAGGAAGAAAAAGAAAAGGAGCAACCATAGCTGCAACAGAGCAAATCACCAACAGAAGAAAAGAATCTAAGAGATAACTTTAAGACGTCTGATGCAATATCAGATGTCCATTCTTTTTGAGCAATTTCTTTCCATAACATTATCCTGTCACTTCTACTGAACTAGTCATTTCTTTTGATTAAAAAGTTGTGTTCTCAAGTTTTGGAATACTCAGATTGCTCCCTGTGTTCGACCTTGGATACTTTGGTTTTTGAGTTATAATTACTTATTTGTTTTTGCGGAGAGTTCATCTATATTACAATGAGATATCTGTTAAAACACGATCTTGCCGTGTGAACAGGTACAATGAATCTCAATTCGTTAATTCCCCTGCATTGACCCCAAACCCGCCCAACCCTGAACCAACTCATTTGGTTCAGGGCAACCAGGTTCAAGATAAGGTTCTGGCTAACTTTAGGAATATCATACAATCTTTAGAAGTTCAGTCAATACCTTGCATTGAGAAATTGGAGCCTCTGATTGAAATGATTGATAATTTGAGCAAGTATTTGTTGGATTGGCTCCAAGATGTTAAGGATAAGAACCCGGGTGAGTTTCTACTTGGGAAGTTAGTGAAATTGAGGATGAGATTTTTGGTTGCTTTAGTTCAATCGTGGGATGATTCTCAGGATGAACTTCCTTCAGGAGAGCTAATGACAAAACCCGCTCAGGCACCTGTTGGGGGGGACACGTGTTACGAGGCTGACCAGATTGAATAAGAGCAACCAATTAAGGAAGATCTAATTTCTTCACCTGAGATCCCTGAGCTGGGGTACGAGGAAACGTATGTCTCCATGGACCAGAAAGTGATGGATGATTTTGAGACATACATTAATACGGATTTTGATTTCTTTGATTTTGATGGTGAAGATTCATGTTGCGAAGTCTCACAAGAGTTTACAGAATATGATTTCTGTGAGACGATTAGGCCTGAGGAATCTGATAGATCATTTGATAGCCCAATAACTAAGGAAACTGATCTTATTAGGGCTCACATTACGGATCCAAAATAGCATTTTCTGGAGGATTCAATCCAATGCCCTGATTGTCAGTTACATGTTGAGCTTATCGATGATTCTATTTTTGAGATAATTAGACCCAAGTCAATTCTGATTCAGCCACATCTTTTAGACTTGGAAATTTCAGACGAGGTGATTAATATATAAGAGGTTCCGAATTTTGACATTCTGAATGAGGAGGATAGGAGCTGGGAAATTTTGATTTGGGAAGCAAGTTCTAAAGGAAGTAGAAGACTAAGTCGAAGGGTTCCTATTAAGCTGAAACCATCAAACCAGGACCCTTACGACATTTGTTCTGAGGATGTCAAACCCAAGCACACATTCAATGATTATCCTTTTGAGCTTGATTTCTCTGTAACTCGACTTTTTGGTCTTGGGTTGCATCCTCATAAATCACAGGCTCGACCCCGCTTGCATACTGATTTTAGGTTTTGGGTAATTTTTATCCAGAACCTGAGATATTCTCAATTATGGGGTATGGGTCTACACCACAATCTGGTCCACATCTGTGGACCTCTGCTGATAGGTCAGAGGTTTCATCCTTTTATTCTGATTCTCAACTGTACTTGTGAATTCTTTATTTCTCTTCTTTGTATAGTGCCTAGCTGAAGGCACTAAATTCAGCACGTATACAGTTTTTTTTAGTTTCTATCTTGGAGCGGACCTGACATTCACACAATTCAGGTGCTTTCTACTTTATTCCACCCTGTTTTATGTCTTTTTAATACAATAAGGACTTTGCATTAGATAGGCATGGGGGTTGGATATTCATCTCTGAATTTATTTGTCAGCTCCGTAGATTTATTTTATTTTCTTTTATTAAAAAAAAATTTATGGAATTAGAAAAGAGAACTTAGGTTTAAGAAAATTTTCAATCTTAGGAAATATTACATTATGATCTGAACACAAAGACCCTTCAGGTCTTCAGACTTAATCAGCCCGTGTATCCACTAAAATGTGGATTTATTTTTCGAGTCCTTGCCAATCTGAATTTTATTTTAATTGGAGTAAATAAGTTTGGGTGAAAAGTACACGACTTATCAACCCGCTCTCTAATTTGAGGGAACTTTGAGTTATTAGCATCTACACACTTTCTTTGCACTGACTCATTGTTCAGCGATTTTAACGGAAATTGGATAGCTAATGAACCTTCTAGGGTGATATGGCTAGCAAGTTATCGTAGGTAACAACCCATAGGTAGGTTGTTCAGAGCCCAGTCACTGGACCTTTCTCTTTCTGTTGCCTTTAGGTAAATTTTAGACCAGGGAAGCCACCTACTTAAAAAAAAAGAGAGTCAAAAAGAAAAGAAAAAAAAATAGAGAAAAGAAAAAAAAATTAAACCACACTTCGCCGCATGAGTATGGCTAGCAAGTTGTCGGTGGTAACAGCTCATCAACCGATTGTCCAGAACCCAGCTCAATAAATGCACTGAAAATTCTCAAAACACTTAGGAAGAAGCAGACAAGTAGAATAAACTAGGGAGATATATACTAGATTCACCATTGTGTTGATCCAGTAAAAAAATAATAAAAGTAGGGAGAAAGCTACCGGTTGTAAAGATACACCTTTAGGCAGAATTCTCTTTTTAGGGTCACCGAGAGGTGTAGAAATCCAAAGTCTGTTTTAACTGTCGGTCAACGAGTCTATCACATTCACAATAAGATACTTACAACTTAGGGTTCTCATCAAATCTTGGGTGAGTTAAATGGTCATAGAAAGTCACTCTTAAACCCTAAAACTCGAAAATTCAAAAAAAAATTAGAAAAGAAGAAAAAGAGAAAAAGAAAATTTTCTTTGAATAAGGTAAGGACTTGAGGCGGTTTGCATTTTGGTAGATGCCCGGGCACTGTTGTGTCTTTGAAAGTTCAGATCCTAAGTAAATATTTTCTTAATGATTGAAAATAACTCATGCCCAAATAATTCAACCTGATTTTTTTATAAATAGCATATAGTTTTTGCTAGGGACTTGCAAAAGATAGGCATGGGGATATGATGTAAACATGCTTACACTACTTAAGATGTCTATTTATGTATGTTCTTAAGCATAGGATTGCATTGCATACTATAAATATTGCATAACATGCATCATCTTGCATTTAGATTAGTTTAAATAAAATGGAGGTTAATTGCCTCCTTTTATGTTCATGGATAGGGAAACTTTTTATCGGGGCCTCGGATCAAAGATCCAACCGTACAGATGCGATAAGGGCGACGATTGGAGTTCAACGACTCCAAGATCGCCCTAATCAGACACCTGTAGCATTAGATAAAGACCGAGGAACCCTACAAGATCAAGGGCCAAGATGGTGTGAATCTACACTTCAAATGACAAATCCGACCGCACGGATGGATTCGAATCAACGATCGCAGCCTAACGGTGCAATAATCGACTCAATCCGACAACCGTGGCACCATCTACATCATCCAAAAGATGGACAGCTAAGATGGCGCCACGTGGTGCAATCTCGGCCGCCCAATTGACCGCACGCATTAGCTGAAGGCCTCTACATCAACCCTTCCCCGCTGTTGGATCAAGATCTAACGACTGCGATGTGCCCGCGCTTAAGCGCTCGACACAAACGCGCCCATAGCACATTGGTCGAGCGCTCTGACGCGAAGCACAGGCGCGCGTTCGATCCGCGCCGCGCTCAATTGGAGTGGAGGTGCGTGCCCAATCGACCGCATGATCGCGATCCAACAGCTGTGGGCGCTCGATAGCGCCCAAGCTATCGCACGCCGCACCTCACGTGGGATCGCACGCGGGCAGGCGAGCTGAGCAGGCGGAGGCGCGACTTAAGTCGTCCGATCTCACGATCGGACGGCTGAGATCAGCTGGACGTGGAGCGCAGGTTACGCGTGAGGAGGTGAGCGGCCACGCGCATGCGCCGCCTCACAATGGGGCTTTAGCGACGGTTTTATCTGTCACTAAAGATCCCCTGATTAATGATTTTGAAATTAAAATGACCAAATTTCCCTTACTCCTTGCAACTATAAAAGGAGACCCCCTCCACATGAAATTCTCGTCCCCTTCCTTCTCTTCTCTCCCTCTCCAAAGCTCAAGAGAAGCTTGTCCCACACCCGGGATGCTTCTCGCGAGATAAAGTCAATTTTTCCTCACCCTTTCGGAAGCGAATCCCACGACGACAATGACGTGCTACCCCATTCCCATTCTTCCCGTTTCGTCCTCCTACGTCCTGCTTCGTTCTCCTTCGTCCAGGCGTCGTCCCATCTGGCTCGTCCTCCAACCGACCGTCGAGGAGGATATCTCTCTCCCCATTCTTTTTACTGCTTTCTAGTGTAATCATTTTCCCGCTTTCTAGTCGTAATGTTTAGTGTAATGAACAATCCTTCTAATAATGAATTCCTTGTTCATTCTACATCTCTTTTTTGATTTTTTCTTATAATATTCTCTCTCTCTTCTATTTACTGTAAATAGTTAGAAATTTCTAATCAATTAATTTACTTTGTGACAAATAAATCAAACGCGTGTTTTTAAATCAAACGTTCACCTCCCTATGTTTGACCCAGGATTTCTATTCCGGTATAAATTTTATTTGTTGAACACGAGTTCTTCACTTTCATGCTACGACGACAGGTTTTTCAAAACCAAACACGTTAGCGTAGCAACTCGTGCATTCAATAATAGGCCTCAGGGAGTAGGTTGGAGCTTGGAAGCCAAGCTTTCAAGCTTGGAAAGATCGTCGAAGAAGGATTCCTAAGAGATATTCGAATCTCTCATGCGTTCGTATGAGAGATTGGGAAGGTTATAGGGATTGAAATCGGGTGCGTTGGAAAGAGAACTTCTCAAGGAATCTTCCTTCCAATTTTGGAAGGGATTCGTTGATCAGACAAGGAGTTCTCTTCAATAAAGGGTCGCCAAAGAAGGATTCCTCCACGATAATGGTGGAGGGACCTATTTGCAAAGAGTGACAACAAAGATAGGGTCTTGTTTGTAAGAAATTCAAAAGTTAGGGGCATGTGTGTGAGAGAAAAGAGTCAGACAGGATCAATAGGTCAAGATGATCTCTGATTGGGTCCAAAATTTTGGTACAAACCTAATTTAGACCTAAGGAATCCAATGGTTAGTTAGATTTAGGTTATGATCAAATTTGACTGGGTAATTTATGTAAAAACCTAAATTAGGGCAATTATCTTTCTGAGACTCTATTTTAGGTCAACTTGGGTTCCAATGATCAAATCGAAGGTACCAAACCGTAGAGAATATTTTTCTATGATTTTTAGAGGGTTTAGGTAGATTTTATCCTGACCAAAACCTCAGTAGATTAAGTGGGTCTACTTTTAGTGTTTCAGATGTCATTTAATTCTCAAAACACGTGAAAACTCGTTTCTGTCAGCATGGATCCACTTGTTGGACATTTAAGATCATTTGACCTTTAATTAACCCCATGATTGTTCTGCAATTGAGATATGCTGGTAAAACTATAGTTTCACCCCTATTTTACAGTCTTTCTCTCAGAATGATTATGCAATGAATTATGATCCTCTGGCTGTTATGTAGGAGTATTTAATGATGGAATGTGACTAAATAAAGCTAGATATGGCTGATGATGACGTTATCATCACAACCTTTTTCTCATCACTTTCATAAATGGGGCAGTCTAAAGCTGGTTGAGTCTGGTAGTCCTCTAAGGAATTCATTATCAAGCATTCTTCAACCAGGGTATCCATGGGATCGCATTCCTCAACCCAACCACAATTAAAAGACTTGGTTGCCTTGAAGATATCCAATTGCATTTTCTTGTCTCCAAAGTCAATTTTGATACATCCCACATTGCAGTCAATGTTAGCCTTGCCCGTAGCCAAAAAGGGTCTACCTAGGATGATGGGTGTGTTCTGTAGTTGTTCACGGACTTCCATGTCAAGGACTAAAAAGTCAACTGGGAAGTATAAGTCCTTAACCTGAACAATTACATCCTCGACTACCCCTTTCGAGGTTTTCATGGATCGGTCAGCTAGTTGGAAAGTCACAGGTGTGAGTTTTAACTCTCCAAGTCCAAACTGGTGATAAAGGGCAGTCATGATTAAGTTAATCAAGGTACCTATGTCCAAGGGTGCTCTATCAAATGTCATGTCACCAATATTACATGAAATCAGAGGCGCTCCAGGGTCAATTCTTTTAAGAGGTAAGCTGCTCAATATCACTGAACTAGCTTATTCCGAGGGCACTACCTTCCTAGGTGCTTGAGTTCTTGGCATACGCTTGGGTGTGCAAACATCCTTCAAAAACTTTGCGTAAGCCGAGATATGTTTGATCGCATCGAGGAGAGGTATATTAATCTGAACTTGCTTGAAAATTTCCAACAACTCCTCGTTCTCAGCCACATTTTTCTTCTTTACTTTGTCCAAGGCTTCAAGGTATGGAATTTGGGTTTGAACTGGGTCAGGCTCCTGATCCTTGGGTTCCTCCCATCCATCCTCAGAATCAAGAACCTCAGGTAGAGAAGGCACAGGAGGGGTTGGTCATTTGGGGTCCTGGGTTTGAGTGTCGCTTCTCAAGGTAACCGCATTGGTTGAGGCATTGGAACCAGGGTTAGGTCCTTGAGAATAAGAAAAGGCAACAAACCCAGGAGGTGTCTATAGGGCTTATTGAATCATATGAGCTTGCCCCTGATTTGGTTGGAACCCTTGAGGATTGTGGCCTCTATTCATTACATTCCTCGGGTTCGATTTTGGCTAAGAAGGAAGGGAACCCTGTTGTTTGTTATCCAATAGCTAACTCAACTGTCCCTTCACTAATGCCATATCCTCTAGATGTTTCTGACTTATATCAGGCATCATTTTAATTTGGGTGTCCATTTGGTTTTGCTACGTAGGAGCCACCCTATTCTGGTTATAGGGTGGTCTGGTAAGTGGACTAGGCTGGTTTTGAAATTTGTTCGATTTTTCATTTGACCAGGCAAAGTTTGCATGGTTGCACCATCCAGGGTTGTAAGTGTTGGAGAAAGGGTCAGGCTTAGAATATCCTTGGATGGCATGGGCATCTTCAAAGGTAGAAGGTGCTGAAGGGGAGGGAAAAGAATAATCAGAGTTTGAGGGAGCAACGGTCCCACCCTGGAACATGGTCAAGGGTTGTTCTAGGTGAATTTGGTTCAAAGACTGAACCAGATCCACATTGTGTGCTTCCTTCGCTAGGGAGAAGACCTATAATGCGGTTGGGATTGATTCAATAGTTTGTCAATCTTCTGATCCACCAACTCAACCCGATCCAATTTCTTGGCTATAATGTCCATGTCAACCATTCTAGAATTAGTTTGTACCTCATAAATCCCACCACGGGATTGACTGGATCGATTAAATTGGGTCATGGAGGCGTTATTTAAGTGAGTTCTCACTCATTGACTCAAAGAGCTCAAATGCACTTCCTCATCCTTATTCAAAAAAATGCCAACGCATGAGGCATCCATGAAATTCCTAAGGTTGCTGTCCAGACCATGGTAGAAAATTTGGGCCAATTGCTACCTTGGAACCTCGTGGTGTAGGCATTTCCTCACTAATTCATTAAATCTTTCCTACGCCTCATGAAATTTATCTGCATTTTGTAGGGTAAATGTAGTGATGGCTCTCCTAAGGGCATTAGTCTTTCCTATGGGGAAAAACTTCTTAAGAAAAGCATGCTTTAATTCCTCCCAAGTGGAGATGGGTCTCCCTAAAGTCCTAAGCCAATGAGATGCTTTGTCTCTTAGGGAGAACGGGAACATCTTAATTAGCACAATATCCAAACGGATGTTCCTAGATTTCATGGTCCGAGAAATCCAATCAAGGTCCTCCAAATGTTGGAAAGGGTCCCCATTTGAGCTTTGATAAACACCAGTGTATCATCATACTTGTGCATTAAAACAAACCTAGCTCTTAGGATTTTGCTCTACAAACGGGTTTTCTAGGTTGCATTTAGGCATAAAATAGGTTAGGCATGCATTGCATTTGTTATTTTATTTTTGATGTGTTTCTTGGAGTGTTAGGGATAAGCAGAGAGTCAGATCCCTAGAACCCTAGCACTCGGGAAGGTGGTTGTTGACAAGGAAGCTCAATCAAGCTAAGACTCAACTAATTCCAGCTCATCATGGCTGGATACTAGCTCCCGTGGACTAGGGTTAACTCCATTCAGCTCTATTCAGCTCATCTTATCTGAATGGTAGCTCAAGAGAGTACATCTTAGCTCACCCTGGTTTAGGTCAGCCCAGATCT
This sequence comes from Thalassia testudinum, assembly GCA_037157565.1. Classification (NCBI taxonomy): domain Eukaryota; kingdom Viridiplantae; phylum Streptophyta; class Magnoliopsida; order Alismatales; family Hydrocharitaceae; genus Thalassia; species Thalassia testudinum. The sequence continues at coordinate 31,290,830 of JAZHRO010000049.1, forward strand.
AGCTCAACTCAGCTGAGTCTAGCTCACCTCAGCTCTCACCAGTTCACTGGGAGCTCTAGCTAGCTCAACTGAGTTTACTTGAGTCCACCTTAGCTCAAGCTCAGCTCACCTCAGCTCCAACCAGCTCACAATAGCTAGACTCTAAGCTAGCTGAGCTACTACTTTTCAACTAGTAGCTTAGCTAGCTCTAGAGCTCTCATTAGAGGTAGTTCCAGCTCAACCTAGCTCCGACTAGGTTAGGGCCAACTCAACTGAGCTCAACTACTTAAGCTTGGCTACTTGCATAAGAACTAAGTAACTAAGCTCAGTAGTTGAGCACCCCTTGAAGCTACCTCAGCAACCCCAGCTCTAGAGTACCTGATACCAAATCCAGAATACTCTTCCTTAGCTCTCTTCAATGAAACCCTAGCTCCTCCAGCTCTACTCTACTAGCTAAGCTAGCTTAGCTAAACTCTACTCCACCAAAACCCTCCATGGTCGTCCACTCTTCAACCCTTAACCCTAACCAAACCCTAACCCAACCTATCCTTGGTGCCAACCCACACCAACCACCACCACTCCCACCCCTTCAAGTTGGCGCCAAAAACACCACATGGACCCCTTCCTTTTGGCACCAACTTCCCCTTAAATCCTAACCCTACACATCACCACCTAAAGCCATCCCTACCATACACCTAACCCCTTCTAGAAACCTACCCTTGGTGCCAACAAAGGTAGGGTTTAGGGCAGTTATGGAGGGTTACGTTTGGTTCCCCTTTTGCCACCGTTGCAGGGGAGGCACAGCTTTGTTTAATCAATTTTTCTGTTGCTTGAAGTAGATCTCATCCCCTTTTATCTTTTTCTTTTGTGTGTGCAAGCATTGCAGGAAGAAAGCGGGATTCTGAGACGATTGCAATATCTTATCTTCCCATGGATTTTTAGATTGGTTCCCTTTTCTTGTCATGTAATTTGCTAAAAACTACCAACAAGACACTAAACTTGGTTTTCAGGACCTTAAACAACTTAATTAAGCGTAGTGGTGAAATTTAAAATCCATTGTTTTCTTGTATGCTTCAATAAACACTTCAATTCAAGTGTTGGTGTTCTATTTTTTGAGTCCAGATTTCTGTTCGGAATTGAAAAATTAATTCTTGACACCACAAGCCTCTTAAAATCATAAGATTTTACTCATTGATTTCAAATCATGTAACAAACATTTGTTCCAAATTTCTGAGTAATTGGATTTGTAATTAATTTTTAAAAATTCGTGGACTGCATAGGGTCACACCCTTTACTCTTCCTATTTTTCTACTGTCCGTGAATTTTTAGATTTCTTGTACTTAGCCAACTTTTATGAAATTTAGCTTTCTCGAATTCTTGTGAAATTATACACATCATATAAAATTACCAAAATTTTTTGAAGCCAGTGGTGGTACAGAAAGTCCAAAATACCCATAGGTGTCATTTCTAGACTTTCACACTAGCACAAATAAAAATTCAAAACAAATAGCAAACAAATTTCTAAAATCTTAAAAAAATCTTTTCTAGAATCACTGTTTGACTTTCTTTAGAGTAGTGGTGTTGTTTGACTTGTTTGAACCACTATTTAATATAGAAAGCCTAAAAATAATTCATTGGTAGTAATTTTCTCTCTTAGGAACAATTAGATTAGGGTTTCTTTCTATCTTTTTAGAGACTCATGTTAAAGGAAATTAGATATCACCAATATAACTTATTTTTCCTTTGATTGTAAAATTTCAAACTTGTTTGAAAATTTAGAAAGAGAAGTCCTAAAACACATTGAATTAAATCAAATCCTAAAAGACAAAAATACAAGAAATTGTGTGAAAACTTGCCTTTTAATTGGAACCACTTTCCAATTCCTGCACACACACAAAAAAAATTGAAAAATTGGGCAATAACCCAATCAACGCCCTCCACATTCCTTATGCACTTTAGTATCCTAGACCTAATTAAAATTTATAGCAATTTGACCCTGTTGAATGTCGAAGGACTACGTTATCGAAGTTGGTTTCGAAAACCTGTCGTTGTAGTTCGAGTAGCGAAGAAATCCATTCAACAAATAAAATTCATACAAAAAAATCTATAAAGAAATTCCGGATCGAACTCAAGGAGGCTACGTCAATCAAAATTTGCAATTATGTTTTTTTGTGTTTTTGTTTAAAGGGCAGAGTAATCACAATGAAATGGAATCAATATAGACAATAAGTGAGAAAGAGAGTGAGAAAATATTCACTTGATATTGCAAAATGTTTTTACAACTAAGAAAGCAGGAAAAGATTACACTAGAAAGCGAGAAATTATTACAACTAGAAACCAAGAAAAGTATACTCTAGAAAGCAGGAAAAAGAATGGGAGAGAGAAGTTATCCTCCTCGACGATAGCTTGGAGGACAAGCCGGACGAAACAACGCCTGGAAGACGAGGAATGGAGCAGGAAGGAGGTCGAAGTAGGAGGAATGGGAACGAGGCAGCACGTCGTCGTAGTTGCAGGATCAACTTCCGGAACGGGGGCGAAAACTTGATTTTAGCTCTTGAGGAGCATCCTGTGTGGGACAAGCTTCTCTTGAGCTTTGGAGAGGGAGAGAAGAGAAGGAAGGGATGAGAAATCTGTATGGTAGGGGTCTCCTTTTATAATTGCAAGGAGTGGGGGCATTTTGTACATTACAACTTGAAAAACATTAATTCAGGGCCTTTAGTGATGGATTTATCCATCACTAAAGGCCTGAACATGGCTGACGTGCCCACTGCTCGCGCGCCCCCTCGCCTCTGCGCCCTTCAACACACGCGCACATTCGCACACTCTCAACCATTCGATCAAGAGATCGGATGGCTTAAGTTGCCTACACTCGTGCCAAGCGCCAGCATGCTATCACACGTAAGCGCCGTGCGTCTGATCACGTGTGGACGCTATCGCTCAATCTCCGCTGTTGGATCTGCATCGCAGGGCTCTAATCACACGCCCGCTCGCAGTGAATGCGAGCTCGAACACGTATCGCGCGCTCGTGTAACATGCTCGACCGATGCGCTATGCGTAGCCTTGTGTCGTGCGACGTGTTTTGCGCACGACTGATCTCAGCCGTTGGATCTTCATCCAACGGTTGAGATCAAACGTAGCATGCACCTTCAAAAAAGGAGAGCGTTGGATGAATAGTGGCGTGGCACGATCTCGACCATTGGGCATCCAACGACTGAGATTTGTCGAGCGGGTGAAGGAGAGCTGCGGTTGGTGTTGGGTGGCTATGATGGTACCATATGGCGCCACCTAGGCCGTCCATCTTCTGAGTGATGTAGATGGTGCCACGAGTGTCAGATTGGATCAATTTTCGTGTCATTAGGCTGTGATCGTCGATTCAAACCCATTCGTGCGGTTGGATTTGTTGTCTGAGGTGCGAATTAACACCATCTTGGCCCTTGCTCTTTAAGGTTCCTCGGTCTCTATCCGGTGCTACGGATGTCCAATTAGGGCGATCTTGGAATCGATGAACTCCAATCGTCGCCCTAATCAAATCCGTACAGTTGGATCTTCAATCCAAGGCCCTGATAAAAAGTCGCCCTATCCTTGACCATAAATAGGAGACAATTACTATACATTTTATACAACTTGATCTAAATGCATGATTATGCATGTTATGCACTATGTATAATGTGTGATGCTAATGTGACACTAAGAACATGCATTAATAGACATTTTAGGTTAATCAGATGTACGCACATTACACCCCCATGCCGATCTTTTGCTAGTCCCTAGTAGAAACTAAATGCTATTTATAAAAGTATTAGGTTGGATTACTTGGGCATAAGTCATTTTGACATTTAGAAATTTTTACTCAGGATCTAAACTTTCAAAGACACAACAGCACCTGAGTATCTGCCAAAATGCAGACCGCCTCAAGCCCTCGCCTTATTCAAAGAAAAATCTCTTTTTCTCTTTTTCTTCTTTTCTAATTTTTTTTGGATTTTTGAGTTTAGGGTTAAAGATTGGCTTTCTACGACCACTCAACCCACCCAAGATTTGGTGAGAACCCTAAGTTCTAAGCATCTTATTGTGAATGTGATAGACTCGTTAATCAGCTATTAGAACGGACTTCGGGTTTCCATGCCTCTAGGTGACCTTAAAAAGAGAGTTCTTTCTAAAGGTGTCTCTTTACGACCAATAGCTTTCTCCCTACTTTTATTTTTATCGGGTCAATACAAGGGTGAGTCCAGTGTATATCTCCCTGACTTATTCTACTTCTTTGCTTCTTCCTAAGTGTTTTAGGAATTTTTAGTCTATTTATTGAGCTGGGTTCTGGACAACCGATCGATGAGCTATTACCACCGACAACTTGCTAGCCATACTCGTGTGGTGAAGTGTTTCTTATTTCTTTTGTTTTCTTTTTTTCTTTCTTTTCTCCTTTTTCTTTTTCTTTTTCTTTTCTTTTTGACTTTCTTTTTCTTTTTAAGTAGGTGGCTTCCCTGGTCTAGTATTTACCTAAAGGCAACAAGAAGAGAATGGTCCAGTGAGTGGGTTCTGGACAACCTACCTATGGGCTGTTACCCATGATAACTTGCCAGCCATATCACCCTAGAAGGTTCATTAACTACCCAATTTCCGTTTAAATCGCTGAACAATGAGTCAATGACAAGATAATATGTAGATGCTTAGACTTAAAGTTTCCCCAAATTGGAGGGTGGGCTGATAAGTCGTGTACTTATCACTCAAACTAATTTAATCAAATTAAAATAGAATTCAAGATGGTGAGGACTCGGAAAACAAATCCACATTTTAGTGGATACCCGGGCTGATTAAGCCTAAAGACCTGAAGGGTCTTAGTGTTCAGATCCTATTGTAATATTTCCTAAGATTGAAAAGTCCTAATGTCCAAGTATTCCTTCCTAATTCAAATATATATATATATAAGAATAGAATTTACAAGAATTTCACAGAGCTGACAAAATGATTCAGAAATGAATCCACCCCCCCATGCCTAGCTGATGCAATGTCCACATTGAGAATAAAAGACATGAAAGGAAGGGTAGAGTACGGAAGATATCACCTGAATATGAAGCTCGGGTCAGCTCTGAGTTAGACTGTAGAACTGTTGAGTTTAATGCCGTCAGCTAGGCGAAGTCCAGCCAAAAAAGTCACAACATGGCTAGAGCAACCATGTATGAGGCGGGTTCTGGAATAGTGTAGCCAATAACAGGCTTCAAACATTGACCGTTGACTTTGAATGAATTACCCGTCTTCGGGTTAGAGATCTGAACAGCTCCATTTGTAAATATCTAGTCGATAATGAATGGACCATTCCATTTCAACCTAAGTTTGCATGGAAATAACTTAAGTCGAGAATCGAATAGCTAGACCTTCTAGTTTGACTCAAAGCTCTTACGGGAAATCAATTGGTCATGTAGAGTTTTGGTCTGAGCCTTGTAGATCTTGGCATTCTCATATGCATCATTTCTAATCTCCTCCAACATAGATAGTTGGAGTTTCTTGGTCTTCCCGGCTAAACTCAGATCTAGATTGCACTGCTTGATTGCCCAGAATGCCCTATGTTCAATTTCTACGGGTAAATGGCATGCCTTTCCATACACCAGACGAAATGGAGACATGACGATGGGCATTTTATACGCCGTATAGTAGGCCCAAAGAGCGTCCTGAAGATTTTGAGTCCAGTCTTTGCGATCAGGCCTAACCATTTTCTGCAAAATATTCTTGATCTCCCGATTAGAGATCTCGGCCTGTCCATTTTTCTGGGGATGGTAAGGTGTGAAGATTCGGTGATTAACCCCGTATTTTGCTAGCAAATTACGGAACTGGGCATTAGTGAAATGAGTGCCATCATCACTGATGATGGACCTCATAATCCCAAACCTACTGAAGATGTTCTTCTTGACAAAATCGATGACCACCTTGTGGTCATTGGTTCAGGTGGGAATCGCCTCGATCCATTTGGACACGTAATCAACAGCGACGAGAAGGTACTGATGTCCAAATGAAGGGAGGAAGGGTCCCATGAAATCGATGCCCCAAACGTCGAAGATTTCGACAGGAAGAATCAGGTTTAGGGGCATCATATCTCTCTTAGTTATGCTTCCGAGTGCCTGGCATCGGGAACACGACCTCGAGAATTCTTGGGCATCCTTGAAAAAAGATGGCCAATAGAATCCAGATTGCAAAATTTTTGCAGCCATCTTTTCCTAGAGAAGTGTCCACCACACGCAGATGCATGGCAAAACTCGAGTATACTGTTGAATTCGTTCTCCGAAACATATTGACGAATAATTTGATCAGAGCCGATTCGATATAGTTCAGGGTCCTCCCAGAAGTAATATTTGGCCTTAGATTTGAGTCTATCCTGTGGTTGCTTGTCCAATCCTGAGGGATTTGACCAACGGCCAAATAATTAACAATGTCAGCAAACCACGGGGCTTGGACACCTGAACTGTAAAGATGGTTTCATCCGGAAAAGTATTAGCAATCGGAATGTCTGGATGAGAAGAATCACTCAGAAGTTGATGTAAACATGTTTACACTACTTAAGATGTCTATTTATGCATGTTCATAAGCATAGAATTGCATTGCATACTATAAATATTACATAACATGCATATCTTGCATTTAGATTAGTTTGAATAAAATGGAGGTTAATTGCCTCCTTTTATACTCAGGGACAGGGCAAACCTTTTATCGGGGCCTCGGATCGAAGATCCAATCATACAAATGTGATCAGGGCGACGATTGGAGTTCACCGACTCCAAGATCACCCTAATCAGACATCTGTAATATCAGATAGAGACCGGAGAACCCCAGAAGATCAAGGACCAAGATGGTGTGAATCTACACTTCAAACAACAAATCCGACCGCATGGATGGATTCAGATCGATGATAGTAGCCTAACGGTGCGAAAATCGACTCAATCCGACAACCGTGGCACCATCTACATCAACCAGAAGATGGACAGCCAAGATGGCACCATGTGGTGCCATCTCGACAGCCCAACCAGCCACCCTCAACCACTGAAGCTTCTAGCACCCACACATCTCCGTCGTTGGATCAAGATCCAACGTTTGAGAGAGGAGCTCAACCGGCGCTTGAAGACCCTGAAGAATCGCTGGAAGGAGCTATCTCGACTGTTGGATCTCAATCCAACGATCCTGATCGCGTGCTCAGAGATCAGCCCACCCACACATCCACGCACGTAGCGTAGTGGATAGAGCACTCGCTCGTGGTTGGGCGTGGTTCGAGCCACAAGGAGAAGGCGAGGGGCTTGTAGGCGAGCGGGCGTGAGGAGTGCTCGATCGCGATCGAGTGGCTGCGTGCGCTCGATAGATCTCACGCACAATTAGACACGCTGTGAAGATGCTAGATCACACACGTGAGCGCACGCTGAGGAGCGAGCGTGAGGAGCGCTCTCAGCCATTCGATCTCACGATCGAACGACCGAGATTTGATGAACGTGGAAAGGCGTTGAGCGCGTGGAAGATGGGCAGGCAGCACACGTCGCCCACGATGGGGCTTTAGCGACAGCTTTATCCATCACTAAAGACCCCTTATTTATTATTTTGAGATTTAAAAGACCAAATTGCCCTCACTCCTTACAACTATAAAAGGAGACCCCCTCCATACGAAATTCTCATCCCTTCCTTCTCTTCTCTCCCTCTCCAAAGCTCAAGAGAAGCTTGTCCCACACCCAGGATGCTTCTCAAGAGATAAAGTCAAATTTTCGTCCCCCTTTCGAAAGCGGATCCCGCGACGACGACGACGTGCTGCCCCGTTCCCGTTCTTCCTGCTTCGTCCTCCTTCGTCCTGCTCTATTTGCCATCTTCCAGGCATCGTCTCATCCAGTTCGTCCTCCAAGCGACCGTTGAGGAGGATATCTCTCTCCCCATTCTTTTTACTGCTTTCTAGAGTAGATTTACTACTTTCTAGTGTAATTATTTTCTCGCTTTCTAGTCATAATGTTTAGTGTAACGAACAATCCCTTTGATAATGAATTCCATGTTCATTCTACAACTCTTTTTTGATTTTTGTTTGCAATATTCTCTCTCTCTCTTCTATTTAGTGTAAATAGATAGACAGTTCTAGTCAATTAATTTACTTCGTGACAAATAAAACAAATGCGTATCTTTAAATCAAACGTCTAACTCCTTGAGTTTGACCCAGGATTTCTATTCTAGTATAAATTTTATTTGTTGAACACGAGTTCTTAGCTTTCATACTATGACAGATTTTTCAAAACCAAATACGTTAGCGTAGAAACTCGTAGCTTCAACATTTTGGCGCCATTGCCAGTGAGGCGACGCTCTTTGATTTTTTACGTGTTTTATAACTTACAAAACATTTACCTCATTTCTCTCCTTTCTTATTATGATTGCAGGTACTCTTTCAAGTGCGCAAAAGTAGTAGATTGGAGCAAAGTGCTATTGAAGGTTCTGCAAGTTATCCCCCACCTCCCACCCATTAGTTTCATTTCACCACGTAATAACACAAACATCAATCAACCTACGTGTTCTTCTAAACTCTAAGGTTAGTTTTGTTTGTTTGTTTGACACCCACACCTGCCTCAACCTCCACAATTAAAAAGAAAAATAAAAAAAAATCTCACAAAGGTACACAACCTCATCAGATTTTCAAACTCAACCGGTAAATCGATCCTTGGAACCGGTACACATTCAAATACATAATTGAGTAGAAATCAGATTAGGTAATCACTTGTGTTCCTAATTAAGTAGTGCAACAGGCCAATTGTTTGAGTTGATTAGGCCGCACCACTTCAATTAAAATCAACTCATCAAATAGCTGCCATTTAGGTTCAACTCTCAGGGATTTACCAGGCACTCCACATTTTTTTAAGCTTCAAAGGAAAACATCTTCACCTGTGCTTTCAAAACTTGGTGTGCCAACAAAACTTGTTTGAAAATACCTAAAGTTGAGACCTAAAAGCTACTAAGCAAGATTTGAACCCTAAAATTCACCGCATCAAAAATAATCTTGCTTGAAAATCACTGGTTGTGCACACACACACACATCAATAAATCATTAAGGGCACAACCCAGATAAAGGGCCCATCATATTCCAAAGCACATTCAAACCTAACCCTAAATTAAACAGAGTAAACATTGGCCTTAAGGATTTGACTCACTCTTCGGAGCCCAGAACGAGATTATTTTCGATTAGTCTGTTTCTACTGTTCAATCTGATGTCTAGCTAGGGGAGCAGAATCAAACTATCGTGGCTGGGGGGTACACTAGGAACCGGAGGCGCAAGCCGAAGGAAGAACCTTCTCCCCAGTCCCTCTTTCTAACTGGTTGGATTGAACAGACAGAAGTAAATCAAATCGTTTCTTTATCTCAAGACGGGTTTTGGGAGTCTGTAGGTCTTTAGGCTAGCCCACTTAAGGACATGTTTGATTGCTTATATTGCAGGGCACCTTTCTTCCTCCCATTTATCATGAATCCTTCCACATATTATACGCATTCCTGCTCTTTCCCTCCTATTTTGAATTATCCTCAACATGATGATTATCCCGACTCGTACTGTAATCAACCAGCAGTTAGTTGGAATAACTCGAATTGGGGATACAATTCTGGACCTCCGTGTTTAGGGTCTAACCCTGAACACTATGATTGTGATTTCTATCCTTCTCAGAGCCACATCGATTATAGATCATTACCCTTTCATGAACAACCTAATACGATCTACAATCAAGAAGGATACACTGATTATTACCCATCCTCTAATTACATTGCCTTTAGGTCATCACCACCTTTTGAACAATTCGAAATGACCTATTATCAGGAAGGGTATAACGAATCTCAATTCATTAACTCCTCTGCACTGATCCCAAACCCGCCTAACCCTGAACCAACTAATTTGGTTCAGGGTAACTAGGTTCAAGATAAGGTTCTGGCAAACTTGAGGAGTATCATACAACCTTTAGAAGTTTAACCAATACCTTGCATTCAAAGATTGGAGCCCCTGATTGAAATGACTGATAATTTGAACAAGAATTTGTTGGATTCGCTCCAGGATGTTAAGGATAAGAACCCGGGTGAGTTTCTACTTGGGAAGTTAGCAAAATTGAGAATGAGATTTACGGGTTGCTTTGGTTTAATCATGGGATGATACCCAGGATTAACCCCCTTCAGGAGAGCCAAGGTCAGAACCTGCTCAGGTACCTGTTGGGGGGGACACATGTTACGAGGTTGATCAGATTAAATTAGAGCAACCAATTAAGGATGATCTGATTTCTTCACCAGAGATCCCTAAGCTAGGGTATGAGGAAACGAATGCTTCCATGGATCAAAAAGTGACAGATGATTTTGGGACATACATTAATACAGATCTTCATTTCTTTGATTTTGATGGTGAAGATTCAAGTTGCGAAGTCTCACACAAGTTTCCAGAACACGATTTCTGTGAGGCGATTGGGCCTAAGGAATCTAATAGATCATTTGATAGCCCAATAACTGAGGAAACTGATCTTATCAGGGCTCACCTTACGGATCCAAACTCGCATTTTCTGGAGGATTCAATCAAATGCCTTGATTGTCAATTACACCCCATTGAGCTTATCGATGATTTATTTTTGAGATAACTAGACCCAAGTCAATTCTAATTTAGTCACATCTTTTAGACTTGAAAATTTCAGATGGGGTGATTAATATGCAAGAGGTCCCAGAATTTAACATTCTGATTGAGGAGGATAGGAGTTGGGAAGTTTTGATTTGGGAAGCTAACTCCGGAGGAAGTAGAAGACTGCGTCTATGGGTTCCATTTCATTTGAAACCATCAAACCAAAACCTTTATGACATTTGTTCTGAGGATGTTCAACCTAAGCATGCATTCATTGATTATCCTTTCGATATCGAATTCTCTGTAACCTGACTTTTTTGTCTTGGGTGGCATCCTCATAAATCGTAGGCCCGACCCCGCGTGCATACTGATTTTAGGATTTGGGTAATTTTTATCCAAAACCTTAGATATTCACGATTATTGGGTATGGGTCTGCACCACAATCTGGTCCACATCTGTGGATATCTGAAGGCAGGTCAGAGGTTTCTTCCCTTAATTCTGATTCTAACCTGCACCTGCGAATTATTTATTTCTCTTTTTTGTATAGTGTGCCTAGCTGAAGGCACTAAATTCAGCACGTATATAGTTCCTTTTAGTTTTTATCTCAGAGCAGACCCAACATTCACACAATTCAGGTGCTTTCTACTCTATTCCACTATATTTTATGTCTTTTTAATACAATGAGGACATTGCATTAGATAGGCATGAGGGGGTGGATATTCATCTCTGAATTTATTCGTCAGCTCCGTAGATTTATTTTATTTTCTTTTATTTATATTAAAAAAAAATTTAGAATTAGGAAAGAGAGCTTGTGTTTAAGAAAAATTTTCAATCTTAGGAAATACTACATTATGATCTGAATACAAAGACCCTTCAAGTCTTTGAACTTAATCAGCCCGTGTATCCACTAAAATGTGGATTTATTTTTTGAGTCCTCTCCATCTTAATTCTATCGTAATTGGAGTAAATAAGTTTAGGTGATAAGTACATGACTTATCAACCCGCCCTCTGATTTGAGGAAATTTTGAGTTTTAAGCATTTACACACTATCAGGTCACTGACTCGTTGTTCGATGATTTTAACAGAAATTGGGTAGCTGATGAACCTTCTAGGGTGATATGGATGGCAAGTTGTCATGGGTAACAACCCATAGATAGGTTGTCTAGAGCCCAGTCACTCTTTAGGTAAATCTTAAACCAGGGAAGCCACCTACTCAAAAAAAAAATAGAGTCAAAAAGAAAAGAAAAAGAAAAGGAGAAAAGGAAATAAAAAAAAAAGAAATAAGCCACACTTCGTCGCATGAGTATGGCTGGCAATTTGTCAGTGGTAACAGCTCATCAACCGGTTGTCTAGAACCCAACTCAATAAATGCACTGAAAATTCCCAAAACACTTAAGAAAAAGCGGAGAAGTAGAATAAACTGGGGAGATATACACTGGATTCACCCTTGTGTTGACCCCGTAAAAATAAAAGTAGGGAGAAAGCTACAGGTTGTAAAGATACACCTTTAGGTAGAATTCTCTTTCTAAGGTCACCTAGAGGCATAGAAATTTGAAGTCTGTTTTTACTGTCGGTCAACGAGTCTATCACATTCATAATAAGATGCTTAGAACTTAGGGTTCTCATCAAATCTTGAGTGAGTTAAATGGCCGTAGAAAGTCACTCTTAAACCCTAAAACTCAAAAATTCAAAAAAAAATAGAAAAGAAGAAAAAGAGAAAAAGAAAATTTTCTTTGAATAAGGTAAGGACTTGAGGTGGTCTGCATTTTGGCAGATACCCGGGCACTGTTGTGTCTTTGAAAGTTCAGATCCTAAGTAAATATTTTCTTAATGATTGAAAATAACTCATGCCCAAATAATTCAACCTAATTCTTTTATAAATAACATACAGTTTTTGCTAGGGACTAGCAAAAGATAGGCATGGGGGTATGATGTAAACATGTTTACACAACTTAAGATGTCTATTTATCCATGTTCTTAAGCATAGAATTGTATTGCATACTATAAATATTGCATAACATGCATCATCTTGCATTTAGATTAGTTTGAATAAAATGGAGGTTAATTGTCTCCTTTTATGCTTAGGGATAGGGCAAACTTTTTATTGGGACCTCAGATCAAAGATCCAACCATATAGATGTGATCAGGGTGACGATTGGAGTTCAACGAATCCAAGATCACCTTAATCAGACATCTGTAGCATCAGATAGAGACTGTAGAACCCTAGAAGATCAAGGGCCAAGATGGTGTGAATCCGCACTTCAAACAATAAATACGACCACATGGATGGATTCGGATAGACGATCGCAGCCTAATGATGCGAAAATCGACTCAATCCGACAACCGTGGCACCATCTACATCAACTAGAAGATGGACGGCCAAGATGGCACCACGTGGTACCATCTCAACTGCCCAACCAGCCACCCTCAACCACTGAAGCTTCTAGCGCCCACGCATCTCCACCTTTCGATTAAGATCCAACAGCTGAGAGAGGAGCTCAACCAACACTTGAAGACCCTAAAGAATCGCTAGAAGGAGCTATCTCGACCGTTGGATCTCAATCCAATGGTCCTGATCGTGTGCTCAGGGATCGGCCCGCCTGCCCATCACGCGCGTAGCATAGTGGATGGAGCACTCGCTCGTGGTTGGGTGCAGGTTCGAGTCGTAAGGAGAAGGCGAGGGGTGCGCGGGTGAGCAGGCGTGAGGAGCACTCGATCGCGATCAAGCGGCTGAACGTGCTCAATAGATCTCACATGCAATTAGACGCGCGATGAAGACTCTGGATCACACGCGCGAGCACGAGCTAAGAAGCGGGCGTGAGTAGCGCTCTCAGCCGTTCGATCGTAAGATCGAACGGCTGAGATTTGATGAACGTGGAAAGGCGTTGAGCACGTAGAAGATGGGTGGGCAGCACACGTTGCTCACGATAGGGCTTTAGCAATGGTTTTATCCATCACTAAAGACCCCTTATCTAATGTCTTTTGATTTAAAAGACAAAATTGCCCTCACTCCTTGCAACTATAAAAGGAATCCCCCCCCACAGGAAATTCTCATCCTTCCTTCTCTTCTCTCCCTCTCCAAAGCTCAAGAGAAGCTTGTCCCACACCCGAGATGCTTCTTAAGAGATAAAGTCATATTTTCGTCCCCCTTTTGGAAGCGAATCCCGCGACGTTGATGACATGCTGCCCCATTCCTGTTCTTCCCGCTTCATCCTCCTTCATCCTGCTCCATTCCCCGTCTTCCAGGCGTAGTCCCGTCTGGCTTGTCCTCTAAGCGATCGTCGAGGAGGATATCTCTCGCCCCATTCTTTTTACTACTTTCTAGAGTTGATTTACTACTTTGTAGAGTAGATTTACTACTTTCTAGTGTAATCATTTTCCTGCTTTCTAATCGTAATGTTTAGTGTAACGAATAATCCCTTTGATAATGAATTTCATGTTCATTCTACATCTCTTTTTTTATTTTTGTTTGTAATATTCTCTTTCTCTCTTTCTCTTCTATTTAGTGTAAATAGATAGATAGTTTCTAGTCAATTAATTTACTTCATGACAAATAAAACAAACACGTATTTTTAAATCAAACATCTGCCTCCCTGAGTTCAGCCTGGGATTTCTATTCTGATATAAATTTTATTTGTTGAACACAAGTTCTTTGCTTTCATTCTATGGCGACAGGTTTTTCAAAATCAAATACGTTAGCGTAGTAACTTGTAGCTTCAACAGAAGTCTCGACAGATGATACGGCACCACATTCCGTACCCTAGATTTATCCTTGATTTCAAGATCAAATTCCTGAAGCAGAAGAATCCAACGAATAAGCCAGGGTTTGGCATCCTTTTTGGCCAAGAGATGTCTCAAAGCCGAGTGGTCGGTATATATAATGGTGTTAGATCCTAAGAGACAAGCCCTGAATTTCTCCAAAGCAAATACTACGGCTAGTAATTTCTTCTCAGTAACAATGTAATTCCTCTAGGCCTCATCCATAGTTCTACTAACATAGTAGATAACAGAGGGCTTCCTATCAATTTTCTAACCCAAAACAGCTCCGACGGCGTAATCAGAAGCGTCGGTCATGATCTCAAAAGGGGCTATCCAAATTGGTGGTTGCAACACCAAAGCACAAGTGACTACCATTTTAAGAAAATCAAATGCCTTATAGCATGATTCATCGAAATCAAACGGCATTTCTTCGGTGAGAAGATTGCTCAAAGGACGAGCAACCTTTGAAAAGTCCTTAATGAATCTCCTATAGAATCCCACATGACCAAGAAATGATCGAATTTGTTTAACAGAAGTGGGAGGAGGAAGTTTAGCGATGGCATCAACCTTAGCTTTATCCACTTCGATTCCCCGTTCAGAGATTATATGACCCAAGACGATGCCTTCTTGTGTCATGAAATGACTCTTTTCCTAGCTAAGGACCAGTCTTATTTTGATGCATTGTTTAAGAATCATTTCAAGATTAGCCAGACAAGAGTCAAACGATTCTCCAAAAATAGACAAATCGTCCATGAAGACTTCCATAAACTCTCCACCATGTCAGAGAATATGGCCAGCATACACCTTTGAAAAGTCACAGGTGCATTGCATAAGCCGAATGGCATCCTACGGAAAGCAAAGGTTCCGTAGAGACAGGTGAAAGTAGTTTTTTCCTGATCCTCAAGATGGATAGGAACTTGGTTGTATCCCGAGTAGCCATCAAGAAAACAGAAGTACTTCTGGTTGGCTAATCTTTCCAAGATTTGATCAACGAAATTATCCTTTTTCGTGGCCATGTTCAGCTTCCTGTAATCGATACAAACTCTCCAAGAGGAAGCTGAATGAGTTGTGACAGATTCTCCTTTCTCATTAGTCACAACAGGTATCCCAACTTTCTTGGGAACAATCTTCACAGGACTTACCCAAGGACTATCAGAGATCGGATAAATGATTCCTACATCAAGCCACTTAATAATCTCCTTCTTGACCACTTCTCGCATATTTGGATTTAATCTCCTCTGCATCTGGCGGGAAGGGCAGGATCCATCTTCCAAAAATATTATGTGATTGAAATAAGATGGCTCGATCCCCCTAAGGTCATGAATGGTCCAACCAATTGCCTCCTTGTGTTCCTTCAGGACCTTAATTAGTTTAATCTCCTGCTCCTTTGTTAATTTAGCGATAATAATCACCGGGAGCATCTTATGTGGCCCTAAAAACTAATATTTCAAATTCTCAGGCAATGGTTTCAATTTAAGCTAAGGTGGGTTGATGATTGAAGGTAAGGAAGATGCTGATGAAGACTCATCAAGATGAAGAGGTTGAGAGTGAACAAAATCAATAACCTCTTTAGAAGATGGCGAGTCTACCATAGAGGGTTGCAGGTCCAATTCGTCATCAGAGGAGGAACTTTCAAATCTAGAACCATCATACAAGTTTCAATATTCATATTATCATCCTCAAGTTCCTCAATAAATCCATAATCCTCGAATTTATTAATCGCCATAAAAATATCCAATTTCATTCTTTGATCCCCAAAGGCGATTTCCATGCTACCACTTTCACAGTTAATGTTGGCCTTAGCGGTAGCCAGGAACAGACGCCCCTGAATGATGGGTGTGTTCCTCAGATTTTCAGATACATCTATGTTAAGGACAAGGAAATCTACAGGAAAATAGAAATCCTTAACCTTAATAATAACATCTTCAATAATGCCTCACAGATTTGTGATCGAATGGTCCGCTAACTGCAGCGTTACTGAAGTCGGCCAAAGTTCACCTAATCCGAACTTCTCATAAAGAGAAGTCAGAATTAGGTTGATGGATGCACCCAGATCCAGCAGTGCTCTATCAAAAGTGTAATCTCCAATGACACAAGAAATCAAAAAAGCACCTGGATCTCTCTTTTTCTGAGGGAGGTGGTGCAAAATAACAGAACTAGACTGCTCAAGGAGTACCACCTTCCTCGAAACAGATTCTTTCGACTTACGCTTCTGTGTACATAAATCCTTTAAAAATTTTGCGTAAGCCGGTATATGTTTGATAGCATTGAGGAGTGGGATATTGATCTCGACATTCTTGAAAATATTCAGAAGCTCCTCATTACTATCAATAGACTTCTTCCTTGATCTGACCAAGGCCTTAGGAAAAGGAACATGAGTCGGATCTTCGGAATCAAGTTCTTGAGCCTTTCTCTCCTTAGGTTCTTCAGGATTCGGTAAATCAGAAAAGTGTGGTTGTGGATCCTGAGTTTGTTTACCACTCCTTAAGGTACCAAAATTTGCGGATGCATACGAGTTTGGGTCTTGGAGAGGGTTAGGAAAGATTGGAGGGGCTTCATTAGCCAAGAATCGTTGATTTGCAAAAGAAGAGGAAGGACCCTACTCAACAACCTGAGCATGTGCATGTAGGTCCCTCTGATTTCCGTACCCATGGGCTTGATTGCCTGGATTAAGGATATTTCTTGGGTTGGGTATGGGTTGAGATGGTAGAGATTCTAGTTGATGAGAATTAGCTATGAGCCTGGTTTGCAAGATGTCTAGTGAGGTTTTCATTTGTTGCATGAGCTGGAGCATAGATCCTTGCATCTCTACCATTTGTCGGTTCAAATCAGCCTGCCCTACGGGTTGACGGGCATTCCAAGCTGGCTGATTGACCTGATTCGAGGGCAACTGAGTATAAACATGACCCTGACCCATTGGTTGTTGCGGAGCATAGTTGCTGGGTCGGAATTGGGTCTGCTGCCCCGGATTTTTCCAGGAGAAGTTTGGGTGGCTTCTCCAACCTAGATTATAAGAACTGGAGTAAGGGTTGGATCTAACATTCTCTTGTACAGCACAACATCCTCATAGGGTGAGGATGGAGAGAAAGAAAGGGAAGGATCAAAGAAACTGGGATCAAAGGCCCCAGTTTGGAACCAGTGGGGTTCCGAATAATACTGACTCGCAGGCTGAGCCGCATCAAGTTGATTCATGAACTCCCATCCAGAAGGAGCTCGCGATGAATGGAATCTCGAATTCTGGGATTGAGTGGATCGAGAGTTGTTCATTGAGTTTCCAGCCATCCACTCCATTCTCGTGGCAACCAAGTCACCTTATCAAGTTTATTACAAATCAATTCCATATCGAATGAATGAGAGTCGTGGACTTCATTAACATTCGATCTGGGCTGCTGGGACCAATTAAAAGTATCCATGGAGGCATGATTGATCGAATTCTCACTCATCTCCTCAAACAAATCGTGCGCGCTATCTGCGTCTTTGTTGAGGAAACTACCTCCACAAGAAGCATCCATGTGATTTCTGAGTTGCTCAGTCAACCTGTGGTAGAAAATCTGCACGAGTTGCCATTTCGGCACTTTGTTGTGTGGACACCTCCACAATAGGTCTTGGAATCGCTCCCAGGAAACATAAAATTGCTCCCTCGGCTGTTGGGTGAAGGTAGTGATTGCTCGTCTCAAAACATTGGTACATTCGACAGGGAAGAATTTCTTCAAAAAGGCTGATTTCAACTCATTCCAAGATGCAATTAGTCTTCCTATAGTCCTGTACCAATGAGCGGCTTTATCCCTAAGAAAGTGCGGGAAGAGCCTCATGATTATTTGCTCCTCATTCACATTTCGCACCTTGGTGATCTGAACCAAAGTGGTCAAGCCCTCCAAGTGCTGAAACAGGTCTTCAGAGCCAAGCCCATGGAAATGTTTGATCAAGCTTAACACCTGGGCCTGATTTCTACATCTCTGGCAGGAATCTGGATGTCGGGACATTTCCCATAATTTGAAGGATTATAAAAATTCTTTAAGGGCTGAGCACCCTGCATTCTTTGGAGCCATTCTTGCATTCTGTTTATTTGTTCCAGCTGCCTTCGGAATACCTCCTATGGATCCTGCAGCAAAGGAGGCTGTTGATCGGCCATGGGATCAATTTGGCCAAAATCCAATCTACGCCTCCTAGAATACTCTAGTGGTCCTTCCAATCGGGAATTTAATGACCTTCTTCCCAGCATAAACTAGGAAAAGGACGGAAGGACTGGGGATAAGAACCCTGCAGCACAACAAAACAAGCCTATCCTTAATTAGGGTAGCCTAAGGATCTACTGACTCTCAGAATAGTAGATTATAAACAGGATCTACTTACTCTACTTGTGTCTGCTCAATCCAACTAGTTAGGAGGGACTAGGGAGAAGGTTCTTCCTTTGGCTTGTGCCTTCGGTTCCTAGTGTACCCCACAACTGCAGTTGTTTGACGCTACTCCCCTAGCTAGACATCAGATTTATCAGTACAAGCAGGTTAATCATTGATGTAAACACATTTACACTATTTAAAATGTTTATTTATGCATGTTATTAAGCATAGGATTGCATTTCATGATATAAATATTGCATTACATGCATCATCTTGCATTTAGAGTAGTTTGAATAAAATGGAGGTTAATTGTCTCATTTTATATGCTTGGACAGGACAAACATTTTGTTGAGACCTCGGATCAAAGATCCAACCGTATGGATGTGATCAGGGCGACGATTAGAGTTCAACGACTCCAAGATCACCCTAATCAGGCATCCGTAGCATCAGATAGTGATCGGGGAACCGTAGAAGATCAAGGGCCAGGATGGTGAAAATCCGCACTTCAGATGACAAATCTGACCACACGGATGAATTCAGATCGACGATCGCAGCCCAACGACACAAAAATCGAGTCAATCCAACATCCGTGGCACCATCTACAACTTCCAGAAGATGGACGGCCAAGATAGCGCCACGTAGCGCCATCTCAGCCGCCCAAACGGCCGCTCCATCTTGTGAAGGCCCCGCGCCCGATCGCTCTCCGCCGTTGGATCTTAATCCAACGGCTGTGGGCGCTCGCATTTAAAAACGTGTGCTCGACCATCCACGCCCCATAGCGCAGTGGTCGAGCGCGCTATCGCGAGCGCGGGGCGCGGGTTCGAGCCGTGGAGAGGGGCTAGAAGGCGCGGCGATTGGGCGCGGGTGGAGTGTCAGATGGAGATCGGACGGCCGCGCGCGCCCGATAGCGTCGACGCGCGATTGGACGTGCAATCGGATGCGCAATCAGACGTGCGGGCGGGCGCGCAACGAGCGAGCGCAAACGCATCTTAAGCCGTCCGATCTCGCGATCGGACGGCTGAAAAGCGGCAAACGTGCGTGGCCGTTGAGCGCGCAAGCAGGAGAGGAGGCACGCACGAGCCAGCCACTACGCCCACGTTAGGGGTTTAGTGACGGATTTATCCGTCACTAACGACCCCTTATTTATTGTTTTGAAGTTGTAATGTCCATTTTGCCCCCACTCCTTACAACTATAAAAGGAGACCCCCTCCATACGAAATTCTCATCCCTTCTTTCTCCTCTCTACCCCTCCAAAGCTCAAAAGAAGCTTGTCCCACACCCGGGATGCTTCTTGCGAGATAAAGTCCAATTTTCGTTCCCCTACGGAAGTGGATCCCGCGACGACGACGGCGTGATGCTCCGTTCCTGTTCTTCTGCTTCGTCCTCCTTCGTCCTGCTTCATTCTCCTTCATCCAGGCGTCGTCCCGTCCGGCTCGTCCTCCAAGCAATCGTCGAGGAGGATAACTTCTCTCTCCCATTCTTATTTACAGCTTTTCTAGTATAGAATTTTCCTGCTTTATAGTGTAATTGATTTTCCGCTTTCTAGTGTAACTTTTATTTAGTTTGATTATATAAACAATTGGAATATTGAATGCATGCTCTCTCTCTCTCTCTCTTAGTTTGATAGCTCCATTGTAATTATATCGCCTTAACAAAAATCCTAAAAAAAATATAATTGCGAATATAGATCAATGTAGCCTCCCTGTGTTTGACCCGGAATTCTTTTTGGTATAAATTTTATTTGTTGAACACGAATTCTTCGCTTTCGAACTACAACGACAAGTTTTCCAAAACCAAACACGATAGCGTAGCGATTCGCAAAAACCCGTTCAACATTTTGGCGCCGTTGCCGAGGATCGAACCCGGGTCGCCCGCGTGACATGCGGGAATACTCACCACTATACTACAACGACAAGTTTTCCAAAACCAAACACGATAGCGTAGCGATTCGCAAAAACCCATTCAACATTTTGGCATCGTTGCTGGGGAGGCGACGCTCTTTGGTTTCTCTTCGCGTTTTCTAACTTACAAATCATTTACCTCACTTTTCTCCTTTCTTATTGTGATTGCAGGTACTCTTTCGAGACAGGCAAAAGCGGTAGATCGGAGTAAAATGCTGTAGAAGGTTTTATGAGTTATCCCCCACCCCCCACCTATTAGATTTCATTCCACAACATAATAATTCAAACATCAATTAACCTAGGTGTTTTTATAAACTCTAAGGTTAGATTATTTGTTGTTTGACACCCATACTCACCCCAACCCCCATATTAAAAAAAAAGAAAAAAATTAAAAAATCTCAAAGAGGTACACAACCTCATCTGATTTTCAAACTCAACCGGTAAACCGACCTCAAGAACCGGTACACACATTCAAACACATAATTGAGTAGAAATCAGATTAGGTAATCATTTGTGTGCCTAATTAAGTAGTGCATCAGGCCAATTGTTTGAGTTGATTGGGCTGCACCACTTCAAATAAAATAAACTCATCAAGTAGTTGCCAATTAGGTTCAACTCTTAGGGATTTACCAGGCACTCCACATTCTTTTTAAACTTTAAAGGAAAACATCTTCACCTGTGCTTGCAAAACCTGGTTTGCCAATGAAACCTGTTTGAAAATACCTAAAGTTGAATTCTAAAAGCTACTAAGCAAGATTTGAACCTTAAAATTCACCACATCAAAAAAAATAATCTTGCTTGAAAACTACTGGTTGTACACACATACACAAATCAATCAATCATTAAGGGCACAACCCATTTAAAGGGCCCATCACATTCCAAAGCACATTCAAACCTAGCCCTAAATAAAATAGAGTAGACGTTGGCCTTAAGGATTGGACTCGCTCTTCAGAACCCAGAACGAGATTATTTTCGATTAGTCTGTTTCTACTGTTCAATCTGATGTCTAGCTAGGGGAGCAGAGTCAAACGATCGCGGCTGGGGGGTACACTAGGAACCGGAGGCACAAGCTGAAGGAAGAACCTTCTCCCCAGTCCCTCCTTCTAACTGGTTGGATTGAACAGACAAAAATAGATCAAATCGTTCCTTTATCTCAAGACGGGTTTTGAGAGTCTGTAGGTCTGTAGGCTAACCCATTTAAGGACAGGTTTGATTGTTTGTATTGCAGAGCACTTTTCTTCCTCCCGAGTCTCATGAATCCTTCCACATATTTCACACATTCCTGCTCTTTCCCTCCTGTTGTGAATTATCCTCAACATGACGATTATCCCAACTCGTATTGTAATCAACCATCAGTTAGTTGGGATAATTCGGATTGGGGATACAATTCCGGACCCCCGTGTTTAGGGTCTAACCCTGAACACTTTGATTCTGATTTCTATCCTTCTCAAAGCTACATCGATTATAGATCGTCTTCCTTTCATGCACAACCTAATACGATCTACAATCAAGAAAGATACACTGATCTTTACTCATCCTCTGATTTCACTGCCTTTAGGTCATCACCATCTTTTCAACAATCTGAAATGACCTATTATCAGGAAGGGTATAACGAATCTCAATTCGATAATTCCTCTACATTGATGTCAAACCCGCCCAACCCTGAACCAACTCATTTGGTTCAGGTTAATCAGGTTCAAGAGAAGGTTCTGGCTAACTTGAGGAATATCATTCAATCTTTAGAAGTTCAGCCAATACCTTGCATTGAGAGATTGGAGCCCCTGATTGAAATGATTGATGATTTAAACAAGTCTTTGTTGGATTGGCTCCGGATGTTAAGGATAAGAACCCGGGTGAGTTTCTACTTGGGAAATTAGCGAAATTGAGGATGAGATTCATGGTTGCTTTGATTCAATCTTGGAATAATTCCCAAGATGAACCCTCTTCAGGAAAGCCAATGACAGAACCCGCTCAGGCACCTGTTGGGGGGGACAAGTGTTACGAGGCTGACCAGATTGAATTAAAACAACCAATGAAGAATGATCTGATTTCTTCACCTAAGATCCCTAAGCCGGGTTACGAGGAAATGTATGTCTCCTTGGAACAGAAAGTGACAAATGATTTTGGGACATACATTGATATGGATCCTGATGGTGAAGATTCAAGTTGCGAAGTCTTACGCGAGTTTTCTGAAAATGATTTCTGTGAGATGATTGGGCTTGAGGAATCTGATAGATCATTTGATAGCCCAATAACTGAGGAATCTGATCTTATTAGGGCATACATTACGGATCCAGAATCGCATTTTCTGGAGAAATCAATTCAATGCCCTGATTATCAGTTACACCTTGTTGAGCTTATTGATGATTCTAATTCTGAGATAATTAGACCCAAGTCAATTTTGATTCTGCCACATCATTTAGACTTGGAGATTTCAGACGGGGTGATGAATATACAAGAGGTCCTGGAATTTGATATGCTGAATGAGGAGGATAGGAGCTGGGGAGTTTTGATTTGGGAAGTTAATTTTGGAGGAAATGGAAGATTATGTCGAAGGGTTCCTTTTAAGCTGAATTCATCAAATCAAAACCCTTACGACATTTGTTTCGAGGATGTTCAACTCAAGCACACATTCAACGATTATCCTTTTGAGCTTCAATTCTCTGTAACTCGACTTTTTGGTCTTGGGTTGCATCCTCATAAATCGCAGGCCCGACCCCACTTGCATTCTGATTTTAGGTTTTGGGTAATTTTTATCCAGAACCTAAGATATTCTCGATTATGGGGTGTGGGTCTACACCACAATCTGGTCCACATCTGTGGACCTCTGCTGACAGGTCAGAGAATTCTTCTATTTTTTCTAATTCTGACCTGCACATGTGAATTTTTCATTTTTTTTCTTTGTATAGTGTGCCTAGCTGAAGGCACTAAACTCAGCACATATACAGTTCTTTTTAATTTTTCATCTCAGAGCGGACCTGACATTCACGCAATTCAGGTGCTTTCTTCGCTTTTCCACTCTGTTTTATGTCTTTTTAATTCAATGAGGACATTGCATTAGATAGGCATGGGGGGGTAGATATTTATCTCTGAATTCATTCGTTAGCTCCGTAGATTTGTTTTATTTTTTTTATTTTGATTAAAAAAAAAATCGAAATTAGGAAAGAGAATTTGGGTTTAAGAAAATTTTCAATCTTAGGAAAAACTACATTAAGATCTGAACACAAAGACCCTTCAGGTCTTTGAACTTAATCAGCCCGTGTATCCACTAAAATGTGGATTTGTTTTTCGAGTTCTCGCCAACTTGAATTTTATTTTAATTGGAGTAAATAAGTTTGGGTGATAAGTACACGACTTATCAACCCGCCCTCTGATTTGAGGGAATTTTGAGTCTTAAGCATCTACACACTTTCTTTGCACTGACTCATTGTTCGGCGATTTTAACGGAAATTGGGTAGCTAATGAACCTTCTAGGGTAATATGGCTGGCAAGTTATTGTAGGTAACAGCCCATAGGTAGGTTGTCCAGAGCCCAGTCACTGGACCTTTCTTAGTTTGCTGCCTTTAGGTAAATCTTAGACTAGGGAAGCCACCTACTTTAAAAAAAAAAAAAAGGAGAAAAGAACAAAAAAAAATAAGCCACACTTCGCCGCACGAGTATGGCTGGCAAGTTGTCATTGGTAATAGCTCATCGACCGGTTGTCCAGAACCTAGCTCAGAAAATGCACTAAAAATTCCCAAAACACTTAGAAAGAAGAGGAGAAGTAGAATAAACCGGGGAGATATACACTGGATTCACCCTTGTGTTGACCCCGTAAAAAATAAAAAATAAAAGTAGGGAGAAAGCTACCAATTGTAAAGATACACTTTTAGGTAGAATTCTGGTTAAGTCCCCTAGAGGCGTAGAAATCCGAAGTCCGTTCTAATTGCCAGTCAATGAGTCTATCACAATCACAATAAGATGCTTAAAGCTTAGGGTTCTCATCAAATTTTGGGTGAGTTGAATGGCCGTAGAAAGCCACTGCTAAACCCGAAAATTTGAAAATCAAAATAATTAGAAAAGAGAAAAAGAGAGAAAAAAAAGAAAATTTTCTTTTAATAAGGCGAGGGCTTGAAGCGGTCTGCATTTTGGCTAATACCCAGGCACTGTTGTGTCTTTGAAAGTTCAGTTCCTAAGTAGATAATTTCTTAATGATTTAAAAATAACTCAAGTCCAAATAATCTAACCTAATTCTTTTATAAATAGCATATAGTTTTTGCTAGGGACTAGCAAAAGATAGGCATGGGGGTATGATGTAAACACATTTACATTACTTAAAATGTTTATTTATGCATGTTCTTAAGCATAGGATTGCATTTCATGATATAAATATTGCATTACATGCATCATCTTGCATTTAGAGTAGTTTGAATAAAATGGAGGTTAATTGTCTCCTTTTATATGCTTGGACAGGGCAAACATTTTGTCGGGACCTCGGATCAAAGATCCAACCGTATGGATGTCATTAGGGCGACGATTAGAGTTCAACGACTCCAGATCGCCCTAATCAAGCATCCGTAGCATCAGATAGTGACCGAGGAACCCTAGAAGATCAAGGGCCAGGATGGTGAAAATCCGCACTTCAGATGACAAATCCGACCGCACGGATGAATTCGGATCGACGATCGCAGCCCAACGACACAAAAATCGAGTCAATCCGACATCCGTGGCACCATCTATAACTTCCAGAAGATGGACGGCCAAGATAGCGCCACGTGGTGCCATCTCAGCTACCCAAACGGCCGCTTCATCTTGTGAAGGCCTCGCTCCCAATTGCTCTCCTCCGTTGGATCTTAATCCAACGGCTGTGGGCGCTCGCATTTAAAAACGTGCGCTCGACCATCCGCACCCCATAGCGCAGTGGTCGAGTGCGCTATCGCGAGCGCGGGGCACGCGTTCGAGCCATGGAGAGGGCCTGGAAGGCACGGCGATTGGGCGCTGGTGGAGCGTCAGATGGAGATCGGACGGCCGCGCGCGCCCGATAGCGTCGACGCGCGATTGGACGCGCAATCGGATGCGCAATCAGATGCGCGGGCAAGCACCCAACGAGTAGGCGCGGATGCATCTTAAGCCATCCAATCTCTCGATCGGACGGCTGAAAAGCGGCGAACGTGCGTGGCCGTTGAGCGTGCGAGCAGGCGAGGAGGCGCGTGCTAGCCGGCCACTACGCCCACGTTGGGGCTTTAGTGATGGATTTATCCGTCACTAAAGTCCCTTTATTTATTGTTTTGAAGTTGTAATGTCCATTTTGCCCCCACTCCTTGCAACTATAAAAGGAGATCCCCTCCATACGAAATTCTCATCCCTTCTTTCTCCTCTCTACCCCTCCAAAGCTCAAAAGAAGCTTGTCCCACACCCGAGATGCTTCTTGTGAGATAAAGTCCAATTTTCGTTCCCCTTCGGAAGTGGATCCCGCAACGACGACGGCGTGCTGCTCCGTTCCCGTTCTTCTGCTTCGTCCTCCTTCGTCCTGCTTCGTTCTCCTTCATCCAGGCGTCGTCCCGTCCGGCTCGTCCTCCAAGTAATCATCGAGGAGGATAACTTCTCTCTCCCATTCTTATTTACAGCTTTTCTAGTGTAGAATTTTCCTGCTTTATAGTGTAATTGATTTTCCGCTTTCTAGTGTAACTTTTATTTAGTTTGATTATATAAACAATTGGAATATTGAATGCATGTTCTCTCTCTCTCTCTCTCTCTCTTAGTTTGATAGCTCCATTGTAATTATATCACCTTGCTTAACAAAAATCCTAAAAAAAATATAATTGCGAATATAGATCAACGTAGCCTCCCTCTGTTCGACCCGGAATTCTTTTCGGTATAAATTTTATTTGTTGAACATGAATTCTTCGCTTTTGAACTACAACGACAGGTTTTCCAAAACCAAACACGATAGCATAGCGATTCGCAAAAACCCGTTCAACAATCGTAAACAATCTCAGACTAGGCCCCGAAGAGCGAATCAGTCCTTAATGCCAATGTCTACTCAATTTGATTGAGGCTTGGGATTGTAGTGCTTATGGAATATGGTGGGCCCTTAAAATGGGTTGTGCCCTTAATGATCAATTGAGTATGTGTAAGTGCGTCCACAACCAGGGTTTTCAAGCAAGATTATTTATGATGAGTAGATTTTAATGTTGAAATCTTGCTTAAGTAGCTTTTAGGGTTTAGAATTAGGTTGATTTCAGTCAAGTTTGAGGCAATCCAAG
Organism: Thalassia testudinum; assembly: GCA_037157565.1. NCBI lineage: Eukaryota > Viridiplantae > Streptophyta > Magnoliopsida > Alismatales > Hydrocharitaceae > Thalassia > Thalassia testudinum. The sequence continues at coordinate 31,317,639 of JAZHRO010000049.1, forward strand.
TTTTCAAGCACGGGTGAAGATTGCTTCCTTTTAAAATCAGAAATAAAGTGGAGTGCCTGGTATGAACCTAGATTGAAAATCCTAAGAGGAAGCTACTTGGTGAGTTGGTTTTAGGTTGAGTGGTGAGGCCCAAACAACTCAAACAATTGGTCACAATTGCACCATTGAGTTAAGCACACAAAAATGATTAACCTAGAATGAGTTGATTTGTGTGTGCTGGTTCCACAGATCAGAATCTGGTTGAGTAGAATAAAATCAATTAGGTTAAGTGCCTTGAATGTGGGTGTATGTTGTGTGTATGTTGAATTACCCCACAAAAATATCTTTTTATTTTTTTATATGCGAGGGTGAAATGTGAGTGAAAATCCAAACAACCAAACTAATCCTAGGATTTATGTAAACACCTAGGTTAATTGGAACTTGAATTTAATGTGATGAAATGAAATCTATGGAGGGGGGAGAATGGGGAGCACTTATAGTCGTCTTCAACTGCACTTTACTCCGATCTACCGCTTGACAATTCCCTAGTAAAGGTATCTGCAAAATAATAGACACAAGAGAAAGCAAGTTAGAAGATAGTAAAGTGCATGAAATGCGAAAAGAAGATCGGAAAATCGTTGCCCCCCCGGCAACAGCGCCAAAATGTTCAATGTCGAGGGACTATGCTATCGGAGTTGGTTTTGAAAACCTACCGTTGTAGTTCGAGTAGCGAAGAAATCCGTTCAACAAATAAAATTTATACCGAAAAATCTATAAAGAAATCCCAGGTCGAACTCAGGGAGGCTACGTCGATCAAAATTCGTAATTATATTTTTTTGTGTTTTTATTTAAGGGATGGAATAATCACAATGAAATGGAATTAATATAGACAATAAAAGAGAAAGGGAGAGAAATCATTCACTTGATATTGCAAAATATTTTTACAACTAAGAAAGAGAGAAAGGAATACACTAGAAAGCGAGAAATTATTACAACTAAAAAGCAGGTAAATTCTACTCTGAAAAGTAGGAAAAAAAAATGGGAGACAGAAGTTATCCTCCTCGACGATCGCTTGGAGGACGAGTCGGACGAGATAACGCCTGGAAGACAAGGAAGGAGTGGGAAGAAGGAGGTCGAAGCTGGAGGAACGGAAATGACGCGGTAGGTCATCATCGTCGTGGGATCCACTTCCAGAACGGAAGCGAAAACTTGATTTTATCTCTTAACGAGCATCTCGGGTGTGGGACAAGCTTCTCTTGAGCTTTGGAGAGGGAGCGAAGAGAAGGAAGGGATGATAAATCTGTATGGTAGGGGTCTCCTTTTATAGTTGCAAGGAGTGGGGGCATTTTGGATATTACAACTTGAAAAACATTAATTCAGGACCTTTAGTGGCAGATTTGTTGGTCACTAAAGGCCTGAACGTGGCCGACGTGCCCGCCGCTCGCACGCCCCCTCGCCTCCACGCCCTTCAATGCATGCGCACGATCGTGCCTTCTCAGCCTTCCGATCAAGAGATTAGATGGCTTAAGTTGCCTACGCTTGTGCCACGTGCTCGCGCGCGATCACGTCTAAGCGCTACGCTCTGATCGTGTGTGGGCACTATCGCTCAATCTCCACCGCTGGATCTGCATCGCGTAGCTCTAATCTCACACCTGCTCGCAGCAAATGCAAGCTCGAACACTCGTCGCGCACTCGCGTAGCGCGCTCTACCGCTGCGCTATGCGTAGCTTTGCGTCACGTGGCGTGTTTTGCGCATGGCTGATCTCGACCATTGGATCTTCATCCAATGGTCGAGATCAAACATAGCATACGCCTTCAGCAGAGGAGAGCTTTGGATGAGCAATGGTGTGGCACGATCTCGGCCGTTGGATGGGCATCCAACGGCTGAGATTTTTTGAGCGGGTGAAGAAGGAAAGCTGTGGCTGGTGTTGGGCAGCTATGATAGCACCACGTGGCACCATCTAGGCCATCCATCTTCTGAGTGATGGAGATGGTGCCACAGGTGTTGGACTGGACCAATTTTTGCATCTTTAGGCTACGATCGTTGATTTGAATCCATCCGTGTGGTTGGATTTGTTGTCTGAGGTGCGGATTAAAACCATCTTGGCCCTTGCTCTTTAAGGTTCCTCGAACTCTATCTGGTGCTACGAATGTCCGATTAAGGCGATCTTGGAGTCGTTGAACTCCAATCGTCATCATGATCAGATTCGTACGGTTGGATCTTCAATCCGAGGCCTTGATAAAAAGTCGCCCTGTCCCTGACCATAAAAAGGAAACAATTACTGTGAAATTTATACAACTTGATCTAAATGCATGATTATGCATGTTATGCACTATTTACAATGTATGATGCTAATGTGACACTAAGAACATGCATTAATAGACATTTTAGGTTAATCAGATGTATACACATCAGACCCCTAAGGTTTCATCAACTTAGGCTTGCTATCTAGGTCTTAAGTTCTCTTTAGTTGATATCAATTTTGTCATCTATATCTGGTGTTCAGGCTGAGGGGTTGTGTCAAACGACTAGGCGCGGATTTGCACAAGCACCTAGGATTTTCCTGGGAAACGCTTGGGACCAAACCTCCCCTTAAACAACTTGGCTAGGTTTATTGACAGAATGGGTGTATTCACTAGTGATTACTTATTTCCTAGATAGACCAAGTCTTGGGTTAATTTTCTTGGGAGTCACACTTAAGTTAGGTCTAGAATTTGTTGTTTGAATTGAACACTTTTTCTCATCTCCATCTCAACTCCTCCCCTCCAATTCTTCCAAAAAAAAAAGTCCATGCACGGGAGAAGGTCCCAAAAACCACATCTTGAGGGACCATCTGATTTTTCCCCCCGCACTAGAAAATCTTTGTTTTCTTCTCCTTCCTCTTCTAAAAATATGGAAAACCCAGGTAACCGATAAAAAAGTTCTGCTTCCGCTTCTAACCCGTTAGCTGACCCACAAGTTGACTTCCCCATCCCTAACCTCCCTCAACTGGAGCAACCAGAAATTCCTGCAGGGCCAGGTGGCCCTTAAATCCAAACTCAAACTACAAACCCCTTTGCCTTTACGGTCAACCATTTGGTTTGGCTACAACAAAATCAAGAGAATTTGGCTAGGACTATGACAAACTTAGCCAACCAAGGGCAAAACCCACCACCCCACCATCAGCTTGTCGATCCTCTTAAGGATTTCTATGATCCTTCCAACTATGAGGAAAGACCCGGGGTGGTCATACCACAAAGGGATTTTGACATCAAACCAACTACTCTGAACTTGATCAAGCATTTTCATGGTCTTCCAAGAGAGGATTGATGAGTCCATTTTAATGGACTATTGTTACTCCTAAGTAATTCAATTCTAACATTGTATGTTGTCTAATAATCACAATTGTTCATTAAGTGATTGTATGTGTCATTATTTAAGTTTACATTTCTTCTATTGCTTATTATACAATTATATTTCATGCAGGGTCCCACAACAGCACACTCATCTTCAATTAATCTACTTTATCAAGCTAATAATCAGGAAGAAGAGGGAGGAGGATCAATTGTGGAAAAGAACAGGGGGTGGAAAGATATTTTCCCCCCCACAAATATCTCCACCTACGGCCAATAGAACCCAACAACCGTCAGCCATGTTTAGTAAGGGATTTTGAAAATCCCTTAACTTGCACGTAGAGAGGAGATAAAGGAGGAGTCTTGGCAAAGGATCGGGGATCTTCATCTTCTTCTACCCCTGGCGGGGAATTATCTCCACCTTCCCAACCGTGAAGAGAAAGGACACTGTGGAACCAAGCGTGCACTGTGCACACCATCACCTTCATCAATCCCTTGCAAGCCACAGCCAAGCCCTTCTCCGCCTGCCCTGACCACGTGCCTGAAATTGCACCAACCCACTGCCGTAGCCACACCTGCGCCCCTTGCACGTAGACCCACTAGCCACATACTGCCTTCACCGCGCCAAGCCTTCCACCGCCCACACCCGCGCCTTCTGCAGGCACAAGCCAACCTGCCCTCGCCGCACCCAGCCCCGCTCCACTGCCAAGTGCCCTTCCAGCCTGCGGCGCCCCACCATCCATCGCCCTCCACCGCTACGGCCAAGTGCCCGCAGGTGCTGCACCACAGGCAACAGACGCCCATGCCCACAGGCGCCACACCCGCGGGCCACTCCAGCCACGCCTTAGCACGCCTTGCACACGCACGCCCAGAGCGTAGCCGTGCGGGCTGCAGCAGCACTGTTCTTCTTCTCCAAACATGGCCTCCTTCTCCAACAGAGCCAACAGGCCAGTGGGCATTCTCCTCCTCCCGGCTGCCGCCGGCCACCTCCGGATGCCACGTCACTGCCATTGCGTAGCCCGCATCGAGGCGCACCAACCCGTTAACTCTCGCCACCACCCGTGCACGGCCGCCCACGCGAGGAAGAGAGAGGAAAAATCCTCTGTTTTCTCCTCAATTAATATTTACATTTACTACTATTTCCATTTAGATATTCATATTTTATTCGGGCCACATTGCATTGATACACTTATGGTTTCCTGAAATTACTTTGCTTGTGTTATGTATATGGTTTAACTTTGATTTTCAAATCAAATTTGCATGCAAGTTAAAACTACATGGTAAGCCATTACACATGCATCATACACATATTTTTGGAACTTAATTCCTGACGTGAAAACTGCATAAATACCCCTGAACTTTTAAGGAAATTGCAAGCTCCATTTAAAATAGCATATTCCTCGAATTAAAGTCGGGGTAATGTCTGCAAACAGTATATTCCTTGACTCATGAATTTATTGTTCTATTCCTCCCTATGGATGCGACATCTTTATTGTGGTTTAAATTCATATCTATGTTAATCTTTGATTGAGAGATTTCTACCACATTAATTACAACGACATATCCTTCTGTTGCTATCATAAGAAAGTGAAACTCTCTTCGTCAAAATGGTGCCGTTGTCGGGGAGGTAACAAACGCAATAGATTCACTTCATTATTTTCGAATATTCTGAGTTGCGTAGTTATCTGATCATTTTTTTTATTGTGTGAGGAATCTGACAGGGTAACAGGCACAGCAGAGCGACGACATTGACCTTGAACAACGCGCACGGTGGAGATGATCTTTTTGGTGGACCTTGACGCCACCTGGAGGCCAGCAACAAGAACACGTGGGCCTTGATCCCATGCACATAGGCTTACGGAGCAGCTGATTTTTTATTTAGTCAATAGATCTTAGTTTAGATTTAGTTTAGATAGACATTAGAATTTAATTTCTATCTTTTGGACCCTTGTCGGGTATTTTTGGGAACATGTTCCCAGGCTTCTTTATTTCTTATCGCTCTTGTGTGCGGGAGCACATTTTTGGGAGTATGTTCCCATTTATTTAGATTATAGTACTATTTGAATTGATTGAATTGCATTTTGGTTAGTTAGTTAAATGAGGTCTGTTTGTTTATTATTATTATTGAAAATATATATATATATATTCGAACTGCCTGCTAGAAGCTGTATATCTATAGGACGACCATCTAGGACTGAATGAGCAGCATCTAGTTTATTTTTACTGCATTGCATACATTGTTCACGAAGAAAGCTGGAGTAAGGTACATCTTTTCTTGAGCATCAATTACCTATCATGCATCTGTATTGAACCTAAATCTAAGACTGCTAAAGTGCTTGAATCGAATTAATTCAGTGGTCACTTAAAAATATTGGGACTACTAAGAGATTGGACTTTAAAATCTGCGACTTAAAATTGTGTGCAAAAGGATTTTGTTTACGAAATTTCAAAACTCAAAACATGATCATTTGTTTGCACACCTGAGACACTGTGCACCTCACACATAAGGTCACTAGATAAATTTCTACCTCTCCTCTTTTGCAGCACAAGGGAAGTTAGTCGGAAATCAACAAGCCTATCCACCAAGTTACTTTGGTTCCTCCTGTGTGGGCTCGATTCGAGACTTCCATCCCTTGCAAGTAGGTTATAGGCACCAATGAAGTTTGGCCTTGGAAGCGTAATTTGTGCAAAACTTGTTCGGCCACCAACTGAACATTTAATTCTAAGACCTACATTCTACTAAAAATAGATCCCAGTGAATTTGGATTTGCTTTGACAGTAGAACTCTCTAGGAAGTTTCTGCTTGCTTTCTGAATTCTTCTAAATCCTAAGAGAGTTAAAACTATTTTGCTTAAAGATATGGATCACCCTTACTCCTATCATTTAGATTATCAGAGTCAATACTTCCCATCTTTTAATTAGGATCCCATGCCCCGAGCATATCCATCCTTTGATGGGTACATTGAAAATTCATAGGATCATTCTTATTCTTATCCTGGGAGTACTGGCTTGATAACTCCCACTTTTGAGCAGAGCATAGGAGCAGGATTTTTCAACCCTGAAATCCCTACTTCTATGCAAACACCCAACCCTCCCACCCTTCATGATTTTCCATATCGAGGTTGGACCGATACCCTTAGACAACCAGAGCATAACATTGACTATCCTCCCCAACCTGATAATAGTAGCATCTCCTCTTTCATGATAGAAATGCAAAAACAACAAATGGAAATGATGGAATCCATGGGAGAGATGTTGAGGAATAGTCAATAGTTAAATGAATAAATAAGACAGCTTAGCTACACGCTTCCCAGTAATTCTGATCCCTACCCTACGACCATGATCGTGCAAATAATTCTGAGGAAACCATGACAATAGGGATCCAATTTTATGTAGCTATCACTTAGACTCTCCCAATGAGACAGCCACTAGAGGAAAATGATCATAGTGATTATCCACCTGAGCTATATTGGAATCAAAAGCAAGGGAAGATGGTACCTCTTGAGGACCTTGACCCCAATGACAGTATTCTCCCTACCCCTACCAACCCGGGTCAAGGTTATATTGTTCCTATCACTTCCCCTATTGATTATCTGGTGGAATCCCATTCTACCCTTAGTGAGCCTACTCCTGACCCTCCTCTTAGGGAATCAACACCTACCATTCAGCATCCTGAGGATTTAAATGCACTCAATGAAGGTGACCCTAAGGGAATGGAGGATGAATTAGATCAATTTTGGTCTCAGGGATATGAAGAGTCTATTTTAGAGGATGAGGATGCCCCAATAGAGGAACTTGGACTGAAAATCTGGAGTGAATCACAAGGGAATTACCTCGAAAGAATATAAACAATATGGTCAAATCCAGATTCCTCCCTTCTTTTGAGAGTTATCCTCCATCAAAATAAGAGTTCATATTAGAGGAGGACAAACAAAATAGTGAGAAGTCTATGGGAGACTCTCGAGGATAAAACACGTCAATTGAGGATTTATACCCCAAGAAGAATAACGAATTCAGAGATATAGGCTTGCTCCAAAATATTAACACTGATCCTCCTTTAGGAATAATTAACGATACTGATCCAACTCCTGTCTTCACTAATGAATCACATATACACCCTGACAAAAATTTGAGTGAACCAAACGAATCCGGGGATGAGCTTAGTGATAATGATTCTGATAGTTTGACCCTGCCATCAAAGAGTTGTAATTTGAAGTCTACCCTTGATTCAAATATGACTCCGATCATTAATGCTAGGTAGGGTAATGTGAAGTTGTCTACAACTGTTAGGGAGTATACACAATCTGAATCATTGTTGGAATTGGACCTGAAATCGACTAAGACCTCACTGGACTTAAACATTACCTTCCAACACTACAAACAACCCTTATACTCCCTAACCAATCCTTGGCTCAGATCTCTACTCATTTACATTCTTTCTGGAGAACATATCAGGCCAGTACATCCTCGGGTAGAATGGTGAGTGTGGATTGATGCTTGTACTTTTAGTCTTGCCATTCAAGGGTTTCAAATTTTAATGTTTATATCTTTTAAAACCCATCCTGTTTTGGAGGATCCTTATTATCCTCCACCTATTCCGTGTCGGGAGGCCTCTTTTCATATTCCCTTTCTCATTTCTAGACTTCCCCAGGTAGCCAACGAGGTTTTCCGCTTTCATATCTTCTGGCGAGTATTTAGGATTACGTTGCATCATCAGCTCGCCAACATCTGTGGCTACCTGTTTTCTAGGCCTGCACTGTTATGCATATTTTTAGGGCCTAATCTTTTCTGTCTGGAACCAGACTTACAGGTTCCTTCTAAGTCTGGCTACTGACAGAAAATGCAGCGCTTGTTGGGAGGCAACCTAGCGGCCTGAATAACACCGTCATCAGGTGATTTCTTTCCTTTCTCCTCCTATTTTAATTTTACAATGGGGACATTGTAGGATTTAGGCATGGGAGGGTGCATTTTGCATTTTAAGAAGTATTCAAGCATTCAGGTTAGCATATAAAAAAAAAATCTCTTTTCTTGAGCTAAATGGCTTAGTTCCTAGCAAAATATCTTTGGAGGTTTTTCTTCTTGAATTATTTTTTAAGTTTAGAATCTAGTACATTTATTTCACGTGCACGTAGACTTGGGAATGGATCCTTGAGGGAAACCAATAAGCGTTTGTAGTCTACTAAACCCTTAGACAGTTAATTGGGAGTTAGGCATACTATCTTCTAGTAGATCCACCTCATATTTATGAGAAGAAAGTAGAGAGATTACTGGTGCGCTAAGTCTAGTGTAAAGACTCTTAAGTTTTGGATAATTAGATGATGATACTTCAAAGTTAGGTGTAGTTTTCGCTCCCTGTTCCTATGTGCGTACTTGGTGTGAATTCCTGAGAGTCACCAAATAAGGCAGATACATAGAGATGGAGTCTTAATAAAGTTATGACTATGGTGGATGGTTACGACCGTTCTTCATAGAGTCCTCGGCTGAAGGAGGGTAATAGTGTCAAAGGTCAGAAATACGCCTGTCCTATCCATTTCTTCCCAGTGCCGAGAATAGGCACTTCCACCAAATAAGCCACACAATATTCTCTTGACCATCATCGTCCCTAATAATGTCTCATAAATAAAGGTCTGTATCGTGTTATGTTGATTAATAAAGAAAGAAAAAGAAAATAAAAAAGAAAAAAAAAGAAAGAAAGAGAAAAGAGAGAGAGAAAAGAAAAAGAAAAGAGTCCAGGATTATAATTTTATCGTTGTAACATTGTTCCTAAGGCCAAAAAACACTTATCGCATTCCACCAAATATGATCCTTACCTACCTTTCAGTATTTCTGATCGCCCGAATACTGGTTGAGGACTCTAACTTAGTTGTAGAGTTATTAAGACTTTAATTGAAGTGTGGATGCCATGTGAGGCCACCAACAGTGAGTACAATTACTAAATCTAGCAAGATTTGTGATCTTAGAAAGAAAAGAAAGAAAAGAGTGAGCGCCCAGGAACATCAAAAGAGCACAGTTGTTTAGCCTCTCTCTGAGTTGACTTGTCTAATAGCCTAGAGATCTAGAGTCTATAGTAGTAGACTACATGTAGCACCAGATGAGTGCGTGCCACCAAATACAAATCCATTCAACTCGATATCTCCTACCTAAGCCAAACGCCGGGGTCAAATTACAGATTATCTTCTGCTTTATCCCCGAGGGAAGTAATTTCCTATCTCGATAGAATTTTATCAAGGGCTAAGTTCAAACTGCACATGTAAGTTGGTTATTTTCACTTGGATCTGTTACCTAGTTTATCATCACTTCACATTTGTCTGAATCTCTAAAGTTTTGGAATAAGAAAAGAAGAAATCTTCTGATTACTTCTATTATTCATTTTTTCTAGCGACTAGCAAATCTTAGGCATGGGGGTAATTGATGAGTCCATTTTAATTGACTATTGTTACGCCAAAGTAATTCAATTCTAACATTCTATGTTGTTTAATAATCACATTTATTCATTAAATGATTGCATGTGTCATTATTTAAGTTTACATTTCTTCTATTGCTTATTATGTAATTATATTTCATGCAGGGTACTGCAACAGCACACTCATCTTCTCCAATTAATCTACTCTATCAGGCTAATAATCGGAAGAAGAGGGAGGAGGATCAATTGTGGAAAAGAACAGGGGGTGGAAAGATATTTTCCCCCCACAAATATCTCCGCCTACGGCCAACAGAACCCAACAAGCATTGGCCATGTTTAGTAAGGGATTTTGAAAATCCCTTAACTTGCGCGGTGAGAGGAGATAAAGGAGGAGGCTTGGCAAAGGATCGGGGATCTTCATCTTCTCCCCCTAACGGGGAATTATCTCCACCTTCCCAACCGTGGAGAGAAAGGACACTATGGAACCAAGCGTGCACTATGTACACCAGTGCCTTCATCAATCCCTTGCAAGCCACAGCCAAGCCCTTCTCCGCCTACCCTCACCATGCGCCTGAAACTGCACCAACCCACTGCTGTAGCCACGACTGCACCCCTCGCATGCAGACCCACCAGCCACGCACTGCCTTCAAAACGCCAAGCCTTCCACCACCCACACCCACGCCCTCTGCAGGCGCAGGCCAACCTGCCCTCGGCGCACCCAGCCCCACTCCTCTGCCAAGCACCCTTCCAGCCTACAGCACGCCACCTTGAACCGTGCCCTACAAGCTCTCACGCCAAAGCATCGCGCCCTGCAGGTGCCCCCACGCCAAGTGTCTGCAGGCGCCCCCACGCCAAGTGTCCGCAGGCAGCAGCACGCCAAGCGCCCGCAGGCATTGCATCGCAGCCAGCAGATGCCCACGCCCGTAGGTGCCACATTTGTAGGCCACTCCAGCCGCGCCCTAGCATGCCTTGCAAGCACGCGCCCAGCGCGTAGCCGCACGGGCTACAGCAACACTATTCTTCTCCAAGCGCGGCCTCCTCCTTAAACAGGGCCAGCAGGCCAGCAGCCATTCTCCTCTGCCCAGCCGTTGCTGGCCACCTCCGACCGCCGCATCACCACCATTGCATAGCCCTCGTCGAAGCGCACCAACCCGTCAGCTCTCGCCACCAACCGTGCACGGCCGCCCACGCGAGGAAGAGAGAGGAGAAATCCTCTATTTTCTCCTCAATTAATATTTACATTTACTGCCACTGCCATTTAGATATTCATATTTTATTTAGGCCACATTGCATTGATATACTTATGGTTTCCTAAAATTACTTCGCTTGTGTTGTGTATGATTTAACTTTGAATTTCAAAGCAAATTTGCATGCAAGTTAAAACTACATGATAAACCATTACACATGCATCATACACATATTTTTGGAGCTTAATTCCCGACGTGAAAACTACATAAATACCCCTGAACTTTTAAGGAAATTGCAAGCTCCATTTAAAATAGCATATTCCTCGCATTAAAGTTGCGGTAGTGTCTACAAACAGTATATTTCTTGACTCGTGAATTTATTGGTCTATTCCTCCCTGTGGAAGCGACATCTTTATTGTTGTTTAAATTCATATCTATGTTAATCTTTGATTGAGAAATTTCCACCACATTAATTATAACGACATATCCTTCTGTTGCTATCATAAGAAAGCGAAACTCTCTACGTCAAGGATCCTTTTTGTCTTCTTGAGGAATTAACTATCCTTGCTCAAACCACTCATTCCCGCAATGTACAGGAAGACGTGTGGTTGATGAGACTTTTTCCTCTCTCTCTAAAAGATAAAGCTTCACATTGGTTTAGAATGGTTGGGTGCTCGATCACCACCTGGCCCCAATTAAAGAGTGCTTTTCTAAAAGAAAATTTTCTGATCGGTCGAACTAACACTTTAAGAAGATCCAGAATGACCTTTCAACAAAAACTTGGTGAACCCCTCCATGAAGCCTAGGAAAGATTCCAAGAACTCTTAAGAAGTTGTGCCCACCATGAAATTCTGCAATGGCAGTTAGTGTAGATCTTCTATCATGGATTAGAAGATCAATTGAAGTGATTTGTGGATGCTTCATGTGGGGGAAATTTCCTTAATAAGGATGCCAAAAGTGCCTATCTCCTCTTTGATATGACTTCAATGGACACTTTGTTAGAACACAAAACCCCAGACACGGAGTGAATGAAATTGACTCCAAATCCACCTCTGTTCTAGTCACTCAGGATGATCTATATATGTTAGCTCAACGACTAGACCATATGCAAATTCACTAGAAAAAAATGGAAGAAAAGCTCACAAACAAACAAGCTCCACACCTTAATGCTCCACCCCTTAACTCTCCACACACTAACACTCTAGAACTTCTCCGAAGAGAAAATCTACACAATATAGATACCACACCTGCTAGTCAGCAATTTCAGCTAATTTCCCACAAGAATTGATTGGGAATTTTGATTCTTTGAATCAAAATATTCATTATCCCACCACAGAAAATATTTTACGCTCTCTAGGAGCAATTTAGAAACCCCTCCAACACTTACAATCAGAATTGGAGGACCAACCTGAATCACTACTGGAAAAACTCGAACCCAATTTCTTTTCCCAAACAAAATCATTTTCAGAATTATGGGCAACCTTCATATCAACCTGGACCATCCCAGGAAAATATTAACACTCAGGTCATGAAAACTCTACAAGGTATGCAGAATCAAATGATAGAAGTAACCCACATGATTACTAACTTGCAACACTAAGTTAAGGTTACTCCTGAGCATTGACCTGCTGGGAATGTACCTTCCTAACCCTTACCCAACCCGAATAATCAATGGAATCAGTTTCAAGGTGGATATCCCAATCAACCCATTCAACCAGCACCTCAGCATCCCCTTGGTTTCAATAACAGTTAGGCTTCTCGTCCTCATCCTAGAAACAACCAAACTGCAAATGCAGTTACTTTGTGGAATGGGAAAACCACTCAAGACTCTTTGCCTGTTAAAGAAACTCATTTCAATGAAAAAGAGATCAACTCTTCCCCATCTTCCTCTAACACTATTCAGGAACCTAATATGCAAAACAGGGAAACCCTGCACCATTTCCACAAGCCTCCATTCTTCACAAAATAAGAAAAAAAGAAATCTGAGCTCACTGGTAAGGAATTAATGGATTTATTTGGGCAAGTTGAAACTAACATCCCCTCCTAGATGCCATAAAATACATCCCTGCCTATGTAAAATTTCTAAAGGAATGGTGTACCCCAAAAAGGTAGCCTAGAAATTTAGGAAAGGTGATCCTTCCTAGGACAGTCAGCTCAGTTGTGAAGAGGCAACTACCTCTTAAGAAAAAAGATCCAAGTGCCCCCCTGATTCAAGTTATCATTAATGATACTTCTTTTGATCATTCCTTGTTGGATCTCGGTGCCACAATTAATCTTCTCCCCACAATTATTTTTGAGGAATTTCATATTGGAGAATTAAAGCCTGTTGAGATTACTCTTCAATTAGCAGACCCATCTACAATTAAACCAAGGGGAATTGTTAAGGATGTCCTTGTCCGATAAAAAATTATCTGTTTGCAGTAGACTTTCTAGTCCTAGACATAGAGGTACCAGAAGCATTAAAGTTTACCCCTATAATTCCTGGATGACCATTCTTAGCCACCGCCCACACAAATATTGATTGTGATTCTGGTAAAATGAAGATCATGTGTGGTGGTGAATCTGTAACCCTAGATATTTTCCAAGCTTCTAGGAGGTTCCAAGAGCCTGATTTCTTTGATGACTCGGATTCAGAAATGGAAAATATAGTGGAGGAAACTTCGCAGATTTCACATTTAGGTTCCTGTTTTGCCATTAACACGGTTCTTGAACAATCCACTTCCTCTCACCCTTCCACCCTAACCACACAATCAACTAACACTCCAGCTGACCCTTTCACTCTTACTTCACCACTAACACAAAAAGTAGAAATTCTTTTGGAGCCGGGCCCACAACTAGAATTAAAACCCTTGCCCGACTCCCTTAAATATGTTTTCCTGGGTCCAAATCAGATCTTGCCCCTGATTATAAATTCTGGACTTACTTGGGCACAAGAACACAAACTTCTCCAAGTTTTGAGAAAGTATCGAAAAGCTATTGTCTGGACCCTTTCTGATCTTAAGGGTATTCATCCGTCCTACTGTACACATCATATCTATTTAGAGGACAATTCTAGCCCCTCCCGCCAACCGCAAAGGTGCTTGAACCCTACTATGTAGGAGGTGGTAAAAAAAGGAGATTATTAAGTGGCTTGATGCCAATATCATCTACCCCATTTCTAAGAGCTCCTGGGTTAGTCCAACACAAGTAGTGCCCGAAAAGGCTGGACTAATGGTTGTCACCAATGACAATGGGAAGAATATTGCCACTCGAACTGCCTCTTGTTGGCACGTGTGTATTGATTACAGAAAATTAAACACCACCTCCAAGAAGGACCATTTTCCACTCCCCTTTATTAATCAAATCTTGGAGCGGTTAGCCGAATAGGATTTTTACTATTTTCTGGATGGTTATTCCAGCTATAATCATGTAGCGGTTCATCCTGAGGGCCAGGACAAAACACCTTTCACCTGCCCCTTCAGAACCTTTGCTTTCCAAAGAATCCCCTTCGATCTTTGCAACGCACCTACAACTTTTCAAAGGTATATGCTTGCAATATTTTCGGACCTAGTTGGTGAATGCTTAGAAGTCTTTATGGACGACTTCTCTATTTTTAGAGATTCTTTTGACCATTGTCTCAAGAACCTTGAAAGAACTCTCCAAAAATTCATAGAAGTCAATTTGGTCCTTAGTTGGGAAAAAAGTCATTTCATGGTCCTGGAAGGTATTGTCCTGGGCCATGTTATTTCAAACCAAGGAATTGCGGTAGATAAAGCAAAAATAGATGCTATATCTAAGCTCCCACCGCCCACTACTGTAAAACAGATCAGGCCCTTTTTGGGTCATGTGGGCTTCTATCGTAGATTCATACAAAACTTTTCCCAAATCTCCAAGCCTTTAAGTCAGCTTCTTACTAAAGACCAACCATTCGATTTTAATGATAAATGCCTGGAGAGCTTTTTGAGGTTGAAGAAGGAAGTTATCAAGGCACCAATTGTGTAGGGACCTGATTGGAATAGTCCCTTTAAATTAATGACAGATGCCTCAAATTTTGCTGTGGGAGCCATTCTAGGGCAAAGAATTGCCAAGAAGTCCTTTACGATTTATTATGCTAGCAAAACTCTTGATGATGCACAACGAAATCACACGGTTACTGGAAAAGAACTTCTTGCCGTTGTATTTGCCCTAGAAAATTTTAGATATTATCTTTTGGGGTCACATGTCACTGTATATACTGACCACTCAGCACTTAAGTATTTGCTGACAAAAAATGATGTGAAACCCCGCCTTATCCATTGGATCCTGCTGCTCCAGGAATTTGACCTGGAAATTAAGGATAAGGCGGGATCACAAAATGTAGTGGCTGACCATCTCTCTTGTCTTATGACGAATGACATAATGACCCACCCTGATCAATTCCCTAATGAAAGCATTTTAGCTACCACTACCCTCCCTTGGTTTGCACCCATCGCAAACTATTTAGGAACAGAACAAATCCCTGCTGATTGGCCAGAAACAAAAAGGGATAAGTTCTTTGCTGACATTAAATACTATTTTCGGGAGGAGCCCGACCTTTTCCACATTTGCACCGATCAGGTCATTCAACGATGTGTCCCTGATTCTGAAATTCATGATTTTCTGACACATTGTCATTCAATGGCCTATGGCGGACATTTTTTAGGCAAGAAAACTGCAGCTAAAATCCTAAATGCAGGATTCTTTTAGCCCAGCTTGCACAAAGATGCTCATAATTTTTTTCGGTCCTGTGTGCGTTGCCAAAGCATCGGCAACATGACTTGGAAGGATATGATGCCCCTTAATTCTATTTTAGAGGTTGAAATTTTTTATGCATGCGGCATCGACTTCATGGGACCGTTCATCAACTCTGGTAGGTATTTATATATACTTGTCGCAGTCAACTATGTTTCTAAGTGGATAAAAGCAATACCCACCCGCACTAATGATCACCGTGTGGTTGTCGAATTTCTTAAGAAGAATATTTTCTCAAGACTCAGCATTCCTAAGGCCATAATCAATGACAGAGGCTCACATTTCACTCACTCACAATTACATCACCTTCTTTCTAAATATGGGGTTAATCACAAAATTTCAACACCTTATCACCCCCAAACAAAAGGCCAGGTAGAAGTTTCTAACCAAGAAATCAAAACTATTTTGCAAAAGATGGTAAGGCTTGACTGTAAAGACTGGTCCACGAAATTGGACGACACTTTATGGCCTACCGTACCGCTTTCATAACCTTGCTCGGCATGTCTCCCTTCTGTCTATTTTTTGCGAAGGCATGCCATCTCTCAATAGAACTAGAACATAGGGCTTTCTGGGCAATAAAATAATTAAAGATGGATTTATCTGACACCGATATCCATAGAAAACTACAATTAACTAAATTGGAAGAATTAAGTAATTTTTCATATGAAAACGTGCAGATTTGTAAAGACTGAACAAAAAAATTTCATGATAAATACATTGCTCGGAAACACTTTGACATTAATCAATGTGTTTGGCTTTTTGATGCTAGATTACGTATTTTCTTAGAAAATTAAAATCCAAATGGACTAGCCCCTTTATTGTCCTCAAAACTTATCCGTACGGCACTGTTGATATTTTTGATCCTAAAACTAATACGACATTTCAAGTCAACGGCCAATGTTTAAAGCTCTATTTTGATCATACCCCGAATCTTCCATCTGAATCCTTCGATTTCACCAAACCAACCACAGGTGATCAATGATGCACACTACGCCTAGTTGAATGGCGTAAAAGATAGCACTGGATGGGAAGTAACCCATCATTTTCTTTTTGCTTCTTTTTCTTTCTTTTCCCTAGGCTTTGACTATCCTAAATCCGACCGCCTTTTACTATGGTAATCCCTCTTTCCCTCCTAATGCATGAGGACATTACATATCTTAAGCATGGGGGGAGTTTTTTAAATTTTGACGATCGATTTAGGATTTTCAAAACCTAAAAATATGCATTTTTCTTCAATCATTTTTATTTTCTGGCATGCATCCCAAAAAAAAAATATTGAAAACTTTTTGAGGAAAATTTTGAAATCGGGACTAAGGTTGAAAAACTCACTTTTGGTATAATGGTATTTAATGTTTAACAAACTAAGGATGAAGATACAGATCTGATCATTAGAATCTCAGGGTCAATTTTTAGACTAGATCAGATATCATTCTCCAGAATTCCACCTGAACTCATGATAGTTCAAGTGACTTGATCCTCTTCTGTAATATGGAAGTATCTGGCTTAGTTTCTAATTCAAAAAGTTGCATTTCTTGTGAAACTTCCTATGTCAAATTTCACACACACGGCAACACCTAAAAATCACTTAAAATTAGAAACCCCCCTTGTTTGAACTTAGTAGAAGTCTGAAGCAGATCATTGGTTTGAGTTCCCACCACCGAGGAGGAAAATACCTCCTTTGAGGATGCGATGTCAACATGTTACCGCCTCGGCGTTGCTCCATATCTACATTTCATATCTTTAGACAGAGCATCAGAGTGCATTTTAGTAGCTCAAGTGTCTTGGACAGTGCTCTACCTATAGTGTTGGAGCAAGAGCTTAAGTTTGCTTGAAGCGCCCCTTTACACCGCATTATGTTTTAAGGTTGTGAGCTCCTAGGTGGTGTCATGGACAATGCTATCTCAAAGTACTGGCACTAGAGCCCCCTCGAGGATAAGTAACGAGAATGATGATCCCGACACATTTATTGTAAGATTAAGCTAGAAATAAGCATGGGGGACAAAAAAAAATTTAAGCCAAAAACACACCTTTATAAATGTTGGTTTTTCACAAGCACAGACACATGATTTTAAATGTTATTGCAAGTAACGAATCAGATTTAAGAACTAGAAAAATCCTAAAAATAAAAATTTCAAGTCATCTGAATTAACAATGGCTTAATTTGTGAATTTTTTTGGAGGATATAATGATCTCGTTTTTTGTCTAATTTTTTGTATCAAAAAATAAATCCCGATATTTATCTTTAATAAATCTTGTACCCCCTATATTTAAACCAACCAAGGTCCCAAAATCTTTCTTCTCCTCAACAGTTAAAAAAATAAGACTTTCCAAAAATTCCATTTTCTAAAAATTAAAGTTTTGATAAGATACTAGCCAAAGATAAGCATGGGGGTATGAAAAACGTCAGTTTATCATCATTCTTATGCATTAAAACAAACCTAGCTCTTAGGATTTTGCTCCGCAAATGGGTTTTTTGGGTTGCATTTAGGCATAAAATAGGTTAGGCATGCATTACACTTGTTATTTTATTTTTGATGTGTTTCTTGGAGTGTTAGGGATAAGCATAGAGTCAGATCCCCAGAACCCTAGCAATCAGGGAGGCGGTTGTTGAAGGGGAAGCATAATCATGCTAGGACTCAGCTCCTTCCAGCTCATCATGGCTGGATACCAGCTCCCTTGGACTAGAGTTAACTCCATTCAGCTCCATTCTGCTCATCTTAGCTGAATGGTAGCTCAAGAGAGCTCATCTTAGCTCATCTTAGCTCACCCTAGCTCAGGTCAGCTCAGATCCTGCTCAACTCAGTTAAGTCTACTCATCTCGGCTCCTACCAGTTCACTGGGAGTTCTAGCTAGCTCAACTGTGTTGACTTAAGTCCACCTCAACTCAAGCTCAGCTCACCTCAGCTCTAGCCAGCTCACAATAGCTAGACTCTAAGCTAGTGGAGCTACTACTTGTCAACTAGTAGCTTAGCTAGCTATAAAGCTCTCATCAGAGGCAGTTCCAGCTCAACCTAGCTCCAGTTAGGTTAGGGCCAGCTCAACTACCTAAGCTTGGCTACTTGCATAAGAACTAAGTAGCTAAGCTCAGTAGTTGAGCTCCCCTTGCAGCTACCTCAACAACCCCAGCTCTAGAGTACCTGATACCAGCTCCAGAATACTCTTCCTCAGCTCTCTTCCATGAAACCCTAGCTCCTCCAACTCTACTCTACTAGCTAAGCTAGCTTAGCTAAACTCTACTCCACCAAAAACCTCCATGGCCATCCACTCTTCAACCCTTAACCCTAACCAAACCCTAACCCAACCTATCCTTGGCGCCAACCCACACCAACTAGCACCACTCACACCCCTTTAAGTTGATGCCAAAAACACAACATGCACCCCTTCCTTTTGGCTTCAACTTCCCCTTAAATCCTAACCCTACACATCACCACCTAAAGCCATCCCTACCACCCACCTAACCCCTTCTAGAAACCTACACTTGGCGCCAAACCTAACCCTCCATAACTACCCTAAACCCTACCTTAGTTGGTGCCAAAAATCACCCCCTACATCCCTTCATTTGGCACCAACACTTCCTCCCATCTACACCCTACATATTACCCCCCAACCTATCCTAACCCTCCATCTAGTGACGCCACCTAACTCCCCCCTTAACCCACCTAAAGTGGCACCAACTTTCTTAACTCCACCACAACGACCACCTCAAGCATCCCTCCTCTTTGGCACCACCCTATATCTACCCTCCATCACATAACTACCACCACGTAACTCCATCTCCACCCTACAACACACCTAACCAAACCCTTAACCATAGCTACCACTTTGGGTTGGCACCAACCACCCAGTACCCCTCCATTTTGGCACTAACAACCCTAGCCCTAGGATCCTATAACCACCATGTATCCCTCATCATAGCCGTCCATCCTATAACCACCCTTAACCCCCTACCATTCCTATATAAACCCCCTACCACCACCATTAAATCTTCACCCTTGGCTATAATTTTCTACCTATATTTCTACCTACATAGAATGTCAAGAGAAGAAGAAAAAGTAGATTAAGGAGATACTCTGTCCCCTTGGTGCCTTCCCCTCTTCTCTTCTCTCTTGTGCCCACCCCAGCCAACGAAGGAAGCTAGGCATTAGTGGACAACCTAGGGTACATGGCTACCCTAGGAAGTGGAGGATTTGAGAGTGGTACACTACCACCCTTGGAGGAGGAATCAAAGGTGGTCCACACCACGTTAGGAGAAGCCTTTGAAGGTGGAATTCCATCGACCTTGGAGGAGTCAAGCACGTCCCTTTGGGATTGCTAGGAGGAGACTGTCTCTGATTCAAGAAAAAGAGGAGAACCCTTTTTAACTGTTGGAGCAGCTGCAATTGGAGCAAGGACCATTCCCTCTTCACCATCATCATTCAGGATTTGTGTTTTAATTTTTGTAGTTTTACTTTTTGTAGTAGAAGCTTTCATCTACTTTTGTAAAATAGAAATCCGCTTAATATTAAGTTGCCTTTTCTACTTGGTGTAGCTTCTTCTTACTTTAGTTTTTTTTTCTTTAGCAGTTTCACTCCCTCTTCTCAATTATCCTAGGCCTTCATGCGCCTAGGGTGAGCTTAAGAAGAGGTCTTTCTTGTCACCAAGTAGTTAAATTAGATTTAGTCATTTTCTACCACCATCTTGCGATTGCCCCTTTATTTCAAAACCCTAAAAAAAATACATATATATTTTAAAGGACCAAAAAGAAAGGTGAATTTCATTTCCAAGCAAGAAACGTATTTTGCAAACAAATTGCCTCTAGGTTAGAAATTTTAAAAGCAACTTGGTTTTTGCGCGTTACAATGATTAAAACCTAATTTTACAAACCGTGCAAAAATTGCATCAAGCTCCCATGGAAATGGCTTTGAATCAAACTAAGGACATTAGGTTTTAGCTCAAAATCATCTCCCCCTTCAGGGATCCTAATGTATGGCTCTACACGGATGACAGACGGATTGTAAAAGTCATGGAGCAGCCTTGGTTGGCCCTCAGGGGGTTGTGGGTTAGGTAGGGGTTGGTTCCCTTATGGATTCTACCCTTGAGGGTTTTGTAATCAGTGTATGGCCAGCATAATAGTATGGATCTGTTGTTGCTGAAGTTGGTGGTTGGCAGTAATCTAAGCCTGAATCATGGTCATGGCATCAGATTGAGGTTGGTCCTAAACATCCTCAACTCGTGGGTCGGCCATGTCCTCAATCCTACCCCTAGAAAAATCAAGTTTCCTCCTAGTTTCTCTATCTAAAGCAACAAATTTGGGATGAAGTGATCTCCTCCCGTGAATACACTAGAGAAGAACCAGGAGAGATGAGAAGGAAAACAGATGCAAGAAGTGTGTGCACAACCAAGCAAATAAATCTAAGCCCTATAGTGTACACCTAGGCGACTTATGCCTCAGAAGTAGATTCTAACCACACGGTCAATTCGTTGTTGTCCTTACTCTCGAAGGTGGTAGAGTTGGGAAGGCGAAGCAGGGGGAGAGTGTCCCAAAGGCCACTAATTGTGCCAAACCCCAGCTTGCTTAAGTCATTTGACAATCGGGCCTCCCAACTCAGCACCTTTTAGAGCAAGCAGACATGACTGATTCACTATGCGTTTAGGAAAATACCCTGAAACAAACTCAATGATTCCTAGGGCCAATGTTTACTAAATTTTTATAGCTAGGTCAATGCTTGTGCTTAAGGATTAAGTGAAGGGCGTTAGGGGGGTTAATGGCCTTAAAATTTCAGTTTAATCTGTGTGCACAATTGGGTGTAAGGACCCAATGGCAAAACAAGTATTCTTTAACAAGCAAGATTAAGATGTGTGATTTTTAAAATTTGAATCTTGCTTTAATGGATTTTAAAATTTCACTTGTTTATGCATTCAAACAAGGCACAAATGTATAGTCACACAGTTGGTGAAGATCGATTTTTTTAAGGCCTTTTGTGTGACTATAAAGTTAAAAACTTCCTAGTGTGGAAGATCCTAGGGTGTGCAGCTTCTACTCAATGAATCCTTTTTTAAAAGATTCTGTCAAGAAGGGTCCAGTCAAAACCAGTAATGATTCTACCCTGACCAAAATCGAATGATCTTTTCAACAAAAATAATTTTTTTGAGAACAATAGACCACCCAAATTCACATTTTTTCAAGAGGGGGTCAATCTATCAAGAACTTCTAGATCAGTGTAGAAGTTTCAGATTTTGATCAAAACAGGCGCAATCAATTTCAAATGCAAAAATAGTCTTCAAATGAAGTGTAGAGAATTTTAAGAGCTTTTTAGAAATATGAATCTCTCACAAATTTGAGCTGCGTGGAGTTAGTACTAGCAAGAACAACCTACAGATCTCCAAAACTCAGGACAACCTTGTGCACTTTCAATAAAAAATTTCTCATAGCCAAACCAAAAAAAGTTTGGCTATGAAATTTGAGGTGAAGTTTTCCTACTGGAAGGAGCACCTCTGAGATTTTTCTCAAAAATTTTAGAGGTGCTAAGGTTCCTTTAATCGTGCCCTCAACTCGAATCCAGAAAATAATTTTGCAGAGTTAACGGGTTGAAGATGTAATGGTGGTGTTTTCTTCGACAAACAAAATAGTGGTTTTCTTTTATAACACCACCATTTTTTTAAGCCCCAAGATGACGAGTTACCTTTAGATCATGGGAAGACAAGATCGAACCTTTGGATTGATGGCCGTCTTCTTCTTGCGCTTCCTTCGACCCAACTTGATTTGTTCTCCTCTCGTTGCCGCTGTATGCGTTTCCTGCAACCACAAAAAGAGAGAGAAGAGTAAGTTAGATAACATGAATACAATTAATTTCCAAGAAAATGAAAGTGAATAAAAGATCCGTTGTGTCCCCAGCAACGACGCCAAAAACTGACGTCGAACGATGCGTTTGTGTTAAGTCACTCATTGTAACATGTTTTACGATGTCAATTTCAAATAAAAGCTATCGAACGTGAGTCTGAGTGTCGAACACAGGGAGCCAAGATTTGGAATCATTTACTCACTTCAATGTCATGAAAATATGTCAATTTGTTCGCTTGCAAAATGAATAGAGAAAGAGAGAGAGATAGGAAGGGAGAGAGGGAGAGAGAGAGCGGGAGAGAGAGTGTGTGAAAGAGAGGAAGGGGAGATAGGGTTAGAGAATCACAATAACTCATTACAATGATAAGATATCAAAAACATATTCAATTGATTATCAAATGTCATGTTCAACCAAATATAGATGAATGTTTGAATATAAGGAATAACCACAACTATCAAAGAATTAAAACTAAATGTAAGGCGGTGGATGGCGTCGAGACAGCCATAGCGATGGTGGGACTTCCGTCGATGGCTCGGCATCTTCACAACCATTCTTGGGAGATCTATGGAGTGGTGGAATTGCTTAGGTAGAAGATGAGTGCAAATGAGGGGGGTAGGTCCCTTTTTATAGTGGTGAAAATGGCTAAAATTCATCCTCAAGTCAATAGCAACATTCAAAGCGTCCCTGAAGACCCACTGCATGCGTCACCAAAGTCACTGCTCTAGCTCCTGGTGGCCCGCATGCCCCGCGCCATGTCTCATGTGCCGTGCCACGCGCATGTGCTGGCGCTGCCCTACGCGCACGTACACTCTCCGCACACTGCTGCCCTACGTGCGCACACGTTATGTATACACTACCACTGCTATTGTTGTACCGCTTCAATTGAGAGATCGGGGGCCTGACGGGGCACAAATTGATGCCCCTCCTTTAGGAACGTGCCCCAAGGCCAATGCACCAAGCCCCTATGTTTGTTGTGAGGAGAAGCTAAGGGCATGTAGTAGAGAGAGCTTCTCAGCTGTTGGATCAAGATCCAACGGCTGGGAATGGATGATGTGGATGAAGAGGAACCAGTGGTGGGACTACTAGCCGGTGTTGGGCGACCTAGATGGCACCATGTGGCACCATCTGGGCCATCCATCTTCTTTCTATTGTAGAGGATGCCACGGTGCTGGGATAGAGATGATTTCCACATTTTCAGACTGCGATCGTACGGTCGGATTTTTCATCCAAAGCTCATAAGGATGTCGCATTGCCCCCTGTCCATTGATCTTCCTCGAACTTATTGTGAGAGCTACGGAAGTTGGATTGATGTGATTTTGAGTCTGTTCGACTCCATTCGTCAATCTGGATCCATCCATATGGTCTGATTGCTCATCTAAGACCTGTTTCAATATGGTCTTGTACACAAGGTCATTAAACATTGATTCTAAGCAATTTAAATGTAAAGATCACGTAGTATGCATGCAATGCTCCCAAACCCACTATAATATGACATTATCGCACAAGTACCCTCAAAATTGACTCTAATTGATGATATCAACACTAATAATTGTAGAGTCAACATCTGCCTCCATGACATAGTATGGTGTAGTCTCATTTTTGACCTAGGTTAATGCTCGTAGTTCCATGTGAGAGGTTGAGTCCAGGTCCACTAAACTAATAGGGGTGATCTATGGTGGGTAATCAGAATCACTAGCATCTCCCCGGGTTATGCCTAAAAGTTTAGTTGAAATTTCTTTTATTATTGTAGAATCAGGCATCCCAAGTGAATGGCCAATTGGATCAGTGTAAAGTATCCCAACTTTGGCACAAAATTCTTGATCGTCATCCTCAAATTCATAATCTATTCTGTCACAATCAAAGTTCTTAGTTACTTGGAAAATATCCATCCTTAATTTTTGATCTCCCAGGGCTATTTCCAAACATCTAGTTGCGCAATCAATGTTTGTCCTGGTGATCGCCAAGAATTATTTGAGCTTCCTTTAAATCAGCCAGGACTTCCATGTCTAGCATAAAAAGCTCTATGAGGAAACAAAATCCATTATAACCTTAATGATCACATTTTCCATTGTTCCCCTTGGCACTTTTGTAGTTCGATACGCTAGTTGGATTGTAATAGAAGTCGAGTTTAACTCCCTAAATTGAAATCGATCATATATTACAGTGGGGGTTCGGTTGATTGATGAACCTAGGTCTAAAAGGGTCCTATTGAAAGGAGCATCATGCAATTTGCAGGAAATCAATGGGGCTTTTGGGTCCTCTTGTTTAGGTGGTAAATCACTTAGTATAATAGCACTTACCTATTGACACAAAATCGCCTTGCCAGCCTTCTTGGCCTGGCGCTTCGGGGTACAGTATTCCTTGGAAAATCTAGCTTTGGTAGGAATGTAATCAATGGCATCCAATAGTCACTTGTATTTGTACATCCTTGAACATGGCCTTCAACTCATCAATGTTCATAGTGCCCTTACTTTTTTTCTTCATCTCTTTCGTCAAAGCCTCAGGAAAGGGCATGTGAATTGGGATTTCCAAATCGGCCATTACTTCATTTTCTTCTCTTCCCTTACTCCTTTCATCCTCCAAGGGCTCAAATTCCCTTAATGGTGGGTTTGATGGGCCTGGGTCTTTTCTTGGAATGGGCTCTTTTGTAGTTGCACAATCAATTTTTGCCCTAGTGATCGCCAAGAATTATTTGAGCTTCCTTTAAATCAGCCAAGACTTCCATGTCTAGCATAAAAAGGTCTACGGGGAAACAAAATCCATTATAACCTTAACGATCACATCTTCCACTATTCCCCTTGGCACTTTTGTAGTTCGATACGCTAGTTGGATTGTAATAGAAGTCGAGTTTAACTCCCTAAATTGAAATCGATCATATATTACAGTGGGGGTTCGGTTGATTGATGAACCTAGGTCTAAAAGGGTCCTATTGAAAGGAGCATCATGCAATTTGCAGGAAATCAATGGGGCTTTTGGGTCCTCTTGTTTAGGTGGTAAATCACTTAGTATACTAGCACTTACCTATTGACACAAAATCTCCTTGCTAGCCTTCTTGGCCTGGCGCTTCGAGGTACAGTATTCCTTGGAAAATCTAGCTATGGTAGGAATGTAATCAATGGCATCCAATTGAGTCACTTGTATTTGTACATCCTTGAACATGGCCATCAACTCATTAATGTTCATAGTGCCCTTACTTCTTTTCTTCATCTCTTGCGTCAAAGCCTCAAGAAAGGGCATGTGAATTGGGATTTCCAAATGGGCCATTACTTCATTTTCTTCTCTTCCCTTGTTCCTTTCATTCTCCAAGGGCTCAAATTCCCTTAATGGTGGGATTGATGGGCCTGGGACTTTTCTTGGAATGGGCTCTTTTGTAGTTTTTCCACTCCTCAAAGTCACTACACTAGCTTTAGTCTGTGGCTCATACGATGGAAGAGCAGAAGGGTTAGGTACAGATGGACCTTAAGGTGTAGGGAATCTAGGGGGATAGGATGGTGCATGCAATATAGCATGAACCTGCCTCTGGGGGCCGTTAGGTCTCGGTGGGCCACCAAGAATGTTTCTAGGGTTTAGCATAAGTTGAGATGGTAGTGTTCCCTGAGTCTGGTTGTCATGACATAACTGATTAAGATGTGCCGCTAGGTCTTCTATGATAGCCCTATACTTGTTGTCCATTTGTTACAAGGTCTTTTGTAGGTTTTCCATAAGGTTAACATTTTGTGGCGGGTGTTGAGGGCTTTCCCTATAGTTCTGTACCATGGGTGGTTTAACCTGTTGCTGGTAAGGCTGTTGATATGGCTGTCTGGGGTAGGTAAGAGCTTGAGCTGCATGAATTTTGGGTTGTTGGTGTGGTTGGGGAACATAGGCAGGTTTGGTGTTGTTCCCACCTGATGAGAAGTTGGGATCTTGAGCCCATCCAGGGTTATATGTTTCAGAGTACTGGTTGTTGCGCCTATATCCTTGCATACCATTTACATCTTCATAGGTTGAAGATGCAATTGATGTTGTGTCATCAATAGAATACACATCATACGTACTAAAAGTTGTGTGCATAACCCTGTTCGATCGGAACTAATTCTAGGTTGTTAACTGGCTCTTGAAAAGATGTAGCCCTTGATGAAGAAGGTCTAGAGGGATCTCGAGTCAAAATCATATGTTGTTGTGGTTGGGCTCAACGAGTAGATGTAGGATGAGGTGTGACTCCTTTAGATGCGGTAGATCGGTTCTGAATCAATTCATCCAACTTCTTATCAAGCAAGTCCACCTTGTCCAATTTTGAAGTGATGAGGTTCATGTCAACTTTAACATATTCAAGATGAACCTCATGAGCAATGGCTTTTGGGTGGCTGCACTTGTTAAATTAACTCATGGATGCAGCATTCGTTGAATTTTCAACCAAAGATTCAAAAAGCTTGAATGCACTGTGTTGAACGTACGAGTTGCTACGCTAACGTGTTTGGTTTTAAAAAACCTGTCGTTGTAGTTTGAAAGCGAAGAACTCGTGTTCAACAAATAAAATTTATACCGAAATGGAAATTCCGGGTCGAATATAGGGAGGTGGACATTTGATTTAAAAACTACGCGTTTGTTTTATTTGTCACGAAGTAATATTCAATTGATTAGAATTATCTAACTATTTATAATAAATAGAAGAGAGAGAGAAAGAACAAGAGAGAGAATATTACAAACAAAAATCAAAACGAGATGTAAAATGAACATGGGATTCCATCATCAGAAAGATTGTTCATTACACTAAACATTATGACTAGAAAGCGGGAAAATGATTACACTAGAAAGTAATAAATCTACTTTAGAAAGCAGTAAATCTATTCTAGAAAGCAGTAAAAAGAATGGGTAGAGAAATATCCTCCTCGAATGTCACTTGAAGGACGAGCTGGACGGGACGACACCTGGACGAAGGAGGATGAAGCAGGACAAAGGAGGGCGAAGCAAGAAGAACGGGAACGAGGCAGTATGTCGCCGTCATCACGGGATCCGCTTCCAAAAGGGGGATGAAATATTGACTTTATCTCGCGAGAAGCATCCCGGGTGTGGGACAAGCTTCTCTTAAGCTTTGGAGAGGGAGAGAAGAGAAGCAAGGGATGAGAATTTAGTGTGGAGGGGGTCTCCTTTTATAGTTGCAAGGAGTGGGGGCAATTTGGTCATTACAACTCTTAAAACATTAATTCAGGACCTTTAGTGACGGATAAAACCGTCGCTAAAGGTCTGAAAGTGGGCATAGTGGGCAGCGCGCGCACGCCCGCTCACTTGCCCACGAGTTCAACGCACGCGCACGTCCAGACAATCTCTTAGATCACGCCTTAGCCCGCCTATGCTGCCCGCCCCATCACGTGCGATCCCGTGTTACTCGCGGGCGTGCGTGGGCGCGTCATCTTGATTGAGCACGCACGGCCATTGGATCACGATCGTGCGGTCAATCGGGCACGCGCCTCCACTCCAATTGCTGCGCGGCAAGGCTCGAACGCGCACCTTCGCTTCGCGTTAGAGCAATCGACCAACGCGCTATGGGCGCGTTTGTGTCGAGCACCTAACTTCAGCGCAGGCGCATCACAGCCATTGGATCTTGATCCAATGGCGGGGAAGGGCTAATGCGAAGACCTTTAGCAGGTGCGTGCGGACGATTGGGCAGTCGAGACGGCGCCACGTAGTGCCATCTTGGCCGTCCATCTTCTGGATGTTGTAGATGGTGCCACGGGTGTCGGATTGACTCGATTTTTACATCGTTAGGCTGCGATCGTCGATCTGAATCCATCCGTGTGGTTGGATTTGTTGTTTGGAGTGTGGATTCACACCATCTTGGCCCTTGATCTTCTACGATTCCCCGATCTCTATCTGATGCTACAGATGCTTGATTAGAGCGATCTTGGAGTCGTTGAACTCTAATCGTCGCCCTGATCACATCTGTATAGTTGGATCTTCGATCCGAGGCCACGATAAAAAGTTTGCCCTGTCCATGAACATAAAAGGAGACAATTAACCTTCATTTTATTCAAACTACTCTAAATGCAAGATGATGCATGTTATGCAATATTTATAGCATGCAATGCAATCCTATGCTTAAGAACATGCATAAATAGACATCTTAAGTAGTGTAAACGTGTTTACATCACATTGTCTTTATCCTTAGCCATGAAATTCTTGCCTCTTAAGGCATATGCAAGGTACCTATGGGTGTCATCCAACCCATGGTAAAAAATTCGGGCTAGGTGTCATCTGGGCACTTCATGATGCGAGCATTTTTTCAACAAATCTTGAAATCTTTCCAACACATCCTGCAATTTCTCTCCAAGTGTCTGTGCAAATGTGATGATGGCACACCTCATGGCTTTAGTCCTTCCAATGGGGGAGAATTTTTGTAGAAATTATGTCTTGAGCTCTTCCCATGTGTTAATGGGTCGTCCTATGGTCTTGAACCAATAAGAAGCCTTGTCCCTTAAAGAGAAAGGGAAATGCTTCATCATTACCACATTGAGGTCCATATCCTAGGGACGGACTGTTTCAGCAATATGCCCCAAATCTTCTAAGTGTTGGAATGGGTCTTCTTGGGAATGACCATGAAAATAAGTTTGTATTAGGCTTATGACATTAGGTTTAAGCTCAAAGATATCTTCTTCAGTGGGCATCCTAACTAATGGTCTTAGCTAGAGTACAGCTGGATTATAGAAGTCTCTCAACCATCTTGGTTGCTCACCCTGAGGCGAGTTATGCATATCCTCTAGGGTTTTCAAGATTTTTTCCATTTGTTCCTTATGGTGCTGCTCAGATGCAACAAGTTGCACTCTAATGAGAGTGAGGGGATCATTCTCGATCTAGGGGTTTTCTTCCTCCATGATTGGAGAGGAGGAGGATGATGAAGAAATAGTGAAGACTGGATGAGCAGAAGTGGGCCTCCTATACCATAGTGGTAGAGGACTAGATAATTGAGGCCTTAATGACCTCCTTCCTGGCATAAAAGGGGCAACGAATCGGGACGTGTTGATGATCGCATCTTTTGTGTGGTTTGTAAAATTAGGGTTTAGTTGTTGCAACGCACAAAAATCGATTCACTTTTATATTTGTAATCCTAGATAGGGAGAGTATCTAGGATTGTCCAAGGAGGCCAAATGCTTGCAAAAATTGAGTCTTTTGCTTGGAAATGGAAATCAACTTCCTTTTGGTATTTTCAAATATAATTTTTTTATTTTGAAATAACGGAGCAATCACAAAATTGTTAGCAGGAAAGACTACACTAAATTTACTACATTAACATTATGGGGACAATTAACTCTCTCTAAGCTGACCTTAGGCACGTGAAGGCCTAGGGTAATTAGGGAAAGGGGATGAAAAAGTGCTAGAAAAGAAAACGGATGCAAACTAAAGAAAGAAGGCAATTTTATACTTAGAGAAATTCATTTTACAAAAAATTCTTATAGAGGAATGCTTCTACAACAAGCTAGAAATAAAAAGAAGCAAAACTAAGATCCTCTTGATGATGGTGGTGAAAAGGAGAGAATCCTTGCTCCAAGCTCAATCGCTTCTGGGCTTGAAAAGGAGCTCTCCAATTCCTTTCTTGCTATGCTCTTTCAAGATGGTGTCCTCCAAGGCAAGCCCACAAAGGGGGCGTTGATATAAACACATCTATTTAGGTTAAAATGCCTATTCATGCATGTTTCTAGAATTAGATTTGCATTTCATGTTAGAAATATTGCATAGCATGCATCATTCTGTATTTATAGTTGTATATATTTTAGGTTAATTAGGTCCTTTTTATGGTCAGGAGAGAAGAAGACTTATTTCAGGGCCTCAGATGGATGATCGGACCGTACAGATCTGATTAGGACGACGATTGGAGTCTAACGCCTTTGAAATAGTCTAGATTGGAGAATCGTAGCATTGTATGAAGTCTGAGGAAGATCAACGACCAGGGAGGCAATGCAACTTCCATACATGTTTTGGATGGAAAATCCGACCATACGGATGGATTTGGAGTGAGGATCGCAATCCAACAGCGTGGGAATCGTCTCGATCTGAGCACCGTGGCACCCTCTACAAAAGAAAGAAGAACGGACGACCTGGATGGCACCACAGCAGCACACGTGCATAGCCGTAGCAGTAGTGCAGCGCATGCCAGCGCGCGCACGAGCACGGTGCAGGGAGCATGGGCACGTGAAGCTCGTAGCTCGTGATGCGCATGCCAGCGGAGCAGATCTTCAGTGACGCGCGCCTTTAGTGACACTTGCAGCTGTTACTAGTGGTCTGCATGCGCCAGAAAGAGGAATTGAGTGGCAGATCCTCAGCAACAACTGCAGCGACATTTATGGACGTCAGTAATGACCTAGATGCAAATTTGTTCTTCCTCCACTATAAAAGGACCTACCCACCACCATTTCAAACCATCTCTACCTACCCTACTCCTACCTACTCCCAAGCTCTAGCAAGCCTACCAACGCTCCATTAGAGCTTGTTCTCAAGCTCCTAAGGCTCCTATTAGTATAGCAAACCTCTGCCTCACCAAATATTCATCCATCTTCCCATCCCCATTCATAGGTCACCTTGGAGTCGTCCTCCCACCTCCATTCTGGTAGTAGATCATCTCCATCTTCTCACCTCCATTCCAGAGCCACACCAAAGCTTTCCTTTACTGGACGTCCTCCTGCATCTCACCTTCGTCGTCCTGCTCCTCATCTCCTTCGTTCAAGCTTCTGCCAGGCACCGTCGTCTCACCGAACAATCGATTCAAGAGATTTCCTCTCACCTCCCTCTCTTTTTATGCTTTCGTAGATTATTGTAATGGACATTAATGCAATACATCACATTTGATTCCATCTCTATCTTGTGATTGCTTGTCTTTTATTTCAGAAACAAAAAAAAAATAACAAAACCCTAAAATACAAAAAACAAACAAAACGAAGCGTGGTTTTCAGTTAAAGTAAACGTTGCCTCCCTGTGTTTGACTTGGGACTCCCTTGGAGTTTCGGTAAAAATTTTATTTGATCACAAGTTTTACAACTACGACGACGGGTTACTTGTAACCCCGATTTCTAACTCGTGAAACCTGTGCGATCATTTTGTAAGTAGGTCTTGAGGTTGAGATTTTCTAAAGCAATCAACGAATTTTGCCTTAATACTCAAACCCTGATTCTACTTTTATACACAGCATTTAGGTTAATTTTGCTAAGGAGTAGCAAAAAGTAAGCATGGAGGTATGATAAACACACATGGATTTATGATAAATTGCTTATTTATGATAGTTCCTAGGCTTAGCATTGCATGTCATTATAAATATTGCATAACATCAATTGCATGGCATTTTGGATAGATGTATGTTTTGTACATTAATTTCTTCATTTTATATGGCCAGGAAGCAATGCGACATCCTTACGGACTTTGGATAAAAATCTGACCATATGGACGAATCTGGAGCGATGATCACAGCCCAACAGTGTGGGAATCATATCGATCTAAGCACCGTGGTGCCCTCTAGAAAAGAAAGAACGTGGAGCCATCCAGGCCACCTAATGTCGGCCAGCAACAATGTACGTGCATAGCATGGCCGTGCGCAGTAGCAACACAGCACATGCCAGTGCGCACGCACACGCACGGCGTAAGGATGGGCGCGTGATGCATGCGCCAACGAAGCGGATCTTCAGTGATGCACGCCTTTAGTGACTCTTGCAGTTGTCACTAATGGTTTGCGCAAGCCAGAAAGAGGAATTGAGGGACGGATCTTTAGTGACAGCTACAACGACGATTATGGACGTCAATAACGACCTAGATGCAAATTTGTTCTTCGTCATCCACTATAAAAGGACCTACCCACCACCATTCCATACCATCTCTTCCTTTCTTCACCTCACCACCTCCAAGGCTCTAGAGAGAGCTTGTCCCAAGCCTGGGATGCTCCTCTAGAGTAAAACTAAATAATTTGCCCTCCCCTCATTCGTGAAGCATCCTGTGGTCATCCTCTCACTGCCCTTCAGGAAGAAGATCCTCGTCGCGATGCCACCCTGCCCCATCCTCCGACTCCGTCCTCCTTCGTCCCACTCCTCACCACCTTCCTCCAGGTGACGTCAGAGCGAGTCATCCTCCGAGCAATCGTAGATGGGGATTTCTCTCACCTCTTTCTATCTTTTTCGCTTTTGTAATGTAGTTTTCCTGCTTTAATAATTGTAGAAAACATTCATGAGATAAATAGATGATTGTTTCTCTCTCTCTCTCTCTCTTTTATATTTGAAAGTAGATTAGCTAGATAAACATTTGTCCTCGGCAACGACGCCAAAATGGTCACATGTGTTTCGTGAGTTAAAAATCAGGATTACAAGTAACCCATTGTCGTAGTTGCAAAATAAGTGGTCAAATAAAATTTACAACCGAAACTCTAAAAGTGAGTCCCGGGTCGAACACGGGGAGGCGAACGTTTAGTTTTGCAGAAAATCGTTAGGCCTGATAGGAAAGATTGGACCCAAAAGCTAGATAACGCTCTTTAGGGCTATCGTACAAAATGCCCATCGGTATGTCTCCGTTCCGTCTAGTGTTTGGTAAGGCATGTCACTTACCCGTAGGACTTAAACACCAGGCATTTTGGGCCATCAAGAAATGTAATGTGGACCTTGAGTTGGTCGGGAAAACTAGGAAACTCCAACTATCTAAGTTGGAGGTGCTTCAAAATGATGCATATGAAAATGCTAGAATTTATAAGGCAAGGACCAAAGCTCTCCTTGACCAGATGATTTCACATAAGAGCTTTGAGCCGAGCCAAAAGGTCTGGCTTTTCGATTCTCGATTGAAGCTTTTCCCCGGAAAACTCAGGTCTAATTGGGATGACCCATTCGTTATTAAGTGGATTTTCCATAATGGGGCTATTGAAATCTCTGACCCAAAGATGGGTAATATTTTCAAGGTCAACAGACAGCGTCTCAAACACTTTGTTGACCATGTGCTCCCTGAACCCATCTCAGACAAGGTTGCTCTTACCTTGCCTTAACCACCGCAGGCCGATCATCACCCAGCTGAGGGCACTAAACTCAGCACATGTAAAGATTGTTCCAAGCTGACCATAGTCTCATGGAAACCAGGTGCTACTCTTCCACTTCTCTCCTACATGCTTTCATTTTGAATAATGAGGACATTGAAATAGATAAGCATGGGGTGTGGAAATATCTTATAATCATTTTATCAACTATAATAGTAATTTCCTGCTTTCTTTTATTCTATTTAAACAATAATAATAATAATAAAGAAAAAAAAAATTAGAATTAAGAGATGAGAACTTAGGCATTAGGAGTTGCAAACTTTAGGAATTGATACTTTAAGACCTGATCACCTAGACTCTTCAGATCTTCAGGCCTAATTAGCCTAAGTGTCCACTCGAATGTAGACTTAATCTCAAGTCCTCAACGATTAAAATTCATTTTTAATTTAGCTAATATATTGGGATGATAAGTATGTGACTTATCAACCCGCCCTCTGATTTGGGAGACTTTAAGCCTAAGCATCTACACACATTTTTTTGCACTGACTCACTTTTCGATTGTTTCTTCGAAAATTGGGTAGCTAACGAACTATCTAGGGTGGTATGGCTGGCAAGTTGTCGATGGTAACAACTCATCGGCTGGTTGTCCAAAGCCCAGTCACAAGATCATTTTCATTATACTGCCTTTAGGTAAATCTTAGATCAAGGAAGCCACCTACCTAAAGAAAAAGAGAAAAATAAAATAAAAAGAAAACAATAGAAAAAGAAGAAAAAAATAAAAAATAAACAAAACCACACTTTACCTCACGGGTATGGCTGGCAAGTTGTCGTGGGTAACAACCCATTGGCCGATTGTCCAAAACCTAACTCACAAAAAAATGCACAATAATTCCCAAAACACTTAGGGAAGAAGTGGGGAAGTAGAATAAACTAAGGAGATATACACTATGTTCGCCCTTGTGTTGACCCCATAAATAAAAGAAGTAGGGAGAAAGCTACCGATCAAAAAGATAAACCTCTAGGTAAGGTCACCTAGGGTCGTAGAAACCCGAAGTCCGTTTT
The DNA here is from genome assembly GCA_037157565.1 of Thalassia testudinum. Lineage (NCBI taxonomy): Eukaryota > Viridiplantae > Streptophyta > Magnoliopsida > Alismatales > Hydrocharitaceae > Thalassia > Thalassia testudinum. The sequence goes on from JAZHRO010000049.1 coordinate 31,352,142, forward strand.
AACAGTCGCCTAGTGAGTCTTTCACTATTTTCACAAGATACTTAGCACTTAGAGTCCTTTTCGAGTCTTGGGCAGGTCGGATAGCCGTAAAAAGTTATCCCGGAACTCTCAAACTACAAAAGTATAAAAAAAATTAGAAAAGTAGAAAAAAAAATTTTCCCTTTTCAAATAAGGCGAGTACTTGGGCGGTCTGCATTTTGGCAGGCACCTGAGTACTGTTGAGTTTTCGCTATTTAGGACCTTAATTGAAATTTTCTATTTTTAATAAATGACTTAGGCCTAAGCGATCAAATCCTAATTTTGATTTTATACATAGCATATAGTTTAATTTTGCTAGGGACTAGTAAAAGATAGGAATGGGGGTATGATATAGACACATCTACTTAGGTTAAAATGCCTATTCATGCATGTTCCTAGGCTTAGATTTACATTTCATGTTATAAATAATGCATAGCATGCATCATTCTACATTTAGAGTAGTTGTATATATTTTAGGTTAATTAGGTCCTTTTAATGGTCAGGAGAGAAGAAGACTTATTTCAAGACCTCAGATAGACGATCGAACTGAACGAATTTGATTAGGACGACGATTAGAGTCTAACACCTCCAAAATCGTCTAGATCGGAGAACCGTAGGATTGTACGAAGTCTGAGGAAGATCAACGGCCAGGGGATAATGCAACATCCATACCAATTTTAGATGAAAAATCCGACCATACGGATGGATCCAAAGTGACAATCGTAGTCCAGCAGCACAGGAATCATCTCAATCTGAGCACCGTGGCATCCTCTACAAAAGAAAGAAGAATGGATGGCCCAGATGGTGCCATCCAGTCCTCCCAATGCCACCTACCAGCAGCGCACATGCACAGCCGCAACCGCGTGCAGTGCACCGGGCACAGCGCAGCTGCACACAGTAGCAGCGCAGCGCATGGCAGTGCGCGCGCACGCACAGCGTGGGGAGGATGGGTGCGTGGAGTGCACAGCGCATGATGTGCACGCCAGCAAAGCAGATCATCAGCGATGCATGCCTTTAATGGCGCTTGCAGCTGTCACTAATGGTCTGCACATGCTTAATGGTCTACGCGTGCCTAATGGTCTGTGCGCGCCAGAAAAAGGAATTGAGGGGCGGATCTTTAGCGACAGTTGCAGCAACGTTTATGGACATCAGTATGGACCTAGATGTGAATTTGTTCTTCCTCCTCTACTATAAAAGGACCTACCCACCACCATTCCAAACCATCTCTTCCTTTCTTCAACTCACCTCCTCCAAGGCTCTAGAGAGAGCTTGCCCCAAGCCCGAGATGCTCCTCTAGAGTAAAACCAAATAGTTTTCCCTCCCCTCATCCCCATTCATGGAGCATCCCATGGCCATCCTCTCACAGCCCTTCGAGAAGAAGATCCTCGCTGCAACGTTACCTTGCCCCATCCTCCATCTTCCAGCTCCGTCCTCCTTCGTCCCACTCCTCACCACCTTCTTCCGGGTGATGTCAGAGTGAGTCATCATCTGAGCAACTGTCGAGGGGGATTTCTCTCACATCTTTCTATCTTTTTCGCTTTCGTAGTGTAGTTTTCCCGCTTTTATAATTGTAGAAAACATTCATGAGATAAATAGATGATTGTTTCTCCCTCTCTCTCTTTCTCTCTCTCCCTTTTATATTTGCAAGTAGATTAGCTAGATAAACATTTATCGTCACGATGCCACCCTGCCCCATCCTCCATCCTCCAGCTCCGTCCTCCTTCATCCTGCTCCTTACCACCTTCCTCCGTGCGATGTCAGAGCGAGTCGTCCTCTGAGCAACTGTCGAGGGGGATTTCTCTCACCTCTTTCTATCTTTTTTGCTTTCGTAGTGTAGTTTTCCTGCTTTCATAATTGTAGAAAATATTCATGAGATAAATAGATGATTATTTCTCTCTCTCTTTTATATTTGCAAGTTGATTAGCTAGATAAACATTTTTCGATCTGATCTCTTGCTTCTTACAAAATTCCAAAAAAAATAGAAAAGATAAAAACAACCAAAAACAAATAAAAAAGAAATGCAGATTTTATAAAATCAAACATTCACCTCCCCGTGTTTGACTCGGGACTCACTTTTCAAGTTTTGGTTATAAATTTATTTGACTATGCGTTTTGCAACTACGACGACGGGTTACATATAACCCTGATTTCTAACATGCAAAACATGTGCGACCAAGCATGCACTATGCTCCTTCAAGGTGGATGGTACCACCTTCAAATCTTCTCCAAGGGTAGGCGTGCACCACCCTTCTCCAATGCCTGGACATCCTCCAAGTTGGAACCTTGCTCCTCCATGGCGTGGCACAAGGAAGAAGAGAGAAGGGGAAGAAGGCACCAAGAGGGTGGGTAGGATGCCTCGTTACTCTTCTTCTCTTCTTCTCCTTCCTTGGCCGTGGGTTATGGTTGGTGTAGGGTAGAATAAACTAAATGGAGGATAGGGAAAATGGTGGCGGTTAAGGGTCTTTTTATAGAGTAGGATGGGGGTATAGGTGGCTCTTGGAATGGATGGCTAGGATGGGATTTTAGGATGGTGGCTAGTGATCCTAAGGCTAAGGGTGGATGGCGCCACCTAAGGGGTGCTAAGGAGGTTGTTATGGGTTGCTATTGAGTCGTGTTTTGCAAATTAAAATTGGAGTTTGGAGAACCCAACGTCGTAGCTACAAAACTTGTCTATCACATACAATTTATAACCAAAACTCCAAGGGATTCCTGGGTCGAGCACAGGGAGGCATCGTTTACTTTGTTTGAAATTCGTGCTTTGTTTTGCTTCTTTTTGGTGTTTTGGGGTTTCGTTAGTTTTTTCTCTTGTTTTATAGAAGAAGCAAGCAAGATAGATCACAAGAGAAATGAAACAACTATGATATATTATGCAAATGTTTATTACAATAATATATGAAAGCATAAAAGAGATAGGGGTGAAAGGAAATCTCCCGAATCGACTGTTCGACGAGACAACAGCACTTGGTGGAAGATTGGATGGAGGTAAGAAGCAGGACGATGGAGGTGAGATGCAAGAGGATGCTGGGTAGAGGACTGATTCATCGAGGCTCTGGAATGGAGGTGAGGAGACGGAGGAGATCTTCTACTGGAATGGAGGTGGGAGGACAACTCCAAGGCAACCTATGATGGTGGTGGGATGAAGGATGAATATTTGGTGGGAAATAGAAACATTACACTAATAGGAGACCTTTGGAGCTTGAGAGTAAGCTCTAATGGAGCTTTAGTAGGCTACTAGAGCTTAGGAGTAGGTGGGAGTAGAGTAGGTAGAGATGAAGAGGCTTGGGGGGTGTAGGGGTGTTTATATAGTGGTGGAATGGAGGTGGTTTCCACGCATGGGTCTTTAGTGACATTTAAGATGTCACAAAAGACTTGCCGAATGTGTTACTATAGCATTCACGTGCCTTGAGTGGCACTTGGAAGCACGGCTGCAGCTAGCGTGGGGCATGGCGATCAACCGTTGGATCGGGTGTGGACGGCTGAGATCACGAGGAGGGAACGTGTGCTCGCCTGCGTTTGAATTCCGCACAGCTGGCACATGCGTTGGCAACCATCAGATCATTAATCGCACGGCTGAGAATCGGCCGCTGATCACGCCTCAATGATTTGAATTAAGCACCTCGCGCGATTGTGAGGATCGGATAGCGGATGCGGCTCCTGATCCTCTTAACTACACGCTCGTGATGGCGTGCATCCTCGCGTCAGTGAGCGGCGTCAGATCATGTGTGAAGAATCTCAATCACTCGATTAAGATCAAGCGGCCCTATTTCAGCCAGCGCTATTGCGAGAGCGGTGGATTGTGGCTCAAACCCGCATGTCTCGTTTGAGGAGTGGATGCTTCATCGTTTGGCCAAAGCGCACTTTGTCGAGTGGAGAGCGATGCAGTCATGCAAGTCTCAGCCGTTGAATTGAGATTCAACGGCTGGGATCTCTTCTTACGGTGAGGTTGGGGACATGATGGCCCAGGTGAGGTAGCCTGAATGGTGCCACGTGGGGCCATCTGGGCCGTCCATCTTCTTCTTCTTGTAGAGGTCGCTACGGAGCTCTGATTGGGGTGATTTTTGCATTGACAGACTGCGATCGTCGCTCCGGATTCATCTGTATGGTTGGATTCTTCATTTGAAGCCCATAAAGATGCCACACTACCTCCTGGTTATATAAAATGGAACAATTAATGTAAATAACACACAACTATCCTAAATGCCATGCAATGGATGTTATGCAATATTTATAACATAATATGCAATTATAAGACTAGGAACTATCATAAATAAGCATTTTTTCATGAATTCATGTGTGTTTATCATACCCCCATGCTTACTTTTTTCTAGTTCTTAGCAAAATTAACCTAAATGCAATGTATAAAAGTAGAATTAGTATTTGATCACTTAGGCACGATTTGTTGGTTGCTTTTGAAAACTTCAACCCAAGACCTGGTTACAAAAACTCGATAGTGCCTGGGTGTCTACCAGAATGCAAACCGCTCAAGCCCTCGCCTTATTTGAAAAGAGTTGATTCATTTTTTTGTGCTTTTCCTTCTTTTCTTTTTTTTTTTTTATGGACTTTTGGAGTTTAAGAGTTTCGGGATAAGTTTTTGCCGCTACCTGACCAGCCTAAGACTCAAAAAGGACTCTAAGTGCTAAGCATCTAGTGAAAAGAGTGAAAGACTCACTAAGCGGTCGTTAAAATGGACTTCAGGTTTCTTAGACCCTAGGTGACCTCGCCTAAAGGTTTATCTTTTCAAATGATAGCTTTCTCCCTACTTCTTTTATTTATGGGGTCAACACAAGGGCAAACCTACTATTTATCACCTCAGTTTATTCTAGTTCCCCGCTTCTTCCCTAAGTGTTTTGGGAATTATTGTGCATTTTTGTGAGCTGGGGTATGGACAACTAGCCAATGGGCTGTTGCCCTCGACAACTTGCTAGCCATACTCGTGCGGTAAAGTGTGACTTTTATTGTTTTATTTTCTCATTTTTTATCTTTTTAAGTAGGTGGCTTCCCTGATCTAAAATTTACTTAAAAGCAGTATGAAGAGAATGGTCTTGTGGCTAGGATCTGGACAACCGGCCAATAGACTGTTACATATGACAACTTGCTAACCATACCACCCTAGATAGTTCATTAGCTACCCAATTTCTGTAAAAATCGTTGGAAAGTGAGTCTGTGCAAATAGTGTGTAGATGCTTTGACTTAAAATCCCCTAAAATCAGAGGGCGAGTTGATAAGTCGTGCACTTATCATCCTAATTTATTTACTAGATTAAAGATGAAACTGACTTGGCAAGGACTCCAGGTTAAGTCCACATTCGAGTGGACACCCGGGCTAATTAAGCCCGAAGACTTGAAGAGTCTAAGTATTCAAGTTCAAAAGTATCAATTCCTAAAGTTTACAACTCCTAATGCCTAAGTTCTCGTTTCCTAATTCTTTTTTTTTTTTGAGAATAAAAGGAAATTACTGTTACAGTTGAAAAAAAGATTATTTCATAAGATAAATCCACCCCCCCATGCTTAGCTAATGCAATGTCTGATGAGTCCATTTTAATGGACTAATATTATGCCTAAGTAACTTTAATTATGCCTTTTAGGTTTGTTAATAACTATATTAAGTTATAGAAGGTTTGCATGCATCATGATTTAGGTATACATTTATTCTATAACTTAATATGTTCTTTTTATGTGCAGGAAAAATAATTGGCAAAAGAATGAGGGGAAAAGGATAAATTACCCTTTTTCAAATCACCGGCGGCTGTTCTATTTCCCATTCTCCGGGGAACCCTCAACAGCCGCCGGCTAGAGATAGTTAAGGGATTTGAAAATCCCTTAACTCTCAGAGGTGCAACGAAGAAGTTAAAAAGAAGAGGAGGGGAGCAAAGGAGAGGGGATCTTATTCATCGACGGGTTCTTCTTCCTCCCCCTAGGGGGATATCCATCCTCTCCACTGTGGAGAGAGTATGCACTATGGAGAAGGCGAACCAACCCATCCTGCCCTCGCCACGCCACTGCGCCATCGCCCTCCCAAGAGCTCGCAGGCACTGCACTGCCCCCCCGCAGGATCATTGCCCTTGCACGCCCGCAGGGCTGCTCCCGCACTGCCTGCAGCCAATTCTCAAATCCACCGCACGCACATGCGCCACACACCACCCCCCCTCCTTCTTGCAAAGCGCCATCGCGCCTCTACCGCACAACACACATCGCTCCACCTCCAGCCACACCCGCAGGTGCTCCCAACCGTGCGCCTCACTGCAGGCGCACCTCCCTGCAGAGCGCTCACGCCACCCTTGCCCATGCGCCTCTCCCGCGCCGCAACCTCAGCAGGACCTGCAGGTGCTAGACACGCCTCACCATAGCGCCAGCATGCCCATCTGCTGACCGCCAAGCTCCCCCGCTCCACAGGCAGGTGTGCGCAGCACCCACAGGCACCACCTGCAGACTGCTCGCCCGCGCCTGTAGGCACGCGCAGCACCCGCAAGCGCACGCAAGCCACCGTGCGGCTACAACAGCCTCCGTCTCCTCCAACAGGCCAGCGCTCCGGCCACGCCACTACCACCGTTGCGTAGCTCTCGTCAAGTCGCACCTCCCTGTCGATTCTCGCGGCCAACCGTGCGCGGCCATGCACGCGAGGAGGAGAGAGGAGAAATCCTCTGTTTTTCCCTCTATTAAAAATTACATTCAATGGCATTGTCAAGTTTATATTAATATTTTATTCTGGCCACATTGCACTGATGTACTCAGATTTTCTTGAAATTATTTTATTTGTGTTGTGTATGTTTCTATCTTGAAATTCAAATTAGAATTGCATGAAAGTTGAATTCACATGATAAGCCAGTACACATGCATCTTAAAAATACTTTTGGGGCTTAATTTCTGATGTGAAAATTGCATAAACACCCCCAAACTTTTAAAGAAATTGTAAACTTCATTTAAAATAGCATTTTCCTCGCATTAAAGTTACAGAAGAGTTTGCGAACTGTGCATTCCTTGACTCGTGAATTTATTAGGCTAATTCCTCCCTGTGGAGACGACCTAACTCTTCGTGGTTAGTTTTGAAAATTTAAATGTTTTGAAAAGCGATTTTCTACCACGCAATTAAATACAATGACACATCATTTTATGATAAAGTTTTCAACGAAAACGAAGATCACCCTTTCAAATGGCGCCATTGCTAGGGAGGAAAATTGCCTATTAATTTTTCAGAAATTTTATGTTATTTTTATGCTATTTTAAAAGCTTTTCTGAACTACTAACTGTAGATTTTCTTTTGTGCAAAAACACGCGACGAATGTGATGGACGCGCACGGCGGAGACAATCTTTTTGGTGGACCTTGAAGCCACCTGGAGGACGGCAACAGGAACACGCAGGCCTTGATCCCACACACATAGGCTTACGGAGAAGCCTATTTCTGATTTAGTCAGTAGGTTTTACTTAGATTTAGTAAAATTGACATTAGAATTTAAATTCTGTCTTTTGGACCCTTGTCGGGTATTTTTGGGAATATGTTCCTAGTGCCACTTTATTTCTTATCGCTCTTGTATGCGAGAGCGTATTTTCGGGAGCGTGTTCCCATTTATTTAGATTGTAGGATTATTTGAACTGTTTGAACTGCATTTCGATTAGTTAGTTAGATTAGGTCTGTTTGTTATTATTATAATAAAAAATAATAATAATAATCGAGCTGCCTACTAGAAGCTGCATATCCATAGGACGATCATCTAGGACTGAATGAGCAGCATCTAGTTTATTTTTATTGCATTGCATTCATACACTGCATGAAGAAAGCTGGAGTAAGGTACGTCTTCTCTTGAGCATTAATTACTTGTCATGCATATGCATTGAACCTAAATCTAAGACCACTAAAGTGCTTGAATCAAATTAATTCAGCGGTCACTTTAAAAAAAATGGGGACTGTTAAGAGGTTGGACTTTAAAATCTGTGACTGAAAATTGTGTGCAAAAGGATCCTGTTTGCGGAATTTCAAAAATCGAAAACACGATCGTATGTTTGCACACTTGAGACACTGTGCACCTCACACATAAGGTCACTAGATAAATTTCTACCTCTCCTTTTTTGCACCACAAGGGAAGTTAGTCAGAAATCAACAAGCCTATCCACCAAGTTACTTTGGTTCCTCGTGTGTGGGCTTGATTCGAGACTTCCATCCCTTGCGAGTAGGTTATAGGCACCAGCGAAGGTTGGCCTAGGACGCGTAATTTTTGCAAAACTTGTTTGGCCACCAACTAAACATATAACTCTAAGACCTACAATCTACTAAAAATAGATCCCGTTGAATTTGTGTTTGCTTTGATTATAGAACTCTTTAGGAAGTTTTTTGCTTATATTCTGAATTTTGGTAAATCCTAAGAGAGTTAAAATTGTTTTGCTTAAAGAAATAGATTACTCTTACTCCTATTATTCAGATTATCAGAGTCAATACTTCCCATCTTTTAATCAGGATCCCATGTTCCGAGCGTATCCATTCTTTGATGGGTATATTGACAATTCATGGGATCATTCTCATTCTTACCCTGGGAGTACTAGCTTGATAACTCCCACTTTTGAGCAGAGCCTGGGAACGGGATTTTCCAATCCTGAAATCCCTACTTCCATGCAAACATCTAACCCTCCCACCCTTCATGATTTTCCGTATCAAGGTTTGACCGATACCCCTAGGCAACCAGAGCCTGAAATTGACTATCCTCCCTAACCTGATAATAGTAGCCTCTTCTCTTTTATGATAGAAATGCAAAAATAGCAAAAGGAAATAATGGAATCAATGGGAGAGATGTTGAGGAATAGTCAACACTTAAATGAAGAAATAAGACAACTTAGCTACACTCTTCCCAAAATTCCTGATCCCTACCCAATAAACCATGATCATGAAAATAATTCTGAGGAACCTAATGACAATAGGGATCCAATTTTAGGTAGCCATCACTTAGACTCTCCCAATGAGACACGGCCACTAGAGGATAACGATCACAGTGATTATCCACCTGAATTATATTGCAGTCAAAAGTAAGGGAAGATGCTACCTCTTGAGGACCTTGACCCCAATGACAGGATTCTGCTTAACCCTACCAACCCGAGTCAAGGTTGTATTATTCCTATCACTTCCCCTATTAATTATTTGGTGGAATCCCATTCTACCCTTAGTGAGCCTACTCCTGACCCTCTACTTAGGGAATCAACACGTATCATTCAATATCCTAAGGATTCAAATGCACCTAATGAAGGTGACCCTAAGGGAATAAAGGATGATCAATTCTGGTCTCAGGGATATGAAGAGTCTAATTCAGAGAATAAGGATGCCCCAACAGAGGAACCTGGACTGAAAATCTGGAATAAATCACAGGAGAATTATTTATCATTTGAGGATTTAGCTCCATAGGATAGAAATAATATGATTAAATCCAGATTCCTACTTTCTTTTGAGAGTCATCCTCCATCAAAATAGGAGTTAATATTAAAGGAGGACAAACAAAATAATGAGAAGTCTATGGGAGACTCTCGGGGACAAAACACGTCATTTGAGGATTTATACCCCGAGAACAATAACGAATTCAATGATATAGGCTTCCTCCAAAATATTAAGACTGATCCTTCGCTAGAAATAATTGAAGATACTGATCCAACTCCTAATGAATCACATATACACCCCGACAAATATTTAAGTGAAATAAATGAATTTGGGGATGAGCGAAATGATAATGATTCTTACATTTTGACCCTGCCATCAAAAAGTTGTAATTTGGAGTCTACCCTTGATTCAAATATGACTCCGATCATTAATGCTAGGCAGGATAACTTGAAGTTGTCTACTACTGTTATGGAGTGTACACAATCTGAATCATTGTTGGAATTGGACCTAACACCAACTAAGCTCTCATTGGACTTAAGCATTACCTTCTAACACTACAAACAACCCTTATACTCCCTAACCGATCCTTGGCTCAGATCTCTGCTCATGTACATTCTTTCTAGAGAATATATCAGGCCACTACATCCTAGAGTAGAATGGCAAGTGTGGATTGATGCTTGTACTTTTACTCTCACCATTTAAGGGTTTGAACTAATTATGTGTATATCTTTTAAAACCCATCCTGCTCTAGAGGATCCTTGTTATCCTCCACTTATTCCATTTCGGGAGGTCCCTTTTCATATTCCGTTTATTATTCCTAGACCTCCCAAGGTAGCCAACGAGATTTTCTGTTTTCATTTCTTCTGGCGAGCATTTGGAATTACATTGCATCATCAACTCACCAACATCCATGGTTACCTGTTTTCTAGGCCTGCGCTGTTACGCATATTCTTAGGGCTTAACCTTTTCTATTTGGAACCAGACTTATAGGTTCCTTCTTAGTCTGGCTACTGGCAGAAAATGCAGCGCTTGTTGGGAGGCAACCTAGCAAACCGTCTCAGGTGATATTTTTCCTTTCTCCTCCTGTTTTAATTTTACAATGGCAACATTGTAGGATTTAGGCATGGGGAAGTGCATTTGCATTTTAGGAAGTATTCATGCATTTAGATTAGCATAAAAGAAAATCTTTTTTTTTTTAGCTGATTGGGTTAGTCCCTAACAAAATACCTTTGTTATTGGAGGTTTTTCTTCTTGAATTATTTCTTAAGTTTAGAATCCAATACATTTATTTAACGTGCACGTAGACTTGGTATTGGATCCTTAAGGAAAACCAATGAGCATTTGTAAGTCTAATGAGCCCTTGGATAGTTCATAGGGAGTCAGGCATACTATCTTCTAGTAGATCCACCTTATATTTGTGAGAAGTAGAGAGATTACTGGTGCGCTAAGTCTAGTGCAAGGACTCTTAAGTTTTGGATAATTTGATGATGATGCTTTAGAGTTAGGCGTAATTTTCACTCTCTATTCCTGTGTACGTATTTTGAGTGAATTCCTGAGAGTCACCAAATAAGGCAGATACACAGAGAATGAGTCTTAATAAAGCTATAACTATGGTGGATGGTTACGACCGTCCTTCATAGAGTCCTCAGCTGAAGGAGGGTAATAGTGCCAAAGGTCAGAAATACGCATGTCCTATCCATTCCTTCCCGATGCCGAGAATAGGCACTTCCACCAAATAAGCCACACAACTTCCTCTTGACCATCATCATCCCTAATAATGCCTCGTAAATAAAAGTCCGTATTATGTTGTGTTGATTGAAAAAGAAACAAAAACAAGAAGAAAAAAGAAATAAATAATAAAAAATAAAAAAATAAAAAAGAAAAGAGAAGAAGTAGAAAAACAAGAAATAGAAAGAAGAAAAAGAAGAAATAGTTATATTACAAAAAAAAAATCCAAGTGTATGATGTAACATTGTTCCTGAGGCAACAAAACACCTATCGTGTTCCAGCAAATATGACCCATACCTACCTTCTAGTATTTCTGATCGCCTGAATGTTGGTTGAGAACTCTAACTTAGTTATAGAGTTATTAGGACTTTAATTGAAGTGTGGATGCCATGTGAGGCCACCAAATAGTGAGTGCAATTTCTAAATCTGGCGAGATTCGTGATCTCAGAAAGTAAGAAAAGAGAGAGTGCCCAGGAACATCAAGAGAGCACAATTATGTAGCCTCTCTCAGAGTTTACTTGTCTAATAGTCTAGAGAGCTAGAGTCTGCAGTACTAGATAATATATAGCACCAGTTGTGTGTGTGCCACCAAATACAAATCCATTCAACTTGATATCTCCTACCTAAGCCAAACGTCGGGGTAAAATTACAGATTATCGTCTGCTTTATCCCCGAGGGAAGTAGTTGCCTATCTCGACAGAAATTTTTGCCAAGGGTGTTGTATGAACTCCCAATGCGAATCGGCTTTCACTTGGATCTATTACCTACGCTATCAGCACTTCACATTTGTCTGGATTTCTAAAGTTTTGAAATAAGAAAAGAAGAAATCATCTGATTACTTCTATTATTTTTCATTTTTGCTAGGGATTAGCAAATCTTAGCCATGGGGGTATTTGATGAGTCCATTTTAATGGACTAATATTATGCCTAAGTAACTTTAATTATGCCTTTTAGGTTTGTTAATAACTATATTAAGTTATAGAAGGTTTGCATGCATCATGATTTAGGTTTACATTTATTCTATAACTTAATATGTTCTTTTTATGTGCAGGAAAAATAATTGGCAAAAGAATGAGGGGAAAAGGATAAATTACCCCTTTTCAAATCACCGGCGACTGTTCTTTTCCCCATTCTCCGAGGAACCCTCAACAGCCGCCAGCCAGAGATAGTTAAGGGATTTGAAAATCCCTTAACTCTCGGAGGCGCAACGGAGAAGTTAAAAAGAAGAGGAGGGGAGCAAAGGAGAGGGGATCTTCTTCATCGAATGGTTCTTCTTCCTCCCCCTGGGGGGATATCCTTCCTCTCCACTGTGGAGAGAGTATACACTGTGGAGAAGGCACACCAACCCATCCTGCCCTCGCCACGCCACTGTGCCATCGCCCTCCCAAGAGGCCGCAGGCGCTGCACTGCCCCCCCCGCAGGCTCACTACCCTTGCACGCCCGCAGGGCTGCTCCTGCACTGCCTGTAGGCAGTTCTCCAGTCTACCGCGTGCACATGCGCCACACACCACCCCCTCCTTCCTGCAAAGTGCCATCGCGCCTCTACCGCACAGCACACACACCGCTCCACCACCAGCCGCACCCGCAGGCGCTCCCAACCGTGTGCCTCACTGCAGGCGTACCTCCCTGCAGAGTGCTCACGCCACCCCTGCCCGCGCGCCTCTCCCTCGCCGCAACCTCAGTGGGACCTGCAGGTGCTAGACACGCCTCACCATAGCGCCAGCATGCCCATCTGCTGAACGCCATGCTCCCCCGCTCCATACGAAGGCACGCGCAGCACCCACAGGCGCCACCTGCAAACTGCTCGCCCACACCTGCAAGCGCGCACCGCACCCGCAAGCGCATGCAAGCCATCGTGCGGCTACAGCAGCCTCCATCTCCTCCAACAGGCCAACGCTCCGGCCACCTCCGCCGGTCGCCACCGGCCACCTCCGGCCACGCCGCTGCCACCGTTGCGTAGCTCTCGTCAAGCCGCACCTCCCTGCCGATTCTCGCAGCCAACCGTGTGCGGCTGCGCACGTAAGGAGGAGAGAGGAGAAATCCTCCATTTTCCCTCTATTAAAAATTACATTCAATGCCATTGTCAAGTTTATATTAATACTTTATTCTGGCCACATTGCACTGATGCACTCAGATTTTCTTGCAATTGTTTTCTTTATGTTATGTGTATGTTTCTATCTTAAAATTCAAATTAGAATTGCATGAAAGTTGAATTCACATGATAAGCCAGTACACATGCATCTTACACATATTTTTGGGGCTTAATTTCTGACGTGAAAATTGCATAAACACCCCCGAACTTTTAAAGAAATTGCAAACTTCATTTAAAACAGCATTTTCCACGCATTAAAGTTGCAGAAGAGTTTGGGAACTGTGCATTCCTTGACTCATGAATTTATTAGGCTAATTCCTCCCTGTGGAGACGACCTAACTCTTCGTGGTTAGTTTTGAAAATTTAAATGTTTTGAAAAGTAATTTTCTACCACGCAATTAAATACGACACATCATTTTATGATAAAGTTTTCAACGAAAATGAATATCGCTCTATCAATGTCCTCATTGTTAAACACGAAAGCATGCTGGATAGTAGAAGTGGAAAAATAGCACCTAGTTTCCATGAGATTCTAGTCAGCTCAGAACAGCCTTTACACGTGCTTAGTTTAGTGCCTTCAGCTAGGCGATGCTTGACTCGCGGTGGTTAGGGCAAGGTAAGAGTAACCTTGTCCAAGACGGGTTTAGGGAGCACGTGGTCAACAAAGGGTTTAAGAGGCTATCCATTGACCTTGAAGGAATTACCCATCTTTGGGTCAGATATTTCAATGGCCTCGTTAGGGAAAATTTGCTCAATAACGAACGGGCCATCCCACTTAGACCTAAGCTTGTCGGGGAAGACCTTCAATCGAGAATCGAAAAGCCAGACCTTTTGGTTTGGCTCAAAGCTCTTACGTGAAATCATCTAGTCATGGAGAGCTTTGGTCCTTGCCTTATAGATTCTAGAATTTTTAGAGCCGTCATTTCTATGCTCCTCCAACTCAGATAGTTGGAGTTTCCTGGTCTTCCCGACCAACTCTAGGTCAAAATTACATTTCTTGATGGCCCAAAATGCCCGGTGTTCTAGCTCTACGGGTATGTGACATGCCTTACTAAATACCAGATGGAATGGAGACATACCAATAGGCATTTTGTACGCCGTACGGTAGGCCCAAAGAGCATCATCTAGCTTTTGAGTCCAATCCTTCCTATTAGGCATTACGATTTTTTGCAAAATGTTTTTGATCTCCAGATTGGAGACCTCATCCTGTTCGTTCATTTGAGGGTGGTAGGGTGTCGAAATCTGATGATTCACCCTGTATTTCCCCAGTAAATTCCAAAAATGGGCATGAGTAAAATGTGTGCCACCATCACTGATAATTGTCCAAGGAATCCCGAATCAACTGAAGATATTCTTCTTCACAAAATCGATGACCACCTTGTAGTCATTGGTCTGGGTAGGGATTGCCTCAATCCATTTGGACACGTAATCAACAGCAACTAGAATACTGGTGTCCAAATGAAGGAGGGAAGGGTCCCATGAAGTCGATGCCCCAAATGTAAAAAATTTCGACAGAAAGTATTGGGTTTAGGGGCATCATATTTCTCTCAGCCATGTTCCCGAGTGTCTGGCATCGGGCACACTTAAATAATGACGGCCAATAGAATCTGGATTGCAAGATTTTTGCTACCGTCTTTTTCACGAAAAGGTGTCCACCACACACAGATGTATGGCAGAACTCAAGTATACTATGGAACTCAATTTCCAAGATGCATCGATGAATAATCTGGTCTACATCGATGCGGTACAGCTCGGGATTGTCCCAAAAATAATATTTTGCCTCAGACAGTAGTCTATCCTGTTGTAGTTTGGTCAAATCCTCGGGAATTTGACCAACAACCAAATAATTGATGATATCCGCAAACCAAGGGGATCAGATACTCGAAAAAGTGTTTGAAATAGGGATATCCAGATGAGGAGAATCAATTAAGATTCTCGAGAGGTGATCCACCACTACATTTTGTGCCTCAGCTTTATCCCTGATTTCAAGATCAAATTCTTGAAGTAACAGAACCCAGCAAATAAGTCAGGGCTTGGCATCCTTTTGGCCAACAGATGTTTCAAGGCTAAGTGGTTAGTATAAATGATTACATGAGAACCTAAAAGGTAAGCCCTAAACTTTTCTAAAGTGTAAACTATAGCTAGCAATTCTTTTCCAGTAATGGTGTAGTTCCTCTGGGCCTCATCCAGAGTCTTGATAGTATAATAGACCACAGAGGGCTTTTTCTCAATCTCCTGACCCAATACAGCCCGATGGCATAATCAGATGCGTCAGACATAATCTCAAATGGGGCAGTCCAGGCCGGTGGTTGCAACATCAGGGCACAAGTAACTACCGTTTTTAACAAATCAATTGCCTTACGACATGATTCATCAAACTCAAACGGCATGTCTTTGGCCAGAAGGTTACTTGATGAGTCCATTTTAATGGACTATTGTTACTCCTAAGTACTTCAATTCTAACATAGTATGTTTGTTAATAATCACATTAGGTCATTAAATAAGTGCATGCATCATTACTTGAGTTTTTATCTATTTTATAACATTTTATAACTTAGTATGTAATTATTTTATGTTTTGTTGCAGGAATGATATTGAAAAGAACGAGGGGGGATAAAATTCCCCCAACAAGTGGCCAGCCGCAACACATCCCCGCAAATATCTCATCCTCCAACCGGCCTGAATACTTCCCTCAACAAATGCAAACGGTGTTGGCCATAGTTAGAAAAAGATTTTTGAAAAGCCCTTGGGAGGTGGAAGAGAAGAGATATAGAGAGGAGAGGCGGAGGGGATTAGAGAAGGCCATCCATCAACCATGCAACCAATGTGCACTGTGCACACCGTCCACCATGCCCTCCAACCAGTGCCCGCAGGTGCTGCACAGCGGGCAGCAGCAAGCGCCGCGCCACACCAACACCCTCCGCCTGCCTTTGCGTGCCCTCTGCAAGTGCCGCGCACCTCTAACACCTTCGCGCGCCCACACCGCGCCCTTCCATCCTGCACCCACCGCCCGCACCCGCGTAGGCCAGCCTGCACCCAAGCCTTCCACCGCGCGCAAAAAGCAGCTTGCGCCCTGCATCCAGTGTTCACGC
This sequence comes from Thalassia testudinum, assembly GCA_037157565.1. Lineage (NCBI taxonomy): Eukaryota > Viridiplantae > Streptophyta > Magnoliopsida > Alismatales > Hydrocharitaceae > Thalassia > Thalassia testudinum. Next base: position 31,368,427 of record JAZHRO010000049.1, read on the forward strand.
GTGCCCCCATCAGCACCTCGACCGCAAGCGCCTAGCCACCAACGTTCTTAGCAGCCGCCCGCAGGCACTGCGCCCGCACTACCTGCAGGCACGCCACCAACGCTCCCAACGCAACGCACCCTCACTTGTACCTGCGATCCCACCGCGCGCTGCACCAGCGCTCTTCACCGCCCCCTACAGCTCTCTCCAGGGCCTGTCCGGTGCCCACGTCAGCGACCTCACCACGCCCTCTGCAAGCATAGGCCTCCCTGCACCTGTGCTCTCTCCAGTGCACAACGTTTTCACCACGCCCCTCAAGTGCCCTTGGGTGCCAACCTTCAGCAGGCAGCAGCCCCCTTGCGCATCCTGCAGACACCACAGTGCCCTTCAGCACCAGCAGTAGCGACGACAACCAACCTACAGCAAGCTCCGCCGCCGACCAACCTCTGCCTCCGGCCACCTCGACCCACGTGAAGAACATCGACGTGAAGCCATCACTCTGACACACCTTCCCTAGGATCACAGCTAGCCAAGCCTCTTTACGCACGCGAGGAGAGAGGAATTTTCCTCTGTTTTTGCTGAAATTAAAAATTGCCATTTGTACCATTGCCAAACACTATTGCATTATTTAGTGGATTAATATATTTGAGTGAAATTGCATGCATGCCCTTACATGTTATAGTATTTCTTTCATGCACTTAACTTTTAAATGGTGATGTGATAAATGCATAAGATCTCATCCATACACTCACATGACCTAAAAGAGAAAGCCCCATGTTTTGAAATACAACTATTTTACATGCCATTACTAGTTATTTCGTGAAAGGAAAATTATATCCATATCCCTGCATTTCTAAATAATTACGTGTTCCTTCTTTTCTCCTTGTTTCGCATCAAATTTGAACATGGATTACGCACGTGATTGAATAAGTACAAAGGAACAAATATTTTGTAAACTTATTAATCTGTTCCTTCCTGTGGATACGACATCCGTTATTGTGGTTTAAATTCATATCTATGTTAATCATTTGATTGAGAGATTTCCACCACACTAATTACAATGATATATCCTCTATTGCTATCACAAATAAGCAAAACTCTCTCCGTCAAATTGGCGCTGTTGCCGAGGAGGCAACAGGCGCAATAGATTCACTTTATTATTTTTGAATATTCTGAGTTGCGCAATTATCTGATCAATTTTTTTATTGTGTTTGGAATCTGACGAGGCAACGAGGTGCAACAGAGTGGTGACAGCAACCACGAGCTAAGCCACACGAGGAAAAGACATAGGAGACCTGGATCTCGCTTTCATAAGAGATTCTCCGTCATTACAAAATTTATTTCTATCTTTTCACCCTTGTAGTAATTGGGACTGAATTTTTGGGGGTTTGTGATGAGACACTCATCATGATCTCTAATTACCCCTAATTAACTAGTCTTCCTAGTTAATTAGCTAAGGTTATGAACATATAAGAGTTAATTATAGAATAATGGATATTTAGTAAAGGACTTTAAAATAAGTTAAAAATGGCATTTTGTCATTCAATTAACATTATTAATAATCTAGATAATAATTAGACTCGAAATCCTATTAATCATTCCCCTAATTAATAAGATAAGTAACTTAAACTTAATGAAAACCTAAGTATATAATAACTTAAGTAATTTTACTTAATCTAATAAATTAATCTAAAAAGGTCAAAAATGTAAATTCAAGGTGAAAACATAATATCTACCTTATTTACTAACATATATAAAAAGTTGAAAAAGATCTAAATTAAAATAAACCTTCAAAACCTGAGTTTACATTTTGGTCCTTAAAATTCATTACAATCGGGTCCATATTTCTCACACTGGTCCTTAAGTTTTATTACATTTAAGTCCCTTTCCTTCTTGTTCTTCTTTAGCCAAATGAACGGCTGGCGGTAGAGAGTCACGCCACCGCATGATTACCGCCCTACCGACATCAATCTTCTTTGTCCAAGCTCTTGCAGCTTGCGCTCACCACCTCCTCTTGATCCACTAGTCTGGATTAACCGGAAATCCTAATTTCCAGTGGGAGATAACCACTCCATCATCAGAGACGACACTGGAGGTTAAGCTCCTCAAGCTCCTTCTTCAGCCAGACCCCGCCATTCTCTTCATTGCCAACTACTATAAATACCCCCTCACCCCTCAGATTTTACTCAAGTTGGCTCCCTTCCCTTTTATAACACTGCAGTCGACCCAATAGGCTATTCGTCCAAAACTCTGACAACTCTCCATCTCATTTTTCGACTTCCTCCATCCATTTTGATCAGCTAAGGAGATCCGCCATGGTCTTCTGCGTCTCTGACATAGGCGCCGACCCAAGGAATCCTCTGCTCCACCTCAAATCCGCCCGCCGAAGATCTTTCTTTCACCCTCTGATTTCGTCGTCCGCCATGAGACTTCGGCGGAACCCTATTGACCCCTTCATCTAAGTAACAGTAGATTAGGAGTAGGAGTAGGAGTAGGGGTAGGTTAGCTTAGTTAGTTAGTTTAGGTAGTAAGATTAGAGCAATTTTAGAATTTCAGTGTTCATCTTCTCCGACTCCGGCGAGCTCCTTGAGCTCACTAGAGACTTAATTTCATCTTTTGAAATTGTTGCCCACCTTCCTTTAACCCTCACAATCACTTCTAGCACATTTAATCATTTAATTGATCATCTAATCGCCTAATTCACATTCCACCTCCACCGACTACTATCATTATCCATGGCGACAGTAGTCGAGCTAATTCCACCTTCATAGGGTCTTTCATCATCTATCCACCACTTATGGACCCTAATCGACACTATAATACATATTATTATCACATATAAATTAAACGCCCAATCTTAATTAAGCTCCTGAGCTTGCTATCAATGGTGGCTCAGGAGCAGTTCAAACTATTAATTAACTACATAATTATGACTACTATTATCTATTGAGTTGTTTTAACCGCTCAATTGAGTGGTAAAACAAGTCCTGAGCCTAACTCAAATTAGATTTTTAAAGAAATCAATTCACTGTCAAATCTTACAAATAAAGAGACAAATGAAGAATTAAATGTGATTCTGAGGTTCCTTGCAACCTTAGGATCCTTTTTAGATTAAAAATGGTAAGTTTAAACAATCTGTGCATAATTTTCACATTTTCTGAACTCACAGGAGCTCTGGCGAGCTCCAGCAAGCCATTCTTGAGCTTCAGCCTCTCGAATTTGTTGAGAAGCTCCAGAATGATTCAAATCTAATCACTGATTAATTTGAGGATGTTTAATTGAGGATTTAACCACTGGAGTTATAGATAGGTCTTCATCTTCTCCAACTTTGGTAGAGTTGGAGAAGTCTATTAGTTAGGTTTAAGGAGAATTTAAGGTACCTAGAAGCTTCAATGCAATGCACTGAAGCTATTTATGCTCTTAGAATACTGTAACAACATCTGAATGGCTCTAACGAACACACACCTTTTCAAGCTCAGACGGCGAGCCTAAAACCCTAGAAATCTCGGTCAGAGCACCTATCTAAGAATCTGAATGAGTTTCTGAGGTTAAGAAGATCCTATTCGAGGCTTTCATTTCTTGTGGAGAAGTTTTTAACATAAAGTCAAATTTTCGGGCCTTCACAGTCAAATTGAGCCTGATAATGGAGTTCTGAGCTCATTCTGAGAAATTGATGAGATTAAGTTGTTTCTGAGAATTTGTTGGATGGTTTTAGAGTAATTAAAGTGAGCTCAGGTGAAAAATTGTGTGAGAATTCAAACCCTGTTAATTTGGATTATTTTTGAACCCAAACTAACAGCAGTGCCATTTTGTTGAGTTTTTATTTTAAATCCTGCCCAGATAAGTAAATTACAACCCTTAAAACTAGTTTAAATCGATTAGTAATGCCCTTAAGTGTCTGTACACCTTTTTTAGTTTGAAAATTCGAACTCTGAAGCTTTCAGAGAAGCTTTGAGCTTCTCTGTTGTTCCTGAAGGTCTTGTGAACTTAGAGACTACTCCAACAGATGCAGAATAATTTGTATAACCTGTACAGACCTTTAAATGAGAGAGAAAAGTCCATCTGAGGAGTCTGTGAAGTTAAAATCATTTCCAGGCAATAAATAACATGTAGGAACCCCTTACTTCACTCTTCAAATTGAAGAGGAAAACATCCTCTTATCCTTAAATTGACCCTGCAATTGTGTAGATCTATCTTAGAGCTTTCCAACAAACTTTAAATCACTTGAAATGGAGCTCTGAGCTGGGAGATATGATTAATTGAAGTTGGGTCTGGAAGGGGTTAAGATAGTCCCACATCGTCAGTTTCTGAGCGCACGCCTGGGAACAAAAGCAATTTGTTACCCCGGCCCTTCAATCGTCAGCGCTCGTCAACCGATTACCGATCTAAGCATTCTGAACCTATTCTGAGCATATGTATGCGAGTGGGCATGAGAGTGTGCCCTAGGAGGGCGAGGCCTGGGAGGCCGGGTTGAGTCGGATTGGCTCGAGACTATGAACTGAAATGAAATAAATCGAAATCGAACCTAATTGAGATTAGGCGAGGACCGAGTAGGGTCTGATCCTACCTTGGTCTCAGGGTGCTGTGTATCCTCGAAAGGACCTCGCCACAAATAAAATAATTTTTGGTTAAAAATAAAAAACCCAGTTCAACTGATGGATTAAAGGAAAAGAAAAGAGAAGCAGAGAAGCTGATGGCTAAGTACTGAAAGCTAAAGTTAAGTGTTGAGAAGGCAGCAGCTAAACAAAGGAACACAGGCACTAAGGAAGGAGAAGACTAAGGGGAGAGAAGGAAAGGCAGGAACAGAACAAGAGAGCTCGAGATAGAGAATAAAAGGAAGAGAGAGAAAGAAAGAGAGAAGAAGAGAGAGGCTGAAGAAGTAAAGAAAGGATTTTTTTTTTTCTTGCAGCATTTTAATTACTTTTTGTTCTTAATTGTAAAAAGGCATGTTTTAATAGAACAACTTTTATTGTCTTAATTTCTTTTAAAATAAAATTGGAAAACTAACATGTTTACTTGTTAATAAAGTACATCATTTGAGTGGATATGTTTTTCATATGGAATTTTGTATATTCTTTATAGTCAAAATATTTTGGCAAAATTCATGCTCTTAAAATCAACCTAGTTATACCTCCTAAACTCATAAAAGAAATAAAAGACAATTGGTGAATTTAGAAAAAATTATACCTCCCAGTGAACGACCTGGACTCAACCAGTAAAAATTTCTAAAATGTTAGGTTAATTCGACCCTATACTACACAACCGACATAATTTCGAGTTAACCTAAGTGACTTTTTCTACTCTTAATTAAGTGAAATTAAATTAATTACTAACTTGACTAAGCCGTGTGATCAGTTTGTCCCCACATTCTTTAGCTACTAGGGTTTACATTTTTTGCATGCGTGATTCTATTTTCTGCTTGCTTGCCTTTAAAACCAACAAAAGAAAATATCGAGCTGCCTGTTTAGAAGTTGCATGCCCTTAGGTGCGCGCATTTAGGGGTGATTGAGCTGCACATTAAATCTTATTATTGCATTGCAAGCATATTAGCACGAAGATTGCTGTAGACAGGTATACCTTTCTAACTTTTGCATCCAACTCCTATTCATGCATTTGCATTCAAATTAAAATTCAAGACCACCAAGTTGTTTGAATTTACTAATTCAGTGGTCGCATAACTAAAAGTGTGACTGATAATCAGATTCAACCCTAAAATCAATTCACATTTGATTTAATTCTAAGGGACTTGTCTGCGATTTTAAAAGAAATTACAAAGATTTGCAGTGTGTTACACACTTCTGACACTGAGCACGCACATTAGGCACCGTACTAAGGCTCGATCCCTTAAGGCTATAGGAACCAATCTCTTTATCGGTGCAAACCCTCATATTGTGCTTTGTGGTGGTGGTACTATCTTTTGACCAAGTCTTTTGATACTTCACGGAGGGGGACAACCCTTAAAGGAACAAAAGAATAGTTAAGGGGCACTGCATATGCATCGCCTCAAAGGAAGGGTTCGCCCTACTTGCATCCCTTTGTTCGTCCTTGGAGTAACTTCTCACTTGATCACCTGGGAGTATCATCCAAGCAAAGTATAGGTCCTAGGGCACTCGAAGGTTGAATTAAGGCACGTAATTGCAGTGAAAAACTTGTTTGGCCATTTATATTAACTAATTCAACCTTCGCAACAAAGAAGGTTAAGATTTCAAGTCCACACCCCTCTTATACCACTTACATGGGAATGAAGGGATAAGTCTTGATCTTTTGACTTACCGTTGGAGTGGAGGTTTCACTTACTTAATAAGAACCTAAATTCTGGTTTGTATGCTTGGTAGATGCTCTCTTAAGGGTAGTCTAGTGTTTGATCCTGAGGTCGAGAGAATTCTTAGGAGAGCTCACCTAGGAGAGAAGAGAGAAAGAATGGCTTATCAAGGAGCAAATCAACAATGGACCCTAAGGGACTATTTTATTCCAACTAACCAACCCGCACAAGCACTAAGATGACCGGCAAGGGATAATCCGTATGAGATCGAGAGCAGTACCATATCTTTATTGCCCTCCTTTTATGGTACTACTAGGGAGGACCCCTACCGGCATTTGGAGGAATTCACCAAGGTCTGTTCCACGGTGAAGCTCCAGGGCTTTACTGATGAAGCCCTGATGAGGACTCTATTTCCTTTCTCCCTAAAGGATAAGGCTAAGCACTAGTATCATACCCTCGATGCAAGGGTAAATGATTGGGCCACCCTTAAGAGAGAATTTTTGAAAAAGTATTTTCCTATGAGTAAAACCAACCATTACAGCAGAGAGATTATGGGTTTTACTCAATAGGAAGGGGAGCAATTTCATGAGACTTGGGAGTGCTTTAATGACATTCTTAGGTTATGCCCCCACCATTAGGTGCCAAGATGGTAGTTGGTCGAAAGGTTCTATAATGGATTATCTGAAAGGCATAGGCAAACCATCGATGCAGCCTGTGCAGGAACCTTCGTGACCAAAACTGAGGATGAAGCCTGGGCATTATTTGAAACATTAAGTGACAACTCCATACATCTGTCCTCTACCTATCAATAAAGAAAACCATCAATCTTGCAGAGAAGATAGAGGCCCATGAAGCCGAGGCTTCCCAGGATTTGGCTTATCAGCTTCAACTATTGAATAAAAACTTTGATAGGCTTTTAGCAAACCCCGGCATGAACCTGCAAGCAGCCTCTATCTTTCAGGCTTCAAGAGAATGCTCCATTTGCGAAAGCACAATGCACTCCACTGCGGAGTGGCATCAGGAAAATCAATTCCCTGAGTTGATTCAGGCTGACTTGCAGAACCATCCAAACTTCTCTTGGAAGCAAGGTGATGCTTCTAACTCTGGGAATACAAGACCCTTACCTCCCCAACCCATATACCAACATTCTTATGAAAACTCTCCTTAGAATAAGCCCTCTGAGATGGATGAACTAAAGGCCATGATGAAAGTAATGCAAGAGCATCAGAATATGGTCATCCAATCTCAGAATAAGATGATTGCTGATATGCAATCATCTTAGTGAGGCAGTTAGGCAACGTGATCCGGGGAAGCTACCTAGCTCTTCTGAGGAGAACCCTAAGGGCAAGGGGGTTGTATTCAAGGAGCACGCCCAAGCAGTGACCGTGTTGAGGAGTGGAAAAAAGATTGACAAGCCTGATAACACTCCTACGGTTACGTCTCAGAATTTCCCTTCCACATCTGACCTGACTTCCATCTCCACCGAGAAAGAGCCACACTGCTCTCCCTCGCACAAAATCACCCATAATGAGGATGTCATCCTTCCACCACCCCTTTCCCGCCATGACGACCCCTCTACCCAGAAGCCGAGGGTGCCCTATCCAGAGCACCTATCTGCTCCTGGGGAATCTTCTGTTGGCTCTTCTGGAGCCAAGGATAGGACGGAAGAGATTATGGATACTTTTAGGCAAGTCCAGATTAACTTGCCTCTGTTGGAAGCTATTAAATAGATCCCATCCTATGCCAAGTTTCTGAAGGACATGTGCACCCAGAATTGCCGATCTATGAAATAGGCCCAAACCAAGGTCATCCTACCAAACCATGTTAGCTCGGTTCTCCAGCATGGAACAGCCCCCAAAATGAAAGACCCAGGGGCCCTGTATATTTCAGAGGTTATTGGTAACCAACACATTAACGAGGCTCTGCTCGATCTGGGTGCGGGGGTGAACATTCTACCGAGCTCTGTCTACGACCTTTTGGGAGGAGGCAAGCTAAAGCCTAGTCCAGTAATCCTCCAGGTTGCAGACAAATCACTTAAGATACTACGGGGATTGTTAGAAGATGTCCTTATGAGAGTGGAGGATTTCTTCTTCCTTGTTAACTTTCTGGTGCATTGATCCTGACCCATCAAATAAGCCCAAAAAGCCGTCCATTATTCTGGGGCGCCCCTTCTTGGCCACTAACAATGCCTCTATAAATTGTAGATCTGGGGCACTTAAAATGGGCTTTGGGAATAAGAAGATCCGATTGAATGTTTTTGATACTTACAAGCAATCCGGATTTGAAGATTGTTCTCAGATTGAGGTCGTTGATGAAATAATTGAAGAGACTACTCCAGCATTCTTATGTAAAGATCCCCTTCAGAAGGTCATATCTAAGGACCATCCCTCGATTATTAAAGAAACTGAAAGGAATATGCCCGAATTAGAAGAGTTGCTAGGGATACACACTGAGTCTCTGTCCCCACCCTGGTCTGTGAAGGTAGATCCGCTACCTAAGGCGGGGACATCTCAACTAAAACCCTCAATCCAAAAGGCTCCTGAGTTGGAGTTGAAACCCCTCCCGAGCACATTGAAATATGCTTTCCTTGGCCCTAATAACACGCTCTCTGTTATTATCTCGTCAGAGAGTTTGCGAAAATCAAAGTTTGAATGAGATTCCAGATCATGAGTTACACCATAGAATAAATCATATGTTGTATATTCAGCAGCCTGACTGGGATCTAGCCTAAATGTTAATTCTGAACTTAAAAGGGTATCCTTATCTGGTAGAGGCTCAGATTCTAAGCTAGTAGGGCGGACCCAATTGAAACCCTACTTGTCCAACTCCTCGATTTCTGTGTCATAGATTGGCATGACTTCTGAAAAATCGATTCGTTCCTCTGAGGAGGTTGACGAGGGATATTCATCAAATCGAGGCCCAAAATCATATTCTTCATTAAAAGATTGATCTTCTTCATCTAGAGCCTTGAAATCTTCAAAATATGTTTTAGATCTAGGTTCTAGGCTTAGGATGTGGGTTGAATTACTAGAATTTAGGTCTAAATAACCTTCAAGGGTCACCTTATCAGAATAAGGGACGGAATTTACACCCTCGAGAGGTTCAGTTCTACTCTCATACTTGCAGGAGTCTTAAGATTCTAAAATGGGTTCATCATGGTCTTTTCCTGCATTTGGAGCTTCCCAACCTTCTTCAATATCAGGTGCATTATACTCCATCTGGGTTGGGAATCCACAACCATTTTGTGCCTCAAACCCGAGATCAGATTTATCCTCGATGTTGTCCCAAGATAGTTCATCCTCTGTTGGTGGTATGTACGGGTATTCCTGATCAATCACTTGTTTTATTAATCTCATTATCTCTTCGCATTTTTCAAGACTATCTTGGTGTTGCTTCCAAAGTCGAGGATTTGTCATACATTGAAGGTATTCACTATTGTGCAATTTTTCTATCTCAATGTATGCAGTAATGAGCAAGTCACGGGTTGATCCTTTGTTGGCTTCTGCTAATAGTACTTGGGCACAAGTTATGACAAAGGTTGTAGTTGTTGGGACATCAACCTGAATGTTTCCTACTGTTGTTGAGGTTTCTTCATTTTCATAGAATTTCATGGAATCCTCAATCATTTTATCTCTCATGGATCTCTGATATTCAGGTTTCTTGAATGGTGGTCCTACGTGGTTTGGCTGCATTCTTGGATCAGGTGGTGGAATCAAGATGTAGAATCAGAGTTTGAATCAAGATGTAGTTATGAAGCGATCAGATCTGGATAACGAGTCCCACTTGAAGATGTGTGTGTGTGCTCTAAAGAGAAAAATGAGGGACTGGAGATGTTCTTGACCCAATCAAGACACCCAAAGATGTTTGGATGACTATGGAGGTTCGGGGCGGATGGACCCCTGGATCCGAAGATCGTCCACCTGAGAATTACCTGGGCAGCCAGAGAGGGAGAGTCCCGCAAAGACCCCTATATGGTAGAGCGTCCCTACGGGTTACAGGATTTCCCCCACCCGACCTCTCTTGTCACTGAGATTCCAGGTAGACCAGAATGGGGACCTTGACCTCTTAAGTCTATCACTTTTTATTTCAAAGGTGCTTTTAGGGTTCTCACTTGAACTTTAGATGTTTTTGGTATTGTGACCTAATTTAGAGGTTGGTTGACCCAAGGGGTCAACTTCACCTGACCTGTCCTATAGATGGCAGAATGATTCTAAGTTTGGAGCCTAGAGATCACCCTGATTTGACTCCCAGGTTATTAGGTCCAGAAATTTTAAGATTCAAGTGATTTTAGAGCTTCTTTTTGTTCTTAGGGTTTGTCTTGTTTAGCTCTCTTCAATCAAGGGCTTGGGTAGCACACTGATGCGGGAGGGTTTATTTCCTTTTATACAGGCATGTGTGACTAGCGCTTCAAGACCCTAATGTGGAAACCCTAATTTGGTTCTATTTCCAATCCTCTTTTTCTTTTTCACAAAAGTTCTCTTTGGACTTATAAACAAGAAGTGTGTGGTCCACCGAGATTAAGCGTTATTTCAATTAGGCACAAGAATTTGTGGGATGGAATCAATAAAAAAATCACTCCAACTTCAAGAATATTTGCAAAAATTTTCGCGAAATCAGGAAATGTTTTGCCTTAGAGATGGTGATTACTATATAAAGAAGGCAATTGATTCCTAAATTGATTTTCTTCCTTTTGTCTTTCAAAGATTAGGGGATGATTAAGGAAGAAAAGAAATTACCTGTCGTGGAGTGGTTGACTTGCGGGAGAGATTTTCTCGTGAAGTACCTGCAAGATCACATCAAAGCAAGGTAGGGCAAGTTAGTGTTCAATATGATAAAAAGAATGTAGAGACAAGTGGTAAATTGCGCGTTGCTCCCCGGCAACGGCGCCAAAATGTTCGTATCGCTTTTGTGCGGGTTTTAAAGAGAATATGACGTTGTAGTATAGCCGACAAAGCGTTCAAACAAATAGAAAATTTTATTACTCGAAAACTGGAGTATCCGAGGTCGAACACAGGGAGCAAATGGAATTTACTACTAATCAAAATGTAATTGAACACTCTAATTACTCAAAATTGGAATTCAGAGGTATTTAAAAGAATAATTCAGACAAGAGTCAAATTGGACGTCTGATCTTGGGATCAGACGTCTTAAAAGTGTTTTCCCATTTCCTTTTTGATTATTCTTCTTCTTCTGATCTTTCTTTCTTTCTTCTTTTGCAGACTCTTTTTCTTCTTCGTCTTCTGTCTTGGCTTCTCTTCTTTCTCTTCTCTCTTCCTGCTTTGCTTCTTTTCTTGCGAAGGCTTCTTCTTCCTACCTTTGTTTCTTTTCTCTTGTTTCTTCTCCTGTGAAGGCTTCTTTCCTTCTCCTTCTCTTCTCTGCCTTGGCTTCGTTCTCCTTTGGTCCTTCTGTTCTTCCTGCCTTTCCTTCTTCCTTCTCGTGGCCAAGTCTTTCTTCCTCAACGTTCAGCCTGTGCCTACACAGAGCAAAACCTACCCCTTTCCCTCTACCCGCACGTCTCTCTCTCTCAGAGATTCACTCAAACACGCTCTCCCAGAGCCACAAGGGTAATCGAGTCGGATTCGCACCTGGGACCAGGCGCACCTGCAGGTGGTGATGCGCGAGGAGTGCGTGGGTTCGGGTCGGGTCGGATCCCACCAGATCCACGAGATGAAACCGCGGACGAGGCGGGCGTGAGGGCAAGTGAGGGACCTCACCCCTATCCTTGCGGAGGCGATAAGGCTATATCACAAAAACAACTTATAGCATACCCGCGCCTCACGATTCCACGATGTGGGACTAAAGGTTCTGCCCTGATTTCGCACGCGCCCGCATACCTGCGTGCAATCGCCAGGGCTGCTGGCTTTGCAGCGCCCTTTGCTGAGCCAGACCTCTTCGCCCTGCTCGCCCGAACCTGCTGCGCCTGGAGCCTGGAGGACCTGACGCCTGGAGCTGCGTTGGAGATTCTTCAAATGTCGCCAATGGCGGCAGGAGCTGAGATCTTGTCAGACACAAAACGAGCCTCTCGACTCAATTAGACCAGCTAGGGACCTTTGCCGTAGCACGGCGAAGGTGGTGAGCCATGCTGCAGGCTGCAGGATGGCCTAGGCGTGCGTGCCTAGGTCAACCTGTGGTCGGATGTGTGGGGTTGTTCGGGGGGCTACTGTGGATGTGCGGAGTGGCAGTGGAGGGGTGGAATGTGTTCCTGGTGGTGAGGCGGAGCTTACGAGATGGTCGGCGAGCCGTGTGGAGGGGCGGAATGGTGGGAGCAGCTCGCTGGAGGTCGTTCGGTGATGTGGAAGATGAGGGTGGTCGGCGTCGGTCGAGGGTCGATTAGATGAGATAACAGGGGGAAAAGAGAGAGGGGACTACGGGGAATATTTCTCACCTAATTGTAGGGACGAAGGAGGACGGAGGGTGGACAGCTGTACCTGCTGTCGCCGGAGAAGACGCTGCCCAGTGGGGGAGAACGACGGCGACGACGGGGCTGAGGCGGCGTGCGCAGGTACTGCGCGACGCGGAGGAGAGTCAGGAAAATAACTCTGCCACTGGTTTTGTGACAGAGCGAAGAGGGAGGGGAGGGGGGCTCGCCGGAGCTTGCTGGGAACTTTGGCCGGGCAGGAGGAGATGAATTGGAGGTGGAAACTCGGCCAAATCAAGCTGAAGATGAGCGGTCGGAGGTGTGGGTTCTTATATAGGCACTGGGCCAGTCGTTCAGCACGTGGAGGGCACGCCATTGCCTCTGATTTCTCGCCGGAGTAGGAAAGAGGTTAAGATACCCAAATCCCTCGTGCGTTCGCATGAGAGATTGGGTTCACACCAGAGGTTGTGATTGGCCTTAAATGGAAGGGAATTCCTCAGAGAATCTCCCTTCCATTTCTGGGAGGGAATCTCTGAGGAATCAGAGAGTAATCTCTCTTTAAACCTCGCCGGAGCTTGGTTCTGCCCTAACAATGGCGGCAGGACCAGTTTGCAAAGGGGGCGAAGAACTTAGGGGGCTCTCTGCAAAGATATTCAAAAGATATGGACCAAATTGTGATTTGGGTGTACTAAATTGCAAAGTAGGTCAAGATGACCTCTCCTTAGGTCCAAATTTTGGTATAAACCTAATTTGGACCTAGGGAATCCAATGGTGAAGTTGGATTTTAGGTTTGACCACGTTTGACTGGATATTTTGCGTAAAAACCTAAATTAGGTTAATTGAAGAGCTAGGACCCTAATCTAGGTCAAACTGAGTTCCAAAGGCCAAATTAAGTGTTCTAAACCCTAGAGGATGTTTTTCCATGATTTTTAGAGGGTTTACTTGATTTTTATTCTGACCGGAACCTTGCTAATTTAAGTGGGTCTGTTTTAGGGTTACCAAGTGTCATTTAATTCTTAGATTGCACGTAAACCCATTTCTGATTGACTCAACCCACTTTTTATCTCATTTAGACCATTTGACCTATGTTTTGCCTTTGAGAAATCCCGTTTATGTACTGCAATGGTAAAATTGCAGTTTTAACCTTTATTTCATGTTTTCTTCTCAGAGCACTTGTTCCTTCAGTTAAGCCTTCTTCTAGGTTATGTAGGAGCTTTTATCTTCTTTATTGGGTCAAAATGAGCTAGTTATGGCTCATGATGAGGCTCTCATCACATGCAGAGAAGGCTCAATCCAAATATGCGGGAGGTTGTTAAAAAGGAGATTCTGAAATGGCTAGATGTAGGGATTATCTATCCCATTTCAGATAGTAAATGGGTCAGTCCTATTTATGTAGTTCCCAAAAAGGTAGGAATCACTGTGGAGGAGAATGACCAAGGAGAATTGGTGACCACTAGACCCTTAAATGGTTGGAGGGTCTGCATTGATTACCGTTGTTTAAACACGGCTACCCAGAAAGACCATTTCCCCTTACCGTTTATCGATCAAATTCTAGAACGATTGGTGGGGAACAAGTACTTTTGTTTTCTTAACAGGTACTCTGGGTATAATCAGATAGCCATTTTTCCTGACGATCAGGAGCGTACCACCTTCATGAGTCCGTATGGCACTTTTACGTTCCGCCAAATGCCATTCGGGTTATGTAATGCTCCTGTCACTTTCCAATGTTGTATGATGGTTATCTTTTCTGATATGATCGACGAGTTCGTTGAATTTTCATGGATGACTTCTCCATTTATGGATCGTCGTTTGACCTATGCCTTTCGCACCTTGATAAAGTCTTAACCCGTTGAGAAGAGGCAAAGCTGGTGCTTAGCTGGGAAAAAAGCCACTTTATGGTCCAGCAGGGCATTGTGTTAGGGCATATAGTTTCGAAGAGAGGATTAGAGGTGGACACCACAAAAATCGATTCCATCTCTAAGCTTCCATTGCCCGCCAATGTTCGTCAGGTTAGATCTTTCCTTGGCCATGCTGGATTTTATAGGCGCTTCATTAGAGATTTCAGTAAAATCTCTAAGCCACTCTGCGACCTATTAGCGAAGGATGTCTCTTTCGATTTTGATGATAGATGTGGCAAGGCTTTCCACGTTTGAAGAAAGCTCTCATCATCACGCCGATTCTCCAAGCACCATATTGGACCCTCCCGTTTGAGCTTATGTGCGATGCTTCTAATTTTGCAGTGGGAGCGGCCTTAAGTCAAAGGGTTGAAGGCAAATCACATGTGCTGCATTATGCCAGCAAGACCCTTACGGATCCTCAGCAAAACTACACGGTCACTGAAAAGGAACTACTTGCTGTAGTATTTGCTTTGGAAAAGTTTCGATCTTATCTTTTGGGATCCAAGGTTGTGGTGTTCACTAATCATTCTGCCCTAAAGCATCTTCTTGCTAAAAAGGACACCAAACCTTGCCTAATTCGTTGGATTCTGCTACTCCAAGAATTTGACCTGGAAATTAAAGACAAGAAAGGAATTGAGAATGTGGTAGCAGATCATTTGTCTAGGATCCCTATTGAGGCATCAAACCCTGCTGGAGGTATTCAAGAGACTTTCCCTGATGAGTCTCTGAAGGCCGTGGAAGCTAAAACTCCTTGGTTCGCTGACATAGTGAACTATC
The DNA here is from genome assembly GCA_037157565.1 of Thalassia testudinum. Lineage (NCBI taxonomy): Eukaryota > Viridiplantae > Streptophyta > Magnoliopsida > Alismatales > Hydrocharitaceae > Thalassia > Thalassia testudinum. Next base: position 31,383,701 of record JAZHRO010000049.1, read on the forward strand.
TGGTCATGGGCATTACCCCCAGTACTTAGGATAAGAAGTGAGACAGGTTTCTCGCCAACGCCAAATTTTATCACTGGGAGGAACCCGAGCTTTTTAGAATAGGCCTTGACCAGCTTTTTCGCTGTTGCGTCCCTGATGAAGAACAAAGAAGTGTTCTGAGTTTCTACCATGACCTCCATTGTGGGGGGCATTTTAGTGGGAAGAATACTGCCCAAAAGGTTCTTTAGTTTGGCTTTTGGCGGCCCACATTATTCCGAGATGCACATACGTATGTGGGCGCATGTCTACGTTGCCAGCAGATGGGAACTATTGGAAAAAGGGATGAGATGCCCCAACAACCTATCCTCTATGTTGAGATCTTTAATATTTGGGGCATTGACTTCATGGGTCCCTTTCCTGTGTCTTTCGGATATGAATACATGCTTATGGTTGTAGACTATGTATCGAAATGGATAGAAGCCATACCCACGCGAACCAATGACCATTCTGTGGTCTTGGGCTTTTTTAAGGCTAATATCATTTCTCGGTATGGGTGCCCAAGGATGATCATAAGTGATGGAGGACCTCACATTAAGAACGTACACTTCACAAGACTACTCCAAAATTTGGGAGTCAATCACATGATAGCCACACCTTATCATCCCCAAATGAGTGGACAAGTTGAAGTGTCTAATAGGGAGATTAAGCGAATTTTAGAAAAAACTGTCAGGACTGATCGGAAGGATTGGTCTAAAAAACTAAATGATGTTATTTAGGCCTACAGAACTGCGTATAAGACTCCCTTGGGCTTGTCTCCTTTCTGTCTTGTCTACGGAAAAGCATGCCACATTCCCGCTGAAATCCAACATAAAGCCTATTGGGCTATTAAAAATATTAACTTGAATCTGAATAAAGCGGAAAAGGCACATATGTTGGAATTAAGTGAGCTTGAGGAGCTTCGTAATGAAGCCTATGAAACTTCTTAAGCTTACAAGTAACGTACAAAAGTCTTCCATAACAAGTACATCATTAGAAAGACTTTTGAGCCCAACCAGTAGGTCTGGCTTTTCAATTCTAGACCTAAATTATTTCCTCGAAAGCTCAAGTCCTGCTGGGATGGGCCATACGTTGTTATTAATACTTTCCCTCATGGAGCTGTAGAAATTCGGAACCCTATTTCAGGTGTGAGCTTTAAGGTAAACGGCCAGCGACTTAAACCTTATATTACTCTTTCAAATGGCCAGGTTTTGGATGCACTTCGGCTTGAGGAGCCTTAGCACCTCCTACTCTACTCCTTAGGTGATATTCTTCTATGTCTACATTTTTTCAATGAGGACATTGTCAGCCTTAGGCATGTGGGGGTATAACCTGAGAATGTTTATAGCATTTATAAATATTTACATACATATATATTTATATATATATATATATAATTTCTCTTTTCTTAAGCTGAATGGCTTAGTCCCTAGCGGAATACCTTTGTCATTGGAGGTTTTTCTTCCTGAATTATTTCTTAAGTTTAGAATCCAGTACATTTATTTCACATGCACGTAGACTGGGTAATGGATCCTTGAGGAAAACCAATAAGCATTTGTAGTCTACTAAACCCTTGGACAGTTAATAGGAAGTCAGGCATACTATCTTCTAGTAGATCCACCCCATATTTATGAGATGAAAGTAGAGAGATTCCTGGTGCGCTAAGTCTAGTGCAAGGACTCTTAAGTTTTGGACAATTAGATGATGATACTTCATAGTTAGGCGTAGTCTTAGCTCCCTGTTCCTGTGTGCGTACTTTGTGTGAATTCCTGAGAGTCACCAAATAAGGCAGATACACAGAGATGGAGTCTTAATAAAGTTATGACTATGGTGGATGGTTACGACCTTCCTTCATAGAGTCCTCGGCTGAAGGAGGGTAATAGTGACAAAGGTCAGAAATATGCCTGTCCTATCCATTCCTTCTCGGTGCCGAGAATAGGCACTTCCACCAACTAAGCTACACAATATCCTCTTGACCATCATCATCCCTAATAATGCCTCATAAATAAAAGTATGTGTCGTATTATGTTGATTTATAAAAAAAAAATAGAGAGAAAAGAAAAGAAGAAGAAATAGAAAGAAGAAAAAGAAGAAACAGTTATCTTACAAAAAGAAAAAGAGAAAGGAAGAAGAAGAAAAAAAAAGTCCAACTTTATAATGTAACATTGTTTCTGAGGCAACAGAACACTTATCGTGATCCACCAAATATGACCTATACCTACCTTTCAATATTTCTGATCACCTAAATACTGGCTGAGGACTCTAACTTAGTTGTAGAGTTATTAGGACATTAATTGAAGTGTGGATGACATGTGAGGCCACCAAACAGTGAGTACAATTACTAAATCTGGCAAGATTTTTTATCTCAGAAAGAAAAGAAAGAAAAGAGTGAGCACTCAGGAACATCAAGAGAACACAGCTGTTTAGCCTCTCTTTGAGTTGACTTATCTAATAGTCTAGAGATCTAGAGACTGTAGTACTAAACTACATGTGGCACCAGATGTGTGTGTGCCACCAAATACAAATCCATTCAACTTGATATCTCCTACCTAAGCCAAACGCCAGGGTCAAATTACAGATTATCTTCTGCTTTATCCCCGAGGGAAGTAGTTGCCTATCCTGACAGTAATATTTACCGAGGGTGAAGTACGAACTCCTAGTGTAAATTGGCATTTTCACTTGGATCTGTTACCTAGGCTATCATCACTTCACATTTATCTAGATCTCTAAAGTTTTGAAATAAGAAAAGAAGAAATCTTCTGATTATTTCTATTATTTTTGCTAAGGACTAGCAAATCTTAGGCATGGGGGTATTTGACGAGTCCATTTTAATGAACTATTGTTGCGCCTAAGTACTTAAATTCTAACATAGTATGTTTTTAATAATCACATTAGGTCATTAAATAAGTGCATGCATCATTACTTGAGTTTTTATCTATTTTATTGCATTTTATAACTTAGTATGTAATTATTTTATGTTTTGTTGCAGGAATGATATTAGAAAGAACAAGGAGGGGGGGTAAAATTCCCCCAACAAACGGTCAGCCGCAACACATCCCCATAAATATCTCATCCTCTGGCTGGCCTGAATACTTCCCTCAACAAATGCAAATGGTGTTGGCCATATTTAGAAAAAGAATTTTGAAAAGCCCTTGGGAGGCGGAAGAGAAGAGATATAGAGGAGAGGCGGAGGGGAATGGAGAAGGCAATCCATCAACCATGCAAATAGCATGCACTGTGCACACCGTCCACCGCGCCCTCCAACCAGCGCTCGCAAGCGCTGCACAGTAGGCAGCAGCAAGTGCTGCGCCACGCCATCACCCTCCGGCTGCCCTTGCGTGCCCTCTGCAGGCACCGCGCCCCTCCAGCACCTTCGCCGCCCACACCATGCCCTTCCAACCTGCACCCACCACCCGCACCCGCGTAGGCCAGCCTGCACCCAAGCTTTGAAAGCCCCATGTTTTGAAATACAACTATTTTACATGCCATTACAAGTTATTTCATGAAAGGAAAATTATATCCATATCCCTGCATTTCTAAATAATTACGTGTTCCTTCTTTTTGCCTTGTTTCACATCAGATTTGAACAAGGATTGTGCACGTGATTGAATAAGTACAAAGGAAAAAATATTTTGTGAACTTATTAATCTGTTCCTCCCTGTGGATGCGACATCCATTATTGTGATTTAAATTCATATCTATGTGAATCATTTGATTGGGAGATTTCCACCACATTAATTACAATGATATATCCTCTATTGCTATCACAAATAAGCGAAACTCTCTCCGTCATTACTCAAGGGTCGAGCAACCTTCAAGAAGTCCTTGATGAATCTTCTACAAAAATCCACATGCCTAAGAAAAGAGCGGATCTGTTTTATGGATGTGGGTGGAGGATGTCTAGAGATAGCATCCACCTTAGCCTTATCAGCCTCAATACCTCGATTAGCAGCCTCAATACCTCGATTAGAGACCACAAGGCCCAGGACAATGCTTTCCCGAGTCATAAAGTGGCTCTTTTCCCAGCTAAGGACCAGTCGTGTCTTGATGCATCTTTGGAGGATCAATTCCAAGTTAGCTAGGAAGGACTCAGAAGAATCTCCGAAAATGGAGAAATCATCCATGAACACCTCAAGACAATCTCCTACCATGTCAGAAAAGATGGCCAGCATGCACTTTTGAAAAGTCACGAGTGCATTGCAAAGCCCCAATGGCATTCTACGGAATGCAAAGGTTCCATAGGGACAGGTGAAAGTTGTCTTTCTTGGTCTTCGAGATGGACAAGGATTTGGTTATATCCCGAATAACCATCCAAGAAGGAAAAGTATTTTTTACCTAGCTAACCTTTCCCGGATTTGATCGATGAATGGCATGGGAAAGTGATCCTTTTGGTGGCTGTGTTCAGCTTCCCATAGTCAATACAAACTCTCCAAGAAGAAGCTGAATGAGTGGTGAAGGTTTCCCCTTTCTCATTAGTCGTAACGGTTATTCCTACCTTCTTGGGTACAATCTGAATGGGGCTAACTCATGGACTATCAAAGATTGGATATATAATTCTAGCATCGAGCCACTTTATTATTTGCTTCTTGACCACTTCTTACATATTCGGGTTTAGTCTCCTTTGCATTTCACGAGAAGGGTGGGATCCATCTTCCTTGAAAATACGATGATTACAATATGATGGCTCGATCCCCCTAAGGTCGTGGATGGTCCAACCAATTGCCTCCTTATTGTTCTTAAGGACCTTAATCAACCTTAATTCTTGCTCCTTAGTCAAATCAGCACCAATAAACATAAGGAGCATGTTCTCAGGTCCTAAGAACCGTATTTCAAATTTTTAGGCAATGGTTTCAATTCAAGCTGAGGTAGGTTTAGTATAGAAGGTAGGGAGGATACTAATGAAGATTCATCAGGACGATCCAATGGAAGAGGCTGGGAATGAACAAAATCAACAGCCTCTTCAGGATGTGGCAGGTCTACCACGGTGGGTTGTGGGTTGGGTTTGCTAAAGCTGTTGGAGTCCTCTAGTGCACTCATTATCATACAAGTCTCAAAATCATGATCGTTAAGCTCCTCAATGAATCCACAATCCTCAAATCCTCTTATCGCCTTAAAAATATCAAGAGTTAGCTTCCTATCCCCAAAGGCGATCACCATACTACCGCTCTCACAGTTTATGTTGGCCTTGGCGGTATCTAGGAATGGGCACCCCAGAATGATGGGCGTGTTCCTCAAATCATAAGGTATATCCATGTCAAGGACCAAGAAATCTATGAGAAAATAGAAATCCTTGACCTCGACGATTATATCCTAATAATGCCCTTTAGTGAGGTGACCGAGCGGTCTACTAATTGTAGCATTACAGAGTGACTGCACAGTAATCATAGGTCTTAATTAACCAAGATTAGGCTAGAACTTAGCACAAGTTAGGACTATTCATGCATACATACGCATTATCTACATCTTTACTGCTCTTCTTTAGCTATGCATGAAATGATGTTATAATGTGCTGATTAAGTATATTATGTTAATTGCAGGGAATAAGCTAATCAGGAGCTTGATCTGGAGCTGGATCAGGAATAACGGGAGTTGAAACAGAGCTGGAGTAGAAGGCTTAGTTTAGATGCAGAAATAATAATGTAAGGGAGTTAAAGGTTTGCGATGCTATTAAGTAGGAATAAAGCAGTAAAATGTGAAGAGCTTAGGTCCATCCTAGCCCTAGGATAGCCTAGAGACTTCCCCAAGCCTTACCCACCCTTAGATTTTGTCACAACACCCTAGGAAGCCCTAAAAACCTAGTTCCAACCCTTATCTGGACGTCCAGATAAGTTATAGGATGTCCAGGACCCTTAGCCATCTCCCGCACACCTCAAACCCACTTCTACAGTGATATTTGACATTTAGACACTTTGTCAAACATCCAATTTCTGCAGAATACCCAAAATAGAATCCAAAATCTCTCCTGACTCTGATTGCACGTCCAGACAACTAGTCTGGACTTCTGATTTTTGAGTATAAGGCGTCTGACACTATTATTAGACGTCTGATACTACTCTCCAATTCTTATTTTGAGATTTAAGCCTTGATCTTGGATCTCTAGGTCCCTAAACCCAATTCCAACCCTATAGGAACCTAAATTAAGGTGCCCTAACCCTAGTACAACACCTCTAGACCTCCCTAAGGACCTAATTAGGTCCTCACTAAACCTAATTGACTTGGATCTTAGTCAATTCCATCTGCCTATTCAATTGGATTCATTGAGTCCAATTGAGCCCTGATCTCAGCACACACATCCAATTGGACTCAGTGAGAGTCCAATCGACCTAGACCTAAATTAATTGAGTTATTTTACTCTCAATTAAGTTTCCACACACCCAATTAAACTTGTATGAAGTTTAATTGCACTTTACCTTAGTGAATTAGGGTTTATAAGCCTAATTTGAGACATACCTTGACCTAAACGCACTAGAACCTAACCTAATCAACCTAGCCACCTAAGTTTCGACCCACACACAACCACACACACCCACACACACCATCCACACGAAAATACCTAGCTTAGAGTTCTCTAGAACTCTCTACCATGTGTGGTTGCCTTGGTTGCCAAAATTAGCAACCAAGAGCCATTCAATTTTTAGATCCACATTTGGTGGATCTAAAAACCACCATCCATCCTCTCTCTCTCACTCTCCCACAAGCTCCCACCATAGGCCTCTCTTGAGAATTTCATAATTCTCTAGAGAGCTTCCCTTAGGTCTATAAAAAGACCTAAGGGGTGGCCATTTGCACCCATTCACTTCCTTGGCAAATTCACTCCATTAGCTCCATACGTGTCCACCTTCACATAGGTTAGCTACTCCACCTCCACGAGCTCTCCACCATCATGGAGGACATCATGCTAGGATGCTGGATCAACCCTACCTCTCTCCAAGGGCTAGCTTAAGCTCCATTGGCCGCCCCTCCTTCTTCCCTCAGCCACTCAAAGGCCATCGGAGACCACCTCTGAATGCCCATCCTTCTGCTAGATTAGTAACTTAACTCTTCGTATATTTACTGCTTTCATTTACTGCTTAGTAGTGTAGTCCTTATTCTTCCCCATTGATTCATGCAAAATCCCCCCGTAGATTCCTATATGCGATCATTTTCTGTTAGCTAGGTTTGTGCTTTTCTTTTAAGCTTTTATGTATAAGCTTTCCTCTACATCCATGTTGCAAACATCTTTTGAATGAATGAATGAAAAATATATTTTCTATATATATATGTTTAAGTACTGAGAATCACCATGAGCTCATTGCAATATCTTTTGTGTGATTAATGTTGCCGATTTTTAATTCCTGATATACTTGCAACTGAGCATGTCTTACTTCAATACGTAATAATCATAAATTGATGTGTAATTCTAAATAAAGTAAAGCGATAAAGATTGATTTCAGAACTAAATAAACGCCTCCCAGAGATGAACGACCGGGACTCAAAATTTTTTTTTTTTTTACAAACTTATTTTTGATGAATTTTTCTGCGCGACTATAGTACGATTCCGACGACTTTCAAAATGCACGAAAATGCCTTCTGTCAATTGGCGCCGTTGCCGGGGAGGCAATGTCATTTTATATGATTTCGATCTTTTAAAACATCACTGTCGAATTTGCCTCTACTTTGTTTTTGATGTGCTGGAAAAATGAGAAGAAAACGGGATCTGCGAACACATCAAGCGTGGCAAAGAAACAATCCAGGTGCACATCATCATTCTCCTTAGATTAGGTTTTATTTTTCTAAACCCTAGGACTAGGTCTATTTCCTTTGAAAACTTATTTATGGAAAAAAAAGAAAAAGAAAAGATTTTCCTCATTTTCGTGAAAAAAAATAAAAAAATAAAATTTGTTAAAAAAATCTAGATTAGGTTTTCTTTCGAATCTAGGTTAGTTTGACAAAAAAAAAAGATAAGATATTTTCGTTGAATCCTATGAAAATTTCTTTTTGAAAAAAAAAACATGCAAAAGTTTTCAAAAAAAAAATCTTTTTGGTGGAAAGCTTAGATTTCAATTCAAACCTCTTTAAAAAGTTTTTCTACCATCTTCTGGTTTTCGGCCAGATTTCAAGATTGATTTATAAATTCGATTGCCGAAAAATTAGCAAGCAAAAAATTCTAAAACTCGAGCTAAACATTTATTTTCAAACCATCTTTCAAATGCCACTGTTATTTTGAAAAAATTCCATATATAAAATTTTTAAAAATTTATAAAATGCACAAAGGTCAAACTGACCCAAATTCAAAATTTTTCAAATTTCAAAAAGCGATTCTGAGCAATCCGCGAATCTGTTTTGACTACAAATGGTGGGGTTTGAAAGATGATCTCATTGGCTTTATTTTCCATATTTTTTCTAAATTTTTGAAGGTCATTTGTTACTGTTTCAAAGTAAAAAATCGACCAGGGAACAAAATCCCAAATCTGACCCTTGATATTCAAAATTCCCTAAAAATTTGATTGAAATAGTAAATATTTCAAAAAGATATTCTCTGGAAAGCTAATTGAAAGAGAAATCTACTCGCAAAATTTCAAATTAATTAGATTCCAATTATTATTAGAGAGCAAACATCACTTTTGTGGTCTGTTGAAACAGAAAAAAAAAACCTTAGAAGTGCATGCAACTTAGGTTGAATCTTTAGGGTTACAACTAGAGACCACACTTTGGGCTAACCTAGACTTAACCAAGTCTAGTTAGCCGGTGAGCTTGGTCACCTTGTGGGCCACTCACCATAAACCCCACTAAAGAAAATGGGTTAATAATTAATTTTAAAACACGAAATCAACCCGAGTTCGTTGTCATACTACTGGGTGTTTTTAATCTCTTGACAAACCTGGTGACTAAGTCTGTTGGGTAGTGTCAAACGACCACTGCTCGGGGGTCAACGGAACTGGAGGCATAAGCCAAAGAAAGAACCTTCCCCTTAGTCCCCCCGTAACCAGACTGGCTGGGTTAGCTTGAGAGGCGGAAATCACTTTCAGTTGGTTGAACGACGAACTTATCTTCAGGAATTCAAATTTCTAACGAAAAATCTGGTCACCTGATCTATAAGGACCATTTGATTGACAGGACCGTAGCCTTGTCTTGTGTGGCTACACCAACCCAGGGGTTGGGTGGTGTATGCACGGAAGGTCACTTCGACCTCACTTGGTTGGACCTTGGGAGCCACTCCCAAGGAGGCGAGTCACCTCGCCCAGACCATCTTCTCCCCCTACTTCTATTTCAAGAGCTACCATGGCAAATCCTGGACCTGGACATAGACCGGGTCAGGATATAGAGAATCTGGACCCGATGGCTCGTCTGGAAGCCCGGGTCGCCGAATCTGAGGAGCGGCATCAGCAGAGCATGGATCGCATTCTGATGGCACTTGACAGGATGTAGCACCCGCCGCAAGCAGAACAACTACAGGATTTCTATGACCCAGCCGCACAAATCGTCGCACCTCTTGTGAGAATTCCCGTAGGTGGAGACGTGTTTGAGCTCAAGCCCAATGTAATTGGGTTGATCAGCACTAATTTCTACGAGAACTAAAGCGAAGATCCATTCCAGCATCTTGAGGACCTGAGTCGACTCGCTAAAACGATTCGACCCAGGAATGTCGATCTTGGGATTGTTCTGATGAAGCTTTTCCATTCTCGCTGAGGGACAAAGCTTCATACTGGTTCAAGACTATTGGGAAGCCAATTGGAACCTGGCCGGAATTACGACGTGAATTCCTGCAAAAGTTCTTCCCAATTGGTCAAGCAAATGTAATGCAGTGCGCAATCACAACTATCTCCCAGGGAGCTGGGGAGAAATTACATGAGGCATGGGACAGAATTCATGACCTTCTCCGAAAATGCCCACATCATGGTATACCCAGATGGCATTTAGCTCAGATTTTTTACCATGGGCTGGATGACACACATCGGTATCTGGCTAATGCATCTAGCGGCAAGAATTTTCTCGCAAAAGACAAGAACAGCGCATTTGAGTTGTTCGAATCATTAGCGGAGAACTCAATGAATGCCACATCCATGAACCAGTTCCAGTGGCCTGGTCAGCAGCGGGTTGGTGTCCATGAGGCTCACACCGAGTCTATTCGAGCCGACATGGATATCATCGTCAAGCAGCTGGATAGAATAAACCTAATTGAGAAGAAGATTGACCAGATCAATCAGGGTCAATCTGACTCGAGCTCTGCTGCCGTAAGATCCTCCTATGCACCTCGAGCACCTCCTGCTCGAGTTAATCTACTCACTCGGGATGCATCTTCTTCGTATTTACGAGATCCTGCATATCAGGATCCCGTAAATAATCAAGATCTGGCACCTTACGACCAGGGTTACGCACCACCCGTAGATTATAATGCGTATCCCTTTGACGGATATACGTCTCAGACATCTTCGGCCTACGAGGACATCAGCGCTATCCAAGGATATGGGCGTAATAACCTGTATTCAGAGACGTATAACCTTGGTTGGCACCAGCATCCGAACTTCTCCTGGTCTAGTAATTCACAAAGACCACATCAAGATCCACACTACCAGACCAGGCAATACGGGAATGCACAAAACATGTATCCTAGGCAATACCCATTCTCTCCTCAGCAGCAACCCCGCTTGTTATACCAGGCACTGCACCAAACTGCCAACCACCCTCCAAAGCCGGCTGACCCTTTGGAGGCATTGAAAGAGGAGCTGCAAGAATCAATGAGGAAATCTACACAAGATAGCTTGCAGATTATGAAGGAGATTGCTGATCAAATATAGACCATACAAAACACACAGAACCAGCTGTTGCAGGAGCATAAGATTCAGGGAGCCTTGCCCTCCCACCCGTCCCGAATCCTCGATATGTGCAGAACCAGGGCGCCCCACCTAGGTTTCAAGCACCGCAGGGACAAGCACACGCCATACTATAGGTGCCTCCTGCACCACCCGGTTACACGCAAGGCCAGTCGCCTTTGTAGAATCCTGTGTATCGACCCCTTCTGCTCACCCACCACCTTATGGATAGCAAGCAGATGCACACGCTGTCTCTTTACGAAGTGGAAGGAAGACATCCGACCCACCACCTAGGCAGGTGAAATGGTTGGTTCGGGACAACCGGGTTTTATTGTTATAATGTTGTAGTATAGCCAGTTATTACCAACATTTCAAATATATAAATTTTTTACTCGGAAAATAAAAGAGTTCCCGAGGTCGAACTCAGGGAGCAAGTTGTATTCTAGAGATATACATGTTTCTTTTACAAAATAAAGAAAGAGAGAGGGAAAGAATTTGTTGTTCTCTTTGTTTTCTCCTCGTGATGTTCTTCTTTCTTTCTTTCTTCAGATCTCCTACTTCTTCTTTGTTCTGCAGAGGTGATGCTCCTCTTTCTTTCTTCAGATCTCCTTCTTCTTGGTTTCTGTCTTGGTCTCTCTTCTTCTTTTTCTGCAGTCTCTTCTGTGAAGGTTTCTTCTTGTTTCTCCTCCCTGCGGCTAAGTGTCAGCTTCTTCTTTTCTTTTTCAGCCAGGGACGTCACCCCTCCTTTCTTCTTTTCCCTTCAGGCCGTCGTCTGATTTCCAAATCAGACGACTTAACTACCTGTTGCTACAGTCAGCTTCCTTCTTCTTCCGCGGGTCTTCTTCTTCGCCTGTACCTGCACACTTCAGAGTTTTTCCGTCAGAGGCAAAACCTACTCTACCCTCCCCCCCCCCCGCGTCTCTCTCTCTCTCTGAAACCACTCTTGGGAAAGCTCTCCTAGAGCTGCCGAGTAACCGGGTTCGGGTCAGGCCCGGGTCCAGGCCCACCGGCGTGCGTGGTGGGCGAGGAGTGCAGGTCAGTCTTAAGTCGGGTCGGGTCGGGTCAGGTCCGCGGGGCGTGAGCGCGGACGAGACCGGGTAACCGGGCGGGTGAAGGGGACCTCACCCCGTGTGCTGAGGCAGTAAGCCTCCAGCACTTTTGCATCTTATGTCGCTGCGACTCTTCAGGCTTTTCCGAGGTGGGACTAAATGTCCCACCTCAATTGCGCGCCCGCAGCGGGGAAATCAGCGGGAGATTGCGGCGTCACGCGAAGCTTTCTGCCTTAGCTGCGAGCCTGGTGTTTTGCCAAAACGCCTCGCAAGGCCTGGGAGTTGAATCTGGGCGTGGCGCTGAGCGTGGCGCGCCTGTAGCTGCAGGCGGAAGCAGTTCCTCCTGCGCGGCAATGGCGGCGGAGGTCGGGTGGTCTGTTCACAAGAAAACGGCCTCTCGGCCTAATCAGAAAGTGCCAGGAGCTTCGCCAGGGTGCGGCGAAGCTCGTGTGGGTGGTGGCGAGGCGCGGGGCGACGTGCGAGGGCTGCCCTAGGTCGGACTGTGGGTCGGAGGATGGGTCTGTTCGGTGGGGTTGCAGAGGGTGATGTGGGGGAAGTGGCAGGGCGGGGGTTGATCAGGGTGAGGAGGCGGAGGTCCTGCGGTGGTCGGCGAGCCGTGTGGGTTGCTGAGGTGATGGGAGCGGCTCGCTGGAGGATGGCCGGAGGCGGAGAAGGTGAGGGTGAACAGGAGCGGTCGAGGGTTTAATCAAATAAAAGACAGTGAGGAAAAGAAAGAGGGGGAGATGGGGAGGAGTTCTGACCTAGCTACGGAGACGAAAGGGGCCGGGGCAGGGCGACAGTCGTATCGACTGTCGCCGGAGAAGAAGATGCCCAGGGGAAAGGGCGGCGGCGAGCAGAGGGCTGGAGAGGCGCCAGCTGGGTACGGCGTGGCGCAGGAAGAGCAGGGGAGGAGGTCTCTGCTGCTGGTATTGCGACAGAGCGAAGAGGAGGAGGAGGAGGAACCGCCGGAGCTGGTGGGCGTCTGCCGGAGGGAGAGGAGAAGAAAGTTGGGGGTTTTCTCCGTCAGACCCGAGCTGCCCCGGTCGGTGGAGCAACGGGGGGTATTTATAGGGATCAAACAGGGAGGAAGGCGGAGGGAGACGACGTGTCTCCCTCGCCGGAGGATGGCCGGAAACAAGAACCCATACCGTCCGTGCGTTCGCACGGCCGGTATGGTGGGTTACAACGACCAGGGGGGTGTCCCTGCGACGGCTGACGACGCAGGGCACCCCCGGTTTACTTGCCGGGTCCCCCACCTCACCCTACGCGGCGCCATGCTCCGCGCAAGGTCGCCGGAGCATGGTGCTGGCAGGTTTTGCAGGGGGGACCTGATCGCAAAGAACGAAGGAGAGTTAGGGGCCAAAATGCGAGGGTTGAAAAGTTGAGGGCCAAAGAGTAAATATATGAGGACCAAAGTGTAAAGTCGGTCAAGGAGGTTTCTTCTTAGGCTCAAGTTTTTATACATGACTAATTAGGACCTAAGGAATCTGATGGTGAATTTCATTTCTATATTAAACCTTGTTTGACCAGTCAATTTACGCAAAAACCCAAATTAAGTTATTAATTGGGCATGGTTCTCAATGTAGGTCAAAATGGATTCTGAAGGCCAAATTGAAGGTTCTAAACCCTAGAGATTATTTTTCTATGAATTTTAGAGGGTTTATTATATTTTTACTTTGCCTCGAACCTTGTGAATTGAAGTGGGTTGTTTTAGGGTTACAGATTATCATTTGGTTTCTTGGAATTGCTGTAGCCCTTGCTAGATCATTTCATCCCACTTTTATTCTTATTAAGCTGCTTTGACCTATGTTTGGGCCCTGAATTACCCTGTATGCAGATTATACTGGTAAAATTGCATTTTTACCCCTTATGACTTGTTTTCTTCTCAAACTCAGAATTCTCTGAGTTAAGCCTTTCCTTGAGATATGTAGGAGCTTTTATCCTTTGTATTAGGTCAAAATGAGCTAGTTATGGCTCATGATGAGGTTCTCATCAGCAGGCGGGTCCTGATTTTTCCCACCCTTCGCCGCAAGCAAGTTCAACTCCATCTTCATCCCAGGAGCCACCTGCGGTAGATAAGGGTAAGAGGCCACTTAACCCTGACATTCCCGTCCCTTTTCCTGAGGCTCTGACACAAAATGCAGTACGGAAAAAGGACACACGGAATTTTGAGGACCTGAAATCGATGTTTAAGGAAGTACATATTCAGGTCCCCCTCCTCGAGGCAATCGATCACATTCCCACTATCGCTAGGTTCTTCAAGGACTACTATACCCCGAAGCAACAGCCAAGAATTGGACGACAGGCGATATTGTCGAAAGAGGCTAGCGCTGTGATTCTAGCTGACTTACTGTTGACGTGTTCTTGATTGTGTTTTAACAGTTAGTTACATCGTAGTATAGGTGATCAAGCGTTGTCAACAAAAAAAAGTTTTATTACTCGAAAACCTAAGTATCCGAGGTCGAACATAGGGAGCAATTGGAATTTATTACTAATCTCAAGAATGTAATTGAACACTTAATTACTCAAAACATATTTCAAATATAAATGCATGAGTTTGAAAAGTAATTGTGGCAAAAAGAAAGAATTGGGACATCTGATCATGAGATCAGGCGTCATAAAAATATGTTTCCCTTCTCTTATTCTTCTTCTGATTTTCTTCCTTTCTTCTTCTTTGTGCTTCTTTCTTCTCTGTAGTTGCCTTGCTTCTATCTCCTTTTCTGCAGTTTCTTTCTCTCTACGGGTCTTCTTCTTCCTTGGCTCTGTTTTCTCTTCTTCCTTCCTTGGTTCTATTTTCCTTTGCCTTCAGTTCCTCTTCTTCTTCTGCTTGTCTTTACCTTTCTCTATTTCTTCTTTCTTCTTCAGTTCTTCTCTTTTTCCTTCGCCTCTTCCTTTCCTTCTCTTTTTCCTCTGCAATGGCTTCCTTCCTTCTTCTTTTCCTTTGCTAGCAGCGGCTAAGTGTTAGCTTCTTTTCTCCTGTCTGCCTTCCCTGCACAAACCACAGAGGAGCAAAACCTATCCCTCTACCCACACCCGCGCGTCTCTCTCTCTGTAAACCACTCTTCAGCATGCTTTCCCAGAGCTTGGTAAACGGGTCGGATCGTGCGCCCGGGTCCAGGCGCACCGGTGTGACGGTGGTGCACGAGGAGTGCTCAGGGTAGTGTCGGGTCGGGTCGCTAGATCCGTGCGGTGAAGTCATGGACGAGGCGATGAGAATAGGTTAGGGACCTCACCCCATGTGCGTTCGGAGGCAACAAGCTCATAACACAAAAATAATATAAATTACTCCAGCGCTTTGTGACTTAACGATGTGCGACTAATGTTCCACCTCTATTTCGCGTGCACCCACAGGAGTCCGTCCTATAATTGCCACTACTGCAGACTCTGCAGCATCTCTTGCTGGAACAGAAGTCTTCGCGATACCTCCCCGAGATAGCTAGACCTGGAGCCCTGAAGAATTGCAGCCTGGAGCAAGCAAGAAGCTTCTTCGAGTCACCGCTAATGGCGGCCGAGGCATGAAATCTGTCTGACACGAAAAGAGCCTCGCAACCTAATCAGATCACCGGGCGACCTTCGCCGTGTCACGGCAAAGGTGAAGCACTAAGTGGCAGGCCGCGGGGCAACCTATGCGTGCGTGCCTAGGTTGCTCTGTGGTTGGACTGATGGGTGTGTTCGGGGGGTTGTTGTGGAGGCGTAGAGGGTCTATGGATGGGCGGAGGTTATTCAGTGAGGTGAGGCGGAGGTTATGCGAAGGTCGGCAAGATGTGTGGGGCTGTGGAGCGACGGGAGCGTCTCGCCGAAGGGTGGCCGGAGATGAAGAAGATGGTGGTGAACAGTAGTGATCGAGGGGCGTTTGGTGAAATAAAATGAGGGAAATGAAAGAGGGGATAGAGAAGAATAGTTTTAACCTAACTAAAGGGACGAAGGGGACGAGAAGGCGGCTGGCAGTACCTGCTGTCGCCGGAGAAGAAGACGTCCAGTGGGGGAAGACGGCGGCGACGACGGGGCTAGGGCAGCTCTGGCGGGTGTTGCGCGACGCGGAGGTGGATGAGGGGGCTCGCGTGACGGGACGTCTCTGCCACTGGTTTTGTGGCAGAGCGATGAGGAAGAGGAGGGGGGCTCGCCGGAGCTCGCTGGACCCCTTGGTCGGAGAAGAAGGAGAGGAATTTGAGGTGGAATTTCGGCCAAGTCGAGCCGAGGAGATGCAGCCAGAGTTGGGGTTTAATTTATAGGTGCTGGCTGTGCTTCTGGTGCGTGGAGGGCACGTCTTCTGCCACCGACGTCTTGCTGGAGATGGAAGGTAGTTAGATACCCAAATCTCTCGTGCATTCGCACGAGAGATTGGGTGCAAATCAGGGGTTGTGATCAGGCTCAGATGGAAGGGGATTCCTCAGAGAATCTCCCTTCCAATTTTGGGAGGAGATCTCTGAGGGATCTGAGAGTATCCCCCCTGTTTTCCTCGCCGGAGAAGGATTCCTCCCCATTAATGGCGGAGGGACCTGATTGTAAGATTGGCGAGAAAGCTAGGGGGATTTATATGATGGTTTTCAAAAGATAGGGACCAAAATGTGATTGGGTGTACTAAATTGCAAAGTAGGTCAAGATGACCTCCCCTTAGGTCCAAATTTTGGTACCAACCTAATTTGGACCTAAGGAATCCAATGGTGAAGTTGGATTTTAGGTTTGACCACGTTTGATTGGACATTTTGCGTAAAAACCTAAATTAGGTTAATTGATGAGCTAGGACCCTAATCTAGGTCAAACTAGGTTCCAAAGGTCAAATTGAATGTTTTAAACCCTCGGGGATATTTTTCCATGATTTTTAGAGGGTTTACTTGATTTTTATCCTGACCGGAACCTTGTTGAATTAAGCGGGTTTGTTTTAGGGTTACTAGATGTCATTTAATTCCTGGATTGCACATGAACCCATTTCTGATTGAATCAACCCACTTTTTATCTCATTTTGACCATTTGACCTATGTTTTGTCTCTGAGAAATCTTGTTTATGTACTGCAGTGGGAAAATTGCAGTTTTAACCTTTATTTCATGTTTTCTTCTTAGAACACTTCTGCCTCCAATTAAGCCATCTTCTAAGTCATGTAGGAGCTTTTATTCTCTTTATTAGATCAAAATGAGCTAGTTATGGCGCATGATGAGGCTCTCATCACTTAACGCCAAAGAAGAAAGACCCTGGTACCCCACTCATATCCTACTTCTTATAGGATTCTCCATTTAATCGGGCCCTTCTAAATTTGGGTTCATCCATCAACCTAATTCCCACTGCCGTATTTAATCAATTTCGATTTGGGGAGTTGAAGGCCACCTCGGTCACAATTGAGCTGGCTGATAGATCAGTCAATACACCGAGGGTGTGGTTGAGAACGTGATCGTGAAAGTCCGCAGGTTCTGCTTTCTCGCAGATTTTTTCATTCTCAATATGGAAGTTCCTCCTAATCTCCGAGATGCACCAATTATTTTGGGTCGCCCATTTCTGGCAACAGCCCGAGCGAACATCGATTGTGCATCCGGGTGCATGGAGATTGCCCTAGGCAATGAGCGACTCTGACTAGACATATTCAGGGCAGCAAAGAACTTCGACTGTGATCAAATATAGGAGGATGGTGAAGACAAAGATTCGACATATTGTGGTAACATTGGGCTCCTTTGTGACGACCCAATGTCTCATTCGTCTACACTATCAGGGTTCTCGAACCTTGATCCACACGGGACTAAAACCACTGCATTACACATATCTCCCCGAGGATCTGACTATTTAA
The DNA here is from genome assembly GCA_037157565.1 of Thalassia testudinum. NCBI lineage: Eukaryota > Viridiplantae > Streptophyta > Magnoliopsida > Alismatales > Hydrocharitaceae > Thalassia > Thalassia testudinum. Next base: position 31,401,335 of record JAZHRO010000049.1, read on the forward strand.
GGTGTGCTTCTAACCACAGCACCCCTGAATCCAACTATCTTGATCCATATATTACTGAATCACCCCTGTAATTGCAAAAAGACGTGACTTCAGCTAATGGGTTTTCTGTTAACTCAGTCACAACCGATTTTACAGGGAGGGACTCAGTGGGAATTCACGTGCACATGGATCAGCTGATTCCCACCCTCAATTCTGCTCCTCCGACTCTCATATCTGATTCTGACCCACCAGTGATTGAATTGAACCCCTTACCTGACTCACTCAAGTACATGTTCTTAGGCGAAAGTGAGACATATCCTGTCATTATCAATGCCCACTTAACCCAAGAACAGGAGCATCAATTGATTTCTACGCTTCAAGACCATAGGGCTGCTATCGGGTGGAGTATTGCTGATCTCTGCGGTATTCGCCCTCGTATTGCACTCATCACATTTACCTGGATGAGGGGATGAAACCTTCGAGACAACCTCAAAGACGGCTTAACCCAAATATGCTAGAGGTTGTTAAGAAGGAGATCATCAAATGGCTAGATGCAGGCATTGTATATCCAATCTCAGACAGCTAGTGGGTGAGTCCAATTTAGATAGTGCCCAAGAAAGCAGGACTCACCGTCATGAAGAATGATAAGGGCGAATCCATCCCGACCCACACTACAACATCTTGGCAGGTCTACATCGACTATAGGAAACTGAACAAAGCTACCCAGAAGGATCACTTTCCTTTGCCATTCATTGACCAAATCTTGGAACTGTCAGCCAGATGCAGTTTCTTCTGCTTTCTGGATGGATAGTCTATGTGTAATCAGGTAGCAATTAGCTCGGAAGATCAAGACAAGACCACATTCACATGCCCCTTTGGAACATTCACCTTCAAGCAGATGCCCTTTGGCCTCTGCAACGCACCAGCGACATTTCAACCTTGTATACTAGCCATCTTCTCTGACATGATTGGGGATTATGTGGAGGTATTCATGGATGACCTCCATTTTCGGAGATGATTTCAAATCTTGTCTTGATAACCTCACCAAGATCCTGAAACGGTGTATTGAGGTAAACCTAGTACTATCCTGGGAGAAAAGCCATTTCATGGTGAGGGATGGCATAGTACTAGGGCACAGGATCTCTAAAAATGGACTCGAGGTCGACCGAGCTAAATCAGAGATTATCTCCCACTTACCGCCACCTAGCTCGGTCAAGCAGATTAGATCATTCTTGGGTCACGTCGGCTTCTATCGGAGATTTATACGCGATTTCTCAAAAATTGCACGGCCTTTGACGAATCTCCTGGTTACCAATGTCCCATTTGAATTTGATACCTCGTGTCTCAGCACCATCGAGACTTTACAAAGCATTGTTTCTGACTCCCCAATTCTCCAACCACCCGACTGGTCGCTTGATTTCGAAATGATGTGCGACGCTTCTGATTTTGCTGTCGGTGCTGTTTTAGGCCAGCGTCGGGAGAAACAGCCCTTCATCATATACTATGCAAGCATGACGCTGAATGAGGCTCAATGTAATTACACTATCACCAAAAAGGAACTGCTAACGGTAGTATTCGGGTTGGAGAAATTCAGATCGTATTTATTAGGGTCCATGGTCATCATTTTCATTAACCACTCCGCCCTCTGGCATTTGTTGGCAAAGAAGGATGCCAAACCACGACTCATTAGATGGATCCTTCTATTACAGGAATTTGATATCAAAATCCATGACAAAGTCGAAAAATAGAATGCTGTGGTGGATCACCTATCTAGATTGGACCTGGACCACATTCCTTATTCCCTGCCTATCCATGAACAATTTCCGAATGAATCTCTTTTGGCAATTCATTCTGTTGAGTTCCCCTGGTACGCGAACTACCTTACCGCAGGCAAAATTCCCGCGAACCTATCCAAGGACCAGAAACTCAAATTCATTGCAGAGGCCAAATACTACCTCTGGGATGACCCACTACTCTTCTGCATTGGAGCAGACCAGATTATTCGCAAATGCATCCCAGACTCTGAGATCCCCAGTGTGTTATCTTTCTGCCACAATGATGCGTGTGGTGGCCATTTCTAGGGATGGAAAATCACTGCAAAAATTTTGCAATCGGGATTTTTCTGGCCAACCATCTTCAGAGATACACACGAATATGCCCAACATTGCAAATGATGTCAATCAATCGGTTCTATGACAAGGAGAGACATAATGCCACTCCAACCCATCATGGTCGTAGAAGTGTTTGACGTCTGGGGCATCGATTTTATGGGCCCTTTTCTAAACTCGCATGGCTTTGAGTACATATTGCTAGCCGTTGATTATGTCTCGAAGTGGGTCGAGGCCATCCCGACAAGACAGGCTGACCACAAGACCATCATTTCTTTCGTACGACAGAATATTTTCGCGAGATTCAGAATACCCCACGCTCTGATTAGCGATGGGTGAAGCCACTTCATTCACGCCCATTTTAGTTCGTTATTAAAGAAATACGGGGTACATCACCGCATAGTCACCCCGTATCACCCGCAGACCAATGGGCAGGCTGAAGTGTCTAACCGTTAGATCAAGCTGATTCTCCAGAAGACAGTTAGACCAGACAGGAAGGACTAGTCCAACAAATTAATCGATGCACTCTGGGCATATCGGACTGCATACAAGGCCCCACTCGAAATGTCACCATATCGCATGGTATATGGCAAGGCCTATCACCTTCCTATAGAGCTGGAACACTGCGCCTTTTGGGCAGTGCGAAAATGCAACCTTCACCTCGATGCAAGGGGTCGAGAACAAAAACTCCAGCTTAGCAAATCAGAAGAGATCCGACAGGAGGCCTATGAGAATGCATTAATATACAAGGACAAGACCAAGGCCTTTCATGACCGCCACATCCAGAGGAAAGTATTCACCCCCAACCAGCAAGTCTGGTTATTTGATTCACGGCTGAAACTGTTTGCGGGGAAGCTTAAGTCTAAGTGGACTAGCCCGTATGTTGTGATACAGCCATATCCTAATGGGGCAATCCAAATCAAGAACCCAAACTCTGGACATACATTCACGGTAAATGGCCAGCGCCTCAAGCCATTTTTGACCCAGGAACCTCCTCCACCTGACGAGACTATTCATCTTAGTGAGGACGTGTGATTGAGTGCTCGCGCAACTAGAGGCGTTAAACTCAGTACATATAGATGCCATTCACTCCACATTCCACCATCATTTATATATAGCCATTTTTATACATAGCATATTTTATTTTAGCATATTTGCCTTTTGTATATTGCATGTTAACAGGTTGGCATGTGCCGAATGTATAATTTCAGGAGCAACTATAGGTGATTTCTACCCATTCTGTCCCTACAGTACTTATTTTCTTTTATACGCATGCATGAGGACATGCAAGAACTTAGGCATGGGGGGGGCAGATACAGAAAAATTGAAAAAAAAATTTTTGCCAACACTTAGGAAAACCTCGAAGCTACATGTAAAACGTACTTTAGGATCCTAAATAAAAGAACAACCGACTTCGCCTCCAATGCTCGCATTGGAGCTAGAAATCATCTGCAACAGCCATTTCCGACTCACCCGCTCACCTCTTCTCAATTTAGGGTTCAGCTTATTGTAACCCAATACGGGAATTTCATGAAGTACAAATTATACGAGGTTGCTTGTTTATAGCATATATACATAATGCATTCATGAATAAGATTATTTTGTTAAAGAGAATGCATTAGGGATTTTATCCTCTAGTCGATTCCTGTAATCTAGAATCCAGTACAACTTTTCACATGCACGTAGAATTTGCAATGGATTCATGGTGAAGGCTGATACACGTCTTCAGTCTGTCAAGAAGAAGCAGTGCTTCTTTTCCTGAACCCCTGGATAGTGTTTCGGCAGTCAGGCAGATTTTCCTCCAAAAAATCCACTAAATAGTGTGAGAGAGTAAAGTGTATTGGTGCTCTAAGATTAGTGTAGGGAATCTGGAATCCCAGATAATTAGGTGATGATACTCTGAGATTAGACATAGTTTTCGCTCTCGGTTCTCGCGTATACATTTTTGTGTAAAATTTTGAGAGCCACAAAATAAGGCAAATACACAGAGAGCGAGTTTTCATAAAACTAAAGGTGGATGGTTACGACCATTCTTTATGGAATCCTCGGCTGAAGGAGGGTATTGATGTCAAGGTCAGAAATACATCATCCTATCTGTCTTTCCCGGTGTCGTAAGTAGGCACTTCCACCAAATAAGTCACCCAATGTCTCTTGAGTACCACCAATCCCTAATAATGCCTCCTCAATAAAGTTCATAGATGTATGCTAGTTGTGTTATGTTGAAAAAGAAAAAGAAAAAAAATGAAAAGAAAAAAATAGAAAAAGAAGAAAAAATAAAGAAAAAAAAAGAGTGAATATTTAGTTCAGTTGCATTGAGGCAATACCACCAAATAAAATTGAGATCCACCAAATATGGCCTTGACCCACCTTTCTTGTGTTTCTGACCAATCGAATATTAGCTGAGGAAATCCAACTTAGTGTTAAGGTTATGAGAACTCAATTAAAGTGTTAACGCCTAGTGAGACCACCAAATACAGGTCATACATATGAATCTGGTAAAGTTGTGAGCTCTAAGAAAGAAAAGAAAAGGAAAAGAAAAAAGAGAAAAGAGAGAATAAATACAAAGGAATCAAAGAGAGCATAGTTCTTCTCGTCTTTCTCTAAGTTGAGTTACTTTGTAATCCGGGAATTTAGATTCTATAGTACTAGTCTCTATGTAGCACCAAGTGAGAATGAGCCACCAAATATATAATCCTTTCCCTCAGAGATTCTCTACCTAAGCCTAAAGCCGGGGTGAAATTCATAGAATATCTTGAATACCTCGAGGGAAGAAGTCTGCTTATTCCGCTAGAATTTTTACCAGGGATCAAGTACAGGCTTTAGAGGTGTATTAGTTTTCACTCGAATCCGTTGCTAAAGCTACATAGCCGCACTTTCACGTTTATCTGGATTTCTAGAGCATAAGATGAAAACAAAAAGCAAAAAAATCTCTACGCATGCACTTGATAAAATAATCAGTCCCCTAAGGACCTTTGCTGTAAATAATTTAGTCTTGCATTTGCTAGGGACTAGTAAGATTTAGGCATGGGGGCATGATTGCGCAGCAATCATAGGTCTTAATTAACCTAGATTAGGCTAGAACTTAGACAAGTTAGGGTTATTCATGCATACATACGCATTATCTACATCTTTACTGCTCTTCTTTAGCTATGCATGAAATGATGTTATAATGTGCTGATCAAGTATATTATGTCAATTGCAGGGAATAAGCTGATCAGGAGCTTGATCTGGAGCTGGATCAAGAATAACGGGAGTTGTAGCAGAGTTGGAGTAGAAGGCTTAGTTTAGATGTAGGAATAATAATGTAAGGGAGTTAAAGGTTTGTTATGCTATTAAGTAGAAATAAAGCAGTAAAATGTGAAGAACTTAGGTCCATCCTAGCCCTAGGATAGCCTAGAGACTTCCCCAAGTCTTAGCCACCCTTAGTTAGGTCACAACACCCTAGGAAGCCCTAAAACCCTAGTTCCAATCCTTATCTGGACGTCCAGATAAGTTATAGGACGTCCAGGACCCTTAGCCATCTCCCACACACCTCAAACCCACTTCTGCAGTGTTATTGGACGTCCAGACATTTTGTCAGACGTCCAATTTTTGCAGAATATCCAAAACAGGACCCAAAATCCCTCCTGACTCTGATTGGACGTCCAGACAACAAGACTGGATTTCTGATTTTGAGTATAAGACGTCTGACACTATTATTAGACGTCTGATACTGCTCTCCAGTTCCTGTTTGAGATTTAAGCCTTGATCTTGGATCTCTAGGTCCCTAAATCCAATTCCAACCCCATAAGAACCTAAATTAAGGTGTCCTAACCCTAGTATATCACCTCTAGACCTCCTTAAGGATTTAATTAGGTCCTCACTAAACTTAATTGACTTGGATCTTAGTCAATTCCATCAACCTATTCAATTGGACTCATTGAGTCCAATTGAGCCCTGATCTCAGCACACACTGTCCAATTGGACTCAATGAGAGTCCAATTGACCTAGACCTAAATTAATTGAGTTATTTTACTCTCAATTAAGTTTCTACACACCCAATTAAACTTGTATTAAGTTTAATTGCACTTTACCTTAGTGAATTAGGGTTTATAACCCTAATTTGAGACATACCTTGACCTAAACCCACTAGAACCTAACCTAATCAACCTAGCCACCTAAGTTTTGACCCACACACACCCACACACACCATCCACACGAAAATACCTAGCTTAGAGTTCTCTAGAACTCTCTACCATGTGTGGTTGCCTTGGTTGCCAAAATTAGCAACCAAGAGCCATTCAATTTTTAGATCCACATTTGGTGGATCTAAAAACCACCATCCATCCTCTCTCTCTCACTCTCCCACAAGCTCCCACCATAGGCCTCTCTTGAGAATTTCATAATTCTCTAGAGAGCTTCCCTTAGGTCTATAAAAAGACCTAAGGGGTGGCCATTTGCACCCATTCACTTCCTTGGCAAATTCACTCCATTAGCTCCATACGTGCCCACCTTCACATAGGTTAGCTACTCCACCTCCACGAGCTCTCCACCATCATGGAGGACATCATGCTAGGATGCTGGATCAACCCTACCTCTCTCCAAGGGCTAGCTTAAGCTCCATTGGCCGCCCCTCCTTCTTCCCTCAGCCACTCAAAGGCCATCGGAGACCACCTCTGAATGCCCATCCTTCTGCTAGATTAGTAACTTAACTCTTCGTATATTTACTGCTTTCATTTACTGCTTAGTAGTGTAGTCCTTATTCTCTCCCAATGATGAATGCAAAATTCCCCCATAGATTCCTATATGTGATCATTTTCTGTTAGCTAGGTTTGCGCTTTTTTTTTAAGCTTTTATGTGTAAGCTTTCCTCTACATCCATGTTGCAAACATCTTCTGAATGAATGAATGAAAAATATATTTTCTATATATATATATATATGTCTATGTGTTGCGAATCACCATGAGCTCATTGCAATATCTTTTGTGTGATTAATGTTGTCGACTTTTAATTCCTGATATACTTGCAACTAGGCATGTTGTACTTCAATATGTAATAATCATAAACCGACGTATAATTCTAAATAAAGTAGAGCGATAAAGATCGATTTCAGAACTAAACAAACGCCTCCCAGAGACGAATGACCGAGACTCAAAGTCTCATTATTTTTACAAATTTATTTTTAACGAACGTTTTTGCATGACTATACTATGATTCCAACAATTTTCAAAATGTGCAAAAATGCCTTCTGTCACTGAGGTTGGCCTAAGTTCACCTAACCCAAACTTCTCATAAAGAGAAGTCAGGATTAGGTTGATGGATGCACCTAGATCCAATAGTGCCCTATCAAAAGTGTATTCCCCAATAACGCATGAAATCAAGGGGACCCCTGGATCTTTCTTCTTTTAAGGAAGGTGATGCAGGATGACAAAACTTGCCTGCTTAGAGTGAACCACCTTCCTCGGAGTAGGTTCTCTTAGCTTTCGCTTTTGGGTACATAGTTCTTTCAGAAATTTTGCATAAGCCGGGATGTGCTTAATAGCATCAAGGAGCAGAATATTGATCCTTACGCTCTTGACTAAATTCAGGAGCTCCTTGTTGCTACCTAAGGTTTTCTTCCTCCTAGTTTTCAATAGGGCTTCAGGGAATGGAATGTGAGTGGTATTTTCAATTTTCGGTCCCTGGGCCTTATTGTCTTCTTCAATCTCCTTCTCTCTCTCAAGCTCCCCAGAGTTTTGGCTTCTAAAAGGTAATTCAGGGTCCTAGGTCTACTTTCCACTTCTCAAGGTGACGAAGTTTGCAGAGGCACAAGGGTTCGAGTGTTGAGGTGGGTTAGTGAAGATTTGAGGGCCTTGGTTTGCTCATGTAACCAGAAGAAAAAGAAGAGGAGGAACCCTACTCAACCACTTGAGCATGCACGTGTGGGTCCCTTTGATTTTCGTACCCTTAGGCTCTATTGCCTAGATTTTACACATTGCGCGGGTTGGGTATGGGTTGGGATGATAGAGATCTGGGTTGTTGGGTGTTAGCAATAAACCCTGATTGCAAGTTGTCCGATGATGTCTTCATTTGCTGCATAAGCTGAAGCTTGGACCCTTGCATTTCCACCATCTGCCAATTTAAATAAACCTACCCAGCAGATTATTGGGCATTCCAAGATGGCTAAGTAACCAGTCTCGGGGGCAACTAGGTGTATACTTGACCCTGACCCATAGGTCTTTCAGATGCATAGTTGCTGGGTCGTGTTTGGGTCTGTTGCCCATAACTTTTCCAAGAGAAGTTAGGGTGGTTCCTCTAACCCGAGTTATAAGTATTGGAATACGGGTTGGACCTAGATTTCTCCTGCACTGCATACACATCCTCATAGGGCGAGGATGGAGAGAAGGAAGGATCAGAAAACTGGGATCAAAGGCCCTAGTTTGGAACCCATAAGGTTCCGAGAAATCCTAGCTCATTGGTTGAGCCAATTCAAGTTGGTTCACGAACTCCCGCCCCGTGGGAGCTTGTGAGGAATGAAATCTAGAAATTTGGGATTGAGTGGGTGTAGATGTGTTTCCCAAATTCTCAGGCATCCATTCTTGCATTCTTTTAGCAACCAAGTCCATCTTATCGAGCTCATTACAAATTAATTCCATGTCAAATGAATGAGAATCCTGGATCTCATTAGCATTTGACCTAGGTTGTTGAGACCAGTTGAATGCATCCATGGAGGTGTGATTAATTGAGTTCTCGCTCATTTTCTCAAATTGGTCGTATGCACTATCTGCATCCTTGTTGAGGAAATTACCTTTGTAGGAGTCCACGTGATTACAGAGTTGTTCAACCAACCCGTGACAGAAAATCTGCATGAGTTGCCATTTCAGCACCTCGTGGTGTGGACACTTCCTCAAAAGTTCCAAGAATCGCTCCCAGGCACCATGAAATGGTTCCCCCGACCTCTTGGTGAAAGTGGTAATCACTTGTCGCATGGCATTGGTCCGTCTGATTGGGAAGAATTTCTTCAAGAAAGTTGACTTAAGAGCAGCCCATGTTTCTATCGGCCTTCCGATGGTTCGGTACCAATGTGCGGCCTTATCCCTGAGAGAGTAGGGAAAGAGCATCATCATCATTTGCTCTTCGTTCACATTCCTTGCTTTGGTGTTCTAAACCAAAGTGGTCAGATCCTCTAAGTGCTAGAATGGGTCCCCCGAGCGAAGCCCATGGAAATGCTTAATCAAACTTAAGACTTAGGGCTTGATTTCTATGTCTCTGGAGGGAATCATGACGTCGGGACGTTCCCTATAGTTTGAAGGATCATAGAAATCCTTCAGGGGTCGAGCGCCTTGAGCATTCATTCGTTGGAATCATTGTTACATCTGTTGTAATTCTTCCAACTGCCTCTGAATCAGCTCCTGTTGGTTTGGGGGTAGGGGAGGTGGTTGTTGATCAGCCATGGGATTTGCTTGGCTATAGCTCATCCTCTACCTCTGGGAATGGTTTAAAGGTCCTTCCAATCTAGTGTTCAATGACCTCCTTCCAAGCATACAGTGGAAGGAAGTCGAAAGGACGGGTAAGAGAAGGAACCCTGCAGCACAAAAATACAAGCCTATCCTTAGGTTTGGTAGCCTAAAGGTCGACAGACTGTCAGAATCCGTCCTAAGATTATGGACCATTTACTCTACTTGTATCCAGGCAATCCAACCAGTTAGGAGGAGGGACTGGGGAGAAGGTTCTTCCCTTGGCTTGCACCTTCGGTTCCTAGTGTACCCCCTAGCCATGGTCATTTGATGCTACTCCCCTAGCTAGACATCCGATTGACTGGTATAAGCAGGTTAATCATGAACAATCTCAATCTGGATCTCGATGAGCGAATCAATCCTTAGGGCCAACGTCTAATCAATTTTAGTTAGGCTTGGGATATTAGTGCTTTTGGAATGTGATGGGCCCTTAATGGGTTGTGCCCTTAATAATTTGTTTGAAAGCATGTGTATATGCACAACCAAGAACTTTTCAAGCAAGGCTATTAAGGATGAAGTGAGTTTTAAGATTCAGATCTTGCTTAGTAGCTTTTAAGATTCAAATATTTGGTGTATTCAACCAAATTTTCAAGAGGCAAACCAAGTTGGAAATCACTTGTTCAAGTATTTTCCTTTACAAATCTAGAAAATTTGGAGTGTCTGGCTTGACCTAAATATTGAATCCTATGGGGTAGCTACAAAATGAATCAGTTTTAAATTGGTGGTGCGGTCCAAACAATTCAATCAAGTGGCCCAGATGCACCACCAATTACGTAGGCAGAGATGATTAACCTAGACTAATTTCTACTCCTTTATGTGTTGATTTGTGTGTACCAGTTCCACAGGTTGGAATCCCGATTGAGTAGAAAAAAATCAAGTTAGGTTATGTGCCTCAAATGTGGGTGTATAAAGTATGTATGTTGATTCGTCCCACAAAAAGTATCTTTTTTTTTATATATGAGAAGGTGAGATGAGTGGAGGTGGCAAACAAGACAGGCAAATTCTATCCTAGGGTTTATGCAAACACGTAAGTAGATTAGGTCTTGGTTATGAATGTGGCGAAATGAAACTAGTGGGGGGGAATCTGGGGGGCACTTACAAATTACTCCACCCACACTTTACTCCAGTTTACCGTACCTGGATAAACATGCTAGGGTACCTGCAAGATAGAGGATCAGAGACAAGCAAGGCTAATAATTTGTAAATGCAAAGAAGCATAAAAAATAAGAAAGTAAATTCCGTTGCCTCCCCAGCAACGGCGCCAAAATGATGAGTCACGCTTTACGAATTAAAATCAGGATTTGGAGAACCTGTCGTCGTAGCTCGCAAAATGCGTCTATCAAATACAATTTATAACCGAAACTCCAAGGGAGTCCTGGGTCGAACACAAGGTGGCGAAGTTTACTTTGTTTGAAATCTGCACTTCATTTTATTTCTTTTTGGTGTTTTGGGGTTTTGTTATTTTTTTCTTTTGTTTTCATAGAAAAAGCAAGCAAGATAGATCACAAGAGAGATCAAACAACTATGATATATCATGTAAATGTTTATTACAATAATCTATGAAAGCATAAAAGAGATAGGGGTGAGAGGAAATTTCTCGAATCGGCTGTTCGGTGAAATGACGGCACCTAGCGGAAGCCTGAATGAAGGAGGTAAGATGCAAGATGATGGAGATGAGATGCAGGACACCAGGTAAAGGAATGCTTCACCGAGGCTCTGGAATGGAGGTGAGGCGACAGAGGCGATCTTCTACCGAAATGGAGGTGGGAGAACGGCTCTAAGGCAACCTATGAAGGTGGTGGGATGAAGGATGAATATTTGGTGGGAAATAGGAACATTACACTAATAAGAGGCCTTTGCAACTTGAGAGTAAGATCTAATGGAGCTTTCGTAGGCTACTAGAGCTTAAGAGTATGTGGGAGTAGAGTAGGTAGGGAGGAAGAGGAATGGCGGGTGTAGGAGTGCTTATATAGTGGTGGAATGGAGGTGGTTTGCATGTACTGATCTTTAGCGACATTTAAGATGTCACAAAAGACCCTTCGGAGGTGTTGCTATAGCATTCACGCATTTTGGCTAGTGCTTGGAAGCACGGCTGCAGCTGGCGTAGGGTGTGGTAACCATCAGCCGTTGGATCGAGCGTGGACGGCTGAGATCATGAAAAGGGAATGTGTGCTCGCCCGCGTTTGAATTCCGCACCGCTGGCGCATGCGTTGGTAGCCATCGGATCATTAATCACACAGCTGATAATTGTCTGCAAATCGCGCCTCATTGATTTGAATCACGTGCCTTGCACAATTGCGAGGATCGGACGACGGATGCAGCTCCCAGTCATCTTAACTGGATGCTCCTGATGGCGTGTGTGCGATTTGGTGCGCATCCTCACATCGGTGGGCGGCGTCAGATCGCGCATGAAGAATCTCAACCGCTCGATCAAGATCGAGCGGCCCTATTTCAGCCGGCGCTGTAGCGGGTGTGGTGGATTGTGGCTCGAACCCGTGCCTCTCGTTTGTGGAGCCAGTGCTTCACCATTTGGCCAAAGTGCCACTTTGTTGAGTGGAGAACGGTGTGGTCATGCGTGTCTCAGCCATGGGATTGAGATCCAACGGCTAGGATCTCTTCTTACGACGAGGCTGGGGATGTGATGGCTTAGGTGGGGTGGCCTGGATGGCGCCATGGGCCATCCGTCTTCTTCTTATAGAGGATGCTACGGACCTCTGATCGGGGTGATTTTTGCATTGACAGACTGCGATCATCATTTCGGATTCATCCGTATGATCAGATTCTTCATCTGAAGCCCGTAAAGATGTCACACTACCTCCTGGCCATATAAATGGAAGAATTAATGTACATAATACACAACTATCCTAAATGCCATGCAATGGATGTTATATAGTATTTATAACATGATATGAAGTGCTAATCCTGGGAACTATCATAAATAAGCATTTTATCATGAATTCATGTGTATTTTTTAGTGGCCAAAGGGTACCTAAACGTGGTGCCAACCATGGAAGGGTGACATGGGTTGGCACCAACTTGAGGGCTTCTAGAAGGGGAGTGAGGTGGATAGTGGAAGTGGCTTGGAAGGGGTAGGTGTATGGTGGATATGGGAGGTGAAGTTGGCGCCAAAATGGAGGTAGTTAGGGTGGTTTTGGCGCCAACTATTTGGTGCCTTTTGGTGGTGGTTGAGGGGTGAAGGTGGTGATTAGGTTGGCGCCAAATAGAGTACGGGTGGAGCTAGCTTAGGTGGACCTAAGTAGGGTTTAGTTGGTGGAGATGTTTAGGTAGGGTTTTAGGGTGGTGGATGGCCAACGGAGCTAGAGCTTAGCCAAGCTAGCTTAGCTAGTAGTAGGGTAGAGTAGTAGGCATGCATTTGGAGCTAGGGTTTAGAGGAGAGGAGCTGGAGGAAGTTGTCTGGAGCTGAACTGAAGCTAGTAGCTGCTGAAGAAGGTGGCATGGAGCTACATTAGCTAGTTTAGCTTGCTAGTTCTTTGATAGCTGCTAAGCCAAGCTAAAGCAAGCTGGCTTCTACAAAAATATGCTGAGGTGAGCTGGGTCTGATATTCCTAGGAATGACCTAGCTAGTAGGAGTAGCTAAGGTAAGCTAAATTCCTAGGAGCTGGACTTGAGCTTCCTGAGCTAAGATGAACTCTTCTTCAACTGGCTGGAGTTGAGTGGAGCTGGATGTAGCTGGACCTGAGCTGAGGTGAACTCCAGTCAACTCAGTTGAGATAGTTAGAGCTCCCATTGAACTGATGGGAGTTGAGAAGAGCTAGACTCAACTAAGTTGAACTGGATCTTAGCTGACTTTAGCTATGGTGAGCTGAGATGAGCTCTCTTGAGCTGCCATTCAGCTGAGATGAGCTAAATGGAGCCAGGACGAGCTAACCCTAATACAAGTGAGCTAGAATCCAACAATGGTGAGCTGGATCAAGCTAAGTTCCAGCTAGTTTGAGCTTCTCCTTCACCAGTTGCCTTCCTGAGTGCTATGGTTTTGGGGATCTGATAATCTATTTATCCTTAACACTCACAAAAGCACATTAAAAAGACAACAAAATGTGTAATGCATGCCTAACCTAATCTATTCGTAATGCAACCCAAAAACTCATTTGTGGAGTTAAAATCATAAGCGCTTGGTTTATTTTAATGCATAAGAATGATGATAAACTGGCATTTATCACACCCCTTTACTTATCTTTTGCTAGTCTCTTAGCAAAGCATTAATTTTTACAAAATGGAATTTTTGGGAAATCTAATTTTTATAACTTCTGAGGAGCAAGAGATTACGAGACATTGGTTGATCGAAACACAGGAGGTACAGGATTTGCTAAAGATAAACATCGGGATTTATTTTTGGATTCAAAAATTAGACGAATCGGGACCAATATATCCACCAAAAAAAAATCACAGATTAACCCCTTATTAATTTAGATGACTCGAAATTTTTGTGTTTAGGACTTTTCTGGCTCTTGAATCTGATTTGCAACTTGCAATGACCTTTAAAACCTTATGTCTGTGCTTGTGAAAAGCAAACATTTAAAAAGGGCATGTTTTTAGTTAAAAACTTTTTTTTCCCTCCCTCAATGCTTATTTTTAGCTTAGTCTTACAACAGGTGTGTCGAGATCATCATTCCTGTTACCAATCCTTGAGGGAGCTCTGGCACCAGTACTTCGAGATACCACTGTCCATGACACCACCTAGGAGCTCACAACCCCAAAACACAATGCGGTGTAAAGGGACTCTACAAGCTCTTGCTCCGACACTACGAGTAGAGCATCGTCCAAGACACTTGAGCTATAAAAATGCATTTTAATGCTCCGTCTAAGGATATGAAATATAGATATAGAGCAGCACTGAGGCGGTAACATGTTGACATTGCATCCTCAAAGGAGGCATTTTCCTCCTTCTCGATGGTGGGAACTCAAACCAATGATCTGCTTCAGACTTTGACTAAGGCCAAACAAGGGGGTGTTTCCAATTTTTAGTTGTTTTTAGGTGTTAGATTATGTGAAATTTGACATAAGAAGTTTTGCACGAGATGCAAGCTTTTGAATCAGAAACTAAGCCAGATACTTTCCATGTTACAAAGGAGGATCAAGTCACTTGAACTATCATGAGTTTAGGTGGGATTTTAGAGAAGGATATTTGATCTAGTCTAAAGGTAGACCCTAAAATTCTAATAATCGAAAACGTATCCTTATCCCTAGTTTGTTAAATATAAAATCTCATTGTACCGCAAAGTGAATTTTCAACCTTAGTCCCGATTTCAAAATTTTCCTCAAAATGTCTTCAACATTTTTATTTTCTTGAGTATGCATGCAAGAAAATAAAGAAAAATGCATATTTTTAGGTTTTGAAAATCCTAAATCGATCGTCAAAATTTTAAAAACACCCCCTATGCTTATGATATGCAATGTCCTCATGCATTAGGAGGGAGAAGGGATCACCTCAGTCAAAGGCAGTTGGGTTAAGGTGGTCAAAACATAGAAAAAGAAAGAGAAGAAGAAAGTAGTAAAAATGGTGGGTTACCTCCCATCCAATGCTATCCTTTATGACATTCAGTTGAGCATGAAGGTATGCATGGAATACAAATTTTCATGTAAGTAGTTGGACACTTGGATGCCCACATAAAAAGGGTCTTCTTTTGGATCCCTTGAAAGTTTAGTGGTATAAAGATGGGGATCAAAACTTGATGGAAAATGGCAAGTGTAACCCAAGCTTGGCCATGGTTTTAATTCAGGATGAATGCCAAACTCGGGCGGGTTTGGTGGTAGGTCCGGGTGAAAGGGGATGGGAGAGGAGTGATGAAAGGTAGGTGAGGTTAGTGTGCAAGGGTGGGTTGAGAGAAAAGTGGGTGGGTTAAGGGAATAATTAGGGGTATCATCAGGAATAGATTGTTGTGGAAGACAAGTCTCCAAGTCATAGATTTTTCCAACCACTCATTCTGAGTCAGATTCCTTGAAAAAATTATGGTCAGGAAGGGTATCTACCAACATTGTCTCCAAAAAATTTGAAATTTATGTATCTAAGTCCTCGAAAAAATTATCATCATGGAATCTCTTGGAGGATTTAAAAATATCAAGAGTGATAGTTTGGCCTGCACAGGTGATATCCATTTTGCTTGTATGGCAATTTATAGCCTTTACGGTGGCCAAAAAAGGTCGTCTAAGAATTATTGTGGTATTCATTAAAGATTCAGGTACCTCAATGTCAAGGACCAGAAAGTCTGTGGGGAAGACACAATTCTGGACCTTGTCCAAAACATCCTTGACAATCCCACGAGATTTGATTGCAGATCAGTCGACTAATTGAAGGATAACCTCAACAGGTTTTAATTCACCGATTTGAAATTCTTCGAATAAAATCTTGGGAATGATATTGACTGAGGCACCAAGATCAAGAAGGGTGTGATCAAAGGTAGTGTCATCAATAATCACTGAAATTAAAGGCGTGCCCAGATCTTTCATCTTAGGAGGCAGCTTGCTCTGTATAACAGAGCTTACTGTCTCTGAAAGATGCACCTGTCCTAGACTTATGGCCTGCCTCTTTGGAGTACAGATCTCCTTTAAAAATTTGGCATAGTCAGGTATATATTTGATTGCATCTAGGAGAGGGATATTGATTTGAACTTGCCTAAATAAGTCCATGAGTTCTTCTATTGTGGGCTCGGATTTCTTTTTTTGATTAGTGGTGGGGTGGAGAGCTTGTGGAAAAGGGATAGGAGTCGTATCCTGAGATTTTTGTGTTTCTTTTTCTTCATGACGTGGGAGGTCAGAGTCAATATGTGCAGGAATGTGGATTTCACTAGGTTGTTGTGAAGGCTCGAGATCAGTGGTGGTTTTCCCACTCCTCAACGTAACCACTTATGCAGTTGGATTATTATTTGGAAGAGGTGGGGGGGCCTGTTGTTGTGAAAACCTGGGAGGCTGCTGAGGTGGTGGATTAGGAGGCTGATACGAGTAGTTTTGATTTCTGCCCAGATATTGGTTCCTCTGCTTATTAGGATTGGGTATGGGTTGGGAGGGAAGATGCCCTGCAGGTCTTGGAGTAACCCTAATCTAATTATTCAGATTTGTGATAGCATGGGTTACTTCCGTCATTTTACTCTGCATGTCCTGCAGGGTTTTCATCATCTGGGCATTGATATCTTGTTGAGATGGCTCAGGATGAAAGATCAGATTCGACCCATACCCGTTAAATTGATTTGAAGTTTAGGGAGGAACCAGGTTATTCCAGGAGTGGTTTAGGTTATTCTTCCAGTTGGAAGAATTTCTAAATTGCCCCTAGAAAGTAGAAATATTTTGAGTGGGGTTACGGTTTGGATAGAAAGCCTCAAAATATTGGTGATAATCAGCAGGGGTAGTGTTTAGATTATGCAAATTTTCTACGTGTGGAATGTTAGGCTGGGTTAGATGTGGACTGTATGGAGCTTGGGTTGGTGTGGCAAGTCTTTCCTCAAATTTCTTTAGATTAATTTGCATTTGGTCGAGTTTTTGAGCAATCATTTGAAGATCGTCTTGGGTTATATGAATAGATTGAGTGCCTACTTCATGAACACCAAAATGCGAGTTTGAAGTTTTGCAAAATGTGTTCATGGAAGCTTGATTAAATGAGTTTTCACTTATTTCTTCAAACAGGTCATAGGCACTTTTAGCTTCCTTATTCAAGAAGTTGCTGCCACACAAGGCATCGACGAAACGTCGAATTTGATCTTTTAAACCATGACAGAAGATCTGCACAAGCTGCCATAAAGGAATCTCGTGGTGCGGACAACTTCTTAAGAGATCTCGGAATCTTTCCCAAGAATCATGAAAACTCTCACTAGATTTTTGTTGGAAGGTCGTAATAGATCTTCGTAAAGAATTTGTATGACCTATAGGAAAGAATTTTTTGAGGAAGGCACTCCTGAGCTGAGGCCATGTGGTAATGGGTCGACCAATGGTCTTGAACCAGTAAGTGGCCTTATCTTTAAGAGATAACGGAAATAGCTGCATCAGCCATAGGTCTTCTTGCACATTTCAAGAACAGGTTGTTTGTGCGAGAAGAGTTCTTCAAGGTGGTTGAATGGGTCTTCCCTAGGAAGGCCATGGAAATGTTTAATCAGGTTCAGAACCGCCAGCTTGATCTCAAAGTCCCCTTCAGGTATGACCAACCCCAGTCTTTCCTCATAATAAGAAGGATCATAGAAATCTTTTAGAGGAATGACAGGCTGCTGACAGGGTGGTGGGTTTGACCTTTGGCTGGCTAGGTTTGTGATCTTCCCAGTCAACAATTGTTCATTAGCATGAAGTTGATCAATCTGCTCAGCCATCAAGAAGTAAAGATTAGATGGGGGGGCTTGTTGTTGAGATTGAAGCAAATCAGCATTAGGAAGCTCCAAGTGCGGGAAGTCAAAGGTGGGGCGGTTATTATTTTGGGTGGAAGGGTTAGAATTGGGATTAGAAGTGGGATTAGAGGTGGGATTAAAGGTGGAGGTGGAAGGGTTAGTGGACCTGTTTTGCTGATTTTCCATTTTTTAAGAAGACGGAAAAAGTGATCTTTTAGCACGGGGGGCAAAATCAAAAGGTCCCTCCAAGTGCGGATTTTGGAACCGTTGCCTATGCATAAAAGGGAAGAACAGGAGGGGAGGAGAAGAGATGGAGATGAGAGAAAGTGTACAATTCAAACAAATAAGCCTAGTCTTGTCTTAAGGTTGACACCTTAAAATCTAAGACTTGGGAACCCAATAAGTAAGAAATCAGTAAGTGAACCCAATTCAAAAAGAGAGCCTGGCTAGACTAAAAAGGTGGATTGGGCCCAAGCATTTCCTGGAAAACCAGGGGCTTGTGTAAACTCGCACCCGTCATTTAACTTCCCTCTAAGTTTGACACTGCGTTGTCTAAAGGAACTAAGAGTGCTTAGTGATCCTTAAATATTGGATATCAAGCCTAAAGTGGATGAAGTCCTTAAATGGTCAAGTGACTACTTGTTTTAAGTTAGGCTTAGGTGTCTAAATGTGCACAGGAATGTGGAGGGCATTGATTGGGGTAATGTCCTGTTATTTCAATTTTTATAGTGTGTGCAAGATTGGAAAAGTGACTCCAATTGGCAATCAAGTTGACACACAAATTATTGTATTTATGTCTTTTAGGATTTGATTTAGCTTAACGTATTTTAGTGTTTTCTTTTGATGTTTTCAAAGAAGTTTTCAGTGCCATAAATAATGGGAAATTAAGTTGTAATGGTGAAGATAGATTTCCTTTATATTGTGGGGCTATAAATCAAAAAGAAACCATAAGTGAATTGATCCTAAGATAGAAATTTTACTACCAAGGAATTTGTTTTAGGCTTTCTTTTAAAGTAGTGTTTCAAACAAGCAAACAACACCACTACTATAAGGTAAATCAAACAGGAATTCCAAAAAATATTTTTTTGTGATTTTAGGAATTTGTTTGATATTTTTTTAGAATTTTCCTTTGTGCTGGTGTTAAAGTCTAGAAATGATACCCAAAGATATTTTGGACTTTTCAGTACCACCACCGGCCTTGGAAATTTTTTGTGATTTTATGTGATCTGTAGAATTTCACAAGGATTCCAAAAAATTAAATTTCATAAAAATTGGACGGGTATAACAATTCCTAAACTTTGTAGATAGTAGCAAAATAGGAAGATTAGATGAGGTGACCCTCTCTGTAGTCCGCGAATTTTTACAAATTAAATATAAATCAAATTGCTATGAAATTTGTAATAGATGTTTCTCACTCGATTTGGAATCACCGGGTGAAATTTCACGATTTTATGAGGTTTGTGGTGTTGGGAATGGATTTTTGAATTCCAGACAGAAGTCTAAACCTGAAAATTAGAAACCAACACTTGAAGTGATGTGGTGTTAAATGGTGCAAACAAGCAAACAATGGGTTTAATTATCACCACCTCACTTAATTAAGGTGTTTAGGATCTTGAAAGCCAAGTTTAATATTTTTTTGGTAGATTTTTAGGGATATGTGTGACTAGAAAGAGGAACCAACCTGAATTTACATGGGAAGACAAGGAATTTCAAGTTCTTCCTTCCAGAATCTCGCTTTCTTCCTGTAGTTCCTGCACACATGAGAGAGAATAGAAACAAGGGGATGAGATCCACTTATCAAGAAAGAGAACAACAAATACAAAGCCATGCCTCTCTGGCAACAGTGTAAAAAATGATTGCATTTTTTGTGCGGTTTCTAAAATTAGGGTGTAGTTGTTGCAACGCACAAAAATTGATTCGCTTTTAAATTTGTAATATATTAGATAGGGAGAGTATCTAGGGTCTTCCAAGGTAGCTAAATGTTTGCAAAAATCAAGTCTCTTGCCTGTAAATGGAAATCAACTTTCCGTTTAGTATTTTCAAATATATAATTTTTATGTTTTGAAATAATGGGGCAATCACAAAATTGTTGGCGAGAAAGGCTACACTAAATTAACTACACTAACACTATGGTGACAATTAACTCCTCTCTATAAGCTCGCCCTAGGCTCGTGGATGCCTAGGGTAATTAGGGAGAGGGGAAGAAAAAGTGATAAAAAAGAATACGGATGCAAACTAAAGAAAGAAGGCAATTTTATACTTGGAGAAATTCGTTTTACAAAAAATCCTTATAAAGGAATGCTTCTACAACAAACTAGAAATAAAAAGAAGTAAAACTAAGATCCTCTTGATGATGGTGGTGAAGAGGAGAGAATCCTTACTCCAAGCTCAGTAGCTTCTAAGCTTGAAAAGGAGCTCTCCAATTCCTTCCTTACTATGCTCCTTCAAGATGGTGTCCTCCAAGGCAAGCTCACAAAGGAGGCGTGCACTATGCCCCTTCAAGGTGGATGGTACCACCTTCAAATCTTCTCCAAGGGTGAGCATGCACCACCCTTCTCCTCCAATGCCTGGCCATCCTCCAAGTTGGAAGCTTGCTCCTCCTTGGTGTGGCACAAGGAAGAAGAGAGAAGGGGAAGAAGGCACCAAGGGGGCAGGTAGGATGCCCCCTTAATATTCTTCTCTTCTCCTTCCTTGCCATGGGTTATGGTGGGTGTAGGGTAAAATAAAACTAAATGGAGGATGGGGAAAATGGTGGCGGTTAAGGGTCTTTTTATAGAGTAGGATGGGAGGTATAGGTGGCTCTTGGAATGGATGGCTAGGATGGGATTTTAGGATTATGGTTAGTGATCCTAAGGCTAAGGATGGTTGGTGCCACCTAAGGGGTGCTAGAGAGGTGGTTATGGGTGGGCAAAGGCTACCTAAAAGTGGTGCCAACCATGGAAGGGTGTCATGGGTTGGCGCCAACTTGAAGGCTTCTAGTAGGGGGGTGAGGTGGATGGTGGATGTGGCTTGGAAGGGGCAGGTGTATGGTGGATAGGGAAGGTGAAGTTAGCACCAAAAGGTATGTAGTTAGTGTTGTTTTGGCACCAACTATTTGGTGCCTTTTGGTGGTGGTTGAGGGGTGAAAGGTGGTGATTAGGTTGGCGCCAAATGGAGCAGGGGTGGACCTAAGTAGGGTTTAGTTGGTGGAGCTTTTTAGGTAGGGTTTTACGGTGGTGGATGGCCAGGGGAGCTGGAGATTAGCTAAGCTAGGCTAGCTAAGCCAGCTAAGCTAGTAGTAGGGTAGTGGAGGAGGCATCTGGAGCTAGGGTTTAGAGGAGAGGAGCTGGTGGAAGTTGTCTGGAGCTGAACTGGAGCTGGTAGCTACTGAAGAAGGTGGCATGGATCTACTTTAGTTGACTAAGCTTGCTAGTTCCTTGCTAGCTGCTAAGCTAAGCTAAACCAAGCTGGCTTCTGTAGAAATATGCTGAGGTGAGCTAGGTCTGATATTCCCAGGGATGACCAAGCTAGTAGGAGTAACTAAAGTAGCTTAGCTCAATTAAGTTGAGCTAAGCTAAATCCTCGGGGGTTGGACTTGAGCTTCTTGAGCTAAGATGAAGAATTCTTTAGCTGGTTGGAGTTGAGTGGAGCTGGATATAGCTGGACTTGAGCTAGCGTGAAATCCAGTCAACTCAGATGAACTAGCTAGATCTCCCAGTGAACTGATGGGAGCTGAGAAGAGCTAAACTCAACTAAGTTAGGCTGGATCTGAGCTGAGTTGAGCTACGATGAGCTGAGATGTGCTCTCTTGAGCTGCCATTCAGCTGAGATGAGCTGAATGGAGCTAGGATGAGCTAACCCTAGTCCAAGTGAGCTGGATCAAGCTGAGTTCCAGCTAATTTGGACTTCTCCTTCACCAATTGCATTCCTGAGTGCTAGGGTTCTAGGGATCTGACAATTTGTTTATCCCTAACACTCGCAAAAACACATTAAAAAGACAACAAAATGTGTGATGCATGCCTAACCTAATTTATGCCTAATGCAGCCCAAGAACCTATTTGCAGAGTTAAAATCCTCAGAGCTAGGCTTGTTTTAATGCATAAGAATGATGATAAACTAGCATTTATCCGTTGAATGCAACAATTGTTAACCTTGGAGTTAATGATTCAAGATTAGGACTCCACTAATCACCACCAGACATAAAATCTTAACTTCTTTTTCTAAAACTAATCAGGCCAGATTGATTAAGGAGGGATAAGAGAGAAGGTTCTTCCCCGCACTAGCACGGTTTCTTTGCACTGTCTTATCATAGTCATTTGGCCCTACTCCCC
Source organism: Thalassia testudinum (assembly GCA_037157565.1). Lineage (NCBI taxonomy): Eukaryota > Viridiplantae > Streptophyta > Magnoliopsida > Alismatales > Hydrocharitaceae > Thalassia > Thalassia testudinum. The sequence goes on from JAZHRO010000049.1 coordinate 31,423,534, forward strand.
AGTCTTAGACACCTGATTTAGTTTAGGAAAATTAAGTCAAGAGGTTAAGTCTAAATATGGTTGTCTATGAGACCAATCTGAGGATTGTAAAGATTTGCCAAGATTATGTATAATTCCATTAGGTTGAACTTTTTATCACTTGAGGGGAGCTTAAGGGATTGCAAACACGAGAGTGTGTTTTTCCTTTTACTTAGCATTCTCCTATCCTTCTATATGGCCCTATGAGGGTTGTTGCTAGTAGGTGACGAAATGAGTGAATTTTAGTGGATAGATAGGGCTACCCAAGCAATGCAAGGGTGGCTTCTCAAATCTATGTTTGTTACAAGCATTTCAATCACCAAGGGCTCACACAAGTTGGTATAAGGCCTCTAAAAGAAGTAAAACTTACGTTGAAACACCCTATTGTTGTGCAACTTCTAAACAAATTGGACGAATGTTCTTGTGTGGGATATGGTGGAATTAGTATTAGACGAATCCCAAATGGTGGGTAATGAAACCTCTGTCAATCAAAAGTTCAAAAATAATTGTTTTCTGAATTTTTGAGATATTTAAAGATTTTAAAAAGATTTTTCAGTTCTAATGGGTCTAGAATAGGAATGCAAACCACTGTAGATAGATACAGACAAATCGTAAAGCTACACTCGTCCAAAAATTTTACAAAAATTATTGGAGATAGAGAATTACAAGAGCTTTCCAATGCCACTAATTTCGATAGATTTTGACAAGTGTATAGACCGAAGAAAATTCATAAATGCTGACTATGCCTATCTCTATTTCAGTGCTGATAGATTCTCATTGTAGGAATTTTTAAAACTTTTACAGTGGGAGTTTTTAAGTAAAAATGGTGAGAAATGAAAGCCAATTACTATAGCTATCTCGTGATGTGATTTCATAATTTTTTGGAGTTCGATCTGACCTGAGATGATTTTTGAAGTTTGAGTTTGAAGTTTGTCCGAACTCAAAACAAGAATGGGCTAGAACTGTTGGTATAGCACCAAACAAAGCAAGGTAGCCCACTTTTGATCTTTTTTTATTTTATATTTTTCTAATTTTTTTATATTTTTGAATATTTGAAATTTTTTCTTTTTGTTTAACTAAGGGTGGAGGGGTACTTTTCTCTTGTTATTCACCACATGTAGCTATGGCAAAGTTAAATATGACATTAAGATTGTGAAGATAAGCATTTTTGAAAACACGTCTTTGTAGCTCAACTTGCCTTTTGCACTAATACACTTAAATTAATTACGGAACTCGAAATGGATTAGATTGAGGGAGTCCCGATCGATCCCACGAGGAGGCTTAGATGAAACTTGGACCTTGAATGCCTTAAATGAGTTCCTTTATTCACTACAACAAAAATAGTTCTTACCGACAAAAGAAATATGTCGCTAAAGCATTAATATTCGTTGCTATAGACATTTTTCGACACTTTTTGGATTCATCACTTGTTCGTCAATATAATTAATGTCGCTAAAGATTTACCGACAATTTTAGACTGAAAGAAATTTTTGAATCTTTAGCGGCAATTACTTTTGTCGATATTTTTATCGATAAATGTTACTTTTAACAACTATCTTTTTGTTGCTATAATTAACGCTATTGTAAAGAAAAAATAGCGACAAAAATAATTGTCACAACAAATTGACAATATAAGATGCTTTAGAGACAATCACTTTTCGTCGCTAATTAATCTCACTATTCTTTTAATTATTATTATGACAAAATTTGATGTCCCTAATGGAGATTATTAAGGATAGTAAAATCTGTTGCTAATTTTAAGTAATAAACCTCTTATTCAACACCATAATTTTATCACTAATAGCATTGTTGTTTTATATACTTGATAAACTAACTTTGATTGCTACCTAATGCTATATCTTAAGGGTCACTATTACACTTTATCTTTCATTAACTTTAATTATGAAGTATATGACTCCTAAATTGAAATTAATAAATATTTAACTACCAGAACAATATTATACAGATCTATTGTAATAAAATTAAATATTTTCATTTTAAAATTAAATAACGAAAAAGTGGTAAGATGTCTAAACCAACATGTTTTTATAATTTAATGATAGTAAGAAAGAGCAAACATCTAAAATGACACGTCGATCATAAATAATATTCATTCATCAACCAACAGTCTTTTATTAGAAGAAAACAATTTCATAAACAAGTCAAAGTTATAGAGCAACATAACCAAAAAAGATACATATCCAAGATAAAACAAAAAAAATTCTTAAAAGATATTTTGACTAAATTAAAATCATGTAAAAAGATTTCTACCCAAAACTCGAGTGCATCTTCCATTAGCAACTTGAAAAGATCCTGAAAAAAGAAAATTTTTCTCAAAAAATAATTCTAAGATTCATTAAATAAAGGAAGAGTTACATTTAAATACCATGGTTCAAAATAATTTTATCACAATACCTATCATGAAATAACAAACATCTTAGGCCAATCAATGATAGCTCCAACTGTGTCAACTAAAACTTCATATTTGCCATATGGCCTAATCAACATCTCTTCTTCATCGATGGCAACTTCAACATAAACCCCTGCACAAGTGGAACCAATGGCAGCTCCTCCAGTAATTACACTAGGATAAATAGTATGCACTCGTGGAAGTGCAACTTTCCTCTGCATGTCTCCCATGCTTAGTAGATGCACATCCTACATGTGATAATATAGCAATAAAATGATAGTATGAAGATCAATTTAGCTAAAGTTTTTATCAAAAGCTTAATATTGAATTTAAAATTTTAATGTACTTTTACATAAAAGCTTACCTGGCCTTCAACCAATATAGATTGAGTCTCATCCTTATGCTGATTCTTTGTCTTCTTTAAATTTGCACAAATGTTGCCTTGTTGCGTAACTATATCTTGAGTATCCTGATTGAAGATGATATTATTATTTTCCTAACTTAAATATACTCAATTAGTTAACTAAAAATCATAATACCTGTGACCTATTTAATGATGGGGAAACCTGCAAATCTACTCTTCCTAATGACTGGAGTAGCATTTCTTGAAAGTTTGCTTGGGTTTCTTTCATTTCTTTTATCTCTTCCATAAATTGCATCTCAATTTGTCTTTCCTATTCTTTCCTTTGTTCTCGTTCCTCGATTTCTCTTCGCCTCCACAAATCAGAATGTGGCGATATTAATCCATATCTCTTAGTACAACTACATTTATCTTTTCTAACAACGTTTGCATAAATTTCTTTAACCAATGAAGGGTCTTATGAACTATCCATTGTCTTAGTTGCCTTGTTAAATTGTTCCTATAAGAAAAACTTGTCATCATATAATCCTCTATACTATTAAAATAGTTAAGAAGAAATTGAAGCTAATAAAAATCTCAACTAAAATGGCATAAAAAACGTCAAGTTAAAAAGTTTATTCTTGATCAAAAGCATACATTAAAGTAAACAAAATTACCATTTATTTAAAAGCATTATAATTTTACCACTATTTAATATTTCAAGTATCTTACATATAAAAAATAAGTATTTGTTCTCCTAATTGCATGAAAAGGCTGGTACCATAAAAGAAAATAAATGTAAATAAAGATCAAAAGGTAAATTGCACATCAAGAATAAGTAATATAATGTGTTTAACTTACAATCATAGAAGCTACTCTTTCATCCGTTGGTTTGCCATCCTTCTTTTTATAAACATTTACAAATAAATCAATCTTGTTTATCCTTCTTCCCATTTGTTTCTCCATCTAAAAGTAATAAAAACTACAACACTTAAATCATCAACTTAAAAAGTGAAAATTTTGAGAATAAAGAATGTACCTCTTCTCTTATGCATGCATAGCTTTTTGTCCCCACAGATGAAGCATTACTTTTCCTCTCTTTTCTTTATTTTCATAATAACGTAACTACAAGAATCATAATTTGTTAGAATTATTTTCTAAGTTAAGGTAAAGAAAAAAAATACAATTTTAATTACCTTTGACTTTTCTGAATCTTAATGCTCATTAAGAAACTTCCAATGTTCCTTAGTTACCCGTGAATCAAAATACTCTAATCTTTCTTCCATGGAGAGCAATGGTTGATAATATTTCTCCTTAAGGTAACACTTAAATTCTCTCCATTTCTTAGCTATGCTTAGAAGCACCCATGGTTGCATCTTCTCATTATATTGAAATTTGCACTACGTCATAAAAAATGTTAAATCATCAAAACTTATATATAATTAACAAAATTATTATGATTAAGAATTTACCTCCACAAATTCTATCATTTTATTCTTGTATTTTATAGGCATCTTCCTCCAATCATCATAATCCAATGGGGCCAAATCTGAAGTGTGCAACAATTCCACAAAACTTTTTCAAATGATTTTGATTATCTCCAATTGGTTGGTATGAATCATTCATCTCAACAAATATCTTCTTTCCATCTTGATTGTTCCATACTTTCAGGCACACAGTAGGTCCTCTCTTACCCTTTCCTTTTGAATTAGAATTTAGATTTTTAAAGGTAAAAGAACATAATTAAATGAATTCAAATTTAATCTATGTATGATATATAAATCTCTTAAACTAACTTGTAAGAAAGTAGTAAAAGCTGTATTATAGAAATAAATTTCACACATGAAATATCATACCAATGTCTTGAAGGTCAATTTCATCGGTTTCTCCAACTGTAGAATGTGTACAACTTGATATATTACCTTGATATTCTTCTTTGAATGTTTCAATGGTAGCATGCTTTGCCTTTTTTGTTTTCCTAAGGGTGGAATGATCTTTCCTCATAATTTGTTTTTCCTTAGATTGTTACTTCAATAACGCTAGATTATTCTTCAATGTAGAAGTTGTAGCTCTAGTTCCATTATCATTACATGTTTGCTCAACATTTTCTTGGTTCAGGGCTACCAAAATTTTCTTTGACTGATATCCTCCTAGAACTGGAATAACTCGAGAATCAAATCATGGTCGCTTTGACATCCTATATGAATCATAATAAGGAAATAAGTTAAACAATAAACAAAATAAAGTCAAAACATATAATAATTAAAAAAATGGCTTGTGAAAAATTATCTTCATAACAAATAACAACATATAACTTACATCAACCTAGTTGTCATCATCAGACTTGCTTTCATTGTTATCTGCTCTACTAATATCATTAATATGTTATTCCTAGTTCTCTCTAGAAAAAGAAACACCATCAATGTCTGTACGTACAACATCAATGTCATCATCGTTGTCATTTGTATCCATCTCACTTTCATTCAAATCATAGGAGTAGCCATCTACCGTATCATCATTATCTAAGTCATCGACTTTTTCTTCCATAGCAAATAAATCTCTAGGTCATGTTCTGACAACGAAATGCCAATCCTTGCGTATCATATGTTGCACATAAAACACTTGTACTTGAGTTGCTAATACAAATGGATCATTTTCAAGTCCTAAACAAGATAATTCACTAATGTTAATCCATTTGCTTTCCCAATTGCTATTTTTGCCTTAGTATTTATCCACTGGCATTTGAATAATACTATTTTAAACTTTTAATAATAATTCAACTCAATTATGGCTATGATCATTCCTTAATAATCAACTTCACCAACTGAAGGATTTTTATCTGATGCTTTGGAAAAACTATCAGTCTGGGCATTAACAACACCACTATTTTATGTTTATCAATTCCTTTCTCTGTTTTTCATATGAAATCGAAAGCCTCTAACAATATAGCCACTATAATACATCGCTACTTCATGAGGGCCTCGAGCAAGCACTCGAAGATCTTCTGATACAAATTCCCTTTTTGCCTTTTCTTCAATCTGAATCACAAAAAGTAACAATAAGTGTCTTAAGATATTAAAACTACTAGATTGGTGGATATTTATGAAACATGCATATCTTTTGAACCACTTGCTAAAAGTGTCATTATATTTGTTACTAAATTCCTTATGTGATAATCGACAATATGTGTTCCTAAGTATATCACGATGTTCTCAGAAAATTTACAATAATTATTAAAATGTTACGATAGAACATGTAACATGAATAATTCAAAGGATATGAGTTCAAGTGCTTACTCTTTAAATGGAAGGATAGCATCACAATTGGATAAGATATATCCATGTGCCTGTTTTATCGTAATCAAATTTAATTTCTTGGGAGTCCTCTTTCCTATTGCATGACCAGATTGTGAAAATATAGAAAACCCTTGATCCACATTATAGAATTCATCTAGAAAGTTTCTTGATGTAAACCTTGTCTCCACTCCTAATAAATATCATGAACAAAATATCAAGCACTCATCAACTATATACCCTTCCGCAATAGAGCCTTTTGGATGATTCTTATTACGAACATACCTTTTTAGTTTAAGAAGATACATATTAAGTAACCATGTAAGAGTTAAAAAATATGTTAAAAAGCATTTATATTGACTTCTTTAAAATACTGTAGCATTATACCTTTTTATGGGATACATCCATCGATATTGAACTAGTCTAGCTATCTTTGCTTCCGTGGCCAAATGCATTCCTAAATGTATCATAATATCAAAAAATGATGGTGAGAATATTTTCTCCAATTGACAAATCAATATGATAATCTTCTGCTCTAACTGTTCAAGATATTCTGGATTAAGCTCTTTTGAACATATATCTCGAAAAAAGCTGCAAAATCTATCAATATTGATCTAACAGTATCATTTGATATGGCAACTTGTAATGATATGGGAAGTAGTTGATGCATCAGTATATGACAATCATGACTTTTTAAGCCTGAAATCTTGTGATCACGTAGATTTGCACATCTTGAGATATTAGATGCATAACCATCTAGAGCTTTGACTCTTTTAAATATCTCACATAGATTTGACTTCTCATTCTTGTCTAAGTTATAACATGCTGGAGGCAAGATAGTCTTATTTCCAACCTCTTTGGGATGAAGTGCATGTCTAATGTTCAACCTTTGCAAGTCAATACGAGTCTTTATACCATCTTTGCTTTTATTTTCCAATTGTAATAAAGTTCCTATTACATTGTCACATATATTTTTCTCAATATGCATGACATCAAGATTATGACGTATAGCATTCTCTCTCCAATATGGCAACTGAAAAAATATACTTAATTTTGTCCAATTTGGCCAATACTTACACCTCTTTTCGGGATCTATGCCAATAATACTATGAACTTTTTCTAATTGTGTTATTATCAACATGTTTGATAATCTTTTTGGTATACACCTCAAATCTTGCTTTCCATTGAATGGTGTTGATTGCCTTCTAAATTTATGATTCATTGGAAGAAAATGACAATGGCCCATGTAGCATACTTTTCGACTACCTTCCAAGTATTGTGAATCATTGTCTTTATTACAAGGACATGCAAGATATCCTTTTGTTGTCCATCCTAAAATATCAACATATGCCGAAAAGTCATTGATAGTCCACATTATTGCAACATGAAACTGAAACATTTCTTTGCGATCAACATCAAAGTTGGAATACCAATCTCCCATAAATCTTTTAATTCCTCAATTAATGGTTGAAAAATACATCTATATGAGCTTTTCGACTAGACGGATCAGGAATTAATGTCGATAATATGAAATTTGATTGCTTCATGCATAACCATGGAGGTAAATTGTAAGGAATCAAGATAACAGGACAAGTACTATGTTGTGTTGTCATAATCCTAAAAGGATATTTACTATCAAATGTCTTCCATGATGGGGAATTTACAGGATGTCTAAGTATTTTATCTTTTACTCGACCTTCAAAATGACATATCATCAGGTGCGATGTCTTCGATGACATGAATAGTCTTTGTAACCTTAGTTTCAATGGAAAGTACCACATAACTTGAGAAGCAATTCCTTAATCTGATTCAAGTTGAAGAGTTTCATCAACTTCAGATTGTGATGTTCTTTGTCTTCATTTCGAAGTACCACATATATGGCATGGATTATCATTTGCATGGTCTTTCCAATATAGCATACATTTCTCTGGACATATGTCAATTTTTTCATAAGCAAGGCCAAGTTTAGCTATAATTTTGTTGGTTTGATAGAATTAGGAAGGGTTTCTCCCTCTGGCAATGCGTCTTTAAGAAGCTCAAGCAACATGGTAAAAGATTTGTTTGTCCACCCACTAAGGCACTTTATGTGATAAAGTTGAACCAAAAAAGATAACTTACTAAACTTCTCGCATCCTGGATATAGCTCTTGTTTAGCATCCTCCAATAATTCAAAAAATGTATTTGAATCTTCATTAATATTATTTGGCGAATTGCATTCCATGTAAGATGCATCCTTGTCCATATCTTGAAACCCAAAAGCTTCATGTAGCAAATCATGCACATCATCCCGAACTTCTTGATTGTCACTAACTTCTTCTTCTTGGATGTTTTCAAGCTCTTCACCATGTAAAATCCACTTAGTATAACCTTTGGAAAACCCTCTCCATAATAAATGTTCAACAACTATTTGTCAATTAACTCAAATAGCATTAGCGCAGTCTTGATAAGGGCAAGCAATGGTTCCTTGCTTGGCCACTTTATTAAATGCAAACTCAACGAAATTTGCAACACCCACTAGATATTTACTACTTGACCTATCTTCATATATCCAACTTTTTTCCATTGACTTTATTTGGTAGAAGAATATGATATCCTGAAAAGGAAAATTATTATTAATGATACATTTAAGTGAAAATCAAAGGAAAAGTTTAGTGTATAAAGTACTAGCACATAGAAAAATGAAAATCAAAATCAATTACTATGTAGATGAAGTGCATTAGAATGAGAAAAAAACACATAGATTTTCTTGGGGCAAAATGCAATGGTGGACATCTTGTTTTCAAGCAATTCTCAGTAGGGTTGGATCTATAATTAACAATCCAAGTTTGGGGAATCTAAATAACTAAAGGACTAAATTCTACCAAAAATCCAGTAAAGTTTTCCCTATTTTATTGTATTTTTCCCAAAAACCAATACCTGTAAACCAGTGATTTATGACAGAATATATAATAATAAGGTTGGTACACCCCAAAATCACATTCACAAACCACAAGAAACATAAAAAAAGCATTTACAAGTACAGGCACACCTAGCTTGTATATGTAAGAATATCCTATAGTTGACAAATCCATCAATACCTAATTAACTTTTTTTCTTCTCCACAATCACATTCACGAATATTCTTGTCATTCACTTTTTATGCTGCTAAGTTTGTATTATTTGAGTTTATTGTACATGGAGCTTGAATTTCTGATACCCAACAGAATATGGAATTTTAAAATCCTGAATCCCTTTTTTGATTAAAACAAAGGCATGGAATGAGAACAAAAATGGTTAGGAGGATGTTCAAGATTCCATGTTGGGGGAGAAGTTAGTGTGGAACTTAGAACCTATAGTGTATCAATTAGAAAATGACACCAATGTCAAGATACCATTCTCAATGTCATCTATTCCTAAAGATATGTGCCATTGTTTTCTTTATAGGTGAATCTCATTGTCTTGTACTAAATAAAGTGTTTACAGAATTTACCCATATCATTGTTGTGAAGATGACAGGGAATGTTTTCTGTTACGAGGTTCCCCTAGATCAATAAAAACTTAGCAAGACAACTGCAGTCCTTTTGACATTCTTTATTTTTTGCTTATGGACTCTTTACTTGCTTTTTGTGCAAGCAGGCAAGGGCTAAATTCTACCAAAAATCCGATAGAATTTCCGCAGTTTTATTGTGCTTTTCCCAAAAACCTATACCTGTAAAGAAATGATTTATGCAAGAATATATAATAATAAGGTGGGTACACCCAACAATCACATTAACAAATCACAAGAAACATAAAGAAAAGCATTTATAAGTACAAGCACACCCTGAGAGAGAGAGTTGTGAGTTGAAATGAGCACCTCTGGGAGAGACCCAAATGATGATTTTGTTGGATGAGACTAGAGAATGTTGATTACCCCCGTCACATACATGAATGCTATGTGTGCTTTGATCTTGCTGTGGAAATGGCTACAGCATTGGCATCTACATCCATTGTCTTCAAGGACAGTGATACCTATTTGAAGATCCTTGTTCATAGGACTGAGATGAATTGGAAATTTGTCAAAAGAAACCAAGGTGTACATGGTGGCGATGATGGTGCATGGTTTTATAGCTCCATCGGTTTCTTTGATGAGTTTGTGTGGTCTGGCACCTGGTTATACTTTGCAACTAGAAACAATTCTTATCTTTCAGCATTGGCAGGGGATATTGCTAATGGCAACTGATCTTTGGGTGATCCTACATATGATGTGTTAAGCTGGGACAAAAAGCTTATTGGTGCTAAGGTTCTTCTAACCAGATTGAGAATGTTTCTAAGCCTTAGATATCCTTACGAAGAAATATTGGCACAATTCCACAATCAGACAAACATTGTCATGTGTTCATATCTGCATGTTTTCACCTCCTTTAGAAGAAATAAAGGTGGTATGATACTACTAAATAACGGGGAACCACAGCCTCTTCAATATGTGGTTAGTGCTGCTTTTCTTGCTTCACTTTATGGTGACTATCTTGAGACTATAGATGCTCTTGGCTGGTTTTGTGGCCCTAATTTCTATTCAACGGACATCCTTCGTGACTTTGCCAAGACTCATATCAATTATGTTTTAGGTGTCAATCCACGAAATATGAGTTATGTTGTGGGTTTTGGTAGCCAATATCGAAAGCACGTGCATCACCGAGGTGCTTCAATTCCTAAAAATGGTGTTAAGTATGGCTGCGAACAAGGATGGAGATGGAGGGATAGCAACAGTCTAAACCCAAATGTCATTGTTGGGGCAATGGTCTCTGGCCCTGACAAACAGGATGGATTCCACGATGATAGGAAGAACTACAACTATACAAAGCCAACTCCTGCTGCAAATGCTGGTTTGGTGGCTGTCGTAGTTTCTCCGTTTAGGGAACCAGGTGGTCTTGACAGGAACAGCATATTCTCTTCTGTGGAACCAATGTCTCCAAAGGTTACTCTAAGCTTTCCACCATGCCAACCATAAGATAGTCTAATTCTTTAGTTTATAGATGTCAAATAGTTGTTGGATCAAATAGGTATTGCTTCGCAAATGTAGTTCTAACAAAACAAGAAGGAAAACTCAAAATCAGCTCTGAAATAGAGAACTTGGATATATCACGGAGGGGAGGTGGGGGATATCTATGTGCCATTGTTTTAATGAGATGGATGGAGTGCATATATGAATTATACAAAGACCACATCACAACTACAAGGGAGGGGGATGTCCATGCATATACATAAAGCAGTCTATACAACAAGGATTCTCATACACAAATTTGCTGTCAAGGAAAATATGAGTCACTGAATTTATAATATCCTAAGACTCGGCAAATAACATTTCCTAATCGAGCTACCATTAATTTCATTAGCATAAATGTTTAGTTTTACTTATAATTATGTCGAATACTTTGCTAATGTTGCTTTAGCACATTGTCTATTTGAATATATCTTCAGTTGTGGGGAATTCCAATAATAACACCTAGCACGAAATTTCATAGCTTTGCATAATTAAAAGTGAGCATAGATGATTATAATTGCATGTTTTACATATCCCCATTGAAGATTGTTGATCAATTTGCTTTGATTGATACGGCATCCAAAAAACCAATATACCTTCACCTAAAAATGATACTCGATACTTGAAAAATAATAAGTTTAAACTATAGAAATAATTTAGATATCTTCAAAGACCTAGAAACAACCATTTTAGAGAAAGCCTTCAACAAATTAAGTTTCTATACATAACTTGTGATTCTCAGATGAAACTACAATAAACTTCGCAAAATGAATATGTTAGGAAGATATATCCTCGTTTCTTTCAAAGGGGTCATCAAGAACTTTTGTGCTACACTCATCACTTGTCTTAAAAGGTATATTCATAACCTTGCACTACTATCTCTCTCTAAGGAATTTGGTCTACGTTTAAATTAATCCTTTAGAACAAGCAAACAGTGGCAACAAAGTATGCACTGCTTTCAAATGAATGACAATTATAGCATACCTCAACTTCATTCCTCTTGAAAAATACTTTATACACCATGTTGTAGCAATTTACCACGCCGCAATCCAACATAACTCTCTTATGCTCAAGAACATCTATAGTGGAAGGACCATCATCTTCAACAAATTTCACACACGAGCACAATACTATGCAAGAAAACTCATGCTAAAATTTTCAAAAATTACCAATGATAAAAACTTAAGACATCTACTCCTCAATCAATAGCCAAGTCCTAAAGCATGCTTTCTTATGGAGGCAATCATAATTGGCCTTAGCTTCTTTATCATATTTCAATGACAATGCGAGCTCATATCAAGTCACAAATTGCTTCAAAGTGTTTATAGTAGTAACATACGTATCAAAGTATGTAGAAGTTCACACTCTCTGACCATTAAGTACTCCACATATTAGAACAGATGATTGAGGAAAGTAGGTACCCATATATGTCGAATATCATACATCTTCAATAACTGTTTATGATTCTCTAAGCCTTTCGAAGCCAATGACTTCCTCCACTCATCCTCAAACTCATCAATGGATAGAGACATATACAACACATTTCAAATCATCCTTCAACTTGACATAGTTAGGAAACTTATTCGACACATTCTGCATTATCTGCCAAACACACAGCTATGCCTAGGAGTAATAAAAAATACAACACCAACTGCAACAATTATTGCTACAAGTGATGAAGGAAGATGGGAGAAAAACCATCCAGATCAAACCAATGGGAATTCTCCCTTCTGGGCAGTAGCGTTCTCCCTCCCGAGGGAGTTTCCTTTTCCCACCGTAGGGGGTGGCGTTGGTAACTTCTGCCATAATAATTCTCACCTTAATTCTTATTGCATCCCTTGTTTGTCCACTATCATGGTTGGCATTGTCTGTGCTACCAGTTTTCATCCTGTTTCCTAGTTTTATTCTCTCCACGCACTGATAATAAAGTCTCCTGCTTTTGGTTGGTAAGCATTCATTAGTGTTTGGTTTGGTCCCCCTACCTTTTTTGATCGCCTCCAGGGAATGGGGTATGAATAAGAATTAATCCTGGTCTTCTAAAAAAAAAAAAACATTCATTAGTGTTTTAGGTTGCATTTTCTTTGGTTGTTTGATGTAAACATGTTTATATTACACAGATCATCTATTTATGCATGTTCTTAGGTGTATAGTTACATCATACATTATAAATATTACATAACATGCATCATCTTGCAATTATTTTAGATTGTATAAAGTTTAGGTTAATTTTCTCTTTTTGTGGTCAGGAACTAGGCCAATATCATATCGGGGCCTCGAATTGAAGATCCAACCATATGAATCTAATTAAGGCAACGATCGGAGTTCAACGACTCCAAGATCACCTTAATCGAACTTCCGTAGCATCAGATGTAGTTTGAGAAAGATCAAAGGTCAAAGAGCCAAGTAGTGTAAATAAGTACTTCAGATGACAAATTCAACCGCATGAATAGGTTCGAATCGACGATTACAGCCCAACGACATGAAAATCCATCCAATCCAACATCCGTGGCACCATCTTGATAAAGAACTTGGACGGCAAAGATGGTGCCACATGGTGCCATCCCAGTCACCCAACACCGGCCCAAGACTATCACAGCACCTCCTCATGTGTTGATCAACACATCTCAGCCGTTGGATTCTCATCCAAAGACTAAGATCAAGCCAAGACTATGCACTCACATCTCCAAAGCATCCATCACCAGGTGATCTGAGTCGTTCGTCCATGATCCAACGGTCACAGGCGATGGAAGAATGGAGCGTCTTCGAGACAATCCAAGGGCATAGCTCAGTGGGTGAACACCCTATCAAGAGCCAACGACACAGGTTCAACTCCTCATCCCACCGTCAATCCGCAGCGCAACTTGCGCAGGCTAAATTTGACCGTTGGATGAAGCACAAACGGTTCTGATGTGAGCGACAAGGGTCGTAGAGATGCCTCGGTTCGCATAAGCGAGATTGTACGCACCCCTACTGATGGGAACACCATCATGAGCCATAACTAGCTCATTTTGATTCAATCAAGTCAGTAAATGCTCCTACAAAACTGCCAGAGAGTCATAAGTCACTGCATAACCATTCTGAGGGAAATACAAGAAAATAGGGTTAAAACTACAGTTTTACCATCTTATCACGAATGCAATACAATCATGGATCTTCCCACAAGGTAATTAAGGGTCAAATGGTCCTTAAAGTCTAACAAGTGCGTTAGAACAAACAAAAAGGGTTTGCACGTGTCTTGAGAATTAAATGACTTTTGAAACCCTAAAAACAAACTCGCTTAATTAACTGAGGTTCTAGTCAGGATAAAATTCACCTAAATCATATAAAATTCATATAAAAATATTTTCTATGGTTTGAAACCTTCAATTTGACTATCAGAACCCGTCTTCACCCAAAACAGAGTCTTAGACTGACATTTACCCTAATTTGGGATTTTGCATAAATTGCTCAGTCAAACTCAATCAAAACCTAAATCTAACTTCACCATTGGATTCCTTGGGTCCAAATTTGGTTTGTAGCAAAATTTGGGCCTAAACTGAGATCATCTTGACCAAGTTTGCATTTTGGTCCAGTCAGACTCTTTCTATCTCATTTAGACACTTATCTTTTGAATTCTCTTACAAATAGCCCCCCAACTTCTTTACCTTCTTCACAAGCAGGTCCCCACACCATTTTTGGAAGGTGAAACCTTCACCATCGAGTTTCCAGCGAAGATTTCTCATTCAATTCTCAATCAATCCTTCTCAAAATTGATACGGGGATTCCTTGGGAAGTCTCCTTCCATTTGATCATTCCTTAGGCTCTAAGTCGTTCCTAAAAGGACATGCGAACCTTTCAAAGATTCGGGTATTCATTGTTACAACTGACGAGTCAAATTTTCGCTACGTGTTGTAGTATTTAAGTGGTGGAAAAATCGACTAATCAACAATAAAAATAACCACTCACAGAAGAGCGGGTCGTGTCCACAAGGAGGCAATTATGCAATAAACTCTCGATTATTTATTCTTTCGGTTAAGTGCGAAATCCCTAGTCAAATCTGACATAAAATGCGATGGAAAGTAGATTCACAATAACTTAAAAATATAAGGGTATATGTGCAATTTTCCCTTACTGAAATCTTCAATAAATATATGATGATTTTATGTAATTTTTAATTGGCATATACTAGAGAAAATTGGTGCACACGTTAATCCCAAAATTAATCTTGAAATAAGTGAATAACAATAACGTGCAATTATCAAAAAGTATGAGTGTGCATGCGCAATTTTGCCACAATAAAATAATAATAAATCAAAAATTAACTTCTGGTGGCAATGGCATTAGATGTAATTTTTAATTGAATGTAAAACAGAGCATTTACTCTCTCTCCTCGCGAGAGAGAGCACCGATGGGGCTGTTAACCGCAAGGGTGGTTGGCGAAGACGAGGCCGATCCGATGGAGGTTGCGGCGTCGACGGAGATGGACAGAGGTGGCCGGCCGACAAAGGAGAAGAACGCCGGAGGAGGCGCACTTGTCGGGCAGCGCTGTGCCTGTGCGGGTGCGTGAGGGCGAGCGGTGCAAGGGGGCGCAAAGTGGCAGCAAGCGCCTGCGGGCGCTGGAGAAGGGCGCCTACAGGGTGCTTGTGGAAAGGCGGGTGCCTGTAGGTGCGGGCCTGGCAGTGGTGAAGGCGAGCAGATGCCTGTAGGCGCTTGCAAGGGTGCGGGTGAGGTGAGGCAATGCCTGCAAGTCGCTTGGTGAGGGCGCGGGTGCTGGAGTGGCGTCAGCACTAGAGTAGGGCATGCGCCTGCGGGCGTGGGTGGCGAGGCAGGTGTGCCTGCGGGCGCGGGTGGCGGTGCGGCTGTGGAGGAGTGGGGGCCTGTAGGTGGCTAGGGCAGTTTGCAGAGAGGGGAAGCACTGCGATTGCGAAGGTTGGTGCTAGTACGGTGCCTGCGGTGCTTGGCAGGGGCGCGGGTGAGCGAAGCGGCAATGTAGCGCCTGCAGGTGCGGGCCTGGCAATGGTGAAGGCACACAGCGCCTTCAGGCGCGGCTAGAGGGAGCGCTGGATGGAGCAGCTAGTAAGGCAAGGCGGGTCTGCAAAGGTGGGGGGGCACGCTGCATGGAGGCGCTGGAAGGGAGGATGCGCCTGCGAGCGCGGCCTGGCGGGGCAAACACAGCGCCTGCGAGTGCAGGCGCTTGGTGTTGTGCCTGAACAAGCCTGCGGATGAAGGCAAACTTTTGCAATGGTAGTGTGCTGCTTGGTGCAGGCGAGCATAGGCGATGTGCTTGGTGCACAATGCACGCGGTAGAGCAGTTCTCCGTAAGGGGGAAGATCCGATACTCCCCCTCCTTTCTTCGCTTCCTCTCTTTTTATCTCCTCCCCGGCGCAAGTTAAGGGATTTTCAAATCCCTTACTAAATATGGCCAGCGCTGTTGGTGAGGTTGTTGATGGCCGGCCATATGTTGAGAAATTTATGGGGGAAAATATCTTTTCTCCCCCTGTTCTTTTTCCCATTGATTCTCCTCCCTCTTCTTCTCGATTATTAGTCGGATGGATAGATTAAGTGAAGATATAATGAATGCGCTGTTGCGGGACCTGCATGAAACATAAACTAATTACATACTACGTTATAGAATGCGATAAAATAGATGTAAAATTAAATAATGATGCATGCAATCATTCTACAACTTAATGTAGATATTAACAAACATACAATGTTAAAAGAGAATTACTTAGGCGTAACAATAGTCCATTAGAATGGACTCATCAAATACCCCCATGCCTAAGATTTGCTAGTCCCTAGCAAAAATAATATAAGTAATCAGAAGATTTCTTCTGATCTTATTTCAAAACTTTAAAGATCCAGACAAATGTGGAGTGATGATAGCCTAGGTAACAAATCCAAGTGAGAAAATCAATTCGCAGTGGGAGTTTGTACTTCACCCTTGGTAAATATTGTTGTTGGGATATGCAACTACTTCCCTCAGGGATAAAGCAAATGATAATCTATAATTTGACCCCGACGTTTGGTTTAGGTAGGAGATATCGAGTTGAATGGATTTGTAATTGGTGGCACACACTCATCTGGTGCTACATGTAGTCTAGTACTACAAACTCTAGATCTCTAAACTATTAGATAAGTCAACTCTGAGAGAGGCTACACAACTGTGCTCTCTTAATATTCCTGGGCACTCCCTCTTCTTTTTTTTCTTCTGAGATCACAAATCTTGCCAGATTTGGAAATTGTACTCATTATTTGGTGGCCTCACATGGCATCCACACTTCAATTACTCTACAACTAAGTTAGAGTCATCAACCA
This sequence comes from Thalassia testudinum, assembly GCA_037157565.1. Lineage (NCBI taxonomy): Eukaryota > Viridiplantae > Streptophyta > Magnoliopsida > Alismatales > Hydrocharitaceae > Thalassia > Thalassia testudinum. The sequence goes on from JAZHRO010000049.1 coordinate 31,440,894, forward strand.
GTATTCGAGCAATCAGAAATATTAAAAGGTAGGTATGGGTCATATTTGGTGGAATGTAATAGGTGTTCTGTTGCCTCAAAAATAATGTTACATTATAACTTGGACCTTTTTTTTTGTAATATAAATATTTCTTCTTTTTACGTTTCTTCTTTCTCTTCCATTCTTTTCTCTCTTTTTTTTTTATAATGTAAATCAACATAATACGACACAGACTTTTATTTATAAGGCATTATTCGGGATGATGATGGACAAGAGGATATTGTGTGGCTTATTTGGTGGAAGTGCCTATTCTCAGCACCGAGAAGGAATGGATATGACAGGCATATTTCTGACCTTTGACACTAATACCCTCCTTCAGCCGAGGACTCTATGAAGGACGGTCGTAACCATCCACAATAGTTATAGCTTTATTAAGACTCATCTCTGTGTATCTGCCTTATTTGGTGACTCTCAGAAATTCACACAAAGTACGCACACACAAACAGAGAGTGAAAACTACGCCTAACTCTGAAGTATCATCATCTAATTACCCAAAAACTTAAGAGTCCTTGTACTAGACTTAGCACACCAGTAATCTCTCTACTTTCTTGTCACAAATATGAGGTGGATCTACTAGAAGATAGTATGCCTGACTCCCTATGAACTGTCCAAGGGTTCAGTGGACTACAAATGCTTATTGATTTTCCTCAAGGATCCATTACCAAGTCTACATGCACGTGAAATAAATGTACTGGATTCTAAACTTAAGTAATAATTCGGGAAGAAAAACCTCCAATGACAAAGGTATTTTGCTAGGGCTAACCCAATCAGCTCAAGAAAAGAGGAACTTTTTTTTTATATGCTAACCTAAATGCATGAATACTTCTAAAAATGCAAATGCACCCCCCATGCCTAAATCCTACAATGTCCCCATTGTAAAATTAAAACAGGAGGAGAAAGGAAAAGCATCACCTGACACGGTGCTATTCTGACTACTGGGTTGCCTCCCAACAAGCGCTGCATTTTCTGTCAGTAGCCAGACTTAGAAGGAACCTGCAAGTCTAGTTCCAAACAGACAAAGTTAGGCCCTAAAAATATGCATAATAGTGCGGGCCTAGAAAACAGGTAGCCACGGATGTTGGCGAGCTGATGATGCAACGTAATACCAAATGCTCGCCAGAAGATATGAAAGCGAAGAACCTCGTTGGCTACCTTGGGAGGCCTAGGAATAATAAATGGAATATGAAAAAAGACCTCCCGAAATGGAATAAGTGGAGGATAACAAGGATCCTCTAGAGCAGGACAGGTTTTAAAAGATATATACATAATTAGTTCAAACCCTTGAATGGCGAGAGTAAAAGTACAAGCATCAATCCACACTCGCCATTCTACCCGAGGATGTACTAGCCTGATATGTTCTCCAGAAAGAATGTACATGAGCAGAGATCTGAGCCAAGGATCGGTTAGGGAGGATAAGGGTTGTTTGTAGTATTGGAAGGTAATGGTTAAGTCCAATGAGGGCTTAGTCGGTGTTAGGTTTAATTCCAGCAATGATTCAGATTGTGTATACTCCCTAACAGTTGTAGACAACTGCATATTACCCTGCCTAGCATTAATGATCGGAGTCATATTTGAATCAAGAGTAGACTCCAAATTACAACTCTTTGATGGCAGGGTCAAAATGTCAGAATCATTATCATTCAACTCATCCCCAGATTTGTTTGGTTCACTCAAATTTTTGTCGGGGTGTATATGTGATTCATTAGGAATTGGATCAGTATCCTCAATTATTCCCAAAGGAGGATCAGTCTTAATATTTTGAAGCAAGCCTATATCATTGAATTCGTCATTCTTCTCGAGGTATAAATCCTCAATTGACGTGTTTTGTCCCCGAGAGTCTACCATAGACTTCTCATTATTTTGTTTGTCCTCCTTTAATATCAACTCCTGTTTTGATGGAGAACGACTCTCAAAAGGAGGAATCTAAATTTTATCATATTATTTCTATCCTCTGGAGGTAAATCCTCAAATAATAAATAATTCCCCTGTGATTCACTCCAAATTTTCAGTCCAGGTTCCTCTATTGAGGCATCCTCATCCTCTGAAATAGACTCTTCATATCCCTAAGACCAAAATTGATCTAATTAATCCTCCATTCCGTTAGGGTCACCTTCATTGAGTGCATTTAAATCCTCAGGATACTGAATGATAGGTGTTGATTGCCTAAGTGGAGGGTCAGGAGTAGGCTTACTAAGGGTAGAATGAGATTCCACCAAATAATCAATAGGGGAAGTGATAGGAATGATACAACCTTGACCCGGGTTGGTAGGGGTAAGGAGAATACTGTCATTAGGGTCAAGGTCATCAAGAGGTACCATCTTCCCTTACTTTTGACTCCAATATAGTTCAGGTGGATAATCACTATGATCGTTGTCCTCTAGTGGCCGTGTCTCACTAGGAGAGTCTAAGTAATAGCTACAAAAAGTTGGATCCCTATTGTCATTAGGTTCCTCAGAATTATTTTCATGATCATGATCGTATGAGTAGAGATCAGGACTATTGGGAAGCGTGTAGCTAAGTTGCCTTATTTCTTCATTTAACTGTTGACTATTCCTCAACATCTCTCCCATTGATTCCATCATTTCCTTTTGTTGTTTTTGCATTTCTATCATAAAAGAGGAGAGGCTACTATTATCAGGTTGGGGAGGATAGTCAATTTCAGGCTCTGGTTGCCTAGGGGTATCGATCCAACCTCGATACAGAAAATCATGAAGGGTGGGAGGGTTGGGTGTTTGCATGGAAGTAGGGATTTCAGGGTTGGGAAATCCCGCTCCTAGGCTCTGCTCAAAAGTGGGAGTTATCAAGCCAGTACTCCCAGGATAAGAATAAGAATGATCCCATGAATTGTCAATGTACCCATCAAAGGATGGATACGCTTGGGGCATGGGATCCTGATTAAAAGATGGGAAGTATTGACTCTGATAATCTAACTGATAGGAGTAAGGGTAATCCATTTCTTTAAGCAAAGTAGTTTTAACTCTCTTAGGATTTAGCAAAATTCATAATACAAGTAGAAACTTCCTAGAGAGTTCTACTATCAAAGCAAATGCAAATTCAATGGGATCTTGTTTTTAGTAGATTGTAGGTCTTAGAATTAAATGTTCAATTGGTGGCCAAACAAGTTTTGCAAAAAATTACGCTTCCTAGGCCAACCTTCGCTGGTGCTCATAACCTACTCGCAAGGGATGGAAGTCTCGAATTGAGCCCACACACGAGGAACCGAAGTAACTTGGTGGATAGGCTTGTTGATTTCCGACTAACTTCCCTTGTGGTGCAAAAGAGAAGTAGAAAGTTATCTTGTGACCTTATGTATGAGGTGCACAGTGTCTCAAGTGTGCAAACATACGATCGTGTTTTGATTTTTGAAATTTCACAAACAAGATCCTTTTGCACACAATTTTCAGTCACCGATTTTAAAGTCCAACCTCTTAACAGTCCCAATTTTTAAAGTGACCACTGAATTAATTTGATTCAAGCACTTAGTGGTCTTAGATTTAAGTTTAATGCATATGCATGACAGGTAATTGATACTCAAGAGAAGACGTACCTTACTCCAGCTTTCTTCATGCAATGTATGAATGTAATGCAATAAAAATAAACTAGATGCTGCTCATTCAGTCCTAGATGGTCGTCCTATAGATATGCAGCTTCTAGCAGGCAGTTCGAATATTTTATTTTTATTTTTTATATATTTTTTTTTAATAATAAACAAACAGACCTACTCTAACTAACTAATCGAAATTCAGTTCAAACAGTTCAAATAAACCTATAATCTAAATAAATGGGAACATGCTCCCAAAAATACGCTCTCGCATACAAGAGCAATAAGAAATAAAGTGGCACTAGGAACACGTTCCCAAAAATACCCGACAAGGGTCCAAAAGACAGAATTTAAATTCTAATATCTATCTAACTAAATCTAACTAAGATTTACTGACTAAATCAGAAATGAGCTTCTCCATAAGCCTATGTGCGTGGGATCAAGGCCCACGTGTTCCTTTGCCATCCCCAGGTGTCATCAAGGTCCACCAAAAAGATTATCTCCGCCGTGTGCGTCGTTCAGGGTCAATGTCGTCGCTTTGCTGCGCTTGTCGCCGTGTTAGATTCCTCGCACAATAATAAAAATGGTCAGATGATTGTGCAACTCAGAATATTCAAAAAAAAAGTAACGTGAATCTATTACGTTTGTTGCCTCCCCGGCAAAGGCACTAATTTGATCAGTCGAATTTCCGCTACGCATTGTAGTATTTAAGTGGTGAAAAAATCGACTAATCAACAATAAAAATAATCACTCATAGAAGAGCGGGTCGTGTCCACAATGAGGCAATTATGCAATAAACTCTCGATTATTTTATATTCTTTTGGTTAAGTGCGAAATCCCTAGTCAAAGCTGACATAAAATACGATGGAAAGTAGATTCATAATAACTTAAAAATATAAGGGTATATGTGTAATTTTCCCTCACTGAAATCTTCAATAAATAAATGATGATTTCATGTAATTTTTAATTGACATATACTAGAGAAAATTGGTGCACACGTTAATCCCAAAACCAATCTTGAAACAGGTAAATAACAATAACGTGCAATTATCAGAAAGTATGAGTGTGCATGCGCAATTTTGCCATAATAAAATAATAATCAATCAAAAATTAATTTCTCGTGGCAATGGTATTAAATGTAATTTTTAATTGAATGTAAAACAGAGCATTTGCTCTCTCTCCTCGTGAGAGAGAGCACCGGCGGAGCTGTTAACCGCAAGGGAGGTTGGCGAAGACGAGGCCGATCCGATGGAGGTTGCGACGTCGACGGAGATGGTCGGAGGTGGCCGGCCGATGGAGGAGAACGCCGGAGGAGGCGCACCTGTGGGGCAGCGTTGTGCTTGTGCAGGTGCGTGAGGGCGGGAGGTGTAGGAGCGTGCAAAGGGGCAGCGAGCGCCTGCGGGCTCTGGAGAAGGGCACCTGCAGGGCACTTGTGGCGAGGCGGGTGCCAGCGGGTGCAGGCCTGGCGGTGGTGAAGGCAGGCGGACGCCTACAAGCGCTTGCAGGGGTGCGGGTGAGGTGAGGCAGTGCCTGCGGGTCACTTGGTGAGGGCACAGGTGCTGGAGTGGCGTCAGCGCTGGAGTAGGGCGCACGCCTGTAGGCGCGGGTGGTGAGGCGGGTGTGCCTGCGGGCGCGGGTGGCAGTGCGGCTGTGGAGGAGACGGCGCCTGCAGGTGGCTAGGGTGGTCTGCAGAGAGGGGAAGCGCTACGATTGCGAAGGCGAGCGCTGGTGCGGTGCCTGCGGTGCTTGGCAGGGGCGCAGGTGAGCGGCGAGGAAATGTAGCGCCTGTGGGTGCGGGTTTGGCAGTGGTGAAGGCATGTAGCGCCTTCAGGCGCGGCTGGAGGGAGCGCTGGATGGAGCGGCTGGTGAGGCGAGGCGGGTCTGCAGAGGTGGGGGGCACGCTGCAAGGAGGCGCTGGAAGGGAGGATGCACCTGCGGGTGCGGCCTAGCAGGGGCAGACCAGCACCTGCTGATGCTTGAAGGCGGGTGCAGGCGCTTGGTGTTGCGCCTAAACAGGCCTGCGGGTAAAGGCAAACTCCTGCAGTGGCAGCGTGCTGCTTAGTGTAGGCGCAAGTGGGCGGTGTGCTTGGTGCACAGTGCACGCGGTAGAGCAATTCCCCGCAAGGGGGAAGATCCGATACTCCCCCTCCTTTCTCTGCCTCCTGTCTTTTTATCTCCTCCCCGGCGCAAGTTAAGGGATTTTCAAATCCCTAACTAAATATGGCCGGTGCTATTGGTGAGGTTGTTGATGGCCGGCCGTATGTTGAGAAATTTGTGGAGGAAAATATCTTTTCTCCCCCTGTTCTTTTTCCCATTGATTCTCCTCCCTCTTCTTCTCGATTATTAGCCGGATGGATAGATTAAGTGGAGAAGATGTAACGAGTGTGCTGTTGCAGGACCTGCATGAAACAAAAACTAATTACATACTATGTTATAGAATGCGATAAAATAGATGTAAAATTAAATAATGATGCATGCAATCATTCTACAACTTAATGTAGATATTAACAAACATACAATGTTAAAAGAGAATTACTTAGGCGTAACAATAGTCCATTAGAATGGACTATCAGCAACCACCTTCCAAACTTGAAAGCTTCTTTCCAAGATTGGAAGGGCATCCTATGACCTATAAAAGAGACCCCAGGGCATGGCCGTGCTCTTCAGCTAGTTTTGAGACCAAAAACCCTCTTCCTAAACCAACCTCCGGCCTCCTCCGACCTAGCTCTGACAAGCTCCTCCACTAACATCCTACGGCCTCCCAATGGTAAAATTAGGAGCATCTTCTTTCTCCCTAACTTCCCTTGCCTCTCGACAGCCAACTCAGAGGAACCCTAGCCACTTCGTCCTCACCATCTCCCTCATCGGAGAACCTTTCGTCCACGGCACCGGCCAACCACAGCTGACGTCACCCTACCCCTTTCGTCCCCGTGATTAGGGTCCAACGTTCCCTCGTCTCCCCTACTCTTTTTTTCCCCTATTTATCTTTCGATTTCGATACCTCGATACGCCGTTTACCTCCATCGTCCTCACCTCTGGCCACTCCTCCGGCGAGCCCATCTCACCACCATAGACCACCAATCAACTCAGCGATAAGCCAACAACCTTCACCTCTCCACCCTCTTTGAAACCCCTCTTCCCATTCAGTACTTCGCTCACCCAAATCGCCCACCGAACAACCCACCTACTCACATTTGTTTTCGTCACCGACAGGCCGCCACCCTCACTCTCATCACACGTTGCACCCACCACCACACTCGCCACTCCACGACGATCCTTCCTAAGCCTTCTGACAGGGTCGAGAGGCCATTTTTCTTGATTTCAGGTGTACCCCCTAGCCGCCATTAATGAAGAGCTTCAAAGAAGCTTCGAGCTCGCTCCAGGTCTCGACTGCCCCAGGTAGAAGTCCCAGGTTGTGCGAATTTGTTTCAGGAACTACCCCAAGTGGTCAATTGGACGCTTGGACCTCACGAGCCATGGAAATCGAAGGACCTCTACTGCAGATGCGCGGAGAAGAGGGACACAGATAGTCCCACATCGGAGACTCATAAGCGGCCGACGATGTATAAATTGAATCTCTCTAGGCTTTAGTGCCTCAAGTCACAGGGGGTGAGGTCCCCCGCACCCTCACGTGCCTCATCTGCGACATATACCCTGCAGACCTAGTGCGCACGACCCACCTAAGCTTACACTCCTCGCTCACCACCCACAACCGATGAGCCTGGACCTGGGTGCACGCCTACCCGATTACCCGACTATACCCTGAGTGGCCCTGGGAGGGCGAAACCTAAGAGGAGAGAAAGAGAGAGAGGGTACCGGGCAGGGGAGGGTTTTGCCCCATGCAACACTTAGCCAAAACTTGTGATGGCTTCCCTCTGTGCGTGAAGAAAGAAAGAAGAAAAGAAGAAGGCTTGAAGATAAGAAGGCAGAGAAGGAAAGAAGAGAAGAGAAAAAGAAAAGGAGAAGAAGGAAGCCGCACAGAAAGAGAAAGAAAAGGAGAAGGAAGCCACATAGGAAGAGCACAGAGAAAAGAAGAGGAGAAGCACAAAGAAAGGAAGAAGAAGAGAGAGACCCTTGAGTCTCTAGCACTGCAGCACAAGCTGTTTAAGCCGTCTGAAACCTTTGATTGCATATACTTAAGGCTTTGATTTAACTGTTATTTGTGAGGAGTAATTGGTGATTTAGATCACCATTTTACTCCATTCTTTTTGCATGTTGATCCTGATGGGAACACCATCATGAGCCCTAACTAGCTCATTTTGACCCAGAACAGAGAACAAAAGCTACTACATAACCAACTGGAGGTCCTAACTCAATGAATAACCCTTCTCAGAGAAAAGCAAGGAACAAGGGGTAAAACTACAATTTTACCATTGCAGTGCAACAACAAGATTTCTCATGGGCTAAACACAGGTCAAATGGTCATAACAAGATAAAAAGTGGGTTGGTTCAAACAGAAAAGGGTTCATGTGAATTCTGGGAATTAAATGACTTCTTGAAACCCTAAAATAGACCCACTTAGTTTAACAAGGTTCTAGTCAAGATAAAATTCAACTAAACCCTCTAACAATCAAGGAAAAATATCCTCTAGGGTTTAGAACCTTTAATTTGGCTCTTAGAACCTATTTTGACCTAAATTGGTATCTCAGTCAAATATTTACCCTAAATTAGGTTTTTGTGTAAATTACCTAGTCAAACGTGGTCAAACCTAAAATCCAACTTCACCATTGAATTCCTTATGTCCAAATTAAGTTTGTATCAAAATTTAGACCTAAGGGGAATTCATCTTGACCTACTTTGCAAACAGGTCCAGCCTAATTACATTTCTACCCTTATCTTTTGAAAACCTCTGCAGAAAATCCCCTAACTTCCTTATCATTTTTTGCAATTAGGTCCCTCCACCATTATAGCGGAGGGAATCCTACTCCAGTGAGGTATCGAGGGAAAGATCTTCCTAATTCTTCAGAGAATTCCCTCCAAATTTGAAAGGGAGATTCTCTAAGAAATCTCCTCCAATTTAAACACAGTCAGATGCTTGATTTGGCACCCAATCTCTCATGCGAATGCATGAGAGATTCGGGTCACCTTCGACCTTCCAACTCCGGTGAAGTTGCCATGCTTGGAAGCTTGGCTTCCAAGCACAAGACCTTCTGCCAGGGACTATAAAAGCATGCCCAGATCAACCCGCAACCTCTAAGCTTGAAATTGGCCCAAGCAACCTTCTATTTCTACTCTTCCCCCTCCGATCAGTAACGCAGCAAGCTCCGACGACATCTCTCTCTCTCTCTCTTGTCACTCTACCACAATACCAGTAGCAAGGTTATCTTCCTCCTCTTCGTCCGTGTCACGCTGCACTAGCCGACGTCCCTGCAACCCCCTCATCGTCGCCGTCCTCCTCCCACTGAGTAGTTCTCTCCAGTGACGGCAATACGAGCTGGTCGCCTCCTCTGCATCCCCCTTCGTCTATCCACACTCAGCTAAGTCCTATCTCCCCTCTAAACATTTTTCTATCTTTTATTCTTGCAAACAAGCCTCGTTGCCACAAGTCACCACCATCTTCTCCACCTTCGACAAGACCTCCAGCGAGGTGTTCCCGCCGCTCCACGCCTCCATTTGCCTCGCCAACTACACCACGAGCAGCACTACACCTCACTGACCCTAAACCCTCACCCCACTCACCATGACAAGCCCCCAGAACTCCCCCTGAGCACACCCACTTTCGCACACACAGGGTGCCCTAGGCACCATGCTCCGACCACCCCACGCCACGCTGACCCTCGCACTTCCTTCACCGTTGATTAGCCCATATTTGTGGGCTATTTAAGTATTTAAGTACCTAGACATTAAGTTAATTCTAATATTTATTTAACATGCATTAGAATGTAAATAGATTAATTCATATTTCTGATTTAATTACATAATTCATGCATTGCATTCATAACTAAATACATTTAGAATTAACTTAAAATTGCATTCATTTAATTAGTTAACCAATTAGGTGCATTGCATGCATTGTTTTAATTTAACATAGAAGTTAAGGGCTTATGCATAAATAACCATAATATTTTATTCTTTTATTTTTTTCTCCTTTGCATAGGTAACTCCTCCGGCTTCAGCTCCGCCTCCTCCAGCGCATCACATTTATGCTACGGCATTTTGAATTTGAAATGATGGCCGTGGCTACAAAAAGAGGGAGAGCTGCCATGCTCAGGAGGCCACCACCCCTTACCCATCACTGTGTTGAGAGGATCTTGCTCCTCTTCCATTTCATACCACCGACCTCACCGCGGCAGAACGATTCTCCACCGAGGGCATGTGGGGTGACAGCCCACACCGCCAAAAGAGTCTCTGCAACTCTTCACCTCAGCCAGCAACGCACGCCCACTTCCATCAGACACCACTGCAAGCACCCTCACTTCAATTCCAGCCATCAGACCCTGCACACCACATGCCAGCTGCTCACAGCAGCCTTCGCCTTCAGAACGCCCGTGCCTCCTCATCTCCACCAAAACCTCCAGCAGTGCCTGCAAACCACCGCGCGTGCGCTTGCTTCACCCTCAGCGTACGCGCCAGCAGCGCCTGTCCTCGCTCCATCAGACTCACCACACGCTTCCAGCCAGCCTGCAGAACCTGCGCCTCATCAACTTCTCTAGCACACCCTGTCTCTAGCCCAGCCTGCAGAACCCACCCCCACCTCTAGCTCCACTGCACTTCCGCACCTCCGCTCGCCCACAGTGTGCGCCCCATGCGCTTTCACTCCCGCACGCCAGCAGCCCGCGCTCCAGCCTTCACGCCTGTGCCCTCCTTGCGGCCTGAAGAGCCGCACCTTCGCGCGCCCACCTCCAGTGCTGCTCTCCTTGCACCTGCAGTCGGCTCCACCACCACACCTGCGCGTGCCTACACGCTCTCCAGAGCGCCCAACGCCCATGCCTCCACGCCTCCGCGTGCCTGCAGCGCCCTCTGCACCCGCGCGCGCCTTCACCAATAAGCGCGGCCAGTAGGAGGCTTCTCCACCGCCGCCACTCCTCTCCTCCAGTAGGCCGGCTCCGGCCATCTCACGATGCACCACTGCCACCACCGCGACGGCCTCGCTTCAGCCAACCTCTTGTAGGAGTATCTCCTCGATTGAACCTCTCTCCCATGCCTAAGGAGGAGAGAGGTAAAATCCCCTGTTTTTGTGTTAATTAAAATTTACATTTGAATGAGATTGCCACCAAAATCAATTTTCATTTATGATTATTTTATTGTGGTGAAATTGACTGCATACTCATGCTTTCTGATAATTACGTGGTTATTGATATTCACATGTTTTAACATTGGTTTTGGGATTAAAATGTCACAAATTTTCTCTAATACATGTCAATTGAAAATTATATAAAATCATCACATATTTATTGGATATTTCAGTGAGAAAAAATTACACATATACCCCTATATTTTTGAGTTATTGTGCATCTTCTTTCCATTGCATTTCATGTCGGATTTGATTATGGATTTGGCACTTGATTGAAAGAATACAAAATAATCGAGATTTTATTGCATCATTGCGTCCCTGTAGATATGACTCGCTCTTCTGTGAGTGGTAATTTTTATTTTAATTATTTTGTTAAGCGATTTTCCACCACTTTGTTACTAAAACGACAGATCATGTTAATCACATTATTCGAAAGCAAAAACTAACTTATCAAATTACGCCATTGCTGCGGAAGCAATAGACGCAATAATTTCACCTGATTTTATTTCTGATTATTTCTCATTGCATAGTGAGCTAACCATTTATTATCTTTTCTATGAGAGGAATTTGTGCGAGGAATTTGAGAGAGGTAATAGGCGCATCGGGGAGAAGACGTCGACCTTGAGCGACACTTACACACGGGGAAGATGAAGGAGACCTGGATTTTGCCTCTGTAGGAGATTTCCCATTTCATAAGTTTTATTTCGATTTTCTCACCCTTGTAATAATTGGGGCTGATTTTTGGGAGCTTGTCCCCTTTTCTTTAGAATTAGGTCTTTAATTTATTTTGTGGATTGTTTACCCTTTATCTGCTTGTGCATAAGTAACTAAAAAAAAAAGAGTTTTGAACTTAACTGGCTAGGTCCTGCATTTTTAAGCAAATCAGAACTCTAGGTTAGCCTAAGTTAATTCTAGGGTCGAACTTTAGAAGCTAACTGAGCTACTAGTTTTAGATCTTTAGGGTCCTTTGTGGACTTAAAAACTTAAGTAGGAGTTAAGTTGCAGACCATTTCTGAAGAGATTGAGGAAGAAAAGCTAAGGATTGAGTTAAAAGGTTGGGATAGTACCTGGAGTCTTGTTCTACCTTTCGATTTATGTGTCCTTATAACCCAAGCATCCAAATTTCACACACTTGGTCTGGTGTAAGTAAGTAATCAACTTAGTTCCTTTTTTAAAAGAGATTTGGTTCTCTTAGTTTTGACTTAGGAGAGGATTGAAAACACAATTTGATTGTAAGAGTTCCCACTGCAGGAGGGGTGGAGTATATACTCACCTTGAGGATGCGATGATAATATATTACCTCCTCGGCGCTTGTCTCTTAGCATATCCATCCTACTGGGGGCATGTAAGCGCATTGTGCGGTTCAGGTACCATGGGCGGCCCTATCTAGAAGTGTCGATTGCCACAGACCTGAATTCGCTTAAGAAATCCATGGGTGTAACGACCCGGTTCCCGAGTCCCTACGAGACACGAGAACCGGACCGACTCGACTAATCCCAAGACCTAGTCGTCCAACGAGGAAGTAACTAAAGACAGTAAAATAAACCACATTCAGCAATGAATATAACTAACCGTAAGAAAGTACAGCAGTAAGGAAAGAAACTACTACAGTAGGTACCACCACAACAGTAGAACAACATTTATCATATAACAAGAACTGCAGGTAAAGAAGGTACAGCGGAAACAAAAACTACTCACTAAAACAGAAACAAAAGAGGTACAAAGACTGTGGTAACTCTACGGAACCCTACTCGGCCCAGCGTCCTCTGCAGCCGCCGACCCTGGCTGCTCAACACCTGGTCCTGAAAAAGGTAACGAGTGTAACACGTCAGCAAAACGCTGAGTAGAGTGGCAAACTAACTAAAGGCAACAGTAGAGTGTACAGTAGCTGTTATGTTCTATTACTTCCTTTATTCACATCTTTCAATTTTTCTCACTATTTTATTTATTTCTCAGATCCTTTACTTGATCTCGAATGTCCTCGTGGGAACGATCTTGATTGCAGTCTTTTCCAAAAGTAGAAGTAGCACGTGGTGCTCTCCTGGCCGGGAGAGTCCCCCGTGGAGATCCTACCCTCAATCAACCACCCCAAGGTCACTGACAGACGTAACGGTGACTACGGCACGCGTGATAAACGCATAGGTAGCTAGCCCGCACTGGCACGCGGTCAGTCGTTTCCGTTAACGGGTGCGCCCAAAGCACAGCACGGAACCAGGGCAGAGCCCTCTCAGTAACAGGGGTCCAACCCCTCCACAGTAACCAAACCGGGGCCTTGCCCCTCCACAGTCCGCGCACCCTCGCCTGACTACCCTGGTTTGCCCTAGTGGGCCTAACAAGTCTGTGAAGGAGGCTAGCAGAACCCCGGGGCCCGTGGGGTAGCTAGTACTCTCCTAACACAAGTAGCTCTCCTCGGTACTACGTACACGAGGGCCAACAAGTCGGTACAGAGCGGCCAATCCTAACCCCCGGGTCCCTGGGGTGGCTGGCCCCACTCTACACTAAACAGGTATAGGTACTTCCCTTGGTACTGCATACCCAAGAGACAGTACAAACTACATCTCAGTTCCATTCCTTTTTCTTTCTAGAAGTTCCACTCCTAATTCCCCGTAGGGTTCCAGCTCTTTATCTCAGAACATCATATGTTTCACTTTCCAGTTTCACGTTCTCACAATCCATGATCTCAATCATGTTTCTTTATTCATAACAAGCATCTGTTAATTCAATTTACAGGCAGCTTTATATTCCTTTCCATTTTTCCAAGACTGCAGTATTATACATTCCACTAGTTTTTCCATCCTAGGGTTCATGCCACATCCTAGGATCTAGCATACAACTAGTTTCCAGCCCTAGGATTCATGCATCACCTAGGAGCTATCATTCCATACATTTCTCATTCCTAGGATTCATGCAATGTCCTAGATTCTAGTTATGGTTCCATACTTTAACAGATTTTAATAATAAACTTAAGCCACTCTACCAGGTACAACGGGAGTAATGGGGGCGTGATCGGGAATCCCGCGCGCCTCTGCGACTCCCAAGACTACAACTGAACGAGGTCCTATCACAAGGTTCAAACACAAGGAGTGTCTCAAAACAGTGTATAGCTACTGTAGACGGGTAGAGGAATTAATTCTGAAAAGAACGCAACTCGAATCGCGGAAAACGGAGCTCGAACGGGCCCTAAACGGGTCGAAAAAGACGGTACTGTGCAAAATCAGACGTCTGGAACTTCTTCCAGACGTCTTAAACAGTGGATCAGAGAATTACCTGTTCAGTGTGGTTTCCCAGACGTCCAGAAGTCTGCGGGGACGTCTGTCCTAGCTCCCAGACGTCCGATGGTCACCCCGGACGTCTGGAGGTCACTCCCGCCGTCTGGTACAACTTCCAGACGTCTGATTCGCAAAGGATGGCGAATCAGCAAATCTGCGCACAGCCAACTCCCTCCCTTAGTACGGTCGGTCGACAGGAAGGAAGAAGAAAGCGGAATACACACCTTTTAGACGTCGGTATGAGATACCAGACGTCGTCCTCGCCGTCTGCCTATCAACCCAGACGTCTGATTCTGGAAATTTTTCCAGAAACAGGGCTCGACCCGGACTCTGCTCGCGACGCCGCCCGCGTCGCACCTCGCGCTCCTACAGCTCAGACTGCAGCAGGTCCCTCTCCGTGTCGTTCCGCGCCCCCTGCGCCCTCCGCTGGTCGGCCAAGCCGCTCCGGCGAGCTCGCCCTCACGGCAGAGCTCCGCCCTCGCACGCCGCGCCTCCTCCGCGCTCGCTCGCTCTCGTGCACAGGAAGGAGAAGAAGGAGACGGTGGAGACGGGAGGGGAGGCGTGGCCCTTTTAAGGCCGCGCGGAGAGGAGAGAGAGAAGGCGCAGCAGGCGTCTGCAGCCGCAGAAGAAAAAGAGGGAATAACGAATATGCGGTCTGCGCGCGCAGGCGCACAGACGACTCGCGGGTGTGGACGATAACAGTTTTTCAGACGTCTGTAAACCATCCCAGACGTCTGGCAAGACGTCTGGATGTGATCCCAGACGTCTTGTTAGACGTCTGGGCCACCTCCCAGACGTCTTAAAATACGTCCGGGGCATGCGTTCGTAACAATATAACAAACTCAAAGGAAGTTTCATCCCCGAAACTTGCGCCAACTAGGGTCCGGGAAAAGACGTCCAAATAACCATAACAAACTCAAAGAGGACCGAAACCCGGTCTGAAAAGACGTACCCGCGAAAAGCTCTGGGTACCGCTCCCGCATTGCCGCCTCAGGCTCCCAGGTAGCCTCCTCGTACCGCTGGCTCCTCCACAAAACCTTTCCCAGGGGTACTTGCTTTCGTCTCAAACTGCGGACGGCTCGGTCTAGGATCTGCACTGGCCGCTCGGGGTAGGTCAGGTCGTCGCTCACCTCGACGCTCTCGTGACTCAGTACGTGGCTGGGATCGGCTACGTACTTCCTGAGGTTGGACACGTGGAACACGTCGTGCACACCAGAAAGCTGCGGGGGAAGGGCAAGTCTGTAAGCAACGGGTCCAACCCGCTCCAGGACCTCAAAGGGGCCCCACGAACCTCGGCGCGAGCTTCCCTCTCACCCCAAACCGTTGTAAGCCCTTCATGGGCGAAACACGAAGGAAGACGTGGTCCCCAACCTCGAACTGCACCTCTCTGCGTCTGCGATCCGCGTAGCTTTTCTGTTTGCTCCTGACAGTGCGAAGTCGTCTGTGGGTTTGCTCAACTACCTCCTGACTCTGCCGGATCAACCTGGGGCCAACCTCCACTTGGTCCCCACCTCAACCCAACTCAAGGGTGCCGTACACCTCCGTCCGTACAAAGCCTCGTAGGGAGCCATGCCGATGCTCGAGTGATAACTGTTGTTGTATGCAAACTCCGCCAGGGGCAGGTGCTCCTCCCAAGAGCCCTTCCAGTCCAGTACACAGGCACGCAACAGGTCCTCAAGTGTCTGTATCGTGCGCTCAGACTGTCCGTCCGTCTGGGGGTGGGTAAGCCGTGCTAAACCTCAACCTCGTCCCCAAGGCCTGCTGAAACTCAGCCCAAAACTTGGACGTTAAAGCGGGTATCCCGGTCGGATACGATCTCCCGCGGAACTCCGTGTAGTCGCACCACATCACGGATATACCTCTCTGCCAACTGTGCTGGTCCCAAAGTGACTCGGATCGGCAAGAATCGCGCCGTCTTCGTCAATCTATCCACTATTACCCAGACTGCGTCGTGTCCCCGCTGGGTAACAGGTAAGCCCACCACCAAGTCCATGGTGATGCTCTCCCACTTCCACTCTGGCACTGGAAGCGGCTGAAGCGACCCTGCAGGCCTCTGATGCTCGGCTTTCACCTGCTGGCACACTAAGCACTGCTGCACGAACTCACCCACATCCCGCTTCATCCCTCTCCACCAAAACTCGCGCCTCAAGTCATGGTACATTTTCGTGTTTCCGAGATGTATGGTGAATCTGGAACCGTGTGCCTCAGTCAGGAGCTCTCTCAACAGCTCCTCGTCTCTGGGAACGCACAACCGTCCCCTCAAGCGTAACACCTGGTCTGTGAAAGAGAAGTCCCCTGGGTCCCCTGATAGTACTCTGTCGCGCAAAGACTGCAAGTACGGATCAGCCATCTGTCCTGTGATGATACGGTCTATCAGCTCTGGCCTGGTCTGCCGTGTCACCGTCACTGCCCCACAGTATCCTCGTAACTCTAGAGGTCGCCAACTGCCCACCTCCTCTAAAAGGCTCCAACTCTGTAACTGTAGACTGACCAAGCGTGCGGGCGCCTTACGACTCAAGGCGTCAGCCACCACATTGGCCTTTCCCGGGTGGTAGGAGATGCTGCAATCGTAGTCCTTCAGGAGCTCCAACCAACGTCTCTGTCTCATGTTGAGCTCCTTCTGGTCAAAAAGATATCTGAGGCTCTTGTGATCTGTAAAAATCTCGAAGGTCTCACCGTACAAGTAGTGCCACCAGGTCTTCAGCGCGAAGACAACAGCTGCCAACTCTAGGTCGTGGGTAGGGTAGGTATGCTCATGGGGCTTCAGTTGCCGCGAAGCGTAAGCGACAACATGACCCCTCTGCATGAGCACACCTCCTAACCCCTGCAAGGAAGCGTCCGTGTACACAACGAACCCGCCACTACTGTCAGGGATGGTGAGCACAGGAGCCGAGGTCAACCTCTCCTTCAGCTCCAGAAAACACGCCTCACAGGCGTCTGTCCAAGCGAAAGGCACGTCCTTCCGGGTCAATTGTGTCATAGGACGCGCAATCTGTGAAAATCCCCTGATGAACCGTCTGTAGTAACCTGCCAGTCCCAGGAAACTGTGAATCTCAGTGACTGAACGCGGTCTCTCCCACCTGAGCACTGCCTCGACCTTGGCGGGGTCCACCGCCAGGCCGTCACCAGATATCACATGACCCAAGAAGGTCACCTCCCTCAACCAGAACTCGCACTTGTTGTATTTGGCGTACAGCCTGCGTCGTCTCAGAGTGTCCAGAACCATCCGCAAGTGCTGTCCGTGCTGCGTTCAATCTCTAGAATAGATGAGCACATCATCTATGAAAACCACCACGAACTGATCCAAGTACGGTCTAAACACCATGTTCATCAGGTTCATGAAAGCAGCGGGGGCATTAGTCAGCCCAAACGGCATGACCAAAAACTCGCAGTGTCCTACCGGGTGCGGAAAGCTGTCTTGGAGACGTCGGTCTCCCTGATCCTCAACTGGTGGTATCCAGACCTCAAGTCTATCTTGGAAAACACCGTGGCACCCCGCAGCTGGTCAAACAAATCGTCGATCCTCGGCAGCGAATATCTGTTCTTGATGGTGACCCTATTCAGCTGTCGGTAGTCCACACAAAGGCGTAGGGTCCCATCCTTCTTCTTCACAAACAGTACCGGGGCTCCCCAGGGAGACGCACTGGGCCTCACGAAACCTTTCTCCAAAAGGTCCTGCAACTGGGACTTGAGCTCTCGCAGCTCAAGCGGTGTCATCCTGTATGGCGCGGTCGAGATGGGGCTGGTCCCTGGTACTAGTGAGATCTCAAACTCGATCTCACGCTCGGGCGGTAGTCCTGGTAACTCGTCTGGAAACACGTCGGGGAACTCTCTGACCACCGGGATGCTCTGGAAGTCTGCTACAGGGCTGGGCTCTGCCACCACACAGGCTAGGAAGCCCTTACACCCCTGGCTCAAAAGTCTCGCCGCCCGAAGTGCCGAAATGCACCTGAAACCTCCGTCCACTGGCTGCCCGTGAAACTCGAAAGAAGGCAACTCCGGAATGGAGAAGACAATCTTCCTCTCAAAACAGTCTACCAAGGCGTGGTAAGCGGACAGCCAATCCATCCCCAGAATCACTCCAAAGTCCTCCATCTGTATCATAATCAGGTCAGCTGGCAGGCTATGTCCCCCGATGCTGACCTCGCAACCCGTGTACACCTCCTCAGCTACAAACAACTGACCACTCGGACCTCTGATTACGAACGGATTCTCTAACAGTGTATAATCCTGGTCCAAACTAACTGCGAAACTGGCTGCGACAAACGAGTGCATAGCGTCGGAATCGAAAAGCGTGTAAACGAGTCTGCCAGAAACTGAAACCATACCTGCTACCACGGATCTCGATGCTCTGGTGTCCCTGTGTGTTAGGGCGTTGATACGCCCCTCAGCTCTAGGTGCGGACGAAGCAGCCACACTCTGCGTCGGACGGGTAGGTGCTGGCCGGTACCCTCCTCGCGACTGCTGTCCTCCTCCTCGTGCCTGGGAACCGCGGCCTCCTGCGCGCCCTCCAGTGCTCTGCACGGGAAGTATCTGCTAACCTCCTGCCCTAGATGGGCAGTCCCTCCTGACGTGGCCCGGCTGGCCACACTGGTAGCAGAGGGGAACCCGACTCCCGCCTTCAGTGAGTCCCTGCTGTCGGCTAGGCAGGGGTCCGGTGCTGGCGACTGGCCCCTGTCGAGAGCCCCCAAAGGCCACTGATGGCCCTGCACAACGTGACGGCTCTCCTGCGGACGCCACGTGTCTCCGTTCTCGCCGGCCCTGTGAGAAGTCTGGCTGAAAGGGCCTCTTCCGCCCGCCGTCGGTCTCTCGCGCGGACGGGTTGGTCTCCTCGTAAGTCATAGCTGCCTCTATCACCCTCGAAAATGTCGACAGCTTCAGGGGTTTGACATACCCCCGGATCGCAGGCCGGAGCCCCTCGGTGAACCTCCAAAGGCGCTCCTCCTCAGTGGCTACCGCTGTCACTGCAAAGCGGGACAGCTCCAAGAAACGCGTGCGGTACGCGCTCACAGTCATCGTCCCTTGGCGGAGAGTGTGGAACTCCCGCCTCCTCTGGTCCTGCCACGTCTGGGGAAAGTACTGCTCGCAGAAGAGGGTGACGAACTGGTCCCACGTCGGCTCGTCCCTCTCCTGTCCCCGGACCGCCCTCCACCACCAGTGTGCCGCACTCTCCAGCTGGTACGTGGCAAAGGCCACGCGGCACTCCACCGGGGGGCGAAGGGTGTCGAAGATCTTCTCCAGCTGCTCAAGCCAGTCCTCTGCCTCGTTCGGGTCCTCATCCCCCTTGAAGGAGGGGGGCTTCAGCTTCCGGAACTGTCCGAAAAGCTCGAAGTGGCGCTGTAGGGGAGGTGCTGGTGCACCTCCAGGCGAAGGTGCCTCGTGTACAGAAGTGTCGGAGGAAGGTGGGGGTGGCAGGGGCCCATCCCCTCCCTCGTGTCTAGCGCCGTGTCCGTCGCGTGGTCCCACAGAGGACTCCCCCTCTGCAACCCCAGGAGGAGGTGCTCGGGGCGGTGGGTGGAGCTCCTCTCGTACAATATCCCGTATCAGTCTGGCGAGGTCCTGGGCCTGGATGCCAGGGAGTGGTGGCTGGTCCACCGAGACGTCAACGACAGCACGTCCACCTCGCCGACCTCGCCCTCGGCCGCGCCCGCGGCCAGTCTCGCCAGTCCCGCGACGAGGCATCTCCTGCAAGGAGACGCGAAACAAAACGGAAACATCAAAACAGGCAGTACCTAACAAAACCTCTAAGAGCTCATGTCAAGAGATATGTTGTGGTGGCTACTCTAGTTATAAACATGTGAATTGGTTATTTTCCAGTCAGTTGATTCACTTCTCGGGACGACCTTGCTCTGATACCATCTTGTAACAACCCGGTTCCCGAGTCCCTACGAGACACGAGAACCGGACCGACTCGACTAATCCCAAGACCTAGTCATCCAACGAGGAAGTAACCAAAGACAGTAAAATAAACCACATTCAGCATGAATATAACTAACAGTAAGAAAGTACAGCAGTAAGGAAAGAAACTACTACAGTAGGTACCACCACAATAGTAGAACAACATTTATCATATAACAAGAACTGCAGGTAAAGAAGGTACAGCGGAAACAAAAACTACTCACTAAAACAGAAACAAAAGAGGTACAAAGACTGTGGTAACTCTACTGGACCCTACTCGGCCCAGCGTCCTCTGCAGCCGCCGACCCTGGCTGCTCAACACCTGGTCCTGAAAAAGGTAACGAGTGTAACACGTCAGCAAAACGCTGAGTAGAGTGGCAAACTAACTAAAGGCAACAGTAGAGTGTACAGTAGCTGTTATGTTCTATTACTTCCTTTATTCACATCTTTCAATTTTTCTCACTATTTCATTTATTTCTCAGATCCTTTACTTGATCTCGAATGTCCTCGTGGGAACGATCTGAGCACCACGTGCTACATCTACTTTTGGAAAAGACTGCAATCAAGATCGTTCCAGCAAGCGTGGCCAGCAACAGGCTTCGCCACCGCCACCACTCCTCTCCTCTGGCAAACCGGCTCCGGCCATCTCACGATGCCCCGCTGCCACCACCGCGACGGCCTCGCTTCAGCCAACCTCCTGTAGGAGTATCTCCTTGATTGAACCTCTCTCCCATGCGCAAGGAGGAGAGGTAAAATCCCATGTTTTTGTGTTAATTAAAATTTACATTTGAATGCCATTGCCACCAAAATCAATTTTAATTTATAATTATTTTATTACGGTGAAATTATGACTAC
Source organism: Thalassia testudinum (assembly GCA_037157565.1). NCBI lineage: Eukaryota > Viridiplantae > Streptophyta > Magnoliopsida > Alismatales > Hydrocharitaceae > Thalassia > Thalassia testudinum. The sequence continues at coordinate 31,461,730 of JAZHRO010000049.1, forward strand.
ATACTCATGCTTTCTAATAATTACGTGGTTATTGATACTCACATGTTTTAACATTGGTTTTCAGATTAAAATGTGCACAAATTTTCTCTAATACATGTTAATTGAAAATTACATAAAATCATCACATATTTATTGAATTTTTCAGTGAGAAAAAATTACACATATACCCCTATATTTTTTAATTATTGTACATCTTCTTTCCATCGCATTTCATGTCGGATTTGATTATGGATTTCACACTTAATTGAAAGAATACGAAAAAATCGAGATTTTATTGCATCATTGCCTCCCTGTGGACACGACCCGCTCTTCTGTGAGTGGTAATTTTTATTGTAATTATTTTGTTAAGAGGTTTTCCACCACTTTGATACTAAAACGACAGATCATCTTAATTACATTATTCGAAAGCAAAAATCGACTTATCAGCCGTGTCTAGGCAAAGTTGTCTGAACATTTTGACGAGGCCGCAAGGCCGTTTTCCTATTAACAGGTGTTGAAGGTCTCCACCGCCATTGACGCAGCAAGGAGCTTGCTTGGGAGCTCCTCCAAGTCTCTCTACTGCAGGTGAAGTGCCCCAAGTCGTGCAGAATCCCTTCGCGTGAAGCCCCAGCTAAGCAATTGGCACTGACGCCCCACGTAGCTGCTGCAATCAGAGGACTTTTGCTGCGGGCACTCGCAAAGAAGGTGGGACACATAGTCCCACCTCGGAAGTGGAGCGGACGTAGCAACATAAGAGGAAAAAGTCACAGATCCTCTTCTCCTCCTGACCACAGGGTGAGGTCCCACTCGCCCTCACAGCCTCGTCCGTGACCCACTACCCATGGACTTGGCCCTGACCCATATACCCGACCAACCTACACTCCTCGCCGACCACCGCACGCCGGTGGGCCCGGTCCTTGGCATGTGTACCCGACCCAATTACCCTAGAAGGCTCTGGGAGAATGAGCCTAAGAGAGAAAGAAGAGAGATCACGGGGGCAGGTAGGGGTAGGTTTTGCTCTCTCTAGGGAAGGAGAAGAAGAAAAAGCCAAGGAAGAAGAGGGCTGAAGCCAGCGAAGGCTAAGGAAGGAGAAGACAAGGGCTGAAGGGAAGGAAAGAAAGGAGAAGAGCTGAAGGACTAAAGAGAAGGAAAGAAAGAAGCTGAAGGAAAAGCCGCAAAGACAGAAGGGAAGGAAAAAGAAGAAGAAGAAGAAGAAGAAGACAAGGGCCAGAGCAGCTAAAGGCAAAAGAAGCTGAAGACACGAAGAAATTAGAGAAGAAAAGATGAAGGAAGCTAGACACAAAGATCAGAGACAGAGAAGAGAAAAAAAGAGAAATAGCACTATAGCAATCACTAGTTTAAGACGTTTGATTCACAAAATCGGATGTCCATTCTTTTTTGTGCTCCTCATATACATTGATATTTCGTGGCTATATTTACATTTCTTGCATTATAACTCTGATTTTTCATTGCATGTTATATTCAATTTGAAAGTGTGCTCTTGATTTTTAAACCCCAATTTGCTCTCTATGTTCGACCTCGAATTTAAAACTTCGAGTAATAAATTTATTTGTTTTCGAGCGATTTCAACTATACTACGACGCATTAATTTTAAACATTGATCTCACCTCGATAAAACAGATCCTGACATTATTCTTACTATAATCTCTATTCTTCATTTAAATTGTGATTTTGAGTTTTGAATTTCATATTACTCCCTGTGTTTGACCTCAAACTTAAAATTTGAGTAATAAATTTATTTATTTTCAAAGCGATTTCAGCTATACTATAATGCAGTTTTTAATCTCATTTTCACCGTACAAACATTTTGGCGCCGTTGTTAGGGAGCAACGCGTAATTCAGATCTCTTGGTTGCAATATATGAGTCAATACTAACTTGCTCTATCCCTTTTGACTTTGATCTATTTCAGGGGATCCATTGAGGAAGATCAGCTGCACATCAACCACTCCAAGGACAAGTAAAACTCCATTTGAATCCTTCTAAACCCCTGATTCTGAAAAAGCTAAAGAAGGAAGAAATCAATTAGGGCTACTTGCATTATATTCTTAGATTAATCATCAAGTTGCCTGATTTGATACATTCTACAAACATTCAAACCCTGATCTGTGCACCCATTTGAAGCTAACATATCTAGGGCTATCACATTCTTGTCTAAGCCCTAGGTACCACATTCTGACAAACTAAATTGGACCAAATTAGAGCCAATTAAGGATTCTAGTTTAGGATTTTAAAGACACACTTGCTAAATCAAGAAATTATCTCTCCAAAACAATGTGTGCCTAGACCTTGATTGAACTGATCTATTCAAGCAAAACCCTAAAAATCAGGCTCTTTAATTCATTTAAACACTAAAAGGACCTAAATTTCTCAAGAGGACAATACAGGTGAAGTTGACCCACCTTGTTAGGTTAACCAATCTTCAAATTAGGTCACTTTTTCACAAAAGCATCTTAAAAGTTCAAGTGAAATCCTAAGCACCCTTGCTCTTAATTAAAATTGGTAGACTTAAGAGGTCAAGTCCCCATTCTGGTCTACCTAGAACATTAGTGACAAGAGAGGTCGAGTGGGGGAAACCCTGCAACCTGTGGGGGCACTCTACCATGTAGGGATCTTTGCGAGACTCTTCCTCTGGCTGCTCAGGTAATTCTCTGGTGGACGGCTTGCTGACTAAGGGGTATCATCTGCCCCGAACCTTTATAGTCATCCAAAATTTTTGGGTGTCTTGATTAGGTCCACACATTCTACCTCTTATCTACTCCATCGGTGCATGTTCGGGAGGAGGTCTCTAAGACCATCCTTGAGGCCTCCTTTAGCTACTCATTCACGTTGAGGTCAAGCCTCGACCTCCTTGTTTGTGCAACAACCCAATCCAATAGATATTTTTTTTTGAAACAGAAAGGAAAGCTATCGTCTTACGATAGCAATCCGGAGCAGTATATCATATAAATAAGAGAAATTACAAAAGAGATCCCCAAAAATGTATGAGTGACCAGCACTCTCTTACAATTCTTTCACAGCATACCGGCCTCTCCTGAAAAAGTCTCTCATTTCTTGCCTTCCACACACACCATAGAGTGACAGCCATGCATACATGTGGCATCCCTCTCATACCAAACCCATGGCAGATAGAATCCCAATCTGGTGGTAGCTTCTGACATGTCCTCCAAATAGCATCAGTGACAAGGTAAGAAGAAAAGAGATGATTTACATTGTCAGTATTCATCTCACACAAAAAACAAACATGGTGATCAGTTCCCAACCTTCTATGTCGTAGATCACTTGTGATAAATCCATCTCTCCTACATAGCCAAAGAAATATCTGTACCTTAAGAGGAATTTTTAGAAGCCAGATCTTCTTGTCAATGAAGTCGCAGCTCCACCCACTTTCAAGGTTCAAAATTCTGTTGTAGCCAGTTTGCACATTATAAATCCCCTCCCAAAGGTACTTGTCCTCCACTCCAGGCCTAGGCCTAAAGCTCTCAAGGTCTGAAATTAGCCTCCTCCTTCCCACAGCCGAGTACCTCTCCTGCTGGAATCCTCCTTAATCAGATTCCAGCTGCTGCTGCTGCAAGACCAGACCCTGCTGACAGTGGCCTCCTTATCAGATGCTGCAGCAAATGCCTTGGATAGAGCTCCTTCAAGACACCCAACCCTGACCACCCCTCCTTCCAGAAGCTGAAGGTCCTGCCATCCCCAAGAGCCGACTGCAGTAGGTGGAAGTGATCAGCCAAAGCTCTTGTCACTGATTTCCATAAATGAGGACTACTGGGCTGAAGTCTAGACAGCACACTGTTGGAAGCACCATAGCTATCTCTGATCAAGACAGTCCATGGCTTTAGGTCTCCTTGCAAGAGTTTAACAACCCAGTTAAGTAGCAAAGCATCATTGAAGTGTTTCAGAGACTTAATCCCAAGTCCACCCATATCTTTTGGAAGGCAAATCTGCTCCCATTTGAGTGGCTGCAAGAATCTGCCCTCATGTTTAGCTCCCTTCCAAAAGAACCTTTTTCTCAACACATCCAACCTTTTCCAAATGGAGTTAAGTGCTTTAAATATGGAAAAGTAGAAAACAGGGATGGAGGTGATCACAAAGTTAAGCAAGATAAGTCTTCCACCTTTGGAGAGGAAATTGCTATGCAATCCATCCAATTTCACTAAAATCTTGTCAAAGAGGCAGCTCTAGTCTCTCTTCTTTATTTTAGAGCACCTAAAAGGCAGCCCCAAATATCTAATAGGAAGACTAATGCGGGGAGTCATCAAAATAGCAGCTAAAGCTCCTTGCTCCTCCTTAGGTAAGCCAAAGCAGATCAAACTAGATTTATCCCTATTCAACCTCAAGCTAGAGAGCTCACCAAAGATATTAATCATATGATGCAAAGCCATTGCTTCATCCATAGACCCTTCTACAAAGAAAACTATATCATCTGCATACTAAAGAATGGGAGCCAGATTACTCCTGCATGACAAAGAGTACCCTCTAATAAGACCTGCTTCAGCAAGCTTACAAGCATACCAAGCCAAGTTGTCAACTACCAAGTTGAAAATCAGGGGAGCCAAGGGACATCCTTGCCTGATACCACATTGGGGCTGAATCCACGACCCACAGAGCTTTCCATTTATCAGGGGGTGAAAGAGGCAGTGGTGATACATCTTTTCACCCAACAGATCCAAGTAGAAGGAAAGCCTCTTCTTTTAAGCACATCCCAAAGATAAGGCCAACTGATGGAATCATAAGCTTTGCGAAAGTCAACCTTCCAAAGAAAAGCCTTGCATTTTCTCTTATGCCGTCCACAAATCATCTCTTGGGCCATGATAAAGGATTCTTGTAGAGATTTGCCAGGGAGGAAAGCTGATTGAGCAGAATGGATCAAATTTTGCAAAATAGGCCTCAATCTATTAGCCAAAACCTTGCCAATCACCAAGTACAAAGAGATAGAGAGGGTAATAGGTCTAAACTCCTGAAAAGATTCAGCACCTGGAGTCTTTGGCAAAAGAAAGAGATAGGACCTATTTATTCTTTCAAAGCCAAAATTGCCATTCTCAAACTCTCTGATCACTTCCATAACCTTAGTGCCCACAATGTCCCATAATTCTTTGTAGAAGAGAACTTGGATCCCTCAATACCAGGCGATCCTTCACAATTGAGACCCTTAATGGCCTTCAAGACTTCAGCTTCAAACATAGGTTCAATCAGGCTGGACCCCTGAGCCTCTATAATTTTGGGGAGATCACTAGCTGCCATCGTCCAACAGCCCCTACCTGCAGCTCTTGAAGACTCCTTGAAATACCTGACAGCCTCAGCTCGGATATCAGAGATGGTGGTAATCCTCTGCCCCTCTTTAACAATTGAAGAGATCAGATTAACTCTTCTCCTAGAACTGACAGCCAAGTGGAAGAATTTAGTGTTTGCATCCCCCTCACTTAGCCACAGCTGCCTTGATCGTTCCCTCCAATCCATCTCCAGTTTCAGGTCTTCTTCAACCACCACCCCCTGCCACCTCTTTCTGTCAGCAAAGTCCAGCTCAGACAGCTGAGCCACAACTTCCTTGGCATCCATTTCCTGAATCTTCATCAAGGCCTCTCGACATTTCTGATGCCTGAGGGTAGAGACAATATCACCATACTCCTTTAGAATTCCTTTCAAAGCCACAATCTTGGAAGCCAACCTGACGATAGCCATGCCTTTGACCTGCTGGGCCCTCCACCAACTAGCAAACATATCTCTGAACCCTGGCTCCCTCAGCCATGACTTCCTAAACTTGAAATAGGATTCAGCCAACACCTATTCACCATTGTCCCAAACCAAAGGTGTATGGTCAGAGAAGGGACGTTCAAGACCACAAACAAAGGACAATTGGAAGAGATCCATCAGCCCAGCATTGCCAAAAAACCTATCAATCTTGGACATGAGCCCATTACCATTCCTCCAAGTGAATTCAGAGCCTGAGGAGGGAAACTCACACAAGCCCAAAGCCTGAACCATCAATTGGAAGCCAGTGGCAGAGCTATCCACCACCCCATCGGGTCTGTCACTCCCCACCAAAACACAATCGAAGTCCCCTCCAACAAGCCAAACTGCCCCATTCACAAAATCTACAACCAGGTTCCAATCCTCCCACAGCTCCCTCCTACTAAGGTCACTAGGACTATACACACCTGTCACAAAGAGATCACTATCCCCCTGGCCTCTTTTGAACCTGCAAGTCAAAAGGTGCCTAGTCAAAGAGACCTCCTCCAAATGTAACACATGCTTCTTCCACCAGATGGCAATTCCCGCAGATCTGCCATTGGAATTAATCACCACAAGGTCATTTGCAAGACCAGCTCTCATCTCCACCCATGCCATGTCATATTCACTATCAATATGCATCTCTTGGAGGATGCCACAATCAATCTCCCATTCTCGTAGATATCTAAGCAAAGACCCCCTCCTTCTATCGCGCAGCCCATGCACATTCCAAGTAAGAATCCTCATTTGGGTGTCAGATCTGTCCCCTTCTTAACAGCAAATGCTTTGCCAACCTTCATCACAGCTGCAATGACAGACTCATGAACTTTTTGTGTAGGAGTGTGTCTTCTTAGCCTCAGTTTGTAGGGAGGTTTCCCAAGCCCAGAGGTAGAAGGAGTCTTAGACTTCAATTGCAATTCATCAGCCACAAGAGAGCAGTATTGCAAGTCCAAGGAGTTCACAGAGGGATCTACCAAATCATAGTCAATAGGATCCCTATTAGGAGCTTTCAGGTCCTCAGCCACAGCTTCATTAATCACATTAACTTCCTCCCCTTCTTTAACCACCACTGCAGATTCATCCTGGATCAGAGGTATTCCACCCCCATCCTCCAGAGTTTCACTCCTCATCTCCTCAGCCCTGAAGCTCCCCACCCCATCTACCAAATCCAAACTTTTAGTGTGTTCTGCCACCAACTCCTGACTAGCACAGTTTGGTTGTAAGGAAGGACCTCTAGTTCGCAGCACCTCAGCATAAGAGGGGGGGTGATGACTCACCTCCACATCCCTATTTGCCACATGAAATTTCAATAGGATCATCCAAGAGCTGCCCCCACACCTGAGAATCAGTTTATCAGGAATAGATCCAGCCCTGGAGACATTCACCCTCACTTTCAGAACACTGGCATCTCCTTCAGTTAGACCAACATCAGTATCCTCGGCCATAGATGCAAACCCAATGACCATATTTTCCACCACTGTCTTAGACCTCAGATGTAGAGGTAGTCCTCTGATCTCAAGAGAAACAGACCTGCGAGCAGCTCTTTGAGGGGGACGCTCAGGCAAAGAACCATCAAAGGGGGATACTAATCGCCAGATCACTGACAATCCACCCAAATTGCTGGTCTAAAAATAATACTTCTGATAGAGGGCGATGTGGGCGACAACAGGCGAAGCAAGGGTGGCGGTCGATGGAATCAAGGATGGCGAAGGCTGGCATACTTGGAGGTCAAGGGTTTGGAGGCGGAAGGACCAGAGGGACTCTAATGTGCATGGTAAAAGGGGGATGGAGGTGAGATGGTCTGATAGAAGGGGCGCAAAGGTGCACGACAAGATCTTATGTTTCCACTGTCGGCGCCGGGGACATGTGGCGGCTACTTGCCGATCTCCCGTGGTGTGCTTAGAATGCGAGGGATTTGGTCACAAGAGGGATTCATGCAGGGGTCTCGGGGGGCAGATGAAAGAACGTCTTTTCCTGTGCTCTGGAATTTTGAATTCTAGGGCTTTGCAGGCGCTGCCTCCACCCCCTTCTCTGCGCAGCTGGGGGGGCTTACAATTGATGTGGAGATTCCTATGACAAAAAACATCAAAGCGGCAGAGATGGCTTTGCGTGGAGCTCTGGTCGGGGAGGTTATGTATGGAAGACCGACGGCGGAGAATGTCCGCATCCTGGTAAACTCTCTTTCCCTTTTGACCAACTCCTGGCAGTCTGCTTTTTTATCAACTACATAATTTGTCCTCTTTGGGTTGGGAATGGTGGATGTTGAGAGGCTACAATTTCAGACATCCTGCAACGATGGCCTCACGGTGATCTGAAGATTGGTTTCTCCCTTTGATGGAGCTTTGCCGAAGAGGCCACCCCAGAGAGTGGGGTCCAGATCAAGAAAACTTGAGATCGAGGGGTTGCCTCTGCATCTGAGGTCGAAGGAGGTCGTATCATCAATGATTTCAGGATTTGCATCAGTTGCAGAAGATGTGGTTGTTGGACTGCTTGAGGGCGATGGGCGCTTGTTGAATGTGATGGTCGATGTATTTAAAGCTCGCTCTGTACATGATAGACTGATTCTGAGATGTGGTGGGAGCTCCTGAATGCTAAGGCTGAGATTCTTGGTGGGTGACACTGTAGTAAAGCAAGATAAGTCATCTGGACCTGAAGCTGGTGAGGAGGCGGCTGCGTAGGAACTGTGCATGGCTCCTTTCGAAGAACCCCCATCTATCAAAAATCGTAAGGACCTCCATGTGGGGGAGAAGGGGGAGATTCTGAATGTAGAGGAGGAATCGGGTGGAGTGGAAACAGGACCAACGTCCATGGTGGTAGGGGATGTGCTGCCAGGCGATGTGGAGACTAAGGAGCAGGGGATTCATGAGACGCAACATGAGTCTCTGAAAGATAAACAGGACCTGCATGAGATGGAGGGCCTTAAATGTGATGGTGGTTCTTGCACTAAAACTGGTAAGGGCAGATCACCTTATGGTCTTAGACAGAGGAAGTCAAAGGCTATCATTCTGATGGATGAAGATGAGATTGCAGAAGTTATGCAGGTATGTAAGTGGCAAACCCTCAGGGGGGAGGGGTCTCATGAGGATAGATGAGAATCCTCACTTGGAACGTGCGTGGGTTGCGTGACAAAAGCCAGAGGGCTTCTCTGATGAGATATTTGAGAGAATGGGGGATTGAATGTGAGATCATTCAAGAGACGCACATTGAAAGCAACTCTGATGAACTTTGATATGACTTGTTGGCTTCAGGGATGAACAAATGTGTGAAGATCGATGCACAGGGGAAATTAGGGGGTATTGCTATCTGGTGGAGGAAGGTGTGGGCTCAATGTCTGGAAGTTCACAATTCCAGGCATATGTTGGATTGCAAATTCCAAATTCACCAGGGGCATGAGTATATCTGGATTACTGGGGTATATGGACCATGCGCTGCATCTGCCAGGCAGGAGCTATGGGAGGAGTGGACTGCTGCGGCTAAGTTGGTGCAGGGGGAAGTATGGTTGACGGGTGGGGATTTCAATTGTGTGTTAACAGGGGCAGACAGACCTAATGGTGACACAGACAGCTCAGCTGTTGGCTTCCAGATGGTGGTTCAATCTCTTCATCTGAGTGAGTATCCATCTTCTGGTGTGGAATTTACATGGCGCAATGGAAATGGGCTTGCGTCCAGACTAGACAGATTCTTTGGGAATGTGAACATACTTGAAAGATTTCAGTTGTCGACTGTGAGTGGATTGGACCGACCTTTCTCTGATCACACCCCTTTGGTGTGGGACAGTGGGGAAGAAACCCAAGTTGGCTCCTACTTCAAGCTTAAAGGATCTTGGCTGAATGAACCAGGCTTCTGTCAGATGGTCTGCTCATGGTGGCAAGCTGAAAAGGTGGAGGGCTCTGCTACTGTCAGATTGGCAACCAAGCTGACTGATTTGCGCACTGTCTTAAAAGAGTATGGATTTACTGTTAGCTTGATGAGGCAGCAAAGGAGGGAGGCTTTGAATAAAATTTAGGAGCTGGACTCTAAGGAAGCAACTGGCCCTTTGTCTGAGGAAGAACTTGCTGAGAGGAAGGTGTGGCAGGGTGTGATACTGGATGAAGACCTTAAACAAGAAATCGATTGGAGGGAGAGATCAAGGCAATTATGGCTTAAGGAGGGAGATGCCAACACGAAATTCTTCCATCTTGCGGCTAGCTCTCGGAGGCGTGTTAACTTTACCTCTTCTATTCTCAGAGATGGACACAGGATCTCTCCCACTCAAGAGATAAAACCTGAAGCCATTAAATATTATAGAGAGGTTTCTCGGCTAGCTAAGAGGAAGAAATGGAGAATGGCAGGGAATGATGTTCCTAGGGTGACGAGTGAACATGCCTCTCAGCTGCCTACAATCATCACTGAACAGGAGACCCTACAGGCAATCAGAGAGCTCAATATGGAAGGGTCCCCAGGCCCTGGTGGAATACAAGTTTTCTTCTACAAAGAGATGTGGAGTGTGGTGGGCAAGGAAGTGATGGATGTCATTAGAGAATTTGAGAAGGGAAATGCTGGATTTGAAAGGATTAACAAGTCTTATCTTTTTCTCTTACCTAAGTCAATGGGAGCCAAAAAATTCTCAGACTTTAGGCCGATCATCCTTTCAAATTCCATCTACCTTGTCATCAGCAAGATTTTGGCTAATCGGCTGAGAACTGTTTTACAGGGTCTGATCCATCCAGTGCAAGCTGCATTCCTGCCTAATAGATCACTCCAAGAATCTTTCATTTTGGCTCAGGAAATGGTGAGTGGATGGCACAGAAGGAAATGTAAGGCATTCATGTGGAAAGTTAATTTCCAGAAGGCATATGATTCGATCTCTTGGCCGTATCTCTGGGAGGTTTTTAAAAGGAGAGGTTTTCCTCCCTTATGGCTCCAATGGATGAAACGTTGTATCACAACTGCTTCCTTTTCTCCATTGATCAATGGGAAGTCTTGTGGAGTTTGGATTCAGCCTCATCGTAGGATTAGACAAGGATGTCCTTTAGCCCCTTTGGTGTTTAACCTTGCGGTGGATGGGCTTGCAAGGTATGCTTGTAGATTGGCAGAGGTGGGTCTAATTAAAGGGTACTCATTATCCAACAGGAGAAATCTGGCCCCCATTTTGCAATATGCAGATGACACAGTATTCTTTGTGGAAGGGTCCAAGCCTAAGGCACATGCTCTGGGGTTATTGGTAAAGATCTTTGGGGATATTTCAGGCCTATGTTTGAACAAGGAAAAGTCTATCTTGATATGTTTTGGCATGAATGAGCAAGAGCAGATGGATTTGGAGAGTACACTGGGGTCACCTCGAGCTAAACTTCCACTGAGGTACCTAGGATTGCCATTGAGGGCTGCAAAATTGAAAAAATCCGATTGGAATGTCATGTTTGATAAGGTTTCTGGAAAGCTGAAAGGATGGAGTAGTAAGTTCTTATCTAAGGGTGGGAGACAAATCCTTCTTAATTCGGTCATTACAGCCATCCCAGTCTTTTATTTTAGCATATTCAGGGCCCCAAAGTCTACTTGGAAGCGATTGGATGTTATAAGGAAAAGGTTCTTTTGGAAAGGAGCTGGTCATGAGGGTGGCTTTATGCAGCCCATCAGATGGAACAAAATCTGCAGGCCAAAGGGTATTGGTGGTATGGGAATTAAGGCACTCAAGAAGTTCAATGAGGCTTTATTGATTAAATGGGGCATCAAGATTCAGGACTGCAAGGAGGGTTTGATGGCAGATCTGATCAAAGACAGCTATGGGGGATCAAACAGTAGTCTGCAGAGGCTACAGCCGAAGAAACCATCCCCCTTTTGGCGATCAGTTATCGGTGCAATCAGCAAGTAATGGCACATGTTGTAGCCTAAACTCGGAGATGGCAGAGATTTTAGCTTGTGGAACGAGTAGTGGTCTGGTCTGGGGGTGCTGAAAGAGGTTTACTCGAGAGCTTATGCTGCTGCTGCAGACAAGGAGGCCAAAGTCAGTAGCTTGTGGTCTGCTGCAGAGGGCTACTAGCGGCTGGAAGGGCTGGAACACTGCAGATCAGGCACTCGATTATGGGAGGATAGGCAGAACCTGATGGCTGATCTACAGCAGGTGCGTCCTAGGATGAATGTGACTGATACATATGTCTGGCAAGGTATATTTTCAGTGCAGCAGGCATATGAGAAGGCCATTAGGTCTAACATTGAGGTGGAGTGTGACCCTATTGACAGAAAGATTTGGTTACTGAAAGTCCCCTTGAAGGTTCAGATATTATTGTGGCTTTGCAGACGGGAAGGCCTGATCACTAGTGATCTTAGACACAGAAGGATGGGGACTACTTTGAATGCTTGCCATCTCTGTGGATTACACTCTAACAATACATCACATATTTTCCCCTCTTGCCTGCTCACCGACAAGATTTGGAGGATGATTTTCTTAGAACCTCTTCCCACCTGGGATTCACTGTGGCAGAGGTTCATTGCTCCTGGCCGGCCATATGGGGCTATGGCTACCATTTTGTGGTGTGTGTAGAGGGCGCGTAATGATAAATTTTTTCAGGAGAGACCGATTAGATGTGAGAACATTGTAAATGAATGCTGGTCCCTCATACATAGCTGAGGATCTCTTTTGTAATGTTTTGTTTGATATGAAATATACTGCCCTCTGGATTGCTATCAGATCATGATAGCAATCCTCACTATTTCAAAAAAAAAAAAATAATACTTCTTGACATCTACCACACCCACATCAAAAAGCACAAACCGCGATGGAGAGATAGCCACAATTTTCCAAGCATCAGTTGATAAGGAAAGAGAGCTTACCAGTTGTCGAACTCTCTCTAGGGAAAGAGTACCCATCATCACTTCCCCAATCAGGGCCCCATGCAAGACCATCTTTGCCACCTTAACGTCCTCAGTCAGGGGAACCTCCACATCCATAGTGTGCCCCCCAAGAGTTGATGGGGGGGTGGATGAGGCAGCTATGCCTCACCCTTAGGAAATGAAGGTGCATTGCGTAACCTACCCCCCATACCACTGCAAGACGTCAGGCAAGAATCCCGCTTGTGACCAAAGCCTCCACAAGCAAGACAGAGCAACAACCGACAGCACATAGCCGCCAAGTGCCCCCGAAGTTGGCATCTAAAACAAATCACTTCCCTACGGCTTCGTCCCCAACCACCATGAAAGCCCCTCCTGTCTAGAGTCCTGGATCCACCAGACACCTGGGCGCCACGCTCATTTCTTCGCCAAGACCGCGAGTGCCATGCTGCCCACCCATCAGAACCGTCGGCGTGGGCGTCGGGCCCCCTCAGGCAGCCAGCCATCCTCACCGGAGCTTCCCGCCCAAAGGAGAATTTAATTTTCCCTGCAAACCCGGTTCCTGTAGCATGAATTCTTCAACCCCTCCAATAGATATTTTGATTCATCTGAACCTGATTCTCCTTTATCCATCATCATGGCACAACCAGCAGAAGAAAATAATCTTGAAAATCAGCTTTAACGCCTCAATGATCTATTCCAAGTCTTGTAAACCTACCGCAGCGTCCAATGATGCAAGATCACTACAATCCCACTGCGGTGGCAATCGAACCTCGAGTACAAATCCCTGCTAGAGGACCTGACACTGAACTCAAGCCAAACATGATTCATGCCATTCCCAATTTCCTTGGGCGTAATTCCGAAGATCCTTTCCCACATATCAAGCAACTCAAGCATCTGACCCAGACCTTCAGGCCAGAAGCTCAAAATCGGGATGTTCTACTCATGAAAATGTTCTTCTCTCTCATGGATAAAGCTGCTCACTGGTACCAAACCCAAACGCATCCAATCAACACCTGAGCAGAACTTCAATCCAAGTTTTTGAGAAAGTTCTTCCCTGTTGGTCGGACAAATGTTTTACGACATCAGATCACACATTTCACACAGCAAGCAGGAGAACCACTTCACGAGGCATGGGATCATTCTCTGGATCTCATACGAAAGTGCCCCCACCACGAAGTTCCTAAATGGGAACAAGTCCAATCTTTTTACCAAAGACTCCGTGAAGATATTCGATTATTCGTCAATGCAACCTACAGAGGATACATCATGGGTCAACACAAAGACACCGTGTGGGAGATTCTCGAGAATGTGTGAGAACTCCATCAATAATGAATCCATGGGCATGTTCGACCGGATGGATGCCCGTGCATTGACGAATCCAAAGGGAGAACATGAGACACAGGGCCTATCCTCTTCCGTCGACTTGGAACTGATGGCCAGTCATCTGGACAAGGTCTCTATTATTGAGAAGGTGGATGAGCTAACTCAACATTTGCAGCGAGCCACCTCTGCGCAAAACCCGTTCACGCAACTACCCTCTAGCAGGGAGGCTGTGCACAACATCTATCACCGACCCTCTCAGGGGATGGACCCGTATCCACCCCCGTCTGATTCTGGTTTCGAAGGAAACTCTGGACCCACCTACTCTAGTTGGCGGAACACTGAACCCTCATATTCCGATTTTTCTAAGGTTCCTCAGACCTATAAGGACCTCAATGCCATTCAAAATGATCCATTCTCCAACACTTACAACCCTGGATGACGTAATCATCCCAATTTCACACAGTCAGGCAATAATCAAAATCAGAGACCTCAATATTGATAGAGAGAAATTCGTTTGATTAAATTAGCAATAGAATGATTTATCATTGTAATTTATGTGGTGAAAATCTCTCCATCAAAGATTAAAATAGATACCAATTTAAACTACAGAAAAGATGTCATATCCACAAGGAGTTGTAGGCCTAATAAAATCATGAAAATATTATTTCAAAGATTATTTCCTGATGTTATGTCATGCACACATGGAATAGATCATGAAATCTAAAGAGTGCGAGTGCATGAGGGAATAAAAGTGAACATGAGAGGATATGCACATAATTTCAACTTAATAAAATAATAAATCCTTAAATCCTTCCACTCCAATGACACCAAATGTAAATTTTAATGCGAGTTTCACAGTAGCAAAATAGGGCATTTGAAGCCCTTGTGCGTGCGAGGAGGGACAGATCGCCATGCCATGCTCGAAGGAGGTCGAGGTTGGCGAGAGGGTTCCAATGGTGGTGGTGGCATCGTCAGAGGTGGTCGGAGGTTGCTGGGCGGCGGGTTGTCCACCGCCGGCAGTGGGTTCCTCCGTGCATGCGCGTGGACTGCCGTCGGCATTTCTGATGATGTGGCGGTACTCGTGGAGTCGAGGTGAGTGCGGTGGAGTCAACGACGCATCGAATGGATGGCTGTGGTGATGGCTACGTGGAGGTGTTCGCGGTGGTCAATGGGTTCTTCTCTGTTGGTGAAGCTTGAAGGAGGAGAGGAGAGGGTGCGACCGACCACTTGCTAGAGACGGAGGAAGGCCGCAGGGAGGTCGTGTGGTCGATCTCTTCACACGGTCGGCTGCTGCTGCGGGCGCGTGAGGGGCTACAAGCGGGGGTCGACTGCTGCTGCAGGCGAGTGAGGTGCTGCATGCGGGAGGGTTGGTGTTGCGTGCTTTGGTTGGCTGCGGTGAGAGGGCAGTGAGAGGGCCACAGTGCAAGCTCTACTTCACGGTGCACGTAGGGTCGACGGTGGTGCGGTTGGAGGTGATCCCCATCCAAGGAAGTCCCGTAGCTCTTATCCCTCTCTAGATCCACTACCTCCACCTCGCCCTTCACATGCGCAACTGCTGGATTTGAATACCGGCGGAGGGAGCGACAGTGGGAGGTGGACAATTATGGGCATATCTTTCTTCAAATACTAATTATGTCCAGCCACTTATTATACTTTTATTTTCTGCATGCACATAACAAATAAGAAGTCTAAATATATATATTAGAATGCAAAGCAGATACAAAAATATTCATAAGTTAAGATTAATTAGTTCTTAGTTTAGGTCATTAAACTATAAGAAAATGTATTCCATATGTACTTAAGCCAAATAAATGTCCAATAAATTGGACTTATCAAATGCACCAATGCCTAAGTTTTGTAAGTCCCTAGCAAAAAGTGAAAAACAATGGAAATAACCAAAAGGTTTCTTTTTTTCTTATTTCAAAAATTTAAAGATCCAGATAAATGTGAAGTGATAGTAGCTTAAGTAATGGATCCAAGTGAAAATAACAGACTGACATTTGCAGTTCATACTTACCTTTGATAAAACTTCTATTAAGATAGGCAACTTCTTCCCTCACGGATAAAGCAGAAAATAATCTGTAATTTGACCCCAGCTTTTTGGCTTAGGTAGGAGAAACTAAGTTGAATGGATTAATTTTGATAGCTCACACTCATTTGGTGCTACACGTAGTCCAGTACTGCAGACTCTAGATCTCTAAACTATTAAATAAGTCAACCCAAAGATAGGCTAAAAACTATGCTCTCTTTGTGTTCCTTTGTGCTCACTCACTTTCTCTTCTTCTTTCTTTTTTTTTGAGATCACATATTTCACCAGATTCTGCAGATGTACTCAATGTTTGGTGGCCTCACATGGCATTCACACTTCAACTAAAGTCCTAATAACTCTACAACTAAGTTAGAGTCCTCAACCAGTATTCGGGTAATCAGCAATACTGAAAAGTAGGTATGGGTCATATTTAGTGGATCGCAATGGATGTTTTTGTGGTTGCCTCAAAAACATCGACATATAATGAAAAAAATGACATGAAAATAAACCCCAAACTTTAGCTCTTTTCTTTTTCTTTTCTTTTTTTTTCATATTTTTCTAAATATAAATATTCCTCGTTTTTTTTCTTTTGTTGCTTTTTTTTTATCACTAACACAAAACGATGCATACTATTATTCATGAGGCATAATTAGGGATGATGATGGTTAAGAGGATATTGTGCAACTTTTTTGGCAGAAGTGCCTATTCTCGACACCGGGAAGGAATGGATAGGACGAGCATATTTTTGACATTTGTCATTACTACCCTCCTTCAGCCGAGGATTCTATGAAAGATAGTCGTAACCATCCACCATAGTCATAGTTTTATTAAGACTCAATCTCTGTGAATCTACCTTATTTGGTGACTCTCAAGAATTCACACAATGTAAGCACACAGGAACAGAAAGCAAAAACTATGCCTAACTCTGAGGTATCCTTATCTAATTATCCAAAACTTAAGAGTCATTGCACTAGACTTAGCGCACCAGTAGTCTCTCTACTTTCTTCTCACAAATATGAGGTGGATCTAATAGAAGATAGTATGCCTGGCTCCCTATTAATTGTCTAAGGGTTCAGTAGACTAAAAATACTTATTGGTTTTCTACAAAGATCCATTACTTAGTCTACATGCAAGTGAATGTAACTGTACTGGATTTTAAACTTAAGAAACAATTTAAGAAGAAAAATCTTTAATGACACCTCCTTGATAAATTTTTTGTTAGGGACTAACCAATTCAGCTTAAGAAAATAAAAGATTTTTTTTTATAAATCACTGTCCTAAATGTATGCAAATATTTATAAATGCTATAAACATCCTCAGGTTATACCCCCCCATGCCTAAGATTGACAATGTCCTCATTGGAAAAATGCAGACATAGAAGAATATCACTTGAGGAGGAGAGTGGGAGGAGCTAAGGCTCCTCAAACTGAAGTGCGTCCAAAACCTAGCCATCTGAAAGAGTAATATAAGGTTTAAGTCACTGGCCATTTACCTTAAAGCTCGCACCAAAAGTAGGGTTTTGAATTTCTACAGCTCCATCAGAGAAAGTATTGATAACAACGTATGGCCTATCCCAACGGATCTTGAGCTTTCCTGGAAATAATTTAAGTCTGGAATTGAAAAGCCAGATCTACTAGTTGGGCTCAAAAGTCTTTCTAATGATGTGCTTATCATGGAAGACCTTTGTACGTTGCTTGTAAGCTTGAAAAGTTTCATAGGCTTCATTACAAAGCTCCTCAAGCTCACTTAACTCTAGCATATGTTCCTTTCCCGCTTTATCCAGATTCAAGTTAACATTTTTAATAGCCTAATAGCATATGTTCCTTGTCCACTCGTTTGGGGATGGTAAGGTGTGGCTATCATGTCGTTAACTCCCAAATTTTGGAGTAGTCTTGTAAAGTGTACGTTCTTGAAGTGAGGTCCTCCATCACTTATGATCGTTCTTGGGCACTCATACCGAGAAATGATATTAGCCTTAATGAAACCCAAGACCACAGAATGGTCATTGGTTCGCGTGGGTATGTCTTCTATCCATTTCGATACATAGTCCACAACCACAAGGATGTACTCATATCTGAAGGACACAGGAAAGGGATCCATGAAATCGATGCCCCAAATATCAAAGATCTCAATAGGGAGGATAGGTTGCTGGGGCATCTCATCCCTTTTTCCAATGATTCTCGTTTGCTGGCAACGTAGACATGCATCCACATATGTATGTACATCTCGAAATAATGTGGGCCACCAAAAGCCAGACTGAAGAACCTTATGGGCAGTCTTTCTCCCACTAAAATGTCCCCCACAGTAGAGGTCATGCCAGAAACTTAGAACACTTCTTTATTCTTCGTCAGGGATGCAACGGCGGAAAAGCTGGTCAAGGCCTATTCTAAAATGCTCGGGTTCCTCCCAGTGATAAAATTTAGCGTTAGCAAGAAACTTGTCTCGCTTCTGCTTGTCCCAAGTACTAGGGGTAATGCCCGTGACCAAATAGTTCACTATGTCAGCGAACCGACGAGTTTTGGCCTCCACGGACATCAGAGACTCATCAAAGAAAGTCTCTTGAATACCACCAGCAGGGTTTGATGCCTCAATAGGGATCCTAGACAGATAATCTGCTACGACATTCCCAACTCCTTTCTTATCTTTAATTTCCAATTCAAACTCCTGGAGTAGCAGAATCCAATGAATTAGATGAGGTTTAGTGTCCTTATTAGCAAGAAGATGTTTTAAGGCAGAATGATCAGTGAACACCATAACCTTGGATCCCAAAAGATAAGATCAAAACTTTTCCAAAGCAAATACTACAGCAAGAAGTTCTTTTTCAATGACCGTATAGTTTTCCTGAGGATCCGTAAGGGTCTTGCTGGCATAATACAGCACATGAGATTTGCTATCAACCCTTTGACCTAAGATCGCTCCCACTGCAAAATCAGAAGCATCGTACATTAGCTTAAATGGGAGGGTCTAGTCTGATGCTTGGAGAATCGGTGCGGTAATAAGGGCTTTCTTTAAGACTTGGAAAGCCTCGCCACATCTATCATCAAAATCGAAGGAGATATCTTTCGCTAATAGGTCGTAGAGTAGGTTAGAGATTTTACTGAAATCTCTAATGAAGCGCCTATAAAATCCAGCATGGCCAAGGAAAGATCTAACCTGACGAACATTGACGGGCGATGGAAGCTTAGAGATGGAATCAATTTTTGCGGTGTCCACTTCTAATCCTCTCTCAGAAACTACATGCCCTCACATAATGCCTTGCTGGACCATAAAGTGACTTTTCTCCTAGCTAAGCACCAGCTTTGCCTCTTCACAACGGGTTAAGACTTTATCAAGGTGCGAAAGGCATAGGTCAAACGATGAGCCGTAAATGAAGAAGTCATCCATGAAAATTTCAACAAACTCGTCGATCATATCAGAAAAGATAGTCATCATACATTGTTGGAAAGTGGCAGGAGCATTACATAACCCAAATGGCATTCGACGAAACGCAAATGTGCCATACGAACTCATGAAGGTAGTACGCTCCTAATCGTTAGGAAAATGGCTATCTGATTATTCCCAAAGTACTCGTCAAGAAAACAAAAGTACTTGTTCCCTACCAGTCGTTCCAAAATCTAATCGATAGATGGTAAGGGGAAATGGTCTTTCTGTGTAGCTGTGTTCAAACAGCGGTAATCAATGCAGACCCTCCAACCAGTTGAGGGTCTAGTGATCACCAACTCTCCTTGTTCGTTCTCTTCCATAGTGATTCCTTCCTTCTTAGGCACCACATGTATAGGGCTGACCCATTTACTATCTAAAATGGGATAAATAATCCCTGCATCTAGCCATTTCAGAATCTCCTTCTTAACAACCTCCTGCATATTAGGGTTGAGCCTTCTCTCCATGTCTCGGAAAGGTTTCATGGACTTGTCCGTGTATAAATGATGCATGCAAAGGGAGGAATCAACACCCTTAATATCAGCAATTGACTAGGCAATTGCTTCCTTGTGCCTTTGTAAACACTCAAGCAGAGTTCCCTCCTGCAATTTAGATAATGTAGATGAGATAATAATGGGGAGCATGTTATTAGAGCCAAGGAAAGCATATTTCAATGTACTCAGGAGGGGTTTCAGCTCCAACTCAAGAGCCTTTTGGATTGAGGGTTTAAGTTGATACATCCCCGCCTCAAGTAGCAGGTCTACCTTCACGGTCCAGGGTGGGGATAGAGACTCCGTGTGTATCCCCAGCAACTCTTCTAATTTGGATATTTCCCCTTTAGTTTCTTCAATAGTCAGAGGATGGTCCTTAGATATGACCTTTTGAAGGGGATCTCTACATAAGAGTACTGGAGTAGTCTCCCCAATTTTTTCATCAACAGCCTTAATCTAAGAGCAATCTTCAAATCCGAATTGCTTGTAGGTATCAAAAACATTCAACCAGATCTTGTTCCCAAAGCCCAGTTTAAGTGCCCTAAATCTACAATTGATAGAGGCATTAGCTGTGGCTAAGAAAGGGCGTCCCAAAATAATGGATGGCTTGGTGGGCTTATTAGAAGGGTTAGTATCTAACACAAGAAAGTCAACAGGGAAGAAGAAGTCCTCCACTTTCACCAGGACATCTTCCAGTAATCCCCGATGTGTCTTAAGTGATCTGTCTATGACCTGAAGGATGACTGGACTAGGTTTTAACTCACCTTCTCCCAAAAGGTCGTAGAAAGAGCTCGGTAAAATGTTCACCCCCACCCCCAGATCGAGCAGAGCCTTGTCAATGTGTTGGTTGCTTATAACCACCGAAATATACGAGGCCCTTGAGTCTTTCATTTTGGCGGGTGTTCCATGTTGGAGAACCGAGCTAACATGGTCAGGCAGGATGATTTTAGCTTGGACCTATCTCCTAGATCGGCACTTCTGGGTGCACAAGTCTTTTAGAAACTTGGTATAGGACGAGATCTATTTGATAGCTTCCAACAGAGGCAAGTTGATCTGGACTTATTTAAAAGTGTCCATAATCTCCTTCATCCTATCCTTGGCTCCTGGTAAGCCAACAAAAGATTCCCCAGGAGTAGATAGGTGCTCTAGATAGGGCACCCTCGGCTTCTGGGTAGAAGGGTCGTCATGGCGGGAGAGGGGTGGTGGAAGGACGACATCCTCATTGTGGGTGATTTCAAGTGAGGGAGAGCAGTGTGGCTCTTCCTCAGTGGAGATGAACGTCGGGTCGGGTGTAGGGGGGGATTCTAAGATGTAACCGTAGGAGTGTTATCAGGCTTGTCAATTTTCTTTCCACTCCTCAACACGGTCACACCTTGGGCGTGCTCCCCGAATACGACCCCCTTGCCCTTTGGGTTCTCCTCAGAAGAGTTAGGGAGCTTCCCCAGATCACATTGCCTAACTGCCTTAGTAAGATGACCAATTTGGGATTGCATATCAATAATCATCTTATTCTGAGATTGGATGACCATATTCTGATGCTCTTGCATCTCTTTCATCATGGCTTTAGGTTCATCCATCTCAGAGGGTTTATTCTGAGGAGGGTTTTCATAGGATAGTTGGTATATGGGTTGGAGAGGTAGGGGTCTTGTATTCCCTGAGTTAGAAGCATCACATTGCCTTCAAGAGAAGTTTGGATGGTTCCACCACCCCAAATTATAGGTATTGGAATAAGAGTTATTGCGAGGAGGTGGGCGGAAACCTTAGGCCATGTTCAAGTCGGCCTAAATCAACTCAGGGGATTGATTTGCCCAGTGGCACTCTGCAATGGTGTGCGTTGTGCTTTGGCAAATGGAGCATTCACTTAAAGCTTGAAAGATAGAGTCTACTTGCGGGTTCATGCCGGGGTTTACTAAAAGCCTATCAAAGTTTTTATTCAATAATTGAATCTAATAAGCCAAATCCTGAGAAGCCTCGGCTTCATGGGCCTCTATCTTCCTCTGCAAGATTGATGGTTTTCTTTCTTGATAGGCAGAGGACATATGTATGGAGTTGTCACTTAATGTTTCAAATAATGCCCAGGCTTCATCCTTAGTTTTGATCATGAAGGTTTCTGCACAGGCTGCATCGATGGTTTGCCTATACCTTTCAGATAATCCATTATAGAACCTTTCGATCAACTGCCATGTTGGCACCTAATGGTGAGGGCATAACCTAAGAAGGTCATTAAAGCACTCCCAAGTCTCATGAAATTGCTCCCCTTCCTGTTGAGTAAAACCTATAATCTCTCTTCTGTAATGGTTGGTCTTACTCATAGGAAAATACCTTTTCAAAAATTCTCCCATAAGGGTGGCCCAATCATTTACCCTTGCATCGAGGGTATGATACCAGTGCTTGGCCTTATCCTTTAGGGAGAATGAAAATAGAGTCCTCATTAGGGCTTCATCAGTAAAGCCATGGAGCCTTACCGTGGAACAAACCTCAGTGAATTCCTCCAAATGCTGGTAAGGGTCCTCCCTAGCAGTACCATAAAAGGAGGGCAACAAAGATATGATACTGCTCTTGATCTCATATGGATTATCCCCTGTCAGTCGTCTCAGTGCTTGAGCAGGTTGGTTGGTTGGAATAAAATAGTCCCTCAGGGTCCTTTGTTGATTTGCTCCTTGATCAGCCATGTCTTCTCTTTTCTCTCCTTGGTTGGCTCTCCTAAGAATTCTCTCGGGCTCAGGATCAAACACTAGACTGCCCTCAAGTGAGCGTCTACCAAGCATACAATCACAATTCAAGTTCTTGTTGATTAAGTGAAACCTCCACTCCGAAGATAATTCAAAAGGTCAAGGCTTATCCCTCCGTTCCCACATAAGTGGTATAAGAGGGGTGATGACTTAAGATCTTAACCTTCTTTGTTCCAGAGGTAGAATTGGTTGATATAGATGGGCAAACAAGTTATTCACTGCAATTACGCGACCAAATTCAACCTTCGAGTGCCCTAGGACCTATACTTTTCTTAGATGATACTCCCAGGTGATCAAGTGAGAAGTTACTCCAAGGATGAACAAAGGGATGCAAGTAGGGCGAACACTTCCTTTGAGGCGATGCATATGCGGTGCCTCTTAACTACCCTTTTGTTCCTTTAAGGGGTGTTCCCCTCCGTGAAGTATCAAAACATTTGGTCAAAAGATAGTACCACCACCATAAAGCACGATAAGAGGAGGGCCTACACCAATAAAGAGATCGGTGCCTAATGTGCATGCTCAGTGCCGAACATGTGCATCACACCACAAATCTTTTTTATTTTGAAAATGCAGACAAGTCCCTTTGAATCAGATCAAGTGTGATTTAGTTTTAAGGTCAAATTTGATTATCAGTCCTAATTGCAGTTAGGCGACCACTGGATTAAGTAATTTCACTCAACTTTGTGGTCTTGAATTTTAACCCAAATGCAAATGCATGAACAGGAGCTACATGCAAAAAGTTAGAAAGGTATACCTGCCTGCAGCAATCTTCGTGCAACTATACTCACAATACAAAAATAAGATCTAACGTGCTGCTCAATCACTCCTAAATGCACGCACCTAGGGGCACGGAACTCCTAACAAGCAGCTTGGTATTTTATTGTGTTTTTTTTTAGAGGCAAGCAAGCAGAAAAATGAATCACGCACGCAGAAGAATGTAAACCCTAGTAGCTAAAAAATGTAGGGATAGACCCCCAAAAATTCAACCCCAATTACTACAAGGATGAGAAGACAGAAATAAAATTTGTGACGAAGGAGAATTCCTTGTGAAAGCGGGATCCAAATCTCCTGCGTCTTCCCCGCGTGTGGACATTGCTCAAGGTTGGCGTCATCTCCCAGCTACGCTTGTTACCTCCACAGATTCTTCGCACAAAAAAGATAACAACTGGTCAGATCATTATGCAATGAGAAATAATCCAAAATAAAATTAAGTCAAATTATTTCATCTGTTGTATCCCGGCAACGGCGCCATTTGACAGAGAGAAATTCGCTTGATTAAATTAGCAATAGAATGATTTATCGTTGTAATTTATGTGGTAGAAATCTCCCAATAAAATATTAAAATAGGTACCAATTTAAAGCACAGAAAAGATGTCATATCCACAGGGAGGTGTAGGCCAAATAAAATCACGAAAATATTATTACAAAGATTATTTCCTGAAGTTACGTCATGCACACATGGAATAGATCATGAAATCTAAAGAGTGTGAGTGCATGAGGGAATAAAAGTGAACATGAAAGGATATGCATGCAATTTCAACTTAATAAAAAAATAAATCCTCAAATCCTTCCACACCAATGGCACCAAATGTAAATTTTAATGCGAGTTTCACAGGGCATTTGAAGCCCTTGTGAGTGCGAGGAGGAGGGGCAGATGGCCGTGCGGGACAGATGGCCGTGCCGTGCTCGGAGGAGGTTAAGGTCCCCGACAGGTTCCAATGGCGGTGGTGGCATCATCAGCGGTGGTTTGGAGGTTGCCAGGCGGCGGGTTGTCCACCGCCGGTGGTGGGTTCCTCCGCGCTTGCGCGTGGACTACCGTCGGTGTTTCTGATGATGTGGCAATGCTCGTGGAGTCGAGGTGAGTGCGGTGGAGTAAACGGCGCATCGAACGGATGGCTGTGGTGACGGTTGCGTGGAGGTGTTCGCAGTGGTCAATGGGTTCTTCTTTGTTGGTGAAGCTTGAAGGAGAGGAGAGGGTGCGACCGGCCACTTGCTAGAGACGGAGAAGGCCGCAGGGAAATCGTGTGGCTGTTCTCTTCGCATGGTCGGCTGCTGCTACGAGCGCGTGAGGGGCTGCATGAAGGAGGGGTTGGTGTTGCGTGCTATGGTTGGCTGCAATGAGAGGGCAGTGAGAGGGCCACAGTGAAGGCTCTATTTCACGGTGCGGGCAAGGTCCACGGTGGTGCGGTTGGAGGTGATCCCCATCCAAGGAAGTCCCATAGCTCTTATCCCTCTCCAGATCCACAACCTCCGCCTCACCCTTCACAAGTGCAACTGCTGGATTTGAATGCTGACGGAGGGAGCAGCGGTGGGAGGTGGACAATTATGGGCATATCCTTTTTCAACTACTAATTATGTCTAGCCACCTATTATACTTTTATTTTCTACATGCACATATCAAATAAGAAGTATAAATGTATGTATTAGAATGCAAAGCAGATACAAAAATATTCATAAGCCAAGATTAATTACTTCTTAGCTTAGGTCAATAACCTATAAGGAAGTGTATTCCATATGTACTTAAGCCAAATAATGTCCAATAAATTGGACTTATCAATATCAGCCCTGACCACAAGCTCCTCGTCCATATCAGCCACCTCAACCTCGGCCTAACGCAACTTATCAATCCAGGCCGACTCATACAAATCAAATGACTCTTATCCTTCAGACTCTGGCTGACATTCAGAAGACAAATGCGGCTATGAGAAAACAGCACAGAGACGAGATCACAGAGGTTCGCAATCAACTTGCCCAGATGGCAAATCCTCGCCAACCTGGTGCACTTCCTTTACAACCTCTACCTAATCCGAATAACGTGCCGAACCAGAGGCGCGTTATGAACCCAAATCCGAGCCAAGCTTACTTAGTTTAGTAGACCCCTTCTACTCCATCACTTGACAGGAGAGAGGCTTCAACATCATATACGGGTTACCAGCAGCAAGCACCTCTTTTACCCACACCAAACCAGAACCAGGCGGGATTGAATTCTGTTACTACCCGTACTAGCAAAATAACATAGGATCCACCTTATCCAAGCCACTCCCAACCTAGTAATACAAACCCTAAACCTAGGATAGCCATCCAAGACACCTCTATCCCAGATCAAAATCCTGAACCCATTCTAGAGGAACCATCTAAGGTTCCATTTCTCGAGGCCTTGCCCAAGGTAAAAAGGATAACCAAAACCGTGGCACCTGAGGACCTAGTTAAGCTCTTTGAGCAAATGCATATAAACATCCCCTTGATGGATGCAATACGCCACGTACCGGCTTATGTACGATTTCTAAAAGACGTATGTACACCTAAGCGTAAGCTGCGAACCAAAGACGGGAATCAGATCATACTATTGGAGCAAGCCAGTTCTGTCATTTTGAGCAAACTCTCGCCTAAAGCAAAAATCCAGGCACCCCACTGATCTCCTATGAAATCAATGATATACAATTCGACCGAGCTTTATTAGACTTAGAAGCCTCCATAAATTTGATACCTACATCCCTACCAGACTACTTCGAGGAATCTGAGCTTAAACCAACTGAAATGACTTTACAACTAGCCGACCGATCAATTAAGTCACCAAAAGGAATTCTCGAGAATGTCATAATTAGGGTACATGATTTCTATTTTCCAGTATATTTTATTATCTTCGACATGGATGCTCCTGAGAATATGAAGAATACACTGATCATACTAGGGAGACCCTTTCTGGCCACTCCTAGGGCCAATATCAATTGTGAAGAGAGCCAAATTGAATTAAAATTTGGGAGCAAAACACTAAAGATCGACATCTTTAAGGCACAACAAGGAATTAATTGCATAGTCATAGAACAAATTTGCGATATCGAAGCTGTAGTTGACTTTATCGAGGAAAAACCAACTATTTCCGATCAATCGCAAGAGGATCAAAACCCTCAATTAGAGGAGCCCGAACTCAACCTAGACACACCCATAACTCCTTCCTTTGCTCCCAACACCCATCCTGAACCACTCGCTACTGCTGACAACCCAGTTATGGAATTAAAGCCTCTTCCCAATCTTCTCAAGTACATCTTTTTGGGTTCCAATCAGACGTTTCCTGTGATTATCAACTCCCGACTCACACCTGATCAGGAAACACGCTTGATTTCTATTCTCCAGCAACATCGAAGAGCCATTGGATGGACTCTCGATGATTTGACTAGTATCAGCCCTTCATACTACGCACATCACATCTACACTAAAGAGGGCTCACGACCATCCCGTGAAATGTAGAGATACCTAAATCCAAATCTACAAGATGTCGTGAGAAAGGAGATCATCAAGTGGTTAGATGCAGGGATCATCAACCCGATCTCCGACAGTCGGTGGGTGAGCCCAATCCAAGTTATGCTTAAGAAGGCAGGGCTCACCGTCATCACGACTGAAATTGGAAAAACCATACCGACCCGTATAGCAAACTTTTGGAGAGTCTGCATTGATTACAGAAGACTCAATTCTTCCACGAAGAAGGATCATTTCCCACTACCGTTCAATGTTCAGATTCTCGAGAAACTAGCGGGAAATCGATTCTTCTGCTTTTTGGATGGGTACTCCGGTTACAATCAGGTTGCAATCCATCCCGAGGACCAAGAGAAGTCCACCTTCACCAACCCCTTCAGAACATACGCATTCCGAAGGATGCCATTCGATCTCTGCAATGCACCCACTACTTTTCAGCGATGCATACTTGCCATATTCTCAGATATGGTAGATGAATACCTTGAAGTCTTCATGGATGATTTCTAGTTATTTGCTAGAATCATTTGATGATTGCCTCCTGCACTTGGTTCAAATCCTCAGGCGGTGCTTGGTTCTTTTCTGGGAAAAGAGCCACTTCATGGTACCTGAGGGAATTATCCTAGGACATCTCGTCTCTAAAAAAGGCATCCAGGTTGATCGAGCCAAGGTGAATTTGATTTCCAAACTCCTTATGCCTAGCTTAGCCAAAGACATCCGATCCTTCCTAGGGCACGTCGATTTTTACAAACGATTCATTCTCGATTTCTCAAAAATCGCGTGCTCCCTGACTAATCTGCTATCTAAGGATGTCCCTTTGAAATCTCCAAGGGGTATGCTCAGGCATTTGAGATCCTACGTGATTGAGTTACCTAAGCACCTATCCTGCAGTCCCCTGATTGGTCTCAATCCTTTGAGGTCATGTGCGATGTATCTAATTATGTTGTAGGGGTGGTACTTGGGCAGAAAATTGATGGGAAACCCGTGGTCATCTACTACTCTAGCAAGACACTTGACGAGGGTTAGCGTAACTATACAGTTACTGAGAAAGAGCTGCTAGCTGTAGTATTTGCCTTGGAAAAATTCAGATCATATGTTTTGGGTTCCCTGGTTATCATATACTCAGATCACACTATAGTGAGGCACCTCCTTGCGAAGAAGGACACGAAACCTTGACTAATCTGCTGGATCTTGCTGTTGCAAGAATTCCATCTCGAGATTGGCGACAAAGCGGGAAAGCAGAACATGGTAGTTTACCACTTGTCCCAGCTTCCTTCTTCCGTCATCGACCTGTCTGGTCCAATCACCGAGCATTTTTCGGATGAGCACCTGTTAGCCATTCACAATCTCCCTTGGTTTGCTGATATTGTGAACTACTTGGTTATAGGGAAAGTTTCGCTAGATTGGCCGACTTCTAAGCGGGACAACTTGATTACCAAGGCCAAGTACTATATTTGGGAGGAACTATACCTTTTCCACATCGGCAATGATCAAGTGATCCGTAGATGCATTCCTGACAACAAGGTCAATGACGAATGTCATTCTGTCACGACCAGGCCTGCGTTAGCCATTTCTCTCGACGTAAAACCGCAACGAAAATTCCTCAGTGTGGGTTCTTTTGGCCCACTTTGTTCAAAGACACACAGATGTATTGTAGGGCATGCGCTCATTGTCAGACCCTCGTCAACATGGGACCACGGGATATGATGCCCTTGAACCCAACTATTGTGTGCGAAATCTTTGACATATGGGGAATTGATTTTATGGGACCCTTTCCCAGATCTAACGGCTTCGAATACATTATACTCGCTATTAATTATGTCTCTAAATGGGTCGAAGCCATCCCCACGAGAACGAGTGATCATAAAGTTATCCTCCGATTTATCAAGAACATCTTTACTAGATTTGGGGTTCTTAAGGCCATCATCAGCAATGGCGAGTCTTATTTTACCAATGTGCACTTCTAGTCCCTGATGAAAAAGTATGGGGTGTCCTACCGTATCTCGACTCCTTACCACCCCCAGAGTAATGGACTGGTAGAACTATCGAATCAAGAGATCAAGAAGATCCTTCAGGTCACTGTTCGACCTGATTGAAAAGATTGGTCTTCTCGCCTTCCAGAAGCCTTGTGGGACTATAGGACCGCCCACAAGACCCAATTAGGCATATCTCCCTTCATATTAGTATACGGTAAGACATGTCAACTTCCCGTCGAGATGGAGTACAAGGTTTATTGGGCAGTACGGAAGTGCAATCTAAATCTAGTGAAGGTTGGAATACACCATCGGTTGTAATTGAGCAAGATTGAGGAACTATGCAATGATGCATATGAGAACTCGCGTATCTACAAAGAGCAGGTTAAAGCCTTCCACAACAGGCACATTGTGTGAAAATCTTTCTACCCTGGTCAGAAAGTGCTACTCTTTGATGCCAAACTCAAATTGTTCCTAGGAAAACTCAGATCAAAATGGATTGGACCATTCTTGGTGAGACGAATTTGTTGAAATAGAGCTATTGAAATCAGTCAACCTAGCCTTGATTCAGAACCCTTTGTTTTGAACAGTTAGCGACTCAAGCCGTTCATTGAACTCACTAATGCGAACAAGGTTGAGGTATCTTTTAATCTACATTCTCCCTGAGCTTATGCCGCCCAGCTGATGGCATTAAACTCAGCGCTTAATAGGAGGCAACCCGTCATCATTTTGAAAAATCCGAAACCCTTCTCGACACATCTTATACTGAACTCATATTGCACTTTAGGGATCATCCATTAGAACTACTGACTACATCTCTGGTACCTATACCCGAGCTTGAAATCATCCGCAACAGTCATCCCAACCCATCCACCCACCCAACACCTGTTCTAATGAATGATCTAAGCTGAACTCGAACCCACCTAATTTACAATGAGGGCATTGCAAATCGTAGGCATGAGAGGGTATTAAAGTGCAAGACGTCGTGAAAATCACTTCACAAGAAAGGGTTTTATCAAAAAATCACATATTCCAAAAAAAATAAAAAAATAAAAAATTGAAAAAAGAACAAAATTAGGAGGGGAGGAAATTTTGAATTGATATCATTTGTTGAGAAAAGGGGAGGAGATAAAAATGTCAAAAAGGAGCACAATTTGAAAGGAAAAGAAAAAGAGATAGTCATTAGTAAAAGATTAAGGAATTATCTTAGTTTTAGACCAAATCAAAAGAAAGAAAAGAAAGATAAAAAGTGCTAAGAAGCAAAAAGAGATTAGTAGGAACGCTGATCTTAGGCCTCTTAGGCTACGATCCTTGGCTTAAAAATTTAAGTATCCACTAAAATCTGGATAGTCCTGAAGAGGTTGGGGAAAATGCGAAGCTTAAGTATTATGTCTAAGGCTCAAGGATTATTCGACCTCGTTAACTGACCTCTGGTTTGTGGGACTCGGTAACCTAAGCACCACAATCCACACATAGTCTGGTTCAATGCGCTTAAGTATAAAAATCATGCAAATGCGTTAAATCTATTCCGAAAAAGTACCTAAATTAGGAGCGGCTAATCAACACAAGTTGATTTGGATAAGTTTCCAGCACGGGGAGGTGGGAAATTCCCTTCGAAGATGCAAAATAACAAATCGTCTCTTCGGTGATTGTCTCCTAGGATATTTAAATATCCTACCGGGGCATGTAAGCACATTGTGCTGGTTCAGATGACATGGGCGGCACTATCTCAAAATGTCGATTGCCAAAGTCTGGATTTAGCTACAAAACGCCATGGGTGAGATTATCTTGAAATCTCAAAAGCCAGGGTTCTGCGAGTTGCCATAGGTGGTGCTATCTCAAAGCATCAATTGCCAAGGACCCTACAATGATTGATGGTTGGAGCTAGGAATCCTATACAGACCGTGTTGTAAAGCTAATCCGAGGCTACAAATAAAAAAAAAGAGAGCGAAAACTCTCCAAAAACAAAGAAAAGTTCTTCTGTCTCTCTCTTACAAAAATGCACTGCAAACTGAACC
Source organism: Thalassia testudinum (assembly GCA_037157565.1). Lineage (NCBI taxonomy): Eukaryota > Viridiplantae > Streptophyta > Magnoliopsida > Alismatales > Hydrocharitaceae > Thalassia > Thalassia testudinum. Next base: position 31,492,505 of record JAZHRO010000049.1, read on the forward strand.
TAGGATAAAATATGTTACAAGCACGGATGCTTTAACCACGAAGTTCAACGAACCGTAGGTTAGTTCCTGTGGGCCTTAGAAACCTTCATGGTGGATGGAGGCTAAAGCTGGTCAAGTCCGGATCTTGATTGATACTTGAATACCTCTAGTCATACTATCAGCATTCTGACCTAATCTACAAAAAAAAGCACACATCAGAGTTTTGAGCATAGAAAGGCACATGGTCTAGAATTAAAGTTAATTCCATAAGATTTTGCTAAGGGACTAGCAAAAGCTACACATGATGGTATGATTCGAACACCATCATGAACCCTAACTAGCTCATTTTGATTCAATCAAGTCAGTAAATGCTCCTACATAACTACCAAAGAGCTATAAGTCAATGCATAACTATTCTGAGGGAAATACAAGAAAATAAGGTTAAAACTGCAGTTTTACCATCTTATCACAACTGCAGTACAATCACGGATTTTCCCAAGGGGTAATTAAGAGTCAAATGGTCCTTAAAGTCCAACAAATGGGTTGGAACAAACAGAAAAGGTTTTGCACCTGCCTTGAGAATTAAATGACTTTTGAAACCCTAAAAACAGACCCGCTTAATTAACTGAGGTTCTGTTCAAGATAAAATTCACCTAAACCCTCTAAAATTCATAAGAAAATATTCTCTAGTGTTTGGAACCTTCAATTTGACCATCAGAACCAATTTTGACCCAAATAAAATCCTAAACTGACATTTGCCCTAATTTGGGTTTTGCATAAATTACCCAATCAAACTTGGTCAAAACCTAAATCTAACTTCACCATTGGATTTCTTAGGTCCAAATTAGGTTTATATCAAAATTTAGGCCCAAACTGAGATCATCTTGACCAAGTTTACATTTTGGTTCATTCAGACTCTTTCTATCTCATTTAGGCCCTTAACTTTTGAATTCTCTTACAAATAGCCCCCAAACTTCTTTACATTCATCACAAGCAGGTTCCCACGACATTTCTGGAAGGTGAAACCTTCACCGTCGAGTTTCAAGCGAGGATTTCTCGCTCGATTCTCAATCAATCCTTCTCAAAATTGATACAGGGATTCCTTGGGAAGTCTCCTTCCATTTGAGCCATTCCTTGAGCTCTAAGTCCTTCCCAAAAGGTCATGCGAACATTTCAAAGGTTCTAGTATCCATTGTTGCAACCACCTTCAAAGCTTGAAAGCTTCTTTCCAAGCTTGGAAGGGCATCCTATGGCCTATATAAGAGACCCCAGGGCACGGCCGTGCTCTTCAGCTAGTTTTGAGGCCAAAAACCCTCTTCCTAACCCAACCTCCGACCTCCTCCGACCAAGCTCCGGCAAGCTCCTCCACTGATGTCCTACGGCCTCCCAACAGCCAAATTGGGAGTGTCTTCTTTCTCCCTAACTTCCTCCGCCTCTTGACAACCAACTCAGAGGCGCCCTAGCCCCTTCATCCACACCATCTCCCTCATCGGAGAACCTTTTGTCTACGGCGTCGGCCAACTACAGCCAACGTTGCCCTCTCCTTTCGTCCTGAGATTAGGGTCCAACATTCCCTTGTCTCCCCTACTCTTTTTCCCCCTATTTATCCTTCAATTTCGATCCCTCGACACGCCGTTTACCTCCATCGTCTTCATCTTCGACCACTCCTCTAGCAAGCCCATCTCACCACCACAGACCACCAATCAACTCACCGACAAGCCCACAACCTTCACCTCTTCACCCTCTTGAAAACCCCTCCTCCCATTCACTACTTCGCTCACCCAAATCACACACCGGCAACCCACCTACTCACGGCCATTTTCGTCACCGTCAGGCCGCCACCCTCACTCTCATCACGCGTTACATTCACCACCGCACTCGCCACTCCACGGCGACCCTTCCTGAGCCTTCTGACAAAGCTGAGAGGCCATTTTACTTGATTTCAGGTGTACCCCCTAGCCGCCATTAACGAAGAGCTTCAAAGAAGCTTCGAGCTCGCTCCAAGTCTCGACTACCCTAGGTAGAACTCCAAGGTTGTGCGGATTTGCTTCAGGTATTGCCCCAGGTGGTCAATTGGTTGCTTGGACCTCATGAGCCGCAGTAATCGAAGGAAGGACCTCTACTGCAGATGCGCAAAGAAGAGGGACACAGATAGTCTCACATCGGAGACTCAAAAGTGGCCGACTGCGCATAAATTGAATTTCTCTCTTGGCCTTAGTGCCTTAAGTCATAGCAGGTGAGGTCCCCTGCACCCTCACGTGCCTCGTTCACGACATATACCCTACAAACCTGGTGTGCCCGACCCGCCTAAGCCTTCACTCCTCACTCACCACCCACAGCCGGTGAGCCTGGACCCAGGTGTGCGCCTACCCGATTGCCCGACTATACCCTGAGTGGCCCTGGGAGGGTGAAACCTAAAAGGAGAGAGAGAGAGAGAGAGAGAGAGAGAGAGAGAGAGCATGGGGCAGGGGAGGGTTTTGTCCCGTGCAACACTTAGCCAAAACCTTTAATGGCTGCCCTCTGTGCGTGAAGAAAGAAAGAAGAAAAGAAGAAGACTTGAAGATAAGAAGGCAGAGAAGGAAAGAAGAGAAGAGAAAAAGAAAAGGAGAAGAAGGAAGCCGCACAAGAAGGGAAAGAAAAGGAGAAGAAGGAAGCCACACAGGAAGAGCATAGAGAAAAGAAGAGGAGAAGCACAGAGAAAGGAAGAAGAGAGAGGCCCTTGAGTCTCTAGCACAGTAGCATAAGCCGTTTAAGCCATCTGATACCTTTGATTGCATATACTTGAGGCTTTGATTTAATTGTTATTTGTGAGGAGTAATTGGTGATTTAAATCACCATTTTACTCCATTCTTTTTGCATATTAATCCTGACATTATTCTTATTGCAATCTCTATTCTTGATTTAAATTGTGATCTTGAGTTTTGAATTCCATATTACTCCCTGTGTTCGACCTTGGCCTTAAAATTAGAGTAATAAATTTATTTGTTTCAAAGCGATTTCGGCTATACTATAACACAATTTTTAACCTCAATTTCACCGCGCAAATACCTGCATGTGTGATCTCACGCGAGGGGGTGTGTTGGGGCACTGAGCAATCTAAGTCGTCTGATCTCTTAATCAGATAGCTAAGATCTTTTGAACATGCGTATGCATTGCGTGCAAGGAAGAAGAGACGGAGGCACGGGTGCAAGCTTCAGTGACGTGGGAGCTTTAGTGACGGTTATATCCGTCACTAAAGACCCCCTTATTAAATGTTTTAAGAAGAAATTACCTTTTTGCCCCTTTAAACCTCACCTATAAATAGCCCTACGAACCCCACACTTCCTTCATCCCTTCCTTCACCTCTCCTCCTCTCCAAAGCTCTAAAGAAGCTTGTCCCAAACCTGGGATGCTTCTTTAGAGTTAAAATCAAAAATTTTGTTCACTTCTCACCCCGTTCGTGGAGCTCCCGTGATCGTCTTCTCAACCCCATTCTGAAAGTAGATCCCACAACGACGATGTCCTGCCTCACCCGCGGTTCTTTCTGCTCCGTTCATCTTCCGCCTTCGCCCTTCGTCTTTCAAGCATCACCGTCTGGCTTGTCCTCTAGCAGTCGTCGAGAAGGATAATTTCTCATCTCCCTTCCCTTTACAACTTTCTAGTAGAATTTCTAACTTTCTAGTTGTAAAAATATTATCCTTATTATAAAAGTGTTTTCTTCTCTCTCTACCTCTCTCTCTCTCTTTCCTTTAGTATTAATATCAGATTCATTGTGATTATTTCGCTTTTAAACAAAAATTACAAAAAAAATCACGAATTTCAAATCAACATGACCTCCCTATGTTCGACCTAGAATTTCTTTTGAATTTTAGCAAATTTATTTGTTGATAGATTTAAATTGCACTACAATGACAGATTTTTAAAACTCAACCTTTTTGCATAGATTTTCCACTTCAACATTCTTGCACCGTTGCCAGGGAGGCATCAAATCTTGATTTTCTTTCCGCATTTCGCGTACTTCATTGCTTTCTAACTTATATTTCTTTTCTATTGTTTTGCAGGTACCTCAAAGGGAATCTTCAAGCAATAAAAAGGAGTAAAGTGCAGTTGAAGACAACTGTAAGTGCTCCCCATTCTTCCCCCCTCCATAGAGTTCACTCCATAACCCTAATTCAAACCCTAATTAATCTAGGTGTTCTCATAAACCCTAGGATTAGTTTTGATTATTTGATTTCCACCTCCACCCATCTCACCCTCTGTATATAAAAGGAAAAAATCTAAGAAAACACAAAGGTACATAATCTCTTCTGATTTTCAAACTCAACCGGTCAACCAATCTTTGGAACCGATACACACGCCCAAACATATAATTGAGTAGAAATCAGATTAGGTAACTACTTTTGCACCCAACTCGGTGGTGCATTAAGGCCAATTGTTTGAGTTGTTTTTGCCGCACCACTTCATCTAAAATCAACTCATCAAGTAGCTTCCCCTTAGGGTTTACAATTTAGGTCAACACCAGGCACTCCACTTTACTTTTGATTTCAAAAGGAAAAGATTTTCACTTGTGTTTTGAATATCAGGTTTGCCTCTTGAACTTGATTGAATTTATCTATTTCTAAACCCTCAAAGCTACTTAAGCAAGATTTGAACCTTAAAATCCACTCATCCAAATAATCTTACTTAAAAACCCTGGTTGTGCATGCACTCACACATATTCAATCAATCATTAAGGGCACCACCCATTTTAAGGGCCCACCACATTCCATAAGCACTACAATCCTAAGCTTAAGTTAAAATCAAGTAGACGTTGGCCTTAGGACTCATCTGTCGGTTTCAAGGTATTTCTTAAACTATGGTGCAAATTTATGACATTAGCTTTCTCCAGAAGGTGCTAAGTTGGGTGGTCAGATTGCCAAACAACTTAAGCAAGCACAGGTTTGGTATAATTAGCGGCCTTGAGGACACACTCCCCCTATCTCGCCATCCCAACTTAACCAGCTTTTGGATTAAGGACAACACAATTCATATTGTGGTTTGAATCTATCTTGAAGCTTAGGTCCTTAGGCTACCTAACTTAAGGACAGGCATGTTTTGTTGTGCTGCAGGGTTCTTATCCTCAGTCCTTCTGACCTGTTCCTAATTTATGCTTGGAAGGAGGTTATCAAATCACCGATTGGTAGGACCATTAGATCATTCTAGGAGGTGTAAATTGAATTTTGGCCAATTTAATCCCATGGCCAATCAACAACCTCCTCTGTCTCAGAATCAACAAGAGATGTTTCAATGGTAGTTGGAACAAATGCAGAGAATGAAGGGCGCTCAGCCCTTGAAGGATTTTTTTGATCCTTCAAATTACGGGGAACGTCTCAATGTCCAGATTCCTGCCGGAGACGTAGAAATTAAGCCCCAGGTGTTAAGCCTGGTCAAACATTTTCATGGGCTTGGCTCTAAAGACCTATTTCAGTTTCTGGACGACTTGCCCACTTTGGTCCAGACCACCAAAGCACGAAACATGGACGAAGAGCAAATGATCATGAGGTTCTTTCCCTACTCTCTTAGGGATAAAGCCGCACATTGGTACCGAACAATTGGAAAGTCAATCGCAACTTGGAATGGCCTTAAATCAACTTTCCTAAAGAAATTCTTCCCAGTCAGGCATACCAATGCACTGAGGCAGGTAATTACTACTTTCGTACAGCAACCGGGGGAGTAGTTTCATGGTGCCTGGAAGCGATTCTAGGACTTATTGCGAAAGAGTCCACACAACAAGGTGCCGAAATGGCAACTCGTGTAGATCTTTTACCACGGGTTGACTAAGCAACTCAAAAATCACATGGACGCTTCTTGCGAAGGTAATTTCCTCAACAAAGACGCAGATAGTCCGCATGATTTGTTTAAGGAAATGAGTGAAAGTTCAATCAATCATGCCTCCATGAATACGTTTAACCGATCCCAACAACCCAAATCGAATGTTAATGAGGTCCATGGCTCTCATTCATTCGATATGGAGCTGATTTGTAATAAACTAGATAAGGTGGGCCCAGTTACCAAAAGGATGGAGTGGATGGTTGGAAACTCTATAAACAATTCTCGATCTACTTAATCCTAGAATTCGAGATTCCATTCTTCGCGAGCTCCTTCTGGACAGGAGTTCATGAATAAATTGGATGCGGCTCAACCTGTGAGCTAGCATTACTCAGAACCCCATGGGTTCCAAACTGGGGCCTTTGGTCCCAATTTCTCTAATCCCTCCCTTTCTTTCTCTCCATCCTCACCCTATGAGGATGTCTATGCTGTACAGGAGAACGTTAGGTCCAACCCATATTGCAATGCTTATAATCCAAGTTGGAGGAACCACCCTAACTTCTAGAAAAATCTAGGGCAGCAGACCCAATTCTGACCTAGCAACTATGCTCCACAAAGACCAATGGATCAAGGTCATGTTTATACTCAGCTGCCTCCGAATCAAGTCAATTAGCTAGTTTGGAATGCTCATCAACCATAGGGCAAGCTGATTTGAACCGTCAGATGGTAGAGATGCAAGGATCTATGCTCCAGCTCATGCAACAAATGAAAACCTTGCTGGACAAATTGCAAACCAGGCTCATTGCCAATACCCGTTAGCCAAGATTTTTGCCATCTCAACCTGTACCCAACCCGCGCAACATACAGAATCCAGGCAATCAAGCCCAAGGGTACAGGAATCAGAGGGACCCACACGCACATGCTCAGGTGGTTGAGTAGGGTCCTTCATCTTCTGCTTCTTCATCAAATCCAAGGTTTCTAGCTAATCAAGCCCCTCCTATCATTCCTAACCTCCCGAAGACCCAAACCCGTACGCATCTGCCAACTCCGCTACTTTAAGGAGTGGAAGGCAAACCTAGGACCCACACCTACCCTACTCTAGTCAAGAAAATCTTGGTGAACCTAAGGAAAGAAAGGGGAACTCTGAAGAAGAAATCAAGGCTCAAGAAACTGATTCCGGGGATCTAACTCATGTTCCTTTTCCTGAGGCCTTGATTAAACCAAGGAAGAAGCCTATTGATAGTGACGAGGAGCTCTTGAATATATTCAAGAATGTTGAAATCAATATCTCGCTCCTCGATGCTATCAAACACATACCGGCTTACGCTAAATTCTTAAAGGATTTATGCACCCAGAAGCGTAAGCTGAGGGAATCTATTCCGAGGAAGGTGATACTCTCCGAGTAGGCTCGTTCTATTATCCTGTATCACCCTCCTATGAAAAAGGGAGATCCAGGTGCCCCTTTGATTTCATGTGTTACCGGAGATTAAACTTTTGACCAGGCACTCTTGGATCTAGGTGCATCCATTAACCTAATTCCAACTTCTCTTTACAAGAAGTTCGGATTAGGTGAACTTCAGTTGACCTTAGTAACACTGCAGTTAGCGAACCTTTCGGTCAAAAATCCAAGAGGCGTTATTGAGAATGTTATTGTCAAGGTTAAGGACTTCTATTTTCCTATAGATTTCCTTACTCTTAACATGGATGTACCTGAGAATTTAAGGAACACATCCATCATTCTGGGGCGTCCATTCCTGGCTACTGCTAAGGCCAATATCAACTGTGAGAGTGGTAGCATGGAAATCACCTTTGGGGATCGAAAATTGAAATTGGATATTTTCAAGATGATTAATAAAATTGAGGATTGTGGATTTATAGAGGAACTCGAGGAAGATCATTTGAATATTGAGACATGTATGGCTGTATCTACTATTCAGAGTTCCTCCTGCATCGATGAACCCAACCCACAATCCTCCGTGGCAAACCTGCCACATTCTGAAGAGGTTGCTAATTTTATTCACTTTCAACCTCTTCCTCTCGATCATCCTAATGAATCTTCATCATCATCCTCCTTACCTTCCATCTTAGACCCGCCCCAACTCGAACTGAAACCATTGCTTGAGAGTTTGAAATATCAATTTTTAGGACCTAAGAAGACGCTCCTTGTGATTATCAGTTCTAGATTGACTAAGGAGCAGGAGATAAAATTGATTAAGGTCTTAAAAGAATAAAAAGAGGAAATTGGTTGAACCATCCATGACCTTAGGTGGGTTGAGCCATCTTACTGTAATCACAGAATTTTCACGAAAGATGAATCTCACCCTTCTCACTAGATGCAGAGGAGATTGAACCCAAATATGCGAAAAGTGATCAAGTAGGAAATTATTAATGGCTTGACGCAGGAATCATCTATCCGATCTCGGATAATCCATGGGTAAGTCCAGTGCAAATTGTTCCCAAGAAAGCTAGGATTACCGTTGTCACTAACAAGAAAGGAGAATCTGACTCAACTCATTCAACTTCCACCTAGAGAGTCGGTATCGATTACAGGAAGCTAAACACAGCCACCAAAAAAGATCACTTCCCTTTGCCCTTCATCGATCAGATCCTTTAAAGACTAGTTGTGTAAAAGTACTTCTGTTTCCTGGACGATTACTCATGATACAATCAAGTCCCTATCCATCCCGAGGATCAAGAAAACACGACTTTCACTTGTCCCTATGGAACCTTTGCTTTCCGTATAATGCCATTTGGGCTTTGCAATGCACCTACGATTTTCAAAGGTACATGCTATCCATTTTTTCTAACATGATGGGACAATTTATGGAAGTTTTCATGAATGATTTCTCCATTTTCAAATATTTGTTTGAATATTGCCAAGCTAATCTCAAATTGGACCTTAAAAGATGCATCAAAACATGATTGGTCCTTAGCTGGGAAAAGAGTCATTTCATGACACAATAAGGTATCATCTTGGGAGATGTAATCTCTGAACAGGGATTTGAGGTTGACAAAGCTAAAGTCGATGCTATTTCCAAACTTCCTCCTCCCACATCTGTTAAACAAATTCGATCATTTCTCAGTCATGTGGCATTCTATAGGACATTCATCAAGGATTTCTCCAAGGTTGCTCGACCTTTTAGCATCCTTCTCACCAAAGATACACTGTTTGACTTCAACGAATCATGCCACAAGGCATTCAAATTTCTTGAAACGACAGTCACTTGTGCTCCGGTGTTGCAACCATCGGTCTGGACTGCCCCATTTGAGATCATGACCGATGCTTTTTATTACACGGTCAAGGCTATTTTGGGTCAAAAGATCGACAGAAAGCCCTTTATCATCTACTACGCTAGCAAAACTTTGGACGAGTCCCAAAGGAATTACACTATTACTGAGAAGGAATTGCTAGTTGTAGTATTTGCTTTAGAAAAATTCAGGACTTATCTCTTAGGGTCTCACGTCATAATTTTCACTGACCACTTGGCCTTGAGATATCTCTTGGCCAAAAAGGATGCAAAACCCTGGCTCATTCGATGGATTCTTCTACTTCAAGAATTCGATCTTGAAATTAAAGATAAATTCAAGGCACAGAATGTAGTGGCGGATCATTTTTCGAGACTTGTAAGTGATTTTTCTCGTCCAGATATTCCGATTACTAATACTTTTTTGGATGAGACTATTCCGGCAATTTTAGGTGTCCAAACCCCTTAGTTTGTAGACATAGTAAATTATTTGGTTGTTGGTCAAATCCTCCAGGATTGGACTAAAAAATAATAGGATAGACTTAAATCAAGACCAAATATTACTTCTGGGATGACCTTGAATTGTATCGCATTGGCTATGATCAGATTATTCGCTGATGTTTTTCAGAGAATGAGTTTCAAAGCATACTTGAGTTATGCCATACATCTGCGTGTGGTGGTCATTTCTTCGGCAAAAAGACGGTTGCAAAAATACTTCCATCTGGATTCTAATGGTCCTCTTTATTCAAGGATGCCCAAGAATTCTCAAGGTCGTGTTCCCGATGCCAGGCACCCGTGAGTATAACCAAGAGAGACATGATGCCTCTAAACCTGATTCTTCCTGTCAAAATCTTCGATGTTTGGGGCATCGATTTCATGGGACCCTTCCTCCCTTCATTTGGACACCAGTATATTCTTGTTGCTGTTGATTATGTGTCCAAGAGGATCCAGGCTATTCCCACCCAAACCAATGACCACAAGGTGGTCATTGATTTTATCAAGAAGAATATCTTCAATCGGTTCAGGATTCCAAGGGCCATCATCAGCGATGGTGGTACTCACTTCATAAATGCCCAGTTCCGTAATTTACTGGCAAAATACGAGGAAAATCGCAGAATCTCCACACCTTACCACCCTGAGATGAACGAACAGGCCGAGATCTCCAATCGGGAGATCAACAATATCATGCAAAAGATGATTAGCCCTAATCGAAAAGATTAGATTCAAAAGCTTCAGGATGCTCTTAGGGTCTACCATACGATGTACAAGACTCTTATCGGTATGTAACCATTTCGTTTGATGTATGGAATGGTGTGCCATTTACTCGTAGAGATTAAACATCGAGCATTCTAAGGGATCAAGAAATGCAACTTTGATTTAAGTTTAGCCAGAAAGATTAGGAAGCTCCAACTATCTGAGTTGGAGGAACTTAGAAACGATGCGTACGAGAATGCCAAGTTCTATAAGTCTCGGACCAAAGCTCTTCATGACCAACTAATTTCCTGTAAGAGCTTTGAGCCAAACTTGAAAGTCTGGCTCTTTGATTCTTAACTTAAGCTCTTTTCCGACAAGCTTAGATCGAAGTGGAGCAGCCAATTCATCATTGATCGGATATTCCCAAATAGAGCCATTGAAATCTCTGACTCAAAGACGAGTAATTCTTTCAAGGTTAACGAACAACGCCTGAAACCTTATGTTGACCGTGTTATTCCAGAACCCATCTCAGACAAGGTTGCTTTAACCTTAATTTGACTTCTTTGGCAGGACTTCACCTAACTGATGGCATTAAACTCAACACTTGTACAGTCTGACTCATAGTTGACACGAGCATCATAGAACACAGGTGATATTTTCTTCATTCTATCCTGCTTCTCATGCCTTTTATTTTCAATGAGGACATTGCATCAACTAGGCATGGGGGGGTGGATTCATTTCTGAATCATTTTATCAGCTCTGCAGAATTCTCGTAAATTCTACTTATTTTTTTCTTTATTTATTAAAAAAATTTTGAATTAGGAAAAGAATGCTTAGGCATTAGAATTTTTCAACCTTAGGGAATAATACAATAGGACCTGAACACTTGAACCCTTCAAGTCTTCAGGCTTAATCAGCTTGGGTGTCCACTAAAATGTGTATTTGTTTCTTGAGTCCTCGCCAATCTGAATGTATTTCTAATTTGATTAAATAAGTGGAGTGATAAGTACACGACTTATCAACATACCCTCTGATTTGAGGGGACTTTAAGTCTGAGCATCTACACACTATTTGCACTGACTTATTTTTCGGTAATTTTAGCGAAAATTGGGTAGCTAATGAACCTTTTAGGGTGGTATGGTTGGCAAGTTATCGTGGGTAACCACTCATTGGTAGGTTGTCTACAGCTCAATCACACGACCATTCTCTTCTTGCTGCCTTTAGTTAAATCTTAGATTATGGAAGCCACCTACTTAAAAAAAAAAAGAAAGAAAAGAAATAGAAAAGTATCCAAAAAAAAAGGAAATAGAAAGGAGAAAAGAAAAGAAAAAGAAATAAGTCACACTTTAATGCACGAATATAGTTGACAAGTTATCGTGGGTAACAGCTCATTAGTAGGTTGTCTAGAACCAGCTCAAGAAATACATGTATAATTCCTAAACACTTAGGAAGAAGCGAAGAAGTAGAATAAGCTGGGGAGATATACACTAGGTTCGCCCTCGTGTTGATCCCATAAAAATAAAAGTAGGGAGAAAGCTACCAATCGGATAGATACACCTTTAGGCAGAATTCTTTTTAAGGTCACCTAGAGACATAGAAACCCAAAGTCTATTCTGATAACCGATCAGTGAGTCTAACACTTCACATGAAAAGATGCTTAGAACTTAGAGTTCTCTTCGAGTCTTGGGTGAGTTGAGTAGTCATAAAAGCTGCTCCGAAACCCTAACTCAAAAATCCAAAAGGATTAGGAAAGAAGAAAAAGCAAAAGATCCTTTTTGTTTTGAATAAAGTGAGGGCTTGACGCGGTCTGCATTTTGGCAGACACTCGGACACTATTGTGTCCTTGTTCAGATCTTAGTTGAAATTCCTAAGAGTTAAAAAATAACTTTTGCCTAAGAAATCTGATTATAATTCCCTTATAAATAGCATGTAATTTTGCTAGGAACTAGCAAAAGATAGGCATGGGGGTGTGATATAAACATGTTTATATCACATAAACCGTCTATTTATGTATGTCCTTAGGCGTATAGTACCATCATATATTATAAATATTACATAACATGCATCATCTTGTATTTAGTTTAGATTGTATAAAGTTTAGGTTAATTTTCTCTTTTTGTGGTTAGGAACTAGGGCAATATCATATCGGGGCCTCGGATTGAAGATCTAACCGTACAGATCTGATCAGGGTGACGATCAGAGTTCAACGACTCCAAGATTGTCCTGATCGGACTTCCGTAGCATCAGATGCAGTCCGAGAAAGATCAGAGGTCAAAGGACCAGGTAGTGTAAATCCGTACTTCAAATGATAAACCTGACTGCATGGATGGGTTCGGATCGACGATCGTAGCCCAACGACATGAAAATCGATCCAATCCGACACCTGTGGCACCATCTACAAGATAAAGAAGCTGCATGGCCAAGATGGTGCCATCCGAGCCGCCCAATACAAGTCCAAGACTCCCGCAGCACCTCTTCATGCGTTGATCAACACATCTCAGCCATTGGATTCTCATCCAACGGCTAAGATCAAGCTAAGACCATGCACTCACATCTCCAAAGCATCAATCACCAGCAATTTGAGCCGTCCATTGATGATCCAATGGTCATAAGCGATGGAGGCGTGGAGTGTCTTTGAGACATTCCACAAGCGTAGTTCAGTGGGTGAGCACCCTATCGAGAGCCAACGACGCGGGTTAGACTCCTCATCCCGCCTTCAATCCGCAGTGCAACATGCGCGGGCCAAATTTGACAGTTGGATGAAGCACGAACGATTCTAATGCCAGTGACGTGGCATGCAGATATGCCTCGATTCGCACATGCAAGATCGTATGCACCCCTGCACACGTGATCGCACGTGGGGGGTGCGTTGAGGCGCTGAGCGATCAAAGTCATTTGATCTCTTGATCAGACAACTGAGATCTTTTGAACGTGCGTATGCATTGCGTGCATGGAAGAAGAGGCAGAGGTGCAAGCGCATGCTTCAACGACATGGGGGCTTTAGCGACGGTTATATCCATCACTAAAGACCCCCCTTATTAAATGTTTTAAGATGAAATGGCCTCTTTGCCCCTTCAAACCTCACCTATAAATAGCCTTACGACCCCTACACTTTCTTCATCCCTTCCTTCACCTCTCTCCCTCTACAAATCTCTAAAGAAGTTTGTCCCAAACCCAGGATGCCCCTCTAGAGTTAAAATCAAAAATTTTGTCCACTTCTCACTGCATTCATGGACTTCCGTAGTCGTCTTTTTACTCTCGTTTTGGATGTGGATCCCACGACAACGATGTCCTACCTCGTCCCTGATTTTTCCTCCTCCATTCTCCGTCTTCTACGTTCACCCTCTGTCTTCTAGGCATCGCCATCGGGCTTATCCGCCAAGCAGTCGTCAAGGAGGATAATTTCTCATCTCCCTTCCCTTTACAGCTTTCTAAACTAGATTTACTGCTTTCTAGTTGTAAAATTTCCAACTTTCTAGTTGTAAAAACATTATCCTTATTATAAAAGTATTTTGTTCTCTCTCTCTCTTTTAGTGTTAATATCAGATTTGTTATGATTATCTCGCTTTTAAACAAAAATTACAAAAAAAAAAAATAATCATGGATTTCAAATCAACGTAGCTTCCTTATGTTCGACCTGGAATTTCTTTTGAATTTTGGAAAATTTATTTGTTGATGGATTTCCTCGCAAATTGCACTACAACAACGGGTTTTCAAACTCAACCGTTTTCCTAGATTTTTTTTTGTTGTTGTAGAGTCCATTGTTCTTGTTACCGTCTCCCTATTAGTAACTATGTCAGTAGAGGCATGGAAGAACATAAGTCAAAAATCATTCAAAGCCTGTAGAATCTGATGAGGTTAGATGAGGAGACAGACTTAACGGTTGCGTCTTTAGCTCTAGTAGATCTGCAAAAATGGAGGAGGTGTTTGTTCCTTGCAATACTATCAGATAGGAAAAATCAGATCTAGGGCAATCATTGAAGCTGTGTCAAAAGCCTAGTCACTAAATGCAACACCGAAGATATGTAAAGTTGTAGATGGTAGATGGATGGCGGTCTTCGTAGATGAGCGGTAATTAAAAGCAATTGTCAACAAAGCTCCTTGGCACTTTGAAGAGGACGTTATCCTCTTGAAGTAAGGAGTACAAAGCAAGAGACCTAGTGATTACAAATTTGATAAGTTCAAAATGTGGGTCCAGTTACATGATCTACCCCCAGAGTTTAGAAGTCGCAAAACCCAAATCCAAGTAGCTTAGAGGATTGAAGAGGTCAGTGATATTGATCTTAATGAGAGTAGAGAGGGTACTTTTATTATATTGAAGCTTAGACTGAAGGTCGATAAGCCTCTCAAGAAAATCCTACTTTTATAGGTGGGGAAGAGGAGAAAATTCTTATCCCTTAAAAATATGAAAGGCTCACCCGATTTTGTTTTGCCTGTGCAAGGCTCAGACATAAATATGGAGATTGTGGTCTCTACTTACAAGAAAAGGAGAAGATCGGTTTATACATAGCTGAGGTTCAGGAGAGAAAGTGGGAAGCTATCACTTTTGATTTTGGTCCAGAGATGCGTGCGGCAAGGAAGTCTAAGCAAAAATTCTTTAATCCACAAGGGAAGAAAGATAGTTTCAGTGGGAAAGGTCCTCAGCAGCAGCCATGCTCGGTAGAGGAGTCCTAGGAGGAGGAAGATGATCGTATGCTAAAAGGTACAACTTCAATTAATGCCTTACGACTGATAGGGACACATTGGAGGGATAGGCACACCACACCCATACCTCCCTCGTGCTTTGCCTATACCACTCAACTCAGCCACACCATCACCAATACCTAGACCATTGATGTTAATTTACACAATCACCTCCCATCCTTTACAAAACCCAATAACCAAAACCACCTCACAATTACATACTTTGATTCCCATAAGGCAAGCCCTTCAACACAAGATGTCCCACCTTCTCAGAATAATGGCCATTCGATCCACTTGCATAAAGATACCACTATCTACCATGTGGTCATCTTTGAAGATTGTAAATTAAAACTTCCTCCACTAAGCAGGAAACTAGAGGTCCTAGAAAAAAACTCAAGAAACTGCTTAAGAATGTTGAAGGGGCTAGGGAGCATAGCATTGTACCGCTCCGTGGCATGAAGAGGAAAAATCAAAATAATGAAGAAACACAGCAGGGGAAAAGAATAAAACTTGAAAATGTTTCTCTTGCAGCAGAGCTTGATGGGGCTTTGGTGGTTGTCCCTGAACAACCACCACGGTGCAAATTAACATTCTTGCTTGGAATTGAAGGGGGTTGGGGGCGCCCCCTGCAATTCGTCACCTCAAGAGTCTCCTGCGAGCTACTACTCCTTCCTTGGCTTTTATATCTGAAACACATTTACATCACAAGGCAATGTATAGGGTAGCTCGTAGAATAAGTGGTTACAGGATTTTTGTTGTGGAAGAGATGGGACGTGCCAGAGGGCTTACTTTATTTTATAGAGAAGACTTTCAGATTGATTCTGAACTGCTCAAAATCAGAATTTGAATTAGGAATGGAAATAGACATGGCAATGTTAAAACCCAAACAATCATAAATTCTGAACTGCAGACAGTAAGATGAAGCCAATAATCTAGAATAGATGGGGGAACATAGATATACCAAAATCATATGCATGCAACCCTTTTGGATTTTAATTAGAAGCATGTAAACCTGCAAGACAAGGGTTTGGAACCTGTGTAAGATGACAACAAGCGACTTGCGAGATTGACGAGAGCGTGCGGTCGGCTACGTTCGGTGGCAAGTGAGCTTGTGAGGATGAATAGGCTTGAGGGAGGGGACTGAGGTTGGCAACGAGTATGGGAATCATGGTAGGCACTCAAGGGTTTTGAGCGGCAAAGGTCATGGGGGAAGAGAATGGTGGCAAAGGTTGTTATTGGGGGAGTTGGATGGGTCGGGGCCTTGAGGTCGATGGTGAAGGGGATTAGGGAAGGGAGGGAGCAAGAAGAGGAACTGGTGGATGCGGGCCTTGGTCGCGTAATGGGATTCGTGAGGGTATTTCGAAGACCTACCAGAGACCGTCGGTGGTCGCAGGCGTGCGCGAGGGGAATCAGAGGCGGAAGGGGTGGTGGAGATACGGCGATAGCGTGAGGGGAAGATAAAGGCGGAGATCGTGGGATGGCAGGATCTGAGGAGAGATTCACGAGGGCTTGGAGTGCGATGGAGGGGGTAGCGGAGCACTATGGTGGGATCGGAAGATTCGCGATGGCGTGATGGCACGATGGATTTCTTCTAGAGTTCCGAGGGGATTAAGGGGGATGGCCCAGTGGCAGAGCACGGGATTTTGGAGTCACGAGGAGATTGGGTTTTCCGGGGTTTCATTGAGGAAAATTTGGTTTTCCTCAGCAGCGAAGTGAATTCTTTTATATGTAGGATTTTTGTAGAGGTACCGTGGATTTTGTAGAACGTTAGGGTAGAATATTACGATGAAGTCTTAGGATTTTGTGATGGAGTAGAAAGAAGAAATTAAGGAATTATGAGATTTTTAAATAATGTGCACAAAAAAGTTGCTATAATGATGAAAATATCATCATTAATTATAATTAATTCAATTTGATTTGATAAAGTCAATAAAAGCAATTACATATCAGTTATAAGGTTTCTTGGGTAAGTTAAGTTGTTTTGAGAAGAAAAGATGAAAACTGAGTTATTTCTGTAATTTTACCATCTTATCACAAATACATAATAGCCATGGGGTTTTTCAGGGATTACTAAAGGTCAAATATACATTTAAGTCTATTAAATGAGTCAATATAGATAGAAACAGGTTTTCACACATTTCAAGAATTAATATACATCTGAAATCTTAAAAACAGACCTGCTTAATTAATTGAGGTTCTGGATAGGATAAAATTCATTTAAACCCTCTAAAAATCATATAAAAATACTCTCTAGGGTTTAGCATCCTTCATTTGACCATCAGAATCAATTTTGACATGAAATAGTCTTAAACAGACTATTGCCCTAATTTGGGTTTTTCATAAATTACCTAGTCAAACTAGGTCAAAACCAAAATCCAACTTCACCATTGGATTCCTTAGGTCTAAATGAGGTTTGTATCAAAATTTGGGCCCAATCAGAGATCATCTTAACCTAGTTAACAATTTAGTCATGTCTAATTCTTTTTATTTCACAAGTGCCCCTAGCTTTTCAAATTTATTACAAATAGGCCCTTATCTTTGTAGTCGCTCTTTGCAAAGAGGTCCTTACGCCATTGTCGTGGAAGAATCCTACTTTGACGACCTTCATTTGGAAAGTTCTTGATGATTGCTTGACGAAATTCTCCTAAACTTGAACCAGAGATTCCTTAAGGAATTCTCTTTCCATCGCACCCAGTCTTGGACCCCATAACCTTTCTAATCTCTCAAGCGAACACATGAGAGATTTGGTTATCTCTTGTACGTCAAGCTTACCAAGCTTGAAAGCTTGGTTTCCAAGCTTCAAACCTCCCTCTAAGGCCTATATAAAGACTCATGTTGCACGTCGATCTCCCTACGCTCGTTTTTGGCCTGAATCCCTCTACTTCTTGCCTCCTCTTCGGCCGAAAAGCTCCATGATGTCGGACGACCTTCTCTAACCACCCTTGTCATCCACTCGCAATACCGATGATGGATTCGCCTTCCTCTCCTTCTGTGTCGCGCTGTACCAACCAACGCCTCTCCCTCAAGTCTTCCTCACCGTCTCACCCTCACCGGAACAGCTTCATCTCCGACACTGGCCAATCATAGCCGGCGTCGCCTCTGCCCTCTCATCGTCTACAACCTCCTTCTTTGAATTCCTTACCTTCCTCTGACGCGATTCACCTACTTAAACACCACATTTGCACGCTCACACAATCGCCTCACCGTCACCTTCCCCAACTCCAGCCGCACTCCGGCGAGCACGCACACTCGCTCCACTGTGCCAAATCACCTGCCACTAGTCCTTACACCTTTGCCGTTCTTCACCCACTAAAACCCCTCAAGCAATTGAGGGGATTGGCCACTCAACGCCTCCACCCGACACCACCCTCACCGCACCACCTTCCCGAGGTTGCTAGACCTCCACACACACCCTCACGCGATGCCACAACCACCATCGCACTCGTCGACATCCGGAGATCCTTCTGAGCTGCTCTGACATGGCCAAGAGGTTGTATTCTCTATTTCAGGTGCTCGTCGTCACTCCGTCGTAGCCCTCATCTTCTCCAACTTCCGCTACAGTTCTCCAGCCACAATCATCCAACTGTAGGGAGCAATCGATGCGGCCCAGCTCTTGGTCCTTTTCCAGGCCCTCAATCGAAGATAGCAGGCTTGCCTTCCACTTCAATTGGAGACAGCATCTGCTACAATTATTGCGCGAAGAACATTTATGGGACAGTCCCACATCGTGAAGCGAAGAGCCCCTAGTAGCGCATATAAGGAAAAAGTGACGAGGGCTTATCGCCTTCAAGTCACTGGGGTAGGTCCCTACCACACCCTCGCACACACAGCACCTCATGCACTCGTCCATGCCCTCGCCCGTGCACACGCCACACAGGTCTGGGTAGTGGATCCGATTACCTGGGTCTGGTCTGGTTGGCCCAATTCAGAGAGAGAAGTGCAGGAAAGAGAGAGAGAAGGGGGGTTTGCCCTCTGCTACTCTATACACTTAGCGAAATCTGAAGACGCCTGCGCCTCTGTTGGTGCTATGCTGTGCTTGTGCCTCTCCCTAAGGCTTCATGGAAAAAGAGAGGCCTTTGCCTCTGTGTGCTGGTTTTGAGTTACTATTGCACTATTGAGACACTTAAGTTGATGTGGCATTTGGTTGATTGATACTGTAGCATTATTTGAGTATAAATGTATCAGGGTAATTTGGTGATTCAAATCACCATTTTTACCCAAATCATTTTGCCACATTGACTCTTGAATCTATATTTACATCATTTGTGCTAGAAATTGCTATTTCATTGCTATATCCTTGCTTAAAATTGTGATCCTAAGGTAAATTGCCATATTGCTCCCTGCGTTCGACCTCGGATTTCTTTCGAGCTATAAATTTTAAGTGTTCTATGTGATTTATCGGCTATACTACAGTGCATTACTTTTAAAGCACTGATTCAGCGCATTAACATTTTGACGCCGTTGTCAGGGAGCAACACGCAATTTGATCTTTTATTTCAATATCTAATTTGATATTAACTTGCTCTATATATTTTGTTGTGATATATGCAGGGGAATCAAATCAAGGAGGGTCAGACAAGCACCAAACACTCCAAGGCAAGTAAACTCCATCCACTTTCTCCTAAGCCCCTGATTCTGAAAAAGCTAAAAGAAGAAAAGATCAATTAGGGCTAACCTGCATTCTATTCTTAGATTAATCATCACAAGTTTCCTAATTTGATACATTCTTTTTAGAAAACATCCCAAACTTGATTCTTGCACCTACTTAGGGATTTAAGACACCTAAGGCTACCACCTTCTTGATTGAGCCCTAGGTGCCAGATTTGGAATTAATTGATTGACCAATTAAGACCCAATTAGGGTTTCCATTCTAGGGTTTAGAGACATACTTGCTTAAAACAAGAATCAATCTTCCTAAACTGTGTGTCCTAAGCCTTGATTGAACTTATCTAAGAAGCAAACCCTAAGAATCAAGCTCTAAATCTCACTTGAATTTTAAAAGTAGGGACCTAATACTGAAGGACACATCAGGAGAAGTTGACCCACCTTGCAGGGTCAACCAATCTTCAAATTAGGTCACCACTCACAAAAACATCTTAAAGTTCAAGTGAAATCCAAAGCACCCACATTCTAAACATAAAATTGGTAGACTTAAGAGGTCAAGTTATCCATTATGGTCTACTTGGACCCTCAGTGTCAAGGAAGGTCGGGTGGGGGAAACCCTGTAACTTGTGGCAACGCTCTACTATGTAGGGGTCTTTGCGGGACTCTCTGTCCTAGTTGCCCAAGTAATTCTCAGGTGGATGACTTTCTAATCTTGGCGTATCATCATCCACGAACCTCTATAGTCATGCAAAGATATTTAGGTGTCCTGATTGGGTCCATTACACCTTCTATCCCTCATCTTCTCCATCAGTGCATGTTTAGGAGGAGGTCCCTAAGACCACCCTTGAGGCCTCCATTAGATATTCATTCTCGTCGAGGCCAAGCCTCAACTTCCCTATTTATGCAACCACTCGACCAGATTGACATATCTTCTGATTCATTTGAGCCTAGATCTCCTTCATCCATACTCATGGAACAACCAATAGAAGAAGAAAACAATCTCCAGAATCAGCTTCAGCGCCTCAACGATCTATTCCAAGCCTTTATGAATCCACCGTAATGTCCTATTATGCAAGATCATTACAATCCTGCTCCAGTGGCGATCGAACCTTGAGTCCAAATCTCAGCTGGAGGTCCTGATAATGAACTCAAGCCCAACATGATTCATGCTATTCCTAAATTTCATAAGCTTAATTCCGAGGATCCCTTCCAGCATATCAAGCAACTCAAGCATCTGACCCAGACCTTTGGGTCAGAAGCTCAAAATCGGGATATCTTACTCATGAAAATGTTCTCCTTCTCTCTCATGGACAAGGCCGCTCACTGGTACCAAACCCTAACTCGTCTAATCAACACATGGGCTAAACTACAATCCAAGTTTCTAAAAAAGTTCTTCCCTATTGGACGAATAAATGCTCTGCAGCACTAGATCACACATTTCATGCAGCAAGCAGAAGAACAACTTCATGAGGCATGGGATCATTTTCTGGATCTCATGCGAAAGTGCCCCACCATGGAGTTCCTAAATGGGAACAAGTCCAGTCTTTTTACCAGGGACTCCGTGAGGATATTCGATTGTTCGTCAATGCGACCTGTGGAGGAAACATCAAGGGTCAACACGAAGACACCGTGTGGAAGATTCTCAAGAACATATGCAAGAACTCCAATACTGGATCCATGGGCGTGTTTGACCAGATGAATGCCCATGCATTGACGAATACGCAGGGAGCAAATGAGATGCAGGGCCTGTCCTCTTCCGTCGACTTGGAGTTAATGGCCAATTGCCTGGACAAGGTCTCTATCATTGAGAAGAAGGTGGATGAGCTGACTTAACATCTGCAACGAGCCACCTCTGCGCAAAACCCATTCACACAACCACCCTCTAGGAGGGAGGCTGCGCACAACATCTACCAGCAATCTTCTCAAGGGATGGATCCATACCCACCCCCGTCAGATCTAGGGTTCGGAGGAAACTCCAGATCCGCCTACTCTAGTTGGGGGAACTCTAAACCCTCGTCTTCTGATTTCTCCGAGATTCCTTAGACCTGCAAGGATCTCAGCACCATCCAGAACGATCCTTTCTCAAACATCTACAACCCTGGATGGCAAAATCATCCTAATTTCACGTGGTCAGGGAACAATCAAAATCAGAGACCTCAATATTAGCCCTGACTACAAGTTTCTCGTCCATATCAGCTGTTTCAGCCTCGACACACCCAACTTACCAAACCAAGCTAATTCGAGAAGATCAAATGACTCTTATCCTTGAAACTTTGGCTGACATTCAGAAGACGAATGTGGCTATGCAAAAACAACACAAAGACGAGATCACAGAGGTTCGCAATCAACTCGCCCAGATGGAAAATCCCCACCAATCTGGTGCACTCCCTTCGCAACCTCTGCCCAATCCGAATAACATGCCGAACCAGAGGCGCGTTATGAACCTAACAAAGGGCCAAGCTCACTATGTCTATCAGGCCCCTTCTGCTCCATCACCTGACGAGATGGAGGCTTCGACATCATATGCGGGTTATCAGCAGCAACCACCTCTTTTGACTACTCCAACCTAGAACCAAGCAGGATTGAATTCTTTTACCACCCGTAGTGGCAAAACAACTCAGGAACCACCTTACCCGTGCCACTCTCAACCTGGTAGTTTAAACCCAAACCCTAGGTTGGCCATCCAGGATACCCCTATCCCAGATCAGAAACCTGCACCAATTTTAATGGAACCTGCAGAGGTTCCATTTCCCGAGGCCATGGCCAAGGAAAAGAAGAAACCCAAACCCATGGCTCTCGAGGAGGACCTAGTCAAGCTCTTTGAGTAGGTCCAAATAAACATCCTGTTGATGGATGCAATTCGCCACTTACCGGCTTATGCGAGATTTCTGAAGGATGTATGTACATCAAAGCGTAAGTTGCGAACCAAAGGCGGGAATCCAATCGTACTGTCAAAGCAAGCCAGCTCCATCATTTTGAGCAGACTCCCACCTAAGGCAAAAGACCCTTGTACCCCTCTAATTTCATGCAAAATTGACGATTTAGAATTTGACGGAGCCCTTTTAGACTTAGGAGCTTCCACCAATTTGATCCCTACATCCCTACTAGATCATTTCAAGGAAACCGAGCTAAAATCGACTGAGGTGACATTACAGTTAGCTAACCAATCAATCAAGTCACCTACAGGAGTTCTCGAGGATGTTTTGGTTCGGATATGTGATTTCTACTTTCCTGTTGATTTCATTGTATTGGATATGGAGACTCCTGAGAATCTGAAGAATACACTGATTATATTAGGTAGACCATTCTTAGTAATAGCTAGGGCGAACATTAATTGTGAAGAGGGCTAGATTGAATTGAAATTCGGGAACAAGACACTAAAATTTGATATATTTAAGGCCTAAAAAGGAATTAACTGTAGGGCAGTGGAACAAGTATGTGACATCAATTCTGTGGTTGAGGACACATTTCTCGAGGATGACCCGACTATCCCAAATCCTCAGCCCCAAGCAAATCATACCTCGTAGATAGAGGAGCCTAGCACCGATCTAGACCCACATACAGCTCCCACCTTTTCTTTCGAGGCCCATCCTGACCCACCTGTTGCTGTTGATAATCCCGTTATGGAACTGAAGCCTCTTTCCGATCACCTAAAATACGTCTTTTGGGTTCTGATCAGACATTTCCTGTGATTATTAATGCTCGCCTTACCTCTAATTAGGAAACACGTCTGATTTCTATCCTCCAGTAGCATCAGAAAGCCATTGGTTGGACTCTCGGTGACCTAACTGGCATTAGCCCCTCATATTGCATGCATCACATCTACATCGAAGAGGGCTCACGACCATCCTGTGAAATGCAGAGACTCTTGAATCCGAACCTACAGGAAGTCGTGAAAAAGAAAATCATCCAGTCATTAGATGCAGGTATCATCTACCCGACCTCCGACAGTCGTTGGGTGAGTCCAATCCAGGTTGTGCCTAGAAAAGCAGGACTCACCGTGATCACGATTGAAATCAGAGAAACCATACTGACCTGTATAGCAAACTCATGGAGAGTCTACATTGATTACAGAAGACTGAATGCCTCCACAAAGAAGGATCATTTCCCACTTCATTCATTGATCAGATACTCGAGAAACTAACGGGAAATTATTTCTTTTGCTTTTTGGATGGGTACTCCGATTATAATCAAGTGGCAATCCATCCTAAGGACAAAAAAAAGACCACCTTCACATGCTCCTATGGGACATACACATTCTGTAGGATGTCTTTCTGTCTCTACAATGCACTCACCACTTTTCAGCGGTACATGCTTGCCATATTCTCAAATATGGTAGGTGAGTACCTTGAAGTCTTCATGGATGACTTCTCGGTATTTGGGGCATCTTTTGATGATTGCCTCCTGCACTTGGTCCAAATCCTCAGGCATTGTATCGACATGAATCTGATTCTTTCCTAGGAAAAGAGCTACTTCATGGTACCTATGGGAATTGTCCTGGGTCACCTCGTCTCTGAAAAAGGCATCCAGGTTGATCGAGCTAAGGTTAATTTGATTTCCAAACTACCCATGCCTAGCACAGTCAAGGACATCCATTCTTTTCAAAGGCACATCAATTTTTACCGTCGTTTCATTCCTGATTTCTCAAAAATCGCGCGCCCCCTAACTAATCTTCTCTCAAAGGATGTCCCTTTCAAAATTAACAAGGGGTGCACTCATGCATTTGAGAGCCGACGTGATCGAGTTACTCAAGCACCAATCCGATAATCCCCTGACTGGTCTCTACCCTTTGAGATCATGTGTGATGCGTCTGACTACGTAGTAGGTGTGGTACTTAGGTAGAAAAGAGATGGGAAACTCATGGTCATCTACTACGCTAGCAAGACATTTGACGAGGCTCAACGTAACTACACAGTTACTAAGAAAGAGCTGCTAGCTGTAGTATTTGGCATCGAAAAATTTCGATCCTATCTTTTGGGTTCCCATGTTATCATATACGTGGATAACACCACAGTGAGGCACCTCCTCGCGAAGAAGGATGTGAAACCTCGACTAATATGCTGGATCTTGATGTTGCAAGAATTCGGCCTCTAGATTCGCGATAAGGCAGAAAAACAGAATGTGGTAGCTGATCACTTGTCCCACCTTCCTTCTGATATCATCTACCCTTCTGGACCAATCACAGAACACTTTCCTGATGAGCACCTACTGACTATTGGTGCAGGACTTCCCTGGTATGCTGATTTGGTTAACTACTTGGCATCACATCAGATCCCGTCTGATTGGCTGAAAGACAAGAAGGACAAGTTGCTTTCTGATGCCAAGTACTACATCTAGGGAGACCCGTACCTCTTCCACATTGGTGTTGATCAGATCATCAGACGATGCGTCCCAAAAGTGGAAATTCAGGACATTTTGTCCTTCCATGACCAGGCCTACGGCAGACACTTCTCTAGACATAAAACCGCAGCTAAAGAACTCCAGTGTGGCTTTTATAGGCCCACGATCTTCAAGGACACATACGACTACTGTAAGGCATGCACTCGTTGACAGACCTTGGGCAACATGAGCCACTACGATATGATGCCTTTACAGTTGATTCTCGTATGCGAAATCTTCGAAATATGGTTGATTGATTTTATGGGACCCTTCCCTAAATCGGACGGCTTCGAATACATTCTCCTCATCGTAGACTACGTGTCTAAATGGATCGAAGCTATCTCGACCCGAACCAATGATCATAAAGTGGTAATCAAGTTTATTCATCAGCACATCTTTTCTCGATTCGGTGTCCCACGTGACGTTATCTCTGATGGAGGGACCCATTTTACAAATGCACAGTTTAGATCCCTAATGACGAAATATGGGGTGTCACACCAAATCTCAACTCCTTATCACCCCCAAACCAATGGATTGGCTGAACTGTCTAATCGGGAGATCAAGAAAATCCTCCAGGTCACTATTCGACCTAACATGAAGGACTAGTTGACCCGACATCCGGAAGCTTTGTGGGCTTATAAGACCACCCACAAGACCCAATTAGGTATGTCTCTGTTCAGACTGATGTACAAGAAGGCGTGTCACCTCCCCGTCGAGATGGAGCACAAAGCCTATTGGGCACTACAAAAGTGTAATCTAGATCTGCCTAAGGTTGGAACCCACCGTCAGCTTCAAATGAGTGAGATCGAGGAACTATACAATGACGCATATGAGAACTCACGAATTTACAAATAGTGGGTGAAGGCTTTTCATGACAAACACATATCTAGAAAAACTTTTCACCCTAGTCAGAAGGTCCTACTCTTTGATGCCAAGCTAAAACTTTTCTAGGCAAACTCAGATCTAAATGGATTGGACCATTCTTGGTGAGACGAATCTTTGGAAATGGAGCCATCGAAATCAATCAACCCTGCCATGATTCTGAACCTTTCACTGTGAATGGCCAGCAACTCAAGCCGTTCATTAAACTCACTAACACGAACTTGGCTGAGGTATCTTTTGATCTCCATTCTCCCTAAGCTTATTGCTCCTAGCTGATTCAACGCTTAATGGGAGGCAGCCTGTCATCTTTTGAAAAACCTGAAACCCTTTTTGTCACATCACTTTGCTGAACTCATATTGCACTTTAGGGTTCTTCCATTAGAACTATCGATTCCACCTCTGATACTCGTACTAGAGGCTGAAATAGTCTGCAACAGTCATCCTGACCCATCCACCGACCCTTTGAACGTATTCTAATGTACGATCTAAGCTAAACTCAAACTCATGTAATTTACAATGAGGACATTGTAAATCATAGGCATCGGGGGGCATTGAAGTGCAAAACCCCGTGAGAATCAATTCATAAAAAGGGTTTCATCAAAAAAATTTTATATGCTTACAAAAAAAATTGGAAAAAAGGGGGAGGTTGAGGAAAAAGGAGAGCTAATTTTGAGAAATATGAGAAAAGGAAAGAAGAAAAATTGAAAAGAAAAGAAAGGAGCAAGAAAATAAAGAAAGAAATTGAGTCCCTTCAAAGTAATATGGAACTTGCCTAACATCTAGGTTGGATCGAATGATGAATTAAAACCTGGAAGCCTAAAACTTAAAGGATTAGTGGTGAATACCGACCTTAGGCCTCCTGGATCTGATTGGATTTAAACACTCACGTACTTTTTATGATCCAGATTAGTTGTCAAGAGGTTGGGGAAAATGCAAAGCTTGTGTATTAGGTCTAAGGCTTAGAGAGTATTCGACCTCGTTAACTGACCTCTAGTTTATGGGACTCGGTAACTTAAGCACCCTAAATCACACACAATATGGTATAGTGCGCTTTAAATAATAAAATTATGGCAAAGGGCATTTTATCTATTTTAAAAATGGTCCTAGGATCTAGATTAGGAGCGGCTCAAAAACACAAGTTGATTTGGACGAATTCCCAACGTGGAGAGGTGGGAAATTCCCCTTGAAGATGCGCAATAACATATCTTCTTCTCGGTGCTTGTCTCCTAGGATATGTAAATATCCTACCGGGGGCACGTAAGCACCTTGTGCTGGTTCAGATGCCATGGGCAGGATTATCCCGAAATCTCGATTGCTAAGGTCTAGATTTAGCTACAGAATACCATGGGCGAGATTATCCCAAAAGCTAGGGTTCTGGGGGTTGCCATGAGCGGTGCTATCTCAAAGCATTGATTGCTAGGGACCCTACAAGGATTGATGGTGGGAACAAGGAAACCGATACAGACCGTGTTTAGGGCCAATCCGAAGATGGATCTAAGGAAAAATATAATGAAAAGAAAAAGAGAGAGAAAGCTCTCCACAAATAAAAATCTCCTATATCTCTCTCTTA
Organism: Thalassia testudinum; assembly: GCA_037157565.1. Taxonomy (NCBI): domain Eukaryota; kingdom Viridiplantae; phylum Streptophyta; class Magnoliopsida; order Alismatales; family Hydrocharitaceae; genus Thalassia; species Thalassia testudinum. The sequence goes on from JAZHRO010000049.1 coordinate 31,519,829, forward strand.
CAAAATGCACTGGCAAACTAAACCTGGACTAACCATGTTTAAGCATGGGTGCTTGATGAGAACCTCATCATGAGCCATAACTAGCTCATTTTGATCTAATACAAAGGATAAAAGCTCCTACATAACTCAAGGAAAGGCTTAACTCAGAGAATTCTGAGTTTAAGGAGAAAACAAGTCATAAGGGGTAAAATGCAATTTTACCAGTATAATCTGCATACAGGGTAATTCAGGGTCCAAACATAGGTCAAAGCAACTTAATAAGAATAAAAGTGGGATGAGATGATCTAGCAAGGGCTACAGCAATTCCAAGGAACTAAATGATAATCTGTAACCCTAAAATAACCCACTTCAATTCACGAGGCTCGAGGCAAAGTAAAAATAGAATAAACCCTCTAAAATTCATAGAAAAATAATCTCTAGGGTTTAGAACCTTCAATTTGGCCTTCAGAACCCATTTTGACCTACATTGAGAATCATGCCCAATTAATAACTTAATTTGGGTTTTCGCATAAATTGACCGGTCAAACAAGGTTTAATATAGAAATGAAATTCACCATCAGATTCCTTAGGTCCTAATTAGTCATGTATAAAAACTTGAGCCTATGAAGAAACCTCCTTGACCAACTTTACACTTTGGTCCTCATATATTTACTTTTTGGCCCTCAACTTTTGAACCCTCGCATTTTGGCCCCTAACTCTCCTTCGTTCTTTGCGTTCAGGTCCCCCCTGCAAAACCTGCCAGCACCATGCTCCGGCGACCTTGCGCGGAGCATGGCGCCGCGCAGGGTGAGGGGGAGAGCCTGGCAAGTAAACCGGGGGTGCCCTGCGTCGTCAGCCGTCGCAGGGACACCCCCCTGGTCGCTGTAACCCACCATACCGGCCGTGCGAACGCACGGACGGTATGGGTTTCCATCTCCGGCGTCCTCCGGCGAGGGAGACACGTCGTCTCCCTCCGCATTCCTCCCTGATTCGGTCCCTATAAATACCCTCATCGCTCCACCGTTCTTCCCAGCTCGGATCTGACGGAGAAAACCCCCAACTTTCCTCTCCTCTCACTCCGGCAGACGCCCACCAGCTCCGGCGGTTCCTCCTCCTCCTCCTCTTCGCTCTGCCGCAATACCAGCAGCAGAGATTTCTTCCCCTGCTCTTCCCGCGCCACGCCGCACCCAGCTGGCGCATCTCCGGCCCTCTGCTCGCCGCCGCCCCTTCCCCCGGGCATCTTCTTCTCCGGCGACAGTCGATACGACTGTCGCCCGCTCCGGCCCCTCCTCCTCCTGCTAAGTAGGTAGAACTCCTCCTCTTCCTCCCCTCTTCCTTTTCCTCACTTTAAACATCTACTGTCGCCCTCGATTCCGACCCCTCACCCTCACCTTCTCCGCCTCCGGCCATCCTCCGGCGAGCCGCTCCCATCACCCCAGCAACCCACACGGCTCGCCGACCACCGCAGAACCTCCGCCTCCTCACCCTGATCAACCCCCGCCCTTCCACTTCCCCCACATCACCCTCTGCAACCCCACCGAACAAACCCATCTTCCGACCCACAGTCCGACCTAGGGCAGCCCTTGCACGCCGCCCCACGCCTCGCCACCACCCACACGAGCTTCGCCGCACTCTGGCGAAGCTCCCGGCACCTTCTGATTAGGCCGAGAGGCCGTTTTGCTGTGAACAGGTCACCCGACCTCCGCCGCCATTGCCGTGCAGAAGGAGCTGCTTCCGCCTGCAGCTGCAGGCGCGCCACGCCCAGATTCGACTCCCAGGCCTTGCGAGGCATTTCGACAAAGCATCAGGCTCGTAGCTGGGGCGAAGGCCTCGCGTGAAGCCGCGATCGCCCGCTGCTTTCTCCGCTGTGGGCGCTCAATTAGGGTGGGACATTTAGTCCCACCTCGGAAAACTCTGAAGAGGCGCAGCGGTATAAAGCGAAAAAGTGCTGGAGGCTTACTGCCTCAGCACACGGGGTGAGGTCCCCTTCACCCGCCCGGTTACCCGGTCTCGTCTGCGCTCACGCCCCGCGGACCTGACCCGACCCGACTTAGACTGACCTGCACTCCTCGCCCACCACTCACGCCGGTGGGCCTGGACCCGGGCGCTACCCGTACCCGGCTACCCGGCAGCTCTGGGAGAGCTATCCTATGAGTGGATTCTGTGAGAGAGAGACGGAGGGGGGGGGTAGAGTAGGTTTTGCCCTCTGACGTAAACTCTGAAGTGTGCAGGCACAGGTGAAGAAGAAGGACCGCGGAAGAAGAAGAAAGCTAAGGGAGACACTGTAGCAACAAGTGGTTTAAGTCGTCTGATTGGAAAATCAGACGACGTCCTGAAGGGAAAAGAAGAAAGAAGGAGAGACGACGCCCTGACAGGAAAAAGAAAAGAAGAAAGAAGGAGATCTGAAGAACAAAAGAACAAGGAAGAACAACAGAAGAAGAAGAGGACCACAAGGAGATAAACACAGAAGAAGAACAGGAAGAACAAAAGCTAAAAAGAGAGAGAGACAAAGAGAAGAAAAGAAGAAGAACTCAAACTTTCATCTCTCTCTTTCTTTATTTTTGTAATAGAACATGTATATCTCTAGAATACAACTTGCTCCCTGAGTTCGACCTCGGGAACTCTTTTATTTTCCGAGTAAAAAATTTATATATTTGAAATGATGGCAATAACTGGCTATACTACAACGCTATAACAATAAAACCCGGTTATCTCTCGAAGCCAACGTCTCATTTGGCGCCGCTGCCGGGGAGCAACGGCTATTCTAGAGGTAAACATTCCTGTTTCTTTTTAATTTCTGATAATCTCCCCTCTTTTGTGCAGCTACAGGAAATCAAGAAGACAAGCAACCGCACGACAACCACTCCGAGGACAGGTAAATTTTTCCTCTCGCTATTAACCCCTAAACTCTAAGGAGGAAGAAAAGAAAAAAAAAAAAAGCAATATAGGGCTAACCTGTCTTCCATACTTAGTAACCATAAAGAGTTGCATGTTTTCAACTCATTAGTCCTGTACACTATTAAGGGTATTTAAGGGCTAACACATTCTTGCTTGAGCCTTAATTACCCAACAAAGAACTAACTGGACCAAGTAGAGCCAACATAAGATTCAACATTAGGGTTTTAGAGACACACTACTTAAATCAAGAATGGAGAAAATCCAAAAGAAGTGTGCCTAAACCATTGATTGAAAATACCTATTCAAAAGAAAACCTAAAACAATTGGCTCTCTAAACACTTGAACCCTAAAAGACAAGACCTAAAAGCTCTCAAAGAAAACAAGAGGTAAGGTTGACCCCTTGGGTCAACCAACCTTAAATTAGGTCACTCTTTACACTTAAAAGACTAAAGTTCAAGTGAAACCTTAAGCACCCTGATCTTAAAATTGGTAGACTTAAGAGGTCAAGATCCCCATTCTGGTCTACCTGGAACCGCAGTGACAAGAGAGGTCGGGTGGGGGAAACCCTGTAACCCGTGGGGACGCTCTACCGTGTAGGGGTCTTCGCGGGACTCTCCCTCTCTGGCTGCCCAGGTAATTCTCAGGTGGACGATCTTTCTGATCAAGGGGTCCATCTGCCCCGAACCTCTATAGTCACCCAACATTTTTTGGGTGTCTTGATTGGGTCCAGCACCTGCTTATCTCATCCAGCCCTTCAGTACTTTGCAGGAGGTCCTTGAAACTTCCTATAGAAATTCACTCTCCCCGAGGCTAAGCCTCGGCTCCCTTGTTTTTGCAGAAATCATTCACATAGCCCCTCTTTCCTCTGATTCTGAACAAAGTCCCCTTCTTCCATTAATTCAAACTTCTGATTCTATCTTGATTCCACCACCTGATTCGAAGATGCAGCCTAATTACCTAGCAAGACTACAATGTAAAAAACCTGAATATCTGAAATCCATGAAAGATAAGATGATTGAGGATGCCCTTGAAATCTATGAAATCAAATATAAACCCTCAACACCAATAGGAAACTTTCAGGTTGATGTTCCAACAACCACAGCTTTCATCATAAACTGTGCCCAAATTCTATTGACTGAAATTTCAAAAGGATCAACCCGAGATATGCTCATGACAGGATACATTGAGATGGAAAAATTACACCAATCTGAATACCTTCAATGCTTGACAAATCCTGTACTTTGGGAACAACACCAAGATGCCCTTATGAAACGGGTAGAAATGATGAAATCAGTAGAACAAATTATCAACCAGAAATACCCGTATATACCAGAAACAGAGGATGAACCATCTTGGAACAGTATTAAGGAACAATCCAGTTTCCCAGATCTCGGGATTGAGGCACAAAGTGGTTGTAAAATCCCAACCCAGATAGAAGACAATGTTGAATTAGGTTGGGATATTGCAGGAGAACACAATGATGAGCCAAACTTAGACCATGAATTGTCAAGCCTAGAATTTCAAAACTCCTGCAATAATGAAATCAGAACTGAACCTTCTAAGGGTATAAATTCCGCCCCTTATTTTGATAAGGTGACCCTCGAAGGTTATTCGGACTTAGGTTCTAATAATTCTACCCACATCCTAAGCCTAGAACCTAGATCTGAAACTTATTGGGAAGATTATGAGGCCCCTTATGAGAAAGATCAAATTTTTACAGAATATGATTCCGGGCCTCTATTTGATGAATATCCCTCTCCAACATCCTCAGGAAATCTGATCGATTTTTCAGAAAACATGCCAATTTATGATACAGAAACTGAGGAGTTGGATGAGCAAGGTTTTAATGGGGTCTATCCTACCAGCTTAGAGCTTGAACAGAACATCTTTTTGAGCCCAGAATTGACATATAGGCTAGAACCCAGTCAGGCTACTGATTCCACATCTGATGATTTTTGCTGTGGTGGAATTCATGATCATGAATCTCATTTTCGCCAACTCTCCGACAATTTCAGATCTGACTATAATTGTGGAGAGATTCCCCTTCCTGAACACGCCAGGCCTATCTACGACCTCAGTTCACATGACTCTGACTCCGACTCTGAGGTCCTGATTCCCGAGATCACTGATAACACAGAATCATTCCTTTTCGATCCTCAGGAACCAAAAATAGAAAATGCCAAGAGTGATTACAACCAAGAATCCAAATTTTTTCTCGAATCCAATTCCTTTCATCCTACAGACACTCTTCCGGCATTTGATAGTTACCCAGAGGACTCTCTACAGAAAACCACCTATCATCTGTTTCTAGAAGAGCCCTCGTACACAATGGCCACCTCTTCCGCACACATAGAACGGATCAAAACCTCTCCCAAACCCCGACCCGCAACCGGACTCAATTTCTATTCAGATTCACCTCTCACCGAGCCGATTGCATTTCCACATCGGGTTTCGAACATTGATCAGACTACATACCATGCTCTATCATTCTCTGATCACCCCTGTAGGGTTCCTGCATCAACCACTGATTATTCTACGAGTCCCTACTTTGACCAGGCTGATTCGACTCAGCCAAACCCTGCGTTTACACTTCCACATTTATCTGAGCTTCATAGTATATGGTGGGTTCCACACCTTTTTATCCACATCTATCAACCCACCAGATTGATTGGGTTTGGGCTGCATCATCAGCCTGTTGATCTGAACAAGCACCTGGTTGGACCAACCAGGCTCTTAATCAAGGTGCTTGTCTTACAAAACTCCGCTGATTTGACCATCCCCTCTCCATCGTATTTCCCCCTTGGCTGAAGGCATCAAATTTAGCGCTCAACGGGAGGCAGCCCGTCATTCTCTTTGAAAACCTGAAACTTGTTCTGACAGCTTTTTGCACTTGAAGTTCACACTTTAGGACAGCCGACTCCACCTCAGATGCTTGCATCTAGGATTAGAAATCGTCCGCAAAAATTCAACCCGACCCATCCACTCATCCAAATTTCTGTCTTAAGGAATGAACTAAGTTAAATAAAAACCCCTAGGTTACAATGAGGACATTGCAAATCTTAGGCATGGGGGGGGTATGGAAGTGCAAAACTTGTAAGAAAAGGTTTCAAACAAAAAAAAATTCACATATGCCGAAAACACCATAAAAATTAAAAAATTTTTCGAAAAAGAATAAAAGGAGAAGGAAATTTTGTGAAGGAGAAGGAGAAAAGAAACAAAATGAAAAAGGAGCACAAAATTATAAGAAAAGGTGATAGTCATTAGTAAGGAACTAAGGAATTAACCTAAGTTCTAGACCTCATTCAAGAAAATAACTGAAAAGTGCATAATGAGATTAGTAAGAACGCAAACCTTAGGCATTCTTGAATAGACTCTTAGTACCCATTAAGATCTAGACACTCCTCAAGAGGTTGAGGAAAATGAAAAGCTGAAGTATTAGGTCTAAGGCTTAGGGAGTATTTGGCCTCGTTAACTAATTTTTAGTTTACGGGACTCAGTAACCTAAGCACCCTAACCTCACACACAGCCTGGTTCAGTAAGCGTAAAAATCAGAATCACGCAGAAGCGTCGCAAAATTCTGAAAAGAACACCTAGAATAGGAGCGGCCGATCAACACAAGTTGATTTGGATGAGTTCCCAGCGCGGAGAGGCAGGAAATCCCCTCGAAGATGCGTAACAAAATATCATCTCCTCGGTGCCTGTCTCTTAGGATATTTACATATCCTACTGGGGGCATGTAAGCACTCTGCTGATTCAGATTCCATGGATGGCATTATCTCGAAGTGTCAATTGCCAGGGTCTGGATTCGGCCACGGAACACCATGGATGGGATTATCTCGAAATCTCAATAGCCAGGGTTCCGGGGGTTGCCATGGGCGGTGCTATCTCGAAGCATCGATCGCCAGGAACCCTTGAGGATTGATGATGGGAGCAAGGAATCTGATACAGACCGTGTTGAAAAGCCAATCCTAGGCTAGAACTAAAAAGAAAAAGAGAGAGAAAACTCTCCAAACAGAAAAACTTTCTATCTCTCTCTTACAAAACGCACTGCGAACTGAGCCAGGGCTAAAATCATTTCAAGCACGGGTGCTTTAACCACAAAGTCCAATAAACCTTAGGTTAGTTCTTGTGGACCTTAAAAACCTTTTCTAAAGACTGAGGCTAAGGCTAGACAGATTTGGATCTTGATTGGTACTAGAGTACCTTTTAGGCCTATGGTCAGCATTCTAACCTAATCTATGCTCAAATAAAAAAGCACTTATCTAAAACTATTAAAAACTTCATGGTCTAGAACAAGGGTTGAAACCTTAAGTTTTTGCTAAGGGACTAGCAAAAGCTAGGCATGGGGGTATGATGAGAACCTCATCATGAGCCATAACTAGCTCATTTTGACCTAATACAAAGGATAAAAGCTCCTACATAACTCAAGGAAAGGCTTAACTCAGAGAATTCTGAGTTTAAGGAGAAAACAAGTCATAAGGGGTAAAAATGTAATTTTACCAGTATAATCTGCATACAGGGTAATTCAGGGTCCAAACATAGGTCAAAGCAACTTAATAAGAATAAAAGTGGGATGAGATGATCTAGCAAGGGCTACAGCAATTCCAAGGAACTAAATGATAATCTGTAACCCTAAAATAACCCACTTCAATTCACGAGGTTCGAGGCAAATTAAAAATAGAATAAACCCTCTAAAATTCATAGAAAAATAATCTCTAGGGTTTAGAACCTTCAATTTGGCCTTCAGAACCCATTTTGACCTACATTGAGAACCATGCCCAATTAATAACTTAATTTGGGTTTTCGCATAAATTGACCGGTCAAACAAGGTTTAATATAGAAATGAAATTCACCATCAGATTCCTTAGGTCCTAATTAGTCATGTATAAAAACTTGAGCCTAAGAAGAAACCTCGACCAACTTTACACTTTGGTCCTCATATATTTACTTTTTGGCCCTCAACTTTTGAACCCTCGCATTTTGGCCCCTAACTCTCCTTCGTTCTTTGCGTTCAGGTCCCCCCTGCAAAACCTGCCAGCACCATGCTCCGGCGACCTTGCGCGGAGCATGGCGCCGCGCAGGGTGAGGGGGAGAGCCTGGCAAGTAAACCGGGGGTGCCCTGCGTCGTCAGCCGTCGCAGGGACACCCCCTGGTCGCTGTAACCCACCATACCGGCCGTGCGAACGCACGGACGGTATGGGTTTCCATCTCCGGCGTCCTCCGGCGAGGGAGACACGTCGTCTCCCTCCGCCTTCCTCCCTGATTCGGTCCCTATAAATACCCCCGTCGCTCCACCGTTCTTCCCAGCTCGGATCTGACGGAGAAAACCCCCAACTTTCCTCTCCTCTCACTCCGGCAGACGCCCACCAGCTCCGGCGGTTCCTCCTCCTCCTCCTCTTCGCTCTGCCGCAATACCAGCAGCAGAGATTTCTTCCCCTGCTCTTCCCGCGCCACGCCGCACCCAGCTGGCGCATCTCCGGCCCTCTGCTCGCCGCCGCCCCTTCCCCCGGGCATCTTCTTCTCCGGCGACAGTCGATACGACTGTCGCCCGCTCCGGCCCCTCCTCCTCCTGCTAAGTAGGTAGAACTCCTCCTCTTCCTCCCCTCTTCCTTTTCCTCACTTTAAATATCTACTGTCGCCCTCGATTCCGACCCCTCACCCTCACCTTCTCCGCCTCCGGCCATCCTCCGGCGAGCCGCTCCCATCACCCCAGCAACCCACACGGCTCGCCGACCACCGCAGAACCTCCGCCTCCTCACCCTGATCAACCCCCGCCCTTCCACTTCCCCCACATCACCCTCTGCAACCCCACCGAACAAACCCATCTTCCGACCCACAGTCCGACCTAGGGCAGCCCTTGCACGCCGCCCCACGCCTCGCCACCACCCACACGAGCTTCGCCGCACTCTGGCGAAGCTCCCGGCACCTTCTGATTAGGCCGAGAGGCCGTTTTGCTGTGAACAGGTCACCCGACCTCCGCCGCCATTGCCGTGCAGAAGGAGCTGCTTCCGCCTGCAGCTGCAGGCGCGCCACGCCCAGATTCGACTCCCAGGCCTTGCGAGGCATTTCGACAAAGCATCAGGCTCGCAGCTGGGGCGAAGGCCTCGCGTGAAGCCGCGATCGCCCGCTGCTTTCTCCGCTGCGGGCGCTCAATTAGGGTGGGACATTTAGTCCCACCTCGGAAAACTCTGAAGAGGCGCAGCGGTATAAAGCGAAAAAGTGCTGGAGGCTTACTGCCTCAGCACACGGGGTGAGGTCCCCTTCACCCGCCCGGTTACCCGGTCTCGTCCGCGCTCACGCCCCGCGGACCTGACCCGACCCGACTTAGACTGACCTGCACTCCTCGCCCACCACTCACGCCGGTGGGCCTGGACCCGGGCGCTACCCGTACCCGGCTACCCGGCAGCTCTGGGAGAGCTATCCTATGAGCGGATTCTGTGAGAGAGAGACGGAGGGGGGGGGGGTAGAGTAGGTTTTTCCCTCTGACGTAAACTCTGAAGTGTGCAGGCACAGGTGAAGAAGAAGGACCGCGGAAGAAGAAGAAAGCTAAGGGAGACACTGTAGCAACAAGCGGTTTAAGTCGTCTGATTGGAAAATCAGACGACGTCCTGAAGGGAAAAGAAGAAAGAAGGAGAGACGACGTCCTGACAGGAAAAAGAAAAGAAGAAAGAAGGATATCTGAAGAACAAAAGAACAAGGAAGAACAACAGAAGAAGAAGAGGACCACAAGGAGATAAACACAGAAGAAGAACAGGAAGAACAAAAGCTAAAAAGAGAGAGAGACAAAGAGAAGAAAAGAAGAAGAACTCAAACTTTCATCTCTCTCCCCCTCTCTCTCTCTCTTTCTTTATTTTTGTAATAGAACATGTATATCTCTAGAATACAACTTGCTCCCTGAGTTCGACCTCGGGAACTCTTTTGTTTTCCAAGTAAAAAATTTATATATTTGAAATGATGGCAATAACTGGCTATACTACAACGCTATAACAATAAAACCCGGTTATCTCTCGAAGCCAACGTCTCAGTGCTTTAACTGCTTGGTCCAATGAACCTTGTGTTAGTTCCTGTGGGCCTTAAAAACCTTCGCGGCAAACTGAGGTGAAAGCTAGTCAGGTCTGGATCTGGGATGCTACTTGAGTACCTCTAGGCCTATTGTTTGTATTAAGATCTGATTCCTCGTTTCAAAAAAAAAAAAAGATCTGATTCCTAGAGATGCGGCTTAGTAGGGCACCTTGACAGTTATATCTGACCTAGATAACTAGTTTGATTAATAGAATTGTTTGCTAAGGGACTAGCAAAAGCTAAGCATGGGGGTATGATGGGAACACCATCATGAGCCATAACTACCCAATTTGGTCTGATAAAGTTAATAAAATCTCTTACATATCAGTCAAAAGGTTTCTTGGGCAGCTTAAGTTGTTTTGAGAAGAAAAGATGAAAACTAGGTTATTTTTGTAAATTTATCATCTTATCAAAAATACAGAATAACCACGAGATTTTTTAGGGGTTACTAAAGGTCAAATATGCATTTAAGTCTAATAAGTGGGTCCATGCAGACAAAATAGGTTTTCACATATTTCAAGAATTAATTGACATCTAAAACCTTAAAATAGACCTGCTTAATTAAATGAGGTTATGGTTAGGATAAAATTCATCTAAACCCTCTAAAAATTGTAGAAAAATACTCTCTAGGGTTTGGCATCCTTGATTTGACCATCAGAGCCCATTTTGACCTGAAACACAATCTTAGACAGATTATTGCCTAATTTGGGTTTCTACATAAATTATCAGTCAAACTAGGTCAAAACCAAAATTCAACTTTACCATTGGATTTCTTAGGTCCAAATGAGGTTTGTATCAAAATTTAGGCCCAATCAGATATCGTCTTGACTTAATTTACAATTCAGTCCTGTCTGATTCTTTCTATTTCACAAGTGCCCTAGCTTTTGAAATTCATTACAAATAGGCACCCATCTTTGTCATCACTCTTTGCAAAGAGGTCCTTCCTCCATTGTAGTGGAGGAATCCTACTCCAGTGACCTTCATTTTGAAAGTTTTTGATGATTGCTTGATGAAATTATCCCGAACTTGAAGTAGAGATTCCTTAAGGATTTCTCTTTCCCTCGCACCCGGTCTTGGACCCCATAACCTTCCCAATCTCTCATGCGAACACATGAGAGATTCGGGTATCTCTTGTGCATCAAGCTTACCAAGCTTGAAAGCTTGGTTTCCAAGCTTCAAACCTCCCTCTAAGGCCTATATAAAGACCCATGTTGCACACCAATCTCCTTATGCTCGTTTTCAGCCTAAAACCCTCTACTTCCTCCCTCCTCTCCGGCTGAATAGCTCCACAATGTTTGGTGACCTTCTCCAACCACCCTCGTCGTCCTCTCGCAATACCAATGGCAAATTCGCCTTCCTCTCCTTCCTCGTCGTGCCATACGAGCCAACGCCTCTCCCTTAAGTCTTTCTCGCCATCTCACCCTTACCAGAGCAACTTCGTCTCCGGTGCTGGCCAATCATAGTCGGCGTCGCCTCCGCCCTCTCATCATCTGCAACCTCCTTCTTTCAATTCCTTACCTTCCTTTGACCCGACTCACCCACTTAAACACCACATTTGCATGCTCACACAACTGCCTCACCATCACTTTCCCCAACTCCGGCCACATTTCGGTGAGCACGCACACTCGCTCCACTGCACCGAATCTCCTGCCACCGGTCCCTACATCTTCACCGTTCCTCGCCCACCAAAACCCCTCAAGCAATTAAGGGGATTGGCCACTCAACGCCTCCACCTGACACCACCCTCACCGCACCACCTTCCCGAGGTCGCCAGACCTCCACACACACCCTCACGCGACGCCACAACCACCACCACACTCGTCGACATCCAACGATCCTTCTGAGCTGCTCTGCCGTGGCCGTGAGGCCGTATTCTCTATTTCATGTGCTCGCTGTCACTCCACTGTCGCCCTCATCTTCTCTGACTTTCGCTGTAGTTCTCCAAACACAATCATCCAACTACAGGTTGCAATCGACGCTGCCTAGCTCTAGGTCCTTTCCCAGGCCCTCAATTGGAGACAGCATCTGCTGCATGAAGAACATCTGTGGGATAGTCCTACATCATGAAGTGAAGAGCCCCTAGCAGTGCATATAAGGAAAAAGTGATGAGGGCTTATCGCCTTCGAGTCACTGGGGTCAGGTCCCTACCACGCCCTCTTACACACAGTGCCTCACACGCTCGTCCACGCCCTCACCCGTGCACACGCCACGCCAGTCTGGGTGGTGGATCTGGTTACCCAGGTCTGGTTTGGTTGGTCCTATTCTGAGAGAGAAGAGTAGGAAAGAGAGAGAGGGGTGGGCATTTTTGCCCTTTGCTGCTCTTTACACTTAGCAGAATCTGAAGATGCCTGTGCCTCTGTTGGTGCTGTGCTGTGCTTGTGCCTCTCCCTAAGGCTTGAAGGAAAAAGAGAGGCCTTTGCCTCTGTGTGCTGGTTCTGAGTTACTGTTGCACTATTGAGACACTTAAGTTGGCATGGCATTTGGTTGATTGATACTATAGTATTATTTGAGTATAATTATATTAGGATAATTTGGTGATTCAAATCACCATTTTTACCCTGATCTTTTTGCCACATTAACTCTTGAATCTATATTTACATCATTTGTGCTCGAGATTGCTATTTCATTACTTTATTCTTTCTTAAAATTGTGATCCTGACGTAAATTGCCATATTGCTCCCTGCGTTCGACATCGGATTTCTTTCGAGTTATAAATTTTAAGTGTTTTACACGATTTATCAGCTATACTACAGTGCATTACTTTCAAAACACTGATTCAATGCATTAACATATAATTTTTTTATTATTTGTGAAAGTATATTTTAAATTTTATCTTGGTGTATTAATTAGCTGTAGGTTTTTTTATTAATATATACCATAAAGATGATCAAGACATCTCTTCCTAAATTGTAATAATGTTGATATTTATATTCACCAATGTAGTGTCAAATAAATGAATATGTCCTTAACTCATAAAAATAACAATGGATAAAATTTATCGCTAAAAGTATTTGTCAATTAACATATTTACATAGCGACAAATGATATAGCTATGTCGCTAATGCATGACTTTACGGACATAAAAAAATTACCACTAAAAATTATGCTAACTAATATTTTTTTTAGCGATGAATTATTTGGACATGTCGCTAAAGGGTACTATTAGCGGCATATACTTTATTCGTTGCAAGGTGAAATGTCGCTAAATCTATATTTTGTTGTAGTGATTCTATTTTTGTGATTTTTCATCTTTTCCATTATTTTTCTTCTTTTCTTGCAAAAATGAAACGAAACCTAAGACTAGCTAATACACCTTTTTTTTGTGATTTTTTGTTTAATGATAAAGTGGAAAGAAAACTAACTACGCCTGCGAAATAATCTCGACGAAGGTGATTTTGGTGACTAAATAATACGCGTGGTGGACATTTTGCGTTAAGTGAAGGAAATGGCTATGAGGAGTATTAGTGGAGGTAAGAAGAGTGACCATGACTATGAAATAAGGCATGGTGTTTTTCTTTCTTTTTGACAAATATAATCTATTTTTTTGGTCTTTCCGTTTACTAAAGTAAAGACAAACGACAATATATTTGCAAGCGCCAACTAAATAGAGATAATAGTACTTTTACAACTATGCTCATTTTTTTGATTTTCTTTTCATTTGGTTAAGAAAGAAAAAGACACACAAGTGAACAACTACTTAAACTTTTATTTCACATAAACAAACTATAACATAGAACACACATTGAAAAGAAAATAGCTTCTTTACACTAAGGTGGAAAGATCCACTTAAACAAAGCTCTTAAAAGATAAATAATTACAAAAAGTACTCTTCACTCACTCCAACACTTGATAAATGGAGATAACAAGATCAACTTGGTGAGTGGTTTCTTGAGGTCTCTCTTGGAGGAATGGGATCCAAAATGGTGATGGGACAACGGTTGAGGTGATGGAAGTGATGGGGGTGGTAAGATTAACAATAAGCCCATCTAATGGAGGATGCAGTGCTCAAGCTCCCTAAGGTGGTTGAGGCATAGTGGCTCGGTAAGTGGGTGATAATGTGCTTATTGGTCCTAATGTTGGTGGTAATTACTATGGCGGAGGCTAAGGAGATGGAAATGAAGATCCTATACTTGGGGTTGACAAAGGTTTGTTCTAATGTGGTGTTCCCAATGGAGTCTATTTGGTAGGCTTTATGGTAGGGAGAGGGGATGGCCATGGTCCTAGGGATCTAATGGGTGTGTAGGTGGTAGTAGGATTAGGAGTTGGCCTTGTAGGTGGTGGTAATGGGGAGTGTGTTTTTGTGAGGGAGTGAACTAGAGTGCTTGTGAAGGTGTGAAGTGGTGTCATGCGTGATGCAGGTGAAGTGTGTGCTTGGGTATGTGATGTAAACACATTTATTAAGGGAAAAATGCCCATTCATGCATATTCCTAGGCTTAGATTTGCATTTCATGTTATAAATATTGCATAGCATGCATCATTCTGCATTTAGAGTAGTTGTATATAATTTAGGTAATTGCATCCTTTTTGTGGTTAGGAGAGAAGGATATTTATTTTGGAGCCTCGAATTGTCGATTTGACCGTACGAATTTGATCAAGACAACGATCGAAGTCCAACACCTCTGAAATCGCCTCGATCAGAGTTCTGTAGCACCATATGCAGTCCGAGGAAGATCAATGGCCAAGGGACTAGGAGAATAATTTGAAGCTTCAAATGATAAATCCGACCGCGCAGATGGATTCGGGTCGATGATCGCAGCCTAATGGTATGAAAATCGACTCAATCCGACCTCTGTAGCAGCCCCTACAACAAGAAGAAGATGGACGACCCAGACTAAGCCACGTGGCGCAGCCCAGGCCGCCAGCGCACGCACGCAGCGCCGCACGCATGCAGCGCCGCATGTGCGCAGTAGTGTGGGCACGCGACAAGGCTGTAGCGGCGTCATCACAGCGTGAGGTTGACTACAGCGACGCATGAGCTGGACTTACAGCGATGCTTACAGCCGTCGATAATTCATCGCATGCCAGCAAAGCCAACTGTGGGTGACAGCGGTCATGAGCTGCCTACAGCGACGTTTCCAGCGATGGTCTGGATGTCACTAATGGTCCCATACCAATTTTTGCCTCTTCTCCACCATTACAAAAGGACCTACACCCCCTCCCTTCCAAGCCATCTCTACCTACTCTACTCCCACCTACTCCTAAGCTCTAGCAAGCCTACCAACTCTCCATTAGAGCTTGTTCTCAAGCTCCCAAGGTGCCTATTAGTGTAGCGAACCTCTGCCCCACCAAATACTCCTCCAACATCCCATCTCCCTTCATAGGTCACCTTGGAGCTATCCTCCCACCTCCATTCTGGTAGCAGATCAACTCCATCTTCTCACCTCCATTCCAGAGCTACGCTGAAGCTTTCCTCAACCCGACGTCCTCCGGCATCTCACCTCCGTCATCCCGCTCCTCACCTCCTTCGTCCGAGCTTCCGCCAGGCGCCATCGTCTCACCGAACATCTGATTTGGGAGATTTCCTCTCACCTCCCTCTCTTTTTGTGCTTTCATAGTAGATTGTAATAAACATTGGATTGATATATATGCCATTTTCATTCTGCATCTCTATCTTGTGCTTCATTTGCTTGTCTTTTATTTCAAAAACATAAAAAAATAACAAAACCCTAGAATAAAAAAAAGAAACAAAATGAAGCACGGTTTTCAAGTAAACGTCGCCTCCCTATGTTCAACCCGGGACTCCCTTGGAGTTTCGGTATAAATTTTATTTAATCGACGTGTTTTGCAACTACGACGACAGGTTACTTGTAACCTCGATTTCTAACACGTGAAACACGCGCGACCATTTTGGCGTCGTTGCAGAGGACGCAATAGAATTTACTTTATTGTCTATTGCGTTTCTTTGCATTTACATAGCATTAACCCTAGTTGTCTTTGATCTACTGTCTTGCAGGTACCCTAGCATGGAGATCCAAGTGCGGTAGACTGGAGTAAAGTGCGGGTAGAGTATTTTGTAAGTGTCCCCCACACCACCCCCACCTTAGTTTTCACTCTATAACCGAATAACTCAAACCCAAATCAACTTAGGTGCTTTTTATAAACCTTAGGATAGATTTGGTTGTTTGTTTGCCACCTCCACTCACCTCGCCATCCACATTAAAAAAAAAAAAAAGTGTTATCTGATTGTGGGATTTTTTGAAAGCTACACACTTAACACCCACAACTTCTTATCCTAAGGCGCACAATCACTTTGATTCTACCACTTAACCGGGATCTGACCTGTGGACCTGGTACACTTCAACTAAATACACATAAGTAAGTAGAAATTTGAATAGGTTAAGCATTCTTGTGTGCCTAAACTAAGTGGTGCAATAGGCCAATTGATTGAGCTGTTTGAGCCGCACCACTCAATCTAAAACTAATCCATCAAGTAGCTTGCCATTTAGGGTTGATTCTTAGGGATGAACTAGGCACTCCACATTATTTTTTATTTTTAAAGAAACATATCATCACCCGTGCTTTCAAAACTTGGAGTGTTCTACTAAACCTTGATTGAACCAACCTAAGAATTAAACCCTAAAAGCTACTAAATAAGGTTGAACCCTAAAAGACACATCATCAAATAACCTTGTTTGAGAACCCTGGTTGTGCACGCACACACATTTTAACTGATCATTAAGGGCACAACCCATCTAAAGGGCCCATCACATTCCTGAAGTGCCATTCTCCCAAGCCTAACTAAAATTGATTAGACGTTGGCCCTAAGGACTGGTTCGCTCATTGGGATCCACGTTGAGATTGTTCACGATTAACCTACTTATACTAGTCAATCTGATGTCTAGCTAGGGGAGTAACGTCAAACGACCGCAGCTGGGGGGTACACTAGGAACCGGAGGCGCAAGCCAAAGGAAGAACCTTCTCCCCAGTCCCTCCTTCTAATTGGTTGGATTGCCTGGACATAAGTAGAGTAAATCATCTATAATCTTAGGACAGATTCTGAGAGTCTGTAGACCTTTAGGCTACCCAAACTAAGGACAGGCTTGTATTTTTGTATTGTAGGGCTCCTTTCTCTTTTGATTTCCCTCCTTACTTTACCATGTACCCTTCAACATCCTACACACATTTCACATCCTATCCTCCTACCACCACTTATCCCCAAGATGATTACTATCCCGACTTGACTTGTAATTACCCATCCACTAGCTGGGATGACTTTGATTGGGGATATGAATTCGGACCTCAGTGTCCAGGGCCTAACCCTGGACGACAAGACTATGATTATTATCCTTCTCAGAGCTATAATAATTATGGATCTCCATCCTTTGATGACCAAACAAACCCGATCTATAATCAAGAAGGATATCATGATTATAACACCTACCCTCCCCAGTATTCCACTGAGTATAGGTCGCCACCATCCTTTGAACAACCTAGAATGACCTACTTTCAGGGAGGGACCCGAGAACCTCGACATCTTGACTCCCCTAGATTTAACTTGAACCCACCCAAACCTGAACCGAACCAGTCGATTCAGGTGAACCTGATCCAGGATAGGGTGTTGGCTAATTTGAGGAACACTATACAATCTTTAGAAGCTCAGCCAACACCATGCACTGAAGCACTAGAGCCTATGATCAAAATGATTGATGAACTTAATAGTTCTCTATTGGATTTGCTCCAAAGTGTTAGGGATAGGGACTTGGGTGAGTTTCTTCTTGGGAAATTATCGAGGTTGAGGATGAAATTTGTGGTTGCACTAGTTAAATCTTAGGATGATTCTCAAGATGAACCCCCTTCAGAGAGCCAATGTCTGAACCTGCTCAGGCGCCTATCGGGGGGGGATACATTTTCTGAGACAGGGGATGACCAGGTTGAGCTAGAGCAACCATTTGAGGATGAATCGATTGATTCACCCAAGATCCCCAATTCAGGAAATGAAGAAAATTATGTCTCCTTGGATCAAGAAATGATTTATGATTTTGAGACATATATAAATGAGGATCATGGATTTTTTGACTCTGAGGGTGAAGAATCTTTTGGTGAAGTCTCACTTGAACTTAAGGAAGAGGATTTTAGTGAGACAAATGGGCTTGAGGAATCTGACAAACCAGTTGATAGCCCAATTATTGAAGATTTGGATTTGGTTGGGGTTAACTTGGAGGATCCGAATCTTGATGATTCAATCAGTGACCCCAGTCCTCATCTACACCCCGAAGAGCTGACTGCTGAGATCTTTGTGCCCAAGTCAATCTTGATTTAGCCACGATTTCTGGACTTGGGAGAATCATATGGGGTGAATAATATGCTAGAGGTCCCGAAGCTTAAGCCCTTGATGTTGGAGGATAGAATTGTTGAAATAAAGATTTGGGAGGCTAATTCTGAGGAAAGTTTGATTTTGGATCTAAGGGTACCTATTGACCTAAAACCATTTACTTTCTACCAGGACCCTTATGATATCTTTCACGAGCAACCCAAGCTCGAAATAACTGATTATTTTTCTGAGCTAGATATTAAGTGAACAACCGCACCTATTGAACCATCTTTACTCGTTGTTCGACACTTTGGTCTTGGGTTGCACACCACTAAACTGCAAGCCCAGCCCTGCAAACACAACAACCTTCGGTTCTGGGTGATTTTCATCCAGAACCTGAGAACCACTCGACCCTAGGGCATGGGTCTGCACCATAATCTCGTCCACATCTGTGGACATCTTCTGCGGACGGGTTTCAAGATCAACCTTTTGATTTTGACTCTAACCCGCACTTGTGAATTCTCAATTTCTTCTTTGTATGTATGTTATGCCTAGCTGAAGGCATTAAACTTAGCATGTGTGTATACACTCTTCTCTCTGCAGAGCTGACCGGATTTTCACGACACTCAGGTGATGTTCTGTTTACTCTGCCCTTTTCATGTCTTTATTTTTACAATAAGGACATTGCATCATTTAGGCATGGGGGGGTGGATAATCAATTCCCGAAATCATTATGTTAACTCCGTAGAATTTCTTTTAGTTTCTTATAAAATTAAAAATTAAAAAAAAATTATAAAAAGAAAGAAATTAGGAAAAGAGAACTTAGGCATTTAGAAGTTATTAACTTTAGGAAATGATACGAGAGGACCTAAACACTTAGACTCTTCAGGTCTTCGGGCTTAATTAGCCTGGGTGTCCACTCGAATGTGGATTTAGTCTCAAGTCCTAGCCAATTAAAATTTATTTTAATTTGGTAAATAATTTGGGATATAAGTATGCGACTTATCAACCTGCCCTCTGATTTGGGGGGACTTTAAGCCTAAGCATCTGCACGTATTTTTTTGCACTGACTTACTTTCCGACGATTTTTACGGAAATTGGGTAGCTAATGGACCAACTTGGGTGGTATGGCTGGCAAGTTGGTGGTGGTAACAGCTCATCAGCCGGTTGTCCAGAGCCCAGCCACAAGACCATTTTAGTTGTACTGCCTTTAGGTAAATCTTAGATCAGGGAAGTCACCTACTTAAAAAAAAAGAAACACTCAAAAAAAAAATGGAGAAAATAAAAAAAAAATAAAACCACACTCCACCGCACGAGTATGGCTAGCAAGTTGTCGGTGGTAACAGCTCATCGGCCGGTTGTCCAGAACCCAGCTTACAAAAAAAAAAAAGAAATGCACAATAATTCCCAAAACACTTAGGGAAGAAGCAGGGAAGTAGAATAAACTAGGGAGATATACACTAGGTTCGCCCTTGTGTTGACCCTATAAATAAAAGAAGTAGGGAGAAAGCCACCGATCATAAAGATAAACCTTTAGGCAAGGTCACTTAGGGTCGTAGAAACCCAAAGTCCTTCTTAACGATCGTTTTGTGAGTCTATCACTTTTTCACAAAGATGCTTAGTACTTAGAGTCCTTTTCGAGTCTTGGGTGGGTTGGGTAGCAGTAAAAAGTTATCCCGGAACTCTTAAACTCCAAAAGTACAAAAAAATTAGAAAAGAGGAAAAATAAAAATATATATATTTCTTCCCTTCTCAAATAAGGCGAGAACTTGGGCGGTCTGCATTATAGCAGACACCTAGGTACTGTTGAGTTTTTGTAGTTTAGGACCTTAGTTGAAATTTTCTATTATTAATAAACGACTTAGGTTTAAGCGATCTAATCCTAATTCTGCTTTTATACATAGCATATAGTTTAATTTTGCTAGGTACTAGCAAAAGATAAGCAAAGGGGTATGATGTAAACACATTTATTAAGGGAAAAATGCCTATTCATGCATGTTCATAGGCTTAGATTTGCATTTTATGTTATAAATATTGTATAGCATGCATCATTTTGCATTTAGAGTAGTTGTCTACAATTTAGGTTAATTGCATCCTTTTTGTGGTTAGGAGAGAAGGATATTTATTTCGGAGCCTTGAATTGATGATCTGACCGTACGGATCTGATCATGACGACGATTGGAGTCTAACGCCTCTGAAATCGCTTCGATCGGAGTTCCGTAGCACCATATGCAGTCTGAGGAAGATCAACGGCCAAGGGACTAGGAGACATAATTTAAAGCTTCAAATGATAAATCCGACCGCGCGGATGGATTCAGGTCGACGATTGCAGCCTAACAGCGCAAAAATCGACTCAATCCGACCTTTGTAGTAGCCCCTACAACAAGAAGAAGATGGACAGCCCAGATTGTGCCACATGGTGCAGCCCAGGCCGCCAGTGCACGCACATAGCACCGCACATGCACAGCAGCGCGGGCGTGCAGGCACGCATGCACGCAGCGCCAGCGCGTGGGCGCACGCGTGGCAAGGTTGGAGTGGCGCCAACACAGCATGAGGTGGACTACAGCGATGCATGAGCTGGACTTACAACGACGCTTACAGCCGTTGGTAATTCATTGCATGCTAGCAAAGCCAGCTGTGGGCGCCAGCGACGGTCTGGATGTCACTAATGGTCCCATACCAATTTTTGCCTCTTCTCCACCACTATAAAAGGACCTACACCCCCTCCCTTCCAAGCCATCTCTACCTACTCTACTCCCACCTACTCCTAAGCTCTAGCAAGCCTACCAACACTCCATTAGAGCTTGTTCTCAAGCTCCCAAGGTGCCTATTAGTGTAGCGAACCTCTGCCCCACCAAATACTCCTCCAACTTCCCATCTCCCTTCATAGGTCACCTTGGAGCTGTCCTCCCACCTCCATTTCGGTAGCAGATCAACTCCGTCTTCTCATCTCCATTTCGGAGCTACGCCGAAGCTTTCCTCAACCTGACGTCCTCCAGCATCTCACCTCCGTCGTCCCGCTCCTCACCTCCTTCATCCGAGCTTCTGCCAAGCACCATCGTCTCATCGAACAGTCGATTTGGGTGATTTCCTCTCACCTCCCTCTCTTTTTGTGCTTTCATAGTAGATTGTAATAAACATTGGATTGATATATATGCCATTTTCATTCCTCATCTCTATCTTGTGCTTCATTTGCTTGTCTTTTATTTCAAAAGCACAAAAAAATAACAAAACCATAAAATAAAAAAAAGAAACAAAACGAAGCGCGGTTTTCAAGTAAAGTAAACGTCGCCTCCCTGTGTTCGACCCGGGACTCCCTTGGAGTTTCGGTATAAATTTTATTTGATCGATGTGTTTTGCAACTACGACGACAGGTTACTTGTAACCTCGATTTCTAACACGTGAAACACGCGCAACCAGCATGTGAGGGGTGATGATGGTGATGGTGTGTGAGTGAGCGTAATGGTGGTGTGAGTGGTGCATGTGAGAGCAAGTTAGTGAGAGTGTGTGTAACAACTTGGAAAGAAAATAAAGTAAAGCAAAAAGCAAGTATTGAAATGCTTGAATATGAAATCTACTCTACTAGCAAGGAACTTAAAAAGTAAGAAATATAGAGACCAACTAACTACGATGCAAATATAGCATATAACAAGTAATAAAATACTAAGCTAACAAAGAAAACTAAAAGGAGAATGGGGAAGAAGATAGGTGTCTCTTCCAATGAGGGCACAAGGCCTATTGGAGGAGGAAGAGAATCCTTGGCTTGAAGCCTACCTCTTCTTCACCAAGAAATCCAAAGTCAAGTGGGCACAAGCTAGGCTTTGGCCAAGGATCAAGAGCTATTCATGGAGCTCACAAGGAGGAGAGTTTACATGATAGTGAGTTGGAGAGGAGAGAGGAACGGGGGGCAAATGCACTCTCTATGGGGGTGTTTTTACACAGTGTTGGGTTGGATATGGTGTTCCTATGGTGTAGGTTTAGGAGGGCTACTTTGGGGTGTAACTTAAGAATAGAAGGTTCTATACTAAGGTGAAAAAGAAGGTGAGAGTTTGGTCATGGATTGGTCAAAGCTTGTGGATAAGCTCATGTGGGCATTGGAAGTGGGTGTGGTTAGGTGGGGATTAGGTGGGCTCTAATTGGTGATAAGGGCTAAGTAAGTAGGGTTAGGTGGGTTTAGATTAGTGAGGTGTTTGGGCTCTTTAATTGTGTGGGCTTTAGTGTGCAGTAGAGTGGACCTAGAGAAAATAAATTAAATACCATTATTTATTAGCTACTACTATGTTAACATATGTGTAAATAAAATAGGAAAAATATAAATAGCTATAGTAAAAATTTGCACAAGTATTATGCATTTATAAAGTTGTGTACAAGAGTATGAATGAACATGAAATTTACAATTTATGTGTGTGCACATGTGTGTGTGTGTGTAAGGTGTATGGTTATGCACATGGGTTTGTGTCTGGTTGGTTTAGTTTCACGTGAATGGGTTTGCTCATTTACTTCTCTTGCCAAGTGCTTCCTTGTTCTTGACCTGTAGAGATGTTTCTCCTATATCCACAAGCTCCAATTTTGCTCCTTGATTATGGTCCTACATGGATGAATTTATGATATTACTTAATGGACCATAATATGACAGAATTAGTCTAAGAATGTACAAATGCAATTATGTATGCAATGCATGCAATGTATGCTCTATTTACAAGATGTGAGCTAGGTTATTAGCTTAGTTTAGCTAAATTAGGACCCATGATTGCTATGCAATCACCGGTCAACCAAAAATGATATTGGTTGGCACCCTTGGCATAAGTTGTGTTGGTTTGGTAGCCTTAACTGTTGCATTTGGTTTCCTATGCAACCTAACGGCTAACTAAGTTCCTTAACTCTATTTTGCGGTTCTTTACAAGTATTCTAAAAAGTAAAAGAGCAACAAATGAAATATGTTCCATAGATTAAATAAGCTAAGTTCTATTGTTCTTTCTTCTTTGTCTTCAAGTCCAAAGCTCATACCTTTATCTTCATTGCTTCAACTTCAAGGCTCATTTCTCCAAGTGCTGATTGATTCTCTTGTCCATCATTACGCTTCTCCCTTACCATGGACATGAGCTTGAGCTCCTTTAATCCATCAACTAATTGCATTTACCTAAAATCTCAGATGCAATTATTAAATACACTTTGCTTTGTTATGATTAAAATCAAGGATCAAGGTGCATTTGCACCAACAATCTCTCCCATTTTGATGATGACAAAATGATAAACAATAATGCTCAAAATTCTCCCACTTTTTGACATTATCTAAAGGATCCAATTTTAATCCTAAGCTCCCTCTTGATACATGCACTTTTTAAAAATAACTTAAGTCCCACTTTTTAACATAATAAAGGAAATTAGCTCACGCTAAGGACTTGCATATCTATGTTAATTTTAAAACCAACTAAGATTAATGATGATCTCCCCCTTTTTAGTGGAATTATAGCACATTGTTAACATTTAAATCCTTCCCCTATCTTGATGCTATTGTTTTCTTTTGAAAACATATCTTGTTGCTATTCTAAGAATAAATCATCAAAAGAAAGAATGTTTTACCCCCATGGATATGGGTTCCAACCACCATACGCCAATAGGCTCACCAAGAATCTTGATTCTTCCTTGATGGATCCCATAAAGATAGTTCTTCCAATCTATTTGGAAACTTGCAAAACAAGATTGGACAACGAATCTAGGTCCCTACATCTTTTTGGGTCATCAAAGATTAGTCCTTCTTGACCAAGTTTGGGGTCCACTTGTATTCCATCCATTTAGCTTTTGTGCATAAAATCTCTTGGTATGTCCATTTGTAGATTTATCGTTAACTATAATCTTTCCCTTAAGGATTCTATCTAGCTCATTTAGCAACCTATCTAAGTTTTCTTTAAGAGATGCAATGTTGATCTCAATAATAGTAATCTTACCTTTTAGAACAAAAAATTCAAATTTAAGAAGATTATTTTCATTAAGCAACTTGTTATTTTCTAGAGTTAGATTTTGATTTTCCAAGACAGGACTATCTCTTTTAGATTTTCTAGAGCTAAAATAAACTTTCAGATTTCTATTTTTAGAGAATTAGTTATTTTCATATTGCATACCACTATAAACATTTCCCATATTATTGTATTCCTCCAAAAGATCATCTTTTTCAATTTTAAGAGTACTAAAAGACCTTTTCAGATTTTTGTTTTCTACTTTCAGAGATTTTCTAAGATCATAAAGTTCCTTTAATGCAACTTGCAACACTTCTAATGTGAAAGAGTACCTCCTCTTTGTTGTTGTTTTCATTGTTGTCTTCTGTCTCGCTATCATCTATGATTGCCATGAAACCGAGGCACGTGATTTCAATCTTCAATTCCTTCTCAGGTTCTTCCTCTTCCTCCTCTAAGCTTGTGACATCTAATGTAGCTTGGAATGCTTTCTTGTGCCTTTTGTCCTTCCTTTCTCCTTTAGGAGAGGCACACTGATCTAAGGTGCCCTATTTTCTTGCAATGGTAGCACCTAACCAGCTCCTCCTCTTTCTTCTTTTCCTCCTTCTTTAATTCCCTATTCTTAAGAAACTTGACAAATTTGTTAGCTAAAAAAATAATTTAATCATCCTTGGAACTCCCTCGTCATCTAATGCAGTTTCAAAAGCTAGGCCTTTCATCTTAGGTTCTGATGCAACTTGCTACTTCTTCCTTAGCCCCATTTCATTTTTGTAGGCCACAAGGTTGCCTAAAAGGTCATCATGGTGAGATCCTCTACTTGGTGTGATTCCTCAATTGTGGTGACTTTTTGCTCCTACTCTGGTCCAAGGGAGCACAAAAGCTTGGATTGAAGTTCACCTTATATGAACTTCTTTCCCAAAGATTTAAGAATGTTCATAATCAATGTGAACCGAGTGTACATCTCACTCAAACTTTCATTATCTTTCATAACAAAGGATTCAAATTTTTGTAAAAGCTAATTAATTTTAGATGTCTTTACCTTACACGTACCTTCATGTGTGACTTCAAGAGTCTTCCAAATTTCATATGCGGTTTGTATTGAAAAATTCAGTTGAACTTGTCATGACTTAACATGCAAGATAACGCATTCAATGTTTTCGCATTGAGAGACAACTCTCGGATTTGTTCTTGAAAGTAGATGACAGGGGGCTTTCCTACGATCATGTAAGGAGTCATACATCTCTCCCAAATTGAGTAGTCATTCGCTTGCAACCACATAGGCATACGTAATTTCCAAAATGAATAATTATTAGCTTTAAAATATGGTGGTCGGATGGTGAATTGTCTCTCGCTATGTCTTGTTGCAAAGATGCTTCCCTCCATGCATAGATTCTCGTTGGGTGTGACATTGTATACGTGAGAATTAGGCTTTGATACCAACTGTGATTTCGCACTAAAGGGAGTAAATAATGCAGGAAATAATAATCATAAATAATTGCAAAGTAAAAATTCAATCTCATAAAAGCATTCACTACAAGAGAATGAATTTTTAGGTGGAAACCTGAAGGGTAAAAACCACCACCTAAGTCACCCCAACTTAGGATTTTCCCGATTGACCTAGTCAATTAAATTCCACTATACATACCACTTAAACCGAGGGTGGGACAACCTCAACTACAAAACTATTTTAATGTGAGGGTAGTGTTCCTCGAATCCCTCTTCTTTACATAGAGTATTTTGTCTCACGTGAAGATGGTAATTTGCAATGCGAATACCTAACCAAAAATAAAAAATGAAAGAACCTATTGAGCTTGAAAATAAAGATTAACCTACCTCTTATAGGTGAAGAGGACTTCCCTGAATTTGGAAGTAGATAGGCATGAGTAGCTCAACATTTTGGTGCTCTCAGATGGGGAGTGTACACTTAGGAGAGCAGCTTGATGGATTCTCAAACTCAATCTCACTTTGTGTGTAGATGAAAGAATTAGAACTCAAGAAGGTTGCACACTTTGATTCTTAATTCTAATGTGTATCTCACTTGTATTTACGCTTAGGAGGGTGCTTGGGTATTTATAGAGGCTTAGGATCACTCTAGAGAGGCTTAGGGACTTCAAATAGTCATTGGATAACTTGTGGTTAAGAAGGGTTGCATTAGATTCCTTGAAAATTGAGTAGATTGTCAGAAAGTACAAAATAGTCAGTGTCTGATCGGCTGATTACAATGTGACTAGTCAACCAAAAGGAATTTCAAGTTGATGCCATACAATGAGTGGAAATGGCTCCATGGAGTCTTTACTAGTCAGTAGTCAGTTGTTGGTTGACTTGGGTTTCATTGATTGGTTGGTTGCCTACTGAAAAATCCTAAGTTTTCAATTCCTGGACTTAAGATTTCACTACTAAAAAAAGGTGATATGCCATTAGTTCTTTACCGTTAGTTTGCAAAGCAATGGCAAAAATATTTCTGTCATCGCTTCTTGATAAAAGCAACAGTGAATACCTGTCTAAATTTCCATACCTATACCTCACAGGAAAAGTGATCTGTAATGAATATTTGCCATCATTTATTACCATAAGCAACCGTAAATGTCAACCTAAAATTTCACACAAAATTTTTGGCACAAGAAGTGGGGCTAGAAAGGGCATTGGCCGTCAATTAGTAATTAAACCGACAATGAATATCAGACACCTTCTACCCATGCAGTGTCCTCTCCTCCCCTTACACTACGTGAAGTTCCCTGATGTAGACACATCTATTTAGGTTAAAATACCTATTCATGCATGTTCCTAGGCTTAGATTTGCATTTCATGTTATAAATATCGCATAGCATGCATCATTCTGCATTTAGAGTAGTTGTATATATTTTAGGTTAATTAGGTCCCTTTTATGGTCAGGAGAGAAGAAGACTCATTTCAGGGCCTCAAATGGATGATTGGACCATACGGATCTGATCATGGCGACGATCGGAGTCTAACGCCTCAAAAATTGTTTAGATCGGAGTTCCATAGGATCATATGAAGTCCGAGGAAGATCAATGGCTAGGGGGAAATGCGACATCCATACGAGTTTCGGATGGAAAATCCGACCAAACAGATGGATCTGGAGCGATGATCGTAGTCCAGCAATGTGGGAACCATCTCGATCTGAGCACTGTGGTACACTCTATAATAGAAAGAAGAATGGATGACCCAGATGGTGCCACGTGGCACCATCCAGGCTGCCCAACATTGGCTAGCAGTGCCCGCTCCCACCTCTTCATCATTCGTGACCATCATTCCCAGACATTGGATCTTGATCCAACGGCTGAGAAGCTCTCCTCCACTGTGCCCGTTAAGTCATCCGCTCAACACATTAGACATCTTGGCTCGTTCATTGGGGCACTAGACACCAAGAGAGGGGTGCGGGTTCGAATCCCTACAGCCCCCCCAATTAGCAATTGAGAGCACATGAGGCATCGAAGCGCACCGCGCAAAGCCACCCGCACCGTGTACAAGCAGTAGCAGTGCAGTGTAAGCGCCAGCGCATACACCTGCGTGACACGGTGCGAGAAGCATGGGCGCATGAAGCGTGCAGCGCCAGTGGAGCGTATGCCAGCAGGTAGGGTGGATCTTCAGTGACGGAGACCTTTAGTGATGCTTGCAGCTATCACTAATGGCATGTGCGTGCCAGCAAAGGAATTGAAGGTGCGAATCTTCAATAACAAAAAAGGCAGATCTGTAGCGACGTTTACGGACGTCAGTAATGACACAGATGCGAATTAGTTCTTCATCCTCCACTATAAAAAGACCTACCTACCATCATTCCAAACCATCTCTTCTTTTCTTCCTCTCACCATCTCTAAGGCTTTAGAGAGAGCTTGTCCCAAGCCTGAGATGCTCCTCTAGAGTAGAAAAGAAAATAGTTTTCCCACCTCTCATCCCCATTTGTGGAGCATCCCGTGGTCGACCTCTCATTGCCCTTCGGGAAGAAGATCCTCGCCATGACGCTGTCCTGCCCCGCCCTACATCCTCCAACTCCATCCTCGTTCGTCCCACTCCTCACCACCTTCCTCCAGGCGACGTCAGAGCGAGTCGTCCTCCAAGCGACCGTCGAGGGGGATTTCTCTCACCTGTTTCTTTCTTTCACTTTTGTAGTGTAGATTTTCCACTTTCGTAGTTTTAACAAATAATTCTTTATAAATAGATGATTGTTTCCCTCCCTCTCTTTCTCCCTCTCTCTTAAATTTTTGCAAGTAGATTAGCCAGAATTCATCGACCTGATCTCTTGCTTGCTAAAAATATCAAAAAAATTAGAAAAGATAAAAACAACCAAAAACAAATAAAAGCAAAGCGCGAATTTTTATAAAACCAAACGTTTGCCTCCCTGTGTTCGACCCGGGATCACTTTTTGAGTTTTGGTTATAAATTTTATCTAATAGATGTGTTTTGCGAGCTGCGACGACGGGTCCTCTAAACCCTAATTTTATTCGCGACACACGTGCTCGATCATTTTGGCATTGTTGCTGGGGAGGCAACGCTCTTTGGTTTTTTTTTTCTGTGTTTTTCCACCTTACCTAACTTTTATCTCACTTTTTCTCTAATATTACTATGATTGCAGGTACTCATTCGAGGCGAGCCAGAGCGGTTAGATCGGAGAAAAGTGTGGATGAAGTTTTTGTAAGTTTATCCCCACCACCCCCACCCTAGTTTTCATTCCATAACCTAATAACTCAAACCCAAATCAACTTGGTGCTTGCATAAACCCTAGGGTAGATTTTGGTTGTTTGATTGTCACTCCACTCACCTCACCCACCCTCATATATAAAAAATTAAAAATAAAAAATATTCTTCTCTTGTGAGATTTAACTGAAAGCTATACACATTAACACCCACAACTCTCAACTTAAGGTGCAGCACTCCACTTTGATTCTACCACTTAACCGAGATCTAACCTGTGGATTCGGTACACCTTAACTCAACACACACATAAGTGAGTAGAAATCTGATTAGGTTAAGACATTTTGTGTGCCTTAATCAAGTTGTGCAATAGGTCAATTGCTTGAACTGTTTGGGCCGCACCACTCAATCTAAAACTGATCCATTAAGTAGCTTGCCATTTAGGGTTGATTCTTAAGGCTGAACCAGGCACTCCACATTATGTTTGATTTTAAAAGGAACATATCATCACTCATGTTTTCAAAACCTGGAGTGGTTTACTAAACCTTGGTTGAACCAACCTAAGAATTAAACCCTAAAAGCTACTAAACAAGGTTAAACCCTAAAAGACACATCAACAAATAACCTTGTTTGCAAACCATGGTTGTACACACACACACATTTTAATTGATCATTAAGGGCACAACTCATCTTAAGGGCCCATTATATTCCAAGAGCACGATCATCCCAAGCCTAACTAAAACTGAGTAGACGTTGGCCTTAAGGATTGATTTTCTCTTTGTGGCTCAGACTGAGATTTTTTTCAATTAATCTACTTCTGTTGGTCCATCTGATGTTTAGCTAGGGGAGTAGTGTCAAACGACCACGGTTGGGGGGTACACTAGGAACCGTAGGCGCAAGCTAAAGGAAGAACCTTCTCCCTAGTCCCTCCTTCTAACTGGTTGGATTGATCAGATAAAAGTAGACCAAATCATTTATAATCTCAAGATGGGTCTTGGGAGTCTGTAGGTCTTTAGGCTACCCACACAAGGATAGGTTTGGTTGATTGTATTGCAGGGCACCATTTCTCTTCTCTATTTTCCCTCCTTTTCTACCATGTACCCTTCCACATCCTATCCTCCTACCACCACTTATCCCCAAGATGATTACTATCCCGACTTGACTTGTAATTACTCATCCACTAGCCGAGATAACTTTGATTGGGGATACGAATTCGGACGTCAGTGTCTAGGGCCTAACCCTAGACAACAAGACTATGATTACTATCCTTCCCAAACCTATAATGATTATTTGTTAACAAAACTAACCCGATCTACAATCAAGAAGGATATGCTAATTATAACACCTACCCTCTCCAGTATTCCATTGAAAATAGGTCATCACCATTCTTTGAACAACATGAAATGACTTACTATCAGTGAGGGACCCAAGAACCTCGACATCTTCACTCCCCTAGATTTAACCCAAACCCACCCAAACCTGAATCAAACAAGCTGGTTCAGGTGAACCAGATCCAAGATAGGGTGTTGGCTAATTTGAGAAACACTATACAATCTTTAAAAGCTTAGCCAACACCATGCACTTAAGCACTGGAGCCTATGATCAAAATGATTGATGAACTTAATATTTCTCTATTGGATTTGCTCCAAAGTGTTAGGGATAGGGACCTTGGTGAGTTTCTTCTTGGGAAATTGTCGAGGTTGAGGATGAAATTTGTGGTTGCCCTAGTCAAATATTAGGATGATTCTCAAGATGAACCCCCTTTAGGAGAGCCAATGTCTGATCCCGCTCAAGCACCTATCGGGGGGGATACATATTCTGAGATTGGAGATGACCAGATTGGTCTAGAGCAACCCTTTGAGGATGAACCGATTGATTCACCCGAGATCCCCAAGCCAGGAAATGAAGAAAAATATTTCTCCTTAGATCATGAAATGATATATGATTTTGAGACATATATAAATGAGGATCATCAATTCTTTGACTCTAAGGGTGAAGAATCTTTAGGTGAAGTCTCACTTGAGCATAAGAAAAATGATTTTAGTGAGACAAATGGGGCTAAGGAATCTGATGAACCATTTGACAGCCCGATAATAGAGGAATTTGGTTCGGTTGGGGTTAACTTGGAGGATTCGAATCTAGATGATTCAATCAGTGACCCCATTCCTCATCCGCACCCTGAAGAGCTGACTTCTGAGATCATTGTGCCCAAGACAATTTTGATTCAACCATAATTGTTGGACTTGGGTACTTTAGATGGGGTGTACAACGATTTGGAGGTCTCGGAAACATTGATTTCGGAGGATAGGAAGTTGGAAATAAAAATCTGGGAAGCTAATTTTGAGGGAACTTTGATTTTGGATCTAAGGGTTCCTGTTGACCTGAAACCACCTACTTTCTACTAGGAGCCTTATGATATATTTCATGTGTAACCCAAGCCTAAAATAATTGATTATCTTTCTGAGATGAACTTTAAGAGGACATCTGAACCTATTGAATCATCTCTACTTGTTGTCCGACATTTTGGTTTCGGTTACACACCACCAAACCATAGGCCCGACCCTGCAAACACAACAATCTTAGAACCACTCGACCTTAGGGCATGGGTCTCCATCATAATCTGGTCAACGTCTATGGATATCTTCTGCTGATGGGTTTAAGGATCAATCTTTTAATTCTGATTCTAGCTCGCACCTGTGAATTTTTAATTTCTTCTTTGTATGTATTTATGCCTAGCTGAAGGCATTAAACTTAGTGCATGTGTATACTCGTTTCTCTCTGCAGAGCTGACTGGGTTGTCACGAAATTCAGGTGATATTCTATTTACTCTACCCTTTTCATGTCTTTATGTTTACAAGGAGGACATTGCATCATTTAGGCATGGGGGGCTGGAAACATTATCCTAAAATCATTTTGTTAACTCCATAGAATTTTTTTTCTTTAAAAAAAATTAAAAATTCAAAAAGATAAAAAAAGAAGAATTAGGAGAAGAGAACTTAGCCATGTGGAAGTTATTAACTTTAGGAAATGATATGATAGGACCTAGACACTTAGACTCTTCAGGTCTTCAGGCTTAATTAGCCCGGGTGTCCACTCGAATGTGGACTTAGTCTCAAGTCCTCGTAAAGTAATTCTATTTTAGCTGGTCAATAAATTAGGGTGATAAGTATATGACTTATCAACCCACCCTCTAATTTGGAGGGACTTTAAGCCTAAGCATCTACACACTTTTTACACTGACTCAATTTTCGACGATTTCTTCGAAAATTGGGTAGCTAATGAACTATCTAGGGTGGTATGGCTGGCAAGTTGTCAGTGGTAACAGCTCATCAGTCGATTGTCTGGAGCCCAGCCACAAGACCATTTTCGTCGTACTACCTTTAGGTAAATCTTAGATCAGGGAAGCCACCTACTTAGAAAAGAAAGAAGAGGAAAAAGAAAAAATAGAAAAGGAGAAAATAAAAAAATAAACAAAACCACACTTCACCGCACGAGTATGGCTGATAGGTTGACGTGGGTAACAACCCATTGGCCGGTTGTCCATAGCCCAGCTCACAAAAATGTACAATAATTCCCAAAACACTTAGGGAAGAAGCGGGGAAGTAGAATAAATCGAGATATACACTGGGTTTACCATTGTGTTGACCCCATAAATAAAAGTAGGGAGAAAGCTACCAATCAAAAAGATAAACCTTTAGGCAAGGTCACCTAGGGTAGTAAAAACCTGAAGTCCATTTTAACGGCCGCCTAGTGAGTCTTTCACTCTTTTCACTAGATGCTTAGCGCTTAGAGTCCTTTTCGAGTCTTGGGTGGGTTGGGTAGCTGTAGGAAGTTATCTTGACACTCTTAAACTCTATAAAGTCCAAAAAAAAAAAAGGAAAAAAAATGTATCTTCCCTTTGCAAATAAAGGGAGGACTTGGGCGGTCTGCATTCTAGCAGACACCTGGGTACTATTGAGTTTTCGTTGTTTAGGACCTTAGTTGAAATTTTCTATTGTTAATAAATGACTTAGTCCTAAGCGATCTAATCCCAATTTTGATTCTATACATAGCATGTAGTTTAATTTTGCCAGAGACTAGCAAAAGATAGGCATGTGGGTATGATGTAGACACATCTATTTAGGTTAAAATGACTATTCATGCATGTTCCTAGGCTTAGATTTGCATTTTAAGTTATAAATATCTCATAGCATGCATCATTTGCATTTAGAGTAGTTGTATATATTTTAGGTTAATTAGGTCCTTTTTATGGTCAGGAGAGAAGAAGACTTATTTCAGGGCCTCAGATGGACAATTAGACTGTACAAATTTGATTAGAACGACGATCGAAGTCTAACGCCTATGAAATCCTCTAGATCGGAGTCCCATAGCATCATTGAAGTTCGAGGAAGATCAACGGCCAGGGGGCAATGCGACATCCATACGAGTTTCGAATGGAAAATCCAACCATACGGATGGATCCGGAGTGACGATCGTAGTCTAGCAACACAGGAATCATCTCTATCTGAGCACCGTTGCACCCTCTGCAGCAGAAAGAAGAATGGACGGCCCAGATGGCACCATGTGGTGCCATCCAGGTCGCCCAACAACGGCCAGCAATGCCTGCTCCCACCACTCCATCATTCGCGACCTTCATTCCTAGCTGTTGGATCTTGATCCAATGGCTGGGAAGCTCTCCTCCATCACATCGTTAAGTCATCCACTCGACACATCGGATGTCTTGGCGAGTTGGTTGGGGCTTTGGACTCCAAGGGAGGGGCGTGGGTTCGAATCCCCATAGCCACCGAAATTAGCAATTGAGCGCACATAAGTCATCGCAATGCACCGTGCATAGCCACCCGCACCACTTGTGCGCAGCAGCAGCGCAGCGTAAGCGCAAGCGTGCGCACTTGCACAACACAGTGTGAGAAGCATGGGTGTGTGAAGCGTGCAGCACTAGCGGAGCGCGTGCCAGAAGGGAGGGAAGATCTTCAGCGACGCAGGCCTTTAATGATGCTTGCAGCTGTCACTAATGGCCCATGAGCGCAAGCAAAGGAATTGTAGGCGTGGATCTTCAGCGATAGAAAAGGCAGATCTATAGCGACATTTACGGACGTCAGTAATGACCCAGATGTGAATTTGTTCTTCCTCCTCCACTATAAAAGACCTACCCACCACCATTCCAAACCATCTCTTCCTTTCTTCCTCTCACCACCTCCAAGGCTCTAGAGAGAGCATGTCCCAAGCCCAGCATGCTCCTCTAGAGTAGAAAAGAAAATGGTTTTCCCACCTCTCATCACCATTCGTGGAGTATCCTGTGGTCGACCTCTCATCGCCCTTCGGGAAGAAGATCCTCGCCGTGATGCCGTTGACAAGTCGGTTTTCACTTTCGTTGTTTCGCATAAAGAATGTTGTGTTGTAGTATGAAAGTGATGGAAAATCGCAAATCAAAATAATAAAAATTAGACCACTCGCAGAAGAGCAGGTTGTATCCACAGGGAGGCAATGGCTATTACAAACTTACGATAATTAAAAATTATTGTTCACAAATGATTTCCTCAATAAATTGTGTCGAAAAATAGCGTAGATATGAGTTTAAATAGAAGTGTAAGTTGAAATTGCATTTAAGCCAAATAGGAGGGGGTTCAATGTAATGTGTACCACTATAAAATAAGAATAAAATTTTCACAATGTCACTTAAATGTAATTACGTATTAAGCTTCTCCTATAGCAAATTCTTCTAAGAATTGAATGAAAACCCACTTAAATTAAGGTTAAGAAATTGATTTGCTTAATAAGCTAAATAATGAAGGGGGTTCTCACAAAATCACCATAATAATGAAATCAAAAAAATGAAGTGGCAATGGCATATGATGGTAATAACTAATGCAAGTTTCACTGTGCAAAAACAGGGGATTTCTTCCCTGTGACCTTGCACGAGGAGGAAGGAATGGCCAGAGGTGTAAAGCTTGGATGAGGATCTCTAGACCGAGGGCTTCGTGATGGTGGCCATGGTGAAGTGCGAGGTGCCCCAAGGTGGTCGGATGGAGCTACGGTGGAGGTGGGTTCCGGTGGCTACTGGTCATGCATGGAGCGCGGGAAGGCTCCTGTCAAGGGAGTGGATGGGCTTGGCAGAGGTGGAGCGTGGTGGGCTCCTAGCGGGGGGCGCACGCGCTGGACTGCATGTGCGCGGAGTGTGGCACTGCTAGAGGACGCGTGTTGCTGCGAGCATGGTGGAGGTGCACGAAGATGGTGATGATGGCAGCGAGGAGTCTTGCATGGTGGGTGCGGAGGCGGCTCGGGTAGGCGTTGGGCGTGCAGCGAGTACACACTGTAGGGGGTGCGGGTACATGGAGGCATGAAGTTGAAGGGGACTATGGCCGCAGGGGTGCTACTCGCATGTTGCTACGGGAATGGCTAGGGAGAGTAGCGGTGAGGGCGTCGCATGCCTGCGCGTGGTGGAGGCATGCTCTCAGCGCATGTAGGTGCGGTGATGGTGCGCTGCTAGTTTGTGCATGCTATAGCCGTGCATGGAGTGCATGGAGTGGAGACCTGGATGGTCGCGCACTGCGTGGAGTTGGAGGTGGTTGCTGCTTCACATGGGGATGGCGTAGTGTTGGGTTTGTTTTCAAGGTGAAGAAAAACAGAGGAGGAAGAAGAAAGAAGAAGAAGAAGATATGGGGCCAAGCTTCAAACGTCCGGGAAACTTCCCGGATGTCTTAATTGACGGGGGAGATGAAGATGCAGGGCGTGGAGTTGCTGCAGCTGCGGTGGTGGTTGCTGGTAATGGCGATGAGGATGGTGATGTTGATTCTAGTGAGGCACGGTGATGGAAGCGTGGCCATCGGGGACACACACTCACGGTGTTGGCACGAGTCCATTGGCTTGGCGTGGCGAGCTATCACCTCGCTGACCCACGGTGTGGTGGAGCTCAGCCTTGGAGACCATGGTGGTGGAATGGAGTACACCATGGTGGAGTGGGGCGGTGTCTCCCTGAGCATGGTAGCAGCTGCCCCTCTCTTGTAGCTGTGTGCATGGGTTTGAAATGGAGAGGCGGGAGCAGATCCGCTTCTCATGGCCATTAAGGAGGTATAGCTGGAGGAGGAGAGGCGAGGTTGTTCCTGCAAAAAATAATATGAGAAATATAATAAACATTGGGTTATTTATAGAGAAATCCTTATAAAATAGCTAATTGCATGTATTATGTATAATTCCCACTAAATGCAAACTAAATTAAAAACCATGCATGCTAAGACCTAATTTACATAAAAATGCGATGCATGCAACAAATCTATAATTAATGTATTTATATCCTAATGCATGCTAAATGCATGTTAAAATTAACTTAATGTCTAGGCATTTAAATAACTAATTAGCCTACAAATATGGGCTCATCAGCCGTCCTGCCCCACCCTCCTTCCTCCAGCTCCATCCTCGTCTGTCCTGCTCCTCACCACCTTCCTTCAGGTGACGTCAGAGCGAGTTGTCCTCCAAGCGACCGTCAAGCGGGATTTCTCTCACCTCTTTCTATCTTTCTTTCACTTTCGTAGTGTAGATTTTCCTCTTTTGTAATTGTAACAAACAATTCTTTATAAAAAGATGATTGTTTCTCGCTCTCTCTCTTAAATTTTTGCAAGTAGATTAGCTAGAATTCATCGACCTGATCTCTTGCTAAAAATACCAAAAAAATTAGAAAAGATAAAAATGACCAAAAATAAATAAAAGCGAAGTGCGGATTTTTATAAAATCAAATGTTCGCCTCCCCGTGTTCGACTCGAGACTTACTTTTCGAGTTTCGATTATAAATTTTATCTAATAGATGTGTTTTGTGAGCTAGACGACAGGTCCTTCGAACCCTAATTTTAATTCGCGACACACGCCTCCATTTCCCATCGTCAATTCCCCCTTTCTCCTTGTCATTAGTTCCCGTCCTCCTCTCCACATTGCCCCTCCTCCTCGTTAGGTAAGCCCTTGTCCCCTCATCCTCCTCCCCCTCATCTCCCTCCTCATCAACGTCGCCCTTCTCCACCTTGTCATCTTCCTCCTTGTCAGCTTCCTCCACACCGCCGATTCGCCTTGTGATGGGAACACCATCATGGGCCCTAACTGGCCACTTTTAGTCAAGTTTAAAAGATAAATGCTCCTACATAACCATCTGAGGTTTATAACTCCACTTCGGGCTATTTAGAGAAGAGAATAAGAAACTAGGGTTAATTCTGTAATTTTAACAGCATATCATGAACACAGAATAACCAAGGGGTTTGTTAAGGGTGAACTGAAGGTCAATTGAGCATTAAAAATAATTAAGTGGGTGCATGCAGACAGAAACGGGGTTTCATGTATTTCGAAAACTAATACAGCACCCAAAACTCTAATTTCAGACCTGCTTAAATTACAGAGGTTCTGATCTGGATAAAATTCATTTAAATATCCTAAAATTCATATAAAAATATTTCTTGAGATTTGGTGACCTTTATTTGACCTTTGGAACCTATTTTGACCTTAAATAGAGTCATAGATAAAATTCTATCCTAATTTGGGTTTCTCCACAAATTATCCAGTCAAACTTAGTTAAAACTAAAATCCTCACCATCAGATTCCTTGGGTCTAAAATAAGTTGACATCAAAATTTGGGCCCAATCAGAGTCCATCTTGACCTAGTTTGCTTTTTAGTCCATTTAAACTCTATTTTTCACACTTAAACACCTAGCTTTTGAAATCATTGCATTTAGCTCCCTAACTTCTCATCATTTTCTTCAAAAAGGTCCCTACCATCATTAACAGTGTGAACCCAAGGGCATCGACCTTCAATCAAGGATTTCTCCCTGATTTCTCGATCAAATCCTTCGAAAATTGGAATGAATGATCTTGAGAGAATCCCTAATCATCTAAACCTTATCTTAGACTCCAATTCTCATTGAGGAGCTTGTGCAAACTCCTCAAGCTCAAGGATCTCTTTCCCTGGAAATCTGAGCTCTTTGAGCTAGTTTCCAAGCTTGGAAGCCTGCCAGAGGCCTTTAAAAGACCTCCATCTCATTGCCTAGCTCCTTATCTAGTTTTAAGCCCAGAAATCCTCCCTCTTCTCTACCTCCAGCCTACTCCAAACCCGCTCCGGCGACCTTCTCCCTTCGGCCTCCTCGCCTGCTGCCACATACTATAGGCAACAGGTCTGCCTTCCTCAACTTCGTCCGTGTCTCGCCATACCCGCGAGAAGCTCCTCCCCCCTTTAGGCATTGCCGCACTTCCTCTCAGAGAAATCCTTCATCTTCGGCACTGGCTAATCATAGCCGATGCCATCTCCACATCTCCTTCATCCGCGACCACTTGAGTTCAACTCCTCACCTTCCCCTGAACTGACTCACACACTCAAACTCCACATTTGCACACTCTCACAACCCTGCCACCATTGTCTTCCATGTCTTTCGCATACCTCCGGTGACCTCGCACAACCACCACACAGCACCAAATCGCTCACCACCAGTTCCAAAACCTCCACCATGTCCTCACAACCAAAACCCCTCAAGTAATTGAAGGGATTGGCCACTCAACCACTCCACCTGATGCCACCCTTACCGCACCACCTTCTCGAGGTCGCCAGACCTCCACACACATCCTCATGCAACGCTACATGCACCATCGCACTCATCGATGTCCAGCGATCCTTCTGAGCTGGTTTGACCTCGGCTACTGTTCTCTAGCCACAATCACCCACGACTCCACTCCCAGGATGCCTGCCTAAACTCCAGGACCCTTCCCAGGTCCTCAATTGAAGATCACAACCAAGCCTTCACCTTCAATTGGAGGCATTTACATCCTTTAGCTGCTGCAAAGAAGATGTGTGGGATTAGTCCCACATCGTGAAACGAAGGCACCCGAGCAGCGTATAATACGAAAAAGTGATGAGGGCTATTTGCCTTTGAGTCACTGGGGTCAAGTTCCTACCACGCATACGCACATGTGGTGCCTCACATGCCAGTCCATGCTTTCTCCTGTGTGCACGCCATGCGGGTCTGTGTGTGGATCCAATTACCCACTTCTCGGGTCTGATCTGATTCTAAGCTTGGGTCTGAGAGAAAGAAGATTTGAGAGAGAGGGGGTGGGTTTTGCTCTCATGCACTCCCTCTGCTCTCAACATTTAGAAAAATTATGGCGAGGCCCTTAAGCCACTATTGTTGCTGCTACTGTGTTCTTGAGAGGGAGAGAGCCTTGTGCTTTTATTGCCTCCTGTGGTGCTATGCTTGCTGAGGCTTAATACTTAAGCCATTTGATACATAAGGCCGACGTCTCAAACCCTCTGCTGGTTACTGTGGATACTTAACTTATGTGGAAAATTGATTGTGGTTACTATGCATTTATTTGAATATTTGTGAGCTTATCTTTGAGGGGTTAATTTGGTGAT
The DNA here is from genome assembly GCA_037157565.1 of Thalassia testudinum. Classification (NCBI taxonomy): domain Eukaryota; kingdom Viridiplantae; phylum Streptophyta; class Magnoliopsida; order Alismatales; family Hydrocharitaceae; genus Thalassia; species Thalassia testudinum. The sequence continues at coordinate 31,559,005 of JAZHRO010000049.1, forward strand.
TTAAATCACCATTTTAACATGATCTTTTTGCACTATCATTCTGATTCTTATTGAAATATCATTTTGAATATCACTGATTTCAATTGCTTATAGTTCATGTGATTGGTGAATTAAATCGCATCTTTGCTGCTTGTGAACGACCTCAGACTCTCTTTAGAATCTGAGTTTTATAAATTTAAATGATTTGAGCGATTTTATCCTATACCACGATGCATTTCCTAAACAACGACGATTTTGCCCAAACATTTTGGCGCCGTTGCCGAGGAGCAACGCGAGTTTGATTTCACTGATTACATTTTCGATCTGATTTTAACTTGTTCTATCTATTTTGTTGTGGTTGTACGAGGTACACGGAGAAGATCAGCCGCATGACAACCACTCCAGGGGCAGGTAATTTCATTTCCTTCTTCTTAAGCCCTTATTTCTGGAAATAATTAACAAGAGAAATCAATTAGGATCAACTCGCATTCCTTATTAGACTTAATCACTTGAGTTGCTTGATTTGATTTATTTTAGACATCCCTATCGAGATTTCTGCAACTACTAAGGATTTAAGGTGCCTAGGGCTATTCACCTTCTTGATTGAGCCCTAGGTGACACATTTGGAAAAAAATTGGACCTGGAAAAAGAGCCAAATTAGGGTTTCTATTTTTAAGGTTTGAGGAAAACACACTTGCCTAAATTAAAAGAGAATTGATTTCCCGCATTGTATGTCACCCAAGCCTTGCTTGAATTGACCTAATCAAGAAAACCCTAAAAGAAAGCTCTAACATTCACTTGAATCCTTAAAATTTGGACTTAATAACCTACTTGCAAACCACTCAGGGTGATTTTGGGTTCATTACCCAAATCATTCTAAACTTTAGGGCATGTTAGGTGAAGTTGATCCACTTGGTGGGTTAACCAACCTTCAAATAAGGTCACAAATCACAAATCAACTCTAAAGTTCAAGTGAAATTCAAAGCACCATAATTTAGGATTAAAATTGGTAGACTTAAGGAGTCAAGTCGCTCATTCTGGTCTACTTGGATTCTCAGTGGCAAGGAAGGTCAAGTGGGGGAAACCCTGTAACCTCTGGGGACGCTCTACCGTATAGGGGTCTTTGCGGGGCTCTTCCTTCCTAGCTACCCAAGTATTTCTCGGGTGAGTGATTTTCTGGTCAAGTGGTATCATCTGCCTCGAACCTTCTTACTCATCCAGAGATTTTTGGGTGCCTGAATTAGGTCTATTACACCTTTTATCCCTCATCTAGCTCACTAGTGCAGGTTCAGGAGGAGGTCCTTAAGACCACCCTTGAGACCTTCATTAGCAATTCACTCCCGTTGAGGACAAGGCTAGACTTACTTGTTTGTGCTACCTTTCGATCATATTGAAATCTCTTTCAACTCTTCTGCTTCTGTGCCCAGATCTCCTTTAGCTATATCCATGGAAAATCAAGAAGAAGAACCCAATCTCCAGAATCAGCTACAGTGCCTCAACTATCTATTTCGGGCATTCATGAACCCACCGGAGCATCCTATGATGCGAGATCATTACAATTCCACTGTTGTTGTAATCGAACCTAGAGTTCAAATTCTAGTTGGAGGACCTAATACTGAACTCAAGCCTAATATGCTTCATGCTATCCTCAAATTCCATGGTCCTAACTTTGAAGATCCTTTCTATCACATCTAGCAATTGAAACATCTGGCCCAGACCTTCGGGCCACCTATTCAGAATCATGATATCTTACTAATGAAGATGTTCTCTTTCTCCCTCATGGATAGGGCGGCCCACTGGTACCAAACTTTGACATGTCCGATGAACACTTAAGCTGAACTCCAATCTGAATTCCTAAAGAAAATTTTTCCTAGTTGGTCGAACAAATGCTTTGAGGCACCAGATCATGCACTTCATGCAAAAGCTGGGAGAACCACTTCATGAGGCATGGGATTGCTTTCTGGATCTCATGCAGAAATACCCCCATCACGGAGTTCCTAAATGGGAACAAGTCCAATCTTTTTACCACAAACTCTGTGGGGATAATAGACTCTTTGTTAATGCAACTTGTGGTGGCAACATCGTGGGCAACATGAAGATACCATTTGGGAGATTCTCGAGAATATGTGCAAGAACTCCATAAACAATGAATCTATGGGTATGTTCGACTGGACGACTACCCGTGCATTGACAAACACTCGAGGGGCACATGAGACTTGAGGCCTGCCTGCAATCATTGATTTGGAACTGATGGCTAGTCACTGATGGTGTAAAAATGGTTGTTGTTGACACCGATGCTCCCCGGCAACGGCGCCAAAATATGATGATGTGAAAATTGTTGTAAATGTTTGTTGGTAATAATTGTTGATCATGTCGTTGTAGTATAGGGTGTATAATATAACATTAAGGATGTCGTATAGTGGTGAGTATGGGTGAGTACCAGTCATTACAACCATTATTATCATTTGCTTATTTATCTAATTTTTACTGGTTTTGTTCCAGGTCGTTCTCTGGGAGGCAATTTATTGAACTTAATTCGGTCACACTTTGATTATCTCCAAAATTGTCTTCTTATTCAAAAAGAAACTTTACATTTAAAGAATGAATGAATGTTTTATTTACCTAGTTACTAAGAAGTGCTTGCAAAAAATACTAACTATGAACAAGCATCAAACAATCTATTATTATACTCTAAACTATGTATTTACAAGTTATACTATTAACACTAATATGTTAGTTCATACTACATTAGGATACCATAGTGTAAAAACTTAACTTACTAGTCATTTATTTATAGTGACATATATATCAGTTTTAGTGACAGATATAAACGTCGCTAAATCTCAGAAAACACTATATACAACCTAAAGAAGCAAACTGAGGTCTTTAGCGACATTTATAGTGTCGTTTTATTCTGTTAGTAATTATGTGGGTTTACTTATACGTATGTATATTACTTATTCTACTGCTGTATGTACTGTTCGTGTGTTCCTTCTTTTAAGTCGTCTGTCCTTTCAATTTCGTTCTGTGTGGTATTTCAGAGGCTGCGGTGGAGGGTCCTTAGTGTAAAATGTGCTTAATTAGCGGGCGCGCTTTTCGAGGGATACATAGCACCCTTTGGGTGGGACCAGACCTCTACTAAGCGCGCCCTAATCTCAGATTAGGTGCCTTAATTACGTTATTCAAACTCAGCGCAGGGCCTCAGCCTAACGCCAGACATACTCGCATGCTCGGGCTCCCAGCCCCACACATGCATCACACATTCAGAGTTAAGCACAGATCGGGTTATCGGATCAGACAGAACAGGTGGTGTTTCGGGCGCCCGGCGCCATGACGACTGGTAAAGCTATTACATAAATTGTATTTATATAGCTGCGTTTGGTTTGCAGCACACGATGTGGCGCTATTCCAGCGCCACATCGTGCGCTGGAAACCAGACGCAGCTGCGTCTGTGCGCGTTTTTGGCCCTCGATTTGGGGGCCATAAATTATTAAAAAAAATAAAATAAAATATGGTAAATAAAATATTTACATAATACTACATAATTGATTAATTAATTTTGAATTTTAAATATTTTTACTATACAAATAAATTCGCTAAACTAGGCTGATTATACAGGTTGATTTAGGTGATTAAATAGTTAATTACTTATAAAATAATTAGTAAATGGTCTAATTGACCTTAAACAGTTTTAACTTACATACTTAAGTATTTAATACATATTTTTATTGTATTTTTACGAATTTATTTATGTTTTATTTAGGCTAAAATAGCAATTCTGTGTAGTTTATAATTAAAACTAAGTTACAGTAAGTTATACTAGGTATAATTATACTTTGACTAACTTAAATTACTTAATATATATATATATATTCCCAAGTTTATAGATTTATTTACTTGATTATTGCTCTAACTTATTAACTTAGCTACTAAATCAGTAAATATAAATCTGTACATACAGATATACATAAATCAGTAAATACATACATACTAGATTAGTATATATACATATTTTTACATAGATTACATATGTATACGAATTTCTGTACAGGTTTTATACATATTTACAGTATAACTATGAATCTAACTGATATGCTATAGTTATAGTTATAATACTATGAATGGGTATATTTACAGTTTTAAAATAAGTCTATGCCATTAGGCTTTTGTATAAAGTTAGGGAATTAGAGTTGATTGATTTTTTTTTATTTGAGTTTAGACAGCAGCCGCAGCTACTGTCAGAGGAGATGGAGAAAAGAAGAATGTGCTGTTTTAGTGTTGTTGTTTACAGTGGCAGTGGCTTAAGCCACTGTCAAATGGCTAACTGCTGCTGCAGTTAGTCCACTTGAAGAGGGGGGAAGTATTCTACAGAGAAGAGGGAAATTTAGAGAAGAAGGGAGTTTAGAGAAGAGGGGAATGTAGCTGCTAGATGCAGCATATTGCTGTGTAACTGGGAGTAAGATTAAATTCAAAACAAACTAAACATTGAAGAGATGAAATCCAAATCTGAAAGGGGTTTAAATCTCACGAAAATCTCATGTAAATTCAGCTCAAATACTCATTAGGAAAAACCTTATCAGAAGCATCCTTTCAGATCAACATTCAAATGGCATTGAGTTAGTCTTCCTAATGCCATTGACAGCATGAAGGAAGACTTAGCTCAATCAATTAAAACCAAAGAAACACAATCCCAGTTTCTTGCAACCTTAAGGAGTATGGAAAACTCCTTAGGTTAGAGAATCACCATACAGAAATGATCATCAACACAAATAGTGCATGGCAGTTCTGAAATAGCAAAAAGAGACTAAGAATGCATTAAGGAAATTTAATGGAAGCTGGCGAATGCATTCAAAACAAAATATAAACAGAATCATGAAAGGCTCTTCTGATTGGTTCTCTGTCACCAGAGAACTTCTCAGAATCCTTGCCCACAATGAAAACCAAAAATCCTTTCAATTTGTCAGATCTGTCAAAACATTTCAGAGAGTAAAAATCCTTTAAAATCCAAATCAAAAGTGCTCTGACAAACTGAGGCAATCCATTTAAAACAGAGGGGCTTTTATGAAACAAATGGAATGAGTGAGAAGCCCCAAATGGTGCTTGTGACGCCACTTTCAGATCTGAGGCAGTGCGCCATCAGATCTGAAATTGGGTCAGGATGTGTGGGTGATTGGTGAAAAATTCGTCGTTAAAAGGAAAAAACAAGAATCAGAATCTGGATGATGGGAAAAACAAAACATGAAGAGGGAGATAAATTGAATAGTGAACAGATGATTCTTCCCCTCTGATCTGGACTGATCAGAGGAGGTGAGGGAGGGGATCTAATACTAATTCTACTCCTAAGACTAATCTAACTACAGCTAACATTAAACACTAACAATTAAAACTAAATCTATTCTAAACTACTGCAAACTAAATCTAACACTACTTGTGCAGAATTAAAAACTAAACTAAAAGGAAGAATGGGACCTATGGGTCCTTAGCCGGCGGCTAAGGAGGAAGAAAGGAGGAGGGTGACTCCAGCGGAGGGAAGAGTCTGCTAGTGAGACTCCAGGGTCGTCCTCAGGTGCTACGAGGTCCTTAGCGACGAGGAGGGTCGAGAGCAGGCGATGATTCCACAGCCGGTGGCTGTGGAATCAGGGTCTAGATGAGGAGGAGAGACTGGAGTGGAAGAATTGATCGCTAAGAGATGTAGGAGGGAGCGATCCTTTGCGCGCGACACCACTGAGGTACTTAAGTAGCAGCTCAGTGATTGAGATCACCGCAAGGGTGAGGTTAATCAAAATTAGGCCGGCGGTGAGGATGAGATGGGTAGAGCGCGCGGTGAGTCAAGAGAGAGATCTGACCGTCAGATGAGATCTGGGAAGAGAGGTGAACGCACGCACCGAATCGCGCGAAGGTTCCATTTGATTCCAGCCGCAGATCGAGATCAAAAGTGCGATGGACGGTCGAGAATGGCTGTGTTCTTCGCGCGCTACAGTGCGCGTGAAGAACACAGGCTTCTCTCTGAAATGAGGGAAAACTTGCAGGAAGACCCTTAAACGAAGGGGGTAGAAGAATAGCGTGCAGGTCCAAAAGTGAGAAGAACTATAACTGGAAGGGCCTTGCAGTCATACAGAAGGGTCCCTGCGGCTTGCAAAAAGGTCCAAGAAGGAGTTTTGAAGGGTATAAATGTAATGCATGAAGGACCTAATTGTAATCTATTTATTTCTAAGCCTAAATGATGTCCAATTGCTTTCAAATTTTTACATGTGCTTAATTGAACATTTAAGACATTGATTTTACTTCTGATTTATCTTTTCAAACTTGTTTATGTGTTGAATTGATGCATGGATCATCATTTGTTCTTTAGTTTTCAGAATATCTCATTTTTGTGACCTAATTAGGAGGTTTTGACACACATTAAAAGTTTTAGGTCTTTTCTTTAATTCCCACACTTAACCCTTTTTATGTGTTAATTTGATATTGTTTTGCTTAGTGTCTAGCTTAATTTCGGCCTTTTAGCTATGATGAGTAGCCACTCATCATACCCCCATGCTTACGTTTTGCTAGTCCCTTAGCAAACAATCTGTTGAAGTGTAAGGCAATTTAAGTATCAGCAAGGTAAGTGTGTAAAGATATCTTTTTCTTCTTTCAAAAATTTTTAAGTGTTTTATGATGATCTTTAAGCTGAAAATTTTTTTCAATAAACCAACTGTGTTTTTGGACATTGTGAGAACCTGGTTACTGAGGATAACCTACCAGAACTCGAGGCTTAAATGACATAGACCATCTCTCAACCAACAAGGATTCTTGATATTTAAACCTTAAGTCGAATTCCAGGACTCAGGGGGTTTTTACAGAGACTCAGAATGCTATGAAGTTATGGCTGTGCTTTGTGATAAGTCAGGACTAACCAGGTGAATTCTAAGGCTCAATCCCGGGGTTTCACTTCTTTTTAGGTCCAGGTTGGTCCTAACTTCAGCTCATGCTTTCGGATGACTCAAAAATTGATGGTATTCAATCACAACCCTTATTGTATTTGTGGCTCAGAGAAGATTTTTTTTTTTTTTTGGTGGGCAAACAGGGTATTGTTTTGAACCCTGAAAACATTTTTGGTGGAAGGGTAGTTTTTCAGACTTTTTGGAGAACATACTTGACTTTTTTTTTTTTTTTTAACAGTATGTCTCCGAAACTTATTTGGTAGAGCGCACTGTATTTGGTGGGTGGATTTTTTTGTGGAAAGAGCTTCTCCTAGACACAAAACTAAAGATTAGGACAAAGAGTCTACCTGCACGCACAGGTAAGGACTCCACCTTCCCTAATGAACACAAGGGTTGAGGCTTAGGTTCAAGTGGTCTTTCCTGACACTGTGTAGTGTAAGCCAAGGTTACTTAGACTCCTAAGTCAAAGCAAACCAACGAATCCTGTACTGGTGACTCAGGTACAAGAATTATCCTAAAGTTAGGAGAGACTGTGGTCTATCTTGTCAAGGCTCGAAGTGTATTAAGCCTAAGCTTGTACCAAGCTTCTATGGCCCGGCAGGTCAAACTAGTAACGGTTGAATGTCCATAGACACTTATTCTATTATTATTATTTTTTTTTTTCAACTATAAGATCACTTATCTTTTCTTTCTTTTTCTTTTTCTTTCTCTCCCTCCCCTCTTGAAATGAATGTCCTTTGATAATGAAGTACATGTCCCTTATTGTATTTTTGGAATTTTTCTGATTTGTTATTTTTTTGTATTTTTAGCTTTGTAATTTTTAAAAATTTTTCAAAATTTTTCAATTTTTTTGAAGTATATAATTTTTTGATAATACTATATGTACTATAGTTGTGTCTACAATTGCATTTTGGTTTAAATGGTTTACCATTTACACCCCCCCATGCTTAAATGTTTCAATGTCCTCATTGAATGAAAGGGTGGATGCAAATGCATGCTCTACTTTTCACTATCCTAGACTGGGTGATGGAAGAAAGTCGGAATGAGGAGATAAAATCTCTGTGCGGACGATTTTAAGTCTGATCTAGGATCAGAGTGAACAGTCGGGCTAGGAAGTGAAATGCATGACATGTGTGTCAATGAATGTATGCTCAGAATGCAAGGGTAGACACTATATGCAAATAAAGGCAAGAGTAAGAAAGGTGTAAAACAGCTATATACAAGGGTAGGTGTTTGCTAAGTTTAACGCCGTCAGCTAGGCGAAAACTTAGTTGGTAGCTCAAAATGTAGGAGCGAAATGGTGGAATTGACAAGTCTGAGATCATGCGGCTCAATGAAAGGTTTCAGTCTTTGTCCATTAACAATAAAGGGTTCAGATTTGTCAAGTTCAGTGATCTCAACGGCTCCATTATCAAATAATCTCAAGATCATGTTGATTCAGTGTTATGCACTGGTTGTGAAATGTCATGTGTTTGGTCTTGCAGTGCTGGTCTAGGTTGGACATACCTTTGAGCAGGTATGTTCCTAGGGTTGGGTTGTGCTTGGGATGGGAGTGAATGTGGTTGACGGGACTCCGTCAAGTGTGATAGCTGGGCTCTCATCTCAGCTAAGGCCGCGTCCTGTCTCTGCTGCATAGCAATATTCTGTTGTTGCATATCAGCAAGAGCTTTCATGATAGACCCCAACTGGTCATCTCGTGTAGGCCCAGATTGAGAGTATTGGGTGGGCCTGGGTTGGGGTTGTTGGTAGGTACGCGGTGGATATTCGTGTGATTGTGGAGGTGGTGCTCGGATCGGGTTGTGCAATGGTGGTGCAGAAGGTTGTTGAAAAGGAGGTCTTTGTGAATTTCCCGACCACGAGAAATTTGGATGATTACGCCATCCAGGGTTATAGGTTTGTGTGAAAGGATCATTGTGAATGGCATGAAGCTCCTCCGAAGCTCCAGAAGGTGCAGGGAAGTCAGTGATGGGAGGAACAAAGGTTCCTCCAACCGGTGAAGGATATAGAAATGGAAAATCCGGTAATGCAGTTTGTGTCACAGAAAGGTTATTCACAGTTTCCCTCCCTGTGGGAAACTGAGAAGAAGTGTTTTGTGCTGGTGACTGAGAAGAAGAAGATGGGTGTTTTGAGAGAAATTTCCATACTTCATCTACTTTCTTCTCGATTAAGCCCACTTTATCCAGTTGACTAGCCACTATCTCTAAGTCTTTGCTACTGGATTGGGCTTCATGTACCCCCGTGTGTGAGTGGGAATGTGAATAGGATTTTGAGACTCGGGAGGTAACGGATTAGAAGTGGAAGGCAAAGAAGATGATGCAGTAGCTTGGGTAGCAGTACCCAAGGGGAGTACAAGTTCTGGGTTTTGGGATCTCCTACCTTCCATTGAGTTGGTTTTTTTTTTTTTTTTGAAATCCCGTTTACTCTAATTCGATCCAACTCAATGGGAAAAATTTTTAACGTTCACAATAAAACAGAAGAATCCCAATAAAATCTCAATTCAAGAAGACCAATCAATCGAAATGAATCGGAGAAAATTTTTCCTAGAGGCTGCTACGCAAAGTATGTTATACGCAAACAATTGTTTCAAACAATTGTACGTATCCTAAGATAAACCTAGCGATGTGCAGACCTCTAAAATCCACTGGGAATCTGGATAAGACTGAGCGTGCGAATCCAGATCCTGTGGTTGCAGAAAGATGAGGTAGAAACCCGTGTATTGTGGCCTTAAGTGATCGTGCTGTGTGCACGATAACATTCAACATAAGGCGATTAAAATCTCAAACATGGTTTCACCCAATTTTGCTATCTCCTTTTTGATTTAATTGAAGTGATTAAAATGTGTTTTCTATGCTGCTCGTTTCACTTTTTAATAAATTCAGAACAAGTAGTGGTCTTCTTTAATTTTAAGTCAAATGCAAATATGGCAGGAGTTAGAGTTAGGTAAGAAATGCGTACCTGACTCCAGCAATCTTCTAATGCAGATTTGACTTGAATTAAAATCTAGCAGGAATGAAATGCAATCCTAAAATGGATGCCTAGGGTTATGCTGCTGTTAGATAAGTATGAGGTCTTTTTGATTTTTTTGATTTTTCTGAAAAAATTTTATATGCAATTCAAAAGTAAGGAAAGAAATTAAGAAGATAAAGAAATAAAGTCCAGATAGTCCAGAATTATTACAAAAATTGTGTGAGAACAAGCTCTCACAACTTATGACTAACAATTGTTCCTAATTAATAAACCTAAAACTATCTATACTAAAACTAATACTAAAATCCTACAGCTACTTCGAGGCAAAACTCCACCAGGAAGACGGATCTGGAGCGCAGCGACTCCACCAGGAAGACGACACTCCTCCTCAAGTGCTGTGGAAAAACAAATGATTAGTAAAAGAATAAAGGAATGTATACACAAATAATTCAATGGAAAATAAAAGAAATTACAATGAATGAATGAATGAAATAAAGAATTTCTATATACAAAAGAATAAAAAGAAAATTTTGGTGCAAAGAGTGTTGCCTCCCCGGCAGCGGCGCCAAAATAATGATGGTGTAAAAATGGTTGTTGTTGACACCGATGCTCCCCGGCAACGGCGCCAAAATATGATGATGTGAAAATTGTTGTAAATGTTTGTTGGTAATAATTGTTGATCATGTCGTTGTAGTATAGGGTGTATAATATAACATTAAGGATGTCGTATAGTGGTGAGTATGGGTGAGTACCAGTCATTACAACCATTATTATCATTTGCTTATTTATCTAATTTTTACTGGTTTTGTTCCAGGTCGTTCTCTGGGAGGCAATTTATTGAACTTAATTCGGTCACACTTTGATTATCTCCAAAATTGTCTTCTTATTCAAAAAGAAACTTTACATTTAAAGAATGAATGAATGTTTTATTTACCTAGTTACTAAGAAGTGCTTGCAAAAAAATACTAACTATGAACAAGCATCAAACAATCTATTATTATACTCTAAACTATGTATTTACAAGTTATACTATTAACACTAATATGTTAGTTCATACAACATTAGGATACCATAGTGTAAAAACTTAACTTACTAGTCATTTATTTATAGTGACATATATATCAGTTTTAGTGACAGATATAAACGTCGCTAAATCTCAGAAAACACTATATACAACCTAAAGAAGCAAACTGAGGTCTTTAGCGACATTTATAGTGTCGTTTTATTCTGTTAGTAATTATGTGGGTTTACTTATACGTATGTATATTACTTATTCTACTGCTGTATGTACTGTTCGTGTGTTCCTTCTTTTAAGTCGTCTGTCCTTTCAATTTCGTTCTGTGTGGTATTTCAGAGGCTGCGGTGGAGGGTCCTTAGTGTAAAATGTGCTTAATTAGCGGGCGCGCTTTTCGAGGGATACATAGCACCCTTTGGGTGGGACCAGACCTCTACTAAGCGCGCCCTAATCTCAGATTAGGTGCCTTAATTACGTTATTCAAACTCAGCGCAGGGCCTCAGCCTAACGCCAGACATACTCGCATGCTCGGGCTCCCAGCCCCACACATGCATCACACATTCAGAGTTAAGCACAGATCGGGTTATCGGATCAGACAGAACAGGTGGTGTTTCGGGCGCCCGGCGCCATGACGACTGGTAAAGCTATTACATAAATTGTATTTATATAGCTGCGTTTGGTTTGCAGCACACGATGTGGCGCTATTCCAGCGCCACATCGTGCGCTGGAAACCAGACGCAGCTGCGTCTGTGCGCGTTTTTGGCCCTCGATTTGGGGGCCATAAATTATTAAAAAAAATAAAATAAAATATGGTAAATAAAATATTTACATAATACTACATAATTGATTAATTAATTTTGAATTTTAAATATTTTTACTATACAAATAAATTCGCTAAACTAGGCTGATTATACAGGTTGATTTAGGTGATTAAATAGTTAATTACTTATAAAATAATTAGTAAATGGTCTAATTGACCTTAAACAGTTTTAACTTACATACTTAAGTATTTAATACATATTTTTATTGTATTTTTACGAATTTATTTATGTTTTATTTAGGCTAAAATAGCAATTCTGTGTAGTTTATAATTAAAACTAAGTTACAGTAAGTTATACTAGGTATAATTATACTTTGACTAACTTAAATTACTTAATATATATATATATTCCCAAGTTTATAGATTTATTTACTTGATTATTGCTCTAACTTATTAACTTAGCTACTAAATCAGTAAATATAAATCTGTACATACAGATATACATAAATCAGTAAATACATACATACTAGATTAGTATATATACATATTTTTACATAGATTACATATGTATACGAATTTCTGTACAGGTTTTATACATATTTACAGTATAACTATGAATCTAACTGATATGCTATAGTTATAGTTATAATACTATGAATGGGTATATTTACAGTTTTAAAATAAGTCTATGCCATTAGGCTTTTGTATAAAGTTAGGGAATTAGAGTTGATTGATTTTTTTTTATTTGAGTTTAGACAGCAGCCGCAGCTACTGTCAGAGGAGATGGAGAAAAGAAGAATGTGCTGTTTTAGTGTTGTTGTTTACAGTGGCAGTGGCTTAAGCCACTGTCAAATGGCTAACTGCTGCTGCAGTTAGTCCACTTGAAGAGGGGGGAAGTATTCTACAGAGAAGAGGGAAATTTAGAGAAGAAGGGAGTTTAGAGAAGAGGGGAATGTAGCTGCTAGATGCAGCATATTGCTGTGTAACTGGGAGTAAGATTAAATTCAAAACAAACTAAACATTGAAGAGATGAAATCCAAATCTGAAAGGGGTTTAAATCTCACGAAAATCTCATGTAAATTCAGCTCAAATACTCATTAGGAAAAACCTTATCAGAAGCATCCTTTCAGATCAACATTCAAATGGCATTGAGTTAGTCTTCCTAATGCCATTGACAGCATGAAGGAAGACTTAGCTCGATCAATTAAAACCAAAGAAACACAATCCCAGTTTCTTGCAACCTTAAGGAGTATGGAAAACTCCTTAGGTTAGAGAATCACCATACAGAAATGATCATCAACACAAATAGTGCATGGCAGTTCTGAAATAGCAAAAAGAGACTAAGAATGCATTAAGGAAATTTAATGGAAGCTGGCGAATGCATTCAAAACAAAATATAAACAGAATCATGAAAGGCTCTTCTGATTGGTTCTCTGTCACCAGAGAACTTCTCAGAATCCTTGCCCACAATGAAAACCAAAAATCCTTTCAATTTGTCAGATCTGTCAAAACATTTCAGAGAGTAAAAATCCTTTAAAATCCAAATCAAAAGTGCTCTGACAAACTGAGGCAATCCATTTAAAACAGAGGGGCTTTTATGAAACAAATGGAATGAGTGAGAAGCCCCAAATGGTGCTTGTGACGCCACTTTCAGATCTGAGGCAGTGCGCCATCAGATCTGAAATTGGGTCAGGATGTGTGGGTGATTGGTGAAAAATTCGTCGTTAAAAGGAAAAAACAAGAATCAGAATCTGGATGATGGGAAAAACAAAACATGAAGAGGGAGATAAATTGAATAGTGAACAGATGATTCTTCCCCTCTGATCTGGACTGATCAGAGGAGGTGAGGGAGGGGATCTAATACTAATTCTACTCCTAAGACTAATCTAACTACAGCTAACATTAAACACTAACAATTAAAACTAAATCTATTCTAAACTACTGCAAACTAAATCTAACACTACTTGTGCAGAATTAAAAACTAAACTAAAAGGAAGAATGGGACCTATGGGTCCTTAGCCGGCGGCTAAGGAGGAAGAAAGGAGGAGGGTGACTCCAGCGGAGGGAAGAGTCTGCTAGTGAGACTCCAGGGTCGTCCTCAGGTGCTACGAGGTCCTTAGCGACGAGGAGGGTCGAGAGCAGGCGATGATTCCACAGCCGGTGGCTGTGGAATCAGGGTCTAGATGAGGAGGAGAGACTGGAGTGGAAGAATTGATCGCTAAGAGATGTAGGAGGGAGCGATCCTTTGCGCGCGACACCACTGAGGTGCTTAAGTAGCAGCTCAGTGATTGAGATCACCGCAAGGGTGAGGTTAATCAAAATTAGGCCGGCGGTGAGGATGAGATGGGTAGAGCGCGCGGTGAGTCAAGAGAGAGATCTGACCGTCAGATGAGATCTGGGAAGAGAGGTGAACGCACGCACCGAATCGCGCGAAGGTTCCATTTGATTCCAGCCGCAGATCGAGATCAAAAGTGCGATGGACGGTCGAGAATGGCTGTGTTCTTCGCGCGCTACAGTGCGCGTGAAGAACACAGGCTTCTCTCTGAAATGAGGGAAAACTTGCAGGAAGACCCTTAAACGAAGGGGGTAGAAGAATAGCGTGCAGGTCCAAAAGTGAGAAGAACTATAACTGGAAGGGCCTTGCAGTCATACAGAAGGGTCCCTGCGGCTTGCAAAAAGGTCCAAGAAGGAGTTTTGAAGGGTATAAATGTAATGCATGAAGGACCTAATTGTAATCTATTTATTTCTAAGCCTAAATGATGTCCAATTGCTTTCAAATTTTTACATGTGCTTAATTGAACATTTAAGACATTGATTTTACTTCTGATTTATCTTTTCAAACTTGTTTATGTGTTGAATTGATGCATGGATCATCATTTGTTCTTTAGTTTTCAGAATATCTCATTTTTGTGACCTAATTAGGAGGTTTTGACACACATTAAAAGTTTTAGGTCTTTTCTTTAATTCCCACACTTAACCCTTTTTATGTGTTAATTTGATATTGTTTTGCTTAGTGTCTAGCTTAATTTCGACCTTTTAGCTATGATGAGTAGCCACTCATCAGTCACCTGGACAAGGTCTCTGTTATTGAGAAAAAGGTGGATGAATTGACTCGAGATCTACAGAGAGCCACCTCAGCACAGCAAAACACGTATGCGTAACCGCCCACCGTTAGGGAGGCAGTGCATAACATTTATCACCACTCTCACTAGGAGATGGACTCATATCCACCCCCATCTGATTTTGTACTTGCTCTAGTTGGGGGAACTCTAAACCCTCGTATTGTGACTTCTCTGGAGTTCCTCAGACCTGTGAGGATCTCCATGCCATCCAGAATGATCCATTCTCTAATACTTATAATCCTAGATGGCGTAATCATCCCAACATTGCATGGTCAAGGAATAATCAAAATCCAAGATCTCAATTCCAGCCCCGATCACAAGCTCCATGCCCATACTAGCCTGCTCATCCTAGGCCCAATCCAAACTTTCAATCCAGGCCATCAAGGGATGATAAAATGACTCTTATCCTACAAACCCTGGCTGACATCCAAAAGACCAATGCTGCTATGCAGAAACAGTACAAAAACAAGATTCACAGAGGTTTGAAATCAACTCGCATAGATGGCGAATTCTCACCAGCCTGGTGCACTTCCATCTTAGCCTCTGCCAAATCCAAATAACGTGCCAAACCAAAGGCACATTATGAACCCAAATCAGGGCCAAGCACACTATGTTTATCAGGCCCATCACCCGACGGGATGGAGGCTTCAACATCATACTTAGGATATCAGCAGCAGCAACCACTTCTGCCAACTCAAAACTAGAACCAGGCGGAACTTAATTCTGTTACCACCCATAGTGGCAAGATGACTCAAGATCCACCTTATCCGAGACACTCTCAGTCTGGTAGTTTAGAGCCTAACCCTAGATTGGTTATCCAGGACACCTTTATCCTAGATCCAAAACTTGAACCAATCCTAGAGGAACCTACAGAGGTTCCATTTCCTGAGGCCTTGACCAAAGGAAAGAGGAAACCCAAACCCAATGCATTTTAGGAAAATCTGGTCATGCTCTTTAAGCAAGTCCAGATAAACATCCTCTTGATGGATGCGATCCACCTCGCACTGGCTTACATAAGATTTCTGAAGGATTTATGTACACCTAAGCATAAGCCGTAAAGTAAAGACGGGAGTCCGATCATACTATCTAAGCAAGTTAGCTCGATCATTTTGAGCAAACTCCCGTAAAAAGCAAAAGATCATGGCACCCCTTTAATCTCCTGCAAAATCGGTGATGTAGAATTTGATAGAGCATTGTTGGATTTAGGAGCCTCCATAAACTTGATACCTACATCCCTACTAGACCATTTCGAGGAAACTGAGCTCAAACCTACTGAGGTGACCTTGCAATTAGTAGACCGATCAATCAAGTCAACTATAAAACTTCTCGAGGATGTTCTGGTTTGGATCCGTGATTTCTATTTTCCAATGGACTTCATTGTGTTAGACATGGAGACTCCAGAAAATTTGAGGAACACATTGATCATTTTAGGGAGACCATTTCTAGCCACAGCTAGGGCAAATATTAATTGCGAAGAGGGCCAGATTGAGTTAAAATTCGGGAACCAGACATTAAAGATTGATATCTTCAAGGCCCAAAAAGGAAAAAACTGTGGGGTAATTGAGGAAGTATGTGACATTAGTTCTATGGTTGACGACCCACTTGTAGAAGAAGACCCGATTGTTTCTGATACTCAACCCCAAGAAAATTCTAACCCACAGATAGAGGAGCCCAGAGCTGATCTAGATTCACCCTTAGCTCCCACTTTATCTTCTAAGGCCCATCCCGAACCCCCACTTGCTGCTGATAACCTGGTTATAGAGTTGAAACCCCTCCCAGATTATCTAAAGTATGTATTTTTAGGTTCCAATCAAACATTTCCTGTGATTATCAATTCCTGACTCACATCTGATCAGGAAATAAAGCTGATTTCTATTCTCCAGCAGCATCGAAGAGCCATTGGATGGACTCTTGATGATCTGACTAGTATTAGTCCCTCCTATTGCACGCACCGTATCTACATTGAAGAGGGCTCACGACCATCCCGAGAGATGGAGAGATGACTCAACACGAACCTACAAAAGGTCATGAAGAAAGAGATCATCAAGTGGTTAGATGCTGGTATTATCTACCCAATCTCTGATAGCCACTGGGTGAGCCCAATCCAGGTTGTGCCTGAGAAGGTAGGACTCACTGTTATCATGACTGAATCTAGAGAGACCATCTCGACCCGCATTGTAAATTTTGGAGAGTCTGTATAGACTATCAAAAACTGAATGCCTCCACGAAGAAAGATCATTTCCCGCTTCCATTCATTGACTAGATTCTCGAGAAATTGGCGGGAAATCGATTTTTCAATTTTTTGGATGGTTACTCCAGATATAATCAGGTGGCAATTCATCCAAAGGATTAGGAAAAGACCACCTTTACCTGCCCTTATGGTGTGTAAGCATTCCGCAGGATGCCATTCAGGCTATGCAATGCACCTACCACCTTTCAGCAGTGCATGCTAGCCATATTCTCTAATATGGTAACTAATTACCTTGAGGTCTTCATGGACATCTACTCGGTATTTGGTGAATCTTTTGATGAATGCTCTTGCATTTGGTCCAAATCCTTAAAAAATGCATTGAAGTGAACCTAGTTCTCTCTTGGGAAAAGAGCCACTTCATGGTTCCTTAAGGCATCGTTCTTATACATCTTGTCTCTGAGAGAGGTACCAAGTTGATCGGGCTAAGGTGAATCTGATTTCCAAACTACCTGTGCCTAACTCAATCAAAGACATCAGATCATTCCTGGTGCATGTTGGATTTTATCATCAATACCTGATTTCTCTAAGATCGCGCACTCTCCTCTTGAAGGACACATCTTTTGAGGTATCGAGTGAGTGCATTCATGCATTTAAGATCCTGTGTGACCGAGTCACCCAAGCACCAATCCTGCAATCTCCTAACTGGTCTCAACCCTTCGATATCATGTGCGATGCATCTATCTATGCAATAGGAGTGGTGCTGGGTCAGAAAATCAATGGGAAACCAGTGGTCATATATTACACCAGCAATACATTGGACAAAGCTCAATGTAATTACAGTGTTATAGAGAAAGAGTTGCTAACTATAGTATTTGGCCTGTAGAAATTCAAGTCATACCTCTTGGGATCCCACGTCATCATTTACTCGGATCACACTACAGTGAGGCACTTACTCACGAAGAAGGACACAAAACCTACATTAATATGCTGGATCTTGCTGTTATAAGAATTTTATCTTGAAATTCACGACAAGATGGGAAAGTAGGATGTGGTAGCTGGCCACTTATCTTGTCTTTCTTTTTCACTCATTGACCCTTCCGGAACTATCACAGAGCATCTTCCGAATGAGTACCTCTTGACGATTGAGATGGAACTTTCGTGGTATGCAGATATGGTGAACTATTTGGCATCACATTAGATTCCTTTTGATTGGCTAAAAGCCAAGAAAGACAAATTACTTTCAGATGCCAAATACTTTATTTAGGAAGATCCATATCTACTCCACAATGGTGCTGATTAAATCATCAGAAGATGTGTTCCGGAATCTGAGATCAATGAAATTCTGTCCTTCTGCCATGACCAGGCCTGCAGTGGGCACTTCTGTGGACACAAGACCATAGCAAGAGTCCACCAGTGTGGATTCTATTGGCCCATGATTTTTAAAGATGCACGCGACTATTGTAAGCCATGCACTCATTGCCAGACCTTAAGAAACATGAGCCGACGTGACATGATGCCTTTATAGCCAATTCTCATGTGTGAAATCTTGGACATCTAGGGGATTGACTTTATGGGCCCCTTTCCAAAATTTGATGGTTTCGAATACATTCTCTTAGCTATAGACTATGTGTCCAAATGGATCGAATCCATCCCAACCCAAACCAATGATCATAAAGTTGTGATTAAATTCATTCATCAACACTTTTTTTCTCGGTTTGATATTCCACAAGCTATCATCTCTGATGGAGGGACCCACTTCGCAAATATGCACTTTCGATCCTTGATGAAAAAGTACGGGTTGCCGCATCATATCTCGACTCCTTATCACCCCCAGACTAATGGATTGGTTGAATTATCAAATAGGGAGATCAAGATCCTTCAGGTCACTATTTGGCCTGATAGGAATGATTGGTCTGCCCGCCTTTCGAAATCCTTGTGGGCCTATAGGACCACCCATAAGACCCAGTTAGGTATGTCTCCCTTCAGACTTGTGTACGGGATGGCATGTCACCTCCCCGTAGAAATGGAGCACAAAGTCTACTGGACAGTATGGAAGTGCAATCTAGATCTTTTGAAGGCTGGAATCCACCGCTGGTTGCAATTGAGTGAGATCGAGGAACTACGCAATGGTGCATACGAGAACTCACGAATCTACAAAGAGTGGGTGAAAGCTTTCCATGATAGGTGCATTTCACAAAAATCCTTCTATCTTGGTCAAAAAGTATACTCTTCGATGCCAAACTCAAGCTCTTCCTAGGAAAGCTCAGATCAAAATGGATTGGACCATTCCTTATGAGACAAGTATTTGGAAATGGAGCAGTCGAAATCAGTGAACTCAGCCACGAATCAAAACCTATTATTGTGAACAGTTAGAGACTCAAACCATTCTTCGAACTCACCGACTCGCAATTTGCTGCTGTATCGTTTGATCTCTAGTCTACCTGAGCTTCATTGCGCCTAGCTGATGGTGTTAAACTTAGCGCTTAATAGGAGGCAACCCGTCATCTTTGAAAAACCCGAAACCTTCCTGATATATCTCTTTGTTGAATTCATATTGCACTTTAAGGTTCGTCCATTAGAATAGCTGACTCCACCTTTGATACTTATATGAGAGCTAGAAATCGTCCACAACAGTCATTCCAACTTATTCACCACCCATCTGTTCTAATGTACTGTTTGAATTGAACTCGAACCCACCTAATTTACAATGAGGACATTGCAAATCTTAGGCATAGGGGGGTATTAAAGTGCAAAATGCTGTGAAAATGAATGTAGGGAAGGGTTCCTTTCAAAAAAAAAAAGAGCAAATAAAAAGAAAAAAAAATTTTGAGATAGTCCCTTAAAATTGAGTATGGAACTTACCTAATCTCTATGTTGGATTGGATAATGGATTAAGATCTGGAAGGCTAAAACTTAGGATATTAGTGATGAATATTGACCTTAGGCCTCTTGGATCTGTTTTAGGGTTTAAACACTCACGTATTTGTTAAGATCCAGATTAGTCCTCAAGAGGTTAAGGAAAGTGCGAAGCCGATGTAGTAGGTCTAAGGCTTAGGGATTATTCGGCCCCTTTGCCTGCCCTTTGGTTTGTGGAACTTGGTAAATAAGCACCCAAAATCACACACTAAGTCTGGTTCAGTGCGCTTAATAAAGAAAAACTTGCCAAAAGTATTCTATTCTGAAAAGGCATTTCGAAGATCTAGCTTAGGAGCAGCTCGACAACACAAGTTGATTGGACAAGTTCCCAATGCAGAGAGGTGGGAAATTCCCCTCGAAGATGCATAATAACATATCGTCTCCTCAGTGCTTGTCTTGTAAGATATCTAACTATCCTACTAGGGGCATGTAAGCACCTTGTGCTGGTTTAGGTGTCATGGGCAAGATTATCCTGAAATGTCAATTGCCAGGGCCTGAATTTAGCTACAGAACACCATGAGCGGCACTATCCTGAAGTGTCGAAAGCCATGGTTCTGGGGGTTGCCATGGGCGGTGCTATCTCGAAGCATCGAAAGCTGAGGACCCTTCGAGGATTGATGGTGGGGATAAGGAATTCGATACAAACCTTATTTAGGGCCAATTCGAGGATGAATTTAGAGAAAAATAAAAAAAAAATAGAGAGAGAAAAACTCTCCAAATGAAAAATCCTTCACTATCTCTCTCTTATCAAAATGCACTGGCAAACTGAACCTAGACATGTTACATCTAAGCATAGGTGCTTTAACCGTTGGGGTCAATGAACCTCTAGGTAGTTTTTGCGGGCCTTAGAAACTTTCGCAACAGACTTAGGCCGAAGTTGGTTAGGTTTAGATCCTGGCTGGTACTTGAGCACCTCTAGGCCTATTGTTGGTATTCTAATCTGGTTTCTAGAGATGCTGCTTACTAAGGCACCTTGACGATTAAATCCGACCTAGAGACTTAGTTTGATCCATAGGATGTTTTGCTAAGGGACTAGAAAAAGCTACGCATAGGGGTATGATGGGAACACCATCATGGGCCCTAACTGGCCACTTTTAGTCAGGTTTAAGAGATAAATGCTCCTACATAACCTTCTGAGGGTTATAAGTCCACTTTAGGCTATTTTGAAAAGAGAACATGAAACTACGGTTAATTCTGTAATTTTAACAACATATCATTAACACAAAATAACCAAGAGGTTTCTTAGGGGTTAATTGAAGGTCAATTGAACATTACAAACCAATAAGTGGGTCAATGCAGACAAAAATGGGGTTTCACACATTTCAAGAACCAATATAGCACACAAAGCTCTAATTTCAGACCTGCTTAAATTACAAAGGTTCTGGTCATGATACAATTCATCTAAATCTCTAAAAATTCATATAAAAATATTCCTTGAGATTTGGTAACCTTGATTTGACCTTTGGAACCTATTTTGACCTTAAATAGAGTCATAGATAGAATTCTGCCCTAATTTGAGTTTCTGAGCAAATTGCCTAGCCAAACTTGTTCAAAATTGAAATCTAACTTCACCATTAGATTCCTTGGCTCCACATTAGGTTGTTACCAAAATTTGGGTCCAATTAGAGTTCGTCTTGACTTAGTTTGCATTTTAGTCCATTTAAACTCTCTTTTTCACACTTAAACCCCTAGCTTTCAAAATCTTTGCATTTAGCTCCCTAATTTCTCATCATTTTCTTTAAAAAGGTCCCTTCCACCATTAATAGTGTGAACCCAACAACACCAACCTTCAATTAAGGATTTCTCCCTAATTTCTCGGTCAAATCCTTCCAAAATTGGAAGTAATGATCTTAAGAGAATCCCCAATCATCTGTACCTTATCTTAGACTCCCATTCTCGTCGAGGAGCTCGTGTGAACTCCTCAAGCTCAGGGATCTCTTTCCCTAAAAATCTGAGCCCTTTAAGCTTGTTCCCAAGCTTAGAAACCTGCTTGAGGCCTTTAAAAAGACCTCCATCACATTGCCTAGCTCCTTAGCGAGTTTTAGGTGTAGAAATCCTCCCTCTTCTCTACCTTCGGCCTACTCCAAGCCTGCTTTGGCAACCTTCTCCCTCCATCCTCCTCGCTTGTTGCAACATACTATAGGTAGCAGGTCTACCTTCCTCAACCTCATTCACATCTCGCCATACCTGCGAGAAGCCCCTTTCCCCTTCAGGCATCGCCGATTTTTCTCCTAGAGCAATCCTTCGTCTCCGGCACCTACCAATCATAGCTGGCACCATCTCCAAATTTGCTTCATCCGTGACCACTCTAGTCTGACTCCTCACCTACACCTAAACCAACTCATACACTCAAACTCCACATTTTCACTCTCTTACGACCCTACCACTGTCGTCTTCCACGTCTCCAACATACCTCCGGGGAACTTGCGCAACCGCCACACTGCACCACATCGCTCGCCACCAGTTCCAAAACCTCCATTGTGTCCTCATGACCAAAACCCCTCAAGTAATTGAGGGGATTGGCCACTCAATCTCTCCAACCGACACCACCCTTACCGCACCACCTTCTTGAGGTCGCCAGACCTCCACACACATCCTCATGCAACGCTACACCCACCATCTCACTCGTCAACATCCGACGATCCTCGTGAGCTAATTTGACATGGTCACGAAGCTGTATTTTCTATTTCACGTACCCATCGTCACTCTGCCACTACCCTCATCTTCTCTGACTTCGATTGTTGTTCTCTAGCCACAATCACCAATGACTCCACTCCCAAGACATGCGGCTGAACTTCAGGACCCTTCCCAGGTCCTCAATTGAAGAGCACAACCACACCTTCGCCTACAATTGGAGGTGTTTACATCCTTCAGCTGTTGCGAAGAAGATGCGTGGGATTAGTCCCACATTGTGAAATGAAGGAGCCCCAGCAGCGTATAATATGAAAAACTGATGTGGGCATTTGCCTTTGAGTCACTGGGGTCAGGTTCCTACCATGCATATGCACACGCGGTGCCTCACGTGGTCATCCACGCCCTAACCCGTGCACACGCCACGCGGGTCAGGGTATGGATCCAATTACCCACTCTCAGGTCTACTATGACTTTAAGGTTGGGTCTGAGAGAAAGAAGATTTGAGAGAGAGGGGTGGGTTTGCTCCTGTGCACTCCCTCTACTCTCGATACTTAGAGAAATTCTGGCAAGGCCCTTAAGCCTCTGTTGTTGCTACTACTGTGTTCTTGAGAGGGAAAGAGCCTTGTGCTTCTGTTGCCTCCTATGGTGTTGTGCTTGCCGAGGCTTAATACTTAAGCCATCTGATACATAAGGCTGATCTCTGAGACCCTCTGCTGGTTACTGTGGATACTTAATTGATGTGGAAAATTGATTGTGGTTACTGTGCATTTATTTGAATATTTGTGAGCTTAACTTTGAGGGTTTATTTGGTGATTTAAATCACGATTTTAACCTGATCTTTTTGCACTATTATTCTGATTCTTATTGAAATATCATTTTGAATATCATTGATTTCAATTGCTTATATTTCTTGTGAATGGTGAATTAAATTGCATCTTTGCTCCCTACGAACGACCTCTGACTCCCTTTAGAATCTGAGTTTTATAAATTTAAATGATTTGAGTGATTTTGTCCTATACTACAACGCATTTCCTAAACAATGACAATTTCGCCCAAACACCTCCTCCTCCTGCATGTAGCCGCTCGTCGTCCCCTCCTCATCTCCTCCTGCCTCCTCCTCCTACCCCCTCCTCCTCTTCTTCGTCCCCTACCATCTCCTCCTCCTCGTCCTCTACCCCCCCACCACCTCCTCCTCCTGTCCCCTCCTTGTCCTCCAACCTCCCTCTGCCTCCTCATCTTCTCCATCCCCTCTCGGCCTCCTCCTCCTCCTCTGCCCTCCCCATCTACTCCTACTTAGGGCTTCAACAACTGGGATGAGTATAAACCAAAGGAGAGGAAGGTTTGAGATTTAAGGAGAAGAATCACCATATAGCTCCTCTATTCAACTTAAGTAGCAAAGTAGGCCCTCATTCTTCATTTGGGATATCTTTTTCTTGTGTGGTGGGAAGAAAAGAGGGGCAGCATGCATGTTTAGAGAGAAAAAGGGGATGATCGGGTGTCATTTTGCCCTTAGATTGGAGTAAGGAACCTAATTTTGGATTCGCTTTGGTGTGGTTGTTGCTACAGGTATGAAGGACAACAACAAATAGGTTGCTGCAGCTTGAAAAGGAAGAGAAAAGGACCATTTCTAGGAGCCAATCACTTTAAACCTTGAGGGAGGGCATTAATCTCTTGGTGCATGTTTAATTTCAAACTTTAAGGGAAATGCTGGGGGTGAAAGTATGGATTTCCCCTAAAATGCGTGGATTTTGCAATGGTAGTGTAGGTGGTCTACCCTTAGTTAAATGATGGATTTCATGTTATAGGTAGGCAGTCTTTAATGTATGTTTGGGGTGATGAAAGTGACCCCCATGTGTTTGCAGAGGTTGATGTGGGTTTAGATCATGTTTTACAGTCATTTCCCATCCTCCTTACCGATTAGAGTCCAGTTGTGTGTAGTGTAGTTGGTCTCGCATGTTTCGCGTGTTTAGAAATCGAGGTTACAAGTAACCTGTCATCGTAGTTGCAAAACACGTCAATCAGATAAAATTTATATCGAAACTCCAAGGGAGTCCCGGGTCGAACATAGGGAGGCGACGTTTACTTTATTGAAAATCGCACTTTGTTTCATTTCTTTTTAGTATTTTAGGGTTTTGTTATTTTTTTTGTATTTTTGAAATAAAAGAAATCAAGCAAACATATCACAAGATAGAGATCTGGAACAAATCTGATATATATTACTTCCAATGTCAATTACAAGAAATTATGAAAGCATATAAAGAGAGGGAAGTGAGAGGAAATCTCCCTAATTGGCTGTTCGGCGAGACGACGGCTCTTGGAGGAAGCTCGAATGAAGGAGGTAAGGAGCGAGACGATAGAGGTGAGATGCTGGAGGACGTCGAGTTGAGGAAAGCTTCAGTGTAGCTCTGGAATGGAGGTGAGAAGACAGAGTTGATCTGCTATCGGAATGGAGGTGAGAGGACGGCTCCAAGGTGACCTATGAAGGGAGATGGGAAGTTGGAGGAGTATTTGGTGGGACAGAGGTTCGCTACACTAATAGGCACCTTGGGAGCTTGAGAACAAGCTCTAATGGAGCGTTGGTAGGCTTGCTAGAGCTTGGGAGTAGGTGGGAGTAGAGTAGGTAGAGATGGCTTGGAAGGGACGGGGTGTAGGTCCTTTTATAGTGGTAGAGAAGAGGCAAAAATCAGTATGGGACCATTAGTGACATCCAAGCCGTCGCTGGAAACGTCGCTGTAGGCAGCTTTTGCCTGCTGGCGCCCACAGCTGGCTCTACTGGCATGCGGTGAATTACCGACGACTGTGAGCATCATTGTAAGTCCAGCTCATGCGTCGCTGTAGTCCACCTCACGTTGCCCTAGCGCTGCTGCTGCCTTGCTGCACACGCGCCCACACACTGGTGCTGCGCGCTTGCTTGCCCGTGTGCGCACCCGTGCTGGTGCACGCGTGCGGTGTTGTGTGCGTGTGTTGGCGGCCTGGGCTGCGCCACGTGGCGCTGTCTGGGCCATCCATCTTCTTGGTCTAGGGGGTGCTACAGAGTTCGGATTGTGTCGATTTTCGCGTCGGTTGGCTGCGATCGTCGACACAAAACCATCCGCACGGTCGGATTTATCATATGAAGCTCCAAATTATGTCTCCTAGTCCCTTGGCCATTGATCTTCCTCAGACTGCATATGGTGCTGCGGAACTCCGTTCGAGGCGATTTCAGAGGCGTTGGACTCCGATCGTCATCTTGATCCGATCCGTACGGTCGGATCATTAATCTGAGCCTTCGAGATAAATATCCTTCTCTCCTAACCACAAAAAGGATGCAATTAACCTAAATTATATACAACTACTCTAAATGCAGAATGATGCATGCTATGCAATATTCATAACATGAAATGCAAATCTAAGCCTAGGAATATGCTTGAATAGGCATTTTACCCTTAATAAATGTGTTTACATCATACCCCCATGCCTATCTTTTGCTAGTCCCTAGCAAAATTAAACTATATGTTATGTATATAAGCCAAATTAGGATTAGATCGCTTAAGCCTAAGTCATTTATTAACAATAGAAAATTTCAACTAAGGTCCTAAACTACAAAAACTCAACAGTACCCAGGTGTCTACTAGAATGTAGACTACCTAAGTTCTCGCCTCATTTGAGAAGGGAAGAAATATATATTTTTTATTCTTCTTCTTTTCTAATTTTTTTGTACTTTCGGAGTTTGAGAGTTCCGGAATAACTTTTTATGGCTACCCGACCTGCCCAAGACTCAAAAAGGACTCTAAGTACTAAGCATCTTTGTGAAAAAGTGATAGACTCATAAAACGACCGTTAAGACGAACTTCGGGTTTCTACGACCGTAGGTGACCTTGCCTAAAGGTTTATCTTTACGATCGGTAGCTTTCTCCCTACTTCTTTTATTTATGGGGTCAACACAAGGGCAAACCCAGTGTATATCTCCCCGATTTATTCTACTTCCCCGCTTCTTCCCTAAGTGTTTTGGGAATTATTGTGCATTTATTTTTTTGTGAGTTGGGTTCTGGACAACCGGCCGATGAGCTATTACCACCGATAACTTGCCAGCCATACTCGTGCAGTGAAGTGTGGTTTTATTTATTTTTTTATTTTCTGCTTTTCTTCTTTTTGAGTGTTTCTCTGTTTTTTTTTTCTAAGTAGGTGGCTTCCCTGATCTAAGATTTACCTAAAGGCAGTACAACAAAAATGGTCTTGTGGCTGGGCTCTGGACAACTGGCCGATGAGCTGTTACCACCGACAACTTGCCAGCCATACCACCCAAGTCGGTCCATTAGCTACCCAATTTCCGTAAAAATTGCCAGAAAGTGAGTCAGTGCAAAAAAATGTGTGCAGATGCTTAGGCTTAAAGTCCCCCCAAATCAGAGGGCGGGTTGATAAGTCGCATACTTATCATCCCAAATTATGTACCAAATTAAAATAAATTTTAATTGCCGTGGACTCAAGACTAAGTCCATATTCGAGTGGACACCTGGGCTAATTGAGCCTGAAGACCTGAAGAGTCTAAGTGTTTAGGTCCTCTCATATCATTTCCTAAAGTTAATAACTTCCAAATGCCTAAGTTCTCTTTTCCTAATTTCTTTCCTTTTTTTAATTTTTTTTTAAATTTTCAATTTTTTTTAATTTTATATGAAACTAAAAGAAATTCTATGGAGTTAACATAATGATTTCAGGAATTGATTGTCCAGCCCCCCATGCCTAAATGATGCAATGTCCTCATTGTAAAAATAAAGACATGAAAAGGGTAGAGTAAACAGAACATCACCTGAGTGTCGTGAAAATCTGGTCAGCTTCGCAGAGAGAAGAGTGTATACACACGTGCTAAGTTTAATGCCTTCAGCTAGGCATAACATACATACAAAGAAGAAATTGAGAATTCACAAGTGCGGGTTAGAATTAAAATAAAAAGGTTGATCCTGAAACCCATCTGCAGAAGATGTCCACAGACGTGGACGAGATTATGGTGCAGATCCATTTCCCAGGGTCGAGTGGTTCTCAGGTTTTGGATGAAAATCACCCAAAATCGAAGGTTGTTGTGCTTGCGAGGCCGGGCCTGCGATTTAGTGGTGTGCAACCCAAGACCAAAGTGTCAGACAACGGGTAAAGATGGTTCAATAGGTGCGGTTGTCCACTTAACAGAAAAATAATCAGTTATTTCGAGCATGGGTTGCATGTGAAAGATATCGTAAGGGTCCTGGTAGAAAGTAGGTGGTTTTAGGTCAATAGGTACCCTTAGATCTAAAATCAAACTTCCCTTAGAATTAGCCTCCCAAATCTTTATTTCAACAATTCTATCCTCCAACATCAAGTGCTTAGGCTTCGGGACCTCTAGCTTATTATTCACCCCATATGATTCTCCGAAGTCTAGAAATTGAGGCTGAATCAAGATTGACTTGGGCACAAAGATCTTAGAAGTCAGCTCTTCGGGGTGCAGATGAGGACTGGGGTCACTGATTGAATCATCAAGATTCAGATCCTCCAAGTTAACCCCAACTGAATCCAAATCTTCAATAATTGGGCTATCAACTGGTTTGTTAGATTCCTCAAGCCCATTTGTCTCACTAAAATCCTCTTCCTTAAGTTCAAGTGAGACTTCACCAAAAGATTCTTCACCCTCAGAGTCAAAGAATCCATGATCCTCGTGTATATATGTCTCAAAATCATATGTCATTTCATGGTCCATGGAGACATATTTTTCCTCGCTCCCTGGCTCGGGGATCTCGAGTGAATCAATCGGGTCATCCTCAAATGGTTGCTCTAGCCCATCCTGGTCATCCCCATTCTCAGAAAATGTATCCCCCCCGATAGGTGCCTGAGCGGGTTCAGACATTGGCTCTCCTGAAGGGGGTTCATCTTGAGAATCATCCCAAGATTTGACTAGTGCAACCACAAATTTCATCATCAACCTCGACAATTTCCCAAGAAGAAACTCACCCAAGTCCCTATCCCTAACACTTTGGAGCAAATCCAATAGAGAACTATTAAGTTCATCAATCATTTTGATCATAGGCTACAGTGCTTCAGTGCATGGTGTTGGCTGGGCTTCTAAAGATTGTATGGTGTTCCTCAAATTAGCCAACACTCCATCTTGGATCTGGTTCACCTGAACCGACTGGTTCGGTTCAAGTTTGGGTGGGTTTGGGTTGAATCTAGGGGAGTCAAGATGTCGAGGTTCTTGGGCCCCTCCCTGAAGGTAGGTCATTCTAGGTTGTTCAAAGGATGGTAGCGACCTATATTCAGTGAAATACTAGGGAGGGTAGGTGTTATAATCATGATATCCTTCCTGATTGCAGATCGGGTTGGTTTGGTCATCAAAGGATGGAGATCCATAATCATTATAACTCTGGGAAGGATAATAATCATAGTCTTGTTGTCCAGGGTTAGGCCCTAGACATTGAGGTCCAGATTCATATCCCCAATCAAAGTCATCCCGGCTAGTGGATGGGTAATTACAAGTCAAGTTGGGATAGTAATCATCTTGGGTATAAGTGGTGGTAGGAGGATAGGATGTGAAATGTGTGTAGGATGTGGAAGGCTACATGGTGAAGTAAGGAGGGAAATCAGAAGAGAAAGGAGCCCTGCAATACAAAAATACAAGTTTGTCCTTCGTTTGGGTAGCCTAAAGGTCTACAGACTCTTAGAATCTGTCCTAAGATTATAGACGATTTACTCTACTTATGTCCAGGCAATCCAACCAGTTAGAAGGAGGGACTGGGGAAAAGGTTCTTTTTTTGGCTTGCACCTCCGGTTCCTAGTGTACTCCCCAGCCGCGGTCGTTTGACGCTACTCCCCTAGCTAGACATCAGATTGACTAGTATAAGCAGGTTAATCATGAACAATCTCAATCTGGATCCCGACAAGCGAACAGTCCTTAGGGCCAATGTCTAATCAATTTTAGTTAGGCTTGGGACAATGGTGCTTCAGGAATGTGATGGGCCCTTTAGATGGGTTGTGCCCTTAATGATCAATTAAAATATGTGTGTGTGCATAACCAGGGTTCTCAAACAAGGTTATTTGATGATGTGCCTTTTAGAGTTCAACCTTGTTTAGTAGCTTTTAGGGTTTAATTCTTAGGTTGGTTCAATCAAGGTTTAGTAGAACACTCCAAGTTTTGAAAGCACAAGTGATGATATGTTCCTTTAAAAATCAAAGAAAAAAAAAATGTGGAGTGCCTGGTTCAACCCTAAGAATCAACCCTAAGTGGCAAGCTACTTGATGGATTAGTTTTAGATTGAGTGGTGTGGTCTAAACAGCTCAATCAATTGGCCTATTGCACCACTTAGTTAAGGCACACAAGAATGCTTAACCTATTCAGATTTCTGCTCACTTATGTGTATTTAGTTGAAGTGTACCAAGTTCACAGGTCAAATCCCGATTAAGTGGTAGAATCAAAGTGATTGTGCACCTTAGGATAAGAAGTTGTGAGTGTTAAGTGTGTAGCTTTTAGAAAATCCCACAATCAGATAACACTTTTTTTTTTTATTTATGTGGATGGCGAGGTGAGTGGAGGTGGAAAACAAACAACTAAATCTATCCTAGGGTTTATAACAAGCACCTAAGTTGATTTGGGATTGAGTTATTAGGTTATGAAATGAAAACTAAGGTGGGGGTGGTGTGGGGGACACTTACAAAACACTCTACCCGCACTTTACTCCGATCTACCACACTTGGATCTCCATGCTAGGGTACCTGCAAGACAGTAGATCAAAGACAAGTAGGGTTAGTGCTATGTAAATGCAAACAAGCACAATAAACAAAAAAGTAAATTCCGTTGCCTCCCCAGCAACGACGCCAAAATGGTCGGGGGTGTTTCGTGTGTTTAGAAATTGAGGTTACAAGTAACCCGTCGTCGTAGTTGCAAAACACGTCGATCAGATAAAATTTATACCGAAACTCCAAGGGAGTCCCGGGTCGAACACAGGGAGGCGATGTTTACTTTATTGAAAACCGCACTTCGTTTCGTTTCTTTTTGGTATTTTAGGGTTTTGTTATTTTTTTTGTATTTTTGAAATAAAAGAAATCAAGCAAACGTATCACAAGATAGAGATCTAGAACAAATCTGATATATATTACTTCCAATGTCAATTACAAGAAACTATGAAAGCATATAAAGAGAGGGAGGTGAGAGGAAATCTTCTGAATCGGCTGTTCGGCGAGACGACGGTGCCTGGCGGAAGCTCAGACGAAAAAGGTAAGGAGCGGGACGACGGAGGTGAGATGCTGGAGGACGTCGAGTTAAGGAAAGCTTCAGCGTAGCTCCGGAATGGAGGTGAGAAGATGGAGTTGACCTGCTACCGGAATGGAGGTGAGAGGATGGCTCCAAGGTGACCTATGAGGGGAGGTGGGAAGTTGGAGGAGTAGTTGGTGGGGCAGAGGTTCGCTACACTAATAGGCACCTTGGGAGCTTGAGAACAAGCTCTAATGGAGCGTTGGTAGGTTTGCTAGAGCTTGGGAGTAGGTGGGAGTAGAGTAGGTAGAGATGGCTTGGAAGGGAGGGGGTGTAGGTCCTTTTATAGTGGTGGAGAAGAGGCAAAAATCAGTATGGGACCATTAGTGACATCCAGGCCATTGCTGGAAACGTCGCTGTAGGTGGTTCATGCCTGCTGGTGCCCATAGCTACCTTTGCTGGTATGCGATGAATTATAGATGGCTGTAAGCATCGCTGTAAGTCCAGCTCATGCGTCGCTGTAGTCCACCTCACGCTACGCTGGCGCCGCTATTGCCTTGCTGCACGCTCACGCACCCATGCGCTGGCGCTACGCTAGTGCATGCGCGCCTGCTTGCCCGCGCACGCACTCGCACTGCTACGCGCGTGCGGTGTTGCGTGCATGTGCTGACGACCTGGGCTGTGCCACGTGGCGTAGTCTGGGCCGTCCATCTTCTTCTTGTTGTAGGGGCTGCTACAGAGGTCGGATTGAGTTGATTTTTGCACCCTTAGGCTGTGGTCGTTGACCCGAATCCATCCACGCGGTCGGATTTATAATTTGAAGCTCCAAATTATTTCTTCTAATCCCTTGGCCATTGATCTTCCTCGAACTGCATATGGTGCTACAGAACTTCGATCGAGGCGATTTCAGAGGTGTTGGACTTCAATCGTCGTCTTGATCAGATCCGTACGGTCGGATCGTCAATCCGAGGCTTCGAAATAAATATCCTTCTCTCCTAACCACAAAAAGGACGTAATTAACCTAAATTATATACAACTACTCTAAATGCAGAATGATGCATGCTATGCAATATTTATAACATGAAATGCAAATATAAGCCTAGGAACATTCATGAATAGGCATTTTACCCTTAATAAATGTGTTTACATCAGTAGCTAAGTCAAACACGTAGGTAACCATCAAGTATCATTTGATTTTGTGTTCAGACATCTATGGGGTGCCCTCCTCTTCCTTGTCTCCTCCTCCTGCCCTCCTCTCCTTTACTGGCATCTCTTTTCTCTACTAGCATCTTTTCTGTAAGAGAAGACTCCTTTCCATCTATCTTCCTCTCATCAGCATACTGCCCTTCCTCCTCATCCTCGTTGTACTCCTCCTCCTTGTTAATATATCTTATGTTAATATATGTGTTATTAACCTTTAAGATTATAATATGTCATTTAGTTAATTTTACTTTTGAAAATGCAAGTTATCAATGTCGGGAATACTCGGAAGTTGTAGTAGTTGGAGGCATATATACATTCAATCTTTTTAATTTAATTGAATGATGTTTTAGCTTTTTGTTGAAGTTTTTCAATGTTCAAATTGGTTAGTGTTTAGATACACAAGCTTGCTAAGGAACATATATGCATGCGAGGCCAAACATTAGGTATTCTAAACCCTAGGGTAAAAGTCCTGTGAGTCAAATTCTGTCAAATTACTCATCCGTCGAGACTTATGATCATGTAATATAGACAATGCAGGAAGCATATGTATACCTCACTTACATGGATGATGTGTTGTCTTTGTAGCATGCCATATGACTCGATCGATTTTAATTCAATGAAGTATCAAACTAAAGAAGGTCCTTGAAGATTTGGTCACAACTTAGGTTTACTCATTACATGTAACTTTATGAGGTGAAATTTTGGTTGCTTCTTACTATTCTTCTA
Source organism: Thalassia testudinum (assembly GCA_037157565.1). NCBI lineage: Eukaryota > Viridiplantae > Streptophyta > Magnoliopsida > Alismatales > Hydrocharitaceae > Thalassia > Thalassia testudinum. Next base: position 31,591,629 of record JAZHRO010000049.1, read on the forward strand.
CGGTATACCAACTAATCTTATGTAGTTTACTGCGATACCCATAATTGAGTGCTAAAGGAAAGCAAGTTAAGGTTAGTATTGGGGGCTATACTGGAGAAGTGCGGGGAGATGTTGCCAAAATTTCACCACACGAATGTTACATGTAACGAGCAAACCTAAGTTGTGATCAAATCTTTGAAAATGGGCTATAAAGTGAAAATCTTAATCAAGATACGAATCATTGAGTCCTTTCCCTTCCTAATAAGTGGTTTGTTTACATTAAATTTTAGGTTATAATAGACAAATCTTGGATTAGACTAAGGGGTTCAGATTACATCAGATATAAGGATGGAATAATTTTATTCCTGGATTACGCCTTTAATGACGATAGGAAAATATTTAGGAGAGGAAACCAACTCGATAATATCTTCTGCCCATGCAGAAGATATTTGAATGGTTGCTTGCATGATTGTAACACTGTACTCGAGCACTTGATTTGTAATAGGTGATGGAAGCATTACACTACTTGGGTAGCTAATGGAGAGGAGTTTACTGAGGAAGTCATAAACAATGAAAATACTATTGACGAAGAGATTGACAAGAAGATTACTGATAGTGGAGGTGAAGAAATACAAGAAATGTTGAACGAGATGAGAACAGTAAAGGATATAAATACAGATGAGAAGACCTGTTCAGTTGTGATCCGTTCTATGATGCTATTAAGGCGGCTAAGGATCCTATTGCTCCCAACTGAGTAATCACGCACACATGTTCAAAATATGTTACTCTTACTACACTTTTTATTTATTTATTTTAATTATTTTAATAAGATAGTAACGTGTTATTTAATTACTTTTATTTTTTAAATTACAGGTTATCGATGATAGGCATACTCGGAGGTTGTTGTTGTTAGAGGTATACTTTTAATGTTTTTAATTTAATTGAATGATATTATAGGCTTTTGCTAGATGTAAGGTGTGCCCACATATTATTTTTTATTTCATTGAATGGATGTGGGGTTGTTTATGAGCGCTTGATCGTGTTTAAAGAGTGTCGCATTGTAGTACAGCCGAAAAAGCATTCAAAACAAATACAATTTTATTACTCAAATTTAAAGTCTAAGGTTGAACACAGGGTGTAAATGGAAATCACACACTAATCTCAATAATAAATGAAATTTGAACACATAATACTACTCAAAATCTAATTAAGAATGTAATGCATGAGTATATGGATAATAAGAATAAACGTAGCTAAAAATATAATGGAGGACTTATGAAAGATTGGTAATCAGACGTCCTAAAAATGAAGTGCTACAGTGCCTTTTTCTCTGATTCTTTTCTTCTGCTTCTTCTCCTGTTCTTCTTTCTCTTTCTCTTTATCTTCTTTCTTCTCTGTTTCTGGTGTCTCCTTCCCTCTTCTTCTTCTGATTCCTTCTTTCTTTCTTCTTTCTCTTCCTTGGCATCTTCCTTCTTCCTTTCTTCCTTCTTTGCCTTGGCCTCTCTGCAGCTCTTTTCTTTCCTTCAACTCCTTCCTTCTCCTTTAACTTCTGCCTTCTTTGCCTTAGCTTCTTCTCCTTTCTTCTTCTTCTTTCCTTGGATTTGGCTAAGTGTGGAGCCAATCTTTCCACGGCAAAACCCCCCTTCCCCTGTGTAGCGTTCCTCTCTTCTCTCTTCTCTACTTCGATTTGCTCTCCCAAAGCCACATTCGGGTCAATTAATCGGACCTAACGGAGACCCAGGTCTAGGCTCAGGCTTTTGGCTTGTGGGAAAGATCCAATCAAAACTCCAGTCTTCCAACTCTTCAATTTCTGTATCGTAGATTGGTGTGACTTTTGAAAAATCAATTTGTGTCTCTAAGGATGTTGGAAAGGGATATTCATCAAAGAAAGGCCCAAAATCATAATCTACATTTAAACTTTGAATGTCGTCATATGGGGCCTTGTAATCTTCCTAATAAGTTCCAGATCTAGATTCTAGGCTGAGGATGTGGGTTGAATTACTATAATCTACATCAGGATTACCTTCGAGGGTCACCTTATCAAAATAAGGGGAGGGAATTACACCCTCGAGTGGTTCTATTCTATCTCATCATTACAGGAGTCTCGGAATTCTATACTTGGTGAACTAAGATTTTGGTTTTCTAGGGCTGGCTCAAAATCGTGTTCTCCTGCAATTGGAACCTCCCAACCTAATTCAAGATCAGGCATGTTATATTCCATCTGGGTTGGGAATCCACAACAACCTTGTGCCTTAAACCCAGGATTTGGGAAATCAGATTGATCCTCAATACTATTCCAAGATGTTTCATGAACTGTTTGGGGCATGTACAGGTATTTCTGATCGATAACTTGTTTCAACAATCTCATCATCTCTTCCCATTTTTGAAAATCATCTTGGTGTTGTTCCCAAAGTACAGGATTTGTCATGCATTGGAGGTTTTCAAAGTTATGTAATTTTTCTATTTCAATGTATCCTGTTATGAGAATGTCTCGGGTTGATCCTTTTGTGGCTTCTGTTAATAACAATTGGGTATAGTTTATGATGAAGGTTGTTGTTGTTGGTACACTGACCTGAATGTCTTCTACGAGTTTTGAGGTTTTGTACTCAATCTCATAAAATTCAAAGGCATCCTCAATCATTCTTTCTCTCATGGATCTTTGTGATTCAGGTTTCTTGAATGGTTTTCCTAAGTAATCAGGCTACATATTTGAATCAAATGGTGGAATCAGGATGTAGAATCAGAATTCAAGTCCTAGAATGAAGTAATTTGATCTGAATAGAGACTCCCAAAAAAAATCTATGTGTGTGCTCTAACTAGAAGGGAAGAGGGACTGGATGTGTTGTTGACCCAATCAAGGCATCCAAAGATTTTTAGATGACTATAGAGTTCAGGGCGGATGATACCCCTGGATCAGAAAGTCGTTCACCTGAGAATTACCTGGGCAGCTAGAGAGGGAGAATCTCGCAAAGACCCCTACATGGTAGAGTGCCCCCACGGGTTACAGGGTTTCCCCTACCTGACCTCTCTTGTCACTGAGGGTCCAGGTAGACCAGAATGGATAACTTGACTTCTTAAGTCTACTAGTTTTATGTCCTAACTTGTGCCTTTGATTTCACTTGAATTAGCAATTGTTTTGACTTGTGACCTAATTTGTGTTAGTTCAACCACTCATATATAATATTTTGATGATTCTACAAAATGAAGAAAATGAAATAAAAAATAAAGCGTAGCATATTGTTTCTCTCTGTAATAACATATTTGCAGGATTTCATAAAGTTTTCCAAGACGGGAGATTAAAAGCGTGAAGACAAGTAGCATAAGTATTAGGTTTTAGGCTTTTTAATGTAAACTTTCAAAGGTTGTAATTTTCATTTTATTTGAGTCTAGAAATGCTGTAAAGAGTCCCTAAACATGACCTATAAATAGCTAACTTAGGCTCTCTACACTTAGGATAAATTAGAAACAAAAACCCAACACTTATACTTTTATCAGACATCTAGAACAATGGTCAGACATCTGATTTTCCACTTTAAGACATCTGACAAGTGTCTCAGACGTCTAATTTCCAAGAGTTCTGCCTTTAGTTTGTCTCCTCATAAACATCAGTTGAAACACTTCACTATCAGATGTCGATAACCTTACATAGACATCTGATTCTTTACCTAGACATCTTCAGACTAACCATTAGACTAAGCATAGGCAAAAATGAATTGCCAGATGGCTGGAAACACTTCCAAACATCTACCTTTGGACCGTTGCCCATGATTTTCTGTGCATATCTCATTACGGGCATAAAATCTTTTGGCAGAAGTAGGGGAGTGTTTTTTGGTTTTCGGATGTTTGGTGACTTCCTCAGAACTCCATAATGATGTCTGATCCTTTAAACCTAAAACCCTATTTGGATCTAATGGAAATAGGAACGAATCCACCCTTCATTAGACGTCCAATAACCTAATCAGACGTCTTATGTGAAAATATCAGACGTCTTTCTTTTGATCCAATGGAGTTAGTTTAGGATGGCCTACAGTATTAGACGACCGAAAGTATAATCAGACGTCCTATAAGACGTCTGATCCTAAAATTAGACGTCTGATATTGTTGTTAGACTCATCATTACACTGATTTGTGGTGGATTTCATCCTAATCTCTTGGGATTTGTCTCCAACGACTAGAAGAGCTCTCCCAAGTGTTCTTGAAGGTTCCAAACTTGCCTATAAATGGACTACAACTCCTCTTAGGCAAGACACACCTCAGAGATACAATTCCATTAGAAAAATCACTTGCTCACTACTCTAAGCTCCATCTTGCCCTTGTGTTGTGCCAACACTCTGATCAAAGGGCAAATCCATACTCTCGGATCACTCCATTCTGCAGATCGTCAGGGAGTTCTTTTCATGCTTAGTAGATAAGAAAGTAATTAAAGTATTGGGGTGCTCTATAGGTATTGTTTCAATTCTTATTTTTGTACTTTGGGTATCCGGCCTGTCGGGTCCCCGTCTCTTCATTTTGAAGGGACAAACCTCCGTTTAAGGATCGAAGGTGGGATTTGTAATTGAGGTACACTACCCTCATTTAAGTATTGTGGTTAGTGGATTGATCACCTTGTGATCGAAAATCCTAAGTCAAGAGATTGGCTTAGGTGGTGGTTTTCACCCATCTTGGGTTTCAACCTAAAAATCTGGTGCCACCTTTTGTGATTGAATTTTTTGTATTACAATATTTTATAAGTTCACTATTCACCCCCCCTCTACTGCAATTTCATTTGGTATCAGAGCAGGTTTTCCGCCTACAAGAGTAACATCCGCGGAAAGATCACATGGAGGGGAAGGTCATTTCCACAGGCAGATTGGAGGGGCAATCCACCACTCGACCACCACTCTTCGAAGGAACAAACTGCACTTACTGGAAGCTGAGAATGAAGATGTGGCTTCAAGCCAACGATTTCTCCATTTGGGAGAAATGCGAATCTGCATACATCATTCCCGAGAAACCAGAAACAGGATACACAGTAGAGCAAATTCATCACCTTGGACTGAATGCCAAGGTGATGAACTCACTCTACTGCGCACTCAGCTTGGAGGAATTCAATCACATCAGCTAATGCAAAACCACCCACGAGATCTGGAGAACCTTGGAGGTAACTCACGAAGGTACGTCTAAAGTTAAATCCTCAAAGATAAACTTGTTATCACAGGAATTTGAAGCTTTCTCTATGGAGAATGAAAGACTTTGGGACATGTACACCCGATTCACGTTAATTGTGAATAGCCTCAAGTCTTTAGGAAAGACATTTATAGAGGGGGAGCTTCAAGGGAAGCTGCTTCGCTCCCTTGGACCTAAGTGGGAGCAAAAGGTAACGGCAATGGAAGAAGCCAACCAAGTAGAGGATCTAGACATGGAAAATCTACTTGGGAATCTCATGGCTTACGAATCAAAAATGGAGCAAAAGAAGAAATCAATCTCATCGGAGCCAAAGAAGAAGACCTTAGCCTTCAAAGCTACTTCGGATGATGAGGTAAGTACCGATGACGAAGAATTTGTTTTATTAGCTAAAAAGTTTAAAAAAGTTTCTCAGAAATAGAAGAGAGATCAAGGGAAGGAAAAGAGAGGAAGAACCTCTAATTTGCTATAATTGCAAAAAGAGAGGTCACATAAGGAAAGATTGTCCCTTACTCATAAGGGATGATGGGAAGAAACCCAAGAAGCCTTCCGACTACAAGAAGATCTCCAAGCTGAAAGGATTCAAGAAGAAGGCATTTCAAGCAACGTGGGATGACTCCACCTCTAAAGAAGAAGAGGAGGAAGAAACAAATGAAGAAATGGCATGCTTGGGATTAATGGCAACAAATGATGGTTCTGAGTCTGAATCTGAGGAACTTGAGGTAAACTCCTACTCTTTAGATGAATTACAAGATGCCTTTGATTCATTATATGTAGATCTTAAGGAAACAAAAACCCAAAGCAAGGCTTTAAAAGAAGAAAACTTAGAAAATAAGAGATTAATCAATGATCTTGAAGAAAAGAATCTAATTCTTACAAAAGAAACCATTGCTTTAAATATGCAAATAAGAAATCTAATGATTGAGAAAGTGTCATTAACAAATGATTTGTATACGGCAATGAGTGAACAAAAATTTCTAGATAGAGAAGAATTACTCGACAAAATCCATGTGCTTGAAAAATCAAACTCCTTTAAAAAGGATGAAAATAGCTTACTTAGAGTAGAGATTAGGGCATTAGAAGATAAACTAGACATAATGAAAATAGAGATAAATCACCTCAAAGAAAAGTCAAATCAACTTCTTGAGGAGCTAGCCAAATTTACAAAGGGGAAAGATAATTTGGACAAACTCATTGCCCATCAAAAATCTTCCTCAAGTAAATTTGGATTAGGCTTTTATGAACCTAGTCAAAGTGAGCCGAAAAAGGACCCTCCTCTAAAGGAGACTACTAACAAATACGGATCCACATTACAATGGATATTGAAAAGACAACTCTCACTTTGTTTTGTAGGGATGAAAGGACATCATAATGTCAAAAATTGGATATACAAAATGAAGGATGGACGACTCAAATTAGAAAGACCTATAGAAACACCAAGTCACCATCGAAGATCTTTTGTAGGAGGAAGAAGGTCTACAAGGAAGAAGACAAGGAGACCACCGCCACCAAGGAGGTCGATGGGTGATGGACTCCGGATGCTCCAAACATATAATGGGAGACAAGCGCCTATTTTTGGACCTCCAACCTACGGATGGAGGAACAGTTACATTTGGCAACAACCACAAGGGCCATATTATTGGCCTTGGTAAAATAGGTAACCCTTTCTCTCCCATCTCAAATGTTTCTCTAGTTAAAGGACTAGAGCATAATCTTTTAAGTGTAAGTCAAATATGTGATAAGGGCTTTAAAGTAGTGCTTACTTCTAAAATGTTTGAAATTATGCATGCATTAACCAATGAAACACTTATTAAGGGAACTAGATTTAAAGACATTTATGTCATAGAATTTGATAAAAATGGCACTTATGAATGTCTTATAGCAAATGATGAGTTAAGTATATGGCATAGAAGACTAGGACATGTCCATATGAAGCTAGTTCAAAAACTAGCTAAACATGAACTAGTCCGAGGTCTTCTTAAAGGAAAATTTTTAAATGAGCCTATCTGTGATTCATGTAAATTAGGTAAGATTATAAAATCTAATTTTAAAAGCAAAGAAGTTATATTCACATCAAGACCTTTAGAACTACTTCACCTAGATCTGTTTAGACCTACAAAATATGAGAGCCTCAGTGGATGCAAATATTGCCTTGTAATTGTAGATGATTTCTCGAGGTTTTCATGGGTCTCCTTCTTGAGATCCAAAGGAGTGTTTTCCATCTTTTCTATTTTTTGTAGGAAAGTTCAAACTGAAAAAGGCTACCAAATCACTCGTATTCGTAGTGATCATGGGGGCGAGTTTGAAAATTCCTTGTTTGATGATTTTTGTTAAGAGCATGGTATTTCTCATGAGTTTTCTTTTCCTCGAACACCTCAACAAAATGGGGTGGTTGAGAGAAAGAACCGTACTCTTCAAGAGTGTGCTCGAACATTGCTCATAGACTCGGGGTTACCGAAGTACTTTTGGGTTGAAGCAGTTAACACGGCTTGTTACGTGTTAAATCGCACCTTAATTTGATCCGGATTGCGAAAAACTTGTTTTGAACTATACTATGGGAAAATACCCAAAATTAGTTATTTTAAAGTTTTTGGATGTCGATGTTTTGTCTTGAATACCCGCTCTAACTTAGATAAATTTGATGCCAAAGGTGAAGAAGCCATCTTTATTAGTTATTCCTCATGTAGTAAGGCATATCGGGTTTTTAACAAGACCACATTAATAGTGGAGGAAACCCTCCATGTTTCCTTCGATGAATCTCCTTACTCCTCCTCCATTGATCGAGTCAATATGGATGATGAAGATGATTCTACTATTGATGTGTCTAACATTCCAAACTCCAATATCCATAATCTTCCAAAAGATTGGATATATCAAAGGGATCATCCCGAAAGTCAAGGCATTGGAAGTGTTTCTGATGGCGTTAAAACTTGATCTCGTTTTAGTTGCTCCTTTGGTCTCTCCGCCTTTGTATCTCAAGTTGAACCCAAGAGTGTCGAGGAAGCGTGCTCCGAAGAACCTTGGATGATGGCCATGCAGGAGGAACTCAACCAATTCCAAAGGAATGAAGTTTGGGATCTAGTACCTAAGCCTGAAGGGCAAACGGTAATAGGTACCAAATGGGTATTCCGGAACAAGTTGAATGAATCCGATATGGTCATTTGAAACAAGGCTCGGCTGGTAGCACAAGGGTACAACCAAGAAGAAGGAATTGATTTTGATGAGACCTACGCTCTTGTAGCTCGATTCGAATCAATTCACATGCTTCTTGCTTATGCTGCCTTTCTTGGCTTTAAACTCTTTCAAATGGACGTTAAGAGTGTTTCTTAACGGATTCATTAAGGAGAAAGTTTTTGTAAAACAACCTCATGGTTTTGAGTCTCATGATAAGCCTCATTTTGTCTACAAATTAAACAAGGCACTATATGGTCTAAAGCAAGCTCCTAGAGCTTGGTTTGAAACGCTCAAAGAATACTTGTTAAATGCAAAATTCTCTATAGGGGAAGCTGATTCCACATTATTCATTAAAAGAAAAGGAAAAGACATTTTATTAGTTCAAATATATATAGATGATATTATATTTGGTGCTACTAATGAATCTATGTGTAGAAAGTTTTCAGAAATTATGCAGGAAGAATTCGAAATGAGTTTGATGGGTGAACTCAAGTTCTTCTTGGGCTTGCAAATCACTCAGCTCGAAATTGGAACCTTTGTGTGTCAATCAAAATACACAAAGGAGATGTTGAAGAAATTTGAAATGACCAAAAGTAAAGGGAAGAACACTCCTATGAGTGTCACAACTTCCCTAGACTTGGACAAATCAGGTATGCCCATAGATCAAAAGCTCTATCGTAGCATGATTGGATCTTTACTGTATTTAACTTCCAGTAGACCTAATATTTTGTTTAGTACTTGCTTATGCGCTAGGTTTCAATCAAACCCTAAATAATCACACCTAAATGCTGTAAAATGAATATTTAGATATCTAGTTGGCACATCTGATTATGGCTTATTCTACCCCAAGAGTCCACAATTCAACTTAGTTACATATAGCGATGCGGACTACGCAGGTAGCCACACCGATAGGAAGAGTATTAGTGGGACGTGCCAATTCTTGGGTGAATCACTTGTCTCTTGGTTCTCAAAGAAATAATCTAGTGTAGCCCTATCAACTACGGAAGCAGAATACATAGCCGCTGCACTAGCATGTTCCCAAGTGCTTTGGATGAAAAATACTTTGAAGGATTTTAACTTGATATTTAATAAGATAAAAATATTATGTGACAATACTAGTGCTATCAACCTCTCGAAAAATCCCGTACATCACTCTCGCACAAAACATATTGATGTTCGACATCACTTTTTGAGAGATAATGTACTTAAGGGAGAAATCGAGGTTGAATTTATTTGTATTGAACTGCAATTGGCTGATATTTTCACTAAACCTTTGAATTATGATCGCTTTAATTATATACGTAGGAAACTAGGCATATGTAAGCTGAGTGATATTTGAAGAATTTAGTGATTTAATGGAACTTCCTTTGTCATGAACATAGATGGAGCCTTGTCTTTACTAAGTTAAAAGCCTTCATTCTCAGTTCAAACATCAAAATGCACATTTTTTGCAATATCAGACGTCTGATTAAACTATCAGATGCCTTATACATAAAAATTCGTCATCTAAAGATCTGGGACAGACGATTTTATCTAAAGAAAGTGCTGACAAAAGAGCTATCTCAGACGTCTGTCATCCTTCACAGACGTCTGCTGCATCGTCCAGATGTGTTGACAGATGTCTATCAATGAGTTAGAACATATACTATCAGTCGGACGTCTGATTCTGTGGTTAGACGTCGCATAGGTCGTCTGACAGGAAAATCGGACGACCCTATAACTTTAGACTAAAATCTAGGAAGAACTGTCTGTAGAAATTAGATGTCTAATTTTAGATTTAGATGTCTTTTTTGTCATCTGAGACAGAAATCAGATGACAACCTGGAGAATAAATCATTTTCCAGGGAGGGATGCCTGCAGAAATCAGACATTGAATTTTAAAATTAGTCATCTGATGTGTCGTCTGATGGATAAAATAGACGTCGCCATCAAAAGGGCTAAAATCCCTAAAGTCCAATCCCGACGTCTGACATCATCTTCAGACGTCTGATCAGGGAAAAATCTGCGAATCGCGTCTGTTCTTTGGATGGTTTGAAATGCAAATCTCCCCAACTTCAAGGTTAGACTTTCTCCGTGACCTTGGGATATAACATCCCCTTCGCAAGGTCCCACTCTCCTCTCTCAAATCCCTACCGCTCTCCCTCACACCCGACGGCCCACAGCTGCAGTTGGCGAAGTTCTGCTTGTCGCCAGACAATCGTCACACCTACTCGATGATTGGCGGAGCTGCTACTCCTCTGTGCGTGTCCTCCTTGCCTCTCGATCGCGCATTTGGAGGCCTCCCTCCTCCTGTGGGTATACCCTCTCAACTCTTAGGGCATATCCATGTTCTTTTACCCATGACCTTGTTAGCCCTAGTAGCATCTTGTTCTCCTTCTTGATTCACTCGGTCTACTTGCACATTTCATGACATTATCAACCCTAGAACCCTAACCCTCGGTCAAGCCAACCTTGTTAGCCATAGCTGCATCTTCCATGACAAGGGTATTACCTTACGAGATTCAAGCCGACATTTTAGTTGCTTGAATCCAAAGGTATATTGCCACAACTACATGGCAGGTTGTATTGCCTCAAGGCATATTGCCACATATTTTTTATCAATGATGATTGCATTGTTTGAATCTGTGTTGTTGAAATCTTTTGGGTGAATGTTGTTTGGTTGGTTGAATGTTTTTGTATGGATGTTTTTGCAGGTATTCTATCCTCAAAACACCACCCATTCCACCAAATATGCCTCCCTGTAGGAAGCAAGCTGAGGGCTCTTCCACCTCCTCTTCCACCTATGTGGCAGATCAGCTACGGGGCGACATCGCTAGGCAACGATTTCGTCTCTTCGCGAATGCCAAAGTTAAATGCCCTCGTTTTATTGTTTGGAATGATTTTGCCCATTTAAACCTTCGGGAACACTTCCAAACTCTCCATCTCTTCCAATATTTTGACCGTCAATTCCACTCTGGCATTGGAACTCTTGGTGTGTTCCTTGATCTTTGCCGTCTCTTTTATGCCAACATCGTTGAGGACTACAGCAACGATGAACTTGAACTCCATAACTGCTTATTTGGTCACAAAATCTACATCACATCTGAAACTATTTCCGACCTTCTAGCCATCCCCAATGAAAGAAATGACTTCAATGACATTCTAAGGCAATACGACCCAGAAGTCATCAATCAAGAGTTAGTCCTCCCTGAAAAATATGTTGAAAATCTTGGCACCCTACCATGCAAAAATCTCAAACCCCTTCCACGTCTACTCGCATTTTTGGGTGGGACCTCCTAAACAAATCAGGAGGTTTTGATTACATCTCGCGCCAACACAAGGCGCTCCTTTTTGCGGCCGTCCGTCATATTCCTTTCAATTATTGCCGCCTCATTGTTCGCATCATGAATGAAGACCATGGGGCATCACTTCCGTTTGGGTCTATCCTATCCAAAATCTTTTCAACCCATCGGATTTCCATAACTGACCAGCCTGTTGACAAGAAGATTGAGCCTTACAACCGGGCCACAGCCGCCAAGATGCATATACTTAGGGAGCATCTTGAGCCCGCCGATGAGCCCATTGAAGAAGAGCCCCTTCCACCCTTTCCAGACTTCCATGAACCACGGCCCCTTCAAATAGAAGCTCCCTGCTCGAGCTTTGATGAAGCATGGGATCCAGCCACAGATTCCCTCTCCTCCAGCATCTCCCTCCTGCTGCGTCGAACCGACGAGATGTACACCTACATGGGAAGCATGCGCCGCGACATCGATAAACTTAGATCAGACGTTCAAAATTTGCAGATGGGACACGGACCCGCTCGTCGCCGCCACCGCCAAGATCAAGAAGAATAGTTTAGTGCTTCTATTTTTTTTTCTTTCTTTTATTCCAAGTTTGTATTAAGGGGCCTTGACCCCGTACTTAACATTTTTGGGAACAAATAGCTAGTCTGTGCTTAAATATTTCTATTCCTAATCAATTTTCTTTAATGCCTTGTCATCTTTTAAACATGCAATTTTATTCATGCACTCCACTTTGTAGATGTCACTCTTGTAGTTTGGATTTCAACTCCCTTTAACAACCCTTCATGATGATATTCAAAAAGGGGGAGAAGAATGTAGGTAAGAACCTAGGGAATAATATAAAAACAAACTTCTCAAATAGATATAGACTACCAAGTACAACCTTTAGGGGGAGAAAATAGGAACCTACAGCTATATTTTGAAAATCATCAAAAAGGGAGAGATTGTTAGTTCAACCACTCATATATAATATTTTGATGATTTTACAAAATGAAGAAAATGAAATAAAAAATAAAGCGTAGCATATTGTTTCTCTCTGTAATAACATATTTGCAGGATTTCATAAAGTTTTCCAAGACGAGAGATTAAAAGCGTGAAGACAAGTAGCATAAGTATTAGGTCTTAGGCTTTTTAATGTAAACTTTCAGAGGTTGTAATTTTAATTTTATTTGAGTCTAGAAATGTTGTAAAGAGTCTCCAAACATAACCTATAAATAGCTAACTTAGGCTCTCTACACTTAGGATAAATTAGAAAAAAAAACTCAACACTTATACTTTTATTAGACGTCTATAACAATGGTCAGACGTCTGATTTTCCACTTTAAGACGTCTGACAAGTGTCTTAGATGTCTAATTTCCAAGAGTTCTGCCTTTAGTTTGTCTCCTCATAAACATCAGTCGAAGCACTTCATTATCAGACGTCGATAACCTTACACAAATGTCTGATTCTTTACCTAGACGTCCTCAGACTAACCGTTAGACTAAGCGTAGGCAAAAATGAATTTCTAGACGTCTCGACACACTTCCAGACGTCTACCTTTGGACCGTTGCCCATGATTTTCTGTACGTATCTCATTACGGGCATAAAATCTTTTGGCAGAAGAAGTAGGGGAGTTTTTTTGGTTTTCAGATGTCTGGTGACTTCCTCAGACATCCATAACGACGCTTGATCCTTTAAACCTAGAACCCTGTTTGGATCTGATGGAAACAGGAACGAATCCACCCTTCATTGGACGTCCAATAACCTAATTAGACATCTTATGTGAAAATATCAAACGTCCTTCTTTTGATCCAATGGAGTCAGTTTAGGATGGCCTACAGTATTAGACGACCAGAAGTATGATCAGACGTCTGATCCTAAAATTAGACGTCTGATATTGCTGTCAAACTCATCATTACCCTGATTTGTGGTGGATTTCATCCTAATCTCTTGGATTTGTCTCCAATGGCTAGAAGAGCTCTCCTAAGTGTTCTTGAAGGTTCCAAACTTGCCTATAAATAGACTACAACTCCTCTTAGGTAAGACACACCTCTTGAGATACAATTCCATTAGAAAAATCACTTTCTCACTACTCTAAGCTCCATCTTGCCCTTGTGCTGTGCCAACACTCTGATCAAAGGAAAAATCCATACTCCCGGATCACTCCATTCTGCAGATCCTCAGGGAGTTCTTCTCATGCTTAGTAGATAAGAAAGTAATTAAAGTATTGGGGTGCTCTATAAGTATTGTTTCAATTCTTATTTTTGTACTTTGGGTATCCGGCCTGTCGGGTCTCTGTCTCTTCATTTTGATGGGAGAAACCTCCGTTTAAGGATCGGAGGTGGGATTTGTAATTGAGGTACACTACCCTCGTTTAAGTAGTGTGGTTAGTGGATTGATCACCTTGTGATCGAAAATCCCAAGTTAAGAGATTGGCTTAGGTGGTGGTTTTCACCCATCTTGGGTTTCAACCTAAAAATCTGGTGCCACCTTTTGTGATTGAATTTTTTGTATTACAATATTTTATAATTTCACTATTCACCCCCCCTCTAGTGCAATTTCAATTTGGAGGTTGGTTGGCCCACAATTTAGTCCAACTTCACCTGACCTGTCCTAATGATGGCAGAATGATTCTTGGTCAAGACTTAGAAGTTACCCTGATTTGACTCCGAAGTTATTAGGGCCAAGTATTTTAATGTTCAAGTGAGTTAGGAGTCTGATTTTAGGGTTTTTCTTGATTAGATGTTTTCAATCAAGGGTTTGGGTAACACACGAATGCGGGTGGGTTTGTTTCTTTTTATGTAGGCAAGTGTGAACTAGCATTTCAAGACCCTAATGTAGAAACCCTAATTTGGCTTTATTTCCAAGTCCACTTTAAGTTGAATGTTCTCCTTGGACTTCAAACAAGAAGTGCATAGTCCAAGAAAGTTAGAAATTAAGCGTAATCCCTAATAGGCACAAGAATTTTGGAGTAGGATCTCTAAGAAGAATCGCTTCAACTTCAATAAGATGTGAAAAAAAAAAATTTTGAAATAAGGAAACTAGCCTTTTAAATGATAATTACTATAAAATAAGGCAGGTGTTCCTAATTATTTGTTTCCTTTTTGTCTTCCCAAGATTAGGATGTTTGATTGGGGAAGTATAGAGAATTTACCTGCCCTGGAGTGGTTGATTTGCGTGGGACATCTCCTCATGAAATACCTCGCAAAATCACAATAAAGCAAAATTGGGCAAGTTAGTGCTAAAAAATAATCAAATAATGTAGAGACTAGTGCTGAATTGCGCGTTGTTCCCCGGTAATGGCGCCAAAATGTTTATGAGCGCTTGATCGTGTCTTAATAGTGTCGCATTATAGTACAGTCGAAAAAGTGTTCAAAACAAATAGAATTTCATTACTCGAATTTAAAGTCCAAGGTCAAACAAAGGGTGCAAATGAAATTCACGCACTAATCTCAATAATAAATGTAATTTGAACACATAATACTACTCAAAATCTAATTAAGAATATAAAGAATGAGTATATGGATAATAAGAATAAATGTAGCTAAAAATATAATGGAGGACTTATGAAAGATTGGACGTCTGATTACAAAATCAGACGTCTTAAAAATGAAGTGATACAGTGCCTTTTTCTCTGATTCCTTTCTTCTACTTCTCCTGTTCTTCTTTCTCTTTCTCTTTATCTTCTTTCTTCTCTGTTCTCTGGTGTCTCCTTCCCTCTTCTTCTTCTGATTCCTTCTTTCTTTCTTCTTTCTCTTCCTTGGCATCTTCCTTCTTCTTCCTTTCTTCCTTCTTTGCCTTAGCCTCTCTGCGGCTCTTTTCTTTCCTTCAACTACTTCCTTCTCCTCTGACTTCTGCCTTCTCTGCCTTAGCTTCTTCTCCTTTCTTCTTCTTCTCTCCTTGGATTTGGCTAAGTGTGGAGCCAATCTTTCCACAACAAAACCCCCCCTTCCCCTGCGTAGCGTTCCTCTCTTCTCTCTTCTCTGCTTTGGTTCGCTCTCCAAGAGCCACATTCGGGTCGGGTAATCGAACCTAACGAAGACCCAGGTCTAGGCTCACCGGTGTGGGTGGTGAGCAAGGAGTGAGTTGATTTGAGTAAACGGGTCGTGGCCAGATTCGCATGGGCAATGCTGCGGACGAGGCCGTGAGAGGGGGAGAGAGGAACCTCACCCCATCAGTAGGAGGCGACAAGGCTTATGCACAAAATCAATTTATGTGCATACGCCCGCTCGCCCACTTCTGAGATGGGACTAAACGTCCCACCCTCTTTCACACGCACCTGCAGCCGAGTGTCTTTGTTCAATTACAGGTGCAGTGATGGCTCTTAGCTTCAATTGGTCACCTGGAGATGTTTGCGAAGGCCCTCCGCATGACCTGGGACTATGACCTGGAGCGGGCACGGCCTGGAGAAGCTTGCAAGCAAGCTTCCTGCTATGTGTCAATGGAGGTGAACCCCTAGACCTGAAATCACACAAATGGCCTTGCGGCCGCGTTAAAAAGCTCAAGGAGCTTCGCCAAGGTGTGGAGAACATGCAGAGGTGGTTGGCGTGGCATGGGACCGCCTGAGGTAGCATTCCTAGGGTACACTGCAGCCGTGTGTGTGGGTGTGTTCGGGGGTGCTTGTGGGTGAGTGGCAGAGTGTTATGAGTGGGGGGCTATAATCAGTGAGTCGGGGTGGTGCTTAGGGACCGGTCGGCGAGGAGGGAGGTGGTCTGTGGAGGTGGAGCAAACTCATCGGAGTGGTGGCTGGAGGTGAAGGGGATGATGGTGGTGGAGTGCGGTAGTGGTCGTTCGAGGGAATAAAGGAGGGGAAAAGGTAGTAGAGGGTGAGAGGACTTATCTAGGAGTGAAGAGACGAAGGGGGAGGCAGGGATGGCGTCTGTGCATATCATCAACACCGGAGACAAAGATGCTCAGTGAGGGAAGTCAGCGAGGACGAAGGGGAGGCAGGAGCGTAGGTGGGTGCAGCGCAATGTGGACGAGCAAGACAAAGAGGAACCTGCCACCGATATTATGGCTAGGCGACGAGGGAGAGTGGGAGAAGTCACCAGAGCTTAACGAGCAGGTTAGCCGGAGGAGGAAAGACAAAATTGAGGGAGTTCTCCGGCTGAATTCAAGCTTAGGAGATGCAGGGCGAATTGGGGTCCCTTAAATAGGCCCTGGAGGTCGAGTTTGTGCTTGGAAGCCAAGCTCCCAGGAAAGGGAAGTTCGTCGAAAATGGAAACTCGAGAGAGACCCAAATCTCTCATGTGTTCACATGAGAGATTGGGTACCAAATAGGGCTCCTAATTGGGTTCACATTGGAGGAGATTTCTCAGAGAATCTCCCTTTCAATTTTGAAAGGGATTCTCTGAGAGATCAGGGAGAAATCGCCCTTTCAAGCTCACCGGAGTAGGATTCTCTTCGCTATAATGGTGGAGGGACCTAATTGCAAAGAACGAAGAAGAAGCTAGGGGGTCAAATGTAAGGGTTTTTGAAAGGTAGGGGTAGAAATGTAATTGGGTCAGACCAGTTTGCAAAGTGGGTCAAGATGAGTTCCCCTTAGGTCCAAATTTTGGTACAAACCTAATCTAGACCTAAGAAATCCAATGGTGCGGTTGGATTTTGTGTTTGACCACGTTTGACTAGGCAATTTACACAAAAACCCAATTTAGGGCAAATATTTGTCTGAGACCCCATTCTAGGTCAAAATAGGTTCCAATGGCCAAATTGAAGGTTCTAAACCCTAGAGAATATTTTTCTATGATTTTTAGAATGTTTAGGTGAATTTTATCCAGACCAGAACCTTTTTTAATCAAGTGGGTTTGTTTTAGGGTTACAAGAAGTCATTTAATTCCTAGAGCTCACACGAACCCTTTCTGTCTAATTCAACCCACTTATTATCTTGTTAAGACCTTTTGACCTATGTTTAGCCCATGAGAAAACCCATTGTTGTACTACAATGGTAAAATTATAGTTTTACTTCTTGTTTCTTGCTTTTATCCTAGAATGATTATTTAGTGAATTAGGACCTCCAGTTGATTATGTAGGAGCTTTTGTTCTCTTTTATGGGTCAAAATGAGTTAGTTAGGGCTCATGATGGTGTTCCCATCAGGGGTGTACCCACTTGTTTGCTTTATTTTTTTTATTTGAATGGATGTGGAGTGTACCCACTTGTTTGCTTCATTGAATGGATGTAGGTTTATAGAAAAGCTTTAAATTTTAAAGGAAAACTCTACTGAATTTTTTAAAAATTCTTTAATGTTAAAATTAGAATTCATTCTTTAATGTTAAAAACCATCCAACCCAAGAGAAAACCTAAGAGAATCCATGCTAAAATTTTTCCAACATGCCACAAATGATGTTTTTTGATTCCCAACCCTTTAATTAAGGCGCCTACTCAACCCTAATCCATTTCCAAGGATGCTTCCCTATATCAAGAACACATAATGAACAAGTAAAGCCCAAAGGAACATGATTTGGATATCAAGATATCAAGCCCACTAAAAGCCCCCAATGTGCATATCCATATCTCTTACATGTAAAACCAAAATCAACATGCATCAACAAAAATAACTTCTTTACCCAAGCAAATGCATTTGTAGACCCTACGAATCAAAGAGAAACCTTAATCAAGAGAAGGGAAACACCTTGCCTAAGATTTGGGGCTTGATTTCCTTATTCTTTTGGACTTTTATTATAATAGCCAACAATCTTCTTCTTCCCTTCCTCCTCCTGTTCCTCCTCCTTTGACTTGAATCTCCTCCTTTAGTCAAGCTACCACCCAGACCTCCCTCACAACAGGAGCAACTCCAATTGTTGCCTCCTTCAATCCTCCTTGAAACTAGAAGAGAAATGGCTTAAAGCAAAGAGAACGAATTTAGGGATAAAGACAGGGCTCTTATCTTTAGATGGAAAAGAATGGAGAAGGAAAGTTGGTGGAGAGGCAAGGAAAGGAAGGGGAGAGTGTTTCACATATGATCTAGAATGGGTTTCATGCCCAACTTGAGATGAGGTAATTGCATCCCAACCCTCCCACCTAATAGTTTAGATAAGGTTGTAGTTGGTTCCTAATTTAACATCTTTTTAACTCAAATGGCCCCTCATAACCTACTTAATAATTTAAAATCCCATTATTCTATTTTGCCTCCTTAATCTAATTTATCCTCAATCTAAATAAGTACACACACATACTTAAAGATTAAGAAATCCACCTCCTTTTGGACATTTATCAAATAAAATAGAGTGTTTCCTTGCAATTTTTTTTAATGTGTGGAGTGCCCACTTTCATTTTAATATGCAGGTTTACAGAGAAACCTCCAAATTTAAGGGGAAACTTTGTTGAAATTTTTAAATATTCTTTTAATGTTCGCCTAACTTTTTTATTAATGATTTATATATTATTTTCAACCATATTAATTATGACATTTATTTCTTGTTACAGATGAAGGAGTTTAGGAAAAAAACCCAAAAAAAAGGGTCCCCCTGAGACAGCCATCCACCCAGCCTAAGCAATCTCCTCAGGCTCAGCCACCCCCCTGGCACCAGGCTCCCCCTAGTCACGTTTTGTACAACCCGGGGACCTGGCATGTTTACTACACATGGGGGGAAAGGGAAGGGAAAGGGAAAGGAGAGTGCTCTTACTTTAGTTGAGCGAGTAGAGGATGATCCAGATTATGGAGCAATAGATGAGAAGGATGAAGATGAGAACAATGACGTGGAAGGAGAGGAGGAGGGAAAAGAGGAGGGGAAGGAGGCGGAGGATGAGATGGTGGGGAGTATGTCCCCAGAACATGTGGACCCCTCAACGACGGGAACAAGTGCTGGTAAGAACTCCTATACTTTTAAGAAGTAAAATACTTCTATATTTTAAAATTTATTATAAATTCAGAAATATACAATGAATATGAATAATGTTTATGTAGGTAGAGTAAGAAGAGGAAAGGGGAAGACAAAGAATCTAGATCTCCAATGTGTCCCTGAGGGCCTGAGAATGACAATCAGGCTTAGAACCACATGGGAGGCAGAGAATTACCTGGTGTTGGAGCGGAAATCATTGTAATATAGGAAAACACATCGTAGTATAGCGACAAAAATCAATTCGACATTTAAATTTGTAATAACCCAAAAACATGAGTTCCAAGGTTGTTCGCAGGGAGCAAGTATTGCAATTCAATCACCAATCAAATAATATGACAATGAGCATAATAAGCAACCAAAACTCAATAAAATATGTTCAATGTATGCCAGGAGTTATATAACCAAAAATAATATAGATAGAGAGAGAAACACTAAAAAGAATGGTGGTTGAAAATGCCAACGTTTCACTTAATAATCAAACTATCCTCACAACTCAAGCTCAAATCAGATAGCAGCCCAAGTCTCTCAAATTAAACGGTCAATTTAAACCACACATACGACCTAAGCGATTAATTCTAAAGCCACAGATGTCTCAACAAAGCCTCTCAAATTTGCTTAAGTGTTTAGGCATAGATCCTGAGGGCAAAAACCCCTCTTCTCTCTTAGAATACCTAGACCTTTCTCTCACTTCCTTATTGGAACCTATTCAGATCTGTCCCATGACCAAACCCGTAGGGTGTGAGGTGTTAGAGGGACCCAACCCCTCATGATCTTAGGCAGCCAGGATGTGGGACTATCTGTTCTGCTCCTATGCATTGCTGCAGCTGCGTGAAGATCTAATCAATTTGCATTGTTGCTATTGCTCTTTCTTTAATCCAGAGCCTAAGATGCCTTTTGGATTCAGTTCGTACTGACTAGAGGTGGAGGAAGGTCGGAGGTCGGGGGAGTATGGAGATCGGTGACAGAGTTGACATCGACGATGGCGAAGACCTGCAATCACGTATACGACCTATTGGCCTAAATTAAGATGTTCAGGAGTATCTCCGGAGCTTGTGGAGAGTGGTGGCGGTGCGCATTTGGTGAATGTGTAGGTGTGGTGGTTGGATGAAGTCAGTGATGGTGGTGGTGAAGTGCATCATTCAGTCGGACGAATCATAGGTCAAAGCTCTCAATAGGTTGAGGGCTTTTTACCTATAGAGTGTGAGGGTGCATTTGGTGAAGGTGGCGTGCGGTTTGGGTGTGTGTATTGCTAGTGTGAGCTTGGCCAAGCTCATGCTAGACTTGGGGAAGAAGAAAAGGGATTGGGCTATAGAGTGGTTGAAGCCTAAATCTAATGGTCTAGAACTAAACTAGAGAGTATGGGGAAGAATGGGGACCTATTCTAGTGGAGGAATGAGGAAGAAATCCATAGTGGCATTCCTTGCTGAAGACATGGAAGATGAGTTGCTTTGATGATGGGAAACGATGATGACAAAGGGTTTAGGAGATGTAGCTATGTCTGCCTATCATCAAAATAAGATGGGGAAGACGTTGGTTTTACTCTTTGGTTGTAAGCATGCATGGAAGAGGGAGGGCGTGAGGGTCGTCAAAGTCAAGTCAGAGGACAGACAGAGAGGAAGAAGGGTGGTTTGTGGCCTAAACTTGATTGAGGAGTACGTTAGGATGTAGGAGAGCTTATATATTGCTCAAAGGTGCCCTCAAATTGGAAGAAATTGCGAATTGGAGTCGTGATTTTGGAAACACAAATTCCTCATTTTCCACGAGTTCGCTGAAGCTTTGTTCTCCATATGGAGGCCCAACATCATGTTCACATGGTGGAGAATCTCCTTGTGGTTCTTCCCTCCAAATTTAGAGGAATTTGAGTAGGAATTAGAGGATATATTCATAGTCAAAGGCTATGTTGTTTGGGTTTGACTGATGTTTAGGAGTTGCAGGCGACAGGGAGCTCGATGTGAAGAAGACGACAATGTTAGGGGCAAAACCTAGGGGTTAGATGTGAGAAATAGAGATTTTAAGGGGAAAAATGTAAATTAGGTCAAGATGGACTCTAATTGGATTCAAATTTTGGTGTTAACCTAATTTAGACCCAAGGAATATAATGGCGAACTTGGATTTGGGTTTTGACCATGTTTGATTGGGTAAATTACCTAGGAGCCCAAATCAAGGCAAATTCCCATCTAAGTCTCTATTTTTAGTGAAAATTGGTTTAGATGGTCTAAGTGAAGGTACCTAACCTCTTAGAAAATTTGTTAATAATTTTTAGGAGGTTTAGATTGAATTTATCTTGACAAGAACCCCTTCAATTTAAGTGATGCTGATAATTAGTGTTTTTAATGATATTTTAATCCTCAAAATGCGTGAATACCTTGATTCAGTTATTCTGAGCCCACTTCTTGGTCTTTTAAGTTCATTTGACCTTGGATTATCCCTTGATGAACCCCTTGGTTAATCTGTATTTATACTGAGAAATTGACCCCGTTTTCTTGTCTTCTTCTTAAATCAGTTTGATACGAATTTATAATCCTCGGACGATCATTAAGGAGCATTTAACACTTGATTTTGACCAATTTTAGTTAGTTATGATGAATGATAGTGTTACCATCATACCCCCATGCCTAACTTTTGCATGTCCCTAGCAAAATCCTATGTACTAAAGCAGATCTCTAAGCCAGATTTTTATGGTCAAGATGTCATACTAAGCCGTATCTTTAAATATTATATCAAATATTAACAATAAGCCTAGAGGTACTCAAGTATCAGATAAGATCCAGACCTGACCAACCTCAGCTTTGGGTCAGCCGCGAAGGTTTCTAAGGCCTGTAAAAACTCTCCAAAGGTTTGTTGACCCCAGCAGTTAAAGCACTCGTGAGTATACGTAGCAAGTCTGCGTTTAGTTTTCCAGTGAATTTTTTATAAGTGAGATAGTGAGTGATGTTTATTTTGAGAGTTTTCTCTCTTTTCTTTTTAACTTCCCCTAAATCCAACATCATATTGGCTCTAAACATGGTCTGTATCGGATTCCTTGTCGCCACCATCAATCCTCGTAGGGTCCCTGGCTTTCGATGCTTCAAGAGAGCACCACCCATAGCAACCCCCATAACCCTGGATTTCTACACTTCAAGATAGTGTCGACCATGGCATTCTGTAGCTAAATTCAAGCCTTGGCAATCGACATTTTGGGATAATCCCTCCTTGGCACCGGAACCAGAATAAGATGCTTACATGCCCTCAATAGGATATTTAGATATCCTAGGAGACAAGCACAGAGGAGATAATATGTTATAACGCATCTTTGAGGGGAGTACTTTTCATTCCTCCTCTCCGTGCCAAGAACTCATCCAATCAACTTGTGCCTTCGAGTTGTGCCTAAGTCGACTCTTCAGGAAAATATTTTCAGAACAAAACACTTTTGGCATTAAACTTCATTAAGCGCACTAAACTATACTGGTGTGTGATTTTTGAGTGTCTAGATTACCAAGCCTTGCAACCAAAGGGTAGGCAACGGAGTTGAATAATCCTTAAGCCTTAGACTTAATACATCAGCCTTGCAATTTCCTCAATCTCTTGAGGAATAGTCAAGATCTTAACAAATACGTGAGTGTTTAAGTCCTAGAATAAACCCAAGAGGCCTATGGTCGGTATCTATCACTTATCTCCTAAGATTTTGCATTTAAGATCTTAATTCAACATTTGATCTAGCTTAGAACTTAGGTCTTCCATAATCAATTTACAGGGACTAACACAATTTTCCTTTTGGTTTGCTCCTTTTTCTCTATTTTTTCTTTTCTCCTCTTTATCTTCCTCAACTCTGATCTTTCAATTCAGCTCTCCTTTCATCTCTCTCTTTTTTTTTCTGAATGAAACCCTTCCATGAATCGAGTTTCACAGTGTTTTGCACTTTAATACCCCCCCCATGCCTAAGATTTGCAATGTACTCATTGTAAATTAGGTGGGTTAGACTTCAGCTTAGATTGTATATTAAAACAGGTTTGAGTGGGTGGCGAACAGGTTGGGATGACTATTGTGGATGATTTCAAGCTCTAATGCAAATATTTGAGGTGGAGTCGGTTGTTCTAACGGACGAACCCTAAAGTGCAATATGACTTCAGCTCAAAGATGGGTTAGAAGGTCTAGGGTTTTTCAAATGATGGGTTGCCTCCCATTAAGATCTATGTTTAACGCCATCAATTGGGCACAATGTGGCTCAGGGAGAATGGAGATCAAAAGATACAGTAGCCAGATTCTAATCAGTGAGTTCAAGGATCGATTTTAGTTGCTGACCGTTCACAACAAATGGTTCTGAGTCAAGGCTGAGTCCACTGATTTCTACAGCTCCATTTCCGAAGATTCATCGGACAAGAAAGGGTCCGATCCATTTCAGTCTTAGCTTTCCTGAGAAGTGCTTGAGTTTGGCATTAAAGAGAAGCACTTTCTGACTAAGAAGGAATGATTTTTGCGATATGAGCTTATCATGGAAGACTTTGACCTACTCTTTGTAGATGTTGACTCTATAATTATTAGTGTTAATATCATCAATTAGAGTCAATTTCGAGGGTACTTGTGCGATAATGTCATATTATAGTGGGTTTGGGAGCATTACATGCATACTGCATGATCTTTACATTTAAATTGCTTAGAATTAGTGTTCAATGACCTTGTATACAATACCATATTGAAACAAGTCTCAGATGAGCAATCAGACTATACTGATGGATCCGAAACAACGAACGGAGTCCAATGGACTCAAAATCACATCGATCAGACTTTCGTAGCTCTCATAACAAGTCCGAGGAAGATCAATGGCCAAGGGGCAATGTGACATCCTTACAAGCTTCGGATGAAAAATCTGACCATACGAATGGATCCGGAGCGACGATCGTAGTCCGGAAACGCAAGAATCATCTCGATCCAAGAACCTGGGCATCCTCTACAATAGAAAGAAGATGGACGACGTAGATGGTGCCACGTGGAACCATCTAGGATGCCCAACACTAGCCAACAGCTCAATCACCGACTCCTCTTCATCCATATCATCCATTCCCAGTCGTTGGATCTTGATCCAATGGCTGAGAAGCTCTCTCCACCGTACGCCCTTGGCTTCTCCTCACGACAAAGTTGGGGGCTTGGTGCATTGGTCTTGAGGTGCATTCCCAAAGGAGGAGCATGGGTTCGAGCCCTATCACCCCCCCAATCTCTCAATTGAAGTGATGCAGCAGCAACAGTGGTAGTGCATGCATAGCGTGTGCACACGTTGGGAGCAGTAGTGTGCAAAGAGTGTGCATGCGTAGCACAGCGCTAGCACATATGCATGGCACAGCACCTGAGACATGACATAGGGCACGTAGACCAACAGGAGTGAGAGTGGCGGCTTTGGTGACGCATGCAGCGAGTCTTCAATGATGATTTGAATGTCGCTGTTGACCCGAGGATGAACTTTAGCCCTTTTCACCACTATAAAAAGGGACCTACCCCCCCATTCGCACTCATCTTCTCCCTAAGCAATTCCACCACTCCATAAAGCTCCCAAGCATGGTTGTGAAGACATCGAGCCACCTATAGAAGTCCCTCCACCACCGTGGCTATCTCGACGCTATCCACCGCCTTACATTTAGTTTTAATTCTTTAATAATTGTAGTTATTCCTTATATTCAAGCATTCATCTATATTTGGTTGAACATGACATTTGATAATCAATTGAATATGTTTTTGATATCTGATGTAAACATGTTTATATCACATAAACTATCTATTTACGTGTGTTCTTAGGCATAGAATTGTATCACATACTATAAATATTGCATAACATGCATCATCTTGCATTTAGGGTAGTCTGTATAAAATTTAGGTTAATTGTCTCCTTTTATGACCAGGGACAAAGCAACTTGTTAATTGGGGCCTCGGATCGAACATCCAACCATACGGATCTGATCAGGGCAACGATTGGAGTTCAACGACTCCAAGATCACCCTGATCGGGCATCCGTAGCACCAGATAGAGACCAAGGAACCCTAAAGATCAAGGGCCAAGATGGTGTTAATCCACACCTCAGATGACAAATCCGACTGCATGGATGGGTTCTGATCAACGATCGCAGCCTAACAACGTGAAAATTTGTCCAATCCAACACCCGTGGCACCGTCTACAACACTCAAAAGATGGATGGCCAAGATGGTGCCATGTGGCGCCATCCTATCCACCCAATCGACCCTCAGGATAGCCGCTGCATCTCCAAAGGGTTTCCAACGCGTGATCTGGGCTATTGGATCTTGATCTAACGGTCGCAAGGACGTGCACCTTAAATCCTCCGCGTGGTAAAGTCGCTGCCACAGCATAGCGGTCGAGTGCAATACGCGAGCATGCGACGCGCGTTTGAATCCGCATCCGCAGTGCATGGGCAAATATTCGTGACCGTGCAATCAGCAGCAGATAGTGTTGATCACCCAATCGAGCATACGTGGGATTAGACGCCCTGCTTTAAGCTAGATCTGACGCGCGATTGAGGACCAATCTTGACCGTCCGATCTCATGATCGGACGGTTGAGATCAATCCAAACGTGTGCAGGAGTTAGGGCGTGGAAGAGGAGTGGGCACGAGCAGTGCACACACACGTCACCGACGATCGACCTTTAGTGACATTTAAGTCCGTCACTAAAGGTCACATATTAACGTTTTTGAAATTAAAATGTCCAAAATGCTCCCACTCCTTGCAACTATAAAAGGCGACCCCTACCCTACGAATTTCTCATCCCTTCTTCTCTTCTTTCACCCCTTCCAAAGCTCTAAGAGCTTGTCCCACACTCGAGATGCTCCTCTAGAGTAGAAATCATAATTTTTCCACCTTCATCCCCCTTCATGGAGCATCCTGCGGTTGTCTTCTCTCTGCATTCGATAAGCGGATCCCATGACGATGATGACATGCTACTTCGTTCCCATTCCTCCCGCTTCGTCCTCCTTCTTCCCACTCCGTTCCCCATCTTCCAGGTGTCGTCCCGTCCGGGTCATCCTCCAAGTGATCGTCGAGGAGGACATTTCTCTCTCCATTCTCTTTATTGCTTTCTAGAGTAGATTTACTGCTTTCTAGTGTAGATTTCTCATTTTCTAGTCGTAATGAGTAGTGCAATGAACAAGTTATAATGAAATCCATGTTTATTCTACCTCTCTTTTGGTTTTATTTTTAATATTCTCTCTCTCTCTCTTCTACTTATTATTTGTTAAATAGATAGTTAGTTTTTGACTAGCTATTCTGTTTCGTGACAAACAAAACAAATGTGCATTTTTAATCAAACGTCTGCCTCCCTGTGTTTGACCCGGAACTTCTTTATGGATTTTTCGGTATAAATTTTATCTGTTGAACAAATTTCTTCGTGACTCGAACTATGACGATGGGTTTTCGAATCCAACTGCGAATGGGTAGTTTTCCGCTTTCAACATTTTGGCACCATTGCCGGGGAGGCGGTGCTCTTTGATTCTTCACATTTTGTGACTTACGAATCGTTTACCTCACTTCTCTCCTTTCTTATTGTGATTGCAGGTACTCTTTTGAGATGAGCAAAAGCGGTAGATTGGAGCAAAGTGGTGTTGAAGGTTTTGTAAGTTTACCCCCACTTCCTACCAATTAGTTCTCAGTCCACCACGTAATAACACAAACATAAATCAACCTAGGTGTTCTTATAAACCCTAAGGTTAGTTTTGATTGTTTGTTTGACACCTACACCCACCTTACCCTCTGCATTTAAAAAGAAAAATTAAAAAAATCCCACAGAGATACACATCCTCATCTGATTTTCAAACTCAACCGGTAAACCGATCTTTGGAACCGGTACACACACCTAAACACATAATCAAGTAGAAATCATATTAGGTAATCACTTGTGTGGCTAATTAAGTGGTGCAACTGGTTGATTGTTTGAGTTGATTGGGCTGCACCACTTCAACTAAAATCAACTCATTAAGTAGCTGCCACATAGGTTCAACTCTTAGGGATTTACCAGGCACTCCACATTCTTTTAAGCTTTAAAGGAAAACATTTTCACCTGTGCTTTCAAAACATGGTGTGCCAACAAAACTTGATTGCAAATACCTAAATTTGAATCCTAAAAGCTACTAAGCAAGCTTTGAACCCTAAAATTTGCCGCATCAGAAATAATCTTGCTTGAAAATCACTGGTTGTGCACGCACACACACATCAATCAATCATTAAGGGCACAACCCAGATAAAGGGCCCATCACATTCCAAAGCACATTCAAACCTAACCCTAATTAAAACAGAGTAGTCGTTGGCCTTAAGGATTCGACTCGCTCTTCGGAGCCCAGAACGAGATTATTTTCGATTAGTCTGTTTCTACCGTTCAATCTGATGTCTAGCTAGGGGAGCAGAATCAAACGATCGTGACTGGGGCGTACACTAGGAACTGGAGGCACAAGCCGAAGGAAGAACCTTCTCCCTAGTCCTGCCCTCTAACTGGTTAGTTTGAAAGGACAGAAGTAGATCAAATCGTTTCTTTATCTCAAGACGGGTTCTAGGAGTCTGTAGGTCTTTAGGCTAGCCCACTTAAGGATAGGTTTGATTATTTATATTACAGGGTGCCTTTCTTCCTCCCATCTATCATGAATCTTTCCACATTTCATATGCATTCCTACTCTTTCCCTCCTGTTATGACTTATCCACAACATGACGATTATCTCGACTCATACTGTAATCAACCATCTGTTAGTTGGGATAACTCTAATTGGGAATACAGTTCCGGACTTCCGTGTTCAGGATTTGACCCTGGACACCATCATCAAGATTTTTATCCTTCTCCAAGCCACATCGATTATAGATTGCCATCCCTTCATGGACAACCTAATACGATTTACAATCACGGAGGATACACTAATCCTTAACCATCCTCTGAATACATTGCTTTTAGGTCATCACCACCTTATGAACAATCCAAAATGACCTATTATCAGGAAGGGTATCACGAATCTCAATTCGTTAACTCCTCTGCATTGATCCCAAACTCGCCCAACCCTGAACCAACCCATTTGGTTCAGGTTAACCAGGTCCAAGATAAGGTTTTGGCTAACTTGAGGAATACTATGCAATCTTTAGAAGCTCAACCAATACCTTGCATTGAAGAATTGGAGCCCCTGATTGAAATGATTGATGATCTGAACAAGTATTTGTTGGATTGACTCCAGGATGTTAAGGACAAGAACCCAGGTGAGTTTCTACTTGGGAAGTTATCGAAATTGAGAATGAGATTTATGGTTGCTTTAGTTCAATCTTGGGATGATTCCCAGGATGATTTCCCTTCAGGGGAGCCAATGTCAGAATCCGCTCAGGCACCTGTTGAGGGGGACACGTGTTACGAGACTAATTAGATTGATCTAGAACAACAAATTAAGGATGATCTAATTTCTTCACCTGAGATCCCTGAGCTGGGGTACGAGGAAACGTATGTCTCCATGGACCAGAAAGTGATGGATGATTTTGGGACGTACATTAATACTGATTTAGATTTCTTTGATTCTGAGGGTGAAGAATTAATTTGCAAAGTCTCACGTGAGTTTACAGAGCACGATTTCTATGAGACGATTAGGCCTGCATAATTAGTTAAATCATTTGATAGCCTAATAACTGAGGAAATTGATCTTATTGGGGCTCACTTGACGGATTCAGAATCGCATTTTCGGAAGGATTCAATTCAATGCCCTGATTGTCAATTACACCCCATTGAGCTTACTGACGATTCTGTTTTTTAGATAACTAGACTCAAGTCAATTCTGATTTAGTCACATCTTTTAGACTGGGAAATTTCAGGCGGGGTGATTAATATACAGGAGGTCCTGGAATTTGACATTCTGAATGAGGAGGATAGGAGCTGGGAAATTTTGATTTGGGAAGCAAACTCTAGAGGAAGTCGAAGACTGAGTCTAAGGGTTCTAATTAATCTAAAACCATCAAACCAGGACCCTTATGACATTTGTTCTAAGGATGTCCAACCCAAGCACACATTCATTAATTATCCTTTTGATCTCGAATTGTCTGTAACCCAACATTTTGGTCTTGGGTTGCATCCTCATAAATCCAGGCTCGACCCCGCTTGCATACTGATTTTAGGTTCTGGGTAATTTTTATCCAGAACCTTAGATATACTCGACCATGGGGTATGGGTCTGGATCACAATCTGGTCCACATCTATGGACATCTGTTGGCAGATCCTAAGGTGAATCTTTTTATTATGATTCTAACCTGCACCTGTGAATTCGTTATTTCTTCTTCTTTGTATGGTGTGCCTAGCTGAAGGCACTAAATTCAGCACGTATACAGTTTCTATTTATCTCGGAGTGGGCCCGTTATTCACGCAATTCAAATGTTTTCTACTCTACACTCTATTTCATGTCTTTTTAATACAATGAGGACATTGCATTAGATAGGCATGGGGGGTGGATATTCATCTCTAAATTATTTTGTTAGCTTTGGAGATTCATTTTGTTTTCTTTTTATTTATTCTTTTTTTTTGAGAAAGAAAGGAATGCTATCGAATCACCGATAGCAAACCAAGAGAGCTATTATTGATAATAAAAAATATTTATAAGTTCGACTCCCAATGCTGTATGAGACACCAGCAAAAATTTACAATATTTTCCACATACACTGGGGTCTCCTGAAAAACACGCTCATTTCTAGCCCTCCATACAGCCCATAACACAGCCACCATGTGTATATAAGGCTTATTCCCATCCACAAGGTAGCGCCACAAATTCCCCCATGTGGGTAAGGACTCGTTGCATACTCTCCTCCATACATAATCAGTGATCGCACATGAAGAAAAGATATGAACGCTAGAATCATTATGCAGCCCACATAAAAAGCAAAACTGGGCGGGGGTCCCCATCCTTCTATGCCTCAGATCTCCAGTAATCAATCCATCCCTCCTGCAGAGCCATAAGAAAATTTGTAACTTTAGTGGTATTTTTAACTTCCATAGCTTTTTCCCCATTTCTTCATCTTCCGCCATCCTAGAGGACATTATCAACCTGTCATAGGCAGCCGCAGTAGAAAAATTACCTTCCCATTTGTATGTATCATATTCCTGAGGCATGGGTTTGAAAGCCGCAAGCTCTTGCATGAGACGTTCAATCTCTACACGAGAGCTTGTTTCATGATTATTCCACCCACCATTATTTAACAACCACTACTCCGAATCCACATCCCAATAATCGGCTACCACTGCATTTTTATTTGCAGCCAGAGCATAAGCAAGGGGGAACCTGTCTTTAAACGTTCCTCCATGTCCCAATTTTCCAGCCAAAACTTGAAGCTTTTTCCATCACCTAAAACTGATTTGAAAAAATTCCAATTATCTTTCAGGGCCCTCACCACAGAAGACCAAAAGGGGGACGGTTTACGTGGGTTAAGACGATTTATCTCATCATTGGTACTCCCATAACTATCCTGGATAATTTATGTCCAACTTTTTTTTCCCCCTGTAGCAATCGAACAACCTACTTCAATAGTAGCGCTTCATTAAATTCTTTGAGGGATCTAACACCCAGACCTCCCATCTGCTTAGGTTTGCAAACTGATTCCCACTTTAAGGGTTGAAAAAAGGCCCCTTGATGAGAGGCCCCTTTCCAAAAAACTCTTTTCCGCATCACCTCCAGCTTTTTCCAAATAGAATTCGGAGCTCTAAGGACAGAGAAAAAGAAGATGGGAATCGAAGTGATAATAGAATTCAGTAGTATATACCTCCCCCCTTTTGATAAGTATCTACTGCTCCAGCCCTACAATTTCGTAGCTACCTTTTCAAAGAGGAAAGACCAATCTGCTTTCTTCATCTTAGAACATTTCAGAGGCAGACCCAGATATTTAATCGGCAGTGGAACCACAGGTGTACCAAGAATGGTGGAGATCTCATTCTGTAACCCACTATTCATCCCAAAATAGACCAGGGAAGATTTACTACAATTCAATCTGAGACCAGAAACCTCTCCAAAAATTTTTACCATATGTAACAGAGCCTGCGCTTCTCTCTTCCCCCCTTCCACAAGAAAAATAGTATCATCAGCATATTGAAGTACAGGGGCTAGAGCCCTATGATTAGACAGTGAATACCCCCTTATAAAACCATCTGCTGCCAGTTTACAGGCAAATCTAGCCAAAGTATCCACCGCAAGGTTAAAAATCAGAGGGGCAATAGGGCAGCCTTGCCTTACTCCACATTGGGGCAGAATCCAAGAGCGACATGGTTTACCATTTATCAATAGGGAAAAAGAGGCTGTCGTAATGCACCTCTTCACCCATTGAATCAGTAAAGGTGGAAATTTTCTCCTTCTAAGAATCTCCCACAAGTATGACCAGGAGATTGAATCATAGGCTTTGGAAAAATCAACTTTCCACAAGAAAACCTTAGATTTTCTCCTATGCCAACCCATAACAATCTCCTGCGCAACAATGAATGACTCCTGTAAAGATCTCCCAGGAAGAAAAGCTGACTGAACAGGCATTATCAAGTCCTTTAAAACCTCTCGCAATCTATTAGCAATAATCTTACTAATAATAAGATAGATGGAATTAGATAGCGCAATGGGTTTGTAATCAGAAAAACTTTCCGCACAAGATTTCTTAGGCAGTAGAAACAGATAAGATTTGTTCAGCCTCTCAAATCCTGAGTTGCCCAATTCAAACTCGTGAATAACCTTTAACACATCCTCCTTAACCACATTCCATAGCCCTCTGTAGAAAAACACCTGAAATCCATCCGAACCAGGAGCACCTTCATTATTTCATTCTTTAATAGCTTTTAGCACTTCTTGTTCAGAAATAGGGGACACAAGCATGTCTCTTTGTTCATTATTTACACAAGGGAAATCCATTGCTGCCAACCTCCAAGAACCTCTAGGAGCAGCCTTGGACATTTCTTTAAAAAATTTACTTGCTTCAGATCTGATCTCCTTAGTAGAGGTAATAATTCTTTCTTCAACTTTAATAGAAGAGATAAGGTTGAATCTCCTTCTAGCACTGGCTGCAAGATGGAAAAATTTTGTATTTGCATCACCCTCTTTAAGCCATAGCTGTCTGGATTTTTCACTCCAATCCATTTCTGTTTTCAGATCTTCATCCCCCACAACTGATTGCATCTGCTGCCTCAGCTGCTGCTCCTGTTGGTTCAAAGCCAGCCTACACTCTTTCAAATCCAAATCCTTGATGACTGTCAAGGCTTCCCTCCTCTTCTGGTCTCTAATCAGATTCACAGCCTGCCCATATTCCTTCAACATTTCACGCAGACCAGCCAGTTTTGAAGCAAATTGCTATGTGGCAGTGCCTTGAATAACCTTGCTTTGCCACCACTGAGAAACCATTTGCATGAATCCATCTTCCCTAAGCCATGATCTCCTGAGTTTGAAGTAAGATCCCGTGTCTGCATTCACTCCACTGTCCCAAAGCAAAGGTGTGTGATCAGAGAACGGCCTATCAAGGCTCAACACAGCTGATAGTTGATATCCCTCTAACAAACTAGGACTGCCAAAGAATCTATCCAATTTGGAAAGCTACCCACTGCCATTCCTCCAAGTATACTCCACACCACTGATGGGGTATTCAGTCAAGCCCATGTTCTGCACAGCCAATTGGAAGCCAGCTGTAGAACTATCCACTCTCCCATTCGGGTTATCATCACCAGAAAGATAGCAATTGAAATCACCCCCTAACAACCATGGGGTCTCTTGCACTCTATGATGCATTGCATAGAGTTCCTCCCACAAGACAACTCTATCTGCTACCACACAAGGACCATATATGCAAGAAATAAACCATTCCATATCTCCTTGAGGAGATTGACACTTACAAGAAATTAAAAACCTATCACGAATAATTTCAGTTACTGACATGGAAGATTTTCTCCACCAAAAAGCCAGTCCTCCAGACCGACCAGTAGCACCCTTAGCTGCAATATCATTACGACCTAGTTGCTTAAAACATTCCCATTCTTGACCATTTTCCCTCTCCAAGTGAGTCTCTTGTATAAGAGCACAGTCTATCTCCCACTCAGAGAGATATCTACACAATGAAGCCCTTCTCTGTTTGTTGCGTAGCCCACGCACATTCCAAGACAAAACTCTCATTTCTAATTAGAGAGATCCCCATTGGCCTTGCAGCCCACATATTCAACCATAATGGAATTAGCAATACATTGCTCCTCAATAGGAGGCAAGGACTCCTTCCTTCTCCTTCTCAACATGTATGGAGATCTACCCACACCTCTTTTTCTATTTGAACCACTGCCATACTGCAAATCAGCAGGAATAGCAAGTTGCATCTGGACTGGCTCTTTAATCAACAAATCCTTCCCTATCCTGCCCACTACCATACTACAGTTCATCTCAGAATCTGCCATTGGAGTCTCAGCAGCCTCCAAACAGCAGTCCTCTTTGACAATCATGGCTTGACTGCTATCAGCAACAGAAACATCATCTCCCATCTGATGTTCCTCAGCTATGGCACAGTGACAGTCCTTCCTCTTTTTGGTTTCAGGAGCATCAGCAGGAGGAGTGCGTCCACATCTGTCACTCTTATTTCTCTCCTCACTGTTGGTTCTAGACTTCAATTTATTCTCAGACGACTTATCTTGACCACATTCAGCCTGCCCAGACACCTGTCCAAGAGCAGCAAGTCTAACAAGCCAAGAAGTGCCCCCACATCTGACTGTGATCGAATCAGGAATTGAGCCAGCATTTGTAACTTCTACCTCGACTTTTAGAGACCTAATATCCCCCTCTCCAATCAAAACTTCAGAACCATCACAGATTGAAGCAAAACCTGCTAACATTTTAGAGACAACCCCCTTTAGCCGCAAGTGCAATGGCAGACCATAGATCTCAAGGAGAATCCTCCTGGAGGTCACTCTTTGTGGAGGGCGCTCAGACAGAGCCCCATCAAATGGGGAGACCATTCTCCAAATCACACTGACTTCTTCGAAATTACTTGAGCGAAACCTCAATCATTCCACATCTAGCATACCCAAACCATACACCAAGAAGCGAGACTGGGATAACATGGCTATCTTCCAGCCCACAGAAAAAAGATCCAGGGAACATACCAGATTTTGAAACATTGCCATTGACGGCCTGCCTGCCATGATCTCTCCAATCAGAGCACCTCTCAGTGTGATCTCTGCAGTCGAGATCTCCTCCGAAGATGGGATCTCAACTTCAATTGTGTGGCTACCCAGTGTCGGCGGCGGCGGCGGACGAGCTTCATTCTTGACCCTCCAGACAGGATGCGAGACTGCCCTCTGAGACCGCCAAGAAATCCTCCTAGGGCACGACTCACGCTTGTGTCCACTCCTGCATTCCAAGCAAATCAGGGGGTTTTTACAAATCGCTACCACATGCCCCCTGCGTCGGCATCTGAAGCAAAGAACCTCTCCATTCTTTCTCCTCTAGGAACGTCTTTTTATTTATTCTAAAAAAAAATTATGGAATTAGCAAAGAGAACTTGGGCTTTAGAAAATTTTCAATCTTAGGAACTAAAACTATATGATTTGAACACGATGACCTTTCAGGTGTCCAGACTTAATCAGCCTGGGTATCTACTAAAATGTGGATTCGTTTATTGAGTCCTCACCATCCTGAATTTGATTTCAATTTGATTAAAAAAGTTGGGGTGATAAGTACATGACTTATCACCTACCCTTTGATTTGAGGGAACTGTAAGTCTAAGCATTTACACACTATTCACACTGACTTGTTGTTTGACAGTTTTAATGGAAATTGGGTAGCTAATGAACCTTTTAGGGTGGTATGGCTGGCAAGTTATCGTGGTAACAGCCCATAGGTAGGTTGTCTAGAGCCCAGCCACTAGACCATTTGTTTCTGATGCATTTAGGTAAATCTTAGACCAGGGAAGCCACCTACTGAAAAAGAAAAAGAAAGTTCAAAAAGAAAAGAAAAATAAAAATAAAAGGAGAAAAGAAACAAAAAGAAATAAGCCACATTCGCCGCATGAGCATGGCTGGCAAGTTGTCAGTCGTAACAGCTCATCGACCGGTTGTCCAGAACCCAACTCAAGAAATGCACTAAAAATTTCAAAACACTTAGGAAGAAGCGGAGAAGTAGAATAAGTTGGAGAGATATACACTGGATTCACCCTTGTGTTGACCCCATAAAAAAAAAGTAGGGAGAAAGCTACCAGCCGTATAGATACACCTTCAAGCAGATTTCTTTCTAAGGTCACCTAGGGGCATAGAAATCGGAAGTTCGTTGTAATTTCCGATCAATGAGTCTATCACTTTCACAAAAAGATGCTTAGAACTTAGGGTTCTTATCGAGTCTTGGGTGGGTTGAGTGGCCGTAGAAAGCCGCTCTGTAACCCTGAACTCAAAAATCCAAAAAAATTAGAAAAGAAAAAGAGAAAAAGAGATCCCTCTTTGAATAAGGTGAGAACTTGAGGTGGTCTGCATTTTGGCAGATACCCGGGTGCTGTTGTATCTCTGTAGTTCAGGTCCTAGTTGAAATTCGTAAGTGTTGAAAATAACTATTGCCCAAGAAATCTGACTTAATTCTCTTATAAATAGCATGTAGTTTTGCTTGGGACTAGCAAAAAATAGGCATGGGGGTGTGATGTAAACATGTTTATATCACATAAACTGTCTATTTATGCGTGTTCTTAGGCATAGAATTGCATCACATACTATAAATATTACATAACATGCATCATCTTGCATTTAGGGTACTCTATATAAAATTTAGGTTAATTGTCTCCTTTTATGGCTAGGAATAGGGAAACTTGTTAATCGAGGCCTCAGATCGAAGATCCAACCATACAGACCTGATCAGGGCGACGATTGAAGTTCAACGACTCCAACATCGCCCTGATCGGACATCCGTAACACCAGATAGAGATCGAGGAACCCTAAAGATCAAGAGCCAAGATGGTGTTAATCTGCACGTCAGATGACAAATTTGACCACACGGATGGGTTCAGATCGACAATCGTAGTCTAACGGTGTGAAAATTGGTCCAATCTGGCACCCGTGGCACCGTTTACAACACACAGAAGATGGACGACCAAGATGGAGCCACGTGGCACCATCCCAGCCACCCAATCGGCCCTCAAAACAGTTGCTGCATCTCCAAAGGGTTTCCAACGTGTGATCTGGGCCGTTGGATCTTGATCCAACGGCTGCAAGCACGCGTGCCTTAAATCCTCCGCGCGACAAAGTCGCTACTGCAACACAGCAGTTGAGCGCATTGTGCGTGCACGCAACGCACATTTGAATTTGCATCCGCAATGCATGGATGAATATTCATGACCGCACAATCGGCAGCGGATGGTGTTGATTGCCCAATCGGCCCGCCTCACGCCAGATTTGACGAGTGATTGGAGGTGCGAGCTGAAGAGCGGGCGTGGGCGAGGATCGATCTTAATCATCTGATTGTGAGATCAATCCAAACATGCGCAGGCATTAGGGCATGGAAGAGGAGCAAGCGCGAGTAGCGCGCACACACGTCACCCACGATAGACCTTTAATGACATTTAAGTTCGTCACTAAAGCTCCCATATTAATGTTTTTGAAATTAAAATGTCCAAAATGCCCCCACTCCTTGCAACTATAAAAGGAGACCTCTACCCTACGAATTTCTCATCCCTTCTTCTCTTCTCTCACCCCTTCTTCTCTTCTCTCACCCCTTCCAAAGCTCTAAGAGCTTGTCCCACACCCGGGATGCTCCTTTAGAGTAGAAATCATAATTTTTCCACCTTCGTCCCCCTTCGTGGAGCATCCTGCGGTTGTCTTCTCTCTGCATTCGAGAAGTGGATCCCGCGATGACGATGATGTGCTGCTTCATTCCCGTTCCTCCCACTTCATCCTCCTTCTTCCTACTCCGTTCCCCGTCTTCCAGGCATCGTCCCGTCCAGCTCGTCCTCCAAGCAATCGTCGAGGAGGATATTTCTCTCTCCATTATTTTTACTGCTTTCTAGAGTAGATTTACTACTTTCTAGTGTAGATTTCCTACTTTCTAGTCGTAATGAGTAGTGTAATGAACAACTTCTTATAATGAAACCATGTTTATTCTACCTCTCTTTTGATTTTATTTGTAATATTCTCACTCTCTCTTCTATTTATTATTTGTTAAATAGACAGCTAGTTTTCGAACAGCTATTCTGTTTAGTGACAAACAAAACAAACGTGTATTTTTAATCAAACATCCACCTCCCTGTATTCGACCTGGAACTTCTTTATGGATTTTTTGGTATAAATTTGATCTGTTGAATGGATTTCTTCGTGACTCGAACTACGACGATGGGTTTTCGAATTCAACTGTGAACACGTTGTTTTCCGCATTCAACAATATCTTGTCTTTGTAATGAGTTATTGTGATTCTCTAACCCTATGTCCCCCTCTCACTCTTTCTCTCTCTCTCTTTCTCTATTCATTTTGCAAGTGAATAAATCAACATATTTTCGTGACATTGAAGCGAGTAAATGATTCGGAATCTTGCCTCCCTGTGTTCGACACTCGAACTCATGTCCGATAACATTTTTTTAAAATTGACGTCATAAAATGTGCTACAACAAGTGACTTAACATAAACGCGTCGTTCGATGTCAGTTTTTGGCATCGTTGCCGGGGAGGCAACAAATCTTTTATTCTCTTTCATTTTCATGGAAATTAATTGTATTCGTGTTATCTAACTTGCTCTTCTCTCTCTTTTTGCGGTTGTAGGAAATGCGTGCAGCGGCAACGAGAGGAGAACAAATCAGGTTAGTTCAAAGGAAGTGCAAGAGGAAGACTGCCATCAATCCAAAGGTTTGATCTTGTCTTCCTATGATTTAAAGGTAACTCATCATCCTGAGCCTTAAAAAAAATGCTGGTGTTATAAAAGAAAACCTCTCTTTTGTTTGTCGAAGAAAACACCACCATTAAGTCTTCAACCCGTTAACTCCACAAAATCATTTTTTAGATTCAGGTTGAGGACAGGATTAAAGGACCCTTAGCACCTCTAAAAATTTTGAGAAAATCTCAGAGGTGCTCCTTTCAGTAGGTGAACTTTAGCTCAAATTTCATAGCCAAACGCTTTGTGGTTTTTCTATGAGAAATTCACGATTGGAATTGCACAAGGTTGTCCTAAGTTCTGGAGATCTGTAGGTTATTCTTACTGCTAAGAACTCCACGCAGCTCAGATTTGTGGGAAAT
This sequence comes from Thalassia testudinum, assembly GCA_037157565.1. NCBI lineage: Eukaryota > Viridiplantae > Streptophyta > Magnoliopsida > Alismatales > Hydrocharitaceae > Thalassia > Thalassia testudinum. The sequence continues at coordinate 31,630,231 of JAZHRO010000049.1, forward strand.
TCGTATTTATGGAAAGCTCTTGAAATTCTCTACACATCATTTGAGGACCATTTTTGTATTTGAAATTAATTAGTTCTTGTTCTGATCAAAATATTAAACTTACGCACTGATCTAGAAGTTCTAGACAGATTGACCCCCTCTTGAAAAAACGTGAATTTGGGTGGTCTATCATCCTCAAAAAATTTTGAAATTAATTTTTCTAAAAATCTCATTCGATTTCAGTTAGGGTAAGTTCATTTCTTATTTTCGTTGGACCCTTCTTGACAGAATCTTAAAAAGAAAGATTCATTGACTAGAAGCTGCACACCCTAGGATCTTCCACACTAGGAAGTTTTTAACTTTATAGTCACACAAAAAGCCTTAAAGAAAATCAATCTTCACCAATCGTGTGACTATACATTTTGCTTTGTTTGAATGCGTAAACAAGTGAAATTTTAAAATCCATTAAAGTAAGATTCAAATTTTAAAAATCACACATCTTAATCTTACTTGTTAAAGAACACTTGTTTTGGCATTGGGTCCTTGCACACAATTGTGCACATGGCTTAAACTAAAATATTAAGGGAATTAAACCCCCTAATGCCCTTCACTTAATCCTTGAGCACAAGCACTGACCTAGCCCTAAAAATTAAGTAGACGTTGGTCCTAGGAATCATTGAGTTTGTTTCAGGGTATTTTCTTGAATGCATAATGAATTAGTGATGTCGGCTTGCTCCAAAAGGTGCTGAGTTGGGAGGCCCGATTGTCAAATGACTTAAGCAAGCCAGGGTTTGGCATAATTAGCAGCCTTCGGGACATGCTCCCCCTACTTCGCATTCCCAACTCTACCACCTTCGGGAGTAAGGACAACAGTGAATTCACCATGTGGTTAGAATCTACTTCTGAGGTGTAAGTCGCCTAGATGTACACTGTAGGGCTTAGATTTGTTTTCTTGATTGTGCACATGCTTCTCGCATTTGTTTCCCTTCGCATCTCTCCTAGTTCTTCTCCAGTGTATGAACGGGAGGCGATCTCCCAAATTGGTTGCTTTAGATAGAGAAACTAGAAGAAAACTTGATTTTTCTAAGGGTAGGACTAAGGACATGGCCGACCCACGAGTTGAGGAGGTTGAGGACCAACCTTAATCTAATGCCATGACCATGATTTAGGCTCAGATTTCTGCCAACCACCAACTTCAGCAACAACAGATCCATACTATTATGAAGGCCATACACCGACTGCAAAACCCTCAAGGGCGGAACTCGTAAGGGAACCAACCCCCACCTAACCCACCACCCCATGAGGGCCAACCAAGGCTTCTCCATAACTTTTACGTTCCATCTACCATCCGTGTAGAGCCATACCTTAGGGTCCCCAAAGGGGGAGATGATTTTAAGCTAAAACCTAATGTCCTTAGCTTGATTCAAAGCCATTTCCATGGGAGCTCAAATGAGGACCCTTTCCAACACTTCGAGGACCTTGATCAGATTGCTCGGATCGTGAAACCTAGGAACATCTATTTGGATATTGTGCTAATTAAGATGTTCCCATTCTCCCTAAAAGACAAAGCATCTCATTGGCTTAGGACTTTAGGGAGATCCATCTCCACTTGGGTGGAATTAAGGCATACCACATGGCGCTATCTGGGTCGTCCATCTTCAAGTGCTTGTAAGTGGTGGTGCCATCCTAGCCACCTAAGGCCACTCGCAGGACTCCCTCTTCACTCGCTCGATCAAATCCTAGCCTTCGATCAAAGATCGAACAGCTGAGAGTCACTCTCAGCTGTGCTTCATTAAGATCTACAGATTAAACGATCGAGTGATCTCAACCATTGGATCTCTATCCAATGGTCATGAGCGCTTGAGCATTAAATGAAAAGCGCAACAAATGAGCGACCTCAGTGCAATGGGCCGACATTCATTCGAAATGAGAGCAACAAGGGTTCGAATCCTTACGTGCCTCAAATCAAAGCAGCTAGCGGGCGCATGAAATTGAGTCGTTCGATCAGCGATGAGCAAGTGCAGTGTGGCACGTGGTGCCACTAGGGGCATTAGATGGAAGTGCAGCATGCATGTGCACAATGACATGTCATCAAATGTGCCATCGCACACGGGCGCGCGTAACAACTCTCATGATTTAAGTTGCCCGATCGAACGATCGGATGGCTAAGATTGATTGGGCGCGATGAGGTGCGCGAGCGGCTGAGTGACGTGGCTACACGAGGAGAGTCAAATTGAGATCACACGGTCCACGTTGAGGCACGACTTCAGTAATGCTTTCATTCAGTGACGTGGATAAACGTCACTGAAGACCCTGAATTAATTTTAACCCATGGAAAAGGCCTTTCTACCCCTTTTTCCTACAACTATAAAAGTACCACCCCTATTGACAAGTCATTTTTTCGCTTTCGATTAAGTTTCGCAAATGAAATAAAGTGTTGTTGTAGTATTTAAGTGGTGGAAAAATCGACTAATCAAAATAAAAATAACCACTCATAGAAGAGCGGGTCATGTCCACAGGGAGGCAATGATGTGATAAACTTTTGATTATTTCATATTCTTTCGATCAAGTGTGAAATCCCTAATCAAATCCTACATGAAATGCAATGGAAAGAAGATGCACAATAACTAAAAAATATAAGGGCATATGTGCAATTTTTTCTCGCTGAAATATTCAATAAATATGTGATGATTTTATGTAATTTTCAATTGACATGTATTAGAGAAAATTTGTGCACATGTTAATCCCTAAACCAATGTTGAAACATATGAATATCAACAACGTGCAGTTATCAGAAAGTATGAGTGTGCAATCACAATTTCACCATAATTAAATAGTCATAAATTAAAATTGATTTTGGTGGCAATGGCAGTAACTGTAATTTTTAATGGGAAGAAAATAGAGGATTTCTCCTCTCTCTTCCTCGCAAGTGCGGCCGTGCACGGTTGGTCACGAGAGTCGGTGGGGAGGTGCACCTTGATGAGGGCTACGCAACGGCGGTGACGCGGCAGCCGAAGGTGGCCGGCGGCGGTCGGACGGAGGAGGATGGCTGCTGCTGCAGTCGCACCACCGTGCACTGGGCGCTGGCGTAGGTGCGCGAGGGTGCACGTCTGCAGAGAGCTGGCGGCGAGGGCGCCTGCAGGGGTGCTGGCTGGAGGCGCTGGGGGTGGATCTGGCACGCGGTCGTTCTTCAATGCCTGCTGAGGGCACGCCAGGTACTGGAGAGGGGGAAACACCTACGGGCGCTGGAGGCAGGTCTAGCAGATGCAAGATGGGACGCTGGTGCTGGAGAGGGGGAAACGCCTACGGGCGCTGGAGGTGGGCGTTGGAGGGGCGCTGGCTGGAGGCGGGTGCTGTGATGGTGTTGTGCGGGTGCGCCTACAATGAGAGGACTGCGCCTGCGGGGTGCGATGGCGCTGGTACGGGTGCGGGTGGTGGTGCTGTGCGGGTGTGCCTGCAGTGAGAGGACTGCTCCTGCGGGGCGCGATGGCGTTGGTGCGGGCACGGGTGGTGGTGCTGTGCGGGTGCGCCTGCAGTGAGAGGACTGCGTCTGCGGGGCGCGATGGTGCTGGTGCGGGCACGGGTGGTGGTGCTGTGCGGGTGCACCTGCAGTGAGAGGATTGCGCCTGTGGGGTGCGATGGTGCTGGTGCGGGCACGGGTGGGGCGACTGAAGGTTGGAAGGGTGCGATGGTGGTGCTTGGTGCTGTAGTGTGAAGGTGATGGCGCTGGAGGGGGGCGCGGTGATGGTGTGGCTTGCAAGGGTAGGCACAGCGCCTGCAGAGCGCTTGGTTCACGATGTATGCTCTGACCACAGTGTTGGTGGTGGCTAGGGAGAAGGTGGATCCCTACAAGGGGGAGGAAGATGATGCCGCTATCCAACTTTTCCCAACCTCTTTATCTCCTCTCCCTACATGCGTGAGTTAAGGGATTTTCAAATCACTTTGTTATTTTTGGCTGGCGGCTGTTGTGGGTGGCCGGAGGATGGGGGAAAAAATGCCGTCGGTTGTTTGAAAGGGGAATTTACCCTCCCCTCCTTGTTCTTTTGCCAAATATTCTTCCTGCACATAAACACATAAAATCATTACATATTAAGTTATAGAATATTATAAAGTAGATGTAAACTTAAATCATGATGCTTGCAAACATTCTATAACTTAATGTAATTATTAACAAACCTAAAAGGTACGATTAAAGTTACTTAGGTGTAATATTAGTCCATTAAAATGGACTCATCAAATATCCCCATGCCTAAGATTTGCTAGTCCCTAGCAAAAATGAAAAATAAGAGAAGTAATCAGAAGATTTCTTCTTTTCTTATTTCAAAACTTTAGAGATCCAGACAAATGTGAAGTGATGATAGCCTGGGTAATAGATCCAAGTGAAAAAGATAATTCGCATTGGGAGTTTGTACTTCACCCTTGGTAAATATTGCTGTCGGGATAGGCAACTACTTCCCTTAGGGATAAAGTAGACGATAATCTGTAATTTGACCCCGGCGTTTGGCTTAGGTAGGAGATATCGAGTTGAATGGATTTGTATTTGGTGGCACACACTCATCTAGTGCTACATGTAGTCTAGTACTACAGACTCTAGATTTCTAGACTATTAGACAAGTCAACTCAGAGAGAGGCTAAACAACAGTGCTCTCTTGATGTTCCTTGGAGCTCACTCTTTTCTTTCTGAGATCACAAATCTCGCCAGACTTAGTAATTGTACTCACTGTTTGGTGGCCTCACATGGCATCCACACTTCAATTAAATTCCCAATAACTATACAACTAAGTTAGAGTCCTCAACCAGTATTCGGGGGATCAGAAATACTAAAAGGTAGGTATGGGTCATATTTGATGGAACGCGATAGGTGTTCTGTTGCATCAGAAATAATGTTACATTATAAACTTGGACTTTTTTTTTGTAATATTACTATTTCTTCTTTTTTCTTTTTTTTCTTCTTTTTTTCCTTTTTTTTCTGTTTCTTCATTTTCTTCTTTTCTTTTCTCCACTTTTTTTCTATTTTTTATTTTTTATAAATCGACACAGACTTCTATTTATGAGGCATTATTAGGGATGATGATGGTCAAGAAGATATTGTGTGGCTTATTTGGTGGAAGTGCCTATTCTAGGCACCGGGAAGGAATGGATATGACAGGCGTATTTTTGACCTTTGACACTATTACCCTCCTTCAGTTGATGACTCTATGAAGGATGGTCGTAACCATCTGCCATAGTCATAGCTTTATTAAGATTCCATCTCTGTGTATCTGCCTTATTTGGTGACTCTCAGGAATTCACACAAAGTACGCACACAGGAACAGAGAGTGAAAACTACGCCTAACTCTAAACTATCATCATCTAATTATCCAAAACTTAAGAGTCCTTGCACTAGACTTAGCGCACCAGTAATTTCTCTACTTCTCACAAATATGAGGTGGATTTACTAGAAGATAGTATGCCTGACTCCCTATGAACTGTCCAAGGGTTCAGTAGACTACAAATGCTTATTGGTTTTCCTCAAGGATCCATTACCAAGTCTATGTACACATGAAATAAATGTACTGGATTCTAAACTTAAGAAATAATTTGGGAAGAAAAACCTCCAATGACAAAGATATTCTACAAGGGACTAACCCATTCAGCTCAAGAAAAGAGATTTTTTTTTATTTTTTATATGCTAACCTAAATGCATGAATACTTCCTACAATGCAAAATGCACCCCCCCATGCCTAAATTCTACAATGTCCCCATTGTAAAATTAAAACAGGAGGAGAAAGGAAAGAAATCACCTGATGACGGTGTAATTTAGACCGCTGGGTTGCCTCCCAACAAGCGCTGCATTTTCTGTCAGCAGCCAGACTTAGAAGGAACCTATAAGTTTGGTTCCAAACAGACAAGGTTAGGCCATAAAAATATGCGTAACAGTGCGGGCCTGGAAAACAGGTAGCCACGGATGTTGGCGAGCTGATGATGCAACGTAATACCAAATGCTCGCCAGAAGATATGAAAGCAAAGAACCTCGTTGGCTACCTTGGGAGGTCTAGGAATAATAAACGGAATATGAAAAGAGATCTCCCGAAACAGAATAAGTGGAGGATAACAAGGATCCTCCAGAGCAGGACAGGTTTTAAAAGATATACACATTATTAGTTCAAACCCTTGAATGGAGAGAGTAAAAGTACAAGCATCAATCCACACTCGCCATTTTACCCGAGGATGTACTGGCCTGATATGTTCTCTAGAAACAATGTACATGAGCAGAGATCTGAGCCAAGGATCGGTTAGGAGTATAAGGGTTGTTTGTAGTGTTGGAAGGTAATGGTTAAGTCCAATGAGGGCTTAGTCGGTGTTAGGTCTAATTCCAACAATGATTTAGATTGTGTATACTCCCTAACAGTTGTAGACAACAGGTTACCCTGCCTAGCATTAATGATCGGAGTCATATTTGAATCAAGGGTAGACTCCAAATTACAACTCTTTAATGGCAGGGTCAAAATGTCAGAATCATTATTATTTAGCCCATCCCCAGATTCGTTTGGTTCACTCAAATTTTTGTTAGGGTGTATATGTGAAACATTAGGAGTTGGATTAGTATCCTTAATTATTCCTAAAGGAGGATCGGCCTTGATGGTTTGGAGCAAGCCTATATTACTGAATTTGTTGTTCTTCTCAGGATATAAATCCTCAATTGATGTGTTTTGTCCCCGAGAGTCTCCCATAGACTTCTCACTAATTTGTTTTTCCTCCTCTAATAGCAACTCCTGTTTTGATGGAGGATGACTCTCAAAAGAAGGGAGGAATCTGGATTTCACCATATTATTTATATCCTATGGAGGTAAATCCTCAAATAATAAATAATTCCCTTGTGATTCACTCCAGATTTTCAGTCTTGGTTCTTCTATTGGGGCATCCTCATTTTCTGAAATAGACTCTTCATATCCCTGAGACCAAAATTGATCTAATTCATCCTACATTCCCTTAGGGTCACCTTCATTGGGTGCATTTAAATCCTCAGGATATTGAATGGTAGGTGTTGATTCCCTAAGTGGAGGGTCAGGAGTAGGCTTACTAAGGGTAGAATGGGATTCCACCAAATAATCAATAGGGGAAGTGATAGGAACAATACAACCTTGACCTGGGTTGGTAGAGGTAAGGAGAATACTGTCATTAGGGGTCAAGGTCTTCAAGAGGTACCATCTTCCCTTGCTTTTGACTCCAATAAAGCTCGGGTGGACAATCACTATGATTGTTGTCCTTTAGTGGCCGTGTCTCATTGGGAGAGTCTAAGTGATAGCTACATAAAACTGGATCCCTATTATCAATGGTTTCCTCAGAATTATTTTCATGATCATGGTCGTATGGGTAGGGATCAGAATTATTGGGAAGCATGTAGCTAAGCTGTCTTATTTCTTCATTTAACTGTTGATTATTCCTCAACAACTCTCCCATTGATTCCATCATTTCCTTTTGTTGTTTTTGCATTTCTATCATAAAAGAGGAGAGGCTACTATTATCAGGTTGGGGAGGATAGTCAATTTCAGGCTCTGGTTTCCTAGGGGTATCAGTCCAACCTCGATACAGAAAATCATGAAGGGTGGGAGGGTTGGGTGTTTGCATGGAAGTAGGGATTTCAGGGTTGAAAAATCCCGCTCCTAGGCTCTGCTCAAAAGTGGGAGTTATCAAGCCAGTACTCCCAGGATAAGAATAAGAATGATCCCATCAATTATCAATGTGCCCATCAAAGGATGGATATGCTCAGGGCATGGGATCCTGATTAAAAGATGGGAAGTATTGACTTTGATAATCTAACTGATAGGAGTAAAGGTGATCCATTCCTTTAAGCAAAACAATTTTAACTCTCTTAGTATTTAGAAGAATTCAGAATACAAGCAGAAACTTCCTAGAGAGTTCTACTGTCAAAGCAAATGCAAATTCAATGAGATCTATTTTTAGTAGATTGTAGGTCTTAGAATTATATGTTCAGTTGATGGCCAAACAAGTTTTGCAAAAAATTACGCTTACTAGGCCAACCTTCGCTGGTGCCTATAACCTACTCGCAAGGGATGGAAGTCTCGAATCGAGCCCACACACGAGGAACCGAAGTAACTTGGTGGATAGGCTTATTGATTTCCGACTAACTTCCCTTGTGGTGCAAAAGAGGAGAGGTAGAAATTTATCTAGTGACCTTATGTGTGAGGTGCACAGTGTCTCAAGTGTGCAAATATACGATCGTGTTTTGATTTTTGAAATTTCGCAAACAGGGTTCTTTTGCACACAATTTTCCGTCACAGATTTTTCAGTCCAACCTCTTAGCAGTCCCAATTTTTTAAAGTGACCACTGAATTAATTTGATTCAAGCACTTTAGTGGTCTTAGATCTAGGTTCAATGCATATGCATGATAGGTAATTGATGCTCAAGAGAAGACGTACCTTATTCCAGCTTTCTTCGTGCAATGTATGCAATGCAGTAAAAATAAACTAGATGCTGCTCATTCAGTCCTAGATGGTCATCCTATAGATATGCAGCTTCTAGCAGGCAGTTCGATTTTTTTTAAATAAAAATAATAAACAGACCTAATCTACTAACTAACCAAAATGCAGTTCAAACAATGCAAATAATCCTACAATCTAAATAAATGGGAACATGCTCCCGAAAATACGCTCCCGTATACAAGAGCGATAAGAAATAAAGGAGCATGGGGAACACGTTCCCAAAAATATCCAACAAGGGTCCAAAAGACAATGATTAAATTCTAATGTCTATCTAAACTAAATCTAACTAAGATCTACTGACTAAATCAAAAATAGGCTCCTTCGTAAGCCTATGCGTGTGGGATCAAGGCCCACGTGTTCCTGTTGCTGGCCTCCAAGTGGCATCAAGGTCCACCAAAAAGATCGTCTCCGCCGTGCGCGTCGTTCAGGTTCAATGTCGTCGCTCTACTATTGCTCTCTCTATATCAGATTCCCGGCATAACAAAAAAAATATGATCAGATGAATGCGCAACTCAGAATATTCAAATTAGTAACGTGAATCTATTGCGTCTGTTGCCTCCCCGGCAACGGCGCCATTTTGACAAGTCATTTTTCTGCTTACGATTAAGTTTTGCAAATGAAATAATGCGTTGTTTTAGTATTTAAGTGGTGGAAAAATTGACTAATCAACAATAAAAATAACCACTCACAGAAGAGCGGGTTGTGTCCACACGGAGGCAATGATGCGATAAACTGTCGATTATTTCGTATTCTTTCGATTAAGTGTGAAATCCCTAATAAAATCCTACATGAAATGCGATGGAAAGAAGATGCACAATAACTCAAAACTATAAGGGTATATGCGTAAGTTTTCCTCACTGAAATATTCAATAAATATGTGATGATTTTATGTAATTATTAATTGACATGTATTAGAGAAAATTTGTGCACATGTTAATCCCTAAACCAATGTTGAAACATGTGAATATCAATAACGTGCAATTATCAGAAAGTATGAGTGTGCAATCACAGTTTCACCACAATTAAATAATCATAAATTAAAATTGATTTTGGTGGTAATGGCAGTAAATGTAATTTTTACTGGGGAAGAAAACAGAGGATTTCTCCTCTCTCTTCCTCGCGTGTCCGACCGTGTACGGTTGGTCGCGAGAGTCGGTGACGGACGTGGAATTCGCGTATTTTGAAATCGTTGGAAATCATAGTATAGTCGCAAAAACCACTCGTCACAGATATTTGTGGTAATGAAACTCTCGTAGATCTTTATTCTTTTTAGAACTTGAGTCCCGGTCGTTCGTCTCTGGGAGGCGTGAAAACGAATTGAGATTTGGATCGGCTTTTATAACCTAAATCTAACCTAAGCTACTATTTTTGTCTTTTTGTGTTTTTGATTTTTTTTATTTCGAAAAGTGAATTGAAACCTAGATCTAGATAAACTAGCAAAAACCTAAGTGACTATGTGCATCTAAATGAGGCCATGGTGGCCGTGCATGGTGTGAACAAACCAAAGTGTCATATAAGCAAGCAAACATGAGGACAATCAATCACAGAAACATTATTTATGCATAGAAATTTATCACACATCATCTACACTAGAAAGCATATAAATAGAAGAAAATCCCTCACGCCAGAAAGTTGCCACTAGGGCCATCGGCCTTGTGTGAGGGTGTAGGCTAGACCTTGGGTATGCAAACCCGTCTACATGCCTACCAAAAGAGATGGCTGGCCACAAGAGGCTATGGGTGAGCCTTCATGGCCATCCAAGAAGAAGAAGAAGATGGGGGCTAGTGCACCCAAGTGGAGAGAGGAGGGTGTTGCTCCCTTTCTCTACCAATGGCCGTCCTTGAAGCTTTGGAGAGAAGCTTCTCTAGCTAGCCGTCCATGGAGCCTTGGAGAAGGATGAGGAGGATGGCCTTCAGGTTTTGGAGGGTGGAAGCAAGTTTAGAATGGAGAGTATGGATGGGAGAGTGTATGGAGATCTTCTAATTTCGTAGCTCTCTCTTTGCCCTTATGGAAGGCTCCATTTGGTTGCACTTTTGGTGGCTCCAAAAATAGCAAATGCCACAATTTTTGGATCTAGGTTTGACACAAGTTTTTAGGGTTTCCAAGAGAGTGTGCATGGGTTTGGTGGGAGTAAAATGGGAAGGTGTGCATGTGTGTGTGGGTGTGTGTTTTTCGTAGGGCTAGGTTGTGGGTTTTGGTGGGATTAGGTGCTAAATAGGTTGGGTCAATCTAGATTAAGTGAGTGTGGACCTAATTAGGCTTAGGAAAGTCTAATTGGGTAGGAGTGAACCCAATTAGGTCTAGGTCAAGTCTAATTAGATGTGTGCATGTGATTAGGCTAGGGTAACCCTAATAGGTATGAGTTAATTAGCTCCTGGGTGGATCTAATTGGGCTCGGGTGCACCCAATCAACTGTAGATGCACCCAATTAGGTATGGGATGGTTCAATTGGGTTAGGGATAGGATGAGTATGGCTATGGATAGTGGACTAGGCTTAGGAGGTCTCTACTTAGGTTTCCTAGGGTGTTCGGTGGGGTTCCTAGGTCAAAATAGGAAAGCTAGGGCTTCCAACACCAAAAGCAGGAACCAGACAGCAGTATCAGACGTCCAGGATAGTGGTCAGACATCTTATACTACAAAATTGGACATCTGGACAATAAATTAGACGTCCAATTCTGTGTCAGTATGAGTTTTGGCTTCCTGGATTGTTATTCTGTCGAAATCAGACGTCCAGCCAGATGTCTGGACGTCTTAAAAGGTGCTGGAGAGTGGGTTTTGTGTTTTCTAAGGTTGGTTTTGGTTCCTAAGTGTTTGGGAGAGGGATAGGAACATGGATAGTGCTATCCATGTTTGGGTTTTGAGGCTAAGGTGCCCTAATGGAGGTTGTTTTGGGTTTGGGAAGGCTGTCCTAGGGTTTCTAAGGGTAGGGATAAGGCTATCCTCCTCACTCCTCTTATCTGGATCAGTCTTCTTCTTCCTTTATTGCTTTATTCCACTATCTCCATCTTGGGTCACTTTATTATCTGTAAATAGCAATAAAAACCATTAACTAGCAGGATATCTCATCTTATTCTAAATAGACTGAAGCAATGCATGATATGCAAGATATGAGTGCAATATCCACAATTTAAGATAGGTTCAGACATTATTTAGGTTGATTAGGACCTATGATTGTTGTGCAATCAGTCGGCGGGGAGTTGCACCTCGACGAGGGCTACGCAATGGCGGTGATGCGGCGGCCGGACAGAGGAGGATGGCTATCGGCCTGTTGGAGGAGGATGGCCGCTGCTGTAGCCGTGCGGCTACGCACTAGGCACTGGCATAGGTGCGCGCGGGTGCGCACCTGTAGAGAGCTGGTGGCGAGGGTGCCTGCAGGGGTGCTGGTTGGAGGTGCTGGGGGTGGGTCTGGCACGTGGTCATTCTTCAACGCCTGCAGAGGGCGCATCGGGCACTGGAGAGGGGGAAACGCCTGTGGGCAGTGGAGGCGGGTCTGGCAGATGCAGGATGGGATGCTGGTGCTGGAGAGGGGGAAACGCCTACAGGCACTGGAGGCAGGCGCTGGAGCGGCGCTGGGTGGAGGCACTGGAGGTGGGTGCTTTGCGGGTGCACCAGCAGTGAGAGGACTGCACCTGCGGGGCGCGATGGCGCTGGTGCGGGCGCGGGTGGTGGTGCTGTTTAGGTGCGCCTGCAGTGAGAGGACTGCGCCTGTGAGGCGCGATGGCACTGGTGCGGGCACGGGTGGGGCGGCTGCAAGCTGGAAGGGTGCGGTGGTGGTGCTTGGTGCAGTAGCGTGAAGGTGATGGCGCTGGAGGGGGGCGCGGTGATGGTGTCGCTTGCAAGGGTAGGCGCAGCACTTGCAGAGCGGTTGGCTGTGCTTGGTTCACGGTGTATGCTCTGACCACAGTGTTGGTGGTGGCTAGGGAGAAGGTGGATCCCCGCAAGGGGGAGGAAGATGATGGCTGCTATCCAACTTTTCCCAACCTCTTTATCTCCTCTCCCTACATGCGTGAGTTAAGGGATTTTCAAATCCCTTTGATATTTTTGGCTAGCGGCTATTGAGGGTGGCCGGAGGATGGGGGAAAAAAAATGACGCCGGTTGTTTGAAAGGGGAATTTACCCTCCCCTCCTTGTTCCTTTGCCAAATATTCTTCCTGCACATAAAAACATAAAATCATTACATATTAAGTTATAGAATACTATAAAATAGATGTAAACTTAAATCATGATGCATGTAAACATTCTATAACTTAATGTAGTTATTAACAAACTTAAAAGGTACGATTAAAGTTACTTAGGAGTAATATTAGTCCATTAAAATGGACTCATCACCTGCCACATATTTCATCATCCCTTCTCTTCTCCGTTCACCCTCTCCAAAGCTCTACAAGTTGGCCCCATACCCGGGATGCTCCACTAGAGTCTTAAATATAATTTTTCCATCTTCTCACCCCTTTCGTGGAGCATCTCGCAGTTGTCCTCTCATCGCCGTTCAGGAAGCGGATTCCACTGCGATGTTACCCTGCTTCATTCTCCATCCTCCAACTCCATTCTCCCTTGTCCAGCATCTCATCCCCATCGTCCGGGCACTCCATCAACGTAGCTCGTCCTCCAAGTAATCGTCAAGGAGGATTTTCTCATTCCTCTCTTTTTACTGCTTTCTAGTTGTAGAAATTAGTTGTAATGAGCATTTGGCTATGAAATATTGGTTCACTCTCTCTCTCTCTTTGTCTGTATTATTCTTTCTCTCTCTTTTCTATTATTTATTCTTTAAGTAGAATAGCTCTGTAGATTAATTTCAACTAGCTAATCTACTTTCTAAAAATAATTCTAAATGCGATTTTTTATCAAATGTTTGCCTCCCTGTGTTCAACTCGGGACTCACCAGAGTTTCAGTTATAAATTTTATTTGATAATAGATTTTTATGCAACTACAATGATGAGTTTTTAACTCAATCTTTATGCGTACAAATCTCTCTCATCACCCCCCAAATCAGAGGGTGGGCTAATAAGTCATACAGTTATCACCCCACTTTATTAACCAAGTTAATATAGCTTAAGGTGGCGAGAACTTGAGAGCAAGTCCATATTTTAGTGGACACCCAGGCTGATTAAGCCTGATGACCTGAAGAGTCTAAGTGTTCAAGTCCTTAACGTATCATTTCCTAAAGTTGACAAGCTCATAATGCCTAAGTTTTCTTTTCCTAATTCTTTTTTTTAAAGAAATAAAAACAAGTTCAAGCTGACAATTTTGTACTCAGAAAATGAGAATTACCACCCCCCATGCCTATGTTGGACAATGTCCTCGTTGGAAAATAAATGTATTCAAGGGAGTACGAAAAGAAATCACCTGACTTTCAATAGTGAATCCAATCATCTTGAATTCTCTAGGTTGCCTCCCAGGAAGTGCCGAGTTTAGTGCCGTTAGCTGGGCATGGGGAACCCTATCCAGAAGAAATAGTCAATTCCAGAGGTTGAGTCAACAAAATGAAAGTGATATGATCTTGGTTGCTCAAAATCAAGTGGCTGCAAATGTGAACTAGGTTGTCATGTAATCCCATCCCTAAAGGATGAGAACTTTGCAAATGGTGCATCACGCATGCTCGTGTCTGTTCCTCTCTTAATTTGCAGGCATTCAGAGAAGTTGATTTGGACGAGTGCAACCCAAATCTAAAATACTGGGCACTAACGATGTAGGCTTTGTAATCAGCTTGTGTCCCTTTAAAGTTGTAATCCTTCAAAGTTTATCAATCCTAGTGAATTCAGGTTGCGAGATTTCAATTCTGATAGGGCATGTAACAAAATCAAGAGTTTCACAATGGGCCCTAACATAAAGCATGAGGTCTCTTTCCAAAGAAAAATCCATCCCTTCTTCAACTAGGGTTTCATTGCTTATTCCCTCGAATTCCTTGACCCTTAGAATATTATCTTCAACCTTTGTAATATCAGACTTAGTTTTCAAGGTTGCCGTAGAGGCAGGGCTAATTTCATCATCTAACTCAGACATAGATTCTTTCGTTTGTCCCTCCTCTAAACTTGTGATGGGAGTTTCGAATGATTCAAACTCAATTATTTCAGAATCGTAATCCCACTCCCCATCTTCAATTTTGGATGTCTCTTCCACCAAATCACTTTTCTCAAGAAGATTAGATTTGGATGCAAAGACATCTATCCCTAAATTCTCAATTTCCTCCTGATTTTTGTCCTCAACCCTCCCGAAATCATGTTCTAAGGAATCCTTAATGATATTTTTTAATGAGTTTTCCAATAATGGGGCAGTATCAATGGTGGACTGAGCCAATTTTGGGAAAATAGGTGTAGTCCAATCGATCACCACGAGGCCTTGCTTCATGAATTCTGTAAAAGGGGTTGCTTGCAATAGTGTTCTTTGGCCCTCTTCATCTAGTTGTTGGAACATATCAATCATGGCTTGTTTGCTCTAAATTAATTCTTAGTTCTGTCTATATGGCTCCAACTAAAGGCTATCAAGAATTGACTGAGTGTCATTAGGTTTCCCTTGGATTTCCTCCTTATTGTACTAAGCATTCAAATCAAGGTTGGGATGGTATAGTCAAGGATGTGTATCAGAGTCTGTACTAGGGTTTAAGTTCTTGGGTGGGTCCTCTATTCTATCATTTTCAAGGTCCAATTCCTCAAGAGGCACCATTTTCTATTTAGTCCTACTCTAGAATAATTGAGGTTCTCAGTCCTCCTAGTTGGATTCTTCATCAGGGGTCTAAAGTGGATGTTGATCATACTTGGTTTGCCCAAGTTTATGATCATCATCATTCGAATTCCATTTTTCTAAAATCCCTTCCAATCCATAGGTCAAGTAGGAGAGATCCTTGAATTCAGATGGCCTGTCATGGTTATTGTCTTGGGAAGGGTAGGGGTCTTGGTGTTCTCCTAAAATGTAGGTCATATCAGATTAGTTAGTGGGTGGGTGGGACCTAAAAGAGGAGTCATCATGAGGGGAATCAAGATAAGGATTCCCAAGGTTTGGATCGTACCCTTGAGTGGGTGGGTTGGATGTATCCCAATAGGAGGTTGGTGCAGGTTGGGTAAAATTGGGATAGTTGGGATAAGAGGGGTATTCCGGGTACTTAGGTCCTAGATTATATCGCCAACTAGGTGGCTGGTTATCCCAAGTAAACTGTGGATATGGTCTACTTGAGTTATAATACAAATCATGTTGGGGATAGTTTGAGTAAGATGGATAAGCATTGAAATCCGTGGTTTACAAGAAGTGGAGAGATGAGGGAAGAACAAATGAGAGAATTGTGTGTGCACAACCAAGCAAACAAACTAGGCCCTACAGTGTAGACCTAGGTGACCTAGAGGCCTAGAAAGAATGATCAAATATGCATGCAGTTAAACCCATTTTTTTTCGAAAGATAATCCGACCAGGTTGATTATGAGGGGATTGAAGAGAAGTTTTAACCTTTGGCTCATGCCACCAATTCCTTGATAACCCCCAATTGCAATCGTTTGACGCTTCCCCACAGCCTAGACACCAAATTCCACAATGGGAATTAAGGCCAAGCTTTTAACAAACCCAATCACACTTCCAGGACTTAGATTAGTAGTACCTAGGGCACGTCTACTCGATTTTAATTTAGGGCTAGGATCTAGAAATGCTTCGGAATGTGAGGGGGCATTGTTTTGGGTTTGTCTGCTTTAATGTTCAATTCCAAAGTGTATAATATGATCCACAAGCAAGGGATTTGCAAACAAAGGTTTAATATGAGTTGTCTTTTAAAGCTCAACCTTGTTTAGTTAGTTTTTAGGGTTCTAATTCTTAGGTTGATTGAACCAAGTTTGCTTGAACACACAAGAGGTTATGCAAACATGGGTGTTTTGCTCTTTTTCCTTTAAAAGTATGTGTCTCTAAGAAATAGGATCCTTAAGAGTTTTCACCCCTATAATTCATGCAACTCTATTGGGTGAATTGATTTTAATTATGGTGAGTGGTGCAACCCAATGCAAGACATGGTTGGCTTTGTTGGAACCTTGTTCCACTTCTCTTTTGTGTTTTGGTGTTAACAAAATTGTTTTAAAATCTAATGAGTTTATGAAGTATTACAGGAAAATACAGGAGTTAGAAAGTACGCAAGCAAGAAAGAATGGAAGACATGAAGATTGAAGACCATAGTTTAGTTTAGTTTGTTGTATCGTAGAACTTTTGTATGTCTCCTAACAAGAAAAAGATATCGTAGGAGTTAAAATCAAGGTAGAGATAATTAGGGATCAAAATCACATTCAATCATTCGTTTTAAAACTAAAAATCGACTCTTTGAAAATATTATCGTATAACTAAGATGGGATTTCCATAAAACTTGGTTTAAACTTGTGAAATAAGGTACTTGTAGCAAGTACCAGTACTAGTCATAAGTACCGGTACATGCTAGGCATAGGTTTGGGCCCAAGTCCCAAATTATGAACAACAAGTACTGGTACTCATCATGAGTACTGATATTAAGTGTTCACGTGGTGGACTTTTGGTGTGCCTGTGAGTCACAAGTACTGGTACTAGTGATAAGTACCAGTACCAAGTGACTTTGTTGGTACTCAATAGATTGCACTAAGTACCGGTACCAATGATTAATACCGGTACCGTAGGCATTGTTGGGCTGACTGTGAGTAGTCAGTATTGGTACCACAACTTTAGTACCAGTACCAACTAGCCGTTCTGCCTAATCAGAACAGCTATATTGCAATTAATGTTAATCCTACTCTTCCCATTTTTCCCCTAACAACTAGTATTCGTAGGAGAGGTGTTTAGTGGCCTATATAAAATCTCCTTGAGTGCCTTTTGTAGAACAACATCAAGCCAAAAATACTCTCCTTTCCTACACCTCCATTTCCCAAGTTTCTAGCTACAAAGGATCTTGATTTGTTGCATTCTTCTCAATGCCACTCTTTATTTGCAACAAATCTTCAAAGGCGATTGTGTACTTCATTGTTAAATTGTTCGCTTTCAGTTTAGTATTCTTTTTAGATTAATTCATACACTCTTTAAGCAATATACTTGTTGGAGACTTAGGAAATTTAGTTGTAAGCTTTGTTATATCTTGCTTACACCTATATTGTTGTTCATTCCTTTATGTTGTAATTGGGTTGAGGTAACCCGTTAATTATCTTAGGTTATTAGTAAATTGATTCCTCTGGATTGAGGGAATCGGGTTAAAAATCCTAAGTCGGAAGACATAGGTAGTGGAGTACCCGAGTGAGGGGAACCACTATACATCTTATGTGCTTTTTGTGGTTTGCTTATTCTTGCAATTTTTATTTATATACTACACTATTCATCCCCCCTTCTAGTGTGCTTGTGCCCTATAGATCCTACAGGCTTCATAAACACCACTCAAAGAACACTCCAAAAAGATTTTCCAAATGAAATTAGAGTGTATTTTTTTTATTGGGTGGCAGATTTAAGATGTGGGTCAAGTACCTATTCACCACAGCTTTTTTTTTTTTAATTTTCTTTTTTGTGTTTTTTTAATCAAGAAAATAGTTAAACTAGCCTAGGGTTTATACACAAGCCTAAATGCATCTTTTTTTATTTTTTTCTTTCTTTTTGATGAAAGAATGGATGGGACTACGCTAGAGAGGATGATACTCACTGAGGTCTTTGCTGCACTCTACCCCCAAACTACCGTCTTCGAGTGTAGTCCTCCTGTCACTTTTACGTCGGATTCCTATAGCCAATCCATAAAAAGAGAGAAAGAGAGAGTAAGATCTCATGAATATCACCAATGCAACTATAGAAATGACTAGGAGATCCATTGCCTCCCTAGCAATGGTACCAAAAACTAACATCGAAAAATGCGTTTAGATAATTCATTCATTGTAGAGTGCATTTACGACATCAATTTTAAAAGAATATGGATGGTGAGTCTAAGTGTCGAACATAAGAAGGCATGGAATCAGATCAATTAATGACTTAATGTCACAAGATATTTTATTCTGTTTGCTTGTGAAGAGAGAAGAAAGTGAGAGAGAGAGAGTCAAAATTCGTGGTAGAATACGAGTTGTAATTCTATATCCAGAAAGATAAGTACCAGGAAAAACTATTGCAACACAAGCAATAGAATTGAAGCCCAATTCAAAATGCATGAAAAGAATATCAAACACAAGGGAAATGATTACTTATAAGAATCATTTTGCAAACATCATAGAGACATGCCTGAATAAAGCGCAAAGATATAAGCTAAAGAGGACTAGAAACTAATTGGTAAAATGGGGTGTCGAGGCAACCACGGCAGTGGAGAGACTTCCATCGGTGGCTTGGCAGCTTCGGGACCTTGCTTTGAGCTCCATGGACATGGGAGTATGCCTCGTAGAAGCTAAGAGAGATGCCCATGAATGGTGGGGTGTAGGTCTCTTTATAGTGGAGGAGAGGTGGCCAAAACAAGTACCGAACAATTAGTGACAGCAAGGACGTCGCTGTAGCCCAGCTACAAGCATTGCTAACGTCCAGTTCATGCACCCATTGGCGCTCACGCACGCACCGTTGCCATTGTACACGATCCATGTGCTTGCATTGTTGACCATCCGATGGGCAATCAAGGGCCAAGATCACTTTCGATCACGCACTCGAGATAGTGCCTCTCCTGTTTGTGCATATGATCACGCATTCGACTACACATCGGATCACATGTGCTCAAATTGCGTGCATTCCGGGCGCCACATGGCTGCACAACATCCACCCGATGGAGATTCGAAGGCCGAATTTCGATTCCAGTGCTCCTCTATGGATTAAATACGTGGAGCAGGATTAAAACATGTGTCACTGCTTCATGGGTTGAGGCACTAACCAATGCACTAAGCCCACTACTTTGTCACATTTGTGAATTAACACCCACGCATTCTCAATCGTTGATGGCGATCATGCGGCTGATGATGAAGAGCGACGTGGCGCGATCTTAGCCCTCTAATGGTGATCCAACGGTGGTTATCATGCATGCACATGGTGAAGAGGAGAGGCGAGCACGTGATGGAGGGTGGAGCGGGCACCACGTGGTGCAACAAGGATTGTTGATCATCAGATCAATGGTCAAGACTTCTCAGACTTGTTATGGGAGCTACGGAGGTCGGATTGAGGTGATTTTGAGTCTGTTATACACCGTTCGTCAATCCAGATCCATCTGTATTGTTCGATTTCTCATCTGAGGCCTATTTCAATACACACGTGTACATGTGGTCATTAAACATTAATTATAAGCAATCTTAATATAGGAATAACACAATATGCATGCAATGCTCCCAAACCCACTGTATCGTGATATTTATGCACATATGTTCTTGAAGTTGACTCTAATTGATGTAATTAATGCTATTATTTGTAGCGCCATCATTTTGTTGTGAAGAGGTGGCTTTCTACAGATGTCGAGTCAATTCGTCCACCTTCTTCTCAATAATGGAGATCTTATCCAAGTGGCTAGCCACAAACTCTAGGTCAACAGATGCGGATAAGTCTCGTGCCTCGTGTGCCCCACATGTGCTTGTCAATGCTCGGGTAGTCATCCAATCAAGCATACACATGGATTCATTATTCACAGAGTTCTCGCACATGTTCTTGAGAATATCCCAAATGTAGTCTCCGTGCTGGCCCATAATGTTGCCTCCACAGGTTGCATTGATAAGTAATCTGATCTCTTCACGGAGTCCCTATTAAAAAGACTAGACCTGTTCCAATTTAGGAACTCTGTGACAAGGGCATTTCCGCATGAGATCCAGAAAGTGATCCCATGCCTCATGAAGTGATTCTCCCGCATTTTATGTGAAATACGTGATCTGGTGCCTCAAGGCATTAGTGTGACCAACTAGGAAGAATTTCTTCAGGAATTCAATTTGTAATTCCTCCCATGTGTTGATCGGTCAAGTCAGGGTTGGATACTAATGCGCAACCTTGTCCATAAGAGAGGAGAACATCTTAATGAGCAGGATGTCCTGATTTTGAATAGGTGGTCCGAAAGTCTAGGCCAGATGTTTCAGTTGTTTGATGTGCTGGAAAGGATCTTCAGAGTTTAAGCTGTGAAATTTGGGGATTGCACTGATCAGATTCGGCTTCAATTTAATATCAGCTCCTCCAGCCGGGATTTGCACGCTGGGTTCGATAGCTACCGCTGCAGGATTGTAGTGATCTCTCATCTACAGACGTGGTGAGGGGTTTATTAGTGCACAAAGTAGATCTTGGAGATTTTGCAATTGATTCTGAACATTGGGCACTTCTCCCTCTTGATTCTCCATGGAAGCAGAGGATGGAGAACTGGGCTCAGATGTGGAATGATCAGAAGAGATTTCAATTTGATCGGACGGGATCCCAAAAAATTAGGTAGAGGATTGACCACAACAAGAGTGAATTGCTAATGAAGGCCTCAAGACTAGTCTTAAGAGACTCCTCCCATACAAGCACTATGGAATCAGATGAGTGATAGAATGTGTATTAGACCCAATTGATGCACCCAACAAGGCTGGCTGATTATGGCAGTTTGAGGTATATTGACCTCTAGATTAGAAACTCACCTTGATGAGAGCCTCATCATGAGCCCTAACTAGCTCATTTTGACCTAAGAAAGAGAATAAGAGCTCCTAACCTAGAGAAGGGCTTAATTCAAGGAATAAGTGTTCTGAGAAGAAAACATGAAATAAAGGGTAAAACTGCAAATTTACCATTGTAGTACATAAACGGGATTTCTCAAAGGCAAAACAAAGGTCAAATGGCCTGAATAAGATAAAAAGTGGGTTGGTTCAGTCAGAAATGGGTTAATGTGCAGTCTACGAATTAAATGACATTTTGTAACCCTAAAATAGACCTGCTTAATTCAACAAGGTTATGATCAGGATAAAAAATCAATTAAATCCTCTAAAATTCATGGAAAAATATCCCCAAGGGTTTAGAACCTTCAAATTGACCTTTGGAACCTATTTTGACTTAGATTAGGGTCCTAGCTCATTAATTGACCTAATTTGGGTTTTTATGCAAAAAATCCAGTCAAACATGGTCAAACATAAAATAAAACTTTACCATTGGATTCCTTATGTCCAAATTAGGTTTTTATCAAAATTTGGACTTAAGGGGAGGTCATCTTGACCTACTTTGCAAATTAGTACACCTAGTTACATTTTGGCTCCTATCTTTTGAAAACCATTACATAAACCCCCCTAACTTCCTCGACACTCTTACAAACAGGTCCCTCCACCATTAATGGGGAGAAATCCTTCTCCGACGAGGAATGGAGGGGGAATACTCCCTAATTCCTCAGAGATCTCCCAGGTTTGGAAGGGAGATTCTCTGAGGAATTCCCTTCCATCTGAGCTCAATTGTAATATTTGATTTGCATCCAATCTCTCGTGCGAATGCACGAGAGATTTGGATCTCCAACTACCTTCCTTCTCCGATGAGAAGTCGGTGGTAGAAGGCTTGCTTTCCATGCACCAGAAGCTCAGCCAGCAACTATAAAAGGATCCCCCGTCCTCTACGAATCTCTTAAGCTTGTTTTGGCCGCAGACTCCCCTAGACTTCATCTCCCCTCTCTCCGGCCAAGTAGCCCACAAGCTCCGACGATTTTTCCTCCTCCCTCTCATCCCTCTGCTACCATACCAGTAGCAGGGTTCACTTCACCTCTTTCTTCCGCGTCACGCCGCACCAGCACATGCCTTCCTATCCTCCTCCTCATCGTCATTATCCCCCCCTCAGGGTTGTCTTCTCCGACGACGACACAAATGTGTCGTCCGTCTCCTCTGCCTCCCCTTCGCTCCAAGTACTCTAGATAAGCTCCTCGTCTTCCACTCTTTCCTTTCCCTCATTTTATTTCACGAAACACCCCTTGACTGCCACTGTTCGCTCGCTTCTTCCTCATCTCCGGCCACCCTCTGGCGAGACGCACCATCACTCCACACCTCCACACGTCTCACCACCAACCTCACAACCACCGCCACAGTCCACTGAACATCAGGTCGCCACATGCACTCCACGCTTCCCCCGACCTAACCCATAAATCGGACCACAGAGCGACCTAGGCACGCACGCCTAGGCCACTCCGCGACCTGCCACCTATCGCCTCACCTTCGCCGTGACACGGCGAAGGTCCTCCTATGGTCTGATAGAGCCGCAAGGCTCCTTTTGTGTCATGCAAGGTCGAGCTCCCATCCGCCATTAGTGATGGTTCGAGCTCAATTGTTCTCCAACTCCAGGCCACAATCATCAGGTCCTAGGCTTCCAGACTGTGCGGATTGAGGACGAGAGTGAGTCCAGCCTGGTAGCAAGTGCTGCGAGACATGCAGCTGCGTCGATTGTGAAGTCGCTCTCCTACAGGTGTCAGCAGAGGCAGGTGGACTTTTAGTCCCACCTCGATAAGTCGTAACATTTTTTAGTGGTTTAAGTAGATTTTGTGCTCTCTGTTGTTTTCCTCGAATTCACTGGGGTGAGGTCCCTCGCATCACCTATCACGCCTCATTCTCGACATGTAACCTGCGGACTTGGCACCTGGATTTGATTAACCCCTCCGTGCACTCCTCGCACACCACACCCACATTGGTGCGCTTGGACCTGGGTGTGCGACCGACCCGATAACCCGACTCTAGGAGAGCGTATCAAAGAGAGATACACAGAGAGAGAGAGGATGCGTGGGGAGGGTAGGGGAATAGGTTTTGTTGCGTGGTGCTTGTGCAGGAAGAGGACGCTAAGGAAGGAAGAAGCATAGTAGGAGAAGGAAGCAGGACTTAGCCATCGCAAGTGAAGGAGAAGAAGAAGAAAGACGCACTGTAGCAAAGGTGCGGCAGACTAAGAGAAAGAAGAAGAAGAGAGAGATCAAGGGGCAGACAAAGAGGAGAAGCAAGAAAGCAAAGGAAGAAGAGGAAGAAAAAGAAGAAGGCAACTAAAGAGGAGACAAGGCCAGGACTTAGCTGCAGGAAGAGAATCGAGAAGAGAGAAAGCAAAAGAAAAAGAAGAAGAGCAGGAGCGGCTAAAGAAGAAAAAGAAAAGGAGAAACAAGAAACCATAGCTGCAGCAGAGCAAAACAAAGACAGAAGAGAAGGTTCTGAAGGCCAATTTTAAGATGTCTGATGCAATATCAGATGTCCAATTCTTTTTGAGCATTTTCTCCATAACATTATCCTATCATTTTTGTTGAACTAGTCATTGCTTTTTATTAAAAGTTGTGTTCTCAAGTTTTGGACTACTCAATTGCTCCCTATGTTCGACCACGGATACTTTGATTTTCGAGTTATAAATTTTTATTTATTTTCATGGAGAGTTCATCTATATTACAACGAGATATATGTTAAAACACGATCAGCTGCGTAAACATTTTGTCACCATTGCCGGGGAGCAACGGGCACTTATGAAGCTTTTGATCACAACTTCTGATCCAATACTGACTTAATTCCTCTCCTTTGTTGTGCTTGTCTCAGGGAAAGCCGAGAAAAGAAGAGCAACTGCACAACAACCACACCAAGGAACAGGTAACTTTCATTAGCCCTCTCTCTTAATCCCCTCAAAGTCTAAAAAGAAAAAAAAATAAAGAAAAATCAACCTAAGGCTACCTGTTCATACTTAGTAATTCATTGAAATTGCCTGATTTTCATTTCAACACATCTTGAACTGCACATCCAACTAAGGTATTTAGGGTTAAAACTTTCTTGATTGAGCCCTAGATACCAATTTTTGAGGCAACTAAATTGGACCAACTATAGCCAACCAAAGGATTGCAAAGCTAGGGTTTTTAGAGATACATCTTCTCTTAAACAAAGAAGCAAAAAAATTTCAAAAAGAGGTGTGCCTAAGCCTTGTTTGAAAAGATCTATACAAGAGAAACCCTAAGCAAATCAGGCTCTTAATCCATTTGAACCCTAAAAGAAAGGACCTAAAAGATCTCAAAGGAACAAGAGGTGAGTTGATCCTTTGGGTTAACCAACCTTAAAATTAGGTCACTTTTTTTACTCAAAACCCTAAGCACCTTGATCTTAAAGTAAAAAAAAGGTAGACTTAAGAGGTCAAGGTCCCCATTCTGGTCTACCTGGAATCGCAGTGACAAGAGAGGTCGGGTGGGGGAAACCCTGTAACTCGTGGGGATGCTCTACAGTGTAGGGGTCTTTGCGGGACTCTCCCTCTCTGGCTGCCCAGGTACTTCTCAAGTGGATGACCTTTCTGACTAAGGGGTATCTCCGCCCCGAACCTCTATAGTCACCCAACAATTTTTGGGTGTCTCGATTGGGTCCAACACCTTCTAATCTCATCACATTCTTCGGTGCATGTTCGGTAGGAGGTCCTTAGGACCATCCGTAAGACCTCCTTTAGAAATTCATTCTCGCCGAGGCCAAGCCTTGACGCCCTTGTTTGTGTAGCAACCTCACCACATAAACCTTTCATCTGATTCAGAACCAAGTTCTCCTTCTTCCATCATGGCACAACCCATTGAAGAAGAGAACAACCTTGAGCACCAGCTTCAGCACCTGACTGATCTCTTCCAAAACTTTGTAAACCAACCGCAGTGACCAATGATGCGAGATCACTATAATCCCGCTGCGATGGCGATCAAGCCTCGAGTCCAAATCCCGGTTGGAGGTCCTGACTCTGAACTCAAGCCCAATATGATTCATGCCATACCAAAGTTTCATGGGCTTAACTCCGAGGATCCATTCCAACACATTAAACAACTCAAGCATTTGGCCCAGACCATGGGGTTAGATCCGAAAAATCAGGATATTCTGCTCATGAAAATGTTTTCTTTCTCCCTCCTGGACAAGGCTGCCCATTGGTATCAAACTCAGACTTGTCCGATCAACACATGGGATGAACTTCAGTCTAAATTTTTGAAAAAGTTCCTTCCTGTTGGTCAGATGAATGCCTTGTGCCACCGGATCACCCATTTCACTCAACAAATGGAATAACCTCTTCACGAAGCATGGGACCGATTCTTAGATCTCATGCGAAAGTGCCCCCATCATGGAGTTCCTAAATGGGAACAAGTCCAGTCTTTTTACCAGGGACTTCGTGAAGACATTCGATTATTTGTCAATGCAACGTGCGGAGGAAACATCATGGGTCAACATGAGGACACAGTGTGGGAGATACTCGAAAACATGTGCAAGAACTCCATCAATAATGACTCCATGGGCTTATTCGATAGGACGAATGCTCGTGCATCGATGAATCTGAGAGGGGCACATGAGACGCAGGATTTATCCACATCCGTCGACTTGGAACTGATGGCCAGTCGGTTGGACAAGGTTTCTATCATAGAGAAGAAGGTGGACGAGCTAACTCGGCATCTGCAGCGAGCCACCTCTGCTTAGAACTCTTTTGCACGGCCACCTCTGGCGAGGGAAACTGTGCAAAACATCTATCACCAATTTTCTCAGGGGATGGACACGTATCCACCCCCGTCTGACTCTCGGACCGGAGTGACCTCCGATCCATTCTATTCGAGTTGGGGGAACTCTGAACCCTCGTATTCTGACTTTCCTGAGGTTCCTCAGACCTGCGAGGACCTTAATGCCATCTAGAATGACCCATTCTCCAATACCTACAACCTTGGATGGCGAAATCATCCCAACTTTCAGTGGACGGGAAATTCTCTGACTCAAAGACCACCTTATCAGCCCCGTCCACAAGCCCCTTGTTCATATCAGCCACCTCAACCTCGGCTTAATCCCACCTATCAATCCAGGCCAAACCAAGATCAAATGACTCTTATCCTTCAAGCACTGGCTGACATTCAAAATACGAATGCGGTAATGCAAAAACAGCACAAGGACGAGATCACAGAGGTTCATAATCAACTAGCCCAAATGGCAAATTCCCGCCAACCAGGCACCCTTCCTTTGCAACCTCTGCCAAACCCAAATAACGTGCCAACCCAGAGGTGCGTTATGAACCCAAATTCAGGCCACGAACATTTGATTTATCAGGCCCCTGCTGCTCCATCACCAGACGGGATGGAAGCTTCGACATCTTATGCGGGATTTCAGCAGCAGCCACCCCTCTTACCAAACCCAAACCAAAACCAGGCAGGATTAAACTCTGTAACAACACGTAGTGGTAAAGCAACCCAAGACCCACATTATCCAAACCACTCCAAGACTGGTAATAGCCAAAACCCTAGGATAGTTATCCAGGATACCCCTATCCCAGATCAAGAACTTGGGCCTATTCTAGAGGAACCAACTAGGATTCCATTTCCTGAGGCTTTGACCAAAGGAAAAAGGATAACCAAACCCGTGGCTCCCGAGGAGGATCTGGTCAAGCTCTTTGAACAGGTCCAGATAAACATCCCCTTGATGGATGCAATTCGCCACGTACCGGCTTACGCAAGATTTCATGAAAGACGTATGTACACCTCAACGTAAGCCGCAAACCAAGAGTGGGAATCCAATCATACTGTTAGAGCAAGCCAACTCTGTAATCTTGAGTGAACTCCCACCCAAGGCTAAAGACCCAGGAATTCCCCTGATTTCTTGTAAAATTGGTGAAACCTAATTTGATAGAGCCTTACTAGATCTAGGTGCCTCCATAAATCTAATACCTACATCCCTCCTTGACCACCTTGAAGAGTCCAAACTTAAACCAATTGAGGTGACATTGCAGTTAGCTGATCGATCCATCAAGTCACCTAAAGGAATACTCGAGGATGTCATTGTTAGGGTACGGGATTTCTTCTTCCCGGTAGATTTCATAGTTCTAGATATGGACGCACCTGAGAACCCAAGAGACACACCAATCATATTAGGGAGACATTTTTTGGCCACTGCTAGGGCCAACATAAACTGTGAAGAGGGCCAAATAAAATTAAAATTTGGGAATCAAACTCTGAAGATTGACATCTTTAAGGCCCAACAAGGGATTAATTGCAGGGTTATAGAGCAAATATGTGATATCAGAGCCGTGGTTGATGAATCGCATACAGAGGGCAACCTGATTATCCCTGATCAACCACTAAAAGATCAAACCCCGCAAACAGAGGAGTGCGAACATGATCTAGACACACCCATGACTTCGACCCTTGTTCCTGATACAAACCCCGAACCACCCACTGTTGCTGATAATCCTGTCATGGAACTCAAGCCCCTTCCTGAGCATCTGAGGTATTTTTGGGTTCCAATCAGACGTTTCCTAGGATTATCAACTCTTGACTCACACCTGACCAGGAATCCCGTCTGATTACTGTTCTCTAGCAACATCGTAGAGCCATTGGATGGACTCTCGATGACTTGACTGGCATAAGCCCCTCGTACTGCACACATCGAATCTACACAGAAGAGGGCGCATGACCTTCACGAGAGATGCTGAGACATTTAAACCCTAACCTACAGGAGGTCATGAAAAAGGAGATCATTAAGTGGTTAGATGCAAGGATCACCTACCCGATCTCCGACAGT
The DNA here is from genome assembly GCA_037157565.1 of Thalassia testudinum. NCBI lineage: Eukaryota > Viridiplantae > Streptophyta > Magnoliopsida > Alismatales > Hydrocharitaceae > Thalassia > Thalassia testudinum. Next base: position 31,658,077 of record JAZHRO010000049.1, read on the forward strand.
CGTTGGGTGAGTCCAATACAGGTTGTGCCTAAGAAGGCTGGACTCACCATCATCACGATTGAAACTGGAGAGGTCATTCCTACCCGAATAGCTAACTCGTGGAGAGTCTGCATTGATTACAAAAGACTCAATTCCTCCACGAAGGGCCATTTCCCACTACCATTTATTGATTAGAACCTCGAGAAACTAGCAGGAAATAGGTTCTTCTGCTTTCTTGACAGGTACTCCAGTAACAACCAGGTGGCAATCCATCCAGAAGACCAAGAAAAGAGCACGTACACCTACCCCTTTGGGATGTACGTGTTTCGAAGGATGCCTTTCGATCTCTGCAATGCACCCGCAACCTTTCAATGGTGCATGCTTGCCATATTCTCAGATATGGTAGGTGATTATTTGGAAGTCTTCATGGATGACTTTTCAGTTTTTTGAGCATCATTTGATGATTGCCTCCAACACTTGGTCCAAATACTCAGGCGATGCATCGATGTGAATTTGGTTCTTTCTTAGGAAAAGAGCCATTTCATGGTGCCTGAGGGAATTATCCTAGAACACCTAATCTCGGAGAAAGGCATCCAAGTCGATCAAGCTAAGGTTAACCTAATTTCCAAGCTCCCTATGCCTAGCTCGATTAAGGACATCCGATCTTTTTTGGGGCATGTCAGTTTTTACTGTCGATTTATCCCTGATTTTTCAAAAATCGCGCGCCTCCTGACTACTCTTCTCTCCAGGGATGTGCCTTTTAAAATTTCCAAGGAATGAACTCAAGCATTTGAGATCCTTTGTGACCGAGTCACCCAAGCCCCAATCCTACAGTTCCCTGATTGGTCTCAACCCTTTGAGATCATTGCGATGCATCTGACTTCGCTGTAGGTGCGATTTTGGGGCAGAAAATTGATGGGAAACCCGTGGTCATTTACTATGCTAGCAAAACACTGGACGAGGCTCAGCGTAACTACATAGTTACTGAGAAAGAGCTGCTAGCTATAGTATTTGCCTAGAAAAATTCAGATCATACCTTCTGGGTTCCCGTGTTATCATATACTTGGATCACACAGCTGTAAGGCATCTCCTTGTAAAGAAGGACACGAAACCTCAATTAATCCGATGGATCTTGCTATTGCAAGAATATGACCTTGAGATTTGAGACAAAGTAGGAAAGCAAAATGTGGTAGCTGATCACTTGTCCCGCCTTCCTTCTAAAATAATTGACCCTTCCAGACCCATCACAGAACGCTACCCTGATGAGCACCTCCTAACTATCAATACAGGGCTTCTATAGTTCACAGATATAGTGAATTACCTGGCATCACATTAGATCCCGTCCGATTGGCCGAAGGCCAAGAAGGACAAATTGCGTTCCGATGCCAAGTATTACCTGTGGGAAGACCTATATCTATTCTGCATTGGTGCTGATCAAATAATTCGACGGTGTGTCTCAGATGTAGAAATCAAAGACATACTCTCCTTTTTCCATGACCAGGCATGCGGTGGACATTTCTCAAGACACAAAACTGCATCAAAAGTCCTCCAGTGTGGCTTTTACTGGCCGACAATTTTCAAGGATGCATACGATCACTGTAAGGCATGTACCCGTTGCCAGACCTTGGGCAACATGAGCCATCGAGACATGATGCCTCTACAGCCGATCCTGGTATGCGAAATTTTTGACATTTGGGGGATCGATTTTATGGGACCCTTCCCTATCTCGGATGGCTTCGAATACATCTTACTCGCCGTTGACTACGTGTCCAAGTGGATAGAAGCCATTCCGACCCAAACCAATAATCATAAGGTTGTTATTAGATTCATTCATCAAAACATCTTCTCAAGGTTTAGGATTCCACGAGCAATAATTTCCAACGGAGAGACCTATTTTATAAATGCTTAGTTCAGGTAACTGATGACCAAATACGGGGTGTCGCCTTAAATCTCTACTCCTTACCACCCCCAAAATAATGGTTTAGCTGAGCTATCAAACCGAGAGATCAAGAAAATCCTTCAGGTTACTGTTTGACCTGACAGGAAGGATTGATCTTCTCGGCTTCCGGAAGCATTGTGGGTCTATAGGACCACCCACAAGACCCAATTAGGTATGTCTCCCTTCAGACTGGTGTATGGGAAGGCATGTCACCTCCTCGTCGAATTGGAGCATAAAGCCTATTGGGCAGTACGGAATTGCAATTTAGATCTTTCTAAGGCTGGAACCCACAGAAGGCTTTAAATAAGCGAGATCGATGAATTACGCCACGATGCGTATGAGAACTCGTGAATTTACAAAGAATGGGTTAAAGCTTTCCATGACAAACACATTTCTATAAAGATCTTTCATCCTGGTCAAAAGGTTTTACTCTTTGATGCTTGACTCAAATTATTCCTAGGAAAGCTACGATCTAAGTGGGTCGGACCCTACATAGTCCGACAGATCTTTGGAAATGGAGCCATTGAAATCAGCCCACTCAGCCACTATTTTGAACCCTTTGTTGTGAATGGTCAGAGACTCAAACCGTTCATTGACATGACCAATACAAATTTGGCTGAGTCATCCTTGACCCTCCATTCTCCTTGAGCTCATTGCGCCCAGCCGATGACGTAAAATTCAGCGCTTCATAGAAGGCAACCCATCATTCGTTGAAAAACCTGAAACCTTTTTTGACATTTCTACGCGGAATTCATATTGCACTTTAGGGTTCATCCATTAGAATAGCCGACTCCACCTTAGGTATCCCTATTCGAGATTAGAAATCGTTTGCAACAGTCACTTCGACCCATTTGCCCACCCAACACCTGTCCTAATGCATGAACTAAGTTGAAATTGAACCCATCTAATTTACAATGGGGACATTACAAATCTTAGGCATGGTGGGGTATGAAAGTGTAAAATGTCAGGAAAATTCATATCAAGAAAAGGTTTCAACTCAAAAAAAAAATCTTGGAAAAGAAAAAGAACTGAGGAGGGGGGAGAGACAATTTTTTTGGGCTATATAAAATGAGAGGAGGAAAAGAGCAAAATGCCAAAAAATGAGCACAAAATGAAAAAAAAAGTGGTCATTAGTAAAAGATTAAGGGATTAACTGAAGTTCTAGACTAGATCAAGAAAAGGGAAAAATAAAATAAAAGTGCTAAGGAGACATAAAAAGAGAGATTAGCAGGAACGCTGATCTTAGGCCTCTTGGGCAAGATTCTTTGGCTTAAAAATTCGTGTATCCACTAAGATCTGGATAATCCTCAAGAGGTTAGGGAAAATGCGAAGCTTAAGTATTAGGTCTAAGGCTTAGGAAGTATTCGACCTCGTTAACTTACCTTCGGTTTGCGGGATTCGGTAACCTAAGCACCCCAATTCACACACAGTTTGGTTCAGTGCACATAAATATCAAAATCACGCAAAAAGCATTTTAATGTTCTGAAAAATGTTTCCTAGATTAGGAGCAGCCGATCAACACAAGTTGATTTGGATGAGTTCCCGGTGCGGAGAGGTGGGAAATTCCCCTCAAAGATGCGTAAAAACATATCATCTCCTCGGTGCTTGTCTCTTAGGATATTTAAATATCCTACCAGAGGCATGTAAGCACTCTGCTGGTTCAGATACCATGGGTGGCATTATCACGAAATGTCGATTGCCAGGGTCCGAATTCAGCCACGAAATGCCATGGACGGGATTATCTTGAAATCTCGAAAGCCAGGGTTCTGGGGGTTGCCATGGGCGGTGCTATCTCGAAGCATCGATTGCCAGGGACCCTTGAGGATTGATGATGGGGACGAGGAATCCGATACAGACCGTGTTGAGAAGCCAATTCGAAGCTAGAAATAAAAAGAAAAGAGAGAGAAAACTCTCCAAACAAATAAATCTTCTATCTCTCTCTTACAAAAATGCACTGCAAACTGAACCTAGGCTAAAAATGTCTCAAGCACAGGTGCTTTAACCACGGAGTCCAACAAACCCAAGGATAGTTTCTACGGGCCTTAAAAACTTTTGTTGAAGACTGAGGCTAAAGCGGGTTAGGTCCGTATTTTGGTTGGTACTTGAGTACCTCTAGGCCTATTGTCGGCATTCTAAACTAATCACAAAATAAAAAGAAAAGCACTTATCATAACTGATGACAAACACTCAGGGTCTAGAACGGAAGTTAAAACCTTGAAATTTTGCTAAGGGACTAGCAAAAGCTAGGCATGGGGGTATGATGACAGCCTCATCATGAGTCCTAACTAACTCATTTTGACCTAAGAAAGAGAATAAGAGCTCCTACATAACCTAGAGAAGGGCTTAATTCAAGGAATAAGTGTTCTGAGAAGAAAACATGAAATAAAGGGTAAAACTGCAAATTTACCATTGTAGTACATAAACAGGATTTCTCAAAAGAAAAACAAAGGTCAAATGGTCTGAATAAGATAAAAAGTGGGTTGATTCAGTCAGAAATGGGATAATGTGCAGTCTAGGAATTAAATGACATTTTGTAACCCTAAAATAGACCCGCTTAATTCAACAAGGTTATGATCAGGATAAAAATCAATTAAACCCTCTAAAATTCATGGAAAAATATCCCCAAGGATTTAGAACCTTCAAATTGACCTTTGGAACCTATTTTGACTTAGATTAGGGTCCTAGCTCATTAATTGACCTAATTTGGGTTTTTGTGCAAAAAATCCAGTCAAACATGGTCAAACATAGAATCAAACTTTACCATTAGATTTCTTATGTCCAAATTAGGTTTGTATCAAAATTTGGACCTAAGGGGAGGTCATCTTGACCTACTTTGCAAATTAGTACACCCAGTTACATTTTGGCTCCTATCTTTTGAAAACCATTACATAAACCCCCCTAACTTCCTCGCCACTCTTACAAACAGGTCCCTCCACCATTAATGGGGAGAAATCCTTCTCCGACAAGGAATGGAGGGGGAATACTCCCTAATTCCTCAGAGATCTCCCAGGTTTGGAAGGGAGATTCTCTGAGGAATTTCCTTCCATCTGAGCTCAATTGCAATATTTGATTTGCATCCAATCTCTCGTGCGAATGCACGAGAGATTTGGATCTCCAACTACCTTCCTTCTCCGATGAGAAGTCGGTGGTAGAAGGCTTGCTTTCCATGCACCAGAAGCTCAGCCAGCAACTATAAAAGGATCCCCCGTCCTCTACGAATCTCTTAAGCTTGTTTTGGCCGCAGACTCCCCTAGACTTCATCTCCCCTCTCTCCGGCCAAGTAGCCCGCAAGCTCCGACGATTTTTCCTCCTCCCTCTCATCCCTCTGCTACCATACCAGTAGCAGGGTTCACTTCACCTCTTTCTTCCGCGTCACGCCGCACCAGCACACGCCTTCCTATCCTCCTCCTCATCGTCATTATCCCCCCCTCAGGGCCGTCTTCTCCGACGACGGCACAAATGTGCCGTCCGTCTCCTCTGCCTCCCCTTCGCTCCAAGTACTCCAGATAAGCTCCTCATCTTCCACTCTTTCCTTTCCCTCATTCTATTTCACAAAACACCCCCTGACTGCCACTATCCGCCCACATCTTCCCCATCTCTGGCCACCCTCCAGCGAGACGCATCCGTCACTCCACACCTCCACATGTCTCGCCACCAACCTCACAACCACCGCCACAGTCCAATGAACATCTTCCACCCATCCACAGGTCGCCACACGCACTCCACTCTTCTTTCGACCTAACCCATAAATCCGGCCATAGAGCGACCTAGGCACGCACGCTTAGGCCGCCCCACGGCCTCCCACCTATCGCCTTACCTTCACCGTGACATAGTGAAGGTCCTCTTGTGGTCTAATAGAGTCGCAAGGCTCCTTTTGTGTCGTGCAGGGTCGAGATCCCATCCTCCATTAGCGACAGCTCGAGCTCAATTGTTCTCCAGCTCCAAGCCACATCGTCAGGTCCCAGGCTTCCAGACTACGCGGATTGAGGGCGGGAGTGAGTCTAGCCTAGTAGCAAGTGCGACGAGACTTGCAGCTGTGCCGATTGTGAAGTCGGTCTCCTGCAGGTGTCAACAGAGGCAGGTGGGACTTTTAGTCCCACCTCAGTAAGTCGTAACCTTTTTTAGCGGTTTAAGTAGATTTTGTGCTCTCTGCTGTTTGCCGCGAATTCACTGGGGTGAGGTCCCTCGCCTCACCTATCACGCCTCATCCGCGACATATAACCTGCGGACCTGGCACCCGGATCCGATTAACCTCTCCGTGCACTCCTCGTGCACCACACCCACGCCGGTGCGCCTAGACCCGGGCATGCGACCGACCCGATAACCCGACTCTGGGAGAGCATACCAAAGAAAGATACAGAGAGAGAGAGACGCGCGGGGAGGGTAGGGGAATAGGTTTTGTTGCATGGTGCTTGTGCAGGAAGAGGATGCTAAGGAAGGAAGAAGCGCAGTAAGAGAAGGAAGCAGGAGTTAGCCATCGCAAGCGAAGGAGAAGAAGAAGAAAGATGCACTGTAGCAGAGGTGCGGCAGACTAAGAGAAAGAAGAAGAAGAGAGAGATCAAGGGGCAGACAAAGAGGAGAAGCAAGAAAGCAAAGGAAGAAGAGGAAGAAAGAGAAGGCAACTAAAGAGGAGACAAGGCCAGGACTTAGCTGCAGGAAGAGAATCAAGAAGAGAGAAAGCAAAGGAAAAAGAAGAGTAGGAGCAGCTAAGGAAGAAAAAGAAAAGGAGAAACAAGAAACCATAGCTGCAGTAGAGTAGAGTAAAGACAGAAGAGAAGATTCTGAAGGCCAATTTTAAGACGTCTGATGCAATATCAGACGTCCAATTCTTTTTGAGCATTTTCTCCATAACATTATCCTGTCATTTTTGTTGAACTAGTCATTGCTTTTTATTAAAGTTGTGTTCTCAGGTTTTGGAATACTCAAATTGCTCCCTGTGTTCGACCTCGGATACTTTGATCTTTGAGTTATAAATTTTTATTTGTTTTCATGGAGAGTTCATCTATATTACAATGAGATATCTATTAAAACACGATCTAGCCACGTAAACACACCTACCCAAGAATTAATTGGGTAGCATGATTGAACAGCAATCATTTTTTTTTGAAACTGAAGGGAAAGCTATCGTACTATGATAGCAATCTGGGAGAGCAATTTATTAATAATAAGAAATATAGAGAGATCTACAAATTAGATCCCCATCTATGTATGAGGGACCAGCACTCATTTACAATTTGTACACAGCAAACTGGTCTCTCCTGAAATAGTCTCTCATTCCTCACTCTCCACACGCACCAGAGAGTCACCACCATGTGTAAATGTGGCTTCCCAGTTATCTCAAAACCATGCCATAAAGATTCCAATGATGGAAGAGGCTCATTGCACGTTTTTCTTCAAATCGTGTCAGTGACCAAACAAGAGGAAAACAAATGATTCAAAATGTTAGTGTGCATCCCATAGAGATAGCACTCTTGCAGAGCTATCCCCATCCTCCTGTGCCTGAGGTCTCTAGTTATCAGACCATCCCTTCTACATAACCAGAGAAATATTTGTACCTTGAGAGGAACCTTCAATAGCCATAGTTTCTTATCAATATAATCACCTCCCATACCACTGTTGGAACTCTTAATTTTTCCATAGGCTCGTTGAATCGTATAGATGCCATCCCATGCATAAGTATCCTCCACACCGGGTCTTGGACAGCTGGTTTGCAGGTCTGAAATCAGGCGTTGCTGTTCTTCCCACAATCTGGTCCCCTCCTTGCATGCCTATGATTCAACCAGCTGCTAACATCTGCCAGATTCAGACCAAAAGTTATTTACCACCCCATCCTTATCAGTAGAAGCTGAGTAGACCCTTGGATAAGCCTCCTGTAGGGCACCCAATGATGTCCATTGCTCTTTCCAGAAACTGAAGTGCCTGCCATTTCCCAGAACCAGCTACAATAAGTGCCAATTATCTCTGATAGCTTGAGTGACAGGTCGCTAAAATGGGGAGGGTTTGGAGGGGTGTAATATGTTCAAAGCACTATTAGAGCAGCCATAGCCATCATTAATAAGTTCAGTCCATAACCTTTCCTCCCCATTTAGAATTTTGATAGCCCATTTAATCAATAAGGCTTCATTAAACTATTTAAGTGCTTTAATCCCCAGTCCACCTTCTTCCTTGGGGTGACACAAATGTGCCCATTTCAGTGGTTGCATGAACTTACCCTCATGTCACGCACCTCTCCCAAAGAATTTCTTTTGCATCAAATCCAATCGTTTCCAAATGGATTTTGGAGCTTTAAAGATGGAAAAGTAGAAAACCGAAATGGAAGTGATAACAAAATTTAACAAGATTAACCTTCCACCCTTAGATAAGAACTTACTGTTCCATCCTTCCAGCTTAACAGAATCTTGTCAAAGAGGGCATTCCAATCACTCTTCCGTAGCTTTGAATACCTCAATGGCAGTCCCAAATATCTGATTGGCAGATTTGATAGAGGAGTTCCCAACGTGGCTGACAGTGCATATTGCTCCTGCTCATTCATGCCAAAACATATCAGGGTGGATTTCTCCCTATTTAATCTCAGGCTAGACAGATCCCCAAAAATGTTCACCATATGTCCTAATGCTTGAGATGTAGTAGTTGTCCCCTCAACAAAGAATACTGTGTCGTCTACGTATTAGATTACAGGGGCCATAGCTCCTCTGTTAGACAGTGAGTATCCTTTGATGACACCAGCCTCAACTAGTTTACAGGCATATCTGGCCAGTCCATCCACATCAAGGTTGAAGACCAGCGGAGCTAATGGGCATCCTTGCCTAACACCACATCGTGGCTAAATCCATGCCCCACATGGTTTGCCATTCAACAAAGGAGAAAAAGAAGAGGTTGTGATACAACGCTTCATCCATTGGATCCATAATGATGGGAACCCTCTTCTCTTAAAGACCTCCTAGAGATATGGCCATGAAATAGAGTATAAGCTTTCTGGAAATCAACTTTCCACATAAAAGCTTTATATTTCCTTCTGTGCCACCCACACACCACTCCTGAGCCATAATAAACGATTCCTGCAAGGATCTATTAGGGAGGAATGCTGATTGGATAGGATGAATCGGATTCTGCAAGACCAACCTCAACCAATTTGCCAGTATTTTGCTCACCATCAAATAAATTGAGTTTGAGAGTGAAATAGGCTTGAAATCAGAGAAACTCTCTGCTCCTTAGACCTTCGATAGCAGAAAAAGAAAGGACCGGTTGATCTTATCAAAGCCCAAATTCCCTCTCTCAAATTCCTTGATGACCTCCATCACCTCACTACTGACCAAGCTCCACAGTTCCTTATAAAAGAAGACTTGGATGCCATCAGGTCCAAGGGAGCCCTCACTATTTAGCTCTTTTATGGCGTCCATAGTTTCTTTCTCAATTATGGTATCCATCAATCTGGAAGCCTGTTCCTCAGAAAGTTTAGGTGCATCACTCACCGTCATCCTCCACATGCCTCTAGCTGCAACCCGCGAAGCATCCCTGTAGTATCTGGTGGCTTCCAATCTAATATCTTGCATAGAGGAAATTCTTTGACCATTCTTGATTGTGGAAGATATTATGTTGGTCCTTCTACGAGAACTGGCTGCGAGATGAAAATATTTAGTGTTGGCATCACCCTCCTTTAGCCAAAGTTGTCTTGATCTCTCCCTCCAATCCATCTCCTATTTCAAATCTTCCTCCACCACCACTCCTTGCCACATTCTTCTATCAGCAAGTTCTTGGTCAGAAAGAGGTCCTGCTGCCTCTTTTACATCCAAGCCCTTGATCTTCTCCAAAGCTTCCAAACGTCTTTGTTGTCTCAACGTAGATATCACAGCCCCATATTCTTTAAGCATTTTACACAAATCAGCCAATTTAGAAGCAAACTTGATAGTAGCTGATCCTTCCACTGGTTTGGCCCTCCACCACATCTCAATCATCTCAACAAAACCTAGTTCACGCATCCATGACCTTTTAAATTTGAAATAAGAGCTAGCCTGAATTTGTTCCCCACTATCCCAAACCAGGGGGTGTGGTCTAAGAAAGGGCGTTCCAACCCAGAAACTATTGATAAATGGTACATTTTAAGGAGATTGGCATTTCCAAAAAATCTGTCAATCTTTGACATAAGGCCACTACCATTTCTCCAAGTAAACTCAGCACCAAAAGATGGGAATTCACTTAAACCCAGATTTTGGACCAACAATTGGAATCCAAGGGATGCACTATCCACTACACCATTTGGCCTATCTCTTTCTGTTAACACACAGTTCAAATCCCCCCCACCAACCAAGCAGCCCATTGTATAAGTTTTGTAGTTGCAACCCAATCATCCCATAATTCTTGCCTAATTGATGCAAGACATGGCCCATATACACCAGTGATGAAATACACATCTTCCCCCTGACATCTTTTGAACTTACATGTCACCAAATGCCGGGCTTTATGCACCTCTACCAACTGAAGAGAAGACTTTCTCCACCATAGAGCGATCCCACCTGATCTGCCTTGAGCATTAGTAGACACACATTCAGCCATCCCCACATTCTTTAAGTCAGTCCAGGCTCTATCCTCTTCGTTCTCAATGTTTGTTTCTTGAATTATGGCATTATCAATCTCCTACTCTCTCAGATACCTTGAGAGGAAGCCCTCCGGCTCTTGTCACGCAACCCACGCACATTCCATGTGTGGACTCTCATCGTCCCCCAAACGAATCCCCCTTATTTGCATCCTGGGCCCTGCCCACCTTCATAATAGTAGCCACCAAGTTTTCATCAATTTTCATAGTCGTGGTCGGTCTTCTCTAAGTTTATAAGTAGATCTACCCACACCTCCTTTGGTATTTGTCCCATCTCCAAATTTCAAACCTTCCATTGCATTTGACCTGGATTGGGGTTACCTGGAAGTATTTGAAATCTCTTGCAGGATCCTCTCTTCTGCTACATCTGACAAAGGTTGAGTTGCTGCCCATCCTCCACTATAGCAGGTTCCATTAGTGCCAACTCCATTACTTCCTCCTTCTCCCCAAGATGGTGATGATCCTTACGCTTCTTGGGCATAGGTGCCTCATTAGGGGTCATCCTACCCGTCTGCTGTCCTACATCCACACTAGTCACCTCTGCATAAGACGGCTTATCTTGACAGTTCTCCCCATCACTATCGCCCATTGTGAAGCTTATTGCCAAAAGCCAGGAGCTCCCCCCACATCGAAGAATTATCCTTTCTGGGACAGAACCTGCTTTGAAGACATCCACCAAGACACTCATAACCTGCCCATCTCCTTCCATTAAACCAACCTTCTCATCTTCTGCTAGAGTAGCAAATCCTGCAATCATGGTCGCCACCACCTCTTTTAATCTGAAATGTAAAGGCAGACCCCTGATCCCTAGCCTTCCCGATCTAGAACCTATCCTTTGGGGCGGTCGTTCGAGTAAGGATCCATCAAAAGGAGAGACCATTCTCTAAATCACCATTAATCCATTAGTAGAACTTGATTGAAAACACAGACATTCAACATCCATCATCCCCAAATCAAAAAGCACAAATCGTGTGGGGGAGAAGAACACAACCTTTGAATTATCAGTCGACAGAGATAGAGACTTACCAATTGACGAATATTGTCCAAGGATGGAGTGCTAGTCATCACCTCTCCTACCAGAGCCCCTCGCAGCACCAATTCAGTGGTTTTGATTTCTTCCGTCATGGGTACCTCAACATCCACCGTATGACCCCCATAGGTAGGAGGAGGTGGCAATGGTGGCCTCCTAATGTTTGCTGCCCCTGGATGTAGGTTGAACCCGTTCCTCTCCTGCCCTCTATTGGTCACACAGGAATCCCGCTTGTGATCGTGTCCTCCACACGCAAGGCATACGATTGGATGACGGCAAACCACAGCCATGTTCCCTCAGCGTCGACATCTGAAACACAAAACCTCCTTGTCGCCCCAATGCCTCCCCCTATTTGCGCTCCCCATCTTCCAGCATCCCTAGCTCCTCTTCTTTCCTTCTGTCTCCAAGCCCTGGACCTTCAGGTCGTCTAGCCTTGACCATCACGATTTCTCCCTCCATTCGCCCTAGGATCGCTTGCCATCTTCCCGAGCCCTCAATCTGATTCAGGTTTCATAACTTAGGAATCATGAAACCTAAATCACCTGAATTAAGCTAGATTCTAGCATAACTTAGGAATAATGCATTTATAGGCATCATAATTTGTAGAATAGCTAGTTTATTAGTCATATAGATAATATTGTTGATGTAGACACAATTATTGAAGATAAAATGCCTACTCATGCATGTTCCTAGGCTTAGATTTGCATTTCATGTTACAAATATTGTATAGCATGCATCATTTAGCATTTAGAGTAGTCGTATATAATTTAGGTTAATTGCATCCTTTTTATGGTCAGGAGAGAAGAGGATTTATTTCAGGGCCTTGGATGGATGATCGGATCGTAAGGATCTAATCAAGATGACGATCGGAGGCTAACGCCTCTGAAATCATCTAGATTAGAGTCCCGTAGCATCATATGAAGTCCAAGGAAGATCAACAGCCAGGAGGGTAATGCGACATCCTTATGGGCTTCGAATGAAAAATCCGACCGTACGGATGGATCCGGAGCGACAAATGTAGTTCGGAAACGTGGAAATCAATTCGATCCAAGCACCATGGCACCCTCTACAACAAAAAGAGGAATGGACAGCCTAGTTGGCGCCACATGGCACCTTCCAAGCAGCCCAACATCGGCTAGCAACACCTGCTCCCACCACTCCATCATCCATGATGTTCAATCTCAGCTGTTGGATCCTGATCCAATGGCTGAGAGTCCTCCGCACCGCACGCCTCTTTGTGACTCAAGGGAGAGCCTAGCGCAGTGGCTAAGCGCCTTCTACTGATCAAGGGGTGCGGGTTCGAGATCTGCGAACACCCCAAATTAGAAATTGGAGGAATGCACGCGCTTCGCCAGCAACAGGACAACGCAAGCACGCACACGTGCAGGGGTGCGCACAGCCAGCGCAGTGCGAGCATGCGGGCGCGACCAGGGACGCGTACTGCGCGGACCAGCTGCGGGCTTGATCGAGTACGTGGTCGGTTTGTTCTAGCCTGGCAGACATTCAATGACGCTTACAGCCGTCACTAATTGTTCGCACGCCAGCAAGGCCAGCTGTGTGCGTGAGCGGACGTGAGCTGCCTACAGTGACACTTACAGCATGACCTAGAGGTTGCTAATGGTCCCATGCCTATTTTAGCCTCTTCTCTTCCACTATAAAAGGACCTACACCCCCTCCCTTCTAAGCCATCTCTACCTACTCTACTCCCACCTACTCCTAAGCTCTAGCAAGCCTACCAATGCTCAGCTATAGCGTGCTCTCAAGCTCCCAAGGTGCTTATTAGTGTAGCGAGCCTCTGCGTCACCAAATATTCCTCCTCCTTCCCATCACCATTCATAGGTCGCCTTGGAGCCGTCCTCTCTCCTCCATTCCGATAGCAGATCATCTCTTCCTCCTCACCTCCATTCTGGAGCCACGTTGAAGCTTTCCTCTAGCCAACGTCCTCTTGCATCTCACCTTCGTTGTCTCGCTCCTCACCTCCATCGTCTGAGCTTCCGCCAGGAGCCGTCGTCTCGCTGAACAACCGATTCAGGAGATTCCTTCTCACCCCCCTCTCTTTTATGCTTTCATAGATCTTTGTAATTGACATTGGAGTGATATTTATCTTATTTGTTCCATATCTCTTGTGATTTATTCTGCTTGTCTTCTTCTTTCAAAAACATAAAAAAATAACAAAACTTTAAAATACCAAAAATAAACAAAATGAAGCACGATTTTCAATTAAAGTAAATGTCGCCTCTCTATGTTCGACCCGGGACTCTCTTGGAGTTTCGGTATAAATTATATTTGGTCATGAGTTTTGCAATTACAATGACGAGTTACTCGTAACCCCAATTTCAAACACAAGAAAGCCGTGCGATCATTTTGGCGCCATTGCCGGGGAGGCAACGGAATTTACTTTATTGTTTTCTGTGCTTCTTTGCATTTACATAGCACTAACCCCTTTTATCTCTGATCTATTGTCTTGCAGGTACCCTAGCATGGAGATCCAAGTGCAGTAGACTGGAGTAAAGTGCGGGTAGAGTGCTTTGTAAGTGTCCCCCACTTCCCCACCCACTTGTTCATTTCACCACACTACTAACTCAAATCCAAATCAACTTAGGTGCTTTTTATAAACCCTAGGATAGATTTAGTTGTTTGTTTGCCACCTCCACTCATCTCACCCTCTCATATATAAAAAAAGGAAAAAAATATACTCTTCTCTTGTGGGATTTTCTGAAAGCTACACACTTAACACCCACAACTTCTCACCCTAAGGCGCACAATTACATCGATTCTACCACTTAACCAGGATCTGACCTGTGGACCCGGTACACTTAACTCAACACACAAATAAGTGACTAGAAATCTGATTAGGTTGAGGCTTTTTGTGTGCCTTAATCAAGTGGTGCAATAGGCCAATTGCTTGAACTATTTGGGTCGCACCACTCAATTTAGAACTGATCCATCAAGTAGCTTGCCACTTAGGGTTGATTCTTAGGGCTGAACCAGCAACTCCACATTATTTTTTATTTTTAAAGGAAAATATCATCACCCATGTTTTCAAAACATGGAGTGTTCTACTAAACCATGATTGAACCAACCTAAGAATTAAACCCTAAAAGCTACTAAACAAGGATAAACCCTAAAAAACCATCATCAAATAACCATGTTTGCAAACCCGGTTATGCACACACACACATTTAAATCAATCATTAAGGCCACAACCCATCTAAAAGGCCCATCACATTCCAAGAGCACAATCATCCCAAGTCTAACTAAAACTGAGTAGACGTTGGCCTTAAGGATTGATTCACTCTTCGGGGCTTAGACTGAGATATTTTTCGATTAATCTACTTCGGATGGTCCATCTGATGTCTAGCTAGGGTAGTAGCATCAAACGACCGCAGCTAGAGGGTATACTAGGAACGGGAGGCGTAAGCCAAAGGAAGAACCTTCTCCTCAGTCCCTCCTAACTGATTGGATTGACCGGATAAAAGTAGACCAAATCATTTATAATCTCAAGATGAGTCCTGGGAGTTTGTAGGTCTTTATTCTACCCACATAAGGATAGGCTTGGCTGATTGTATTGCAGGGCACCTTTCTCTCTTTTGTTTTCCCTCCTACTCCATAATGCATCCTTCCACATCTTTCACACATTTCCAATCCTACCCTCCTACCACCACTTATCCCCACGATGATTACTCTTCCGACTTGACTTGTAATTACCCATCCACTAGTAGGGATGATTTTGATTGGGGATATGAATACGGACATCAATGTCTAGGGTTTAACCCTAGACAACAAGATTATGATTACTATCCTTCCTAGAGCTACAAGGAATATAGATCTCCACCCTTTGATGATCAACCTAATCAAATCTACAACCATGAAGGATATGCTAATTATAACACCTACCCTCCATAGAGTTATGCTGAACATAGGTTACCTCCATTCTTTGAACAACCTGAAACAACCTACTATCAAGAAGAGACCCGAGAACCTTGATATCTTGACTACCCTAGATTTAACCCAAACCCACCCAAGCCTGAATGAACCAATCGGTTCAGGTGAACCAGATCCAGGATAGGGTGTTGGCTAACTTGAGGAACATCATCCAATCTTTAGAAGCTCAGCCAACACCATGCACTGAAGCATTGGAGCCTATGATAAAAATGATTGATAAGCTGAATAGCTCTTTATTGGATTTGCTCCAAAGCGTTAGGGATAGGGACCTGGGTGAGTTTCTTCTTGGGAAGTTGTCAAGGTTGAGGATGAAATTTGTGGTTGCACAGCCAAATCTTGGGATGATTTTCAAGATGAACACTCTTCAGGGGAGCCATTGTCTGAACCCGCTCAGGCACCTTTTGAGAGGGATACATCTTTTGAGATTGGAGATGACCAAATTAGTGTAGAGCAACCATTTGAGGATGAATTGATTGATTCACCTGAGATCCCCAAGTTAGGAAACGAAGAAAATTATGTCTCCTTGGATCATGAAATGATTTATGATTTTGAGACATATAAATGAGGATCATCAATTCTTTGACTCTGAGGGTGAAGAATCTTTAGGTGAAGTCTCACTTGAGCATACGGAAAATGATTTTAGTGAGACAAACAGGCATGAGGAATCTGATGAACCATTTCACAGCCCGATAATAGAGGAATTTTACCCGATTAGGGTTAACTTGGAGGATCCGAATCTTGATGATTCAATCAGTGACCCCATTCCTCATCCACACCCCGAAGAGCTAACTTCTGAGATCATTGTGCCCAAGTCAATTTTGATTCAGCCACAATTGTTGGACTTGGGCACTTTAGATGGGGTGTACAATGATTTGGAGGTCCCGAAAGCATTGATTTTGAAGGGTAGGAAGTTGGAATAAAAAATCTGGGAAGCTAATTCTGAGGGAACTTTGATTTTGGATCTGAGGGTTCGTGTTGACCTGAAACCACCTACCTTCTACCAAGATCCTTTTGATATATTTCACGTGCAACCCAAGCTTGAAATAACTGATTATTTTTCTAAGTTGAATGTTAAGTGGACATTTGAACCTAGTGAAACAAATCTACCCATTGTCCGACACTTTGGTCTTGGGTTGCACACCACCAAATCGTAGGCCTAGCCCCACAAACACAATAATCTTTGGTTCTGGGTGATTTTCATCCAGAACCTTAAGACTAATCGACCCTGGGGCATGGGTCTGTGCCATAATCTAGTCCACGTCTGTGGACATCTTTTGCTGGCAAGTCGGAGGATTAATCTTTCGAATTTGATTCTGACCCGCACTTTTGAATTCTTAATTTCTTCTTTGTGTGCATATTATGCCTAACCTAAGGCATTAAATTTAGCATGTGTTTATATCTCACGTTCCCTGCGGAGTTAACCAAATTTCTCATGATATTCAGGTGATATTCTATTTCATGCCTTTAATTGTACAATGAGGACATTACATCATTTAGGCATGGGGGGATGGATATTTAATCCTGAAATCATTTTATTAACTCTGTAGAATTTCTTTTAGTTTCTTAAAAAAATGAAATCTGAAAAAGATAAAAAAAAAGAAATTAGGAGAAGAGAACTTAGGCTTTTAGGCATTATTAACTTTAGGAACTAATACGAGAGGACCTAAACTCCTAGACTCTTCAGGTCTTCAGGCTTAATTATCCCGGGTGTCCACTCGAATGTGGACTTAGTCTCTAGTCCTCGCCAAGTCAATCTTATTTTAATTTGATAAATAATTTGGGATGATAAGTACGCGACTTATCAACCCGCCCTCTGATTTGAGGGGACTTTAAGCCTAAGCATCTATACAATTTTTGCACTGACTCACTTTTTGGCGGTTTCTTTGAAAATTGGGTAGCTAATGAACTATCAAGGGTGGTATGGCTGGCAAGTTGTCGGTGGTAACTTCTCATCGGCCTGTTGTCTAAAGCCCAGCCACAAGACCATTTTCGTTGTATTGCCTTTAGGTAAATCTTAGATCAGGGAAGCCACCTACTTTGAAAAAAAAAAGGAAGAAGAGAAAGAAAAAAAATAGAAAAAAAAAGAAAAAGGAGGAAATAAAAAAAATAAAATAATAAAGCCATACTTCACTGCACGAGTATGGCTGGCAAGTGGTTATGGGTAACAGCCCATTTGTCGGTTGTCCAGAGCCTAGCTCATAAAAATGCACATTAATTCCCAAAACACTTAGGGAAGAAGCAAGGAAGTAGAATAAATCGGGGAGATATACACTGGGTTCGCCCTTGTGTTGACTACATAAGTAAAAGAAGTAGGGAGAAAGCTACCAATCAAAAAGATAAACCTTTAGGCAAGGTCACTTAAGGTCGTAGAAACCCGAAATCCGTTTCAACGGCCGCCTAGTGAGTCATTCACTATTTTCACAAGATGCTTGACACTTAGAGTCCTTTTCGAATCTTGGGCAGGTTGGGTAGCCTTAAAAAGTTATCCCGACATTTTCAAACTCCAAAAGTCCAAAAAAAAAAAAAGAAAACAAGAAAAACAAAAAAAAAGTATCTTCCATTTTCAAATAAGGCAACTTAGGCGGTCTACATTCTAGTAGACACCCGAGTACTGTTGAGTTTTCGTTGTTTAGGACCTTAGTTGAAATTTTCTATTGTTAATAAACGACTTAGGCCTAAGCGATCTAATCCTACCTTTGATTTTATACATAGCATGTAGTTTAATTTTACTAGGGACTAGCAAAAGATAGGCATAGGGGTATGATGTAGACATAATTATTGAAGATAAAATGCCTATTCATGCATGTTCCTAGGCTTAAGTTTACATTTCATGTTATAAATATTGCATTGCATGCATCACTCTACATTTAGAGCAGTTGTATATAATTTAGGTTAATTGCATCCTTTTTATGGTCAAGAGAGAAGAGGATTTATTTCAGGGCCTCAGATGGATGATCAGTCCAAACGAATCTGATCAGCATGATAATCAGAGGCTAATGCCTCCGAAATCGTCTAGATCGGAGTCCCGTAGCATCATATGAAGTTCGAGGAAGATCAACAGCCAGGAGGGTAATGCGACATCCTTATGGGCTTCGGATGAAATATCCGACCATACGGATGGATCCGGAGCGGTGATCGCAGTCCAAAAACGTGGAAATCAATTCGATCTAAGCATTGTGGCACCCTATACAACAGAAAGAAGAATGGACGGCCCAGATGGCGCCACATGGTGCCATCCAGGCCACCCAACACCGGACAGCAACGCCCACTCCCACCTCTCCATCATCCTTGGCATTCATTCTCAGCCGTTGGATCTTGATCCAACGGTTGAGTGGCCTCCGCATTGCATGCCTCTTTGCGACTCATGGGAGAGCCTAGTGCAGTGGCTAAATGCCTTCTGCTGATCAAGGGGCGCAGGTACGAGACCAGCGGACACCCCAAATTAGAAATTGGAGGCACACACATGCTTGGCCAGCCACAGCACAGCGCAAGCATGCATGTGCGCAGGCGCGGGCACAGCCAGCATAGTAGAAGCGCATGAGTGTAACTAGGGACGCGTGATGCGCTGTCTAGCTGCGGGCGTGAGAGGGCATGTGCTCGGTTGGCGACAGCCTTCAACAATAGCCTAGCAGACATTCAGTGATGGTTACAGTCGTCGTTAATTGTGCACACACCAGCAAGGCCAGCTGCGTGCGTGAGCAGGCGTGAGCTGCCTACAGCGACACCTATGGCAATGACTTGGAGGTCGCTAATGGTCCCTTGCCTATTCTAGCCTCTTCTCCACTATAAAAGGACCTACACCCTCTCCCTTCCAAGCCATCTCTACCTACTCTACTCCCACCTACTCCCAAGCTCTAGCAAGCCTACCAACGCTCTGTTAGAGCTTGCTCTTAAACTCCCAAGGTGCCTATTAGTGTAGCAAACCTTTGCCTCACCAAATATTCTTCCCTCTTCCCATCACCACTCATAGGTCGCCTTGGAGCCATCCTCTCACCTCCATTTCGATAGAAGATCATCTCCGCCTCCTCACCTCCATTTCGAAGCCACACTGAAGCTTTCCTCTACCCGACACCCTCCTGCATCTCACCTCTGTCGTCCTGCTCCTCACCTCCTTCGTTTGAGCTTCCGCCAGGCACCGTCGTCTCACCAAACAGTCAATTCGAGAGATTCCTTCTCACCCCCTCTCTTTTATGCTTTCATAGATCATTGTAATTGACATTGGAGTGATATATATCATATTTGTTTCATATCTCTTATGATTTAATATGCTTGTCTTCTTCTTTCAAAAACAAAAAAAAAATAGCAAAACTTTAAACTACCAAAAAAATAAAATGAAGCGTGGTTTTCAATTAAAGTAAACATCACCTCCCTATGTTCGACCTAGGACTCCCTTGGAGTTTCGGTATAAATTATACTTTATCACGAGTTTTACAACTACAACAACGGGTTACTCGTAACTCCAATTTCAAACACGTGAAACCTGTGTGATCAATCATCATTTTATGTACTAGTGAGAGATGATTTTAGTCACAGATGTTTCAAAGCTGTATAGATCTGATCAGGATGACAATGGTAGTCCAACGCTTCCAAAATCATCTCGATCAGACAACCAGAGCATCGTGTGTGGTCCATAGAAGAATAGAGACCACGAAGCCAGAGGACAAAGATCCAGGCCTCAGATGAAAAATTCAACCACACGGACGGATCCAGATCAATGATCACAGTCCAACGGCGAAATAATCAACTTGATCGGAGGTCTACAACACAAAATATAAGGAAAAGAAGATGGACAACTATGATAGTGCCACGTGGCGCCATCACAGCTACCCCCTCATTGCCACCCAATCTCTGAAGAAGCCCTCCTCATGCATTGTGGGCCATTGGATGACGATCCAACTACCACTATGTGCCCACGTCACCCCCGCCCCCATGCTCCATCACCTATGAAAATATCTCAGCCATTGGATCTCCCTCTAACGACTAAGAGTGAAGTTGCCTAAAACCTAAATGTAACACAAAACGTGCCTTAGCGCATTGGTTAGCACCCCCGTACACAAGTGCGAGACGTGCGTTCGAGCCTCACCGCACTCCAAATCAAGAAGGTAGTGCGCTCAATCTCAATTCAGCCATCAGATGATGAGCGGAGGGTGTGGATGCGAATGCATGGCACGACGAAGGCCATCGGATGGCAACACGTGATCTAACACCACCACAACACATAGTTCCACACGTTAATCTTAAGGCTATGGGTCAGCACGGTTTCAGTTGTCCGATTGCGAGATTGGTCGGCTAAAATCAAGCGTGTGCATTTTGAATTTGAAGCACACGAAGAAAATGCACGGTGAACGCGAGAAGCGGGTGGGCATGATCCAAGGGCACAGCGATCGCCACATGTCAAGTAGAGGTGCGATCAGTGCGATGGAGGCGCGTTGGAGGTTGTTTTGAGGCCTAATCAACTCCATTGATCTCTTGATCAACGTATCTGATCAAATAAGAGTTGTTGCATGAGATAAAGGGGTTAAATACCCACTTTGCCCCTCACTAAAACTATAAAAGAAAGACTAGGGCTCCCCAGTTGAGGCATCTCTCTCTTCCATCAGCTCCAGATGCAACTATTCCACCTCCTCTACAACTCTCCATCCCTCTGCAACTCTACTTTGACCTTCATCCTAGTGCTATGGATCTGAGGTGCTACCACACCTTGCACAAGCATCCTCCAAGCGGCATCGTCTCTCTGCTACTTTCTATCTCTCTCTCTCTCTATCTCTCTCTCTATCTATCTATCTATTTGTTTCTAGTAGCATTCTCTAATGTAAAAACTCTACTTTAATTGCAATAAAATTTTGATCCTCTGAATGCATATATCTGATTCCTATACATATTCACATGTATAAATATATGTTCAGAACAAGTTCTATTGAAATGTTTCTGTATAAATTGCGATTGCTTCCCTATGAACGACCTGGCACTCACCGATTTTATAAATTTATTTGTCGATGTGTTTTCGTGCTATACTACAACTAAATTAACTTTTAAAACATGAATTGTGCGCCGAATAAGTTGGCGCCATTGTCGGGGAGGCAATGAAAATTTTTGAAGCTTTCTTTTGGTACGAATTTGAGATTTCTAACTTGTTATTTTCGTTGATTTCGTGTGTGCAGGAAAGGAAGGAAATCAGAATGAAACATGACGATGGGAATTGTGGGTTCGAACCTTAGGTAAGTACCCATAGTTTAGATTAGTTAGATTTAGGATTTTCTTGAACCATAGGATTAGTTAGAATTTGTTTGCCTATTGAAAAGGATAAAAAACTTCTCCTGTTTTCGGGCTGAAATAAGATCTTAAATTATAAAATCAAAACCTAATGATTCGGATGTCCAAAAATTATCAAATGTTTATTGGACGTGAGTTTTGAAGTCAGGAACAACATATCCAAATTTTGCACAAATCTGAGGTATATAAAATTCTAAAAAATTCATGCATTAATCTATTATCAATTTAGTTATTGTTCCTGATTTTTTGAAGTTCAAAATATCATAGGAATTTTTATACAACTCCGATTGACTTAAAATTTGTAGCACTTAATTTCTGAGATAATAAAAAATTTAGGAAAACTCTGAAAAAATTATTTTCTGTACATTTGATTACACAGTTTATCCAATCACCAACTGAGAGTTAAAATAGACTACAAAACCCCCAGTACATTTTAAATCAGAAAAAAATAGAAAATGTGCATTAAAAATTCTTGAAAAATATTTTCTGAGTGCCTAGTTAGTGGTGCAATAGGACCAATTGATTGCATTGCTTGGGTCACACAGCTCATCTGAATTTGAACTTAAAAGAACATCTAACAACTATCTGTGCGTAGGGTTTCACATTAAGGATAGAGCGCACCTACATTTTCATATTTAATGGAAATCTACCAAACAAATTGGGATTTGCAAAACTCTTGTGTGCCTCATCAAAACCTTGATTGAAAATATTAACTCAAGGGAACCCTAAAACTCATTAACACAAGCATTCGAATCTTAAGATTCACTTCATCATAAGAAATTGCTTGTGAACCATGTTTGCCTGAGCACTTCACATCTTCAAAATCAATTTTTAAGGGCAAACATCCCCCTAATGCCTATCATATCCCAAAAGCACATCAAACCCACACCTAAAACAGAGTATATGTGCCCTAGCCAGAACTAATAGACTTAGGGACTTCAAATTTGATTAGGGTAAGGTTAAGGCCTTGTCAACTTGGACCCACTAGTGACAAGAAAGGTCGATGCAGTAACTGCATTAACCTTTAGCGGTGTCCCACCGTACGGGGTGTCCTAAGGGGTCCCACCCTTCTGGCTAGCCAAGTAATTCAAGGGTTGATATAACCCAGTCGTGTTTTAGGGAGCCAAGATCAGGTCTAATTAGGGTTGACACTCTAACGACCAGTTTGATTGCTTGCATTGAGTGGGTGAGATTTCTCTCATATGTCTTCTCTCTCATCTACAGACAGTCTTCTGGTGCATGCAAGGTAGAAGATCTCAAAATCCTGATTTCCTACCACCATTAGAAAGAAATCCTAGGAGAAGACCTATTTATCCAGGAACTGAATCTAAACTCTCTGCAATGGCTAGTCATCACGAGGAAAAAGAGATTGATGAACAAAATCTGGATCCTATGAATCTCTTACAAAGGCAAATCACTAAGTAGGGCTAGCATCATGACCAACAGATGGAAGTCATAGTTCAGGCCATCACTCGACTCCAAAATAGAAGGGTAGACTAGCCCCTCCGTGACTTTTATAACCCTCCTAATGCCCAACCTGAACCCTTTGTTAGGGTACCTCAGGATGGGGAAGATTTTGAACTCAAGCCTCAGATCATTAACTTGATTCCCCACTTCCATGGCCGTGAGTCAGATGACCCCTTCCACCACCTTGAAGAGCTCCTACACATAGGAAGAACCTTTAGCCCTAGGAACATGAATGAAGGTACCCCAGTGATGAAAATGTTCCCATTCTCCTTGAAAGATAGAGCTACACATTGGCTGAGAACAATTGGTAGACCAATCCTAACTTAGGAAGACCTAAGAAGCACATTCCTAAAGAAGTTCTTCCCCATAGGAAAAACTAATGCCCTTAGATGTGCCATAACAACCTTTAAGCTGAACCCTAGGGAACAACTACATGAGGCTTAGGAGAGGTTCAATGATTTAGCTAGGAAATGCCCCCATCATGGGATTCCAAAGTGGTAGTTGGCTCATATTTTCTATTATGGGTTGAGTGATAATCTGAAGAATTTTGTTGATGCAGCATGTGGGGGCGATTTCCTGAGTCAAGATGCTGAGGGAGCCTTTCAATTGTTCGAGAATATGAGTGAAAATTCCCTCAACAATGCCTAAATGTCTGCCTTTAACAGAGCTAATCAACCAAGGAGTGGAGTATATGAAGTTAACAACAATTCAAACTTGGTTGATTTAGAGCTAATTGCACAACGATTAGATAAGGTGGAACTCGTGGGAAAGAATGTGGAGAATTTGAATAAGAAGCTGGATAACCTTCTAAAGGGCGGGAATTCCTTAAGTACACAATCCAGATTAAATCCTATGCCTACCCAAGGAGTGCCTATATTAACCCACAACCAATTCCCCAACCCACTAGGTCAGGAATCAGTGCACAACATTAATGACCTAACCATGGCACCACCTATGAGCCAACTGTACTTGGACCCATCTCTTTTTGGGTACCAAGGAGGGACCTTGATGCCTACGAATTCTGAACTAGGCAACCCCATGCCTAGTTATCCTGAGGATGTGAATGCACTCTAGGGTTACACTAGAAATGAGCCTTATTCAAACACTTACAGCCCTGGATGGTGCAATCATCCTAACTTTGCTTGGTCAAGTCAGAAACCCGCCTAGGGTCCTAACTTGACTAAACAAAACACTTATAGGAAACCTAGTAGGTACACACAACCATGCACGTACCAACCACAACCTACTCAGGAAAACTAGCCCACTGATCTGAGCCTGGTCCTCAAAGAAATTAGAGAAATGAATTTGAGGCAAAAGGATGAAATGAATCATTTGAGGACAGAATTGACAGGACAACTGGACCAGCTAGTAGATGCTAGACAACACGGGATGCTGCCATCCCAACCCATCCTAAACCCAAGGAATTTCAATAGGGTTAACCAGCACAACACAAGAGAGCAAGAGGCACATTTAGTTCAACCTGCTCCCTAGCACCCACCTGGCTTTGCTAACCCTAATCAGGCTCCACCTATTTTGCAGAACCCTAACGGTTTTGCTAGTGTAGTAACCTTGAGAAGTGGGAGACAGATCCAAGATCCTTACCCTTCTAAATATAAATCTAAACAAGATCTTGAGGAGCCCGAATCTGACCTAGGACATCAAGAAAACAAGGATCAGGACCCAAACACTCATGATTTCTCTCAAGCTCCCTTTCTTGGAGCCTTGAACAAACCTAAAAAAAACAAAACCAATCCATCTGAGAAGTGGCTTGATATTTTTAAACAAGTCCAGGTGAACATACCACTCCTTGAAGCTATTGAGAATATCCCAGCCTGTGCGAAATTTTTAAAGGAAATGTGCACACCACTTGGCCAAATCAGCTAAAAGGGTAGTGTTATCTGAAGAAACTAGTGCAGTTATCCTTAGAAATCTACCCTAAAAATAGAAAGATCCAGGAGCCCCTCTAATCTCATGCATTATTGGAGATACTACTTTTGATAGGAGTCTATTAGATTTAGGTGCCTCCATAAATTTAATCCCCACCATGTTATATGAAAAATTTAACTTTGGAGAGTTAAAACCTACTAAGGTCACATTATAACTGGCTGATCAATCTGTGACCACACCACGGGGGATTGTTGAGGATATAATTGTTAAGATCTATCATTTTTATTTTCCTATGGATTTCTTGGTCCTTGACATGGAGGTACCAGAGAACTTGAAGAACACCCCGATAATTCTAGGAAGACCATTTTTAGCTACTACCAAGGCAAATATTGACTGTGAATCTGGCAGTATGGAAATCAAATTTGGGGATAAGAAGACAAAAATTAACATCTTTAAGGCCATCAAATAATTTGAGGATTGTGGAATGATAGAAGATTTTGAGGACCATACCATTGAATATTGTATGGAATTAGGAATAACCCAATTTGATCCTAGAGGCCTTGACACCTAAACCAATCAAGAGGTCAGCCCACCAATCACTGACTGGATTCCAAGCCCTCCTAAGGGTAACTGTGATCCACCACTGGACCCTTTAGCCTAATGACCTAAACCTGAACTTAAACCCCTTCTAGATCATCTAAAATATGTTTTCTTGGGATCTGATCTGACTTACCCATTAAACATTAGCTCTCATCTAACCCAAACTCAAGAAAGAAATTGATTCAAGAGTTGGGAAGAAACAATTGAGCAATTGGTTGGACATTAGATGATCAAAAGGGAATCATTCCCATTTACTGCACCCACAAAATCTATATTGAGGACGAATCGAGACCCACCCGAGAAATGCAGAGACGGTTGAATCCTAACATGTGAGATGTAGTGATTAAGGAAATAATCAAGTGGTTAGATGTGAGAATAATCTACCCAATCTCTGACAGCCCATGGATCAGTCCTGTATAAGTAGTTCCTAAGAAAGTCGGGTTGACTGTGATTACTAATGATAATGGGGAATTGATTCCAACCCACACAGCTTCCTCTTGGAGAGTATATATCGACTACAGGAAGCTGAATAGTGCAACCAAGAAAAACCACTTTCCACTTCCCTTCATTGATCAAATCCTGGAAAGACTAGCCGACCAACAATTCTTCTATTTCTTGGATGGCTATTCCAACTACAATCAAGTAGCTATCCACCCCGAGGATCAAGAGAAAACCACCTTCACATGTCCCTATGAAACATTTGCTTTCCGTAGAATGCCTTTTGGATTATGCAATGCACCAGCAACCTTTCAAAGGTGCATGCTTGTAATCTTTTCAGACATGGTGGGTGATTTCATGGAAATTTTCATGGACGATTTTTCTATGTTCGGGGACTCTTTTGAATCATGTCTGATCAATCTAGAAAAGACTTTACAAAAATGCATTGAGGTGAATCTTGTTCTATCTTGGGAAAGGAGTCACTTCATGGTCAAGAAGGGCATAGTCCTTGGCCATGTTGTGTCTGAAAAAGGAATCGAAGTGGATAAAGCCAATGTGGACACTATAATCAAACTTCTGCCACCTTCGATGGTTAAGCAAGTAAGATCGTTTCTTGGACATGTGGGATTTTACCGTCGATTTATTAAGGACTTTTCTAAGGTGGCGAGGCCCTTAAGCAACTTGTTGGTAAAAGATCAATCCTTTGATTTTGATTCAAATTGCTTAAAGGATTTTAATCAACTGAAGGAGGCTATTACACAATCACCCATCTTACAACCTCCTAATTGGGATCATCCTTTCGAAATCATGACCGATGCCTCTGATTATGCCATTGGGGTAGTCTTGGGACAAAAGGCAGACAAGAAACCATCTGTGATTTTCTATGCTAGTAAAACTTTGGATGAGGCTCAAAGAAACTACACCACTATAGAAAAAGAGTGATAGGATCTATAAAATAGAATGGCTACGTGCACAAACACTCAAACACAATATCAGTAAAAATAAGAAAAATTTGTACAAATTACAATCACAGAAATTTGCACAAGATATATAGTGGTTCCCCACTCACTTGTGTACTCCAGTACCTAAGCCTTCCAGCTTACGGTTTTAAACCCGATTTCCTCAACCTCGAGGAAATCAATTTACTAAATGAGGTAATTAACGGGTTACCTAAACTCAAGCACAAGAGATGGGTTTGTTACAACCCAATGAGCAAATGGTCAAGAACAAATGTAGCACTGGTGTAAGACAAATAAAACTTACAACAAAGTACCTATGCCTCCCAACAATAATTAAAATGAATACCAATTGAGAGCCTAGGATGGACGTGAATCGCTTCATAGATGCGTGACAAAAACACGTTGTTGAGCTTGTAAGAATGTAGAGAGAGTGAATGGCAAGCGTCTTCTTTCTCTCTTGAAAATATGGTGGAAATTTGGAGATTAAGCTCTAAAAATTTTTCTTCTCTTTTCTAATGTGCAAACTAAGGGTCCAAGGGTTTATTTATAGAGTTAGGACCTTAGTGGTCGTCTAGTAGACGTTGGGGTTTAAATCCCAACGTTCATATAGCCTAAATTAATTTTCTAGCTATTCAATTTTGAGTAAATAGCTAACTAGTACCGATACTAAAGTATGGGTATGGGTACTCGTTGCTTCCAGATTTGGGTTTCAAACTCTTAACACAAATCTATAATCCACTTGTATCAGTACTGATCATGAGTACCAGTACTCGTTACCTCTAGTACTGGTACTGATCATGAGTATCAGTACTCACGAGGTACAAGTTTGTTTCTTTGAAAAAACCCAAGCCTATAACTCACATGTACCGATACTAAACTTTAGTACCGATACTAAGAACATAATTGATTTAATCACTTAAAAAAGATACTTGTGGGTTAACAAGTATCTTTTTTAAGTGATTAAATCAATTATGTTCTTTGAAAATGATCTCAATATTAATCCTAATTTATCTCTAATTATTTTTACAATCTAGGTTATATTCCTTTGTTAAGAAGCATACATTTTGTAAAGAAAAAACTAAACTAAAAAAACTAAAGGTCGAAGATGAACTTCTTCTCCTCGACTCATCCTTATCATCTCACCTCCTCCTTGTCATCATCTTCTCTTTCTTATCATCATGCCTCCATCACTTCCTATTTGCCTTGATCTTCACCTAAATATGAAAAGAACTCAATTGCAAACATTAAACCATAATAATTTTGTTGACATCAAAACAAGATGCGGAACAAGGTTCCAACAAACAGTTGCTAGCTGTAATGTTTACTCTGGAGAAGTTTAGACCTTACCTACTGGGATCTCATGTCACAATCTTCACAGATCATACTGCATTAAGGCACTTGATGTCTAAAAAGGACACAAAACCTAGATTAATCAGATTGATCCTTCTGTTGCAAGAATTTGATTTAGAAACAAAGACAAATCTGGTGCCCAAAATGTAATAGCAGATCATCTCTCCAGAATCCTTGTAGACTCTACAACTCCTCAACTCTATGATTCTTTCCCTGATGAGACTCTCTTTACTATTTGCAAACTACCTTGGTTTGCAGATATTGTCAACTATTTAGCCATCGGAAAACTACCCATGGATTGGCCTAAGCATAAGCGGGATAAGTTGATTTTCAATGCCAAATACTACTTATGGGAAGACCCAAAGCTATTCAAAGTTTGCATGGATCAGGTTAACCATCGTTGTATTCCAGACGAGGTCATAAGTGTACTAGAATTTTGCCACACTTGTGCTTGTGGTCACTTCTCAGGAAGAAAGATGGCAGCCAAGGTACTGCAAAGTGGATTGTATTGGCCGTCTTTATTCCATGACTCGTACAACTTCTGTAAGTCATGTATCAATTGCCAAACTTTAGGAAACATGACCAGGAAGGACATGATGCTCCTAAATCCAGTCCTTGAAGTCGGAATCTTTGATGTTTGGGGCATTGATTTTATGGGACCTTTTACCAATTCATTTGGATACCTGTACATTCTGGTGGCAGTTGATTATCTATCCAAATGGATTGAGGCCATCCCAACCCGAACCAATGATCATAAAGTGGTCATGGATTTTGTAAAGAAGAACATCTTTAGTCGGTTTGGTGTGTCCAAAGCTCTGATTAGTGATGGTGGGTCTCATTTTACTCACAACCAATTCATGACCTTACTAGCCAAGTATGGAGTCACTCACAGAATCTCTACTCCATACCACCCGTAGACCAACGGACAAGCTGAAATCTCCAATCGAGAAATTAAGAAGATCCTTCAAAAGGTAGTCCACCCAGATCGGAAGGATTGGTCTAACAAATTGGATGACGCTCTCTAGGCCTACCAGACTATGTATAAAACTCCGATTGGAATGTCTCCATTCCATCTGGTCTACAAAAAATCTTGCCATCTACCCGTTGAGCTTGAACATAAAGCTTATTGGGCAATCAGAACATTTAACTTGGATCTCGATCGATCTGGACAACAACGAAAACTCCAATTGACTGAATTGGATGAAATCCGAAATGATGCTTATGAGAGCATGAGAATCTATAAGAATAGGACCAAAGCTTTACATGATAAGTACATCTCCAGAAAAAGCTTTGTCCCCAATCAAAAGGTTTAGTTATTTGATTCACGCTTGAAGCTCTTTTCGAGAAAATTAAGATCAAAGTGGACAGGTCCCTTCATTGTAAGAAAATTCTACCCTTATGGAGCTATGCTTATCCTGGATCCCAAGATCGACAATGAGACAAAATTGAATGGTCAAAGATTGAAGCCTTTTATCACGCAGAACTGTGATCCCATTCTCGATGATCACATCAACCTTCTGGAATCTTCTTAAAGTTGAACGGAATCTGGCAAATGACGTTAAATTTAGCATTGGCTGGGAGGCAACCCAGTACGCTGTACAGGTAACTCTGCATCTTCTGCATCCATACTGACCTGGATTAACAAGCATAGTCAGGTGATGTCCCCTCCTCTTGCTTATTATATTTTGATTTTCATGCATGCATTTCAGTGAGGACATTGCAATGAATAGCATGGGGGGCTGGACATTGCATGTCTTATCTTTATGTCTGAAGAAAAAAAAAGGGAATTTAGGCATAAAGAATTTTTATTAAGGTTTTATTAGGGATTTCTTCTTAAGTTGATTCTTGAGTTTAGAATTTACTATAATTTCACACTTACACATAGAATTTGTAATGGATCCTCTTTGAAGACCGATAAACATCTTCAGTTTGCCAAGAAAAAGCAATGCTTCTTCTCCTAAACCCTTGGACAGTAATTAGAGAGTCAGACAAACTATCTTCTAATAGATCCAACAAACAAATGTGAGGTGAGTGTAGAAAGTCTACTGGTGCTCTAAGGCTACTATGAGGAATCTTAACTTCTGGATAATTAGATAATGATACTCAGAGTTAGGCATACTTTTCGCTCTTGATTTCTACATACAAGTACTCAGTGTGAATATCATGTGAGCCACCAAATAAGGCAAACACAAAGAGAGTGGGTTCTGATAAAATTAAGACTGAGGTGGATGGTCACGACCTTCTTTTATGGAATCCTCGGCTGAAGGAGGGTATTAATGTCAAGGTCAGAAATACATTATCCTATCCATTCCCTTCCTGGTCCGAGAATAGGCACTTCCACCTAATATGCCACCCGATATCTTCTTGAACACCCATAATCCCAAATTATGCCTCGTAAAGAGAAGTTTGTATGCTATATTGCGTTGCGTTAATATATATTTGGATGCAAAAAAAGAGAGAGAGGGAGGGAAAAAAAGTGAGAAAAGAAAAAATATATATATAAATAGAAAAAAATTTACAAATAAAAAGCAGAAAGGAAAAAAAAAGAGTTTATAAGTGTTTTTAGAATTTATTTCAAATGTAATGAGGCAACAACACCTACTACCCTCATGATGCACCAAATACAGCCTTGACCTACTTTTCTATATTTCTGGCCACCTGAATATGGGTTGAGGAATTCTGACTTAGTCTTAAAGTTATCAGAACCTAATTAAAGTGTTAATGCTAGGAGAGACCACCAAATATATTGATAAAATCTGGTGAGATTGTGAGCTCAAAAAGAAAAGAAAAGATAAGATAAGAAAAAGAAAAAGAAAAAGAAAAAGAAAAAGAAAGAGAAAGAAAGAGAGAGAATGAGTTCAAAGAAACTAAAGACGGCACAGTTTCACCACCTCTTTTTGAGTTGAATTATTTAATAATATGGAAATCTAGGTTCTAACGTACTAGTCTATATGTAGCACTAGATGAGTGTGAGCTACCAAATACAAATCTTCTTGACTCAGAAATCTTTTACCTAAGCCAAAAGCCGGGCCTGAAAATACAGGTTACTTTATAACCCTAAGGGAAGAAGTTTGCCTATCCCAATAGATTTTTACTAAGGGTCAAGTACGAGCTTTAGATGAGGATTGGCTTTCAATTGGATCCATTGCATAGACTACAACAAAACAAAACACAATTATCTGGATTACTAAAGCTTTGGATGAAAACAAAAGACAGAAACCTTTAGTCAAACTCTTGATAAAAATTAGTCATATAGGACCATTTTGCATTTAGTCTTGCATTTGCTAGGGACTAGCAAGATTTAGGCATAGGGGTCTGATTGCACAGCAATCATGCAACCTAAATCACCTGAATTAAGATAGATTCTAGCATAACTTAGGAATAATGCATTCATAGGCATCGTAATTTGCATAGTAGCTAGTTTATTAGTCATATAGATAATATCATCATTTTATGTACTAATGAGAGATGATTTTAATCACAGATGTTTCGAAGCCGTATAGATCTGATCAAGATGACAATGGGACTCTAATGCTTCCCAAATCGTCTCAATCAGACAACCAGAGCATCATGTGCAGTCCATAGAAGAACAAAGACCACGGAGCCAGAGGACAAAGAGCCAAGCCTCAGATAAAAAACCAACCGCATGGATGGATCCGAATCAACGATCTCAATCCAACGGCAAAAAAATCAACTTGACCGGAGGTCTACAGCACTAGACATAAGGAAAAGAAGACGGACGGCCATGATGGCGCCACGTGGCGCCATCACAGTCGCCCCCTCATCGCCACCCAATCTTTGAAGAAGCCCTCCTCATGCATTGTGGGCTGTTGGATCGTCATCCAACAGCCACCATTCGCCCTGTCACCCCCGCCCCCACGCTCCATCCATTAAGAAAAGATCTCAGCTATTGGATCTCCATCCAACGGTTGAGAGCGGAGTTGCCAAAAACCCAAATGCAACACAAAACGTGCCTTACCACGTTGGTTAGCGCACCCACACACAAGCGCGAGACGTGTGCTCAAGCCTCGCCACACTCCAAATCAAGAAGGCGATGCGCTTGATCTCAATTGGACCATCAGATGATGAGCGGTGGCATGGATGCGAACGCGTGGAGCGGCTTAGACCATCGATTGTCAATGCACGATTTAACGTTGCCACAACGCGCGGTTGCACGTATTATCTTAAGGCTGCGAGCACGTGCGATTTAAGCATCTGATCACAAGATCAAATGGCTGAAATCAAGCATGCACATTTTGAATTTGAAGCACGTGATGAAAATGCACGGCAGGTGCGAGGAGTGGGCGGGCGTGATCCAAAGGCGCAGCGACTGCCACGTGTCAAGCAGAGGTGTGATCTGCATGATGGAGGCACATTGGAGGTTGTTTTGAGTCCTAATCAGGTCTGTTGATCTCCCAATCAACGGATCTGATCAAATAAGAGTTGTTACACAAGATAAAGGGGTTAGCTACCAACTTTGCCCCTCATTAAAACTATAAAAGAAGGCCCAAGGCCCCCTAGTTGAGGCATCTCTCTCTTCCATCAACTCCAGATACAACTCTTCCACCTTCTCTGTAACTCTCCGTCCCTCTAGAACTCTACTCCGACCTTCATCCTGGCGCTCTGGATCTGAGGTGCTACCGCACCTCGTACAAGCATCCTACAAGCAGTGTCGTCTCTTTGCTAGTTTTTATCTCTCTTACTCTATTCTCTCTATCTATCTATCTATCTATTTATTTCTAGTAGCATTTTGTATTGTGAAAACTCTATTTTAATTGTAATAAAATTTTGATCTTCTGAATGCATATATCTGATTCCTATACATATATACATATATAAATATCTGTTTAGAAGAAGTTCTATTGAAACATTTCTGTATAAATTGTGATTGCCTCCCTGTGAACGACCCGGTACTCACCGGTTTTATAAATTTATTTATCAATCTGTTTTCATGCTATACTACAACTGAATTAAGTTTTAAATTGCAAATTACGCGCCGAACATACCCAGGAAGGGAGAGTCTCACAAAGACACCTACACGGTAGAGCATCCCCATGGGTTATAGGGTTTCCCCTGCCTGACCTTATCACCATGATTCCAAGTAGACCGGAATGTGTGAGCTTGAATTCTAAGTCTACCAATTTTAATCTTGCTTGTGCCTTGAATTTCACTTGAATTTGAGATTAATTCGATTTGTGACCTAATTTGGAGGTTGGTCGATTCACAAAGTGAACCAACTTCACCTGGCCTGTCCTAAAGTTTAGGATGAGAGTTGGGTCAAGAACTCGAATCTCCCCGAGTTGGTTCTCAAACAAGTAATTAGGTCCCAAATTTTAATGATCCAAGTGATTATAGAACCTTGATTTTAGAATCCACTTGATTAGATCAATTCAGACAATGACTTGGGTAGCACACAATATGGGAATTTGTTTCCTTTTTAAGCAAGCAAGTGTGTACTAGTCCTAGAAACCCTAATGTGAAAACCCTAGATTGGCTCTATTTCCAAGTCTAATTCTTCCAAAGATGTTACCTTAGGCTCAATCAAGAAGGTGAATAGCCCAAGGAACCTTTTATCCCTAATAGGTGCAACTATTAGGATGGGGATCTCTAGTCAAATAAACTGAATCAAATCAGGAAACTTGAATGATGATTACTAAGTAAATGAGACAAGTTGGTCCTACTGGATTTCTCTTTTAATCTTTCCAAGAGAGAGGGTGCTTAAAGAAGAAGGGAATGTGATTACCTACCCCAGGTGTGGTTGTTTTTGCGGTCAATCTTCAGATTCACCTACAACAACACAACAAAGTAGATTTACCAAGTTAGAATCAAATAAAAAAGTATGATTAGTGACTGAAATGCGCTTTGCTCCCCAGCAACGGTGCCAAACTGTTAGAGCAGAAATCATCGTAGTTTAGGAAAATGCGATGTAGTATAGCAATGAAAATCGATTCGACATTTAAATTTGCAATAGCATGAAAAATGTGAGTTCCAAGGTTGTTCGTAGGGAGCAAGTATTGCAATTCAAGCACCAATCACATAATATGATATTGAGCACAATAAGCAATCAAACTCAATAAAATATACTCAATGTATGCCAGGAGTTATAGAACTAAAAATAATATAGATAGAAAGAGACAAAGCAAAAAGTTTGGTGGTTGAAACCTCCAATGTTTCACTTAATAATCAAATTATTCTCTCAACTCAAGCTCAAATCAGATAGCAACTCAAATTAAATAGTCAATTTGAACCACACAAATGGCCTAAGCAGTTAATTCCAAAGCCACAAATGTCTCAACAAAGCCTCTCAAATTTACCTAAGTGTTTAAGCACAGATCCTGAGGGCAAAAACCCCCCTTCTCTTTCAGAATTCCTAAACCTTTCTCTTTCTTCCTTATCGGACCCTAATCAGATCTGGACACAAGACTACACCCGCGAGGCATGAGTGTGGGTAAGGAGTGCGTGAGGTGTGAGAGGGACCCAACCCCTCGTGATCTTGGGTTGCCAGGTCAGGGAGACAAATCCTTATGAATGGAAAAAACAGTAAAATGCCACGATGTGTGACTATTCGTTCAGCTCCTATCAGTTGCTGCAGCTACGCAAAGATATGATAAATTAGCTCTGCTGCTGTTTCTCTTTCTCTAATCCAAAGCACAAGATGCCTTCTAGAGTTGGTTCCCATCAACTGGAGGTGGAGACATGGTCGGAGGTCAGCGGAGTACGACAGTCAGTGAAGGAGTTGACGCCGGCGATGGCGAAGACCTGCAATCACGAATATGGTCTATTGGCCCAAATTAAGATTTTTAAGAGTATCATCGGAGCTTGTGGAACGTGGTGGTAGTGCATATTTGGTGAATGCATGAGTGTGGTGGCTGGACGAAGTTGGTGATGGTGGTGGTGAAGTGCGTCATTTGACCGAAGGAATCATAGGTCAAAGCCCTCAATAAGTTGAGGGCTTTTAACCTACGGAGCATAAGGGTGCTTTTGGTGAAGGTGGAGTGTGGTTTGGGTGCATGTATCACTGGTGCGACCTCACCCAAGCTCATGTCGGACTTGGGGAAGGAAAGGGACTGGGGTATAGAGTGGTTGAAGCCTAAATCTAATGGCATAGAATTAAACTAGAGAGTAAGGGGAAGAAGGGGGACCTACTAAAGTGAATGAATGGGGAAGAAATCCATGGTGGTGTGGCTTGCTGGAGCTGTGGAAGGCGAGTTGCTTTGACGATGGGAAACAACGATGACATAGGGTCTAGGAGACGTAGCTGTGTCTAGCTATCATTGGAAGAAGATTGGGAAGACGTTGGTGCTGCTCTTTGGCTGTGAGCATGCACAGAAGAGGGAGAGCATGAGGGTCATGGAAGTCAAGTCGAAGGATGACTAGAGAGGAAGAAGGGTGGTTTGTGGCCTAAACTCGATTGAGGAGTATGTTGGGATGTAAGAGAGCTTATATAGCGCTCAAAGGTGCCCTCAAATTGGAAGAAATCATGAATTGGAGTCGTGATTTTGGAAACACAAATTCCTCAATTTTTGCAAGTTCACTGAAGCTTTGTGCTCCATATGGAGGTCCAAGATCATGTTCACATGGTAGAGAATCTCCTTTTGGTTCTTCCCTCCAAATTTGAAGGAATTTGAGTAGGAATTGGAGATATTCACAGTCAAAGGCTATGTTGTTTGGGTTTGATTGCTGTTTAGGAGTTATAGGCGGTAAGGACCTCGATTTGAAGAAGACGATAAAGTTAGAGGCATAGATGTAAGGGAACTTGAAACCTAGGGGTCTAAATGTGAGAAACAAAGATTTTAATGGTAAAAATGCAAATTACGTCATGATGCACTCTGATTGGGCCTAAATTTTGATGTTAACCTAATTTAAACCCAAGGAATCTAATGGTGAACTTGGATTTGGATTTTGACCATGTTTGAGTGGGTAAATTGCATAGGAACCCAAATCAAGGTAAATTCCCGTCCAAGTCTTTATTTTTGGTTAAAATGGGTTCACATGGTCAAAGTGAAGGTACCAAACCTCTTAAAATATTTTTCAATGATTTTTAAAATATTTATTTGAATTTATCTTGACCAGAACCCCTTCAATTTAAGTGAGGTGATAATTAAGGTTTTTAGTGATATTTTAATTCTTAAAATGCATGAATACCTTGATTCAGTTATTCTGAGCCCACTTCTTGGTCTTTTAAGTTCATTTAACCTTAGATTACCCTTTAATCAACCCCTTGGTTAATCTGTATTTATGATGAGATGGTAAAACAACAGAATTAACATCGTTTTCCTGTCTTCTCAAATTAGTTTGATACGAATTTATGAACCTTAGACAATTATTTAGGATCATTTAACACTCAATTTTGTTCAATCATTTTAAGACCCCTTCACTTGGCACCAACTTTCGATGGTCATAGGATTACCTAACTACCTACACCATCCAATCCTAGCCCTACATCCAAAATCCATGCCAACCCCCTCTCCACTTGTATATCTACCCCACATAACCACCACCATACCATCATCCTCCCTTAGTCTAATTCCACTCATACCACCCACATAATTCAATCAAGGAAGGAAAAGAAGAGAAGAAGATCAAGGGGACAACCTCCCCACCCCCTTAGTGCCTTCATCTTCCTTGTGCCACACCAAGGAGGAGCGCTTCATCTAAGGAGGATGACCTGGAAAGGAGTCTTGAGGGTGGTGGATGTCCACCCTTGGAGGAAGCTTTGAGGAGGACGACTTGAAGAAGAAAGCTAAGGAGAAGCCTTTTTAAGTGCAGGGTAACTGCACTTGGAGCAAGGACCATCCAAAGCTTCTACCAGAGGATTTTTCTTCTTTTCTTCATCCTTCTATTTTCTTTTATTAACTAGTGTTTTCTTGTTTTCATGTAACAAGCATTTAGCTACCTATCATACATTTTCCTAGCAATAAAAGATTTCTATTTCCTTCCAATTTCATGTTTTCTTGTTTATAGTAATCTTAGTGCACACACTCTTTTCTTCTAATTATCTTAGGCGCACATGCCTAGGGTGAGCTTAGAAGAAAGAATTTCTTCTTATCACTTTAGGCGTAGCTTTAACATAGTTAACTTCGCTTTCAAGTGCCTGATCATTTTGAAAAACCTAAAAACAACAAAAACTAAAATCATAAAAATACAAGTGTTGATTTGAGAGGAGAGAGAAAGAATCATCTTATTGACTAACAATTTGGCCTCCTTGGAGGACCCTTGATATAAACACATTTATTGAGGGTAAAATGCCTATTCATGCATGTTCCTAGTTGTATGTAATTTAGGTTAATTGCATCCTTTTTGTGGTCAGGAGAGAAGGATACTTATTTTGGATCCTCGGATTGATGATTCGACCACACATATCTGATCAAGACGACGATCGGAGTCCAATGCCTCTGAAATCGCCTTAATCGGAGTCCCGTAGCACCATATGCAGTCCGAGGAAGATCAACGGCCAAGGGACTAGGTGACATAATACGACGCTTCAAATGACAAATTGAACCACACGGATGGATTCGGGTCGACGATCGCAGCCTAACGGCGTGAAAATTGACTCAATCCAACCTCTGTAGCAGCCCCTACAACAAGAAGACGATGGACGGCCCAAACTACGCCACGTGGCGTAGCCCAGGCCACCCAGCGCACGCATGCGCCATCGCATGCACGCAGCAACGCGGGTGAGCATGCAGGTGTGCATGCGCACAATGCAACATAGCACAATGCCAGCGCGTGGGTTTGCGTGCTCGCAGCAAAGGCGGGGGAGCACAGCGCCAGCTATGCATGAGCTAGACCTACAGCAACGCATGAGCTGGACTTACAGTGACACATACAGCTGACGCTAATTCATCTCATGCTAGCAAAGCCAGCAGTGGGTGCTAGTGAGCATGAGCTGCCTACAGCAACGTTTCCATCGAAGGCCTGGATGTCACTAATGGTCTCATACCTATTTTTTGCCTCTTCTCCTCCACTATAAAAGGACCTACACCCCCTCCCTTCCAAGCCATCTCTACCTACTCTACTCCCACCTCCTCCCAAGCTCTAGCAAGCCTACCAACGCTCCATTAGAGCTTGTTCTCAAGCTCCCAAGGCTCCTATTAGTATAGTGAACCTCTGCCTCACCAAATATTCGTCCATCTTCCCATCC
The DNA here is from genome assembly GCA_037157565.1 of Thalassia testudinum. NCBI lineage: Eukaryota > Viridiplantae > Streptophyta > Magnoliopsida > Alismatales > Hydrocharitaceae > Thalassia > Thalassia testudinum. The sequence goes on from JAZHRO010000049.1 coordinate 31,696,681, forward strand.
CCATTCATAGGTCACCTTGGAGCCATCCTCCCAGCTCCATTCCGGTAGCAGATCATCTCCGTCTTCTCACCTCCATTCCATAGCCATGCCAAATCTTTCCTCTACCTGACGTCCTCCTACATCTCACCTCCTTCGTTCGAGCTTCCACCAAGCGTCGTCATCTTGCCAAACAGCCGTTTCGGGAGATTTCCTCTCACCCCCTCTCTTTTTATGCTTTCGTAGAATATTGTAATAGACATTCATGATATATAAAATACTTGCTCAATATCTCTTGTGATTTATTCTGCTTGTCTTCTTCTTACAAAAACATATAAAAGTAACAAAACCCTAAAATACCAAAAAGAAACAAAACGAAGCGTAGTTTCCAATTAAAGTAATGTCGCCTCCCTGTGTTTGACTAAGGACTCCCTTAGAGTTTCGGTATAAATTTTATCTGATCGATGTGTTTTGCAAGTACGATAATGGGCTACTTGTAACCCCAATTTCTAGCACGCGAAACACACCTGACCATTTTGGCACCATTACTGGGGAGGCAACGGAATTTACTTTATTGTTTATTACGTTTCCTTGCATTTACATAGCACTAACCCTACTTGTCTTTGATCTACCATCTTGCAAGTACCCTAGCATGGAGATCCAAGTGCGGTAGACCAGAGTAAAGTGCAGGTAGAGTACTCTGTAAGTGCCCCCACATTCCCCCCCGCTAGTTCATTTCACCACACTCATAACCAAGACCTAATCTACCTCACCCCCTTCATCTACCTCACCCCTCATCATTAATAAACCATAGGTTAGAATTGTTTGTCTTGTTTGCCACCTTCATCTACCTCACCCCCTCATTTTTTTTTTTTTAAAAAGAGATACTTTCTGTGGGATGAATCAATATACACACTCTATGCATCCACATTTGAGGCACATAATAGACTTGATTTTCATATACTCAACTGGGCTTCCAACCTTTGGACCCGGTACACAAATTCAACACATAAAAGAGTAGAAATCATATTAGGTTAACCACCTTTTTGTGTGCCTTAATCGGTGGTGCATTTGAGCCGATTAATTGAATTGTTTGGGCCGTACCACCTAATTTAAAAGAGGTTCATTTTCTAGCTGCCCCATAGGATTTAATAACTAGGTCAAGCTAGGAACTCCATATTTTTCTTGATTTCTAAAGGAAAATTCTTGAACACGTGCTTTAAAAAATGAACTTGGTTTGCCTCACAAAACTTGGTTGAAAACACCTAATATTTGAATCCTAAAAGCTATTAAGCAAGATTTGAACCCTAAAACTCACCTCATCATTAATAATCTTACTTGAAAACCTCTTGGTTGTGCACATTTACACATTCTCAAACAAATCATTAAGGACCCATCACATTCCAAAGAACCAATTTCCCAAGCCTAAATAAAATCAATTAGACGTTGGCCCTAAGGATTCATTCGCTCATCGGGATCCAGATTGAGATTATTCATGATTAACTTGCTTATACTAGTCAATCTGATGTCTAGCTAGGGGAGTAGCGTCAAACGACCGCAGCTGGGGGGTACACTAGGAACCGGAGGTGTAAGCCAAAGGAAGAACCTTCTCCCCAGTCCCTCCTTCTAACTGGTTGGATTGATCAGATAAAAGTAGACCAAATCGTTTATAATCTCAAGATGGGTCCTAGGAGTCTGTAGGTCTTTAGGCTACCCACAAAAGGACAAGTTTGGTTGTTTGTATTGCAGGGCACCTTTTCTCTTCTCCATTTTCCCTCCTTATCTACCATGTACCCTTCCACATCCTACACACATTTCACATCCTATCCTCCTTCCACCACTTATCCCCAAGATGATTACTACCCCGACTTGACTTGTAATTACCCATCCACTAGCCGGGATGACTTTGATTGGGGATATGAATCCAGACCTCAGTGTCCAGGGCCTAACCCTGGACAACAAGACTATGATTACTATCCTTCCCAGAGCTACAATGATTACAGATCTCCATCCTTTGATGATCAACCTAACCAGATCTACAACCATGAAGGATATGCTGATTATAACACTTACCCTCCCCAGAATTATGTTGAATATAGGTCGCCACCAACCTTTAAACAACCTAGAACGACCTACTATCAGGGAGGGACCTGAGAACCTCGACATCTTGACTCCCCTAGATTTAACCCAAACTTGAATCGAACCAGTCGGTTCAGGTGGACCAGATCCAGGATATGGTGTTGGCTAATTTGAGGAACACTATACAATCGTTAGAAGCTCAGCCAACACCATGCATTGAAGCATTGGAGCCTATGATAAAAATGATTGACAAGCTGAATATCTCTTTATTGGATTTGCTCCAAAGTGTTAGGGATAGGGACCTGGGTGAGTTTTTTCTTGGGAAATTATTAAGGTTGAGGATGAAATTTATGGTTGCCCTAGTCAAATCCTGGGTTGATTCTCAAGATGAACCCTCTTCAGGAGAGCCAATGTTTGAACCTGCTCAGGCGCCTTTTGAGCAGGATACATATTTTGAGATTGGAGATGACCAAGTTGGGCTAGAGCAACCCTTTGAGGATGAATCGAGTTTCTCACTCGAGATCCTAGAGCCAGGGAATGATGAAAAATATGTCTGCACAAACCATGAAATGACATATGATATTGAGACATATATAAATGTGGATCATGAATTCTTTGATTATGAAGGTGAAGAATCATTTGGTGAAGTCTCATTTTAACTCAAGGAAGAGGATTATAGTGAGACAATCGGGCTCAAGGAGTATGACGAATTATTTGATAGCTCGATCATTGAAGATTATGATCATGTTAAGGCTAACTTGGAGGATTCGAATCCTGATGATTCAATCAGTAGCCCCATTCCTCAAACACACCCTAAAGAATTGAATGATGATATTTTTGAGATCACCAAATCCAAGTCAATCCTAATTCAACCATAATTGTTGGACTTGGGTACTTTATATGGGGTGTACTATGATTTGGTGGTCCTACAAACATTGATTTTGGAGGATAGGAAGTTGGAATTAAAAATCTGGGAAGCTAATTCTGAGGGAACATTGATTTTGAATCTAAGGGTTCTTGTTGACTTGAAACTACCTACTTTCTACCAGGACCCCTACGATATCTTTCACGTGCAACCCAAGCTGGAAATAACTAATTATTTTTCTGAGCTAAATGTTAAGTGGACAACTGCACCTATTGAACCATCTTTACCCATTGTCTAACACTTTGGTCTGGGGTTGCACACCACTAAACCGCAGGCCCAACCCCGCAAACACAACAACCTTCTGTTCTTGGTGATTTTCATCCAAAACTTAAGAACCACTCGACCCTGGGGCATGGGTCTGCACCATAATCTAGTCCACATTTGTGGACATCTTCTACAGATGGGTTTCAGGATCAACCTTTTGATTTTGATTATGACCCGCACTTGTGAATTCTCAATTTCTTCTTTGTATGTATGTTATGCCTAGCTTAAGGCATTAAACTTAGCGCGTGTGTATACACTCTTCTCTCAACGGAGCTAACTAGATTTTCATGACACTCAAGTGATATTCTATTTACTCTACCCTTTTCATATCTTTATTTTTTCAATGAGGACATTGCATCATTTAGGCATGGGGGGGTGGATACTTAATCCTTAAATCATTTTGTTAACTCCATAGAATTTCTTTTAGTTTCTTTAAAAAAAAATTTTGAAAATTTGAAAAAGATAAAAGGGAAAGAAATTAGGAAAAGAGAACTTAGGCATTTGGAAGTTATTAACTTTAGGAAATGATACGAGAGGACCTAAACACTTAGACTCTTTAGGTCTTCGGGCATAATTATCCTGGGTGTCTACTAGAATGTGGACTTAGTCTCGAGTCCTCGCCAATTAAAATTCATTTTAATTTGGTAAATAGTTTGGGATGATAAGTATGTGACTTATCAACCCGCCCTCTATTTTGGGAGGATTTTAAGCCTAAGCATCTACACACATTTTTTTTGCACTGACTCACTTTTTGCTTGTTTCTTCGAAAATTGGGTAGCTAATGAACTATTTAGGGTGGTATGGCTGGCAAGTTGTCGGTGGTAATAGGTCATCAGCCGGTTGTCCAAAGCTAGTCACAAGACCATTTTCATTGTACTGCCTTTAGGTAAATCTTAGATCAGGAAAGCCACCTACTTAAAAAAAGAAAAGAAAAGAAAAGAAAAGAAAATATAGAGAAAAAAATAGAGAAAGGAGAAAATAAAAAAACAAATAAAACCACACTTCACTGCACGAGTATGGCTTGCAAGTTGTTAGTGGTAACAGCTCATCGACCGGTTGTCCAGAACTCAGCTCACAAAAGAAAATGCACAATAATTCCCAAAACACTTAGGAAAGAAGTGGGGAAATAGAATAAATCGGTGAGATATACACTGGGTTCACCCTTGTGTTGGCCCCATAAATAAAAGAAGTAGAGAGAAAGCTACTGATCGAAAAGATAAACCTCTAGGCAGGGTCACCTAGGATCTTAAAAGGCTGAAGTCCATTTTAATAGCCGTCTAGTGAGTCTTTCAATATTTTCACAAGATGCTTAGCACTTAGAGTCCTTTTCGAGTCTTGGGTGGGTCGGGTAGCCGTAAAAAGTTATCCCGGAGCTCTCAAACTCCAAAAGCATAAAAAAATTAGAAAAGAAGAAAAATAATAAAAAAATGTATCTTCCCTTTTCAAATAAGGCGAGGACTTGGGCAGTCTGCATTCTTCCAGGCACCCGGGTACTGTTGAGTTTTCGTAGTTTAGGACCTTAGTTAAAATTTTCTATTGTTAATAAATGACTTAGGCCTATGATCTAATCCTAATTCTGCTTTTATACATAGCATATAGTATAATTTTGCTAGGGACTAGCAAAAGATAGGCATGGGGGTATGATATAAACACATTTATTAAGGGTAAAATGCCTATTCATGCATGCTCCTAAGCTTAGATTTGCACTTCATGTTATAAATATTGCACAACATGTATCATTCTGCATTTAGAGTAGTTTTATATAATTTAGGTTAATTGCATCTTTTTTGTAGTCAGGAGAGAAGGATATTTATTTTGGAGCCTCGGATTGACGATCCAACTGTACAGATCTGATCAAGACGATGATCGGAATCTAACGCCTCTAAAATCGCCACGATCGGAGTCCCGTAGCACCATATGCAGTCCAAGGAAGATCAATAGCCAAGGGACTAGGTGACATAATTTGGCGCTTCAAATGACAAATCCAACCACATGGATGTATTTGGGTCGACGATTGCAGCCTAATGGCATGAAAATCGACGATATCCGACCTCTGTAGCAGCCCCTACAAGAAGAAGATGGACGGCCCAAACTGCGCCACGTGGCGTAGCCAAGGCCGCCCAGCACACGCACGTGCCACCGCACGCGTGCAACAGCACGAGTGTGCACACGCGTGCGTAGGCACGCATGCACACAATGCAGCACAGCGCCAGCGCGTATGTGCGTGTGTGCGTGGCAAAGGCGGGGGAGCGCAGCGCCAGCTATGCATGAGCTGGACTTACAGCGATGCATGAGCTAGACTTATAGCGATGCTTACAGCCGTCGCTAATTCATTGCATGCCAGCAAAGCCAGTTGTGGGTGCTAGCGGGCTTGAGCTGCCTATAGTGACATTTCCAGCAACGGCCTGGATGTCACTAACAGTCTCATACCTATTTTTTGCCTCTTCTCCGATATGAAAGGACCTACACCTCCTCCCTTCCAAGCCATCTCACCTACTCTACTCCCACCTACTCCCAAGCTCTAGCAAGCCTACCAACGCTCCATTAAAGCTTGTTCTCAAGCTCCTAAGGCTCCTATTAGTGTAGCGAACCTCTACCTCACTAATATTTGTTCATCTTCCCATCCCCATTCGTAGGTCGCCTTGGAGCCATCCTCCCCCCTCCATTCTGGTAGCAGATCATCTTTGTCTTCTCACCTCCATTCCGGAGCCACGCCGAAGCTTTCCTCTACCCGATGTCCTCCTGCATATCACCTCCTTCGTCTGAGATTCCGCCAGGCGCCGTCGTCTAGCCGAGCAGTCGATTTGGGAGATTTCCTCTCACCCCCCTCTCTTTTTATGCTTTTGTGGAATATTGTAATAGACATTCATGATATATAAAATACTTGTTCCATAACTCTTGTGATTTATTCTACTTGTCTTATAAAAATACAAAAAAATAACACAATCGTAAAATACCGAAAAGAAACAAAACGAAGCGTGATTTTCAACTAAAGTAAACGTCACCTCCCTATGTTCGACCCGAGACTCCCTTGGAGTTTTGGTATAAATTTTATCTGATCGACATGTTTTGCAACTACGACGATGGGTTACTTGTAACCCCAATTTCTAACTCGCGAAACATGCCCGACCAACCCTAGATACTCATCCTATCTAGGAATATAAATATTAAGAGTTGATTGCTAATTTACATGTTACAATGACATAATTATATCAATTTACAAAATGTATGTTTCTTAGAATCATGAATCTGATTTCCAAACTTCCTTTGCCTTCTTTTGTCAAAGAAATTCAATCTTTTCTAGGGCACGTTGATTTTTATTGACATTTCATTTATGGTTTCTCTAAAATTGCGCTCCCCTTGACAAATCTTCTCTAAATGGACACCCCCTTTGAGATGAACAGTGAGTGTGTTCGCGCATTTGAAACCTTATGTGATCGAGTAACCCAAGCTCCAATCCTACAATCTCCTAACTGGTCACAACCATTTGAGATCATGTGTGATGCATCTGACTACACAATAGGAGTGGTGCTTGGACAAAAGATTGACGAGAAACTAGTGGTAATATATTATGCTAGCAAGACACTAGACGAGGCTCAGCATAATTACACAATTACAGTGAAAGAGCTTCTAACTATAATATTTGGTCTATAGGAAATTAGGTCATACCTCTTGGGATCCCATGTTATTATTTACTCAAATCACACCACTGTGAGGCACTTATTAGTGAAGAAGGGTGACAAACCAAGGTTGATTAGATGGATGTTGCCCTTGCAAGAGTTCAAACAGGAAATACGCAATAAAGCAGGGAAGCAGAATATTGCTATTAACCATCTATCTCGTCTTCCTTCTTTGATCATTGACCCATCCAAACCTATCATCGATTATGGAACAAGTTGATTTCCGATGACAAGTACTACTTCTATCTATTCTGCACTGGCAATGACATAATTATTAGAAGATGCATTCCTAATGATGAGGTCAATGATGTCATCTCTTTTTGTAATGACGAAGCCTAGGTGGCCATTTCTCTAGGCATAAAACCACAGCTAAAATCCTCCAGTGTGACTTCTCTTAGCATACACTATTCTACTACACACAAACTTATTGTAGGGCATGTGCCCATTGCCAGACCCTCCATAACATGGGCACCTGCAACATGATGCCCTTGAACCTGATTCTTGTGTGCAGGGTTTTCAATTTATGGGGGATCGATTTTATAGGACCTTTTCCTGCTTGAAACGGCTTTAAGTACATCCTGCTTATTCTTGATTGTCTCTATGTGGATCAATGTCATCTCCTCTAGAACGAATGGTCATAAGGTGGTTCTTCACTTCGTTCAAGAGAACATCTTTTCTAGATTTGGGATTCCTAAAGCCATCACCAGCGATGGTGGATCCTACTTTGTGAATGTGCCATTCCAGTCCCTGATGAAGAAATATGGGATGTCACACAAAATTTTGACTCCATATCATCCACAAACTAATTGGCTGGCCAAGCTCTCCAACTAGGAAATAAAGAAGATTCTTCAGGTCACCATTTGACTTGATAAGAAAGATTGTTCAACTCGATTTCTAAAGGCATTACGGGCTTATAGGACCACCCAAAAGACCTCATTATGAATGTTTCCCTTTAGACTGGTTTATGAGAATGCATGTCACCTTTTAGCAGAAATGGAGCATAAAGCCTACTGGGCAATACGGAAATGCAATTTTGATCTCGAGAAGGCTAGAATCTACTATCGATTATAGTTTAGCGAGATCAATGAATTATGTAATGATGCATATGAGAACTTGCATATCTACAAGAAACGTACAAAGGCCTTTCATGATAAACACATTTCACGAAAGAATTTCTATCCTGGTCAGAAAGTGCTTCTTTTTTATGCCTAGCTCAAGCTCTTCTCGACCAAGCTAAGATCAAAGTGGACCAGACCTTTTATAGTCTGGAGGCTCTTTCAAAATGGAGCGGTTGAGATTAGTGAAACCAATCAAGACTCAAATCCTTTTGTTGTAAATGGATAAAGATTGAAACTTTTCTTGAGTTGAATAATTTGAACTTGACTGAAGAATCTCTTGACCTTCATTCCATTAGACTTGCCTTGTGCCAAGCTAAAAGTGGTAAATTTAGCACTTAACGGGAGGCAACCCATCATTCTCCTCAAAAACTTGAGACCCTTTATATCCCTTTTGAACACCACTCTTATTGTGCTTTATGGTTCCTACTTTAAAACAACTGACTCCACCACCAATTTTCACATTAGAGCTTGAAATCGTCCATATTTGACCATTTCCGACCAGCCCACCCACCCTATTCAAAACTGTTCTAAAAGTTTGAACTAAGTTGAATTAAAATCGATCCTATTTATAATGAGAGCATTGCAAAGCTTAGGCATGGGGGGATACTATAGTGCAATCGTGTAAAAATTCAATTTCTTTGAAAGGGTCTCATATAAAAAATAATAAAAATAAAAATAATACAAAAAAATTTGCTGATTAAATGGGAGGAAAATTCTTTCAAGGAGAAAAAAAATGTATTGAATGTTAATTTGTTAGTCTTGGTCAAATTTAAAGTTGTTTGTACTTTAGTCTAGTATGACACCTATATCCTCGACCTTAGACCTTTTGGGTCAAATATGCTTGATTAAGCATGGCTTAAATTACCCTACCAAGCAAAGTTGAATAATCTGATTTCTTAGACTAAGGAGCAGGAGTGTTTAAACCAGTGTCCTGGTCACTTCTAGTTTAAGAGTTTGAAAAATTGGAACATGTCCTCACATGCACGGATTGAGTTTTAGGACCCGAGTAGAAAGTTAATAAAATAGTGGACTTTGGTAGAGTTAGAAAATAACTATTTTATGGAAACCAGCCCTTGAAAGATGGAGAGCCACTTCCCTAATAAGGCGCACACACTTTAATTTTTGTTTTTAGTGAGGCTTGCATGCGTAAGCCTTAGTAAGCAGTGTGCTTGTCCCTACCACCCCAAAAGGCACACAAATGCCTCACACACTTGCATCACATAAAAAAAGAAAAAAAATGGTGCTTGCTTTTATTTTTCTTTTTCCAGGGAGATATACCCTTATGTTGACCCCGGTGGGAAGGTAGAAAGCTGCCTAATTCATGTGGGAGCAGTCAATTAAGTCCAATAGGTTAATAATCAGGCAACTATGACCTTTAACTCAATTACTTCTGCTACACATCTTCCAACCTTACTAACAATGAAATCGGGAGTGAAATTGAGACCAACATGAACTATGTGCCTCTATGTTTAAAAATCAAGAATCAGGTGAAATTAAGCTAGAGAGTTGTTAGGTCATAGTGTCTTGAGGAACCTGGTTGTCCAAAGTCCTAGACATAAGAACACTTTTGTCTGTCATACCAAGATTAACAAATTAAACTGTTCTTGAGTTGTGAAGAACTTGAGCTGAATGACAAAATACCTTCTAAGCTAAAAGTCTATGTTGAACTATAAGAATTTGCTAGGGGACTAGCAAATGTTAGGCATGGGGGTATGATGTTAACACCACCATCCTCTATTTCTGGCTCAAATTTACTAATTTCCAAGGCTAAATTCACCTAACTGATATATCAAGGGGTATAACATAAGCATATCAAGAATTTAAGGGCATGCATTAAAATTGGTTAATTCTATTGTTTTAATGAAGAAATACAAGTGCAGATTAACTAAAGGGAGAACCTATACTTAATTGAAGGTCAACTAAGCTCAAATCTCCAATAAGTGAGCTTGCATGAACTGATTTAGGGTTTCTCAGAGGATTAAAAGTTAAATCACTATTTAAAATCAGAGGGTAAAGAGATTATGATTCGTTCTCCATATAAACTTAGGAGGAGGAAGGATGAGGGTAAGAGGAAGGTGGATGAAGGTTCAGTGGCATCTGTGCTTGGGGTTGTACGAGTGAATGATGGGAGGACTAGGGGGATGTCGAAGGGACAATGAAGGTCTTGACGTGGAATGTGTGTGGGCTTTGCGATGGTGTTCGGAGGGCCTCTCTTAGTCAATATATGAGGGAGTAGGAGGTCAATTGTGCGCTTATACAAGAGACACATATCGAGGAGGATGGTCACTCTCATTGACACTCGCTATTGCAAGGTGTACATGCATATGTAGGGGCGCAAGGTTGTGCTAGGGGGAAATCTATATAATGGGAACTAGCTAAGCTGCAGCTACTTGATGTTCTGAAAGGTCAGCATATGATCCCTGCTAAATTTAGATTGGTACAAGGGGGAAATGAGTGGTTTGTTACGTGTGTATACGGTCCATGTGTGGCAAATCGTCGGCAAGAGCTATGGACTGAACTGTCTAAGATTGCAAATATAGTGGGTGATCTTTCGTGGCTTGTAGGAAGTGGTTTCAATTGCACTCTCTCAACTCAAGACAGAGGGAGTGGAAGAGTTGACCCATCTTTGTTTGGTTTCTAGTTGGTTGTGTAGGGTGTGAGTTTGAATGAATTTCCATCATCTGGAGCTGAATTCACATGGCAAACTGGAAGTGGACAGATGTCAAAACTTGACCATTTCTTTGGGAATGCTAGTCTACTTGAGAGGTTTCACTTGTCATTTGTGGTTGGGCTAGAGAGACCATTCTCTGACCATACCCCATTACTATGGAACTGTGGTGAAGGGGCCTCGATGGGGTCTTACTTTAAATATAGAAGATCTTGGTTAAAGGAACCGGGTTGTAAAGAGATGATAGTAGGTTGGTGGGAGGTAAAGCAGGTTCATGGCATGGCTACAGCAAGGTTAGCTGCAAAATTGATGGCACTCAGAAATCTAATGGGACAATACAGAGAGACTGTTGAGGTGCTTCACAATCAAAGGAGGATGGAGGCATTGTCCAGGATACAAGAACTAGATGAGAAAGAGGCCAGAAGTCCATTAACAGAGTTTGAGGTGCAGTAGAGAAAGAAAATGCAACTTGTGTGGACGGAAAGGATTTGAAAATGGAGATGGATTGGTGTGAAAAGTCAAGGCAGCTTTGGTTACATGAAGGCGATGCCTAACACTAAATTCTTCCTCTTGGCAGCTAGCTTGAGAAGGTGTTTCAATCTAATTTCGTCCATTCAGTCAGACAAGTAGAGGCTGACATCCATGGCAGCAATATGCTATGAAGCAGTGTGGTATTTTAAGGCTACTACAAGGTCGTGAAGCAGAGGGGTCTGGAGGTTAGCTGTGGCCAATTATCCTAATGTTTCTTTGGAACAAGCTAGAAGATTGGAATCCCCCATACCTGAGCAAGAGGTGGTTGATGCCATCAGTGACCTTAACATGGAAGGGTCTTCGGGGCTGGATGGGTTCCAAGTAATTTTTTTTTAAGAATTTTGGCTTGTTGTTAGGAGGGAGGTGATGGGAGTCATCTAAGAATTTCAACAAGGGAATCATGGATTCGACAAACTGAAAAGATCATATCTTCTTTTACTTCCAAAGAAACAAGGTGCTAAGCGTTTCCAAGATTTCCAACCGATTGTGTTTTCAAACTCCATATACCTTATTGTTAGTAAAGTGGTTGCAAATAGACTACGAGTGGTGTTGCAAGATTTGATTTCACCTGTTTAGTCTGCTTTCCTCCCGAATAGGTTGTTGCAGGAATTGTTTATTGCGGCACAGGAGATGGTGGTGGGACTGTGTAAGAGGAGTAAGGCCTTCATGTGGAAGGTCAATTTTAGTAAGGCATACGATTATGTGGCTTGGCCGTACTTATGGGAGATGTTCAGGAGTAGGGGATTTCCTCCAAGATGGGTGCAATGGATGAAAAGGTGTATTACTACCTCAACTTCTCACCATTGATTAATGGGAGGCCCTGTGGTACGTGGATTCAACCCAAGTGCGGTGTTAGGCAAGGTTGCCATCTGGCCCCATTGATTTTCAACCTGGCAGTTGACACATTGGCTCGCTTTGCATTTAAATTGTCGAAGGTTGGTTTGATTATGGGTTATGCTTTACCAGGTAGCCATGTCATGACCCCAGTGCTCCAATGTGCGGATGACATAGTATTTTTTGTGGAAGGTGGCCTTCGTGAAGCACATGCCCACTTTTCTATGGTGAAGATTTTGGTGAGGTGTTGGGTTTGAAACTAAATGGGGAGAAGTCTTCTCTTATTTGTTTTGGGATGAATGGAGGTGAGTAGGGACATCTTTCTGAGGCATTGTAGATACCAATGGTTTCCCTACCCATCACTTATCTTGGTTTGCCTCTGAGAAATGGGAAATTGAAGAAAAGTGACTGGAGTACCCCTTTTGAGAAGATTACTGCCAAATTGGAGTGTTGGAGAAGTAGGTATTTATCCAAAGGGGGAAGATTGATTCTCCTAAACTCAGTGATCACCTCCATTCCGGTGTTCTTTTCAGTTTTTAAGGCTCCAAAGGCAGTTTGGAGGCGTTTGGGTGTTATGAGGAAATGTTTCTTTTGGAAAGGTGCTAAACAAGAGGGGTGGATCCTGCAACTTGTGAATGGAGTTGTATCCGCTTGCCTAAGGAGCACGGGGGTCTTGGGATAAGATCCTTAAAGGAATTCAATGAATCCCTGTTGTTGAAATGGGCAATCAGAATATTTCAAGGGGAGAAGAAACTATGGGCAGATCTGATACGTGGAACATATGGGGAATCCAATTTAGCAAGGAATAGACTACACCCATCCAGAGCATCTCCATTTTGGAAGTCTGTAGTGACAACATTGAAGGAAAATTGGAGTTTTTTCAAACCAATTTGTGGTGATGGCAGAAATTTTAGGTATTGGGAGGGTAGTTGGTCATCGTTGGCCTTGCTCCAGAAGAAGTTTCCAAGAGTGTATGGGCTTGCATATGATAAGTCAACATCGATCATTGACTTCTGGAGTGCAGCTGGGAATGAATGGTGCATCCCCGATAGTGGCTACAAGGGGATTTCGTATAGATGTGGAGAGAGACTAGATGATGCAAGATCTGAGTGCATTCAAGTCAGTTGGAGGAGAGAACTGGTACTGTTGGATGAAGGATTTTTCTCCTTCCAAGGCATATGATGAAATAATGATGCAAGCGTGGGGTGAGGAGGTGAATGCGGTTTGCGTGGGTCTGTGGAAGTTAAGGATTTCACTTGTGGCCCAAATTTTCCTCTGACTATAGAGGAAAGATGGATTTATTAGAGAAGGTATGAGGCATAGGATGGGGGTTCCTGGTAGGACTCGAATGGAATGTGTTAATATGGTGAAATTATCGTTGAAGTTAATATAGTGGTTAACCTAAATCTAGTCTAACCATCTTTCACAAAATTTTTTTACATGGCCTACTTAATTTTATCTTAGTCACCTTTAGGCCCAGGGTCGATCTCAAGGAAGTGAGAATTAAAGGTGAATAAGTTTCTACGCCTTACCTAAAACGTATCTCTTCCGTGCATTTATTATGTTTTTGATTTTTTTCTATTTAAGATTTTTTTGTTGATAATATTGTCCTTGAGGCACACCCTCAAAATCAGGTCCTTGGCTTTGAGCCAAATTGTTCTTGGCTTTGAGCCAACTTAGGGTTTCCAAAAGAACTGGTCCTGCTATTCGCAAGACCGAGTACCTGCAAGACAAGGATTATCTTTTCTCTTTTACTCTTTTCTTTTATCTTTTAATAGCAGGAAACAAAAGAGAAATAAAAATAAGGTTGGTTGCTTGTAGAGAAATAAATACAGTCTATATATATATATAGATATATATATTATATATATAGGGGTGAGGGTGGAAGTGGAAATGGTGTGTAGCACAGTGTCGAGTTGGTCCACGTCTAGTAAGACGCAACCAACAAGACGAAGTGCCGCGTAGAGTGTAGGATAAATGTGTGGGAGTGTGTGCGGAGGCGCTTGTTTTACGTGGTTTTCGGGGAATATCAGCAACTGGTGCAGATATTCCCGCGATATAACACATGGAGTGACTAGTGCAAGGGCGTATGGATATAGGTAGGTGATGTTTATGTAAATGTATATATATATATATATATGTATGTATATATAGATAGGGTTATAATTATATAGGTGTCTATGTAGTTACGTATATATATATATATAGATATGTAAATGTATATATAGGTATATATATATATATATTTATAAATAGATATATATATATATAATAATATATGTATATAGTTATAAATAGATACATATATATATATATTTATAACTATATAGATATATAGACATATGTATGTATGTGTATGTGTGTGTGTGTGTGTGTGTGTGTGTGTGTGTGTGTGTGTGTATATATATGTATGTATGTATATATACTTATATATAGTTGTATAGGTATGAATATGTATATATATATATTTATATATATATATGTATGTATGTATATATATGTGGGTGTGAGTGTGTACAAGTGAGTGTGTGTATGAGTGTGTGTGTGTACTGGAGAGGAGTGTGAGAGAGAGAGAGCATGTTAAGTCATCTAGCTGGAGTGTCCGCCGTCTGGTGGCGCAGGCGCACGGACGCAGGCGCGCAAAGGGCGTGCGTGGGCATGCAGGTGCAGATGAGTGCGGGTGTGGGTGAGAGAGTGCAGCGCAGCGCACCGCGCTGCGGGCGAGAGTGGACGCGGGCGTATGCGGGCGAGGGCGAGTGCGGGCGTCTCCACAAACACTGGCGACCGGCTGGAGCGGGTTGCGGCCGAAGAAAGAGAGCGCGCGGTGACTAGATAAGTGAGAAACAAGTTGGTCACTGCACTGTAGCCACAGTTTCGCGCTGAGAGGCGTGAACAGTAGCTACAGTGCCGTGCAGAGTGAGCAACCGGTTGCGGCCAGTTCTACTTGCGCGAGCGCGCTGGAAGGTACCTGCGCACGTGGAAAGAGCTTGCGGAGGGCTTGCAGGGGCATCTTGTGTCGTGCATGCGGTGCTTGCGTTGCTGCTGGCGGCCGTCGCTGCTGCTGGAGCTTCAGACCTTCAAGCTTTGACAATGGCTGTGAGGGTGTTAAGCGGTGAAAATAGAGGGTGAAACCACCACGCCCACTTGCTCACGAAGGAGCTGGGCGGTGGTGGAACTCACAGTGGTGGTCGTGGGACCACTGTAAGCCTACTCCTGCCCGCAGTGTGTCTCTTCAGTGGGAAGAGATACTGCGTATGGAGGGGAGAGGGGAGGAAGATGGCCTGGAGGAAGGTGTCTGCGGGTGGTGTGTGTTCCAGGCTCCCTTTGCACAAGGGAGAGGGCGTGGCTATTTAAAGAAGGAGATGCATGCCACCACCATGCTGCTAGCAGAGGAAGTCCAGCCATGCTGTTGGCAGAGGAATGGCACGAAGAGGTGCATGCCCCATGCCTTGAGCTACACGAGGGAGAAGAAATTCAAAGAAAAAAATAAAAAAAATGAGAATGGTGAATTTGTAATGCAACCCTTGATGAAGACGTTGATTACATGGCCAATTATTTGCATTATCCTCCCCTCTCAAATGAATGCATGCAAGTGTCAATTTACAAATGCAACTATTTCTACATAAGATGCAATGGTAGTGCTAGGAAATAGCACAAGATGGCATATTTATTGGTGTATTTTTGCTGTGCAATCAGTTCCCACTCAACCATGTTAATTATGTGGCTTCCAAACGGATAGTGTGTGCCATATTTTTAATTCTTATGTGGTTACTGATTATGTTTGGAGAGAGGTGTGTGGCAGATCTATTCCTATGTGTGGGAGGAATTATCAGGTGATTTTCTGTTAGGTGGTAAGCCGCATAACTCTATGATTGCAATTTTGTGGAGTGTTTGGCGAGCGTAGATATGAACCTTTTCAGGGGAGGCCTATGAGTGCGATGCAAATTGTGCATGAGTGTAGGGCTCTCATAAAATATTGGGAGAAGTTGTAATACTGATAGCATGATTTCTTTATAAATTTTTTTCAGATTGCTATTGTTTTCAATAGCATTCCTTTCATTTTCAAAAAAAAAAACCTAATTTTAGCCTCACCTCAAGTCAAAGGGTTCTGGCTAAAATGAATCTAATCTAAACATTCTAAAAATAATTGAAAAATATTCCCTAAGGTTTAGAATGATCAATTCTATAAAAGGAACCCAAATTGACCCAAGTCCAAGACCAAGTTTAACATTTAATATATTTTAGGTTAAAATGTAAAATTGGCCCTCCTAACTTCATCAAAACCCAAAATTGAAGTCACCATTAGATTCCTTGAACCCTAATTAGGTTACCCTAAAAATGTAAGACCTATTTGATTACATTTTGACCAACTTTACAATTGGGTCCCTCACTTACTTCATGATGATGTCATCATCTTCTTCCGCCTCCAACAACAAGTAATAGCTCACGCAAGATGGTCCTCACCACGACCTAGGAGTAGAATTTCTCTCAATCCTCTCAACGAAACCTCACTAAAATTAGGGGGATGACTCCTTAATCCAAGTCACACAAATTGATGCGATTTCTAGCCAATGATTCCATCTATAGGGCTCATGACTTGTAGCCAAAATCTTGGCAAAATCAAATGCAAGCCAACCTTATTAAGGATGCAATTTTGCCTCAATTGCAACAGCTGAGCATCTATATAACCTCGCCATTCACCAATGATGTAGAGTGAACAATTCTTGGCGTGAAAACAACCCTCTCCTTCCTTGAATGTGATGACTCTACAATGTTCAGTGTTAATATTATCAATTAGAGTCAATTTCAGGGATAGTTATGCGATAATGACATATTATAATGGGCTTGAGAGCATTGCATGCATATTGCATGATCTTTACATTTTAATTGATTAGAATGAATGTTTAATGACCATGTGCAAAAGTCTATTTTGAAACAGGTTTTAGATGAGCGATCAATCCATACAGATGGATCCGGATTGACGAACAGAGTCCAATGGACTCGAAATCACTTCGATCCGGCCTCCGTAGCTCCCACAACAAGCTCGAGAAAGATCAATGGCCAGGGGGCAATGCGATATCCTTATGGGCCTCTGATGAAAAATCTGACCGTACGGATGGATCCGGAGCAACAATTGCAGTCCGACAGTGCGGGAATCATCGCGATCCGAGCACCGTGGCATCTCCTACAACAGAAAGAAGATGGACGGTCCAGATGGTGCCACGTGGTGACACATAGGCCTCTCAACACCAGCCAGCACCCACTCTTTATCAAGGCATCATCCACTCTTAGCCATTGGATCTTAATCCAACAGTTGGGAGATCATCTCCACCAAGCCCCCATAATTCCTCTTTGAGACAAAGAATGGCCTTGGCTCATCAGTCATGAAGGCACCCTCTTAAAGAGAGGGCATGGGTTCGAAACCTGCTACCCCTCAATTGGGTGTTTGGGTACACGGCAAAGCAAGCAGCGCATGCATGTGCACGTGGGTGTGTGTGCCCTTGTGCAGTAGAGCTCGCGGGGAGCAACGTGACAGCGGCAGTGCGGACCAGTGTGTGCCAGCGCACACGCTCAGGACAAGGTGTGAGAGGCCCATGGAGCATCTAGAGCATTGAAGGCGCGAGGGCGGGGGTAAGGACGATGCATGAGGTGGGTCTTCAGTGACGCTTGCAGCTGTCACTATTTACCCGAGGATGATTTTTGGCCTTCTCCCTCCATTATAAAAGGGCCTACCCCTCTCCACTTTTGCCAATCATCTACCTAAGCAACACCACCACCTTCTAAAGTTCCATGCAAGGTCTTGAAGTCGCCGAGCTGCCGACGGAAGCTACTCCTCCCCTGTGGCTACCTCGACGTCATCTTCTTCCTTGCCTTAGTTTGATTTTATGTGATAGTGTAATACATGTTCTCCATTTGAAGAATTCATCTATATTTTGTTCATCATAACATTTGATAATTAATAGAATACATCTTTGATATATTATTCGCATCATGATTCTCTAACCTTATTCCCCCCCTCTCTCTATCTCACTCTCTCTCTCCCTCTCTCTCCCTATCTCTCGCTTTCTCGTTCTCTCCTTTTGCAAGCGAATCAAAAGCGGTATTTTTGTGACACGAAGTGATTAGCAGATTCAATACTTTGCCTCATTATGTTCAACACTCGGACTCACATCTGATTATTTTTCTAAGTAAAATTGATGTCGTAAAATGTGCTACAATGAACCATTTTTACGCAAACGCATGAGACGAACGTCAGAATGCCATTAACGAGCACCTGGAGCTTCTTCATCCCCCCTCTTCACTGGTCCTCGTAGCCAACCAAGGGCACAATTATCTTCGTCATTTTTTGTCACGCTTCCTACAAAAGTAAACGACCCAATTCCTCCTGTTCAAGCTCCATTCCCAACCTCCTACGTCTCCTATGCACTAGCCACCCCACAGGTCTCCCCTTGTCAAATCAGTTTGGAGCTTTTGTTTTCCTTAATTAGTTGTAGCTTTATGATCAGTGAGATTTTGTGCAAGAAAAATCAAGTTGGGAAAACCCGATCGTTGTGGTCACGGAAATCCTCTTAGCAGAAAAATTTTACCGAAACTCAGGTGAGTCTCGGGTCGAACACGAGGAGGCGAACGTTTGATTTGGAGAAAACTACATTTGCTTTATTTGTTTTTGGTATTTCTCACTTTTGTAATTTTTTTGGTACTTTTGATAAGATAGGAAAACATGCAATATATTATCTAAGCTAAGCTAACTAATCTACTAAGCAAATAATTAAAGCGAGAAGAGAGAGAGATAGAGTGAGAGATGATGCGAGGAAAAGTGTGATTTGAAATTAGGATTTTTAAGTCATTGTAACACGCCAATTAACAATTGCTTTTACAATTTATAAACCTAGATAACAGTGGTATCTAGGGTCGTCCAAGGAGGCAACAATTCACCTTAAATACTCTTGCCTGACAATAAGGAAATCAACTTTCTTTCTAGATTTTTGAATATAAGTTTTTTTTTTTGAGTTTTGAAAAAATGAGACAACAACGAAATAGAAAGCGGTAAAAGGCTACACCTAACATGCTAAAGCTTAAAACCTAAGTGACAAAATAATTTGCTTTCTAAGCTCACCCTAGGTACGTGAAGACCAAGGGTAATTAGAGAGTGTGTGAATGCACTAAAGTAAAAAGCAACAACTTAAATGAAAACAAGAATTTTAGAAGAGGTAACTTTATATACGGAGAAAGGTGTTTACAAAATAGCTAGTAGAGGATTGCTTCTACGAATTCATAAAACAAAAATTCAGTAATCCTCCTGTGATGATGGTGAAAAGGAGAAGATCCTCACTCCAATTGCGGTTGCTCCCATAGTTGAAAAGGGTTTCTCCTTCTTCTCCTTCCTTGAAATGCTCCTTCAAGTTAGTGAGATCCTTCTCCTGGAAAACCCTAGATAGGGCATGCCCTTTCTCCTCCAAGGGTGCAAAAATTCCACCCACAAGGACTCCTCCTAGAGTGGGCATGCACCACCCTCAAGAACCTCCTCCTAGACATCCTCCTTGCTTGGTTGGTCCTCTGGCTGGTGGGGGCACAAGAGAGAAGGGAAGAGGGGAAGGCACCAAGGGGACAGAGTGTCCCCTTAATCTTCTTCTTCTTCTCTTGGCCGACAATAGTAGGTGGAATAATGGTGGAATAATGAAGCCAAAGGTGTCCTCCAAGGTGGTGGTTATGGGCCTTTTTATAGAGGGGTTAATGGGTAGGTAGGAGTGCATGATGTGTGGTGTTAGGATGGGTTTATGGGGTTGGTTAGGGGATCCTTGGGCCAGGGTTATTTGGCATCAAACCAAGAGTCATAAGGGTAGTAATTGGTGGCCATTCAAGGTAGTGGTGCTACCTTATTTTGGCGCCAAGTATGATTGGTTCTAGAATGGCTTGAGGTGTAAGGTGGAGTTGGATTTGTAATGTGGATGGAGGGTGTAGATAAGGGTTAAGGTTGGCACCAAAATTGGGTTCTAGAAGGGGGCAATCTTGGTGTGGGATTTATGGGTGGTGGAGATGGGGTATAGTGGTGGTTGTGTGATCCTATGTTGGGTATTAGTTGGTGCCTAAAGGAGGGATGAATAGGTGATGGATGTGGGGTGAAGAGGCATCAATGTTGGCACCAAGGGAGAGGTCTTCTAGAAGGGGTTGATGGCGCGAAAGAAGGAAGGGTTAGGATAGGCTTTATGTGTATGGTTAGTATTTAGGAGGGCTTTTTGGTGTCAAATATGGGTGGTAGTTGGTGTGGGTTTTTGGTGGCTTTTGGAGGTGGTGGTGTGAAGGATATGGTTGTGTTGGCACCAAGTTAGAGTGGAGGTAGGTAGGTTAGGTAGTGGACTTAGAGTAGTGTTAGGGTGGAGTTAGCTTAAGGTTTTGGTTCGGGTTACGATGGATGGTGGATGGCGAGGGCTTAGCTAAGCTAAGCTAGCTTAGCTAGTAAGTGAGTAGAGGGGTAAGTAGGATGGAGCTAAGGTTTCGAGAAGAGGAGCTGAGGAAGAAATGTCTGGAGCTGAACTGGAGCTGGTAGCTGCTGAAAGGAATTGCAGGGAGCTACTTTAGCTACCTTAGCTTGCTAGTTCTTTGCTAGCTGCTAAACCAAGCTAAAGTGAGCTGGCTTCTAGTAAATTGAGCTGAGGTGAGCTGGATCTAATCCTCCCGGGGATGAACTAGCTAGCTGGAGTAGCTAAGACAGCTTAGATCAACTAGGTTGAGGTAAGTGGAGTCCCCGGGAGCTGGACTTGAGCTAGCCTGAGCTATTTGAGGTCATCTTCAGCTGACTTGAGTTGAGCAGAGCTGGAAGTAGCTGGAATTAAGCTGAGGTGGACTCCTGTCAACTTAGTTGATCTAGCTAAAGTGCTTAGTGAACTGATTGGAGCTGAGATGAGCTAGACTCAACTAAGTTGAGCTGGATCTGAGCTGACTTAAGCAAGGTTGAGCTAAGATGAGTTGCCCTGGGCTACCACTCAGCCAAGATGAGCCGAATGGAGCTTAATGGAGCTAACTCTATCCCAAGTGAGCTGGTATCTAGTTATGATGAGCTGGATCTGGCTGAGTCTCAGCTAGATTTAGCTTCCTCTTCACCTGTTGCCTTCTTGAGTGCTAAGGTTTTAGGGATCTGACTATCTGTTCATTCAAATAAACGTGTCAAAAATAACAAAATAGTGCAATGCATGCCTAACTTAGATGATGCCTAAATGCAACCTAGAAACCCATTTGCGATGTTAAGAACCTAAGAGCTAGGTTTATTTTACGGTATAAGAATGATGATAAACTGGCATTTATCACACCCCCATACTTATCTTTTGCTAGTCTCTTACCAAAACTAACTTTTACAAAATGGATTTTTGGCAAAAACTTTTTTTCTACTTTTGAGAAGGAAATTATAAGACCTTGGTAATTTAAAACATGAGAGGCACGAGATTTGTTAAAGATAAACATCGGGATTCATTTTCGGATACAAAAATTAGATGAATCGAGATCAATGTATCCTCCAAAAACTTACAAATTAACTCATTGTTAATTCAAATGACCTGAAACCTTTTTGCAGTTAAGATTTATTTGGCTCTTGAATCCGATTTGCAGCTTGCATGATCCTTTAAAACTTTATGTTTGTGCTTGTGAATGCCAACATTTATAAGGTCGTGTACTTGTTTAAAACTTTTTTGCTTTTTTTTTAATCTCCCCCATGCTTATTCTTAGCTTAATCCTATAACAGATGTATTAGGATAATCATTCCCATTACCAATTCTCGATGGGGTTCTGGCGCCAGCACTTCGAGATAATACTGTCCAAGACACCACCCAGGAACTCATAACCCCAAAACACAATGCAGTGTAAAGGGGCGCTCCAATCAAACTCGAGCTCTTGCTCTGATGCTATAGGTAGAACACCATTCAAGACACTTGAGCTACAAAATTGTGCCTTAATGCTCCATCTAAAGATATGAGATATAGATATAGAGTAGTGCCGAGGTGGTAACATGTTGACATCGCATCCTCAAAGGAGGCATTTTCCTCCTCGGCGGTGGGAACTCAAACCAATGATCTATTT
The DNA here is from genome assembly GCA_037157565.1 of Thalassia testudinum. Lineage (NCBI taxonomy): Eukaryota > Viridiplantae > Streptophyta > Magnoliopsida > Alismatales > Hydrocharitaceae > Thalassia > Thalassia testudinum. Next base: position 31,718,827 of record JAZHRO010000049.1, read on the forward strand.
CAGATTTCACTAAGGCCAAACAAAGGGTTTTTCTAATTTCTAAATGTTTTTTAGGTGTTGCTTGTGTGTGAAATTTGACATAAGAAATTTTGCAAGAGATGCAAGTTTTTGGATCGGAAGCTAAGCCAGATACTTTCCAGGTCACAAAAGGAGATAAGTCACCTACACCATTATGAGTTCAGGTGAAATTTTAAAGAAGGATACTTGATCTAGTCTAAATGTAGACCTAGATATTCTAATAATCAAATCTGCATAGTTATCCCTAGTTTGTTAAAGATTAAATCCCATTGTATCTTGAAATGAATCTTTCAACCTTGGTCCCGATTTCAAAATTTCCTAAAAAACTTTTCAACATTTTTATTTTTTTTGGTTTGCATGCAAAAAATGAAACAAGAAAATTGAATGTTTTTGGGTTTTGAAAATCCTGATTTGATCGTCAAAATTTAAAACAAAACACCCCCCCATGCCTAAGATAGGTCATGTCCGCATGTAATAGGAAGGGAAGAGAGATTACCTTGGTGAAGGCAGTCAAAATCAGGATAGGAAAAATCGCTGAAAAAATAGAAAAATGAAAAGCAAGAAAAATGATGGGTTACCTCCCATCCAGTGCTATCTTTTACACCATTCAACCAAACGTGAATTGCAACAAGGATCATTAGCTGGTAGGTTGGTTAAATCAATTGTGTCGAATGGGAGATTCGGAGTATTATTTAGATAAGGCTTTAAACATTGGCTGTTGACCTGAAAAGTAGTATTTCTTTTAGGATCAAAAAGATCAACAATGCCATTTGGATATGTTTTCAGGATAATAAACGGGCAGATCCACTTGGATTTTAATTTTCCTAGAAAAATTCATAATCTGGCGTCGAAAAGCCAAACACATTGATTGACATCAAAATCTTTTCGAGAAAAGATATTTATTATAAAATTTCTTTGTTCAGTCTTTATAAATCCTTGCATTTTTGAAAGAAAAATTACGCAATTCTTCCAATTCTGTTAATTGCAGTTTCCTGTGGGTCCCGACTTTAGATAAATCCATATTTAATTATTTTATTGCCCAAAAAGCTCTGTATTCGAGTTCTACCGGAAGATGGCATGCCTTTCCAAAAATCAGATGAAAAGGAGACATGCCAAGAGAAGTTTTAAAAGCCGTATGGTAGGTCCATAAAGCATCGTCCAATTTATTGGACCAATCTTTACGATCAAGCTTAACCATCTTTTGTAAAATATTTTTTATCTCCTGGTTAGAAACTTCTACTTGGCCATTTGTTTGGGGGTGGTAAGGTGATGGAATTGAGAGTGAGAAATGTGATCCTCCGTCACTGAAGATGGCCTTGGGAATGCCAAATCTTGAGAAAATGTTTTTCTTGATAAACTCGACTACCACTTTGTGATCATTGGTGCGTGTGGGTATTACTTCAATCCATTTTGATACATAGTCGATTGTGACTAGTATATATAAATATGCACAAGAGTTGATGAAAGGTCCCATGAAGTTGATGCCCCATACATCGAAAATTTCAACTTCTAAAATTGGATTTAGGGGCATCATATCCTTCTGAGTCATGTTGCCGATGCTCTGGCAACACACACAAGATCGAACAAAAGAATGAGCATCTTTGTGTAGACTAGGCCAAAATAATCCAGAAGTGAGGACCTTAGTTGCACCTTGCCCGAGAAATGTTCGCCATAGGCCATTGAATGATAGTGTGTCAAAATGTCATGAATCTCTAAGTTGGGGACACATCGTCTAATGGCCTGATCAGCACAGATGCGGAAAAGGTCAGGCACTTCCCAAAAGTAATATTTAATGTTAGCAAAGAACTTATCCCTTTTAGTTTTAGGCCAATTAAAGGGGATTCGTTCTGTTGATAAATAGTTTGCAATAGGTGCAAACCAGGGGAGGATATTAGCAGCTAAGATAGTCTCATTAGGGAATATATCAGGGGGGTAAACATATCATTCGTCATGAGACAAGAGAAATGATCAGCCACTACATTTTGCAAACCCACCTTATCCTTGATTTCCAAGTCAAATTCCTAGAGCAGTAGGACCCAACGGATAAGGTGAGGTTTCGCATCTTTTTTGTTCAGCAGATATTTAAGTGCTAAATGGTTTGTGTATATAGTGACATGTGAACCCAACAAATAAGAACAGACTTTTTCTAGGACGAAGACAATGGCACGAAGTTCTTTTTCAATAACAGTGTAATTCCGTTGTGCATCATCAAGAGTTTTTCTGACACAATAGATCACAACGGGCTTCTTGTCAATTCTATGCCCTAGAACGGCCCCCACAGCAAAATCAGAGGCATCGGTCATTAACTCAAAGGGACAATTCCAGTCAAGTCCCTGTAAAATTGATGCCTCTGTGACTTCTTTCTTCAACTTATTGAAACTCTCCAGGCATTGATTATTAAGTCAAAAGGCTGGTCTTTGGCAAGTCACTTAAGGGCTTGGAGATTTGGAAAAAATTCTTTATAAAACGATGGTAGAAACCCACATGCCCCAAAAAAGATCGGATCCGTTTCACAGTAGTGGGTGGTGGGAGATTGGAGATAGCATCAATTTTGTCTTTATCTAACGTAATTCCCTTTTTGGAAATGACATGGCCCAGGACAATTCCTTCTTGGACCATGAAATGACATTTTTCCCAACTGAGGACCAAATTAACTTCTATGCATTTCTAGAGTTCTTTCAAGATTTTTAAGACAAAGATTGAAAGAGTCTCCAAATACAGAGAAGTCATCCATGAAGACTTCTAGACATTCACCTACCAAGTCTGACAAAATTGCAAGCATACACCTTTAAAAAGTCGTAAGTGCATTGCAAAGACCAAAAGGCATCCTTCAAAAAGCAAAGGTTTCGAAGGGGCAAGTGAATGTAGTTTTGTCTTGATCCTCAGGATGGATCGCAACTTGATTATAACTAGAATAACTGTCAACGAAACAGTAGTAATCACGTCTGGCTAATCGCTCCAAGATTTGATCAATAAATGGGAGTGGAAAATGGTCCTTCTTGGTGGTGGTGTTTAGTTTACAATAATCAATGCACACATTCCAAGAAGAAGCAGTCCTAGTGGGTATATTCTCCCCATGTTCATTAGTGACAACTATTAGTCCAACCTTTTTAGGAACTACCTGCATGGGACTAACCCAGGAGCTATTAGAAATGGGGTAGATGATATCAGCATCAAGCCACTTTATAATCTCCTTTTTTACCACCTAATGCATATTAGGGTTCAAGTGCCTTTGTGGTTGGCGGAAGGGGCGAGAATCGTCCGCAAGATAAATTCAATGGGGGCAGTAGGATGGATGAATACCCTTAAGATCAGAAAGGGTTCAACTAATAGCTTTTCTATTTTTGCTCAATACCTGGAGAAGCTTTTCCTCTTGTGCCCCAATAAGTCCAAAATTGATAATCAGGGCATGGTTTGGTTTGGACCTAGGAAACATATTTAAGGGATTTGGGCAAGGGTTTTAATTCCAGTTGAGGGCCCAACTCTGAAATTATTTCTGCTTTTGGATTTAGGGGTGAAGTGAGAGGGAGGGAGTTAGATGAAGAGTCAAACAGAGAAGATGCGCTTAGGGTGGGAGGGTGGGTTAAATCAGATTGTTCAAAAACCATGTTAACTGCAAAGCAGGAAACCATGTGTGAAATTTGCATTGTTTCCTCCACTAAATTTTCAATCTCAGAATCCTAGTCATAAAAGAAATCTGGTTCTTGGAAACACCTAGAAGCTTGGAAAATTTCTAGGGTAACAGATTCACCGCCGTACATGATTTTCATCTTTCTAGAATCATAATCAATATTGGTTTTGGAAGTGGCTAAGAATGGTCTTCCAAGAATTATGGGGGCATTCTTTAAAGCTTCCGATACCTCTATATCCAGGACCAAAAAGTCTATGGCAAATAGACAACTTTTGACCCGTACTATTACATCCTCAACAATCCCCTTGGGTTTAATTGTAGATCGGTCTGCTAGTTGAAGTGCTATCTCGACAGGCTTTAATTCATCGATCTTGAATTACTCAAAAACGACAGTAGGGATGAGATTAATTGAGGCACCAAGATCCAATAAGGCGCGATCAAATGAAGTGTCATTAATGACCACTTGAATAAGGGGAGAGCCTAGATCTTTTCTTTTTAGAGGCAGTTTGCTCTGCACAACTGAGCATACTGTCTCTAGAAGGATCACTTTTCCTAAGTTTCGTAGCTACCTTTCGAGGGTACACAAATCTTTTAAGAATTTGGCATAAGTAGGGATGTATTTTATGGCATCTAAGAGAGGGAATTTATTTCTACTTGCCCAAAAAGATCCATCAATTCCTTATCAGTGGGCTCGGATTTCTTTTTCTTGGTTTGTGAAGAGTGAGGGGCTCATGGAAAAGGTACTGGGTTTTCCTATTTTGCACTTTCGGGTTCCTAAACGGGGTTAAAGGAAGAGGGAGAAGAGTTGATCTGCTTTTGTTTTAGGCGGGTTTCTTGAGCAGGCAAGGGATCATGAGTGGTTTTCTCATTCCATAGAGTCACTGCATTTGCGGTATGGTTGTTTCTAGAAGGACAGGAGGCCTGATTTTGATTAAAACCCAGCGGATGCTGGGGTGCTGGGTTGACACGTTGACTGGGATATCCACCTTGATATTGATTTCGTTGATTGCTAGGGTTTGGCATGGGTTGGGATGGCAGGTTGCTAGTAGGTCTATGATCAGGAGTAACCTTGATTTGATGTTGTAAATTAGTAATCATACGGGTTACTTCAGTCATTTGAGTCTACATTCCTTATAGACTCTTCATGACCTAGGTGTTGATATCTTCCTGGTATGCCCCAAGTTGATATAATTTTTTCCCATAATTCCCAAACTGATTTTGTTTGGGAAATAGAACTTGATCTGGGGCTTTCCAAGAGGGATTCGGGTTAGTACTCCAATTTTGAATATAAGAATTAGAGGAATTTCTAAATTACTCCTGGAGAGTCGAAATGTTTTTAGTGGTGGGGTCAAAAAGATTTTGATTCATAATATCAAAGGTCACAGTAGATTTTGTGAGAATTCAGATAAAAATTGTTGCCCAGCAGGGGTGGCATCAATATTGTGCCAATTTTCTCTTCTGAGAAGGTGAGGAGAGTTAAGGTAAGGAGCTTGTTTTTGGGTGAGCTTTTCTTCTATTTTTTTTCTGGTTGATTTGCATCTGATCCAGTCGTTGAGCTATCATTTGTAGATCATCTTGAGTAACTGGAACAGATGTGGATTTGGAGTAAATTTCATTGACTCCAATCTTGGGTTGTTGGTTCTACCAAAAGTGTCCATTGAAGCCATATTAAATGAGTTTTCACTCATTTCTTCAAAAAGGAGGTGGGCACTTTCGGCATCTTTATTAAGGAAATTACCCCCATATGATGCATCCATGAATCATTTTATTTGATCTTCTAATCAATAATAGAAGATCTGCACTAACTACCATTGTGTAATTTCATGGTGGGGCAACTTCTAAGTAGTTCTTAAAATCTCTCCCAAGACTCGTGGAGAGGTTCACTAGATTTTGTTGAAAGGTTGTTATTCATCGATGTAAAGCATTTATACGACCTATTGGAAAGAATTTTTTAAGAAAAGCACTTTTTAATTGGAGCTAGGTGGTGATAGGACGCCTGACTGTTCTAAATCAATGTGATGCTTTATCTTTTAGTGAGAGAGGAAAGAGTCTCATGAGCCACACCTCTTCCTGCACATTGCAAGAATGAGTGGTTTTAGCAAGGATAGTTAGCTCCTCGAGGTGGCAAAAGGGGTCCTCTCTTTGAAGACCATGAAAATGTTGATTAGGTTTAGAATGGTGGGTTTAATTTCAAAATCCCCTTGGGCTATAACCACTTTGGGTCTCTCATCATAATTAGAAGGATCATAGAAATCCTTATGAGGTACAAGAGGTTCCTCGAGTGTCTGTCCCGATCTTTGGTTGGCTAGGTTTATGACTATCCTAGCCAACTGCTATTAGTTTTGTTGAAGTCGAACCAATTGGTTGACCATAAGAGAAAAGGGGTTTGTATTTTGATTTAGAGGGCTACCTAGCCGTTCAGGGTTTTGTGGTAGCTCCAAATGCGGGAGGTTAGGGATGGTGAAGTCAGCTTATGGGTCAACTGATGGGTTAGGTTCTGGTTGGGATGTGGAAGCAAAATTTTTTGAATGGTTTTCCATGTTTTCTATGTTAAAAATAGAGGAAGAAGAAGAAAATAAAGATCTTTTGGGGCGAGGGGCAAAATCAAATGGTCCCTGGAGATGTAGATTTTAGGACCTTCGCCCATGCATGCACTTAATAGAAGAATGGGAGGGGAGGAGGAGAGTGAGAGATGAAAGAAAGTGTGCAAATCAAACAACTAGGCCTAATCTATCCTAGGGTTGACTCCTTAATGCAACCTAAGACTTGGGAACCCAATAAAGAAGAAATCAATAAGTGAACTCAATTCCTTCAGATTACCCAGCTAGACTAAAGGAGGTGGATTGGGCCTAAGCATGTCTTGGGAAAACCACCAGGGGCTTGTCTAAACCCACACCCGCTGTTTGACTTCCCTCTATGTCTGTCGCCACGTGTTCAAAAGGAATTATGAACATTTAATATTTCCTAGATATTGGATATCAAGCCTAAGGTTTGGTGAAGTCCTTAAGTGGTCAAATGACTACTTGTTTTAATTTAGGCTTAGGTGTCTAATTGTGCATGGGAATGTGGAGGGTGTTAATTAGGGCAATGCCCTTTTATTTCAATTTTTAAATTGTGTGCAAATCGGAAGGAGTGATTCCAATGCTAATTTCAAGTTGTTACACAATTTCTTTTTTTTGTTTTTTTATGCTTTTAGGATTTGATTTAGCTTAGTATCTTTTAGGGTTCTCTTTTTAAGCTTTCAAATAAGTTTGAGATCCACAATCAAAAGGAAATCAAGTTGTATAGGTGAATGTAGATTTCCTTTTAAAAAGTGGGTCTCTAAAAATGAAAAGAAACCTTAATTGATTTGATCCTTAAACAGAAATGTTACTATTAGTGAATTGTTTCAGGCTTTTCTTGTTAAGTAGTGATCCAAACAAAGCAAACAACACCACTACTAAAAGGAAAATCAAACAAGAATTCCATAAAATATTTTTTTGTGATTTTAGGATTTTTTTTGATATTTTTTTAAGATTTTTCTCTGTGCTGGTGTCAAAGTCTAGAAATGATACCCATGGGTATTTTAGACTTTTCAGTACTACCATCAGCCACCAAAACTTTTTTTGATTTTATATGTTGTGTAGAATTTCACAAGAATTCCAAAAATCAAAATTTCACAAAAAATTGGATAAGTAGAAAAATTCCTAAAATTTGCAGACAGTAACAAAATAGTGAAATTAGAGGAGATGACCCCCCTGTGCTCCACGAATTTTTAAAAAGTATCTACAACTCCAATTGCTCTAAAATTTGGAATAGATTCTCCTGACTTGATTTGGAATCCTTGGATGAAATTTCAAGATTTTAGGAGGCCTGTGGTGTTAGGACTTGATTTTAGAAGTCTAGACAAAAGTCTAGACCCAAAAATCAGAACAACACTTAAGGTAGAGTGGTGTTAAATGATTCAAACAAGTAACAAATGAGATTTTAAAGACACCGCACTACTTAATTTAAATGTTTATGATCTTGAAAGCCTGATTTAATTTTGTTTGGTAGTCTTTTTTTTAGAAAATGTGACAAGTAGCAAGGAACTAACCTGAAATCCACTGGAAAAAAAGGGACTTTAAGCTCTTGCTTTCAAATTCCCACTTCCTTCCTATAATGCTCCTACACACATGAAATGAAAGAAAGAAAAGGGGATGAGATCCATTCATCAAGTAAGAAAATTAACTAAATGCAAAGTCGTGCCTCCCCGAGAAAGTCGCCAAAAAGTGTTGCGAGGAAAAGCGTGATTGGAAATTAGGGTTTTTAAGTCATTATAACACGCCAATTCGTAATCACTTTTATAATTTATAAACCTAGATAGCAGTGGTATCTAGGGTCATCCAAGGAGGAAAGAATGCACTTTAAATACTCTTGGTTGACAATAAGGAAATCAATTTTCTTTTTGGATTTTTGAATATAAGATTTTTTTTAGTTTTGAAATAATGAGACGACAATGAAACAGAAAGTGGTAAAAGGCTACACCTAACTTGCTAAAACTTAAAAGCTAAGTGACAAAATAATCCTCTTTCTAACCTAACCCTAGGTATGTGAAGACCTAGGGTAATTAGAGAGAGTGTGTGTGAATGCACTAAAGTAAAAAGCAACAAGTTAAATGAAAATAAGAATTTTAGAAGAGGCAACTTTATATATGGAGAAAGGTGTTTACAAAATTGTTAGTAGACAAATGCATCTTCTACTAGAATTCAGAATATAAAAATTGAAAAAGAAATACTAATCCTCCTGTGATGATGGTGAAAAGGAGAAGATCCTTGCTCCAACTATGTCTACTCCCGTAGTTGAAAAGGGTTTTTCCTTCTTCTTCGCTGAAATACTCCTCCAAGTTGGTGAGATCCTTCTCATGGAAAACCCTAGATATGGCGTGCCCTTACTCCTCCAAGGGTGGAAAAATTCCACCCACAATGACTCCTCCTTGGGTGGGCATTCACCACCCTCAAGAACCTCCTCCTAGACATCCTCCTTGCCTGGTTGGTCCTCTAGCTAGTGGGGGCACAAGAGAGAAGGGAAGAGGGGAAGGCACCAAGGGGATAGAGTGTCCCCTTAATCTTCTTCTTCTTCTTCTTCTTCTTCTTCTTCTCTTGGCCGGCTATAGTAGGTGAAATAATGGTGGAATAATGAAGCCAAAGGTGTTCTCCATGGTGGTGGTTATGGTCCTTTTTATAGAGGGGTTAAGGGGTAGGTAGGCGTGCATGATGTGTAGGGTTAGGATGGGTTTATGGGGTTGGTTAGAGGATCCTAGGGCTAGGGTTATTTAGCGCCAAACCAAGGGTCATGAGGGTAGTAATAGGTGGAGACTCAAGGTAGTGGTGCTACCTTGTTTTGGCACCAAGTGTGACTAGTTCAAGAATGGGTTGAGGTGTAAGGTGGCGATGGATTTGTAATGTGGTTGGAGGGTGTAGATAAGGGTTAAGGTTGGCGCCAAAATTTGGTTCTAGAAGGGGGAAATCTTGGTGTGGGATTTATGGGTAGTGGAGATGGAGTATGGAAGTGGTTGTGTGATCTTATGGTGGGTATTAGTTGGTGCCTAAAGGAGGGATGCATAGGTGATGGATGTGGGGTGAAGAGTGTTGAAATATTATAGCACGTGTGATAGGAAAAGCATCATAGTATAGTGCACAATACGATCAAACAAATTTTTTTTTTTCTAAAGATAATGAGACTTTGAGTCTCGGTTGTTCGTCTCTGGGAGGCATTTGTTTTAATTCTGAATTCGATCTTTTATCGCTCTACTTTGTTTAAAAATGCACGCCGATTTCTGGTCTTCGGATTAAGATTTCACCACTTCTATTATGAACCCTTATTACGTGCGCATGTGTCAAATAGATCACAAAGGTGAAAGTGTGAGTTTTGGTGTGCACAATTATACTGATGTGGTGGTTGTTTACCAAAAATGCATCTATAGTTAGATTTTCTATATTTTCTGGAAACGACATGCTTGTTGGGAAGTATATAAGTGAAAATAGGCAACTTGAATCACGCAGAAAAGATGGCAATCAATAAGCTCATGGTGATTTCAAAACATAGAGATGTATATAAAAATGTATCTTTCATTCATTCATTTGGAGAAGTGTTTGCAACATGAAATGTAGAAGAAAGCTTGTATAGGAATGCTTAGAAATGTAAATCTAGCTACCAGAAAATGAACGCATACAAGAATATACGGGGGGATTTTGCATGCATCATTGGGGGAGAACAAGGACTACACTACTAAGCAATAAATATAAGCAGTAAATGTAAGGAGCTAGCTACTAATCTATCAGAAAGTGAGGGCATTCGGAGGTGGGCTCTGATAGCCTTGGAGTGGTTGAGAGGAGAATGAGGGGTGGCAAATGGAGCTTAGGCTGGCCCTTGGAGAAAGGTTGGAGGAGTGATCCAGCATTCTGGCATGGTATCCTTCATGGTGGTGCTCAGCTCGTGGAGATGGAGTGGAGATGGTAGCGGCTAGCCTAAGTGGAGGTGGATGGAGCCATGCATGTATGGCCAAAAGTGGATGGGTGAAAATAGCCACCCCTTAGGTCTTTTTATAGACCTATGGGAGTCTCTCTAGAGAAGTGTGGAACTCTCTAGAGAGAGTCCAAGAATGTCCGGTCAAGAGAGAGGTTGGTGGTATCTTAGATCCACCATTTGTGGATCTAAGAATTGAATGCCTCTTGGTTGCTAAATTTGGCAACCAAGAGTTGGCGCCACTCCAAGAGAGTTCTAGAGAACTCTAGAGGAGTGTGTGTGCATGAATGGGTGTGTGTTTGTGTGTGTGGCCGTGCCCTAGGTGTCTAAGAGGTCTAGGTTAGGTCCTAAGGGGTTTGGGTAGGTACATACCTTGAATTAGGGTTGCAAACCCTAATTGCTAAGGGGAAATTGCAATTAAACTTAACCTAAGTTTAATTGAATGAGTGTGAACCTAATTGAGAGTGAAATAACTCAATTAGGTTGGGTTTAGGTCAATTGGACTCTCACTAAGTCCAATTGAACTTGTGTGGGTTGAGATTTGAGCTCAATTGGACTCAATGAGTCCAATTGACTTAGGTGATGGTAATTGACTTTGATATAAGTCAATTGGGTTTGGTGAGGACCTAATTGGGTCCTTAGGTAGGTCTAGAGGTGATGTACTAGGGTTAGGATACCTTAATTTAGGTTCCTATGGGGTTGGGATTAGGTCTAGGGAGCTAGAAATCCAAGATCAAGGCTTGAATCTCAAAACAGGAACTGGAGACCAGTTCCAGACGTCCAAAAACATGATCAGACGACTTATACTGAAAAATCAAAAGTCCAGACTTCAGTTCTAGACATCCAGATAAGGGTTGGAACTAGAGTTTTGGGCCTTCCTTGGGTGTTGTGACCTAATCTAAGGGTGGCTAAGGCTTGGGGGAAGTCTCTAGGCTATCCTAAGGCTAGGATGGACCTAAGCTCTTCACATTTTACTACTTTATTCCTACTTAATAGAGTAGCAAACCTTAACTCATGTACATCATTATTCCCTATGTCTAATCTAGGCCTTCTGCTCCAGTCCTGCTGCAACACCATTTATGCCTGATCTAGCTTCAGATCCTGCTCTAGATCCAGCTCCAGGTCTAGCTTTTGATCAGCTTATTGCCTACAATCGACATAATGCACTTAATCAGTACATTATAACATTATTTTATGCATAGCTAAAGTAAAGCAGTAAAGATGCAAATAATGCTCATGCATGCATGAATTACCCAAACTTATGCTACGCCCTAGCCTAAATTAGGTCAATTATGACCTATGATTGCTGTGCAATCATACCCTCATGCCTAAATCTTGCTAGTCCCCAGCAAATGCAAGACTAAATTATTTACAAAAGGGTTCCTAAAGGATTGATTATTTTATCAAGTGTATGCCTAGAGATTTTTCTCCTTTTTGTTTTCATCCTATGCTCTAGAAATCCTGACAATTGTGAAAGTGCAGCTATGTAGCTTTTGCAACGGATTCGAGTGAAAAACTGATACACCTCTAAAGCTTGTACTTGATCCCTAGTAAAAATTCTAGCAGGATAGGTAGACTTCTTCCCTCAGGGTATTCAAGATATTCTATGAATTCCACCCCAGCTTTAGGCTTAGGTAGAGAATCTCTAAAGGGAAAGATTATATATTTGGTGTCTCACTCTCACTTGGTGCTATAAAGAGCTAGTAACACAGAATCTAGATTCCCGGATTACTAAGTGACTCAACTCAGAGAAAGACGAGAAAAACTATGCTCCCTTTTGCTTCCTTCATATTCATTCTCTCTTACTCTTTTTCTTTTTCTTTTTCTTAGAGCTCACAACCTCACCAAATTCACACATATGATCTGTATTTGGTGGTCTCACTTGGCATTAGCACTTTAATTGAGTTTCCATAACCCTAACACTAAGTCGGAATTCCTCAGCTAATATTCGGGCAGTCAGAAACACAAGAAAGGTAGGTTAAGGCCATATTTGGTGGATCTCAAATTTATTTGGTGGTATTGCCTCAATGCAACAGAACTAAATATTCACACTTTTTTTTGCTTTTTCTTCTTTTTCTAATTTTTTTTAAATTTTTCTTTCTTTTCATCATTTTTTTTATCTCTTTCTTTTTCAACATAACACATCTATGAACTTTATTGAGGAGGCATGATTAGGGATTGGTGGTACTCAAGAGACATTGGGTGGCTTATTTGGTGGAAGTGCCTACACACGGCACCGGGAGAGACGGATAGGACGGTGTATTTCTAACCTTGGCATCAATACCCTCCTTTAGCCAAGGATTCCGTAAAGAATGGTCATAACCATCCTCCTTAGCCCTAGTTTTTTGAAGACTCGCTCTTCGCGTATTTGCCTTATTTAGTGGCTCTCAATATTTCGTACAAAAATGTATACGCAGGAGCCAAGAGCGAAAACTATGCCTTATCTCTGAGTATCATCACCTAATTATCTAGGATTCCGAATTCCTCGCACTAATCTTAGAGCACCAGTATACTCTACTCTCATCTCACATTATTTGGTGTATTTTTGAAGAAAATCTGCCTGACTCCAAAAACACTGTCCAGGGGTTCAGGAAAAGAAGCATTGCTTCTTTTCGGCAGACTAAAGACGTTTATCAGCCTTCACCATGAATCCATTGCAAATTCTACGTGTGTGTGAAAAGTTGTACTGGATTCCAGATTATAGGAATCAACTAGAGGATAAAATCCCTAATGCATTCTCTTAATAAAATAATCTTATTCATGGATGCACTATGTATATATGCTATAAACAAGTAACCTCTTATATTCGTACTTCATGAAATTTCCCTTATCAGGTTACATTTGGCTTGACCCTAAATTTAGAACAAGAGGTGAGTGGGTGAGTCGAAAATAGCTATTGCGGATGATTTCTAGCTCCAATGCAAGCATTGGAGGTGGAATCGATTGTTCTTTTATTTAGGGTCCTAAAGTACATTTTTCATGTAGCTCCAAGATTTTCCTAAATGTTCGCATGAAAATTTTTCAGTTTTGTTGTATCTACCCCCCCATGCCTAAGTTCTGTCATGTCTTCATGCATGAATATAAAAGAAAATAAATTTGACAGAGGATGAGTGGGTAGACATCACCTAGAATTGTGTCTGAAAATATACATTCAGCACCAGCCAACCTGACAGTATGTAATATGTAGAAAGAAAATATGCTAAAAGAAGAATATGCTATGTATAAAAATGAATATGTATAGGGTAATGGATGTGGAGTAGATGTTGAGTTTAACACCTCCAGTTGGGCGAAAACTCAATCAGATGTATCAGTTCTAGCATAGGAGCCGGTCAAGATTAAGAGAAAGCTATGCTTGTATGCTCCCAGAATCAGTGGTTTGGAGATGTGAACTAGCTGATTGTGCACCCCTACTCAAAAAAGTCTAGCTATAAGAAAGCGTGGAGTGGAGGTGGAAAATAGAGGATAATCAGAGGGGGGATCATAATGTTGATTTAGCTGATTTATCATGTCCCACAATTCAGCAGGAAGTTGCTGAGGGAGTATATCAACATGTATCGCAGAACCAGAATCCGAGTCATAGGGATCCTCATAATGATAATTGACATCAAAGGTCATGCTCTCTCCACGCTCTAGATCATATGGGCGTATTCGTGAAAGTAGAAGATCTGTGGGGAGGTCACTGAAATCCTCATCATAAATTACTTCATCCTCATTAGTACTCATCTCTGATTCATCGGAGCCTGACTCTTCAGGCTCGAGGTCGAGCCATTGACTAGGATGATAGGTGTGTCCCCAGCTCATTCTGCTCAAAGCTTCACCCTCATATGCATTGGGTTCCTCAGTAATTTCTGCCTCAGGTAGCATATTTATTTCTTCGGTCAAAACATCCATAGCTACTTATGGTCTTCGGATGTCAGCATAGGGATAGAAAGTGTCATATCAGAATCTCTAGCATCCGAATTAGGTATGTAGGTGAAAGAAGAGGAGTGCATATCAGAATATGTTGGCTCTAGCATAGGTTCACCTACAATGGAAAGTGGCCTAGATTGATCAGTAATGTCACATGTAATGTTTGCTTCAAGATCCATATCCTCAACTGGATCTGCTTCCCTTATCTCAGTTGGGTTTTCTAACCCATGAGGTATCTCCCAGGATTTAGGATAATCTGATTGTGGCTCAGTCCTAGAGATATCAGTCCTTTCCTCAGTTTCCTGAATGGAGTTCTCAAACGAACCCATTCGTCATGCTTCCTGCTCTTGTCTCATATCCAAGCCAGATTCTTCTTCCCCTAAATTATCTTCTGACCTGAAAACTAAGACTCAAAAGCAAATGTTAAAAGACACGTGTTTTGTTATCATCAAAATAAACAATCGTGGTACTTTAGCACCAACAAGGACACCTTAATTTTGGTTCCTATGGGGTTGGGATTAGGTCTAGGGAGCTAGAAATCCAAGATCAAGGCTTGAATCTCAAAACAGGAACTGGAGACCAATTCCAGACGTCCAAAAACATGATCAGACGACTTATACTAAAAAATCAGAAGTCCAGAGTTCAGTTCTGGATGTCCAATTTGAGTTAGGGGGAATTCTAGGTTCTGTTTTGTCTATCTGCAGAAATTGGATGTCTGACAAAGTGTCTGGATGTCCAATAACACTGCAGAAGTGTGTTTGAGGTGTGCGGGAGTTGGCTAAGGGTTCTGGACGTCCAGATAAGGGTTGGAACTAGTGTTTTGGGCCTTCCTAATGGTGGCTAAGGCTTGGGGGAAGTCTCTAGGCTATCCTAGGGCTAGGATGGACCTAAGCTCTTCACATTTTACTGCTTTATTCCTACTTAATAGAGTAGCAAACCTTAACTCCCGTACATCATTATTCCCTATGTCTAATCTAAGCCTTCTGCTCTAGTCCTGCTACAACACCCATTATGCCTGATCCATCTTCAGATCCTGCTCTAGATCCAGCTCCAGATCTAGCTTCTGATTAGCTTATTGCCAGCAATCGACATAATGCACTTAATCGGTACATTATAACATTATTTTATGCATAGATAAAGTAAAGCAGTAAAGACACAGATAATGCTCATGCATGCATGAATTACCCTAACTTATGGTAAGTCCTAGACTAATTTAGGTCAATTAAGACCTATGATTACTGCGCAATCAAAGAGGCATAAATGTTGGCGCCAAGGGAGAGGTCTTCTAGAACAGGTTGATGGCACCAAAGAAGGAAGGGTTAGGATAGACTTTATGGGTATGTGGATGGTTAGGATTTAGGAGGGCTTTTTGGTGCCAAACATGGGGGGTTATGGGGGGTAGTTGAAGAGGGTTTTTGGTGGCTTTTGGAGGTGATGGTGTAAAGGGATATGGGTGTGTTGGAGCCAAGTTATAGTGGAGGTAGGTAGGTAGGTAGTGGACTTAGAGTAGTGTTAGGGTGGATTTAGCTTAAGGTTTAGGTTAGGGTTATGGTGGAAGGTGGATGGCCATGGAGTGGAGGGCTTAACTAAGCTAAGCTAGCTTAGCTAGTGGGTGAGTAGAGGGGTAAGTAAGATGGAGCTAGGGTTTAGGGAAGTGGAGTTGAAAAAGAAACGTCTAGAGCTAAACTAGAGCTAGTAGCTATTGAAGAGAATTGCAGGGAGCTACTTTAGCTACCTTTGCTTGCTAGTTCTTTGCTAGCTGCTAAACCAAGCTAAAGTGAGCTGGCTTCTACTGAATTGAGTTGAGGTGAGCTGGGTCTGATCTTCCCGGGGATGAACTAGCTTGCTGGAGTAGCTTTGTTAGATTAGCTCAACTACGTTGAGTTAAGTGGAGTCCCCAGGTGATGGACTTGAGCTCGCATGAGCTATTGAGGTTATCCTTAGCTGACTTGAGTTGAGCAGAGCTGGAAGTAGCTGGACCTGAGATGAGGTGGACTCTTGTCAACTTGGTTGAGCTAGCTAAAGCTCCTAGTGAACTGATTGGAGCTGAGATGAGCTAGACTCAACTAAGTTGAGCTAGATCTGAGTTGACTTGAGCTAGGTTAAGCTAAGATGAGCTACCTTGGGCTATCACTCAGCCAAGATGCGCTGAATGGAGCTTAGTGGAACTAACTCTAACCCAAGTGAGCTAGTATCCAACTATGATGAGCTTCCTCTTCACCTGTTGCCTTCTTGAGTGTTAAGGTTTTAGGGATCTGTCTATCTGTTCATCCCTAACACTCAAATAAATGTGTCAAAAACAACAAAATAGTGCAATGCATGCTTAATCCAGGTGATGCCTAAATGTAGCCCAGAAACCCATTTGCGAAGTTAAAAACCTAAGAGCTAGGTTTGTTTTAGGGTATAAGATTGATGATAAACTAGCATTTATCAAGAGAGAGAAAGATAAAACAACTATATATTAGATCGCAGCCTGGGGATGGGGATGAGGAGGGAGGCGGTGATGTGTGCAGTGAGGAGGCGGTATGGCCAGAGATGGGGATGAGGAGGATGGGCTGTGGCATGCACGGCGAGGAGGAGGCTCGCACAGCGAGGAGGCAACACAACTGGGGATGGGGATGAGGAAGAGGAGGGGTAGCCAGCTCATGGGGATGAGGAGGAGGAGGAGAGCCTTACGAGGGGGAGGAAGGGTTGACAGAGGAGGAGGAGAGGGACGGGCATGAAGGAGGAGGAGAAATGTGAATAGGGAATAAGGGATCGGGTGCAGGTTTAAGGGTACTCGTACTTTACACAATGGTTTTTGTCAAAATTGTCATGTAAAGTTGGGTAGGGTGCGAACTAATGGCACCCGACCAAAATTCGGAATCAATATATACGACGGTTTTTGTACAACCGTCATATATATTCATCTACGCATTTGACACGATGGTTCCAGGATAAACCGTCGTGTATAAGACGACAGTTTTAATAAAAGCTGACGTATATATTCATCTAATTCCAGAGGTCGTAGGTAGGCATTTTACACGACGGTTTTAAGATAAATCGTCGTGTCACAAGTGTTGTAAATGCCACATTTTCTAGTAGTGTCAACAAATGTCTACTACAGAATTAATGTAGAAAATAAAACTACGCTATGAAAGTAGTAAAAGAGAAAAAGGTGATAGAAATACTCCTCGATGGCTGCTTAGAGGATGAGTCGCTTGGACAACTCCTTGGATGAAGGTGGTGAGGAGCTGGACGAAGGAGAATAGAGTTGGACGAAGGAGGGTGGGGTAGGGCAATGTCGCAGCGGCGATCCACTTAGGAACGGGCGTGAAAGGATGGCTATGGGAGCTCCACTAATGGGGGTGAGAAGCGGGACTAAAAATTATTTTCTAGCTCTAATGGAGCATCTCGAGCTTGGGACAAGCTCTAAAGAGCCTTGAAGAAGGGTAGGAAGAGCAAGGAAGGGATGAAAAGGAAGGAAGGGGTGTGCATGGCCTTTTATAGGCTCAGGTCAAACATTTGGCACAAATGCGCACGTAAGGCATGCAGCACACACACCGCCCACACGCAAGCTCAGCCATCACGCGCAACTCGCGTGCACACTATTGTCACACTACAGGCATAGCAAGGATTGTCCTTGACCATACAATCTTCATCTGAGAGCTGAGACTTCACGCACTCATGTTATTGAAAGCACGCCCGATGGCACATCTGATCGTGCGTATCACTCACTAGGATCTCTTTGCGCCACATGGAGCCATGTCTACTGCTTGATTGCAATTGAATGCCATTTATTGTGCCCACCTAGGTGTTAAGCCTGAGAAGAACATGAGGGTGCTGATGCAGCTTCATCTTCGCCATCCATTAGCGATCATACGATGTTGATTGAAATTAGGTTGCGTTAAGGGGCGCTACAGATCAGAGAATGATCCTTTGTCCCTCCTTTGGGAGCCAAGTACAAGACCGATGCATTACAGTGGCTTTTATCTCAGTAATCACTCATCAGATGGCAATGAGGAATTAATCTCAGCTGTTAGATGGCAATCCAACGACTAAGATTACTTAATGAATGTGCCTTAGTGGAGTGTGCGATTGCCATGGGCAGCTCTGGGCAGTCTGGATGGTGCCACATGGTGCCATCTGGATTGTCCAACTTCAAATGCTTGTAGGGGAAGCCACGGATGTTCGATCAGTTGATTTTTGCAATGTTAGGCTGTGATTGTTGACTCGAATCCATCCGTACAATTAGATTCGCCATTTGAGGTTTGAATTTGGATCAACTTATCCCCTAGCCATCGATCTTCTTCGGACTATATATGATGCTATAGAGGTCTGGTCATGGTGATTTTGGAGGCGTTGAATTCCAATCACTGCCCAATTTAGATTCGTACGATTGGATCTCCAATCCAAGGCCTCAAAATGTCTCTCCTTGTCCCATATCCATGAAAAGAGGCTAATTAACATAATATTTACTTAATCTCATCTAAATCTGATATGATGCATATTATGCATTATTTATAATGCTGAATGCTTTTACAAGCTAAGAACATGCACAAATAGGCAATTTAAGCTATGTAAAAGTGTCTACATCACATCCCCATGCCTATCTTTTGCTAGTCCCTAGCAAAACTAAACTAAATGCTATGTATAAAATAGAGTTAGGATTTGATTACTCAGGCATACGTTATTTACCAATGCTAAGAAATTTCAACTATGGACCTAAATTACGAAAACTCAATAGCTCCTAGGTGCCTGCCAAAGTGTAGACCGCCCAAGTTCTCGCCTTATTTTGAATAAGAAAGAGAGATTTTTTTTCTTTTTTTCTTCTTTTCTTTTTTTTTTTTGGTATTTTTTAGTTTAATGTTTCAAGGCAACTTTTTACGGCTACCCAACCCAAGATTCGAAAAGAACTCTACGTGCTAAGCATCTTATTGTGAAAATGTGATTGAATCACTAAATAGCAATCAAAATGGACCTCAGGTTTCTACTAACCCTAGGTTGGGAAAAATAGGTGTCTCCCAGTTAGTCATGGTGGTTGCTTGGTTAACTCCAGGTAGGGTTGGGGTAGCCTAATAGATTGCATGGGCTTGAGCTTGTGGCTCCCCAACACTACTGAACCCTTGAGACCCATCGCCTCAATTCTGCACATTCCTTGGGTTCGGTATGGGTTAGGATGGTAGAGATTTGAGCTATCGTTGTGTGTAGTGAGCCTGAATTGTAAGCTATCCAGCAAATTAGTTTTCATTTGCTGCATGACCTAGAGCTATGGGTTATGGAGCATTCCAAGTGGGCAGCTTGAGCTAACCTAAGGTCAGGTTGATGTATACATGACCTTGACCCATTGGTTTCTATGGTACATAGTTGTTGGGTTGATACCGGGTCAGTTGGCCCTAGTTCTTCCAGGAGAAGTTAGGGTGGTTCCTGCAACCAGAATTATAAGTATTCAAGTATAGGTTGGACCTAACATTCACCTGAATTCTTTGAACATCCTCACAAGGTGAAGATGATGAATAGAAAGGATCAGAAAATTGGGATCAAAGGGCCTTGTCTAGAACCCGTATGGTTCCGAGAAATGTTGGCTCGAAGGCTAAGTCGAATCTAGTTAATTTACAAACTCCCTCCTCATAGGAGTTTGCGAAGAATGAAATCCAGAACCATGGGATTGAGTGGACCTAGATGCGTTTCTTGAGTTACCATCCATCCACTCCTCCATTCTTTTAGCCATCAGAACCACCTTATCCAGTTTGTTACAAATCAATTCCATATCAAATTTAGAAGAATCAATTTGAACCTCACTGACATTTAATCTAGGTTGTTAGGATCTATTGAATGTATCCATGAAGGGATGATTGATAAAGTTTTCACTCACTTCCTCGAACAATTCATATGTGCCATATGCATCCTTGTTAAGGAATTTGCCTCCGCAAGAAGCATCCACGTGATTACGGAGTTGATCATTTAACCCATGATAGAAGATGTACGAAAGTTACCATTGGGTTACCTTGTGGTGTGGGCACTTCCAATATAGGTCATAAAATTGTTCTCAGGCCCCATGAAGTGGTTCCCCTAGCTGTTGGACAAAAGGAAGTAATTGCCCATCTCAAAGCATTGGTCTGCCCAACTGGGAAGAATTTCTTTAGGAAGGCTGATTTCAATTCCATCCAAGTGGTAATTGGCCTTCTAATAGTGCAGTACCAATATGCGACTTTATCCTTGAGTGAGAGGGAAAGAGCCTCATGATCATATGCTCCTCATCAACATTCCTCAATTTGGTGGTTTGGACCAAGGTGGTCAGAAACTCCAAATAATGGAATGGATCCTTGGAGCCAAGATGATCAAAATGCTTAATCAAATTCAAAACCTAGGACTTGATCTCAACATCACCAGCGGGGATCATGACTCCAGGTAGATCCCTGTAATTTGAAGGATCATAGAAATCCTTCAAGGGCTAGGTGCCTTGACCATTCATTCTCTAGAATCAAGCTTGCATCTGCTACAGCTGCTCTAGCTGCCTTTGAATAAGCTCATGCTGGTTTGAAGGATGAGGTGGTGGTGGTTCGTTGTCAACCATGGGATCTACTTGGCTAAAACTCAACCTTCTCCTAGAATGATGGTCCAAAGGTCCTTCTAGGTGAGGGTTCAATGATCTCCTACCAAGCATAGACCAAAAGAAAGTTGGAAGTACTAAAGATAAGCCCTGCAGCATAAGAAGCACAAGCTTGTCCTTAGGTTGGGTAGCCTAGAGACCTGCTGACTCGCAAAGCTTGTCTTAAGATCAAGAGAGCTTTGGTTCACTACTATTTGGCCAATCCAAATAGTTATTAGGAGGAATTGGGGAGAAGGTTCTTCCCTTGACTTTCACCTTAGGTTCCTTTGATACCCCCAACTGTTGTCGTTTGACACAACTCCCCTAACTAGACATCAGATGGACCAATAGAAGCAAATTAATCACTATCAATCTTCATCTAAACCTCAAAGAGCGAGTCCAATCCTTAGGGTCAACGTCTACTCATTTTTTATTAGACTTGGGATTAAATGTGCTCGTAGAATATAATGGGCTATTTATGGTGCAACTTTGACTTGACAAAATTAACTAAGTTAAATAAGAAATAATTAATCAAGACTATCCATATACGTCCAACTGACTTGAATTGTACTGACTAGAAAATGGCATATTTTAATTTGTGAAAAAGTAACCAAATGTACGTTGCAACGTGTTTTGCAACGCATAAAGTGAGAGTGGCAATTTCAACCAGTATATTTTAGTTTTCTACTGGTGAAAATCCCTTTCCATAGATGAAAGATCACTTTCTAAGTAAAAATCCACTTCCCAAAGGTGAAAAACCATTTAAACCAATAGAAAGGCAAAACACAATGGTGTTTTTTCATCTTCAGCTGGTGTGTTTTGATTTTCAATCAGTGTATTTTGATTTTCAACAATTGAAAATCATCTCGAACCAATGTATTTTGGTCTAGTTGATTTTCAACCATTGAATTTTTGTTTTGAACTAGTTGATTTTCATTTTCAACTAGTTGATTCTGATTTTCAATCGGTTGATTCTAACCGTGCGTTGCAATGTGCGTTTCTGTACTCTTTTCTGGTTAGTTTCTCCTTTTTTGACTCAAATTTCACTTTCATGACTAATGGAGATAAAGGAACTACAACAAAATACACTTGTAGTAACGGCCTTTGAGGATGAAATTGAAGGTTATGAGAACAAATTTTTGGGTGGGGAACAGAAAATCTATTCCCCATATGAGGATCACTAAAAGTTTTGGAGATGGATTTTCCATCCTCAAAACTATTGTGATAGAAAATTAGTCACAATTGATTGGACACAAAAAAAGTTAATGACGTGGCATTTAATTTTTTTAGGGATGGATTGCCCTATCACTACAAGTTTTAGGAACAAAAATAATTGTCCCTCATAATCTTTTAAGGATTATGTAATTGTGAATGTAAATCATTATGATAAAACATCAAAACATTTTTAATTTTAGTAATACATAAAACATTATTTTTATTGAAATTAAAATACAAACTACTTGTTACAATATTGTGAAGAAAATACAAAAAGGAATAATAAAAAAAATACATCATAATACAAACGAGCACTCAACTCATTTTTTTTTTCCTCTTTACAATAAAAGTTTAAACTATTACAATGTAAGCCTATTTGGTGCAAAACTAAGCACTAAACAAATTAAATTTTAGCCAATAGTGCCTCTCCCTTGTCAACACCAAGATTTACATTGTCGTCGCTAGGTAGCATGAATGCAGCAACGTAGGAGACCGTGAGAATGAGTACAACAACAAGTGAAAGGTTGTGGATAAGCACCCTTTGGCTCTGCACCCCTGCCCTCTAGTTTCCATAGTTTTCAATGTTTGTAATCTGCCTGTAGAGGCTTTCCTATGAACCAATATAGTGCAAGCATTGTTATCTTCTACTGTTTTCCAGAAATTTAGCTATTTTAGTGAAAAACAACATTAAACTTTCTCCCTACAACGGTAATTGCTCTATATGGGAGCATACTAATTCATAAATATGTAGTTGATCACTTCAGAATTATTAATTCATCAGTTTTGAGTGGAAAAAGAAAAAAAAAGATCATAAAAAAGAAAAGTTTAATGCATATTATATATGTGAAATTCTTGTTGAGGACTTCACTGGAAGTTGGCATGATACCTATTTTTCTTTGTTTCTTTAGGATAAATCTCTTCCTTTCTTCCTCTTTTTTTTTGGGGGTGGTTAAGTAAGCCAAACTAATGTAGTTTCAGCTTGTATATGATCAATTCGACTGGCAACACACTAAAAGGTCATCTTTTGACTAAGATTTTAATTAGGTGTAGCTTGCATAAATGCTATCACCGTATTTTTGGACCGATTCAGGTTCTTGATTTGACTCCACCAGCTTGACCTGAAAGAAATAGAGTTAATAGGATCTATTCTTATTCGATTAGACATAGGGTTTTGTCTCAGTGCAAAATAGGAATTCAAGTTAAGTAGATTTTGATTTTCTTTGCTTTTTTAATTAAAGAAAAGGTTTAGAATGAGTACTTCTTACTAATAGTACTCATCAAGTTTATGCCCTCCAATCTAGTGAGAAAGGAGAAACTTGCTCTAAAGGCTTTACAATGACTATGAGCAGCATACCATCAGTTTGTATTAGGTATTTGATTACAAGAGTTTTTGTTGCTTTTTTAGTTTAGCCATTCAGTTTAGCATACCTGCTCTTTCCTTGTGATTACGTGGCTGGCAACCGTATTCTGTGTGCTATAATGCCTTGAACTTTCAGGCTACAACCATGGATGCAGCCAATTGGCTCCAAGGAATGTGAAATTGGAGAAGAGAAATGTGTTCTTAGCTTGAAAGTTTGTGATCTTGCATTGCTCGATTAAGATTAAAAGGTTCCAAGTTCCATTGCTCTCCCAACCCAAAATTAAAACAATTTCAGATGGATGCTTATTCTGTCTTTCTTAAAGGTTGTACAATTACATTTTTGTTAATCTTAATTTTCAATTTGATGAAAGTGACACATATAAGCCACAGCATCTTTCTTATTCTAGTGGGGAGTTTGCATTACCTATTTGAACGATTCGTAAGATGATGTAAACATGTTTATATCACATAAACTATCTATTACGCGTGTTCTTAGGCATAGAATTGCATCACATATTATAAATATTGCATAACATGCATCATCTTGCATTTAAGGTAGTCTATATAAAATTTAAGTTAATTGTCTCCTATTATGGCCAGGGACAAGGCAACTTGTTAATCGGGGCCTCAGATCGAAGATCCAACCATACGAATTTGATCAGGGTGACGATTGGTGTTCAACGACTCCAAGATCGCCCTGATCGAACATCCGTAGCACCAGATAGAGACCAAGGAACCCTAAAGATCAAGGGCCAAGATGGTGTTAATCCACACCTCAAATGACAAATCCAACCACACGGATGGGTTCGAATCGATGATCATAGCCTAACAGTGCAAAAATCAGTCCAATTCGACACCCGTGGCACCATCTACAACCCACAGAAGATGGACAGCCAAGATGGCACCACGTGGTGCCATCTCAGCCGCCCAACCGGCCCCAAGGACCCACCTCTACCCTTCTTCTTCACCCGCTCGATGAATCTCCACCGTTGGATGCCCATCCAACGGCCACAGATCTACGCGCATAATTCCTCCGTGCGACACAAACGAAGGCATAGCGCAGCAGTCGAGCACCCCTTCACGAGCGAAGGGTGCACATTCTAGCCTCACTGATCGCCTCAATTCAGATGGGCGTGATCGCGGGCGTGATTCAACTATCAGATGAAGATCGAGCGGCCGAGGGGAGGACGTGTGGTGTATGGAGGATCCTTCGATCGTGTACGTGCACGATGACGAGTGTTTGCACACCTCATCACACGCGAGCGCATAGCAGAGGTGTTTTGAAGGGCGCTGTGAGGATGACTTTAAGCCGTCCGATCTTGAGATTGGACGACTGAGATCAATCCAAACGTGCACGACCGTTAGGGCGCAGAAGAGGAGGGGGCACACGTAGCGCATGCACACGTCGCCCATGACGGACCTTTAGTGGTGTTTAAGTCCGTCACTAAAGGTCCCATACTAATGTTTTTGAAATTAAAATGTCCAAAATGCCCCCACTCCTTGCAACTATAAAAGGAGACTGATGTAAACACATTTACACTACTTAAAATGTCTATTTTTGCATGTTCTTAAGCATAGGATTGCATTTCATGATATAAATATTGCATAACATGCATCATCTTGCATTTAGAGTAGTTTGAATAAAATGGTGGTTAATGGTCTCCTTTTATGTGCTTGGACAGGGAAAACATTTTATCGGGGCCTCGGATCAAAGATCCAATCCTATCGATGTGATCAGGGTGGCGATTGGAGTTCAACGACTCCAAGATCGCCCTAATCAGGCATCCGTAGCATCAGATAGTGACTGGGGAACCCTAGAAGATCAAGGGCTAGGATGGTGAAAATCCGCACTTCAGATGACAAATCCGACCGCATGGATGAATTCGGATCGACGATCGCAGCCCAACGATGCAAAAATCGAGTCAATCCGACATCCGTGGCACCATCTACAACTTCCAGAAGATGGACGGCCAAGATGGCGCCATGTGGCACCATCTCGGTAGCACAAACGGCCGCACGCATTCTACGAAGGCCCCGCACCCACTCGCTCTCCGCCGTTGGATCTTGATCCAACGGCTGTGATCGGCCACGCCTTAAAGCCTCCGCTAGACCATCCGCACCTCGTAGCGCAGCGGTCGAGCGCGCTTACGCGAGCGGCGGGCGCGGGTTCGAGCCGTAGCGAGGGGTTGGAAGGCGCGGGCGGGCGTTGGATCTTGATCGGACGGCCGCACGCACCCGATAGCGTTCACGTGCGATTGAACGCGCGGTGTGGACAAGCGATCGGACGTGGGCGGGCGCGCACCGCAGTGGATGAAGGCGCGACTTAAGCCGTCCGATCTCGCGATCGGACGGCTGAGAATCGACGAACGTGCTTAGGCGTTGTGCGCGTGAGCAGCTGAGCGGGCGCGCGTTGGCGCGGAAGCTACGCCCACGTTGGGGGCTTTAGCGATGGTTTTATCCGTCACTAAAGACCCTTCATTTATTATTTTGAAGTTGTAATGTCCATTTTGCCCCCACTCCTTGCAACTATAAAAGGAGACCCCCTCCATATGAAATTCTCATCCCTTCCTTCTCCTCTCTACCCCTCCAAAGCTCAAGAGAAGCTTATCCCACACCCGGGATGCTTCTCGCGAGATAAAGTCCAAATTTTTATTCCCCTTCGGAAGTGGATACCGCGACGACGACGGCGTGCTGCTCCGTTCCCGTTCTTCTGCTTCGTCCTCCTTCGTCCTTCTTCGTTCCCCTTCGTCCAGGCGTCATCCCGTCCGGCTCGTCCTCCAAGCAACCGTCGAGGAGGATTTCTCTCTCCCTATTCTTTTTGCTGCTTTCTAGTATAGATTTACTGCTTTCTAGTGTAGTTTTGCTCGTCCTCCAAGCAATCGTCGAGGAGGACATTTCTCCCTCCATTCTTTTAATGCTTTCTAGAGTAAATTTCTCGCTTTCTAGAGTAATTGTTTTATGCTTTGTAGTTGTAAGAATGAAATGAACAATCTCCTTGGTGATAAATTCCTTGTTTATTCTACATCTCATTTTGATTTCTCTATGTAATGTTCTCTTTCTCTCTTACTCTCTCTCTATCTTCTATTTATTGTAAATAATTATATAGTTTTAAATTGGATTATTCTGTGACAAATAAAAAGAAACGCTTAGTTTTTAAATCAAACGTCTGCCTCCCTGTGTTCGACCTGGAATTTCAATTTCGATATAAATTTTATTTGTTGAACACGAGTTCTTCGCTTTCGAACTACAACGACAGGTTTTTCAAAACCAAACACATTAGCGTAGTGATTCGCACGTTCAACATTTTGGCGCTGTTGCCGGGGAGTGATTCGTACGTTCAACATTTTGGCGTCGTTGCCGGGGAGCGATTCGTACGTTCAACAGAGACCCCTACCCTATGAATTTCTCATCCCTTCTCTTCTCTCACCCCTTCCAAAGCTCTAAGAGCTTGTCCCACACCCGGGATGCTCCTCTAGAGTAGAAATCATAATTTTTCTACCTTCGTCCCCCTTCGTGGAGCATCCTGCGGTTGTCCTCTCTTTGCATTTGGGAAGCGGATCCCGCGACGACAATGACATGCTGCTTCATTCTCGTTCCTCCTACTTCGTCCTCCCTCCCACTCCGTTCCCTGTCTTCCAGGCATCACCCCGTCCGGCTTGTCCTCCAAGCGATCGTCGAGGAGGATATTTCTCTCTCCATTCTCTTTACTGCTTTATAGAGTAGATTTACTGCTTTCTAGTGCAGATTTCCTACTTTCTAGTCGTAATGAGTAATGTAATGAACATCTTATAACGAAATCCATGTTTATTTTACCTCTCTTTTGGTTTTATTTCCAATATTCTCTCTCTCTTCTATTTATTATTTGTTAAATAGATAGCTAGTTTTTGACCAACTAATATGTTTCGTGACAAACAAATAAAATGCGTATTTTTAATCAAATGTCTGCCTCCCTGTGTTCGACCTGGAACTTCTTTGTGAATTTTTTGGTATAAATTTTATCTGTTGAATGGATTTCTTTGTGACTCAAACTACAGCGAAGGGTATTCAAATCCAACTCCGAACACGTAGTTTTCCGCCTTCAACATTTTGGCGCCGTTGCTGGGGATGCGACTCTCTTTGATTCTTTGCATTTTCCAACTTATGAATCGTTTACCTCACTTCTCTCATTTCTTATTGTTACCACCTGATTCCCGAATCCCTACAGGACCCGAGGCCGGCTCGCCTCAACTAATCCCATGACCTGGTCATCCAACAAGAAATAACCAAAAGCAGGGAAATAAATCATATTCACACATGCAATATAACTAAGCAGAAGAAATGTACAAAGCAGTAAAGGAAATGGAACAACTGTTTCAAAATGTAATCCATGCCACCATAACAACAACAGCAGAAAAGAAATGGAAAGTAACAAGAACAGTAACTACGCATCTGTTACTCACAACAACAGTAGGGGAAACGAAAGTGCTGAAACAACTACGGATGGGCTCGGCTAGGCCCAACACCCTCTATAGCTGGAAACTTGAGCTGCTCAACTCCTGGTCCTAAACAGGGTTAAGAAAAGACAAAGTCAGCGAATGTTGAGTAAAGTGGTGTTTGCATTATTTAAGTGCAAGTACAGTAAAAGCAACAACAGGTTTATTTCTCATTTCTATTTATCTCATTTATGTGTTTCTATTTCATCCATTTCTCAACTATCCCAGTATTTCTTGATCTTGCATGTTCCTCGTGGGAACGATCTTGATTGCAGTCTTTTCTGTAGAGTAGAAGGTACATGTGGTGCTCTCCTAGCCGGGAAAGTCCCCTGTGGTAGTCCTACACCCAGTCAACCACCCCAGGGTCACTGTCGAGACGTAGCGGTGACTACGGCATGCGTGATAAGCGCACGAGTAGCTACCCCGCACTAACACGCGGTCAGTCATTTCCACTAGCGAGTATGCCCAAAGTATAGCACGGAACAATATAGGGCCTTGCCCTCTCAGAACAGAAGTCTCAGCCCTCAGAACCAACCAGAGGTCTCGCCCCTCCACAGTCCATGCACCCTCGTCTTACTACCCCGGTTTGCCCAGAGGGCCTAACAAAGTCGGTGTAGGGTGGCTAGCTTAACCCCGGGCCCCGTGGGGTAGCTAGCTCCCTCCCTACTCTAGTAGCACACCTCGATACCATGTACACGAGGGCCAACAGGAGTCAGTGTTAAGTGGCCAATCCTTACCTCGGGTCTCAACCTAAGGGAGGCTAGCTCCGCTCTACACTAAAAGGGGACAGTTGCTCTCCTTGGTACCTCGTACACAAGGACTAGCACACTTCCCGTCTACCATTCCATATTCCATTTATCCATAGGAGTTCTACTCCTAATTCCACGTAGGATTTATGTTCATGCTCACCTCATTTACCTAGATCCAAATCTCATCTTTCATAATTCATTTCTCATCCATATACAGGCAGCTCGTGTTTTCATGATTCAATTCTCAATACATGCAACTGGTGGTTTCACAGGTACTTATTCATTAAATACAGGTAGCTCATATTCTAATAAGAAATTCGTAATTATAATACAGGCATTTTCTAGCAATTTATCTTAATCACGCATGCAAGCAAACAATACAGTACTAACAGGTTCATTCATTTCTCTACCCTAGGGTTCATTCCACATCCTAGAGTTCCATTGGGCTATTTCAACCAAGCACATTCTTATCTAAATGTTAATAACATAATTAAACCACTCTACCTGGAAACACGGGAGTAATGAGGGCTTGAACTGCAAACCCAGATGTCTCTGTGAGCCTCGAATGCGCAGTAGGCTGAAACCCAATACCAGGGAATACATCACAAAAGGAGAGTTCAGAATAATGTAAAACAGACTCTAGTACATAGAGGAAATCGAGAGGAAATTATAGGTATTTTATTTGTGTAAAACGAACCCCGATCGGACCCTATATAGGTAAAAAATGTGCCTACTGTTAAAAATTGGATGTCTCGGAATAATCCCAGACATCTTAAAAGGCGTCAGATCTTATCTTGTGTCCTCTGTGACTGATCAGACGTCCAAACCTTCTCTGCGACCGTCTGAAGATAGTTCCAAACGTCGGACAATGTCTTCGGTCATCTGGAAGCACCTTCGGACGTCTGGTGATGTGATCAGACGTCCAAAAGTTCCTTGGAAAGCACACTGAGTGCCTTCCCAAAGCCTACCCTGCATACGAAAGATGCAGCAATGAAATCAGTCCCACAGCTCCTGCATTGAGATACTCTGCATGGTGGAGATCACGTAGGAACGTATATACCTCACGCAAACTCGTGTTTTCAGATGTCCGGCCTTAGCTCCGGACGTCTAGATGCCTCGCTAGTCGTCTGGACTCCACTCCAGACGACTGATACTTGAAAATGTCCAGTATCAGAAACTCCTCACATCTTACTCCGCTCGCTCGCCATGCGCCGCATTAGCTCCAACCGCTGCAGAGGGCTAGGAGGCTGCCTCCTCGTCCCTCTCCTCCTCGCGCAAGCGCCCGTAGTCGGCCGTGTGAGCTCCACCTATCTCCCAAAGGTCCTCTGACCTTCCACGCTCTCCTCCTTCCTCTCTCTCTCATTCTCCCTCGGTTGCCCCCTCTCGCTACTCCCGCACAAGAAATTGGAGGTGGTGGTGGCTGTGGTGTGGGGAGTGGAAAGGAGAAAGGAGGGGGGTATATATAAGAGGGTTTAGGGTTTTATAGGGTGAGAGCAAAGGTGAGAGTGGGTCTCTGCACGTCGCCTGCGCGCAGAGCACAAAGCACAGTATGAAAATTTCACTTTCAAACATCCGGGAACCTGTCCAGACGTCTGGACAGACGTTTGACTGAAACCCTAGACATCTTAAAAGGCTAAAATATAATGGTCATTACATCATAACAAACTCAAAGGAAGTTTCATCCTCGAAACTTGAGTTAGCTAGGTGTGGGAAAAAGGAACGTAAAAGCGCATAACAAACTTAAAGAGGACCGAAGTAGGTATGAAAAGACGTACCCTCAAAAAGCTCCAGGTACCGCTCTCGCATTACTGCCTTAAGCTCCGAAGTCGCCTCCTCACATCGCTGGCTTCTCCATAGGACCTCCACCAGTGGTACCTGTTTCTATCTTAGACTCTGGATGGCTCTATCTAGTATCTGTACTAGTCTCTCGGGGTAGGTCAACTCATCACCCACCTCGACGCTCTGGTGGCTCAGAACGTGACTGGGATCGACGACGTACCTCCTGAGGTTGGACATGTGGAACATGTCGTGCACTCCAGAAAGCTGGAGAGGAAGGGCAAGCCGGTAAGCAATGGGTCCCACCCGCTTCAAAACCTCAAAGGCCCCACAAGCTATAGAGCAAGATTCCATTTCACCCCAAAATGCTACAGGCCCTTCATGGGAAAAACATTGAGAAAAATGTGATCCCCAACCTCGATCTGCACCTCTCTTCATTTCCGGTCAGCGTAACTCTTCTGCCTGCTCCTGACAGTGTGGAGTCGTCTGTGAATCTGCACTATCACCTCCTGACTCTGTCGGATCAGCATGGGGCCAACCTCCCACTTGGTCCCCACCTCTACCCAACTTAAGGGTGCAGTACACCTCTATCCGTACAGAGCCTTGTAAGGCGCCATGCCGATGTTCGAGTGGTAACTGTTATTGTATGAAAAATCTGCTAGGGGCAAATGCTCCTCCCAAGAGCCTCTCCAATCCAGTACATAGGCGCGTAAAAGGTCCTCAAGTGTCTGTATGGTGCACTCTAACTGTCCGTCCGTCTGGGGTGGTAAGTGGTATTAAACCTGAAACGTGTCCCCAAAGCCTACTGGAACTCAGCCTAGAAATGAGAAGTAAAATGGGTATCCCTGTCAGATACAATCTCACGCGAAACTCCGTGAAGGCGTACCACATCTTGGATGTATCTCTCTGCTAACTACGTTGGTTCTAAGGTGACTCGGATCGGCAGGAAATCGTCAACCTGTCTACTATCACCTAGACTGCATCGTGTCCCCGCTGGGTAACTGGAAGACCCACCACTAAGTCCATGGTGATGCTTTCCCACTTCCACTCTGGCACAGGAAGTGACTATAATGGCCCCGCAGGCCTCTGATACTCGGTCTTCACCTGTTGACATACCAAACACTACTGTACAAACTCACTAATATCCCACTTCATCCCTCTCAACCAAAAGTTGAGTCTCAAAACATGGTACATTTTTGTGTTCCCGGGATGTATGGTGAACCTGGTCCCGTGCGCCTCAGCCAGGAGCTCTCTCAACAACTCCTCGAACCTAAGAACGCAGAAGCGTCCCCTCATGCACAGTATCTTGTCTGAAAAGGAAGAGTCTCCTGGGTTCCCTGTCAACACCCTATCTCACAGCATCTGCAAGTAAGGATCTGTCATCTGCCCTGTGATGATGCCGTCTATCAGCTCAGGTCATGTCTGCCGCGTCACTGCCACTGTCCCACAATACCTCTATGACTTCCAGGGTCGCCAACTATCCAACTCCTACATAAGTCTCCAACTCTGTGCCTGTAGACTGGCTAAGTGGACGGGTGCCTTCTGACTCAAGGCGTCAACCACCACATTGGCCTTCCCTGGGTGGTAGGAGATGCTGCAGTCATAGTCCTTCAGGAGCTCTAGCCAACGTCTCTGTCTCATGTTAAGCTCCTCCTCGTGAAACAAGTACCTGAGGCTCTTATGATTCATGAAAATCTCGAAAGTCTTACAGTAAAGGTAGTGCCTCCATGTCTTCACCGCGAAGACAACCGCTGCCAGCTCTAAATCATGGGTAGGGTAGCTATGCTCATGGGGCTTTAGTTGCCGCGAAGCGTAAGTGACAACGTGACCCCACTACATGAGCACACCCCCTAACCCCTGCAACGAAGCGTTGGTGTAAACCACAAAACTGCTACCACTATCTGGAATGGTAGCACAGGAGCTGAAGTCAATCTCTCCTTCAACTCCTAAAAATATGCCTCACACTCATCTGTCCAGGCAAAGGGCATGTCCTTTCGAGTCAGCTGGGTCATAGGACGCGCAATCTGAGAGAATCCCCTGATAAACCGTTGATAGTAACCCACCAATCCCAAAAAGCTGTGTATCTCTATTACTGTGCTTGGCCTCTCCCACCTGAGTACGACCTCAACCTTGGCTGGATCCACAGCGAAACCATCCCCCTGAATTCTCGTGGCCTAAGAAGGTCACCTACCTCAACCAAAGCTCACATTTGTTGTACTTGGCATACAGCCTACGTCACCTCAAGGTGTCCAGGATCATGCATAAATGTTGTCCATGTTGCGCCTGATCCCATGAGTAAACAAGTATGTCGTCAATGAACACCATCGCAAACTAGTCTAATTACGGCCTGAAAACCCAGTTCATCAAATCCATAAAAGCAGCAGGGGCATTGGTCAACCCAAACGGCATGACCAAGAACTCGTAGTGCCTGTACCAGGTATGGAAAGCTATCTTGGAGACGTCGGTCTCCTTGATCCTCAATTGATGGCAAACCAACCTCAGATCTATCTTGGAGAAAACTGTGGCATCTCGCAACTGGTCGAAGAGGTCATCAATCTTTGGTAGCGGATACTTGTTCTTGATGGTGACCCTATTCAGCTATCGGTAGTCAATAGAAAGTCGCAGGGTACCATCCTTCTTCTTCACAAACAGTACAGGGGCTCCCCACGGGGATGCACTGGGCCTCACAAAGCCCTTCTCCAATAGGTCTTGTAGCTGTGACTTGAGCTCTCATAGCTCAAGCGGTGCCATCTTGTACGGTGCAGTAGAAATGGGGCTGGTCCCTAGTACCAGAGAGATCTCAAACTCAATTTCATGCTCAGGCGGTAGTCCTGGCAGCTCCTTTGGAAAAACGTCGGGGTACTTGCAAATCACTGGAATACTCTGAAAGTCAGCCACGGGGCTAGGTTTTACCACTACACAGGCCAAGAAGCCCTCACACCCTTGGCCCAAAAGCCTCGCTGCCCAAAGCGCGGAGATGCATCTAAAACCTCCATCCACCGGCTGTCCTTGAAACTCAAAGGGAGGCAACTCCTGTATGGAGAAGACAATCTTCCTCCCGAAACGGTCTACCAAGGCATGATAGGCAGACAGCCAGTCCATCCCTAGGATCATGCCAAAATCCTCCATCTGTATCACAATCAAGTCAGCGGCGAGTCTGTGTCCCCCTATACTGACCTCGCAGTCCATGTAAACCTTCCTCAGCTACAAACAACTGGCCACCTAGGCCTCTGATCACAAATGGATCCACTAACAGTACACTACCCTGCCTCAAACTGATGGCAAAACTCATAGCAACGAAGGAGTATGTGGCACCGGAAACAAAAAGTATGTAAACTAATCTGCCAAAAGCAGTAACCATACCTGCCACCACAGAACCCGAACCCCTGGCGTCTTTGTGTGTGAGCGCATCGTTACGCCCCTCAGCTCTCGGTGTAGACAAAGTGGCTACACTCTGGGTCAGGCGAGCAGTAGCTGGCCGACATCCTCCCCATGATTGTTGTCCTCTCCCACGTGCCTGGTGACCACGACCACTAGCCCGGCCTCCAATGCTCGACGCGGGGAGCATTTGCTGGGCCCCAGCCCTAGATGGGCAGTCCCTCCTGAGGTGGCCCGACTGACCACACTGGTAACAGAGAGGTACACGGCCTCCTCCCCCAATAGGTCCCTACCGACGGCTGAGAAAGGGTCTGATGCTAGCAACTGGCCCTTGTCTGGGGCCCCCAAAGGCCACTGATGGCCCTGCAAAATGAGACGGCTCTCCTGCGGGTGCCGTGTGGCTCCTCTCCCGACGGCCCTGTGAGTGACTCAACTGGTAGGGCCCCCTCTGATCTCCCTTGACTCACCTGGCGCTACGGTGACTCTATCGTCCCATGGAAGGCTCCCCCTTTGCACCCTCGGAAGGAACATGAGGGGGCAGCGGAGTCAGCGGAAGCTGAAATTCTTCTCGGATGACTTCTTGAATCAACTGGATGAGATCCTGGGCCTGGACGCTCAGGAGGAGAGGCGGGGCAGCACTAATCCCAAGCCTAACACGCCTGCCCCCACGCCTACAATGAGGCATCTCCTACAAGGAGATGAAAGAGGAAGAACATGGACTGTCGAAAACACCAAAATACATGAAGGAATATGACTCGAAAGTGAAGATCAAAATTAGACGTTGTGATGGCTATCCTAGTTATATGCATGTGACTGGTTATTCTCAAGCCAATTAGTTCATTTCTCGGAACGACCTTGCTCTGATACCATCTTATTACGACCTGATTCCCAAATCCCTACAGGACCCGAGGCCGACTTGCCTCGACTAATCCCAAGACCTAGTCGTCCAACAAGAAATAACCAAAAGTAGGGAAATAAACCATATTCACACATGCAATATAACTAAGCAGAAGAAACGTACAAAGCAGTAAAGGAAATGGAACAGCTGTCTCAAAATATAGTACATGCCACCACAACAACAACAACGGAAAAGAAACAGAAAGTAACAAGAACAGTAACTATGTGTCTATTACTCACTAAACAGTAGGGGAAACGAAAGTGATAAAAGAACAACTATGGCTGGGCTCAGCTGGGCCCAGCACCCTCTGCAGCTGGAAACTCAGGCTACTCAACTCCTGGTCCTGAATAGGGTTACGAAAAGACAGAGTCAGCGAATGCTGAGTAGAGTGGTGTTTACATTATTTAAGTGCAAGTACAGTAAAAGCAACAATAGGTTTATTTCTCATTTCTATTTATCTCATTTATGTATTTCTATTTTATCTATTTCTCAAGTATCCAGGTATTTCTTGATCTTGCATGTTCCTCGTGGGTATGATCTTGATTGCAGTTTTTTTGTAGAGGAGAATGTACACGTGGTGCTCTCCTGGTTGGGAGAGTCCCCTGTGGTAGTCCTACACCTAGTAAATCACCCCAGGGTCACTGTCGAGACGTAGTGGTGACTATGACACGTGTGATAAGCTCACGGGTAGCTACCCCGCACTAACACGCAGTCAGTCGTTTCTGCTAACAGGTATGCCCAAAGTACAGTACGGAACAGTATAGGGCCTTGCCCTCTCAGAACAGGGGTCTTGCCCCTCAGAACCAACCACAGGTCTCGCCCCTCCATAGTCCGCGCACCCTCATCATACTACCCCGATTTGCCTAGAGGGCCTAACAAAGTTGGTGTAGGGTGGCTAGCTTAACCCCGAGCCCTGTGGGATAGATAGCTCCCTCCCTACACTAGTAGCACACCTCGGTACCACATACGCGAGGGCCAATAGGAGTCGGTGTAGTGTGGCCAACCTTAACCTCAGGTCTCAACCAAAGGGAGGCTAGCTCCGTTCTACACTAAAAGGTCACAGTTGCTCTCCTTGGTACCACATACACAAGGACCAGCATACTTCCCGTCTACCATTCCATATTCCATTTATCCATAGGAGTTCTACTCCTAATTCCCCGTAGGATTCATGCTCATGCTCACCTCATTTATCCAGATCCAGATCTCATCTTTCATAATTCATTTCTCATCCATATACAGGCAGCTCGTGTTTTCATGATTCAATTCTCAATACATGCAACTGGTGGTTTCACAAGTACTTATTCATTAAATATAGGCAGCTCATATTCTAACAGGCAACTCATAATTATAATACCGGCATTTACTAGCGATTTATCTTAATCACTCATGCAAGCAAACCATACAGTACAAATAGGTTCATTCATTTCTCTACCCTAGGGTCCATTCCACATCCTAGAGTTCCATTAGGCTATTTCAACCAAGCACATTCTTATTTAAATGTTAATAATAGAATTAAACCACTCTACTAGGAAACACGGGAGTAATGGGGGCTTGAACCGCAGACCTAGACGGCTCTACGAGCTCCAAATGCACAGTAGGATGAAACCCTATACCAGGGAATACATCACAAAAGGAGAGTTCAGAACAGTGTAAAACATACTCTAGTACGTAGAGGAACTTGAGATGAAAGTAAAGGTATTTTTTTGCATAAAACGGACCCCGATCGGACCCTAAACAGGTCAAAAACATGCCTACTATTTAAAATCAGATGCCTGGGAATAATCCCAGATATCTTAAAAGGCATCAGATCTTACCTTGTGTCTCCTGCAGCTGAGAAGGCGAAATTTCACTTTCAGACGTCCGGGAACATGTTTAGATGTCTGGACAGACGTCTGGCTAAAACCCCAAGCATCTTAAAAGGCTAAAAAGTAACGGTCATTACATTTATTGAGATTGCAAGTACTCTTTTGAGATGAGCAAATGCGGTAGATTGGAGCAAAGTGCTGTTGAAGGTTCTGTAAGTTCACCCCCACCTCCCACCCATTACTTTTCATTCCACCACATAATAACACAATCATAAATCAACCTAGGTGTTCTTATAAACCTTAAGGTTAGTTTTGATTGTTTATTTGACACCTACACCTACCTTACCCTCTGCATTTAAAAAGAAAAAATTAAAAAATCTCACAAAGATACACAACCTCATCTGATTTTCATACTCAACTGGTAAATCGATCTTTGGAACCAGTACACACACTCAAACACATAATCAAGTAGAAATTAGATTAGGTAATCACTTGTGTGCCTAATTAAGTGGTGCAATAGGCTGATTGTTTGAGTTGATTGGGCCGCACCATTTCAACTAAAATCAACTCATTAAGTAGCTACCATATAGGTTCAACTCATAGGGATTTACCAGGCACTCAACATTCTTTTAAGCTCCAAAGGAAAACATCTTCACCTGTGCTTTCAAAACCTGGTGTGCTAACAAAACTTGATTGAAAATGCCTAAAGTTGAATCCTAAAAGCTACTAAGCAAGATTTGAACCCTAAAATTCACCGCATCAAAAATAACCTTGCTTGAAAACCACTGGTTGTGCACGCACACACACATCAGTCAATCATTAAGGGCCCAACCCAGATAAAGGGCCCATCACATTCCAAAGCACATTCAAACGTAACCCTAATTAAAATAGAGTAGACGTTGGATTTAAGGATTCAACTCGCTCTTCAGAGCTCAGAATGGGATTATTTTCGATTGGTCTACTTCTACTATTCAATCTGATGTCTAGCTAGAGGAGCAAAATCAAAGGATCATGGCTGGGGGGTACACTAGGAACCAGAGGCACAAGCCAAAGGAAGAACCTTCTCCCCAGTCCCTCCCTCTAACTGGTTGGATTGAATGGAAAGAAGTAGATCAAATCGTTTCTTTATCTCAAGATGAGTTCTGGGAGTCTGTAGGTATTTAGGTTAGCCCACTTAAGGACAGGTTTGATTGTTTGTATTGCAGGGCACCTTTCTTCCACTTGTTTATCATGAATCCTCCCACATTCTACATGCATTCCTGCTCTTTCCCTTCTATTACATCTTATCCTCAACATGATG
The DNA here is from genome assembly GCA_037157565.1 of Thalassia testudinum. Lineage (NCBI taxonomy): Eukaryota > Viridiplantae > Streptophyta > Magnoliopsida > Alismatales > Hydrocharitaceae > Thalassia > Thalassia testudinum. The sequence continues at coordinate 31,756,395 of JAZHRO010000049.1, forward strand.
ATTATTATCCCGACTCGTACTATAATCAACCATCTGTTAGTTGGGATAACTCGGATTAGGGATACAGTTTCGGACCTCCATGTTCTAGATCTGACCCTAGACACCATCATTAAGATTTTTATCCTTCTCAGAGCCACATCGATTATAGATCGTCATCCCTTCATGGACAACCTAATACGATCTATAATCAAGAAGGATACCTTGATCCTTACCCATCCCATGAATACACTGCCTTTAGGTCATCATCACCTTATGAACAACCCGAAATAACCTATTATCAGGGAGGGTATCACGAATCTCAATTCGTTAACTCCTCTGCATTGATCCCAAACCCACCTAACCCTGAACCAACCTATTTGGGTCAGGTTAACTAGGTCCAAGATAAGGTTTTGGATAACTTGAGGAATACTATACAATCTTTAGAAGCTCAGCCAATACCTTGCACTGAAGCCCTTGATTGAAATGATTGATGATATGAACAAGTATTTGTTAGATTGGCTCCAAAATGTTAAGGATAAGGACCCGAGTGTGTTTTTACTTGGGAAGTTAGCGAAATTGAAAATGAGATTTGTGGTTGCTTTAATTCAATCATGGGATTATTCCCAGGAAGAACTCCCTTCAGGAGAGCCAATGTCAGAACCCGCTCAGGCACCTGTTGAGGGGGACACGTGTTATGAGGCTGACCAGATTAACCTAGACCAACCAATTAAGGATGATCTGATGTCTTCACCAGAGATCCCTGAGCCAGGCTACGAGGAAACGTATGTCTCCATGGACCATAAAGTGATGGATGATTTTTGGACGTACATTAATACGGATTTAGATTTCTTTGATTCTGAGGGTGAAGAATCAATTTGTGAAGTTTCACATGAGTTTACAGAACATGATTTCTATGAGACGATTGGGCCTGCAGAATAGATTAAATCATTTGATAGCCCAATAACTGAGGAAATTGATCTTATTGGGGCTCACATGACGGATCCAGAATCGCATTTTCTGAAGGATTCAATTCAATTATCTGATTGTCAGTTACACCCCATTGAGCTTACTGATGATTTTATATTTGAGATAACTAAATCCAAGTTAATTCTGATTCAGTCACATCTTTTGGACTTGGAAATTTCAGACGAGGTGATTAATATGCAGGAGGTCCCGGAATTTGACATTCTGAATGAAGAGGATAGGAGCTTGGAAATTTTGATTTGGGAAGCAAACTCAGGAGGAAGTAGAAGACCGAGTCTAAGGGTTCCAATTTATCTGAAATCATCAAACCAGGACCCTTACGGCATTTATTTTGAGGATGTCCAACCCAAGCACACATTCATTAATTATCTTTTTAAGCTCGAATTCTCTGTAACCCAACTTTTTGGTCTTGGGTTGCATCCTCATAAATTGCAAGCCTGACCCCGCTTGTATACTGATTTCAGGTTCTGGGTAATTTTTATCTAGAACCTTAGATATACTTGACCATGGGGTATGGGTTTGCATCACAATCTGGTCCACATTTGTGGACATCTACTGGTAGGTCTTAGGTTGCATCTTTTTATTCTGATTTTGACCTGCACCTATGAATTCGTTATTTCTTCTTCTTTGTATAGTGTGCCTAGCTGAAGGTACTAAATTCAGCACGTATACAGTCTATGTTCATCTAAGAGTAGACACGTTATTCACGCAATTCAGGTGCTTTCTATTCCACTCCAATCTATTTCGTGTCTTTTTAATACAATGAGGGCATTGCATTAGATAGGAATGGGGGGTGGATATTCATCTCTAAATTATTTTGTTAGCTCCGTAGATTCATTTTGTTTTCTTTTTATTTATATAAAAAAAATTGTGGAATTAGGAAAGAGAACTTGAGCTTTAGAAAATTTTTAATCTTAGGAAATAAAACTGTATGATTTGAACATGAAGATCCTTCAGGTCTTCGGACTTAATCAGCCCGGTATCCACTAAAATGTGGATTTGTTTATCGAGTCCATGACATCCTGAATTTGATTTCAATTTGATTAAATAAGTTGGGGTGATAAGTACACGACTTATCAACCCACCCTCTGATTTGAGGGAACTTCAAGTCTAAGCATCTACACACTATTCGCACTAACTTAATTTTCGATGATTTTAATGGAAATTGGGTAGCTAATGCACCTTCTAGGGTGATATGGCTGGCAAGTTATTGTGGGTAACAGCCCATAGGTAGGTTGTTCAGAGCCCAGACATAGGACCACTCTCTTCTTGCTGCCTTTAGGTAAATCTTAGACCAGGGAAGCCACCTACTTAAAAAGAAAAAGAAAGTTCAAAAAGAAAAGAAAAAAAAAGAAAAAGGAGAAAAGAAAGAAAATGAAGCAAAAGAAATAAGCCACACTTCGCCGCACGAGTATGGCTGGTAAGTTGTTGGTGGTAACAACTCATCGACCGGTTGTCCAAAACCCAGCTCAGGAAATGCACTAAAAAATCCTAAAACACATAGGAAGAAGCGGAGAAGCAGAATAAGCCGGGGAGATATACACTGGATTCACCCTTGTGTTGACCCCATAAAAAATAAAAAGTAGGGAGAAAGCTACCAGCCGTATAGATACACCTTTAGGCAGAACTCTTTTAAAGGTCACTTAAGGGCGTAGAAGCCCGAAATCCATTCTGATTGTCGATCAACGAGTCTATCACTTTCACAAAAAGATGCTTAGAACTTAGGGTTCTTATCGAGTCTTGGGCAGGTTGAGTGGCTGTAGAAAGCCGCTCTATAACCCTGAACTCAAAAATCCAAAAAAATTAGAAAAGAAGAAAAAGGGAAAAAGTAATCCCTCTTTGAATAAGGTGAGAACTTGAGGTAGCCTACATTTTGGCAAATACCCAGGTGCTGTTGTGTCTCTGTAGTTCAGGTCCTAGTTGAAATCCCTAAGTGTTCAAAATAACTATTGCCCAAGAAATTCGACTTAATTCTCTTATAAATACAATGTAGTTTTGCTAGGGACTAGCAAAAGATAGGCATGGGGGTGTGACGTAAACATGTTTATATCACATAAACTGTCTATTTACGCATGTTCTTAGGCATAAAATTACATCACAAATTATAAATATTGCATAACATGCATCATCTTACATTTAGGGTACTCTGTATAAAATTTAGGTTAATTATCTCCTTTTATGGCCAGGGACAGGGCAACTTGTTAATTGGAGCCTTGGATCGAAGATCCATCCACATGGATCTGATCAGAGTAACGATTGGAGTTCAACGACTCCAAGATCGCCCTGATCGAACATCCGTAGCACTAGATAGAGATCAAGGAACCCTAAAGATCAAGGGACAAGATGGTGTTAATTCTCACCTTAGACGACAAATCCAACCGCACGGATGGGTTCGAATTGACGATCACAGCCTAATAGTGCGAAAATCGATCCAATTCAACACCCGTGGCACCGTCTACAACCCACAGAAGATGGATGGCCAAGATGACACCACATGTCACCATCTCAACCACCCAACCGACCCCAAGGACCTACCTCTGCCCTTCTTCACCCGCTCGACGAATCTCCACTGTTGGGTGCCCATCCAATGGCCACAGATCCGCGGGCACAAATCCTCTGCATGACACAAACGAAGGCATAGCGTAGAGGTCGAGAGCCCCTTCGGGAGAGAAGGGTGCATGTTCGAGCCTTGATGAGTGCCTCAATTCAGATGGGTGCAGGAGCGGGCGCAATTCGACCATCAGATGAAGATCGGGAGGCCAAGGAGAGGAGGCGTGGTGCGCGAAGGATCCTTCAATCGCGTACGCACGTGCGTTTGCATGCCTCATCGTGTCCCAGGCGCACGGCAGAGGCATTTTGAAGGGCGCTGTGAGGATGACTTTCAGTCATTCGATCTTGAGATCAAACGGCTGAGATCAATCCAAACGTGCGCAGGCATTAAGGCGTGGAAGAGGAGCTGGAGCGCGTAGCGCGCGCACACGTCGCCCATGACGGACTTTTAGTGACCTTTAAGTCCGTCTCTGAAGGTCCCATATTAATGTTTTTGAAATTAAAATGTCCAAAATGCCCCCAGTCCTTGCAACTATAAAAGGAGACCCCTACCCAACGAATTTCTCATTTCTTCTTCTCCTGTCACCCCTTCCAAAGCTCTAAAAGCTTGTCCCACACCCGGGATGCTCCTCTAGAGTGGAAATCATAATTTTTCCACCTTCGTCCCCCTTCGTGGATCATCCTGCAGTTGTCTTCTCTCTACATTGGAAAAGCGGATCCTGCGACGACGACGACATGCTACTTCGTTCCCGTTCCTCCCACTTTGTCCTCCTTCTTCCCACTCCGTTCCCCATCTTCCAGGCATCATCCCGTCCGGCTCGTCCTCCAAGCGATTGTCGAGGAGGATATTTCTCTCTCCATTATCTTTAATACTTTCTAGAGTAGATTTACTGCTTTCTAGTCGTAATTAGTGTAATGAACTTCTTATAATGAAATCCACGTTTATTCTACCTCTCTTTTGGTTTTATTTGTAATATTTTCTCTCTCTCTCTTATATTTATTATTTGTTAAATAGATAGCTAGTTTTCGACCAGCTAATCTATTTCGTGACAAACAAATAAAATGCATATTTTTAATCAAACGTCTGCCTCCCTGTGTTCGACTCAGAACTTCTTTATGAATTTTTTGGTATAAATTTTATCTATTGAACGGATTTTTTCGTGACTCAAACTACAATGGGTTTTCAAATCCAACTCCGAACGTGTAGTTTTCCACCTTCAACATAAGATATCAAGCCTTTTCATAGTAGTTCTACCATGTAGGAAGGTAATTTCATCCCAAGTTGTTCTTGACCTTAAACATATTGAAGAAAAATTGAAATGTTGTGATAAAGTCTTAAGAAAGGCAAAAATACTAGATTCTGAAGAGCCTGTAGGCATTGATTTTATTTTGTACTAGCAGTACTGTAAGCTATATAGCCGTGTAAGGCATGTCCATCAGATGAGCACAAACATTACCTCTCCTGAATCCCTGTCAAATTGACTAATGAGAAAAGCATCCTAGTTATGGAAAAAAAAAGAAATGACATTTGACTTGAAAGAGGAACTACATAATTCAATTTTTATTTTTCTTTCCAACTAAATTTTTAATTGCCCCAAAGGGGTGACAAGACTAATACATAATCAAAGCATAACAACTAATTTGATAAGACAACAGAGAATGAGAAGCATGATGCATACTAGATTGGTAGGTGAACTCTAATGAACATATTCTTTCCCTATTCCCTTTATGATAACTGAGAAGCATAATGATTCAAACTTTTAGAGTCTTCCTGTTGGGCTCAAAGACATTTTATGAGAGACTGCTTGATTGACAAATGCTCCAGCAAATTATCAATAAAGCAAGCAACAATTCTGTGTTGCATCAACATTTGATGAAATAAAAGTTAGCTAGTAAGTTTTACTAGAAGGTATTTACTTAAACATCTCAAAAATGGCCTTGCATTTGACACATGCTGCAGACAGGTAATTTGCCAACTGACAGGTAACACAATGCTGACATGGAAAGAACATCATGCTGTTTGAAATTGGAACCACTTATCTAGGATTTTTCCCTCAGAGACAGTGATCGAAAATATACGTTCCTGATATGAGAAAGCAACGTAGATGTCCAACAAGTAGATGTGCATAGAGAAAGAATTCACTAATCATTCAACAAACAAACTTAGATAAACAATTATTAACTAAGCATTCACAAGTGCTTTTAAAAGAACAAAAAGTCCTACACAAATTACACTAACATAAAAAATAGACAACCAAGAGAAACTAATACAGAAACAACAAAAAATCAAGATTGAAAGATGTGATAGTAACATAAAGTAGATTACTTTTAAAAATAAATTGGTGCTGCTAGGATAAACAACAGGCTATTGCAATCCTCTCAACACACATTGGCCAGCTCCATGGGAAAGCCATATAGGCCTTTCTTATTTTGTACTGAATGGTATATGTGCATTCGTTGACTACCCTCTAAAAAATCTACAGAATGAATCGAAAGAAGATGCACTTTCAAAGGAGCCATGGCCGACCACATCAGCTGACACTCTTGAAGAAGGTCTTCATCCCTGTCTATCAGATGAGGCTGCAAGGCTTCATAAGCCTTTCTCAAGACCTCCTCTCACTACCAATAGTGTTTTTCTAAGGTTTATCATTTGAAAAACTACTTTTTCTTATTTCACAAAAGACGTTACTATTAGGAAACCTATGGTTTACTGAAGTTCTAGATATAATACACTGATTATCTAGGGAAAACAATCATAGTTTTATATGTTTGACATTGTAAGAATAATTACATAACAAAGGAGCAGCCAGAAATTACAATTACCCTTTGTTGAGAGCATTAAAACACCATGAAGTGGAAATTACAAGCATAGTGTTCAACAGGCTTCTCATGTTGGCGTTAATTCCTCAAACCCAATTTCAGTTAAACCCTTAAGGGCTTAACTGAAATTAGCTCACCTTGGACTTAGGATGGACTTGTACAACATTTTGTCTCAAATGGACCTCATGCTGTCTGGGTACCGGTACCGGTAGACCAATATCGGTATCCATGACTTACAGTTATGGGTTCTATATTCCACTAGTACCGGTACTGATGCCAAGTACCGGTGCATCAGTATCGGTACCTATGAGTTACTGTTTAGAACCCAAGTCTAGATGAGTACTCGTCCAGTACTCACTATGTACGGGTATTCATGTTGAGTACCAGTACTTCTAGAGTATGGGTACTTCTCTAGGAACCAACTGATCTCAATGAGTACTGATACTCATGAGGAGTACCGATACTTGTTGAGTACTGGCAACTTTGCCTGTACCTAACATCTACCAGTACTAGTGACCAGTACTAGTACTTATAAGCTACAAGTCCTGATGACTTGAAGCCTAGAACCTGACCTGGGACTCATGTGTACCAGTACTTGTAAGTCCCAGTTTAGGACTTAAGTTGACCTGGAGCTGGTCTGAAGGTTGCATGTACCGGTACTCATGAAGTGTACCGATACTAGCAACCTACAGTACACTAAAGGGACCAAAGACTGCATCTTATCTGTACTGGTACTCCTCATGAGTACCGATACTTATGGTAGTTACAGATTGTGTTTGTGCGATTTTGAGAATACCAAAAGCTAGATCTAAACATGTGGATTATGAAAGAATGAAATATTATATTTAAACAGAACTATCTGAACAAAATGACATTCATTGGTAAACAAAACAATATATACATATATGTGCATCAATATGCAAATAATATATGTGATAATGTCCCTTGATCAGAATATCAAAGAGGGTTTATGGAAAAGAAGGTTACCTGGATTCATTATCAACAGAGAAGATAAAGGCTAGAGTATGGATCTTCCAAGAGTTCCTAATGATTTTTTTTTGGAGAAGTCTAACCTTTCCTCTTAAAAGAAGAACCTCTTCTTCTCCCAACCATCTCCTTTCTTCTCTCCCTCTCACAGCTCACGATGGGGGCTTGCTAGAGAGAAAATCACACTTAAGGCTCTTGGGGACCATGACTACCCTAATAATCAAATAATTAGTGTGATTAATTGTTTGGGTGAATTGCAACTTCACCCATTGAGAAGTCACTATTCACAACTTTAAGTCTCTGCACATGTGTTTTAAACACCACACTAAACCATTTGCATTTATGCCCATGCACTCAAAATAACTTAATTTGATCACTCTAAAATGGGCTTTAGATGACAGTCACTTTACTTATAGTTATTTGATTATATCAATATATGTTTACACATACAAGTCCATATGTTGGATTTTAATCCAACAATCTCCCACTTGGACTGTACGTGTAACCTGTTAATCAAATAACATATAAAATTGAATTTGAGCTCAACTTTGCTGTCATATCTTGAAATGTATATCTAAAGCCAATCTAATCGAGTAGTTACACTAGTAATAGAGCCAAGGCAGCTTTCTCTACATCCTAGTAACTAAACAAACAATGACCACGTACACTAATGCAAAAGGTAACCAAAAATGTGTGGATGTGCAGCATGGAAATTACATACCAATGTGATCAGTGCATGTCTATTCCCAACTGGTCCTCTGAATATGAGATCACTTTCAAAACCAAAACCAAATTACTTCTCAGAATGGACAATCATTGAATTGAAAACTTTAAGTTTTTTTTATTTCATAATAGAAATGAAGCTTTACAAAACTTTATACATAACCAAAAATTGTATAATTGAATTACTGAAATTATCTATTACAATTACAAACTCCCACTAAAGCTAAAATTTCTGTAAGGACATAAGATCCATAGAAGCTGCATGTTCATGGAACATCTTGGGTATTATTCCTTTAGTAAGCGGATCCGCAACCATGGAGTCTGTACCGACATGCTCTATAGACAGTCGTCCATTCTGTATCCTTTCTTTAACAACCAAGAACTTGATCTCAATGTGCTTCGATTTGAAGGAGCTCCTATTGTTGTTAGAGTAGAGGACTGTGGACTGATTTTCACAAAACATTTGTAGTGGCTTGTCAATGCCATCTACTATGTGCAGCCTCGATATAAAATTCCACAACCATACTCCATGGTTGGATGCCTCATAGCATGCTATGAATTCTGCTGCCATAGTGGAAGATGCAATAAGTGACTGTTTTGCACTCTTCCAAGAGATGGCACCATTGGCAAGCAAAAATACATATCTTGAATTAAACTTTATGCTATCTTAGCACCCAGCAAAATCTGAGTTAGTATAACCATAAACTTGAAGCTTTTCTGACCTCCTAAAGGTGAGCATAAAATCCTGTGTCTTCTACAATATCTCAGTACTCTCTTGGCTACTCTTTAGTGGTGTTTTCCTGGGTTTGCCAGGCTTTTTCCCAACATGCCTGTAATGTATGCCAAGTCTGGTCTACTACAGACCTGAGCATACATTATATTGCCAACATCAAATGCATAAGAAACTGTTTGCATCTCCCATTTGTCCAAATCACTTAAGGGGCACAGGTTGAGACTAAACTTGTCTCCCTTAGCCAAAAAAGTGTCCAGAGGCTTGCAATCTTGCATGCCATGCCTCTTGAGTACCTTATCTATACAACTTCTTTGGGATAAATGAAGAATATGGCAAGAACAATCTTGACATATTTCAATCCCCAAAATAAATGAAGCATCTCCAAGATCTTTCATGTTAAAGTGTTTGGCAAGAAATTTCTTGGTGTCTAAAAGGATACCCATATCATTAGTAGCAAGCAGAATGTCATCAACATACAGGACCAAGAAGATATACCTGCTAATAGAGAGAATCTCTCTTAATTAAAAAGATAATAGCAATAAAAATATATGTCGTATTTTATGTGGTGGAAAAACTCTCAATCAAAGATTAAATAATTAAATTTAACCATAGTAGATTAGGTCGTATCACAGGGAGGCACAAATCCAATAAACTCGCAATTGTTTCCACATGGATTAGTCTCTTGATCAATTCAATTGCTCCTTCGCTATATAAAATAATAATGTAAGAGAAAAGTGAAGGATATTGCATGCACTTTTCACAACTAAAAATACTTCAATCATGCTCTTACTTGAAACCAAAATTTTCACCTAGTAAATATTCCATTCACTTCATGCTTTACAAATAAGAAAATTATCTCTGTTAATGCATAAGAGAAAGAGAGCAAGAGGGCATGCTAATAACAAAAATAGATCCCGGAAAATAAAGGGAAAGAGAGAGGGCATGTGAGATAGCTTTCCCAATATAAAATCTTAAAGCATTATTCTCACAAAGGCATCAAATGTAATAACTAATAAGCATGATATTGTAGCAAAACAGAGGTTTTGCTTGGAGGTGGGTTGCACATAGAGGCGAGGTTCATCAGCGATGAGCTTAGTCAGTGGAGGAGGTAGGATCCCGGCCTATGTGTTGATGGTGACAACGTGGTGAGAGGAGGCTGGGGTTGGCCGGTCAGTGTTGAAAAGGTCGATAGTGATGGGATGCTGGTGGTGGTGGAGGAACTGCTGGTTGATGGCATGGGTGCGGCTATGCTCGTGGAGGACTTCGGTGGTGCCGGCAGTGAGGCAGGAGGCCGAGGTTGGTGTCGTGGTTGACGACTGGGAAGTGCTTCTGTCGGCGGTGGGCGTATAGGGCTATTAGGTTCTTTGAGTTGTAGATGGTGGTGGAAATGGAGGTTGAAGAAGAAGAGAATGATGGGGGGGTTGTTGGGGCGTGGAAGGGTTGCACGTGGATGGTGGTCGATGATGGCGGTGGCTACTTGATGAGTGCACGTTGCCACCGTGCACTTGTCGATGGTGAAGGCAATAAGGCACACCCAACCCATGGTGCAAGCAAGAGACGTATGGTGAAAGCTTGAGCCATGGTGGTGGTGGTGGCAATGGAAGAGGTCCCCGTAGGGGGGAGAGATTCCTCCCTCTCGAAGATATTCTAAGGGCTTTTTAACATGAGAGAGGACATTGAGAAAGGCTAAACTTAGGAGGGAGAGAGAGAGAGAGAGAGAAAGAGAGGGTATCTAAAAGAGTAGGAATGTTTGTTTTCAGAAAGAGAGAGAACAGATCTAAGAGTGGGGAGAACTCGTGAATGCATAGGATAAAATCAAACATCCGGACTGAACTTTGGATGTCTTAAAAGTGAAATTTAGCTGCCCTCAAATTCCTGCAATTGAATAGATGCATATAATTATTTCCAATTAAAGATAAATTATGCAAATCTAAATTATAATTCATGCACTTATTTTATAACCAAATGTAAATACTAGTTCACTCTAAAATGTAGGAACTAATCAACTTAGACTAAAAATTAGTCTAATAAATTGGACTTTTCAAATACCCCCATGCCTAAGTTTTGCTAGTCCCTAGCAAAAGAAAAAAAAATGAAGAAAGGTGTATGATGCTATCAAAAGATTTCTTCTTTTCTTATTATAGAAATTTAGAGATCTAGACAAATGTGAAGTAATAGTAGCCTAGGTAACGGATCCAAGTGAAAAGCCAAGTTACATTTAGAGTTTGTACTTAACCCTTGATAAAATTCTACCAAGACAGGAAAATACTTCCCTCGGGGATAAAGCGGAAAATGATATATAATTTGACCCCGGCTTTTTGGCTTAGGTAGGCAATACTGAGTTGAATTGATTTATATTTGATGGCTCACACACATCTGATGCTATATGTAGTCTAGTACTACAGACTCTAAATCTCTAGACTATCAAATGAGTCAACCCAGAGAGAGGCTAAAAACTATGCTCACTTTGCATTCCTTTGCACTTACTCTCTCTTTTTCTTTCTTTTCTGAGATCACTTATCTTACCAGATTTTGTAAATATACTCAATATTTGGTGGCCTCACATGACAATCATACTTCAATTAAAGTCCTAATAACCCTACAACTAAGTTAGAGGTCCTCAGCCTGTATTCGGGCGATCAAAAGTTCTAAAAAGTAGGTATGAGTCATATTTGGTGGATCACAATGGGTGTTTTTGTTGCCTAAAAAAAATCGACACATAATGAAAAATGACTCGAAGATAAAACTATAAACTTGAACTCTTTTTTTTTTCTTTTTCTCTCTTCCTTCTTTTTATATTTTTCTAAATATATATATTTTTTTCTTCTTTTTCTAACTCTCTCTTCTTTTCTCTCATGTTTTTTTTTATATAACTCCTACACAACACAACGCAAACTTTTATTCATGAGGCATTATTAGGGATGATGATTGTCAAGAGGATATTGTGTGGCTTATTTCGTGGAAGTGCCTACTCTTGGCACCGGGAAGAAATGGATAGGACAAGCGTATTTCTAACCTATGACAGTACTACCCTCCTTCAACTGAGGACTCTATGAAGGACGGTCATAACCATCCACCATAGCCATAGTTTTATTAGAACTCAATCTCTGTGTATTTGCCTTATTTGGTGACTCTCAGGAATTCACACAATATTCGCACGCAGGAACAGAGAGTGGAAAATTATGCTTAACTCTGAGGTATCAACATCTAATTATCCAGAACATAAGAGTCCTTGCACTAGACTTAGCATACCAGTAGTCTCTCTACTTTCCCCTTGTAAATATTAGGTGGATCTAATAGAAGATAATATACCTGACTCCTTTCAAATTGTCCAAGGACTCAGCAGACTAAAAATGCTTATTGGTATTCTACAAAGATCCATTACCAAGTCTATGTGTAAGTGAAGTAATTATACTAGATTCTAAACTTAGAAATAATTTAAGAAGAAAATCTTCAATGAAACCTCCTTGATAAAGATGTTTTGCTAAGGCTAACAAATTCAGCTCAAGAAAATAAAAGATTTTTTTCTTTTGACTAATGCACCTAAATGCATGCAAATATTTATAAATGCTATAAACATCCTCAAGTTATACCCACCCATGCCTAAGAATGCCAATGTCCTCATTAGAAAAAGAAAGACATAGAAGAATATCACCTGAGGAGGAGAGTGAAAGGAGCTAAGGCTCCTTAAGTCAAAGTGTGTCAAAAACCTGGCCATCTGAAAGAGTAACATATGATTTAAGTCGATGGCCATTTACCTTAAAGCTCACACTAGAAGTAGGGTTCCAAATTTCTACTGCTCCATGAGGGAAGGCATTGATAACAACATACGGGCCATCCCAGTGACACTTGAGCTTTCCAAGAAATACTTTAAGTCTGGAATTGAAAAGCCAAACCCACTAGTTGGGTTCAAAGGTCTTTCTAACGATGTCCTTATCATGGAAAACCTTTGTACGTTGTTTGTAAGTTTGAGAGGTTTCATAGGCTTCATTGCGAAGCTCCTCAAGCTCACTTAACTCCAACATGCGTGCCTTTCTCGCTTTATCCAAATTTAAGTTAATGTTTCTAATAGCCCAATAAGCTTTGTGTTAAATTTCAACGATAAGGTGGCATGCCTTTCCATAGACAAGACGGAAAGGAGACATGCCCAAGGGAGTCTTATAAGCTATTCTGTAGACCCAAAGAGCATCATTCAATTTTTTCGACCAATCCTTATGGTCGGGCCTAATAGTTTTTTCCAAAATTCTTTTAATCTCCTTATTAGACACTTCAACTTGTCCACTTGTTTGGGGATGGTAAGGTGTGGCTATCATGTGGTTGACTCCTAAATTTTAGAGTAGTCTTGTGAAGTGTACATTCATAAAGTGAGGCCCTCCATCACTTATGATCGTCCTTGGGCACTGGTACCGAGAAATGATATTAGCCCTAACAAAATCCAAGACCACGGAATGGTCATTGGCCCGCATAGGTGTGACTTCTGTCCATTTAGATACATAGTCCATGGCCACAAGGATGTATTCTTATATGAAGGACACAAGAAAGAGACCCATGATGTCGATGCCCCAAATATCAAAGATCTCAATAGAGAGAATGGGTTGCTAGGTCATCTCATCCCTTTTTCCAATGGTTCCCATTTGCTGGCAACGTAGACATGCACCCACATATGTATGTGCATCTCGGAATAATGTGGACCACCAAAAGCCAGACTGAAGAACCTTCTGGGCAGTCTTTTTTCCACTAAAATGTCTTCCATAGTGGAGGTCATGAAGAAACTCAGTACACTCCTTTGTTCTTAGTCAGGGACGCAATAGCGAAATAACTGGTTAGGGCCTACGCTGAAAAGCTTGAGTTCCTCCCAATGATAAAATTTAGCATCAGCAAGAAACCTCTCGCTTCTGCTTGTCCCAAGTACTGGGGGTAATGCCCATGACTAGATAGTTTACCATGTCAGCGAATCAAGGAGTTTTGGACTCCATGACCATCAGTGACTCATCAGGAAAAGTCTCTTGGATACCGCCAGTAGGGGTTGATGCCTTAATAAGGATCCTAGACAGATGATTTGCTACCACATTCTCAACTCCTTTCTTATCTTTTATTTCCAAGTAAAACTACTAGAGTAGCAGAATCCAACAAATCAAATGAGTTTTGGTGTCCTTTGCAAGAAGGTGCTCTAAAGCAGAATGATCGGTGAACACCACAACCTTGGATCCCAATAAATATGATCGAAACTTTTCCAAAGCAAACACTACAGCAAGAAGTTCCTTTTCAGTGACCGTGTAGTTTTGCTAAGGGGGTCTTGCTGGCATAATGCAAAACATGAGGTTTGCCAACAACCCTTTCACCTAAGACCACTCCCAATGTGAAATCAGAAGCATCGCACATTAGTTCAAACAAGAGGGTCCAATCTGGTGTTTGGAGAATCGACGCTGCAATAAGGGCTTTCTTCAAGACTTGGAAAGCCTCGCCACATCTGCCATCAAAATCAAAGGAAACATCCTTCGCTAACAAGTCACAAAGTGGCTTAGAGATTTTGCTAAAATCTCTAATGAAGCGTTGATAGAATCCAGCGTGGCCAAGAAAAGATCTTACTTGACGAACATTGGTGGGCGATGGAAGTTTAGAGATGCATTCAATTTTGGCTTTATCCACCTCTAATCCTCTCTCATAAACTACTTGCACCAAAACAATGCCTTACTGGACCATAAAGTGGCCCTTCTCCCAGCTAAGCACTAGCTTTGCCTCTTTGCAACAGGTTAAGACTTCATTAAGGTGCGAGAGGCATAGGTCAAACGATGAGCCGTAAATAGAGAAATCATCCATCAAGATCTCTACAAACTCATCGATCATGTCAGAAAAGATAGCCATCATACAACGTTGGAATGTGGCAGGAGCATTACATAACCTGAATGCCATTCGGCGGAATGCAAATGTGCCATACAGGCTCGTGAAAGTGGTACACTCCTGATCGTCAGGAAAGACGGCTATCTGATTATAGCTAGAGTACCCGTCAAGGAAACAGAAGTACTTGTTCCCCGCCAGTTTTTCCAAAATCTGATCAATAAAAGATAAGGGGAAATGATCTTTCTGGGTAGTCGTATTCAAACAACGATAAGCAATGCAGACCCTCTAGCCAGTTGAGCGTCTAGTGGTCACCAACTCTCCTTGGTCATTTTCTTCCACAGTGATTCCTGCCCTTTTAGGCACCACATGTATTGGACTGACCCATTTACTATTTGAAATGGGATAGATAATTCCTGCATCCAACCATTTCAGAATCTCCTTTTTGACAACCTCCTGCATATTGGGGTTGAGCCTTCTCTACATTTCTCAAAAGGGCTTCACGGACTCTTTTGTGTATATATGATGCATGTAAAGGGAGGGGTCAACACCCTTAATGTCAGCTATCGACCAAGCAATAGCTTCCTTGTGCCTTTATAAACACTCGAGCAAAGCTCCCTCCTGCGATTCAGTTAATGCAGATGATATAATGATGAGGAGTGTGTCATTAGGGCCAAAGAAAGCATACTTCAATGTGCTCTAGAGGGGTTTAAGCTCCAACTTAGGAGCCTTTTGGATTGAGGGTATAAGTTGAGATGTCCCCGCCTCAGGTAGCGAATCTACCTTCAGGGTCCAAGGTGGGGATAGAGACTTTGTGTGTACTCCTAGCAGCTCTTCTAATTCGGGCATATCCCCTTCAGTTTCTTTAATAGTCGGAGGATGGTCTTTAGATATGACCTTTTGAAGGGAATCTATACATAAGAGTACTGGAGTAGTCTCTTCAATGATTTTATCAACTACCTCAATCTGGGAACAATCTTCAAATCTGGATTGCTTGTAGGTATAAAAAACATTCAACAGGATTTTTTGTTCCCAAAGCCCATTTTAAGTGCCCCTGATCTACAATTGATAGAGGCGTTGGCTGTGGCTAAGAAGGGGCATCCTAGAATAATGGACAGTTTGGTGAGCTTATTAGCTGGGTCAGTGTCTAAAATGGGGAAATCAACAGGGAAGAAGAAGTCCTCCACTCTCACCAAGACATCTTCCAGCAATCCCAGTGGTGTCTTAAGTGATATATCTACGACTTGGAGGATGACTGGACTAGTCTTTAAATCACCTCCTCCCAAAAGGTCGTAGAGAGAGCTCAGTAAAATGTTCACCCCCATGCCTAGATAGAGAAGAGCTCATCAATGTGTTGGTTACCTATAACCACTGAAATATACGGGGCCCCTGGATCTTTCATTTTAGGGGGTGTTCCATGTTGGAGCACCAAGCTAACATGGTCAGGCAGGATGGCCTTAGTTTGGACCTGTCTCCTATATCGACGCTTCTGGGTGCACAGGTCCTTCAGAAACTTATCATAGGACGGAATCTATTTAATAGCATCCAATAAAGGCAAGTTGATGTGGACTTGCCTAAAAGTGTCCAAAATCTCATCTGTCCTCTCCTTGGCTCCAGATGAGCTAATAAGAGATTCCTTAGAGGCGGATAGGTGCTCAAGATAGGGCACCCTCAGCTTCTGGGTAGAGGGGTTGTCATGTCATGAAAGAGGTGGCGAAATGACGACATCCTCTGGGTGAGTGATTTCAGGCGAGGGAGAGCAGTGTGGCTCTTCCTTGGTGAGGGGGAAGTTGGGTTCGGTGTTGGAGGGGAATTTTGAGAGGTGATCGTAGGAGTGCTATCAGGTTTGTCGATTTACTTTCCACTCCTCAGCACGGTCACAGCTTGAGCGTGCTCCCTAAATATGACCCCTTTACCCCTTTTGTTCTCAGAAGAGCTAGGCAGCTTCCCAAGATCTCACTGCCTAACTGCCTCAGTAAGATGACCAATTTGGGATTTCATATCAGTGATCATCTTATTCTGAGATTGGATGACCATATTTTGATGCTCTTGCATCGCTTTCATCATGGATTTTAGTTCACCCATCTCAGAAGGCTTATTCTAAGAAGGTTGTGCATAAGAAGGCTGATATATGGGTTGGGGAGGTTGGGGTCTTTCATTCCCTGAGTTGGAAGCATCACCTTGATTACATGAGAAGTTCATATGGTTCCGCCACCCCAGATTATAGGTATTGGAATAGGGGTTGTTACGAGGGGGTGGTCGGAAACCTTAGACTGTGTTCAGGTCGACCTGAATCAACTCAGGGAATTGATTTGCCTGGTGGCATTCCACAGTGGCGTGCATCGTGCTTTGGCAAATGGAGAATTCACTTAAAGCCTGAAAGATAGAGGTTTCTTGCAAGTTCATGTCGGGATTTGCTAAAAGCCTATCAAAATTTTTGTTCAATAATTGAATCTAATAAGCCAAATCCTGATTAGCCCCAGCTTCATGGGCCTCTATCATCCTCTACAAGATTGATGGTTTTCTTTCTTGTTAAGCAGAGGACATGTGTATGGAATTGTCACTTAGTGTTTCAAAGAATGCCCAGGCTTCTTCCTCAGTTTTGGTCATGAAGGTTCCCTTACAGGCTACATCGATGGTTTGCCTGTGCCTTTCAGATAATCCGTTGTAGAACCTTTCAACCAATTGCCATCTTGGCACCTGATGGTGGGGGCATAACCTAAGAAGGTCATTAAAATGCTCCCAAGTTTCGTGAAATTGCTCCCCTTTTTGTTGAGTAAAACCCATAATCTCCCTTCTGTAATGGTTAGTCTTACTCATAGGAAAGTATTTTTTTTCAAGAATTCTCCCTTAAGAGTGGCCCAATCATTTTCCCTTGCATCTAGGGTATGATACCAGTGCTTGGTCATATCCTTAAGGGAGAAAGGAAATAGAGTTCTCATCAGGGCTTCATTAGTAAAGCCCTGGAGCTTTACCGTGGAATAGACCTCGGTGAATTCTTCAAGATACCTGTATGGATCCTACCTAACAGTACCATAGAAAGAGGGGAGCAAAGATATGGTGCTACTCTTGATCTCATAAGGATTATCTACTCCAGGTCTTCAGATAGGTAGGGCTTGGTGAGTGGTAGGAAGGAAATAGTCTCTCAAGGTTCTTTGGTTTTCACCAACCCTAATCTCTTCTTCAGGTCTTTCTTCTGCCATTTTTCTTCTTTCTTGGTTGGCTTTTCTAATAATTCTCTCCACATCCAAGTTGAAAACAAGACTATTTCTAAAAGAACACCTACCAAGCATACACTAAGAAAACACAAGGCAATAGGTCTTTTGTTGATTTAAAGTACTTTAAGTCCTCTTCCAACTCTTCAACTTGGCCAAATAGAGTCAAGGCAATGTTTCTCCATTCCTACGTAAGTGGTATAAGAGAAATAAGGCACTTGAGATTCCTGGTCAATGTCTGTTAAGGAGGTTGAGGCTACTTTTAGTCTTTTTGGGTGACCAATCAAGTTGTCAATAAATTATGCACCCTAAATTGACCTTCGAGTGCCCTAGAGATACACACTTTGTTGCAATGATATTCTCAAATGCTCAAGTGAAAAGGTACTCCAAGGATGGAACCAGGGATGCAAGTAGGGCGAACCCTTCTGTTGAGGCAATGCATTAGTGATGCCTCTTAATTACCCTTGAATTCCTTTAAGGGGTGTCCCACTCCTTAGAGTATCAAATCACTCGGGTAAAAGTTAATACCATCGTCACAAAGTGAGATAGGAGGGTTTGCACCGATAAAGAGATTGATGCCTATAGCCTTAAGGGTCCAAGTCCTAGTGCAATGCCTATAGTGAGTGCTCAATGCAGGAAGTGTGCAACGCACCATGAAAAGCGATTTTTCTTTCGAAAATCGCAATCACGTTATTCAAACACTTCCTGTATATTTTACTTTCTTTTCAAGAAGTAATATGACCACTTGATTAATCTTTTCAAGTCAGTTTAAGTGGTCTTCTTTAATTATGTCCCAATGCAATGCGTTTGCAGATAACTGATGCAGAAAGATAGGAAATACGTACCTTGCTGCAGCACTCTTCAATGCAAAAATGTACGCAATGCAGTAAGAAAATCTAGATGCTACTCAAGCAATCCTAGATGGTCGCCCTAAAGATATGTAGCTTCTAGTGGGCAGTTTAGATTTTTTTTTTTAAATAAATGTGCAATCAAAAGAACTAAGTAACTAAGAATAAACCTAGAATCTAAAGAATTGAGGACACTCCCCCAAAAAATGGCCCCAAATTACAAGGGCGAGAAAACAAATAACTAGACTAAATCCTAAAGAGTCTACTCTAAAATTCCAAATCAGAAATCTAAGAGGCAGGATCATCCTAGATGGTCCTCTGTGCGTCTCCAAGCATGTAGGATCAAGGACCAGAAGCTCCTGCAATTATCTCTGAGGTGGTAGCAAGGTCCACCAAGATGAGCATCCACCGCGTGCACCCTCTCCTTCGATGTACCTCGCACAGAAAAAAGAAAGATAGATCAATGGCTGTATAATCTCAATCAGAACTTAATGTAGACAAGAAAAATACCTGTGAGTTTACGAGGCCCATTGCCTCCCCGACAACGGCACCATTTGATAGAGAGAATTTTGCTTAATTAAAAAGATAATAGCAATAAAAAGATATGTCATTGTATTTTATGTGGTGGAAAAACTCTCCATTAAAGATTAAATAACTAAATCTAACCATAGTGGATTAGGTAGTATCACAAGGAGGCACAAACCCAATAAACTTGCAAATGTTTTCACATGGATTAGTCTCTTGATCAATTCAATTGCTCCTTCGCTATATAAAATAATAATGTAAGAGAAAAGTGAAGGATATTGCATGCACTTTTCACAACTGAAAATATTTCAATCATGCTCTTACTTGAAACCAAAATCTTCACCTAGTAAATATTCCATTCACTTCATGCTTCACAAATAAGAAAATTATCTCTGTTAATGCATAAGAGAAAGAGAACAAGAGGGTATGCTAATAGAAAAAATAGATCCCGAAAAATAAAGGGAAAGAGAGAGGGCACGTGAGATAGTTTTCCCAATATAAAATCTTAAAGCATTATTCTCACAAGGGCACCAAATGTAATAACTAATAGGCATGATATTGTAGCAAAATAGAGGTTTGCTTGGAGGTGGTGTGTGCATAGAGGCGAGGCTCATCGACGATGAGCATGGTCGAAGGAGGAGGTGGGATCCTGGCCTGTGCGTTGATGGTGATGGCATGGTGAGAGGAGGCCGGGGTTGGCCAGTCGGTGTTGAAAAGGTCGGTGGTGGTGGGATGTCGCTGGTGATGGAGGAGCCACCAGTTGATGGTGTGGGTGCGGCTATGCTCGCAGAGGACTTCAGCGGTGCCGGCGGTAAGGTAGGAGGCCGAGGTTAGTGTCGTGGTTGGCGGCTAGGAAGTGCTCCTGCCGGCGATGGGTGTGTGGGGCTGTTGGGTTCTTTGAGTTGCAGGTGGTGGTGGAAATAGAGGTTGAAGAAGAAGAGAATGATGGGGGGGCTGTTGGGGCATGGAAGGGTTGCATGTTGATGGTGGTCAATGATGGTGGTGGGTGCTTGATGAGTGCACACTGTCATTGTGCACTCATCGATGGTGAAGGCAATAGGGCATGCCTAACTCACGGTGTAAGCAAGAGACGCACGATGAAAGCTTGAGCCACGGTGGTGGTGGAGGTGATAGAAGAGGTCCCCATAGGGGGGAGAGATTCCTCCCTCTCAAAGATATTCTAAGGGGCTTTTTAACATGAGAGAGGATGCTGATAAAGGATAAAATTAGGAGAGAGAGAGAGAGAAAGAGAGGGTATCTGAAAGAGCAAGAATGTTTGTTTACGGAGAGAGAGAGAGAATGGATCCAAGAGTGGGGATAACTCGTGCGTGTGCAAGATATCAGACATCCGAATTGAACTGTGGACATCTTAAAAGTGAAATTTGGCTTCCCTCGAATTTCTGCAATTGAATAGATGCATATAATTATTTCCAATTCAAGATAAATTATGCAAATCTAAATTATAATGCATACACTTATTTAATAACCAAATGTAAATACTAGTTCACTCTAAAATGTAGGAACTAATCAACTTAGACCAAAAATTAGTCCAATAAATTGGACTTATCACCTGCTCCCACAGAACTTATGGTATATACATTCATCAGTTAGATTCGCCTCAAAACCAAATGAGAGAATTACCTGATGAAACTTAAAATACAAATGTCTGGATGCCTGCTTGAGCTCATAGATGGATTTCCTTAATTTGCATATCATACTCTTTAGATCATCCCTAACAAAATGTTTGTGTTGAGCCATATAAATGGTTTCCTCAATGTCACCATTAAGGAATGCAGTCTTCACATCCATTTGATGTAACTTAAGATCAAAATAGGCTACAAGTGTCATTACAACCCTCAATGAATCCTTAGAAGAAACAAGAGAGAAGGCCTCAGAGTCAATGCCCTCCTTCTGGGTAAAACCCTTAGCAACAAGTGATTGCACAACAATCATGCAAACTAAAACACCTGAATTGAGCTAGATTCTAGCATAACTTTGAGTCAATGCATGCATAAGCATCGTAATTTGCATACTAGTTAGTTTGAGTAGCTGTATAGATAATATCATCATTTTATGTCCTAAAAGAGAGATGATTTTAATCATTGATGATTTTAAGCCGTGGATGTCAAATCAGATCGGACAGATCAGATCAGAACGATGATGGGAGTTCAATGCTTCCGAAATCATCCCGATCAGACAACAGAGCATCGTGTGCAGTCCATAGAAGAACAGAGATCATGGATCCAAAGAACAAAGATCCGAGCCTCAGATGAAGAATCCAACCACACGAATGAGTCTAAATCAACGATCGCAGTCCAACAGTGCAAAAATCAACCCGATCAGAGGTCTACATCACCAAATACAAAGAAAAGAAGATGGACAGCCAAGATGGTGCCATGTGGCGCCATCACAACTTCTCCCTCACCATCGCCCCATCTAGGAAGGCCACACCGCAAGCTATGGGCCGTTGGATTTTCATCTGACAGCCACAAGTGCACCACATCGCCTGCCCATATCAGATAAGCATAAATAGAAACAAACAAGCATATATTACAAAAGGTTCATGTAGTGTGTTGGCTCATGCGTGCGTGCGCGTAAGTGCAAGATGTGGGTTCGAGCTGTGCACTATGCGAAATTGAAGCGGCATTGGTTGTGCGGGTGCACGCGGGTGCGATTGCATGCAATCGTAAGGCATATGCACACCCACGTGGCACGATGAGAACGCGCCGCGGGCGGACACTCGATCTAACGTACTTGCTTCGATGCTAAGGCAACAATGCTCGTTACGATCAAACGACTGACTTTTAGGAAGGTTTTGAAGGCGAGCAGTGGACAAAGAAGATAAGCACGAGCATGAGGAATCAGAGCTACGTGATCAAAGATCGACGATGCAGCGGCTACCACGTGTCGCCACCAGAGCAAATCCAAACATTTTAGGCGCAAATTAAGATATTTGAGGCCAAATCAGAGCCGTCGATCTCCTAATCGACGGATTTGATCAACCAAGGGTTGTTGGATGGTTTTATGGCAAAAATATCCGTTTTACCATCCATCAAAACTATAAAAGAAGACCCAGGGCCCCCCAGTTGAAGCATCTCTCTCTCCCATCAACTCCAAATCTCTTCCACCATTTTCTCTACAATTCTCTGTCCCTCTGCAACTCCATCCTGACGCTCTGGGTCTAAGGTGCTGTCGCACCTCATACAAGCATCCTACAACCGTCATCGTCTCTCTGCACTTTCTATCTCTTTCTCTCTCTCTATCTCTCTATCTCCCTCTCCTTCTATCTATCTGCTCTCTCTCACTTTAGCATAGTACTTTCTACTATGAAAACTGTTTATGAATGCAATAAAATTTTGATATTCTGAATGCTTGATATCTGCTCTTTATATATATATACATATATAAATACTTGTTAGAACTAATTTTCTGACAAGCTTCCGTTAAAAATTGAGATTGCCTCCCTGCGAATGACTCGGTACTCACCGATTTTTTTATATACATTTATTTGTCATCGTGCATTTGCACTATACTATAGCTGAAGAATCTTTTAAAATGCGAATTATGACCGAACAAGCTGGCGTCGTTGCCGGGGAGGCAATGGAAATTTTTTAAGCTTTCTTTGATGCATATTTGAGATTTCTAACTCACTACTTTTTTCCTTGATTTCGTGTGTGTAGGAAAAGAAGAAATCTAAACCAAACATGATAGCAGAGAAAGTGTGGGTTCGAATCTCAAGTAAGTACCTGTAGGTTAGATTAGTTAGATTTAGAAAGTTTAGGATTTGCTTGAACCCTAAGATTAGTTAGAATTTGCTTGTTTGAAAAAAAAAATTCTCTTGATTTTCGGGCTGAAATAAAGTTTTATCTTAAAAATTCAATTTCCAAAAATCCGTATGTCCAAAAATTCTCAAATTTTGACTAGACATGGCCTTCAAAGTCAGGAATAATATATCCAAAATTCATACAAATTGGAGTTACAAAAAATGTTTAAAAATTCACACACTAATCTATTATCAATTCAGTTATTATTCCTAATTTTTTGGAGTTCAAAATATCATAAGAATTTTTATACAACTCCGATTGAAGTGAAATTTATGACACTAAATTTTTGAAAAAGTCAAAAATTTTAGGAAAATCTAAGAAAAATATTTCTTGCATGTTTGGTTGCATGAATTATCTGATCACAAACTGAGGGTCAAAATAGACTACAAAACCCCCAATACAGTTTAAATATGAAGAAAATAGAAAACGTGCATTAAAAATTCTTAAAAAATATTTTCTGAGTGCCTAGTTAGTGGTGCAAGAAGACCAATTGATTGCATTACTTGGGTCACACCTCTCATCTGATTTTTGACTTAAAAGAACAACTAGAACTATCTGTTCTTAGGGTTTCACTCTAAGGATAGAGCACACCTGCATTTCCATACTTAAAGGAAATCTATCAAACAAATTAGGATTTGTAAAACTTTTGTGTGCCTCATTAGAACCTTGGTTGAAAATATTTAATCAAGTGAACCCTAAAACACACTAACACAAGCATTTGAATCTTAAAAGATACTTCATCATAAAAATTTGCTTGTGAACCTTTTTCCTGCGCACTTCACATCTTTGAAATCAACTTTAAAGGAAAACACCCCCCTAATGCCCATCATATTTCAAAAGCACATCAATCCCAAACCTAAAATTGAGTATACGTGCCCTAAGCAGGACTAATAGACTTGGGGACTTGAAACTAGATTGGGCTAAGTCAAGGCCTTATCTACTTGGACCCACTAGTAACAAGAAAGGTCGGTGCGGTAACCGCATTAACCTTTAGTGGTGTTCTGCCGTGCGGGGTGTCCTAAGGGGTCCCACCCTTATGGCCAACCAAGTAATTCAAGGGTTGACCTAATCTAGTCGTGTTTTGGGGAGCCAAGATTAGGTCTATTTAGGGTTGACACTCTAAGGACCAGTTTGATTGCTTGTATTGAAAGGGTGGGGTATTCTCTCGTCTGTCTTCTCCCTCTCATCTATTAACTTTCTTCTGATAAATGGATGCTAAAAGGTCTCTAAACCCTGATTTGGTACCACCTTTAAAGAGTAAACTAAGGAGAAGAACTAATTTTTCTGAATACATTCCAATGACTAACTGCCATGAGGAAGAACTAATTGAGGAAGAAACCATGGACCCATACTCTTTTGCCTCACACTATTCTCCCTATCCCTACCCTTCGCTTATTTCAACTTCTTCAGGGTGGGAGAACTCTCCTCAACACCTGGGACTTGATTCCCTTACCTACACCTCATATTCCCTGGGTATAGCTAGGCCTACCTCGAATTCCACACGAATTGTTGGATATCAAGGATCTCTACCACCTCAAAAGACACTCTCCATGCAGGACCAACACCTGATTGGCATGACCAACTATCTTGACCGGTTCAGCCAAACTCATCTCTCCCCAGATCAGGGATATGCTTCAGAATCCCAATATCTAGAATATCAATCCTATCCTCGAAATCACTTTACAAATTATACCAATTCCACCGAAACAACTTTACCTTCTCATTGGGATAACCCTACAACACCAAACAAAGGATATGATTCTTAACCTAGGTATCCAGATGATAGATATTCTGAGTCAACTAAGGAAAGAAATTATGGAAATTATTATCCTCATCCTGATCAAATCCCTGACCATGGCGGTGATCCTGAGATCACCCAATTATTCCAAGTAGTCCAGGGGATGAGAGAAGCTAATAAAAGAAACACAAATAATCTGACAAAACAACTCAATAGAATCTGGAAAGAATAAGGTGATAAAACTAGTCCGGGTATGAAACAAGTTGGTGGTAAGCCACTCAAGGTTGAGGATTCAACCTTAAGTATGACATCTTATCAAATCCCAACCTCCACATGCACTGAGCCCACCCACCATCCTTGTGATTATGCAAAACAGATCCTTTTTTATATCCCAAAAGCTGACTTTGAGGGAGGAAGTATATCTTGATTTAGGCCCTGAATTGCAACCATTCTACTTTGAGGAGCTAATTCATAGTGAGATGGAGTATGAGTATTTTATATTTAAAGACACACAATTGGATTACATGGATGATTTGGGAGAATCAGAGCAAGATCAAGAAGAAAGAAAGATTGGGAATAGTGACATTCCCAACCAAGCACGGTTGGATGGCTCTGATGAAATCTTGTCTGAGGATTACCATGATCAAATATGCTTAAATGATTCGATATCTGGATTTGGCGATACTGATCATTCCCATATAGAAGCTGAATCTGCTTTCACTTCTGTTTCAGTTAATTCACACCTTTCTCTCCCCATCCACCAGAGTCCTGAGGAAAAACTTGACCCTTATCCCCAACATCTCGAGATTGAAGAAACAGACAATCCCCTTATGAAAAAGATGTTCAAGAAATTGCAGAATTACTGGGGATGACTTATGAGGATCTATCTAAGGAAGCAATAACTTTAGCTAAATCATGGGATTTGGAAGAATTTGACTTGATTGATGAGAAACAAGAAGATATTCCCTCAGAAGATATAGTCCAAAAAGGATTTGAGGTGTTGACTAATCCAAACCCTGATCTTACGGTTCTAAGGAAAATGAATTAAAACAAGATTTGGGCGACTCAAATGAGACTGTTGATCACCCTTGGGATAAGATTGAGGACTCTGATAAGTCTGGAACTACTGAGATGGACCACTAGATCTTATTTGACTCACCTACTTGACATCCACCCATAGCTAACTTGACTTGTGAAATGGTTTCTTATACCATTTCATGCTACACCTCTCAGGTTCCTCCTTTCATTTCCCATCACTTTCAGGACCCGTACGATCTATTTCCCACAGACCATACTGTATCCACCTCATCCTCCTTCCTCATGCATCACATCCTAAGGTTGCCACGATTTACTTTCCACTCTAGCACCTGCACTAATATTCCTCTCTTTTGTAGCATTTGGCTGTAAATAGTTGCAAGCCCATTCACTTTATTTTTCCAACCCTTTGGGATTGGTATGCACCATCAACTGATCCGCATTTGTGGATCATTGATCCTTGGATTACATGATCACATCTTCATTTTAATCTTGACTCAACCCTTTTATTTGAACTACATATTTTTGGGTTTAAATTTGGCAAATGACGTTAAACTTAGCACTGGCTGAGAGGCAACCCAGTACACTGTACAAGTAGCTCTACATCCATGCTGACCTGGATTAACAAGCATAGTCAGGTGATATCCCCTCCTCTTGCTTATTATATTTTGATTTTCATGCATACATTTCAATGAGGTCATTGTAATGAATAGGCATGGGGGGTTGGACATTGCATGTTTTATCTTTATGTCTGAAAAAAAAAAATGCATTTAGGCATAAAGAATATTTATTAAGGTTTTATTAGGGATTTATTCTTAAGTTGATTCCTAAGTTTAGAATCTAGTACAATTTCACACTTACACGTACAATTTGCAATGGATCCTCTGTGAAGATCGATAAACATCCTTAGTTTGTCGTGATGAAGCAATGCTTCTTCTCTTAAACCCTTGGATAGTAATTAGGGAGTCAGGTAAACTGTCTTCTAACAGATCCACCAAACACGTGTGAGATGAGAGCAGAAAGTTTACTGGTGCTCTAAGGCTAGTATGAGGAATCTTAATTTCTGGATAATGAGATAATGATACTCGGAGTTAGGCATAGTTTTCACTCTCAGTTTCTGTATACAAGTTCTTAGTACGAACAACTTTTGAGAGACACCAAATAAGGCAAAATACGCAGAGAGCGGGTTCTGATAAACCTTTGACTAAGGTGGATGGTCACAACCATCCTTTACGGAAACCTCGACTGAAGGAGGTTATTAATGTCAAGGTCATAAATACGTTGTCCTATCCATTCTTTTCCTGGTGTCGAGAATAGGTACTTTCACCAAATAAGCCACCCGATATCCTCTTGAACATCCCCCAATCCCGAATAATGCCTTGTGAATAAGTTGTATGCGTTACTGTGTTGCGTTAGTAGATGTCTATATACAAAAGAAAAAGAGAAGAAAAAAAATAGAGAGATATATATGTCTATGCATATAGAAAAAAATATACATATACAAAAAAAAAGGAGTAGAAAAGAAAGAAACAAAAAGCTGAAAAAAAAAAGAGTTCACAAGTGTTTTTAGAGTTTATTTCAAGTGTATTGAGGCAACAACACCCATCACCCTCATGATCCACCAAATACAGCCTTGACCTACTTTTTTGTATTTTTGGCCGCCTGAATACGAGCTGAGGAATTTTGACTTAGTTGTAGAGTTATTAGAACCTAATCAAAGTGTTAGTGCCAGGAGAGACCACCAAATATACTGATAAATCTGGTGAGATTGTGAGCTCAAAAAGAAAGAAAAGAAAAAGAAAAAGGAAGAGAAAGAAAGAGAGAGAACTAGTACAAAGGAACTAAAGAGAGCATAGTTTCTCGCCTCTCTCTGAGTTGAATTATTTAATAATCTGGAAATCTAGGTTCTAAAGTACTAGTTTATATGTAGCACCAGATGAGTGTGAGCCACCAAAAATAAATCCACTTGACTAAAAAATATTCTACCTAACCCAAAAGTCAGGGCTGAATTTACAGATTACTTCATAACCCTGAGGGGAGAAGTTTGCCTATTCCAATAGATTTTTACTAAGGGTGAAGTATGAACTTTAGATGTAGATTGACTTTTCACTTGGATCTGTTGCATAAACTACAACAAAACACATTCATGATTATCTGGATTACTAAAATATTGGATGAAAACAAAAGACATAAATCTCTAGTCAAACTCTTGATAGAAATCTGTCATGTAAGACCACTTTGCATTTAGTCTTACATTTGCTTGGGAGTAGCAAGATTCAGGGATGAGGGTGTGATTGCACAGCAATCATGCAACCTAAAACACCTGACTTGAGTTAGATTCTAGCATAACTTCAAGTCAATGCATTCATAAGCATCGTAATTCACATTCTAGTTAGTTTGAGTAGCCGTATAGATAATATCATCATTTTATGACCTAAAAGAGAGATGATTTTAATTGCAGATGATTTGAAGACATGGATGTCAGATCAGACCAGACAGATCTAATCAAAATGACAACGGGAGTTCAATGCTTCCGAAATCATCCCGATCAGACAACTAGAGCATCATGTGCAGTCCATAGAAGATCGGAGATCATGGAGCCAAAGGACAAAGATCCGAGCTTTAGATGAAGAATCCAATTGCACGGATGAATCCAGATCAACGATCGTAGTCCAACGATGCAAAAATCAACTCGATCGGAGGTCTACATCATCAGATACAAAGAAAAGAAGATAGACGACCATGATTGCGCCACGTGGTGCCATCATGGTCATCTATCTTCTTTTCTTTGTATCTGTTGATGTAGACCTCTGATCGAGTTGATTTTTGTGCCATTGGACGGCACCATCACAGCCGCTCCCTCACCACCACCCCATCTAGTAAGGCTGCACTGCACGTTGTGGGCTATTGGATCTTCATCTAACGGCCACGAGCACACTACGTCGCCCGCCCAGATCGGATAAGCATAAATAGAAATAAACAAGCATATATTACAAAGGGTTCGCGTAGTGCGTTGGCTCACGCTCCGGCATGTAAGCGCAGCATGCGAGTTTGAGTCGTGCGTTGCGTGAAATTAAAGCGGCATTGGCTGTGCGGGCACGCACAGGTGCGATTACGTGTGATCATAAGGCGTATGCGCACCCACGTGGCACGATGAGAGCGTGTCGTGGGAAGGCGTGCAATCTAATGCTCTTGCTTTGATGCTAAGGCAGCGGCGCTCATTACAATCGGACGGCTGATGTTGAGGCGGGTTTTGAAGGCGAGCGATGGGCGAAGAAGATAAGTGCATGTGTGAGGAGGAATCAGAGCCGCACGATCGAAGATCGACGATGCAGCAGCTGTCACGTGTCACCACCAAAGCAAATTCGAGCGTTTTAGGTGCAAATGAAGATATTTTGAGGCCAAATCAGAGTCGTTGATCTCCTGATTGACGAATCTGATCAACCAGGGGTTTTTGGACGGTTTTAAGGCCAAAATACCCTTTTTGCCCTCCATCAAAACTATAAAAGAAGACCCAGAGTCCCCCAGTTGAAGCATCTCTCTCTCCCATCAACTCTAGATCTCTTCTATCGTTTCCTTTGCAATTCTCCATCCCTCTCAACTCTGTCCCAGCGCTCTAGATCTGAGGTGCTACCGCACCTCGCACAAGCATCCTACAAGTGGCGTCGTCTCTCTGCACTTTCTATCTCTCTCTCTATCTCTCTATCTCCCTTTCCTTCTATCCATCTGCTCTCTCTCTCTTTAGTATAGTACTTTCTACTTTAAAAACTGTTTATGAATGTAATAAAATTATGATATTCTGAATGCTTGATATCTGCTCTTTATATATATATGCATATATAAATACTTGTTGGAACTAGTTTTCTGAAAAGCTTCTATTAAAAATCGAGATTGCCTCCCTGCGAACGACTTGGTACTCACTGGTTTTCTATATAAATTTATTTATTGTCATGTTTTTGCGCTATACTACAACTGAAGAATATTTTAAAATGCGAATTATGCGTCGAACAACAAGACGCGCTTTGTATCGCTCCACTTTTTCTTTCTAATCTCGTTTGTTTTTAAAAATCCATTTGCAACTAACGGGTTTTGCACCTTCTGCCAGTGGAACAATATCCCAAACGTCATTGTCTTTCATTGACTTTATTTCTTCTTCCATAGCCTCAATCCACTTTTCATGATTCAGACTTTCCATTGCCTGACGGATGCTGATAGGTTCATCTTCCATCACCTCGATGTCTTTCTCATGCTCCTGAAGGAATACCACATAATCATCTAAAATGGCACTCCTTTCCCTAGTAGATCTCCTTAATGGCATAGATTTTGTATGTGTCTAAGGCTGTTCTACAAGGGCTAAAACCATATCATTGTCTTCGTTGGAGTTGTCTTGAGGTATGTCAAAGACATGCTCCTCATCAACCTAAGTAACTCCAGGAGGAATAACTACATTTTCCTCTTCAAAGACAAAGTCTTAACCCTATCAACTTGGGCAGATTCAACACATTCAAAGAACTTGGAATTACCAGACTCAAAAATAGCCTTAGTCGTGGGATCATAAAATTTATATCCTCTTGACCTTTCAAAATACCTTACAAAATAGCAATTAACAGTCCTTGTGTCCAGTTTCTTTTCATTTGGCCTATAAGACCTAGCCTCAACTGGACATCCCCACATATGAAAATGCTTAAGACTAGGCTTACGCATAGTCCATAGCTCATATGGGGTGTCGTTAGTTGCCTTAGTTGGGACTCTATTCAGAATATAAGTTGTAGTCTTTAAGGCCTCTCCCTAGAGTGAATCTGGTAAGGAAGAACGAGAAATCATACTCCATACCATATCTTTAAGTGTCCTATTTCGTCACTCAGCAACACCATTTATAGTGGGTGAGCTTGACATGGTGTACTGAGGGATGATACCGCATTCCTCTTGGAACTTGGCAAACGATCCTAGACATTGTTCACCTGATCCGTCATATCTTCCATAGTATTCACCTCCACAGTCAAATCTGACAGATGTAATCCTTCTGTCGAGTTGATTCTCAACTTCTACTTTATAATTTTTGAACATGTCCAACTACTGTACCTTTTCATGAATTAGGTAAATGAAGCCATATCTTGAGTGGTCATCTATGAATGTGATAAAATACTGTTGGCCATTCCACGCAGGTGTAGGAAATGGCCTACAGATGTCCATATGAATCACATCCAAGACATCATTTGACCTATTGGCTTCAAACTTCATATTATTGGTTTGTTTCCTCTTAATACATTCTATACACTAATCAAAATCAGAAAAGTTTAAGGGGTCTAAAATTCCATTTGACACAAGTCTCTCTATTCTCCTTCTAGAAATATGACCTAATCTCTTGTGCCATAAGAAAGCACAGTTCTCACCTACATATTTTGTTTTCACACCACATGTACAGGAAATAGAAGTTTCTTGAAACGAAGCAATAGTATCCAAACAATACAGATTATTAATATCTGAAAGAAAACCAGTACCAACCAATCTTAAACCAACGAAAATATTCACTTTTCCATCTGCAAAATTACAAAAATATTTTAGTCTATCAAGAACATAAACTAAAACTAAATTGCACCTGAAAGACAGTATAACAAAAGTATTTTCCAAATCCAAGTACATTTCAGTTTTCATTAATAATCTAAAAGTTGCTATTACTTCTACTGTAATTTGCTTCCCGTCTCCCACATATATGAACTACCCAACCTCATTTGATTTTCTGTAGTTCAAGCAGCCCTGTAAGAATGTCAGTAGTGGCTCATAAATCCATCCACCAAGTATGACTTGGTACTGATATCAAATTACTCTCTATACAAACCAAACTGAGAGCCGTACCTTTCTTCGCACACTAGGTGTGGTAGTTGGTACAGTGCTTCTTTTGGTGCCCCTCAGCTCCACAGAAGAAGCATCCTGACTTGGAAGACTCTACAGCCTTCCCCTTCTACTTCTTCTATGAAACTATATCTGCAACTTCTATAGTGTTTTTCTTTCCCTTGGCTTTGTTATTATAGGAAGTGGCAATGTGAGCACTCTCTGTCCTATCATGCTTCATTCTCTCTTCCTCTTGCACACAGTGCGAGATGAGCTCATTCAGAGACCAAGTCTCTTTTTGACAGTTGTAGCTCACCTTGAACTGGTTGAAGGAGGGTGGAAGAGAGATTAAAACTAGATGCACTAACAAGTCCTCCGAGAGGTCAAGTTTTAGCGCTTTCAACTTGGAAGCAATGTGGGACATCTCCATAATATACTCACGTATATTACCCTTCCCTTTATACTTCTTTGAGATAAGGCTTGCCAAGATTGTACCAATTTCATCCCTTTCATTCTTAACAAATTGTTTCTCAATATCGATAAGAAAATCCTTAGCTGTACCAATGTCATCTGACATTGTGCCCCTGAAAGCCTCGGGTATGGCCTTTTCCATTATCATCATTGATATTTGATTAGACCTCTCCCAACTTTTCTTCTCCTTTTGTTCAGAAGTGCTCATTTATGTAAGAAAGGGAGAGGGTTCCCTAATCACCAAATCTAAGTCCATAACCCCAAGGACAATCAACAGAATTTCCTTCCAGGACTTAAAGTTCAAGCCACTTAACATGGGCATGGAATTTAAGGTGGAAGTAATATTGGCAGAAGACATTTCTGAAAAATAAATGCAGATAAACATAGAATTAGCTCCTTTAAAACGTAATGTGTCTAATTAATTCGTTAATCCCATCACAAGTCCTAGTTAACTCCATCAAGGGTCACATCTTTGGATGAGAGGTTGACTTGTAATTAAAGACATGGTGTGGTATGAAATGATTACTGGTTCAAATCCAAGTTAGTCATGAACCTTCCTTTAGGCTGATTCAATGACTACCCAGAAATCCTAATAACCAACACATTATTACTCCCACACAAATGACTGAAAGTAGATCGAGTAAACACTTTCCTTTGGGCCAGTGTACACCCACCTACTAACACCCATTCATCCTTTTATTGTTCATGGATAAACCCAATAGTCACAGGAGAGCTTACTTTGGTGAGGTATTGCTTCAATTGGGTTACCCTAGATCAATGTACCTTATTAATTAGATTGAACTTAATTTCACGAAGCAGAGAATGGGTTGGCTCCGATACCACTTGTTAGCATTAATTCCTCAAACTCCTAAGGACTTAACTGAAATTAACCTACCTTTGACTTAGGATGGACCTGTATAACATTTTATCTCAACTGGACCTCATGCTGTCTCGATAACGGTACTAGTAGACCAGTACCGATATACATGACTTACAGTTATGGGTTCTATATTCAATGGGTACCGGTACTGATGCCAAGTATTGGTACCTATGAGTTACTGTTTAGAACCTCAAGTCCAGATGAGTAGTCCTCCAGTACTCACTATGTACCGGTACTCATGTTGAGTACCTATACTTGTAGAGTACTGGTACTTCTCTAGGAACCAACTGATCTCAACTAGTACTGGTAATCATAAGGAGAACAAATACTTGTTGAGTACTGGAAACTTTGCTTGTAGCTAACATCTGCCGCTACTGGTGACCAATACTGGTACTTGTAAGCTACAGGTCCTGATGATTTGAAGCCCAGAACTTGACCTGGGACTCATGTGTACCGGTACTCATGGTGAGTGTTGGTACTTGTAAGTTCCACTTTAGGACTTAAGTCGACCTGGTGCTGGTCTGAAGGTTGCATGTACTGGAACTCATGAAGAGTACTGATACTAGCAACCTACAGTACACTAAAGGGGCCAAAGACTATATCTTGTCTGTACCAATATTCCTCATGAGTACCGGTACTTATGGCAGTTACAGATTATGTTTATGCAATTTTAAGAATACCAAAAGCTAGATCTAAACATGTGGATTATGAAAGAACGAAATATGTTGTTTAAATAGAACTATTTGAACAAAATGACATTCATTGGTAAACAAAACAATATATACATATATGTGCATCAATATACAAATAATATATGCGATAATGTCCCTTGATCAGAATATCAAAGAGGGTTTATGGAGAAGAAGGTTACCTGGATTCATTATCAACAGAGAAGATAGAGGTTGCAATATGGATCTTCCAAGAGTTCCTAATGATTTTTTTTTTGGAGAGGCCAAACCTTTGCTCTGAAAAGAAAAACCTCTTCTTCTCCTAATCATCTCCCTTCTTCTCTCCCTCTCACAACTCACAATAGGGGCTTGCTAGAGAGAAAATCACACTTAGGGCTCTTGGGGACCATGACTACCCTAATAATCAAACAATTAGTGCGACTAATTGTTTGAGTAAATTGCAACTTCGACCATCGAGAAGTCACTATTCACAACTTTAAGTTTCTACACATATGTTTTAAACACCACAATAAACCATTTGCATTTACGCCCATGCACTCAAAACAACTTAATTTGATCACTCTTAAATGGGATTTAGATGACAATCACTTTACTTATTGTTATTTGATTATATTAATATGTATGTTTACACATACAAGTCCATACGTTGGATTTTAATCCAACATCTCACACCTAGCATTACTACTCATAACTCTGAACTTATAATCGCAGCTTTTGAAATGCTAGAATCATAATGAGTGTCCTTTACACATTGTACTAACCCTATAACGAGTTTACTGAGAAACATATTTAAGTAGCCTGTTAACTTAAATCTTCATATAATGAGGATAAGTCTTTGCACTCAAGAATACTCGAGAAATAGTATTTAATTTATGGAAAAAGGTTAAATTTAAGTAGCTTGTTACTTTTAATTCAAAATTTTATTTAAGAAAGATTGGTTTTGGTGGAAAATACTTTTTAAACAATATACTTTAAACACTATGAAGAGTAAGAGCTTTCTGTCAAACATGGAGTTTAAAAGCTGAATCAAGGATATAGAGCAATTACATTGTTGGGTACTGAAAAATTACTAAAATGTGGATATAGAGCCTACATGGAAATCAAGGTCAAACAATTACTTATTCCATAGGCATAATGGGTATACTGAAGAATCACAGCCATTACAGAATACACATGAATCCTTGAACAATTTTAAGCCACTTATTCTACATGTAGACCCTCTTTCCAGATTCCCCACTTCATTAAAAAAAAATAGAAATAAAAATGAAAACATAATATGAAATCGAATTCATAGTAGTTTAGCAGGTGGAGATGAACATATGAGCAGATCAATGGCTCCACTTCGAAGAGATTGAATGGCAATGACCTCAAAACCCTGACGTATAGGAAGCGGAACCTGTGCCACAAAGACTCCCCGCTCCTATCATCCACCTAATCTATATTCGCACAGGAAGAGGGAGCCTGTCATCCGTGCTGCACATGACAACAAGGGGTACCTTGTCGTCCTTGCTAATGAAGAGGAAGTGGAGACTCCATCTCGTTGTCGCTGATGAAGAGGGAGCGGGGGATCCTTGTCGCCGTCACTAATGAAGAGGGAGAGGGGATGCTTGGTCATCGTCGCCCTTGTCGTCATCGTCGATGAAGAGGGAGCGGGGGCTCCTTGTCGTTGTCACCATTGAAGAGGGAGAGAGCCACGCACTGTATAAGGGAACAAGCAGATGCAAGCTTTGGCTACAGGGGGAATAGATGAGGCTTTTGAAGAAGAGGGAACGATGAAGACAACGTGGGAGTTAAAAAAATAAAATTATGTGACAAAAGTTTGCTGACACCTTATCTATCCCCTTAAATTCTTTTTTTTTTTGGAGACCAATAATCAATCACCCACATCTTTTTAATCCTTACAACAAATTCCATCCTTAGAAGGTAGTTACTATAAGTGTACTTTGTTGGATTAGAAACTCCTGCTTCACCTAGATAATTGTAAGATCACATTTGAAGGGATATCACCTACTACCCAAATCAAGGAATGTGAACCCATCTACATCACCAATCATAAAAAGTGATAATTAATTATATTTGATAAAAATAAAGATGATGACGCTCATTTTGGATTAAGGGATAAATAGTCTACAAATTTATCTCTCAGGTTAGTCAAAATTTAAATAGGAGATCTATCATTTTCATTTAAATGGTATAAACCTACTCACGGCTGACATTCTCACTTAATTATATTTGATAAATAGCCGAATGTATGCAACTACTGGTCCTTGCATTTGCGCGGGGCATGCTTGCGGGTGGCAAGCTGAAACAAAGGAGGGCACTGGTGGGGGCCAGTACGCACTTAATAAAGTTTGCATGGATCCCATCCTACAATGCATGCACGTGGATCTTTTTCGGCGCCCTGCACGTTGTGGACGTTCAAGCGAAGGAAATTAAGTACTCACGTATATGGAAACCATCCAATAATTCGTATGCACGTGGATCCTTTCATAATTCACGTGCCATTTTTGATATATGGGTCCATGAGAACCACCTTCTGCATGGTTAGCTACAGGGACGATTCTTGTTTTCCTTGGAAGGGGGAAGAAAAGAAGACTGCGGTATTATTATTAATACACCTCCCATTTAGTACTTATTCACATATATTTAAAAAAATTAAATATCACCGGTGCTTTTAGTTATACAGTAAAAATCACAGGCCTTGTGGATATACATTTGCAACTAGTTTATAGGAGGCCTCATGAAAAGAACAAATAATTGATTAAGTTCTCTTTGTATTTATACTCAAAAGTGTAATATCACATGTTGGTATTTACGGAATATGAAGCTAGGAGGCTAAGTTGGGGAGATATCCTATGATTTGCCAAAGGATATTTATCGAAAAAGACACGTTTATCATGTAAAATGAGAGGATGAAGTATCACATCATGAATGGTGATTGTTGTTGGGAAAGGAAACATCGGGTTAACACCTCTCCAATCTTGAGTTAGGCTAACATCATATAAGGAGCCAAACCTAGGTAAAATTTAAGGGGAAACCACCCCCTCCTCTTGTTAAACTGGGGATAATCTTGATTTTGAGGGGATACTCCATGTAATTTAGATCTTGAAAGTCACTAATTAATGCATTTTTGTCGGGTACTTAAAATCACCCATGCATCGTGAAAAAGCAACTGTGGTATTTAGTTTGGCAAGTCTATGTCAGTATGTGCATGAATAAGGAGATTAAAAAAACATGTTTATTTCTCAATCCAATGAACTCAAAGGAGATGGTAAATAACCTCGAAAGCATTGAAGAGATCAGATATTCTTAGAGACAAATAAGATTTGCATCAATATATACTTTAGCAATTCTATGGGCCTCACCCAATTAGACTTCGTAGGAATGTACTTGATCATGCACAATGATAACGAAGCTCCTATAATTTCACTATTGATGTTGCTTTTAATTCTTTACCATATCTTTCTTGTTTAAAACATTTATTTTGCTCCGCTATATAGTTTACTAATATTGTTGCCCTCAATAACAACCTTGTCAAACCATCTCACAATATATTCATCCTTTGAAATATCTAACAATAACTTGTGCATCTTCAAAAATGTAGCAAGATTGTGAATAAAGTTACCATAGCTTAATTACCTCCTTTAAAGGACTCCATGTCAATAGAAGGCCTAAATATAAAAGAAAAGCAACATTGATGGTAACATCACAATCCTTCATAACTAACTTAAATTAGCTCAATTCCAGTAATAAATGCTCCTTAATATTCATCAGGAGATCATAACTCTATTTTGAGTCTAATACAAGAAGAAAACGAGAAATTCATTAACTCTGCTATTTTAATGAATAATCATGAGTGTAGAATAAATGAGGGGTTAATCAGTGGTCAAATGAACTTAAATTCCCGAGAAGTGAGCTTGAAGTAACTAAATCAGAATTTTCTAAAATTTGAGGATTATTTTGTTAGTAAATACCCTAATTACAGCCTCATTTTAATTAAATGGGTTTTGGAAGAAATGCATGCAATATAAATTTCCTGAAAATCATTGAAAAATATTATAAGAGGTTTGGAACCTTCACTTTGACCAAAGGAACCCATTTTGACCAAAAACAAAGACTTAGGCAGGAATTTGCCTTGTTTTAGGCTTCAGTGTAAATTACCCACTCAAACTACATTAAAACCCAAATCTAAGGTCACCACTAGATTTCTTGGGTCCAAATTAGGTTAACCTTAAATTTTGATCTCAATCAGAGATTATCATGACCCAGTTCGCATTTTAGCCCATTTGACTCAACTTATCACACAAAACCCCCTATGTATTGATTTTTCTTGCGAATAGGTCCTCCTATCATCTTCTCCACGTCCAAACATGGAAACACAATAGCAAACTGATCCACTCCACATCGACCTTTGATTGAAGAATCAACCCCTCAAATCTCGTCCAAATCCCTCCAAATTTAGAGGGATTGATCCTCAGATCTTCCTCTATTGATTGCAATTGATCTCGAGCTCTGATTTTAACTCTAGAGCCACTGATGAACTCGAGATATTTGGATTGTGTGTTGCCAAAATGGTGAGGAATTCATGAGAATTCCAAGAAATTCAAGTTCACATCTTCCTCTATATAAGCTCTAACACGATTACAAGTCAAAATTAGTCAAGATTGGATCGTGTTTTACCCCTTTCTTCCAAGCATGGTCACCACGTCTTCGACTCTAGCAAGCTTCTCTGGCCACCTTCTTCCGCACGTGCTCAACACCAATTAGCACCGCCAATCTCCTCCTCTCTTCCTCACGACCATTACCAACCAAAACAAGGTCATTCCAACCCTATCTTCCTCATCGTTCTACTCACCAGCCCCATCATCTTCCTTACGTCCAATTGGCCAACACCGAACATGAATCGTCCTTTCATCCAAACAAGTAGTCCCCTATCTCCCTTTCTTCCCCTAGATTAGTTTAGGCTACTTAGTTCTATGTTTTAAGCCCTCACGTCACTAATCATTCTTCTTCCCTATGGCCGACGAGAGCTCCGACAAGCTCGAGCCACCACACCACACCACCATCCACCCATCCACCTACACCACAAGCTTCACAACAACTTGTAGATCAAAAGCCCTCAAGAAATTGAGATCTTTGATCTACAAATTGATTGACCGAGCAACCCATCAATCCACCATCGCCCACAACTTTGTCCGGCCACCTTATACTCTCTCACACCAAATCACCACCACCAACACCTTCGTAGCATCGTAGAGAAGCTTTTGAACCATCTAATTAGGGTCGAGAGGCCGTATTCTTGTTTTAGGTGCTCGTCGTCGACCCTCATATTCTCCGGTGACATCCACGACCATCTGACAAAGAAACACCAAGGAAGCACTCTCTTCTTGTGCAAATTCAACCGAAGAAGCTCTCCAAGCTATTGGATTGAAGATCCAACGGTGGTCTTGCCCCAACCGAATGAGCTTCTCCACGTTGTTGCTGTTGCTGCAAAAACGAAGAAGGAAGGAGCCTCATAGTCCCACATCGTGGGATTTAAAGCTTAAGTTGGGAAGAAATTAGATTATGCCCATAGGCTATTCGTCCAATACCATAAGGGGTCAGGCACGCACACGTACACACACGAGCACATGCTTGGGAGCAAGCCTAGGTTAGGTTTTGCCTCAATTTGCATGCAGGGCTTTGACCGGGTTTTGAGCTTGAATTGTGACGGGCTTTGGTCAAATCTTGTGCATACTTTAATACGTCTAATTGGCTTGACATTTGGCTAAGTGTTGACGTCCTTCTTTAGTTGAAAAAAAAACACATATTTTGGCCTTAACCTTATCCTTTATTTTTGCACTTGATAGCATAATTATTTAAGTAAAATATTCCTCTTTGCATCAAGTTTTTGAGCTTCAAATTATAGACATCTGATTAGTGGTTAATTATGATAATTTGCTCCCTGAGATGACCTCAAACTCACATTCGAGATTACAAATTTAAATGTCGATTCGCTTTTATTGACTATACTATGACACGTATTTTA
This sequence comes from Thalassia testudinum, assembly GCA_037157565.1. Taxonomy (NCBI): domain Eukaryota; kingdom Viridiplantae; phylum Streptophyta; class Magnoliopsida; order Alismatales; family Hydrocharitaceae; genus Thalassia; species Thalassia testudinum. The sequence continues at coordinate 31,796,094 of JAZHRO010000049.1, forward strand.
AACTCGATAAAAGCATGTTAACATTTTGGCATCATTGCCAGGGAGCAACGCACAATTTCACCACTATTCATATCATTCTTGTTATTTGATTCTAATTTCTAACTTGCTCTGTTTGCTTGCTTCAAGATGAATCTGCAAAGAAGATCGTCCTCTTGAGAAACCACACCAGGGTTAGGTTAATCATTCTAACTTCTTCCCTAATCCCCTCTCTATCTTGGGAAGATAAAGAAGGAAACAAAAGAAATCAGGAGTCAATCTCGCCTTTCTTTTCTAATAAACAACATTTTAGGCAAGAAATTCCTGATTTATCTTGATTAATTACGATAAGATTTGATTTGAAGTGATTTGATTCAGAAGACCCAATTCCCAGCTACTTGCACCTATTAGGGACATAAAATCACCTTGGACTATTCACCTTCTTGTTTGAGTCCAAGGTACCATTTCTGGAATCAACCAAACCTTGAAACAAAGCCATTTATGGTTTTCATTTTAGGGTTGGAGTGTTAGTACACACTTGCCATTTAGAAATAGAAACACATCTTCCCTCATTTGTGTGCCACCCAAACCCCTGTTTGAATTGATCTTAACATCAAACCCTAAAATCAAGGCTCTATATTCACTTGAATCATAAAAGTTGGGACCCAATAACTTATTGAGAACCAAATCAGGGTGGTTCGGGTTTAGAAGCTGAATTTCTTAAGAAATTCTTCCCAGTTGGATGCACTAATACCCTAAGGCACTAAATCACGCATTTCACATAGAATGCATGGGAACCACTTCATAAGGCATGGATCGCTTTTTAGATCTCATGCGGAAATGCCCTCATCACGGAGTTCCTAAATGAGAACAGGTCCAATCTTTTTACCAAGGACTCCATGAGGATATCAAATTATTTGTCGATGCAGCCTGTCGAGGAAACTTCATGGGTAAAGATGAAGACACTGTTTGGAAGATTCTTGAGAACATGTGCGAGAACTCCAAAAATAATGAGTCTATGGGTATGTTCAATCGGATGACTACTCGTGCATTGACAAATACTAGAGGGACACACGAGACACGAAACCTATTCGCATCTGTTGATCTGGGGTTAGTGGCCAGTCGATTAGATAAGGCCTCCATTATTGAGAAGAAGTTGGACGATTTGACTCACCAACTACAGAGAGCCACTTCCTATCAGCAAAGCAGGTATGTGCATCCATCGACAGGGAGGGAGGCTATGCATAACATTCACCACCACTCATATCAGGGGATGGATGCGTATCCACCCCCATCTAATCCTAGTTTCGAAGGAAAGTCCGAGCCATCATACTCTAGTTGGGGGATCTCTGAACCCTCGTACCTTGATTACTCGGGAAATACTCAACCCTGAGAGGAGCTCCACGCCATCCAGAATGATCCATACTCAACTCATATAATCCTGGATGGCATAATTATCTGTTTCAAAAAAAAATAATCATCTGAATTTTGCTTGGTCAATAAATAATCAAAACTCTAGACCTCAATTCCAACCCCGACCACAAAATTCGCAACCATATCAACCTACTCATCCTAGGCCTAACCCAAACTTTCAAACTAGGCCTAGCAAGGAAGGCCAGATGAGCCTGATTCTACAGACTTTGGCTGATATGCAGAAGACCAATGCTGCCATCCAAAGGTAGCATAATGCAAAAATTACAGAGGTTCACAACCAACTTACACAAATGGCTGGGACTCGCCAACCTGGTGCACTTCCATCTCAACCTCTTCTGAATCCAAACAACATGCCACACTAGAGGCACATTGCGAACCCAAATCAGGGCCAAGAACATTATGTTTATCTGGCCCCTCTTGCATATCCACCTGAAGGGTCGAAGGCTTCTACTCTATATGTAGGATATCAGCAACAACTTCCTCTCCTACCAACTCCAAATCCAAACCGGGCAAGCCTAAACTCTGTCACTACGTGTAATTGCAAAACTAACCAAGACCTACCTTATCCTAGTCAGCCTGGTCTGAGTAGTTCAAGACTTAAACCTAGGATGGATATCAAGGACAAACCCACCCCAAATCCAGAGCCTGAACCAACCCTGGAAAAACCTACAGATGTTCCATTTCCCAAGGCCTTGACCAAAGGAAATAGGAAATCCAAACCCGTGGCACCTAAGGAGAACTTAGTCAATCTCTTTGAGTAAGTCCAGATAATCATTCCCTTTATGGAAGTGATTCGCCACATACCAGCTTACGCATGATTTCTAAAGGATTTGTGTACACCAAAGCATAAGCCGCGAAATAAAGACAAAAGTCCGATTGTTCTATCAGAGCAAGTAAGCTCTATAATTCTGAGTAAACTCCCACAAAAAGCAAAGGATCTTAACACCCCTTTGATCTCCTGCAAGATAGGAAACCTAGAATTTGAGCAAGCCTTATTAGATTTAGGAGCCTCCATAAGCCTGATTCCCACCTTCCTACTAGATCACTTTGAGGAAACTAAGCTCAAATCGACTGAGGTGATTCTGCAATTGGCTGACAGATCGATTAAGTCACCACGAGGAGTTCTCAAGGATGTTCTAGTTAGGGTACCAAATTTCTAATTTCCGTTAGATTTCACAGTTTTGGATATGGATACTCTTGAGAATTTAAGAAATACACCAATCATCCTAGGGAGACCGTTCCTAGCAATAGCTAGGGCAAATATCAATTGCAAGGAGGGCCAGATTGAGTTAAAAGTTGAGGATAAAGTATTGACGATCAATATTTTTAAGGCCCAGAAAGGAATAAACTGTGGGGCAATTGAGGAAGTATGTGACATAGGTTGTCTGGTTGAAGATCCGATTCTCGATGTGAACCCGATTCTCTAAGAACCTCAAACACAAGAAAATCTTGACCCACAGATTAGGGAGCTTGAATCTGATTTAAACCTATCCTTAGCTTCCACCTTATCTTTTGAGGCTAACCCCGAACCCCCACCCACTGCTGATATCTCTGTTCTAGAGCTAAAACCTCTTCCGGATCATCTGAAATACGTGCTTTGGGGTTCGAATTAGATGTTTCCTATGATTATCAACTCTCAACTCACTTCTGATCAGGAACAAAGCTGATTTCTGTCCTCTAACAGCATAGTAGAGCCATTGGTTAGAGTCTAGATGACTTGACTGGAATAAGTCCCTCTTATTGCACTCATTATATTTATACCGAAGAGGGCTCATGACCTTCTCGAGAGATGCAGAGAAGACCTAACATGAATCTCTAGGAGGTCGTGAAAAAGGAGATCATTAAGTGGCTTGATTCGAGAATCATTTACCCCCTCTTTACTAGCAGCTAGGTGAGTCCCATTCAAGTTGTGCCTAAAAAGGCGGGACTCACCGTGATTACGAATGAACTGGAGAAACCATCCCGACATGAATTGCGAACTCATGGAGAGTCTGTATCGACTATCAAAAATTGAATACCTCCACGAAGAAAGACCATTTCCCTCTCCCGTTTATTGACCAGATCCTCGAAAAGTTGGCAGGAAATCAATTTTTCTATTTTCTGGATGGGTACTCTAGATATAACTAAGTGGCGATTCATCTTGAAGATCAGAAGAAGACCACCTTTACCCACCCCTATGGTACATATGCGTTCCGTAGGATGCCATTTAGGCTATGCAATGCCCCTACAACCTTTCAGCGGTGCATGCTAGCCATATTCTCCCACATGGTAGGTAAATACCTTGAAGTTTTCATGGATGACTTCTTGGTATTCAGAAAAAATTTTGATGGTTGCCTTCTACACTTTGTTCAGATCCTCTGACGATGCATTGACGTGAATCTAGTTCTCTCCTGGGAAAAGAGCCAATTCATGGTTCCCGAGGGGATCGTGCTTAGACACCTCATATCTAAGAGAGGTATCCAAGTTGACCGAGCTAAGGTGAATTTGATTTCCAAATTACCTATGCCTTCCTAGGTTAAAGACATATGATCATTTCTGGGGCATGTCAATTTTTATCAACAGTTCATATCTGATTTCTCAAAAATTACATGCCCCTTGACAAATATTCTCTCAAAGGACACACCCTTTGAGATGACAAGTCAGTGTGTTCGCATGTTCGAGATCCTGCGTGATTGAATAACCCAGGCTCCAATCCTACAAACTCCTAACTGGTCTTAGCCATTTGAGATCATGTATGATGCATCTGACTACGCAGTAGGGTCAGTTCTTAGACAAAAGATTGATGGGAAATCTGTGGTAATATACTACGCCAGCAAGACATTAGACGAGGCTCAGCGTAATTATATGATTATGGAGAAAGAGCTATTGGTTGTAGTATTCGATCTGGAGAAATTCAGATCATACCTCCAGGGCTCCAATGTCATTATTTACTCAGATCACTTACTATGAGGCACTTACGAAGAAGGATGCGAAGCCGACGCTGATTTGATGGATCTTGCTCTTGTAAGAATTTAACCTCGAAATACGTGATAAAGCAGGAAATAGAATGTAGTTGCTGATCATCTATCTTATCTTCCTTCTTCGATCATTGACCCATCCGAACTTATTACTAAGCATTTTTCAGATGAACATCTCTTGGTCGTTAATGGAATTCCTTGGTTTGCTAATATCGTGAACTACTTGGTCATCAAGAAAGTCCCGTCTAATTGAGCAAACACCCAACGAGACAAGTTGATTTCCGATGCTAAGTATTATGTTTGGGAAGATCCCTATTTGTTCCACATCGACAATGACCAAGTAATTAGAAGATGCATTCCTGATGATGAAGTCATTGATGTCATATCTTTATGTCACGACCAGGCCTACGGTGGCCATTTCTCTAGGTGTAAGACTACAATGAAGGTCGTTCAGTGTGGGTTCTTTTGGCCCACTCTATTCAAAGATGCACAAGCCTACTACAGAGCATGTGCCTGTTGCTAGACCCTCGGCACCATGGGCCTGCCGATATGATGCCCTTAAATTCAATCATCGTTTGCGAAATCTTTGACATTTGGGGAATTGATTTTATGGGACCATTTCTCGGATCCAACGAATTCTAGTACATCTTACTTGTTGTCGATTACGTGTCGAAATGGATCAAAATCATCCCCACAAGAACGAATGATCATAAAGTTATTCTCCGCTTCATCTAGGAGAACATCTTTTCCAGATTTGGGGTTCCTAAAGCCATCATCAGTGATGGTGGGTCCCACTTGTGAATGTGCACTTTCAGTCCCTGATGAAAAAGAATGGGGTGTCACATCATATTTAGACTCCATATCACCCCAAGACTAATGGATTGGCTGAGCTCTCTAATCGGGAGATCAAGAAAATTCTTTAGGTCACTGTTCGGCCTAATAGAAAGGGTTGGTCGACCCAACTTCCAGAAGCATTATGGGCCTATAGGACTTCCCATAAAACCCAACTAGGAATGTCTTCGTTCAGACTCGTTTATGGGAAGGCATGTCACCTTCCTATGGAGATGGAGCATAAGACCTACTAATCAGTACAGAAGTGCAATCTAGATCTCAAGGAGGTCGGAATCCACCGTTGTTTTTAAATGAGCGAGATTGATGAGCTACGCAATGATGCATACGAAAACTCGTGTATCTACAAGGAGCGGATTAAGGCCTTTCATTACAAGCACATCTCATGAAAGTCTTTCTATCTTGGTCAGAAAGCGCTTCTCTTCGATGCCCGACTCAAGCTCTTCCCAGGGAAACTGAGATCAAAATGGACTAGACCTTTTCTAGTCCGGAAGATCTTTGGAAATAGAGTAGTTGAAATCAGTGAACTCAGTCATGGCTTAGACCCTTTTATAGTGAATGGTCAAAGACTGAAACCATTCCTCAAGCTTACCAATTTGAATCTAGCTGTTGAATCTTTTAATCTCCATTCACCATGAGCTGCATTGCACCCAGCTGATGACATTAAACTTAGCACTTAATAGGAGGCAACCCGTCATTTGAAAAGCTGAGACCCTTCTCACCCATCTTTGAGCTGAATTTCTATTACATTTTAGGGTTCGTATCTTAAAACAGTTGACTCCACCTTCGATATTCGTATTAGAGCTTGAAATCATTCATAACAGCCATCCCAACCTGTTCACCCACCCTTCTGAACCTATTCTAAATTACGAACTGAGCTAAACTCGAACCCACCTAATTTGCAATGAGGGCATTGCAAAACTTAGGCATGAGGGGGGATTAAAGTACAAAACGACGTGAAATTTGATTGTTAACTAAGCATTCACAAGTGCATTTAAAAGAACAGAAAGTCCTACACAAATTACACTAAAATAAAAAAATAGACAACCAAGAGAAACTAATACAGAAACAACAAAAAATCAAGATTGAAAGATGTTGTGATAGCAACATGAAGCAGATTACTTTTAAAAGAAAATTGGTGCTGCTAGGACAAACAATAGGCTATTGCAGCCCTCTCAGCCCACATTGGCCAGTTCCATGGGAAAGCCATATAGGCCTTTCTCATTTTGTATTGAACTACATATGTGTATTCATTGACTACCATTGAAAAATATGCAGAATGAATCAAAAGAAGAGGCACTTTCAAAGGAGCCTTAGCTAATCACATCAGTTGACACTCTTGAAGGTCTTCATCCCTGTCTATCGGATGGGTCTGCAAGGCTTCATAAGCCTTTCTCAAGACCTCCTCTCATTGCCAATAGTGTTTTTCTAAGGTTTACCTTTTGAAAATCTACTTCTTTTTCTTATTTCACAAAATACACTACTATTAGGAAACCTAATAATTACATAACAAAGGAGGAACCAGAAATTACAATTACCCTTTGCTGAGAGCATTAAAATACCATGAAGTGGAAATTACAAGCATAGTGTTCAACAGGCTTTTTACACCTAGCATTACTACTCGTAACTCTGAACTTATAATTGCAACTTTTGTAACACCAGAATGATAATGAGTGTTCTTTACACATTGTACCAACCCTATAATGAGTATACTAAGAAACAGATTTAAGTAGCCTATTAGCTTAAATCTTCATATTATGGGGATAGTCTTTGCACTCAAGAATACCAGAGAAATAGTATTTAATTTATGAAAAAAGGTTATATTTAAGTAGCTTGTTAACTTTACTTCAAATGATAATATTTTGGAAAGATTGGTTTTGGAGGAAAATACTTTTTAAACAATGTACTTAAACTCTATGATGAGTAAGAGCTTTTTGTCAAACATAGAGTTTAAAAGCTGAATCAAGGACATAGAGCAATTACATTGTTGGGTACAGAAAAATTGCTAAAATCTGGATATAGAGCCATATTGGGTACACAGAAATCAAGGTCAAACAATTACTTATTCCATAGCCATAATGGGTATACTAAAAAATCACTACCATTGCAGAATACACATGAATCCTTAAACAATTTTAAGCCTCTTATTCTACATGTAGACCCTCTTTCTAGATTCCCCTACTACATTCCAAAAAAATAGAAATAAAAATAAAAGTATAATATGAAATCGAACTCATAGCAATTTAGCAGGTGGAGACGAACATACCAACAGATCAATGGCTCGACTTCGAAGAGATTGAATGGTAGTGACCTCAAAACCCTGATGCACAGGAAGCGGAACCTGTATGCCCTCGTTATCGACCTAATCTATATTCACAAAGGAAGAGGGAGCCTATTGTCCGTACCACACAGAACAACAAGGGGTACCTTGTCGTCCTTGCAAATGAAAGGGAGCGGGGACTCCTTGTCGTCGTCGTTGATGAAGAAGGAGCGGGGGCTCCTTGTTGTCGTCATGGATGAAGAGGGAAAAGGGACTCCTAGTTGTCGTCACCCTTGTCGTCGTCACCGATGAAGAGGGAGAGAGCCATGCACTGTGTATGTGGAACAACCGAATGCAAGATTCGGCTGCAGTGGGAATAGATGAGGCTTTCAAAGGAGAGGAAATGATAGAGACAACGTGAAATTCAAGAGGAAGGAGAGGTGCGCATGGGATGAAATCTACCCCCAAATTGATTTTATGTAAAAAGAATGAAAATATGTGACAAGTGTTTGCTGACACCTTATCTATCCCCTTAAATTGGTTTTTTTTTCTATAGGCCAGAAATCTATCACCCACATCATTTTAATCTTTATAACAAATTCCATCTTCAAAAGGTGATTACCATACGTGTACTTTGTTGTAGTGGAAACTCTTGCTTCACCCAGGTAATTGTAAGATTACATTCGAAGGGATATCACCTACTACCCAAATCAAGGGATGTGAACCCATAGCATCTAGCAATCATGAAAGGTGATAAGTATATTTGATAAATAGTTGAATATACGCAACTACCGGTCCATGCATTTGCGCGGTGCATTGACTGTGGGTGGCACGCTGAGACAAAGGAGGGCACCGGTGGGGGCCCGTACGCACCTAATAAAGTTTGCATGGATCCCATCCAACAATGCATGCACGTGGATCCTTTTCGGCGCCCTACACGTTGTGCAAGTTGAAGCAAAAGAAATTAGGGAAGTACTCACGTATATGGAAACCACCCAATAATTTGCATGCACGTGGATCCTTTCATAATTCAGGTGCCATTTTTGATATATGAGTCCATCAGAACCACCATCTGCTTGGTTAGCTGTAGGGACGATTCTTGTTTTCCTGGAAAGGAGGAAGAAAAGATGACTGGGGTATTATTATTAATACACCTCTCGTTTAGTACTTATTCCCATATATCACCGGTGCTTTTAGTTATACAGTAAAAATCACAGGCTTTTTGGATACATTTGCAACTAGTTTATAGGAGGCCTCGTAAAAAGAATAAATAATTGATTAACTTCTCTTTGTATTTATACGCCAAAGTGCAATATCATATGTCGTTGTTTACGGGATATTGAGCTAGGAGGCTAAGTTGGGGGGATATCCTATGATTTGCCAAAGGATATTTGCAGGAAAAGAGAGGGTTATCATGTAAAATGACAGGATGAAGCATCACATCATGAGTACTGATTGTTGTTTGGAAAAGAAACATCAGGTTAACCCCTCTCCAATCTTAAGTTAGGCTAATATCATATAAGGAGCCAAACCTAGGTAAAATTTAAGGGGAAACCACCCTCTCCTCTTGTTAAATTGGGGATAACTTGATTTTGAGGGGATACTCCATGTAATTTAGATCTTGAAAGTCACTAATTAATGCATTTTTGTAAAGTACTTAAAATCACTTATGCATCATGAAAAAGTAACTGTGGTATTTAGTTTGGCAAGTCTATGTTAGTATGTGCATGAATAACGAGATTAAAAAAACATGCTTATTTCTCGATCCAATGAACTCATAGGAGATGGTAAATGACCTCGAAAGCATGGAAGAGATTAGGATATTCTTAAAGACAAATAATATTTGCATCAATATATACTTCACCAATTCTATGGGCCTCACCCAATTAGACTTCCTAGGAATGTACTTGATCATGCAAAATGATAACTAAGCTTCTATAATTTCACTCTTGATGTTGTTTTTAATTTTTTACCATATCTTTCTTGTTTAAAACATTTATTGTGCTCCCCTATATAGTTTACTAGCATTACTGCCTTCAATAATAGCCTTGTCAAACCATCTCACAATATATTCAGCCTTTGAAATATCTAACAATAACTTGGGCATCTTTGAAAATGTACCAAGATTGTGAATAAAGTTACCTCCTTTGAAGGACTCTATGAGGGCCTAAATATAAAAGAAAAAGCAATATCTTGAAGCATTTACGTATATTTATTGTGAAAAATATCTAGCTAGTGAGTTTCAATCTCAAATAACTTATTTGAACTATTACAGGTGCTTATCTTGTATTTTGCAAAACTATTCAATTTTTTTTTAGCAAATACGAGAGCAATTCTTATTCATCCTCCACACCCTGGAGGTAAGCAAATGGCAGGGGGACCGAACCAAAACCTGCCAGGTACATAGAAAGAGAGACCACAACTTGTGGCCTAGTACAGTAGAGAAAGCAACAAAAGGACCAACAACAAAACAAAAGGTCAACATATGACATAGGGAAACTGAATCTTGTCGAGCTTAATGATGCCTTGGATATGCTTGTTGAGATTCGTAGAGTTGTTGTAGATCTGACAGTCACTCTCTGCTAAGCCAGCAATCGCATAGGCAAGTGCATTGGCAGTAGGGCATATAAAGGTAAGCCAGAGAATTTTATCCTTGTGCTTGAGAACCTTCTTGTAATCTGCTTTAGCTGTCCAATTCACTGAAACTTTCCCTATCCACTAGTAATACAAGAGAGTAGATTCGCATTCCAACTGAACTTCAAAGAGGTGAGTGACTGGTCGATCTTTCGCTTTAAAGTCGTTTGTAGTTTAATGTGGTGGAAAAATCGACTAATCAATATTTAACAAGAAATAACCACTCGTAGAGGAGCGGGTCGTATCCACAGGGAGGCAATGACGTATTAAAATTCACACCAATTAAAAATGTTCGTTCGTAGTTAGTTTGGACAAGAATCAAGCCAAGATTGCCTTTAGATTAAGGTTTAAGCAAGAAACAATGCTGAAATGGCAATTATGAGAAACTAGAGGATATTTTTCGCAATGCAGAATCAATAAAATATCATTAAAAAGTGACAGTGGCAGAAAATGTAATTTCTAATTGATGGTTTACTGTAGCAAAACAGGGGAATTTTTCCCCTTTGTCTTGCGCAACGAGGAGCGGATGGCCGGGTGTGGGAAGCTCGGAGGAGGTCCCTTAGACCGAGGGCTTCGAATCGGTGGTGGCGGCGAGTCGCGCGGCGGCCGGAGGTGGCCGGACAAGCTCCGGCGGAGGTGCTGCAGCCGGTGAGCTTGCGCGGCTGTTGGCGTGAGATTTGTTCGTGCGCTACTGTTGACGGCTCTGCAGGCGCGGGAGGATGGGTCTGCAGGCGGTTGAGCGGGTGCAGCTACAGCTGGCGCAGGTGCGCAGGCTGCAGCAAGCGTGGGCGAAGGGCGCTGCTTGCGGTTCTGCAGGCGCGGGGGTGAATGGCGTGGACTGCAGGCGCTGTTGGAGGGTGCAGGCGCTGGCGGTTTTGCAGGCGCGGGAGAAGGGCGCTGCAGGCTGGTGGGCGCGGTTGGAGGTTCGGCAGGCGCGGTTGCTGCTGCAGGCGTGGGAGGTGGGCGCTGCAAGCTGAGGAGGGCGTGCGCGGTCTGGAGGGCGTGGAGATGGCGAAGGCTGATGGTGGGCGTGGTTGCATTGGAGGCTGGTGGGTGGCGCTGCAGGAGTGGGCGCGCACGGATGAAGGCGCAGGCGCGGGGGTGGTGGTGCAGGCATGAACGGTGAGGTGGGCGGATGTGGTTGTGCAGGTGCAGGTGGACTTCAGAAGGGTACGCAGGCGGGTGATCACAGGTGAGCGGGTAGCTTCAGACGTCCGGGAAATTTCCCAGACGTCTTAAGTGAATGAGAAGGTGATTGCAGTGACGGTGGTTGCGGCGGTGGTGGTTGGTGACGACGGCGAGGGAGATGCACGCTAAGGTGCTCACGGTAATGCGGGCGAGCTCCGGATGGCGGTGTGGCCTGTCACACCACACGCCCACGGTGGTGGAGACTTGCCGCCACGATAGAGGCCGGCAGTATGGAGTGGTAGAGAGAAGTTCTCTCTGCACAATGGTGGGTCGGTGGTGGAGGCCTGCCTCGCTCAGCATCCTCTCTCCTCCTTTTGTAGCGGCCTGCACAAATTTGAATGGAGAGGCGGGAGAAGATCCACCTTCTCCGTCGATCCATGAATGCGCTTTTAGTGAGGCCGGAGGCATTGCAGCGGCAGCCGAGCCGTTGCTGAGAAGAAAAAGAATAAAGGATATTATTAAAATATTATGGTTATTTATATACAAACCCTCAAGTTTTATGTTAACTAAAATAATGTACTTAATTAGTTAACTAATTAGATGAATGGCATTCTAAGCTAATTCTAAATGCACTTAAAATATGAATGCAATGTATGGATTATGTAATTAAATTAAAAATATGAATTAATCTATTTATATCCTAATTTATGCTAAATAAATGTTAGAATTATCCTAATGTTTAGGCATTTAAATATTTAAATAGCCCACAACTATGGGATAATCAAATACCCCCATGCCTAGTTTTTGCTAGTCCCTAGCAAAATTAAACGAAACCTAGCACTCTAAGTAGACTAGTAAACTCACTTAGTCTTCCTTCAGAAGCATATTAAGTTCAGGCTCTAGACCCAAGGTTCCTAAGTAGTTGCTAAGTTACAGACTAGGTTGGCTAAAGACGAGTTGCAGGCACAAGTTTCCCTGATTTCTGACTCTACCCTAAAGTTTAATGATCCCTGAGATTAAAGCATCCGTGCCTGTGTATTGGTCTGAGTTATTTGAGTTAAAGGATTTTTTTTTATTTACTTTTTTTTTTTATTCTTCTAAGTCTAACCTCAGATCAGCTATCAACACAGTCTGTGTCGGATTCATTGTCCCCATTACCATACCTCGAAGGGTGCCTGGCTTTCGATGCTTCGAGATAGCACCGCCCATAACGACCCCAAGAACTCCTGGCAATCGACACTTCGAGATAGTATCGCCCATGGATTTCTTAAGCGAATTCAGGCCTATGGCAATCGGCACTTCGTGATAGGGCTGCCCATGGTACCTGAACCGCGCAATGCGCTTACATGCCCCCAGTAGGATGGATATCCTAAGAGACAAGCGTCGAGGAGGTAATATGTTATCATCGCATCCTCAAGGTGAGTATATACTCGACCTCTCCTGCGGCGGGAACTCTTCCAATCAAAATGTGTTTTCAAGCCTCTCTTAAGTCAAAACTAAGAGAATCAAATCTCTTTTCAGAAAGACAGAAATTAAGTTGATTACCAGACCAAGTGTGTGAAATTTGGATGCCTGGGTTACAAGGACCCGTAAACCAAAAGGTAGAATAAGACTCCAGGTACTAGCCCACCTTTTAACTCAAACCCTAGCTTCCCTTCCTCAACCTCTTGAGGAATGATCTGCAACCTAACTCCTACTTAAGTTTTTAAGTCCAAAAAGGACCCTAAAGGTCTAAAGCTAGTAGCTCATTTAGCTTCTAAAGTTTGACCCTAGAATTAACTTAGTCTACCCTAGAGTTCTGATTTGCTTAGGACTGCAAGATCTAGCCAGTTAAGCTCAAAATCTTTATTTTTTTTCTTTTTCTCTCTTCTTTTTTTTTTTTATATGCTATAAACAAAATACCTCAGGTCCTCTCCCCCATGCCTGGTTCAAACAATGTCCTCATTGAAAATAAAAAAAATAGCTAAAGGAAGATATTACTTGAGGCGGAGAAAGGTAGGAGCTAAGGCTCCTCAAGAGTGACTTCGTCAACCAGATGGCCATCTAAAGTTATGTACGGTTTTAACCGTTGACCATTGACGATAAAGGGAGTTGCTGAAGAGGAAGGATTTTTGATCTCCACAGCTCCATGGGGGAATACTTTGGTGATTATGTAAGGCCCATCCCAACGAGATTTTAATTTCCCAGGAAAAAGCTTTAGTCTGGAATTGAAAAGCCAGACTTGTTGGTTGGGTTCAAAGGTCTTTCGAAGAATAAACTTGTCATGCAAGACCTTAGTTCTTTCTTTATAAGCTTGAGAGGTGTCATAAGCATCATTCCTCAGCTCCTCAAGCTCACTTAATTCTAGAAATCGTGCCTTACCTGCCTTCTCTAAATCCATGTTAACACTTCAAATAGCCCAAAGTTCTTTATGTTCCAACTCAACAGGTAAATGGCACGCTTTTTCATACACAATCCAAAAGGGAGAAGTACCCAAAGGGGTCTTATAGGCCGTTCGATAAGCCCACAAAGCATCATCGAGCTTTTGGGACCAATCTTTCCTATCAGGTCTAACGGTCTTTTCCAAAATATTTTTTATCTCCCTATTTGATACTTCAACCTGGCTACTTGTCTGAGGATGGTAAGGGGTAGCAACCTTGTGAGTCATTCCCAAACTCTTAATTAACCGATTGAAGTGGTGGTTTCGGAAATGAGGTCCCCTATCACTTATAATAGTCTTGGGGCAGCCGAAACGGGATATGATATTGGCCTTCACAAATTTCAAAACCACAGAGTGGTCATTTGTACGCGTAGGAATGGCCTCTATCCATTTAGAGACATAATCAACTGCCACCAAGATATATTCAAAACCATGGGATGACGGGAAGGGGCCCATAAAGTCAATTCCCCACACATCAAAAATTTCAACAGGTTGAATAGGATGTTGAGGCATTTCATTCTTCTTCCCAATCGTTCCAGTCCGTTGACATCTAATACAGGCCTTAACAAAATTATGAGAATCCTTAAATAAGGAAGGCCACCAAAAACCGGACTGGAGAACCTTAAAAGCAGTTTTCTTAGCACCAAAGTGTCCTCCACAATGAAGTTCATGGCAAAATGTCAGCACACTTTGTTGTTCCTCTTCAGGCACACAACGTCTCAATACTTGGTCTTGTCTAATTCTGAATAATTATGGCTCTTCCCAATGAAAATATCTTGCTTGAGAAATGAATCTCTTTCTTTTCTGCTCATCCCAAGAGCCAGGAGTTTGTCCAGTGACCAAGTAATTTACAATGTCTGCATACCAAGGTAAAGTTGATGTTACCGCCATCAGAGTTTCATCGGGAAATGTCTCGCGAATGTCTTCAGAAATAGAGTCATTAAGAGGAAGGCGAGACAGGTGGTCAGCCACAACATTTTCTACTCCTTTCTTTTCACGTATTTCCAAGTCAAATTCTTGAAGGAGTAAGATCCACCTAATCAGACGTGGCTTAGAATCTTTCTTAGCAATGAGATGTTTCACTGCTGCATGATCAGTAAAAATAACCACCTTAGACCCAAGTAAATAAGGCCTAAACTTCTCCAGAGCAAAAACTACAGCAAGTAATTCTTTTTCAGTGACGGTGTAGTTTTGCTGAGGTTCAGTTAAAGTCTTGCTTGCATAATATAGCACATGAGGTCTTCCCTCAACCCTTTGACCAAGAACTGCTCCCACTGCATAATCCGAAGCATCACACATAAGCTCAAATGGGAATGTCCAATCAGGAGCTTGGAGAACAGGCGCAGAGATCAAGGCCTCCTTTAGAGTTTGAAAGGCCTCGGCACACTTTGAATCAAAACTGAAGGAAGATTCTGAAACGCTTCGTAGGCAACCGGGTTTTATTGTTATAGCGTTGTAGTATAGCCAGTTATTGCCAACATTTCAAATATAATTTTTTTTTTTTTTTTACTTGGAAAAGAGTTCCCGAGGTCGAACTCAGGGAGCAAGTTGTATTCTAGAGATATATATGTTTCTTTTACAAAAATAAAGAAAGAGAGAGAGAAAGAATTTGTTGTCTTCTTTTCTCTTTGTTTTCTCCTCGTCTCAGATCTTCTTCTTTGTCTGCAGAGGTGATGTTCTTCTTCTGCAGTGGTGATGCTCTTCTTCTTCTTCCAGCTGTTCCTGCTCTTCCTTTTTCTTCTGTCTTTCTTCTTTGTTTTTCTTCTTTCAGTTCTTCCCTTGTTCTTTTGTGTTCTCCTCTGCCTCGCCTTCTTCTGTTGTTCTTCAGATCTCCTTCTTTCCTCTTTTCTTTTTCCAGTCAGGACGTCGCCCCTCCTTCTTTCTTCTTTTCCCTTCAGGCCGTCGTCTGATTTCCAAATCAGACGACTTAAACTGCCTGTTGCTACAGTGTCTCCCTCAGCTTCCTTCTTCTTCCGCGGTTCTTCTTCTTCACCTGTGCCTGCACACTTCAGAGCTTACGTCAGAGGAAAAAACCTACTCTACCCTCTCCCCCCGCGTCTCTCTCTCTCTCTGAAACCACTCTTGGGAAAGCTCTCCCAGAGCTGCCGGGTAATCGGGTTCGGGTCGCGCCCGGGTCCAGGCCCACCGGCGTGCGTGGTGGGCGAGGAGTGCAGGTCAGTCTAAGTGGGGTCGGGTCAGGTCCGCGGGGCGTGAGCGCGGACGAGACCGGGTAACCGGGCGGGTGAAAGGGGACCTCACCCCGTGTGCTGAGGCAGTAAGGCTAATGCACAAAATCAATTTAAACAGTGGAAAGGTTGTGAGGCTTACCGATGTGGGACTAAACGGAGACCTCTCCTCGCGTGCGCCTGCTGGGAGACCGCGGCCTAGCTTCTGCAGCTGCGGCTTCGATTTGCGTAGGTTGCTGGCTGGCTGCCTTCGCAAGACTCCCCGTAATCCGCAGCAGCTGGAGACCTGGAGTCCTCAAGCCTGGAGCGCGGGAGAAGCTGCTTCAATGTGCGTTAATGGCGGTCGAACCTCAAAACCTGTCGGACACGAATATGGCCTCTCGGCCTGATCAAACCACTGGGGAACCTTCACCGTGGCACGGCGAAGGTGAGGAGCTGCGCGGCAGGCCGCAAGGTGGTGTCTGGCGGCAGCCCTAGGTTGGACTGCAACCGGAGGAATGGGTTTGTTCGGGGGAGCGTTACGGAGGTGTGGAGTGGCAGTGGAGGGGTGGGGGGTGCTCAGTGTGATGAGGCGGAGGTTCGGTGAGGGTCGGCGAGGTGTGTGAGGCTGTGGAGCGATGGGAACATCTCGCCGGAGGGTGGCCGGAGTCGAAGGGGGTGACGATGGTCAGGGTTGGTCGAGGGCTTAATTGAACAAATTGAAACCGGGGAAAGAAAGAGGAGAGGAAGGGAAGTAGTTCTAACTTACTTGCAGGGACGAAGGGGGAGCAGTAGGGCGACAGTCGTATCGACTGTCGCCGGAGAAGAAGATGCTCAGGGAAAGGGGCGGCGGCGAGCAGAGAGCCGGAGAGGCGCCAGCTGGGTGCGGCGTGGCGTGGGAAGAGCAGGGGAGGAAGTCTCTGCTGTTGGTATTGCGGCAGAGCGAAGAGGAGGAGGGGGAGGAACCGCCGGAGCTGGTGAGCGTCTGCCGGAGAGAAGAGAGGAAAGTTGGGGGTTTTCTCCGTCAGATCCGAGCTGCCCCGGCCTGTGGAGCAACGGGGGGTATTTATAGGGATCAAAACAGGGAGGGAGGCGGAGGGAGACGACGTGTCTCCCTCGCCGGAGGATGGCCGGAGACGAAAACCCATGCCGTCCGTGCGTTCGCACGGCCGGTATGGTGGGCTACAGCGACCAGGGGGGTGTCCCTGCGACGGCTGACAACGCAGGGCACCCCTGGTTTACTTGTCAGGCTTTCCCCCTCACCCTGCGCGGCGCCATGCTCCGCGCAAGGTCGCCGGAGCATGGTGCTGGCCGGTTTTGCAGGGGGGACCTGAATGCAAAGAACGAAGGAGAGTCAGGGGCCAAAATGCGACGGTTCAAAAGTTGAGGGCCAAAAAGTAAATATATGAGGACCAAAGTGTAAAGTCGGTCAAGGAGGTTTCTTCTTAGGCTCAAGTTTTTATACATGATTAATTAGGACCTAAGGAATCTGATGGTGAATTTTATTTCTATATTAAACCTTTTTTGACCGGTCAATTTATGCGAAAACCCAGATTAAGTTATTAATTGGGCATGGTTCTCAATGTAGGTCAACATGGGTTCTGAAGGCCAAATTGAAGGTTCTAAACCCTAGAGATTATTTTTCTATGAATTTTAGAGGGTTTATTCTATTTTTACTTTGCCTCGAACCTCGTGAATTGAAGTGGGTTGTTTGAGGGTTACAGATTATCATTTAGTTCCTTGGAATTGCTGTAGCCCTTGCTAGATCATCTCATCTCACTTTTATTCTTATTAAGTTGCTTTGACCTATGTTTGGACCCTGAATTACCCTGTATGCAAATTATACTAGTAAAATTGCATTTTTACCCCTTATGACTTGTTTTCTCCTTAAACTCAGAATTCTCTGAGTTAAGCCTTTCCTTGAGTTATGTAGGAGCTTTTATCCTTTGTATTGGGTCAAAATGAGCTAGTTATGGCTCATGATGAGGTTCTCATCATACCCCCATGCCTAGCTTTTGCTAGTCCCTTAGCAAAAACTTAAGGTTTCAACCCTTGTTCTAGACCATGAAGTTCTTAATAGCTTTAGATAAGTGCTTTTTTATTTGAGCTTCGATTAGGTTAGAATGCTGACCATAGGCCTAAAAGGTACTCTAGTACCAATCAAGATCCAAATCTGTCTAGCCTTAGCCTCAGTCTCTAGCAAAGGTTTTTAAGGTCCACAAGAACTAACCTAAGGTTTATTGGACTTTGTGGTTAAAGCACCCGTGCTTGAAATGATTTTAGCCCTGGCTCAGTTCGCAGTGCGTTTGTAAGAGAGAGATAGAAAGTTTTTCTGTTTGGAGAGTTTTCTCTCTCTTTTTCTTTTTAGTTCTAGCCTAGGATTGGCTTTTCAACACGGTCTGTATCAGATTCCTTGCTCCCATCATCAATCCTCAAGGGTTCCTGGCGATCGATGCTTCGAGATAGCACCGCCCATGGCAACCCCCGGAACCCTGGCTATTGAGATTTCGAGATAATCCCATCCATGGTGTTCCGTGGCCGAATCCAGACCCTGGCAATTGACACTTCGAGATAATGCCATCCATGGAATCTGAACCAGCAGAGTGCTTACATGCCCCTAGTAGGATATGTAAATATCCTAAGAGACAAGCACCGAGGAGATGATATTTTGTTACGCATCTTCGAGGGGATTTCCCGCCTCTCCGCGCTGGGAACTCATCCAAATCAGCTTGTGTTGATCGGCCGCTCCTATTCTAGGTGTTCTTTTCAGAATTTTGCGATGCTTCTGCGTGATTCTGATTTTTACGCTTACTGAACCAGGCTGTGTGTGAGGTTAGGGTGCTTAGGTTACTGAGTCCCGTAAACCAAAAATTAGTTAACGAGGCCAAATACTCCCTAAGCCTTAGACCTAATACTTCAGCTTTTCATTTTCCTCAACCTCTTGAGGAGTGTCTAGATCTTAATGGGTACTAAGAGTCTATTCAAGAATGCCTAAGGTTTGCGTTCTTACTAATCTCATTATGCACTTTTCAGTTATTTTCTTGAATGAGGTCTAGAACTTAGGTTAATTCCTTAGTTCCTTACTAATGACTATCACCTTTTCTCATAATTTTTGTGCTCCTTTTTCATTTTGTTTCTTTTCTCCTTCACAAAATTTCCTTCTCCTCTTTTCCTCTTATTCTTTTTCGAAAAAATTTTTTTAATTTTTATGGTGTTTTTGTCAAATGTGAATTTTTTGTTTGAAACCTTTTCTTACAAGTTTTGCACTTCCATACCCCCCCATGCCTAAGATTTGCAATGTCCACATTGTAACCTAGGGGGTTTTTATTTAACTTAGTTCATTCCTTAAGACGGAAATTTGGATGAGTGGATGGGCTGGGTTGAATTTTTGCGGACGATTTCTAATCCCAGATGCAAGCATCTGAGGTGGGGTCGGCTGTCTACAAGGGTGAACTTTGAGTGCAAAAAGGTGTCAGAATAAGTTTCAGGTTTTCAAAGAGAATGACGGGCTGCCTCCCGTTAAGCGCTGAGTTTTACGCCATCGGCTGGGCGCAATAAGCTCAAGGGGAAAGGAGGATATAAGATGCCTCAGCCAAATCAGTAGAAGTTACATCAATGAACGGCTTGAGTCTCTGACCGTTCACGATGAAAGGTTCAGAATCGTGGCTGAGTGGACTGATTTCGATTGCTCCATTTCCAAAAACCTGTCGGACCAAAAATGGTCCGACCCACTTGGATCTCAGTTTTCCTGGGAAGAGTTTTAGTCGGGCATCAAAGAGTAGGACCTTTTGACCAGGATGAAAGATCTTTCTCGAGATGTGTTTGTCGTGGAAGGCTTTAACCTGCTCCTTGTAGATTTGCGAGTTCTCGTACGTGTCTAGGCGTAATTCATCGATCTCGCTGATTTGGAGTCTTCTGTGGGTCCCAGCCTTGGAAAGATCTAGATTACAGTTCCGTACTGCCCAATAGGCTTTATGCTCCAGTTCTACGGGAAGGTGGCATGCCTTTCCGTACACCAGTCTAAAGGGAGACATGCCCAATTGGGTCTTGTGGGCGGTCCTATAGGCCCACAATGCTTCCGGAAGTCGGGACGACCAGTCCTTCCTGTCAGGTCGAACAGTGACTTGCAGGATTTTCTTGATCTCCCGATTAGACAGCTCAGCTAGACCATTAGTTTGGGGGTGGTAAGGAGTAGAGATTCGGTGAGACACCCCGTATTTGGTCATCAGTGACCTAAACTGAGCATTTGTGAAATGGGTCCCTCCATCAGAGATTATTGCACGAGGAATCCCGAACCTTGAGAAAATGTGTTGATGAATGAATTTGAGAACGATTTTGTGATCACAGGTTCGGGTCAGTATGGCTTCGATCCATTTGGACACGTAGTCCACAGCCAACAGAATGTATTCGAAACCATCCGAAACAGGAAAGGGGCCCATAAAATCAATCCCCCAAACATCAAAGATTTCGCATACTAGAATCGGTTGCATAGGCATCATGTCGCGATGGCTCATGTTGCCCAAAGTCTGGCAACGACTGCATGCCTTGCAGTGATTGTATGCGTCTTTGAACAGTGTGGGCCAGTAAAAGCCTCACTGGAGGACTTTTGATGCGGTTTTATGCCCGGCGAAATGGCAACCGCATGCCTGGTCATGGCAGAAAGAGAGGATATTGTTGAATTCCCCTTCCGGGACACATCTCCGGATGATCTGATCGGCACCTATGCGGAAGAGGTACGGGTCTTCCCAAATGTAATACTTGGCATCGGAGCGTAATTTGTCTTTCTTGGCCTTCGGCCAATCGGAGGGGATCTGATGAGATGCCAAGTAATTTACTACATTAGCAAACCATGGAAGGCTAGTACCAATAGTCAGCAGGTGCTCATCGGGAAAATGCTCAGTGATGGGTCCGGAAGGGTCAATTATTTCAGAAGGAAGACGGGACAAGTGATCAGCTACCACATTTTGCTTTCCCGCTTTGTCGCGAATCTCAAGGTCAAATTCTTGCAACAGCAAGATCCATCGGATTAATCGAGGTTTTGCGTCCTTCTTTGCAAGGAGATGCCTCACAGCTGTGTGATCCGAGTATATGATGACACGGGAACCCAGAAGGTACGATCTGAACTTTTCTAGGGCAAATACTACAGCTAGCAGCTCTTTCTCAGTAACCGTATAGTTACGCTGAGCCTCATCGAGTGTTTTGCTGGCGTAGTAAATGGCTACAGGTTTCCTGTCAATTTTCTGCCCCAAAACCGCTTCTACAGCGAAGTCGGATGCATCGCACATGATCTCAAAGGGTTGAGACCAATCAGGGGACTGTAGGATCGGGGCTTGGGTGACTCGGTCACGCAGGATTTCAAATGCTTGAGTGCATTCCTTGGAAATTTCAAAAGGAACATCCTTGGAGAGAAGAGTGGTCAGGGGGCGTGCGATTTTTGAAAAATCAGGGATAAATCGTCGATAAAAACCGACATGCCCTAAAAAGGAACGGATGTCCCTGATCGAGCTAGGCATAGGAAGGTGAGAAATCAGATTAACCTTAGCTCGATCCACTTGGATACCTTTCTCCGAAATTGAGTGTCCCAGGACAATTCCCTCAGGCACCATGAAATGGCTCTTTTCCCAAGAAAGAACCAAATTCACATCGATGCACCGCTTGAGTATCTGGACCAAGTGTTGGAGGCAATCGTCGAATGATGCTCCGAAAACTGAAAAGTCATCCATGAAGACTTCCAGATAATCACCTACCATATCTGAGAATATGGCAAGCATGCATCGCTGAAAAGTAGCGGGTGCATTGCAAAGACCGAAAGGCATCCTTCGGAAAGCGTATGTTCCGAAGGGGCAGGTGAACGTGGTCTTTTCTTGGTCCTCAGGATGGATTGCCACCTGGTTATAACCGGAGTACCCGTCAAGAAAGCAGAAGAACCTATTTCCCGCAAGTTTTTCGAGAATTTGATCAATGAAGGGCAGTGGGAAATGATCCTTCTTTGTGGAGGAATTTAGTCGGCGGTAATCTATACAGACTCTCCACGAGTTGGCTAATCGGGTAGGAATGATTTCTCCGGTCTCAGTCGTTATAGTGGTGAGTCCTGCCTTCTTGGGCACTACCTGAATTGGGCTCACCCAACGACTATCGGAGATCGGGTAGATGATCCCGGCATCTAACCACTTGATGATCTCCTTTTTCACGACCTCCTGCAGATTGGGGTTTAAGCGTCTCTGCATTTCACGAGAAGGTCGTGTGCCCTCTTCTGAATAGATATGATGAGTACAATAAGAGGGACTTATTCCAGTCAAATCATCGAGAGTCCATCCGATGGCTCTGCGATGTTGCTGGAGGACAACAATCAGACGGGATTCCTGTTCAGGACTGAGGTTGGAATTGATAATCACAGGAAGGGTCTGATTAGAACCCAAAAAGACGTATTTCAAGTGAGCAGGAAGGGGTTTCAGTTCGAGGATGGGGTTTTCAGCAGCAGCGGGTGGTTCAGTATAGATGTGAGGTTCAAGGGTGGGAGTTACTGGGTTGTTCATATCTGGATTCGACTCCTCTGTTTGTGGGTCAAGATCCTTCTGTGGTTGATGAGGCATACTCGAGTCATTCTGGAGGTGTGATTCATCAACCAAAGTCTTGATGTCACAAATTTGTTCGATGACGCCGCAATTAATTCCTTGTTGGGCCTTAAATATATCAATTTTCAGTGTTTGATCTCCAAACTTAAGCTCTATTTGGCCCTCCTCACAGCTGATGTTGGCTCTAGCAGTAGCCAAGAAAGGTCTCCCTAGAATGATTGGTGTATCCCTAGGGTTCTCAGGTGCATCCATATCTAAGACTATAAAGTCCACTGGAAAATAGAAATCCCGCACTCTTACAATAACATCCTCGAGAATCCCTTTTGGTGACTTTATAGATCGATCTGCTAATTGCAATGTCACCTCGGTTGGTTTTAGCTCAGATTCTTCTAGATGGTCAAGTAAGGATGTGGGTATCAGGTTTATGGATGCACCCAAGTCTAACAATGCTCTATCAAATTGGGTACCACCTATCTTACAGGAAATCAGGGGAGTCCCAGGATCTTTTGCCTTGGGTGGGAGTCCACTAAGGATTACAGAGCTGGCTTGCTCTGACAGAACAATTGGGCTCCCTCCCTTGGTTCGCGGCTTACGCTGGGGTGTACATATATTCTTTAGAAATCGTGCGTAAGCTGGTACGTGGCGGATTGCATCCATCAAGGGGATGTTTATGTGGACCTGCTCAAAGAGCTTGACCAGGTCCTCCTCAGGGGCCACGGGTTTGGTGGTCTTCTTTCCCTTGGTCAAGGCCTCGGGAAACGAGATCTTGGTTGGTTCTTCTAGGATAGGTCCAGGTTGTGGATCCGGAACAGCGGTATCTTGGATAACTATCCTAGGGTCATGGTTATCAGGCTTGGAGTGGTTTGGATAATGCGGGTCTTGAGTTGTTTTACCACTACGTGTTGTTACAGAATTTAATCCGGCCTGATTCTGGTTTGGGTTTGGTAAGAGGGGTGGCTGCTGCTGAAATCCCGCATAAGAAGTTGAGGCTTCCATCTCGTCTGGAGATGGAGCAGTAGGGGCCTGATAAATCCATTGAGCGTGGCCTAAATTTGGATTCATAACGCGCTTCTGGGTTGGCACGTTATTTGGGTTAGGAAGAGGTTGGGAAGGGAGTGTGCCTGGCTGGCGAGAATTTGCCAACTGGGCCAGTTGAGTTTTAACTTCAGTAAGCTCGTCCTTGTGCTGTTTTTGAATAGCCGCATTCGTTTTTTGAATGTCAGCCAGAGTCTGAAGGATTAGGGACATTTGATCCTGATTTGGCCCTGATGGATAAGTAGGGTTGGGCCGAGGCTGAGGCGGCTGTTAATGACGAGAGGGCTGTGGGCGGGACTGAAAAGGTGGTCTTTGGGTTTGGGAATTTCCTGCCCACTGAAAATTGGGATGGTTTTGCCATCCAGGGTTGTAAGTGTTGGAGAATGGGTCGTTCTGGATGGCGTTGAGGTCCTCGCAGGTCTGAGGAACCTCTTGAGAATCCGGGAAAGGGGGAATGGAGTTCCCCCGGCTGGTGTAGAAAGGATCGGATGATCCTCCGATCCAAGAATCAGATGGGGATGGATATGGATCCATCCCAGGGGAAGGTCGGTGGAGGATGTTTTGCACAGTTTCCTGTGTGGAAGGAGGTTGTGCAAAGGAGTTACGCGCGGAGGTGGCTCGCTACAAGTGCTGAGTCAGCTCATCCACCTTCTTTTCAATGATTGAGACCTTGTCCAATCGACTGGCCATTAATTCCAGGTCGACTGATGCGGACAGGCCCTGCGTCTCATGTGCTCCCTTAAGATTCGTCGCTGCGCGGGTATTCGTCCAGTCGAATAATCCCATTGAGTCATTGTTGATGGAGTTCTCGCACATATTTTCGAGAATCTCCCATACGGTGTCTTCATGTTGACCCATGATGTTTCCTCCGCAAGTTGCATTGACGAAAAGGCGGATGTCCTCACGGAGTCCCTGGTAAAAAGATTGGACTTGTTCCCATTTAGGAACTTCATGATGGGGGCACTTTCTCATGAGATCCTGAAAGCGATCCCATGCCTCATGGAGAGGTTCTCCTGATTGTTGAGTGAAGTGTGTAATCTGATGGCGCAAGGCGTTGGTCCGACCAACGGGAAAAAACTTTTTCAAAAATTCGGATTGAAGTTCTTCCCAAGTGTTGATCGGCCGGGTCTGAGTTTGATACCAATGGGCGGCCTTGTCCATAAGAGAAAAGGAGAACATCTTCATGAGAAGAATATCCCGATTTTGCGCATCTGATCCAAAAGTGTGGGCCAGATGCTTTAGCTGTTTGATGTGCTGGAAGGGATCTTCAGAATTAAGCCCATGGAATTTAGGTATAGCATGAATCATGTTGGGCTTTAATTCGGAATCAGGTCCTCCAGTCGGGATTCTGACTCGAGGCTCAATGGCCACCGCAGCAGGATTGTAGTGGTCCCGCATCATAGGACGCTGTGGTGGGTGCACGAAGTTTTGGAAGAGGTCATTGAGTCGCTGGAGCTGGTGTTCCAGATTATTTTCTTCCTCAACTGGCTGAGCCATGATGGGGGAAGAAGAACTTGGTTCTGAATCAGAAGAGAGAATAATGTGAGGGTGTTGCTGCACAAACACGGGCGTCGAGGCTTGGCCCTGACGAGAGCGAATTTCTAAAGGAGGTCTTAAGGGTGGTCTTAGGGACCTCCTTTCGTACATGCACTGTTGGAAGAGGTAAGTTTAGAAGGTGCTGGACCCAATCAAGACACCCAAAAATGTGTTGGGTGACTATAGAGGTGCGGGGCAGATGGACCCCTTGATCAGAAAGATCGTCCACCTGTGAATTACCTGGGCAGCCAGAGAGGGAGAGTCCCGCGAAGACCCCTACACGGTAGAGCGTCCCCACGGGTTACAGGGTTTCCCCCACCCGACCTCTCTTGTCACTGCGGTTCCAGGTAGACCAGAATGGGGATCTTGACCTCTTAAGTCTACCAATTTTAAGATCAGGGTGCTTAAGGTTTCACTTGAACTTTAGTCTTTTTAAGTGCAAAGAGTGACCTAATTTAAGGTTGGTTGACCCAAGGGGTCAACTTTACCTCTTGTTTTCTTTGAGAGCTTTCAGGTCTTGTCTTTTAGGGTTCAAGTGTTTAGAGAGCCAATTGTTTTAGGTTTTCTTTTGAATAGGTATTTTCAATCAATGGTTTAGGCACACTTCTTTTGGATTTTCTCCATTCTTGATTTAAGTAGTGTGTCTCTAAAACCCTAATGTTGAATCTTATGTTGGCTCTACTTGGTCCAGTTAGTTCTTTGTTGGGTAATTAGGGCTCAAGCAAGAATGTGTTAGCCCTTAAATACCCTTAATAGTGTGCAGGACTAATGAGTTGAAAACATGCAACTCTTTATGGTTACTAAGTATTTAAGACAGGTTAGCCCTATATTGCTTGTTCTTTTCTTTTCTTCCTCTTTAGAGTTTAGGGGTTAATAGCGAGAGGAAAAATTTACCTGTCCTCGGAGTGGTTGTCGTGTGGTTGCTTGTCTTCTTGATTTCCTGTAGCTGCACAAAAGAGAGGAGATTATCAGAAATTAAAAAGAAACAGGAATGTTTACCTCTAGAATAGCCGTTGCTCCCCGGCAGCGGCGCCAAAAATGAAACGCTTCGTAGGCAACCGAGTTTTATTGTTATAGCGTTGTCGTATAGCCAGTTATTGCCAACATTTCAAATATAATTTTTTTTTTTTTTACTCGGAAAAGAGTTCCCGAGGTCGAACTCAGGGAGCAAGTTGTATTCTAGAGATATACATGTTTCTTTTACAAAAATAAAGAAAGAGAGAGAGAAAGAATTTGTTGTCTTCTTTTCTCTTTGTTTTCTCCTCGTCTCAGATCTTCTTCTTCTTTGTCTGCAGAGGTGATGTTCTTCTTCTGCAGTGGTGATGCTCTTCTTCTTCTTCCAGCTATTCCTGCTCTTCCTTTTTCTTCTTTCAGTTCTTCCCTTGTTCTTTTGTGTTCTCCTCTGCCTCGCCTTCTTCTGTTGTTCTTCAGATCTCCTTCTTTCTTCTTTTCTTTTTCCAGTCAGGACGTCGCCCCTCCTTCTTTCTTCTTTTCCCTTCAGGCCGTCGTCTGATTTCCAAATCAGACGACTTAAACTGCCTGTTGCTACAGTGTCTCCCTCAGCTTCCTTCTTCTTCCGCGGTTCTTCTTCTTCACCTGTGCCTGCACACTTCAGAGCTTACGTCAGAGGACAAAACCTACTCTACCCTCTCCCCCCGCGTCTCTCTCTCTCTCTGAAACCACTCTTGGGAAAGCTCTCCCAGAGCTGCCGGGTAATCGGGTTCGGGTCGCGCCCGGGTCCAGGCCCACCGGCGTGCGTGGTGGGCGAGGAGTGCAGGTCAGTCTAAGTCGGGTCGGGTCAGGTCCGCGGGGCGTGAGCGCGGACGAGACCGGGTAACCGGGCGGGTGAAAGGGGACCTCACCCCGTGTGCTGAGGCAGTAAGGCTAATGCACAAAATCAATTTAAACAGTGGAAAGGTTGTGAGGCTTACCGATGTGGGACTAAACGGAGACCTCTCCTCGCGTGCGCCTGCTGGGAGACCGCGGCCTAGCTTCTGCAGCTGCGGCTTCGATTTGCGTAGGTTGCTGGCTGGCTGCCTTCGCAAGACTCCCCGTAATCCGCAGCAGCTGGAGACCTGGAGTCCTCAAGCCTGGAGCGCGGGAGAAGCTGCTTCAATGTGCGTTAATGGCGGTCGAACCTCAAAACCTGTCGGACACGAATATGGCCTCTCGGCCTGATCAAACCACTGGGGAACCTTCGCCGTGGCACGGCGAAGGTGAGGAGCTGCGCGGCAGGCCGCAAGGTGGTGTCTGGCGGCAGCCCTAGGTTGGACTGCAACCGGAGGAATGGGTTTGTTCGAGGGAGCGTTACGGAGGTGTGGAGTGGCAGTGGAGGGGTGGGGGGTGCTCAGTGTGATGAGGCGGAGGTTCGGTGAGGGTCGGCGAGGTGTGTGAGGCTGTGGAGCGATGGGAACATCTCGCCGGAGGGTGGCCGGAGTCGAAGGGGGTGACGATGGTCAGGGTCGGTCGAGGGCTTAATTGAACAAATTGAAACCGGGGAAAGAAAGAGGAGAGGATGGGAAGTAGTTCTAACTTACTTGCAGGGACGAAGGGGGAGCAGTAGGGCGACAGTCGTATCGACTGTCGCCGGAGAAGAAGATGCTCAGGGAAAGGGGCGGCGGCGAGCAGAGAGCCGGAGAGGCGCCAGCTGGGTGCGGCGTGGCGCGGGAAGAGCAGGGGAGGAAGTCTCTGCTGCTGGTATTGCGGCAGAGCGAAGAGGAGGAGGGGGAGGAACCGCCGGAGCTGGTGAGCGTCTGCCGGAGAGAAGAGAGGAAAGTTGGGGGTTTTCTCCGTCAGATCCGAGCTGCCCCGGCCTGTGGAGCAACGGGGGGTATTTATAGGGATCAAAACAGGGAGGGAGGCGGAGGGAGACGACGTGTCTCCCTCGCCGGAGGATGGCCGGAGACGAAAACCCATACCGTCCGTGCGTTCGCACGGCCGGTATGGTGGGCTACAGCGACCAGGGGGGTGTCCCTGCGACAGCTGACAACGCAGGGCACCCCTGGTTTACTTGTCAGGCTTTCCCCCTCACCCTGCGCGGCGCCATGCTCCGCGCAAGGTCGCCGGAGCATGGTGCTGGCCGGTTTTGCAGGGGGGACCTGAATGCAAAGAACGAAGGAGAGTTAGGGGCCAAAATGCGACGGTTCAAAAGTTGAGGGCCAAAAAGTAAATATATGAGGACCAAAGTGTAAAGTCGGTCAAGGAGGTTTCTTCTTAGGCTCAAGTTTTTATACATGATTAATTAGGACCTAAGGAATCTGATGGTGAATTTTATTTCTATATTAAACCTTGTTTGACCGGTCAATTTATGCGAAAACCCAGATTAAGTTATTAATTGGGCATGGTTCTCAATGTAGGTCAACATGGGTTCTGAAGGCCAAATTGAAGGTTCTAAACCCTAGAGATTATTTTTCTATGAATTTTAGAGGGTTTATTCTATTTTTACTTTGCCTCGAACCTCGTGAATTGAAGTGGGTTGTTTTAGGGTTACAGATTATCATTTAGTTCCTTGGAATTGCTGTAGCCCTTGCTAGATCATCTCATCCCACTTTTATTCTTATTAAGTTGCTTTGACCTATGTTTGGACCCTGAATTACCCTATATGCAGATTATACTAGTAAAATTGCATTTTTACCCCTTATGACTTGTTTTCTCCTTAAACTCAGAATTCTCTGAGTTAAGCCTTTCCTTGAGTTATGTAGGAGCTTTTATCCTTTGTATTGGGTCAAAATGAGCTAGTTATGGCTCATGATGAGGTTCTCATCAGATTCCTTCGCCAATAAGTCACAAAGTGGCCTAGAAATCTTACTAAAATTTTCAATAAAGCGCCTGTAAAAGCCAGCATGGCCCAGAAAGGATCTAATCTATTTGACATTCGTAGGCAATGGAAGTTTGGAAATAGAATCAATCTTGGCTTTATCTACTTCCAAACCTTGCTCGGATACAACATGCCCAAGTACAATTCCTTTCTATACCATGAAGTGACTTTTCTCCCAGCTGAGGACTAAACCAGTCTCCTTACATCGTTTCAACACATTCTCCAGGTGCAGGAGACACTGGTCGAAAGATGAGCCATAAATAGAGAAGTCATCCATAAATACGTCAACACACTCGTCAATCATGTCCGAAAAGATAGACATCATACACCGCTGGAAAGTTGCAGGGGCATTACATAATCCAAACGACATACGCCTGAATGCAAAAGTACCGTAAGGACTCGTGAATGTTGTCTTTTCCTGGTCATCAGGAAAGACTGCCACCTGATTGTACCCAGAATATCCATCGAGAAAGCAATAATACTTATTCCCTGCCAATTTTTCGAGAATTTGATCAATAAAAGGCAAAGGAAAGTGATCCTTCTGGGTAGCGGTGTTCAGCTTGCTGTAATCAATACAGACCCTCCATCCAGTTGAGGGTCTAGTGACAACTTGTTCACCTTGGTCATTGAGTTCCACAGTAAAGCCTGCCTTCTTTGGCACCACATGAATGGGACTGACCCATTTACTATCAGTAATGGGATATATGATCCCAGCGTCCAACCACTTCAGGATTTCCTTTTTTACAACCTCCCTCATATTAGGGTTCAGACGTCTCTGCATGTCCCTAAAAGGCTTGATGGAATCATCAGTATAAATGTGGTGCATGCAGAGTGTAGAGTCTATACCCTTAATGTCAGCAATGCTCCAAGCAATAGCTTCCTTATGCCTAGACAGGCATTCAATCAAGGCTCCCTCCTGTGCCTCAGACAGCACAGCCGAAATGATAACGGGGAGCGTATCATTGGCACCTAGGAAAGCATACTTGAGAGTGTCAGGGAGGGGTTTCAACTCAAGGTTCGGGGCTTGTATGGTTGAGGGTTTCATAATAGATGTCCCCATCTCAGGTAGCAAATCTGCCTTCGGCGGAAATGATGGGGGAAGAGACTTAGTAGAAACTCCTAGCAATTCCTCTAGTTCTAGTATATCCCCTTCACATTCCTCCAAGAGATGGGAATGCTCATTTAGCATGACATGCTGAAGGGGGTCATCACATAACATTACAGGAGTTGCCTCTTCAATCAGGTCATCTATCACCTCAACATGAGAACAATCCTCAAGTCCAGCTTGTTTGTAAGCATCAAACACATTAAGCTGGATTTTCCTGTTCCCAAAGCCCATTTTCAATGCCTCAGTATTGCAATTAATTGAAGCATGGGAAGTTGCAAGGAAGGGGCGGCCCAAAATGATGGAGGGCTTGGTTGGCTTGTTGGAAGGGTCAGTGTCCAAAACTAAGAAGTCAACGGGAAAGAAGAAATCCTCCACTCTTACGAGGACATCTTCCAAAATTCCCCGTGGTGTCTTAAGTGATCGATCAGCAACTTGAAGGATTACAGGGCTAGGCTTCAGATTGCCTCCCCCAAGTTGTTCATACACGTAGCTCGGAAGGATGTTTACCCCCGCACCCAGATCAAGTAGAGCCTCATCAATTTGTAAGTCACCAATAACTACAGAGATGTATGGGGCTCCTGGGTCCTTAAGTTTCAGGGGTGTGCCATGTTGAACAATTGAGCTAACAGAATCAGGAAAGACAACTTTAGATTGGACCTGTTTTCTAGATTGCCGCTTTTTCGTGCACAAGTCCTTTAAGAAGCAGGCATAAGACGGAATCTGCCTGATAGCTTCAAGCAAAGGTAGGTTAATCTACACTTGCTTGAAAGTTTCCATAATCTCATCCGTCTTATCTTTGGCTCCAGATGAGCCAACAGAAGTCTGCCCAGAGGTGGATAAGCGCTCTGGAAAAGGCACTCTCGATCTCTGGGTGGAAGGGTTGTCATGTCGAGTAAGGGGTGGAACGGGGGCAACTTCTTCCGGTGAGGTGATTTCAAGTGGAGAAGATTTGGGCAAATCTTCTCCAGTGGGGGTGAAAGTCGGGGTGGATGGTTTTTTAGGGGGTGAGACTATAGGAGCATCGGGTTTGGAAATTTCTTTCCCACTCCTCAGAATAGTCACCGCCTGAGCATGCTCCCTAAAGACAATCCCTTTTCCTTTAGGATTTTCCTCAGCAGCACTGGGAAACTTCCCAGTCTCCCTCTGTCTAACGGCCTCAACAAGGTGTCCATTTTGTGATTTCATCTCATGTATAGCCTTGTCATGAGATTGGATTATGGCACTTTGACTTTCTTGCATAGTTTTCAACATCGCCTTCAATTCATCCATCTCAGAGGTTTTAGGTTGGGCAAAGGTCTGAGGTTGGTTCATTTGATGGTTTTGAAAGGATTGTGGTTTGTAATTCCCTGAATTTGAGACATTTCCTTGTCTCCATGAAAAGTTTGGGTGGTTCCTCCATCCCTCATTATAAGTGTTGGAGAAAGGATCATTACGAGGTCTTGGACGGAACCCTTGAGCGGCATTCAAATCCGCTTGTACAAGCTCAGGGAATTGGGAGGCCAAGTGGCAATCCACAGTGGCGTGTGTATTGCCTTGACAAATTACGCATTCGGAAGCTTGGGATGTGGAGGTGTTAGGTACGAATGAACTCGGGTTCGACATAAGCCTTTCCATGCTTTGATTCAGTAATTGAATTTGATAGGCTAAATTCTGGGTGTCCCTTGCTTCATTCACCTCCAACTTTCTTTGCATGAGAGTGGGCTTTCTATCCATGTAGGCAGAATTCAAGTGAATAGAATTCTCACTCAAAGTATCAAATAAGTTCCAAGCTTCATCCTCAGTCTTAGATAGAAAGGTTCCTGCACAGGCACCATCCACAATTTGCCTATGCGAATCATTAAGTCCAGTGTAGAACCTTTCAACCAGTTGCCATTTAGGCACCTGGTGATGTGGGCAAAGTCTCAGCAAATCGTTAAAGCGCTCCCACGCATCATGGAATGCTTCCCCATCCTTTTGAGCAAAACTCATAATTTCCCTCCTAAAGTGATTTGTTTTGCTCATGGGGAAGTACTTCTTCAAAAACTCCTTCTTCAGGGCATCCCAAGTATTTATATTATCAAGGGTGTGATACCAATACTTGGCTTTGTCCTTTAGGGAGAAGGGAAAGAGGGTCCACATTTGAGCGTCATCAGTAACGTCCTGCAGCTTCACCGTGGAACAAACCTCGGTGAATTCCTCGATATGCCTGTAAGGGTCTTCCCTAGTAGTACCATAGAAGGAGGGTAGCAAGGATATGGTACTACTTTTGATCTCATATGGATTGTACCCTCCAGGTCTACGTAGTGCTGGGCCAGCTTGGTTGGTTGGGATGAAATATTCCTTAAGGCTCCTTTGACCGGCCATTTCTACCCTTGGGAGGTCTTTTCTTAGGATTCTTTCAGGTTCAGGATCAAATACAAGTTGTCTCCTAAGAGAACGCCTACCAAGCATGCACTACACACACAATTCAAATGGACTTGTTTGGTCTTTATAGATTTTAGGCTTTTGAATTTAGTTCAAATTGTAGGTGACAAAACAAGTTGCCCAATCAATTACGCGCCTATTGTCAACCTTCGAAATGCCTAAAAAGACCTAGTTGGAACTTAGGTATTCTTCCCTAAATCTGAAATGGTCAAGTAAATCGAAAGACGGAAGATCGAGGGATGCAAGTAGGCCTAAGCCTTCCTTTGAAGCTGTGCTTTCGCGGTGCTCCTCAACTACCCCCAAAAATCCGTGACAGGGTATCCCCCTCTTTGGATTTACAAAACCTTTGATTTCCAGTTCCGAACACTTCAGAATCCAACGATAGGAGGGCTCTTGTCCTAGTCGTTTCAAGACTTAGGAGTGTCTAAATGAGTGCTATGGTGCAACAGATATAAGTGTGCATTCACCGCAAAATGATTTTGAATTTTGAATCGCACACCACGTTTTACAATCAAGTCCTTGATTTTTAGATGTCCCTCCTTTAATTAGTCCTTTTTTCGAATATATGTGACCACTTGTTAGATCGCTTCAAGACAAACTTTATGGTCTTTGCATTAAATCCTAAATGCAATGCATGATCAAAAATAGGATGCAAAGTAAGAGAATACGTACCTTGCCTCCAGCGATCTTCGATGCAAAAATGCACGCAATGCAGAAAAGTAAATCTAGAGGTTGCTCATACAGACCTAAATGGTTCGTCCTAGGGAAGGCAGCTCATTTTTTTCTTTTTCTATTTTTTTTTTAGAACTACTTATGCACAAGCAAATAAAAGTAATAATAAAAAAAATAAACCTAAATCTAAAGAAAAGGGAACAGGCTCCCAAAAGTTACCCAACACAGGCCCAAAACAAAATCGGGGAACAAACCCCTCAAAATACGCCCCAGAACAAGGGTTTCAAACTAACTGCAATGAAAAATTAAGTCTACAGTCTTAATTCTAGTCTAATTAAACTAGCGACTAAATACAATGGTGTCCGTCGCGTCCTCGTCCTTCTCCTCCTTTCAAAATTGCTCGTCCACTTCTCGTTTGGCAACGTCAAGGGTCGCCTCTCACACAGGCTGATTCTTGCACAAAATTTCTCGCACAGAAAAGAAAATAATAAATGGTCAAATCTCTGTGCAATTGACAAATAATCAAAATAAAATTAGGCGAAATTATTGCGTCTGTTGCCTCCCCGGCAACGGCGCCATTTGACTAGTCGATCTTTCACTTTAAAGTCGTTTGTAGTTTAATGTGGTGGAAAAATCGACTAATCAATATTTAACAAGAAATAACCACTCGCAGAGGAGTGGGTCGTATCCACAGGGAGGCAATGACGTATTAAAATTCGCACCAATTAAAAATGTTCGTTCGTAGTTAGTTTGGACAAGAATCAAGTCAAGATTGCCTTTAGATTAAGGTTTAAGCAAGAAATAATGCTGAAATGGCAATTATGAGAAACTAGAGGATATTTTCCACAATACAAAATCAATAAAATATCATTAAAAAGTGACAATGGTAGAAAATGTAATTTCTAATTGATGGTTTACTGGAGCAAAATAGGAGAATTTTTCCCCTTTGTCTTGCGCGACGAGGAGCGGATGGCCAGGCGCGGGAAGCTCAGAGGAGGTCCCTCAGACCGAGGGCTTCGAATCGGTGGTGGCAGCGAGTCGCGCGGCGGCCAGAGGTGGCCGGACGAGCTCCGGCGGAGGTGCTGCAGCCGGTGAGCTTGCGCGGCTGTTGGCGTGAGATCTGCTCGCGCGCTGCTGCTGACGGCTCTGCAGGCGCGGGAGGACGGGTCTGCAAGCGGTTGAGCGGGTGCGGCTGCAGCTGGCGGGGGTGCGCAGGCTGCAGCAAGCGTGGGCAGAGGGCGCTGCTGGCGGTTCTGCAGGCGCGGGGGTGAATGGCGTGGACTGCAGGCACTGGCGGTTCTGCAGGCGCGGGAGAAGGGCGCTGCAGGCTGGTGGGCGCGGTTGGAGGTTCGGCAGGCGCGGTTGCTGCTGTAGGCGCGGGAGGTGGGCGCTGCAGGCTGAGGAGGGCGTGCGCGGTCTGGAGGGCGTGGAGATGGCGAAGGCTGATGGTGGACGCGGTTGCGCTGGAGGCTGGTGGGTGGCGCTACAGGCGTGGGCGCGCACGGATGAAGGCGCAGGCGCGGGGGTGGTGGTGCGGGCGTGAACGGTGAGGTGGGCAGATGTGGTTGTGCAGGTGCGAGTGGACTTCAGACGGGTACGTAGGCGGGTGATCGCAGGTGAGCGGGTAACTTCAGACGTCCGGGAAATTTCCCGGACGTCTTAAGTGAATGAGAAGGTGATTGCAGTGACGGTGGTTGCGGCGATGGTGGTTGGTGACGACGGCGAGGGAGATGCACGCTAAGGTGCTCACGATAATGCGGGCGAGCTCCGGATGGCGGTGTGGCCTGTCACACCACACGCCCATGGTGGTGGAGACTCGCCACCACGGTAGAGGTCGGCAGTATGGAGTGGAAGAGAGAAGTTCTCTCTGCACAGTGGTGGGTCGGTGGTGGAGGCCTGCCTCGCTCAGCATCCTCTCTCCTCCTTTTGTAGCGGCCTGCACAAATTTGAATGGAGAGGCGGGAGCGGATCCACCTTCTCCACCGATCCATAAATGCGCTTTTAGTGAGGCCGGAGGCGTTGCTGCGGTAGCCGAGCCGTTGCTGAGAAGAAGAATAATAAAGGATATTATTAAAATATTATGGTTATTTATATACAAACCCTCAAGTTTTATGTTATCTAAAATAATGTACTTAATTAGTTAACTAATTAGATGAATGGCATTCTAAGCTAATTCTAAATGCACTTAAAATATGAATGCAATGTATGGATTATGTAATTAAATTAAAAATATGAATTAATATATTTACATCCTAATTTATGCTAAATAAATGTTAGAATTATCCTAATGTTTTGTCATTTAAATATTTAAATAGCCCACAACTATGGGCTAATCAGTGAGAGGTAGCATTAAGAACATTGTGGGTAGTTTTGAGAATAGCCAGCTCCTTAGACCTAGCCTTGGACCTACAATTAGCACTTAAAAGGAAATCACCAACAACATTTCTCACGACCCAAGCCAGAAGATAACAGTCTTCGCTCCTCCGAATAGTAATGTTAATCTTCACCCCTACAGAAGGTCTGACCAAGCTAACAATAAGATATTTAGGGCATTATTGTCAAATCCAAATAGATAAGTTAAAGTTATACCAATTCTTAGCGAGCATAATGGGAATATAGTTAGAGGATATAAGATCATTCCTAAGCTTATTACAAAGCCATCAAACATTAAACCAAATGAAGCTGATGGGGCCTTTAAGGACGTAGGCTCTAGGAGAGCTATTAGGGGATCTGATGATCTGAAAGAAGTGAATTGGGACAATAGGAGTAATGAGACGCTCAGAGGAAACCCATTTGGCAACCTGGTTAACAAGGTGGCTTTGAGAGAATAGGTGTGTAGCAGTTTCACCCTTAGGCTCACCATTACAGCAGGAGCATTTTGAGGGAAAGGGGATACCAAGTCTGATAATATTGTTGTCAGTGGGGAGCCTAGAGAGGATAATGTGCCAAACCATAAGAGAGATGTGTAGGGGAAGCTTAAGATTCCAAAGGGCTTTGGCCACAACATCAATTGGAAAAGGGGCAAATTGGGACTGGTAAGCAACAGTGAACCTACCATTGGAATTGGCCATCCATATGGGGATATCCTTCCCAGGAGAGAGATTAATGTGGCAGATTTGAAATCGGAGATTGTTAGGGATATGAGCCATGATAGGGTGATTGTGGGATATTTGCAGAAAATCTTTGGCACAAACAAGGGAGATGTTGATAGTTGTTGGTACAAAGGCACCACGATCGTTAATTTTGATAATAACAAAACACTTGATATTTAACATTTGCTTTTGAGTCCTAGATTTCAGGTCAATTGCAAATGGATACAAGTGTGAAGGACCTCAAGCTCGCGTCCATGGTGAATTGGAGGAGCTCATTGGAGGAGAAGGAGCTTCTCTTGGAGCAAGAGCTAGAAGACATGAGGAATAGGATAGATATTTACTCTATTCATGTACTTTGTATCTTTTGTTATTTGCTCTTTATTTGTGTTTAGATCATTTGTTGAAGAGCCTCAAAGTAGCCTACCTTAAGTCCTAGGATCGCCTACTAAACCTAGGACACTTAAAAATTTCGTAGAGAACTTAGAAAACCAAAGTAGGCATCAGACAGCCCGATCAGACGTCCAATCTGGACTTCAGACATTTAATCTTGACTTTTAAGACATCTAATTGTTTGTTCAGAAGTTCAAAAACACTTAGGCTAGAGAACCACTCTCTATCTACCAGTTTTAGACATCCAGCCCTTAGTCCAGACGTCTTAGTAGACATCTAATGACATTACCCGACGTCCAATTAGTAGAATGTTGGCTTAGAAATATAATCGTTGAGGATTGTCCTTTAATCTTCTATCAGACGTCTGTAGAGTACCTTAGACGTCTGATAAATAGATGTTAGCCCTCAATTAAGCCAAAATCACATCTCATCAGTAATCTAGCTATTTGTTCCTCGAGAAATCCATTCCAGCAGTAATCTAGGTTTCGAGATGTCCAGACCTAGTGCTAGACATCCGACAAGTCGTCTGACCAACTTACACAAGAACCCTATTTAGGTCTGACCCAAGTCAGTAAGGAAACCCGTCCAAGAATAGACAAATGATTTAGTTTCCAGACGTCTGATTCTTAACCCAGACGTCTGATAACACTGTCAGAATAATTAATGACCCTAATTCCAACCTGTTTTGCCTTGGGTTCACTCCCAATAGCTACCTAAGAGTTCCTAAGCCCTCCTAAGGGTTCCTAAGCCTTCTATAAATAAGAGAGGCCCCTTCCTTTATTAGACACACTTAAAGACACCAAGCATTAGCATTTCCACATCATTTTGTGTCAAAATCATCTTGAGAAGAGTTCTTGCTCTCCAAATCCATAGCCTTCATACTTGAGAGCATCATCCCAGTAGTGCACCCGCTCTCCCACCTACGATTACAAGATCATCATTGTGTTGTCGCGTGGATCACACACCTACATCACTTACTGATGCACTTCCATCAAAGGGAAGTCTTCCTTGCCTATAGCAGCTAGTTTCATTTACATGCTTTGTGGCTCTATAGGATATTTGTTTATTGCCTTTGGTTAGGTATTCGCTTTGTGAATTTCCATCTCCATCGAGAGACTAAATACTCCGCGTGAAGAGGAGAGATTTTGAGGTATGCCACCCTCGTTCAAAGTAGTGTGGTTGTAAGAGGTTGAGTCACCCTTTTTTAAGTAACTCGTTAGTAGATTTGATCGACTCGGTCGATCAGGAAATCTTGAGTCGAGAGACTTAGGTGGTGATTTTTACCCGGGTTTTGGTTTCCACTTAAAAATCCTTGTGCACTTGTGATTGTGTATTTTTGTGAGATTGTTGTCTATTTAATTTCTGCATCATTTACATTTTTTGCAAATCTCACACCCTCTCGTAGGAAATTACATTTGATATCAGAGTAGGTCTCGCATCATCGGCGTTGCACATCAGCAAGGATCAGATGGAGGGAAAGACATTCATATACACCGAAGGACACGACACATCGTGACCACCATATTTTGAAGGTATTAATTTTACATATTGGAAAACCCGTATGTCTATGTGGTTGCAGGCCTACGACTTCTGGATTTGGGAAAAATGCAAGTCCACATTTGTGATTCCCAAGAAACCCATAGAAGGTTACTTGGAGGAATAAATGTGACTTTTGTCACAAAATGCCAAAGTAATGAACTCCTTGTATAGTGCATTAATTCTAGAAGGGTTAGACTGGATTTCGCAATACATGACGATATTCGAGATTTGGCATGCCCTCAAATTAGCTCATGAAGAGACGATCTTGGAGGAAGAAGAAGAATCCGATGAGGAGACCGCGTGCCTTGGTTTCATGGCAATCACGAATAGCGGTAGTGAAAGCAACAACAAAGAGGTAAACTCTCTTACTACCAACTTAGAGTTTCAAGAAGCATTAGAAGAGCCTTATGAAAACTCTCTTACCAACTTAGAGTTGCAAGAAGCATTAGAAAAGCCTTACAAAATTAGTAAGTCATTAAAAGTAGAAAACAAAAGCATGAAAAAGAAAATTAGTTTTCTAAAATCTAAAAATGAAAGGTTACAAACTAAAATCAAGGATCTAGAAATTAGTTCTAGTTCTAATATTTCTGAAAATGACAACTTAGTGTTAAGAAATAATAACCTAATCAATGAAAATAGAAAATTAATTGAGGAGAACACTAGCTTAAAAGTGGAACTTTCTGATTTAAAGACCAAGATGCATGCTATTGAAAATGAACTTGCATGTCTTAGGGAAGAATCTAATAAATTAATGAACAAATTAGATGACTTTTCTAATGATTAAGTTAGCCCTAGTCATAAGGTTGAGAAAGGATCTCCTTCAAGGAGACCAACTAACAAATCCAGATCCAAGCTAACTTGGATACCGAAAAGTCAATTAGACTCTTGTTTTGTAGGTTTCAAGGGAGATTACAAATTGAAGGATTGGACCTACAAGCTCAAGGGTGGTCAACTCGAATTCGGAGGACCAAGGAGTAGACCAAAGAGAAAGACGAGAAGATCGACAAGAAGACTAGTGGATGATCTAACCGCCGCGCGTCAACCGCTTGATTGGAGACTGGCACTGATGCTCGGACCTCCAAGCTTCGGATGGGAGCCCCATCCAATTTGGCATCAACCTCCATTTAGGCCATGTTATTGGCCTTGGTAAGTGAGGTACACTCTCAACCCTATCCTTTTAATCAATAGCACTTAGATAGGGGGAGTTAAAAACTGATAAGCTAATTGTCCATCATTAAGGGGGA
Organism: Thalassia testudinum; assembly: GCA_037157565.1. Lineage (NCBI taxonomy): Eukaryota > Viridiplantae > Streptophyta > Magnoliopsida > Alismatales > Hydrocharitaceae > Thalassia > Thalassia testudinum. The sequence continues at coordinate 31,835,327 of JAZHRO010000049.1, forward strand.
GGACTTAAAAATTAGCTATATTTTCTTTAGATAGGGGGAGTTAATTATATAGCTATCTTATTATTATAAAAAGGGGGAGATTGGTACTTTTGTTAAAAAGAGAAAATTAACCCAAAATTAGAAGAGCATGTTTTAAGGGGGAGTATAGGAGAATTAAAATTGATGAAACCATTTTGATAATGTCAAAAAGGGGGAGAACTTTTTCATTGATTACTTATAGTTTTGTCATCATCAAAAAGGGGAAGATTGTTGGTGCAAGGGCACCACGATCGTTAATTTTGATAAGAACAAAATACTTGATATTTGACATTTGCTTTTGAGTCCTGAATTTCAGGTCAATTACAAATGGATACAGGTGTGAAGGACCTCAAGCTCGAGTCCATGGTGGATTGGAGGAGCTCGTTAGAGGAGAAGGAGCTTCGCTTGGAGTGAGAGCTAGAAGACATGGAGAATTAGATAGATGTTTATTCTATTCTTGTACTTGTATCTTTTGTTATTTGCTCTTTATTTGTGTTTAGATCATTTGTTAAAGAGCCTCAAAGTAGCCTACCTTAAGTCCTAGTATCACCTACTAAACCCTAGGACAGTTAGACATTTCGTAGAGAACTTAAAAAACCAAAGTAGGCATCAGACAGCCTAATTAGACATCCAATCTGGACTTCAGATGTCTGATCTTGACTTTTAAGATGTTTGACTATTTGTTCAGATGTCCAAAAACACTTAGGCTAGAGAACCACTCTCTGTCTACTAGTTTTAGACATCCAGCCCTTAGTCCAGATGTCTTAGCAAATGTCTGATGACATTGTTAGACATCTAATTTGTGGAATGTTAGCTTAAAAATATAATCGTTGAGGATTGATCTTTAATCTTCCATCAGACATCCGTAGAGGACCTTAGACGTCTGTTAAATAAATGTTAGCCCTCAATTAAGCCAAAATCATCTCTCATCAGTAATATAGCCGTTTGTGCCTTGGAAAATCCATTCTCGTAGTAATCTAAGTTTCCAGATGTCCAGACCTAGTATCAGACATTCGACAAGTCGTCTAACCAACTTACACAAGAACCTTGTTTAGGTCTGACCCAAGTCAGTAAGGAAACCCGTCTAGGATTAGACGTCTGATTTAGTTTCTAGATATCTTAAGAGTGATTTTAGGACGTCTGATTCTTGACCCAGACGTCTGATAACACTGCTAGAATAATTAATGACCCTGATTCTAGCCTGTTTTGCCTTGGGTTTACTCCCAACGACTACCTAAGGGTTCCTAAGCCTTCCTAAGGGTTCTTAAGCCTTCTATAAATAGGAGAGGCCCCTTTCTTTGTTAGACACACACAGAGACACCAAGTGGTGAGCTCATATTTGTGAGCTATTTAGTTACTTAAGTGCCTAGGAATTAGATTGATATTAGTGCATACGTAGCATGTATTAAGATATAAATAAGTTAGTTTATATATATTTGCTTGTATGCATTACATATATAAATTATTTAGCATGAATTAGAATAACATGCATTAGTCTTTAGGTTACATTATATGCATTAACATTTTATTGAGGGTTTGAACATAAATTAACCAATATTTTTATTATTATTCATTTTCTCTTCTCTGCAGGAATTTGCCACTCCAACGCCACCAGCTACCCACACTAAAACCTGCATTCAAGGACGAGCGGAGAATGTGGATCTGCTCCCGCCTCTCCATTCAAATCCATGAAGATGGCTACAAAGGAGGAAGAATGGTTGTCGTTCAAAGGAGGCCGCCACCCCTTTCATCACTGTGTAGAGAACCTCGTTTCTCATCCGCTCCTCACCACCGGCCTCAACTGAGGCAACGCGACTCCACCACCGTCGACATGTGGTGTGACAGCCCACACCACCAATCAGAGTCCCTGCATCACCATGCTTCTTCTTCATCACCATCGCACCCACCAGCACCATCCCCGCGCATGTCCATCACCAAGCGCAGGCACCTCCTTCCAGCACCCTCGGCGCATTTCACCTTCTACAGCAACGCCATCCGTGCGCGCCTACCCCTCACAGCAGCCGCCTGCGCATGCTGCACCTCCATCGCAGCAGGCACACACTCACCAGCAGCTCAGCGCATGCCCTCCCGCACCTCCGCCAGCGTGCAGAGCCCACCCCACTTCCAGCCTGCGTGTGCCTCCCTACGTGCATCCCTACCTTCGCCTGCGCCTCCCTTGCTATACCTCTGCCTACAGCACCCGCCGCACACTCCTCGTAGCCATCACCTCGCATACTCTAGCAACAGAGCACGCAAGAGCAGCAATGATAGCCGCTGCCGCCGTCGCTCTCTCCTCCGTCCAACTAGCTCAGACCATCTTGTGACGTGCGACCACCACCGCTGCGAAGATCTCGCTCCGCCGACCTTTCCTAAGCTTCACACCATCAACTGTGCTTCCCCCACCACGCACCGACGAGGGGAACAAAGTCCCCTGTTTCTCTACAGTAAAGGTTCAATTAAAATTTTCATTGATTGCCCTTGTCAAAGAATGAGAGTTTGGTATTAATTATTCTATTATGGTAAATTTATAGGAGGCCCTTCTCTTCTTGGCTTATTGTGACAATATTGGAGGATTGGTTTACTAGCTAATGCATTTTGTTTTCTTTCCTCCCATGATGAGTTGATATCAATGGCAATTTATTTTTCTTGAACATGATTTTACATGGAATTGATATTGGTGATCTTATTGGTTCTATGTCTCCCTGTGATACAACCTGACGTGTGGTATTATTTCAGTATTTTAGTAACTTTGATCGAAGGTTTTTCCACCACATTATATACTACGACGCAGTATTTTTTTGATAAACATCATCTCTGAAAAGCGAAAAATCCTACCAATCAAATGGCGCCGTTGACGGGAAGGCAACAAATGCAATAATTTCACCTGATTTTTATTTCTGATTATTTCTCATTGCACAGTGATCTGACCAGTTGTTATCTTTTCTGTGCGAGGAATCTGTGGAGGTGACAGGCACATCTAGGAGACGACGTCGACCTTGAGTGACGTCCACACGTAGGGAAGACGCAGGAGACCTGGATCCCGCTTCCATAGGGGATTCTCCTTTGTCACAAGTTTTATTCCTATTTTCTCGCCCTTGTAGTAATTGAGGCTAATTTTCGGGAGCCTATTGCCTTTTCTTTAGATCTAGGTTTTTATTTTATTTTGTGGTTGTTTATCATTTTCTTTGCTTATGCATAAGTAGCTAAACAGAAATAAAAAAAAGAAACGAGCTGCCTACCTTAGGATGACCATTTAGGTCTGAATGAGTAGCCACTAGATTTATTTTGTTTGCATTTGTGTGCATCTTGCATTGCTGATTGCTGGAGGAAGGGTACGTTCTATTTCTATGCATTCTATATTGTTCACGCATGTGCATTTGGATTTAATTGTAAGACCACCTAATTGAATTGAAAAGTTCTAACAAGTGGTCACATATTTCTTGAAAAAGGACTTTAAGTTAAGGAGGAACACTAAAAACCAAGAACTTGAATTGAGACATTGTGCTACGGTTCAAAAATTCAAAGCTTCAATTTTACGGTGTATGCACACTGACTGATAGCGATTCTCATGTGTGTTTTGAAAATACAGATCTCGTCATAATATAATGCATGAAAACGCTCGTCAAAAATAATTTATAAAGATAACGAGACTTGGAGTCCCGATCGTTCATCTCTGGGAGGCATTTATGGAAATACAGATTTGAGATCGATCTCTCTTGCTCTACTTATTCAAAATTGCATGTCGATTTATGCTAAGTTCATATTTATGCATGACATGCTTAGTTGCTAGAGTATCAGAAATTAAAACATGCAACTTCAATCATAAAAAAATATTGCAACAAGGCTCATGGTGATTTTCATAAATAAATACATATATATAGAAAAAAGATTTTCATTGATTCATGATGGTGTTTGCAACATAAAGCTCATGGAAAGCTTGTAGAGGAATGCTTGAAAACATAAATCTAGCTAGCAAAAAATGATTGCATACATAAATCTAAGGGGGGATTATGCATGCATCATTGGGGGAGAATATAAAGCTACACTATTAAGCAGTAAATAAAGCATTAAATCTATGAAGAACTATAATCTAATCCATCAGAACTAAGGGCATTCAGAGGTGGGCTCCAATGGTCTTTGACTTGGTTGAGAGGAGAAGGAGGGGCAGCTAATTGTGCTTAGGCCAGCCCTTGGAGAGAGGTTGAGGAGGTGATCCAACATCTTAGCATGGAGATGGTGATGGCCATGGTGAAGCTACTCGTGAAGGTGGAGTGGAGGTGGAATGAAGCTAAGCTAAAATGGAGCCAAGAGTGAGTGGGTCCAAAGGCCTATGGTGGGAGCTCATGGGAGAGTGAGAGAGAGGATGGATGGTGGTTTTTAGATCCAACAAATGTGGATCTAAAAATTGAATGGCTCTTGGTTTCTAATTTTAGCAACCAAGGCAACAACACATGGTGGAGAGTTCTAGAGAACTCTAGGCTAGGTATTTTCGTGTGGATTGTGTGTATGGGTCGAAACTTAGGTGGCTAGGTTTATTAGGTTAGGTTCTAGTGGGTTTAGGTCGAGGTAGGTCTCAAATTAAGGTTGTAAACCCTAATTCACTATGGTAAAGTGCAATTAAACTTAATACAAGTTTAATTGGGTGAGTGGAAACCTAATTGAGAGTAAAATAACTCAATTAAGTCAAGTCTAGGTCAATCGAACTCTCACTGAGTCCAATTGGATAGTGTGTGCTGAGATCAGGGCTCAATTGGACTCAATGAGTCCAATTGAATAGGCTGATGAAATTGACTATGATCCAAGTCAATTAGGTTTAGTGAGGGCCTAATTAGGTCCTTATGGAGGTATAGAGGTGATGTACTAGGGTTAGGGTACCTTAATTTAGGTTCTTATGGGGTTGGAATTGGGTTTAGGGACCTAGGAATTCAAGATCCAAGCTTGAATTCAAAAATAGGAACTAAAGAGCAGTTCTGGACGTCTAATAATAGTGTCAGATATCTTATAGTGAGAAATCAGAAGTCCAGACTTGTTGTCTGGATGTCCAATCAGAGTCAGGAGGGATTCTAGGTTCTGTCTTGAGTATTCTACAGAAATTGGACGTCTAACAAAGTGTCTGGACATCCAATAACACTGCGAAAGTGGGTTTAAGGTGTGCAGGAGTTGGCTAAGGGTTTTGGACGTCCTATAACTCATCTGGATGTCCAGATGGAGGTTGGAATTAGGGTTTTAAGGTTTCCTAGGGTGCGGTGACCTAATCTAAGGGTGGCAAAGGCTTAGGGAAGCTTCTAGGCTATCCTAGGGCTAGGATGGACCTAAGTTCTTCACAATTTATTGCTTTATTCCTACTTAATAGAATAGCATACCTTAACTCTCTTACATTATTATCTACTACATATAATCTAGGTCTTCCGCTCCAGCTCTGTTGTAACACCAGTTATTCTTTATTCTTCAGATCCAGCTTTAGATCCAGCTTCAGATCTAGCTTCTAATCAGCTTATTACCTACAATTGGCATAATGTACCTAATCAGTACATTATAGCATTATTTTATACATAGCTAAAAGAAAGTGGTCAAGGTGCTTGTAATGCTTATGCATGCATGAATTACCCTAACTTATGCTAAGTCCTAGCCTAATTTAGGTCAATTAAGACCTATGATTGCTGCACAATCATACCCCCATGCGTAAATCTTGCTAGTCCCTAGCAAATGCAAGACTAAATTATTCACAGAAGGGTCCCTAAGGGATTGATTATTTTATCAAGTGTATGCCTAGAGATTTTTGTCCTTTTTGTTTTCATCCTCCGCTCTAGAAATCCAGAAAATCGTGAAAGTGTAGCATGTAGCTTTTACAACGGATTCGAATGCAAAACTAATTCACCTCTAAAGCCTGTACTTGACCCTTAGTAAAAATTCTAGCGGGATAGGTAGACTTCTTCCCTCGGGTTATTCAAGATATTCTATGAATTCCACCTGGCTTTAAGCTTAGGTAAAGAATCTTAGATGGAAAAAATTATATATTTGGTGGCTCACTCTCAACTGGTGCTACAAAGATATTAGTACTATAGAATCTAGATTCCCGGATTCTCATGTAACTCAACTCAGAAGAGAAAAACTATGCTCTCTTTTGATTCCTTTGTATTCATTCTCTCTTTTTCTTTTTCTTTTCTTTTCTTTCTTTTTCTTAGAGCTCGCAATTTCACCAGATTCACACATATAACCTGTATTTGGTGGTCTCACTTGGCATTAACACCTTAATTGAGTTCCCATAACTCTAACACTAAGTCAAAATTCCTCAGCCAGTATTCGGGCGGTCAGAAACACAGAAAGGTAGGTTAAGGCCATATTTGGTGGTCTCAAATTTATTTAGTGGTATTGCCTCAATGCTACTGAAATAAACACTAAATATTCACTCTTTTTTTCTACTCTTTTTTCCCTTTTCCTTTTTTTCTCTTTTTTTCTTTTTTTTTCTTTTTCTCATTTTCTCTTTTCTTTCTTTTTTTTTCTCATTTTCTCATTTTTTCATTCTTTTTTTTTCATATATAATTTTTCTAACTCAACACAATCTAGCAACACATTCATGAATTTAATTGAAGAAGCATTATTAGGGATTAGTGGTACTCAAGAAACATTGGGTGGCTTATTTGGTGGAAGTGCCTACTCACGGCACCGGGAAAAATGAATAGGATGGTGTATTTCTGACCTTGACATCAATACCCTCATTCAGCCAAAGATTCCATAAAGAATTGTTGTAACCATTCACCTTAGCCCTAGTTTTATGAAAACTCGCTCTTTGCGTATTTGCCTTATTTGGTGGCTCTCAAAATTTCATGCAAAAATGTATACGCAGGAACCGAGAGCGAAAACTATGCCTAATCTCTAAGTATCATCACCTAATTATCTAGGATTCCAAATTCCTTGCACTAATCTTAGAGCACCAGTACACTCTACTCTCATCTCACACTATTTGGTGGATTTTTGGAAGAAAATCTGCCTAACTCCCAAAACACTGTCCAGGGGTTCAGCAAAAGAAGCACTACTTCTCAACATACTAAAGATGTTTATCAACCTTCACCATGAATCCATTGCAAATTCTGTGTGTGAAAAATTCTATTGGATTCCATATTACAGGAATCAACTAGAGGATAAAATCCCTAATGCATTCTCTTAATAAGATAATCTTATTCATGAATGCACTATGTATATATGCTATAAACAAGTAATCTCTTATATTCGTACTTTATGAAATTTCCCTTTTGGGTTACATTCAGCTTGACCCTAAATTTAGAACAAAAGGTGAGCGAGAGAGTTGGAAGTGGCTGTTGCGGATGATTTTTAGCTCCAATGCGATCATTGGAGGTGGAGTTAGTTATTCTTTTATTTAGGGTCTCCTAAAGTACGTTTGACATGCAGCTCTGAGGTTTTCCTAAATGTTGGCATAAAAATTTTCAGTTTTGTCGTATCTACCCCCCCATGCGTAAGTTCTTGCATGCTCTCATGCATGAATATAAAAGAAGATAAATGCAGCAGGGAGTAAATGGGTAGAAATCACCTGGAATTGCTCCTGAAGTTTTAACGCTCAGCACCAGCCAACCTAATAGTATGCAATATGGAAGAGAAATATGCTTAAAGAAAAATATGCTATGTATAAAAATGGTATGTATAGGTGATGGATGCGGAGTAGATGCTGAGTTTAACGCCTCCAGCAGAGCAAAAACTCAATCAGATGTATCAGTTCTCGCATAGGAGCCAGTTGAGTTTAAGAGAAAAATGTGCTTGTATGCTCCTAGAATCAGTGGTCCAGAGATGCGAACCAACTGATTGTACACCCCTACTCCAAAAGGTCTAACTATAAGAAAGTGTGGAGTGGTGGTGGAAAATAAAGGATAATTAGAGGGGGGGGTCATGATGTTGATTTAGCTAATTTATCATGTCCCACAATTTAGCAGGAGGTTGCTGAGGGAGTACATCAAATTGTATCTTAGAACCATAATCTAAGTCATAGGGATCCTCATAACGATAATTGACATCAAAGATCATGCCCTCTCCAGGATCTGGATCATACGGGGATATTTGTGAAAGTAGATCTGTGGGGAGGTCACTGAAATCCTCGTCAGAAATGGGAATAGGAGGAGTAGACTCGAAGGTGGGAATCTGATGATCCGTATGTATGTGAATTCCTGCTAATTCGCTACCTGTGAGATAATCAGTTGTGACTGCATTAACGGGAAACCCGTTAGCTGTGGTCACGTCTTCTTGTAATGAAAGGGGCGATCCAGTAGTGTACGTATCAGGATAGCTAAATTCAGGGGTGCTGTGGTTAGAAACACACCCTAAACAATCGAATCCTCGGGGAGATATGTGCAGTGTAGTGGTCTCAGTCCCGTGTGGATCAAGGTCCAAGAATCCTGATAATGCAGACGAATGAGACATTGGGTCATCACAAAGGAGCCCAATGTTACCACAGTATACCGAATCTTCGTCTTCATCCTTCTCCTCTATGCGATCACAGTAAAAATTCCTTGATGCCCTGAATATGTCAAGTCGAAGTCGCTCATTACCTAGGGCTATCTCCATACACCCGGATGCACAATCAATGTTTGCTCGGGTTGTCGCTAGAAATGGGCCACCCAAAATGATTGGTGCATCTCAGAGATTAGGAGGAACTTCCATATCGAGAATGAAAAAGTTTGCAGGAGAGCAGAATCCGTGGACTTTTATGATCACGTTCCCGACCACCCCCCTCGGTGTTTTTACTGATCTATCAGCCAACTGAATCGTGATCGAGGTTGGCTTTAACTCCCCAAATTGAAATTGATCAAATACGGCAGTGGGAGTCAGGTTGATGGACGAACCCAGATCTAGAAGGGCCCTATCAAATGGAGAATCTTGCAAGAAGCAGAATATGAGTGGGGTACCAGGGTCTTTCTTTTTCGACGGTAAGTCAGCTAGAATCACGATGCTAGCCTCTTTTGACAGTACCACATGTCGTCCAATTCTAGGTTGTCACTTCGAGTACAATAGTCCTTGAAGAACCTAGCGACAGTGGGGATGTGATCAATTGCCTCGAGGAGAGGGACCTGAATATGTACTTCCTTGAACATTGACTTCAGGTCCTTAAAATTTCGTGTGTCCTTCCGTACTACATTTCGCATCAAAACCTTGGGAAAAGGGACAAGAATCTCAGGGTCAAGTGGCCTCTTACCCTTATCTATCGTAGGTGGCTTCTGAGATGAAGGAGTTGAACCAGCCCACAGCGAAGGGTAAGAAAAATCAAGACCCGCCTACCTATGTGGTGGGTCGAATGTCTTCCTTCCACTCCTTAATGAGACAGCATTTGCATCGGCTTGCTGTCCATGAGGTGGTGGGGGAGTGGAAGGGACAAAGTATGTAGGGTTCTGCATAAAAGGCGGCTAGCCTTGAGCGTAACCAAATGGTGTAGGAGGCGCCTGTAATATGGCGTGTGCCTGTCCCAGTGGTGCCTGAAACCTAGGTGGGGTGCCTTGGTTTTGCACATACCAAGGGTTCAGGACAGGTTGGGAGGGCAAGGCTCCCTGAGTCCTATGCTCCTGCAACAGCTGGTTTTGCGTGTTCTGTATAGTTTGTATCTGGTCAGCCACCGCCTTCATTATTTGCAACCTATCCTACATAGACTTCCTCATCGATTCTTGCAACTCCTCTTTCAATGCCTCCAGAGGGTCAGCCCGCTTTGAAGGGTGACTAGTAGCTTGGTGCAACGGCTGGTATATAGAACGGGGTTGCTACTGCTGAGATAGGAATGGCTGTTGCCTAGGGTATGTGTTTTGCGCATTCCCATATTGCCTTGTCTGGTGGTGTAGATCTTGACGTGGTCTCTGTGAGTTACCAAACTACGAGAAGTTCGGATGCGGGCGCCAACCAAGGTTATACGTCTTTGAATATAGGTTATTACACCCGTATCCTTGAATAGCACTGACATCCTCGTAGGCCGAAGACATCTGAGACGTATATCCATCAAGGGAATATATATTATAGTCAGCGAGTGGTGCGTAACCCTGGTCATATGGTGCCAGATTAGGATTGTTTACGGGATCCTGATATGCAGGATCTCGTAAATAAGGAGAGGATGCATCCCGAGTGAGTAGATTAGCTCGAGCAGGAGGGGCTCGGGGTGCATAGGAGGGTCTTGGAGCAGCAGAGTTTAGGTCAGATTAACACTTACTAATTTGGTCAATCTTTTTCTCAATCAAGTTTATTCTATCCAGTTGCTTGACAATGATTTCCATGTCGGCTCGAATAGACTCAGTGTAAGCCTCATGGACACCAACCCGCTGCTAACCAGGACATTGGAATTGGTTCATGGACGCAGCATTCATCGAGTTCTCCGCCAAAGATTCGAACAACTCAAATGCGCTGTTCTCATCTTTCGCAAGGAAATTCCCGCCATTAGATGCATCGGCTAGATACCGATGTGTGTCATCCAGCCCATGGTAAAAGATCTGAGCTAGGTGCCATCTGGGTACACCAAGGTGCAGGCATTTCCGGAGAAGGTCGTGAAATCAGTCCCAAGCGTCATGCAACTTCTCCTCAGCTCCTTGGGAGAAAGTCATGATCGCACGCCTCATCGCATTCGTTCGACCAATTGGGAAGAACTTTTGCAGGAATTCACATCGTAATTCCAGCCAGGTTCCAATTGGCTTCCCAATGGTCTTGAACCAGTATGAAGCTTTGTCCCTGAGAGAAAATGGGAAAAGCTTCATCAGAATAATCCCAAGATCAACATTCCTGGGTCGAATCGTTTCTGCGAGTCAACTCAGGTCCTCTAAGTGCTGGAACAAATCTTCACTTGAGTTTCCATAGAAATGACTATTGATCAAACCAATCACATTAGGCTTGAGCTCAAACGCATCTCTGCCTACGGGAATCTGGACTACGGGTGCGACATTCGGTGCAGCTGGATCATAGAAATCCCAAAGTTGTTCTCCTCGCGGTGGATGCTACATTTTGTCAAGTGTTGTCAAGATACGATCCATGCTCTGCTAATGCCACTCCTCTGATTCAACCACCCAAGCCTCCAGACGAGCCATCGGGTCCAGATTACCTGCATCCTAACCCGGTCTAGGTCCAAGTCTAGGATTAGCCATTGTCGCTAAGGGAGTAGAAGTGGGGGGAGAAGATGGTCCTAGCGAGGTGACTTGCCTCCTTGGGAGCTGCTCCCAAGGTCAAACCAGTTGAGGTCTGAGTGACCTCCTTCCTTGCATACACCACCCAACCCTTAAGTTGGTGTAGCCAAGACAGACAAGGCTAAGGCCCTGTCAATCAAATGGTCCTTATGATCGAATGGCCAGATTTTTCATTTTAAGTTCAAATTCCTGAAGAAAAATTCGTCGTGCAACCGACTGAAAGTGATTCCCACCTCTCAAGCTAACCCAGCCAATCTGATTACGAGGGGACTAAGGGGAAGGTTCTTCCTTTGTCTCATGCCTCCAGTTCTGTTACCCCTGAGCCGCGATCGTTTGACACTACCCCACAGACTTAGTCACCAGGTTTGGCAAGAGAGGTTGAAAACACCTAGTAGTATGACAACGAATTCGGGTTGATTTCGTGTTTTAAAATTAATTTGAGCCTGTTTTTCTTCAGTTGGGGTTTGTGGTGAGTGGTCCATAAGGTGACCAAGCTCACTGGCTAAACACTAGTCTAAGTCTAGGCTAGCCCAAGTGTGGTCTCTAGAATGTAACCCTAAAGGTATAACCTAGGGTTCATGCAATTCTAGGGTTTTCTTCTTTGCGATTTCAGCAAACCAATGAAACACAAATAATTCTCTGGATAAAATTTGAATCCAAATAAACTAAAATTTTGTAAGTAGATTCCCTTTTCAATTATATTTTCATAGAATATTTTTTTGTGATTTTTAGCATTTCAACCGAATTTCTAGGGATTTTTGAATGTCAGAGGGTCAGGATTGGAATTTTGACCCCTAGTCGATTTTTCAAATTGAAATAGTATCAAATGATCTTCAAAAATTCGAGAAAAATATGACAATTAAAGCCAATGATATCCTCTTTCAAACCCCACTATTTTTAGTCAAAAAAATTTTTGGATTACTCGGAATTGCTTTTTGAATTTAGAAAAATCTCAAATCTAGGTCAGTTTGACCCCCTTGCACTTCATGAATTTTTACAATTTTTGTACTTAGAATTTTTTCAAATGAATGGTGATGTTTGAAAGGTGGTTTAAAAATAAAGGTCTAACCCAAATTTTAGAATTTTTTTCTTATTAATTTTTTGGTAATTAAATTTTTAAATCAGAATTTGAAACTTGGCCGAAAATCAGAGGGTGGTGGAGAAGCTTTTGAAAATGTGTTTGAATTTGAAATTCAAACTTTCCACCAAAACAATTTTTTTTTTTCAAAAACTTTTGAAATTTTTTTATTTTTTGAAGGAAAAACTTTTTTTTCAAAAATAAAAAAATTTCTTTTCTTTTTTTTGAAGTAAACTAACCTAAGATTCAAATGGAGACCTAATATAACTACCTAGACCTTTTTTTTTATTTTTTTTCACGAAAATAAATAGGCTTTTTTTTTCAAATGATTTTTTTTTTTTTGAATCAGTGAGGATTGCTATCGTAAACCAATAGCAATCCAGAGGGTATTGTATTGCATATCAAAAAAGTATTACAAAAAAGTTGTCCAACTATGTATGAGAGACCAACATTCCTTTACAACATTCTCACATCTCACCGGTCTCCCCTGAAACAATTTATCATTCCGCGCCCTCCACACACACCACAGAACGGCTGCCATAGCCCCCAATGGTCGAACAGGGTTGATGAACCTCTGCCACATAGCATCCCAGGGAGGGAGGGGTTCTAAGCACACCAACCTCTAGATTTTATCCGTGACCAAGCAAGAGGAGAAGATGTGTGTTGCACTATCAGAGTGTAATCCACATAAAGGGCAGGCATTCAGATCAATCTCCATCCTTCTATGGCTAAGATCGCCAGTGATCAACCCTTCCCGTCTACAAAGCCACAGGAAAATCTGGACCTTCAGAGGAATTCTCAAAAGCCAAATCTTTCTGTCGATAAGATCCCATTCCACATTATTGTTAGATCTAATAATTTTTTCATATGCCTGCTTCACTGAGAAAACACCCTGCCAGCAGTATGTGTCCTTCACATCTGTCATAAGATACAATTGCTGCAGTTTCTCCATCAGTTTCTGCTTCTCTTCCCATAGTTGAGTGCTCGGCCTGCACTGTTGTAGCCCTTCCAGCCTCCAGCAACCTTCAGCCTAGGACCACAGACTGCTAACTATGGCATTTTTGTCAGCAGCAGCACCATACACCCTCAGGAAGGGTTCTTTCAGCAAATCCAATTCAGACCACCTCTCATTCCATAAGCTAAAACATCTGCCATCTCCAAGCTTAGGTTGTAGCAGATGCCAGTAGCAGGTGATTGCAGAAATCATTGATCGCCAAAATCGGGAGGGTCGCTTCGGTTGAAGCCTTTGCAGACAACTATTGGATCCCCCATAGCTATCCCTGATCAGATCATCCATCAGCCCCTCTTTGCAATCCAAAATTCTGATGGCCCATTTCAGCAGTAGGGCCTTATTGAACTCTTTTAATGCTTTAATTCCCAACCCCCAGCCTCCTTTGGTCTGCAGATAGTGTTCCATCTGATGGGTTGCATGAACCTGCCCTCGTGTCCTGCTTCTTTCCAGAAGAACCTCTTCCTCATAATATCCAATCTCTTCCAGATGCATTTAGGGGCCTTAAATATGCTGAAGTAAAAGACTGGTATGGTAGTGATAACTAAGTTGAGCAAAATTAGTCTCCCACCCTTAGATAGGAATTTACTACTCCACCCTTTTAGCTTTCCAGCCACCTTCTCGAACAGGACATTCCAGTCTGATTTTTTCAGCTTTGTAGCCCTTAAAGGTAATCCAAGGTATCTCAGAGGCAATTTAGTACGGGGTGAGCCCAATGTACCTTCCAATTCCATCTGCTCCTGTTCATTCATACCAAAATAGATCAAAACAAGCTTGTCTTTGTTCAAACATAAACCTGAAACATCACCAAAGATCTTCACTAATAATCCCAAAGCATGTGCCTCAGACTTGGACCCTTCCACAAAGAACACAGTGTCATCTGCATATTGTAAAATGGGGGCCAAATGTCTCCTGTTTGATAATGAGTACCCTTTAATTATACCCACCTCTGCCAATTTGCAAGCGTACCTTGCAAGCCCATCTACTGCAAGGTTAAAAACCAGTGGGGCCAGGGGACACCCTTGTTTAACCCCACGCTGAGGCTGGATCCAGGCTCCACATGGCTTCCCATTGATCAAAGGAGAGAATGAAGCAGTGGTGATACAACGTTTCATCCATTGAATCCAAAGGGAGGGGAAGCCTCTTCTTCTAAACACCTCCCAAAGATACGGCCAGGAAATTAAGTCATAGGCTTTCTGGAAATCTACTTTCCGCAGGAAGGCCTTGCATTTCCTCCGGTGCCAACCATTAACCATTTCCTGAGCCACAATAAAGGACTCCTGAAGTGATCTGTTGGGCAAGAAAGCAACCTGTATTGGATGAATCAGGTCTTGTAGAACAATTCTTAACCTGTTAGCCAAGACCTTGCTGATGATAAGATAGATGGAGTTCAAAAGGGTAGTCGGCCTGAAATCTGAAAATTGTTCAGCTCCCATTGATTTAGGCAAGAGGAAAAGATATGACTTATTAATCCTCTCGAAACCAGCATTACCCACCTCAAATTCTTTGATAACATCCATCACCTCCTTACACACCACACTCAACATCTCTTTGTAAAAGAAAACTTGTATTCCATCCGGGCCTGGGGAGCCTTCCGCATTTAATTCTCTGATTGCTTGTAAGGTTTCCTGTTCTGTAATTAGTGCAGTCAGTTGCTCGGCTTGTTCGCTTGTCACCCTGGGACCAATGTCGCTTGCCATTCTCCATTTCCCCCTCCTAATTGCCCGAGAAGCTTCCCTGAAAAATTTGATGGCTTCAGATTTAATCTCCTGATTAGAGGAGACCCTATGTCCATCACAAAGAATAGAGGAAATGAAGCTAAACTGCCTCCAAGAGCTCGCTGCAAGGTGGAAAAATTTCGTATTGGCATCCCCCTCCTTAAGCCATAACTGCCTGGATCTCTCCCTCCAATCGATTTCTTGTTTAAGGTCTTCATCCAGTACCACACCTTGCCACATTTTCTTATCAGCCTGTTCTTCAGACAGAGTGCCAGCAGCTTCCTTGGAGTCCAGCTCCTGGATTCTGCTAAGAGCTTCCCTTCTCCTTTGTTCCCTCACCAATGTAACAGCAGATCCATATTCTTTTAAGATCACACACAATCCAGCCAGCTTAGTTGATAATCTGACAGTAGCAGATCCCTGTACCTTTCTAGCTCTCCACCAAGAACAGATCATCTGGAAAAAACCCTGTTCAGTCAGCCATGACCATTTTAGTTTGAAATAGGTGCCAGCCAGAGTTTCTTCCCCACCTCCCATACCAGGGGGTATGATCAGAGAAAGGCCGGCTCAACCCATTCACAGTCGATAGTTGGAATCTGACAAGGATGTCCACATTCCCAAAAAATCTATCAAGCCTGGAAGCCAGCCCGTTACCATTACGCCAAGTAAATTCCACACCAGAGGATGGATATTCACTCAACTACAGTGACTGAATCGTCATCTAAAATCCAATGGCCGATCTGTCAGTGCTACCAATAGGCCTATCAGCCCCTATTAAACCACAATTAAAATCTCCTCCTGTCAGCCACATTTCCCCCTGCACCAACTCAGCTACTGTGGACCATTCCTCCCACAGCTCCTGCTTGGCAGAAGCAGTACAAGGTCCATAAACCCCAGTAATCCAGATACACTCCTACCCCTGCTGAATCTGAAACTTGCATGTTAGCATATGTCTGGCTTTGTGAACTTCCAAGCACTGAGCCCACCTCTTCCTCCACCAAATAGCAATGCCCCCCGACCTCCCATGCTCATCAATCTGTACACATTCATTCATCCATGCAGCTAACAAGTCAGACCAAAGTCTATCAGAATTACTTTCAATGTGTGTCTCTTGAATGAGCGCACAATCAATTCCCCATTCTCTCAAGTATCTCATCAGAGATGCCCTCCGGCATTTGTCGTGCAACCCACGCACATTCTAAGTGAGGATTCTCATCACTCCTCATTGGAACCCTCTCTCTTGACGGTCTGGCAACTGCACACTTACATAACTTTGGCAACTTCATCTTCATCCATCAAAATGATAGCCTTTGATTTTCTTTGTCGAAGGCTGTATGGTGATCTCCCCTTATTGATCTTTGTGCATGATCCCCCTTCACATTCAGGATCTTCCTTCCCCTGCAAGACCTGTTTGCCCTTCAGAGATTCAGGCTGCATATCAGGGTTCCCCTGCTCCTGAGTCTCCCTACCACATGACAGCACATCCCCTGCCACCGTGATCGACAGTCTTGCTAATTCTTCGTCGCCCAATTCCTCCATTTCTTCATTCTGAAGCATCCTCGTCTCCCCATCACATAGGTCCTTACACATCTCGGCAGCCAGGGATTTATCACCATGATCCATGTATAGCTCCTGTGCAATCGCCTTCTCATCAGTTGTAGGTTCAGACGACTTACATTGCTTTGCTACAACATCCCCCACCAGGAACCTCAGCCTCAGCATCTAGGAACTTCCACCACATCTCAAAATCAGACGATCAGGTATAGAGCCAGCGATGAAGACATCAACCCTCACACTCAGTAGACGCCCATTCCCCTCAAGCAGTCCGACGACCACGTCTTCTGCCACAGTTGCAAAGCCTGAGATCATTGATGATACAACCTCCTTTGACCTCAGATGCGAAGGAAGTCCCTCAATCTCAAGAATTCTAGACCAAGTTCCCAGTCTCTGTGGCGATCTCTCCGACAGGGCTCCATTAAAAGGAGAAACCAGCCTCCAGATCACCGTGACGCCATCGTTACACGATGTATGGAATCGCAATTTTTCAACATCCCCCGCACCTAAACCAAAGAGCACAAAACATGTACTTGACAAAAAAGAGATCTGTCAGGAATCAGTCGAAAGGGACAGAGAGGTTACCAGGGCACGAACATTCTCTGCCGTCAGTCTTCCAGTCATAACCTCCCCAACCAGATCTTCCCACAAGGCCATCTCTGCAGCCTTGATGCTCGCCATCATAGGAACCTCCACATCAGCCATAAGCCCTCCCGAGTTGCGTAGAAGTGGGGGCAGAGGCGGCGCCCGCCCAACCCTAGAATTCAAATTTCCAGAGCGCGGGAAATGGCGATAACCCATCTGCCCCCCCAAACCCCTACACGAATCCCTTTTGTGGCCGAATCCCCACACCCTAGACATACCACAGGAGATCGATAAGTGGCTGCCAAGTGTCCCCGCCGTCGACATCGGAAGCAAACAGTCTTGCTAGTTGGCTTTGTTCCTCTTCTCTCAGACCACCTTGCCACCATCCCCCTTTGGCAGTATGCATCAGAATTCCCCTATTCCTTCCTCCTCCATCCTTTCGACCTCCAAGTATGCCACCCCTTACCCTCCCTAATCCCACCAACCGTCTCACCTAAACCGCCAGCCACCGGGATCGACATTCTCCCTCCATCCATCTAATGAGGAAATCCTAACGTAGGGTTCAAAAAAGGGAAATCCTAATCAAAGAGGAGATGTGCACCTAATGATTTTTCTGCACCCGATATGTGCGCAGATCCCGTTTTTCCTATTTTCCTGTACACCAAAAGACAAGCAGAGGAAGATTTATCAGTGATAACTCTAGAGATTGAAATAAAAAATGGCATTTCCTCCCCAGCAATAGTTCCAATTGACAGATAGCGATTCTCGCACATGTTTTGAAAGCAGAGATCTCACTGTAGTATAGTGCGCGAAAATGCTCGTCAAAAATAATTTATAAAGATAATGAGACTTGGAGCCCCGGTCATTCATCTCTGGGAGGCGTTTATGGAAGTGCAGATTTGAAATCGATCTTTCTTGCTCTACTTATTCAAAATCGCATGTCGATTTATGTTAAGTTCGTATTTATGCACGACATGCTTAGTTGCCAAAGTATCAGAAATTAAAACATGCAACTTCAATCATACAAAAATATTGCAACAAGGCTCATGGTGATTTTCACAAATAGATATATATATATAGAAAAAAGATTTTCATTAATTCATGACGGTGTTTGCAACATAAAGCTCATGGAAAACTTGTAGAGGAATGCTTGAAAACATAAATCTAGCTAGTAGAAAACGATTGCATACATGAATCTAAGGGAGGCTTATGCATGCATCATTGGGGGAGAATATAGAGCTACATTATTAAGCAGTAAATAAAGCATTAAATCTATGAAGAACTATAATCTACTCTATCAAAACTAAGGGAATTCAGAGGTGGGCTTCAATGGCCTTTGACTTGGTTGAGAGGAGGAGGGGCGGCCAATGGTGCTTAGGCCAGCCCTTGGAGAGAGGTTGAGGAGGTGATCCAACATCTTGGCCTGGAGATGGTGGTGGCCATGGTGAAGCTACTCGTGAAGGTGGAGTGGAGGTGGAATGAAGCTAAGCTAAAATGGAGCCAAGAGTGAGTGGGTCCAAAGTGCCACCCCTTAGGTCTTTTTATAGACCTAAGGGAAGCTCTCTAGAGAATTATGGAATTAGCTCATGGGAGAGTGAGAGAGAGGATGGATGGTGGGTTTTAGATCCACCAAGTGTGGATCTAAAAATTGAATAGCTCTTGGTTGCTAATTTTAGAAACCAAGGCAACAACACATGGTGGAGAGTTCTAGAGAACTCTAGGCTAGGTATTTTTGTGTGGATGGTGTGTGTGGGTTGAACCTTAGGTGGCTACGTTGATTAGGTTAGGTTCTTGTGGGTTTAGGTAAGGTAGGTCTCAAATTAGGGTTGTAAACCCTAATTCACTAAGGTAAAGTGACATTAAACTTAATACAAGTTTTGTGTGGAAACCTAATTGAGAGTAAATAACTCAATTAAGTCAAGTCTAGGTCAATTGGACTCTCATTGAGTCCAAGTGGATAGTGTGTGATAAGATCAGGGCTCAATTGTTCTCAATGAGTCCAATTGAATAGGCTGACGAAATTGACTATGATCCAAGTCAATTAGGTTTAGTGAGAACCTAATTAGGTCCTTAGGGAGGTCTAGAGGTGATGTACTAGGGTTAGGGTACCTTAATTTAGGTTCCTGTGGGGTTGGAATTGGGTTTAGGGACCTAGGAATTCAAAATCCAAGCTTGAATTCAAAAATAGGAACTAAAGAGCAGCTCCAGATGTCTAATAATAGTGTCAGACGTCTTATAGTGAAAAATCAGAAGTCTAGACTAGTTGTCTGGACATTCAATCAGAGTTAGGAGGGATTCTATGTTCTATCTTGGGTATTCTGCAGAAATTGGACGTCTAACCAAGTGTTTGGATGTCCAATAACACTGCAGAAGTGGGTTTGAGTTGTGCGAGAGTTGGCTAAGGGTTCTAGATGTCCTATAACTCATTTGGACATCTAGATAGAGGTTAGAATTAGAGTTTTAAGGTTTCCTAGGGTGCGGTGACCTAATCTAAGGGTGGCTAAGGTTTGGGAAAGCTTCTAGGCTGTCCTAGAACTAGGATGGACCTAAGTTCTTCACAATTTATTACTTTATTCCTACTTAATAGAATAGCATACCTTAACTCCCTTACATTATTATCTACTACATCTAATCTAGGTCTTCTGCTCCAGCTCTGCTGCAACACCAGTTATTCTTTATTCTTCAGATCCAGCTTTAGATCCAGCTTCAGATATAGCTTCTGATCAGCTTATTACCTGCAATTGACATAATGCACCTAACCAATACAATATAGCATTATTTTATTCATAGCTAAAAGAAAGTAGTCAAGGTGCTAGTAATGCATATGCATGCATGAATTACCCTAACTTATGCTAAGTCCTAGCCTAATTTAGGTCAATTAAGACCTATGATTGCTGCGCAATCACACACTTTTATCTATTGCACCACGGCAAGCATTTAGACACTCCTAGGTCTTGGAACTACTAGGAGAAGAGCCCTCCTACCGTTGGATTCTGAAGTGTTCGGAACTTGAGATCAAAGGTTTTGTAATTCCAAAGAGGGGGATACCCTAGCACGGATTTTTGGGGGTAGTTAAGGAGCACCGCGAAAGCACAGCTTCAAAGAAAGGCTTAGGCCTACTTGCATCCCTCGATCTTCCGTCTTTGGAGTTGCTCTACCATTTGAGATTTAGGGAATAACACCTAAGCTCCAACTAGGTCTTTTTAAGCATTTCAAAGGTCAACAATAGGCACGTAATTGATTGGGCAACTTGCTTTGTCACCTACAATTTGAACTAAAGTCAAAAGCCTAAATTTGTAAAGATTGAACAAGTCCTTTTGAATTGTGTTTGTAGTGCATGCTTGGTAGGTGATCTCTTAGGAAACAACTTGTGTTTGATCGTGAACCTAAAAGAATATTATGAAGGAACCTCCCAAGGGAAGAAATGGCTGGTCAAAGGAGCCTTAAGGAATATTTCATTCCAACCAATCAAGCTGGCCCTGCACTACGTAGACCTAGAGGGGACAATCCTTATGAGATCAAAAGCAGTACCATATCCTTGCTGCCCTCCTTTTATGGAGTGCTAGGGAAGACCCTTACAGGCATATAGAGGAATTAACCGAGGTCTATTCCACGGTGAAGCCGTAAGGCGTTACTGATGACGCTCAAATGCAGACCCTGTTTCCTTTCTCCCTCAAGGACAAAGCCAAGTATTGTTATCATACCCTTGATGATATTAACACTTGGGATTCCTTGAAGAAGGAGTTTTTGAAGGAGTACTTCCCCATGAGCAAAACAAATAACTTTAGGAGGGAAATTATGAGTTTTGTTCAAAAGGATGGGGAAGCGTTCCATGATGCATGGGAGTGCTTTAATGACCAGTTGAGACTTTGCCCACATCACCAGGTGCCTAAGTGGCAACTAGTTGAAAGGTTCTACACCGAACATAATGATTCGCACAGGCAGACTGTGGATGGTGCCTGTATAGGAACCTTTCTATCTAAGACTGAGGATGAAGCTTGGAACCTTTTTGATACTTTGAGTGAGAATTCTATTCACTTGAATTCTGCCTACATTGATAGAAAATCCACTCTCATGCAAAGAATGTTGGAGGCGAATGAGGCAAGGGACACCCAGAATTTAGCCTATCAGATTCAATTGTTGAATCTAAACATGGAAAGGCTTATGTCGAGCCTGGGCCAATTCGTATCTAACACCTCCACATCCCAAGCTTCTAAATGCTCCATTTGCCAAGGCAATACACACGCCACTGTGGATTGCCACTTGGACTCCCAATTCCCTAAGCTTATACAGGCAGATCTGAATGCCACTCAAGGGTTTCATCCTAGACCTCGTAATGACCCTTTTTCCAACACTTATAATGAGGGATGGAGGAATCACCCAAACTTTTCCTAGAGACAAGGGAATGTTTCAAATTCAGGGAATTATAAACCACAACCCTTTCAAAATCAACAAATGAACCAACCTCAAACCTTTGCCCAACCTAAGACCTCTGAGATGGATGAATTGAAGGCAATGTTGAGAACTATGCAAGAAAGTCAAAGTGCCATCATCCAATCTCATGACAAGGCTATACCTGAGATGAAATCGCAGATAGGACACCTTGTTGAGGTCGTTAGACAAAGGGAAACTGGGAAGCTTCCCAGTGTTGCTGAGGAGAATCCTAAAGGAAAAGGGATTGTCTTTAGAGAGCATGCTTAGGAGGTGACTATTCTGAGGAGTGGGAAAGAAATTTCCAAACCCGATGCTCCTATAGTCTCACCCTCTGAAAAACCATCCACTCAGACTTTCACCCCCATCGGAGAAGACTTGCCCAAATCTCCTCCGCTTGAAATCACCTCACTGGAAGAAGTTGCCCCCATTCCACCCCTTACTCGACATGACAACCCTTCCACCCAGAGATCGAGAGTGCCCTTTCCAGAGCGCTTATCCACCTCTGGGCAGACTTTTGCTGGTTCATCTGGAGCCAAATATAAGATGGATGAGATCATGGAAACTTTCAAGCAAGTGCAGATTAACCTACCTTTGCTTGAAGCTATCAGGCAAATTCCATCTTATGCTCGTTTCTTAAAGGACCTGTGCACGAAAAAGTGGTAATCTAGGAAATAGGTCCAATCAAAAGTTGTCCTGCCTGATTCTGTTAGCTCAATTATTCAACGTGGCATACCCCCGAAACTTAAGGACCCAGGAGCCCCATACATCTTAGTGGTTATTGGTGACTTACAGATTGATGAGGCTCTACTTGATCTGGGTGCGGGGGTGAACATCCTTCTGAGCTATGTGTATGAACAACTTGTGGGAGGCAATCTGAAGCCTACCTTGGTAATCCTCCAAGTTGCTGATCGATCACTTAAGACACTGCGGGGAATTTTGGAAGATGTCCTCGTGAGAGTGGAGGATTTCTTCTTCCTCGTTTTGGACACTGACCCTACCAATAAGCCAACCAAACCCTCCATCATTTTGGGCCGCCCCTTCCTTTCAACTTCGCATGCTTCAATCAATTGCAATACTGGGGCATTGAAAATGGGCTTTGGGAACAGGAAAATACAGCTTAATGTGTTTGATGCTTACAAACAAGCCGGGCTTGAGGATTATTCTCAAGTTGAGGTGATAGATGACCTGATTGAAGAGACAACCCCTGTAATGTTATGTGATGACCCCCTTCAGAATGTCATGCTAAATGAGCATTCTCATCTCTTGGAGGAATGTGAAGGGGATATACTAGAACTTGAGGAGTTACTAGGTGTTTCTGCTGAGTCACTTTCCCTATCATCTCTACCCAAGGTAGATCTACTATTTGAGATGGGGACATCTATTATGAAACCGTCAACCATACAAGCCCTCGACCTTGAGTTGAAACCCCTCCCTAACACTCTCAAGTATGTCTTCCTAGGTGCCAATGATATGCTCCCCGTTATCATTTCGGCTATGCTATCTGAGGCATAGGAGGGAGCCCTGATTGAATGCTTATCTAGGCACAAGGAAGTATTGCTTGGAGCATTGCTGACATTAAGGGCATAGACTCTACACTCTGCATGCACCACATTTATATTGATGATTCCATCAAGCCATTTAGGGACATGCAGAGACGTCTGAACCCTAATATGAGGGTGGTGGTTAAAAAGGAAATCTTGAAGTGGTTGGACGCTGGGATCATATATCCCATTGCAGATAGTAAATGGGTAAGTCCTATTCATGTGGTGCCAAAGAAGGCAGGCTTTACTGTGGAATTTAATGACCAAGGTGAATAAGTTGTGACTAGACCCTCAACTAGATGGAGAGTTTGTACTGATTACCGCAAGTTGAACACCGCTATTCAGAAGGATCACTTTCCCTTGGATTTTATTGATTAAATTCTCGAGAAATTGGCAGGGAATAAGTACTATTTCTTTCTCGATGGATATTCTGGGTACAACCAGGTTGCAGTCATCCTTGATGACCAAGAGAAGAGGATGTTCACGAGTCCTTACGGTACCTTTGCATTCAAGCATATGCCATTTGGATTACGTAATGCCCCTACAACCTTCTAGCGTTTATGATGTCCATTTTTTCAGACATGATTGACAACTGTGTTGAAGTGTTTATGGATGACTTCTCCATTTACGGTTCATCTTTTGACCAGTGTCTCCTGCACCTGGAGAATGTGTTGTAGCGATGTAAGGAGATTGGTTTAGTCCTTAGCTGGGAGAAAAGCCACTTCATGGTACAAAAAGGAATTGTACTCGGGCATGTTGTGTCTGAGCGAGGCTTGGAAGTAGATAAAGCCAAGAGATTCTATTTCCAAACTCTCATTGCCTACGAATGTCAAGTAGATTAGATCCTTTCTGGGCAATGCTAGCTTTTATAGGTGCTTTATTAAAAATTTCAGTAAAATTTCTAAGCCACTTTGTGACCTATTGGCGAAGGAATCTTCCTTCAATTTTGATTCAAAGTGTGTCGAGGCCTTTCAAACTCTGAAGGAGGCCTTGATCTCTGTGCCTATTCTCCGATCTCCTGATTGGACACTCCCATTTGAGCTGATGTGTGATGCTTCGAATTATGCAGTGGGAGTAGTCCTTGGACAAAGGGTTGAGGGAAGACCTCATGTGCTGCATTATGCTAGCAAGACTTTAACCGAACCACATCAAAACTATACAGTCACTAAAAAGGAATTACTTGTTGTAGTTTTTGCACTGGAGAAGTTTAGGTCTTATCTTCTTGGGTCTAAGTGATAAGTCCACTTTTGTGGACTATTATTTAGCATAAGTACTATTTAATTATTTGTTCTTAGTTGTTAATTAATTAGGAGTTATATGGCAATTCACCTTGGCCTGCATTTAATTTTATGCTTCAATTTTACATTCAATAGCATATGTTATGATAATATAATTTATTTGGTGGATGCAGGCTAGGTGCAAGACACTTAAAGGCAGCAGTTAAACGTCCAAAATCCCATTTTAAGACGACTGGAATCTAATCTGGACGTTTGGAACCTCCATTGTGGACTCATTGCGAACCAAATATTTTAAGATGTTTGATGGTTTTATCGAACGTCTGATGCCTAACGGATAGGACTTATCCTTCTGTTCCAACCACTCGCAATCTCTGTGAGTGGTTGCTGAAGTCGGCCGCAGATATTTTAAAAAGAGTGCACCAACGAAGAGGGGATAATCTTCCTTCCCCCGGCGGGGACTATCTCTCCACCTTCTCCACCATGAAGGAGACGTGCACTGTGGAACCAGCGAGAACTGTAGAGATCCGCGTGCACCGTGACCTGCAGAGAGCCAACACTTCACTCGTCTGCCATGGGGCATGGTGACAGCATGCACCACCATCAGTCGTCCTCGCCCAACTACAAAAACCATAGCCAAACCACATTCCACGCCCTTTCTCATGCCTAAGCTTCTTTTTCGTTTCCCTCATCTTCTTCAACCTCCAGAGAACCCACACTTCAGCCATGCCCCCTCCACTGCGTGTGCACGAGGGGAACAAACTCCCCTATTTTGCTACAGTAAAACTTCAATTATTATTTATGCTAAATGTCATTGCAGATGTTGCTATTCATTTATTTAAGGCATTAAATTATGGAAAGCAATTTGCATGAATAAACCTCTTGTTTATTTGAATTACTTTTATGAAGGATTCAAAGCATAAGATGAGGTTATAGTAAACAGGGTTTATCCTATTGGAGATTAATACTTACATCTTTGCTATGTGCCAAGATCACTATTCACTTGTTAACAGAATATTATATTGTGGTGATTTTGCATGTGCACCCTTACATTATTGATTAATTCTTTAAATCAAGAAATTATGTTGAAAACACGTGCCCAGTTAGTATGCATATACAGTGAGATTTCCTAAACAAATAAGACATTCAATAGGCTAATTCCTCCCTATGGAGACGACCTAACTATTTTCGTGGTTAGATTCTGAGAATTAAAATATTTTGAAAGTGATTTTCCACCACGTGATTACATACAATGACATGTCATTTCATGCTAAAGTTTTTATCGAAAACGAAGATCGCTCTTTCAAATGGCACCGTTGCCGGGGAGAAAACACGCCTATTAATTTTCTCAGGAATTTAATGTTATTTTTATGCTATTTTGAAAGCTTTACTGAATTACTAACTGTGGATCTTCTTCTATGCAAAAACACACAACGAACGCGACGGGCACGCACAACGGAGGTGATATTTTTGGTGGACCTTGACGCCACCTGGAGGTCAACAACAAGTGCTTGTGGGCCTTGTTCCCACTCATGTAGGCATATGGAGGAACCTTTTTCTGATTTAGTCATTAGATCATAGTTTAGATTTAGTTTAGATAGACATTAGAACTTATTTTCTTTCTTATGGACCCTTGTTGGGCATTTTTGGGATCGTGTTCCCAGTGTTTCTTTATTTCTTATCACTCTTGTATGCGGGAGAGTGTTCCCATTTTATTTAGATTATAGGATTATTCGAATTGTTTGAACTACATGTTGGTTAGTTAGTTAGTTAGATTAGGTTTGTTTGCCTATTATTATTAAAAGAAAAAAAAGAAAAAAAATTGAACTGCCTGCTAGAAGCTGCATCTCTATAGGGCGACCATTTAGGATTGAATGAGCAGCATCTAGTTTATCTTTACTGTATTGTAGACATCTTGCACAAAGAAAGCTGGAGTAAGGTATGTCTTCTCTTTAGCATCGAATACCTGTCATGCATCCACATTGGACTTAAATTCAAGACCACTAAAGTATTTGAATCGAATTAATTCAGTGGTCACTTTAAAAATTGGAACTGCTAAGAGGTTAGACCTTAACATCTGTGACTTAAAATTGTGTGTAAAAGGATCTTATTTGAGAGATTTCAAAACTCAAAATGCGAACGTGAATTGCACACCTAAGACATTGTGCACATCACACATAAGGTCACTAGATAAATTTCTACCTCTCCTCTTTGCACCACAAGGGAAGTTAGTTGGAAATCAACAAGCCTATCCACCAAGTTACTTCGGTTCCTCGTGCGTGGGCTCGATTCAAGACTTCCATCCCTTGCGAGTAGGTTGTAGGCACCAACGAAGGTCGTCCTAGGAAGTGTAATTCTTGCAAAACTTGTTTGGCCACCAACTGAACAACTAAGACCTAGAATCTACTAAAAACAGATCCCACTGTATTTGTGTTTGTTTTGACAGTGGTAGAACTCTAGGAAGTTTCCGATTTCTTTTAAATCCTAAGAGAGTTTAGCCTATTTAATTGAAAGAAATGGACTATCCTTATTCCTATCCTTTTAACCAGGATCCCATGCCCCGAGCGTATCCATCCTTTGATGGGTACATTGACAATTCATGGGATCATTCTTATTCCTATCCTGGGAGTACTGGCCCAATAGCTCCCACTTTTGAGCAGAGCCTAGGAGCGGGATTTTCCAACCTTGGAATCCCTACTACTATGCAAACACCCAACCCTCCCACCCTTCATGATTTTCCGTATCGAGGTTGGACCGATACCCCTAGGTAACCAGAGCCTGAGATTGACTATCCTCCCCAATCTGATAGTAGTAGCCTCTCCTCTTTTATGATAGAAATGCAAAAATAACAAAAGGAAATGATGGAATCTATGGGAGAGATGTTGAGGAATAGTCAACAAGTGAACAAAGAAATTAGATAGCTTAGCTATGCTCTTCCTA
This sequence comes from Thalassia testudinum, assembly GCA_037157565.1. Lineage (NCBI taxonomy): Eukaryota > Viridiplantae > Streptophyta > Magnoliopsida > Alismatales > Hydrocharitaceae > Thalassia > Thalassia testudinum. The sequence goes on from JAZHRO010000049.1 coordinate 31,862,598, forward strand.
GTAATTCTGATCCCTACCCATACGACCGTGATCATGAAAATAATTCTAAGGAAACCAATGACAATAGGGATCCCATTTTATGTAGCTATCAGTTAGACTCTCCCATTGAGACACGACCACTAGAGGAGAATGATCCTAGTAATTATCCACCCGAGCTATATTAGAGTCAAAAGAAAGGGAAGATGGTACCTCTTGCGGACCTTGACCCCAGTGACAATATTTTCCTTACCCCTTATAACCTGGGTCAAGGTCGTATTGTTCATACCACTTCCCCTATTAATTATCTGATGGAATCCCATTCTACCCTTAGTAAGCCTAATCTTGAACCTCCACTTAGGGAATCAACACCTACCATTCAGCATCCTGAGGATTTAAATGCACCCAATGAAGGTGACCCTAAGGGAATGGAGGATGAATTAGATCAATTTTGGTCTCAGGGATATAAAGAGTCTATTTCAAAGGACGACGATGACCCAATGGGGGAACCCGGACTGAAAATCTGGAGTGAATCACAGGGGGATTATGTGTTATTTGAGGAGTTGCCCCCTGAGGATATAAATAATTTGGTAAAATCTGGATTCCTCCCTTCTTTCGATTTTGAGAGTCATCCTTCGCAAAACCACGAGTTGATATTGGAGGACAAACACAATAGTGAGAAGCCTCGGGGAGACTCTCGGGGATAAAACACATCAATTGAGGATTTATGCCCCGATAAGAACAAAGAATTCAGTGATATAGGCTTTTTCCATAACATTAAAGATGATAATCCTCCTAAAGATATTAAGGATAATGAAGTGGCACACAAAGTCCCCGGAAAGGATGTAACTGACAAGAAAGAACCCTGGGATGGATTTGCTAATAATTCTGATCTCGCTACTTCCCAAGAAACCCAACTGTCGTCAAAGCATGTTGATCATGAGTCTACTAATGAGATATTGAATTCTATTCTTGACTCATCTATTGTAAAGGAGAAGTTGGAGGTTTATAAAATAATGAAGCTAGGTAAGGATATGGAATACGAACTCTTGTTGGGAATGGAATCTAAACAACCTAAGCCCTCTTTGGACTTAATAATTACCACCCAATCACTCAACCAACCAGTAGATTCCTTACCTAATCCTCAGCTCAGGTCTCTACTCATTTACATGCTTTCTGGAGAACATATCAGGCCAATACATCCTCGGGTAGAATGGTGAGTGTGGATTGATGCTTGTACTTTTAGTCTCGCCATTCAAGGGTTGGAAATAATAATGTTTATATCTTTTAAAACCGGTCCTGCTTTGGAGGATCCTTGTTATCCTCCACTTATTCCATTTCGGGAGGTCCCTTTTCATATTCCGTTGTTATCCCTAGACCTCCCCAGGTAGCTTATAAGGTTCTCTATTTTCATATCTTCTGGCGAGCATTTGGAATCACGCTACATCATCAGCTCGCCAACATTCGTGGCTGCCTGTTTTCTAGGCCCACGCTGTTACGCATATTTTTAGGGCCTAGCTTTTTCTATTTGGAACTAGACTTATAGGTTCCCTATAAGTCTGGCTGCTGACAAAAAATGCAGCGCTTGTTGGGAGGCAACCCAGCATCCAGAATGACACCATCATTAGGTGATTTCCTTCCTTTCTCCCCCTATTTTAATTTTACAGTGAGGACATTGTAGGATTTAGGCATGGGGGGATGCATTTTGCATTTTAGGAAGTATTCATGCATTTAGGTTAGGTTCATTAACATAAAAAAAAAATTATGCTGAATTGGTTAGGCCCTAGCAAACATCTTTATCATGGAGGTGTCATTGAAGATTTTTCTTCTTGAATTATTTCTTAAGTTTAGAATCCAGTACATTTTCATTCACTTGCACATAGACTGGGTAATGAATCTTTGAAGAAAATCAATAAGCATTTTTAGTCCACTAAACCCTTGGATAGTTAATAGAGAGTCAGGCATACTATCTTCTAGTAGATGCACCTCATATTTGTGAGAACAAAGTAGAGAGACTACTAGTGCGCTAAGTCTAGTGCAAGGACTCTTAAGTTTTGGACAATTAGATGATGATACTTCAGAGGTAAGCATAGTTTTCGCTCTCTGTTCCTGTGTGCGTACATTGTGTGAATTCCTGAGAGTCACCAAATAAGGCAGATACACAGAGATTGAGCCTTAATAAAGCTATGACTGTGGTGGATGGTTATGACCGTCCTTCATAGAGTCCTCGGCTGAAGGACGGTAATAGTGTCAAAGGTCAGAAATACGCTTGTCCTATCATTCATTCCCGGTGCCGAGAGTACGCACTTCCACCAAATAAGCCACACAATATCCTCTTGACCATCATCATCTAATAATGCCTCAAATAAAAAGTCTACGTCATGTTATGTTAATTTATAAAGGAAAAAAAAAAGTAGAAAAAGAAAAAGAAATAATTATATTTAGAAAAAAAAAGAAAGAAGAAAAGAAAAAGAAAAGAGTCCAAGTTTATAGTTTTATCTTCGTGACGTTGTTTCTGAGGCATCAAAAACACCCATCGTGATCCACCAAATATGACCCATACCTGTCTTTCAGTGTTTCTGATCGCCCGAATACTGGCTGAGGACTCTAACTTAGTTGCAGAGTTATTAGGACTTTAGTTGAAGTGTGAATGCCATGTGAGGCTACCAAACAATGAGTACACTTACTAAATCCGGCGAGATTTGTGATCTCAAAAAGAAAAGAACGAAAAGAGTGAGCGCCAAGAAACATCAAGAGAGCACAGTTGTTTAGCCTCTCTCTGGGCTGACTCATTTGATAGGCTAGATATCTAGAGTCTGTAGTACTAGATTACATGTAGCACCAGATAAGTGTGTGCCACCAAATATAAATCCATTCAACTCAGCATCTCCTACCTAAGCTAAAAAGCCGGGGTCAATTTACAGATTATTTTATGCTTTATCCCCAAAGGAAATAGTTGCCTATCCTAATAGAAATATTTACCAAGGGATAAAGGTGAACTGCAAATGTAAGTTGGTTATTTTCACTTGGATCCGTTACCTAGGCTATTATCACTTCACATTTGTCTAGACCTCTAAATTTTTGGAATAAGGAAAGAAGAAATCTTCTGATTACTTCTATTGTTTTCCATTTTTGCTAGGGACTAGCAAAGCTTAGGCATGGGGGCATTTGATAAGTCCACTTTTGTGGACTATTATTTAGCCTAAGTACTATTTAATTATTTGTTCTTAGTTGTTAATTAATTAGGAGTTATATGGCAATTCACCTTGGCCTGCATTTAATTTTATGCTTTAATTTTACATTTAATAACATATGTTATGATAGTATAATTTATTTGGTGGATGCAGGCTAGGTGCAAGACACCTAAAGGCAGCAGTCAGACATCCAAAATCCCATTTTAAGACGTCTGGAATCTAATCTGGACGTCTGGAACCTCCAGTGTGGACTCCTTGCCAACCAAATATTTTAAGACATCTAATGGTTTTATTGGATGTCTGATGCCTAACGGACAGGACTTATCCTTCTGTTCCAACCACTCGTAATCTCCGCGAGTGGTTGCAGAAGTCGACCGCAGATATTTAAAAAGAGTGCACCAATGAAGAGGGGATAATCTTCCTTCCCCTAGCGGGGACTATCTCTCCACCTTCTCCACCATGAAGGAGACGTGCACTGCGGAACCAGCGATCACTGTGGAGATCCGTGTGCACCGTGACCTGCAGAGAGCCCACAGTTCACTCGTCTGCCGTGGCACATGGTGACAGCATGCACCACCATCAGTCGTCCACACCCGACCACAAAAACCATAGCCAAACCACATTCCATGCCCTCTCTCACACTTAAGCTTCTTTTTCGTTTCCCTCATCTTCTTCAACCTCCAAAGAACCCACGCTTCACCCCCTCACCGTAGCCACCTCGCATGGCCGTCATCACCACCACCACCATCATCAGTTGTCCTCGCCCTCACCTCCTCTGGCCGCAAACCAACACCACCGACTCCTTTTCCTCATCTTCTTCTTCTTCTTCGTCCTCATCTTCCTTCCCTACTGGCTACCTGCAACTCCAACGGAAGAACCCAAAGTGCAGCCACCCCCCCTCGTCGGCCACGCCACCTCGAGCCATCTCCTCCTCCGAAACAACTGGAGTGCTCACCTCGACCCCATGACCTCAACCACACCATCGGTCGCACCAATCGCCCACTCAACGGCTAGCCGTCGAACCTCGCCACCGACAGCACCCAAAGCTCCGACCGGTGTGCTCCGGCCACCTCCCTCAACTCCACGACCACCAACACGAAGCCCGCATCCCGACTGATCTCCTCCGAGCACCATACGTTCAGCCGTGCCTCCTCCAACGCATGTGCACGAGGGGAAGAAATTCCCCTATTTTGCTACAGTAAAACTTCAATTATTATTATTTTTTTTTTAAAGAAAGGAATGCTATCGAATCACCAATAGCAAACCAGGAGAGCATTTATTGATAATAAAAAAAATAATTACATGATCGAACCCAAATGTTGTATGAGACTCCAGCAAAAGTTTACAATATTATCCACATACACTAGGGTCTCCTGAAAAACACACTCATTTCTAGCCCTCCATACAGCCCATAACACAACCACCATATGTAAACATGGTTTATTCCCATCCACATGACAGTGCCACAAATTCTCCCATGTGGGTAAAGACTCATTGCATACTCTCTTCCATACATAATCAGTGATCGCGTATGAAGAAAAGATATGAGTGCTAGAATCATTATGCATCCCACATAAATGACAAAACTGGGTGGGGGTACCCATCCTTCTATGCCTCAGATCTCCAGTAATCAAGCCGTCCCTTCTGTAGAGCCATAAAAAAATTTGTATCTTTAGTGGTATTTTTAACTTCCATAGCTTCTTCCCCATCTCATCAGCTTCCGCCATCCTAGTGGACATTATCAATTTGTCATAAGCAGCCACAGTAGAAAATTTACCCTCCCATTTGTAGGTGTCATATTCATGGGGCATGGGTTTGAAGGCAGCAAGTTCTTGCATGAGACGTTCATTCTCTACACGTGTTCTTGTTTCATGATTATTCCCCCCAGCATTATTGAATAGCCATTGCTCAGATTCCGCGTCCCAATAATCGGATACCAGAGCATTTTTATCCGAAGTCGCAGCATAAGCAAGGGGGAACCTGTCTTTAAACATCCCTTCATGTACACAATTTTCCAGCCAGAACTTGAAGCTTTTTCCATCACCTAATACAGATTTGAAAAAATTCCAATTGTCCCTCAGGGCACGTACCACAGAAGACCAAAAGGGGGAAGGTTTACGGGGGTTTAGATGATTAATCTCATCATTGGCAGTCCCATAACTGTCCTGAATAATTTCTGTCCAGATTTTTTTTCTCCCTGCAGCAACCGAACAACCCACTTCAATAGTAAAGCTTCATTGAATTCCTTAAGGGATCTAACACCCATACCACCCATCTTTTTTGGCTTACAAATTGATTCCCACTTTAAAGGTTGAAAAAAGGCCCATTGATGAGAGGCCCCTTTCCAAAAGAATCTTTTTTGCATCACATCTAGCTTTTTCCAGATAGAATTCGAGGCTTTAAGGACAGAGAAGAAGAATACTGGAATCGAAGTGATGACGGAATTCAGTAAAATATACCTCCCCCCTTTTGATAGGTATCTACTGCTCCAGCCCTCTAATTTCATAGCTACCTTTTCACAAAGGAAAGACCAATCTGCTTTCTTCATCTTAGAACATTTTAAAGGCAGACCCAGATATTTAATAGGCAATGGAACCACAGGTGTACCCAAAATGGTGGAGATGTCATTCTGTAACCCACTGTTCATCCCAAAGCAGACCAGGGAGGATTTATTTCCATTCAGTCTGAGACCAGAAATCTCTCCAAAAATTTTTACCATATGTAAAAGTGCTCGTGCTTCTCTCTTCCCCCCTTCCACAAAAAAAATAGTATCAACTGCATATTTAAGTATAGGGGCTAGAGCCCTATGATTAGACATTGAGTACCCCCTTATAAAATCATCCACTGCCAGTTTGCAGGCGAATCTAGCCAAAGTATCCACAGCAAGGTTGAAAATCAGAGGAGCAATTGGGCAGCCTTGCCTAACTCCACACTGGGGCAGAATCCAAGAATGACACGGTTTACCATTTATCAGTGGGGAAAAAGAGGCTGTCGTAATGCACCTCTTCACCCATTGTATCAATAAAGGTGGAAACTTCCTTCTTCTAAGAGTCCCACAAGTATGACCAAGAGATTGTATCATAGGCCTTGGAAAAATCTACTTTCCATAAAAAAGCCTTGGATTTTCTCCTATGCCAACCCATTACCATCTCCTACGCAACAATGAAGGACTCTTGTAATGATCTCCCAGGAAGAAAAGCTGATTGAACAGGCATTATTAAGTCCTTTAAAACCTTCTGTAATCTGTTAGCTATAACCTTACTAATAATAAGGTAGATGGAATTAGATAGTGCAATGGATCTGTAATCAGAAAATCTCTCCGCACTTGATTTCTTAGGAAGCAAAAACAGATAGGATTTGTTCAACCTCTCAAATCCAGAGTTGCCCAGTTCAAATTCATGAATAACCTTTAAAACATCCACCTTAACAACACTCCATAGCTCTCTGTAGAAGAACACCTGAAATCCATCCGGGCCAGGAGCACCTTCATTATTTAACTCTTTAATGGCTTTTAGTACTTCTTGTTTAGATATAGGGGTGACAAGCATGTCTCTCTGATCATCATTAACACAGGGGAAGTCCATTGATGCCATCCTCCAAGAACCTCTTGGAGCAACCTTGGAAATTTCTTTAAAAAACTTACTTGCTTCAGTTCTAATTTCTCTAATAGAGTTAATAGTTCTCTCTTCAACTTTAATAGATGAAATAAGATTGAATCTCCTCCTAGCACTGGCCGCAAGATGGAAAAATTTCGTGTTCGCATTATCCTCTTTGAGCCATAGCTATCTGGATTTTTCACGCCAATCCATTTCTGTTTTCAGATCTTCATCCCCCACTGTTACTTGCATCTGCTGCCTCAACTGCTGCTCCTAATGGTTCAAAGCTTGCCTACATTCTTTCAGATCCAAGTCCCTTATTACTGGCAAGGCTTCCCTCCTCTTCTATTTTCTGATCAGATTCACAGCCTACCCATATTCCTTCAGGACTTCACACAGTCCTAATAATTTTGCCACTAGCTGCTGTGTAGCAGTGCCTTGCACTGCCTTGTTTTGCCACCACTGGGATACCATTTGCACAAAACCTTCTTCTCTAAACCAAGATCTCTTGAGTTTGAAGTATGATCCTGTGTCTGAATTCACCCCACTGTCCCAAACAAGTGGAGTGTGCTTAGAGAAAGGCCTATCAAGGCTCATAACTACTGATAATTGATACCTCTCCAACAAACTAGGACTGCCAAAAAATCTGTCCAATTTGGAAACCTGTCCACTGCCATTCCTCCAAGTAAATTCCACACCACTGATGGGGTATTCAGTCAATCCCATGTTCTGCACAGCCATTTGGAAGCCTGCCATAGAGCTGTCCACTCTCCCATCTGGGTTGTCATCACCTGAGAGATAACAATTGAAATCACCCTCTAGCAGCCATGGGGTCTCTTGCACTCTTTGATGCATTGCAGAGAGTTCCTCCCACAAGCCAACTCTGTCTGCAGCCACACAAGGACCATAAATGCATAATATAAACCATTCCATATCTCCTTGGGGAGATTGACATCTGCAAGAAAGCAAGTACTTGTCACGAATAATTTCAGTTGCTGATATGGACGACTTTCTCCACCAAAAGGCCAATCCACCAGACCTTCCAGAGGCACCCTTGACCTAAAATTCAATTATTATTTACACTAAATGTCATTGCAGATGTTGCTATTCATTTATTTAAGGCATTAAATTATGGAAAGCAATTTTCATGGATAAACCTCTTGTTTATTTGAATTACTTTTACGAAGGATTCAAAGCATAAGATGAGGTTATAGTAAATAGGGTTTATCCTATTGGAGATTAATACTTACATCTTTGCTATATGCCAAGATCACTATTCACTTATTAACAGAATATTATATTATGGTGATTTTGCATGTGCACCCTTACATTATTGATTAATTCTTTAAATCAAAAAATTATGTTGAAAACACGTTCCCAGTTAGTATGCATACACAATGAGATTTCCTGAACAAATAAGACATTCAATAGGCTAATTCCTCCCTATGAAGACGACCTAACTATTTTCGTGGTTAGATTCTAAGAATTAAAATGTTTTGAAAAACGATTTTCTACCACGTGATTACATACAACAACACGTCATTTCATGCTAAAGTTTTTATCGAAAATGAAGATCGCACTTTCACTAAGGTGGTTATTTTCATTGATCATGCAGCAGTGAAACATCTCATTACAAAGAAGGATTCTAAGCCATGTCTGATTAGGTGGATCCTACTCCTTCAAGAATTTGACTTGGAGATACGTGAAAAAAAAAAGAGTAGAAAATGTTGTGGCTGACCACCTATCTCGCCTTCCACTTAATGACTCTCTATCTGGAGACATCCGTGAGACATTTCCTAATGAAACCTTATGGCAGTAACACCAACTTCACCTTGGTATGCTGATACCATAAATTACTTAGTCACTAGAGAAACTCCTAGCTCTTGGGATGAGCAGAAAAGAAAGAGATTCATTTCCCAAGTTAGATACTTTCATTTGGAAGAGCCTAAATTATTTAGAATTGGACAAGACCAAGTATTGAGACAATTTGTACCTAAAGAGGAACAACAAAGTATGCTGAGATTTTGCCATGAATTTCATTCTGAAGGACACTTTGGCACTAAGAAAACTGCTTTTAAGGTTCTCGAGTCTGATTTTTGGTGGCCTTCGTTATTTAAAGATTCTCATAATTTTGTTAAGGCCTGTATTAGATGTCAACGGACTGGAATGATTCAGAAGAGGAATGAGATGCCTCAACACCCTATTCAATTTATTGAAATTTTTGATGTGTGGGGAATTGACTTTATGGGCCCCTTCCCTTTGTCCCATGGTTATGAATATATCTTGGTGGCAGTTGATTATGTCTCTAAATGGATAGAGGCCATTCCTACATGCACAAATAGCCACTCTGTGGTTTTGAAATTTGTGAAGGCCAATATCATATCTCGTTTTGGCTGCTCCAAGGCCATTATAAGTGATGGTGGACCTTATTTCCAAAACCACCACTTCAACCGGCTACTCAGGAGTCTAGAAGTGAATCACAAGGTCGCTACCCCTTACCATCCTCAGACGAGTGGCTAGGTTGAAGTGTCGAATAGGGAGATAAAAAATATTTTAGAAAAGACCGTTAGACATGATAGGAAAGACTAGTCCTAAAAGCTCGATGATGCTTTGTGGGCATTTCGAACGGCCTGTAAGACCCCTTTGGGTACATCTCCCTTTTAGATTGTGTATGGGAAAGCATGTCATTTACTTGTTGAGCTAGAACATAGGGCACTTTGGGCTATTTGACGTGTTAACATAGATTTAGAAAAGGTAGGTAAGGCACGACTTCTGGAATTAAGTGAGCTTGAGGAGATGAGGAATGAGGCTTATGGCACCTCTCAAGCTTATAAAGAGAGAACTAAGGTCTTGCATGATAAGTATATCCTTAGAAAGACTTTTGAGACCAACCAACAAGTCTACCTTTTCAATTCCAGATTTAAGCTTTTTCCAGGGAAATTAAAATCTCATTGGAATGAGCCTTACATAATCACTAAAGTGTTTCCACATTGAGCTATGGAGATTAAAAACCCTTCCTCTTTAGCAACTCCCTTTATCGTCAACGGTCAACGGTTAAAACCATACATTACTTTGGATGGCCATCTGGTTGACGAGGTCACTCTTGAGGAGCCTTAGCTCCTGCCATTCTCTGCCTTAGGTAATATCTTCCTTTAACTATTTTGTTTCCAATGAGGACATTGTTTGAACTAGGCATGGGGGAGAGGACCTGAGGCATCTGTTTATAGCATGTCTACATTTTGCATTCATTCATGCATATTGCATTCAAAAGAAAAAGAAAAATGGTATTATTGAGCTTAACTAGCTGGGCCCTGCATTCTTAAACAGACCAGAACTTTAAGTTAGACTAAGTTGATTCTGGGTGTTGAACTTTAGAAGCTAAGTGAGCTACTAGATTTAGACCTTTAGGGTCCTTTGTGGACTTAAGAACTTAAGTAGGAGTTAAGTTGCGGACCATTCCTCAAGAGGTTGAGGAAGGAAAGCTAGGGATTGAGTTAAAGGCTAAGTAGTACCTAGAGTCTTGTTCAACCTTTTGGTTTATGGGTCATTGTAACCTAAGCATCCAAATTTCACACACACTTGGTCTTGTGTAAGTAAGTAATCACCTTAATTCTTTTCTTAAAAGAAAATTTGGTTCTCTTAGTTTTGACTTAGGAGAAGCTTGAAAACAAAATTTGATTGGAAGAGTTCCTACTGCAGGAGAGGTGGAGTATATACTCACCTTGAGGATGCGATGATAACATGTTACCTCCTCAGCGCTTGTCTCTAAGGATATCCATCCTACTGGGGGCATGTAAGCGCATTGTGCGGTTCAGGTACCATGGGCGGCCCTATCTCGAAGTGCCGATTGCCACAGGCCTAAATTCGCTTAAGAAATCCATGGGCAATACTATCTCGAAGTGTCAATTGCCAGGAGTTCTTGGGGTCACTATGGGTGGTGCTATCTCAAAGCATCGAAAGCCAGGCACCCTTCGAGATATGGTGATGGGGACAATGAATACGGCACAGACCATGTTGATAGCTGATCCAAGGTTAGATTTACAGGAATCAAACAAAAAGATATATATATATATATTAAAAAAAAAATCCTTTTTCCTCTCTAGGTTGACAATCATACCAACTTCAAATAACTCAGAGCAATGCACATGCACAGATGCTTTAATCTCGGGAATCAATAAAACCTAGGGTAGAGTTAGAAATCAAGGAAACCTGTGCCTGTAACTCATCTTTAGCCGACTTAGTCTGTAACTTAGCAACTACTTGGGAACCTTAGGTCTAAAATGAGAACTTAATATGTTTCTAAAGGAATACCATTTGGGTTGGCTAGTCTACTTGGAGTGCTAGGTTATTGCTTAGATTTGCTAGAGTCTAACAAAAACCAGGCATGGGGGCATTTGATGAGCCAATATTTGTGGGCTATTTAGTTACTTAAATGCCTAGGAATTAGATTGATACTAGTGTATACATAGCATGTATTAAGATATAAATAAGTTTGTTTATATATATTTGCTTGTATGCATTACATATATAAATTATTTAGCATGCATTAGAATAACATGCATTAGCTTTTAGATTACATTATATGCACTAGCATTTTATTGAGGGTTCGAACATAAATTAACCAATCTTTTTATTATTATTCATTTTCTCTTCTCTGCAGGAATTTGCAGCTCCAATGCCACCAGCTGCCCGCACTAAAACCTACATTCAAGGATGAGCGGAGAATGTGGATCTGCTCCTGCCTCTCCATTCAAATCCATGCAAACGGCTACAAACGAGGAAGAATGGATGTCGTTCAAAGGTGGCCACTACCCCTTTCCTCACTGTGCAAAGAACCTCGTTTCTCATCCGCTCCTCACCACCGACCTCAACTGCGGCAGCGCGACTCCACCACCGTGGGCGTGTGGTGTGACAACCCACACCGCTAATCAGAGTCCCTGCATCATCGTGCTTCTTCTTCATCACCACCGCACCCACCAGCACCATCGCCGCGCAGGTCCATCACCAAGCGCAGGCACCTCCCTTCAGCACCCTCAGCGCATTTCACCTTCTGCAGCAGCGCCATCCACGCACGTCTGCCCCTCACAACAGCCCACCTGCGCGTGCTACACCTCCACCGCAGTAGGCACGCACCCACCAGTAGCTTAGCGTATGCCCTCCCGTACCTCTGCCCGCACGCAGAGCCCACCCCACTTCCAGCCCACACGCCTCCCTGCATGCGTCCACACCTCCACCTGCACCTCCCTTACTGCACCTCTGCTTGCAGCACCCGCCGCACGCTCCACGCAGCCACCGCCGCGTGCCCTCCATCAGCAGAGCACGCAAGAGCAGCAGTGATAGTCGCCACTGCCGCCGCTTCTCTCCTCCGTCCAGCCGCTCAGGCCATCTCGCAACGTGCCGCCGCCACAGCTGCCAAGGCCTCACTCCGGCCGACCTTTTCCGAGCTTCGCACCATCAACCATGCTTCCCCCACCACGTGCCAATGAGGGGAACGAAGTCCCCTATTTCTCTACAGTAAAGGTTCAATTAAAATTTACATTGATTGCCCTTATCAAAGAATGAGATTTTGGTATTAATTATTCTATTACGGTAAATTTGTGGGAGGCCCTTCTATTCTTAGTTTATTGTGATAATATTGGAGGATTGGTTTACTAGCTAATGCATTTTGTTTTCTTTCCTCCCATGATGAGTTGATATCAATGGCAATTTATTTTTCTTGAACATGATTTTACGTGGAATTGATATTGGTGATCTTATTGGTTCTATGTCTCCCTGTGATACGACTTGAAGTGTGGTATTATTTCAGTATTTTAGTAACTTTTATCAAAGGTTTTTCCACCACATTATATACTACAATGCAATATTTTTCTGATAAACATCATCTCTAAAAAGCAAAAAATCCTACTTATCACCAAGCATTAGCATTTCCACATCATTTTGTGTCAAAATCATCTTGAGAAGAGTTCTTGCTCACCAATTCCATAGTCTTCACACTTGAGGTCATCATCCCAGCCGTGCACCCACTCTCCCGCCTACGATTATGAGAGCGTCGTTGTGCCGTCGCGTGGATTACGCACCCACGTCACTTGCCGATGCACTTCCATCAAAGGGAAGTCTTCCTTGCCTATAGTAGCTAGTTTCATTTATATACTTTGTGGCTCTATAGGATATTTGTTTATTATCTTTGGTTGGGTATGCGCTTTAAGAATTTTCATCTCCATCGAGAGACTGAATACTCGTCGTGAAGAGGAGCGTTTCTGAGGTACTCTACCCTCATTCAAAGTATCATGGTTGTAAGAGGTAAAGTCACCCTCGTTTATGTGACTCGTTAGTGGATTTGATTGACTCGGTTGATTGGGAAATCCTAAGTCGAGAGACTTAGGTGGTGATTTTTACCTGGGTTTGGGTTTTCACCTAAAAATCCTTGTGCACTTGTGATTGCATATTTTTGTGAGATTGTTATCTATTTAATTTCCGCATCATTTACATTTTCCACAAATCTCACCCCCTCCCGTAGGAAATTACAACAGCATCCGAAAGAAAGGCTTTAAGAGGTGAATCACCAATCTAAGCGTCCATCCAGAAGTCCTCCGTGCCTTCATGAATATCCCAACGGATCAAAGGTTTCATAAGAAAATACGTGTCCTAAAGAGCTTTGACTCTAGCAGGAAAAAATGGGGAATTGGAAGGGACACTTCCATAAAGGCGTTTCATCAACTCAGTATAAGGGGATTCGGAAAAGAGAATATTCCAAGCTCTCTTCTTCCTTAGGGCAAATAGGAAAGCATTGAGGTCAAGAATACCAAGGCCAGCGAGGTGGAGAGGCTTGGCAATAGTTTCCCAAGAAATCCAATGGTGTTTAGTATCTCCAAGGGAAGAACCCCAAAAAACGTTGGCCATGATAGAATGAAGTTTCCTAATTATGGACTTTGGGACCTCAAAAACAGATAAGATGTGTATAGGGACAGAGGAGAGGACATGTTTAATGAGGAGGAGCCTGGAAGTAGAGGAAAGTAAGTTAGCTTTCCATCCAGCCAACTTAGACTGGATTTTTTCAATGATGGTGTAAAAATAGGAAGTTTTAGCTCTTCCTGGGAAGATGGGGCACCCAAGGTAAGTGAAGGGGAAGAAGCCAGGTTGGATGCCAAGGGCTTGCGAGATACAATTGATCCTATCTCTAGGAAGATTCTTCCCCATAAAGCAAAAGCTTTTAGAAAGATTGATGCGTTGGTTGAAGGCTTTTTGGAAGGAGTTAAAGAATAGGGACAAATTAGCAATGGGTTGGGGGGTGCCATTAAGAAAAAGAATGTTGTCATCTGCATAAAGAAGAGAAAGCGGCACACAAACACCACGTTTGACAGAATAAGGCTTGATTTTGCCCCGAAAGGCGAGTTCTTTAAGGCCTCCAATGAAAGGTTTCATGAATATGTCAAAAAGATAAGGGGACAAAGGGTCGCCCTATCTCAAGCCCTGAGACATCTTGAAAAAAGTAGAGGAGACACCATTAACAAGGATGGAATATCCCTCATGTTCAACAAAAGCCTGAATCAAGGAGAGTGCATTCGGAGAGAAGCCAAACCTTGCAAGGACTTGAAATAGAATATTCCACTCCACTCTATCATAGGCCTCTTGAAGGTCCAGTTGGATGATAATATTCAAGCCAAAGACTTTGCGATTGATGCGTTGAGTGAATTCAAAGGCGATGTCAATATGGTCATAAATGGAGCGATTTTTGACAAAGATAGCTTGCTTTGGAGATATAAGTTTGGGGATGATCATAGCAAGTCTTTTGGTAAGGATGCTCAAAGTAATCTTGTAGATAACAGTACATAAGCTAATAGGGTGATAATCATCCAGGTTCTTAGCATCCAATTTTTTAGGGATCAGGGTAATAAAGGTGTTGTTGAAAGATCTAGGGCATTTATGGTGGGTGAAGAAGTAGGAGATAGCTTGTGTTAAGTCTTCTTTCAACAGGGACCATAAGTTAATAAAAAATTCAACTTTAAAACCATCTACTCCCGGAGTCTGGTTATCAGGCATTTGGGAGAGGATATCCCTGATCTCATTATGGGTAAGAACAGCCAACAGGAGATTAGACTCCACCTGGGTAACAATTTGAGGGATAACTGATGATAATATCATCATTAGCCATAACTAGCTTTATTTAGTCAAAATCAATTGACAACTGCTCCTACATAACCACTAGATAGTCGTAATTCATTACATTTTCTTTCTAAGAGAAATACATTAAATCAAGGGTAAATCTACAGTTTTAACATCATATCCTAAATGCAGAATAACCGTGGGTTTTCCAGGGGTCAAATAAAGGTCAAATGATTATAAATGTCTAACAAGAGGGCTCATATAGACAGAAATGGGTTTTCACGCATTTCGAGAATTAATAGACATCCGAAACCCTAATTTCAGACCCACTTAAATAACAGAGGTTATGGCCAATATAAAATTCATCTAAACCTAATAAAAATCATATAAAAATATTCTCTAAGGTTTAGTACCTTTGATTTGACCATTGGAACCCATTTTGACCTAAAATAGTCTCAGATAGGAAGTTGCCCTAATTTGGGTTTCTACATAAATTACCCATTCATACATGATCAAAACCAAAATATAACTTTACCATCAGATTTCTTGGGTCAAAATTAGGTTTGTACAAAAATTTGGCCCCAATCAGAGATCATCTTGACCTAATTTGCATTTTGGTCCAATTTGACTCTTTTTCTCTCAAGTAGCCCCTCAACTTTCGAAATCCATTATAAAGACACTCCTAACTTCATTGTCTTCTTCACCAATAGGTCCCTACAACCATTGGAGGTCAATCGATCTCCAGGCTGGCGTTGACTGACCTAAATCCTACTCAAATGGCAATCAAATCCCACCAAACTTGGTGGGATTGATATTCACATAAAGATGAATCATCTAGGATCAATTTGGAGTTCCAAATCCCCATAGATTGCTTGTGCGAACATGCGAGAATCATGGGTCCTATTTCTTCAATCCCAAGCCATGTAAATCCTTCTTTCCTGATTAAGAGCTCTCCCTGAAGCCCTATAAAGAGCTGGCATGCACAACCGCTCTTCTTTAGCTTGGTTTGGAGGTCGGAATATACTTCTCTTCTCCCTGACCTTTGCCTCCACCAACTCCGGTGACCCTCTTCAACTACCTTCTTCGCTCACCATCACAGACAATAGTGGGTGGGATTATCTTCCTCATGCTCCTCCACGCGTCGCAATACCAGCGAGCATCCTCTATCTCCCCTCATAGTCACTGCTTCTCCCACCAGAGGCTTCACCTTCTCCAGTGCCGACCATACCATAATCGATGCCTTCCTCTCCTTTTGACCATTGGTTTAGGATTAGTTCGGTTCCTTCCTCCCTCTACTCTCTTTTCCTTTATCTAAACCCTCAACTCGACCACTGACACTACCACACGCCGTCATCTTCTCCATCTCTGGCCGCACCTCTGGCGAGGCTTCCCCGTCACTTCACCACACCATGCTTCTCGCCAACACCTTTGCAAACCAAAGCCCTCACCTAATTCCATCAATCGCTCACTCAAACATCATGCCAAACTCACCCACCTTCGCGCTCCTCCTTCAACCTCTGCAGACCTCTACACGCCACCATCCTCAACGAAACATCCACCATCACCTTCGTCGTGCTTCGGCGAAGCTAAGGAGCTTTTGAACTAGGGCTTTCAAGCCCATTTTCGTGCTTTTCAGGTCTTACTGCCGCCTCCATCTCCGACCACAACTGAGCTCCTCTGGCATCAAGACAACCTGATGCTACTCCTAGGTGATGCAGAAACACATCAGGACCTTTCCCAGGTCCTCAATTAGAGACCACGGCTTCGCCTTCACCTCCAATTGGACGAGACTTCACTCTACAACTACACGCAAAGAGAGTAGGCACATTAGTGCCACATTGGTGAAGGAAGACCACGCGTGCACACATAAAGTGAATTTTCACTCAGCTTACCGCCCAAGCACATGAGAGGTCGGGTCCCTCACACCCCTTCATCCGCTTACCCACCTATCTCACTCCTCATTCACCACACATGCCAGTAACCCTAGACACTGTACATGACCTAATAACCTGAGTATCTGGATTTGACTATGCATTGGGTTTGAGAGAGAAGGAAGAGGAGAATTTGTGAGAGAGTAGGGGGGCATTGCTCTCTTGTTCTCTATGCAAACACTTAGCTACTGAGGAACTTAGTCCCCTATGCTGTGAAGGAAAGAAGGCTTGGAAAAAACCTTAAGGAAAAGAGAAGAAGAGGCTCTGAAGAAAGGTAGGCTCATGCAGAAGTAAAGAAAGAAGAGAGAGAGAAGCTAAAGTGAAGAAGGAAAGAAGAAGAAGGAGAAGACTAAGAAGAAGAAGAAGGAAAGCAGAAGAAGAGCACTGTAGAAAGGTCGCATTTAAGTCATCTGATGGAATGCTCTGTCGTCTGAAGATACTGTGGCCACTTATCTTACATGGCATTTCTGATTGATGATACTATTTAAATATTTGAGTAGTTAATATATGCTTAATTAAGGCTAATAATTGGTGATCTAAATCACCATTATTTTTGTTTTAGATTTCTTTTTATCATTGAGATCTATTGAAATAATCATGCTTATAATTGAATATCAATTTGAGTAGATATTATTCATTGAATATCTCTTTTGCGCTTTGATTATGGTGCTCATTTATATGCAATTAAAGATTAGCGCATGAATTCCATATTTACTCCCTGTGTTCAACCTCGGACTTCAATTTAGATTTCGAGTAATAAATTTTATCTATTTGAGAGCTATTTGTCGACTATACTATAACGTAATTTTCCTAAATTCGATGAAAAGCTTGATAAACAATAACCTCTAGAAACAGTAGAAAGCCTTGGGTGCTTTCACTATTCAGAAGCGACTAGTAAAAGGAAACACACTGAGGAGTAGCCTCATCCCATGAACTAGCCCCAATGGTAGAAGTAAGATTAGATTTATGGTGCTCGGCAAATCTATGTTTAATAGTGGAGAAAAAGAATTTAATATTAGAATCCCCATTAGCAGCCTAATTAATTTTTGCTTTTTGTCTTAAAAAATCATTAAGGTTATCATGGGCATCATCAAGAAGGATTTGGTTCTCAGTGAGCTCAGTAGCAAGGGTATCATCCCATTGGGAAGCCAACAAGGAGTCAATTTCATCACTGTAAGCCTCAAGGCTTTTAACAATAATATGGATGTCCTCGAAAGTCGTTCTATTCCAATGTTTAAGAGATCTTTTGAGAGCAGAGAGCTTAGAGTGAAGATTGGTGATTGGATCATGGGAGGGATTTAGGGTCATTCTCCTAGAAGTTTTCAACAAGGTTACGAGAAGTAGGATCTCTGAGCCGCATGTTTTCGAACCGAAAGGGGTGGGGTCAAGTACTAGGGTTAGAAGTGGAAGACAGAACAATGAGGGAATGGTTAGAATTCTATCTAGAGAGGTACGAGCCTAAGGAGATCTCAGCTAAGAAGTCAGTATTGATGAGGATACAATCAAGCTTTTGATATATACGAGCCCTACCACGATGACCATTGCACCAGGACAACTGGGGCCCAGAAAGGGGCATTTCCATTAGGGCTAGGTGATGAATGCAGGTTCTAAAAGGAACCACCTGAGAATCATAGAAAGGGATGCCTCCAGATTTCTCCGAAGACCTAAGAAGACAATTAAAATCTCCCCCAATGATCTAAGGACTAGGGCCAAAAGAGGCGGTAGTGGAGAGGTAATCCCACAGCTCTTGACATTGAGTAGCGTCAGACGAAGCATATATAGCTGAGATTTTAAAACTGGTATTACCAAACAGGTGATGTGCATACATCTAAATAGCCAAAAATTTCTATTAATGCATGTTCTTAGTGTCATATTAGCATCATACATTGTAAATATTGCATAACATCCATAATCATGCATTTAGGTCAAGTTGTATAAATTTTAAAAGTATAGTAATTGCCTCCTTTTATGGTCAGGGAAAGGGCTATTCTTAATCGAGGCCTCAGATCGAAGATCCAACCGTATGGATCTGATCAAGGCGACGATTGGAGCTCAACGACTCCAAGATCTCCCTAATCGGACATCCGTAGCACCAGATAGAGATTGAAGAACCCTAAAGATCAAGGGCCAAGATGGTGCTAATCTGCACTTTAGACAATAAATCTGACCACACGGATGGGTTTGGATCGATGATCGCAACCTAATAGCGCAAAAATCGGCTCAATTCGACATCCTGGCACCATCTACAACATAAAGAAGATGGACGACCAAGATGGCGCCACGTGGTGCCATCTCAGCCACCCGATCGACCCCAGGGACCCGCCGCTGCTTTTCTTTTTCACCCTCTCAACGAATCTCCTTCGTTGGATGCCCATCCAACTGCAGAGAATCAGCCACGTCACCGCTCATAATCGCATCTCATCTTCTAAAGGCGAGGAGAGGTGAGATCTGGGTTGTTGGATCTTGATCCAACGGCCGTGAGTGCACACGCTTAAATTATCTTCGCGACAGAGCAGCAGTCGCAGTGCAGCGGTTACGCTGCTGTGGGCGAAGCGTAGGTCGCGAGATTGAATCCCCATGCACCTAAAATCAAAGCAAAGAGCGGGGACGCATCGATTCTGGCCGTCAGATCGTGCGTGCGAGGAGCATGCTACGTGGTGCATCCACAATGCATAGATCGCATATGCGTTATCACACGCATGATCGGACGATTACGACACGGAGAGTCTGTGCATTAAGACAGATGAGCAGGTGCTGTGAGGATTAATCTGGGTTGTCCGATCGTAAGATCGGACAACTAGAATTCAATCAAACGCTGAAAGCTGAACAGGTGCATGGAAGAGAAGCAGGTGCGTGCAGTGCGTGCACTCATTGTCCACTACCAACCTTTAGCAACGTTTAAGTCCGTCGCTAAAGGTCCCCTCTTTATTATTTTTGAACTTAAAATGTCCAAAATGCCCCCACTCCTTACAACTATAAAAGGAGACCCTTACCCTATGAAATTCTCATCCCTTCCTTCTCCTCTCTTCCTCTCCAAAGCTTAAGAGAAGCTTGTCCCACACTCGAGATGCTCCTCAAGAGCTAAATCCAAGTTTTCGCCCCCGTTCCGGAAGTGGATCCCGTGACGACAACGATGTGCTGCTTCATTCCCGTTCTTCCGACTTCATCCTCCTTCTTCCCGCCTCGTCCTCCATCTTCCAGGTGTTGCCTCCGTCCGGCTCGTCCTCCAAGCATTCGTTGAGGAGGATAACATCTCTCTCCCTTCTTTTATCACTTTCTAGAGTAGAATTCCTCACTTTCTAGTTGTAACAGTTTCCTGCTTTCTAGTGTAATCATTTCTCACTTTCTTAGTTGTAAAAACATTATTCAAATACCAAGTGATTGTTCTCTCTCTCTCTTATTATTTATATTGATTCCATTGTGATTATTTCATTTTCAAACAAAAACACAAAAAAATATAATTGCGGATTTTGAGATCGACGTAGCCTCCTTGTGTTCTACCTAGAACTTCTTTACGAATTTTTGGTATAAATTTTATCTATTGAATGGATTTCTTCACAACTCGAACTACAACGATGGGTTTTCGAATCCAACTGCGAACACGTAGTTTTCCGCTTTCAACAACAGGCAGGCCACAGTTAAAGCTTGGTTAAAGGAAGAGAGATGGGAAATGGAAAGAGACCCTCTCCATAGGCACCAAAGTTTAGGGGAGTTAGAGAAGGCTAAACAAGAGTTGAAGGAAATTTAACGCTTAACTGCATCGATATCAAAGGGGTCCGTGAAGGGCTCCATAAGGAAAATCAAGTTAAGATTATGGGAGTGGATGAGAGTTTTGAGACAATTGATAGCGGGGTCATTGATAATGCCCCGACAGTTCCAAAATAAGCAGTTCATAGTGACAAGGTTTTAGAAAGGGATCTAGCATGACTACGGGTCATCCGACCCTTATCCTCCAGGACTTGACCTCCACGAACTCTTCGCACCCTTTCAGGGGAGTGTGCCACATATGCCGTGTCCTAGATGAACAAGGGTACAGCATCAAAGAAATCCATTCTCCCTAGAGACTCCACATCCGACAAGGAATCGTAATAGTTTGCATCAATGCTCAATTCCAATAGCCTTTCCTGATCCTGGATCTTAGTAATGAATGGAGGATCAAGGTCAAGAAGTGGTGTCGGTAAAGGAAGATAAATGCCCCATGTTAAGCCACCATCATTAATGGATTTGCCATTGTTAAAAATCGAAATCTCTTGTCTAGATCTACCAATAAGGTCATTTTTGGATTTTCTAGATTGAGAATCATGCTTACCATCGCCTTCAATATGAAATGCAAGAGGGACACTTTCTTTCCTTTGAGAATCTTGTTTAGAGAAAACCTCATTAGAGAATAACTGCGAATCGAGCATTTGGTTCTCACACATCTGATGGAAATCAGTCTTGAAAATCGACAAAGAAACATGGTAGGAGAAAGAAACCAATCTAATATCATGCATCCTACAAGAGTTGGAACTTTTCACTTGCGAGGGAAGAGGAGATCATGTTTGAGTCAGCATGATTTCCTTCCTTGAAGAGGCAGTGGTCTTTGTTGGGGTTCGTGACCGACGTCGGAGTCGGACAAAGCACCTCTTTCTCCCCTCTAGAGGACAAGTAGAAGAAGAAGGAATAGGAACCCCCCCAAAGGAAGAAGAAGATTGAGAAATTATACATGCTGAATTAGGGGAAGAAGAAGAACTGACCCTATCCTCTAGAGGGGAAAGGCCTTTAGGAGGTTGCTTAGAAGGCTTTCGCACCACCATCTATCCACCTCGTTCACCAGTGCCTCCATAAGGAATATTCTAGCTCTGAGTAGCCTGGGTATTCTCTACATGCACAAAAGAAGAGGGGCAAGAGCACGAGGCATGACCAAGCTTCAAGCAACAAGAACAAAACAGAGGGATCTTTTTGAAAATCACACGTTGCACAATCCGATCTTCACCATTAAAAATAACCATAGAGTCCAGTCTAGATTCAAGAAGATCAACCTCCACACAAACCCTAGGATAACTAGGTTGAGCCCCTTGGATTGTGTGTTGATCCACACGAATAGGGTGACCTAGCTGATAAGCTATAGAAAGCAACGCATTAGGGTGAATGTGGTGATGGTTGATACCCGGAAAACCAACCCACAGAGGGACTTTGGAAATGAAAGCATCAATGCGGAAGGAGGGGGTCCAGCGCACAAACTGAAGTCTAACCCTATCAAGAACCACAGAGCCCAAAGCATAAATCTTGGAGAAATCATGGTATGATCCACTGCAAATGAGCCAATGGTGAAAATCCAAGGAGATAAAGGAAGCATTCGCACCGATATTAACCTCTTAGAAAGACACTCACGCAATATCAGAAGGGGCAGTTTGGGACCCCAGGCCCAGACCACAACCAAAGAGGAGAAAGCACTACCAAGATCAGAGACTTTAGAGCTAGAGAAAGAGGAACACAAGACCCCATCGCTCATCTCCGGACATCGAACCTGAAGGGCTAGCTCAACAAAAGAAGGGGGCTTCGACGAGCTCGAGCCAGCAACCACCGAAGCAAAAGATTGCTTCGGTAAGGAGGTTTGATCCTCCGGAGAGGAAGAAAAAGGATTAGGAGAAGACATTGAGAAACCAGCAAAATAGTGAAGAAGGCAAAGCCATCAAAGCAACACGAAAATAAAGTGGCAAGCCACAGGAGAAACGCCACAAAACCAAACAACAAAATTAGAAGAAAAAAGCGAAGAGCAGACAAGAAACCTATAAAGACCCATTCTATTCTGAGCCTTTTAAGACGTCTGTACTGTCAGTCAGACGTCTAGTCAGATGTCTAGACCCCTTCCCAGACATCTGGAAATTGAAAAATCTGTATGCAGGGTCGGATCTGCACGCTGGCTGCACACAGACAGCCTTCCTTCTCTCTCTTCTTCTTTTCTCCTTCCTCACCAAACCCTAACCCTACTCCCTGTATAAGAGCCCTCTCCCCCCTTCCTCTCTTCTCCACTCCACCACCACCACCTTCTTTCCTCTCCACTGCCATGAGAGGGACGAGTGAGAGAGAGGGAGCAAGAACGAGGAGTGAGGACAATGAGCGGCGTGAAGAGAGGAAGAGGAGGTTGAGCTCGCGAGCTTCGTGGGAGCTCGTCGAAGTGAGCACGGCCGCCGCAGCACGTGCGGGAGGAGAGTGTCGGGGAGCCGTCCCCAACTTCCTATTGCAGTCGGAGCTGCAGACGAGAGGGAGGAGCCGCGGCTGCATGTGGCGAGAGGAGCGGGAGCTCGCTCTGGTACTGGAACTTTTCCAGTATCACACATCCGAAGTGCCTTCCAGACAATGGACTGGATGTCTTGTGATGACACCGAACGTCTGAAAGCAAGGTTTTGCGTAGGTACGTTGTTCTTGCGGTTACGGCCATGCAGGCTGCACCGCAGAGCCAACTTGTTTGGCTAAAAGGGGTGTTGCTGCTCTGTTGTGCACAGGAGCAGCTTTGGGAAGGCACGCGGCATGCCCTCCCATGCATTTCGAACATCTGTATAGCTTACCAGATGATTGGAGTCACTCCCAGATGACTGGAGGAGAGGTCAGACGTCTGGAGCTGAGTCTAGACAATCAAGTAGGGGTCTTGGATGTCTCGGGTCGATGTAGGGACTTGAGGTGACTCTGGTGACTTTTAAGACATTTGGACCTTGTGCTAAACGTCTGATTTGGTTCTGCAGCTCTATTTTTGACCAGTTTAGGGTCCATTTTATGCAAACGAGATATCTATGGTTTCTTTTTGAGTTCCTCTACATGTTAGAAGTCCTTATATACTATTCTGAACGTTCCATTGTGGTACGTTCCTTGGTATAGGACTCCGATCTGTTGTGTGTTCAGGGCTTGCTAAGGCACATGAGTTTGCTGTTCGAACCCCCAATACTCCCGGATTGTATGATAGAGTGGTTTCCCCCTATTCTACTTATAAAATATAAATGCAGCTATGAGATTTAGATAACTAGAACCCTAGGATGTGGCATTAATACTAGGACGAGTGATAGTTGCACTATTGGTATGCATGTTTGAGATTGCAGTCATAAATGAATGAGTAGAATTGTAAACAATTGCCTATTAATAAATACGAGCTTCCTGTTGGAATATGAAATGCCTATGCTAGTTAAACAGTTACCTGTGAAATCACTTGATGTATATGTTAATTGTGGAAATACGAGCTGCATGTGTATAATACGAGAATGGAAATATGAATGATGAAACCTGGTATGGAACAATATGGTGAATATGAGCATGAACCCTACGGGGAATTAGGAGTAGAGCTCCTGTGGTTGAATGGAAAGGATCTGGACATGTGAGTGGTAAGTGTGCTGGCCCTTGAGTATGCGGTACCAAGGAGAGTGACTATCCTCTGTTTAGTGTAGAGTAGAGCTAGCCACCCTTGGGTTGGGAACCGGGGAGAGCTACTAGTGTAGGGAGAGAGCTAGCCACCCCACGAGGCCCAAGGTTTAGCTAGCCACCCTACACCGACTTGTTAGGCCCACTTGGCAAATCAGGGTAGTCAGACAAGGGTGCGCAGACTGTGGAAGGGCGAGACCCCTGTTTGGTTCTGAGGGGCTAGACCCTTGTTGCTGAGAGGACTAGGCCCTATACTATTCCATATTGTACTTTGGGCGTACCTGCTAGCGGAAACGACTAACCGCGTGCCAGTGTGGGGTAGCTTCCCGTGCACTTATTGCACGTGCCGTAGTCACCGCTACGTCTGTCTGTGACCTCGAGGTGGTTGACTAGGTGTAGGATTACCACAGGGGACTCTCCTGACTAAGAGAGCACCACGTGTACCTTCTACTCTTCGGAAAAGACTGTAATCAAGATTGTTCCCACGAGGAACATGCGAGATCAAGAAAGAAATCTGAAAGTAAACCAATGGGTGAAAAGGAATGACTTGTAAAATAAAATAATTAGAAAGGATAAATTTACCTGTTAACTTTTATTGCTTTAGTTAGTTTTTGGTTACCACTCTACTCAGCGTTCGCTGACTTCATTTTACTTGTAACCCTTTACAGGTCCAGGAGTTGAGCAACCCAAGTCACCGGCTGCAGAGGGTGCTGGGCCCAGTCGAGCCCAGCAGTAGTTTCCTATTTTACTTGTACTCACTATTCTACTAGTGAGTTTTAGACTGTTGTTACCATTTCTGTTACTGTACTTTTGTTTCTGCTTTCCTATTGTTTTGGTGGTATATACTGTTTAGAAGCTTTTACTTCGTTACTACTTGTACTCTTTTACTGTTAGTTACCTTGCAATGTGAATGTGGTTTATTTTCCTACTTTTCGGTTATTTCTTGTTGGATGACTGGGTCTTGGGATTAGTCGAGTCGAGCCGATCTTGGGTCCTATAGGGATTCGGGAACTGGGTCGTAACAAGATGGTATCAGAGCAAGGTCGTCCCAAGAAATGAACCAACTAGCTTGAGAATAATCAATTCACGTGCATGTAACTAGAGTAACCATCACAACGTACCGCTTGACATCTGTTCTGAGTTCCTTTCGCTGAAGTACGTTAGAGTTGACTTCTTTTATTCTATTTTCTGCGTCTCCTTGCAGGAGATGGCTCGTAATGGAGTTCTTGAGGTGAGCCACGGACGCGGCCGTGGATGAGGTTGGAGGAGTGGACGTGCTAGGTCCGAGGTGCCAGTTGACCCGCCACTTCTCCCGGGTGTTTAGGCCTAGGACCTCGCTCAGCTGATCTGAGACATAGTATGAGAGGAGCTCCACCCACCTCCACGGGCTCCTCTCCTTGGGGACATAGAGGGGGAGTCCTCTGTGGGACTGAGAGACCAACGCAACTCTGGACGAGCAAGAGGGGGAGGGGGTGGTCCTCCACCACCCCCACCGCACTCTGACACTTCTGAGCACGAGCCCTCCCTGCCTGGAGGCGTGCCTGTTCCCCCACTGCAGCTGCACTATGAGCATTTCGGGCAATTCCAGAAGCTAAAGCCCCCCTCTTTCAAGGGGGATGAGGATCCGTCAGAGGTAAAGGACTGGCTGGAGCAGAAAGAAAAGCTGTTTGACACCCTTCGTCCCCTGTAGAGTGTCGTGTGGCTTTTGCCATGTACCAGCTGAAGAGTGCAGCACACAGGTGGTGGAGGGCAGTCAGAGGCCAGGAGAGGGGAGTGCCGACATGGGACTAGTTCATGGCCCTCTTCTACAAATAATACTTCCCGCAGACTTGGTAGGACTAGAGGAGGCAGGAGTTCCACACTCTCCGCTAGGAGACGATGACTGTTAGCACGTACCGCACGCACTTCCTGGAGATATCACGTTTTGCTGCGACAGTCATAGCTACAGAGGAGGAGCACCTGTGGAGGTTCACCGAGGGGCTCCGACCTGCTATTCGGGGGTATGTCAAGCCCCTGAAGCTGCCCACCTTCTTGAGAGTGGTGGAGGCAGCCATGATATACGAGGAGACTAACTCGACCGCATGAGACACCGACAGCGGACGGAAGAGGCCCTACCAGCCAGAGTACTCACAGGGTCGACAAGAAAGGAGGCACATGGCACTCATAGGAGAGCCATCTCATTTTGTGGGACCATCAGTGGCCTTTGGGGGCCCCCAACAGGGACTAACTGTTAGCACTGGACCCCCACCCAGCCGTCAGTAGGGACCTACCGAGGGAGGGAGTCAAGTCCCCCTCTGCTACCAGTATGGCCAACCAGGCCACATCAGGAGGGACTACCAGTCTAGGGCTGGAGCATAGCAGATGCTCCCCGCACCGAGCGCTGGAGGCCGAGCAGGTGGTCATGGCTCCCAAACATGTAGGGGAGGGCAGTAGTCATAGGGATGGTACCGGCCAGCGGCTACTCGCCCGATGCAGAGTATGGCTGCTTCTTCTGCACCGAGAACTGAGAGGCATATCAACGCCCTGACACACAGAGATGCCAGGGAATCCGATTCAGTGATGGCAGGTATAGTTACCATTTCTGGCAGATTAGTTTACGTACTTTTTTATTCCGGCGCCACACACTCCTTTGTCGCTGCGAGTTTTACTGTCAGTTTGGGGCAAGACTGTGTGCTGTTAGAGGATTCATTTGTGATCGGAGGTCCAGGTGGTCAGCTGTTTGTAGCTGAGGAGGTCTACACAGACTGTGAGGTCAGTATTAGGGGACATAGCCTCCCCACTGACCTGATTGTGATACCGATGGAGGACTTTGGCGTGATTCTGGGAATGGAGTGGTTGTCCACTTACCACACCTTGGTGGACTGTTTTGGGAGGAAGATCGTCTTCTCCATACCGGAGATGCCTTCCTTTGAGTTTCACGGATAGCCGGTGGATGGAGGTTTTAGATGCATTTCTGCACTTTGGGCAGTGAGACTTTTGGGCTAGGGGTGTGAGGCCTTCCTAGCCTGTGTGGTGGCGGAGCCTAGCCCTGTGGCAGACTTTTAGATCATCTTGGTGGTCAGAGAGTACCCCGACGTGTTTCCAGAGGAGCTGCTAGGACTACCGCCTGAGCGTGAGATTAAGTTTGAGATCTCACTAGTATCGAGGACTATCCCCATTTATACTGCACCGTACCGGATGGCACCACTTGAGCTGCGAGAGCTCAAGTCACAGCTACAGGACCTGTTCGAGAAGGGCTTTGTGAGGCCCAGTGCATCCCCATGGGGAGCCCCTGTGTTATTTGTGAGGAAGAAAGATGGTACCCCGTGCCTTTGTGTTGACTACAGACAGTTGAATAGGGTCACCATCAAGAACAAGTATCCGTTGCCAAGGATTGATGATCTATTTGACTAGTTGTGAGGTGCCACAGTATTCTCCAAGATAGATTTGAGATCAGGCTACCACCAGTTGAGGATCAGGGAGACCAACATCTCCAAGACAACTTTCTGCACCTGGTATGGACACTACGAGTTTTTGGTCATGCCGTTTGGGCTGACCAACGCCCCAGCTACCTTTATGGATTTGATGAACTGGGTTTTCAGGCCATATTTGGATCAGTTTGTGGTGGTATTTATTGATGACTTGCTCGTTTACTCACGGGATCTAGCATAGCACGGACAATACTTGCGGATGGTTCAGACACTTTGAGTCGATGCAGACTGTATGCCAAATACAACAAGTGCGAGTTTTGGCTGAGGCAACTGACCTTCTTGGGCCATGTGATTTCAGGGGATGGTTTGGCTGTGGATCCAACCAAGGTTGAGGCCGTACTCAGGTCGGAGAGGTCACGTACAGTGACAGAGATACGTAGCTTCTTGGGACTAGCAGGTTACTACCGGTGGTTTATTAGGGGTTTCTCGCAGATTGCGCGTCATATGACTCAGTTGACCCGGAAGGACGTGCCCTTTGCTTGGACTGACGCTTGTGAGGCCTGTTTTTAGGAGTTGAAGGAGAGACTAACTTCAACTCCTGTGCTTACCATCCCAGATAGCAGTGGCGGTTTTGTGGTCTACACGGACACTTCTTTGCAGGAGTTAGGGGGTGTACTCATGCAGCAAGGTCACGTTGTCGCTTACGCTTCGCAGCAACTGAAGCTCTATGAGCATAGCTACCCTACCCATGACTTAGAGCCGGCAGCTGTTGTCTTCGCGCTGAAGGCATGGAGGCACTACCTTTACGGTGAGACCTTTGAGATTTTCACATATCATAAGAGCCTCAGGTACTTGTTTCATCAGAAGGAGCTTAACATGAGACAGAGACGTTGGTTAGAGCTCCTGAAGGACTATGACTGCAACATCTCCTATCATCCGGGGAAGGCCAACGTGGTGGCTGACGCCTTGATCCGGAAGGTACCCACCCTCTTGGCCAATTTACAAGCACAAAGTTGGAGACTTATGGAGGAGTTGGGCAGTTAGCGACCCCAAGAGTTACAGGAGTATTGTGGGGCAGTGACGGTGACACGACAAATGAGACCAGAGCTGATAGACCGCATCATCACAGGATAGATGACAGATCCGTACCTGTAGTCGTTGCGAGATAGAGTGCTGTCAGGGGACCCAGGAGACTTCTCTTTTACAAACAAGGTGCTGCGCATGAGGAGACGTTTATGCATTCCCAGGGATGAGGAGTTGTTGAGAGAGCTCCTGATTGAGGTGCACAGGTCCAGGTTCACCATACATCCCGAGAACATGAAAATGCATCATGATCTGAGACGTGGCTTTTGGTGGAGAAGGATGAAGTAGGATGTAGGTGAGTTCGTGCAGTAGTGTTTAGTATGCCAGCAGGTGAAGGCCGAGCATCAAAGGCCTACAGGGCCGTTGCAGCCACTTCCTGTGCCAGAGTGGAAGTGGGAGAGCATCACCATGGACTTGGTGGTGGGCTTACCCGTTACCCAGCGAGGACACGACGTAGTCTGGGTGATAGTGGACATATTGACAAAGACGGCACGCTTCTTACAGATCCGAGTCACCTTGGGACCAGCGTAGTTGGTAGAGAGGTACATTTGCGATGTGGTACGTCTACATGGAGTTCTGTGTGAGATTGTATCCAACCGGAATACCCATTTTACTTCTCAGTTTTGGGTCGAGTTTCAGCAGGCTTTGGGGACACAGTTGAGGTTCAGTACGGCGTACCACCCCCAGACGGTCGAACAGTCAGAGTGCATTATACAGACACTTGAGGACCTTTTATGCGCCTGTGTACTAGACTGGAGGGGCTCTTGGGACTAGCACTTACCCCTGGCAGAGTTTGCATATAATAACAACTATCACTCGAGTATCGGCATGGCACCTTACGAGGCTCTGTACGGACGGAGGTGTACTGCACCCTTGAGTTGGGTTGAGATGGGGACCAAGTTGGAGGTTGGCCCCAAGCTGATCCGGCAGAGTTAGGAGGTGATAGAGTAGATTTACAGACGACTTCGCATTGTCAGGAGTAGACAGAAGAGTTATGCTGACCGGAAACACAGAGAGGTGCAGTTCGAGGTTGGGGATCACGTCTTCCTTCACGTTTCGCCCATGAAGGACCTACTATGTTTTGGGGTGAAGGGGAAGCTTGTGCCGAGGTTTGTGGGGCCCTCTAAGGTCCTGGAGCAGGTAAGACCCGTTGCTTACCAGCTTACCCTTCCTCCCCAGCTTTCTGGTGTGCACGACGTGTTCCACGTGTCCAACTTTAGGAAGTACGTCACCGATCCCAATCACATTCTAAGCCACGAGAGTATCGAGGTGGGTGACGACCTGACCTACCCTGAGAGACCAGTGCAGATACTAGACAGAGCCGTCCGGAGCTTGAAACGGAAGCAGGTACCCCTGGTGAAGGTTTTCTGGAGGAGCCAGCGGTACAAGGAGGCTACCTGGGGGCTTGAGGAGGAGATGCGAGGGCGGTACCCGGAGCTTTTTGAGGGTACGTCTTTTCGAACCAACTTCAGTCCTCTTAAAGTTTGTTTTGTGTTTATATTTCTCTTTCCGCACCCTAGCTAGTTCAAGTTTTAGGGAGGAAACTTCCTTTAAGTTTGTTATGATGTAAAGACCCGTTCTGTTCTGAGCCTTTTAAGACATCTGGACTGTCAGTCAGACGTCTAGTCAGACATCTAGACCCCATCCCAGACGTCTAGAAATTGAAAAATCTGTATGCAGGGTCAGGTCTACACGCCGACTGCTTGCAGACAGCCTTCCTTCTCTCTCTTCTTTTCTCCTTCCTCATTGAACCCTAACCTCACTCCCTATGTAAGAGCCCTCTCCCCCCTTCCTCTCTTCTCCACTCCACCACCGCCACCTTCCTTTCTCTCCACTGCCGTGAGAGGGACGAGCGAGAGAAAGGGAGCGAGGAGGAGGAGCGAAGTGAAGAGAGGAAGAGGAGGTTGAGCTCGTGAGCTTCATGGGGGCTCGTCGGAGTGCGCACAGCCGCCACGGCACGTGCGGGAGGAGGAGAGCGTTGGGGAGCCATCCCCAACTTCCTACTGCAGTCGGAGCTACAAACGAGAGGGAGGAGCTGTGGCTGCACGCGGCGAGAGGAGCGGGAGCTTGCTCTAGTATTGGAACTTTTCCAGTAGCAGACGTCTAGAGTGCCTTCCAAACAATGGGCTGGATGTCTGGTGACGACACTGGACGTCTGAAAGCAAGGTTCCACGCAAATACGTTCTTCTTGCTGTTACGGCCATGTAGGCCACACTGCAGAGCTGACTTGTTTGGCTAAAAGGGGTGTTGCTACTCTGTCGTGCGTAGGAGCAACTTTGGGAAGGCGCATGTCACGTCCTCCCACACGTTTCAGATGTCAGGACAGCTTACCAAATGACTGGAGGCACTCCCAGACGACTGGAGGAGAGGTTGAATGTCTGGAGCTGAGTCCAGATGGTCAAGTAGGGGTCCTGGACGTCTGGGGTCGACGTAGGGACTTGAGGTGAGACTCTGGTGACTTGTAAGACATCTGGACCTTGTGCCAGACGTCTGATTTGATTCTACAGCTCTATTTTTGACCCATTTAGGGTCCGTTTGGGATACGTTTTATGCAAACGAGATATCTATGGTTTCCTTGTGAGTTCCTCTACATGTTAGAAATCCTTATATACTGTTCTGGACATTCCATTGTGGCACGTTCCTTGGTATAAGACTTCAATCTGTTGTGTGTTCAAGGCTTGCTGAGGCACGTGAGTCTACCCTTCGAGCCCCTAATACTCCTGGATTGTCAAGTAGAGTGGTTTCCCCCTGTTCTACTTATAAAATATAAATGCAGCTATGAGATTTAGATAACTAGAACCCTAGGATGTGGAATTAATACTAGGACGAGTGATAGTTGCACTATTGGTATGCATGTTTGAGATTGCAGTCATAAATGAATGAGTAGAATTGTAAACAATTGCCTGTTAATAAATACGAGCTTCCTGTTGGAATATGAAATGCCTATGCTAGTTAAATAGTTACCTGTGAAATCACTTGATGTATATGTTAATTGTGAAAATACGAGCTGCATGTGTATAATACGAGAATGGAAATATGAATGATGAAACCTGGTATGGAACAATATGGTGAATATGAGCATGAACCCTACGGGGAATTAGGAGTAGAGCTCCTGTGGTTGAATGGAAAGGATCTGGAAATGTGAGTGGTAAGTGTGCTGGCTCTTGAGTATGCGGTACCAAGGAGAGCGACTATCCTCTGTTTAGTGTAGAGTGGAGCTAGCCACCCTTGGGTTGGGAACCGGGGTTAGGATTGGCCACTCTACACTGACTTCTGTTGACCCTCGCGTACACTGCACAGGGGAGAGCTACTAGTGTAGGGAGAGAGCTAGCCACCCCACAAGGCCCAAGGTTTAGCTAGCCACCCTACACCGACTTGTTAGGCCCACTTGGTAAATCGGGGTAGTCAGACAAGGGTGCGCAGACTATGGAAGGGCGAGACCCCTGTTTGGTTCTGAGGGGCTAGACCCTTGTTGTTGAGAGGGCTAGGCCCTATACTGTTTCGTGCTATACTTTGGACGTACCTGCTAGCAGAAATGACTGACTGCATGCCAGTGCAAGGTAGCTACTCGTACACTTATCGCGCGTGCCATAGTCACCGCTACGTCTATCTGTGACCTCGAGGTGGTTGACTAGGTGTAGGATTACCACGGGGGACTCTCCCGGCCTGAAGAGCACCACGTGTGCCTTCTACTCTTTTGAAAAGACTGCAATCAAGATCGTTCCCACGAGGAACATGAGAGATCAAGAAAGAAATCTGAAAGTAAACCAATGGGTGAAAAGGAATGACTTGTAAAATAAAATAATTGGAAAGGACAAATTTACCTGTTAGCTTTTACTGCTTTAGTTAGTTTGGTTACCACTCTACACAGCGTTCGTTGACTCCATTTTACTCGTAACCCTTTATAGGTCTAAGAGTTGAGCAGCCCGAGTCACCGGCTACAGAGGGTGCTGGGCCCAGTCGAGCTCAGTAGTAATTTCCTGTTTTAGTTGTACTCTCTGTTCTACTAGTGAGTTTTAGACTGTTATTACTATTTCTGTTACAGTACTTTTGTTTGTACTTTCATGTTGTTGTGGTAGTATGTATTGTTTAGTAGCTTTTACTTCCTTACTGCTTGTACTCTTTTACTGTTAGTTACCTTGCATAGTGAATGTGGTTTATTTTCCTGCTTTCCAGTTATTTCTTGTTAGACGACTAGATCTTGGGATTAGTCAAGTCGAGCCGGTCTCGGGTCCTGTAGGGATTCAGGAACCGGGTCGTAACAAAACCACAAGCACCATCAGCTCTAGGCGACACTCCATGGGAAGATTGTCGCCATAGGCAGGGGCTGCGCCCCTCCCCCAAGGGGGGAGAGCAAGACCTGCACCAAGAGGAGAGCCAAACCCTAGCGAGGGAAAGGAAAAAAGGAAGAGGAGAAAGAAAAGGAGGGGGAGGGGGAGGGGAGCCGAATGAGGGGGAGCCGAAGGAAGAGCACTTCTAAACTCGTCGGTATTAGTTGTGACAAGTTAAGCCCTTCATATTCTAAAAAAAAAGTACAAGGTATGACTCTCTTTTGAAAAACACCATCCATCACAAATAGACGCACACAGCAACAATCCCATCATCATCAGAAGACGCAAAAGCACAAGTTGGTTTTACTACAACCCGACCTCCTACTCCATTCATGCAACCCAATAAAATCCACAACCTTTTTCCAACAAAGCAAACAACTTGCAAGCAATAACTCGACTCTAAGGTTCGCACACATACCTAAATACACCGGGTTGAACCACAGGGAAGAACTGGTGAAGCCTTAGGGAGAG
The DNA here is from genome assembly GCA_037157565.1 of Thalassia testudinum. NCBI lineage: Eukaryota > Viridiplantae > Streptophyta > Magnoliopsida > Alismatales > Hydrocharitaceae > Thalassia > Thalassia testudinum. The sequence continues at coordinate 31,896,085 of JAZHRO010000049.1, forward strand.
TACCACCAAGTGAAGCCTCTATTGAGCAGCAGAAGCTAATGCCCATCCAATGGGCACTGGGCAGAGCGATGGCGGTCGTGGCTCCATCGTCAACAGGGAAGAACTAGTGAGTCACAACCTAAAGGGGGGGCGGCAGGGGTGGGTGGCTCTCCGCGGATAGAGCGTATAGTGGAAGGAGAAGAAGATTGAGAGGTAGCGATAGCTGCGAGGCTAGTCTTAATGATCCCTTTAGCCAACACCAACACCTAGTGAGGAAGGGGAGGGGAAACCTTGGAGAGGGAGGAGGAGGAGGTAGCGAGGGAGAGGCTAGAGGTTGTGGGTGATAGGAGGGGGAGTTGAAAGGCTTTGAGGAAGGGTAGGGTTTGTGTGGGATTTTGGTGGGAAAGTAAAATCATGGGTGGGAAAAGATTTGGGTAGGCAGGTGGCCAAGTTTTAGTGACCAAATATTGGTCTTAAAAATAGTGATCAACTTTTTAAGATGATTTTTTTGTCACCCACCTCTTTTTGATCACCAAAAATAAATTTGTTCTTAAAATTTGGTTGCCAAAGAGGTATTTTGTTGTAGCATTCGTAAAACCATAGATTCACATCTAATGGAATAATTTTTCCATACGATTCTAAAAGGAAATTGTGTAGCTACAAGTATTATAAGTGACATGAGCCATAAGTATCCATTGATCTTACACCATACACTCTCAAACTGGTAGACGACATTCCATCCTAAGGTAAGAGGTACAAGTAGCTCAGATCCTAAAAGTTGTTCATCAAAGTTTAAGCCTTCCTTAGGTCTTCTTCCAATTGTTCTAATGATTCATTGGTTGTCAGGTACTTCAACTATGAGATCTTGAATAGCTAGCAAAGGTTCTCGATCAACTTGAGATGATGTACAATTACAAATCATTAAACATAATGTTATAACTCTTGAAAAGAAAAGATTATGTCACAAATATTGGCTTGGAAAATTATGAGCACATAATTAGAATATGTATCAAGGAAAAGAATTATAGGACACTGATAATATTCGAAACATACCGTCTCCATCAAAAAAAAAATTGTCTCCTTCAACTAGAAACAAAGAAAACAATAACAATAGTATAGGAACTTATAGCAGAAGCATACTCCACAAGGATAGTGGCAAGAGTGCGATTGTAAATGGATTTTTAACCTCTTGACTTGACTTGACCATAGGTTTTGGAATTAAAAAAAACATAATACATGTAAGTAAAAAGCTAAAGAAACTATATCAGCAGAGACAAAGTCAAGATTTTTGAATCCTAATTAATTTATTTAGTGAAAGTAAATAGCACTTCAAATATGAATGCCATGAGCATTTTTTTTTACCAACTAATTTTGCATATGTTTATTATTCAACAATCATCCACCAACACATCATAACTAGTTACAAGCCATCATGTATAATTGCTTCCCAGGAATTTCTTGATTGATCTATAAATCCATACACTCCTTTAGATCTCATCCAAGGGCTACGATTCAATCATATTTCCTTCGCGCCCTCTAGATCAAATGCCAACCCTTGATCATCAACGGCCAAAACCTACACTACCTAGTCACTCCCAGCTCCTGTTGCCTACAAATACTTGACCACAGACCCTTACGCGAGCTCATCGGCTCCCCTCCTACATCTCTTGAGTCAATCAGCTCCTCCCCTCCAGCTTCTCCTTTCCCTTCGTCCACCGCTTGTGACAGAGACAAAATTGTTGTCCTCAAATCAAACCACGTCGAGTTAGATCACATAACTCTAGGGGACATCCCAGGAGTCTTACTAGTGGACTCTTCATCAGCTAGAGATCTTCTTCCTCAATTTGTCACCACTGACCGTCGATCATGGTCCTTAAGATCCCATTCATCTAGTAGAGTAGATTTAGTACTTTCAAGATAGATTTATGTGCTTTCTAGATTAGTCTAGATAGTGTAGATCATAAATTCACTGATTATTTGCTTAGTTAGGAGTAGAGTAGCACTAATTGGAGTTGATTTTAGATCTGCCCTCTTTGATTAATTCAAATTAGAGAGGTGAATTTTCACCTTCATTTCAATCCATAAATCTCCCTTATCACTCCACAATCACATTCTCTTGATTTCCTTGTTGTTTTAATCGCCATATCACCTCCTTCGCCATAGCAGTCATGAGACCTGAATCTCTTTAGCTTCCAAGTTCATTGGAAGTTCATTGATGCACTTAATTCATTTGGGGCCCTCCCATTCACATCATCTAACACAAAGACCCCCTTATAGTTTTAATTGCTCATAGTTTGCTCAATTGATGTGGATTTAATTTTCACTATTGATCAAAGGATTAATTATTCAATTTGATTTCAATTGGTCTTAATCGAGTGAATTGGGCCTTTAGAGTTCTAATTGAATGTGGTGTGATGATTCTAAAGTACATTGATTGGATTTTCCTTCCCAGATGAGTCCACACCCAACTTTTATCTTTAGTACTATTTTCCAAGATAGTGAGGGCTAGAGATTTTTCATACATGATTTTGGAAGTATCAAAAGTGACAGTAGCTCTTCATTTCATTGAGAAATGTAACAACTATCGGTAGAAAAAGCATACAGGTAAAGGGTACTCTAGTACCACTTATAACAATCCATACCAAGATATATCTAATTTAAAAAATAAACTTTATTATATAACTTTCTGAGTTTGGGTTGAATATAAGTTCAGATGTAAGATTGAAATGACTATAACTTAAGTTATCAAATAATATTTTTTAACTTTTTTAACATTTTCTAAATTTTCTTGTCAATACTTATCTTCTAAAATTTTACTTCTATATCATTTGATTTGTCCTAAATGTCAAATCGAATCAAATAGAGAGATTAAGTTTAAGCTGAATGAAATCAATTCCATCACCCAAATACTTAAGATAAATTATCAAATAGTGATTGCCAACCCCTATAACTCATTTCCATCTACTTTTGTTGTTATGCTACCACAGTGACGGTGATATGATTTTTTATTTCTATGCCTCTCTCTCTTGTGTAATGTGATACATCTATCGATGTGGTACTGTCGTCCACTTTTATGGTGTACGGTATATATATGGATGCACCCTTATTTTCTCTTGACATGGAAACCAAGGATGTATCTAACAAGTGACTGACAGGACTAGACGTGGCTGCTAAGTCGAAGAATCTTATCTCGTGCTGTAATCGATCCTTAATATAAGTAAAGCAGCATGGGAGAATAGGTCTGTGATGTATTGTTTCCCCACTGTTCACTTTCTTTTTTTTGGGTTCCGTAATCGGCATACGAGTTTGGGCAATGGTTAAGGGACGCTCGGGTTCTGACAAAATTTTTGGCGCTCACCGTCCCTGTAGTGGTAACTATTTATTTATTTCATTTATTTTATCTTAAATTGATACCGGAAATCGATTTTTGTTTTATTTTTATTTTGTTGGTGGTTGCGGCAGTAATTGATCGCTATTTTTTTTTTAATTTTGGTTGGTAGTGTTTTAGTTTCCTAATGTCGAAAACATAAAATATATTAATTAAAAATTAAAATACATCGATATATTTTAATTTTTAATTAATTTTACATTTATATAAAGTGAAAAGTGATTTTTACCATAAATCTTAAACTGAAAATTCATATGTAAAAAAGTACTTCTCACTTTTTAGGAGAAAACTTATTTTCTACCATTGGAAAGCTAGAACATGCGAATATGTTTTCACTTTCAATCAATGTATTTTAATTTTTAACCAATGTAAAATTAAAACACATCAGTTAAAATTGTCATACATTACAATGTATGTTTCTTTATTCTTTTTTTACCTATTTTTACATAGCAGTAGGTTTTTATGAAGTAAAATTTTGCTACAATTTTAACTTTTATACTCCAACTCCAAGATGCAATCTAAATATTAGTTTATTTGAAAGGAAAAAGTTGTAGCTGGGTAGAGATATTGTGACAACCGCCATCAAATTACCAAAGTAACAGGATTCCCATGTGTATTCACATGGATAAAGAAAGTGTATCAAGGATTCGTCGTCGTTTGAAGATTACTGTATGATGAACAACCAATCAATGGTACTTAAATGAATTGTGTTGCCTTGAGTGCACTAGAAAAATAATGAAGAAATCAAATAAACCACGCAAAAAATTTCTAATAAGTTGAAAGGAAAAATGCTTGAGAGTATTTAGTAATTGGACTAAAATATGCAATTGTGTGCCCTATACATTGATGAACATTTTCATACACATATAATTTCATCAAATAAGAGTGTGATGTCAAATAGATATACTTATAATACAATGTTACTTCGCTATAGCCATATACTCGAACCCCGTAAAATTCAATGGAAAAAGTTAAAAAGATTAAAAAATAAAAAAATTTATATTTACCTCCTTAGAATTTTCTTATGTTTTTCAACTTCTCTTCTTCCTACCTCCTTTTCCTCATCCCCAAGCTCCTCTTCCTCCACAACATAGCCTATAATAAAGTAACATTGTAGGAGTATCTATGTAAACATTAAATACATAGAGGTAGATATATCCTATTAAAAGTTCATAGGAATATACACATAAAAACCCCTCTCGAAATAGTATCAAGGACAAGATATTTGGAGAGTTGTCCTAAGAGAGAGACAGAGGAGAGTGGCATGGAGAAGGTTAATTTAAGGCCAAGCCGATAGATAATGGGCCTAGATTAGATATTATACAATTTATTTCTTTGAACCACTTCCCTTGAGCCCAAAAATGAATAGCCTTAAAGTCAATACCAATTTTCAAAAACATTGCCTATCCATAATATCTATTAAGGCCTATGTGAGTTTGGGTCACAGTGCCATTGTAGCTGTTACTGTAGCAACTTGGTTGATGGCATTGGATGCAATTATTGAGAAGATGGAGTCTAAATTCACCGTTGTCTGTTCGCTGACTACCAGTTCGTACTAAAAAGGGATTTTAAAATGTCGTCGTTGTAGTATATGTCACAAATACAAACCGTTATCGCATCAATTTTATTTATATACTTAATTTTTACTGATTTATTCCAAGTCATTCACTGGGAGACAGTTATTGATATACATCACTCTCTAAATCCAATAACATTCTTTAATTCCAAAAAAAGATTGATTTTATATACAAGAATGAATGAATGAATCGAAGAATCAAAGAATGAATCAATTATATATAAAAGAATGAATTAGAAATAATTACAATGCTTGAAAGCAATTATATACAACCAAGCATAAAAAATTATGTACATTTACTCTATATTATTTATTTACAACTAATAATAGTAATACCTAGGTAAAGGTACAAAAATAAGTAATAATATATACTATATTAACTTAACTTAACTTACTAATATCTACAATAACATATAATATATCTGCAGTGACGTATGAAAGTGTTGCTAAAACCTTTAAAAACTATATACATAAGCTAAGGTAAAAACTAATGTCTATATTGACATATAATACTATCTATAGTGATGAATATATCTGTCACTAAAGCTATAGCCTATTTATATACATATATAGCTCAAACAATACTATTCTACTCTAAATATACTTATATACATATGTTTACATATATACTATATACACACACACACACACTATATACGCACTCAACTCAACACTTACAGCTCACACTAACACAACACACATAGACTCACAATACACAACACCTAGGCACAGGCACGGGCACATATATACACACACAAACACACATACTCAACACACTTAGGCAGACACTAACACACAACACACACCACACTAAGGCAAGGCTCAACACTTAGGCAAATTTTGCCTTCTCTTCTCATCAGACCGATTCACTACCGGTTCAAACTCGTTTTTTATCCAAAAATGGATTTAATTGGTAGGCGACCTTTTCAAGGGATACACAACACTTGTATGGGTGGGACCAGACCCATGCATAGTGCACAGCTCCCAGCCATGCATCGCACTCACATTTCAAACCATAGCCAAATCATTCATTTCATATGCTCAGAGAGAATGGGGGTATGTATGTGTGAGGGAGGCACCGAGCGCTCATGATGACTGGGAAGGGCACATGACAAAATCAATTTATGGTGCTGTGAGCGGTTTCATGTTCACGATGTGGCGCTAAGAAGGTGCCCCTTCAGGTGTAGCCGTGCGCACGAGACTACGTAGATTTGATTACTTTGGCCCTCGAATTGAGGGCCCAAATTAGTTTCAAATTTAAATTAAATTATAGGGTTGTAAAGCCCTTATATAGGGCTACATAATTATGTAATTTATTTAAAAAATTAATTATTTTTACTATATAAATAAATTAGCTAAACTTTATAATTTATACATGCTGATATTTAGGTTTATTTCTTAATTAATGTTTAAATTACTTAATTTATGGTCTAATTGACCTTATGCATGATTAGTATACATACTAAATTATTTAATACATATTTTTATGATATTTTACACATTTTATTTTAATTTAAATATATTTAAATATCCATTTTCAGGTTGTTGTACATATATAGTAGGTATAAATAGTATAATACAATATAAATATAGTTAAATTATTTTAAATTACTTAGAATATTATAATACAAATATACAATATAAACTACTTCAATAATAACTTAATTTACTAATTTATTTTATTTTAAGTTAGTAAACTACTTAATAAATTAATAAATTAATTATTTACCATATAAATATAATTAAATTAGTTTATAGGGATTCTAATGTGCATAATAAGTTTATAAAACACATATGTAAAATATTACTGATAAATAAGTTTATTTATTGGAGTTTATAAATTTATATAGCTTATATTACATATAAGTTAATTAAATTAATATCTACTTATTTAATAAAGTTATATATATATATATATAAAGTTATCCTAAATACTTAATTTATACTATAGAATACATACATAAGTTATATATATAGTTTATATACATTCTACACTATGTACATATATTTAATTTAGTATATAGCTTATATATGCATGTATTTATATAGTATGCATGGTATTTTTGGGTATTTTTCGAGCTTTCAAATTTTTGTGTGTTTTTTAAGTATAATAGAGGTAGGAGATAAGAGAGAAAGAGAGATGAAAAGAATATAATGTTTTTGGATTTTTTTTTCAAGTTGAGTTCTTTTATTAAATTTTAAAGTATACTAAACTGTCGGCTGGATGTTTTACCAAGCCAGAAGTTAAGATAACCTTCAAACTTTGCATATACTTAAAAATATATCTAATCTTACTCACTAAATGTTTATTTCATTTTTTTGGAATTTTTTTAAAGGTTTTTATTTATTTACAAGTCTAGCTCATATAAGGCCTTAAAGAGTGTTTTCAATGAGAACCTAAGGCCTTAGAATGTCTATCAAGGGTTAGCTATGTAGTGTAGGGAATTAGAATGGTTCAACACATTAGATCTAAGGTGTCCAAACAAGTAAATGTGAATTTCAACTCAAAATCATCCAATTTCTCTGTTTGGGTAGATCTACACATTAATAGGTAACAAAGACATTTAAACTCAGATTACAACCAAACAAATTGGATTTAAAAGTCATTAAAAGTATATGAAAGATTGTACACAAAATATAAACCACATTACAAACATGCCAACCATCTGAAATAAACAAATCCCAGTTGCTGCCCAATTGATTTCAGACCAAACAGAATAATAGCATAAGCAGCAACAACAACAACAGCTGCTGCTGGTCTGATCAACAGCTATTGGGCTACTTTAGATGTCTTAAACATATTTCAAAGGCTGCTGTTGCAGCTAGATCATCCATTCCAGCAAATCTGATCTCAATTCAATGCACAAAATATTTAAGATCAGACTTGAGAAAGTCTAATCTGGGATCAGGAACGTTCAAATCAAATGTTCATTTTCAAGTAGCCCTAACTTGCACCAGATTTAGGGTTGGAAAACACATGTACATGTAGCTGCTATGCAGCACTTTAATATGCTGAATTGGGATTCGAAAACACAACAATAAACACCTCAAAAGTCTGATAAGGCTTGAAAATCACATTGAAATCACTTTGAGAAGTTAAACTCTGCATCAAAAGTCCTCATCAACATTCTCATTGCAAATCAGAGAAAAAAACACCGATCTAATACCTTCCTAATGCTATAGACAGCATGAAGGGGGTGTTAGAATTAGTCCAATAAATCCAACTTGAATCCCAATTGTCTAAAACCTTAAGGAATGCTGACAATTCCTTAGGTTAAAAATCAGATTCTCAAATTCAAAATAACACAAAAATCAGTGGTAGAGCCTCAAATTAACAAAATTGATTTTTCTTGGCTTTACCTCTCTCTTTAAAGCCATAAAATCCCCAATTCATGCCAAATTCAGACATGGCTCATCTGAGGAAAGATTTTTCATCAAAAACATCTCAAAACCACTACCATGAACTGAATTACACAAAAATATCTCGATTTGCATGATCAAAACCATTCAAAACTCAATTGATTCAAAACCTCACGATCATGCTTGAAATCCAAATTCAAAATCAATCAAGCAAACTGATTCCATTTTAAATTCAGATCAGGGTCTTTGTGGATTTTTGAAATGAATGGGAAGGCCCCTAGATGGATTTTGAGCGCAAATCCTCATCTCAAAGCTAGAGAGCAATGAGCTGAGGGCTTGACTCTAATGGGTGGGTGGATTTCGAATTAAAATTTGAGGGAAATCAAAACACAAAATGGTGATGTGAGGGTGAAGATCAGTGATTAGATGAGTGACATGAATTCATCTCCTTTGATTTGAATTGATTAGAGAAGGTGCGAGTGCGAATTCTACACTACACTACTCCTAACTAATGATCAAATCCGTAAACTTATAACATCTATTCTAATTCTAATGTACTCTAAATGTTACGAACGCGCGCTTCAGACGTCTTTTAAGACGTCTGGGAGGTGGCCCAGATGTCTGGAACCACTTTCAGACATCTGGGAATCAGTTATTGTTGGCACGTGCGATTCGCTACGTACTCTCTCTCTCCCTCTCTTTTTCCCTCTCTCCTGCGGCCGCAGACCACCCTGTCCCGCTCTCTCTCTCCTCCTCGCGCGGCCTTAAAAGGCCACGCCCTCCCCCTCACTCCCGTCACCTCCGCCCCCTTCCTCTTCTCCTTGCAGTCGGTGCGTGAGAGCGAGCGCGAGTGAGCGGCGGCGGCGACAGCCGCGGCGGGTGTGGGAGGAGGTGCTGCACGGGGGAGGAGGCATCGGCCGTGAGGGCTCGAGCCTGCCGGGGCAGCGGGAGTCGGCCGGCGGGGGCGCAGTAGACGCGGGGTGGCACGGGAGGCCTGCTGCAGGTCGAGCAGCAGGCGGAGCACTCGCATCGCGGCCGTGCGTCGCGAGCAGAGGGCGAGTGGCGCGCTGATTCTGGAAAATTTTCCAGAATCAGACTTCTATGATTCCAACCAGACGACGGGGAAGACGTCTGGAAGACTGTCCAGAGGTCTAAAATGTGAGTTATTTCCGCTTCTTTGTTTTCTTCGACTGACCATACTAAGAGAGAGAGGAAATGGGTACGCACAGGTTCTAAGACTCGCATCCAACGCGAATCAGACGTCTGGCTGCAGTGCCAGACGACGAGAACGACTTCCAGACGTCCGGGGTGACCATCGGACGTCTGGGAACTAGGCCAGACGCCCCCGCAGGCTTATGGACGTCTGAGAGACCACGCAGAGCAAGGTAATCCCTGATCCACCTTTTAAGACGTCTGGAATAAGTTCCAGATGTCTGATTTTGCACTATTTCATCATTTTCGACCCGTTTAGGGCCCGTTCGGGTTCTGTTTTCCATGTTTCGAGTTGCGTTCTTTTCGAAATTACATCCTCTACCCGTCTACAGTAGCTGTATACTATTTTGAGAAATTCCTTGTGTTTGATCCTTATGATAGGATCCCGTTCCGTTGCAGTCTCGGGGGTTGCGGAGGCACGCAAGATTCCCGACCACGCCCCCAGTTCGCCTGCTGTAACCGGTAGAGTGGCTTTAAGTATAATTTGTTAAATTATGAAACCATAAATAGAACCTAGGACATTGCATGAATCCTAGGAATGAGAAACGAGATTGAATGATAGATCCTAGGGTGTTGCATAAATCCTAAGGCTGGAAAACTAGATTGTATGATAGATCCTAGGGTATGACATGAATCCTAGGATGGGAAAACTAGTGGAATATGTGAACACTGCAGTCTTGAAAATGTGGAAGAGAAATAATAGCTGCCTGTAAATTTGTTTAAACAGCTGCCTGTTATGAATAAATGAACATGAGTAAGAATATGGGATGTATGAATGTGAAACTGGAAAGGTGAAACCGGAATGCGCTGAGTTAAAGAGCTGGAACCCTACGGGGAATTAGGAGTAGAACTCCTGGAAAGTGAATGGAATAGAATTGGGGAAGTGAGCTGGCCCTTGAGTACGGAGTACCAAGGAGAGTGACTGTCCCCCTGTTTAGTGCAGAGCGGAGCTAGCCGCCCCAGGGACCCGGGGTTAGGACTGGCCACTCAGTACCGACTTGCTGGCCCTCATGTACGTAGTACCGAGGAGAGCTATTAGTGTAGGGAGGTACTAGCTACCCCACGGGTCCCGGGGTTCTGCTAGCCTCCTACACCGACTTGTTAGGCCCACTGGGGCAAACCAGGGTAGTCAGGCGAGGGTGCGCGGACTGTGGAGGGGCAAGGCCCCTGTTTGGTTACTGTGGAGGGGTTGGACCCTTGTTACTGAGAGGGCTCTGCCCTGTACTGGTTCCGTGCTGTGCTTTGGGCGCACTCATTAACGGAAATGACTGACCGCGTGCCAGTACGGGTTAGCTACCCGTGCGTTTACCGCGCGTGCTGTAGTCACCGTTACGTCTGTCAGTGACCTTGGGGTGGTTGACTGAGAGTAGGATCACCACGGGGGACTCTCCCGGCCAGGAGAGCACCACATGCTACTTCTATTGTTCGGAAAAGACTGCAATCAAGATCGTTCCCATGAGGAACATTCAAGATCAAGTGAAGGATCTGAGAAATAGATAATTGTGAAACAATAGAAAGACGTAAATAAAGGAAGAAAATTAAAACAGCTACTGTACACTTTACTGTTTCTTTAGTTTAGCTGCCACTCTACTCAGCGTTTTGCTGACGTGTTACACTTGTTACCTTTCAGGACCAGGTGTTGAGCAGCCAGGGTCAGCGGCTGCAGAGGACGCTGGGCCGAGTAGGGTCCAGTAGAGTTACCACTGTTCTCTTGTACCTCTTTTTGGTTCCACTGTAGTGAGTAGTTCTTGTTTCCACTGTACTTTTCTTTACCTGCAGTTCATATTATGTTATGAATGTTGTTCTACTGTTGTGGTGGTACATACTGTAGTGGTTTCTTTCCTTATTGCTATTTTTTCTTACTGTTAGTTATATTCATGTTGAATGTGGTTTATTTTACTGCTCTTTTGGTTACTTCCTCGTTGGACGACTAAGTCTTGGGATTAGTCGAGTCGGTCCGGTTCTCGTGTCTCGTAGGGACTCGGGAATCGGGTCGTTACACTAAATTACACCAACTAAACTACAATTAACTAAAAAGAAGTAAAACTATACTAATTCTACTCCTAGAAAGAATGTAAATCTATCTAATGGGACGAAGTTGTTTAAGGTCACCTGCTGATGGCTGGTGACAACGAAGGGGAGAAGACCAGCAGTGATGAAGTTGTCTAAGGTCCAGTGCCTGGTCGACTGGTGGCCAGTGAAAGGAGGAAGGCAAGTCAGCGCTGTCACCATAGATTGAGGAAATGGGGTGAGGAAGCTGCAAGTGTGGACAAAAGGAATCACTCAGGAGGAGGGAGCGATCCAGTGTGTGTGTGAGCAGAGGAGGTGTTTAAGTAGGCTTGAGAGTGATTCAGGTCACCATGAGATGGGTTAGGCATTTAGGTCAAGGTAGGTCACGATTAGAGGAGAGGGTGTGCGAAAATTTCAAGTCAAATCACAGCCGCTAGATGGGATCTGGGGATAGAGGTGAAACCTCGCAATAAATCACGCGAAGCTTCGATTGAGTGAGGGCCACTGATCAAGATGATCAAGGAGTGAACGGCTGGGATTTCACCGTTCTTCGTATGAATAGTGCACCAAGAGGTGCACCGTTCCCAGCATCTAATGGTGTAATTGCAAGCAAAGCCCTTAGGTGAAATGGTGTAAACTCTATAGCAAGGCCCAAAAGTGGTATAAAATGATTATAGAGCTGTCCCTAGAGCCTTACAAAAAGGTACCTACAGCCTACAATTGGTTCCTTGGAGGTTTTAAAATGGTTAAAATGTTATGAATGAAGGACCTAAATGTGAATCTCGAAATTTAAGGTTCTATTGATGTCCAAATCCTACCAAGTTTTTATTGAAACTTAATTGAACATATTAGAAGTTAATTTCACTTTTGATTTGAAGTTTTGAGCTCAATTGTGTGTTCAATTTGCAATTGGATCACCATTTTGTATTTATTAATAGAATATCTCAATAAATGACTTAATTATGCATTTTTAGCACAGATTTGGTATTTTAGGTCTTTTCTGTTAATTCTCACACTTATCCCTTTCTTTGTGTTAATTTGATAGTGTTTAACCTAGTTTCTAACTTGAGCATTTTAGCTAGGATGAGCCACACCTCATCATTGTCCCAACCTCGATTCCCTCCTCTCTCTCTCTCTCTCTCAAGCACAACTATCTCTCCCTTTGCATCTCTCTCTCTCTCTCCCCCAATTGAGCCCTAAACCCATCCGACGGCACTCTCTCCCCCTCGCTCGAACTCCCCTCCACCCCTTGTCAGCACCATCCCATGTCACAGTAACTTGGCCCTCCATAACCTCCTACTCCACACTTGTGAGGGCACTGACGAGGCTACCTTCGTTGGCTGTGTCCACCGCCTCGAGCTCCTATAGCAGCTGTTACAATGGCATTTATATGTAATTATCATAAAGAGTAGATTGTTGGAACTTTGTTCCACATCTTGTTTTGGTGTTAACAAAATTATTGAATATTAATGTTTGCAATTGAGTATTTTTCAGATTTAGGCAAACATTGAACTATGGCAAGGAGGCATGATGAGGAGGAGAAGATTGTGACATGGAGGAAAGATGATGAGGAGGAGAAGATCATCTTCGACCTTTAGATTTTTTAGATTAGATTTTTATTTTATAAAATGTATGCCTCTTAACAAATTAAGAATCAACTTAGATCGTAAAATTAATTAGAGATAAACTAGGATTTATAGTACAATCTTTTTCAAAGAACGTAATTAATTAGTAATACACCTAAAACAGGTACTTGTAAGCAAGTACCAGTACTGTTCATCAGTATCAGTATATGCAAGGCATAGGTTTGAGCCTATGTCTCAAACTGTGAACAACAAGTACCGGTACCAATCAAGAGTATTGGTACCTGATGGTCACAGTTTGAAAACTCAATTCTGGCGTGGACCTTACAAGTACTGGTACCCATGATAAGTACTGGTACCAGGACTCATATCTACTAGCTGCAAAAGGACAGTGAGCAGCTAGTACCGATACATATACTTCAGTACTGATACCAATTAGTCATTGGCTCAAATATGAATGGCTAGAAAATTAATTTTAGCAATATGAATGTTGGGATTTAAACCCCAACGTCTAGTAGGCGTACCACTAAGGTCCTATCTCTATAAAAAGGCCTTAGGACTCTTAGTTTGCATATATGAAATAGAAGAGAAATTCCTAGAGCTTAATTTTCATATTTCCACCATATTTTGAAGATAATAAATAGTTTCCAGCTCTCAAATCTCTCTATGATTTGCAAACACATCGACATGCTTTTCTTAATTCAAGGTGATTCACGTCCTTCCTAGGTTCTCTAATCGGTAATCTTATTTTATATTATTGTTTAGAGGCTTAGGTATTTTTGTTGTAAGATTTCTTTTATCTTACACCAGTTCTTTATTTGTTTTTGAGCTTGTTGCTCGTTGGGTTGCAATAAACTCATCTCTTGTACTTAGGTTGTGGTAACTCGTTAATTACCTCTGTTGGTAAATTGATTCCCTTGGGGTCGATGGAATCGGGTTAAAAATCCTAAGCTGGGATGCTTAGGTAGTGGAGTACCCAAGTAAGTGGGGAATCACTATATATTTTGCGTCCTTTGTAGTTTGAATCTTTATGCAAATATTTCTTGTTATTACTAATATTTTGTTTGAGTGTGCATAGAATAGTGTGTTTCAAGATCCTACACAGGTGATCACGAAAATCATCTACATGCTAAAAGGTGTGATTTAATGATGTCATTGTTGTAGTATAGTAGTAATGCAAACAGATGTTATGTCATTTTATTTATTTACATAATCTTTACTAGTTTATTCCATGTCATTCACTGAGAGGCAATTATTGATATACATCACTCTCTATGTTTCAAAAATACTCTTTTATTCCAAAAATGTCAATTATATTTACAAAGGAAACAAAGAATCAAAGAATGAATGAACTGAGTTAGTTATGTACAAAATGAATAAATTAATACTAACTACAATGCCTCAAACATATTTACAACTAAACAAGCATGAAAGACTAATTAATCTACTCTAGGTTAGTTATATACAACTATCCTAAACAATACCTAAGTATAGGTATAAAAATAACTATAACTTTATACTAAATTAAGTTATACTAACCTATACTAACATATATAATATATACAATGACGTATATATATGTCACTAAAGCCTTAAAAATATATACAAATAAAAGATGCAAAGATTTACCTAAACACTCTACTTATATACTAAGGATATATATATATATATATACACACACACACACACACACACATACTTATATACCTGTATATACACTAATATATATACAAAGTACACATGGACATACACATTCAAACTTCAGCACTTAGTTCTCCAACTCACTAACACAACACTCATAGTACACTTACGTAGTTTACTTTACACCCAATTCACTAAGTCATTTAATAAAAATTAAGTTAATTACTGCATGGGTTCGGGCATTTCGCGGGATCGACAACCCACTAGGGGCCGAATCAAACCACTACTGGCCCAGTCCCTAGTTTCTAGTTAGGTGCATTTTGGTGTATTCATTTGACCCAAATCTGACTCAACCGGACTGACCCAGACCAGGCTCCCAGCCCACCACAGTAATGCTAAGAATAAATGCTCAAGAGGTATATGCTCAGAGGGTTTTCTTTGTGTGTCCAGCATTGTTGACTGGGCTACCTACGCATGCAATTCTTTAAATACCACCAACAGTTCTCACAAATTCCTAATGTGGGACTAACGTTAGCGGCTGATCTGAAGTGATTTGTGTTCGTTGAGGCTGATTTTTAGCCTCAATTTGAATGCCTTATTGGTATCCAAATTTACAATAAATTATATCATTGAAAATCCCTTACATAGGGCTACATAATTATATATTTAATTAATAATAATAACTTATTTAATTATATTACATAAACTTAGTGACTTGTACATGTTAATTCAGAATTTAAATCCATAATTAAGGTACAAATTAATAATTTAATGACTTAATTGAGTTATAAGTTAGTTAATATATATAATAAATATTTAATATACATTTCTAATTTATTTTAGATCATTTATTTTAATTTATATAATTTTTTTTACACTTATTTGATATATAACTACTAAAATATAGTATAAATACTATTATATAGTATAAATACATATTAAATAAGTTGAAAATACTTAAAATTATTATATACAAATATACAACATAAGTTACTTCAGTAATAAGTTAAATTACTAATTTATTTTATTTTAACTTAATAATTTAGCTAATTAACTTAATAACCTAATTATATATAATAAATACATAAATAAATCAATGTATAGGTATAATTAGGTATATAGTAAATACTTAAATACATATGTATAGTTTCAGATACTATTATACAAGTTTAAATATTTATTTATAATTATCATAGTTTAAGTACATATATTCTATTATAAATTAATATATAATTATATAATTAAGTTATATATACAATAACTCAACCTAAATATTTAGATATATATAATACATATATAAGTTATTTATGTACAGTATATACACATATTACATTATTTACATATAACTTATTAATTTATTCATATTTAGAAGTATAAATACTATATACAAGATACTTTTATGTATTTTTGGCTATTTTTGAGTTTTTATGGTATTTGTGTATTCTATAAAGATAACAGAAGAAAGAGAGAATGTGAGATGAGAGAAGACTCATTTCCTTTTGTAATTTTTATATGTGTTTCTTTTATTAAGTTTCATAGTAGATTGAACTGTCAGTTGGTATGTTCTACTAGTTAGAAGATTTGAAATACTTTGAAACTTTGCACACACTTAAACATATATCTAATTCTACTCAAGACATGTTTGTTTTATAGTTTTATATTTTTTTATGATTTTTTCTATTATTTCAATTTAGCACAAAAGAGGCCTTAATAGATGTTGAACTAAGAACCTAAGGCCAGCATAAGATGCATTATAAGGGCTAGAACTACTAGTTGAACATTCAAAAACATTCAATATCTCACATGAAACATGTTGGAACAATTATACATGATTTTCACATTGATTCAATTCAAATCTCAATTAAACAGTTAAACCTGTTACAAGTAGCTGACAATGGAATTAAAAACCATTATAAGCCATTCAAAATTAGATTTTAAACTTCAACAATAAAGGAATGCTTGTTACACGAGATTCTAACAGTGTATAACATGTCAGCTTCTTTATAATCCCTGATTCAATTCAAAATCTAGTCATACAGTGGCAGTAGTTTAGATCTATTGCTATGCAGTGCATCTGAACTACTATTGCTGCTTTTGATTCAGCTAGAAATAAGACCTTATTTGGTTTGGTTTGAGGTTCCAAACATCAACAAAAACCTAGTACATTTCTTGAAGGTCGGCTGTAGCTGTTGCTGCATTACTGTTGTTCATGCATTTTCAGTAGTTGACCAAGCTGCTGTTCGTGAAAAATCTGACCAAATAGATCAGATCTGGTTGCTCCAAAAATCATCCTCAAATTCGGTAAACCAGATCTGAGAAACATTCAACCCATACAGATCATTTCATCCAAAATCAATTTAAAAATCAGTGAATCAAATCAACAAAATAGAGCAGCCATTAGCTGTTGGTCAAATTTGAGGAGAACCACTAAAATCCTAATGTAACTCTATTGCAAAAAACTTGTCAGAAGATCTGGAAATCCTTTCTAAACATCCCAAATCCGAAACTCTCCAAATTGAAATTATTCTGAATATAGAAATAGTGTTTCCTTAATAAGCTTTTGATCTTGAATCATTAAGGTGATATAATCACCTATACTTCCTACAGACCATTAATTGGTGTTCAGGAAGATTAGGCGATCCTCAAAAGGTAATTGAATCATTGCTAGAGCCTCAAATCTGTGTAACTGATTTTCCTTGGCTTTAGCTATCATTGAGGAACAAAACTCAAAATCTTGAATGAAAATTAGGCATAAACACTATTCTTAGTACAAATCCAATAAAAGCAGTTCATGCCCATCACCATTAATCCAATCAGAAAAATAACTGCTCAATTCGATCATTTAATCTGTTTAACACATAATTACTTCAGAAAATCCTCATTCAATCCCAAAACTCAAACTAGATCTAATCAAGCAAATGAGCACACTTCAAAGCACAGTGAGGGTGACTGTGATCTAATTAATGAGATGGATGAGATCATCCTCAAGTGATTTCTAGTATGATTTGGATCTAGAAGCTAGAGAGCTTCAGATCCAAGTCATCTCAAATGGATGGAGTGATTGGGCAACTAAGATAATTGGTAGATCAATGAATGTGGATAGCAAGATGAAAGTGAAGAAGAGTGGATATAAATGACAATGTGAAAACACCTCTCTAATCCGAATTGATCAGAGAGGGTGAAGTTGATCTAAGCTAACTCTACTACTAACTAAACTACCAAATCCATGAATTGAGCTAACTAATCTACTCCTAACTAATCTAGGCTAAGCTAAAAGGAATTAAATCTAACCTAGAAAGTAGTAAACTACACTAGGAAAGCAGTAAATCCTATCTAACGGAGGAAGGAGATGTCTAAGTTCCACTAGCTGTCAGTCGACGGTGTCGAAAGGGGAGAGACCCTCAGCTAAAGAAGGAGGTGTCCACGAGCCACCAGCAGTCGACTAATGATGATTGAAGGAGGGAGAAGCACCCACTCTATCACCATAGGCGAGGAATGGAGGGAGGAAAGCTGAGGGGATGGAATGAAGGGACCAACTCGAGGGGGAAGGAGCCGATCTAAAGCCACGCGAGCTCAGGGACACTACCTATATAGGCGTTTAAGTGAATCAAATCACCGGTGAGGTGAGATTAGTTAAGTAGGGCACCAACGGTGGATCCAAGATAGAATGACATGTAGGAAGTTTTGTATCAAAAGATCACCGTTGGATTAGATCTGGAAGAAACCACAATGCTTCGTGTAAGGGTGTGAAATCAATGGATGAAGATCCACCATTGGATAGGTCGAACAATGGATCGACGGTGCTTGTATGTTGAATTCTTCGCAGTGAAAAGTGTGGTGGGTGCAGCGGTGTAATGGGTAATTTACATGCAAGGGCTTTAAGTGAAATGGTGGAGATGCGACTAGGCCCACTAGTGGTAAAGAAAAGTAACTAAAAGGTCCCTATGACCTTGCAAATAGGTCCTTTTGACTTTTAAAAGTGAATAAATGTATATGCATAAAGGACATAAATGAAGAACCTTAAATACAAGGTCCTATTGATGTCCAAATACAATGAGATTTTAATGATAGCTTAATTGAACATATTAGAACATAATCTAACCCTTGATTTGTACTTTTTAGCTCAAAAATGTGTTCAATTAACAATTGGATCATCAATTTGTATTTATGGGTAGAATATCTCATAAATTGACCTAATTATGCGTTTTTAATCCTAATTTGATGTTTTAGGTCATTTTCCTTAAATCCTATACTTAACGCATTTATTATGTTAATTAGATAGTGTTTAACCTAGTTTATAGCTTAACTTGGAGATTTTAGCTATAATGAGACACCTCATTAGCGGGCCTGATTTCGTAACAACCCATTCCTTTGATCCCTTCTCTTGCTCTCTCTCCCTCCACATCTCTCTCTCTCTCCTTCTCTGTAGGTAAGCCTTAAACCCCTTCACCGACTCTCTCTCCTCCTCCCTTCCTCCACCCCTCGTCAATGCCTTCTGATGCTGTAGTACCAGCCCCTCATGGCGCCGCACCATCTCTTGCCAAGCTCGATGATGCCGAGTCAGAAATGTTGACAACCCTTACCATCCCCTCCACATCCAACTTCGACTCATCCTCTGTGGCCAAAAGTGTGTCCCTCTGGGTTTTGGCATTTTTTTCTTGGCCTTCTCTATCTTGCTTCCCCACTCTCGCCCCCTCCCAACCTCTACTACCTATCACTTGCCTCCTTGACTGTGCCTCCTCTCTCCTCAGTGCCTCTACGTGTTCTCCATTTCGCCTCCTCACCTCTTTTCCATCTCAGCCCCTTGTCTTACTTCCTTTGTCTCGCTTCCTCTCTCTATCCTGACCCTGCCTCTGTTGACCCTCCCTCATCATGGCTTGTAATTAGTCCTAATTAACTAGTCTCCCTAGTTAATTAGCTAGGAATATGTATATATAAGGGTTAATTATGAAATAAGGGATAAACCATTAAAAGACCTTAAAATAAGTTAAAAATGATAAATTATAAGCCAATTAATATTATTAATAACTTAATTAATAAATGGACTCAAAATACCATCAATTAATTACCTAATTAATATCTTATTTAACTTAAGTATAACTTAAGATTTAAGTCTTAAATAACTTAAGTAAGTTAATAAGTAAATAAATATAAATAAATGGGTCAAAAATGTGAATACAAGGCTTTAATATAATATTTAGCTAAATTATAAATATATATAAAATGTTGGAAATTAAAATAATTTAAATTAACCTTAAAAGCCTCTATTTGCATTTAGGTCCTTATACTTATTACATTTGAGTCCTTTCCTTTCACCTAGGTCCTCATCTTTCCTTGCATATAGGTCCATACGAACTTCTTCTTCATTTCTTCTTCAGCCGTTCGATGGCTGTTGATCGATAGTGCATTTACCACCTGATCACCTCATATCCGGTGCCGTTCCTTCCACGTGAAGCTCCTGGAGCTTGTGTTCACCTTCTTCACTTCATCCTATGGTTTTGATGCCATTGAAATCCTAATTAGGGCTCAAGGTTAACTTCACCGATGTCAGAGAAGGCATCGGTGGTTACCTTGAACCTAGACGCATTTCCATCTAGATTTGGCCACGTTTACAGCCACCGAAACCTATAAATAGACCTCGATCCCTTCGATCTCAAAGGTCGGTTGTTAAGACCCGAGACATCAAACACTTTTTAAGACATCTGGGAGTTGGTCCAGATGTTTGGAAATAAATTTTGGCGTGCATATGATCGCGAGTCTGCGCGCGTGCCGCGCGCAGACTGCAACCCGCCACCCTCTTCTTTCTCTCTCTCCCCTCGCCGACCTGTAGACACCTCCCCCACGCCTTCAAATACCCCTCCCCTCTCCCTCGTTCACCACCCCACCGTATCCTCCTTCCTTCAGCGTGAGCGAGAGAGAGAGAGAGCGAGGACAGCAGCTGCTGCCGGGTACATTGCGGAGAGGAGAGGTGCAGCGAGAAGGAAGAAGAGAGAGAGCACGCGAGAAAGAGAGAGAGAGCCCGTCGGAGCAGCTAGAGGCCGGCCGGCGTGCGCGCGGAGGAGCGTCGTGCTGGGGAGATCTCCCCTAGTGCTGCTACAGCTTGAGCAGTGGGCGAGCGGCTACGCGGCGAGCTCGCGTGCAGCAGGAAGAAGGCGAGGAGGTTCTGATTCTGGGAATTTTTCCCAGAATCAGATGTCTGGACCTACATCCAGAAGATGCGGGTGACGTCTGGAGGGAGCTCCAGACATATGAGAGGTACGAAATTTCTCCTCTACCTCCTTTTGCAGATACGACCATGCAGGCTGTTCCGCCGAGGTTTTGAGACATGTCATGTTGAGGAGGTTTTCATCGTGCATGCAGGTTTCATTTTGGGAGTTCACACGTCTGGGCACGGCACCAGATAGTGGAGAGTGTCTCCAGACGTCCAGAGAGGTGATCAGACGTCTGGAACTGGGTCCAGACGATTCAGCAGGATCCCTGGACATCTGAGGAGCAGCGCAGAGTAAAGTATGACCTGGACCACTTTTTAAGACATCTGGAAGGTGTTCCAGACGTCTGATTTGAGTCATAATTATCATTTTTGACCCGTTTAGGGTCCGCTCGAGGTCCGATTTCCGCATTTAAGATTCCATTCTTCTCAGAATTAGTTCCTCTACTTGTTTAAAATACTTGTATCCTATTCTAAGTGGTTCCTTGTGATTGATCCTTGTGTTAGGACCTCGTTCTGTTGCGGCTTTGGGGGTTGCAGAGGCACGTGGACCTACCGATCATGCCCCCATTACTCCTAATTTTGTGGGTAGAGTGGCTCCCCTTAGTTATTTACAAACATTAATGCATCTCTGAAATGAATGATAAATCCTAGGGTATGGCATGAATCCTAGGACCTGAAAACTAGATTGCATGATAGATCCTAGGGTATGGCATGAATTCGAGGACCTGAAAACTAGATTGAATGATAGATCCTAGGGTGTGGCATGAATCCTAGGAACAGAAACACTGAAACGAATGTCTTGAATACCTGAATTGCAGTCTTGGATAAGAAGATATAATAATGATAATTGACTGTAATTGGATAACAGCTGCCTGTGAAATGTAGAGTACGGTTGCTAGTAACTGCTACATGTAATTCCTGTTGTTGGAAACTAAATTTGAGCTGCTTGTATATAATTGATATTAAATGTTGGAAACACGGGCTATATGCAAATGAAACTGAAATGATGAAACCTAGTATGGCTTGGACTGAGAAATATGAGTATGAACCCTACAGGGAATTAGGGGTAGAGCTCCTGGAAAATAAATAGAATGGAACTGGGAAAGTGGATGGGGAAGTGAGCTGGCCCTTGAGTACGGAGTACCAAGGAGAGCGACTGTCCCCCTGTTTAGTGTAGAGCGGAGCTAGCCGCCTCAGGGACCCGAGGTTAGGTCTGGCCACTTTGTACCGACTTTTGGCCCTCGCGTACACAGTACCGGGGAGAGCTACTAGTGTAGGGAGAGAGCTAGCCACCCCACGGGCCTCGGGGTTCAGCTAGCCATCCTACACCGACTTGTTAGGCCCACTGGGCAAACCAGGGTAGTCAGGCGAGGGTGCGCAGACTGTGGAGGGGCAAGACCCCTGTTTGGTTACTGTGGAGGGGCTGGACCCCTGTTACTGAGAGGGCTCTGCCCTATACTGGTTCCGTGATGTGCTTTGGGCGCACCCGTTAACGGAAATGACTGACCGTGTGCTAGTGCGGGGTAGCTACCCGTGCGTTATCGCGTGTGCCGTAGTCACCGTTATGTCTGTCAACGACCTTGGGGTGATTAACTGAGGGTAGAACCACCACGGGGGACTCTCCTGGCCAGGAGAGCACCACGTGCTACTTCTACTTTTCGGAAAAGACTGCAATTAAGATCATTCCCACAAGGAACATTCGAGATCAAGAGAAAGACCTGAGAAATAAATCAAGAAAGAGTAAATAGAGAAATGAAGAAAGAAATTAAAAACAATAGCTACTTGTCCACCTTTACTGTTTTCTTAACTAGCTGGTTGCTACTCTACTCAGTATTTCGCTGACGTGTCATATTTGTCACCTTTTTCAGGACCAGGTGTTGAGCAGCCAGAGCCTACAGCTACGGAGGGTGTTGGGCCTAGTATAGCCTAGTAGTTGTACTTTTGTGTACCCATTTTATGTAGTAGTGAGTATTTCTGTTTCACCTTGTACTCCTTTGTTGTAAACTTCATATTTCTGTACCTGTTTTTAAATTCTCTACTGTTGTGGTGATATGTACTGTAGTAGTTCTTTTCTTTACTACTGTACTTTTGTTACTGTTAGTTACTTGCATGGTGAATGTGGTTTATTTTACTGCTTTTTGGTTACTTTCTCGTTGGACGACTGGGTCTTGGGATCAATCGAGTCGGTCCGATTCTCGTGTCCTGTAGGGATTCGGGAACCGGGTCGTAACATCGATCCCCTATCCTTCTTCCCCAACTGCGGACGACGATAGGCTATTGTTCCATTTACCTTCAGAAACCACTCATCCCCCTATCGGAGCTCCTCTACGCGAGGGACTTGCCTCTCTCACCTCCTCTTCCTCTCCGGACAGTTTTGACAGAACCTTGAAGCACCAATTCCTCTTCCTTGCCTCCTTCAATTTCTCGCCAGAGCTCTATCCCCTACCATCTGACTTCGTCCTCCATTATGCACCTTTCGACGGAGATTCTTCCCCCTCTTTTCGTCTAGGTAACCATAGGTTACTTACTGTATTTTATATTAGTGTAAATAGCTTAATTTGATTAGTGTAGTTGACCTCAGTACTTCCTTAGCTCCGACGAGGCCAAGTCCGGCCTCGTTGGATCTCCATTCACACTTCCAGAAATAGTTTCATTCTCCTTATCTCTCCACGATCCATTTCCACCTTCTTCCACTCACAAATACCACCTAAACTGCCTAAACCACATCACCGTCACTGGCGACCTCCACTGTCCATGGTGGACGTCTTCGAGGCCGTTTCACACTTAATTAGGGTCTATAATCATCAAACCATTGCCTTGGGACCCTAATTAACCTCAGAACCATCCTAATTAATCACTTATTCAACTAATTCCAATCACACTCACCTGGATACCTCACTATCCATGGTGAGGTATCCAGAACCTAATCCACCTTCAATTGAGGTTCTTCATCATTTCCCTAATACTTAAGGAACCTTGCCAGTCGCTTAATTGCTCTTATAGAGCCTCCTATTATAAATGCCTAAATTCCACCTTATCTCTGAGCTCACTGTCAATGGCAGCTCAGAGATGAGTTAATCATCTTAATAATTTGTCCATTAGTATCGCCTCACCCTTTAGAATACTTTCCCTCACTCAATTGAGTGAGAGGAAGCATTCTAAGTTTTGTCGAACTCATAATGCTCAATTTTCGAATTCCTTGAACAATCTTGAGTTCTGATTATTCTCTAAGCCAATTGGGGAGATCTTAGGATCTGTCTAGGTCCTAGGAATCTCCACGGGTCATTAATGGCCTCATTTACTAAGGTTTTCATCTCTGTGTATCAGAACTGAACTCACTGGAGCACCAACGAGCTTCGGTGAGTCGAAATTGATCTTCAGCCCATAGAACTCTGTGCAGAGCTCCAGAATGATTATTTAGGATCTAAGGATTATGTATCGATTGTCAATTTGATGTTTTGATGCTTGGAGCTTGACCTAAGCTTCTGTCTTCTTCAACTCTAGCAGAGTTGGAGAAGCTGACCCATTAGGTTTTAGGCTCTGAAAATAGGTCAGTAAGTTCAAGCAGAACCTGTAGGGGTCATATTTGATCTTTGATGGATCTGAAATCCCTTAGATTATTCCACCGAACACCTCCACTTTTGAGCTCAGGTGACAGCGTTTGAGAGGGCCTTTAAGAGCTTCAAAACTTAGTTTTAAGGTCTTAAATGATTTCTGAGGTGAATTAGAGTCCCTCCAGTTCTTCATTTATTTAGAGAGGCTCTAATTCTAAAAGTCAACTCTGAGCTTACTGTGGTCAAATCCTAAGTTCAATTTGAGGATTAATTGTTTAATTCTGCAGATTAAAAGATTGCAATTCTTTCTGGGATGATTTAGAGTGAGTTGGAATCGATTTGATTGAGTTTTATTGAGGATTTTGTGTGAATTTGATCACTGTCTAGTTTGGGTTCTTTGGAACCCAATATTGAGTTCTATAAGTTTTTGGCAAGATTTGGATGACAAATTCACCTAGACTGAATCATAACTTCTTGAAAAGATGTTTTAAATCTTTTCCAGGGATCCTTAGCTCTCTGTCGAACAGATTAGAGCTCAAATCTGAGCTCTGTGTTTGTTGTAAGAAGCTCGTAAGCTTCTTCTTTTTGAAGCTTTTCAGAGCTCTCCTTCTTAGCCAATAGAAGCGAAATCATTTACTGAGATAGTCCAGGACTTCATCTAGAGGTTAGAAGCTTCCCTACAGGTCAAAAGACCTGAGATTACCCTCTGTAGGCCATTAGGGCCATGTGAACCTTCCACTTTCACCCTTTAAATCGCTGGGCCAGAATAGACTTGAACACCAAATTGGTGTTACAATTTGATAAAACTTCTCAAGAGCTTTTGATCGAGCTTTAGAATGCTCGATTTGGTCTAGCCAATCGACTGGAATCGTTGACCAAAGTTCGGCCTAGAATGGACTAAGATAGTCCCACCTTGGGAGTTTTGAGGCACACGCCTTAGTATATTACGAAAAAG
Organism: Thalassia testudinum; assembly: GCA_037157565.1. Classification (NCBI taxonomy): domain Eukaryota; kingdom Viridiplantae; phylum Streptophyta; class Magnoliopsida; order Alismatales; family Hydrocharitaceae; genus Thalassia; species Thalassia testudinum. The sequence goes on from JAZHRO010000049.1 coordinate 31,921,554, forward strand.
TGTTGACGACGTTTTGGTCATCATCGCAGAGTGCAAAGAGAAACTTGTGTGTGGGCACGTGCATGTGCACATGCCTGTGCGGGTGTGTTGTGCGCAGGTGTAGGCCTGTGTCTGTGGGCCCGAGAGTGGGCGTGGATGTGGATGTTGGCCTAGGAGGCCGAGACTGTGCATGAGATGAAAATATGGGAATCCACCTAATAAAAGAATTAGGCCCAGCTGAATAGGGTTTGGTCCCACCTCTTGTGGGCACTGTGTATCCTTGAAAGGCTTGGCCACCCATTAAATAAATATAATTGTGGAATAAAAGGAAGTTAATAGGCTTAGTTAGGTGTGACATAAGTAAATGCATAGTAAAGAAGAAAGAATTAAGGGAATAAAGGGAAAAAGTTAAGAAAAGAGAATAGAGAGGGATTAGAGGAAGAAGAAGAGAAAAAGAAGAATAAAAGAGAGAGAGAGAATTGCGACAGAGATTAAAGAGAAGAAAGGGCTGAAGAGAGGAAGAAATGAGACTCTTGTTATTTCTAATCTTTACTTTTGTATTTTCATTGTAATAATGTCTCCTTTTAATATTTTGAGCTTAATTGATATAATGAGGCATTTGTATTCACTTGTATAAATTTTTCTTGCCTTAATCTTTTGTAATAAATTGTAATTAATGAATAAACATGTTTACTTGATTCTTAATGAGAAATCACACGTGCAAATATGTTCTTACTTAATGGAATGTTTCATGCTTTTAAGTGAATATCTTTTATGCAAGATTCATGTACTTAAAATAATATAACTATAATCCTAATTGATTAAGTAGTTAGTAATTTATGTTTTGGAGTTAATGGTGAATTAAGATAAGTTATGCCTCCCAGTGAATGACCTAGACTCAATCAGTTAAAAGAATTTAAAATCTAAAATGTTAGGTTAACTTGACCTTATACTATACAATTGACATTAATTCAAGTTAACCTAAGTTACTTTCTCATGTGATTAATTAAGTCTAAATAACTTAATTAACTGTGTAAAGGAATTAAACTATCATTTTAATGGCGCCGTTGCCGGGGAGGTAACTATATTGTTATATTCACCATTATTGTTTTGCTTTGTATATAATTTCTTTTTACTAATTAGTTTGTGTTGTTCTGTTTTCGATCTTCTTTTCAGGGTTACCTTTGCAGGTATTCTCAGGAAAGGAGGCGGGTTTTCTATTTTTCTGTTTTTCCATTATACATACCGTTGTGAGTATTTCTTACTTATTCTTTAGTGTAGCTTGTATTTTTGCATTTAGTTAGAAAAATTTTAAAAATACAAAAATATGCATACTTCTTGACTAGCAGCAGCATGTTTTAGGCATACACTCTTAGGAGTGCACATACCTGCTAGTATATTTGCGAAATCTAACTTGGGAATTTTTCTACTATTTTTCTCGCATCAGCAGGAAAACACGTGCAATCCCGTGTAGATCCCTATCATTGGATAATAAACAAGACCATATCTTTGTTTGAAATTACCTAAATAGTGGTCACCTTACTTCTTTCTATCATTTTTGTGAAAAAAAAATTAAGTAAAAAGAGGATAAATAAAATTTGTGACTCAATCTGTTTGCAAAATGCATGTGGGTTTTTTCGCTCACGTCTGTTGCATGCTATCGCGCACACAACGCAATCACTAGAGTCACACGAGTCTAATTTTTCTACCTCTCCTCTTTGCACCTCTTAGGGCTTTGGTCGAAGATCAACAAGTCTATCTTACTACTTAGCATCGGGGAGCTTGTAGTTAGCGATCTAGATCCTAGACTTAGACCTTTGAGCTTTAAGGATATGCACTTACATAGACACAAGTTTAAGATGCATATTTTGATACTGATATTATACTTGTTTGCATCCAAATTATCTTTGCGTATTCTAGGACTCTGTTCTTTCCTTTGAAAGAAGAGAAAAACCTGCTTTTTGTGCTGTTTTGGGTCTTGTTTGTCGCGTTTTCAGTGGTGTGTGTGCCTTTGCACATTTTTTTTTGGTTTATGCATGAGAGGAGATCCCTGAAACCGCCTCTCGTATCTCCGTTGACAGGTATTCCTAAGCAACCAATAATTTTCCCATGTGATACATCTGCTTTTTCTACATTTGATCCTATGGACCAAATGTAGAACCAGAATCCTGAGATCTCTTCTTCTCTGGTCAGGGGGAGATGCCGCCATTTGATGTTCATGAGGCGCTCCTGAACCAAAACCTTCAGATGCTCGAGCAGAACCGTCAAATCAATCTGTTGATGGCTGGTCTTCAAAATTTACAGAATCTGCAAACCCATCCTCCACCTTGACTTGAGGCGGGTTTTGAAAACCCTAATTTACTGATCCCTCGCCCTAGGCCTCTACTCCACGACTATTATAATCCATCTAATGCACAAGTAGAGCCTAATGTTAGGATTCCCATTGGGGAAAATGACCCAGAATTAAAGCCAAACATTATAGGTCTAATCCCACACTTTCATGGATTTGCATTCGAGGATCCATTTCAACACATTGAAGATCTAAAAAATATACTCAAACTCTTGGTCCTCAAAATCAAAGCTAGGAAATCCTATTAATGAAGATGTTCTCCTTTAGCCTTAAGGATGAGGCTGCCTATTGGTATAGAATTATAGCACGACCAATCTCAACTTGGGCTGAACTCGAATCTGCATTTTTGAAGAAAATTTTCCCTATTAGTCGAACCAATGCATTATGGCGAGCCATCACCACATTTACTAAGAATCAAGGAGAACCAATTTATGAAGTGTGGAATGCTTCCATGAATTGCAAAGGAAATGCCCACATCATGACATCCCTCGCTGGCAACTAATGCACATCTTTTACTATGGATTGCAAGAAGGCATTCGCAATATAGTTGATGCCTCTTGTGGAGGGAATTTCTTAAATCGCAACGTAGAATCCACCTCAGAATTGTTTGAAGGGATGGCAGAAAACTTGATCACCAACGCATCCATGTCGCAATTCATGCGAAGCACTAATACAGCGCATCAAAACCCGCAGAAGGGCATTCACAAGATCGGGAATCTGTCTAGTTCCAAGGATTTAGAGATTATAGCAGAGAAACTGGTCAAAGTCGATATCGTAGCAAAGCATCTTGATGAGATCCAAAACATGATGAAATCTCTTACGCCTCTTCTCACTACGCAGAATCCCACACGTTTACCTATTTCGCAAATTCCTACAGGGAGGGAGTTTGTGAATAATCTAGATTCAAGAGATCCATCTTCCTTGGGTTTTCTATCTACTCCTGCACCAACCCAAGGAGGGACCTTTGTCCCATAATCTTTCCCACCCTTTTCCCCAACCTTTCCTATTGCAAAAAATATGCCATATCTTTTTGATTTACACGCCATACAAGAAAACACTCCAAGATCAAATCCTTATTTTAATGCCTATAATCTTTGATGGGGAAGCCATCCAAATTTCTCTTGGGCTGATCAAAATCAAAGACCATCTTATCCAATTTAGACCCACCAAAACCCACCTTTGTTGCCTTCTCAACAACCAAATGCGAGGCCCAATCCCACGAGTATGTAGAATTACTCTGAGCCGAATAGAGATACGTAGCTTGATCATATTTTGTGAGCTGTTACAGAGAGTCAGCAACAGAATGCTGAAGCTCTTGCTAAAATTCAAAGGCAATGTAAGGTAGAATTGGCTGATTTACGAAATCAGATCATGGTTTTGGTTGAGTCTCGTCAGCCAGGTACTCTTCCATCTCAGCCAATTCCTAATCCTAGGAATCTGCAAAATCCTAAGCAACATCAGGGCCAAGTACATTTCATTAATGAAGCCTTTGATTCTAGTCAAAACCCATTGAAAGGGCGATCTTCGTTTTCGTTGAAAACTTTATCATAAAATGATGTGTCGTTATTTTTAATCGCGTGGTAGAAAATCTCTTTTCAAAACATTTAAATTTTCAAAACTAACTACGAAGAGTTAGGTCGTCTCCACAGGGAGGAATTAGCCTAATAAATTCACGAGTCAAAGAATGCATAGTTCGCAAACTCTTCTGCAACTTTAATGAGAGGAAAATGCTATTTTAAATGAAGTTTGTAATTTCTTTAAAAGTTCAGGGGTGTTTATGCAATTTTCACGTCAGAATTTAAGCCTCAAAAATATGTGTAAGATGCATGTGTACTGGCTTATCATGTGAATTCAACTTTCATGCAATTCTAATTTGAAATTCAAGATAGAAACATGCACATAACACAAATAAAATAATTTCAAGAAAATCTGAGTGCATCAGTGCAATGTGGCCAGAATAAAATATTAATATAAACTTGACAATGGCATTGAATGTAATTTTTAATAGAGGGAAAAATAGAGGATTTCTCCTCTCTCCTCCTTGCATGTGCAGCCACGCACGGTTGGCCGCGAGAATCGGTAGGGAGGTGCGGCTTGACGAGAGCTACACAATGGTGGCAGCGACGTGGCTGGAGGTGGCTGGCGGCTGCCGGCGGAGGTGGCCGGAGCATCGGCCTATTGGAGGAGACGGAGGTTGCTGCAGCCGCACGGTGGCTTGCGCATGCTTGCAGGTGCGGCGTGCGCCTACAAGCGCGGGCAAGCAGTCTGCAGGTTGCACCTGTGGGTGATGCGCGTGCCTGCCTATGGAGCGGGGGAGCTTGGCAGTCAGCAAATGGGCATTCTGGCGCTGTGGTGAGGCGTGTCTAGCGCCTGCAGGTCCTGCTGAGGTTGCGGTGCGGGAGAGGTGTGCAGGCAGGGGTGGCGTGAGTGCTCTGCAGGGAGGTGCACCTGCAGTGAGACGCACGGTTGGGAGTGCCTGCGGGTGCGGCTGGAGGTGGAGCGGTGTGTGTGCTGTGTGGTAGAGGCGCGATAGCTCTTTGCAGGAAGGAGGGGGGGCGGTGTGTGGAGCATGTGCACGCGGTGGACTGGAGAACTGCCTGCAGGTAGTGCGGGAGCAGCCCTGCGAGCGTGCAAGGGCAGTGAGCTTGCGGGGGGGGCGGTGCAACGCCTGCGGGCTCTTGGGAGGGCGATGGCGCGGTGGAGTGGCGAGGGTAGGATGGGGTGGTGCACCTTCTCCACAGTGCATACTCTCTCCACAGTGGAGAGGAAGGATATCCCCCCAGGGGGAGGAAGAACCTGTAGATGAAGCCCCTCTCCTTTGCTCCCCTCCTCTTCTTTTTAACTTCTCTGTTGCGCCTCCGAGAGTTAAGGGATTTTCAAATCCCTTAACTATCTCTGGCCGGCAGCTGTTGAGGGTTCCCCAGAGAATGGGGAAAAGAACAGCCGCCGGTGATTTGAAAAAGGGTAATTTATCCTTTTCCCCTCATTCTTTTGCCAATTATTTTTCCTGCACATAAAAAGAACATATTAAGTTATAGAATAAATGTAAACCTAAATCATGATGCATGCAAACCTTCTATAACTTAATATAGTTATTAACAAACCTAAAAGACATAATTAGAGTTACTTAGGCGTAATATTAGTCCATTAAAATGGACTCATCAAATACCCCAATGCCTAAGATTTGCTAGTCCCTAGCAAAAATGAAAAATAATAGAAGTAATCAAAAGATTTCTTCTTTTCTTATTTCAAAACTTTAGAAATCCAAACAAATGTGAAGTGCTGATAGCCTAGGTAACAGATCCAAGTGAAAGAGCCGATTCGCATTGGGTTTCATACAACACCCTTGGCAAAAATTTCTATCGAGATAGGCAACTCCTTCCCTCGAGGATAAAGCAGACAATAATCTGTAATTTGACCCCGGCGTTTGGCTTAGGTAGGAGATATCAAGTTGAATGGATTTGTATTTGGTGGCACACACACAACTGGTGCTACTATAGTCTAGTACTGCAGACTCTAGCTCTCTAGACTATTAGACAAGTCAACTCTGAGAGAGGCTGCACAATTGTGCTCTCTTGATGTTCTTGGGCACTCCCTCTTCCTTTTCCTTCTGAGATCACAAATCTCGCCAGATTTAGAAACTGTACTCATTATTTGGTGGCCTCACATGGCATCCACATTTCAATTAAAGTCCTAATAACTCTACAACTAAGTTAGAGTCCTCAACCAGTATTTGGGCGATCAGAAATACTAGAAGGTAGGTATGGGTCATATTTGGTGGAACGTGATAGGTATTCTATTGCCTCAGAAATAGTGTTTCATCATAAACTTTGACTCTTTTTTTTTTTGTAATATAACTATTTCTTCTTTTTGTTCTTTCTGTTTCTTCTTTTCTCTCTCTCCTTTTTTTTTAATTTCTTCTTGTTTTTGTTTCTTTTTCAATCAACACAACACGATACGGACTTTTATTTATGAGGCATTATTAGGGATGATGATGGTCAAAAGGAAGTTGTGTGGCTTATTTGGTGGAAGTGCCTATTCTCGGCACCGGGAAGGAATGGATAGGACAGGTGTACTTCTGACCTTTGACACTATTACCCTCCTTCAGCCGAGGACTCTATGAAGGACAGTCGTAACCATCCATCATAGTCATAGATTTATTAAGACTCAATCTCCGTGTATCTGCCTTATTTGGTGACTCTCAGGAATTCACACAAAATACGCACACAGGAACAGAGAGTGAAAACTACGCCTAACTCTGAAGTATCATCATCTAATTATCCAAAACTTAAGAGTCCTTACACTAGACTTAGCGCACCAGTAATCTCTCTACTTCTTCTCACAAATATGAGGTGGATCTACTAGAAGATAGTATGCCTGACTCCCTATGAACTGTCCGAGGGCTCAGTAGACTTACAAATGCTCATTAGATTTCCTTAAGGATGCAATACCAAGTCTACGTGCACGTGAAATAAATGTACTGGATTCTAAACTTAAGAAATAATTCAAGAAGAAAAACCTCCAATAACAAAGGTATTTTGCTAGGGACTAACCCAATCAGCTCAAGAAAAGAGATTTTTTTTTTTTTATATGCTAACCTAAATGCATGAATGCACCTAAAATGCAAATGCACTCCCCCATGCCTAAATCCTACAATGTCCCCATTGTAAAATTAAAATAGGAGGAGAAAGGAAAGAAATCACCTGATGACTGTTGGGTTGCCTCCCAAGAAGGGCTGCATTTTCTATCAGTAGCCAGACTTAGAAGGAACCTGTAAATCTGGTTCCAAACAGAAAAGGTTAGGCCCTAAGAATATGCATAATAGCGCAGGCCTAGAAAATAGGTAACCACAGATGTTGGCGAGCTGTTGATGCAATGTAATTCCAAATGCTCACCAGAAGAAATGAAAACAGAAAATCTCGTTGGCTACCTTGGGAGGTCTAAGAATAATAAACGAAATATGAAAAGGGACCTCCCGAAATGGACTAAGTGGAGGATAACAAGGATCCTCCAGAGCAGTACGGGTTTTAAAAGATATACACATAATTAGTTCAAACCCTTGAATGGCAAGAGTAAAAGTACAAGCATCAATCCACACTCGCCATTCTACTCTAGGATGTACTGGCTTGATATATTCTCCAGAAAGAATGTACATGAGCAGAGATCTGAGCCACGGATCGGTTAGGGAGTATAAGGGTTGTTTGTAGTGTTGGAAGGTAATGGTTAAGTCTAATGAGGGCTTAGTTGGTGTTAGGTCCAATTCCAATAATGATTCAGATTGTGTACACTCCCTAGTTGTAGACAACTTCATGTTACCCTGCCTAGTATTAATGATCGGAGTCATATTTGAATCAAGGGTAGACTCCAAATTAGAACTCTTTGATGGCAGGGTGAAAATGTCAGAATCATTATCATTCCGCTCATCCCCAAATTCGTTTGGTTCACTCAAATATTTGTCAGGGTGTATATGTGATTTATTAGGAGTTGGATCAGTATCTTCAATTATTTCTAACGGAGGATCAGTCTTAATATTTTGGAGGAAGCCTATATCATTGAATTCGTTATTGTTCTCAGGGTATAAATCCGCAAATGACGTGTTTTGTCCCCGAGAGTCTCCCATAGACTTCTCATTATTTTGTTTGTCCTCCTCTAATATCAACTCCTATTTTGATGGAGGATGACTCTCAAAAGAAAGTACGAATTTGGATTTAATCATATTATTTCTATCCTCTGGAGCTAAATCCTCAAATGATAAATAATTCTCCTGTGATTCACTCCAGATTTTCAGTCTAGGTTCCTCTGTTGGGGCATCCTTATCCTCTGAATTAGACTCTTCATATCCCTGAGACCAAAATTGATCATCCTCTATTCCCTTAGGGTCACCATCATTAGGTGCATTTGAATCCTCAAGATATTGAATGATAGGTGTTGATTCCCTAAGTAGAGGGTCAAGAGTAGGCTCACTAAGGGTAGAATGGGATTCCACCAAATAATTAATAGGGGAAGTGATAGGAATAATACAACCTTGACTTAGGTTGGTAGGGTCAAGTAGAATACTGTCGTTGGGGTCAAGGTCCTCAAGAGGTAGCATCTTCCCTTGCTTTTGACTGCAATATAATTCAGGTGGATAATCACTATGATCGTTATCCTCTAGTGTCCTTGTCTCATTGGGAGAGTCTAAGTGATGGCTACCTAAAATTGGATCCCTATTGTCATTAGGCTCCTTAGAATTATTTTCATGATCATGGTTTATTGGGTAGGGATCAGGATTATTGGGAAGCGTGTAGCTAAGTTATCTTATTTCTTCATTTAAGTGTTGACTATTCCTCAACATCTCTCCCATTTATTCCATTATTTCCTTTTGCTGTTTTTGCATTTCTATCATAAAAGAGGAGAGGCTACTATTATCAGGTTGGGGAGGATAGTCAATTTCAGGCTCTGGTTGCCAAGTGGTATTGGTCCAACCTCGATATGGAAAATCATGAAGGGTGGGAGTGTTGGGTGCTTGCATGGAAGTAGGTATTTCAAGGCTGGAAAATCCCACTCCTAGGCTCTGCTCAAAAGTGGGAGTTATCAAGCCAGTACTCCCAAGGTAAGAGTGAGAATGATCCCATGAATTGTCAATGTACCCATTAAAGGATGGATATGCTCGGAGCATGGGATCCTGATTAGAAGATGGGAAGTATTGACTCTGATAATCTGAATGATAGGAGTAAGAGTAATCCATTTCTTTAAGCAAAACAATTTTAACTCTCTTAGGATTTAGCAAAATTCAGAATATAAGTAGAAAACTTCCTAGAGAGTTCTATTGTCAAAGCAAACGCAAATTCAACGGGATCTATTTTTAGTAGATTGTAGGTCTTAGAGTTATATGTTTAGTTGGTGGCCAAACAAGTTTTGCAAAAATTACTCACCCTAGGCCAACCTTCGCTGGTGCCTATAACCTACTCTCAAGGGACGGAAGTCTCGAATCGAGCCCACACATGAGGAACCGAAGTAACTTGGTGGATAGGCTTGTTGATTTCTGACTAACTTCCCTTGTGGTGCAAAAGAGGAGAGGTAGAAATTTATCTAGTGACCTTATGTGAGGTGCACAGTGTCTCAAGTGTGCAAGCATATGATCGTGTTTTGATTTTTTTTGAAATTCTGCAAACAGGATCCTTTTGCACACAATTATTAGTTACAGATTTTAAAGTCCAACCTCTTAACAGTCCCAATTAGTAAAGTGACCACTGAATTAATTTGATTCAAGCACTTTAGTGGTCTTAGATTTAGGTTCAATGCATATGTATGACAAGTAATTAATGCTCAAGAGAAGACGTACCTTACTCCAGCTTTCTTTGTGCAGTAATGAATGTAATGCAATAAAAATAAACTAGATGCTGCTCACTTAGTCCTAGATGGTCATCCTATAGATATGCAGCTTCTAGCAGGCAGTTTGATTTTTTTTTTTTTTAATAATAGCAAATAGACCTAATTTAACTAACTAACCGAAATGTAGTTCAAAATAGTTCAAATAATCCTGTAATCTAAATAAATGGGAACACTCTCTCGAAAATAAGCTCCCGCATACAAGAGCAATAAAAAATAAAGTGGCACTGGGGACACGTTCCCAAAAATACCCAACAAGGGTCCAAAAGACAGAAATTAAATTCTAATGTCTATCTAACTAAATCTAACTAAAACTACTGACTAAATCAGAAATAGGCTTCTCCGTAAGCCTATGTGCGTGGGATCAAGGCCTACGTGTTCCTGTTGCCATCCTCCAGGTGGCTTCAACGTCCACCAAAAAGATCGTCTCCGCTGTGCGCATCCGTCGGATTCGTCGCGTGTTTTTGCACAGAAGAAAATCCACAGTTAGTAGTTCAGAAAAGCTTTTAAAACAGCATAAAATAACATAAAATTCCCAAAAAATTAATAGGCACTTTTCCTCCCCGGCAACGGCGCCATTTGAAAGGGAGATCTTCATTTTTGTTGAAAACTTTATCATAAAATGATGTGTCGTTGTTTTTAATAGCCTGGTAGAAAATCGCTTTTCAAAACATTTAAATTTTCAAAACTAACCACGAAGAGTTAGGTTGTCTCCACAAGGAGGAATTAGCCTAATAAATTCACGAGTCAAAGAATGCACAGTTCGCAAACTCTTCTGCAACTTTAATGAGAGGAAAATGCTATTTTAAATGAAGTTTGTAATTTCTTTAAAAGTTCAGGGGTGTTTATGCAATTTTCATGCCAGAAATTAAGCCTCAAAAATATGTGTAAGATACATGTGTACTGGCTTATCATGTGAATTCAACTTTCATGCAATTCTAATTTGAAATTCAAGATAGAAACATGCACATAACACAAATAAAATAATTTCAAGAAAATCTGAGTGCATTAGTGCAATGTGGCCAGAATAAAATATTAATATAAAATTGACAATGGCATTGAATGTAATTTTTAATAGAGGGAAAAACAGAGGATTTCTCCTCTCTCCTCCTCACATGTGCGGCCGTGCACGGTTGGCCGCGAGAATCGGCAGGGAGGTGCAGCTTGACGAGAGCTACGCAACAGTGGAAGCGGCGTGGTCGGTGGTGGCTGGCGGAGGTGGCCAGAGCGCCAGCCTGTTGGAGGAGACGGAGGCTTCTGCAGCCGCACGGTGGCTTGCACGCGCTTGCGGGTGTGGCGTGCGCCTGCAGGTGCGGGCGAGCCGTCTGCAGGTGGCACTTGTGGGTGCTACCCGCGCCTGGCTGTGGAGCGGGGGAGCTTGGCGGTCAGTAGATGGGCATGCTGGCACTGTGGTGAGGCGTGTCTAGCGCCTGCAGGTCCCGCTGAGGTTGCGGCGTGGGAGAGGCGTGCGGGCAGGGGTGGTGTGAGCGCTCTGCAGGGAGGTGCGCTTGTAGAGAGGCGCACGGTTGGGAGCTCCTGCGGGTGCGGCAGGAGGTGGAGCGGTGTGTGTGCTGTGTGATAGAGGCGCGATGGCGCTTTGCAGGAAGGAGGGGGGCGGTGTGTGGCGCGTGTGCGCGCGGTGGACTGGAGAACTGCCTGTGGCAGTGCGGGAGCAGCCTTACGGGCGTGCAAGGGAAATAAGCCTGCGGGGGGGGCGGTGCAGCGCCTGCGGGCTCTTGGGAGGGCGATGGTGCGGTGGCGTGGCAAGGGTAGGATGGGGTGGTGCGCCTTCTCCACAGTGCATACCCTCTCCACAGTGGAGAGGAAGGATATCCCCCAAGGGGGAGGAAGAAGAACCCGTAGATGAAGCCCCTCTCCTGTGCTCCCCTCCTCTTCTTTTTAACTTCTCTGTTGTGCCTCTGAGAGTTAAGGGATTTTCAAATCCCTTAACTATCTCTGGCCAGCGGCTGTTGAGGGTTCCCTGGAGAATGGGGAAAAGAACAGCCGCCGGTGATTTGAAAAAGGGTAATTTATCCTTTTCCCCTCATTCTTTTAACAATTATTTTTCCTGCACATAAAAAGAACATATTAGGTTATAGAATAAATGTAAACCTAAATCATGATGCATGCAAACCTTCTATAACTTAATATAGTTATTAACAAACCTAAAAGACAATTAAAGTTACTTAGGCGTAATATTAGTCCATTAAAATGGACTCATCACCCATCCTCTGTACTTCCTGAAAATCATCCACCAAACCTGCATCAACAGCCTTTATTGTATCAAAATGACACACCTATTATTGAGAATCAGAATTGACTTTGCTGATCTTCTGAACTTGGTTGGAATCACTTCTCAAATTGTCTCAATCTTTAATATTTTACATCTCAACCTAAATCAGATTTAATTTTCACGAGATCCACTCTGATCTTTCTAAAATTTTTCATGGGAATCTGATTTTAGTTTTGTGAGATCTATTTTAGGTAATCTCAGAACGAGTTTTACCCAGGTGGTTTTATATGTTTTCCTATTTTCTTGAACCAATTCTTCGATAACTCCTTTGTTTTTACCATGCATATTCTTTATAAGAGTTCCTTACTAGGGTTTACGCCTAGTTGAAGGCGTAAAACTTAGCATTTTGTATATAGCTGTTTCCTGTTTTTTACACTTTTCTCTACACATACACTCAAATCTAAATATGAATTGTCACTTATTTTACACTAATTACCTTCACTTAATCCGACTGACCACTCTGACCTTTAGTTAGAATAGAAATCATTCGCATAGAGATCTTTGATCTCCTCTATCTAACTCCTTTCGTCACCCTAACTAAGTGAAGTGTAATATCTTTTCCACCCTTCTTACAATGAGGACATTGTAATATTTTGGCTTGGGGGGTATGAAGTGATAATTTTCACTTCAAGTGTATTTGTAGATAAAAGTAAAAATATAAAAAATGAAATACCCACGAAATTTAAAAAATTGGAAAAACCAAAAATTAAAAAAATAGAAAAGTAAAAAATAACCTAAAAATTTTGAAATTTTTGAAAAATTCATAGAAATTTAAAAATTTTATAAAACTTAAAAACAAAAATATATAAATATAAAAATAAAAAATTACAAAATCATAAAAATAATAAAGGGGTTTAACATTCATAATAAAAAAGAAGAAGATACCAAAGATATATTTAAACTTAGTTATATTACTAATTAAGAGTTTAATTCTACTTTTAGGTTAGAAGTCAAAAATATAAATATATATATTTTGTAAATATTATTTTATAAGAGCATAGAATTCTTATTTAGATTTTTACTTAAATAATCTTTTCAAACCACGCATCTATTTGCGAAAATTTTGAACAGGATTTTGTTTAAGATAGAATATGAACCCTAAAGATCTGTTTTTCCACTCTTTACCCTAAAATAAAGTAACTAAGGTGTATTAAATTTAAAACTTATGTATTGGAATTAAATAATAACTTTCTTGGTCAATTACACTAAGTAAATCCTTACTCTTTACGAACATTTGTCTTTACCATCAAGTTAAGTAAAAGGGCAGATTTTCAAAGTTAATTAAGTAAAGAGTTGGTAGAATCTTAGTCTTAAGTTCTATTAGGCTATAGTTAGCTTAATCAACTAAGGACATTCGTCTAAACTTGGTGAGTTGTGTCTTGACATATCCTGCAAGAGGAAACTAAGAGTTTAAAGGACCTGAGAGTGAATGGCTTTCCTGTCCAAGCTCTGGTTTAAGAGCTAAGTAACCTAAGCGTCCAAAATTCACACACATAGACTTGTCTTGTTGGCATCTGAGACCGCGAAAACACAGAGGTTAAGAGATCGATTCTAATTCCTCTTTAGTCTAAGGATTTTCGCGGGGCAGCTCTTGAAAGGGTGAAGGATGTGCCACTCACCTAGAAAAAGGAATTGGAGTATTATGATAGTAATAAAAATGAGGAGAAAAAAAAAAAATATATATATATAATAATAAAACACCCTGCAGTTAAGCACCTCGCTACAAATGGGTGCTTATGCAGTTTATCCACCAAATAAAGCATCTCGATACAAATGGATGCTACCCTTCCTTCCATCAAATAAAAGAGCACCTTGCTACATATGGGTGTTCTATTCAATAGAAAAGAGTTAAAAAAAATATGGAGATAAAAATTAAGAATAAGAAACCTAGTGGTCCATCAGGGAGATATACACAAAAAGTGTTGACCTCGGGATAGAAAAATGGTGAGGAGAAAGCAACCAAATTTGAGTAAGGCCAAGCCAAAGGCTTGAATTGGAATAACCTGGATTGGAAATTGATGTCTTAAGATTTGGATTTTTGCAACTTTGTATGCCTTTAGGACAATTCTCTTCACGAGCATGGATGCTTTAAAATCATAGCTACTGAACCTTTGTATTGGGCAGTGAAGCCTAAGAAATCGGGTTTTGAAGACTTGCAGTTGAGGCCTAAAGGAGAAAGATTGACAAAACCCTAGGTCTAGAAGTTTGACCTTGGTGTTGTGGGCAGGAAGATTAGGGTTTTCCTACTCCGAATTTGCTTAATAATGAGTATCTAGCTAATTTGCTAAAATTCAGATTGATAAAAATCAGATTTCATAAACTTAAGGATTAACTTAAGTCTATTGAGTTTTTGTGTTAAAATTTAATTTCTAACTCTTAAATTTTGTTTTCTTAAAACACTTTGAATTCTGAGTTTCTAGTGTTTGGAGTGATTACAGAAAATAATTGTGTTTTTAAGATTCTGATTTTTGATAAAATTTTCGTTAAAAAAAAACTCTGGTTTTAATAGAGTGTGTTTTGAGAAAGGTTTTGAGTTTTTAAGTCTAAGTAAAGATTTCTATAGAATGCTCTGCATAGTTATGGATATTTATTTATATACATAAAATCTAAAAAATTGAATATTTGAAATTTTGACCTAAGCATTCCTCTACTTAGTTTGTATTTATAATAATAGTTTGTATTTATAATAATTTAAACCCTGGTGTTTAAATCAACATATTTATGGTTAATTTTGCTAGGGACTAGCAAAACTTTAGCTTGGGGGTATGATGAGAGGCTCATCATGGCTTCTAATTACTCCTAATTAACTAGTCTCCCTAGTTAATTAGCTAGGAATATGTATATATAAGGGTTAATTATGAAATAAGGGACAAACCATTAAAGGACCTTAAAATAAGCTAAAAATGATAAATTATATGCCAATTAATATTATTAATAACTTAATTAATAAATGGACTCAAAATACCATTAATTAATTATCTAATTAATATCTTATTTAACTTAAGTATAACTTAAGATCTAAGTCTTAAATAACTTAAGTTAATAAGTAAGTAAATATAAATAAATGGGTCAAAAATGTGAATACAAGGCTTTAATATAATATTTATCTAAATTATAAATATATATAAAAAGTTGGAAAAGAAAATAATTTAAATTAACGTTAAAAGCCTCTGTTTGCATTTAGGTACCTATAATTTATTACATTTGAGTCCTTTCCTTTCACCTGGGTCCTCATCTTTCCTTGCATATAGGTCCCTACGAACATCTTCTTCTTCATTTCTTCTTCAACCGTTCAACGGTTGTTGATCGGCGGTGCATTTACTACCTGATCACCTCACATCCGGTGCCATTCCTTCCTTGCGAAGCTCCTGGAGCTTGTGCTCACCTTCTTCACTTCATCCTACGGTCTGGATGCCCCTGAAATCCTAATTAGGGCTCAAGGCTAACTTCACTAGCGTCGGAGAAGATGCTGGTGGTTACCTTGAACCTTGACACATTTCCGTCCAGATTCGATCACCTTCACAGCCGCCAAAACCTATAAATAGACCTCGACCCCTCCGATCTCAAAGGTCGGTCCCCTATCCTTCTTCCCCAACTGCGGCCGACGATAGGCTATTCTTCTGTCTACCTCCGGCGACCTCTCATCCCCCTATCGGAGCTCCTTCGCATGAGGGGCTCGCCTCTCTCACCTCCTCTTCCTCTCCGGACGGTTGTGATAGAACCTTGGAGCACCAATTCCTCTTACCGCCTTCAACTTCTCACTGGAGCTCTATCCCCTACCCTCTGACTTCGTCCTCCGTTATGCACCTTTTGATGGAGATTCTTCCCCTTATTTTCGTGTAGGTAACCGTAGATTACTTAGTGTATCTTAGATTAGTGTAAATAGCTTAATTAGATTAGTGTAGTTAGACTTCAGTACTTCCTCAGCTCCGACAAGGCCAAGTCCGGCCTCGCTGGGTCTCCATTCACACTTCCAGAAATAGTTTCATTCTCCTTATCTCTCCATAATCCATTTCCAGCTTCTTCCACTCATAAATACCACCTAAACCGCTTAAACCACATCAATGTCATGGTGGAGGTCTTTGAGGCCGTTTCACACTTAATTAGGGTCTATCATCATCAAACCATTGTCTTAGGACGCTAATTAACCTCAGAACCATCCTAATTAATCACTTATTCGCCTAATTCCAATCACACTCACCTGGATACCTCACTGTCCATGGTGAGGTATCCAGAACCTAATCCACCTTCAATTGAGGTTCTTCATCATTTCCCTAACACCTAAGGAACCTCGCCAATCGCTTAATTGGTCCTATAGAGCCTCCTATTAGAAACACCTAAATTCCACCTTATCTTTGAGCTCACTGTCAATGGCGGCTCAGAGATGAGTTAATCACCTTAATAATTAATCCATTAGTATCACCTCACCCCTTAGAATACTTTCCCTCACTCAATTGAGTGAGAGGAAGCATTCTGAGTTTTGTCGAACTCAGAATGCTCAATTTTCGAATTTCTTGAACAATCTTGACTTCTGATTATTCTCTGAGCCAATTAGGGAGATCTTAGGATCTGTCTAGGTCCTAGGAATCTCCACGGGTCATTAATGGCCTCATTTACTGAGGTTTTCATCTCTGTGTATTAGAACTGGACTCACCGGAGCTCCAACAAGCTCCGATGAGTCAAAATTGATCTTCAGCCCATAGAACTCTGTGTAGAGCTCCATAATGATTATTTAGGATCTAAGGATTATCTCTCGATTGTCAATTTGATGTTTTGATGCTTGGAGCTTGAGCTAGGCTTCTATCTTCTTCAACTTCGGTAGACTTGGAGAAGCTGACCCATTAGGTTTTAGGCTCTGGAAATAGGTCAGTAAGTTCAAGTAGAACCTGTTAATTGTGCTGCAACCATAAGTCCTAACTCACCTGAATTAAGCTAGAACTTAGCTTAACATGAATATTCTGCATGCATATGCATCGTATTCTGCATTGTAGTTGATAGATGTGTTTTATGTATTAAACTATGTTATTTGAGAGGTATTAATGATGGTAGGTAATTCAGGGCTGCAGATGACCGATCCAACATTATGAATTTGTTCGGAATAATGACGAGAGTCCAATGCATCCAAGATAGCATCAATTAGACCTCCGTAGCACCCCAGGGAGTCCGCAGAAAAGCAATAGCCAAGGGGTGAATTGAAGAAGATCCGAACTTCAGATGACAAATCCAACCACACAGATGGATCCGGATCAACGTTCGCAGTCCAACGGTGCAGAAATTAACTTAATCGGAGGCCTACATCATAGATATAAAGAGAAGAAGAATGGACGGCCATGATGGCACCACGTGGCACCATCGCAGCCACCCCTCGCCATCCCCCGAACCCCTGAAGGTGCCTCGCCTCGCAGCGTGGGCCTTTGGATCTTCATCCAACGGCCACGAACGTGCCACATTGCCACCCAAAATAGATTAATATAAATATGATTAAGCATATATGATAAATGCTTTGAGCAGCGTGTTGGCTCACGCACGCGCGCCTGCGTATGCACGGGGCGTGGGTTCGAGCCCTGCGCTGCGCAAAAATTGGTGCGGGTCGCGGGCGGGCACGTGCAGGCAGGCATGCGCAATTGGAGGGCCCAGAGGCATCCACATGACACGATCGCGCGGGTTGTTGCGAGATCTGGAAGGTGCGAGAAGCGCACGTAGGATTTGAAATCGAACGGCTGAGATGATGAGGCAGGATTTGAAGATGAAAACACGAAGAAGAGGTGCAGGCGCGCGGGAGCCGTACAATCTTCATCTAAGTGCGCACAGCGCGCCACGTGGCAGCATAAGAAAGAATCAGGGAAGAAGAAGGATTTGCACAAGCTATAAAAGGACCTAAGGCCCCCCCTTGGAAGATAACTCTCACTCAACTCTCTCATTCTCTTCCTCTTCTTCCTTCTTCCACCTCTCTTATTCCTCTTCTCATTGTCTCTGCATTTCTGTTCGCAAAATTCATTGGGCCACCCTGTGGGATTGCTGCTGCTCCTCTCAACCTCTTCAAAAGGCCACCACGGACCACCTGTGGTGCCCTCGTTCTGTTACAGTAGTAATTTATTTACTTTATGTTTCATTCAAATACATGTATGATATGCAATTAATGTTCAAACTTTCTGCATGATATATATTGCAATTCATTGTCTCTACTACTTAGTAATTAAATTTAGAGTAAGTGCATGAAATCAAAAGCATTTTTCTGCCTCCCTGTGATTGATCGGGACTCCCAGTTCCGTTAATTTTATTTGTTGAGTTGTATTTCGCGCTATACTACGATGTATTCAACTTTTACACGATCTACGCCCCGAATAAATTTGCACTGTTGCTGGGGAGGCAAGGTGACTTTTTGAGTTCATC
Source organism: Thalassia testudinum (assembly GCA_037157565.1). Lineage (NCBI taxonomy): Eukaryota > Viridiplantae > Streptophyta > Magnoliopsida > Alismatales > Hydrocharitaceae > Thalassia > Thalassia testudinum. The sequence goes on from JAZHRO010000049.1 coordinate 31,939,940, forward strand.
TCTAATATACTATTTTTGTGTGCAGATTAAACCAGAGAAGCGGCGAACGAATCGAAGCGGGAGCTGCTAAAATCAGGTGCACACAATCCTATTTGGAAATTCGGTTAGAAAGTGAGGTCATCTTTAAAATTCAATAGCTGTGTTTCTAATGCTCCAAAAATCCTAAAATTTGATTTGGAACTATATTTTCAAGTTATCTTTCCAACGCCATCATTCCCAAAGAAATTCTATTTGTGGAATTTTTAAAAATTCATGGAGTACATATGTGTCAGATTTCTTAAAAGCAAAACTTTTATGAACTTTGAAAATCAATTTTGACCAACATACAAATTTGATTTACTCACAATTAGTGGGGTTTGAAAGATAATCAAATTATCTTTCATTATCATATTTTTACAAAATTTTTAGAGCATATTTGATACTATTTCCAACAGAAAAACCAACACGGGGTCTAAATCCCAAATTTGACCCCTTGCTAGTTAAAAATTCATAACTAATTATTAGGAATAATAAAAATTCTGAAAAAAATACTCTCTAGAAAGCTTATTGAAAAAAAAATCTTCTTGCTAAGTTTCAAATCATTTGGATTCCATCTTTACCTTAGAGTTTATATTTGATTTGTGATCTTTAATTTGAAACAACTTAGAAGCGCATGAGCCAATAGGATCACCTTGGACTAAATTGGACCCTAACGAGTCCAAAAGTTAGTCGATGAGGCGAGTCACCTTGTGGAATACCAACCATAAATACTACATTGAAAAGATAGGTTAAAATTCACAAAGAACACATCAAATAAATTGCATTTAGCTTGAAACTACTTAGTAGTTTAAAAAAAAAACTATGAAGTAGTTTCAACCTCTCTTGCAGAGCCTGGTGTTTAAGGCTGTGGGGTAGCGTCAAACGACTACGGCTTCAGGGTAACGGAACTGGAGGTGAAAGCTGAAGGAAGAACCTTCCTCATAGTCCCCTCGTAACCAGCCTGGCTGGGTTAGCCTGAGAGGCGGGAATTCCTTGCAGTTGGTCTCTTGCCGAATTTTCTTCAACTTGAACTTGAATGAAAAATCTGGTCATCTGATTTTAAGGACCAATTTGATTACAAGGCCCTTGCCTTATTCTCTCACTAGTCCCTTGTAACTAGTGTAAGGTCACTAGGACCCTTCTAGTGTCCTTTGACCATCTTAATCATGGATTCATACTCCTCATCTTACCATTATTAGGGTTCTCCTGCCCCAACGCCTTATGGGTGGGAGATTGCTCCTCATTATTCAGATACGCATGCTCCTCAGGCCTAGGACATACCCACCTCAACCTCTTGGACATCTACATAGATCTCGCAACACTTAGAGACACTCTCCATGCGGGATCGAGATCTCATCATGATGACTGATTATCTTGATAAGTCCCACCAAAGGCAAGCTCCTACATCTCACAAGAACCCTCAGATCACCGAATTGATTCACATAGTCCAGGAAGAAAAGGAGGTCAGAAAAAGGGAATATGAAGACTTAAGAAAAGCAATTTAGGATGAAAGACAAAGAACCCAAGACATCAACTCTTGGGGCCCTGGATTCAGAGAGAATGTACCGTAGGTGGATGGTGAGCCACTCAAGGTTAAGGAATCAACCGCAACCTATAACTACACTGAACCCACCCACTACCCTTCTGATTCCCCAGATCAAATCTATTCTAACCATCCATCTTCCCTGAGACTCGCATCTGAGGCCATGTCCACACAGATCACCACTAGGGAGCCACCAATAGACTCGCAACTACTTCTCAGACTACAACAAACAACAGCAAAGTACAAGGACATAGTTGTGAGATATCTACATCAAATCCAGATCACTACTGATCCAGGGCAGAGACAGACTTTGATTGCAACCGAAGAATCTCTGATAGAAGCCCTTAAAGAACTAGAATCTGTGGCTAGGATGAATCAACAAACTCTCACACTTCAAGAAACACTCCTTTTGTAGTACCAAGTTCAGATTAGCCTAAAGGATTTTAGGGAACTTAAGATGACTTTTAGGGATTCTTCAACTCACATGCCCGAAGTAGATGATGTAGGTGATTTTCAAGTGAGAGATGAGATATCGGATGGAATTAAGGGAAATGTTCTTGGCATATTTGAAAAGAAATTAGTTGAGAGCCTTAGCCTAGAAAATAGTGAGAAAAGTCCCATGATTGATTTTCAATCTAAAAATCCTGAATCTTGGGAGATAGAGATAGAGGATCATGACACCCAAGACTTGGTACATTCTGAGACTTGGGTATATACACTTAATGAGGCCCATGATTTGGATTATAAGAGATTTGGAGTGGAATTGCCTAAACCCCTCATGACAAGCTTAGATGATAAATATATTGAAATCCATGAGAATAATTTTGAATTACCAAAGAATCCAATCTAAGCTAAGAAAGAATCTACTAAAACTCCATTTCCAATTGTCAAGATAATCTAAAAAATCTAGAGGAATTTTTAGATTTGGAGTCAGACGAATTTATCACAAATTCTTTCGCATCTTCGCCTTTGGATATCGAGGATTTCACTAAAGCCACAGAGGAAAAAAATGAAAGAATTCGAGGCTTTACTGTATTGTGATTCTTCACACCTTGGGGAAAATAAATCACCACCCAGTACATTTGAGGATTCACACCACGAGCAGAATTTAGGCGATCCGTACGAGATTCCTGATCAACACAAGGATGAGAATGATTTGGGTGAAAATATTGCTGTTAGGATGGAACACAAAATCATATTCGACACACCTACTCTGCAACCACCAACACCTAGATCCAATCACGAAATGGTTCTTTACACCATTTCTGATTACATTACATGGGTCCCTCCATTCCTGCTTCACCACTTTTAAGACTCGTATGATTGGTGTCCCACTTCGGATCTCGCATGGCTGCTACTTGCTCCCTATCACTCTAGCACCTAGATTTATTTCTCTTGTAGCACCTGGCTACAACCTGTTCCAGTCCTTGAGATTCTATTCTGCCGACCTTGTGGCCTTGGTATTCATGGGCAAGTACTCTACATTCCTGGCCCATTGATGACAGTGGAACACATCTTCTTATCTATCTTTAGTCTGTCTCCTACAGTCACTGATCCATCTAATGAGTTTAGCCCAGCTGGAGGTGTTAAACTCAGCACGTATACATATACACATACCATATACACATAGCATATTTCATTTTCGCATAATGTTTTGTATATTGTTCTGCATATTGTGTATGGCATTACAGCGATGGCGTGAGCTGAATGATAACTCAGAAGCAATTCCAGGTGATTTCTATCGACATACACCCAGGCTTATTCCAATTTCTTTTATTCTTGCATGAGGACATGCAAATACTTAGGCATGGGGGGGTAGTTCATAAAAACTAAAAATTTTCTGCCAACAATTAGGGGATTAGATCATTTTATCAAGAGGTTTTATTAAAGATTTATTCTTTAATAGATTCCTAGACATAGAATCCAGTATAATTTCATACTTGCATGTAGATTTTGCAATGGATCCTCTACGAAAACTAATAGACATCTTCTTATCCTAAACCCTTGGACAACAATCAGGGAGTCAGGTGAACTATCTTCTAGTAGCTCCACCAAAATATATGTGAGGTGAGAGTAGAGGGTTTACTGGTGCTCTAAGGCTAGTATAAGGAATCTTTAATAATTGAATAACGACACTTGGAGTTGTGCATAGTTTTCACTCCCAGTTCTTGCGTACTAAATCTGTGAGAAATTCCATATGAAAGCCACCAAATAAGGAAAAACACAAAGAGCGGGTTCAGATAAAACTAGGACTAAGGAGGATGGTCACGATCATTGATTGCGCAGCAATCATAGGTCATAATTGACCTAAATTAGGCTAGAACTTAGCATAAGTTAGGGTAATTCAGGCATGCATAAGCATTTTCTGCATCTTTACTACTTTCCTTTAGCTATGCATAAAATAATGTTATAATGTGCTGATTAAGTGCATTATGTCAATTGCAGGCAATAAGCTAATCAGAAGCTAGATCTGGAGCTGGATCTGGAGTTGGATCTGAAACTAGATCAGGAATAATTGGTGTTGCAGCAGGACTGGAGCAGAAGACTTAGATTAGATATAGGGAATAATGATGTAAGAGAGTTAAGGTATGCTATTCTATTAAGTAGGAATAAAGTAGTAAAATATAAAGAGCTTAGGACCATCCTAGCCCTAAGATAGCCTACAGACTTCCCCAAGCCTTAGCCACCCTTAGATTAGGTCACCGCACCCTAGGAAACCCTAAAACCCTAGTTCCAACCCTTATCTGGACATCCAGATATGTTATAGAACATCTAGAACCCTTAGCCAACTCCTGCACACCTCAAACCCACTTCTGTAATGTTATTGGACTTCCAGACACTTTGTCAGAAGTCCAATTTCTGCAGAATACCCAAAATAGAACTTAGAATTTCCCCTGACTCAGATTGGACATCTAGAACTGAAGTCTAGACTTCTGATTTTTTAGTATAAGTCGTCTGATCCTATTTTTGGATGTCTGGAACTGCTCTCCAGTTCCTATTTTGAGATTGAAGCCTTGATCTTGGATCTCTAGCTCCCTAGACCTAGTTCCAACCCCATAGGAACCTAAATTAAGGTACCCTAACCCTAGTACACCACCTCTAGACCTCCCTAAGGACCTAATTAGGTCCTCACCAAATCCAATTGACTTAGATCATAGTCAATTACCATTAACTAAGTCAATTGGACTCATTGAGTCCAATTGAGCTCAGATCTCAACTCATACAAGTCCAATTGGACTTAGTGAGAGTCCAATTGACCTAAACCCAACCTAATTGAGTTATTTCACTCTCAATTAGGTTCACACTCATTCAATTAAACTTGGGTTAAGTTTAATTGCAAATTCCCCTTAGCAATTAGGGTTTGCAACCCTAATTCAAGACATACACCTACCTACATCCCTTAGGACCAAACCTATACCTCTTAGCCACCTAGGGCACGACCACACACACAGACACACACACCCATTCACGCACTCCCACACATCTAGAGTTCTCTAGAACTCTCTTGAAGTGGCACCACTCTTGGTTGCCAAATTTAGCAACCAACAGGCATTCAATTCTTAGATCCACTTTTTGTGGATCTAAGAACCACTTCTCTCTCACTTGGCCGGCCACTCATTGGAGCTCTCTCTAGACAGTTCCACACTTCTCTAGAGAGACTCCCTTAGGTCTATAGAAAGACCTAAGGGGTGGCCATTTGCACCCATCCATTTTCCTTGGCATTCATTCCACTTAGGCTAGCCACTTTCATCTCCACTCCACCTCCACGAGGAACATCACCATGAAGTCCACCATCTCCATGCTAGGATGCTGGATCATCTCCCCAAACTCTCTCTAAGGATAGGCCTAAGCACCATTGGCCGCCCCTCCTTCTTCTCTTAGCCATTCAAAGGCCATCAGAGACCACCTCCGAATGCCCTTCCCTTCTGCTAGATTAGTAACTTAGCTCTTCGTAGTTTTACTGCTTCTATTTACTGCTTAGTAGTATATCTCTTCATTCTCATCCAATGATGCATGCAAAATCCCCCCATAGATTCCTGTATGAGATCATTTTCTACTAGCTAGATTTACATTTTCAAGCATTCTAGTACAAGCTTTCCTCTACATTCCATGTTGCAAACACTTCTCTGAATGAATGAATAAAAGATATATTTTTATACATATCTCTATGTTTGAAATCACCATGAGCTTATTGGTTGCCATCTCTTTTGTGTGATTCAAGTTGCCTGTTTTTCACTTATATATATATTTTGCAACAAGCATGTCGATTCCGGAAAATATAGAAGATCTAACTATAGATGCATTTTCTGTAAATCACCACATCACGAGAATTGTGTGCACCGGAACTCATACGTTCACCTTTGTTACCTATTTAACACACACGCATGTAATCAGAATTCACAATAAAAGTGGCGAAACTTTGATACGAAGATTGGAAACCAGTGTGCCATTTTGAATAAAGTAGAGCGATAAAGGGTCGATTTCAAATTTGAACAAACACCTCCCTGAGACGAACGACCGGGACTCAAATCTCGTTATTTTTACAAAATCATTTTTTGACGAACGTTTTTGCGCTACTATACTATGATTTTTGACGACTTTCAAAAGAACGAAAATGATTACTGTCAAATGGTGCCGTTGCCGGGGAGGCAACGTCATTTTTCTTGATTTTGATCTTTTAAACTACCACTAACAAATTTGCCTCTAGTTTGTTTTTGGATATGTAGCACACATAAGAAGGAAATGGAATCCTAGGTTAGCTTGAAAAAGCAATATATATATTTGAAAATCCTTTGAAAAAAAAATCCTTTTTGAAAAAAAAACGTGCAAAAGTTTTTTTTTTTTTTTAAAAACATTTTTGGTGGAAAGCTTGGATTTCAAACTCAAACACCTTTTAAAAGCTTCTCCACCATTCTCTGATTTTCGGCCAGATTTGAAAGTCTGTTTTAAAAATTTGATTGCCAAAAAACTAGTGAACATAAAAATCCAAAATTCGTGTTAGACCTTCATTTTCAAACCATCTTTTAAATGGCATCGTTATTTTTAAAAAATTCCAAGTATACAATTTTTAAAAATTTGCGAAGTGCAAGAGGGTCAGACTGACCTAGATTCAAGATTTTTCAAATTTCAGAAAGCAATTTCGAGCAATCCTGAAATCTGTTTTGACTAAAAATGGTAGGTTTGAAAGATGATCTGATTGGCTTTATTTTCCATATTTTTCCTAAATTTTTGAAAGTCATTTACTACTGTTTCAAAGTGAAAAACCAACTAGAGGTCAAAATTCCAAATTTGACCCCCTGACATTCAAAAATATCTAGAAATTCGATTGAAGTAGTAAAAATTCCAAAAAAATATTTTCTGAAAAGATAATTGAAAAGGAATCTACTCGCCAAATTTCAAGTTAATTGGATTCCGATTTTTGTCAGAGAACTGATTGTAATTTTTGTGGTCTGCTGAAAACAAAACAACAAAAAAAACCCTAAAATTGCATGAGCCCTAGGTTACACCTTTAGGGTTACAATTTTGAGATTACATTTGGGCTAACCTAGACTTAGTCAAGTCTAGTACTTAGCCGGTGAGCTTGGTCACCTTGTGGGCCAATCACCAAAAGAAAACCCCAACTGAAGAAAACGGGCTAAAATCAATTTTAAAACACGAACTAAACACGAATTTGGTGTCGTACTAGTAGGTGCTTTCAAGCTCTTGGCTGGGTTAGTCGAGAGGCAGGAATCACTTTCAGTCAGTTGTATGATGAATTTTCTTTAGGAATTAAAACATAAAATGAAAAATCTGGTCATCTGATTCATAAGGACCATCTGATTGACAGGGTCTTAGCCTTGTTTGGCTTGGCTACACCAACCCAGGGGTTGAGTGGTGTATGCAAGGAAGGAGGTCACTTAGACCTCAATTGGTTGGACCTTGGGAGCCACTCCCAAGGAGGTGAGTCACCTCGCCAGGACCTACTTCTCCCCCCACTTCTTCTACCCCCATAGCTGCAATGGCCAATCCTGGACCTGCACCTAGACTAGGTCAGGATATTGATAATCCAGACCCGATGTCTCGCCTGGAAGCTCTGGTGGTCGAATTTGAGGAGCGACATCGGTAGAGCATGGATTGCATTTTGATGGCACTTGACAGGATGCAGCACCCGCCGCGAGGAGAACTGTGGGATTTCTACGATCCAGCCACACAAATCATCGCACCCTTAGTCAGAATTCTCGCAGGCGGAGATGTGTTTGAGCTCAAGCCCAATGTGATTGGGTTGATCAGCACTCACTTCTATGGAAACTCAAGCGAAGATCCGTTCCGGCATCTTGAGGACTTGAGTCGACTCGCTGAAACGATTCGACAAAGGAATATCGATCTTGGGATTGTTCTAATGAAGCTTTTCCCATTTTCTCTGAGGGACAAAGCTTCATACTGGTTCAAGACCATTGGTAAGCCAATTGGAACCTGGCCAGAATTACGACGTGAATTCCTGCAAAAGTTCTTCCCAATTAGTCGAACAAACGTAATGTGGCGCGCAATCATGACTTTCTCCCAAGGAGCTACGAAGAAGTTACATGAAGCCTGGGACCGATTTCATGACCTTCTCCGGAAATGCCCGCACCATGGTATACCCAGAAGGCACCTAGCTCAGATCCTTTACCATGGGCTGGATGACACACATCAGTATCTGGCCGATGCATCTAGTGGCAAGAATTTCCTTGCGAAAGATGAGAACAACGCATTTGAGTTGTTTGAATCTTTGGTGGAGAACTCGATGAATGCCACGTCCATGAGCCAGTTCCAGCAGCCTGGTCAGTAGCGGGTTGGTGTCCATGAGGCTCACAATGAGTCTATTAGAGCCGACATGGATATCATCATTAAGTAGCTGGATAGAGTAAAGCTGATTGAGAAAAAGATTGACCAAATTAGTCATGGTCAATCTGACTTGAACTCTACTGCTTCAAGACCCTCCTATGCACCCCGAGCCCCTCCTACTCGAGTTAATCTACTCATTTGGGATGCATCTTCTCCTTATTTACGAGATCCCGCATACCAAGATCCCATAAACAATCAAGATCTAGCACCTTACGACCAGGGTTACGCACCAACCGCAGATTATAACACATACCCCCTTGACGGATATACATCTCAGACATCTTCGGCCTACGAGGATGTCAGTGCTATCCAAGGATACGGGCATAATAACTCGTATTCAGAGACGTATAACCCTAGTTGGTGCCAGCATCCGAACTTCTCCTGGTCTGGTAACTCACAAAGACCACATTAAGATCCACACTACCAGACCAGGCAATATGGGAATGCGCAAAACACGTACCCTAGGCAGCAGCCATTCCCGCATCAGTAGCAACCCCGCTCTTTATACCAGCTACTGCACCAAGCTGACAGTCACCCTCCAAAGTGGGCTGACCCTTTGGAGGCACTGAAAGAGGAGCTGCAAGAATCAATGAGGAAATCTACACAGGATAGCTTGCAGATTACGAAGGCGATGGTTGATCAGATACAGAATATACAAAACACTCAAAACTAGCTATTGCAGGAGCATAGGACTCAGGCAGCCTTACCCTCCCAACCCATCCTGAACCCTCGATTTGTGCAGAACCAAGGTGCCCTGCCTAGGTTTCAGGCACCGCAGGGATAGGCACACGCCATATTACATGTGCCTCCTGCACCACCTGGTTATGCTCAAGGTCAGCCACCTTTGTAGAACCCTGCATACTCTGCCCCTTCCTCTCCCCCACCACCTCATGGACGGTAAGTCGATGCACATGCTGTCTCTTTGAGGAGCGAAAGAAAGACATTCGACCCACCAAATAGGCGGGCGGGTCCTGATTTTTCTTACCCTTCGCTGTAGGCAGGATTGACTCCATCTCAGGAACCACCTGTGGTAGATAAGGGTAAGAGGCCACTTGACCCTGAGATTCCCATCCCTTTTCCTGAGGCTCTGACACGGAATGAAGTATGCAAAAAGGACATGCGGAACTTTGAGGATCTGAAATCAATGTTTAAGGAGGTACATATTTAGGTCCCCCTCCTCGAGGCAATTGATCACATCCCCACTATCGTTAGGTTCTTCAAGGACTATTGTACCCCAAAGCGATAGTCGAAAATTGGACGACAGGTAGTACTGTCGAAAGAGGCTAGAGTCGTGATTCTAGTCGACTTGCCATCGAAAAAGAAAGACCCTGGTACCTCACTCGTATCCTACTTCTTGCAAGATTCTCCATTTGATTGGGCCCTTCTAGATCTGGGTTTGTCCATCAACCTAACTCCCACTGCCGTATTTGATCGATTTCGATTTGGGGAGTTGAAGCCCACCTCAGTCACGATTCAGCTGGCTGATAGATCAGTCAAAACACCGAGGGGGGTGGTTGAGAACGTGATCGTGAAAGTCCACGGATTCTGCTTTCCCGCAGACTTTTTCGTTCTCGATATGGAAGTCCCTCCTAATCTCCGAGATGCACCAATTATTTTGGGTCGCCCATTTCTAGCGACAGCCTGAGCGAACATTGATTGTGCATCTGGGTGTATGGAGATAGCCCTAGGTAATGAGCAACTTTGACTTGACATATTCAGAGCAGCAAAGAATTTTGAATGTGATCGAATAGCGGAGGATGGTGAAGACAAAGATTCGGCATACTGTGGTAACATTGGGCTCCTTTGTGATGACCCAATTCTCATTCATCTGCACCTCGATCCACACGGGATTGAGACCACTGCACTACACATATCTTCCCGAGGATTTGACTGTTTAGGGTGTGCTTTTGACTACAGCACCCCTGAACCTAGCTATCCTGATCCACACATTGTTGAATCACCTTTGTTGTTGCAGGAAGATGTGACCACAGCTAACGGGTTTCCCGTTAACGTAGTCACAACTAATTATTTCACAGGAAGCGAATCAGCAGGAACTCACGTGCACACGGATCAGCAGATTCCCACCTTCGAGTTTGCTCGTCCCATTCCCATTTCTGATTCTAACCCACTCGTGATCGAATTGAAGCCCTTACCTGATTCACTTAAGTATGTGTTCTTGGGTGAAAGTGAGACATACCCAGTCATTATTAATGCCCACTTAACCCAAGAATAGGAGCATCAATTGATTTCCACGCTACAAGACCATAGGGCAACTATAGGGTGTAGTATTCCTGATCTCCGCGGTATTCGCCCCTTGTATTGCACTCATCACATTTACAAGGATGAGGGGGTGAAACCTTCGAGAAAGCCTCAAAGACGGCTTAACCCGAATATGCTAGAGGTTGTTAAGAAGGAGATCATCAAATGGCTGGATGCAGGTATTGTATACCTAATCTCTGATAGCCAGTGGGTGAGTCTGATCCAAATAGTGCCCAAGAAAGTAGGACTCACCATAGTAAAAAATGATAAGGGCGAATCCATCTCGAGCCGCACTGCGACATCTTGGCGGGTCTGCATCGACTATAGGAAACTGAACATGGCTACCCAGAAGGATCACTTTCCTTTGCCTTCCATTGATCAGATCTTGGAACGATTAGCCAGACGTAGTTTCTTTTGCTTTCTGGATGGATACACTAGGTATAATCAAGTAGCGATTAGCCTAGAAGATCAAGACAAGACCACATTCACATGCCCTTTTGGAACATTCGCTTTCAAGTGGATGCCCTTTGGCCTCTGCAACGCACCAGCGACATTTCAGCGTTGTATGATGGCCATCTTATCTGACATGATTGGGGACTATGTGGAGGTATTCATGGATGACTTCTCCATTTTCGGAGATGATTTCGCATCTTGTCTTGATAACCTCACCAAGATCCTGAAATAGTGTATTGAGGTAAACCTAGTACTATCCTGGGAGAAAAGCCATTTCATGGTAAGGGATGGCATAGTACTAGGGCACAGGATCTCCAAAAATGGACTCAAGGTCGATCGAGCTAGATCAGAGATTATTTCCCACTTGCCGCCACCTAGCTTGGCCAAGCAAATCAGATCATTCTTGGGTCACGTCGGCTTCTATCGGAGATTTATACGCGATTTCTCAAAAATTGCACGGCCTTTGACAAATCTCCTTGTTGCTGATGTCCCATTTGAATTTGACACCTCGTGTCTCAGTGCCTTCAAGACTTTACGAAGCACTATCTCTGATTCCCCGATTCTCCAACCACCCGACTGGTCGCTCGATTTCGAGATGATGTGCGACACTTCTGATTTTGTCGTCGGTGCTGTTTTAGGCCAGCGTCAGGAGAAACAACCTTCGGCATATACTATGCTAGCAAGACACTGAATGAGGCTCAGCACAATTACACTGTCACTGAAAAAGAACTGCTAGCAGTAGTATTCGGGTTGGAGAAATTCAGATCGTATTTATTAGGGTTCAAAGTCATCATTTTCATTGACCACTCTACCCTCCAGCATTTGTTGGCAAAGAAGGATGCCAAACCATGACTCATTAGATGGATCCTTCTATTGCAGGAATTTAATATTGAAATCCACGAGAAAGCCAGAAAGCAGAATGTTGTGGCAGATCACCTGTCCAAGCTAGACCCAGACCACATTCCTTATTCCCTGCCTATCCACGAGTAATTTTTGGATGAATCTCTTTTGATAGTTCACTTTGTTGAGTTCCCCTGGTACACGGATATTGCGAACTACCTTGCCGCAGGCAAGATTCCCGCGAACCTATCCAAGGACCAGAAACTCAAATTCATTGCAGAGGCCAAATTTTACCTCTGGAATGACCCACTGCTCTTCTGCATTGGAGCAGATCAGATTATTCGAAGATGCATCCCAGATTTTGAGATCCCCAGTGTGTTATCTTTTTGCTACAATGATGCTTGTGGTGGCCATTTCTCGGGACGGAAAACCGCTGCAAAAATTTTGCAGTCGGGATTTTTCTGGCCAACTATTTTCAGGGATACACATAAATATGCCCAACACTGCAAACGATGCCGGTCGGTTAGTTCTATGACCAGGAGAGACATGATGCCACTCTAGCCCATCATGGTCGTAGAAGTATTCGACGTCTGGGGCATCGATTTTATGGGCCCTTTTCCGAACTCGCATGGCTTCAAGTACATATTACTAGCCGTCGACTATGTCTTGAAGTGGGTTGAGGCCATCCCGGCCAGACGAGCTGATCATAAGACCGTCATTTCTTTCGTACGGTAGTACATCTTCACGAGATTCAGAATACCCCGTGCTCTGATTAGCGACGGGGGAAGCCACTTCATCCTTGCCCACTTCAGGTCATTATTAAAGAAATACGGGGTACATCACTGTATAGCCACCCTGTATCACCCGCAGACCAATGGGCAGGCTGAAGTGTCTAACTGTCAGATCAAGCTGATTCTCCAGAAGACAGTTAGACCAGAGAGGAAGGACTGGTCCGATAAATTAGTTGATGCACTCTGGGCATATTGGACCGCATACAAGGCCCCACTTGAAATGTCACCATATCGCATGGTATATGGCAAGGCTTGTCACCTTCCTATAGAGCTAGAACACTGTGCCTTTTGGGAAGTGCGAAAGTGTAACCTTGACCTCGATGAAGGAGGTCAAGAACGGAAACTCCAGCTTAGCGAATTAAAAGAGATCTGGCAGGAGGCCTATGAGAACACATTGATATACAAGGATAAGACCAAGGCCTTTCATGACTGCCACATCCGAAGGAAAGCATTCACGCCCAACTAGCAAGTCTAGTTGCTTGATTCACGATTAAAACTTTTTGTAGGGAAGCTCAAGCCCAAGTGGACTGGCCCATATGTTGTGATTCATCCATATCCTAATGGGGCAATCCAGATTAGGGACCCAAAATCTGAGCATATATTTATGGTAAATGGCCAGCGCCTCAAGCCATTTTTGGCCCAGGAACCTCCTCCACCTGATGAGATTGTTCATCTTATTGAGGACGTGTGATTGAATTCTCACCCAGCTGGAGGCGTTAAACTCAACACATATAGATAGCATATCCCACATTCTACCATCATCTATACATAACCATTTTTTATATATAGCATATTCTTTCTTTTAGCATATTTTCCTTCTGCATATTGCATACTGACAGGTTGGTCGGTGCTGAATGTATACTTTCAGGAGCAATTACAGGTGATTTCTACCTAATCTCTCCCTGCTGTATTTATTTTCTTTTATATTCATGCATGAGGACATGCAAGAACTTAGCATGGGGGGGTAGATACAACAAACTGAAAATTTTTTTTGCCAACATTTAGGAAAACCTCGGAGCTGCATGTAAAATGTACTTTAGGACCCTAAATAAAAGAACAACCGACTCCACCTCCATTGCTCGCATTGGAGCTAGAAATCGTTCGTAACAACCATTCCGACTCACTCGCTCACCTCTTGTTCTAAATTTAGGGTCAAGCTAAATGTAACCCGAAAGGGAAGTTTTATGAACTATGAATATAAGAGGTTAATTGTTTATAGCATATATACATATTGCATTCATGAATAAGATTATTTTATTAAGAGAATGCATTAGGGATTTTATCCTCTAGTGATTCCTGTAATTTGGAATCCAGTACAACTTTTCATACACACGTAGAATTTGCAATGGATTCACGGTGAAGGTTGATAAACATCTTTAGTCTGTCGAGAAGAAGCAGTGCTTTTTTTCCTGAACCCTTGGATAATGTTTTGGGAGTAAGGTAGATTTTCCTCCAAAAATCCACCAAATAGTGTGAGATGAGAGTAGAGTGTACTGGTGCTCTAAGATTAATGCAAGGAATTCAGAATCCAAGATAATTAGGTGATGATACTCTGAGATTAGATATAGTTTTCGCTCCTGATCCCTACATATACATTTTGTGTGAAATATTGAGAGTGACCAAATAAGGAAAATATGCGGAGAGCGAGTTTTCATAAAACTAGGGCTAAGGTGGATGGTTACGACCATTCTTTACGGAATCCTTGGCTGAAGGAGGGTATTGATGTCAAGGTCAGAAATACACCATCCTATCCATCTCACCCAATGCCGTGAGTAGGCACTTCCACAAAATAAGCCACCCAATGTCTCTTGAGTGCCACCAATCCCTAATAATGCCTCCTCAATAAAGTTCATGGATGTGTGCTAGCTGTGTTATATAAAAAAAAAAGATGAAAAGAAAGAACAATTGAAAAAAATTAGAAAAAGAAGAAAAAGCAAAGGAAAAAAGAGTGAATATTTAGTTCAGTTGCATTGAGGCAATACCACCAAATAAATTTGAGATCCACCAAATATGGCCTTTGTTGGAACCTTGTTCCACATCCTATTTTGGTGTTAACAAAATTATTATGGATTAATGTTTGCAAATGAGTTCTTTCAGATTTAGGTGAAGATCAAGGCAAACAGGAAATGATGGAGGCTTGATGAAAAGGAGAAGATCATGATAAGAAGGAGGCAAGATGACAAGGAAGAATCAAGGAGGAGAAGATCATCTTCGACCTTTAGTGTTTCAAGTTTAGATTTTTTATTTATAGATAGTATATGTCTCTTAACAAAGGAATATAACTTAGATTGTAAAAATAATTAAAGATAAATTAGGATTAATATTGTGATTATTTTCAAAGAACGTAATTGATTAAATCACTTAAAAAAGGTACTTGTTAGCCCACAAGTACCGGTACTAAAGTTTAGTACCGGTACATGTGAGTTACAAGTTTTGGTTTTCTCAAGAAACAAATATGCACCCTACGAGTACCGGCACTCATGATCAGTATCGGTACTAACCACGAGTACCAGTACAAGTGGGTAACAGATTTGTGTTAAGAGTTTGAAACCTAAATCTGGAAGCAACGAGTATCGGTACCCACACTTTAGTACTGGTACCAGGTAGCCGTTGGCTCAAAACTGAACGGCTAGAAAATTAATTTTTGCTATATGAACTTTGGGATTTAAACCCCAACATCTAGTAGACGACCCACTGAGGTCCTAAACTCTATAAATAAACCCTTGGACCCTTAGCTTGCATATGAGAAATAGAGAAGAAAAAATCTAGAGCTATATTTCATATTCTCACAATATTTTGAAGAGGAAGGAATAGTTTGCTACTATCAATTTCGCTACGTGTTTGCAAACACTTCGACATGATTTCTTCACGTATTGTCAAGGCATTCATGCTCATTCTAGGCTCTCAAATCAGTAACATTATATTTACATTCGATTGAGAGGCTTAGGAACTTAGTTGTAAGATCTTTCTTTCTTACACCTGTATTTCATTTGTTCTTGAGCATTTGCTCGTTGGGTTGTAACAAACCCAATTTTGAACTTGGGTTGAGGTAACCCGTTAATTACGTCGGTTTAGTAAATTGATTCTCTCAGGGTTGAGAGAATCATGTTAAAAACCCTATGCAGGGAAGCTTAGGTAGTGGAGTATGCAAGGGAAGGGAACCACTATACATAGTGTGCCAATTTTCTATGGTTTGTTTGATTGTGAAAATTGTCTTGTTATTACTAATTTTGTGTTTGAGTTTTTGTGCGCATAGCCATTCCATATATCCTATCTTTAGATCCTATAAGTTGTATATGAGCAAAGTTGCAAGAAGATGTAACAACTCAACTTGCGATGGCATCATTCTCAAGGCGCACCGAAGGACAGTCTTCTACCCGTCCTCCCTATTTCGATGGGACAGACTACGGGTACTAGAAGAGGGGGATGCAAGTCTTCCGCAAAGCCATGGATGAAGATTCATGGACTCTCATTCAATAGAGGTACATGGATCCGAAACCACTGGAAGGAGTTGAATGGACAGTTGAGCAAAACAAAAAGATTGCGGGAAACACAAAGGCCATGAACGCACTCTATTGTGCGTTATCAAGGGAAGAGTTCAACTGGATCTCCGCATGCGAGTCTGCCTACGAGATTTGGAATACTTTGCAAATCACCTACGAAGGTACATGCAAGGTAAAAGAAACACGTATTTCTATTTGAACAAAAAATTATGAGTGTTTCAGGATGGAAAATGGAGAAACAATGAAGGACATGTACACAAGGTTTGGAGAGATCGTGAATCCAATGAAAAATCTAGGAGTCAAGCTGAAAGAGGAGCAACTTGTAAGAAAGGTCTTGAGATCACTTACAAGCGAGTGGTCTCCAAAGACCACAGCGATCCAAGAGGCAAAGGATCTATCCACTCTCCCCTTGGATGATCTAATTGGAAGACTCATGGCATATAAAGTCCAATTGGAGAATATCAGGAAGAACAAGGAGAAGGTGATAAGTAAGAAGAAAAGCATTGCTTTTAGACCAATCAAAGAGGACTCAGACTGAACAACATCAGAATCCGAAGATGAGGAGATGAAAATGTTTACTAGGAAATTCTACAAATTCCTCTAGAAACAAGGTAAGCAAGTCAACAAAATTTCAACTAATGTTATTTGCTATGAGTGCAAGAAGAAGGGCCACTTGCGGAAGGATTGCCCTACGAATAAGGAGAAGGAAGGCAAATGGAAAGACACAAAAGAAGTCAAGAAGAAGAAGAGGAGAGCTTTAAAAGCAACATGGGATGATAGTGACTCCGACATGGACACTGACTCTAGTGAATCGAATGACGACGAGGTCGCTCATCTATGTTTGGCAGCAACTACAGAAGATACGGACAATGAGGTAAACCCTAATTTCTCTTTTGAAGAATTATTAGAAGCTTATGAAGAACTATATCATAAAGCTAAGTCATTTAAAAAGGAAAATAAGGTTTTAAAGAATAATTATCAAACATTAGAATTAGAAAAATCATGTTGAGAAATAAAATTAGAAATGTCAAAAGAGACTAACAATCAGTTGCATGCAATGATAGTAGAATTAGAAGATATTTATGAGCACTTTGAAGGTACTGTAAATAATCTCAAAAGAACAACTAGGTTAAATACTGAATTTTGTGAAGCTATAAAATCAAAATTTCATAATAAAAAGAATACACATACTAAATCACATGCACCTAGGCATGCATGGATGTATCAAAAGGCTAAAAATCCCAAGAATTATAGATCTAACACTAAAAAGCTCTATAAATCTCAGGATTTGAAAGGTGCTAACTCTAAAGGACCCACAAGAAAATGGGTACCTAGAAAAGATATTTGTTTTGCAGGAGTAGATCAAAGTAATCAATGGGTGTTCAAGGCACATAATGGAACACTTCAACCTTTCTATAGTTTGAATGAAGATCAAGAATGTTGGACAAGAGATGCTTGGTATCCACAAGCTCCATTTTACTCTTTGTGAATTTTATGGTATGATATTTCTTCATTTTTTTTTGTGATTGACAAAAAGGGGGAGAAAGTTAGAGGGCAAATAGCAATATTTTTACGGGGAGCATAAATTGAGGGGGAGGATTTAATTTAAAGTTTTTTTTCCTTCATATAATATTGTTAAAAATTATTTTTATTCTTATAACTATCTATTTGCAAGATAGTTTTGTCAACACCAAAAAGGGGGAGTTTGTTGGAACCTTATTCCACATCCTATTTTGGTGTTAACAAAATTATTATGGATTAATGTTTGGAATTGAGTTCTTTCAGATTTAGGTGAAGATCAAGGCAAACAGGAAATGATGGCGGCTTGATGAAAAGGAGAAGATCATGATAAGAAGGAGGCAAGATGACAAGGAAGAATCAAGGAGGAGAAGATTATCTTCGACCTTTAGTGTTTCTAGTTTAGATTTTTTATTTATAGATTGTATATGCCTCTTAACAAAGGAATATAACTTAGATCGTAAAAATAATTAAAGATAAATTAGGATAAATATTGTGATTATTTTCAAAGAACGTAATTAATTAAATCACTTAAAAAAGGTACTTGTTAGCCTGCAAGTACCAATACTAAAGTTTAGTACCGGTATATGTGAGTTACAGGTTTGGGTTTCCTTAAGAAACAGACCTGTACCCCGTGAGTACCGGTACTCATGATCAGTATCAGTACTGGAGGTAACGAGTACCAGTACTAACTATGAGTACCGGTACAAGTGGGTTATATATTTGTGTTAAGAGTTTGAAACCCAAATCTGGAAGCAACGAGTATCGGTACCCACACTTTAGTACCGGTACCAGGTAGCCGTTGGCTCAAAACTGAACGGCTAGAAAATTAATTTTCACTATATGAACGTTGGGATTTAAACCCCAACGTCTAGTAGATGACCCACTGAGTCCTAAACTTTATAAATAAACACTTGGACCCTTAGTTTTCATATGAGAAATAGAGAAGAAAAATTCTAGAGCTATATTTAATATTGTCACAATATTTTGAAGAAGGAATAGTTTGCTGCTAACAATTTCTCTACGCATTTGCAAACACTTCGACGTGATTTCTTCATGCATTGTCAAGGCATTCACGCTCATTCTAGGCTCTCAAATCGGTAACATTATATTTACATTTGATTGAGAGGCTTAGGAACTTAGTTGTAAGATCTTTCTTTCTTACACCTGTATTTCATTTGTTCTTGAGCATTTGCTCATTGGGTTGTAAAAACCCATTTTTGTACTTGGGTAGAGGTAACCCATTAATTACCTCAATTTAGTAAATTGATTCTCCCGGGGTTGAGAGAATTGGGTTAAAAACCCTATGCAGGGAAGCTTAGGTAGTGGAGTACCCAAGGGAGGGGAACCACTATACATATTGTGCCAATCTTCTGTGGTTTGTTTGATTGTGCAAATTGTCTTGTTATTACTGATTTTGTGTTTGAGTGTTTGTGCGCGTAGCCATTCCATATATCCTATCTTTAGATCCTACAAGTGGTATCAGAGCAAAGTTGCAAGAAGACGTAACAACTCGACTTGCAATGGCATCATTCTCAAGGCACACCGAAGGACAATCTTCTACACGTCCTCCCTATTTCAATGGGACGGACTACGAGTATTGGAAGAAGGGGATGCGTGTCTTCCTCAAAGCCATGGATGAAGATTCGTGGACTCTCATTCCAGAGAGGCACATAGATCCGAAACCACTGGAAGGAGTTGAATGGACAGTTGAGCAAAAGAAAAAGATTTGCGGGAAACGCAAAGGCAATGAATGCATTCTATTGTGCGTTATCAAGGGAAGAGTTCAACTGGATCTCCGCATGCGAGTCCGCCTACGAGATTTGGAATACTTTGCAAATCACCTACAAAGGTGCAAGCAAGGTAAAAGAAACACGTATTTCTATTTTAATAGAAAATTATGAGTGTTTCAGGATGGAAAAAGGAGAAACAATGAAGGACATGTACACAAGGTTTGGAGAGATCGTGAATCCAATGAAAAATCTAAGAGTCAGGCTAAAAGAAAAGCAACTTGTAAGAAAGGTCTTGGGATCACTTATAGGCGATTGGTCCCCAAGGACCATAGCGATCCAAGAGGCAAAGGATCTATCCACTCTCCCCTTGGATGATCTAATTGGAAACCTCATGGCATATGAAGTCCAATTGGAGAATATTAGGAAGAACAAGGAGAAGGCCACAAGTAAGAAGAAGAGCATTGCCTTTAGAGCAATCATAGGGGGCCCCGACTCAACAACATCAGAATCCGAAGATGAGGAGATGAAAATGTTTATTAGGAAATTCTACAAATTCCTAAAGAAACAAGGTAAGCAAGTCAATAAAATTTCAAAAAATGTTATTTACTATGAGTGCAAGAAGAAAGGTCACTTGTGGAAGGATTGCCGTATGAATAAGGAGAAGGCAAATGGAAAGACACAAAAGAAGTGAAGAAGAAGAGGAGAGCTTTAAAAGCAACATGGGATGATAGTGACTTTGACATGGACACTGACTCTAGCGAATCGAATGACGACGAGGTCGCTCATCTATGTTTGGCAGCAACTACGGAAGATACGGACAATGAGGTAAACCCTAATTTCTCTTTTGAAGAATTATTAGAAGCTTATGAAGAACTATATCATAAAGCTAAGTCATTTAAAAAGGAAAATAAGGTTTTAAAGAATAATTATCAAACATTACAATTAGAAAAATCATGTTTAGAAATAGAATTAGAAATGTCAAAAGAGACTAACAATCAGTTGCAAGTAATGATAGTAGAATTAGAAGATATTTATGAGCACTTTGAAGGTACCCTAAATAATCTCAAAACAACAACTAGGTTAAATGCTGAATTTTGTGAAGCAATAAAATCAAAATTTCAGAATAAAAAGAATACACATACTAAATCACATGCACCTAGGTATGCATGGATGTATCAAAAGGCTAAAAATCCCAAGAATTATAGATCTAACACTAAAAAGTTCTATAAATCTCAGGATTTGAAAGGTGCTAATTCTAAAGGACCCACAAGAAAATGGGTACCCAGAAAAGATATTTGTTTTGTTAGAGTAGATCAAAGTAATCAATGGATGTTCAAGGCACATAACGGAACACTTCAACCTTTCTATAGGTTAAATGAAGACCAAGAATGTTGGATGAGAGATGCTTGGTATCCACAAGCTCCATTTTACTATTGGTAAATTTTATGGTATCATATTTCTTCATTTTTTTTTGTGATTGAGAAAATGGGGGAGAAAGTTAGAGGGAAAATAGAAATATTTTTAGGGGGAGCATATATTGAGGGGGAGGATTTAATTTAAAGTTTTATTTCCTTCATATAACATGGTTAAAAATTATTTTTATTCTTATAATTATCTATTTGCAAGATAGTTTTGTCAACACCAAAAAGGGGGAGATTGTTGGAACCTTATTTCACATCCTATTTTGGTGTTAACAAAATTACTATGGTTTAAAGTTTGCAATTGAGTTCTTTCAGATTTAGGTGAAGGTCAAGGCAAACAGTAAATGATGGAGGCTTGTTGAAATGGAGAAGATCATGATAACAAGGAGGCAAGATGACAAGGAAGAATCATGGAGGAGAAGATTATCTTCGACCTTTAGTGTTTCTAGTTTAGATTTTTTATTTATAGATTGTATATGCCTCTTAACAAAGGAATATAACTTAGATCGTAAAAATAATTAAAGATAAATTAGGATTAATATTATGATTATTTTCAAAGAACGTAATTAATTAAATCACTTAAAAAAGGTACTTGTTAGCCCACAAGTACCGGTACTAAAGTTTAGTACCAGTACATGTGAGTTACAGGTTTGGGTTTTCTCAAGAAACAAACCTGTACCCTATGAGTACCGGTACTCATGATCAGTATCGGTACTGGAGGTAATGAGTACCAGTACTAACCATGAGTACCGGTACAAGTGGGTTATATATTTTTGTTAAAAGTTTGAAACCCAAATCTGGAAGCAACGAGTATCGGTACCCACACTTTAGTACCGGTACCAGGTAGCCGTTGGCTCAAAACTGAATGGCTAGAAAATTAATTTTCGCTATATGAACATTGGGATTTAAACCCCAACGTCTAGTAGACGACCCACTGAGGTCCTAAACTCTATAAATAAACCCTTGGACCCTTAGTTTCCATATGAGAAATAGAGAAGAAAAATTCTAGAGCTATATTTCATATTCTCACAATATTTTGAAGAAGAAGGAATAGTTTGCTGCTATCAATTTCTCTACGCATTTGCAAACACTTCGACGTGATTTCTTCCGCATTGTCAAGGCATTCATGCTCATTCTAGGCTCTCAAATCGGTAACATTTTATTTACATTTGATTGAGAGGCTTAGGAACTTAGTTGTAAGATCTTTCTTTCTTACACCTGTATTTCATTTGTTCTTAAGCTTTTGCTTGTTGGGTTGTAACAAACCTATTTTTGTACTTGTTGGGTTGAAACCCAAATCTGGAAGCAACGAGTATCGGTACCCACACTTTAGTACCGGTACCAGGTAGCCATTGGCTCAAAACTGAACGGCTAGAAAATTAATTTTCTCTATATGAACATTGGGATTTAAACGCCAACGTCTAGTAGATGACCCACTGAGGTCCTAAACTCTATAAATAAACACTTGGACACTTAGTTTCCATATGAGAAATAGAGAAGAAAAATTCTAGACCTATATTTCATTTTCTCACAATATTTTGAAGAAGAAGGAATAGTTTGCTGCTATAAATTTCTCTATGCATTTGTAAACACTTCGACATGATTTCTTCTACATTGTCAAGGCATTCACGCTCATTCTAGGCTCTCAAATCGGTAACATTATATTTACATTTGATTGAGAGGCTTAGGAACTTAGTTGTAAGATCTTTCCTTCTTACACCTGTATTTCATTTGTTCTTGAGCATTTGCTCGTTGGGTTGTAATAAACCTATTTTTGTACTTCGGTTGAGGTAACCCATTAATTACCTCGGTTTAGTAAATTGATTCTCTTGGGGTTGAGAGAATCGGGATAAAAACCTTATGCTGGGAAGCTTAGGTAGTGGAGTACCTAAGGGAGGGGAACCACTATACAAATTATGCTAATTTTCTGTGGTTTATTCGATTGTGCAAATTATCTTATTGTTACTGATTTTGTGTTTGAGTGTTTATGCGCATAGCCATTCCATATATCCATTCTTTAGATCCTACAAGTGGTATCAGAGCAAAGTTGCAAGAAGACGTAACAACTCGACATGCGATGGCATCATTCTCAAGGCACACTGAAGGACAATCTTCTACCCGTCCTCCCTATTTCGATGGGACGGACTATGGGTATTGGAAGAGGGGGATGCAAGTCTTCCTCAAAGCCATGGATGAAGATTCGTGGACTCTCATTCAAGAGAGGTACATGGATCCGAAACCACTGGAAGGAATTGAATGGACAATTGAGCAAAACAAAAAGATTGCGGGAAACACACTCTATTGTGCATTATCAAGGGAAGAGTTCAACCGGATCTCCGCATGCGAGTCCACCTACGAGATTCGGAATACTTTGCAAATCACCTACGAAGGTACAAGCATGGTAAAAGAAACACGTATTTCTATTTTAACAGAAAATTATGAGTGTTTCAGGATGGAAAAAGGAGAAACAATGAAGGACATGTACACAAGGTTTGGAGAGATCGTGAATCCAATGAAAAATCTAGGAGTCAAGCTGAAAGAGGAGCAACTTGTAAGAAAGGTCTTGAGATCACTTACAAGCGATTGGTCTCCAAAGACCATAGCGATCCAAGAGGCAAAGGATCTATCCACTCTCCCCTTAGATGATCTAATTGGAAGCCTCATGGCATATGAAGTCCAATTGGAGAATATCAAGAAGATCGAGGAGAAGGGACAAGAAAGAAGAAAAGCATTGCTTTTAGAGCAATCAAGGAGGACTCAGACTCAGCAACATCAGAATCCGAAGACGAGGAGATGAAAATGCTTACTAGGAAATTCTACAAATTCCTCAAGAAACAAGGTATGCAAGTCAATAAAATTTCAACTAATGTTATTTGCTATGAGTGCAAGAAGAAGGGTCACTTGTGGAAGGATTGCCCTATGAATAAGGAGAAGGAAGACAAATGGAAAGACACAAAAGAAGTCAAGAAGAAGAAGAGGAGAGCTTTAAAAGCAGCATGGGATGATAGTGACTCCGACATGGACACCGACTCTAACGAATCGGATGATGATGAGGTCGCTCATCTATGTTTGGCAACAACTGCGGAAGATACGGACAATGAGGTAAGCGTTGATTTCTCTTTTGAAGAATTATTAGAAGCTTATGAAGAACTATATCATAAAGCTGTCATTTAAAAAGGAAAATAAGGTTTCAAAGAATAATTATCAAACATTAGAATTAGAAAAATCATGTTTAGAAATAGAATTAGAAATGTCAAAAGAGACTAACAATCAGTTGCATGTAATGATAGTAGAATTAGAAGATATTTATGAGCACTTTGAAGGTACTCTAAATAATCTGAAACAACAACTAGGTTAAATGCTGAATTTTGTGAAGCTACAAAATCAAAATTTCATAATAGAAAGAATACACATACTAAATCACATGCACCTAGGCATGCATGGATGTATCAAAAGGCTAAAATTCCCAAGAATTATAGATCTAACACTAAAACGTTCTATAAATCTCAGGATTTGAAAGGTGCTAACTCTAAAGGACCCACAAGAAAATGGATACCTAGAAAAGATATTTATTTTAAAGGAGTAGATCAAAGTAATCAATGGGTGTTCAAGGCACATAACGGAACACTTCAACTTTTCTATAGGTTGAATGAAGACAAAGAATGTTGGACGAGATATGCTTGGTATCCACAAGCTCCATTTTACTATTGGTAAATTTTGTGGTATGATATTCCTTCATTTTTTTTGTGATTGACAAAAAGGGGGAGAAAGTTAGAGGTCAAATAGCAATATTTTTAAGGGGAGCATATATTGAGGGGGAGGATTTAATTTAAAGTTTTTTTTCCTTCATATAACATTGTTAAAAATAATTTTTATTCTTATAATTATCTATTTGCAAGATAGTTTTGTCAACACCAAAAAGGGGGAGATTGTTGGAACCTTATTCCACATCTTATTTTGATGTTAACAAAATTATTATAGATTAATGTTTGCAATTGAGTTCTTTCAGATTTAGGTGAAGATCAAGGCAAACAGGAAATGATGGAGGCTTGATGAAACGGAGAGGATCATGATAAGAAGGAGGCAAGATGACAAGGAAGAATCAAGGAGGAGAAGATTATCTTCGACCTTTAGTGTTTTTAGTTTAGATTTTTTATTTATAGATTGTATATGCCTCTTAACAAAGGAATATAACTTAGATCGTAAAAATAATTAAAGATAAATTAGGATTAATATTGTGATTTTTTTCAAAGACTGTAATTAATTAAATCACTTAAGAAAGGTACTTGTTAGCCCGCAAGTACCGGTACTAAAGTTTAGTACTGGTACATGTGAGTTACAAGTTTGGGTTTTCTCAAGAAACAAACCTGTACCCTGTGAGTACCAGTACTCATGATCAGTATCGGTACTGGAGGTAACGAGTACCAGTACTAACCTTGAGTACCGATACAAGTGGGTTACAGATTTGTGTTAAGAGTTTGAAACCCAAATCTAGATGCAACGAGTATCGGTACCCACACTTTAGCACCGGTACTAGGTAGCCGTTGGCTCAAAATTGAACGGTTAGAAAATTAATTTTTTCTATATGAACATTGGGATTTAAACCCCAACGTCTAGTAGACGTCCCACTGAGGTCCTAAACTTTATAAATAAACACTTGGACCCTTAGTTTCCATATGAAAAATAGAGAAGAAAAATTCTAGAGCTATATTTTATATTGTCACAATATTTTGAAGTGGAAGGAATAGTTTACTGCTAACAATTTCTCTACGCATTTGCAAACACTTCAACGTGATTTCTTCCGCGTTGTCAAGGCATTCAAGCTCATTCTAGGCTCTCAAATCAGTAACATTATATTTACATTTGATTGAGAGGCTTAGGAACTTAGTTGTAAGATCTTTCTTTCTTACACCTGTATTTCATTTGTTCTTGAGCATTTTCTTGTTGGGTTGTAACAAACTTGTTTTTGTACTTGGGTTGAGGTAACCCGTTAATTACCTCAGTTTAGTAAATTGATTCTCTCAGGGTTGAGAGAATCTGGTTAAAAACCTTATGCTGGGAAGCTTAGGTAGTGGAGTACCTAAGGGAGGGGAACCATTATACATATTGTGCCAATTTTCTGTGGTTTGTTTGATTGTGTAAATTGTCTTGTTATTACTGATTTTGTGTCAGAGTGTTTGTGCGCATAGCCATTCCATATATCCTATCTTTAGATCCTACAAGTGGTATCAGAGCAAAGTTGCAAGAAGACGTAACAACTCGACTTGCGATGGCATCATTCTCAAGGCGCACCGAAGGACAGTCTTCTACCCGTCCTCTCTATTTCGATGGGATGGATTACTGGTATTGGAAGAGGGGGATGCAAGCCTTCCTCAAAGTCATGGATGAAGATTCATGGACTCTCATTCAAGAGAGGTACATGGATCCGAAACCACTGGAAGGAGCTCGATTGTTAGTTGAGCAAAGGAAAAAGATTGCAGGAAATGCAAAGGCCATGAACGCACTCTATTGTGCGTTATCAAGGAAAGAGTTCAATCGGATCTTCGCATGCGAGTTCGCCTACGAGATTCGGAATACTTTGCAAATCACCTACGAAGGTATAAGCAAGGTAAAAGAAACATGTATTTCTATTTTAACAGAAAATTATGAGTGTTTTAGGATGGAAAAAGGAGAAACAATGAAGGACATGCACACAAGGTTTAGAGAGATCGGGAATCCAAAGAAAAATCTAGGAGTCAAGCTGAAAGAGGAGCAGCTTGTAAGTAAGGTCTTGAGATAACTTACAAGTGATTGGTCTCCAAAGACCATAGCGATCCAAGAGGCAAAGGATCTATCCACTCTCCCCTTGGATGATCTAATTGGAAGCCTCATGGCATATGAAGTCCAATTGGAGAATATCAAGAAGAACAAGAAGAAGGCGACAAGCAAGAAGAAAAGCATTGCTTTTAGAGCAATCAAGGAGGACTCAGACTCAACAACATCAGAATCTGAAGACGAGGAGATGAAAATGCTTACTAGGAAATTCTACAAATTCCCTAAGAAACAAGGTAAGCAAGTCAATAAAATTTCAACTAATGTTATTTGCTATGAGTGCAAGAAGAAGGGCCACTTGCGGAAGGATTGCCCTATGAATAAGGAGAAGGAAGACAAATTTAAAGACACAAAAGAAGTCAAGAAGAAGAAGTGGAGAGCTTTAAAAGTAACATGGGATGATAGTGACTCCGACATGGACGTCGACTCTAGCGAATCGGATGACGACGAGGTCGGTTATCTATGTTTGGTAGCAACTACGGAAGATACGAACAATGAGGTAAGCCTTGATTTCTCTTTTGAAGAATTATTAGAAGCAGATGAAGAACTATATCGTAAAGCTAAGTCATTTAAAAACGAAAATAAGATTTTAAAGAATAATTATCAAACATTACAATTAGAAAAATCATGTTTAGAAATAGAATTAGAAATGTCAAAAGAGACTAACAATCAGTTGCATGCAATGATAGTAGAATTAGAAGATATTTATGAGCACTTTGAAGGCACATTAAATAATTTCAAAATAACAACTAGGTTAAATACTGAATTTTGTGAAGCTATAAAATCAAAATTTCAGAATAAAAAGAATACACATACTAAATCACATGCACCTAGGCATGCATGGATGTATCAAAAGGTGAAAAATCCCAAGAATTATAGATCTAACACTAAAAAGTTCTATAAATCTCAGGATTTGAAAGGTGCTAACTCTAAAGGACCCACAAGAAAATGGGTACCTAGAAAAGATATTTGTTTTGCAGGAGTAGATCAAAGTAATCAATGGGTGTTCAAGGCACATAACGGAACACTTCAACCTTTCTATAGGTTAAATGAAGACCAAGAATGTTGGACGAGAGATGCTTGGTATCCACAAGCTCCGTTTTACTCTTGGTAAATTTTATGGTATCATATTTCTTCATTTTTTTTGTGATTGACAAAAAGGGGGAGAAAGTTAGAGGGAAAATAGAAATATTTTTAGGGGGAGCATATATTGAGGGAGAGGATTTAATTTAAAGTTTTATTTCCTTCATATAACATGGTTAAAAATTATTTTTATTCTTATAATTATCTATTTGGAGGATAGTTTTGTCAACACCAAAAAGGGGGAGATTGTTGGAACCTTATTCCACATCCTATTTTGGTGTTAACAAAATTATTATGGTTTAAAGTTTGCAATTGAGTTCTTTCAGATTTAGGTGAAGATCAAGGCAAACAGTAAATGATGGAGGCTTGTTGAAATGGAGAAGATCATGATAAGGAGGCAAGATGACAAGGAAGAATCATAAAGGAGAAGATTGTCTTCAACCTTTAGTGTTTCTAGTTTAGATTTTTTATTTATAGATTGTATATGCCTCTTAACAAAGTAATATAACTTAGATCATAAAAATAATTAAAGATAAATTAGGATTAATATTGTGATTATTTTCAAAGAACGTAATTAATTAAATCACTTAAAAAAGGTACTTGTTAGCCCACAAGTACCATTTCTAAAGTTTAGTACCGGTACATGTGAGTTATAGGTTTGGGTTTTCTCAAGAAACAAACCTGTAGCCTGTGAGTACCGGTACTCATGATCAGTATCGGTACTGGAGGTAATGAGTACCAGTACTAACCATGAGTACCGGTACAAGTAGGTTATATATTTGTGTTAAAAGTTTGAAACCCAAATCTGGAAGCAACGAGTATCGGTACCCACACTTTAGTACCGGTACCAGGTAGCCATTGGCTCAAAACTGAATGGCTAGAAAATTAATTTTCGCTATATGAACATTGGGATTTAAACCCCAACGTTTAGTAGACGACCCACTGAGGTCCTAAACTCTATAAATAAACCCTTGGACCCTTAGTTTCCATATGAGAAATAGAGAAGAAAAATTCTAGAGCTATATTTCATATTCTCACAATATTTTGAAGAAGAAGGAATAGTTTGCTGCTATCAATTTCTCTACGCATCTGCAAACACTTCGACGTGATTTCTTCTGCATTGTCAAGGCATTCATGCTCATTCTAGGTTCTCAAATCGGTAACATTTTATTTACATTTGATTGAGAGGCTTAGGAACTTAGTTGTAAGATCTTTCTTTCTTACACCTGTATTTCATTTGTTCTTGAGCTTTTGCTTGTTGGGTTGTAACAAACCTATTTTTGTACTTGGGTTGAGGTAACCCGTTAATTACTTCGGTTTAGTAAATTGATTCTCTCGGGGTTGAGAGAATCGGGTTAAAAACTCTAAGCTGAGAGGCTTAGGTAGTGGAATACCCAAGGGGGGGAACCACTATACATATTATGCCAATTTTCTGTGGTTTGTTTGATTGTGCAAATTATCTTGTTATTACTGATTTTGTGTTTGAGTTTTTGTGCGCATAGCCATATATCTATATTTTAGATCCTATAGCCTTAACCCACCTTTCTTGTGTTTCTTACAGCCCGAATACTAGCTGAGGAACTCCAACTTAGTGTTAGGGTTATGGAAACTCAATTAAAGCGTTAGTGTCAAGTGAGACCACAAAATACAGATCATATGTGTGAATCTGGTGAGATTGTGAGCTCTAAGAAAAGAAAAAGAAAAAGAGTAAGAGAGAATGAATACAAAGGAATCAAAAGAGAGCATAGTTTTTCTTGTCTTTCTCTAAGTTGAGTTACTTAGTAATCCAGGAATCTAGATTCTGTAGTACTAGTCTCTATGTAGCACCAGTTGAGAGTGAGCCACCAAATATATAATCTTTTCCCTCAGAGATTCTCTACCTAAGCCTAAAGTCGAGGTGGAATTCATAGGATATCTTGAATACCCCATGGGAAGAAGTCCACCTATCCCGCTAGAATTTTACTAGGGGTTAAGTACAGGCTTTAGAGGTGAATCAGTTTTTCACTCGAATCCGTAGCAAAAGCTACATTGTTGCACTTTCATGATTATTTGGATTTCTAGAGCATAGGATGAAAACAAAAAGGAGAAAAATCTCTAGGCATACACTTGATAAAATAATCAATCCCTTAGGGACCCTGTTGTAAATAATTTAGTCTTGCATTTGCTAGGGACTAGCAAGATTTAGCATGGGGGTATGATTGCGCAGCAATCATAGGTCTTAATTAACCTAAATTAGGCTAGAACTTAGCATAAATTAGGGTAATTTAGGCATGCAGAAGCATTATCTGCATATTTACTACTTTCCTTTAGCTATGCATAAAATAATGTTATAATGTACTGATTAAGTGCATTATGTCAATTGCAGGCAATAAGCTGATGAGGAGCTGGATCTGGAGCAGGATCTGAAGCTGGATCAGGAATAATGGGTGTTGCAGCAGGACTGGAGCAAAAGACTTAGATTAGATATAGGGAATAATGATGTAAGGGAGTTAAGGTATGCTATTCTATTAAGTAGGAATAAAGCAGTAAAATATGAAGAGCTTAGGACCATCCTAGCCCTAGGATAGCCTAGAGACTTCCCCAAGAATTAGCCACCCTTAAATTAGGTCACCGCACCCTAGGAAACCCTAAAACCCTAGTTCCAACCCTTATCTGGACGTTCAAGACATTCTATAACATATCTGGACGTCCAGATATGTTATAGAATGTCTTGAACCCTTAGCCAACTCCCGCACACCTCAAACCCACTTCTGTAGTGTTATTGGACTTTCAGACACTTTGTTAAATGCCCAATTTCTATAGAATACCCAAAATAGAACCTAGAATTACCCCTGGCTAAGATTGGATGTCCAGAACTGAAGTCTGGACTTCTATTTTTGAGTATAAGTCATTTGATCCTGTTTTTGGACTTCTGGAACTGCTCTCCAGTTCGTGTTTTGAGATTCAAGCCTTGATCTTGAATCTCTATCTCCTTAGACCCAGTTCCAACCCCATAGGAACCTAAATTAAGGTACCCTAACCCTAGTACATCACCTCTAGACCTCCCTAAGGACCTAATTAGGTCCTCACCAAACCCAATTGACTTATATCATAGTCAATTACCATTAACTAAGTCAATTGGACTCATTGAGTCCAATTGAGCTCAGATCTCAACTCACACAAGTCCAATTGGACTTAGTCAGAGTCCAATTGACCTAAACCCAACCTAATTGAGTTATTTCACTCTCAATTAGGTTCACACTCATTCAATTAAACTTGGGTTAAGTTTAATTGCAAATTTCCCTTAGCAATTAGTGTTTGCAACCCTAATTCAAGACATACACCTACCTACATTCCTTAGGACTGAACCTATACGTCTTAGCCACCTAGGGCACGACCACACACACAGACACACACACCCATTCACGCACTCCCACACATCTAGAGTTCTCTAGAACTCTCTTGAAGTGGCACCACTCTTGGTTGCCAAATTTAGCAACCAAGAGGCATTCAATTCTTAGATCCACTTTTTGTGGATCTAAGAACCACTTCTCTCTCACTTGGCTGTCCACTCATTGGAGCTCTCTCTAGAGAGTTCCACACTTCTCTAGAGAGACTCCCTTAGGTCTGTAAAATGACCTAAAGGGTGGCCATTTGCACTCATCCAATTTTCCTTGGCATGCATTCCACTTAGGCTAGCCACTTTCTTCTCTACTCCACCTCCATGAGGAGCATCACCATGAAGGCCACCATCTCCACGCTAGGATGCTGGATCATCTCCCCAACCTCTCTCCAAGAACCAGCCTAAGCACCATTGGCTGCCCCTCCTCTTAGCCACTCAAAGGCCATCGGAGACCACCTTCGATTGCCCTTCCCTTCTGCTAGATTAGTAACTTAGCTCTTCGTAGTTTTACTACTTCTATTTACTGCTTAGTAGTATAGCTCTTTATTCTCCCCCAATGATGCATGCAAAATCCCCCCATAGATTCCTGTATGCGATCATTTTCTGGTAGCTAGATTTACATTTTCAAACATTCCTGTACAAGCTTTCCTCTACATTCCATGTTGCAAACACTTCTCTGAATGAATGAATAAAAGATATATTTTTATACATATCTCTATGTTTGAAACCACCATGAGCTTATTGGTTGCCATCTCTTCTGTGTGATTCAAGTTGCCTGTTTTTCACTTATATATATATCTTGCAACAAGCATGTTGGTTCCAGAAAATATAGAAGATCTAACTATAGATGCATTTTTTGTAAATCGCCACCACATCACGAGAATTGTGTGCACCAAAACTCATATGTTCACCTTTGTTATCTATTTAACACGTGCGCACGTAATCATAATTCACAATAGAAGTGGCGAAACTTTGATACGAAGATTGGAAACCGGCATGCGATTTTGAATAAAGTAGAGCGATAAAGGATCAATTTCAGATTTGAACAAATGCCTCCCAGAGATGAATGACCGGGACTCAAGTCTTGTTATTTTTACAAAATCATTTTTTGACGAACATTTTTGCTTGACTATGCTACTATTTCCGACGACTTTCAAATGCATGAAAACGATTATCGTCAACCATCCTCTACGGAATCCTCAATTGAAGGAGGGTATTGATGTCAAGGTTAGAAATACGTCGTCCTATCAGTTCCCTACCCGGTGCTGAGAATAGGCACTTCCACCAAATAAGCCACCCAAGATCCTTTTGGTCATCCCGAAAATCTCCAAGAATGCCTCACGTATAAAAGTACGTATGTCATGTTATGCTAATAAATATAGCAGTATGTCATGTTATGGCATTGTGCCAATAGATTTGCATACAAAAGAGTTGTTTGCCTAAAAAAAAAGGAAGAAAAAAAAGGAAAAAAAATAATAAAAGAAAAAATAAAAGAAAAATAAAGGGTGTTTTGTGAAACAGTTGTGTGATGTGAGTTAAGTTAAATGCTTTGAGGCAAAAACACCTACCACCCTCACGAACCACCAAATACAGCCTTAACCTACTTCTTCTGTATTTCTGACCGCCTGAATACGGGCTGAGGGCTTCTGACTCAGTCATAGGGTTATCAGAACCTAATTAAAGTGTCATGCCATGTGAGACCACCAAATACATTTGCAAATCTGGTGAGATGTGAGCTCAAGAAGAAAAAGAAAAAAAAAGAGAGAAGAGTACAAAAGATTAAAGAGAGCACAGCTTTTCTAGCTCCTCTATATGTTGATTTATTCAATAATATGAAAATCTAAATTCTAAAATACTAGTCTCTAAGAAGTACCAGAAGAGAGTGAGCCACCAAATACATATCCAGTTAACTTAGACATCTACCCAAACCAAACACCGAGGCCAAAATCAGAAAATATTTTGTAACCCCGAGAGAAGAGGTTCGCCTATCCCGACAGCATTTTACTAGGGGTCAAGTACAAGCTTTAAATGTATATCGACTCTTCGTTTGAATCGATGTAGAAGCTACAACATTATATATTCATAGTATCTGGATTCTGAATTTTTAGATGAAACAGAAAGAAATAAATCTTTAGTGTAACTCTTGATAAAATGCATTTAGTCTTGCACTTGCTAGGGACTAGGAAGATTTAGGCATGGGGGTATGATTGCACAGCAATCATGGATCCTAACTCACCTGAATTAAGCTAGAACTTAGCTTAACATGAACATTCTGCATGCATACGCATCGTATTCTGCATTGTAGTTGATAGATGTGTTTTATGTATTAAACTATGTTATTTGAGAGGTATTAATGATGGCAGGTATTCCATGGCTGCAGATGACCGATCCTACCTTATGGATTTGTTCGAAATAACGATGGGAGTCCAACGCATCCAAGATTGCATCAATCAGACTTCCGTAGCACCCCAGGGAGTCCGTAGAAGAGCAAGAGCCAAGGGGTGAATTGAAGAAGATCCGAACCTCAGATGACAAATCCAACCACACGGATAGATTCAGATTGACATTCGCAGTCCAACAGTGCAGAAATCAACTTAATCAGAGGCCTACATCATCAGATATAAAGAAAAGAGCGGACGACAATGATGGCGCCATGTGGCACCATCGCAGCTGCCCCTCGCTGCGCCCCCAACCCCTGAAGGTGCCTTGCCTTGCAACATGGGCCATTGGATCTTCATCCAATGACTACAAACATGCCACATCGGCACCCAGAATAAATTAATATAAATATAATTAAGTAGGCATATATGATAAAGGCTTTGCGCAGCGCGTTGGCTCGCATGCACGCCCACGTATGCATGGGGTGCAAGTTCGAGCCCTACGCTGTGCAAAAATTGGTGCGGGTCATGGGCGGGCACGTGCAGGTGGGCATGCGCGATTGGAGGGCCCAGAGGCATCCACGTGGCGCGATCGCGTGGGTTGTTGCGAGATCTGGAAGGTGCAAGAAGCATGCGTAGGATTTGAAATCGGACAGCTAAGATGATGAGGTAGGATTTGAAGATGAAAATGCGAAGAAGCGGTGTGGGTGCGCAGGAGCCACGCGATCTTCATCCAAAGGTGTACAACGCGCCACGTGGCAACATTAGAAAGAACCGAGGAAGAAGAAGGATTTGCACAAGCTATAAAAGGACCTAAGGGCCCCCTCTTAGAAGACAACTCTCTCATTCTCTTCTTCTTCCTTCTTCCACCTCTCTTTCTTATTCCTCTTTCTATCATCTCTGCATTTCCATCTGCAAAATCTGTTGGGCCACCCTGTCGGATTGCCACTGCTCCTCTCAACCTCTTCAAATGGTCACCACGGACCACCCGTGGTGCCCTCGTTCTGTTACAATAGTATTTTATTTACTTTATGTTTTATTCAAATACATGTATGATATGCAATTAATGTTCAAACTTTATGCATGATATATATTGCAATTCATTGTCTCTACTACTTAGTAATTAAATTTAGAATAAGTGCATGAAATCAAAAGCGTTTTTCTACCTCCCTATGATTGACTGAGACTCCTAGTTTCGTTAATTTTATTTGTTGAGAAGTATTTCATGCTATACTATGACGTATTCATCTTTTACGCGATCTATGCCATGAACACCTATAGGGGTCATATTTGATCTTTGATGGCTCTGAAATTCCTTAGATTATTCCACCGAACACCTCCACTTTTGAACTAAGGCGATAGTGTCTGAGAGGGCCTTTAAGAGCTTTAAAACTTAGTTTTAAGGTCTTGAATGATTTCTGAGGTGAATTAGAGTCCCTCTAGATCTTTAATTTGTTTAGAGAAGCTCTAATTCTAAAAGTCAACTCTGAGCTTATTTTGGTCAAATCCCAGGTTCAATTTGATGATTAATTGTTTAATTCTGCAGATTAAAAAATTGAAATTCTTTCTGGGATGATTTAGGGTGAGTTGGAATCAAATTGATTGAGTTTTATTGAGGATTTTGTGTGAATTTGATCACTATCCAGTTTGGGTTCTTTAGAATCCAATACTGAGTTCTTTAAGTTTTTGGCGAGATTTGGATGACAAATTCACCCAGATTGAATCATAACTTCTTGCAAAGATGTTTTAAATCTTTTGCAGGGATCCTTAGCTCTCTGTCAAATTGATTAGAGCTCAAATCTAAGCTTTGTGTTTCCTGTAAGAAGCTCGTAAGCTTCTTCTTTCTGAAGCTTTTCAGAGCTCTCCTTCTTAGCTAATAGAAGCAGAATCATTTACTGAGATAGTCTAGGACTTCATCTGGAGGTCAGAAGCTTCCTTGCAGGTCGAAAGACCTGAGATTACCCTCTACAGGCCATTAGGGATGTGTGAACCTTCCACTTTTGCCCTTTAAATCGAAGGGTCAGAATAGACTCGAACACCAAATTGGTGTTACAATTAGATATAACTTCTCAAGAGATTTTGATCGAGCTTTAGAATGCTCGATTTGGTCCAGCCAATCGGCCAGAATGGTCGGCTGAAGTTTGGCCTGGAATGGACTAAGATAGTCCCACCTCGGGAGTTTTGAGGTGCACGCCTTAGTATATTACGAAAAGGTGTTGATGACATTTCGGTCATCAGTGCAGGGCGCAAAGAGAAACTTGTGTGCGGACGCATGCATGTGTACGTGCCTATATGAATGTGTGTGCACACAAGTGTAGGCCTGTGTGCGTGGGCCCAAGAGTAGGCGTGAATGTGAATGTGGGCTTAGGAGGTCAAGAGTGTGCATGAGATGAAAATATGAGAATCCACCTAATAAAAGAATTAGGCCCGGTTGAGTAGGGTCTGGTCCTGCCTCTTGTGGGTGCTGTGTATCCTGGAAAGGCTGGGCCACCCATTAAATAAATATAATTTTGGAATAAAAGGAAGTTAATAGGCTTAGTTAAGTGTGACATAAGTAAATGCATAGTAAAGAAGGAATTAAGGGAATAAAAGGAGAAAGTTAAGAAAAGAGAATAGAGAGGGCTTAGAGGAAGAAGAAGAGAAAAAGAAGAATAAAAGGGAGAAAGAGAGAATTACGGTAGAGATTAAAGAGAAGAAAGGGATGAAGAGAAGAAGAAAGGAGACTCTTGTGATTTCTAATATTTACTTTTGTATTTTCATTATAATAATGTCTCCTTTTAATATTTTGAGCTTAATTGATACGATGAGGCATTTGTATTCACTTGTATAAATTTTTCTTGCCTTAATCTTTTGTAATAAATTCTAATTAGTGAATAAACATGTTTATTTGATTCTTAATGAGAAATCATATGTGTAAATATGTTCTTACTTAATGGAATGTTGCATGCTTTTAAGTGAATATCTTTTATGCAAGATTCATGTACTTAAAATAATCTAACTATAATCCTAATTGATTAAGTAGTTAGTAATTTATGTTTAGGATTTAATGGTGAATTAAAATAAGTTATGCCTCCCAGTGAATGACCTGAACTCCACCAGTTAAAAAGAATTTAAAATCTAAAATGTTAGGTTAACTTGATCCTATACTACACAACTGACATTAATTCAAGTTAACCTAAGTTACTTTTTCATGCGATTAATTAAGTCTAAATAACTTAATTAAATGTGTTGAGGAATTAAACTACCATCACCCCCTATAGCTTTTTTCCTATCTAAGGAAGGTTAGACTAGACGAATCAAACTTTGTTGGCCATGAGGTTCCTCCCTCGACCCCTTTAGATTTTTTTTCTGTCTGGGGAAGGTTAGACTGGAGGAATCAAACTCTGTTGAACGTGGGGTTCCTTTTTTAAGGACCTTATTATTGGGATGATTCACACACACATTCTTATGGAAATCCAATAGTTCACGAGAAGTCAGGGTAGGCTTTGTTCCCCATTGCAGCCAAGCTGCTGGCATATCATACTGTTTAGGGAAAGGTTTACTAATGGTCTTCTCTTGTTTGCTTTTTTCAAGTGTTTTTATGTTTCCATGGAGAGATTAGAGAAGAGGTTGATGGGAAAAGAAAAAGTTGCAACTCCAAGCCACTGAAATCAAGGTAGGCTTTGATTTCCCAGCTAATGGCCTCTTAGTGCTGTGATTGATCTTCCTGACCAAAGGAGCCACATTTATTATTATTTCTCTCTCTAATGGAAGAATTAAGAACGGCTTATGATATTTGTATTTTGGGTTGTGCTCATAGATTTCTATATGTCCAATGGTTTAAGATTCACCATATTTTTTTGTTTAGGAATAATTTCTATTTTTTTCACATAAATTAGCCTATCTCAATTGTGTATGCCTATATTGAGTTGGGTATGATCAAAGGAGATTGAGATAAATCAACTTATGGGAGTCAATGATTAACACTCTCCTTTTAGAACTTTAAGTAACCTTGACAGACTTGATCCAATAGTTCTAATGAACCACTAAAACAAGAATTTATAGAGCAGCAGTCTTTTGGTTTTTTTTGAAAAGGAGCAGTCTTTTGGTTTTAGGACTACCATTCTTTCTGATTCAGTTACTAATAAGTTGGAGCTCGAAGGTGATTAGATAAATATTATTTAGGTAGTTCTAGCACAGTGTAGTTGAAATCCCTACTAGGAGGGGGTGATGTAATAATTGCGGAAATAAATATAAACAATCTCACAAAATAGACAATCACACGAATACACAAGTATTTTTAGGTGGAAACCCAAACCGGGTGAAAACCATCACCTAACCCTCTCGAGTTAGGATTTTCCGATCAACCAAGTTGATCAAAAACCACTAAACGAATCACTTTAAACGAGGGTGATTCAACCTCAAATACAACCACGCTACAAGTGCGAGCGCAGCGTTCCTCAACCCCTTCTCTTCACGAGAAGGATTTCGTCCCTCGAAGAAGACGGGAATTCGCAAAGCGAATACCCAACCAAATAACAAAGATAAAAGAACAATAATCCTATAGAGCCAACAAAGTAATTTTAAACCTAGCTTCTATAGGAATTAGGAAACTCCCCTTTGAAAGGAGTGCGTCGGCGACGCGGATGCGTGAACAACACGACGGCGCTACGTTGCTCTCGTGAACTACGGCGGGAGAGCGGGTGCGCAAAGCTTGATGCTCTCAAGATGAAGAATTAGATCTTGGAGAGCAAGAGAGTCTTTTTCGACACAAAAGAGTGTGAAAGTGTGTAGCTAGGTGTGTCTTGGTGTGTCTAGGTGTGTAAAGGCTCCCCTCTATTTATAGAGGCCTTAGGAAGGCTTTGGAAGGCTTAGAAAAGCTTCCATAGCCGTTGGGTACAAAGCCCAAGTGAACCAGCCTGAAATCAGGAACAATCATTGCACTGACAGGATTATCAAACGTCTAATTCTGGCATCAGACATCTGGAAGACCACTTTAAGACGTCTGATTTCAAGGTCAGACATCTGATTTCGGGTGGGTTCCTTCCTGACTTGAATCAGATCTAAACAGGGTTCTTGTGCAAGTCCATCAGATGACATATAGGACGTCTGGCACTATGTCTTGATGTCTGGAAACCTACTTTTTCGTGGGAATGGATTTGCAATGGCTAGAAAATCTCTGAGAAGAGATTTTCGGGTCAGTCGAGGCAAAATGGTCAATTATCAGACGTCTGGAAGGGCTTAAGGACGTCTGATAAGGCTCTAACGGTCATATCCTTGAGTGTATTCTAAGAGAGCCAACGGTCCACTAATTGGACGTCTGGCAAAGTCATCAGACGTCTCCTAAGACGTCTGGTCTAAGGTCTGGACGTCTGATTTCATCAGACAGAACTAGCTTGTCCAGCCTAAATGTTATCAGACGTCTGAATCAACAGTCAGACGTCTTAAAACACTTTATCAGACGTCTGATTTTGGAATTAGACGTCTAGAAACCCTGTTTGAACCCTACATTGGTTTTCTAAGTTCTCTACAGAAAACCTAAGTATCCTAGGGTTATGCTGGTGTTCCTAGGACTACTGTTAGGGTACTTTGAGGCTCTTTAACATAATTTTCTAAGGAAATAAAGAGCAAGAAAATAAAGACAAAAGTACATGAAAGGAATAAAATGGAATTCTATCGTATTCTTCTTGTCCTTCCATCTTCAATCTATCGCTCCTCGCGAATCCCCTCTGTTCTCCATCAAGCTCCTCCAATCTGTCCTGGATGCGAGCTCAAATTCCGTCTAAACACGTCTACATTTGCAATTGACCTGAAATCTAAGACTCCAAGTGCAAATGTTAAATAACATATGTTTTGTTATCATCAAAACAAATGATCATGGTGCTCTAGCACCAATAGTAGTTTGTTCCCAGTCATCTTAAGCTAGAAAGAAAAGTGGTAAATGAGATTTTGATGGTATTTTCAGTTTGTGATTCCTAATATTTGATGCCAATTATTTAAATTATGCAGTTGAAGTTGCAGTTCATGTCAAATCTTGAAACTTAAGAAATCCTTTGGGTTTGCTCTTCTAGAAAGTTTCTTGCAAATCTGAAATGAATTATCGAAAGATGTGGCAAAGTTAATTCTTTTTTGTTACGACTTGAACTTGGATCCATATGTAACCCCAGTCAGATTGCCTCGATTAACCCACAACCAAGTCGTCCAATGAGAAATATGCCAAAAAGGAAATCATTCCACACAAGCAACATAGCTAGAAGCATTAAATAAAAGATAGAAAGCTATAAGGTTGACTGTAACTGTAAATAGTACCAAAAGAGAATAGCAAGGTTCTCAACATAGCTATCACAACCATATTAGAATGACAAAAACAAAACTACTAGTTCCAGGAATGGATACTTACGACAATAAGAGGAAAAAATGTCATGCTACAACAGAAATGAAAATGGAAACAAA
The DNA here is from genome assembly GCA_037157565.1 of Thalassia testudinum. Classification (NCBI taxonomy): domain Eukaryota; kingdom Viridiplantae; phylum Streptophyta; class Magnoliopsida; order Alismatales; family Hydrocharitaceae; genus Thalassia; species Thalassia testudinum. The sequence goes on from JAZHRO010000049.1 coordinate 31,979,969, forward strand.
CTAAGGCTGGGCTTGGCTAGGCCTAGCTCCCACTACAGCCGGTGGTACTGACTGCTCACCTCCCTATCTTGGACACAAGTGGTAGGCATCAGCCAAAGCTGAGTAGAGTGACAAATGTACACTCAACCAACACAATTTAACTAAAGGGAAAAGCAGTAAACATTTCAGGTAGGAATAAGCATTTCAAGCATTTCACATTTTATTTCTATTTCTAAGTACTGGTTGTTTTATGATTTCAGTTATTCTAGCAAAGATCCCATTTTCTCTTAGTTCACATGTTCCCTAACGAAATGATATTGCTATAGTTTTCCCACGATGTAGAACATGCATGTGGTGCGCTCCTGGCCAAGAGAAATCCCCACATTTGTCCTACACCTAGTCCACCACCCTAGGGTCATGGTTGTAATGTAGCGGTGACTACGGCATGAGTGCTACACACACGGGGGGCTACCCCGCACTGGCACGCGATCAGTTGTTTCCACTAATAGGTATGCTCTAAGTCGTATAACACAGTATAGAATAGGGCCTGCACCCCTCACCAGTCTGCGTACCCTCTCCCAACTACCTTGGTTTGCCCCATGGACCTAACAGGAGTCGGTGTAGGGAGGCCATTCCTACCTTGAGTCTCACCAAGGGAAGGCTAGCTCTCTCCCTACATAAGGGGTGATTAGCTTTCTCTATACATGTGTACCTGAGGGCCAGCTCACTCCCATACCAATACCCACACAAGCTCGGGCCTTACATTAGGTGAATCATTCCATCATTATCAAAGTTTCAGGACATAACAGATAAATTATTCATCTAATTCTCCCTAAGATTCATCTATGATTCCTTTGATTCTATTTTAAACACCAGCAAAAAACATGCATCTCCATTCATTTTTAGATTTCATACATGGAAGTAGATAACTATGTACATTACAGTAAAAGACTTGATCTCAACCATTAGGGTTACCATTTCTCACAATAAGAATTAATTGTCACTCACATGTATAACAAGTATAAAGTTCATATACTAAGAATTAGGTCATGCATGTGTGTGTGTGAGTCTACAAGTCAAAGCGTATTTCATTTTTCATTCACAACATGTATATACAAAATTGTGGTACTTCATTAAGTAGCTACTTTTAACATGCATTTAAAATGGAACTAGCTACATCGATACAAGAAAAAACCACTCTACCTAGGGGTATGGGAGATATGGGGGCACGAGGGACTGAACCTAATGCCTCCGTAGGCCTTGTACCTCGCCCCAAATTAAAGACCTATGTCAACCAAATTCCCAACAGACATCAGATGCTTAAATCTGATTTTTCAGTAGGCTAACAGACTCAAAATTTGATGAAACAAGTGTCAAAGAGTGGGAAATTTCACCAGCTTTCCAACGATAGCTTACTTACGAGATTCGAAGATGAAACGAACCTCAAGCCGGCCTCGGAAAGGTTTCAGTTCACTTGAATCAAACTAGGCAGGTTTGGTCTGGCTAAAACAGCTGCCTGGCTGCAGGAAGAGCGTGCCTCTCACCACTATTAGACTCTAGAGTGCTTCCTAGATGTCTTAAACATGCACAGAGTCCCGCCTAGTGTCCTCGCTCCTCTTCTGACATCAGCTGCCACTCCCAACCATCCGAGGCTCTATTCGAACATTTGGCACCCCCCTTAGACGTCTGAAAGTGCCTTGAGAGCTGCGTGCACACACTTCCCCTTGCGGCTACCTTGCGCGGGTGCAGCTTCCCCACGATGCACGTGCCTCGAACTTATCCTCGCCGCAGACACCTTGGGCAGACCGCACCTCGTGCCTCGCACCTTCGGACGTCCAGAGCTCTATCTGGTCGTCTGCAAGACGATGCAGACGTCCGATGAACATAGGGTTCACCTCTATCTCACGAGCTGCGCCCTCAGCGATCCCACTTTGCATGTCGAATGTGTCATATCTGCCTCGTGGTCCATGATGAGACACTCATCATGATCTCTAATTACCCCTAATTAACTAGTCTTCCTAGTTAATTAGCTAAGGTTATGAATATATAAAGGTTAATTATAGAATAAGGGATATTTAGTTAAGGACCTTAAAATATGTTAAAAATGACATTTTATCATTCAATTAACATTATTAATAATTTAGATAATAATTGGACTCAAAATCCTATTAATCATTTCCTTAATTAATAAGATAAGTAACTTAAATATAATGTATACCTAAGTATGTAATAACTTAAGTGATTTTACTTAATCTAATAAATTAACCTAAAAAGGTCAAAAATGTAAATTCAAGGTGTAAACATAACATTTACCTTATTTACTAACATATATAAAAAGTTGAAAAAGATCTAAATTAAAATAAACCTTCAAAACCTGGGTTTACATTTTAGTCCTTAATATTCATTTTAGTTGGGTCCTTATTTCTCACACAGGTCCTTAAGTTTTATTACTTTTATGTCCCTCTTCTTCTTCTTCTTCAGCCGAACGAATGGCTGGTGGCAGAGAGTCACCCCACCGTGCGATCACAGCCCTGCCGACATCATTCCTCTTTGTCCAAGCTCTTGCAGCTTACGCTCACCACCTCCACTTGATCCATCGATCTGGATTAACCGAGAATCCTACTTTTCAGTGGGAGATAACCGCACCGTCGTCGAAGATAACGACGGAGGTTAAGCTCCTCGAGCTCCTTCTTCAGCCAGACCCCGCCACTCTCTTCGCCGCAAACTTCTATAAATACCCCCACACCTCTGATTTTATTGAAGTTGGCTCCCTTTCCTCTTCAAACACTGTAGCTGACCCAATAGGCTATTTGTCCAAAACTTCAGCGACTTCCCATTCCATCTTTCGACTTCCTCCGTCCATCTTAAGCAGCCGAGGAGATCTGCCGTGGTCTTCCGCACCTCTGACAAAGGCGCCGACCTAAGGATTCCTCCGCTCCACCTCAAATCCGCCTGCCGGAGATCTTTCTTCCACCCTCTGATTTTGTTGTCCGCTATGAACCTTCGGCGGAACCCTATTGACCCCTTCGACCAGGTAACAGTAGACTAGGAGTAGGAGTAGGAGTAGGCTAGCTTAGTTAGTTAGTTTAGTTAGTTAGGTTAGAGTAGTGTTAGAGTTTAGTTTCATCTCTTCCAACTTCGGCGAGTTCCTTGAGCTCGTCAGAGCTTCAATCTTGTCTTTTAATTCACTGTTCACCTTCCTGTATCTTCCATGTTCACTTCTAAATCATTTAACCATTAATTAAATCACCTGAACACCTAATTCATATCTCACCTTCACCGACTACTATCACTGTCCATGGTGACAGTAGTCGATTTAATTTCACCTTCATTTGGTTCTTTCATCACCTATCACCACTTTAGAACCCTAATCGACATTATAGTACCTATTATTATCATCTATAATTAAACGCCCAAAATTTAATTTAGTTCCTGAGCTCGTTGTCCATGGCGACTCAGGAACAGTTCAAACTATAAATTAAATACATATTTATGAATAATAACATCTGTTGACTTGATTTAACCTCTCAGTCGAGTGGTTAAATCAAGTCTTGAGCTTTAACCACTCAAATCTTTTAAGAAAACAAACTTACTATCAAATCTTACATTTTAATGAACAAATGAAGAATTAAAAGTAAGACTGAGGTTCCTTGTAACCTCAGGATCCTTTTTGAATAAAAAATGGTTAGTTTTGTCAATCTATTCATACAATTTTATATTTTCTGGACTCACCGGAGCTCCAGCGAGCCATTATTGTATTACAACCTCTAGAATTTGCTGAGTAGCTCCAGAATAGTATAAAAAGGATTACTAACTGTTTTGAAGAAATTTTCTTGAGGATTTAACCACTGGAGCTATAGATTTGAACTTCATCTTCCCCAACTCCGGTGAGTTGGAGAAGTCTGTTAGGAAAGATTTGAAGAGCATTTAATGAGCTCAGAAGCTTTAGTGCGATGCACTGAAGCTGTTTAAACCCTCAAAACATTGTAACAACCTTCCATTAATTCTGTCGAACACACACCTATTTTAGTTTAGGCGACGAGCCTGAAACCCTAGGAATCAAGGTTAAAACAACTTTCTGAAGATCTGAATAAGTTCTGGATGATGAGAAGACTCTATTTGAGGCATTAATTTCTTGGGAGGAAACTTAGAACAGAAAGTCAATTTTTGAGCTTCCACAGTCAAACATGAGTTTGATAATGGAGTTCTGAGCTTGAATTGCGGAATTGAGATGTGAAAATTGTTTCTGGGATCTTGTTTGATGATCTGAGAGTGATTAAAGTAAGCTTAGATGATTTACTTAGTGAAGATTTTGTTTCTGCCAATTTGGGTTATTTTCGAACCCAAACCAATAGGAGTACTGTTCTGATGAAATTTAAACTTAAAACTGACCTAGATTGATCTGTTATAACCCTTAGAATTAATCTAAATAGATTAGAAACACTTTAAAGTAGCTGTTGCACATATTGATGTCTGAAAAATAAAACTCTGAAGCTTTCAGAGAAATGAATAGCTTCTCTAGGGGTTCTGAAGGTCTTAAGAGCATAAAATCTACTCTAACAGAAGCGAAATCACTTATATAACATGTACAGACCTTTTAATAGAAGAGAGAAGTCCATCTGAAGACTCTCCTGACATAAATTTCACTTTTCAGGCTTAAAAAGCTCGTAGGAACCCCTGATTTCATCTTTTAAATTGAAAAGAAAAACATCATTAAAACATTAAATTGACCTTGAAATTGTGTAGATTACCCTTAGAGCTTTCCAACAAACTTGAAATCATTCAATTTGGAGCTCTGGGTAGAAAGTTATGAACATTTGAATTCGGGTCTGGAAGGGGTAGGATAGTCCCACCTCGGTTATTCATGAGCGCGCGCCTGGGGATAAAAGTAAATCGTTTCTCTGGCTATGCAGTCGTCAGCACTCGACGTACCAGTTACTGACTCCATATGTTCTGATCTGAGCATTGCATGTGTATTGTGTGTGCGGGCTTATGCCTACAGGTGTGCGCCCTTGGGGGCATGTGAATGAGGTTGTGCCCTGGGAGGGCGAGAGTGACCTGGGAGGCCGGGTTGAGCCGAAATGGCTCGAGACTGTGAACTGATAAACAAATGAACAGAAAATGAACCTAATTGAGATTAGGCGAGGACCGAGTATGGTCTGGTCCCATCCTGGTCTCAAGGTGCTGTGTATCCTCGAAAGGACCTCTCTGCAAATAAAATAACTTTTGGTTAAAAAAGTAAAAAGAAAACCCTATTCAGTTGAAAGCTTAAGGAAAAGAGAAGCCGCTGAAGGATGCTAAGTGTTGAAGCTAAAAGCTAAAGAAGAAGGCACAGGCGCTAAGGAGTGTTAAGGAAAAGAGACTAAGGAACAAAGGAGAAAACTAAGGGAAGAAAAGAAGGCAGGAACAACACAAGAAACAGAAGAGGGAGAGTTCGAGAGATAGAGAAGAAAATAAAAGAAAGAAAGAAGAAGATGAGAGGCTGAAGAGATTAATGAAAATAAATGAATTTTTCTTGCATCATTATCTTTTTGTTCTTAATTGTAAAAAGACATGTATTAATAGAATAACTTTTTAATTGCCTTAATTTCCTTGGAATGAAATAAAATTGAAAAACTAGTATGTTTACTTGTTAATAAAGTAGATCATTTTGAGTAAATATGTTTTGCATATGGAATTTTGTATATCTTTTATAGTTGAATATTTTGAAAAAATTCATGTTTTGAAAATCAAACTAGTTATACCTCCTAAATTTATAGAAATTAAAGAGAATTGGTGAATTTGGAGAAAATTATTAAGCCTCCCAGTGAACGACTTGGACTCAACCAGTAAAAATTTTTAAAATGTTAGGTTAATTCGACCCTATACTGCACAACCGACACAACTTCGAGTTAACCTAAGTGATTTCTTCTACTCTTAATTAAGTGAATTTAACTTAATTAATGAGTTGAGTGAAACGTATGCATCATTTTAATGGAGTCGTTGCTGGGGAGGAAATATTTTAATTCACTAAAATTTAAAATGATTAACTATTTAATTAGGAGGTATTTTGTAAATATTTTTTGTTTTTACTAACTTTTGTTCTAATCTGTTGTGTTTTGTTTTGTTTTTATTTTATTTTCTGTCTTCTTTTCAGGTTTACCTTTACGGGTAATCTCAAAAGAAGGCGGGAATCCATTTTAGTTGTTTTTGTTTTTGTAAGTATCTTTTAATCTTTTGTTTTGTTGCACTTAAAAATAAAAAAAATACAAAAATACATCTTTTCTAACTGGCAGCAGCATAAACATAGGCATACACTCTTAGGAGTGCATTTCTTGCTAGTATTAAGAGCGATCTGACTCGGGAAATTTTTGAATTGTTTTTCTCGCATCAGTGGGAAAAAAAGAGAAAACCTGCGTAGATCCCTGTCTTTTGAGAAATAAAAAAAGACCACATATTTTTGTTTGAAAAGATATAAAAAGCGGCCATTGTAGTTTAATTGATATATTTTTGAAAAAGACTAACTAAAAAGAGGAAGTAAAATTGGTGACTTAAATCTGTTTACAGAATGCATGCGGGTTTTTATATCGATATCGTCTGTTGCATGCTATCGTGCATACAGCACGATCACTAGAGTCACACGAGTCTATTTTTCTATCTCTCCTCTTTGCACCTCTTAGGGCTTTGGCCGAAGATCAACAAGTCTGTCTCACTACTAGAGCCCCGGGGAGCCAGTAGTGAGCGATCTTGATCCTAGACCTTATACCTTTGAGCTTTAAGGTACGCACCTGCGTAGTCACGTATTAGGACGTGTATTTTGATACTGTTACTCTATTTGTTTGTGTCAAATTACTTTGCGTACATTAAGAATTTCTTCTTTCCTTTGAAAGAAGAGAAAAACCTGCGTTTTTTGCACTGTTTTGCGGGTTTCTTGTGCCGCTGTTTTCGTATCGGTGGTGTGCGTGTGCATTTGCACTTTTTTTTTTCGTTTATGGACGAGAGGCGATCCTTGCATCTGCCTCTTGCACCACCGTTGACAGGTGATCCTAGGCCGGTTGTAGATAAGCAACCAATGGTTTTCCTATCTGATCCATCTACTTCTATGGATCCAATGCAGAATCTTAATCCCGAGATCCCTTCTTCTTCTAGTCAGGGGGAGATGCCGCCTTTTGATGTTCATGAGGTGCTCCTGAACTAGAACCTTAGGATGCTAGAGCAAACAAGACAAATCAATTTATTAACAGCAGCCTTAAATAATTTGCAAACTTTACAAACCTGTTCTTCACCTCGACTTGAGGCGGGTTTTGAAAATCCTGATTTACCGATCAGTCATCCAAGTCCTCTTAGAGATTATTATAACCCATCTAATGCACAAGTAGAGCCTAATGTTAGGATTCCAATTGGGGAAAATGATCCAGAATTAAAGCCAAACATTATAGGTTTAATCCCCCACTTTCATGGATTTGCATCCGAGGATCCATTTCAACACATTGAAGATCTTAAAAATTTATCTCAAACTCTTGGTCCTCGAAATCAAAATAGGGAAATCCTACTAATGAAGATGTTCTCTTTTAACCTTAAAGATAAAGCAGCTTATTGGTATAGAACTATAGCAAGACCAATCTCAACTTGGGCTGAACTCGAATCTGCATTTTTGAAGAAATTATTTCCAATTGGTCGAACCAATGCTTTAAGGTGAGCTATTACTACTTTCAATCAAAATCAAGGAGAACCAATTCATGAAGCATGGGAACGTTTTCATGAATTGCAAAGGAAATGCCCACATCATGACATCCCTCGTTGGCAACTCATGCATATCTTTTGTTATGGTTTACAAGAGGGCATTCGCAATCTAGTCGATGCCTCTTGTGGAGGGAATTTTCTAAATCGCGACATAGAATCCGCTTTAGAATTATTTGAAGGGATGGCGGAAAACTCGATCAACAATGCATCAATGTCGCAATTTTTGCGAGGCGCAAATATGAATCACCAAAATCCACATAAGGGCATCCATGAGATCAGTAATTCGTCCAGTTCAAAGGATTTAGAGATTATTGCAGAAAAACTGGACAAAGTAGTTATCGTAGCAAAGCATCTCGACAAGGTTAGAAACACAATGAAGAATCTTACGCCTCTACTTGCTATGAATCCCGCATATTTACCTATTTCGCAAATTCCCTCGGGGAGGGAATTTGTGAATAATCTGGATTCTAGAGATCCATCTTCCTTGGGTTTTCTATCTACTCCTTCACCAACCCAAGGAGGGACCATTGTCCCACAATTTTACTCACCCTTTTCCCTACCCTTAACTGTTGCAGAAAACACACCATATCCTCTTGATTTAAATGCCATTCAGGGATACACACCAAGATCAAACCCATATTGAAATTCCTATAATCCTGGATGGTGTAATCACCCTAATTTTTCTTGGTCTGACCACACACAAAGACCATCATATCCGACTCAGACCAGACAAAACCCGCCTACATTATTGTTTCAGCAACACAATGCGAGGCCATTTTACATGGGTTCGTAAAACCCCGTAGGGCCAAATAGAGATTCACAGCTAGACCAGATTTTGAGAGCTGTGACAGAGAGCCAGCGACAAAATGCTGAGGCTCTTGTTGAAGTCCAACGACAATGTTTGGTAGAATTGGCTGATCTTAGGGGTCAAATCACGCAATTAGCTAAATCTCGTCAGCTAGGGACCCTTCCATCCCAGCCAATTCCAAACCCTAGGAATATCCAGCAAAGACAACACCTGGGAGTTCAAAATCTGAATCAGGGACATGTCCATCTTCTTAATCAATTACCCCTGAATCCAAATCAAAATCTGAATCCACCTATTTCTAATCTTGATTTTGAATATCTAAATCAACAGCAATTAGTTGCGAATCAACCATTAATTAATGATCTATCTTTCCGAAATTCACAAGCATCTTCTTCTTTAGCTGCTTCTTCTCATGCGGGTATTAACTCTGTTACAACCAGCCGTGGAACTTCCACTAGGGATCCAATTTTTCCAAGGAACCTAGCCCAAGACCCTAGTACATCTAGATTAACCCCTGTTTCTACATCTGGAAGAGCTGTAGAACCTGATCCCATAATTCCCGCTAATTCACAAGATTAGGATAACACCTCAGTAGAACAGGAAACCCACGTCCCATTCCCAGAAGCTTTGAAGAAGACTAGGAAACAAAAACAACTTGTTACATTAGATGAAGATTTGATTAAGATTTTTGAACAGGTACATATTAATATTCCACTCCTAGATGCTATCAAACACATTCCGACTTACGCAAGATTTCTTATGGAATTGTGTACTCCTAAGGGTAAGTCGAAGAAAGAAGCACTGTTGTACTTTCAGAGCATGTGAGCTCTATTATTTTAGGTACGCTTCCTTTAATAAAGAAAGACCCAAGATCTCCATTTATTTCCTATATAATTGGGGGTCAGTGTTTTGATAGAGTCCTCCTAGATTTAGGAGCTTCTATTAACCTCATTCCTTACTCTTTGGTAAAACATTTCCAAATATAAAACCTTATGTCTACCAATGTGACTTTACAATTAGTTGATAGATCTATTAAGTCACCAAAAGGAATGTTGGAGGATGTTATTGTAAGAGTTCAAGATTTTTACTTTCGTGTAGATTTTATTGTTCTTGATATGGAAGTACTCGAATACGTTAGCCACACCCCAATTATCTTAGGGAGACCCTTTTTGGCTACTGCAAAAGCCAACATTGATTGTGAATCAGGAAAGCTTGAATTAAAATTTGGGGAGAAGACAATTAAGTTAGATATATTTAGAGCTTCTAGTGGATTTGATTGTGAATGGATTGAGGAAATAAAATCAATAGAAGTTTTTGAGAATGACATTAGTTTTTTAGATTTAGAGGACACATCTTTTGATATCCCATACCCTCAAAACAATGAAACGTTATTGGAATCTCTACTCAATCCCAAATTTGACTCTGAATCTAAATCACTTTTCACAATTGAGAATCCAACCCTAAATCCAGCTGTTGATTCAACTCTTATTCTTGAATTGAAACCATTGCCTGATAATCTTAAATATGTATATCTCGAATCTGATCAAACATATCCTATAATAATCAATTCTCATCTCTCTGAATCACAAGAATCCAAATTGATCAAAGTACTTCGAGATCACAAAAAGGCAATTGGGTGGACTTTACATGATCTCATCGGGATTAGCCCCAATTTTTGTACTCATCGCATCTATATTGAAGATGGGGCACGACCTTCAAGAGAAGCTCAAAGATGCCTAAATCCTAATCTAAAGGAGGTCATTAAGAAAGAAATAATTAAGTGGCTTGATGCTGATATTATTTATCCTATATCTAATAGCCCTTGGGTGAGTCCAATTCAAGTGGTACCCAAGAAGGCAGGACTCACCATAATCCAAACTGAATATGGAGAAACCATTCCCACACGAATTGCGAATTCGTGGCGGGTTTGTATAGATTATTGAAAACTGAATTCTGTTACAAAGAAGGACCATTTTCCTTTACCATTCATTGATCAAATCCTTGAGAGATTAGCTGGTAATAGGTTCTTCTATTTTTTAGATGGTTACTCTGGATATAATCAAGTTGCAATTTATCATGAAGATCAAGAGAAAATGACTTTCACCTGCCCCTTCGGAACATTTGCTTTCCGAAGAATGCCATTTGGGCTTTGCAATGCACCCTCGACTTTTCAGCGTTGCATGTTAGCCATTTTTACTAAAATGGTGGGTGAATATATGGAGGTTTTTATGGATGATTTTTCAGTCTTTGGGGAGACATTTGATATTTGCTTGGATAATTTGTCGAAGGTTCTAAAAAGATGTATTGAGGTTAACCTTATCCTTAGTTGGGAGAAGAGCCATTTTATGATTCCTGAGGGCATAGCACTTGGTCATCTCGTATCTGAGTGGGGTATCCAAGTAGATTGAGCCAAGATCAATCAAATTGCAAATCTTCCAATTCCTGACTCGATCAAAGGCATTAGATCATTTCTCAGGCGTGTGGGATTTTATAGAAGATTCATCCTTGATTTTTCAAAAATTGCTCGACCACTCACAAACCTCGTCACAAAGGATGAGATTTTTGAGATGGATGAGGAGTGTATTCTAGCATTTAAAACTTTGAGAGACAGAGTTACACAGGCTCCAATTTTGCAACCACCTAATTGGGATTTACCATTTGAAATCATGTGTGATGCATCAGATTATGCAATAGGAGCTATTTTAGGACAAAAAATTGAGAAGAATCCAGTGGTAATTTACTATGCTAGTAAAACATTGAATGAGACACAAAGGAATTACACAGTTACAAAGAAAGAGTTACTAGCAATAGTATTTGGATTAGAAAAATTTAGATCTTACATACTCGGATCTCAAATCATAGTGTACTCTAATCACTCAGCTATTCGACACCTTCTATCTAAGAAGGACATGAAACCTAGGTTAATCAGATGGATCTTGCTTTTGCAAGAATTTGACCTAGAAATTCTTGATAAGGCGGGTAGGCAAAATGTTGTTGCAGATCATCTATCCCGTCTTCCTTCTGATACAATCGAATCATCACCACCAATTATAGAACACTTCCCTGATGAACATCTTTTGACTATATCCACAGATCTTCCTTCGTATGCAGATATTGTTAATTATTTGGTTACACATCAATTCCCACCAGATTGGGACGGGAATCGCAAATCACGAATCAAAGTAGAAGCCAAATACTATTTTTGGGAAGATCCATATCTTTTTAGACTCTGTAATGATCAAATCATCAGGCGTTGTGTCACCTCTTCTGAGATTGATTCTATCCTATCTTTTTGTCACGACCAGGCCTGTGGTGGTCATTTTTTTGGTAGAAAGAACACTGCAAAAGTTTTGCAATGCGGGTTTTATTGGCCCACGTTATTTGCTGATTCTCAGACTTATTGTAAGGCATGTAGTTGCTGCCAAACACTTGGTGGCATGTCTCGAAAAGACATGATGCCTTTGAACCAGATTCCAGTCTGTGAAATCTTTGACATTTGGGGCATAGATTTTATGGGTCCGTTTCCATCCTCTTTTGGCTTCCATTATATTTTACTTGCTGTCGACTATGTTTCCCGTTGGATTGAAGCCATACCCACATGCACAAATACCATCGAGTTGTCATTCCTTTTATATAGAGTCACATTTTCGCTCGTTTTGGGGTACCTCATTAGTGACGGGTTTTCTCCCAACCACAGCTTGTCTTTGTTCGTTTTAGTGCTTATTTAAGTAATGTCGTTGTGGTATAAAATAAGACAGCTACGGTTGTTGTTACTATCAAAATTTACTCGGAAATAGTTTCCCGAGGTCGAACTCAGGGAGCTACTGGAATTCTAGAAGTATAAAGTTTCTTTATTACAAAAATAAGAGAGAGAGAGAGAGATATTTTGTCTTGGCTTCTTCTTCTCTTCTTTCTCTTTGTGCTTTCCCTCTTCTTTCTTCTGCTGCTCTTCCTGTCTTCTTCTTCTCTTCTTTCTCTTTTCTTTAGCTGTAGTATCTCTCTCTACAAGTCTTCTTCCTTGGCTCTGTTTGCCTTCAATTCCTCTTCTTCTTCTGCTTGTCTTCTATTTCTTTTCTTCTTCAGTTCTTCTTCTTTTTCTTGTCTTTATCTTCTACAAAGACTTCTTTTTCTTCCTTCTTCTCTTTTCTTTCTTATCTGCTACGGAGCCTTCTCTTTTCTTCTCCTTCTTCCTTGGTCTTCTGCTTTAGCTCCTCTGAAGGTTTATCCATCGTCTGATATCGCAGTCAGACGACTTAAACGACGGTCTGCTATAGTGCTTCCCTTCTTTTTCTTCCTTCGCTGCTTCTTCTTCTTCTCTTCTTTGGTGAGCCTTCTTCTTCCTCTGCATCTTCTTCCTTGGTCTTCTACCTTGCTCAGCTGCAAGACTTCTTCAGAGTTTCTTCTTCTTCTGCTCCTCTTCTTCTTGCGGCTAAGTGTTGAGCCTTCCTCCTTTGCACCCTATTCCTGCACAAGGCACAGCAAAACCTAGCCCTTCCCTCTACCCGCACGTCTCTCTCTCTCTTTGTAAACCGCTCATAGGAAGCTCTCCCAGAGCCGAGTTATTGGGAAGGTAGCGTACTCGTGACCAGGCGCACCGGCGTGGGTGGTGAGCGAGGAGTGCAGGGTAAACGGGTCGGCCAGGTCTGCGTGGCGTGGGTCGCGGACGAGGCGGGCGAGTGGGCAAGGGGACCTCACCCTGTGTTCTGAGGCATTAAGGTAAAAACACAAAATCAATTTAAATGGGTGCGGCGCTTCGAAATCTTACGATGTGGGAGTAAACATTGTTCCTTCTCGCGCGCACCCGCAGGAAGAACGTGACCTCGCCTCAGCAGCTGCGTCCTCATTTTCCCTCGCGTGCCAGCTGCCTGCCTTCACCCGATTCTCCCCAATTCGCATCAGCTGGAGATCTGACGCTCTGAGGCCTGGAGCTCGCTTGGAAGCTCCTTGCGTCGTCGCCAATGGCGGCCGGGGCAGCAGGTCTGTCTAACACAAATAGGGCCTCTCGGCCTAATCAGACCACAGGGGAACCTTCACCGTAGCACGGCGAAGTGCAGCAGGTCGTAGGATGGCCTAGGCGTGCGTGCCTAGGTTGTTCTGTGGCCGAAAAAATGGGTTTGATCGAGGGAGTGTTGTGGAGGTGTGGAGTGGCAATGGAGGGGCAGAGGGTGTTTGGTGAGGTGAGGCGGAGCTTTTGGTGCATTTGGCGAGTCGTATGGGGTTGTGGGATGACGGGAACGACTCGCCAGAGAGTGGCCGGAGGTGGGGAAGATGAGGGTGGTTAGTCATGGTCGTAGGGTGATCAAGCAAAACAAGTTGGGGAAAAGAAAAAGGGGAGGAAGGGAAATAACTGTTACTTACCTACAAGGACGAAGGGGGTCCAGAGCGGCGGGCAGCCATACCGACTGTCGTCGGAGAAGAAACACCCAGAGGGAGAGAGCGGCGGTGAGGAAGAGGGCAGGGAGGCGTGCGCTTGGTGCGGCGCGACGTGGGGAGATCAGGTGAAGGTGGCTCTGCTGCTAGTATTGCAGCAGAGCAACGAGAAGGAGGAGGAGGAGCCGCCGGAGCTGGTGGGTTCCTGTTGGAGTGGGGAGAGAGGAAGGGATGAGGGATTCTCCGTCAAGACCAAGCTGGGAGAACCGGCTGGCGATGCTGGTCTTTATAAAGGCGGTGGGGGAGGGTCGGACGCAGGGAGGCGGCGTGTGTCCCTCGCCGGAGTATGGTTGGTGACGAGACCCATACCTTCCGCACATTTGCACGGAAGGTGTGGGCGTCGTCAGGTGGCATGGCTAAGTCCCTGCGACAGTAGACGTCGCAGGGAACTTTGTGTTTACTTTGCAAGATGCCTCTCTCACCTTGCGCGGCACCATGCTCAGCGCAAAGTCGCCGGAGCATGGTGCTGCGCAGAGACTTGCAGGAGGGACCAAAATGCAAAGAACAACGAGGAAATTAGGGTCCAAAATGCAAGGGTTTCGAAAGTTGAGGGTCAAAAAGTAAATGATGAGGACCAAATTGCAAAGTCGGTCAAGGAGGTCTCTTCTTAGGCTTAAGTTTTTATGCATGACTAAATTGGACCTAAGGATTTTAATGGTGAATTTTGTTTCTAGGTCAGACCATGTTTGACTGGCTAATTTGCATAAAAACCCAAATTAAATCATTAATTGGGCATGGTTCTCAATGTAAGTCAAAATGGGTTTCTAAGGCCAAATTGAAGGTTCTAAACCATAGAGATTATTTTTCTATTAATTTTAGAGGGTTTATTTGATTTTTTTTCCTTCCTCGAACCACGTGAATTGAAGTAGGTTTATTTTAGGGTTACAGAATATCATTTAATTCCTTGGAGTTGCTGTAGCCCTTGTTGGATCAGATCATCCCACTTTCCTTCTTATTTGGTTTGTTTGACCTGTGTTTGGACCCTGAGTTACCCTATTTGCAGATTGTGTTGGTGAAATTTCATTTTTACCCCTTATAACTTGTTTTCTTTTTGAACTCAGAATTTTCTGAGTTAAGCCTTTCTTTGAGTTATGTAGGAGCTTTTTCTTGCATATCTGGGTTAGATTGTGCTAGTTAGGGTTCATGATGAGGTTCTCATCATACCCCCATGCCTAGCTTTTGCTAGTCCCTTAGCAAAAACTTAAGGTTTCAACCTTTGTTCTAGACCATGAAGTTCTTAATGGTTTCAAATAAGTGCTTTTTTTTTTCATTTTAACCTAGATTAGGTCAGAATGCTGACCATAGGCCTGAAAGGTACTCTAGTACCAACCAAGATCCAGATTTGTCTAGCCTCAGCCTCAGTCCTTAGCAAAGGCTTTTAAGGCCCACAAGAACTAACCTAAGGTCTATTGGACTTTGTGGTTAAAGCACCCGTGCTTGAAATAATTTTGAGCCCTGGCTCAATTCGCAATGCGTTTTGTAAGAGAGAGATAGAAGATTTTTCTATTTGGAGAGTTTTCTCTCTCTTTTTCTTTTTAATTCTAGCTTAGGATTAGCTTTTCAACACGGACTGTATCAGATTCCTTGTTCCCATCATTAATCCTCAAGGGTTCCTGGCAATCGATGCTTCGAGATAGCACCGCTCATGGCAACCCTCGGAACCCTGGCTATTGAGATTTCGAGATAATCCCATCCATGGTGTTCCGTGGCCGAATCCAGACCCTGGCAATTGACACTTCATGATAATGCCATCCATGGAATCTGAACCAGCAGAGTGCTTACATGCCCCCAGTAGGATATGTAAATATCCTAAGAGTCAAGCACCGAGGAGATGATATTTTGTTACGCATCTTCGAGGGGAATTTCCCACCTCTCCACGCTGGGAACTCGTCCAAATCAACTTGTGTTGATCGGCAGCTCCTACTCTAGGTGTTCTTTTCAGAATTTTGCGACGCTTCTGCGTGATTTTGATTTTTACGCTTACTGAACCAGGCTGTGTGTGAGGTTAGGGTGCTTAGGTTACTGAGTCCCGTAAACCAAAAGTTAGTTAATGAGGCCAAATACTCCCTAAGCCTTGGACCTAATACTTAAGCTTTTCATTTTCCTCAACCTCTTGAGGAGTGTCCAGATCTTAATGGGTACTAAGAGTCTATCCAAGAATGCCTAAGGTTTGCGTTCTTACTAATCTCACCATGCACTTTTCATTTCTTTTCTTCAATGAGGTCTAGAACTTAGGTCAATTCCTTCGTTTCTTACTAATGACTATTACTCTTTTCTCATATTTTTGTGCTCCTTTTTCATTTTGTTTCTTTTCCTTCTCTCACAAAATTTCCTTTCTCCTCTTATTCTCTTCTTTTTCGAAAAATTTTTTAATTTTTATGGTGTTTTTGGCATATGTGATTTTTTTTGTTTAAAACCTTTTCTTACAAGTTTTGCACTTTCATACCTCCCATGCCTAAGATTTGCAATGTCCTTATTATGACTTAGGGGGTTTTTATTCAGCTTAGTTCATTCCTTAGGATAGGTATTTTGGTGAGCGAATGGGTCGGGGTGATTGTTGCGAACGATTTCTAAGCCCAGATGCAAGCATCTGAGGTGGAGTCGGCTGCCTTAAAGGGTGAACCTTAAGTGCACAAAGGTGTCAAAAAGGTTTTAGGTTTTCAAGGAAAATGACGGGCTGCCTCCCATTTAAGCACTGAGTTTTACGCCATCGGCTGGGCGCAATAAGCTCAAGGGGAATGGAGGATATAAGATGATTCAGCCAAATCAGTAGAAGTTATATCAATGAATGGCTTGAGTCTCTGACCGTTCACGATAAAAGGTTCAGAATCGTGGATGAGCAGACTGATTTCGATGGCTCCATTTCCAAAAACCTATCGGACCAAGTATGGTCCGACCCACTTGGATCGTAACTTTCCAGGGAAAAGTTTGAGTCGGGCATCAAAGAGTAGGACCTTCTGACCAGGATGATAGATCTTTCTCAAGATATGCCTGTCATGGAAGGCTTTAACCCGCTCCTTGTAGATTCGCAAGTTCTCATACGCGTCCAGGAGTAATTCATCGATCTCGCTGATTTGAAGCTTTCTATGGGTTCTAGCCTTCGAAAGATCTATATTACAGTTCCGTACTGCCCAATAGGCTTTATGCTCCAGTTCGACGGGAAGGTGACACACCTTCCCATACACCAATCTAAAGGGAGACATGCCTAATTGGGTTTTGTGGGTGGTCCTATAGGCCCACAAGGCTTCCGGAAGTCAGGCCGACCAGTCCTTCCTATCAGGTCGAACAGTGACCTGCAGGATTTTCTTGATCTCCCGATTTGATAGCTCAGCTAGACCATTAGTCTGCGAGTGATAAGGAGTAGAGATTCGGTGAGACACCTCGTACTTGGTCATCAGTGACCTAAACTGAGCATTTGTGAAATGGGTCCCCCCATCTGAGATTATAGCACGAGGAATCCTGAACCTTGAGAAAATGTTTTGATGAATGAATTTGAGAATGATTTTGTGATCACAGGTTCAGGTCGGTATGGCTTCGATCTATTTGGACACGTAGTCCACAGCCAGCAGAATGTATTCGTAACCATCCGAAACAGGAAAGGGGCCCATAAAATCAATCCCCCAAACATCAAAAATTTCGCATACAAGAATCGACTGCAAAGGCATCATGTCATGATGGCTCATGTTGCCCAAAGTTTGGCAACGACTGCATGCCTTGCGGTGACTGTATGCGTCTTTGAACAGTGTGGGCCAGTAAAAGCTGCACTGGAGGACTTTTGATGCGGTTTTATGCCTAGAGAAATGGCCACCGCATGCCTGGTTATGGTAGAAAGAGAGAATATTATTGACTTCCTCTTTCGGAACACATCTCCGGATGATTTGATCAGCACCTATGCGGAAGAGGTACGGGTCTTCCCAAATGTAATACTTGGCATCAGAGTGCAATTTGTCTTTCTTGGCCTTCTGCCAATCAGATGGGATCTGATGAGATGCCAAGTAGTTTACTATATCAACAAACCATGGAAGGCTAGTACCAATAGTCAGCAGGTGCTCATCAGGAAAATGTTCCGTGATGGGTCCAAAGGGTTGATAATCTCAGAAGGAAGGCGGGACAAATGGTCGGCTACCACATTTTGCCTTCCCGCCTTGTCGCGAATCTCGAGATTGAATTCTTGTAACAGAAAGATCCATCGGATTAGTTGGGGCTTTGCGTCCTTCTTAGCAAGGAGATGCCTTATAGCCGTGTGATCCGAGTAGATAATGACGTGGGAACCCAGGAGATACGATCGAAATTTTTCAAGGGCAAATACTACGGCTAGCAGCTCTTTCTCTGTAACCGTGTAGTTACGTTGAGCCTCGTCAAGTGTCTTGCTAGCGTAGTAAATGACCACGGGTTTCCCGTCAGTTTTCTGCCCCAGGACCGCTCCTACTGCGAAATCAGACGCATCGCACATGATCTCAAAGGGTTGAGACTAGTCAGGGGATTGTAGGATAGGTGCTTGGGTGACTCGGCCACGAAGGTTTTCAAAGGTTAGTGTGCATTCCTTGGAGATTTCAAAGGGTACATCCTTAGAGAGAAGAGTAGTCAAGGGGCACGCGATTTTCGAAAAATCAGGAATGAAACGACGATAAAAATCGACGTGCCCCAGAAAAGAACGGATGTCCCTGATCGAGCTAGGCATAGGAAGGCGAGAGATTAGATCAACCTTAGCTCGATCCACTTGGATGCCTTTCTCGGAGATTAAATGTCCCAGGACAATTCCCTCGGCACCATGAAATGGCTCTTTTCCCAGGAAAGAACCAAATTCACATCGATGCACCGCCTGAGTATTTGGACCAAGTGTTGGAGGCAATCGTCAAATGATGCTCCAAAAACTAAAAAGTCATCCATGAAGACTTCCAGATAGTCACCTACCATATTTGAGAATATGGCAAGCATGCATCGCTGAAAAGTCGCGGGTGCATTGCAAAGACCGAAAGGCATCCTTCGGAATGCGTACGTTCCGAAGGGGCAGGTGAACGTGGTCTTCTCTTGTTCCTCTGGATGGATTGCCACTTGGTTGTAACCGGAGTACCCGTCAAGAAAGCAGAAGAACCTATTTCCCGCTAGTTTCTTGAGGATCTGATCAATGAAAGGTAGTGGGAGGAATTGAGTCGTCGGTAATCTATACAGACTCTCCATGAGTTGGCTAATCGGGTAGGAATGATTTCTCTGATTGCAGTCGTTATAGTGGTAAGCCCTACCTTTTTAGGCACGACTTGAATTGGGCTCACCCAACGACTATCGGAGATCAGGTAGATGATTCCGGCATCTAACCACTTGATGATCCCCTTTTTCACGACTTCCTGTAGATTGGGGTTCAAGAGTCTCTGCATTTCATGAGAAGGTCATGCGCCCTCTTCTGAATAGATATGATACGTGCAATAAGAGGGACTTATTCCAGTCAGATCATCGAGAGTCCACCCGATGGCTCTGCGATGTTGCTGGAGGACAGTAATCAGATGGGATTCCTGTTCGGGATTGATCTTGGAATTAATGATCATAGGAAGGGTCTGATTAGAACCCAGAAAGATGTATTTCAAGTGATCAGGAAGGGGCTTTAGTTCAAGGATGGGGTTATCAGCAGCAGTGGGTGGTTCAGAATAGATGTGAGGTTCAAGGGTGGGAGTTATTGGTTTGTCTAAATCTGGATTCGACTCCTCTATTTGCGGGTCAAGATCTTTCTGCAGTTGATGAGGTATAATCAGGTCATTCTGAAAGTGTGTTTCATCAACCAAAGCCCTAATGTCACAAATTTGTTTGATGACACCGCAATTGATTCCTTGTTGGGCCTTAAATATATCAATTTTCAGGGTTTGATTTCCAAATTTGAGCTCTATTTGGCCCTCCTCACAGCTGATGTTGGCTCTAGCAGTAGCCAAGAAAGGTCTCCCTAGAATGATCGGTGTATCCCTATGGTTTTCAGGTGTGTCCATGTCTAAGACTATAAAGTCTACAGGAAAGTAGAAATCCCGCACTCTTACAATAACATCCTCGAGAATCCGTTTTGGTGACTTTATAGATCGATCTGCTAATTGTAATGTCACCTCAGTTGGTTTTAGCTCAGATTCTTCTAGATGGCTAAGTAAGGATGTGGGTATCAGATTTATGGAAGCACCCAAGTCTAGCAATGCTCTATCAAATTAGGTATCACCTATCTTGCAGGAAATCAGGGGAGTACCAGGATCTTTAGCCTTGGGTAGGAGTCTGCTTAGGATTACAGAGCTGGCTTGCTCTGACAGTACAATTGGACTCCCACTCTTGGTTCGCGACTTACGCTGGGGTGTACACACATTCTTTAAGAATCGTGCGTAAGCCGGTATGCGGCGGATTGCATCCATCAAGGGGATGTTTATGTGGACCTGCTCAAAGAGCTTGACCAGGTCCTCCTCAGGTGCCATGGGCTTGGTAGTCTTCTTTCCCTTGGTCAAGGCCTCGGGAAACGGAACCTTGGTTGGTTCTTCTAGGATAGGTCCAGGTCTTTGATCTGGGACAGGGATAGGAACGTCCTGGATTACTGTCCTAGGCTCGGGATCACTACCAGGCTTGGAGTGGTTTGGATAAGGTGGATCTTGGGTTTCTTTACC
Organism: Thalassia testudinum; assembly: GCA_037157565.1. NCBI lineage: Eukaryota > Viridiplantae > Streptophyta > Magnoliopsida > Alismatales > Hydrocharitaceae > Thalassia > Thalassia testudinum. Next base: position 32,000,534 of record JAZHRO010000049.1, read on the forward strand.
ACTACGGGTTGTCACAGAATTAAGTCCTACTTGGTTTTGGTTGGGATTGGGTAAGATTGGTTGCTGCTGATAGCCCGCAAAAGAAGTGGAAGCCTCCATCTCGTCGGGTGAAGGAACAAAGGGGGCCTGATAAATCATGTGGGCTTGGCCCAGGTTTGGGTTCATAACGTGCCACTGTGTTGGCAGGTTATTCGGGTTAGGAAGAGGTTGGGAAGGAAGTGTGCCTGGCTGGCGAGAATTTGCCAACTGGGCCAGTTGATTTCGGACCTCTGTAAGTTCGTCCTTGTGCTGTTTTTGGATAACCGCATTCGTTCTTTGAATGTCAGCCAGAGTCTGAAGGATAAGGGACATTTGATCCTGATTTGGCCCTAATGGATAAGTAGGGTTGGGCCGAGGCTGAGGCGACTGGTAAGGACGAGGGGGCTGTGGGCGGGACTGAAAGGGTGGTCTTTGGGAATTTCCCTCCCACTGAAAGTTGGGATGGTTTCTCCATCCAGGGTTGTAGGTGTTGGAGAATGGGTCATTCTGGATGGCGTTGAGGTCCTCGCAGGTCTGAGGAACCTCCAGAGAATTAGAGAAAGGGGGAATGGAATTCCCCGGGCTGGTATAGAAAGGATCGAATGACCCTCCGATCCGATAATCAGATGGGGATGGATATGGATCCATCCCAGGGGAAGATCGGTGGAGAATGTTTTGCATAGTCTCCTGTGTGGAGGGAGGTTGTGCAAAGGAGTTACGCGTAGAGGTGGCTTGCTGCAAGTGCTGAGTTAGCTCATCCACCTTCTTTTCAATGATTGAGACCTTGTCCAATCAACTGGCCATTAATTCCAAGTCGACTGATGCGGACAAGCCCTGCGTCTCATGTGCTCCCCTAGGGTTCGTCGATGCACGGGAATTCGTCCTGTCGAATAATCCCATGGAGTCATTGTTGATGGAGTTCTCGCACATGTTTTCGAGAATCTCTCACACGGTGTCCTCATGTTGACCCATGATATTTCCTCCGCAGGTTGCATTGACGAAAAGACGGATGTCTTCATGGAGTCCCTGGTAAAAAGACTGGACTTGTTCCCATTTAGGAACTCCGTGATGGGGGCACTTTCTCATGAGATCCTGAAAGCGATCCCATGCCTCATGGAGAGGTTCCCCTGTTTGCTGAGTGAAGTGAGTAATCTGATGGCGCAAGGCATTGGTCCGACCAATGGGAAAGAACTTCAAAAATTCAGACTGAAGTTCCTCCCAAGTGTTGATCGGCCAGGTCTGAGTTTGATACCAATGAGCGACCTTGTCCATAAGAGAGAAGGAGAACATCTTCATGAGGAGAATGTCCCGATTTTGTGCATCTGACCCAAAAGTTTGGGCCAGATGCTTCAACTGTTTGATGTGCTGGAAGGGATCTTCCGAATTAAGCCCATGGAATTTAGGTATAGCCTGAATAATATTGGGCTTTAATTCGGAATTAGGTCCTCCAATCGGGATTCTGACTCGAGGCTTAATGGCCATCGCAGCAGGATTATAATGGTCCCGCATAATAGGACGCTGCGGTGGGTGCACAAAGTTTTGGAAGAGGTCATTGAGTAGCTGGAGCTGGTGCTCCAGATTGTTTCTTCCTCAACTAGCTGAGCCATGATGGGGGAAGAAGAAGAGCTTGGTTCTGAATTAGATGAGAGAATAATGTGGTGGGGTTGCTGCACAAACACGGGTGTCGAGGCTTAGCCTTGACGAGAGTGAATTTCTAAAGGAGGTCTTAAGGGTGGTCTTAAGGACCTCCTACCGTACATGCACTGTTGGAATAGATGAGTTTAGAAGGTGCTGGACCCAATCGAGACACCCAAAAATTGTTGGGTGACTATAGAGGTGCGGGGCAGATGGACCCCTTGATCAAAAAGATCGTCCACCTGAGAATTACCTGGGCAGCCAGAGAGGGTGAGTCCCGCCAAGACCCCTACATGGTAGAGCGTCCCCACGGGTTACAGGGTTTCCCCCACCTGACCTCTCTTGTCACTGCGGTTCCAGGTAGACCAGAATGGGGACCTTGACCTCTTAAGTCTACCTCTTTTACTTTAAGATCAAGGTGCTTAAGGTTCCACTTGAACTTTTAAGTATTTTGAGTGAAAAAGTGACCTAATTTTAAGGTTGGTTGACCCAAGGGGTCAACTTCACCTCTTGTTCCTTTTGAGAGCTTTTGAGTCCTTTCTTTTAAGGTTCAAATGGATTTAAGAGCCTGATTTGCTTAGGGTTCCTCTTGTATAGATCTTTTCAAACAAGGTTTAGGCACACCTCTTTTGGGAAGATCTTTTCTTTGTTAATAGAAGGTGTGTCTCTAAAAACCCTAGCTTTTCAATCCTTGAGTTGGCTCTAGTTGGTCCATTTTAGTTGCCTCAAAATTTAGTAACTAGGGCTCAATCAAGAAGGTTTTAGCTCTAGTTACCTTAATTGGATGGACAGTTAAAATGTGTTGAAATGAAAAATTAGGCAACTTTGATGAATTACTAAGTATAACACAGGTAGCCCTAAGTTGATTCTTCTTTTCGTTTCTTTTCAGATTTCAAGGGAGTTTAAGAGAGGGCTGATGAAGATTACCTGCTTGTTGGAGTGTTTGTTGTGCGGCTGCTCTTCCAATTGTCTTCCTTTACCTGCACACAAAAGAGAAAAAGATTAGCAATTTTTAAATAAAGAGTTCAAAACTTCTAGAATAGCCGTTGCTCCCCAGCAACGACGCCAAGAATAGTGACGGGAACGACTCGCCGGAGAGTGGCCGGAGGTGGGGAAGATGAGGGTAGTCAGGCGTGGTCATAGGGTGATCAAGCAAAACAAGTTGGGGAAAAGAAAAAGGGGAGGAAGGGAAATAATTGTCACTTACCTACAAGGACGAATGGGGGCCGGAGCGGTAGGCAGCCGTACCGACTGTCACCAGAGAAGAAACACCCAGAGGGAGAGAGCGACGACGAGGAAGAGGGCAGGGAGGCACGCGCTTGGTGCGGTACGACGCGGGGAGATCAGGTGAAGGTGACTCTGCTGCTGGTATTGCAGAAGAGCGACGAGAAGGAGGAGGAGGAGCCGCCGGAGCTGGTGGGTTCCTATTGGAGTGGGGAGAGAAGAAGGAATGAGGGATTCTCCGTTAAGACCAAGCTGGGAGAACCGGCTGGCGATGCTGGTCTTTATAAAGGCAGTGGCGGAGGGTCGGACGCAGGGAGGCGGCGTGCGTCCCTCGCCGGAGTATGGTCGAAGACGAGACCCATACCTTTCGCTCATTCGCACGGAAGGTGTGGGCGTCGTCAGGTGGCATGGCTGAGTCCCTGCGACAACAGACGTCGCAGGGAACTTCGCGTTTACTTTGCAGGATGCCTCCTTCACCCTGCGCGGCGCCATGCTCCGTGCAAAGTCGCCGGAGCATGGTGCTGCGCAGAGACTTGCAGGAGGGACCAAAATGCAAAGAACGACGAGGAAATTAGGGGCCAAAATGTAAGGGTTTCGAAAGTTGAGGGTCAAAAAGTAAGTGATGAGGACCAAATTGCAAAGTCGGTCAAGGAGGTCTCTTCTTAGGCTCAAGTTTTTATGCATGACTAAATTGGACCTAAGGATTTTAATGGTGAATTTTTTTTCTCGGTCAGACCATGTTTGACTGGCCAATTTACGTAAAAACCCAAATTAAATCATTAATTGGGCATGGTTCTCAATGTAGGTCAAAATGGGTTTCTAAGGAAAAATTGAAGGTTCTAAACCCTAGAGATTATTTTTCTATGAATTTTAGAGGGTTTAGTTGATTTTTTTTCCTGCCTCGAACCACGTGAATTGAAGTTGGTTTATTTTAGGGTTATAGAATGTCATTTAATTCCTTGGAGTTGCTGTAGCCCTTGTTGGATCATTTCATCCCACTTTCCTTCTTATTTGGTTTGTTTGACCTGTGTTTGGACCCTGAGTTACCCTATTTGCAGATTGTGTTGGTGAAATTGCATTTTTACCCCTTATAACTTATTTTCTTTTTGAACTCAGAATTTTCTGAGTTAAGCCTTTCTTTGAGTTATGTATGAGCTTTTTCTTGCATATCTGGGTTAGATTGTGCTAGTTAGGGTTCATGATGAGGTTCTCATCACTCATGCTATTATTTCTGACGACGGTTCCCATTTTATTAACGCCCAGTTTAAAACTTTACTTAGAAAATATGGGGTTGTACATCGTATTTCTACACCTTATCATCCCCAGACTAATGGGCAAACCGAGGTCTCTAATCGGGAGATCAAAAAGATCCTTCAAATGATAATCCGACCCGATAGGAAGGATTGGTCTTCCCGTTTAGATGAGGCTTTGTGGGCTTATAGGACTGCCCACAAAACACCAATAGGCATGTCACCATATAGACTTGTTTACAGGAAACCCTGTCATCTTCCTGTAGAAATTGAACACAAGGCCTATTGGGAAATTAAAGCTTGTAATTTAGACCTCTTGAAGGCTGGTGAAAATCGTAGGTTGCAGCTTAGTGAACTAGAGGAAGTACATCATGATTCCTATGAAAGTTCAAAGCTATATAAGGAGAAACTTAAAGCCTTCCACGACAAATTCATTTCCCGCAAATCCTTTGCACCTGGTCAGAAGGTGTTGTTATTTGATGCCCATTTGAAGCTCTTCCCAGGTAAACTTAGGTCTAAATGGCAAGGGCCATTTATTGTAGTTAGAGTCTTTGACAACGGAGCCATCGAAATCACTAAACCCAACAAGGATCAACCCTTCAAAGTCAATGGTCAACGTCTTAAACCTTTCTTGGAATCACATCCTTTGGGTCTTGTTGGAGAATGTTACCAGCTCCACTAGGGTTTTTTCTATCCACCACACTTGTACATATCTGTTTCCTATTTTTGCCCTTTTTGATTTTCTTATACACTTTTAAAATTTCACTCCATATCATATTGATTACCTTCATTTAGTCCGACTGACCACTCTAACCTTTGGTCAGACTTGAAATCATCCGCACAGAGATTTTTAATCTCCTCTTTTCTACTCCTTCCATCACCCTATACTAAATGAAGTGTAATATTTTTCAACCTTCTTACAATGAGGACATTGTAAAATTTTGGCTTGGGGGGTGTTGAAGTGAAATTTTCACTTTAAGTGTTGGTTTAAAAAATAAAAACACAAAAATTAAATATCCACGAAATTTAAAAAAAATAGAAAATCTAAAAATGATAAAAATTTTTGAAAAAAATTGAAAATTTTTAAAAATGTTCATATAAAAATTGAAAAAATCTTATATATATAAATACAAAAATTTAAAAAGAAAATTCATAAAAATAATAAGAGGGGTTTATTCATTATTAATAAAGAAGAAAAGAAAAAGAATGTATATATATATATAATTAAGAGCTTAATTTTCTTTTAGGTCAGAAGTTTAAAATGTATATAGAATATATATAGAATATTTAAGAGCATTCAATTCTTAATTAGATTTTACCTTAAACATTTTGTAAATAACACACTTTTGTGTTTAAAATTTTTAAAAGAAGATTTTATTTAAATTAGGAATCTTTTAAAGATTTATTTTTCTATTCTTATCTTGAATTAAGAAACCAAGTGTGTTAAGATTTTAAACTTAAGTTTTGGAATTGAATCATAACTTTTTAATCAATTAGATTAAGTCATCTTTTGCCTTTTGAAAATTTGATTTTATCATAAAGATTAAGTAAAAAGCCAGATATTCAGAGTTAATTAAATAGAGAGTTGGTAGAATTTTAGTTTACAAGACATACAAGCTAGAGATAAATAACTAGACTTGGTAAATTTTATCTTGACGGATCTTATAGGAGGAAACTAAGAATTTGAAGAACCTAAGAGTAAAGGGCTTTGTTGTCCAAGCTTTGGTTTGAGAGCTAAGTAACCTAAACATCTAAAATTCACTCACATAGAATTGTCTTGTTGACATCTGAGACCGCGAAAACACAGAGGTTAAGAGATCAATTCTGAATCCTCTTTAGTCTAAAGATTTCTTCGGGGTGGTTCTTGAAAGGGTGAAGGATGTGCCACTCACCTAGAAAAAGGATTTGGAGAATAATGTTAGTAAGAAAATGAGAAGGGGGGAAATGAAAAAGAAAAAAAATAATAATAAATAAAACACCCTGCAGTTAAGTGCCTTGTTAAAAATGGGTACTTATGCAGTTTTCCACAAATAAATAAAAGCATCTCAATACAAATGGATGCTACCCTTCCTTCCATCAAATAAAAAGGACACCTCGCTACATATGGCTATTCTAACCTATAGAAAAAGAGAAAAAGAAATATGGAGAAAAAAAAATATATTAGGAATAAGAGACCCAGTGGTCCACCGGGGAGATATACACAAAAAGTGTTGACCTCGGGATAGAAAACTAGTGAGGAGAAAGCAACCAAACCTGAGTAAGGCCAAGCCAAAGGCTTGAATTGGAATAATTGGGATTGAAAAGTGATGTCTTAAGATTTGGATTTTTGCAACTTTGGATGTCTTTAGGGCAATTCTCTTCACTAAGCACAGATGTTTTAAAATCATAGCTACTGAACCTTGGTATTGGGTAGTGAAGCCTAATAAATTGGGTTTTGAAGATTTTAAGTTGAGACCTAAAGGAGAAGAATTGACAGAATCCTAGGTCTAGAAGTTAATCTTTAGTGTTGTAGGCTAGTAAATTAGAGTTTTACTACTCTAAATTTGATTAATAATGAGTATCTGGTTAATTTGCTTAAACTTATATTGATAAAAGTCAAATATCATAAACAAGGGATTAACTTAAATCTATTTGAGTTTTTGAGTTAAAATTTAATTCTCAATCCTTAAGTTTTGTTTTCCTTAGAACACTTCGTATTCTAATTTGAGTTAAGAATAGTTATAAAGATTAAGAGATTTTTGAGGAATTCTAATTCAAAATAAAATTCTTGTTTACAAATTATTTTAAGTGTGTTTTGAAAATGTTATAAGTATAAGTCTAAGTAAGAAAATTTTCACATGCTCTATACATTAATCATTTATATTTAAACTTAGAAAATTTCTGACCTAAGCTTTCCTCTACATAGTTACTATTTATAATAATTGAAACTCAAGTGCTTTAAATCATCATAATCTTAGTTAATTTTGCTAGGGACTAGCAAAACATTGGCTTGGGGGTATGATGAGACACTCATCATGATCTCTAATTACCCCTAATTAATTAGTCTTCCTAGTTAATTAGCTAAGGTTATGAATATATAAGGGTTAATTATAGAATAAGGGATATTTAGTTAAGGACCTTAAAATAAGTTAAAAATGACATTTTATCATTCAATTAACATTATTAATAATTTAGATAATAATTGGACTCAAAATCCTATTAATCATTTCCTTAATTAATAAGATAAGTAACTTAAATATAATGTATCGCTAAGTATGTAATAACTTAAGTGATTTTACTTAGTCTAATAAATTACCCTAAAAAGGTCAAAAATGTAAATTCAAGGTGTAAACATAACATTTATCTTATTTACTAACATATATAAAAAGTTGAAAAAGATCAAAATTAAAATAAACCTTCAAAATCTGGGTTTACATTTTAGTCTTTAATATTCATTACAGTCGGGTCCTTATTTCTCACACAGGTCCTTAATTTTTATTACTTTTATGTCCCTCTTCTTCTTCTTCTTCAGTCAGAGAGTCACCCCACCATGCGATCACCGCCCTGCCGACATCATTCCTCTTTGTCCAAGCTCTTGCAGCTTGCACTCACCACCTCCACTTGATCCATCAGTCTGGATTAATCGAGAATCCTATTTTTCAGTGGGAGATAACCTCACCATTGTCGGAGTGGTCGACGGAGGTTAAGCTCCTCGAGCTCCTTCTTCAGCCAGACCCCGCCACTCTCTTCGCCGCAAACTGCTATAAATACCCCCTCACACCTCTGATTTTATTGAAGTTAGCTCCCTTCTCTCTTCTAACACTACAGCCGACCCAATAGGCTATTCGTCCAAAACTCCGGCGACTTCCCATTCCATCTTCCGACTTCCTCCGTCCATCTTAAGCAGCCGAGGAGATCTGTCGTGGTCTTTCGCACCTCTGACAAAGGCACTGACCTAAGGATTCCTCCGCTCCACCTCAAATCCACCCACCGGATATCTTTCTTCCACCCTCTAATTTCGTTGTCCGCTATGAACCTTCGGCGGAACCCTATTGACCCCATCGTCCAGGTAGTAGTAGACTAGGAGTAGGAGTAGGAGTAGGCTAGCTTAGTTAGTTAGTTTAGTTAGTTAGGTTAGAGTAATGTTAGAATTTAGTTTCATCTCTTCCAACTTCAGCGAGTTCCTTGAGCTCGCCAGAGCTTCAATCTTGTCTTTTAATTCACTGTTCACCTTCCTGTATCTTCCATGTTCACTTCTAAATCATTTAACCATAAATTAAATCACCTAAACGCCTAATTCATATCTCACCTTCACCGACTACTATCACTGTCCATGGTGATAGTAGTCGATTTAATTTCACCTTCATTGGGTTCTTTCATCACCTATCACCACTTTAGAACCCTAATTGACATTATAATACCTATTATTATCATCTATAATTAAACGCCCAAAATTTAATTTAGTTCCTGAGCATGCTGTCCATGGCGGCTCAGGAACAGTTCAAACTATAAATTAAATACATATTTATGAATAATAACATATGTTGACTTGATTGAACCTCTCAATCGAGTGGTTAAATCAAGTCCTGAGCTTTAACCACTCAAATCTTTTAAGAAAACAAACTTACTGTCAAATCTTACATCTTAATGAATAAATGAAGAATTAAAAGTAATACTGAGGTTCCTTGTAACCTCAGGATCCTTTTCGAATAAAAAATGGTTAGTTTTGTCAATCTGTACATACAATTTTATATTTTCTGGACTCACCGTATTACAGCCTCTAGAATTTGCTAAGTAGCTCCAGAATAGTATAATAAGGATTACTGACTGTTTTGAAGAAATTTGTTTGAGGATTTAACCACTGGAGCTATAGATTTGAACTTCATCTTCCCCAACTCCGGCGAGTTGGAGAAGTCTGTTAGGAAATATTTGAAGAGCATTTAATGAGCTCATCGCACTGAAGCTGTTTAAACCCTCAAAACATTGTAACAACCTTCCATTAATTCTGTTGAACACACACCTATTTTAGTTCAGGCGGCGAGCCTAAAACCTTAGGAATCAAGGTTAAAACAACATTCTGAAGATCTGAATAAGTTCTGGATGATGAGAAGACTCTATTTGAGGCATTAATTTCTTGGGAGGAAACTTAGAACAGAAAGTCAATTTTTGAGCTTCCACAGTCAAACATGAGTTTGATAATGGAGTTCTGAGCTTGAATTGTGAAATTGAGATGTGAAAATTGTTTCTGGGATCTTATTTGATGATCTGAGAGTGATTAAAGTAAGCTCAGATGATTTACTTAGTGAAGATTTTGTTTCTGCCAATTTGGGTTACTTTCGAACCCAAACCAAGAGGAGTACTGTTCTGATGAAATTTAAACTTAAAACCTGCCCAGATTGATCTGTTATAACCCTTAGAATTAATCTAAATAGATTAGAAACACTTTAAAGTGTCTGTTGCAAACTCTGAAGCTTTCAGAGAAATGAATAGATTCTCTGGTGGTTCTGAAGGTCTTAAGAGTTTAAAATATACTCTAATAGAAGAGGAATCACTTATATAACATGTATAGACCTTTTAATAGAAGAGAGAAGTCCATCTGAAGACTCTCTTGACATAAATTTCACTTTCCAGGCTTAAAAACCCTGTAGGAACCCCTGATTTCATCTTTTAAATTGAAAAGTAAAACATCATCAAAACATTAAATTGACCATGAAATTGTGTAGGTTACCTTTAGAGCTTTCCAACAAACTTGAAATCATTCAATTTGGAGCTCTGGGTAGAAAGTTATGAACATTTGAATTCGGGTCTGGAAGGGGTAGGATAGTCCCTCCTCGGTAGTTCACGAGCGCGCACCTAGGGATAAAAGTAAATCATTTCTCTGGCTATGCAGTCGTCAGCGCCCGGCGCATCGGTTAGTGATTCCATCTGTTCTGATATGAGCATTACATGTGTCTTGTGTGTGCAGGCTTATGCCTGCGGGTGTGCGCCCTTGGGGACGTGTGAATGAGGTTGTGCCCTAGGAGGGCGAGAGTGGACGGGGAGGCAGGGTTGAGCCGAAATGGCTCGAGACTGTGAATCGATAAACAAATGAACCGAAAATGAACCTAATTGAGATTAGGCGAGGACCGAGTAGGGTTTGGTCCTATCCTGGTCTCAAGGTGCTGTGCATCCTCAAAAGGACCTCGCCGCAAATAAAATAACTTTTGGTTAAAAAAGTAAAAAAAACCCGATTCAGCTGAAAGCTTAAGGAAAAGAGAAGCTACTGAAGGATGCTAAGTGTTGAAGCTGAAAGCTAACGAAGAAGGCACAGGTGCTAAGGAGTGTTAAGGAAAAGAGACTAAGGAACAAAGGAGAAAACTAAGGGAAGAAGAGAAGGCAAGAACAACATAAGAAAATAGAAGAAAGAGAGTTTGAGAGATAAAGAAGAAAATAAAAGAAAGAAAGAAGAAGATGAGAGGCTGAAGAGATTAATGAAAATAAATGAATTTTTCTTGCATCATTATCTTTTTGTTCTCAATTGTAAAAAGGCATGTATTAGTAGAATAACTTTTTAATTGCCTTAATTTCCTTGGAATGAAATAAAATTGAAAAACTAGCATGTTTACTTGTTAATAAAGTAGATCATTTTGAGTAAATATGTTTTGCATATGGAATTTTGTATATCCTTTATAGTTAAATATTTTGACAAAATTCATGTTTTGAAAATCAAACTAGTTATACCTCCTAAATTTATAGAAATTAAAGAGAATTGGTGAATTTGGAGAAAATTATTATGCCTCTCAGTGAACGACCTGGACTCGACCAGTAAAAATTTTTAAAATGTTAGGTTAATTCGACCCTATACTGCACAACCGACACAACTTCGAGTTAACCTAAGTGATTTCTTCTACTCTTAATTAAGTGAATTTAACTTAATTACTGAGTTGAGTGAAACACACATATCATTTTAATAGTGCCGTTGCCGGGGAGGAAATATTTTAATTCACTAAAATTTAAAAGGATTAATTGTTTAATTAGGAGGTATTTTGTAAATATTTTTTGTTTTTACTAACTTTTGTTCTAATATGTTGTGTTTTGTTTTGTTTTTGTTTTATTTTCTATCTTCTTTTCAGGTTTACCTTTGCGGGTAATCTCAGGAGAAGGCAGGAATCCGTTTTAGCTGTTTTTGTTTTTGTAAGTATCTCTTAATCTTTTGTTTTGTTGCATTTAAAAATAAAAAAATATAAAAATACATCTTTTCTGACTAGCAGCAGCATAAACATAGGCATACACTCTTAAGCGTGCATTTCCTGCTAGTATTAAGAGCGATCTGACTCGGGAAATTTTTAAACTGTTTTTCTCGCATCAGCAGGAAAACACGAGAAAACCCACGTAGATCCCTATCTTTTGAGAATTAAAAAAGGACTACATATTTTTGTTTGAAAAGATATAAAAAGCGGCCATTGTAGTTTAATTGATATATTTTTGAAAAAGACTAACTAAAAAGAGGAAGTAAAATTGGTGACTTAAATCTGTTTGCAGAATGCATGCGGGATTTTATATCGATATCGTCTGTTGCATGCTATCGTGCACACAGCACGATCACTAGAGTCACACGAGTCTATTTTTCTATCTCTCCTCTTTGCACCTCTTAGGGCTTTGGCCGAATATCAACAAGTCTGTCTCACTACTAGAGCCCCGGGGAGCCAGTAGTGAGCAGTCTCGATTTTAGACCTTAGACCTTTGAGCTTTAAGGTACGCACCTGCGTAGTCACGTATTAGGACGTGTATTTTGATACTGTTACTCTATTTGTTGCTTCAAATTACTTTGCGTACTTTAGGAATTTCTTCTTTCCTTTGAAAGAAGAGAAAAACCCACGTCTTTTACGCTATTTTGTGGGTTTTTTGTGCCGCTGTTTTCGTATCGGTGGTGTGCGTGTGCATTTGCACATTTTTTTTTCCTTTTTTGGACAGGAGGCGATCCTTGCATCCACCTCTTGCACCACCGTTGACAGGTGATCCTAGGTCGGTTGCAGATAAGCAACCAATGGTTTTCCTGTCTGATCTATCTACTTCTATGGATCCAATGCAGAATCTTAATCCCGAGATCCCTTCTTCTTCTGGTCAGGGGGAGATGCCACCTTTTGATGTTCATGAGGCGCTCCTAAACTAGAGCCTTAGGATGCTAGAGCAAACAAGACAAATCAATTTATTAATAGCAGCCTTAAATAATTTGCAAACTTTACAAACCCGTTCTTCACCTCGACCTGAGGCGGGTTTTGAAAATCCTAATTTACCGATCAATCATCCAAGGCCTCTACTTAGAGATTATTATAACCCATCTAATGCACAAGTAGAGCCTAATGTTAGGATTCCTATTGGGGAAAATGATCCAGAATTAAAGCCAAACATTATAGGTTTAATCCCCCACTTTCATGGATTTGCATCCGAGGATCCATTTCAACACATTGAAGATCTTAAAAATTTATCTCAAACTCTTGGTCCTCGAAATCAAAATAGGAAAATCCTACTTATGAAAATGTTCTCTTTTAGCCTTAAAGATAAAGCAGCTATTGGTATAGAATTATAGCAAGACCAATCTCAACTTGGGCTGAACTCGAATCTTCATTTTTGAAGAAATTCTTTCCAATTGGTCAAACCAATGCTTTAAGGCGAGCTATTACTACTTTCAATCAAAATCAAGGAGAACCAATTCATGAAGCGTGGGAGCGTTTTCATGAATTGCAATGGAAATGCCCACATCATGACATCCCTCGTTGGCAACTCATGCATAACTTTTATTATGGTTTACAAGAGGGTATTCGCAATCTAGTCGATGCCTCTTGTGGAGGGAATTTTCTAAATCACGATGCAGAATCCGCTTTAGAATTATTTGAAGGGATGGCAGAAAACTCGATCAACAATGCATCAATGTCGCAATTTTTGCGGGGAGCGAATACGGATCACCAAAATCCGCATAAGGGCATTCATGAGATTGGTAATCCGTCCAATTCAAAGGATTTAGAGATTATTGCAGAAAAACTGGACAAAGTAGATATCATAGCAAAGCATCTCGACGAGGTTAGAAACACAGTGAAGAATCTTATGCCTCTACTTGCTATGAATCCCGCATATTTACCTGTGGATTCTAGAGATCCATCTTCCTTGGGTTTCCTATCTACTCCTTCACCAACCCAAGGAGGGACCTTTGTCCCACAATTTTACCCACCCTTTTCCCCACCCTTAACTATTGCAGAAAACACGCCATATCCTCTTGATTTAAACACCATTCAGGGATACACACCAAGTTCAAACCCATATTCAAATTCCTATAATCCTGGATGGCGTAATCACCATAATTTTTCTTGGTCTGACCATACACAAAGACCATCATATCCGACTCAGACCAGACAAAACCCGCCTACATTATTGTTTCAGCAAGACAATGTGAGGCCATTTTACACGGGTTCTCAAAACCCCGTAGGGCCAAATAGAGATTCACAGCTAGACCAGATTTTGAGAGCTGTGACAGAGAGCCAGCGACAAAATGCTGAGGCTCTTGCTGAAGTCCAACGACAATGCTCGGCAGAATTGGCTAATCTTAGGGGTCAAATCACGCAATTAGCTGAATCTCGTCAGCTAGGGACCCTTCCATCCCAGCCAATTCCAAAGCCTAGGAATATCCAGCAAAGACAACACCCAGGAGCTCAAAATCTGAATCAGGGACATGTCCATCTTCTTAATCAATTACCCCTTAATCCAAATCAAAATCAAAATCTGAATCCACCTATTTCTAATCTTGATTTTGAATATCTAAATCAACAGTAATCAGTTGCGAATCAACCATTAATTAATGATCTATCTTTCCAAAATTCACAAGCATCTTCTTCTTCAGCTGCTTCTTCTTCTCATGCGGGTATTAACTCTGTTACAACCCACTGTGGAACTTCCACTAAGGATCCAGTTTCTCCAAGGAACCTATTTCAAGACCCTAGTACATCTAGATTAACTCCTGTTTCTACATCTGGAAGTGGTGCAGAACCCGATCCCGCAATTCCCGCTAATTCACAAGTTCAGGACAACACCTAAGTAGAACAGGAAACTCACATCCCATTCCAAGAAGCTTTGAAGAAGACTAGGAAACAAAAATAACCTGTTACATTAGATGAAGATTTGATTAAGACTTTTGAACAGGTACATAGTAATATTCCACTCTTAGATGCTATCAAACACATTCTGACTTACGTAAGATTTCTTAAGGAATTGTGTACTCCTAAGCGTAAGTCGAAGAAAGGAAGCACTGTTGTACTTTCAGAGCATGTGAGCTCTATTATTTTAAGTATGCTTCCTTTAAAAAAGAAAGACCCAGGATCTCCATTTATTTCTTGTATAATTGGGGGTCAGTGTTTTGATAGAGTTCTCCTAGACTTAGGAGCTTCTATTAACCTCATTCCTTTCTCTTTGGTAAAAAATTTTCAAATAGAAAACCTTAAGTCTACCAATGTGACTTTATAATTAGCTGATAGATCTATTAAGTCACCAAAAGGAATGTTGGAGGATGTTATTATAAGAGTTCGGGATTTTTACTTCCCCGTGGATTTTATTGTTTTTGATATGGAAGTACCCGAATACATTAGCCACACCCCAATTATCTTAGGGAGACCCTTTTTGGCTACTACAAAAGCCAACATTGATTGTGAATCAGGAAAGATTGAATTGAAATTTGGGGAGAAGACAATTAAGTTAGATATATTTAGAGCTTCTAGTGGATTTGATTGTGAATGGATTGAGGAAATAAAATCAATAGAAGTTTTTGAGGATGACATTAGTTCTTTAGAATTAGAAAGCACATCTTTTGATATCCCATACCCTCAGAGCAATGAAACGTTATTGGAATCTCTACTCAATCCCGAAATTAACTCTGAATCTGAATCACTTTTCACAATTGAGAATCCCGCCCAAAATCCTATTGTTGATTCTACTCTTATGCTTGAATTGAAACCATTGCCTGATAATCTTAAATTTGTATATCTCGAATCTGATCAAACATATCCTGTAATAATCAATTCTCATCTATCTAAATCACAAGAATCCAAATTGATCAGAGTACTTCGAGATCACAAGAAGGCAATTGGGTGGACTTTACATGATCTCACCGGGATTAGCCCCAATTTTTGTACTCATCACATCTATATTGAAGATGGGGCACGACCTTCAAGAGAAGCTCAAAGATGCCTAAACCCTAATTTAAAGGAGGTCGTTAAGAAAGAAATAATCAAGTGGCTTGATGCTGATATTATTTTTCCTATATCTGATAGCCCTTGGGTGAGTCCAATTCAAGGTGTACCCAAAAAGGCAGGACTCACCATAATCCAAACTAAATCTGGAGAAACCATTCCCACACGAATTGCAAATTCGTGGCGGGTTTGTATAGATTATCGACAACTGAATTCTGTTACAAAGAAGGACCATTTTCCTTTACCATTCATTGATCAGATCCTTGAGAGATTAGTTGGTAATAGGTTCTTCTGCTTTGGACATTTCATATACACACATAATAGTTACCCTTTTACAATTGGACATTTCATATACACACACATACATACTCATATGCACACACACAACCTCCATTTTTATCCTACCATCCACGCCACTCCACCTTCATCTCCATCACCAACTCATGGAGAACACCTTCACTTCCACCATCACATAGCTGTGCCCTTCACCATCACTCCACCACCATCTCATCATTTTCGGCCAGCCACTTTATTTCTCAACTCCACCACCATAACACCTTCTCCTCATCTTAGCTATGCCACTACCACACCCATCTACCTCCATTACACACCCAACACCTCTCATCTTCACCACACTCTCTACCACCATTTACAACCACCTCCTTATCCATCTACTTCACCACCACCAACACCTCCCTATCCACTATCAGCCACGGCTAGGCACTCCACTCCTCAACCTATCCACCACTTCCATAGCCTTCCTTGCCCATAACTCCCATATCCACCACCATTCATCAACACTTTCATTTAGCTATCCTCTTCATCCCCATATCCACCTCTATCCAAGGCTACAATCTCCAACACAACCTCCACCCAAATTCTTTTAACATTAAAGAATTTTGAAAAAATTCGACAAAGTTTCCCCTTGAAATTTAAACTTTTTCTATAAACTTGCATATTACACAAGTGGGCACACCCTACATCTATTCAAATAAAACAAATATAGCAAACAAGTGGGTGCACCCCACATCCATTCAAATAAAACAAATAAAGCAAACAAGTGGGTGCACCCCACATCCATTTAAATAAAACAAATAAACAACACAAGTGGGTACACCCCACATCCAAAATGAAGTACACAAGTGGGCATATCCTACATCCATTCAATGAAATAAAAAATCAATCTAATGCTCGGGTTATACAGCTTTTTGAAATATCTAACGCTAGGGCTATACAACTTTTTTGCATAAGTAAAACATAAATGAAACAAAGTAAAGAAATTGTTACTAACCTTAGATATCCACATCTATTGCATTTGAATCTATATGACCTTCCATTAATTCTTGGTATACTTCAGATTGTGTGTCAAAATGATTACGCGGTACTGTTCTTATTGGTATAACCCATCTCCTTTGCTAATTATCGGGGATGTAGAAAACTTATGCCGCTTGACATGTCAATGTAAATGGTTCATCAGACTAAAGAATTTGATGATTCAAATTTAAACTCAAGAAATTGTGTTTCTTGTCAATTTTGAAACCAATGCCCTCTTAAAAAAAATCAAACCAATGACATTTAAATAGGACAACTCTACGATCATATCTGAAGCTGATCCCCACAATTTCTTTGATTTCACCATGGTATCCATCTGGACTAGTGGAAAGATCTGAATCAACAACTCCGGCCTATTGTGTAACCTTTCTATCATCAATTTCTTTTATTCTGAATCAGAACCCATTTATTATATACCCAGAGTGGTAATGTGCATAATGTAATGGTGTATCGGCAATTACATCATAATCTAGTATCCATCGTGGGTCCTTATCCTCTTTCAATTGTTTAACTCGATCTTTAAACTAATCTAAGAAGCCAAATTCGGAAGTCCTTGAAAGAGGTAATCATTCAAATTCCTCGTAGAATGGATCAATTTCAGGAATTTGTTTTAAAATATATAGATCTACCCAACATCTATCATTTTTTGAAATTGTCTTATACTTTGTATGAAGAATTGACCTTCCTCTAATATCAAAAATTGATAAACATTCTTCATCATTGTCATTGTATTCCCCTCATAGTTTCTTTGAAGTTTACTAAAGTGATTGTTTGTTTCATTCATGTACATGGAGGTAAAGTTTAAACACTCCATGAGATAACCCTCTACAATTGAACCTTCCAGCTTTGCCTTATTCAAAACATAATCTTTAAGCTTTTTCAAAACTGCTCCATGGGATACATCCATCTGAATTGTATAGGTCTACCGATTCTCACTTCATTTGCAAGATGCAATATGAGATAAACCATTACATTGAAGAAGGTTGGAGGAAGAATATGTTCCATCTTACAGAGAGTAATGACTATTTGTTTACCCCAGTAATCCAGTGTATCATTTTGTAGCATCTTCGAATAAACTACTTTGAAAAATCTGCTCATCTCTATGAATGAATCAACAACTGGCTCATGTAGTATCCCCCATATCGCTAGTGGAAATAATACTTGTATATAAACATGGGAGTCATGACTTTTCAAGATAGATATCTTTTTTTGCACTTCATTCATACAACGAGAAAGCTGCGACGAAAAACCATCTGGCACCCAAATTTCCTTCAAGAAGGAGAACAGTCTACTCTTCTAGTCCTGATTCAAGCTGTAAATTGCAGATTGAAAGTAGCCATCCTCCTCATGAATATGCAACTCCAGACGTATCCCCAAACTCTTTATGTGTTTTCTTGTTTTCACCGTGTCCTTTGGATCATTAGTTAGATTTAATATGTCTAAGATTTTATCCATCACATTCTTTTTGATGTGCATAACATCTAAATTATGACGTATTGTAAGATCTTTCCAGTATAGCAGCTCCATAAAGAAAACACTTTTCTACCGAAACCCAAAATTTCTCAAGGCCGTCTGATCTTGTTTGAATGGTCGACCCAACCATATCTTACTCATTTCTTATAAGCTTTCCATTATAACCTGACTTGGCAACTAGATAGAATCTGTACTAAGTTTATTCTTTGGATTTTTCTTTGAATATTGACACGTTCTGCCATCAAATTTACCTCTGAACTGTGATGTTCTCCATCTACGTTCAATGGATAGAAATCTATGATGCCATAAGTAACAGAACTTCTTACCTTTTGACAGTCGTAGGTGATGAGTATCTATTGCATCGAAAATTATCGTAGTTTAGGAAGACATTAAGTCATAGTATAGTGATGAAAATCAAAATGACATTTAAATTTACAAAGCTAGAAAAACCATGAGTTCCGAGGTCATTCATAGGGAGCAAATATAGCAATTCAATTCACCAATCAGAAATAATAATGCAATGAATATCAACTCACAAATAAAATAATCAATTGATGCCCAATAAGATATCCCAGAGTAAAAATAAAAGAGATAAAAATTGGTGGTTGAAACCACCAAATATCTCCAACAATTAAGCACAATATCTTGAATTTCCCAATAGTACTCAAACCAATATCAGACCCAATGTTTCAATAGTAGCCACAAATCAGACATCGGACCCAAGCACCAGACGGCTTAAGTAACAAGCCCAGATCAGCTCAAAATTTTTCCTAAGTGTTAGGCATGAAACCTGAGGTCCTATAGTGCAACCCCCCCAATCCTCTCAGAAAATCCCTCTTTCTCTTTCTTCAGAACTGGGTCATAGGGTGTACGAGTAATCGGGTTATCGGATCTAGACTAGGGGCTAGGCTCACATGCATGGGAACGGGCGAGGTGTGTACAAGTGTGGATGAAGGGGACTCGACCCTCATGTCTTAGGTGAGCAGTCAGTGGATGAAGAAAGTTATGAAGCCAAATCCACAGTCTCTGTGCATGATGTGGGACTATGTGGTCCCTTCTTCGCTGTTGCATCTGTGGAAAAGATAGGTCTGATTAAGTTTGTGTCTACCGATGCCTTGCCAAATTGAGGTCTAGAAGTGACCCTGATGTTGTTCCGCACCGATTGGGACTGGTGGTGAGATCGATGGTGGTCGGATATTGGTGGTCGGAAACAGAGATATTGACCGGTGACGGTGAGTGCCCTGCAAGGAGAATACGATCCTAGGGCCTAAATTAAGCATATAAGGATGTTGGCATTACCCTCCAGACAAAAACCCTAACATAATTGGAGGTGTGAGTGGTCGAGGGTGTTCGACTATGGAGCTTTGAGGAGCTCTGGTCGGCGAAGATGGAGGAGGGTTATGGAGTTGATGAATGGTGAAATTGAGGAGCTAAGAAGCTCTATTGTGGTGAGGCGATGCTACTAGTGGTGATTGGGTGTGTGATGGGCAGGAGTGTGTTGGCGGTGAAGGTGGTCAACGGTGATGTAGCCGGCATCGGAGAAAACAGGTGAAAGGGAGTTAGAAGTGAAGAAGCTCTGGTTTTGAAATTGAGGGGGAGAGAGAAAGAAGCCCTACACTACTTGAGAGTGAGAAGGAAGAGAGACACTGGCCAGTGGTACATTGGAGCAGAGGATGGAGGTGAAGTTATCGAAGCAGACGAAGGGGTTAGAGAGGTGAAGCTTCATCAAGTTCGGGGAAGAGGTTCCCCCTACCTATCGTACATGGTAGGGGATGACGAAAAAGAATTGAGAAGCTCCAGCGGTGCTCTTGAAGATGCTGACATTGGAGAAGAAAGGAGGATTTCCAATGAAATAGGGCACGCCTCATGCACGTATAAGTACCTCCCTGTTTATAGAGCTAGATCCCAGGTCAAAGAAGCCAAGAATGCTTCATTTGGCAAGTGCTTGAACCAACTTTTGAGCATGGGTTTTTCGAGTTTGCCGATGATGATTCCAGCCATGCAAAGACTCAAAGATGAGTTCAAATGATTGTGCTTGATCTTCAGAACAATCTCACCAAATTTGGCGAGATTTGGTGAAGAAATGCTCCTCCAATTTTGAGTTTGAATGTCGGCAGGCATGGGTTGATTCCCTGTTTAGACCACGAAGAAGGCAGAGATGAGGAAGATGGTGGAAGGGGTATTTTTGTAATGATGAAGAGAAGTTATGGACGTTTTTGTAAGAGAAAGTAGAAGATAGGGGCGTAGGTGTAATGAATATAGATCTTGAGGGCTAAAATGCAAACTTGATTAAGATGGATTCTAATTGGGATCAAATTTTGGTGTTAACCTAATTTGGACCCAAGGAATCTAATGGTGAACTTGGAGTTGAGTTATGACCATGTTTGAGTGGGTAAATTGCATAGGAGCCCAAATTAAGGTAAATTCCTGTTTGAATCTTTGTTCTAGGTCAAAATGGATTTAGATGATCAAAGTGAAGGTACCAAACCTCTTAGAATATTTTTTAATAATTTTTAAGAGGTTTATATTGATTTTATTTTGGCCAGAACTTTTTCAATTCAAGTGGGGCTGATAATTAGGATTTTTAATATTATTTTCACCCTCGAAATGCATGAACCCTGATTTAGTCAGTGTGAACCCACTTTTTATACCTTTATATTCATTTTACCATCAATTAACCCCTGACTAATCTCATGGTTAATCTTCATTTGTGATGTGCTATTAAAATAGTAGAATTAACCATGTTTCCTTGTCTTCTTTCTCAAATCAGATCAGTGCGGAATTGTGACCCTCATATGATCAATTAGGAGCATTTGTCATTTGAATATGACTAATTGTGGCTAGTTAGGACTCATGATGGTGTTACGATCAAACCCTCATGCCTAGCTTTTGCTAGTCTATAGCAAAATCCTATGGACCAAACTAGATCTCCAAGCTAGGATTTAATCGTCAGGATGTCTTACTAAGCCACATGTTGCGTCAAAAATCATCCTAGTATAGTGACGAAAATTGAATCAACCACATTTAAATTTATAAGTGCTCAAAAAATCCTTGAGTTCCAAGGTCGTTTGCAGGGAGCAAATATGGAATCCAATCACTAGTCAAAATATGATAAATAAATGAGCATAGTAATCCACAATAAAGATTTGCAATGAATAAATAATCTACTGAAAAAGATATTCAATTAATATCAAATTGTATCTCAAAATCAATGGGACAAAAAATCTAAATAGGAGTCTAAAAATGGTGGTTTGAACCACTAATTAAATCCCACAATCAAGTTCAATTCCCAAGGATCAATATGTCAACAGTAACCACTTAGCCATGTCAGATCAGTTCTCAATAATTCCACAGTAACCTCAACCAATATTAGAGTCAACTCGTTCACAGATCAGACGTCAGACCCAAGGGTCAGATGACTTAAGTAGCAAGCACATCTACACAACACTCTGAATTTCCCTAAATGTTGGGCATGCATCTCGAGGAGCAAAACCTCCCTCCTCTCTCCTTAGAAACCTTCTTTCTCTCTTATTGAGTCAGCATGTGGGTAATCAGATCCAGGCAGGACCAGACCCACCAGCATGGGGTGGCAGGTGAGGTGTGTACAATGAGTAAGGGGACCTCACCCCTTGTGTCGAGGTAGATAGCTATTGAGACAAATGTGTTACATGTTGGTGCTAGAGCACCACGATCATTTGTTTTGGTGATAACAAAACACGTGTCATTTAACATTTGCACTTAGAGTCTTATATTTCAGGCAAATTGCAAATGGAGACGTGACCAGACGGAGTTCGAGCTCGCATCCAAGATGGATTGGAGGAGCTTGATGGAAAACAGAGGAGATTCGCGAGGAGCGATAGATTGAAGAAGGAAGGAGATGAAGAATAGGATAGATTTCCTTCTCTTGTACTTTTTGTATTTTTCGTTTCTTTTGTTGCTTTTTATTTTTGTTACTTAGATTCATGTTAAAGAGCCTCAAAGTACCCTAACAGTAGTCCTAGGAACACCAGCACAACCCTAGGATACTTAGGTTTTCTGTAGAGATCTTAGAAAACCAATATAGGGTTCAAACAGCATTTCCAGACGTCTAATTCCAAGATCAGATGTCTGATAATGTGTTTTAAGACGTCTAACTGTTGATTTAGATGTCTGATAAACATTTAGGCTGGACTTGGTAGTTCTGTCTGATAAAATCAGACGTCCAGACCTATGTCCAGACGTCTTAGAAGACGTCTGATGACTTTGCCAGACGTCCAATTAGTGGACCGTTGGCTGGCTTAGCAAACACTCAAGGATATGACCGTCGGAGCCTTATCAGACGTCCTTAGGCCTTTCCAGATGTCTGATAGATGACCGTTTTGCCTCGGCTGACCCAAAATCTCTTCTCAGAGATTTTCTAGCGGTTGCACTCTCTTGGAAATCCATTCCCATGAAAAAGTAGGTTTCCAGACGTCCAGACATAGTGCCAGACGTCCTGTATGTCGTCTGATTGACTTGCATTAGAACCCTGTTTAGATCTGATCCAAGTCAGGAAGAGACCCGCCTAAAATTAGACATCTGATGTTCTTCCCAGACGTCTTAAAGTGATCTTCCAGATGTCTGATGCCAGGATCAGACGTCTGATAAGCCTGTCAGTGCAATCATTGTTCCTGATTTTGGCCTGATTCTCTTGGGCTTTACACCCAACGACTATGGAAGCTTTCCTAAGCCTTCCAAAGCCTTCCTAAGGCCTCTATAAATAGAGAGAAACCTCTTGCACATTAAGACACACCAAGAGACGCCTAGATACACTTTCACACTCTTTTATGTCCAAGAGAAGCCCTTGCTCTCCAAGTCAAGCTCTACATCTTGAGAGCATCAAGTCTTTACGCACCCGCTCTCCCGCCATAGTTCACGAGAGCGACGTTGCGCCGTCGCGTGGCTCACGCACCCGCGTCATCGATCCGACGCACTCCTTGCAAAGGGAAGTTTCCTAATTCCTATAGAAGCTAGGTTTAAATTACTTTGTTGGCTCTATAGGATTGTTGTTTCTTTATCTTTGTTATTTGGTTGGGTATTCACTTTGCGAATTCTCGTCTCCTTCGTGGGACAAAATCCTTCTCGTGAAGAGAAAGGGTTTGAGGTATGCTACCCTCGTATAAAGTAATGTGGTTGTAATTGAGGTTGAATCACCCTCGTTTAAAGTGATTTGATTAGTGTATTTGATCAACTTGGTTGATCGGAAAATCCTAACTCGAGAGGGTTAGGTGGTGGTTTTCACCCGGTTTGGGTTTCCACCTAAAAATATTTGTGCACATTGTGTGATTGAATTTTTTGTGAGATTGTTTATATTATCTTTTCCGTAATTTTTTTAAGTCACGCTAATATCACCCCCTCCGAGTAGGGAACTACAATTGGTATCAGAGCAGGTTTCGTGTTATCGGCGTTACACACCGGCGAAGATCCTATCGAGGGGAGCAGTTCCGTGGGTAGGATTTCCGAGGGCCAGTCTACAACTCGTCCGCCGTTCTTCGACGGGAGCAACTACCCTTACTGGAAGCTGTGGATGAAGACGTGGCTTCAAGCCACCGATTTCACGATCTGGGCCAGGTGCGAGACCCCCTTCGACATTCCACAAAAACCCGCCACAGGATACTTGCAGCAACAGATTCGTGAGCTCTCTTTAAATGCAAAGACCATGAACGCCCTTTACTGCGCGCTCAGCTTGGAGGAGTTCAATAGAATCTCGCAATGCGCTACCGCATACGAGATCTGGCACACACTCGAGGTAACTCATGAAGGTACCTCTAAGGTAAAAACTTCTAAACTAAATTTACTTTCACAAGATTTTGAGGCTTTCTCCATGAAATCTAATGAATCCTTAAGTGAGATGAACACTAGGTTCACTCTCATTGTAAATAACTTGAAAGCATTAGGGAAGACTTTCATCAAGGGGGAGCTTCAAGGGAAGCTTCTTCGTTCCCTCGGACCTGAGTGGGAACAGAAAGTCACCGCCATCGAGGAGGCGAACGAAGTGGAGGAGCTCAACATGGAAGATCTCCTAGGCAATCTAATGGCCTACGAGACTAAGTTGAAGCAGAAGAAGAAGGATACACTGGAGCCTAAACCAAAGAAGACTCTGACCTTCAAAGCCGCGTCGGATAGCGAGGTAAGTTCCGACGACGAAGACATAAAAATTTTACTTAAAAAGTTTTCCAAGTTGTGTAGGGAATCAAAGAAGAAGGAGAAGGAGAGCCCTAGACGTTGCTACCACTGCAACGAGAAAGGGCATCTGCGACCAGAGTGCCCTCTTCTCAAAAAGGAGAAGAAGGAAAAAGAGAAGAAATCTAAGAAGAAGGCGTTCCAAGCCACTTGGGACGATTCGAGCTCGGAGGAAGAAGAAGAAGAAAAAGAAGAAGAAACTGCTTGTTTTGGTTTCATGGCCAAAGGAAGCAATAGCGACAGCGAAAGCGGAAGCGACTCTGACAACGAGGTAAATTTCGATTTACAAGAAGCTTTTAATGAACTATTTGATGTTAGTAAATCATTAAGAATAGAAAACAAAAGCATTAAAAGGAATCTTAGTTTTCTTAAATCTGAAAATGAAAGGCTAGAAAATAAACTTAAGGATCTAGAAGCTAGTCCTAAAAATGATAACCTATTATTAGAAAATCATAACCTCATCAATGAAAATAATAAATTGATTGAGGAAAATGATAGACTAAAGTTAGAAATCTATGATTTAAAGACTAAGATGCATACTATAGAAAAAGAAATCGCATGTCTTAGGGAAAACTCTAACAAATTAATCAACAAAGTAGATAATTTATATAGCCCTAAGATTGAGAAAGGATCTCCATCAAGGAGACCCACTAACAGATCCAGATCCAAGCCCACTTGGATACCGAAAAAAGAATTGGAATCTTGTTTTGTAGGTTTCAGGGATAACTACGACACAAAGGACTGGACCTACAAACTCAAGGCTGGTCAACTCGAGTTGGGAGAACCAAGGAGTAGACCAAGGAGGAGAACGAGAAGACCGATGAGACGGCGAACAAACAATGATCCCGCCGCACGTCAACCGCCAGACTGGAGACCGGCGCCAATGCCCAGGCCTCCAAGCTATGGATGGGAGCCCCATCCGATGTGGCATCCACCACCACCATTTGGGCCACTTTATTGGCCATGGTAGGTGAGTTAAAAATTCTTCACCCTATCTTTTTACCATTACCATTTAGATAGGGGAGTTAAAAAGATTTATGAGCTAATTGTCAATTTTTAAGGGGGAGATGCAAGTTAGCTAAATTTCCTTTAGTAAGGGGGAGAAAATAATAGCTATCTTGTTGTTACAGAAAGGGGGAGAACATTACTTTTGAAATTCATAGAAGAGCATGTTTTAAGGGCGAGTTATAGGAAATATCAATTAAACCTTTTTGATAATGTCAAAAAGGGGGAGGATTTCTTGCATTATTATTTATGATTTTGTCATCATCAAAAAGGGGGAGATTGTTGGTGCTAGAGCACCACGATCATTTGTTTTGATAATAACAAAACACGTGTCATTTAACATTTGCACTTGGAGTCTTAGATTTCAGGAAAATTGTAAATGGAGACGTGACCAGATGGAGTTCGAGCTCGCATCCAGGATGGATTGGAGGAGCTTGATGGAAAACAGAGGAGATTCGTGAGGAGCGATAGATTGAAGAAGGAAGGAGATGAAGAATAGGATAGATTTCCTTCTCTTGTACTTTTTGTATTTTTCGTTTCTTTTGTTGCTCTTTATTTTTGTTACTTAGATTCATGTTAAAGAGCCTCAAAGTACCCTAACAGTAGTCCTAGGAACACCAGCACAACCCTAGGATACTTAGGTTTTCTGTAGAGATCTTAGAAAACCAATATAGGGTTCAAACAGCATTTCCAGACGTCTAATTCCAAGATTAGACGTCTGATAATGTGTTTTAAGATGTCTGACTGTTGATTCAG
Source organism: Thalassia testudinum (assembly GCA_037157565.1). Taxonomy (NCBI): domain Eukaryota; kingdom Viridiplantae; phylum Streptophyta; class Magnoliopsida; order Alismatales; family Hydrocharitaceae; genus Thalassia; species Thalassia testudinum. Next base: position 32,026,623 of record JAZHRO010000049.1, read on the forward strand.
ACGTCTGATAAACATTTAGGCTGGACTTGGTAGTTCTGTCTGATAAAATCAGACGTCCAGACCTATGTCCAGACGTCTTAGAAGACGTCTGATGACTTTGCCAGACATCCAATTAGTGGACCGTTGGCTGGCTTAGCAAACACTCAAGGATATGACCGTCGGAGCCTTATCAGACGTCCTTAGGCCTTTCCAGACGTCTGATAGATGACCGTTTTGCCTCGGCTGACCCAAAATCTCTTCTCAGAGATTTTCTAGCGGTTGCACTCTCTTGGAAATCCATTCCCATGAAAAAGTAGGTTTCCAGATGTCCAGACATAGTGCCAGACGTCCTGTATGTCGTCTGATTGACTTGCATTAGAACCCTGTTTAGATCTGATCCAAGTCAGGAAGAGACCCGCCTAAAATTAGACATCTGATGTTCTTCCCAGACGTCTTAAAGTGATCTTCCAGATGTCTGATGCCAGGATCAGACGTCTGATAAGCCTGTCAGTGCAATCATTGTTCCTGATTTTGGCCTGATTCTCTTGGGCTTTACACCCAACGACTATGGAAGCTTTCCTAAGCCTTCCAAAGCCTTCCTAAGGCCTCTATAAATAGAGAGAAACCTCTTGCACATTAAGACACACCAAGAGACACCTAGATACACTTTCACACTCTTTTGTTTCCAAGAGAAGCCCTTGCTCTCCAAGCTCAAGCTCTACATCTTGAGAGCATCAAGTCTTTGCGCACCCGCTCTCCCGCCGTAGTTCACGAGAGCGACGTTGCGCCGTCGCATGGCTCATGCACCTGCGTCATCGATCCGACGCACTCCTTGCAAAGGGGAGTTTCCTAATTCCTATAGAAGCTAGGTTTAAATTACTTTGTTGGCTCTATAGGATTGTTGTTTCTTTATCTTTGTTATTTGGTTGGGTATTCGCTTTGCGAATTCCCGTCTCCTTCGTGGGACAAAATCCTTCTCGTGAAGAGAAGGGGTTTGAGCTACGCTACCCTCGTATAAAGTAGCGTGGTTGTAATTGAGGTTGAATCACCCTTGTTTAAAGTGATTCGGCTAGTGGATTTGATCAACTTGGTTGATCGGAAAATCATAACTCGAGAGGGTTAGGTGGTGGTTTTCACCCGGTTTGGGTTTCCACCTAAAAATATTTGTGCACATTGTGTGATTGAATTTTTTGTGAGATTGTTTATATTATCTTTTCCGCAATTTTTTTACGTCTTGCTAATCTCATCCCCTCCTAGTGGGGAACTACATTACATACACATTTTCAAATTTAATTCCCACGATCTAGGACTATGTCCTAGTGTTCTCTTCACATGCATAGCCACAGATCTCCTCATTGAATTGGCGCAGCTACTAGAGTTCAATCCTCAATTACCTTTGCAGGTGAGTTGGTGGAGTGCATCCGCGTTGATTGGAGGTGATAGCAGGGTATAAGGCAGTCGAAGAGAGGCAGGCGACGTTGGAGAAGACGGTGGCGACGGCAGAGCTCTGGTGGCTTCCTAAAATCATAACACAGGCTAAACACCCCAAATAAATGGTTCATAGGCTTCGCCGTGGTGTGTAGAGTGCAATGTGTTCGAACCTTGTTCCACATCTTATTTTAGTGTTAGTAAAATTATTGTAGATTAATGCTTGCAATTGAGTAATATTTCAGATTTAGATGAATATCAAGGCAAATAGAGAGTAATGGCAAGGAGGAGGCAAGACGACAAGGAGGAGTTGATGATAGAAGATCATCTGGAGTTTATTTTGTTTATTAGATTAGGTTTTCATTTTATTCTTAGAATTATGCCTCTTAACAAAGAAACATAAGTTAGATCATAAAATTAATTAGAGATAAATTAGGATTAACATTACGATCATGCAAAGTACGTATTGTTTAAAAGATATTATTTTAGTGATTAAAGTAGACTAATGAACTAATTGGTAATACAATTAAAATAAAGGTACTTGAAAACAAGTACTGGAACTATTCATAAGTACCGGTACATGCAAGGCACAGGTTTGAGCCTTTGTCTCAAACTGTGAACAAGTACTAGTACTAATCAAGAGTACCGGTATTTAATGGTCACAGTTTGAAGACTTAGTTCGGGCCTGGACCTTACAAGTACCAGTACCCATGATGAGTACCAGTACAGGTAGGTCACAGTGCCTAGTGAGTCTCAAACCTGGGAGTCACAAGTATCGGTACCCATGATGAGTACCAATACCAAAACTCTTATTGTGCTGGCTGCTGGACAACAGTGAGCAGCTAGTACTGGTACCCATACTTTAGTACTGGTACCAGTTAGCCAATGGTTCAAATCTAAACGGCTGTAAAATTGATTTTGGCTTGAACATCGGGATTTAAATCCCAACGTCTAATAGATGTATTACTTAGGTCCTAACTCTATAAAAAGACCCTAGGACTCTTAGTCAACACAAAAGAAAGAGAAGGAAAAATTCTAGAGCTAACTTTTCATATTTCAACCATATTTTGAAGTGAAGAAAATAGTTTGCAGCTCTCAAATTTCTCTACGCTTTTGCAAACTCAACAACGTGTTTTTTTCATGCATTTTCAAGGCAATTCACGTCCTTTCTAGGCTGTCCAATTGGTATTCATTTTAATTATTGTTGAGAGGCTTAGGTATTTTATTATAAGATTTATTTCTATCTTACACCTGTGCTCATTTTGTATTTGAGCTTGTTGCTCATTGGGTTGTAACAAATCCATTGTTGTATTTAGGTTGAGGTAACTGTTCGAGGCGTAAATTGCGTTTTAAAGTAAATCAGTTGTAGTATAGTGCAAAGTACGTCGAAACAAATAAAATTTACAAGATGTGAGTCCTGGTCGAACTCAGGGAGGCAGAAAATGTTTCCGATTTCATAATTGAATTAAAATGTTGACTAGAGAATATGCTACTAATTGCAAACTAATATGTATATATATATAATACTAATCACAATATGTATATCACACAAATGGTTGATCATGGATTGCAGAAATCAAATTACGCTTAGAACATAAACTTGCTATCTATATATAACTAGAGCATGAAAGAAAAACTACTATCTAGTGGAATAAGGGCACCATGGGTGGTCCGTGGTGGCCTTTTGGACAGGCTGGGGAGAGCAACAGTGGTCCACCAAGGTAGCTTGGTGGGCACTTCAGAGGAAGAGAGCTAGAGACAGAGAAAGCCGGAGAAGAAGGTCTGAAGAACTGGAGGCGGTATGGAGAAGTTCTGGTGGATGATTGAAGAGTTACTTTAACTGGGGGGCCCTGGGCCTTCTTTTATAGATTTTATGAGGGGCAAGATGGGCATTTGAGCCCCTAAAACCATGCAACAACCCTATGGTGATCTTATCCGTCGATCGGGAGATCAACGGCTCTGATTTGGCCTCAAAATCACCTTCAAAATGCCTTCTACGCGTGGGATGCACCAGATGGTGCCATGTGTTGCACTCGCTGCCCTTGGATCACGATCGGATGTTGACTACTTATGCTTTCCCCTTTTGCACATGCCCAACACCTACTCCACCTTCACGGTTTCAACTGCAGCGCTAAACGCGTGCTCATCACGCGTATCAACTCTGAGCCATCTGATCTCATGATAGGACAGCTTAAAAGAGTCGCAGCACTGCTTTTTGAAATTCAAACGCCCGTGATCACGCGTTTGGTTGCGCGTGATCCGATGCATCGTCAACCGAGGTCTCCCTGCACACTGTGTGGTCTCTTTTGCACTGCCAGATGGCCATCCAATGGATGGATTTCATCCCCGTACTTGTGCCCTCGTCGATTTTCCTTTGATCGCGAGTCGACCCCATGTCATGCACTGCTGTTCGAGCGCGTGAGCCAATGCACTGGAGGCATGTTTTGTTGCATTTTCCATCTCGTGTGTTGCTGCCATCAGTCGTTGGATGGAGATCCAACGGCTGAGGCGTGATCATCCTTGATGAAGTATGAAGAGGCTGGTGACGTAGGCACGTCATGGCCGTTGGATGGCAATCCAATGGTCCAAGATGCACGGAGAGATGTGTTCGTGACATAGATCGTGTAGAAAATTAACACGTTGTAGTATAGCATGAAATACATCTTGAGCAAATAAATTAACGAAACTTGGTGAGTCCGGGTAGATCATAGGGAGGCAGAAAGCACTTTTGATTTCATACGTTTGTTCTTACTATGATTACTAAAGAATAGAAATAATCGATCACAATATTCACATTACAAAGAGATTGAATTTGATATATGTAATAGAATGAAAACATGAAAGTAAATAACTACTAATGTAACAGAACGTGGGCACCATGGGTAGTTAGTGGTGGCCTTTTTGAGAGGTTGGGAAGAGCAGCAACGATTGGTCGGGGTATCCTAATGGATGCATCAGACGGAGGTGCAGAGACGGATGCAGAGAAGATGGGAAGAAGAAGAAGAGAGAGAGGATGAAGGAGGAAGAAGAAAAATAAGAATTGCCTTCAAAAGGGGGCCCTTTGGCATCTTTTTATAGCTTTAGTGAAGGGCAATCAAGGTTTTTGGCCCCTTAAATCTATGCAAGTGCTTCAGATTAATCAGATCCATTGATCGGAAGATCAACGACCCTAATTAAGCCTTCCAAATCCTTCTTTTATCCTCAGTTGAATCTGGTGCTGCCACGTGGCAGCCTATGGAGCATCGATCCTCCATCTCATGGCTGCAAATCTCCCGCACACGTGCCTTCGTTTCTTCTTCGCCGCTCGCCTCTTCTAAGCATCGAATCGTCAGCCATTGGATCGTAAGATCAGACAGCTTAAACACGTGCTCAATTGTGCCTTTAAATCCTAAAGCGTGTGCACATGCATCTCCGCACTCATCGTCGTACACATTCTTGATCCAACGCCTTCGTGCTCACCACGCGTCTGCTGCCGAGCACCTCGATGGAGATCCGATGGTCAAATTCATCTGTAGGCACGTGATTCCTAATCGTGCTTCAATCCCGCGCCGGTCGCTATCAGTTAAGTGCCCTCTCTACTACACTATGCGTGTGGTGGTCACGCTTTCCATTTCCTGTGCGACTGCCCTCGACCGTTGGATGGGAATCCAACGGTCGAGATCTCTCTTGTGCGTGATGAGGCGACTGGAGGCAGCGACGTGGCTACATCGCGGCCGTTGGATGACGATCCAATAGCCTATGGTTCTCCTTTCCAGATTTGGGCACAGTGAGGGGTGGCTGCGATGGCGCCACGTGGCACCATCGTGGTCGTCCATCTTCTTCTCCTTGTATCTGATGATGTAGGCCTTCGATTAAGTTGATTTCTACGCAGTTGGATTTGTCATCCGGATCCATCCGTTTGGTTGGATTTGTCATCTGAGGTTCGGATATTCTCCAATTTCCCTTTGGCTCCTGCTTCTTCTGCGGACTCCCTAGGGTGCTACGGGAGTCTGATTGATGCGTTCTTAGAAGCGTTGGACTTCTGTCATTATTCCGAACAGATCCATAAGGTTGGATAGATCATTCGCAGCCCTAGATTACCTGCAATTAATAATACCTCTCAAATAGCACATTATTACATATAAAACAAATAAATAATCTAAGATGCAAATTATGATGTGTATGCATGTAGAATGCCCATATTAAGCTAGGTTCTACCATAATTCAGGAGAATTAGGGCCTATGATTGCTGTGCAATCATACCCCCATGCCTAAATCTTGCTAGTCCCTAGCAAGTGCAAGACTGAATGCATTTTATCAAGAGTTTACTAAACGTTTATTTCTTTTTGTTTCATCCAAACATTCAGAATCCAGATAACCATGAATATATAATGTTGTAGCTTCTGCAACGGATCCAAGCGAAGAGTCGATACACATTTAAGTTTGTACTTGACCCCAAGTAAAATTCTATTGGGATAGGCAAACCTCTTCTCTCGAGGATATAAACAATTCTCTGATTTTAGCCCAAGCTTTTGGCTTAGGTAGCAGATCTCTAAGTTAACTGGATTTGTATTTTGTGGCTCACTCTCTTCTGGTGGAGACTAGTATTTTGTAGCATGGAGACTAGTATTTTAGAGTCTAGATTATTAGATTATTGAATAACTTAACTTAGAGAAGAGTTGGAAAACTGTGCTCTCTTTAATCTTTTGTACTTTTTCTTTTCTCTCTTTCTCTCTCTCTTTCTTTTTCTTTTTCTTTTTCTTCTTGAGCTCACATCTTACTAGATTTGCAACTATATTTGGTGGTCTTACATGGCATTACACTTTAATTAGGTTCTAATAACCTAATTACTAAGTCAAACTCAACTTGTATTCAGGCGGCCAGAAATATAGAAAAATAGGTTAAGGCTGTATTTGGTGGTTTGTGGGGATGATAGGTGTTTTTGCCTCAAAACATTTTGACTTACATAACTCAAACTTCTTAACATAACACTTTTTTTTTTCACAAGCAAATATCTCTTTTGTATGTTTTTTCTTCTCCTTGTTTTTATTTTCTATTTTTTTATAAATATATATATCTACTGGCATAATGTCGTTACTAACATAACGCAACAATTCAACACGACATACATACTTTTATTTATGAGGCATTATTTGGGATTTTTGGGGATGACCAAGAGGATCTCGGGTGGCTTATTTGGTGGAAGTGCCTACTCTCGGCACCAGGTAGGGAATGGATAGGACGACATATTTCTGACCTTGACATCAATACCCTCCAGCTGAGGATTCCGTAGAGGATGGTCGTGACCATCCACCTTAGTCCTAGTTTTATCAGAACCCACTCTTTGTGTTTTGGCCTTATTTGGTGGCTCTCGTATGGAGTTTCTCACATATTTAGTATTCAAGAACCGAAAGCGAAAACTATGCCCATCTCTGAGTATCATTATTCAATTATTAAAGATTCCTTACACTAGCCTTAGAGCACCAGTAGACTCTCTACTCTCATGTCACGTATGTTTTGGTGGATCTACTAGAAAATGGTTCACATGACTCCCTGATTACTGTCCAAGGGTTCAGGAGAAGAAGCGATGCTTATTCTCGACAAACTAGAGATGTCTATCGATTTTCACAGTGGATCCATTGCAAATTCTACGTGCAGATATGAAATTATACTGGATTCTAAGCTTAGGAATCTATTAAAGAATAAATCCTTAATAAAACCTCTTGATAAAACAATCTAATCCCTCACTTATTGGCAGAAAATTTTCAATTTTTATGGACTATCCCCCCATGCCTAAGTGTTTTCATGTCCTCATGCATGAATAAAATAAATTGGAATAAGGCAAGGTGTACATCGAAAGAAATCACCTGAAACTGCTTCTGAGTTGTCGTTCAGCTCATGTCATCACTGCAATAACATACACAATATGCAAAACAATATGCAAAACAATATGCGAAAATGAAATATGCTATGTATATATGTATACATGCTGAGTTTAACACCTCCAGTTGGGTAAATCATCAGTCACACATCCTCAAGTAAATGTATCGTTTCCTCAGCAGGAGGAGGCTCCTTGGCAAGGAATGGTTTGAGGTGCTGGCCATTAACCGTAAAAACGTGCCCAGATTTTGAGTCTCTAATTTGGACCACCCCATTAGGATATGGGTGAACCACCAGAAACGGCCCAGTCCACTAGGACTTGAGCTTTCCTACAAAGAATTTGAGTTGGAAGTCAAACAACCAGACTTGCTGGTTAGGTGTGAACTCCTTCCTCTGAATGTGTCGATCATGGAAAGCTTTTGTCTTGTCATTGTATATTTTTGCATTCTCGTAAGCTTCCCACCTAATCTCCTCTAACTCACTGAGCTGGAGCTTCCTTTCATAACCTCCAGCCTCGAGGTTAAAATTACATTTCTGCACCTCCCAAAAGGCACGGTGCTCCAATTCCATAGGAAGGTGATAGGCCTTTCCATACACCATGCGGTATGGTGACATTCCGAGTAGGGCCTTGTACGTGGTCCAATATGCCCATAGTGCATCAATCAACTGATCGGACCAATCCTTCCTATGAGGTCTAACCGTCATTTGAAGGATAAGCTTGATTTGACAGTTTAATACTTCAGCCTACCCATTGGTCTGTGGGTGATACGGGGTCGCAATGTGGTGCTGCACCTCGTATTAATTCAATAATGACCTGAAATGGACATGGATGAAGTCGCTTCCCCCATCGCTTATCAGGGTGCGGGGAACTCCGAATCTCGCAAAAATGAATTCTTGGACGAAGGATATAACAGTCTTATGATCATCTCATCTTGCCAGGATGGCTTCTACCTACTTTGAGACATAGTCTACTGCGAGGAGTATGTACTCAAAGCCATGTGAGTTGGGGAAGGGGCCCACAAAGTCAATGCCCCAGACATCGAATACTTCCATGATGAGAATAGATTGGAGAGGCATCATGTCTCTTTGGGTCATAGAGCCAACTGCTTGTCATCGCTTACAACACTTGACAAACTCGTGTGTATCTCTAAAAATGATCGGCCAGAAAAATCCTGACTACGAAATCTTTGCAGCGGTCTTTTGGCCCAAGAAATGACCTTCACAAGTCTCGCTGTGGTAGAAGGATGGCACACTAGAGATTTTCGAATTAGGGACGCATCTACGGATAATCTGATCAGCCCCAATGCAAATGAGCAATGGGTCATCCCAAAAATAGAATTTAGCCTCTGATATAAATTTGAGTTTTTGATCCTTGGATAATCCTGCAGGTAGCCTACCTACGACAAGATAGTTTGCTATATCCGCACACCAAGGAAACTCATCAGAGTTGATAGATAATAGAGACTCATCCGAAAATCGATCCGATATCGATGGGGAGTACGGAATGTAGTCTGGGTGTTAAGACCCATGCTGTTTGAGCCTTTTAAGACGTCTGGACTTTAGGTCAGACATCTGGTAAGACGTCTAGACTGTGGGTCAGACGTCTGGACACATTCCCAAACGTCTAAAAATAAAAAATCTTGGGTACGAACTCGCGTCTGCACATGTGCTGCACGCAGACAGTACCCTCGTTTTTCCTCCTCTCTCTTTCGTTCCCAGCAAAACCCTAACACCAACCTCATATAACCCCTCCTCTCTCGTTTCCCCCACTTCTCAGCCACCAGCCACCTTCCTTCTTCCCTCCAACGAGAGGGGCAGCACGAGCGAGAGTGTGAGAGTGGCATGGAGGAGGAGCAGTGTGAGAAGGAGAGGAGGAGTTGAGCTTGTGAGCTCGCATGGGAGCTCACCGGTGAGTGCACGGCCAGAGCGACACATGCGTGAGGTGCAGGAGTGTGTTGGGGAGGTCCTCCCCGACACTGCTGCAGTTGGAGTTGTAGGCGTGAGGGTGCAGTGCGGCCACGCGCGACGCGAGAGGGTGGAGGCAGGTTCTGGTTCTGGGTTTTTCCCAGAATCAGACATCTGGAGTGACCTCCAGACGACGGTACAGACGTCTGGAGGTGGTACTAGACTTCTAAGGAGGTCTCGCGGAGGTATGTCTCTTTGCGGATACGGCCATGCAGGCTGCTCCGTCGATACCCCTTTTACCATGTTGTTTTGAGAAGATCGGATGTCTGTTTGTAGGATTCACTTTGGGAAGGTGTGGGACACGCCCTCCCACACTTTTTAGACGTCTGGGGAGCTTACCAGATGACTATAGGCACTTCCAGACATCTGGAGAGGTGGTCGGACATCTGGAGTTGGGTCCAGACGGTGCAGAAGAGTTCTTGGACATCTGAGGATTGGTGCAGGGCTTAAGGTATGACACTGGACACTTTTAAGACATCTGGAAGTTGTTCTAGACGTCTGATTTGAGTCAGAAATGCTACTTTTGACCCGTTTAGGGTCCGTTTTCCGAAAATAAGATACCAACGTTTTCCGTATGAATTCCTCTACTTGTTAGAAGACTTCCATACTATTCTGAATACTCTCTTGTGATTGATCCTTATGATAGGACTTCGTTCCGATGTGGGTTCGGGGCTTGCTGAGGCACGTGAGATTGCCATTCAAGCACTACTCCTAGGTTTACTGGTAGAGTGGCTTCCCCTGAATTTAATTGAAACCCAAATGCATGTGTGGAATGAATGATTTGAATTTAGGATATGGCTTGAATCCTAAGATGAGAAACTCTTGAATGTCTATAATGGATGATTGAATTGCAATCTTGATTGAGTAGCTAGAATGATAACAATTGCCTGTAAATAAATAACAGCTGCCTGTAAAGTGCTTGTGCTAGCAAACTGTTGCATGTAATTTCCTGCTGTAAATGTTAAATGACATAATACGAGCTGCATGTATAGATAAATTGAGAATGGTAACGTAAATGGAAATATGAGCTACTTGTGTATAACCTGTGTACGGGAATGTGAACGGTAGAAATACAAGTTGCATATGTATAACACGAGAATCGAAATAGAAATGATGAAACCTGGTATGGCATGGCCTGAGGAATATGAGCATGAACCCTACGGGAAATTAGAAGTTGAGCTCCTGGAAATAAATGGAATGGATATGGACATGTGTTGAGAAGTGTGCTGGCCCTTGAGTACGTGGTACCAAGGGGAGTGCATGTTACCTCTTAGTGTAGAGGGGTGCTTGCAGCCTTCAGGTTGAGACCTGGGGTGGGTTTGGCCACTTTGCACCGACTCTGTGGCCCTCGTGTACACTATACCAGGGAGAGCAACTAGTGTATGGAGAGAGCTAGCCACCCCACGGGGCCTGGGGTTCAGCTAGCCGCCCTACACCGACTTGTTAGGCCCACTGGGCAAACCAGGGTAGTCAAGCAAGGGTGTGCGGACTGTGGAGGGGCAAGACCCCTGTTTTGTTACTGAGAGGGGTTAGACCCCTGTTACTGAGAGGGCTAGGCCCTATACTGATTCCGTGCTGTACTTTGGGCGCACCTGCTAACGGAAACGACTGACTGCGTGCTAGTGCGAGGTAGCTACCCATGCGCTTATTGCGCGTGCCGTAGTCATCGTTATGTCTGTCCGTGATCTTGGGGTGGTTGACTGGGTGTAGGATCACCATGGGGGACTCTCTCGACCAGGAGAGCACCACATGTGCCTTCTACTCTCCGGAAAAAACTACAATCAAGATCGTTCCCACGAGGAACATCCGAGATCAAGAAAGAGATCTGATAAATAAACCAAGTGGTGAAAAAGAATAATTAGTAAAGAAAATAATTGAAAAACAATAGCTACCTATCCACTTTTACTGCTTTAGTTAGTTGGTTGCCACTCTACTCAGTGTTCGGTGACTTTGTGTACTCATAACCCTTTTCAGGTCCAGGTGTTGAGTAGCCAGAGTCTACTGCTGCGAAGGGTGCTAGGCCCAGTAGAGCCCAGTAGCTGTAGTTTCTCTTGTACTCTTTCGTAGTAGCGAGCTAGACTCTGTACCTTTATATTCTGTACTTTTACATTTTGTACTTTATACTCTGTACTTGGTTACTTTTCTACTGTTGTGGTGGTGTGTATTGTAGTAGTTTTACTTCTTTACTGCTGTACTTTTGTTGCTGTTAGTTGCTTAGCATAGTGAATGCGGTTTACTTTCCTGCTTTTTGGTTACTTTCTCGTTGGATGACTGGGTCTTGGGATTAGTCGAGTCGGTCCGGCCTCATGTTCTATAGGGATTCGGGAACTGGGTCGTAACAAAATAATATCAGAGCAAGATCGTCCCGAGAAATGAACCAACTAGCTTGAAAATAACCAAGTCACGTGCTTGTAAGTAGAGTAACCACCACAATGTACCGCTTGACATCTATTCTGAGTTCTTTCGCTGAAGTCCTTTAGAGTTGACTTCTTCTGTTTTGTCTTTCGCGTCTCATTGCAGGAGATGCCCCATCGGAGAATTCCTGAGACAGGCCGTGGATGAGGCCGGAGGGGCAGACATTCCGAGCTTGGAGTACGTGCTACCCCTTCTCTCCTCCTGAGCGTACAGTCTCAGGACCTTGTCCAGTTGATCCGAGAGGTCGTTCGAAGAGAATTTCAGCTTCCGTCTACTCTATCGCCCCCTCATCTCTCTTCCGAGGGTACGGAGGGGGAGTTTTTCGTGGGACGGCATTGTCACCATGGCACCAGGCAAGTCAGAAGAGCTCAAAGAAGGCATGCGACGCCCGTAGGAGAGTCGTCTCATTTTGTGGGGTGGTCAGTAGCCTCTGGGGGCCCCCGACAGGGGCCAGCTGTCAGCACTGGACCCCTGCCCAGCCGTCGGTAGGGACCTACTGAGGGAGGGAGTCGAGTCCCCCTCTGCTACCGGTGTGGCCAGCCGGGCCACTTCAGGAGGGACTGCCCGTCTAGGGCTAGAGCTCAGCAGATGCTCCCAGCACCAAGAGCTAGAGGACGAGCAGGAGGCCGTGGTTCCCAGGCACGTGGGGGAGGCCAGCCATTATGGGAAGGATACCGGCCAATTGTCACTAGCTCCGCCCCGGGCTTGGCTGTTTTGTCCGCTTCAAGGATTGAGGGGTGTCGCGACGTCTTGACTCACGGAGACATCATAGCTTCAGTTTTTGCGGTGACAGGTATGATTGCAATTTTTGGTCCTTTCAGAGTACGTATTTCTTTCTTCTAGTACGACATACTTTCTTGCCCCACCTATTTATCGCTACTTTGGGGTCTGATAGCACTTTATTAGGGGATACGTTGTGATCAGGGACCTAGGAGGCCAGCTGTTATAGCTGGGAAGGTTAATGCAGACTGTGAGGTTAGTGTTGGGGGACATAGCCTCCCTGCTGACCTGATTGTGATACCTATAGAGGACTTTGGTGTGATTCTGGGGATGGACTGGCTGTCCGCTTACCATGCTTTGGTGGACTATTTTTTGAGGAAGATAGTCTTCTCCCAACTGGAGATGCCTTCTTTTCAGTTCGACGGACAGCCGATGGATGGAGGCTTCAGGTGCATTTCTGCACTTCGGGCGGTGAGACTTTGAGCCAGGGGTGTGAGGGCTTTTTGGTTTGTGTAGTGGCAGAGCCAGCCCCATGGCAGACTCTTAAAGCATCCCGGTAGTCAGAGGGTACCCCAACGTATTTCCAAAGGAGTTGCCAAGACTACCGCTTAAGCATGAGATAGAGTTTGAGATCTCACTAGTACCAAGGACCAGCCCCATTTCTACAGCACCTTATAGGATGGCACCACTTGAGCTGTGAGAGCTCAAGTCCCAGTTGCAAGACCTTCTGGAGAAGGGCTTTGTGAGGCCCAGTGCATCTCCGTGGGGAGCCCCGGTATTATTTGTGAAGAAGGAGGATGGTACCCTACGCCTTTATGTGGACTACAGACAGCTGAATAGGGTCACCATCAAGAACAGGTATCTACTGTCGAGGATTGATGATTTGTTTGACCAGTTGCGAGGTGCCATGGTTTTCTCCAAGATAGACTTGAGGTCTGGCTACCACCAGTTGAGGATCAGGGAGACCGACGTCTCCAAGATAGCTTTCCGCACCCGATACGGACACTATGAGTTTTGGTCATGCCATTTGGGCTGACCAATGCCTCCGTTGCTTTCATGGATTTGATGAACCAGGTGTTCAAACCGTATCTACATCAGTTTATGGTGGTATTTATTGATGATGTGCTCATCTACTCACGGGATCAGGCGTAGCACGGATAGCACTTGCGAATGGTTTTGGACATTGAGATGATGTAGGCTATATGCCAAGTACAGCAAGTGCGAGTTATGGTTGAGGTAGGTGACCTTCTTAGGTCATGTGATTTCAGGGGCTGGCTTGGCTGTGGTCCCAGCCAAGGTAGAGGTAGTGCTTAGGTGGGAGAGACCACGTACAGTGACAGAGATCCGCAATTTCTTGGGACTGGCAGGTTACTACCGGTGGTTTGTTAGAGGTTTCTTGCAGATTGTGCATCCTATGACACAGTTGACCCAGAAGGACATGCCCTTTTCTTGGATAGATGCTTGTGAGGCATGTTTTCAGGAGTTGAAGAAGAGGCTGATTTCGACTCCTGTGCTTAACATCCCAGACAGTAGTGCCAGTTTCGTTGTGTACACCGACGCTTTGTTGTAGGGGTTAGGGGGTATGCTCATGCAGTGGGATCACGTTGTCGCTTACGCTTCACGACAACTGAAGCCCCATGAGTATAGCTACCATACCCACGACTTAGAGCTGGCAACTGTCGTCTTCGTGCTTAAGACATGGAGGCACTACATGTATAGTGAGACTTTTGAGATATTCACGGATCATAAGAGCCTTAGATATTTGTTTGATCAGAAGGAGCTTAACATGAGACAGAGACGTTGGTTAGAGCTCCTAAAGGATTATGACTGCAGCATCTCCTACAATCGGGGGAAGGCCAATGTGGTGGCTGACGCCTTGAGCCAGAAGGCGCCTGCCCACTTGGCCAGTTTACAGGCACAGAGTTGGAGACTCAAGGAGGAAATGGGCAGTTTGCGACCCCTAGAGTTACTGGGGCACTGTGGGGTAGTGACCATGACACAACAGGTGAGACCAGAGCTGATAGACTGCATCATCACAGGATAGACGACAGACCTGTACCTGTAGTCGTTGCGTGACAGAGTACTGTCAGGGGACCCTGGAGACTTCTTTACTGACGAGGTGCTGCGTATGAGGGGACGTTGTGTGTTCCCAAGGACTAGGAGTTATTGAGAGAGCTCTTGACTGAGGCACATGGTTCTAGGTTCACCATACATCCCAGGAACACAAAGATGTATCATGATCTGAGACGCGACTTTTGGTGGAGGGGGATGAAGTGGGATGTAGGTGAGTTCGTGCAGCAGTGTTTGGTGTGCCAGTAGGTGAAGGCCGAGCATTAAAGGCCTGCAGGGCCGTTGCAACCACTTCCAGTGCCAAAGTGGAAGTGGGAGAGCATCACCATGGACTTGGTGGTGGGCTTGCTCATTACCCAGTGAGAACACGACGTAGTCTGGGGGATTGTAGACAGACTGACGAAGACGACATGTTTCTTGTCGATCTGAGTTACCTTGGGACCAGCATAGTTGGCAGAGAGGTACATTCGCAACGTGGTACGTATGCACGGAGTTCCGCGTGAGATTGTAACCGATCGGGATACCCATTTTACGTCCTAGTTTTGGGATGAGTTTTAGCAGGCTTTGGGGACACGGTTGAGGTTCAGCATAGTGTACCACCCCCAGACGGACGGACAGTCAAAGCGCACGATATAGATGCTTGAGGACCTTTTGCGTGCCTGTGTACTGGACTGGAGGGGCTCTTGGGAGGAGCACTTGCCCGTGGCAGAGTTTGCATATAATAACAATTATCACTCGAATATCGGCATGGCACCTTATAAGGCTCTGCACGGACGGAGGTGTACTGCACCCTTGAGTTGGGTTGAGGTGGGGACCAAGTGGGAGGTTGGCCCCAGGCTGATCAGGCAGAGTCAAGAGGTGATTGAGCAGATTCATAGACGACTTCGCACTGTCACGAGCAGACAGAAGAGTTATGCCTATTGGAAGCACAGAGAGGTGCAGTTTGAGGTTGGGGATCACATCTTCCTTCGTGTTTTGCCCATGAAGGGCCTGCAGCATTTTGGGGTGAAAGGGAAGCTCGTGCCAAGGTTTGTGGGGCCCTTTGAGGTCCTGGAGTGGGTAGGACCCTTTGCTTACAGTCTTGCCCTTCCTCCTCAGCTTTCTGGTGTGCACGACGTGTTCCACGTTTCCAACCTTAGGAAGTATGTCACCGATCCCAGTCATGTTCTGAGCCGCGAGAGTGTTGAGGTGGGTGACGACCTGATCTACCTCGAGCGACCAGTGCAGATACTAGACAGAGCCACCCAGAGTTTGAAACAGAAGCAGGTACCCCTGGTGAAGGTCTTGTGGAGGAGCCAGAGGTACAAGGAGGCTACTTGGGAGCCTGAGGTGGCGATGCGAGAGCGGTACCCGGAGCTTTTTGAGGGTACATCTTTTCGGACCGGCTTCGGTCCTCTTTAAGTTTGTTATGCGTATGTTGTTCTTTTTCTGCACCCTAGCTAGCTCAAGTTTCGGGGATGAAACTTCCTTTAAGTTTGTTATGATGTTAAGACCCATGCTGTTTGAGCCTTTTAAGACATCTGGACTTTAGGTCAGATGTCTAGTAAGACGTCTGGACTGTAGGTTAGACGTCTGGTCAGACGTCTGGACACATTTCCAGACGTCTGAAAATCGAAAATCTTAGGTATGAACTTGTGTCTGCACGCGTGCTGCATGCAGACAGTACCCTCGTTTTTCCTCCTCTCTCTTCTGTTCCCAACAAAACCCTAACACCAACCTTATATAACCACTCCTCTCTCATTTCCCCCACTTCTTAGCCACCAGCCACCTTCCTTCTTCCCTCCAGCGAGAGAGGCAGCATGAGCGAGAGCACGAGAGTGACATGGTGGAGGAGTAGCGTGAGGAGAGGAGGAGTTGAGCTTGCGAGCTCACGTGGGAGCTCACCGGTGAGTGCACGGCCAGAGCGGCACGTGAGCGAGGTGGAGGAGTGCATTGGGGAGGACCTCCCTGACACTACTGTAGCTGGAGCTGCAGGCGTGAGGGCACGGCGCAGCCACGTGCGGCGCGAGAGGGCGGAAGTAGGTTCTAGTTCTGGGTTTTTCCCAGAATCAGACGTCTGGTCTGACCTCCAGATGACGGTGCGGACGTCTGGAGGTGGTACCAGATGTCTGAGGAGGTCTCGCGAAGGTATGCCTCTTTGTGGATATAGCCATGCAGGCCACTCTGCCGATACCCCTTTTTCCATGTCGTTTTGAGAAGATCGGATGTCTGCGTGCAGGATTCTCTTTGGGAAGGCATGGGACACGCCCTCCCACACTTTTCAGACATCTAGGGAGCTTACCTGATGACTGTAGGCACTTTCAGACATCCGGAGAGGTGGTCGAACGTCTGGAGCTAGGTCTAGACGGTCCAGAAGAGTTCCTGGATATCTGAGGATTGGCGTAGGGCTTAAGGTATGACACTGGACACTTTTAAGATGTTTGGAAGTTATTCTAGACGTCTGATTTGAGTCAGAAACACTACTTTTGACCCGTTATGGGTCCGTTTGAGGTCCGTTTTCCACAAATAAGATATCGACGTTTTTCGTATGAATTCCTTTACTTGTTAGAAGACCTCTATACTATTCTGAATACTCTCCTGTGATTGATCTTTGTGATAGGACTTCATTCTGTTGCAGGTTCAGGGCTTGCTTGTCGTTCGAGCCCCCACTACTCCTGGGCTTACTGGTAGAGTAGCTTCCCCTGAATTTAATTAAAACTCAAATGCATGTGTGAAATGAATGATTAGAATTTAGGATAAGGCATGAATCCTAGGACAAGAAACTCTTGAATGCCTGTAATGGATGATTGAATTGCAGTCTTGAATGAGTAGCTAGAATGATAACAATTGCCTGTAAATAAATAACAGCTGCCTAGAAAGTGCTTATGCTAGCAAACTGTTGCATGTAATTTCCTGCTGTAAATGTTAAATGACATAATACGAGCTGCATGTATACATAAATTGAGAATGGTAACGTAAATGATGGAAATACGAGCTACTTGTGTATAACCTGTGTACGGGAATGTGAACGGTAGAAATACAAGTTGCATATGTATAACACGAGAATGGAAATAGATATGATGAAACCTGGTATGGCATGGCCTGAGGAATATGAGCATGAACCCTACGGGGAAATTAGAAGCTGAGCTCCTGGAAATAAATGGAATGGATCTGGACATGTGTTGGGAAGTGTGCTGGCCCTTGAGTACATGGTACCAAGGGGAGAGCATGTTACTGATAACACTACACAAGGGAGTGATAATTATGTTGAATATGGCCCATCTTTAGAATAAAAGGCACAACATAAGTAGAATAGGAGCAATGCATGCATCATGTACCAAGATTGCTTATAAACTGTATTAATGGCCATTTGCGTAAGAATTTGTCAAAGCAGGCCTCAGATGAGCAATCGGACCTTACGGATGGATTCAGAATGACGAACGGAGTCCAACGGACTCAAGATCGGCCAAATCCGACATCCGGAGCTCCTACAATGGGCCCAAGAAGTTCTGACCGTTGATCTGGAAATCAACGGCTCAGATTGTGCCACGTTAGACCTCCGCCCTCGCACTCGCCGCACCTTCAGCTAGCCGAGATCAAATCTCGTTCGTCAATCTTCGATCGAATGGTCGAGATCCGCACGCCCGCCTGCGGTCGCCGCGACAAAGCGCAGGCGTGGCGCAATGGTTAGCGCGCACGCCCGCACCGACGCGACGCACGTTCGAGCCGCGCGGGGTGGAAATTGAAGACGGGCGACGGGCGCGGAGAAATTGGGCCGCCCGATCAGCAGCGGGCGACCAGGATCTTGCCACACGGTGCGACCGCAGCTCACGAGCGTCCACGCGCACGTGCACGCCAGGTGGAGGCGCGCGCGCACACGTGCACCCGAGGCGAGGAAGGCTCCCAGCCGTCCGATCTTTGATCTGACGGCTCTCGTTCAGCGGCTGCGGATCGCGCGAGGAGAAGGAACGAGGCGGGCGGCTGACCTACGGCGAGAGGGCTTCACCGACGCTTTTGGAAGCGGTTTTAGCGACGCTCTGGATGTTGCTAAAGCCCCTTCTTCTTTTAGGAAGCCCTTAACTCTATTTAAACCCCCTTCAACCACCATTCAAGGCATTCACTCCCCCTTGCAACTACTCTACCCCTCTCTTAGCTTGCCTTAGGCACTCTTGTAATCGTTGGAGACGACATGCCGCCGACGGAGCCTCCTCCACCGCCGTGGCTGCCTCGTTGCTCTCCACACACACTCTCTTTCTCTCTCTCTCTTTTAAGCTTTTTGTTATTTTTGTTGAAGCATGTATTTAATGTTGTAAGTCATGAACTACAAGTGCATGTTTAATGAAGTTATTTTCTCGTTCAGTTGCCATTTTAATTTCTATTCAAGTTGCATGATCAAAACAAAGAGCTTTCTAACCCTAAACCTTCTCTCTCTCTCTATCTCTCTCTCTCGCTTTTCAAAATCGCACCTTTCGCAAGCAAAACTCCACACTTTCCGTGACAACAAGTGGTAAAGTAAAAATCTGATTTTCATGCCTCCCTGAGACCGACACTCGAACTCACCTCCGTTTAATTATTTTAAAATCAACGTTGCAAGTGCGACTATAACGACACTCCTTAACACACACGCACAACAGCACGTCAGTTACCTCTTAGTGTGGAGGGGTGCTTGCCGCCTTCGGGTTGAGAATTGGGGTGGGTTTGGCCACATTGCACCGACTCTGTGGCCCTCGTGTACACTGTACCGGAGAGAGCTACTAGTGTAGGGAGAGAGCTAGCCACTCCATAAGGCCCAGGGTTCAGCTAGTCGCCTTACACCAACTTGTTAGGCCCACTGGGCAAACTAGGGTAGTCAGGCGAGGGTGCGCAGAATGTGGAGGGGCGAGACCCCTGTTTGGTTACTGAGAGGGGCTAGATCCCTGTTACTGAGAAGGCTAGGCCCTTTACTTGTTCCTTACTGTACTTTGGGTGCACCTGCTAACGGAAATGACTGACCGCGTGCCAATGCGGGGTAGCTACTCATGCACTTATCATGCGTGCCGTAGTCACCGTTATGTCTGTCTGTGACCTTGGGGTGGTTGACTGGGTGTAGGATCACCACGGGGGACTCTCCCAGCTAGGAGAGCACCACATGTGCCTTCTACTCTCCGGAAAAGACTGCAATCAAGATCGTTCCCATGAGGAACATTCGAGATCAAGAAAAAGTCCTGATAAATAAACCAAGTGGTGAGAAAGAATAATTAGTAAAGAAAATAATTGAAAAACAACAGCTACCTATCCACTTTTACTGCTTTAGTTAGTTGGTTGCCACTCTACTCAGCGTTCGCTGACTTTGTGTACTCATAACCCTTTTCAGGTGCAGGTGTTGAGCAGCGAAAGTCTATTGCTGCGGAGGGTGCTAGGCCTAGTAGGGCCCAGTAGCTGTAGTTTCTCTTGTTGTACTCTTTCATAGTAGCGAGTTAGACTTTGTACCTTTATATTCTGTATTTTTATGTTTTGCACTTTATACTCTGTACTTGGTTACTTTTCTACTGTTGTGGTGGTGTGTACTGTAGTAGTTTTACTTCTTTAGTGTTGTACTTTTGTTACTGTTAGTTGCTTACCACAGTGAATGTAGTTTACTTTCTGCTTTTTGGTTACTTTCTCGTTGGATGACTGGGTCATGGGATCAGTCGAGTTGGTCCGGCATTGTGTCCTGTAGGGATTCGAGAACCGGGTTATAGCACTGGGTCTAGCTGAGACAAGTGATCCATCACAACATTATGTGCTCCAGCTTTGTCGTGGATTTCGACATCAAACTCCTTCAAAAGAAGGATCCATCTAATAGGGCGGGGTTTAGCGTCCTTCTTTGCCAACAAATGCCGAAGGGCGGAATAGTCAGTGTAGATGATAACTTTGGACCCGAGTAAGTATGACCTAAATTTCTCCAACCCAAATACCACGGCTAGCAATTCTTTCTTAGTGACTGTATAGTTATGCTGAGCCTCGTTCAGTATTTTGCTAGCATAGTATATTACCAACAGATGGCGCTTTTGTCACTAGCCAAGAACGGCTCCGACTGCAAAGTCGGAGGCATCACACATCATCTTGAAGTCGAGCGACCAGTTGGGGGTTGGAGAATAGGTGCAATGGATACAACGCTTCGTAAGGTCATGAAAGTGCTGAGAAACGATTTGTCAAAATCAAAGGGAGTGTCAGTTACCAGAAGATTTGTTAATGGACGAGCAATTTTCGAGAAATCTCGAATGAATCTTCAATAAAATCTGACATGCCCTACGAATGATCTGATTTGCCTATCTGAGCTAGGCAGAGGTAATCGCGAAATGATTTTAGACTTAGCTCGGTTGACCTCGAGTCCATTAGAGGAGATCTTGTGACCTAGTATGATGACATCCCTCACCATAAAATGGCTTTTTTCCCATGGAAGTACTAGGTTAACCTCTATACATCTCCTCAGAATCTTTGTGAGGTTATCAAGACAAGATGAGAAATTGTCTCCAAATACGAAGAAGTCATCCATGAACACTTCTACGCACTCCCCGATCATGTCTGAAAAGATGGCCATCATGCATTACTGAAAAGTAGCTGGTGCATTGCAGAGGCCGAAAGGCATCTGCTTAAAAGTGAATGTTCCAAAGGGACACCTAAAAGTTGTCTTGTCTTGATCTTCCAGGTTGATTGCAACTTGATTGTACCCAGAGTATCCATCTAGAAAGCAGAAGAAACTACGCCTGGCTAGCCGTTCTAGAATCTGATCTATAAAGGGTAAAGGAAAATGATCCTTTTTGGTAGCCGAGTTTAGATTCCTGTAATCAATGCAGACCTGCCAAGAAGTCATGGTGCGGGTCGGGATGGATTCTCCCAATTCATTTTTTATTACGGTGAGTCCTGCCTCTTTGGGCACTATCTGAATGGGACTCACCCACTGGCTGTCGGAAATAGGATGGATAATGCCTGTGTCAAGCCATTTAATGATCTCCTTCTTGACAACCTCCAACATATTTGGATTTAGGCGTCTCTAAGGTTGTCTCAACGATCTCGCCCATTCATCAGTGTAGATGTGGTGAGTGTAATATGAGGGGCGAATTCTATGGTGATCAGCAATGCCCCACCCGATAGCAGCCCAATGTGCTTGCAAAATGGAGATCAACTGGTGTTCCTGATTTGGAGTCAAGTGAGCATTGATAATCATGAGATATGTCTCACTTTCTCCCAAAAACACATACTTGAGTGAATCAGGTAAGGGCTATAACTCTAGTAGCAGAGGGTGGGAAGGGGGTTTATGTAAGGGAGGAGAGGAAGCAACAACGGAAATTTGCTGATCCTGACTAATGACGAATCCGTCTGTAGTTGTCATGTAACCTAGCCTTAAGATATCAGTGCTGGATAGGACAAGATAGTAAGAATCAAGGGTGTTAGAAGCAGATGAACACCCATGACAATCAGATGCATGGGATGAAATGTGTATGTCATTAGTTTCAGTCCCATGTGGATCGCAATCTAAGTACCTTGATAGTGAAGATGAATGTGCCATTGGGTGGCTGCAGAGGAGCCTAATGTTACCACAAAAAGCTAAATCTTCATCTTCACTATCCTCCTCGATCAAATCGCAATCAAAGTTCTTTGATGCCCTAAAAATGTCTAGTCTAAGCCTTTCATTCCCGAGGGTAATCTCCATGCACCCTGATGCACAGTCGATGTTTGTGCAGGCAGTTGCCAAAAATGGGCGACCTAGAATAATCGGTGCATCATGGAGATTACGAGGAACCTCCATATCAAGAATAAAAAAGCCCGCTGGAAAGCAGAATCCTTAGACTTTTACAATCACATTTTCAACCACCCCCTTAGTGTTTTTACTGATCGGTCAGCCAACTATATGGTAACCGAGGTGGGCTTTAACTCCCCAAATTGAAATTGATTAAATATTGCGGTGGGAGTAAGTTGATGGACGACCCCAAATCAAGAAGGGCCCTATCAAAAGGGGAATCCTACGAAAAGTAGGAAATCAGTGGTGTGGCCAGATCCTTCTATTTGGACGGTAAGTCAGCTAAAATAACTACGCTGGCTTCCTCAGATAATACCACTTGTCGTCCGATCCTCTGCTGCCGCTTCGGAGTATAGTAGTCCTTAAAGAACCTAACAACAGCAGGGATGTGATCTATTTCTTTTAGGAGAGGGACCTAAATGTGAACTTCCTTGAACATAGATTTTAGGTCCTCGAAATTCCGGGTGTCCTTTTTCCGTGCTGAATCTCACGTTAGGGTCGCAGGAAAAGGGACGGGAATTTCAGGGTCTAGGAGCTTCTTTCCTTTATCTAATGAAGATGGCTTGTAAGAGGAAGAGGGTTGTAAGCCATCTCCTGGTAGAGCACAGGGAAAGTTATTACCAGCTTTCCTAGGTAGCGGGTCCTGTGTAGTCTTTCCGCTCCTTAAGATGACGGCTTTTGCAGTGGCGTGCTGTCCATGTAGGGGCAGAGGAGCAGGTTGGTCTGGATACATAGGGTTTGGCAACAGAGGTGGCTGACTGAGCCCATAACCAGGTGGTGTAGGAGGTGCTTGCATAACAGTGTGTGCCTGCCCCTGTGGTGCTTGGAATCTAGGCGGGGCACCCTTATTCTGCACATATCTCTGATTTGGGACAGGTTGGGAGGGCAAAGCTCCCTGTGATCTATGCTCCTGCATCATTTGGTTTTGTGTGTTCTGTATGCTCTGTATTTGGTCAGCCATTGCCTTCATTATTTGTAGGTTGTCATGAGTAGATTTCCGAATTGATGCCTGCAATTCCTCCTTTAGTGACTCCAAAGGGTCGGCCTGCCTTGGAGGGTAGTTGGTAGCTTGGTGCAGCAGCTTATAGATAGAGCATGTTTGTTGCTATTGAGATGGGAATGGCTACTGCCTAGGATACGTGCTATGCGCATTCCCATATTGTCTGGTCTGGTAGTGTGGATCTTGACTTGGTCTCTATGGGTTACCAGACCAGGAGAAATTGGGATGCTGGTGACAACTAGGGTTAAATGTTTGAGAATACAGGTTGTTACGCCTGTATCCCTGAATGGCATTGACATCTTCATAGGCTGAAGACATCTCAGATGTGAATTCATCAAAAGAATATGCACTTGCATTGTCGTGTGGTACGTAACCCTGATTGTACGGCGCCAGATCCATATTGTTCATGGGTTCCTGGTATGCAGGATCCCACGAAGGTGGAGAGAAAACATCCCGAGCAAATGGATATGTACGAGCAGAGGGGGCTCGGGATGCTTGAGAGGAGTAAGATGGAGCAGTGTTGCCAGAAGATCTAGATCTCGCTCGCATTAATTCATCGAGCTTCTTATCGAGCAGATCCACCTTATCCAGCTTTTTGGTGATAATGTCCATGTCGGCTCGGGCAGACTCAGCTTGAGCTTCGTGGACATTAACTCGTTGCTGTCCAGGTCGTTGGAACTGGCTCATTGAGGAGGCATTCATCGAGTTCTCTGCTAAGGACTCGAATAGTTCAAATGCACTGTTCTCGTCCTTCGCGAGGAAATTCCCACCTCTAGATGCAACGGCTAGGTATCGATGTGTGTCATCCAGCCCATGGTAAAATACTTGAGCGAGGTGCCATTTGGGTACACCATGGTGTGGGCACTTCCTGAGAAGATCATGGAATCTATCCCAGGCGTCATGCATCTTCTCTCCAGGGCTTTGGGCAAAGGTCGTGTTCGCGTGCCTCATAGCATTTGTTCAACCGATTGAGAAGAACTTTTGGAGGAATTCGCGACGTAATTCCTCCCAGGTTCCAATTGGCCACCCGATGGTCTTGAACCAATAAGCAGCTTTATCCTTGAGAGAAAAAGGAAAAAGCTTCATGAGAACAATTCCAATATCTATATTCCTGGGTCAAACTGACTCTACAATCCGACTCAGGTCTTTGAGGTGCTGGAAGGGATCCTCATTCGAGTTTCCATGGAAATGAGTCTGAATCAGACTTATGATATTCGGCTTTAACTCGAATGCGTATCCTTCTGCAAGAATCCAGACTTGAGGCGCTATGATTGTCGCTGCCAGATCATAGAAGTCCCACAGTTGTTCTTCGCGTGGTGGATGCTTCATCCTGTCGAGTGTTGTGAGAATTCGGTCGATGCTTTGCTCATATTTTTGTTCCATTTCCTCGACCCTGGCTTCTAGATGAGCCATGGGGTCCTAATTCTTAGGGTCCTGATGAACTCGAGGATCGGGATTAGCCATCTCAGCTAATTGGATGGAAGAAGGTTGAGAAGATAGGTCAGGCAAAATTCACCTTTGCCACCTTGGATTTGGCTCCCAAGGTCCTACAATTTCAGGTCTTAATGACCTTCTTTCTTGCATACACCAACTCAAAGGGTTGGTGTAGTCAAGCAGAATAAGGCTAAGGCCTTGTTAATCAGAGTGGACCTTTAGATCAGATGACCGGATTTTTTGTTTAAGTTTTTGTTATTAAAAATTCGACGAGAGACCAACTGTAAGGACTTCCCGCCTCTCAAGCTAACTCAGCCAGTCTGGTTACGAGGGGACTACGAGGAAGGTTCTTCCTTTGGCTTTCGCCTCCGATTCAGTTACCCCACAACCACGGTCATTTGACACTATCCCGTAGGCTTAGTCACCAGGTTTTGCAAGAGAGGTTGGAACTACCTAGTAGTTTTCTTTTTGAAACAAAAAGGAAAGCTATCGTCTTACGATAGCAATCCGGAGAGGTATATTATATAAACAAGTAAGAGGAATTACAAAACAGATCCCCACGTATGTATGAGGGATCAGCACTCTCTTACAAATCTTTCACAACACACCGGTTTCTCCTGAAAAAGCCTCGCATTTCTCGCCTTCCACACTCACCAGAGAGTGACAGCCATACGCACATGTCGCTTCTCTCTCACACCAAACCCATGCCAGATGGAATCCCATGTTGGTAGTGGCTTCTGGCAAGTCCTCCTCCAAATAGCATCAGTGACTAGGCAAGATGAGAAGATGTGGTTCACATCGTCAGTGTGCATGCCACATAAGTAACAATCATGACGAGCAGCTCCCATCCGCCTGTGTCACAGATCACCTGTAATCAAACCATCTCTCCTACACAGCCAAAGAAATATTTGTACCTTAAGGGGGATTTTCAGGAGCCAAATTTTCTTGTTAATGAAATCGCATCTCCACCCACTTCCATTTTCCATGATTCTATTGTAACCACACTACATAGTGTAGAGCCCCTCCCAGATGTATTTATCCTCCACTCCAAGCCTTGGCCTAAAGCTTTCAAGATTTGAGAGCAGATTCCTCCTTTCATCCCACAGCCGGGTGCCCCTTTTGGTGGATTCTTCTTCATTCAAATTCCAGCTGCAGCTATTGCTAGACCAGAATCTGCTAACAATTCCCTCCTTATCAGATGCTGCAGCAAAGGCCCTTGGATAGACCTCCTTCAGAACACCCAGCAGGGACCAACCTTCCTTCCAGAAGCTGAAGGTCCTGCCATCCCTAAGAGCTGGCTGCAACATATGCAGGTTATCAGCCAAAGCTCTGATCACTGAATTCCAGAAGGGATAGGGTCTACTGGGCTGCAGCCTAGAAAGCATACTGTTTGAAGCTCCATAACTGTCCCTGATCAAGGTAGTCCAAGGTTTCAACTCTCCTTGCAAGAGCTTAATTGCCCACTTAAGCAATAAAGCATCATTGAACTGTTTCAGAGATTTAATCCCAAGTCCTCCCCTGTCCTTAGGTTGGCAAATCTGCTCCCAATTTAGTGGTTGCAAAAATCTGCCCTCATGCTTGGCTCCCCTCCAAAAGAACCTTTTTCTCAATACATCCAACCATTTCCATGTGGACTTAGGGGCTTTAAAGATGGAAAAGTAGAAAACAGGGATAGAGGTGATCACTGAGTTGAGCAAAATGAGTCTTCCACCCTTTGAAAGAAAGCTACTATGCCATCCATCCAGCTTCACTGAAATTTATCAAAGAGATAAATCCAATCTTTTTTCTTCATTCTAGAACACCTCAGTGGCAGCCCCAAATATTTGATAGGAAGGCTGATGCGGGGGGTCCCCAAAACAGTAGCAATATCACCTTGCTCAGCCTCAGGTAAGCCAAAATATACCAAACTTGACTTTTCTCTGTTCAACTTAAGGCCTGAAGGCTCTCCAAAGATGTTGACCATATGACACAAAGCTAGTGCTTCATCCATAGATCCTTCCACAAAAAAAATCGTATCATCTGCATACTGAAGTATAGGAGCCAAAGTACTCCTGCAAGATAAGGAATATCCTCTAATAAGACCTGCTTCAGTAAGTTTACAAGAATACCAGGCCAAGTTGTCAACTACCAGGTTGAAAACCAAAGGTGCCAGAGGATATCCTTGTCTGATTCCACATTGGGGATGAATCCAAGCACCACATGGTTTCCCATTTATCAAGGGAGTGAAAGAGGCAGTTGTGATACACCTTTTCACCCATTGAATCCAAACAAGGGGAAAACCTCTTCTCTTAAGTACTTCCCAAAGATAGGGCCAACTGATGGAGTCATAAGCTTTGCAGAAGTCAACCTTCCATAAAAAAGCCTTACACTTCCTCTTGTGCCAACCACAAACAATCTCCTGGGCCATGATAAAAGACTCATGTAGAGATCTATCAGGAAGGAAGGCTGATTGAACAGGGTGGATCAGCTCTTGCAAAACAGGCCTCAATCTATTGGACAAGACCTTGCTAATCACCAAATAAATAGAGTTAGAGAGGGAAATTGATCTGAATTCCTTAAAAGATTCATCTCTCTGAGTCTTTGGCAAAAGAAATAAAAAGGACCTATTGATTCTTTCAAAGCCAAAGTTGCCAATCTCAAATTCTTTGATCACCTCCATCACCTCAGTGCCCACAATATCCCACAACTCTTTGTAGAAGAAAACTTGAATTCCATCAGGACCAAGTGACCCTTCACAGTTGAGATCCTTGATGGCCTTCAAGACTTTAGCTTCAAATACACTAGCAGTCAGGCTGGACCCCTGATTCTCAGTGATTCTGGTAATGTCACTTGCTGCCATCCTCCAACAGCCCCTACCAGCAGATCTTGAAGACTCTTTGAAGTACCTGACAACCTCAGCTCTGGTAATTCTCTACCCATCTTTAACAAAAGAGGAAATCAGATTGATTCTTCTTCGAGAGTTGGCAGCCAAATGGAAGAACTTAGAGTTTGCATCCCCCTCTTTTAACCACAGCTATCTTGACCGTTCCCTCCAATCCATCTCCAGCTTCAGGTCTTCTTCAGCCACCACCCCTTGCCATTTCTTTCTATCAAGGATATCCTGCTCAGACAGCCGATCATTGTCTTCCTTGGAATCAAATTCCTGAACCTTCATCAAGGCATCTCTGCGTCTTTGATGCCTTAAGACAGAAACAACATCACCATATTCCTTTAACATCACTCTCATAGCCAAAGTTTTGGAAGCCAACTTGAAGGTATCCATGCCCTCAACCTACTGAGCCCTCCACCAACTTGCAAGCATTTCTCTAAAACCCAGTTCCCTCAGCCATGACTTCCTGAATTTGAAGTAAGATCCAGCCATCACCTGTTCCCCATTGTCCCAGACCAGGGGAGTGTGATCAGAGAAGGGATGTTCAAGGCCATAGACAAAGGATAATTGGAAAAGGTCCAGCAGGCTAGCATTGCCAAAGAACCTATCAATCTTGGACTTGAGCCCATTGCCATTCCTCCAAGTAAATTTAGAGCCTGAGGAGGGGAATTCACTCAAGCCTAAAGCTTGGACCATTAGCTAAAAGCCAATGGTAGCACTATCCACCACCCTAATGGGTTTGTCACTTCCCACCAACACACAATTGAAATCCCCTCCCACAAACTAGACAGCCCCATTCACAAAATCTGCAGCCAAATTCCAATCCTCCCAAAGCTCATGTCTTCTGCTAGGATCACTGGGACCATACACACCTGTCACAAAGAAATCACTGCCCCCCTGGTCTCTTTTGAACCTACAAGTCAGTAAGTGTCTAGCCAAAGATGCCTCCTCCAATTGCAGCACATGCTTCTTCCACCAGATGGCAATACCCCCAGATCTGCCACTTGAGTTGATCATCACAATGTCATTAGTAAGACCTACTTTCATCTCTACCTAAGCCCTGTCAGGCTCACTATCAATATGTGTCTCTTGGAGGATGGCACAATCAATCTCCCATTCTCGCAAATATCTAAGCAAAGAAGCCCTTCAACTTCTATCGCGCAGCCCACACACATTCCAAGTAAGAATCCTCATTTGGCTGTCTGATCAGTCCCCTTCTTCGCAATAGAGACTTTGCTAACCTGCATCACAGCTGCAATGGCACACTCATCAACTTTTTGTGTAGAATTATGCCTTCTCAGCCTCAACTTGTAGGGAGGTCTCCCAAGACCAGAGGTGGAAGGAGTCTTAGACTCCAATTGCAGACCACCAATCGCAGGAGGACTACATTGCATATATAAGGAAATCACAGGGGGATTTTCCAGATCAGAAACAACTGGAGCATTGGCGAGGGGAGTCACACCTTTCAAGTCCTCAGCCACAGCCTCATCCAGCAATGTTATCTCCTCCCCTTCCTTCACCACCACTATAGAGTCGGCTTGGATCAGAGGGGCCCCACCCCCATCCTCCAGAATTTCAGACATCACCTCCTCTACCCTCAAGCCCCCCACCCCATCTTCCAGATCCACAATTTTATTGGGCTCAGCCAACATCTTTTGACTTGCACAATTTCTCAGTATAGAGCCTGCTTTGGCTTGCAGCACCTCATCATACGAAGGGTATTGATGGCTTGACTCCACGCCCCTATTAGCCACATGAAAATTCAAGAGTATCATCCAAGAGCTTCCCCCACACCGAAGAATCAGTTTATCTGGAACAGATCCAGTCTTGAAGACATCCACCCTCACCTTCAGAACACTAGCATCTCCTTTAGTCAAACCAATTTCAGCATCCTTTGCCACAGATGCAAACCCAGCAATCATATCTTCCACCACCACCCTAGACCTTAGGTGTAGAGGTAGACCTTTGATTTCAAGAAAACCTGATCTAGGGGTAGCTCTTTGAGGTGGTCGCTCAGACAAGGATCCATCAAAAGAGGATACCATACGCCACAACACTGTCAATCCACACAGATTACTGGACCGAAAACACAGATGTTCGATGTCCGCCACCCCCAAATTAAAGAGCACAAACCGCGAAGGGCAGAGAACCGCAATTTTCCAAACATCAGTCGAGAGGGAAAGAGAATTTACCAGTTGATGAGCTTTCTCTAGAGATAGAGTGCCCAACATCACTTCCCCAATCAAGGCCCCTCATAAAACCAATTTCGTCACCTTAACGTTCTCACTCAGAGGAATCTCCACATCTAGGGTGTGCCCCTCGAAAGTTGGCGAGGGAGGTGGAAGAGGCTGCTGCACCTCACCCTTAGGTTTCCATGGTTCAATCCGCATCCTGCCCCCAGATCCACCACGAGCTGCCAAGCAGGAGTCACACTTGTGGCCATAGCCCCTACAGGCTAAGCACAGCACTGGCCGATGGCACATCGCCGCCAAGTGCCCACGGTGCCGACAACTAAAGCAAACCACCTCCTTACGGTTCCGTGACCACCCAACGTGAGACCCCCTCTTGTCCACCGCCCCAACTCCATCAGACGCCTGGGTGCCTCGCTCTTTTCTTCTCCAAGACCGTGAGCGCCATATCGACCATCCATCAAAGCTGGCGGCATGCCCACCGGGCCACCTCGGGTGGCCAGCCATCATCGCCGGAGCTTCCTGCCAGGAACTACCTAGTAGTTTCAAGTGAAATGTAGGTTATTTGATGTATTTTCATGAATTTTTAACATGTTTATTCAATTTAGTAGATGGTGGGTGGTCCACAAGGTGACTCGCCTCACCGACTAACTTTTGGGCTTGTCGGAGTCCAAGTTAGTCAATGTGGTCCTATTGGCTTATGCACTTCTAAATTCTTTTTCAAATTGAAGACCGCAATTCAAATGTATACTTTAAGGCAAGATGGAATCCAAATGATTTGAAACTTGGCAAGAAGATTCCTTTTTCAATAAGCTTTTTAGAGAGTATTTTTCCAAAATTTTTTCTATTTCCAACAATTAGTTATTTAACTAACCAGGGGTCAAATTTGGAATTTAGACCCTATTTTAGTTTTTTTGTTGGAAACAATACCAAATATGCTCCAAAAATTTTGTAAAAATATGATATTGAAAGCTAATTTGATTATCTTTCCCATCCCATAAATTTTGAATAAATCTAATTTGTATGTTAGTCAAAATTGATTTCTAAAGTTCATAAAATTTCTATTTTCAAGCAATCTGACCAGTATGTACTCCATGAATTTTTAAAAATTCCACAGAATAAATTTATTTTTGGGAAAGGTAGCGTTGGAAAGATAATTTGAAGATTTAGTTCCAATCCAAATTTCAGGATTTTTGGAGCATTAGAAACACGGCTATTGAATTTTAAAGATGACACTTTCTAGCTGAATTTCTAATAAGAATGTGTGCACCTGATTTCCGCAGCACCCGCTTTTCCTTGTTCGTTGCTTTGTGTCGTTGTTCCTACACACAAAAATACTGTATTAGATATAAAATCAAAAGTTGTCGTGCCTCCCCGGCAACAGCGCCAATTTGTTCGCTGCGTAGATCACGTAGAAAATTGACATGTTGTAGTATAGCGTGAAATACATCTTGAGCAATAAATTAATGGAACTTGGTGAGTCCCGGTCGATCACAGGGAGGTAGAAAGTACTTTTGATTTCATACGCTTGTTCTCAATATGATTACTAAAGAATAGAAACAATCAATCACAATATTCACATTACAAAGAGATTGAATTTGATATATGTAATAGAATGAAAACATGAAAGTAAACAACTACTAATGTAATAGAATGCGGGCACCACAGGTAGTTCATGGTGGCCTTTTTGAGAGGTTGAGAAGAGCAGCAACGATCCATCAGGGTGGCCCAACAGACGCTTCAAATGGAGGTGCAGAGACGGATGCAGAGAAGATGGGAAGAAGAAGAAGAGAGAGAGGTTGAAGGAGGAAGAAGAAGAAAAATGAGAATTGCCTTCAAAAGGGGGGCCTTTGGCCTCTTTTTATAGCTTTAGTGAAGGGCAATTAAGGTATTTGTCCCCTTAAATCCATGCAAGTGCTTCAGATTAATCAGATCCATTAATCAAAAGATCAACGACCCTGATTAAGCCTTCCAAATCCTTCTTTTATCCTCGGTTGAATCTGGTGCTACCATGTGCAGCCTGTGGAGCGTCGATCCTCCATCGCACGGCTACAGATCACCTGCACACGAACCTTCATTTCTTCTCCTTCGCCACTCGCCTCTTCTGAGTTCCCAATCGTCAGCCGTTCGATAGTAAGATCGGACAGCTTAAATGCACGCTCAATCACGCCTTTAAGTCCTAAAGCATGCGCACGCATGTCTCCACATGCCTTGTCGCACGCGTTCTTGATCCAATGCCTCCGCACCTGCTATGTGTCTGCTGCTGAGCCGCTCGATGGAGATCCGGCAGTCAAATTTCATCTGCGGGTGCGCGTTTCCTAATCACGCTTCGATCCCATGTTGGCCACTATCAGTTAAGCACCCTCTTCGCTGTGCTACGCGTGAGGATGGTTGCGCTTTTCATTTCTTGTGCGGCTGCCCTTGGCCATTGGATGGGAATCCAACGGTCGAGATCTCTCCTGTGCGTGATGAGGAAGCTGGAGGTGGCGATGTGGCTACATCGCAGCCATTGGTTGATGATCCAATGGCCTGCGGGTCTCCTTTCCAGATTGGGGAACGGTGAGGGGTGGCTGCGATGGCACCACGTGGTGCCATCGTGGTCGTCCATCTTCTTCTCCTTGTATCTGATGATGTAGGCCTCCGATTAAGTTGATTTCTACGCCGTTGGACTATGAACGTCAATCCGGATCCATCCATCCAGTTGGATTTGTCATCTGAGGTTTGGATATTCTCCAATTTCTCTTTGGCTCTTGCTTCTTTTGCGGACTCCCTAAGGTGCTACGGGAGTCCGATTGATGTGCTCTTGGAAGAGTTGGACTCCCATCGTTATTTCTAATAGATCCATAAGGTTGGATAGATCATCCACAACTCTGGATTACCTACAATTAATAATACCTCTCAAATAGCACATTATTATGTATAAAACATCTAAATCATCTAAGATGCAAAGTACATCTAAGATGCCCATGTTAAGCTAGGTTCTACCTTAATTCAGGCGAATTAGGGCCTATGATTGCTATGAAATCAAGATGCCTTCAGGAGTTGGGGCCGGTGTGAGGGGTGGCTATGATGGTGCCACGTGGCACCATCATGGCCGTTCATCTTCTCTTTTGTAAATGATGATGTAGGCCTCCGATTGAGATGATTCTTACATCGTTGGACTGCGATCGCTGATCCAGATCCATTCATGCGGTTGGATTTATCATCTGAGGTCTAGATTTTCACCTATTTGTCTCTTGGCTCCTGCTCTTCTACGGACTCCATTGGATGCTACGGGAGTCTGATCGATGTAATCTTGGAAGCATTGGACTCCCGTCGTTGTTCTGAGCAGATTCGTAAGGTTGGATCTGTCATCCATAGCCCCAAATTACCTGCAATTATTAATATCTCTCAATTAGAACATAATATGACATTATTATTTACAAAACTAATAAATCAACTACAATGCAAAGTATAATGCAAATGCATGCAGAATGCCTAAGTTAAGTTAGGTTCTAACTTAATTCAGGTGGATTAGGGCCTATGAGTGCTGTGCAATCATACCCCCATGACTAAATCTTGCTAGTCCCTAGCAAGTGCAAGACTAAATGCATCCTATCAAGAGTTTAACTAGAGATTTATGTCGTTTTGTTTCATCTAGAAATTGAGAATCTAAAAAAAATTGTGAACATGTAGTGGTGTAGCTTCTACAACGGATCCAAGCAAACAGTCAACATATATCTAAAGTTCATACTTGACCCTTAGTAAAATTCTGTTGGGATAGGGAAGACCTCTTCTCTCGGGGACATAGAATAATATCCTCTAGTTTTAGCCTCGGCTTTCTGGCTTAGGTAGAAGATGTCTGAGTTAACTGGATTTGTATTTGGTGGCTCACTCTCTTCTGGTTCTACATAAAGACTAGTATTTCAGAATCTAGATTTCCAGATTATTAAATAAATCAACTTAGAGAGAGGCTGAAAAAATGTGCTCTCTTAAGTCTTTTGTACTTTTTCGTATCTCTCTCTTTCCTTTTTCTTTTCTTCTTTTTTTTTCTCTCTTCTCTTTTTTTCTTTTTCTTTTCTTTTTCTTCCTGAGCTCACATCTCACCAGTTTTGTGGATATATTTGGTGGTCTCTCATGGCATTACACTTCAATTAGGTTTTGATAATCCTATGACTAAGTCAGAATTCTTCAGCCCGTATTTAGGTAATCAGAAATATAGGAAAAGTAGGTGAAGGCTGTATTTGGTGGTTCGTGAGGGTGGTAGTTGTTGCCTCAATATACTTGACTCAATTTAAACATAACTCACACTTTCCAACATGGTATTTTTTTCTTCTCTTTTTTTATCTTTTTTTTATTTCTAAAAATTTTTCTCTATATACTCTCTTTTTTTTTTCTGCAACCATATCTATTAGCATAATGCCATATCTATCAACACAACGCAACATAACAGATGTACTTTTATTTACGAGGCATTATTCAGAATTAGGGGTGTTCAAGAGGATATCGGGTGGCTTATTTGGTGGAAGTGCCTATTCTCGGCATCGGAAAGGGAATGGATAGGACAATGTATTTTTGACCTTAATATCAGTACCCTCCTTCAACCGAGGATTCCGTGGATGAGAGTCATGACTATCCACCTCAGTTTTAGTTTTATCAGAACCCACTCTCTATGTATTTGCCTTATTTGGTGGCTCTTGCAAGGATTCTCTCAAAGAATTTGTACCCAAGGACTGAGAGTGAAAACTATGCCTTACTCCGAGTACCATTATCCAATTATCCAAAATCTAAGATTCCTTACACTAGTCTTAGAGCACCAGCAGACTCTCTACTCTCATCTCACACATGTTTTTGGTGGATCTACTAGAAGATGGTTCACCTGACTCCCTGATTACTGTCCAAGGGTTCAAGAGAAGAAGCAATGCTTCTTCTCAACAAACTAGAGATGTCAATCGATCTTCGCATTAGATCCATTGCAAATTCCACGTGAAAGTGTGAAATTGTACTAAATTCTAAGTTTAGGAATCTACTAAAGAATAAATCCCTAATAAAACTTCTTGATAAAATGATCTATTCCCCCTAGGTGTTGGCAGAAAATTTTAAGTTTATATGTACTACCCTCCCATGCCTAAGTTCTTACATGTCCTCATGCATGAATAAAAGAAATTGAAATAAGGTAGAGTGCAAGTGGATAGAAATCACCTAGAACTGCTCCTGACTTGTCATTCAGCACATGCCAACACTACAATGGTAATCACAATATGCAGAATATTATGCTAGAATGAAATATGTTAAATATAAAGGGTATGTATTCATGTATAAGTCTAAATGTGATGCCTAAATGATGCCTAAATGCTAAGTCTAAATGCTATGCCTAACTGCTATGCTGGGTTTAACGCCTCTAGCTGGGCGAAACTCCATCAGATGGATCAATGAGTGTAGGAGATAGAGTCAAAATGGTAAGCATTTGGAGTTTTGTTATCACTAACGGGCCAACAATGTAGAGCAGCTGCCCGTGAATACCATGCCCACAAGGTCAGCAGAATAAAATTGTAAGGCCTGCAACTAGCTGTAGCCAGGTGCTACAAGAGGAATGAATCCGGGTGCCAGAGTGATAGGAAGCAAGTGGCATCCTGGAAAGGTAGTGTTTGAGAAATGCATATGAGATGGATGAAGAGTCGGGAGTGGGAAATAAGTCATACGGGTCCTGAAATGGTGAAAAATGAATGAAGGGACCCATGTGGTGTAATCTGAAATGGTATAAACAACCATTTCGTGAGTAGATCTAGGTGTTGGTGGTTGCAGAGTAGGTGTGTCAAATAAGATTTTGTGTTCCATCCTAATAGCTCTATTCTCATCCCTAGGTTGATTAGAAATCTTGTACGGATCACCCAAATTCTGCTCATGGTGTGAATCCTCAAATGTACTCGGCAGCAATTTATTTTCCCTCGGGTGTGGAGAATCAGAATATAGTAAAGCCTCGAATTCTTTCATTTTCTACTCTGTGGCTTCTGTGAAATCCTCAATACCCAAGAGTGAAGATGCGAAAGAATTTGTGATAAATTTGTCCTACTCCAAATCCAAAAATTTCTCCAAAATTTTCAAATTATTCTAACAATTGGAAATGGAGTTTTTAGTAGATTCTTTCTCAACTTCGATTGGATTGTTTGGTAATTGGAAATCACCCTCATGAATTTCAATGTATTTATCATCTAAGCTTGTCATGAGGGTTTTAGGCAATTCCAGTCTAGATCTCTCGGAATCCAAATCATGTGCCTCATCAAGCATATCTACCTAGGTCTCAGAATGTACTGGGTCTTGGGTGTCATGATCCACCATCTCTATCTCCCAAGATTCAGGATCTTTAGATTGAGAATCAATCTTGGGACTTTCCTCATCATTTTCTAGGCTGGGTCTCTCAATTGATTCCATTTCAAATGTGCCAAGAACATTTCCCCTATCTCCATTAGATATCTCATCTTTCACTTGAAAATCTCCTACATTGTCTACTTCGGGTGTATGACTCGAAGAATTCGCACAAGTCGCCCCAAGTTCCCTAAAATCCTATAGGATAGTTTGAACTTCATACTGCAAAAGGACTATGTCTTGAAGTGTGCGAGTTTGTTGATTCATCCTAGCCACGGATTCTAATTCTTTAAGGGCTTCCATCAAAGCTTCTTTGGTTGCAATCAAAGTCTGTCTCTGGCCTAGATCAGTAGCGATCTGAATTTGATGTAGAAATCTCACAACTGTGTTCATGTACTTTGCTACTGTTTGTTACAGTCTGAGAAGTAGTTGCGAGTCCATTGGTGGTTTCCTAATGGTGATCTGTGTGGATATGTCCTCAGATGCCAGTCTCAAGGAAGATGGAGGGTTATAATAGATTTGGTCTAGAGAATCATAAGGGTGGTGGGTGGGCTCAGTGTAGTCATAGGTTGTGGTTGAATCCTCAACTTTGAGTGGTTCACTATCGACCTGTGGTACATTCTCACTGAATTTAGGGCTTCTAGAGGTTATGTTTTGGGTTCTTTGTCTTCCATCCTGAATTGCTTTTCTCAAGTCCTCAGATTCCCTTTTTCTGACCTCCTTTGCTTCCTGGACTACTTGGATCAATTCAGCAATCTGGGAGCTTTTGTGAGGGGTAGGCATGCCTTTGGTGGTCAAGATACTCAGTCATCATGATGAAATCCCGATCCCGCATGGATAGTGTCTCTAAGGGTTGTGATGTCTGTGTGGATGTCCAAGAGGGTGAGGTGGGTATGTCCCAGGCTTAAGAAGCACGCGTATATGAATAATGAGGAGCAATCTCCCACCCATAAGAAGTTGGGATCATAGTTTAGTTGGGAGGAGAACCCTAATGATGGTAGGATGAGAAAGAGTATGGGTCCATGATCAAGAGGATCAAAAGACACCAGAAGGGTCTTAGTGACCTTACACCAGTTACAAGGACTGGTGGCAAAACAAGACTAAGTCCATGTTAATCAGATTGGTTCTTAAGATCATATGACGTGATTTTTCGTTCAAGTTCAAATTATTGAAGAAATTCGTTGAGAAATCGACTGAAGATAATCCCCACCTTTTAAGCTAACCCGGCTAGTTTGGTTATGAGGGGACTAAGAGGAAGGTTCTTCCTTCAACTTTCACCTCCGGTTCGTTTGTACCACTTAGCCACGATCGTTTAACACTACCCTGCAGGCTTAGTCACCAGGTTTGGCAGAAGAGGTTGAAATCACCTAGTAGTTTCAAGACAAATGTAGGTTATTAGGTGTGTTCTTGTGATTTTTTAACCTTTTTTTCTTCAATTCAGTAGGTGGTGAGTGGTCCACAGAGTGACCAAGCTCACCAATTAGCCACTAGACTTGATTTAGTCTAGGTTATCCCAAATGTGTGGTCTCTAGAAATTTTGACCCTAAAGGTGCAACCTAGTGTTCATGCAATTCTAGGGTTTCAGTAGACCAATAGAAATAAATCAATTCTTTGCTAAGAAAATGGAATCCAAATAATTTGAAATTCGACGGATAGATTTATTTTTCAATTATATTTTCAAAGAATATTTTTTTGTAATTTTTACTATTTCAATCGAATAAATAAGAATTTTTAAATGTCAAGGGGTCAGATTTGGAATTTTGACTTCTGGTTGGTTTTCTACTTTGAAACAGTATCAAATAAACTCTGAAAATTCAGTAAAAATATGAAAATGAAAGCTAATTAGAATAGCTTTCAGCCCTACCATTTTTGGTCAGATCAGATTAGCGGATTGTTCGAATTGCTGTTCGAAATCCAAAATTTTTCAAATCTGAGTCAGTTTGATCCCCTTGTAATTCACAAATGTTTAAAAATTGCACAATCTGAATTTTCTCAAATAAATGCTGCCATTTGAAAGATGATTTGAAAATGAAGCCCTTACCCAAATTTCAAAAATTTTCGCTCAATATATTTTTGGCAAATGAATTTTTAAATTGCTCCTTAAAATGAGGCCAAAAATCCAGGATGTGGTGGAAAGGCTTTTGAAAGGTTTGAAATTCAAATTTCAAACCTTCCCACCAAAATGATCTTTTTCGAAATTTATTTTTCCTTTTTTTTCAAAATTTTTCAAAAAAAAATTTTGGTGGGAAAAACCTTTTCAAATTTTTCTCTTTTTTTTTCAAGCAACTACTAACCTAGGATTCAAAAGGAAATCCTAATCTAACTACCTTTTTTATTTAGAAAGCAAAATCTAAGTAAAATTCAAATCTAACCTAAGATTCAGAAAAAAACCTAAAAGTAAGGTAGAGAAGATGTGCACCTGATTTTTTAAAATCCGCACTCGATGTGTGCGTAGATCCCTAGTTCATCCTGTACAAAAAAACTAAATCGTTATGAAATCAAAAATCATCGTGCCTCCTCAGCAATGGTGCCAATTTGTTCGAGGCATAAATCACGTTTTAAAGTAAGTCAATTGTAGTATAGCATAAAGTATGTCGAAACAAATAAAATTTACGAGATGTGAGTCCCGGTCGAACTTAGGGAGGCAGAAAACGTTTCCGATTTCATAACTGAATTAAAATGCTAACTAGAGAATATGCTACTAATTGCAAACTAATATGTATATCATGCAGATGGTTTGATCATGGATTGTAGAAATCGAATTATGACTAGAACATATACTTGTTATCTATCTATAACTAGAGCATGAATGAAAAACTACTATCTAGTAGAATAAGGGCACCACGGGTGGTTCGTGGTGGCCTTCTGGAGAGGCTGGGGAGAGCAATGGCGATCCACCAAGATGGCTTGGTGGGCGCTTCAAAGGAAGAGAGCCAAAGATGGAGAGAGCCGGAGATGAAGGTCTGAAGAACTGAAGAGGGTCTGGAGAAGTTCTGGTGGAAGATGGAAGAGTTATTTTAACTGGGGGGCCCTGGGCCTTCTTTTATAGCTTTTATGAGGGGCAAGATGGGCATTTGAGCCCCCAAAATCATGCAACAACCCTCTGGTGATCAGATCCGTCACTCAGGAGATCAATGGCTCTGATTTGGCCTCAAAATCACCTTCAAAATGCCTTCTACACGCAGGATGCACCAGATGGAGCCACGTGTCGTGACCGCTACCCTTGGATCACGATCGGATGCTTATCGCTCGTGCTTTCCTCTTCTATTCATGCCCAACACTCGCTCTGCCTTCACAATTTCATCCACAGTGCTAAACGCCCACTCATTGCGAGTATCAACTCTCAATCGTCCGCTCTCGCGATCAGATAGCTTAAAAGAGCCACAGTACCGCTTCTTGAAATTCAAACACGTGTGCTCACGTGTTTGGTTGCACGTGATCCTGTGCGTTGTCCACCAAGGTCTCTCTACGCACTGCATGGTCACTTTTGCAACGCTGGATGGCCATCCAACGGATGGATTTCATAGCCATGCTTGCGACTTCGTCAAGTTTCCTCTGATTGCAAGTTGACCCCGTGTCATGCGCCACTGTTCGAGCGCATGAGCCAATGCACTAGAGGCATGTTTTGTTCCATTTTCCATCTCGTGTGCAACCGCCATCAGCCATTGGATGAAGATCCAACGACTAAGGCATAATCATCCTTGATGAAGTGTGAAGAGGTCGATGACATGGGCACTTCATGGTTGTTGGATGGCGATCCAACGGCCGAAGACGCATGGCGAGATGCCTTTAAGAGTTGGGTTCAGTGTGAGGGGCGGTTGCGATGGCAGCATGTGGTGCCATTGTGGCTGTTCATCTTCTCTCTTTTGTAAATGATGATGTAGGCCTCTGATTGAGATGATTCTTGGCCATTGGACTGCGATCGCTGATCCGGATCCATCCATGTGGTTGGATTTATCATCTGAGGTTTGGATTTTCACCTATTTGTCTCTTGGCTCTTGCTCTTCTACGGACTCCATTGGATGCTACAGGAGTCTGATCGATGTCGTCTTTGAAGTGTTGGACTTTCTTCGTTGTTTTGAGAAGATCCATATGGTTGGATCGGTCATCCATAGCCCCAAATTACCTATAATTAGTAATATCTCCCAATTATAACATAATACGACATTATTATTTACAAAACTAATAAATCAACTGCGATGCAAAGTATAATGCGAATGCATGCAGAATGCCTAAGTTAATCTAGGTTCTAACTTAATTCAGGTGGATTAGGGCCTATGATTGCTGCGTAATTAGTAACCCGTTAGTTACCTCAATTAGTAAAGTGATTCCCTCAAGGTTGAGAGAATCGTGTTAAAAATCCTAATCTGGGAGACTTAGGTAGTGGAGTACCCAAGTAAGTGGGGAACCACTATACATCTTGTGTCGATTTTTGTGGATTGAATTGATTGTGCAAATATTTTTGTTATTGCTAATATTCACTTAAGTGCCTTTGTGTGCATAGCCATCTATATTAGATCCAAGGTTTCCAATACAATGGTGGTGGTGGCATGGTGTTTTGTGAAGTATGGAGGTTTGTTAAGGTTGGTTAGGGTGTCCGGTGATGGGTTTGGTTAGGGGATGTGTGGTGTGATCAAACACCAAATTATTTGGAGCTTTTATTCCATGGAGGGAGACAAAGGTCATGGTGGTGGTAGTGTCATGATTGATGGCGTGTAGTGGCAAGGCGACCACACCGAAGGAGTGGCAGGAGTCGGGGAAGGCGGAGGGGAAGACAGAGGAGTCGGCGGTTGAATTGGGATACTAAGGACCTAAACCTAAACTAGACATGGAGAGGAAGAGAAATACCTAGCTAATGGACGAAAGGGAAGAGGATACCACACTAGCATGCCTTACCGGATGTGGAAGGGAGGAAATCTCCGGTGAGGTCGGGTGGTGAGGAAGATGATGCAAGAAGCCCCTACTTTGATTGGCAAGGAGCGGATGAACTTGGGGAAGGAGTGCTAGTTAATTTGACCATTGGCTAGCCTGACGAAGGGGTTGGGGAGGCTTGCTGAAGTTGCAGTTAAAGGCGACCGGAGAAGAGGAGGAAGAGCTATTTTGTCCTGGACCTAAGAACCTCGGGGGACTTATATAGAGCTCAATTATGAGCTCAAATTGGAGAATTCATGGATAGAAATCACGAATTTGTGGCAAATTGAATCCAAGAATTTCGAAGTTCGCCTAGGCTCGTGGGTCGATTATGTATCTTGGAAACTTGCCTAATTGGAAGAGATCTTGATTGGCAATCCCTCCAAATTTGGAGGGATTTGGGCTTAGATTGGAGAACTCCACCGTCAAAGGTGGTGGGTATTTGGGTTGACCCTATTCACATTGTTCATGGCGGCAGGGACTGAAGTAAGATGACAAGGTTAAAGGTCTTTTTGTAATAAACTTGAAACCTAGGGGTCTGAATATGAGAAATAGAGTTTCTAAGGGCTAAAATACAAACTAGGTCAAGATGGACTATGATTGGGCCTAAATTTTGGTGTTAACCTAATTTAGACACAAGGAATCTAATGGTGAATTTGGATTTGAGTTTTGACCATGTTTGACTAGGTAAATTGCATAAAAACCCAAATCAAGGTAAATTCCCATTTGGATCTCTATTTTAGGTCAAAATAGGTTCAGATGATCAAACCAAAATTACCAAACCTCTTCGAATATTTTTCAATGATTTTTATTAGGTTTATATTGATTTTATCTTGATCACAACCTTTTCAATTTAAGTAGGGTTGATAATTAGGGTTTTAAGTCTAGTTTTCCCCCTTAAAATACGTGCAACCCTGAACCAATCAATGTAAACCCACTTTTTAATCTTTTATGCTCATTTAAATTTTAATTAACCCATGAGTAATCCCATGGTCAATCTGCATTTGCGATGTGCTGTTAAAATGGTAAAATTAACCCTTTTTTCTTATTTTCTTCTCAAATAAGATCAAAGTGGAATTATGGTCCTCATATGATCATTTAGGAGCATTTATCTCTTGATTTTGACTAAATTTAGTTAGTTATGACAAATGATGGCATTATCATCATACCCTCATGCCTAACTTTTAGTAGTCCCTAGCAAAATCCTATGGAAAGAACTAGATCTCTATACCATGTTTTTGATGTTTAGATGCCTGTTTGTGCCTTTTCTCTAGAAA
Organism: Thalassia testudinum; assembly: GCA_037157565.1. Taxonomy (NCBI): domain Eukaryota; kingdom Viridiplantae; phylum Streptophyta; class Magnoliopsida; order Alismatales; family Hydrocharitaceae; genus Thalassia; species Thalassia testudinum. The sequence continues at coordinate 32,068,825 of JAZHRO010000049.1, forward strand.
TCAGATTAGAATACCAACAATAGGCCTAGAGGTACTCAAGTACCAGCCAAGATCCAAACCTTACCAGCCTCAGCCTTGGGCCTGTCACGAAGGTTTCTAAGGCCCACAAAAACCTCCCAAAGGTTCGTTGACCCCAATAGTTAAAGCACCTGTGCATAGATGTAGCAAGTCCAGGTTTAGTTTTCCAGTGCATTTTTGGTAAGAGAGATAGTGAGGGATATTTATTTTGAGTGTTTTCTCTCTTTTCTTACATTCCTTTAAGTCCAACATCGGATTGGCCTTAAACACGGTCTGTATCAGATTCCTTGTTCCCACCATCAATCCTCGAAGGGTATCTGGCTTTCAATGCTTGGGATAGCACCACCCATGGCAACCCCTAGAACCCTGGCTTTTGACACTTCGGAATACTGCTGCACATGGCATTCTGTAGCTAGATTCAGGCCCTAGCAATCGACATTTCAAAATAATCTCGCCCATGGCACCTGAATTAGCACAAGGTGCTTACATGCCCCCGGTAGGATATTTAGATATCCTAAGAGACAAGCACCGAGGAGACAATATGTTATTACGCATCTTCGAGGGGAGTATTTTTCATTCCACCTCTTTGCGCCAGGAACTCGTCCAATCAACTTGTGTCTTCGAGCCGCTCCAAAGCTAGATCTTCAAGAAAACCTTTTTATATAACAGAACACTTTTGGCATTATATTTCATTAAGCGCACTGGACTAGACTGGTTTGTGATTTTTGGGTGCTTAGGTTACCAAGTCCTGCAAACCAAAGAGCAGGTAACGAGTCCAACTAATCCCTAAGCCTTAGACTTAATACATTAGCCTCACATTTTCCTCAACCTCTTGAGAATTAATTCGTATCTTAAAAAATATGTGAGTGTTTAAGCCCTAGAATAAGCCTAAGAGGCCTAAGGTCAGTACTCTTTACTTATCTCCTTGTCTTTAGCACTTTAGGACTTAATCCTTATTTTTGATTTGGTCTAAAACTTAAGTAGGATCCATAATCAATTGCTAGGACTATCAATTGTTTCTGATTTTACTCCTTTGACATTCTTTGCATTTCCTCCTCTTTTTCTCCTTAAGATAGATTTTTCATTCAGCTTGCAAATTTTTCCTCCCCTTTTCTCCATTTTATATATATATATATATATTTGTGAGAACACCCTAGAGAATTGAATTTCCCATTTGTTTTGCACTTAATACCCCACCATGCCTAAGATTTGCAATGTCCTTATTGTAAACCAGGTAGGTATGAATCAAGCTTAGTTCAAAGTTTAGAACAGGGTCAAAGGGTGGGTGAACACGTTGGGATGACAGTTGCGGATGACTTCAAGCTCTGATACATGTATCAAAGGTGGAGTTGGCTGATCTAAACTTTGAACCCTAAAGTGCAATAGGAATGCAGCTCAAAAAGATGATTAGAAGGGTCCCGGGTTTTTCAAAATGACGAGTTTTCTCCTGTTAAGCACTACATTCGATGCTTTCAGCCGAGCAAAAGGTGGTCAAGTAGAAGGGGCGGTCAGATTGGTGGAATTTTGCAAAACAAGCATCTTGATGAGTGATCTAGTTGGTTTAACCAGGTGCTTTTTTAGATCAAAAGCTGATGATGTAGACCAAACCCAATCGGTCTGGTGGGTTGAGAAATGTGAATCAATAAGTGTAGAGCCCACCAGACGCTTTATGGCTCAAATAAATGTGGAAATATGAATCGAGGGTTTGGCTGAATCGGTTCAGTCGAATCAGAGTAGGGGTCCTCAAAAGATAATGGATCTGTGGAGAATGTAGGAACCCTATTGGTGGAGTCAGAGAAGGATAATGTCTGGTTGTCAGTTTGATCAATGTTCGATTCCCTATCGAAACTCGGTGGTGAATCATATGCAATCGGATCAGAAAGAGGTGAGTCGGAATAGAAATTGATTCTAGTGGAGGGTCGGGGTTGGGATCGATTTTTGAATGGCTCTGTAGGAGGTAGAGGTACTTTAAGTTCCAAATCATGGACTCAGCATCAGAATCAAAGAATGGATCATGGATACTGAGGTCGTAGACTGGCTCATAATCATCTGGAAACAATGGTTCTCCAAAATCAGAGTATGATTCAAAATCATTGGAGAATTTATGACAACCATTTTCGGAGCCTGATTCAAGATTGAGATTTCCACCATAGAGTAAATCAAGATGCATGGAGTTATCAACCTGACATTGGTCTAACCTATCCTCAAATTCCAAGCTCACTGGGATATCCTTATTAGGCATAGGCTTTGGTTCAGGGTATTTAGGGTAGACCCAATTAAATCCTAGCTCTTCGAACTCCTCTGATTTTGTATCGTAAATCAGTTTGACTTTCTATAATCAATTTGTTCAACTGAGGAGTCTAGAGTGGTATAATCATCAAATATAGGCCCAAAAGCATAATCCACAACTAAAATCTAGTTCTCATTGCATTGGGCCTCATGATCATCCCAACTTGGCTTAGATCGAGATTCTAGTTTAGGTGTAGGAATTAGGTCACTAGAATCTAGACTTGGTTCTATTAGGATGTTAGAATTACTTTTGAGGAATACCTTAACAGGATAAGGTGCGACAATTATATCCTTGAGAGATCCTAAGCTTAATTCATCACTAGTGTTTGGAAAATCTAAGTATGATAGACCAGCTTCACAGCTTCCTATGGCTGGCTCATAATTGGGAACACCTGCAACTGGATCCACCCAACCACATCTTGATCAAGTATGTCATTCTGTATAAAATCAAAATTTGGTTCCATTTGGGTTGGGGATCCAAAACAACGTCCATTTTCGTACTCGGGCTCTGGGAAATTACATTGATCCTCAACATTGTTCCAAGATGCATCACTAATTTCCAGGTGAGAATCTGGGTATTTTTGATAACTAGCTTGCTGCACCATATTTAGCATATTCTTACATTTCTCAATGACATCCTAGTTGTTGCAATTGAAAATCATTGTATTTAGGAAAATATTGCATCGTAGTATAGCGACAAAAATTGATACAACATTTGAATTTACAATGCTCGAAAAATCATGAGTTCCGAGGTCATTCGCAGGGAGCAAGTGTAACAAATCAATCACCAATCCCAATATTTAGAAAAAATAATGTAAGTAAATTAAATAATCAAAATGATATTCAATTAAGAGCAAAAATGTATCTTAAAGGTTAGGGACAAAAATATAAAAAGGGAGGACTAAGAATGGTGGTTGAAAACCACTAATTAAGCCCTAGAATTAAGCACTAATCCCAATAGTACTCAAGAGCCAAATAACTCAACCGTAGCGTTCAACCACTTAACCAAGAATATCCACGTCAGCCAATGATTCAATATCTCCATAGTGCCTTAAATCAAACGTCGGACCTTAAGGTCAGATGCCTTAACCTTCAAAGCCTCAGCAACTTTTAGAAATTCACCTAAGTGTTAGGCGACGGCATGAATCTCGAGGGGTAACGGTGCAAAACCACCCCGTCCCTCCTTAGATCTCTTTCTTTCCTTTTCCAAACTCGGGTGAACAGTAATCGGTTAATCGGGTCAGAGCCTAGACCCTCGTACGTGGCATCGCGGACGAGGGCATGTGTATGCACGAGCATATGAGGGTGATTGCACAGCAATCATAGGTCTTAATTGACCTAAATTAGGCTAGAACTTAGCATAAGATAGTGTAATTCATGCATGCATAAGTATTATTTGCATCCTTACTGCTTTCCCTTAGCTATGCATGAAATAATGATATAATATACTAATTAAGTGCATTATATAAATTGCAGGTAATAAGAAGCTCAGGAGTTGGATCTGAAGCTGGACCTGAAGCTAGTGTTGCATTAGAGCCAGAGTGGAAGACCTTAGAATAAATGTAGTAGAGAAATAATGTAAAGGGTTGAGGTATGCTACTCTATTGAGTAGAAGTAAAGCAGTTAAATTATGAAGAACTTATGTTCAATCCTAGCCCTAGGATAGCCTTAGAAGCCTTCTCAAGCCTTAGCCACCCTTAGATTAGGTCACCATAGCCTAAGAAGCCTCAAAACCCTAGTTCTAGCCCTTATCTGGACGTCCAGATAAGTTATTGGATGTCCAGGGCCCTTAGCCACAACCCACACACCTCAAACCCAAGTCTGCAATGTTATTGGACATCCAGACACTTGGTCAGACGTCCAATTTCTGCAGCATACCCAAGACAAAACCCTGAATCTCTCCTAACTCTGATTGGACATCCAGACAACAAGTCTGGACTTCTGATTTTTGAGTATAACTCATCTGATACTGATTAGCCCATATTTGTGGGCTATTTAAATATTTAAGTGCCTAGACATTAAGTTAATTTTAACATTTGGATAGCATACATTAGGATGTAAATAAATTAATTCATATTTTTAGCTTAATTGCATAATTCATGTGTGGCATTCATATCTAAATGCATTTAGAATTAACTTAGAATTGCATGCATTTGATTAGTTAATCAATTAGGTGAATTACTTACATTGTTTTAATTTAACATAGAAGTTAAGGGTTTGTGCATAAATAACCATAATATTTTATTATTTTCTTATTCTCTTCTTCCAAGGGTAACGGCTGCTTCTCCTCGTGCACCCATTCACGCACAGCTGCAAGCATTCATCTGCCATGAAGAGGATCTGATCCCGCCTCTTTGTTTTCAAATTCATTACCTACAGCTACAAAGGGAGGAGGAGATGACCATGCATAGTGAGACTCTGCCCTAACTCCACCACTGTGAAGAGCTTTGAGCTCACCTCCATCACCACCACCATGCGTCTCCAAGGCCAAGCTCCACCACACCGTGGGCCGGCGAGGTGATAGCTCACCGTGCCAAGTCGGTGGACTCATGCCAACACCGTGCGCGTGTGTCTCCGACAGCCACGCAACCATCACCGTGCTTCTCCAGAATCAACATCACCACCCTTACCACCATCACCAGCAACCACCACCGCACTTGCGCCAGCAGCCATTCACGCAAGTTAAGACATCCGACCCGGACGTCTGAAGTCCCAACTCAATGCCATTATTCATCTTCTTCCCCTCGTCTTCTCTTCTTCCTCTATTTTTCAACACCAAAAACAAACCCAACGCCAATGACCATCAGCAGCCACCTCCAACGCCACGCCATCTCCATGCGAGCCATGCGCAATCGTCCATGCGCATAAGCACCAGCAGCGTCTACAGCTGCTGCACGTGACCATCTCCGCGATGACAACGCAACCAGCCCTCCCTACGTGTGCCCACGCAGCCTTCGTGCCCCCTCCTCTACGCACGGCACCCACCTGTGTGCAGCCCTTCAACAGCACTGCACCCACACGCTATAGAGCAAGCGTCCTCCTCAGCCTCCTCCGCATGCACCCTTGCAAACCCCTCCAGCATGCATGCGTGCTGCTACACTTCCTTGTGTGCGCACCTTCGCGAGCTTCAGCAGCAACAGCGACAGCCACCGTCACCACTCCTCTTCTTCAACTGGCCACCTTCGGCCATGTTGTGCCTCGCTGCCACCACCAAAAGAAGCAGCCTGGCAGTAGCTACCTCCAGCGAGCTCCTCCCCTCCGGCCATCCTCTCCTCCATGCATGGATGGCATCCAAACCAAATCCCCTATTTTGTTACAGTAGAGGTGGTATTAGTATTTACATCTTTTGCCATTGTGAGATTTTATTAATATTTTATTGTGTCACATTGCAAAATAAATCCTTCAGATGTGCATAATTGCTATTTCAGCTTTAGTTCTTGTTGTTTACTTAAATTGAAAGTGATTTTGGCTCGATTTCTTGATGAAATTAATAGTGAACATCAATTTTTGACCCTTGCGAGTTTTAATAGGCCATTGCCTCCCTGTGGACATGACTAGCTCTTTTGCGAGTGGTTTAATTTTAATTCAATATTTTGATTGGTCGATTTTCCACCACTTAGAAATACGACAAATCATCTTAATCATCATTTTTGAAAGCAAAAATTATCTCGTCAGATACCTTTATTGGATGTCTAGAACTGTTCTCTAGTTCCTATTTTGGAATTCAAGCCTTGATCTTGAGTTCCTAGGCCCCTAAACCCAATTCCAACCCCTTAGGAACCTAAATTAAGGTACCCCAACCCTAGTACACCACCTCTAGACCTTCCTAAGAACCTAATTAGGTTCTCACTAAGCCCAATTGACTTGGATCATAGTTAATTACAATTTCCTAGTCAATTGGACTCATAGAGTCCAATTGAGCTTAGATCTCAACCCACACAAGTCCAATTGGACTCAATGAGAGTCCAATTGACCTAATCCCAACCTAATTGAGTTATTTCACTCTCAATTAGGTTCACACTCATTCAATTAAACTTGAGTTAAGTTTAATTGCATTTTCTCCTTAGCAAATTAAGGCTTGCAACCCTAATTTGAGACCTACCCTAACCTAAACCTATTAGGACCTAACCTAGCTCACTTAGCCACCTAGGTCACGACCACACACACACACACACACACACACACACCCATTCAGGCATTCCCACACCACCTAGAGGATTCTAGGTCCTTCCAAAGGTGGTGCCACCTTGGTTGCCAAAAATAGCAATGAAGGATGGGTCTTCTCTTAGATCCACTTTGGATCTAAGAACTACCCTCTCTCTCTCTTAGATGGCCACAGCTGGATCTCTCTCTAGAGAGTTCCACACTTCTCTAGAGAGGCTCCCTCGGGTCTACTTAAAGGACCCTTGGGTGGCCATTTGCCCCTAATTTAGCATTCCATCTACTTTTAGCATATCTCCACCCTCATTCCACCTCCACTCCACGAGGTCCCACCATGGTTCCACCACCACTACCCCAAGGCTAGAGCGCTCTTCCTGCACAACTCCAAGGGTCGGCCTACCCACCATTGGCCACCCCTCTTTCTCTTCTCATCCACTCAAAGGCCATCGGAGGCCACCTTCGAATGCCTTTATTTCTACTAGCTAAGTAGATAGTAGTCCTTCGTAGATTTACTACTTTATTACTGCTTAGTGGTGTAGCTCCATATTCTCCCCTAATGATGCATGCATAATCCCTCCATAGATTCATTTATGCAGTCATTTTCTGCTAGCTAGTTTTATGTTTTCAAGCATTCCTCTACAATCCTTCCACTAGTTCTGCTCTGTAACCCTGATGCAATCAATGAAAATCTTTTTTATATATAAATATCTATGTGTGAGAATCACCATGAGCCTTGTTGCAATATTTTTTGTGTGATTAAAGTTGCATGCTTTTAATTGCTATCTGTTGCAACTAGCTTGTCGGTACATGAGGATGTTGAGGATCTAACTATTAACGCATTTTTCGTAAACAGCCACCACATAACTAAGATCATTCATATTGAAACTCACACTTTCACGTTTGTCATCTACTTAACACATGTGTACGTAATTAGGGTTAATAATGCAAGTGACAAAACATTGATTCGAAGATTAGAAATTGGCATGCGATTTTAAGCAAGTAGAGAGGAAAAGAGATCGAATTCATTTTGCAATTCCATAATGCCTCCCAGAGATGAACGGCCGGGACTCCAAATCTCGTTATTTTAGAAATTACTTTTGACGAGTGGATTTCATGACTATACTACAAAGAACGACAGTCATATTTTCAAACCTACGATTTCCACTTTTGTCAGAGGGGACCTCACCCTCGTGCGATCGGAGGTGAACTATTAGAGCGAAAACCTTATGTGAGAAAAAAATTTTCAAGTGTCCACAATGTGGGACTAAACTCACGTAGCTTCTTCACTTGAAGCCGCAAGCTTCCTTCATCGAATCAAAGCTACTGGAGTGGTAGTTGCTTTAACTGAGGGTGTACGCAGCTTTGTAAGGTTGGGCTACATCTATTAGATGCGGAGTCATGGTTAGAAATGAATGGAGCATAGCCAACGGAGGTGCGGATGGTGACAGCAATGGAAGAGCTCCGATGGTACCTGAAACATAAGAATACAGCCTCACAACCCAATCAAAGTAGCTCAAAAGCTTTGCCAAGTTGCGTGGAGTGCAAAAATGGCAGTGGTAATGATAACATCATCATGATCCATAATTAGCTTTAATTAGTTATAATCAAGTGACAAATGCTCCTACATAATCACCTGAGAGCCATAATTCCATGAGTATCTATTTTGAGAGTAAAACATTAAAACAGGGTTAATTCTGGAGTTTTAACATCATATCATGAAGCCAAAGTAACCACGAGGTTTGCCAGGGGTTAGTCTAAAGTCAAATGAGCATTAAAATCTAATAAGAGGGTCCACACAGATAGAAACAGGGTTTCACACGTTTCGAGAACTAATACAACACTCAAAACCTTAATTTCAGACCGGCTTGAATTACAGAGGTTCTGGTCAGGATAAAATTCATCTAAATCTCCTAAAAATAATAGAAAAATATTCCTAATGGATTGGTTGATTTGATCATTTGAACATATTTTGACCTTAAAATAAAGTCATAGATAGATTTCTACCCTTGGGTTCTACGCAAATTTCCCAGTCAAACTTGGTCAAAACTAAAATCCAACTTTACCATCAGATTCTTTAGGTCTAAATTAGGTTTGTACCAAAATTTGGGCCCAATAAAAAATCATCTTGACCTAGTTTGTAGTATAGTCCCTTTAAACTCTATTCTTCACATATAAGTCCTTAGCTTTTGAAATTCCTTATGTACAACTCCCTATCTTTGTCATCTTCCTCACCAATAGCCCCCTGTTGCCTGATTCCCACACAAAGTCCTAAAACCCAACTCCGTCGATGATGAATCAGTTAAATCTCCATCAGATCCTCACCAAATCCCACCAAAATCAGTGGGATTGATGTTCAGACAAGGAGAGAATGTTTGAACACAATCTTGAGCCAAGACATGAAGCATGGAGCTCAGTCAAAGCTCCAAAAATCCACTTGAAACCCAAGCCAAATCAAGAAAAAATCGCGGTTAATCCTCCTGATTGAGGCATGGCTGAGCCCTATTTAAGTTCTAGCATTTCCTATCGTGCTCCTTAGTCGAGTTTAAGGCCCAAAACACCCTAGTTCTTCCCTTCTCCGGTCACCCTTCGGCTCGACTTCGGTGACCTTCCTAAACAATTTCTTTAGGCCAACCAACTGCCAAATTGTCTTGGCCCTGACCTTCCTCTCCTTCCTCCGCCTCTCGCCAACCAAAGCAAAGGTCATCTACCCCTTCGTCGTCGCCATGTCCTCACAATGGAGCTCCCTTCATCTCTGACGCCAGCCAATCACAGCCGATGCCTCTCCTCAGCCCCTTCATCCATTAGTTAGGTCTCTCTATTCCTCTCCTTCTCCTGAATCTCCCTATCCCTTTCTTCCCATATTTCAACCGCCGACACACCCTCTCCCTCACCATCTTCTTCCTCTCTGGTCAAGCTTCGGTGAACTCACCATGCCACCATAGACTCCAAACAACCTGCTACCACCTCTAAAACTTCCACCGTATTACGCCCACTAAAATCCCATAAGAAATTGTGGGCATTACATACCCAAAATGCCCACCGAACACCACTTGTCATGCACCTCTTCCTTGACTTCGTCACGTGACCACATGCACCAGCAAGACAGGAGGACACCACCTACACATTCGCTGTCCTCCAATGAAGATCCTAAGCTTTTTAACTGGGGCTTTTGAGCCCGTATTTATGATTTGCAGGTTTCACCACCGCTCGCTGTCACCATCGTCATCTCCGACTCCGTCTGTCTCGCTCTGACCTGCTTCGGCCTCGCTACCACATCCACATGCTGCGGCTTCATATGAGGAACACATCTGCACTAGCAATTGGAGGAACCAGTAGCTTCCATTTCCTCAATTTGACGAAGCATCACTTGCAGCTGTACGCGAAGAAAGGTAGGGACGTTTAGTCCCACATCGTGAATGGACAAACTCACGACAGAACATAAATTGCTTTTGTGTCTTCAGTTGTTCACCTAGTACACCGGGGGTTGGGTCCCCACTTCACATGCCCCTCACGCCTCGCCCATGCACACAGCACGCAAGTCTGGCCAATGCTTAGGATCCGATAAACCGAATGCTATACTGATGGGAACACCATTATGACACCTAACTAGCTCATTTTGATCAAATGAAGTGAATAAATGCTCCTACATAACCACCAGAAGGTCATAACTCATTGCATAACCTTTTTGAGAGAAAAAATAAGAAACTAAGGGTAAAATTATAATTTTACCAATGCAGTACAACCACGGGTTTTCTCAAGGGCTGAATAAAGGTCAAATGGTCTTAATAAGATAACAAGTGGGTTGGATCAAATAGACAAGGATTTGTGTGTGTTATAAGAATTAAATGACTTTGAGACCCTAAAAATAGACCCACTTAATTAAGGTTTTGGTCAAGATAAAATTCACTTAAACCCTCTAAAAATCATAGAAAAATATTCTCTAGGGTTTAGTACCTTCAATTTGGCCATCATAACCCATTTTGACCTAAAATGGAGTCTCAGACAGATATTTGCCCTAATTTGCATTTTTGCATAAATTACCTAGTCAAACGTGGTCAAAACCAAAATCCAACCTCACCATTGGATCCTTAGTTCAAAATTAAGTTTGTACCAAAATTTGGACCCAAGATGAGTTTGCCTTGACCTAGTTTGCAAAAAGGTCCAGTCAGATTACATTTCTACCCCTAACTTTCAAAAACTCTTGCAAACAGCCAGCTAGCTTCATCATCTTCACAAATAGGTCCCTCTGCCATTATCACGGAGGAAACCTCCTCTGGCGACCTTTGACAAAGAAAATCTCCTTGATTACTTGGAGAATCCCTTCCAAATTTAGAAGCGAGATCCTCTAAGAAATTCTCTCCCGTCTGAACCCATTGATGATCTTTGATTCCTTCCCAATCCCTCATGCGAACGCATGAGAGATTTGGGTATCCTAACAAGCTCCCATCTCCAGCGACCTTCCAAGCTTGGGAAGCTTGATTCCCAAGTTCTAATCGCCCTTCAGAGCCTTATTTAAAGAAGCCCAAATCACACCGCACTCTCCATGCTCGAATTCAGCCGTGATTCCCCTCAAATTCTTCTCTCCCTCACAGCTGAAGGCTCCTTGACGTCCAGCAACCCCCTACTCCTTCTCGTCGTCCGACCACCATACCTGCGGTGGATTCCTCCTCCCTACTTTCATCTGCGTCTCACCATACCAGCAATGCCACTCCTGATGGGTCGGCCCGGATAGGTTGTTAATATGATGTTTTTATCGTTAAAATATGTATAGTGGTTAACCTAATTCAGACCTAACCATCTCTTTACAAAATTTTTAACCTGGCCTAATTGATTTTATCTTATCACTTTTAGGCCCAGGGTCGAACACAGGGAAGTGGGGTTAAAGTCGAGTTTCTACGTTTTCCTTAAAACGCGTCTCTTCCGTTCGTTTATTGTGTTTTTGGTATTTTTCTTATTTAGGTTTTTTTCTGGTAATCCTTGTTCTTGAGGCACACCCTCAAAATTGTGTCCTTGGCTTTTAGCCAAAACAAAGTTCCAAAACACGTCTTGCTACTTGCAAGACGGGGTACCTGCAAATCAAAGATTATCTTTTCACTTTTATACCTTTTTTTATCTTTTTACTAAGAAGGAAGCTAACAGATAGAAAGTAAATATAGTAGCTATAGATATATATTTATATGTAGTATATATATAAAGGGGTGGGGGTGGAGGTGACGATGGAGTGTAGCACTATGTCGAGTCAGTTGACGTCTAGAGAGACACAACCAACACGACTATGTGCCGCGTGGAGTGTGGATGGAGGATGGATGATGTATGGGACCACGCTTTTTTTGTACGCGTGTATCAGGGAATATCAGCAACTGGTGCAGATATCCCCGTGATACAGCGTATAGTAAATAACGTGAAAATATATGTACATATGTATGTATATGAGTAAATATATCTATATGTATATAAATGTATAAGTATATATGTATAGATATATATAGATATATATGTATTATATATATATATATATATAGGTGTATATGTATATATATATATGTATGTATATATGTATATAGCTATGTATATATGTATATAAGTATATATATATAATACTATATAGATGTATATATATATATACGTATATAAGTATATATGTATCTAGATATATATATATATATGTGTGTATATATATAAGTATATAGATATGTATATATATATGTATATGAGTATATATGTATATATATATAAGTATATGTATAAGTATATAGATATATATATACGTGTATATTTATATATATATAGATATATTATATATATGTGTGTGTATACATAAATATATAGATATACTATGTATATAAGTATATATATATATATATATATAAGTATATGTATAAGTATATAGATATATATATATATATATATTATATATATGTATATATATTATATATATATGTATGTATACATAACTATAGATATTACTATGTATATAAGTGTATATATATATATATATATGTATGTATGTATATATTATATATAGATGTATATAAGTATATATATGTTACTATATATAACTATACGTATAGTGTAAGTGTGTGTGTGGGTGTGTGTGTGTGTCGGTGAAGATGTGTGTGTGTTGGTGTAGTGTGTGTCTGTGAGTGAGTGAAAAAGAGAGAGAATACGTGAGAGAGAGAGAGCGGGAGAGAGAGATCAGCAGAGAGAGAGAGATAGAGAGCGCCAGAGAGAGAAAGAGCGGGCGGGAGAGATCGCGAGCGCGGACAATGGCAGAGAGTTAAGTCGTCTGCTCGCGGCGGCGGACGTCTGACGCCGCGTCGTCTGAAGGCGGAGGCGGACGTCTGAAGACGGCGGGTGCGGGCGCGCCTTCGCGCAGGGTTCTGCAGGCCTGCGCGAAGTCGACGAGCGGGCGATGGCGCGGAGGAGCGAGCGTGGAGGAGGTCTGCAGGTGGTCGCGGAGGGTCGCGGAGGGGGGCAGGGGTCGGCATGAGGCCGTAGCCGGCCGCTGTAGTGCGCGCGGCGGCGGGCTACGGGTGCAACTGCGAGGCGGACAGAACGGAGACGGAGGCGGAGAACGGGCCTGCAGACGCGCGCGGAGGGTTGCGCGCCTGCGGGGAAGGTCGCGGAGGAGGCGGGGGGTGCTGCTGCTGCTGCTGTCGCCGCGGTTTAGCTGCTGCTGCTGCTGCTTCAAGCTTCGGAGCTTGAAGCGGCAGCAATGGCGTGGAGATGAAAACGAAGAGAAAAGAAAACACCACGCCCACCTGCTCGTTGAAGAGCTGGGCGGTGGTGTTCCCATTGTGGTGGTGAGCACCACAGCGGGTTCTCCTGCTCGTCGGGTGCCTCCTCGACGGAGGGCCGGCGTATGGGAGGGGAGAACGGGCGAGGAAGGTGGCTGCGGGTTTTTTCAGCAGCTGCTACCGCTACGTCGCGAGGATGAAGATGCAGCTACTTATAGAGGAGGGGAGAGGGGCGTGTTGGCTGCAGCAGGGAGAGGGCGTGCGAGTTGCAGCTGTAGGGAGCGGCGTTGGCAGGGAGACGTGACGGGAAGAGGTGCTGCGTGGCTGCTGCATGCAGCTGCGGGAAGAGTGCAGCCGCGGGAAGGACGCAGCCGCGGGAAGAAGAGAAAAGAAGAAATCAAGAGGAAAAATAAAAAGAGGGTGATTTTGCAAGGAGGCACTTGAAAAAAAATGTAACTATGTAGGCGATTGTTTCACTCCTCTTCCTCTCTTGATTAAATGCATGCATGCAAGTGTTTTTACAAATGCGATTACAGGATCCTATTATGCAATGTTAATGCTAGAAAATAGCACAAGAAGGCGTTATTACAGGCGTGTTTTGAGGTGCAAACATATACCCCCATGCCTATCTTTTGCTAGTCCCTAGCAAAATCGTATTTAGAAATGATCTTAAGCTGAAGATTTTCTTCTGAGATGATATAGGTGTGTTTATTATCGAATATTGTGAGAACCAATTGTAAAGAAGACTACGAGTACTTTAAGTCTCACATGACATAGATCATGTCTCAACTAACCAGGACTCTTGATATTTAAACCTTAAGTACGATTTCCAGGACCCAGGAGGTTTTTGCCGTACTCGAGAGCTCAAGAGGTTATGGTTTGTGCATAGTGAAGGATCAAGACTGACCAGATGAACCTTAAGACTCACTCCCAGGGTTTCACGAATTTTTAAGTACAGGTTGGTTCCAGTTTCAGCTCGTGTTTTCGGATTGACCCTTAAGATGATTACGGAAAACTCAACTCCCATTTTCTGATTTTTTTTTTTTTTTTTTTTTTTTGGGCTCACCGAAAAACAAAGTATACAGACATTTATGAGATATACTGATTCTTTTAAAACATCTTTTTTTTTTTTTTTTTTTTTTTTTTTTTGAAACACGTGTCAGTATATCTCTTACAACACATTTTGAAGGAGCACACTTATTTTTCTTTTTGGTGGGAGAGTTTCTTTTTGGTGGAAAGAGTCACTCCTAAACACAAGACTAAATGCTGGGATAAAAAGTCTACCTGCACGCACAGGTAAGGACTCCACCTTCCCTAATGAACACTAGGGTTGGATCTTATGTTCACCTGGTCTTTCCTGATATGTGTAGTGTGAACCAAATTTACTTAAGCTCTCAAGAAAAAGCAAACCAACGGATCCTGTACTGGTGTCTCAGGTACAAGAATACGTCCTTAGTTAAGAGAGATTTTGATCTATTTCGTCAATACTTTAAGTGAATTAAGCCGAGCCTGAGCGAATCAAGCTTCTGTGGCCTGGAAATTCTTCAAAACAGAGGTTGAATATCCATAAACACTTATTGAATTTTTTTGTTTCAGCTTTCAAATCATTACTAAACACCATTTATTATTAATATATATATATATATATATATTTTTCTTTTCTTTTCTTTTTTCTTTTTCTTGCATATTTATAAATAGGTGGTAATTGTCTGATACCATAAAATACCCGGATCCTATGGATGCCTATCCACCCCCCCATGCCAAACAATGCTATGTCCTCATATGCATGCAGGGAAAGGCAGAGAACGGACGACAGATCGGGTAACAGGAGCTGAAGTTCAGGGTATAAATCAGGGTGGAAGGGTGGGTGGATGGTGGGTGGTGAAGAGAAAAGCGAAGTAATCGCGATAGAGGCGTGAAAAGTAATGGTGGATGGTGAGAGATTTGGCGTTTTCTGGGACGAGAGTGTCCCAGGCGGATCAGAAAACAGATCAGGAAGAGGAAGTTGGCCCTTAGATTGGCCAAGAAGGGGGGCTTTTTGGATAGATGGATCCAAAAGGGAATAGCCCCAGTGAGTAAGATGTGGGCTCAAGGTCCCAGTGTGGATTTGCAAATCCGCCAGATTTAGCGGGAAAGAAAGGGCAATCCGGTCTTCCATAGTGTGGACCGGCGGTGAGCAGCCCGGCAATGACTCAGACCACGAGCTATGGGAAGCGGAGAAAACCTCGTCAGAAGTCTGGTCAGGAGAAGGTACAGGAATAGGGAGGGATTGGGGAACGTCACAGTTTGTGTTGGTCAGGCAGTCGTCAGGTAATTCGCAGCAGTCAGAATCGACTCCAATTAGTTCGATACACGTAATGACAGTCATGTCCTCGTCAGACGTGTCATCCTTGATGTAATCGCTATCAGCATGAGAGTGCGATGCTGCAGCGGGATTAACCTGAAATCCTGGAGGAATACTCGGAGCTTGCAGAATTTGATGAACCTATTCCTGAGAAGGTTGTACCTGTGGTTGCGGACCATAGGGTACAAAGTTTTGCGGGTTTGGAACAGGTTGGGCGGGAAAAGTGCCCTGAGATCGAGTCGCCATGCTTAGTTGACTGATCTCAGCATTCTGCTGCGCCAAATGCTGAAGAGAGGTCATGTTCTCTTTATGGCGCTTTGACATTTCCGTCATCATTCGCATCAATTTATCAAGAGGTTTTGATGCGTGTTTGGTTTTCTGTACGCAAGGGCCTAATGGCGGATTTGCCATAGGATTAGATTGGGCCCTTGGGATGACGGGTGCGGACGATCGCCTTGGTCCACCAGCGGGGTTTTGGCGCTGCGGGTTGTTAGACCATGCGAAATTTGGATGATCGTGCCACCCTGGGTTATACGTGGCAGAAAATGGGTTGTTCCCCAAGGTGCAGGCGTCTTCTATGCCAGAAGACGTGTCCGCATATGTGTTCGAGCACACGGAGGCTTGGTCCTCCATGTTGAAATACTGGCTCGCAGAAGCCAATTCCACATGACTTACCGAGTCGCTTGGCGCGACACTCGATAAGGAAGGTCTTGCAGGGTTTCTCGGGATAAGCCTGGTGTTGAAAGAATTGGAATTGTGACGAAGTGGTGAGGTGGGGGTGTGTGCCATGTTTGTGGAGGAGGAGGATGATTCGGCTCTTTTTTTAGATTTAGCAGTCAATTCAAACAGTTCAGGGTTTTGTGGCCTCCTCCAAAACATGCACTACGCAGGAAGAATTGGGGGGGATAAGAGGGGAAAAGCGATGAGAGAAATGACGCCGCAAAGGTACACTTGATTACAAATCAATACAGTCAAGTTCCTAACCTCTACAGTGTGCCCTTAGACCTAAAGATCTAAGTTACCTACTATCACGAACTACGGAACCGAATGAGAGCACCGCGGAACCACCGGGCCAGATTGAAAGGCCGTTTGCCCCAGTCTTAGACACCCGATAGCACGCGGGAACTCTCACCAGCACGTAGTCGCTACACACAGGTAGTTAGACCTCCAATCCTTAGTAAGGGTCAAGTTACTACCAGTTTTAATTAGAGGCTTAGGGTCAAGTGCTTTTGGAATGTGAAGGGCGTTGTTTACGGGTAATGCCCAAGTGATTTATTTTAAGAGTGTGTAAGAACAAGCATGCAACGGGGAAATCTCCCCGAATTGAAGTTTTTATTGGCGAATGGTTTTTAGAGTTCAGCCTTAAGTAGTATGAATTTTAGGGTTTTGCTGAATTACCAATTCAACCAATCTCCGGGTTTTGCAAGAATACAGGTTTTTTTTTTTTTTTTTTCTAAAGCCCAAGAAACCCTTCTTCAATTATCAGTTAGTTAAT
Source organism: Thalassia testudinum (assembly GCA_037157565.1). Classification (NCBI taxonomy): domain Eukaryota; kingdom Viridiplantae; phylum Streptophyta; class Magnoliopsida; order Alismatales; family Hydrocharitaceae; genus Thalassia; species Thalassia testudinum. The sequence continues at coordinate 32,085,869 of JAZHRO010000049.1, forward strand.
GCATGCTAAAATGCAATGGGCTACCCTAAATGGAGATTTCTAAGTGTGGATGCACGAATCAGTTTTATATCAATGTGACAGGGAGCCAAAGCACTTCAATTCAAGTGCTCCCAATCACCAGAAATGATTTCCACACACAAGGCTTCAACCAAAAGATAAAGAAAATAAAATTGTTGGGGTTGAAGTATTCAGGATCGAATCACAGGCAAGTTTGAAAAGTCGTGGTGGGGTTGGAATCAACTCAATTCCAAGTCTCCCCACCAAAAATGTGATCCTGAATTAAAGATAAGTGAGGCAAAAGAGGGATACAAGCAATTTTTTTTCTTTGCCTCAAAGAATACTTCCCACGGCGAAAAATCTAAGAATCAAGATTCTCGGATTTTCGCTATGCGAAGTAAGGCGGGAAATCCCGGGGCAGTGGGAGTGAAGACAACTAATCAATCAAGTTAATTTTAATCCACTTGCCCTCAAGAAATCCCAAGAAGTTTTTCTAGTTTTTAGTTTTAATTTTTTTTTTTTTTTATTGTGGTGGCAAGTTAACCCTAATTTGATGAGAAAAGAAAACCTACTTGTTCGGCAATGTGTGCGAAGCTCCAATGCGATGTCGGCGTCTTCACGCTCTCGTTCCCGCCTTGGATCTGCTCACGTCCTCGACTTCGTCAGCCTTCTTCTCCTTCCACCAGGTTCACCTGCACACCAAAAACAACAATACCCGTGAAGAGAGAAGAGACAAATTTAAAGGAATTGGATAGAAACTTACTCGAAAGCGCACTTCCCCGGCAACGGCGCCAGAAAAGTCATGATCGGTCGGCCCGGATAGGTTGTTAATATGATGTTTTTATCGTTAAAATATGTATAGTGGTTAACCTAATTCAGACCTAACCATCTCTTTACAAAATTTTTAACCTGGCCTAATTGATTTTATCTTATCACTTTTAGGCCCAGGGTCGAACACAGGGAAGTGGGGTTAAAGTCGAGTTTCTACGTTTTCCTTAAAACGCGTCTCTTCCATTTGTTTATTGTGTTTTTGGTATTTTTCTTATTTAGGTTTTTTTTCTGGTAATCCTTGTTCTTGAGGCACACCCTCAAAATTGTGTCCTTGGCTTTTAGCCAAAACAGAGTTCCAAAACACGTCTTGCTACTTGCAAGACGGGTTACCTGCAAATCAAAGATTATCTTTTCACTTTTATACCTTTTTTTATCTTTTTACTAAGAAGGAAGCTAACAGATAGAAAGTAAATATAGTAGCTATAGATATATATTTATATGTAGTATATATATAAAGGGGTGGGGGTGGAGGTGACGATGGAGTGTAGCACTATGTCGAGTCAGTTGACGTCTAGAGAGACGCAACCAACACGACTATGTGCCGCGTGGAGTGTGGATGGAGGATGGATGATGTATGGGACCACGCTTTTTTTGTACGCGTGTATCAGGGAATATCAGCAACTGGTGCAGATATCCCCGTGATACAGCGTATAGTAAATAACGTGAAAATATATGTACATATGTATGTATATGAGTAAATATATCTATATGTATATAAATGTATAAGTATATATGTATAGATATATATAGATATATATGTATTATATATATATATATATATATAGGTGTATATGTATATATATATATGTATGTATATATGTATATAGCTATGTATATATGTATATAAGTATATATATATAATACTATATAGATGTATATATATATATACGTATATAAGTATATATGTATCTAGATATATATATATATATGTGTGTATATATATAAGTATATAGATATGTATATATATATATGTATATGAGTATATATGTATATATATATAAGTATATGTATAAGTATATAGATATATATATACGTGTATATTTATATATATATAGATATATTATATATATGTGTGTGTATACATAAATATATAGATATACTATGTATATAAGTATATATATATATATATATATAAGTATATGTATAAGTATATAGATATATATATATATATTATATATATATGTATATATATTATATATATATGTATGTATACATAACTATAGATATTACTATGTATATAAGTGTATATATATATATATATGTATGTATGTATATATTATATATAGATGTATATAAGTATATATATGTTACTATATATAACTATACGTATAGTGTAAGTGTGTGTGTGGGTGTGTGTGTGTGTCGGTGAAGATGTGTGTGTGTTGGTGTAGTGTGTGTCTGTGAGTGAGTGAAAAAGAGAGAGAATACGTGAGAGAGAGAGAGTGGGAGAGAGAGATCAGCAGAGAGAGAGAGATAGAGAGCGCCAGAGAGAGAAAGAGCGGGCGGGAGAGATCGCGAGCGCGGACAATGGCAGAGAGTTAAGTCGTTTGCTCGCGGCGGCAGACGTCTGACGCCGCGTCGTCTGAAGGCGGAGGCGGACGTCTGAAGACGGCGGGTGCGGGCGCGCCTTCGCGCAGGGTTCTGCAGGCCTGCGCGAAGTCGACGAGCGGGCGATGGCGCGGAGGAGCGAGCGTGGAGGAGGTCTGCAGGTGGTCGCGGAGGGTCGCGGAGGGGGGCAGGGGTCGGCGTGAGGCCGTAGCCGGCCGCTGCAGTGCGCGCGGCGGCGGGCTACGGGTGCAACTGCGAGGCAGACAGAACGGAGACGGAGGCGGAGAACGGGCCTGCAGACGCGCGCGGAGGGTTGCGCGCCTGCGGGGAAGGTCGCGGAGGAGGCGGGGGGTGCTGCTGCTGCTGCTGTCGCCGCGGTTTAGCTGCTGCTGCTGCTGCTTCAAGCTTCGGAGCTTGAAGCGGCAGCAATGGCGTGGAGATGAAAACGAAGAGAAAAGAAAACACCACGCCCACCTGCTCGTTGAAGAGCTGGGCGGTGCTGTTCCCACTGTGGTGGTGAGCACCACAGTGGGTTCTCCTGCTCGTCGGGTGCCTCCTCGACGGAGGGCCGGCGTATGGGAGGGGAGAACGGGCGAGGAAGGTGGCTGCGGGTTTTTTTCAGCAGCTGCAGCCACTACGTCGCGAGGATGAAGCTGCAGCTACTTATAGAGGAGGGGACAGGGGCGTGTTGGCTGCAGCAGGGAGAGGGCGTGCGAGTTGCAGCTGTAGGGAGCGGCGTTGGCAGGGAGACGCGACGGGAAGAGGTGCTGCGTGGCTGCTGCATGCAGCTGCGGGAAGAGTGCAGCCGCGGGAAGGACGCAGCCGCGGGAAGAAGAGAAAAGAAGAAATCAAGAGGAAAAATAAAAAGAGGGTGATTTTGCAAGGAGGCACTTGAAAAAAAATGTAACTATGTAGGCGATTGTTTCACTCCTCTTCCTCTCTTGATTAAATGCATGCATGCAAGTGTTTTTACAAATGCGATTACAGGATCCTATTATGCAATGTTAATGCTAGAAAATAGCACAAGAAGGCGTTATTACAGGCGTGTTTTGAGGTGCAAACAACTCCCTCTTCATCCTCGCCGTTCCCACCTCACCGGAGCCGCCTTCGTCTCCGCCGTCGGCCACACCAAACCTGATGCCCTCACTGTCCCTTGACTTTTTAGCTAAGTTTCCTATTCCCTCTACATGCTTCTTTGCTCCTTACTTTCCAAAATTCGCTACTGCTGCCCCTTCGCACCTCCATCTCCGACCACTACCTCCAACAAGGCCATCCCACCTCCACAGGCCACCAAAACCCTCGCTGACCCACGTAAAACCTCTGCCACACTTCACTAATCACTTCCCCTCACTTTATTCACTTTGCCACTCACCTAAATCACCCCCCAAACACACCTACTCACATGCACATAGTCTGCCCTAGGAACGCACTCACAGCCACTGTCACGCCACGCCACCACCCCCAGCACATCCGTCGTGGTTCGACGATCCTCCCTGAGTGACTTGACGTGATCGCGAGGCCGTTCTACTAATTTCAGGTTACAGGCCCCATCCGCCATTGGCGAGCAAGCTCGAAGCTTGCTTGAGGTTGCTCTAGGCCTTGCTGTCCCAGGTTGGCACTCCTAGGCTATGCGGAATTACCTCACACTTGGTCCCAGGTCCTCAATTCCAATCAAAAGCCTTAGCAGCAACTGTAATTGGAAGACGCTCCCTGCTACAGACTTGCAAAGGAAAGGGTGCGTGGATAGTCCCACCTTGGAAATGAAGAGGCGCTCGCAGTCACATAAATTGAAAAGTTGCCATAGGCTGTTCGCCTCAATTACCACAGGGTGAGGTCCTACTCACCTTCACTCGATCTCATCCGCAGCACTGCCCTCGCGGACTTGGTTGACCCAACCCGACCTGCACTCCTCGCTTACCACGCACGCTGATGAGCCTGGACCCAGGTACGCGCTCAACCTGATAACCCGAATACCTGTGTGGCTCTGGGAGAGCAAATCCTAAGAGAGAAGAAGAGAGGAGTGTCGTGCAGGTAGGGGGAGGGTTTTTCTACAAGGATCTTTGGCTGGCACTTATTAGATTTTGAAGAAGAAGAGGAGGCCAGAGTAGCTAAGGGCCAAGGAAGAAGAAAGCAAAGGCAAAAGAAGTAGGACTGAAGAAAGAGCTGAAGAGGAAAGGAGAATGCAGAGAAAGAAGAAGAAGAGGAGGCCAGAGCAGAAGAAAGCCAAAGGAAAAAGAAGAAGAAGAAGATAGGAGAAGACAGAGAAAGAAGAGACAGAGAAAGAGAAGAAGAGAAAGAAGAAGAAGAAAGTAGACACTTTAAGTTGTTTGATCTCCTCATCAGACGACAGATCTTAAGCTCTCATTGCATATTCATACATTGAGTTCTTTGGTGATATTGTAGGAGTATTTGGTGATCTAAATCACCATTTTACTCCCATATTTTTGCACATTGCTACTGATACTATTGCAATCTCTTTTAATTCTGAATTGTGATCTTGATTTCTAAATACCAATTTGCTCCCTGTGTTCAACCTCGAAAACCTATTCGAGTAATAAAAATTATATTTGTTTTCAAAGCTATTTCGACTATACTGCAATGCGATTATTTTCATATCGATCTCGCTTTTCGATTAAACATTTTGGTGCCATTGCCAAGGAGCAATGGGCAATTTAGAATTCTTGATTACAATTTCTGATATAGAATTTAACTTGCTATATCTCTTTTGCTGTGGTTGTTTCAGGGAGAAGATACATTGAAGAAAGTCAGCCGCACATCAAACACGGCAGGGGCAGGTAAAATCTAATTACTCTCTCTCTTAAGCCCTTATTTCTAAAAAGGTTAAAAGGAAGAAAAATCAATTCGGGCTACTTGCTTTCCATTCTTAGATAATCCATCAAGTTGCCTGATTTGATTTCAACAACAAAGCCTGATTTTTGCACCCATTTAAGGTAACTAGGGCTATCACATTCTTGTTTGAGCCCTAGATACCACATTTGGCAAACTAAATTGGACCAAAATAAGAGCCAATTAAGGATTTCAAGTTAGGGTTTAGGAGACACACTTACATAAGCAAGAATCAACTTTCCAAAATGATGTGTACCTAAGCCTTGGTTGAATTGATCTATTCAAGCAAACCCTAAAAATCAGGCTCTTAATCTCACTTAAATCCTAAAAGAGGGACCTAAAACATCTCAAAGGACAAATAGGTGAAGTTGACCCACTTTGTTGGGTCAACCAATCTTGAAATTAGGTTACTTTTGCACTCAATACATCTAAAAGTTCAAGTGAAATCTTAAGCACCCTTGCTCTTAAATAAAATTTGTAGACTTAAGAGGTCAAGTCCCCATTTTGGTCTACCTGACAAGAGAGGTCGGGTGGGGAAAACCCTGTAACGCATGGGGCGCTCTACCGTGTAAGGGTCTTTGCAGGACTCTCCCTCTCTAGCTGCCTAGGCAATTCTCAGGTGGACGGCTTTCTGACTAAGGGATATCATCTGCCCCGAACCTCTATAGTCATCCAAAATTTTTGGGTGTCTTGATTGGGTCCATCACATTCTATTCTCATCCAATCCATCGGTGCATGTTTGGTAGGAGGTCCTTAGGACCATCCTTGAGGCCTCCTTTAGTCATTCACTTTCGTCGAGGCCTGGTGAAGTAAACATGTTTACACTACTTAAGATGTCTATTTATGCATGTTCTTAAGCATAGGATTGCATTGCATACTATAAATATTGAATAACATGCATCATTTTGCATTTAGATTAGTTTGAATAAAATGGAGGTTAATTGTCTCCTTTTATGTTCATGGACTAGGAAAACTTTTTATCGGGGCCTCGGATCGAGGATCCAACTGTACAGATGTGATCAGGGTGACGATTGAAGTTCAACAACTCCAAGATCACCCTAATCAGACATATGTAGCATCAGATAAAGACGAAGAACCCTAGAAGATCAAGGGCCAAGATGGTGTGAATCCACATTTCAAACGACAAATCCGATTGCATGAATGGAATCAGATCGACGATCGCAGCCAAACGGTGTGAAAATTGACTCAATCCGACACCCGTGGCACCATCTACATCATCTAAAAGATGGACGGCCAAGATGGCACCACGTGGCGCCATCTCGGTCGCCCAACCAGCCGCCCTCAATCACTGAAGACAATAGCACCCACGCATCTCCGCCATTGGATCAAGATCCAACGACTGAGAGAGGAGCTCAGCCGACACTTGAAGATCCTAAAGAATCGCTGGAAGGACTTATCTCGACCGTTGGATCTCAATCTAACGGTCCTGATTACGTGTTCAAAAGATTGACCGCCTGCCCATCCACGTGCGCAGCGCAGTGGATAAGGTGCTCGGTCGCCTTCAGGCGCAGGTTCGAATCTGCATGAGGAGGCGAGCGGGTGAAAGGCGAGTGGGCACGATTGACCACTCGATCGCGATCGAGCAATCGCGCATGCGCAATTGTGCTCACGCCGTATCGCACGCCACGCCTCATGCAAGATCAAACGCGGGTGGGCGCGCAGAGGTGGCAGGTAGAGGCGCGAGATAAACAGTCCGATCTCACGATCGAACGACTGAGATCAGCTAAACACGAATGTGCGGGCAGGCGAGCGGGTGCGCGCGCTCCGCCACACGTCGCCCACAATGGAGCTTTAGCGACGGTTTTATCCATCACTAAAGACCCTTATTTAATGTTTTGAGATTTAAAAGTCCAATTTGCCCTCACTCCTTGCAACTATAAAAGGAGACCCCCTCCACATGAAATTATCATCCCTTCCTTCTCTTCTCTCCCTCTCCAAAGCTCAAGAGAAGCTTGTCCCACACCCGGGATGCTTCTCGCGAGATAAAGTCAATTTTTCGTCCTCCCTTCAGAAGCGGATCCCGCGACGACGACGTGCTGCCTCGTTCCCGTTCTTCTTGCTTCGTTCTCCTTCATCCTGCTCCGTTCCCCTTCGTCTAGGCATCGTCCCATCCTGCTCGTCCTCCAAGCGACCGTCGAGGAGGATATCTCTCTCCCATTCTTTTTACTGCTTTCTAGAATAGATTTACTGCTTTTTAAAGTAGATTTACTACTTTCTAGTGTAATCATTTTCCCGCTTTCTAGTCGTAATGTTTAGTGTAATGACCAATCCTTTCGATAATGAATTAGATGTTCATTCTACATCTCTTTTTGGTTTCTGTTTGTAATATTCTCTCTCTCTCTTATTCTCTCTCTCTCTTCTATATATTGTAAATAGTTAGATAGTTTTTAATTAATTAATCTGCTTCGTGACAAATAAAACAAACGTGTGTTTTTAAATCAAACATCCGCTTCCCTGTGTTCGACCTGGGATTTCTATTCCGGTATAAATTTTATTTGTTGAACACGAGTTCTTCACTTTCATACTATGACGACAAGTTTTTCAAAACCAAACACATTAGCGTAGCAACTCGTAGCGTTCAACACCAGGCCTTGACTTCCGTGTTTGTGCAGTAACCCCCTCACATAGATATCTCTTCTGATTCATTTGAACCTAATTCTCCTTCATCCATCATCATGGCACAACCCGTAGAAGAAGAGAATAACCTTGAGAATCAATTTCAGTGCCTTAATGATTTATTTCAAGCCTTTTTGAATCCATCGCAGTGTCCTATGATGTGAGATCATTATAATCCTGCTGCAGTATCGATCGAACCTCGAGTCTAAATTCCAGCTGGAGGTCATGATACTGAACTCAAGCCCAACATGATTCATGCTATTCCAAAATTTCATGGGCTCAATTCTGAGGATTCTTTTCAGCACATCAAACAGCTCAAGCATCTGGCCCAGACCTTCGAGTCAGATGTCCAACATCGGGATATCCTTCTAATGAAGATGTTCTCCTTCTCTCTTATCGATAAAGCAGCTCACTGGTATCAGACTCAAACGCATCCAATCAACACATGGGTTGAACTACACTCCGAGTTTCTGAAAAAGTTCTTCCCAGATGGTCAGACGAATGCTTTACGACACCAGATCACGCACTTCACACAGCAGCCTGGAGAACCACTTCACGAGGCATGGGATCATTTCTTGGATCTGATGCAAAAGTGCCCCCATCATGGAGTTCATAAATGGGAACAAGTCTAGTCTTTTTACCAGGGACTCCATGAAGATATTCGATTATTTGTCAATGCAACTTGCAAAGGAAATATCATGGGTTAACACGAGGACACTGTGTGAGAGATTCTCGAGAATATGTGCGAGAACTCCATCAATAATGACTCCTTGGGCTTATTCGACCAGATGAATGCCCGCGTATCGACAAATCCAAGGGGAGCACATGAGATGTAGGGCTTTCCCTCATCTGTCAACTTGGAATTGATGGCCAGTCAGTTGGACAAAGTCTCTATCATTGAGAAGAAGGAGGATGAGCTAACTCGACATCCGCAGCGAGCCACCTCTACGCAAAACTCGTTCGCACAGCCGCCCTCTGGGAGGGAAGCTGTGCATAACATCTATCATCGATATTCTTAGGGGATGGACCCGTATCCACTCCTGTTTGACTCTAGGGTCAAAGGAAACTCCGACCCTACCTACTCTAGTTGGGGGAACTCTAAACTCTCGTACTCTGACTTTTCTGAGGTTCCTCAGACCTACGAGGATCTCAACGCCATCCAGAATGACCCATTCTCTAATACCTATAACCTTGGATGGAGAAATCATCCCAATTTCATGTGGGTGGGAAATAATCAAAATCAGAGACCACCAAATCAACCTTGTTCACAAGCTCCTCGTCCATATCAGCCACCTCAGCCGCGACCCAACCCCACCTATCAATCTGGGCCAACTCAGACAGATCAAATGACTCTTATCCTTTAGGCTCTTGTTGACATTCAAAAGATGAATGCAGCTATGCAAAAACAACACAAAGATGAGATCATAGAGGTTTGCAATCAACTCGCCCGATGGCGAATTCCCGCCAACCTGGCACACTCCCTTTGCAACCTCTACCTAATCCGAATAACGTGCCAAACCAGAGGCGCATTATGAACCCAAATTCGGGCCAAGCTCACATGATTTATCAGGCCCCTTCTACTCCATCACCTGATGGGATGGAAGATTCGACATCATTCTCAGGATTTCAGCAGCTGCCACCTATTTTACCTATACCAAACCTGAACCAGGTAGGACTGAATTCAGTAACAATCCATAGTGGCAAAGCAACACAAGACCTACCTTACCCAAGCCACTTTCAGCCTGATAGTAACCCAAGCCCTAAGATAGTCATCCAGGATACCCCTGTCCTAGATCAATAACCTGGACCTACTCTAGAGGAACCATCCAAGGTTCCATTTCCCGAGGCCTTGACCAAGGGAAAGAAGACAACCAAACTCGTGACACCTGAAGAAGACCTGATCAAGATCTTTGTACAGGTCAATATAAACATCCCCTTGATGGATGCGATTTGCCACGTACCGGCTTACGCACGATTTTTGAAAGATGTGTGTACACCTAAGCGTAAGCTGCGAACAAAAGTGGGATCTAATCATATTATCGGAGCAAGCCAGCTCTATCACTTTGAGCAAACTCCCACCTAAGGCAAAAGACCCAGGTACTCTCCTGATTTCCTGTACAATTGGTGATATCCAATTTGATAGAGCATTATTGGATCTAGGAGCCTCCATAAACCTAATACCTACATCCCTACTTGACCATCTTGAGGAATCTGAGCTTAAACCAACAATGGTGACATTACAGTTGGCAGATCAATCTATTAAGTCACCTAAAGGAGTTCTTGAGGATTCATTGTTAGGGTTCAGGATTTCTATTTCCCAGTGGATTTCGTAGTCTTAGATATGGATGCTCCAGAAAATTTGAGTAGCACACCAATAATACTAGCGAGACCCTTTTTGTCCACTGCTAGGGCCAACATTAATTGTGAGGAGCACCAAATTGAATTGAAATTTAGGAACCAAACACTAAGAATTGACATCTTTAAGGCCCAACAAGGGATTAATTGTAGAGTTATAGAACAAATATGTGATATCGAGGATGTGGTTGACGATCAGTATATCGAGGAAAACCTGACTACTTCGGATCAACCACAAGAAGATCAAAACCAGTAATTAGAAGAGTCCGAACACAACCTAGACACACCCATAACTCCTCCCCTTGCTCCTGACACACCCTGAACCACCCACTGCTGCTGATAACCCTATCTTGGAACTAAAGCCTCTTCTCGAGCATCTAAAGTATGTTTTTTTGGGTTCCAATCAGACGTTTCCTGTGATTATCAACTCTAGACTCACATCTGATCAGGAACCCCATCTGATTTCCATTCTCCAGCAACATCGAAGAGCCATTGGATGGACTCTCGATGATTTGACTGGCATCAGCCCTTCTTACCGCACACACCTCATCTATACTGAAGAGGGCACACGTCCTTCCCATGAAATGCAGAGACGTCTGAATCCTAATCTGCAGGAGGTCGTGAAAAAGGAGAACATTAAGTGGTTAGATGCTGGGATCATCTACTTGATCTCCAACAGTGGGTGGGTGAGTCCAATCCAGGTTGTGCCTAAGAATGCAGGACTCACCGTGATCATGACTGAGATCGGAGAAATCATACTAACCCATGTAGCAAATTCATGGAGAGTTTGCATTGAATACAGAAGACTCAATACCTCCACGAAGAAGGATCATTTCCCACTATCGCTTATTGATCAGATCCTCGAGAAACTAGCAGGAAATAGATTCTTCTGCTTTTTGGATGGATACTCTTGTTATAACCAGGTGGCAATCCATCCTGAGGACCAAGAGAAGACCACTTTCACCTACCCCTTTAAGAAGTACGTGTTCCGAAGGATGCCTTTCGATCTCTACAATGCACCCGCTACCTTTCAGTGGTGCATGCTTGCCATATTCTCAGATATGGTAGGTGATTATCTGGAAGTCTTCATGGATGACTTCTCAATGTTTGGTGAATCATTTGACGATTGCCTCCTGCACTTGGTCCAAATCCTCAGGCGGTGCATTGACGTGAATCTGGTTCTTTCCTGGGGAAAGAGCCACTTCATGGTGCCTGAAGGAATTGTCCTGGGACATCTCATCTCCAAAAAAGGCATCTAGGTTGATTGAGCCAAGGTGAATCTGATTTCTAAACCCCCTATGCCTAGCTTGGTCAAAAACATCCGATCTTTCCTGGGGCATGTTAGTTTTTACCGTCGATTCATTCCCGATTTCTCGAAGATCGCACGCCCCCTAACTAATCTTCTATCTAAGCATGTTCCTTTTGAAATCTCCAAGGAATGCACTCAAGCATTTGAAATCCTACATGGTCAAGTTACCCAAGCTCCAATCCTACAGTCCCCTGATTAGCCTCAACCCTTTGAGATCATGTGCAATGCATCTGATTTCACAGTAGGAGCGGTACTTGGGCAGAAAATTGTCGGGAAACCCGTGGTCATCTACTATGCTAGCATGACACTTGATGAGGCTCAATGTAACTACACAGTTACTGAGAAATAGCTGCTGGCCATAGTATTTGCCCTAGAAAAGTTCAGATCGTATCTTCTGGGTTCTCGTGTTATCATTTACTCTAATCACACAGCTGTGAGGCATCTCCTTGCAAAGAAGGACACGAAACCTCGACTAATCTATTAAATCTTGCTATTGTAAGAGTTTGACCTCGAGATTCGTGACAAAGAGAGCAAATAGAATGTGGTAGCTGATCACTTATCCCACCTTCCTTCTAACATTATCGACCCTTCCGGACCCATTACGGAACATTTTCCTGATGAGCACCTCCTGATTATCAGTACAAGGCTTCTATGGTTTGCTGATCTAGTAAACTACCTGCATCACATCAGATCCCATCTGATTGGCCGAAGGACAAGAAAGACAAATTGCTTTCCGATGCCAAGTACTACTTTTGGGAAGACCCGTATCTTTTCCGCATCGGTGCTGATCAAATCGTACGATGGTGTGTCCCAGAAGCGAAAATTCAGGACATCTTGTCCTTCTGCCATGACCAAGCATGCGGTGGACACTTCTTTGGTCATAAAACCATAGCAAAAGTCCTCCAGTGTGGCTTCTATTGGCCCACAATTTTCAAAGATGCATACAATCACTGTAAGGCATGCACTTGTTGCCATACCTTAGGCAACATGAGCCACTGTGATATGATGCCCTTACAGCCGATTCTCGTATGCGAAATCTTCGATGTCTGGGGGTTGATTTTATGGGACCCTTTCCTGTTTCTAATGACTTCGAGTACATTCTACTCGTTGTTGACTATGTGTCCAAATGGATCGTAGCCATTCCGACCTGAACCAATGATCATAAGGTGGTTATCAAATTTAGTCATCAGAACATCTTCTCTCGGTTCAGGATTCCACGTGCTATAATCTCTGATAGAGGGACCCATTTCACTAATGCTCAGTTCAGGTCACTAATGACCAAATATGGGGTGTCACACCAAATCTCTACTCCTTATCACCCCCAAACCAATAGTCTAGCTGAGCTATCAAATCGAGAGATCAAAAAAATTCTCTAGGTCACTGTTTGACCTGACAAGAAAGACTGGTCATCCCGACTTCCGGAAGCTTTGTGGGCTTATAGGACCACCCACAAAACCTAATTAGGTATGTCTCCCTTCAGATTGGTGTATGGGAAGGTGTGTCACCTCCCCGTCGAATCGAAGAACAAAGCCTATTGGGCAGTACGGAACTGCAATCTCAATCTTTCTAAGGCAGGAATCCACAGAAAGCTTCAAATGAGCGAGATTGATGAATTACACCACGATGCGTATGAGAACTCGTGAATTTACAAAGTGCGGGTTAAAGCCTTTCACGACAAGCACATATCCAGAAAGATATTTTGCCCTGGTCAGAAAGTCCTACTCTTTGATGCCAAACTCAAATTGTTCCTAGGAAAACTCCGATCAAAATGAATCAGACCTTACCTAGTTCGATGAATCATTGGAAATGGAGCCATCGAAATCAGCCAACTCAGCCACGATTCAGAACCTTTTGTCATGAACGGTCAGAGACTCAAACCGTTCATTAAACTTATCGATACAAATTTGGCTGAGACATCTTTTACCCTCCATTCTCCCTAAGCTCATTGTGCCTGGCCGATGGTGTTAAACTCAACGCTTAACGGGAGGCAACTTGTCATTTTTGAAAAATCCGAAACCTTTCTTGACACATTCCTCTGCTGAACTCATATTGCACTTTAGGGTTCATCCATTAGAATAGCCGACTCCACCTCTGGTACACATACTTGAGCTTGAAATCGTTCACAACAGTCATCTCGACCCATTCACCCACCCAAAAACTATTCTAATGAATGATCTAAGCTAAACATAGAACCCACCTAATTTACAATGAGGACATTGCAAATCGTAGGCATAAGGGGGTATTAAAGTGCAAAACGCTGTGAAAATCATCTTACAAGAAGGGTTTCATTAAAAAAATCACATATCCCAAAAATACCAAAAAAATAAAAAATTCTTGTAAAAGAACAAAAAAATGAGAGGAGAGAAAATTTTGAGGGCATATCAAACTTTGAGGAGAAAAAGGGGAGAGTTAAAAATGTAAAAAAGGAGCACAAATTGAAAAGAGAAGAAAAGAGGTAGTCATTGTCAGAAATTAAGAAATTGACTTAGCTCTAGACCATATCAAGAAAAAGAAAATGAAAGGCAAAAAGTGCTAATGAAACAAAGAAGAGATTAATAGGAATGCTGATTTTAGGCCTTTTCGGCTATGATCATAGGCTTAAAAATTCAAGTATCCGCTAAGATCTGGATAATCCCCAAGAGGTTGGGGAAAATGCAAAGCTTAAGTATTAGGTCTAAGTCTTAGGGAGTATTCGACCTCGTTAATTGACCTCTGGTTTGTGGGACTCGGTAACCTAAGCACCCCAATCCACACACAGTCTAGTTCAGTGCATTTAAGTATCAAAATCATGCAAGTGTGATTAAATTGTTCTGAAAAAGTCGCCTAGATTAGGAGCAGCTGATCAACACATGTTGATTTGGACGAGTTCCCAGCACGGAGAGGCGGGAAATTCCCCATGAAGATGCGCAATAACATATCGTCTCCTCGGTGCTTGTCTCCCAGGATATCTACATATCCTACCAGGGGCATGTAAGCACCCTATGCTGGTTTGGATACCATGGGCGGCATTATTCTGAAATGTCGATTGCCAGGGTCTGGATTTAGCTACAGAACACCATGGGCGGGATTATCTCAAAATCCCAAAAGCCAAGGTTCTGGGGGTTGCCATGGGCGGTGCTATCTTGAAGCATTGATTGCTAGGGACCTTTCGAGGATTGATGATGGGGACTAAGAATCTGATACAAACCGTGTTGTGGAGCTAATCCGAAGCTAGAAATAAAAAGAAAAGAGAGAAAACTCTCCAAACAAAGAAAAATTCCTCTGTCTCTCTCTGACAAAAATGCACTGCAAATTGAACCAAGGCTAAAATATGTTACAAGCACGGGTGCTTTAACTGTAGAGTTCAACGAACCTTAGGATAGTTATTGTGGGCCTTAGAAACCTTCGCAGAAGACTAAGGCTAGAGCTGGTCAGGTTCAGATCTTGGTTGGTACTTGAGTACCTCTAGGCCTACTATTGGCATTCTAACCTAATATACAGAAGAAAGCACATATCACAGTTTTTTAGCATCAAAAGATTTTGTGGTCTAGAACAGAAGTTAATACCTTAAAATTTTGCTAAGGGACTGGCAAAAGCTAGGCATGGGGGTATGATGGGAACACCATCATGAGCCCTAACTAACTCATTTTGACCTAGTGAAGTGAATAAATGCTCCTACATAACCACCAGAAGGTCATAACTCATTGCATAGCCTTTCTAAGAGAAAAAATAAGAAACTAGGGGTAAAACTGTAATTTTACCAATGTAGTACAACCACAGGTTTTCTCAAGGATTGAATAAAAGTCAAATGGTCTTCATAAGATAACAAGTGGGTTGGATCCAACAAAAAAGGATTTGTGTGTATTCTAAGAATTAAATGACTTTTGAAACCCTAAATATAGACCAACATAATTAACCAAGGTTTTGGTCAGGATAAAATTCACTTAAACCATCTAAAAATCATAGAAAATATTATCTAGTGTTTAGTACCTTCAATTTGGCCATCAAAATCCATTTTGACCTAA
The DNA here is from genome assembly GCA_037157565.1 of Thalassia testudinum. Classification (NCBI taxonomy): domain Eukaryota; kingdom Viridiplantae; phylum Streptophyta; class Magnoliopsida; order Alismatales; family Hydrocharitaceae; genus Thalassia; species Thalassia testudinum. Next base: position 32,101,397 of record JAZHRO010000049.1, read on the forward strand.
AATGGAGTCTGAGACAGATATTTATCCTAATTTGGATTTTTGCATAAATTACCTAGTCAAACATGGTAAAAACCAAATCCAACTTCACCATTGGATTCCTTAGGTCCAAATTAGGTTTTTACCAAAACTTGGACCCAATATGAGTTTTCCTTGACCTAGTTTGCAAAAAGGTCCAGCCTGATTACATTTCTACCCCTAACTTTTAAAAACTCTTGCAAAAGGTCCCCTAGATTTTCGTAATCTTCACAAATAGATCCCTCCGCCATTATCGCGGAGGAAACCTCCTCCGGCAACCTTTGACAGAGAAAATCTCCTTGATTACTTAGAGAATTCCTTCCAAATTTGGAAGGGAGATCCTCAGAGAAATTCTCTCCCGTCTAAACCCATTGATGAGTTTTGATTCCTTGCCAATTTCTCATGCGAACACATGAGAGATTTGGGTATCCTAACAAGCTCTCATCTCTGGCGACCTTCCAATCTTGGGAAGCTTGCTTCCTAAGCCCTAACTGCCCTTCAAAGACTTATTTAAAGAAGCCCATATCACACTGCACTCTCCACGCTCAAATTTAGCCGTGATTCCCCTCAAATTCTTCTCTCCCTCACGATCGAAGGCTCCTCGATGTCCGGTGACCCCCTGCTCCTTCTCGCCGTCTGACCGCCATACCTGCGGTGGATTCCTCCTCCCTGCTTTCGTCTGTGTCTCGGCGTACCAACAGACGCCACTCCCTCTTCATCCTCGCCGTTCCCACCTCACCGGAGCCGCCTTCGTCTCCGGCATCGGCCACACCAGATCCGACGCCCTCACTTTCCCCCTTCATCCCTTGACTTCCTAGCTAAGTTTCCTATCCCCTCTACTTGCTTCTCTGCTCCTTACTTTCCAAAATCTGCCACTGCTGCCCCTTCACACCTCCATCTCCTCCATCTCTGACCACCACCTCCGGCAAAGCCATCCCACCTCCACAGGCCACCAAAACCCCCGTCGACCCTCGCAAATCCTCTGCCACACTTCACTGATCACTTCCCCTTACTTTATTCAGTTCACCACCCACCCAAATCACCCCCCGGACACACCCACTCACACGCACACAGTCTGCCCTAGGCACGCACTCACGGCCACTGCCACACCACGCCACTGCCACACCACGCCACCACCACCAGCACATCCGCCGTGCTCCGGCGATCCTCCCTGAGCGATTTGACGTGGCCGCGAGGTCGTTCTACTGATTCAGGTTACAAGCCCATCCACCATTGGCAAGCAAGCCCACTCACCTTCAACTAGTCTCGTCCACGACATTGCCCCCGTGAACCTAGCTGACCCAACCCGACCTGCACTCCTCGCTCACCATGCACACCGGTGAGCCTAGACTCGGGTATGCGCTCGACCTGATAACCCAAATACCTGTGTGGCTCTGGGAGAGCGGATCCTAAGAGAGAAGAAGAGAGGAGTGTCGCACAGGTAGGGGGAGGGTTTTGCTACAGGGATCTTTGGTCGACTCTTAGCAGATTGTAAAGAAGAAGAGGAGGCCAGAGTAGCTAAGGGCTAAGGAAGAGAAAAACAAAGGCAAAAGAAGAAGAAGAAGAAGCAGGACTGAAGAAAGAGCTGAAGAGGAAAGGAGAAGGCAGAGAAAGAAGAAGAGGAGGCCAGAGCAGAAGAAAGCCAAAGGAAAAAGAAGAAGAAGAAGATAGGAGAAGACAGAGAAAGAAGAGAAAGAGAAGAAGAGAAAGAAGAAGAAGAAAGTAGACACTTTAAGTTGTTTAATCTCCTCATCAGACGACAGATCTTAAGCTCTCATTGCATATTTATACATTGAGTTCTTTGGTGATATTGTAGGAGTATTTGGTGATCTAAATCATTATTTTACTCCCATATTTTTGCACATTTCTACTGATACTATTGCAATCTCTTTTAATTCTGAATTGTGATCTTGATTTTTAAATACTAATTTGCTCCTTGTGTTCGACCTTGGAAACCTATTCGAGTAATAAAAATTATATTTGTTTTCAAAGCAATTTCGACTATACTGCAACGTGATTATTTTGAAATCGATCTCGCTTTTCGATTAAACATATACCCAAGTATACGCCCAATTATTTTAGATAAGAAGGAAGAGGATTTGTGAGGTGGGGGGAGGGTTTTGCTTTGAAGTGCCTTGGGCATGTGCTGAAGGAAGGCTAACACTTAGCCGTGTGCTTATGCTTGAAGGCCTTGCTCTTGAAAGGCTTGAAGAAGAAGAATAAAGGCTCTTATGAGAAGCCTTGTGCTCTGATGTTGTGCCTTCTGTAAGGCTTTGCTATGTGAAGTTAAGTCATTTGATTTACATAGGCAATGTTTGATTGAGCCTTTGATGTTGATACTGTTGGATTATTTATGTACCTAAGTTAGAGTGGATTATTGATTGAAGTTATTGTTGAATGATTTGAATATTTGGGATATATGCTTAATTAAGATGAATAATTGGTGATTCAAATCACCATTGTTTATCCTTATATTTCCTTTTACCTATGACTCTTTGAGATATTGATGCTTGTTATTAACTATCAATTTGAGAAGTTTTATTCATTGAATATCTGTTGTTATACTCAATTGATTGTACTCATCTATTCTAAATGAAGATTAATATGTGATTTCCATATTTGCTCCCTATGAACGACCTTGAACTCCAATTAGAATATGAGTTTTAGAAATTTAACTGTTTTGTTGTGAGATTTAGGAGTGTACTACAACGAATGCTTATTAAATCTCCTTGACTCGCGTCACAACATTTTGGCACCGTTGCCTGGGAGCAACGCGCAATTCACCATTAGTCTTATCTTTCTCATCTGAGCACTAACTTGCCTTATTTTCTTTGCTTGTGATTTTGCGAGGTACATCACAAAGAGATCTTCCGCGCAATCAGCCACTTCAGGGGCAAGTAAAATTTCTCTTCTTCCCTAATCAATCTCCTAACCTTGGGAAAGGCAAAGGGAAACAAATCAATTAGGATTCATCTACCATACATTCTTAGTAATTATCATTCAAAAGGCAAGAGATTCCTGATTTGCGAAGTTAATTTAATATCTGACTGAGGTAAGATGATTTGTTTAGAGATCCCTACCCTGATTTCCTGTACCTACTAGGGATTGGCACTTTAAATTTTAAATAACTTGGATTGCTCACTTTCTTGTTTTAAGTCCAAGGTGTTACATTTGAGATTAAATTGGACTTGAAATAGAACCAATTAGGGTTTCTACTTTAGGGTTCTGAAGTGCTAGTACACACTTGGATGCATTAAAGGAAATTGATCTTCCCGCATTTCTATGCTGCCTAAGCCCTTTGTTGAAAAGATCTATTCAAGTAAACCCTAAAATTAGGTTCTAAATTCACTTGAATCTTAAAATCTTTGGACCTGATAACCTAAGAGTCAACTCAGAGTGAGTTTGGGTCTTGACTCATATTTCATCCTCAAGAGTATGGCTGGCAAGTTACCATAGGTAATTGCCCATTCGTCGGTTGTCCGGAGCCCAGCTCACAAAAATGCACAATAATTCCCAAAACACATAGGGAAGAAGCAGGGAAGTAGAATAAATCGGGGAGATATACACTTGGTTCACCCTTGTGTTGACCCCATAAATAAACTAGGGAGAAAGCTACCATTCGAAAAGATAAACATCTAGGCAAGGTCACCTAGGGTCATAGAAACCCGAAGTCCATTTTAACGGCCGCCTAGTGAGTCTTTCACTCTTTCCACTAGATGCTTAGCACTTAGAGTCCTTTTCGAGTCTTGGGCGGGTTGGGTAGCCGTAAAAAGTTATCTCGAAACTCTCAAACTCCAAAAGTACAAAAAAAAATTAGAAAAGAAGAAAAACGGCAAAAAAAAAATTATGTATCTTCTCTTTTCAAATAAGACGAGGGCTTAGACGGTTTGCATTCTGGTAGATACCCGAGCATTGTTGACTTTTTTTTGTAATTAAGTCCTGGGGTTGAGATTTTCTAAAGCAATCGATGAATTTTGCCTAAATAATCGAATCCTAACTCTACTTTTATACATAGCATTTAGGTTAATTTTGCTAGGGACTAGCAAAAAGTAAGCATGGGGGTAGGATAAACATGCATAAGTTCATCGTAAAATGCTTATTTACGATAGTTCCTAGGCCTAGCATTGCATATCCTGATATAAATATTACACAAACATCCATTGCATTGCATTTAGGATAGTTGTTTATTATGAACATTAATTCTATCATTTTACATGGCTAGGAGGCAGTGTGACATCTTTAGGAGCTTCGGATGAAGAATCCGACCATATGGATGGATTCAGAGTGACGATAGAAGTTCATCAATGCGAGAATCACCCTGATCAGAGCTCTGTAGTACCCTCCACAAGAAGAAGATGGACGACCCAGATGGTGCCACATGGTGCCATCCAGGCTGCCCCACCTGAGCCGGTACGTCCTCAAGCCCACCGCATGGAAAGCTCTCAGCCGTTGGATTTCAATCCAAGGGCTGAGGGGCACCCTAACCGCACGACAGCACCAACCCTCCACTCGACAAATCGCAACTTTGGCGCATTGGTGATACGCGCTCGTAAACTGCGAGCGCGAGTTCGAGCCGTAGTGGGGGGAGGCAATCTCGCGAAGAGTAGGTGCGATTCGATTGCGCCCATTGGATGTCATCAAGCAACGGAGGCATCGCCATGTGGCACCACTCGTTGGGCGCTGATACAGCACGTGGGCATGGGCGTCGATGCACATCTCCACGCACGATCCCACATGCGCATGGGTGTGTGCTTGGTTGGTGCCAACCTTCAGCGACAGCCTAGTGGACATTTAGTGACGCTTATAGCCGTCACTAATTGCTCGTAGGCACAAGCTAGCTACATGCATGAGCGGGCGTGAGCTAGCTATAGTGACACTTGAGATGGACCTACAGCGATGTCCTGGAGGTCACTATTGGTCTTATGCCTATTCTAGCCTCCTCTCATACACTATATAAGGACCTACACCCCACCCTTCCAAGGCATCTTTACCTACTATACTCTCACCTACTCCTAATATCTAGCAAGCCTACCAACGTTCCATTAGAGCTTACTCTCAAGCTCCCAAGGCTCCTATTAGTGTAACGAACTTCTGCCACACCAAATATTCCTCCCTCTTCCCATCCCCATTCATAGGTCGCCTTGGAGCCATCCTTCCACCTTTATTCCGGTAGCAGATCATCTCTGCCTCCTCACCTCCATTCCAGAGCCACGCTGAAGCTTTCCTCTACTCGACGTCCTCCTGCATCTCACCTCTATTGTCCCGCTTCCCAACTCCTTCCAAGCTTCCGCCAGGCGCCGTCGTCTCGCCGAACAACCACTTCAGGAGATTCTTTCTCACCTCTCTCTTTTTTATGCTTTCTAGATTATTGTTGAACGTCGAGTTGTTACGCTAACGTATTTGGTTTTGAAAAACCTGTCGTTGTAGTTTGAAAGTGAAGAACTCGTGTTCAACAAATAAAATTTATACCGGAATGGAAATCCCAGGTCGAACATAGGGAGACGGACATTTGATTAAAAAAAAAAAATTTATGTTTGTTTTATTTGTCATGAAGTAAATTAATTAATTCGAACTATCTAACTATTTACAATAAATAGAAGAGAGAGAGAGAATATTACAAACAAAAATAAAAAAGAGATGAAGAATGAACATGGAATTTCATCATCAGAAAGAGTGTTCGTTACTCTAGAAAGCTGGAGAATGCTTACACTAGAAAGCAGTAAATCTACTCTAGAAAGCAGTAAATCTACTCTATAAAGCATTAAAAGAATGGAGAGAGAAATATCTTCCTCGACGGTCGCTTGGAGGATGAGCCGGATGGGATGATGCCTGGATGAAGGAGGATGGAGCAGGACGAAGGAGGACGAAGTGGGAAGAACGGGAACGGGGCAGCACGTCATCGTCATCACGGGATCCGCTTCCGAAAGGGGGACGAAAAATTGACTTTATCTCGCGAGAAGCATCCCGGGTGGTGGACAAGCTTCTCTTGAGCTTTGGAGAGGGAGAGAAGAGAAGGAAGGGATGAGAATTTCGTGTAGAGGGGGTCTCCTTTTATAGTTGCAAGGAGTGGGGGCATTTTGGTCATTTCAATTTTAAAAACATTAATTCAGGACCTCTAGTGACGGATAAAACCGTCGCTAAAGGTCCGAACGTGGGCGTAGTGGGCGGCGCGCGCGCTAACTCGCTTGCCCGTGCGTTCAATGCATGCACACATCCAGCCGATCTCAACCGTCCGATCACGAGATCGGATGGCTTATCTCACGCCTCTGCCCGCCTCTTCTGCGCACCCGCCCGCGTACGATCCCACATCACGTGCAGGCGTGAATGGGCGCGTCATCTTGATTGAGCACACGTGGCTGTTGGATTGCCATCATACGGTTGATCAGGTGCTCGCTTCCGCACCAATTGCAGCACAGCGCAGATCGAACACACCCCTGCGCTTCGTGTTAGAGCACTCGACCAATGCGCTATGGGCGCGTTTGTGTCAAGCGCCTAACTTAAGCACGGGTGCGTTGCAGCCGTTGGATCTTGATCCAATGGCGGGGAAGGGCTGATGCAAAGACCTTCAGCGGGTGCGTGCGGACGATTGGGCGACCGAGATGGCACCACGTGGCACCATCTTGGTCGTCCATCTTCTGGATGATGTAGATGGTGCCACGGGTGTCAGATTGACTTGATTTTTGCGTCGCTAGGCTGCGATCGTCGATCCGAATCCATCCATGTGGTCGGATTTGTCGTTTAAAGTGCGGATTCACACCATCTTGGCCCTTGATCTTCTAGGGTTCCCCGGTCTCTATATAATGCTACAGATGTCTGATTAGGGCGATCTTGGAGTCGTTGAACTCCAATCGTCGCCCTGATCACATCTGTACAGTTGAATCTTCGATCCGAGGCCCGATAAAAAATTTTCCCTGTCCATGAACATAAAAGGAGACAATTAACCTCCATTTTATTGAAACTACTCTAAATGCAAGATGATGCATGTTATGCAATATTTATAGCATGCAATGCAATCCTACGCTTAAGAACATGCATAAATAGACATCTTAAGTAGTGTAAACGTGTTTACATCAATTATTGTAATAAACATTTGTGCAATATATATCATATTTGCTTCTATCTCCATTGTGATCCATATTGTTTTCTTGCTTTATAAAAATAAAGAAAAAAAAACAATACTAAAACACCAAAAACAAACAAAATGAAGCGTGATTTTTGAATTAAGTAAACGTTGCCTCCCTTTGTTCGACCCGGGACTCCCTTGGAGTTTTAGTAACTTTTATTTGATAAATGAGTTTTGCAACTACGACGACGGGTTACTCTTAACCTTAATTTCAAACGTGCGAAACACATACATCATTCCTCTTCTTCCTTCGCCTCTCGTCGACCAAAGAAAAGGTCATCTACCCCTTCGTTGTCGCCGCTTCCTCTCAACGGAGCTCTCTTCATCTCTGATGTTGGCCAATCATAGCTGACACCTCTCCTATACCCCTTCGTCCATTGGTTAGGTCTCTCTATTCCTCTCCTCCTAAATCTCCCAATCCCTTTCTTCCCCTATTTCATCTGCCGACATGCCCTCTCCCTCACCATCCTCTTCTGCTCTGACGAGTTCGCCATGCCACCACAGACCTCCAAGCAACCTGCTACCACCTCCAAAACTTCCACCATATCACGCCCACCAAAACCCCTCAAGGAATTGAGGGGATTACATACCCAAAATGCCTATCGAGCATCACCTGTTGTGCACCTCTTCCTCGACTTCGTCACGTCACTACATGCACCCGCATGACACAAGGACACCACCTACACATTTGCCATCCTCCGGCAAAGCTCCTAAGCATTTTAACTAGGGTTTTTGAGCCTGTATTTATGATTTGTAGGTTTCTCCACCTCTTGCCATCACCACCATCATCTCCGACTTCATCACCTCTCTTTGACCTGCTCCGGCCTCACTACCACGTCCAAGTACTGTGGTTTCATATGAGGAACACATCTACACTAGCAAGTGGAGGAACCAACAACTTCCACTACCTCAATTGGACGAAGCATCACTTGTAGTTGCATGTGAAGAAAGGTAGGGACATTTAGTCCCACATCATGAACCGACAAACTCACCACAGCACACAAATTGCTTGTGTGTCTTCAGTTGTTCGCCTAGTACACCAGGGGTAGGGTCTTCGCTTTACATGCCTCTCACTCCTCACCCGTGCACATGGCACGCAGGTCTGGTTAATGCTTAGGATCCGATAAATCGAATACTACACCTGAGTATACACCCGATTATATGAGATAAGGTGGAAGAGGATTTGTGAGGAGGGGGTAGGGTTTTGCTCTGAAGTGCCTTGGGCATGTGTTGAAGGAAGGCTAACACTTAGCCGTGTGCTTGTGCTTGAAGACCTTGCTCTTGAAAGGCTTTAAGAGGAAGAAGAAAGGCTCCTGTGAGAAGCCTTGTGCTCTAATGTTGTGCCTTCTGTGAGGCTCTGCTATGTGAAGTTAAGTCATCTGATTTACATAGGCAATGTTGGATTGAGCCTTTGATGCTGATACTATTGGATTATTTAAGTACCTAAGTTAGAGTGGATTATTGATTGAAGTTACTATTAAATGATTTAAATATTTGGGATATATGCTTAATTAAGATGAATATTTGGTGATTCAAATCACTACTATTTTGTCCTTATATTTCTTTTTACCCTATGACTCTTTGAGATATGGATGCTTGTTATTAACTATCAATTTGAGAAGTTGTATTCATTAAATATGTGTTGTTATACTCAATTGATTGTGCTCATCTATTCTAAATTAAGATCAATGTGTGAGCTCCATATTTGCTTCATGCGAATGACCTTGGACTCCAATTAGAATCTGAGTTTTATAAATTCAAATGTTTTGTTGTGTGATTTAGGAATTGAAACGCTGTGGGCAACCGGGTTTTATTGTTATAGCGTTGTAGTATAGCCAGTTATTGCCAACATTTCAAATATAAAATTTTTTACTCGGAAAATAAAAGAGTTCCCGAGGTCGAACTCAGGGAGCAAGTTGTATTCTAGAGATATACATGTTTCTTTTTCAAAAATAAAGAAAGAGAGAGAAAGAAATTGTTGTCTTTTCTTCTTCTCTTTGCTTCTCCTCGTCTCAGATCTTCTGTTATCTTCTTCTTCTTTATCTGCAGTGGTGATGTTCTTCTTCTTCTTTCAGCTGTTCCTGCTCTTCCTTTTTCTTCTGCAGAGCGGGTCCTGTTCTTCTTCTTTTTCCTTTCTTTCTTCTTTTTCTTTCTTCAGATCTTCTTCTCGTGCTCTTCTTCTTTCAGTTCTTCCCTTGTTCTTTTGTGTTCTCTTCTGCCTCGCCTTCTTCTGTTGTTCTTCAGATCTCCTTCTTTCTTCTTTTCTTTTTCCTGTCAGGACGTCGTCTGATTTTTCAATCAGACGACTTAAACTGCTTGTTGCTACAGTGTCTCCCTCAGCTTCCTTCTTCTTCCGCGGTCCTTCTTCTTCACCTGTGCCTGCACACTTCAGAGTTTACGTCAGAGGACAAAACCTACTCTACCCTCCCCCCCCCCCCCCCCCGCGTCTCTCTCTCTCAGAAACCGCTCATGGGATAGCTCTCCCAGAGCTGCCGGGTAGTCGGGTACGGGTCGCGCCCGGGTCCAGGCCCACCGGCGTGCGTGGTGGGCGAGGAGTGCAGGTCAGTCTAAGTCGGGTCGGGTCAGGTCCGCGGGGCGTGAGCGCGGACGAGACCGGGTAACCGGGCGGGTGAAGGGGACCTCACCCCGTGTGCTGAGGCAGTAAGGCTTATTCACAAAATCAATTTAAACGGTGAAAGAGTTGTGAGGCTTACCGATGTGGGACTAAACGGAGGCCTCTCCTCGCGTGCGCCTGCTGGAAGACCGCGGCCTTGCTTCTGCAGCTGCAGCTTCGATTTGCGTCGGTTGCTGGCTGGCTGCCTTCGCAGGAATCCCCGTAATCCGCAGCAGCTGGAGACCTGGAGTCCTCAAGCCTGGAGCGCGGGAGAAGCTGCTTCAATGTGGCGTTAATGGCGGTCGAGCCTCAGAACCTGTCGGACACGAATATGGCCTCTCGGCCTGATCAAACTACTGGGGAACCTTCGCCGTGGCACGGCGAAGGTGTGGAGCTGTGCGGCAAGCCGCAAGGTGGTGTCTGGCGGCAGCCCTAGGTTGGACTACAACCGGAGAAATGGGTTTGTTTGGGGGAGCGTTACGGAGGTGTGGAGTGGCAGTGGAGGGGTGGGGGGTGCTCAGTGTGATGAGGCGGAGGTTCGGTGAGGGTCGGCGAGGCGTGTGAGGCTGTGGAGCGATGGGAGTATCTCGCCGGAGGGTGGCCGGAGACGAAGGGGGTGACGATGGTCAGGGTCGGTCGAGGGCTTAATTGAACAAATTGAAACCGGGGAAAGAAAGAGGAGAGGAAGGGAAGTAGTTCTAACTTACTTGCAGGGACGAAGGGGGAGTAGTAGGGCGACAGTCGTATCGACTGTCGCCGGAGAAGAAGATGCCCAAGGGGAGGGGCGGCAGCGAGCAGAGAGCCGGAGAGGCGCCAGCTGGGTGCGGCGTGGCGCGGGAAGAGCAGGGGAAGAAGTCTCTGCTGCTGGTATTGCGGCAGAGCGAAGAGGAGGAGGAGGAGGAACCGCCGGAGCTGGTGGGCGTCTGCCAGAGTGAGAGGAGAGGAAAGTTGAGGGTTTTCTCCGTCAGATCCGAGCTGGGAAGAACGGTGGAGCGACGGGGGTATTTATAGGGACCGAATCAGGGAGGAAGGCGGAGGGAGACGTCGTGTCTCCCTCGCCGGAGGACGCCGGAGATGGAAACCCATACCGTCCGTGCGTTCGCACGGCCGGTATGGGGGGTTACAGCGACCAGGGGGGTGTCCCTGCGACGGCTGACGACGCAGGGCACCCCCGGTTTACTTGCCAGGCTCTCCCCCTCACCCTGCGCGGCGCCATGCTCCGCGCAAGGTCGCCGGAGCATGGTGCTGGCAGGTTTTGCAGGGGGGACCTGAACGCAAAGAACGAAGGAGAGTTAGGGGCTGAAATGCGAGGGTTCAAAAGTTGAGGGCCAAAAAGTAAATATATGAGGACCAAAGTGTAAAGTCGGTCAAGGAGGTTTCTTCTTAGGCTCAAGTTTTTATACATGATTAATTAGGACCTAAGGAATCTGATGGTGAATTTCATTTCTATATTAAACCTTGTTTGACCAGTCAATTTATGCGAAAACCCAGATTAAGTTATTAATTGGGCATGGTTCTCAATGTAGGTCAAAATGGGTTCTGAAGGCCAAATTGAAGGTTCTAAACCCTAGAGATTTTTCTATGAATTTTAGAGGGTTTATTCTATTTTTACTTTGCCTCGAACCTCGTGAATTGAAGTGGGTTGTTTTAGGGTTACAGATTATCATTTAGTTTCTTGGAATTGCTGTAGCCCTTGCTAGATCATCTCATCCCACTTTTATTCTTATTAAGTTGCTTTGACCTATGTTTGGACCCTGAATTACCCTGTATGCAGATTATACTGGTAAAATTGCATTTTTACCCCTTATGACTTGTTTTCTCCTTAAACTCAGAATTCTCTGAGTTAAGCCTTTCCTTGAGTTATGTAGGAGCTTTTATCCTTTGTATTAGGTCAAAATGAGCTAGTTATGGCTCATGATGAGGTTCTCATCAGGAATGTACTACAACGAACTCATATTAAATCTCCCCGACTCGCATCACAACAAGTGGTTTGGTGATTAGCGGTCTAGGGCGGTCAGCCGATGTCGGAGAAGGCAGCCGGGTGCGTATGTGTTCAGTGGAGGTGTGGACGGGTTGGAAGTCCAAATAGGTAGAGAGATTTTATTCTAGGGAGCACAACAGAGCTTTTGGATGTGATGGCGTGCGATTTGGTGTGGTGTAGCGCCAGCACAAGATCGTCAGAGCTCGTGCCAGCCGTGGGGAAGATGGTGGGGGAGTAGGTGAAACAGTGGCTATACCTAGAAGCTAATGGTGTAGGAAGGATTTAGTGAAAGAGACGGGGAGAGCAAGGGTCTTACCAGGATGAATAGAGGTAGGGAGCATTCGACGATGACTGCTCGGATTCGAGGAAGGCGACAGAGTCCAGCGGAGCAATTGGTAAGGAAGAAGGGCTAGAAACTGCTCAAGCTTTGGTGGGTAAGGAGCACGAAGAAGAGAGGAAGAGGATAGGCCTCCCAAGTTGACGATTGGCTGGCCGGAGGAGGGGGTGCGAAGAAGCTCACCGGAGCTGATTATGGAGCTGGCCGAAGGAAGAGAACTAGGAGAGATTCCAGTCAGAAATCCACTGAGGAAGATGGGGAATCGAGGTAGAGTTTAAATAGAGGAGGTCTCGACACTTAATTATGAGAAAGTCGCGGGATTCCCTTGCGAATTTTGCAAGGAAGATCCTCTGATCTTCAAGCTTTGCCAGAGTCGATTAGGTAAAAGACAGATCTTGAAGCCTAGTCCAATCAATTTGTTTTGACTTTGTGACCAATCCCTCCAAATTTAGAGGGATTTGGTGCTGATTCGAGGAAGTTCTTCTCCCTTGAATCTCAGCGATGGTGGGTTGAGATACTATTCACACAGTAATGGCAGTATGGACCTAAACGTGATGGCGGTGACAAAGTTATGGGGCTAATGAGAGACTTACCATGGCTCCTAATTATCACTAATTAGCTATTTTCCCTAGCTAATTACCTAAGAATACATTAAATATTGGGTTAATTATACTAAAGGTGTTAAAATACAAAAGAGCTGCAAAATAAGATAAAAATACAAAATTAAAGGTCAATTAATATAAATAATAATTTAGTTAATAAATTAGACTCAAAATAATAATAAATGGCTATATAATAAATATTTTAATTAACCTAATTAATTTAATGACATAAGTAACTTAACTAATTATATCATCTAAATAAATATAGCTAAAAAGGGCAAAAAATGTAATTTCAGGGCATAAATATGGTATTTACATTATTTATGATTATATATAAAAATTTGAAAAAGAAATAAATTAAAATAAGCCTTAAAACTCTGTTTACATTTTAGTCCCAAACTTTCATTTCAAGTGTCTTTTTTATTTTCATTCTGGTCCTTTTTATTACAAAAATGCCCCTGTGAGCACATCGCCTTCATCCTTCTTCTTCAGTCATGGATGGTCTATGATGTCTGGTGCACACACCCTCTGATCACCACCCATCCAACGTGGTAAAGCCTTCGCCATTGTTGTCTGCCCACAACTCACCTCCCTCTCCACATCCGATGGATCAGATTTCATGGAAATCCTATTGAGACTAGGTGACTAAGCTCACTAGCGTCGGAGACGACGTCGGTGGTTAGGATGTATCTAGCCATTAAATTGTCCAAGTTCTTCCCCCTTGACCCTCTCATCAGCCTATAAATAGATCCTTACACCTTAGATTCCCAGGTAGCGACCCTCTACCCCCTTCTCCCACTTTGGTAGTTCCTAGGCTCCTTCCTTCGATGACTCTTACCTCCTTCTTCCGTTGTTCTTCAAGGGGATCGACCTCTTCCCTACCTCCGCTATCCTCCACTGTGACTACAGACAGGGCTATGCCATCATCTACTTCCTTTTCGTGTCGTTCTTTGTCTCTACCGGAGCTCTGCTCTTCCCCTCTAATTTCCTCCTCTGTTATGGACTTCGACAGGGATCTCTAACCCCCTTTCATCCAGGTTACAGTAGATTTAGTTTCTCAGATTAGTGTAGAATAGTTTAGCATACTTACATCATAGATTAGTGTAGATTTAAATGCTTCCCTGATATCCTTCTTCTCCGACTCCAGCAAGCTCCTTGATCCTATTTGGAGCTTCATTTCATCTTTTGAATTCACCTAGCTCATTCTACATCTTTCCATGATCATTTATATCCTATTAATTACATGATTTATCACATATCATGCCTAATTCATATCACCTGCACCTGAGTACCTTCGCTGTCCATGGTGAGGTCTCGGAGGTTTCTTGACACCCAATTAGGGTCTTTCATCATTTCCTCGCACCACAAAGACCCTATCCCTTGTTCTAATTAGAACAACACACATGTATATCATAAACGCCTAATTCCACCCAACCTCTTGAGCTTGTTGTCAATGGTGGCTCAAGAGGAGTTTGTTCACCTAATTAAACACATGCACACCATCGTCCCACCTCCCTGAACATTTCCCCTTACTCAATTGAGTGAGAGGGTAGCTCTTGAGTTTAGGTGAACTCAAGATGCATTCTTTCTGAAATTCTTGAATAATTCATATTCATGATCATCAATTGCATTAATTGTTGAGTTCTTGAGGTTCTTTGTGATCTCAGGAGCATTTTGATGTCATTCTTTTAGTGTTTTGTGGAGATTCATTTTCTAGCAATCAGAATTGGTGTTCACTGGAGCTCCAGCGAGTCAAATTTGAGCCACAACCTTCCAGATCTTCTGCGAAGCTCCAGATCCATGTTTCTACTTGCTAGGATTAGGCTTAATCAATTATATTGATGTTTTAATCCTAATCGCCTTAGGTTGATCTTCATCTTCTCCAACTCCGGTGGAGTTGGAGAGACTTGTTTATTGAGGTTTAAAGCTTGCAATTGGATCGATAAGCTTGAGAAGCTCATTTAGAATCTATTTTAGGTTTAAACAAGATTTAAGATGTTTTGGTTTACTTTGTCAAACAACTCATGTTTGGATCTCAGGTAGTGAGGCTTGAGAGCACTATAAGAGAGTTCAAAATTTGATTTTGATATGCTAAATATGTTCCCTGAGTTGAATTTGGTCTGATGAGACCTTTAATTTGAATCTGTAAGCTCTGATTTAAAAGGTCAACTTATGAGCTTTGTAGGTCAACCCTGGGTCGACTATGGGGTTTTGGGATTTAAATCTATGATTAATTACCTTAATTAACTGTGTTGAGAATCGAACCATCATTTTAATGGCACCGTTGCCAAGGAGGTAACTTGGTAATTATATTCGCCGTTATCATTTTAATTATCTGCTTTGTACATAGTTTATTTCTAACTAGTTTTTTTTGTTTGGTTTTTGTCTTCTTTCAAGGTTATCTTTACAACTATTTTCAGGAGGAAGGCAAGTTTTTCTGTTTTGTATTTTTCTGCATATTCGCTTTATATACCATTGTGAGATTTTCTTTTCCCTAGTCTCTAGTTAGGTTTGCTTTGTTGCATTTAGGTAGATATATAAAAAAAAATACGAAAATACATACCTATCTGACTAGCAGCAGCATACCACGAGGTATACACTCCTAGGAGTACATATAGTTGCTAGTAGTTATTATTCTGACTTGGGATTTTTGAGCTTGCATCAACAAGAAAAACTCGCTTAGATCCCTATCTTTGGATTAAAAGCAAGACCATATTTTTGTTTGAAAAGATATAAAAAGTGATCACTTGTTACTTCTTTCCATCATTTGTAAAAGATTAACTAAAAAGAGGACTTCATAAAACTCGTGATTTACTCTATTTGCAAAATTGCACGTAGGTTTTTATTGATCATGTCTGTTGGATGCTATCATGCACACAGTGCAATCATTAGAGTTACACGAGTCTATATTTTCTATCTCTCCTTTTTGCACTGATTGCGCAGCAATCATAGGTCTTAATTGGCCTAGATTAAGCTAGGACTTAGCATAAGTTAGGGTTATTCATGCATGCATACACATTATCTGCATCTTTATCGCTTTCCTTTAGCTATGCATGAAATAATGTTATAATGTGCTAATTAAGTGCATTACGTCAATTACAGGCAATAAGCTGATCAGGAGCTGGATCTGAAGCTGGATCAGGAATAACAGGAGTTGTAGTAGACTGGAGCAGAAGGCCTAGTTTAGATGTAGGAACAATAATGTAAGAGGGTTAAAGGTTTTATATTCTATTAAGTAGAAATAAAGCAGTAAAATGTGAAGAGCTTAGGTCCATCCTAGCCCTAGGATAGCCTAGAGACATCCCCAAGCCTTAGCCACCCTTAGATTAGGTCACAACACCCTAGGAAGCCCTAAAACCCTAGTTCCAACTCTTCTCTGGACGTCCAGATAAGTTTTAAGACATCCAGGACCCTTAGCCAACTCCCGCACACTTCAAACCCACTTCTGCAGTGTTATTGGACGTCCAAACACTTTGTCAGACGTCTAATTTCTGCAGAATACCCAAAACAGCACCCGAAATCCTTCCTGACTCTGATTGGACGTCCAGACAACAAGTCTAGACTTCTGATTTTTGAGTATAAGATGTCTGATTATATAATTAGACGTCTGATACTGCTCTCCAATTCCTGTTTTGAGATTTATGCCTTGATCTTGGATCTCTAGGTCCCTAAACCCAATTCCAACCCCATAGGAACCTAAATTAAGGTGCCATAACCCTAGTACATCACCTCTAAACCTCCATAAGGACCTAATTAGGTCCTCACTAAACCTAATTGACTTGGATCTTAGTCAATTCCATCAGCCTATTCAATTGGATTCATTGAGTCCAATTGAGCCCTGATCTCAGCACACACTGTCCAATTGGACTCAGTGAGAGTCCAATTGACCTAAACCTGACTTAATTGAGTTATTTTACTCTCAATTAAGTTTCCACACACCCAATTAAAGTTGTATTAAGTTTAATTGCACTTTACCTTAGTGAATTAGGGTTTATAACCCTAATTTTAGACCTACCTTGACCTAAACCCACTAGAACCCAACCTAATCAACCTAGCTACCTAAGTTTCGACCCACACACACCCACACACACCATCCACACGAAAATATCTAGCCTAGAGTTCTCTAGAACTCTCTACCATGTGTGGTTGCCTTGGTTGCCAAAAATAGCAACCAAGAGCCATTCAATTTTTAGATCCACATTTGGTGGATCTAAAAACCACCATCCACCCTCTCTCTCTCACTCTCCCACGAGCTCCCACCATAGGCCTCTCTAGAGAATTTTATAATTCTCTAGAGAGCTTCCCTTAGGTCTATAAAAAGACCCCTTGGGTGGCCATTGGCACCCATTCACTCCCATGGCAATTTCTCTCCATTGGTGCCATTCACGCCACCTCCACTTAGCCACTCACTCCACCTCCACGAGCTCACTACCACCACTATGGAGGACACCATGCCGGGATGCTGGATCAACCCTACCTCTCTCCAAGGGCCGGCCTAAGTTCCATTGCCTGCCCCTCCTTCTTCTCTCGACCACTCCAAGGCCATCGGGGACCACCCCTGAATGCCCTCTATTCTTCTAGCTTTAAACCATGCTCTTCATAATCTTTATTGCTTTCATTTACTGCTTAGTAGTGTAGTCTTACTTCTCCCCCAGTGATGCATGCGAAATCCCCCCATCGATTCTTGTATGCAATCGTTTTCTGGTAGTTAGATTTAATTTTAGATTTAATTTTAAGCATTCATATATAAGATTTCCTCTAGATTTCCTTATACAACAACTCTCCCACGATGAATGAAATTTCATTGTATATATATATATATATCTCTTATGTGTTTGAAATCACCTTGAGCTAAATGATTATCATATTTGCTTGATTTAAATGCCTGTTCTTTAACCGCCTATATATTATGCACCAGCATGTCATTTAAGTAAAGTAGAGCGGCTTTAAGATCGATTTCAAAAACAAAAACAACGCCTCCCAGAGACGAACGACCGGGACTCAAAGTCTCGTTATTTTCAGAATAGTATCTTTGTTGGATTGTATTTCACAACTATACTACGACGCTTTTATCAAAAATGCAATCTATGATCTCCCAACAAAATGGCGCCGTTGCCGGGGAGGCAACGTCATTTTTCTTGATTTCGATCTTTTACTTATCATTGACAAATCTGCCTCTACTTCATTTTTTTTTATGTGCAGGATAACACGGAAGAAAAACGGGATCTGCGCACACACCGAGCGCAGCAAAGAAAAATCAGGTGCACATCATCTTTCATAGATTAGGTTTATTTTCTGAACCCTAGGACTAGATCTACTTCCTGCAATTTCTTTTTTTTTTTTAAAAAGAGATTTTTCTTATTTTCGTAAAAAATCAAAAAAATCAAAAATTTTGAAAAAAAATCTAGATTGGATTTCCTTTTGAATCTAGGTTAGAAAAAAAAAAGAGATTTTCTTTGAATCTTTTGAAAAATTCTTTTTGGAAAGAAAAGTGCAAAAGTTTAAAAAAAAAAAGCATTTTTGGTGGAAGGCTTGAATTTCAAATTCAAACCTCTTTAAAAGCTTTTCCACCACCTTCTGATTTTCGGCCAGATTTCAAATCTCACCTAAAAAATTCGATTGCCGAAAAATCCGTTAGCGAAAAATTCTGAAATTCGGGCAAAACCTTCATTTTCAAACCATCTTTCAAATGCCACCATTACTTTGAGAAAACTCCAAGTATAAAATTTTTAAAAATTCACGAAGTGCACGGGGTCAGATAGACCCAGATTCAAACATTTCAAAGTTCCAAAAGCGATTCCGAGCAATCAACGAATATGTTTTGACTAAAAATGGTGGGGTTTGAAAGCTGATCTAATTGACTTTATTTTCCATATTTTTCTCAAATATTTGAAGATCATTTGATACTATTTCAAAGTGAAAAACCGTCCAGGGGTCAAAGTTCCAAATCTGACCCCCTGATATTTAAAATTCCCTAAAAATTCGGTTGAAACAGTAAAAATTCTAAAAAAAATATTCTCTGAAAAACTAATTGAAAAAGGAATCTACTCGAAAAATTTTAAATTAATTGGATTCCAATTACTATCAGAGAATCAACATTATTCTTGTGGTCTGCTGAAATAGAGAAGAAAACCCTAGAATTGCATGCAACTTAGGTTGAACCTTTAGGGTCACAAATAGAGACCACACTTTTGGCTAACCTAGACTTAATCAAGTCTAGTTATCCGGTGAGCTTGGTCACCTTGTGGGCCACTCACCACAAATCCCACTGAAGAAAATGAGTTAAAAACTAATTTTAAAACACGAAATCAACCCGAGTTCGTTGTCGTACTACTGGATGAGTTTAATCTCTCTTGCCAAACCTGGTGACTAAGTCTGCAGGGTAGTGTTAAACAACCGCGGCTCGGGGGTCAACAGAACCGGAGGCGTAAGCCAAAGGAAGAACCTTCCCCTTAGTCCCCTCGTAACCAGACTGGCTGGGTTAGCTTGAGAGGCGGGATTCACGTTCAGTTGGTTGTACGACGAACTTATCTTCAGGAATTTGAATCCATAACGAAAAATCTGGTCACCTGATCTACAAGGACCATTTGATTGACAGGGCCTTAGCCTTGTCTTGCGTGGCTACACCAACCCAGGGGTTGGGCGGTGTATGCACGGAAGGAGGTCACTTCGACCTCACTTGGTTGGACCTTGGGAGCCACTCCCAAGGAGGCGAGTCACCTCGCCCAGACCATCTTCTCGCCCCATTTCTTCTATCTGCTGAGCCGTAATGGCTAACATTGGATCTAGACCTAATCAGGATCCAGAAGAGCTGGACCCACGAGCTTATCTGAGAGCTCGGGTCACTAAATCAGCTCAACCTTGGGATCAGAACCCAAGGTGGCGAAGATGACTTTTCGCTTCTCTTGATCCTTCTCCTCGGGTTACCGAAATGGTTAACCCATATCCTAACCCTGGATATTATGACCCATACCAGTCGGTCCCTCAAAGGATCGCATCTTATAACCCAGGATATGGATTTCATACTCCTACTTCTCACCATGGAACATGGGTAGACCTGATTCACCCCCTGGAACCCCTGAAGAGCTACTGATGCATATGCGGCCACATTATAGAATACAGAGAGCTATAGCGAGCGCTAAGGAAAAGGCCGCATCCTATCTACGTGAAATCCAGGCTATCATTGAGCCGAACCAAAGACAAAGCCGGATTCCGCATCAACAAGCTGTGATGGAGCTCCTTCAGGAAACAACAGAGATAACAAGGCGAATTGGACAAAATCGGGAAACTCAAGAACTATTGCTTTTGAGATATAAGTGGAAAATAGCATTGAAGACCTCGAAGAATCTGAAACAACTACGCCGAAAGAACACACAGAAGATTCTCGGGAGCAGATGCCCGAAGATCACTCAAGGGAAAAAGAATCTAGCATGGATATGAGACAGGAGCAAGAAGTATGCCGAATGGGTTCATCTGAAATTGAGGAGGAAAGGACTGATATCTCCAGGACTGAGCCGCAATCAGATTATCCTGAATCCTGGGAGACACCTTTTGGGTTAGGTAACCCGATCGAGACAAGGGAAGTAGATCCAATTGAGGATATGGATCTTGAGGCAAACATTACATGCGACACTACTGATCAATCTAGACCACTTCCCATTGTAGGTGAACCTGTGCTAGAGCCAACATCTTCTGATCTGCACTCTTCTTCTTTCACCTACATCCCTAATTCGAATATTAGAGATTCTAAGATGAAACTTTCTATCCTTGATCCTAACATCCGAAAACCAGAAGTAGCTATGGATAACTCGAACAAAGAAATAAATATGCTACCTGAGGTAGGAATTACTAAGGAGCCCAATGCATATGAGGGTGAAGCTTCTAGCAGAATGAGCTGGGGATGCACCTACCATCCTAGGCTCGACCTTGAGCTTGAAGAGACAGCCTCTGATGAATCAGAGATGAGTACTGATGAGGATGAAGTAATTTCTGATGAGGATTTCAGTGACCTCCCCACAGATCTTCTACTTTCGCGGATACCCCCATATGACCCAGAGCCTGGAGAGGGAATGATCTTTGATGTCAATTATCATTATGAGGATCCCTATGACTCAGATTCTGGTTCTGAGGTACATTTTGATCTACTCCCTCAGCAACTTCTTGCTGAATTGTGAGACATGATAAATCAGCTGAATCAACATCATGATCCCCCCTCTGATTATCCTCTATTTTCCACTACCACTCCACACTTTCTTATAGCTAGACTTTTTGGATTAGGGGTGCACAATCAGCTGGTTCACATCTCCGGACCACTGATTCTGGGAGCATACGAGCATATCTTTCTCTTAATCTTAGCCAGCTCCTATGCTAGAAATGACACATCTGATTGAGTTTTCGCCCAGCTGGAGGCGTTAAACTCAGCACATATAGATACCATTCGCCCCACATTCCACCATCATTTATATATAACCATTTTTATACATAGCATATTTTTGTTTTAGCATATTTCCCTTTTATACTGCATATTAACAGGTTGGCCGGTGCTGAATATAATTTTAGGAGCAATTACAGGTGATTTCTACCCATTCTCTCCCTGCAGCATTTATTTGCTTTTACATTCATGCATGAGGACATGCAACAACTTAGGCATGGTGGGGTAGATACAGCAAAAACTGAATTTTTTTTTTTTTGTGCCAACACTTAGGAAAACCTCGGAGCTGCATGCAAAATGTACTTTAGGACCTTAAATAAAAGAACAACCGACTCCACCTCCAATGCTCGCATTGGAGCTAGAAATCGTTCGCAATAGCCACTTCCAACTCACCCACCCACCTTTTGTTCTAAATTTAGGGTCAAGCTGATTGTAACCCGATACAGGAAATTCACGAAGTACAAATTATGCGAGGTTACATGTTTATAGCATATATAGATATTGCATTCATGAATAAGATTATTTTATTAAGAGAATGCATTAGGGATTTTATCCTTTAGTTGATTCCTGTAATCTGGAATCCAGTACAACTTTTCACACACACGTAGAATTTGCAATGGATTCATGGTGAAGGCTGATAAACGTCTTCAGTTTGTCGAGAAGAAGCAGTGCTTGTTTTCCTGAACCCTTGAACAGTGTTTTGGGAGTTAGGCTAATTTTCTTCCAAAAATCCACCAAAT
The DNA here is from genome assembly GCA_037157565.1 of Thalassia testudinum. NCBI lineage: Eukaryota > Viridiplantae > Streptophyta > Magnoliopsida > Alismatales > Hydrocharitaceae > Thalassia > Thalassia testudinum. The sequence continues at coordinate 32,123,240 of JAZHRO010000049.1, forward strand.
AGTGTGAGATGAGAGTAGAGTGTATTGGTGCTCTAAGATTAGTGCAAGGAATCTAGAATCCTAGATAATTAGGTAATGATACTCTGAGTTTAGACATAGTTTTCGCTCTCGATTCCCGCGTATACATTTTTGGTGCAAAATTTTGAGAGCCACTGAATAAGGCAAATACGCGGAGAGCGAGTTTTCATAAACTAGGGCTAAGGTGGATGGTTATGACCATTCTTTATGGAATCCTCGGCTGAAGGAGGGTATTGATGTCAAGGTCAGAAATACACCGTCCTATCCATCTCTCCCAGTGCCGTGAGTAGGCACTTCCACCAAATAAGCCACCCAATGTCTCTTGAGTACCACCAATCCCTAATAATGCCTCCTTAATAAAGTTCATGGATGTATGCCAGTTGTGCTATGCTGAAAAAAAAAATTGATGAAAAGGAAGAAAAATTGAAAAACAAAGAAAAAGAAGAAAAAAAAAAATTTTGGAAGAAGAAGAAAAAGAGTTTGTGAATATTTAGTATTTATTTCATTTGTATTGAGGCAATACCACCAAACAAAATTGAGCTCCACCAAATATGGCCTTAACCTATTTTTCTTGTGTTTCTGACCGCCTGAATAATGGCTGAGGAATCCCGACTTAGTGTTAGGGTTATGAGAACTCAATTAAAGTGTTAATGCCTAGTGAGACCACCAAATACAGAACATATGTGTGAATCAGGTGAGGTTGTGAGCTCTAAGAAAAAGAAAGAAAAAGAGTAAGAGAGAATGAATACAAAGGAATCAAAAGGGAGCATAGTTTTTCTTATCTTTCTCTGAGTTGAGTTACTTAGTAATCCAGGAATCTAGATTCTGTAGTACTAGTCTCTATGTAGCACCAAGCAAGAATGAGCCACCAAATATATAATCCTTTCCCTCAGAGATTCTCTACCTAAGCCCAAAGCCGGGGTGAAATTCATAGAATATCTTGAATACCCCGAGGGAAGAAATCCGCCTATCCCGCTAGAATTTTTATTAGGGGTCAAGTACAGGCTTTAGAGGTGTATTAGTTTTCACTCAAATCCGTTGCAAAAGCTACATAGCTGCACCTTCACGATTGTCTGGATTTCTAGAGCATAGGATGAAAACAAAAAGGAGAAAAATCTCTATGCGAACACTTGATAAAATAACCAGTCCCTTAGGGACCCTTGCTGTAAATAATTTAGTCTTACATTTGCTAGGGACTAGCAAGATTTAGGCATGGGGGTATGATTGCGCAGCAATCATAGGTCTTAATTGGCCTAGATTAAGCTAGGACTTAGCATAAGTTAGGGTTATTCATGCATGCATACACATTATCTGCATCTTTATCGCTTTCCTTTAGCTATGCATGAAATAATGTTATAATGTGCTAATTAAGTGCATTATGTCAATTCAAGGCAATAACCTGATCAGGAGCTGGATCTGAAGCTGGATCAGGAATAACAGGAGTTGTAGCAGACTGGAGCAGAAGGACTAGTTTAGATGTAGGAACAATAATGTAAAGGGGTTAAAGGTTTTATATTCTATTAAGTAGAAATAAAGCAGTAAAATGTGAAGAGCTTAGGTCCATCCTAGCCCTAGGATAGCCTAGAGACTTCCCCAAGCCTTAGCCACCCTTAGATTAGGTCACAACACCCTAGGAAGCTCTAAAACCCTAGTTCCAACTCTTCTCTGGATGTCCAGATAAGTTTTAAGATGTCCAGGACCCTTAGCCAACTCCCGCACACTTCAAACCCACTTCTGCAGTGTTATTAGACGTCCTGACACTTTGTCAGACGTCTAATTTCTACAGAATACCCAAAACAGAACCCGAAATCCTTCCTAACTCTGATTGGACGTCCAGAAAACAAGTCTAGACTTCTGATTTTTGAGTATAAGATGTCTGATTATATAATTAGACGTCTGATACTGCTCTCCAATTCCTGTTTTGAGATTTAAGCCTTGATTTTGGATCTCTAGGTCCCTAAACCCAATTCCAACCCCATAGGAACCTAAATTAAGGTTCCATAACCCTAGTACATCACCTCTAAACCTCCCTAAGGACCTAATTAGGTCCTAACTAAACCTAATTGACTTGGATCTTAGTCAATTCCGTCAGCCTATTCAATTGGACTCATTGAGTCCAATTGAGCCCTGATCTCAGCACACACTGTCCAATTGGACTCAATGAGAGTCCAATTGACCTATACCTGACTTAATTGAGTTGTTTTACTCTCAATTAAGTTTTCACACACCCAATTAAACTTGTATTAAGTTTAATTGCACTTTACCTTAGTGAATTAGGGTTTATAACCCTAATTTTAGACCTACCTTGACCTAAACCCACTAGAACCCAACCTAATCAACCTAGCCACCTAAGTTTCGACCCACACACACAATCCACACGAAAAAATCTAGCCTAGAGTTCTCTAGAACTCTCTACCATATGTGGTTGCCTTGGTTGCCAAAAATAGCAACCAAGAGCCATTCAATTTTTAGATCCACATTTGGTGGATCTAAAAACCACCATCCACCCTCTCTCTCTCACTCTCCCACGAGCTCCCACCATAGGCCTCTCTAGAGAATTCCATAATTCTCTAGAGAGCTTCCCTTAGGACTATAAAAAGACCCCTTGGGTAGCCATTGGCACCCATTCACTCCCTTGGCAATTGCTCTCCATTGGTGCCATTCACGCCACCTCCACTTAGCCAGTCACTGCACCTCCACGAGCTCACTACCACCACTATGGAGGACACCATGCCGGGATGCTGGATCAACCCTACCTCTCTCCAAGGACCGGCCTAAGTTCCATTGGCTGCCCCTCCTTCTCTCGACCACTCCAAGGCCATCGGGGACCACCCCTGATTGCCCTCTATTCTTCTAGCTTTAAATCATGCTCTTCATAATCTTTATTGCTTTCATTTACTGCTTAGTAGTGTAGTCTTACTTCTCCCCCAATGATGCATGCGAAATCCCCCCATCGATTCTTGTATGCAATCGTTTGCTGGTAGTTAGATTTAATTTTAGATTTAATTTTAAGCATTCATGTATAAGCTTTCCTCTAGATTTCCTTGTGCAACAACTCTCCCACGATGAATGAAATTTCATTATATATATATATATATCTCTTATGTGTTTGAAATCACCTTGAGCTAAATGATTATCATATTTGCGTGATTTAAGTGCCTGTTCTTTAACCGCCTATATATTACGCACCAGCATGTCATTTAAGTAAAGTAGAGCGGCTTTAAGATCGATTTCAAAAACAAAAACAACGCCTCCCAGAGACGAACGGTCGGGACTCAAAGTCTCATTATTTTCAAAACAATATCTTTGTTGGATCGTATTTCGCAACTATACTATGACGCTTTTATCAAAAATGCAATCTACGATCTCTTAACATGCACCTCTTAGGGCTTTGTTCGAAGATCAACAAGTCTGTCTCACTACTAGAGCTCCGAGGAGCCAGTAGTGAGAGATCTTAATCCTAGACTTTAAACCTTCGAGCTTGTAGGATACGCACATCCGTAGACACGCGTGGGATGTGTATTTGTATTAATATACTACTTGTTTGTGTCTTTGCATATTTTACGCGTATTCTAGGTCATCTTTTCCTTTAAAAAGAAGAAAACCCACTTTTTGCGTTGTATTTGGGTTTGGTTGCCACTGTTTTACGCAGTGGTGCGGGTGTGCCTTTGCACTTTTCTTCTTTTTATGAACAGGAGGCGATCACTGAAATCACCTCTCAACTCTCCTTTGATAGGTTTACCTAGACCGATTGCACTTTAGCAACTAATTTTCTCGTCTCCTTTTTTTGCATTTTTTGCTTTTGATTTTATGGATCAACCGCAGAACCTGAATCCTGAGATCCCTTCTTCTTCTGGCCAGGTGAAGATGCTACCTTTTGATGTCCATGAGGCGCTCCTGAGCCAGAATTTGCAGATGCTCGAGTAAAATCGTCAATCAATCTATTGGTGGCTGCTCTTCAGAACCTTCAAGCTCGTCGACCTGAAGTGGGTCCTGATCTTCCTCCTCCTTCTAGTCCTTTACCTAGGCCTCTACTTTGTGACTAGTATAATCCATCGAATGCCCAAGTAGAGCCTAACATTAGGATTCCCATTGGGGAAAATGACCCAAAATTAAAGCCAAACATTATAGGTCTAATTCCATACTTCCATGGTTACGCATCCGAGGATCCATTCGAACATATTGAGGATCTTAAGAACTCATCGCAAACTCTTGGACCTCAAAATCAAAGCCGAGAAATCCTATTAATGAAGATGTTCTCCTTTAGCCTTAAGGACAAATCTGCTTATTGGTATCGTACAATCGCACAACCTATCTCTACATGGACCAAACCTGAATCTGCATTCCTAAAGAAATTCTTTCCTATAGGTCGCACCAATGCCCTTAGGTGAGCTAACACCACATTTACTCAAGATCAAGGAGAACCAATTCATGAAACGTGGGAGCACTTCCATGAATTACAAAAGAAATGCCCACATCACAACATCTCTCGTTGGCAACTCATGCACATCTTTTACTATGGATTGCAAGAGTACATTCATAATTTGGTTGATGCCTCTTGTGGAGGGAACTTTTTGAATCGTGATGAGGAATCTGCCTCAGAATTGTTTGAAGGGATGGCAGAAAACTCAATCAACAACGCATCAATGTCGCAATTCACGTGAGGAAACACGCACCAAAATCCACATCAAAACTTGAGTCATAAGGGCATTCACGAGATTGTGAACTCGTCTAGTTCAAGGGATTTAGAGATCATTGCTAAGAAACTGGACAAAGTCAATATCATAGTGATGTAGACACAATTATTGAGGGTAAAATGCCTATTCATGCATGTTCCTAGGCTTAGCATTGCATATCATGATATAAATATTGTATAAACATCCATTACATTGCATTTAGGATAGTTGTATATTATGTTCATTAATTCCATCATTTTACATGGCAAGGAGGCAGTGTGACATCTTTATGGGCTTCGAATGAAGAATCCAACCGTACGAATAGATTCAGAGCGACAATCGCAGTCTGTCAACGCAAAAATCACCCCGATCAGAGCTCTATAGCACCCTCTACAAGAGGAAGAATGTGGATGGCCACGATGGTGCCACGTGGCACCACGTAGCCCTCCAGCCCAGCTGTAACCCCTCCTCCGAAGCTGCATCTGTGAAGTCTCGACCGTTGGATTCAAATCCAATAGTTGTAAAAGCTCCACGTCGCCCGCTTCATCTAACGAACCCATCAACTTTGAATCTTGACTGTTGGATTTCCATCTAATGGTCAAGAGCTCAAGCCATCTGATCGCTCCGTTCAACAATCCAACGCAATGGCACAGCTGCCGCGACAGGCGTACTCAAGCCACGGATGCGTGGTCGAATCCCCGCGGGCGCGTGCAATCAACAATGTGAGGGTGAGCACCAAATTGGGTCACGCAATCTTCATTGAGCGGCACAGATCTCGCCACGCAGTGCAGCAGCATCGAGCGGATCCGCACGCGCACGACATGCGCCGGTCGACACCCAATCTGATGCGGATCGAGCGTGCTATCTGAGCACGTTGCCTTTGTGCGATCTTGATCGTTGATCAAAGATCGAATGGTGGGCGGGTAAGGACAGTGCCAGTAGGGCGTGCCAGTGGGGCAGGGCGGATCTTCAGCGACGCGAGCCTTTAGTGATGCTTGCAGCTTCACTAAATGGCCTATGCAATGCGTGCACCAGCCAAGGCAATGAAGAGGCACGGATCTTTTGGCGACAGCTTGAGTGGCCTTTAGTGACGGTTGTAGCTATCGTTGAATGTCTATGCATGGGATTCTCTTCCTCCCATCACTATATAAACACCCCTACACCCCCCATTCCTCTTCATCTCTACCTACTCTAGTCCCACCTACTCCTAAGCTCTAGCAAGCCTACTAACGCTCCGTTAGAGCTTACTCTCAAGCTCCCAAGGCTCCTATTAGTGTAACGAACCTCTGCCCCACCAAATATTCCTCCATCTTCCCATCCCCATTCATAGGTTGCCTTGGAGCCGTCCTCCCACCTCCTTTCTGGTAGCAGATCATCTCCGCCTCCTCACCTCCATTTCGGAGCCATGCTGAAGCTTTCCTCTACCCGATGCCCTCCTGCATCTCACGTTCGTCGTCCCACTTCCCAACTCCTTCCAAGATTCCGCTAGGCACCGTCGTCTAGCTGAACAGCTGCTTTGGGAGATTCTTTCTCACCTCTCTCTTTTTTATGCTTTCTAGATTATTGTAATAAACATTTGTGCAATATATATGATATTTGCTTCTATCTCCATTGTGATCCAGACTGTTTTCTTGCTTTGTAAAAACAAACGAAAAAAAATATAAAGACCTCAAAAAGACAAAAACAAACAAAATGAAGCATGATTTTCAAACAAAGTGAACGTCTCCTCCCTGTGTTCGACTCAAGACTCCCTTGGAGTTTCGGTAAAAATTGTATTTGATAAAGAGTTTTGTGACTATAACGACGGGATCCTCCGAACCCCGATTTTAATTCGCGAAACCCATGCATCACATAGCGAAGAATCTCGATGAGATCTGAAATACAATGAAAACTCTTATGCCTCTACTCACTATGTAGAATCCCATGTGTTTCCTTATTTTGTAAATTCTTGCTAGGAGGGAAATTGAGAATAATCTGGATTTGAGAGATCCGTCTTCCTTGGGTTTTCTCCCTACTCATTCACCAACCCAAAGGGGGACCTTTGTCCCATCATTCCCACCTCTTTCCTCACTTCCTTCTTTTATGGAAAACACATCTTATACTTATGATTTACACACCATTAAGGTATACAACACAAGATCGAACCCATATTTTAACACCTATAACCCTGGATGGCGAAACCACCCTAATTTCTCTTAGTTTGCTCATTCCCAAAGACCATAATATCTGAATCATACTCGACAAAACCCACCTACGTTGCCATTTTAGCAACAACACGCGAGAACCATTCACGCGAGTACGCAGAACTACTCAGGGCTGAATAGAGATAAGCAACTCAATCAGATTTTGTGAGCTGTGACTAAGAGCCAGCAACAGCATGCTGAGGCTCTCACTGAAGTCCAACAACAATGTTTGGTAGAATTGGTTGACCTTAGGGGCCAAGTCACGCAATTAATGAATCTCGTTAGCTAGGGCCCTTCCATCTTAGCCAGTTCCAAACCCTAGGAATATCCAAAACCCTAGCTTTAACCCAGGAGGTCAACATCTGACTCAGAGTCAAGCACATTTTGTGAACAAATTCCCCTGAATCATAATCAAAACTAGCCCTCTGCACCTCCCAATTACGAATATCAGAATCAACAACAATCATTTTCAAATCAATCTTTATTGTTGAATCCATCTTTCTAAAATCAAGCTTCTACATCTTCTCCTGCTTCTTGTTTGCATGCAGTTATTAACTCTATTACAAGCCGCCATGGGACTTCCATTAAGGACCCTATAGATCCACGTTTACAAATCTAAGACCCAAGTACATCTAGAATAGCTCCTGTTTCTACACCTGTGAGAGGTGATTCACCTAATCCTACTATTCTTATTGATTCTCGTGATGAGGGTAACCCCTTAGTAGAATAGGATATTCCAGTCCCATTCCCAGAACAATTGAAGAAATCTAGAAACAAAAGAAACCTATTACAATAGATGAGGATTTGATTAAGGTTTTTGAATAGGTTCACATTAATATCCCATTCCTAGATGCTATCATGCATATTCCAACTTGCACAAGATTTCTTAAGGAATTATGTACTCCTAAGCGTAAGCCGAAGAAAGGAAGCATTGTGGTACTCTCTGAACATGTGAGCTCAATTACCTCGAGTACTCTTCCTTTGAAAAAGAAAGATCTAGGATCTCCACTTATTTCCTGTATAATTGGGGATCAGTGCTTTGATAGAGCCCTCCTTGATTTAGGAGCATCTATTAACCTTATTCCATCCTCCTTGGTAGAACACTTTGAAATAAAAAACCTTAAGCCTACCAATGTGACTTTACAATTAGCGGATAGATCTATTAAGTCACCAAAGGAATTTTGGAGGATATCATAGTTAGAGTTTGGGACTTCTACTTTCCAATGGATTTTATTGTACTTGATATGGAAGTACTCGAATGCATTAGAGATACCCCAATTATCTTAGGGAGACCCTTTTTGGCCACTGTAAAGGCCAATACAGATTGTGAAACAGGAAAGATGGAATTAAAGTTTGGGGAGAAGACACTTAAACTTGATATATTAAGAGCTTCTCGAGGATTGAATTGCAAGTGGATTGAGGAGTTGAAATCTATTTCTGTTCTTGAGGATGAGCCAAGTTCCTTAGAACGAGAAGACCCTTCTTTTGATATTATCTACCCTCAGGATGAAATCCCACTTTTAGAATCTCTACTCGATCTAGAGGTTGAATCACATGACTCATCTTTATCCCTCTTTGCAGTAGAAAATCCTGTCCAAAACTTTGTTGTTTATCCTACTCCAAAGGTTGAACTCAAACCATTACCTGATACACTTAAATATGTCTATCTCGAAACCAATCAAACCTTTCCTGTGATCATTAAATCACATTTTTCTGAATCTCAAGAATCAAAATTGATCGCAATTTTGCGAGATCATAAGAAGGAAATTGAGTGGACTTTACACGATCTCACTGGGATTAGCCCCAATTATTGTACTCATCGCATCTATATTGAAGATAGGGCACAACCTTCCCACGAAGCACGGTGGCGAATAAATCCAAATCTTAAGGAGGTCGTAAAGAAAGAGATAATTAAGTGGCTAGACACTAACATTGTATATCCTATATCTGATAGCCCTTGGTTGAGTCCAATTCAAGTGGTGCCTAAAAAGGTAGGACTCACATAATCAAAATCGAATTTGGAAAAACCATTCCCACATGAATTGTGAATTCATGGCAGATTTGCATCGACTATCACAAACTCAACATGATTACAAAGAAGGATCACTTTCTTTTGCCATTCATTGATTAGATCCTTGAAAAACTCACTGGTAGTAAGTTCTTCGACTTTCTCGATGGTTACTCTGGATACAATCAAGTTACGATCCACCCCGAAGATTAAGAGAAAACAATATTCTCCTACCCCTTTGGAACCTTTGCTTTTTGAAGGATGCCATTTGGGCTTTACAACGTACCTACGACTATTCAGAGGTTCATGTTAGCCATCTTTTTCGAGATGGTAGGTGAATATATGGAGGTATTCATGGATGAGTTTTCCATCTTCGAGGAGACATTTGACATTTGTCTTAATTTGTCGAAGATCTTGAAATGTTATATTGAAGTGAATTTTGTCCTCAGTTGGGAGAAAAGCCATTTTATGGTTCTAGAGGGCATTGTACTTGGCCATCTCATATCTGAATGAGTTATCCAAGTAGATCGAGCCAAGATCAATCATATCTCAAATCTACCAATTCCTGACTCAGTTAAGAGCATCTGATCATTTATTAGGCACGTTGGATTTTACAGAAGATTTGTTCTCGACTTTTCAAAAATTGTCCGACCACTCACGAACATCCTTACGAAAAACACAGCTTTTGAGATGAATGAGGAGTGTATATCTGCATTTGAGACTTTGAGAGACAGAGTTACACAGGCTCTTATTCTGCAACTTCCTTATTGGAATATGCCATTTGAAATCATGTGCGACGCATATGATTATGCAGTAGGAGCTATATTAGGACAGAAAAGCGAGAAGAATCCCATAGTGAATTACTATGCTAGCAAGAAAATGATGCACAAAGAAATTATATTGTTACTGAGAAAGAGTTGCTAGCGATAGTATTTGGATTGGAAAAGTTTAGATCTTACATCCTCGGGTCTTGAATCATTATGTACTCTAATCACTCTGCGATCAAACACCTTTTATTGAAGGACATGAAACCTAGGTTGATAAGATGGATCTTGCTTTTACAAGAATTTGACATAGAAATTGGTGACAAGGTGAAATGACAAAATGTCGTTGCCAACCACCATTCCTACCTTCCTTCTGAGAGTATTGAGGCATCTCCTTCAATCACCGAACACTTTCCTGATGAGCATCTTTTAGCTATCTCTACTGATCTTCCTTGGTATGCTGACATCGTTAACTATTTGGTTACACATTAATTCGTGTCCGACTAGGACTAGAATTGCAAATCATGACTTAAATTAGAAGCCAAATACTATTTCTAGGAAGAACTGTATCTATTTCGACTTTGCAATGATCAGATCATCAGGCATTGTGTATCTTCTTTTGAGATTGACTCTATCCTCTCCTTTTATCATCACCAGGCTTGTGGCGGTCATTTTTCCAGACGTAAAACCACTGTAAAAGTTTGCAAAGTAGGTTTTATTGGCCCACTCTTTTTGCGGATTCACAAGTGTAAGGCACGTAGTCACTACCAAACTCTTGGTATCATGTCATGTAGAGACATGATGCCTTTAAACCCAATTGTTGTCTGTGAAATCTTTGACAACTGGAGCATAGAGTTTATGGGTCCATTTCCGTCTTCTTCTGGTTTTGAGTGCATTTTACTTGTTGTCGATTATGTTTCTCATTAGATCGAAGTCGTACCCACACGCACAAATGATCATGGAGTTGTCATTCCTTTTGTTCAGAGTCGTATTATCTCTCGTTTCAGGGTACCACGCGTTATCATTTCTGACGGCGGATCTCATTTTAATAATGCCCAATTTAGGAATCTACTTAGAAAATACGGGGTCACACACCTCATTGCTACACCTTATCTTCCCCAATTTAATGGGCAAACCGAGGTCTCTAATCGGGAGATCAAGAAGATCCTTCAAATGACAATCCAAACCGATAGGAAGGATTGGTCTTCCCGATTAGAAGAGTTTTTGTGGGCTTATAGGACTGCCCACAAGACACCCATAGGCATGCCACCATACAAACTTGTTTATGGGAAACCCTACCATCTTCCCATAGAAATTGAACACAAGTCTTATTGGGCAATTAAAGCCTGCAATCTTAACCTCGCGAAGGCTGGTGATCATCGTAGGTTACAAATTAGTGAACTCGAGGAACTCTGAAATGATTCCTATGAGAGTTCTAAGTTGTATAAGGAAAAATTAAAAGTCTTCCATGATAAACACATTTCTCTCAAATCTTTTGCACCTGCTCTTTGATGCCTATTTGAAACTCTTCCTTGGTAAACCTAGATCCAAATGGACATGTCCATTTGAAGTTACTAGAGTCTTCGACAATGGAGTTGTCGAAATCACTTAACCCAACAAGAATCAACCCTTCAAAGTCAATGGTCAACGTCTCAAACCTTATCTTGAAACACACGTTTTGGGTCTTATTGGAGATTGTTATATGCTCCATTAATATTCTCTAGGGTTTACGCCTAGCTGAAGGCATAAAACTTAGCACTTGTACATAGTTATTTCGTGCTTTCCGCAGTTTTATCTACCCTTACACATGAGTCTATACTCTATCTGCCACTTCCTTATTTTCCTACTCTTCACTCAGTTCGACTAACCACTCTGACTTAGGTTAGACTTGAAACTGTCTGCACAAAGATCTTTGATCTCTTTACGACTTCTTCTGTCACCCTATACTATGTGAATTGTAGAGTCTTTTTCACCCTTTCTTTTCAATGAGAATATTGTAAAATTTTGGCTTGGGGGGGTGTGAAGTGAATCTTTAACTCTAAGTGTAATGGAAGACAAAAGATATGAAAAATGTAAAAATACCTAAAAAAAAAAAAACTAAAGTAAAAATATACATAAAAGTTGAAAAAAAATGATAAAGCATAAAAAATAATAAAAATATGTAAAAACTAATAAAATATAGGGGGATTACATTAATTTCTTAAGTTTAAAGAAGAAATCATAAATACCATATTTAAATTAAAGAACTTAAATTTTCTTAAGGTCAGAAAAATAAAAATATATAAATATTTATATTGTAAGTAGTTTTTAGTAAGTAAGAGCATTGAATCCCTACTTTAGACTTTCTCTTGAATATCTTTTCAATACACGTATTTGTTTTCGAATTTTGAATGGGATTTTTCTTGAGTTAGAGTCTGAAACCTTAATATGATTTGTTTTTCCCACTCTTTATTTCGAAACAAATTAACTAAGATGTTATTAAATTTTATACAAGACTTAAATTTTGGAACTAAATTGTAACTTTCTTGGTCAATAAGACTAGGTTAGATCCTTCTGATTTTTGAATATTTGTTTTTACCGCCAAGTTGAGTAAAGAGACTAGATACCTAGCGTTGATTAAGTAAAGAGTTAGTAGAATCCTTAGCCATAAGATCTAACGTGCTATAGTTAGATTAATCAATTGAGGACATTCGGCTAGACTTGGTGAGTTGCATCTTGACAGATCCTGCGAATTGATACTAATGGTTTAAGGGACCTGAGAGTGAAAAGCTTTATTGTCCACGCTCTGGTTTGCGAGGTAAGTAACCTAAGCGTCCAAACTTTACCCACATTAGAATTGTCTTGCTAGCATTTGAGATCGCGAAAACACAGAGGTTAAGATATCGATTCTAAATCCTCTTTAGTCTAAGGATTTTCGTGAGGCGGCTCTTGAAAGGGTGAAAGATGTGCCACTCACCTAAAAATAAGACTTGGAGTATTTACTTTAGTAAGAAAAATGAGGAGGGAAAAAAAATAAATTATTGAAAAAATAATAATAAATTATATACACCCTACAGCTAAGCATCTCGCTACATATCGATGCTACCCCTTCCTCCATCAATAAAAACACCTCACTACAAATGGGTGTTTTAACCTATAGAAAATGGATTGGAAAAATATGGAGATAAAATATAGGAATAAGAGACCTAGTGGTCCATCGGGGAAATATATGCCTAGAGCATTGACAACAGGATAAAAGTAGGTGAGGAAAAAATAATCAAATCTAAGTAAGGCCAAGCCAAAGGCTTGAATTGGAATAACCTGGATTGGAAATTGATGTCCTAAAATCTGGATTTTTGTAACTTCGAATGCCTGTAGGATGAGTCTATTTCATGAGCATGAATGCTTTAAACTCATAACTATTGAACCTTGCAGTGGGCAGTGAAGCTTGAGAAATTGGGTTTTGGAGACTAGCGATTCAAGCCTAAAGGAGGCAGATTGACAAGACCCTAGGTCTAGAAGTCCGTCTTTAATGCTGTGGACTAGTTGGTTTAAGGATTTTACTCTTTTCAAAATTTGATTGATAAAGGGTGTTTAGTTGATTTAAAAAAGCTTAGGTGGTAAAAATCAGATTTCACAAGCTTACGGGTTAACCTATGTCTATTAAATTTTTGAGTTAGAATTTAATTTCTAGTCTTTGAGTTTTGTTACCTTATTCATCTTGACTTCTTTGATTTTTAGAGTTTAGAGTGGAGACAGAAAATAAACGAGTTTTCAATGTTCTAATTCGAAAAAAATTCACGTCAAGATTTCATTTTTACAAATATGTATTTTTAAAAGGTATTTAGGGTTTTGAATACATCGTAAGAGGATTCCTGCTAATGCTCTATCTATTTATGGATATTTATTTAAAACACAAAAATATAAAAATATGAATATTAAAAACATTCTGACCTTAGCATTCCTTTATAATAGAGTATTTATAATTATTTAATCACCCTGGTGCTTAAATCATCATATTTCTTAGTTAATTTTGCTAGGGACTAGCAAAACCTTGGCTTGGGGGTATGATGAGAGACTCATCATGGCTCCTAATCATCATTAATTAGCTATTTCCCTAGCTAATTACCTAGGAATACATTAAATACATGGTTAATTATACTAAATGGGTTAAAATACCAAGGACCTGCAAAATAAGTTAAAAATACAAAATTAAAAGATCAATTAATATAAATAATAGTTTAATTAATAATTTGGACTCAAAATAATAATAATTTGCTATATAATAAATATTTTAATTAACTTAATTTAATGACCTAAGTAAGTAACTTAGCTAATTATATCATTTGAATAAATATAGCTAAAAAGGGCAAAAACATAATTTCAAGGCATAAATATGTTATTTACATTATTTATGATTATATATAAAAAGTTGAAAAAAAAATAAAATAAAATAAGCCTTAAAACTCTCTATTTACATTTCAGTCTCAAACTTTCATTTCAAGTGAGTCCTTTTTATTTTCATTCTGGTCTTTTTTATTACAAAAATGCCCCTATGAACACATCGTCATCTTCAACCTTCTTTAGTCATGATGGTCCACGATGTTCGATGCGCACACCCCTGATCACCGCCCATCCAGCATGGTAAAGCCTTTACCATTGCCTTCTGCCTTCAGCTCACCTCCCTCTCCAGATCCGACAGACCGGATTTCATGGAAATCCTATTTAGACTAGGTGACTAAGCTCACCGACGTCGAAGGCGATGCCGGTGGTTAGGATGTATCTAGCCATTAAACCATCCAATTTCCTCCCCCTTGAACCTCTCCTCCGCCTATTAATAGATCCTCACACCTCCGATTCTCGGCTAGCAACCCTCTGCCCCCTTTTCCCACTATGGTCGTTCCTAAGCTATTCGTCCCCTTCCTCCGGCGACTCTTACCTCATTCTTCCATTGTTCTCCAAGGAGATCGACCTCTTCCCTGCCTCTGCCATCCTCCGTGCATCTACAGATGGGGCTGCGTCGTTATCTACTTCCTCTTCGCTTCATTCTTCGTCTCTGCTGGAGCTCTACCTTCCCCTCTAATTTCCTCCTCCATTATGGACTTCGACGGAGATCTTTGACCCCCTTTCGTCCAGGTAACAGTAGATTTAGTTTCTTAGATTACTGTAGAATAGTTTAGCATACTTAGATCGTAGATTAATGTAGATTTAAATGCTTCCTTGATATCCTTCTTCTCCTACTCCGGCAAGCTCCTTAAGCTTGTTTGGAGCTTCATTTCATCTTTTGAATTCACCTATCACGTTCTACATCTTTCCACAATCATTTCTATCTTATTAATTATATGATTTATCACATATCACGCCTAATCCATATCCCTTGCACCTGAGTACCTTCACTGTCCATGGAGAGGTTTTAGAGGTTTCCTTGCACCTAATAGGGTCTTACATCATTTCCTCGCACCACAAAGACCCTATTCCTTGTTCTAATTAGATCACCACAAATCTATATCATAAATGGCCAATTCTACCCAACCTCTTGAGCTCGCTATCAATGGCAACTCAAGAGGAGTTTATTCACCTAATTAAACACTTGCAAGCCATCGTCCCACCTCCCTGAACATTTCCCCTCACTCAAGTGAGTGAGAGGGTAGCTCTTGAGTTTAGGCAAACTCAAGTTGCATTCTTTCTGAAATTCTTGAATAATTCATATTCATGATCATCAATTGCATTAATTATTGAGTTCTTGAGGTTCTTCGTGGACTCAGGAGCATTCAGATGTCTTCCTTTTAGTGTTTTGTGGAGATTTATTTTCCATCAATCAAAATCGGTGTTCACCGAAGCTCCGTCAAGCTCCAGTGAGTCGAATTTGAGCCACAGCCTTCCAGATCTTCTGAGAAGCTCCAGATCCGTGTTTCTTCTTTCTAGGATTAGATTTAAACAATTAGATTGATGTTTTAATACTGATAGCCTTAGGTTGATCTTCACCTTCTCCACCTTGGAAGGTGAGGATCACCCGTGTAAGCATATATGGAATAACTCGACCCAGCGCTTCAGTCATCAAGCATTGGGTGCGAAATAACCTATACCCCACTGAGCATATTCACTGTACATGAGCATGCACGTGCACATGTGTGTGTGTGTGTGTGTGGCACACGTGGGTGCACGTGGGCCCAAGTGGGCATGGATATGGCCCATTACTGCGCAAACTTAAAATGGCTAAAATCCACCATTAACAAAACTAGGTACCGGTTCAAGTAGTGGTCTGGTCCTACCCAATGGGTGTTGTGTATCCCACAAAAGAATCGAGTCCACCCATTAACCAATTTTTGGTTAAGTGTCAAAAAATGTGGGTTTAAGGGCTTAAAAATTGGTTTAAGTGTGGAACAAATGCACAGTGAGGAAAAGAAAGAGGAGAGTTGAAAGTGAAGGCTAAGCTCACCAAATTGTAGGAAGAAAATAGAAGAGAATAAGGAGAGATTAAGTGCTAAATAAAGGGAAAAGGAGAGAATTTAAGGAAATGATTAAATAAATGATAAAAGAAAGAGAAAAGCAATTAAATATAGAGAAAAGGAGAAAGCTGAGAGTTTGAGATTGACTAGTGTTTAAGCTTTTTCAATGTATACAAGGCATTCATTTTGTATTGTAATTTCTTTTATGCCTTATTTTACAAACATTTGTTCTAAATCATTTTCTTATTATTCATTGTAAAATCTTTCATGTACTTTTTTTCATTAATGGAATAGTTGCAAGTTTTAATTGTTCAATTTTATGTGCAATTATTATGCGATTAACATATACTATAATTATAGAATTAATTAATAAATTTATTAGTTAATTATGCTTTATAATAAAAATTTTGAATTAAAATTAAAGCTTATGCCTCCCAGTGAACGACCTAAACTTAACCAGTTAAAAGAAATAAAATCGAAAATATAGGTTAACTTGACCCTATACTACAATTAACAATGGCTTAATAATTCAAGTTAACCTAAGTCTATTCTTTATAAAATTAATTAATACTAATAACCTTAATTAACTATGTTGAGAATCGAACAATCAAGGGCTATTTGTAAGAAACTTGATCTTAGAGGTGCAAATGTGAGAAATAGAGTTTTTAGGAGCTTAAATGCAAACTAGGTCAAGATGAACTCTGATTGGGCCCAAATTTTGATGTTAACTAATTTGGACACAAGGAATCTAATGGTAAAATTGGATTTGAGTTTTTACCACGTTTGACTGGGTAACTTGCATAGAAGCCCAAATCAAGGCAAATTCCCTTCTAAAACTCTATTCTAGGTCAAAATGGGTTCAGATGGTCAAACCAAAGGTGCCAAACCTCGTTGAATATTTTTCAATGATTTTTAGGAGTTTTAGATTAATTTTATCCTGACCATAAACTTCTCAATTTAAGCGGGGTTGATAATTAAGGAATTTAGTACCATTTTCGCCCTCAAAATGCGTGAAACCTGATTCAATCAGTGTGAACCCACTATTTAGACTTTTATGCTCAATTGAATTTTAATTAACCCATAAGTAACTGATGGGAACATGGTGATGGTCCAACCGCAGTGCTGCTTTGTGGCATCTTTATGTTTATTATGGTATAGTCGTTATAGTATAAGACGAGACAGCTACAGTTGTCATTACCATAGAATTTTTTTTTTTTACTCGGAAATAGTTTTCCCGAGGTCGAACTCAAGGAGCTACTAGAATTCTAGAAGTACAAAGTTTCTCTATTGAATTACAAAAATAAGAGAGAGAGAGAGAGGAGAGAGATAGATTTTTATCTTGGCTTCTTCTTCTTCTCTTTGTGCTTTCTCTCTGATCCTGTCTTCTTCCCTCTTCTTTCTTTTTCTACTCTTCCTATCTTCTTCTCCCCTTCTTTCTCTTTTCTTCCTTTTCCTTTCTCTCTTTCTGGTGGCCAAGTTTTCTTCTTTCTTTTTCTTCCTAGTTGCTCGTCTTCTTCTGCTCTTCAACTGCAGAGCCTGCTTCTTTCTTCTTCTGCTCGTCTCTATCTTCTTCTCTTCTTTTCTTTCTCTTTTCCTCAGCTGCAGAGCCTTCTTCTTTCCTTCTTCTTCTCTGCTTTATCTCCTCTAAAGGCTGCTCATCCGTCATCTGATACCGCAGTCAGACGACTTAACTGCAGTCTGCTACAGTGCTTCTCCTCTTTTCCTTCCTTCGCTGCTTCTTCTTCTTTGGCGAGCCTTCTTCTTTCCTTCTGCTTCTTCTCTGCCTTGCCTGCGACTAAGTACTTAGCCTTTCTCCTTCGTGCCCTGTTCTTGCACACAAGGCACAGCAAAACCTATCCCCTTCCCTCTACCCGCACGTGTCTCTCTCTCTCTGTAAACCGGTCACAGGAAGCTCTCCCAGAGCTGGGTTAACGGGTCGGATAGCGCACCCGTGACCAGGTGCACCGACGTGTGTATAGTGCGCGAGGTGTGCTCGGTAGTGTCGGGTTGGATCCGCCAGGTCCGCGAGGTGAATCCGCGAGTAAGGCGGGGATGAGTGGGCGAGGGGACCTCACCTCGTGTTCTGAGGTGATAGGCTAAAAACACAAAAATAATTTAAAGTGGTGCGGCGCTTCGAGAACTTACGATGTGGGACTAAATTGTTGCTTCTCCTCGCGCGCGCCCGCAGGAAGACCGCAGCCTTGCTTCAGCAGCTGTAGCCTCGATTCCCCTCGCTTGCCAGCTGCCTGCCTTCACCCGAGTCTCCCCAATTCATAGCAGCTGGAATCCTGACGCTCTGAAGCCTGGAGCGCGCTTGGGAGCTTCTCAAGTCGTCGTCAATGGCGACCGGGGCAGCCGACCTGTCCAGCACAAAAAGGGGCTCTCAGCCTAATCAAACCATAGGGAAACCTTCACCGTGGCATGGTGAAGGTGGTGCGAGGTGCAGCAGGCCACGGGACGGCCTAGGCATGCTTTCCTAGGTCGTCCTGTGGCCAGAAAAGTGGGTGTGACCGGGGGTGAGTTGTGGAGGTGTAGAGTGGCAGTGGAGGGGCGGAGGGCATTTAGTGTGATGAGGCGGAGCTTTTGGGACGGTTGGCGAGTCGTATGGAGTTGCGGAATGACGGGGGTGACTCGTCGGAGGTTGGCCGGAGGTGAGGAAGGTGATGGGGGACAGGCGTGGTCGTGGGGCAATCAAGTAAAATAGAGTGGGGAAAAGAAAGAGGGGAAGAAGGGGAGTAAATGTAACCTACCTACAAGGACGAAGGGGGGAGGGCGGAGCCGCCGGCTCGTACCTACCGGAGCTGGAGAAGAAGAACCTAGGGGGAGAGATCGACGATGAGGAAGTGGGCAGGGAGGCGTGCGCTTGGTGCGGCGCGGCGCAGGAAGACGAGACAAAGCAAACTCTGCTGCTGGTATTGCAGCAGAGCGATGAGAAGGAGGAGGAGTGGTCGCCAGAGCTTGTGGGCTTCCTGTCGGAGAGGGAAGAGAGGAAATGTTGAGGGTTTCTTCGTCAAGACAAGGCTGCTTGAACCGGCATGGAGTGCTGGTTCTTATGAAGGGGGTGGCGGAAAGGCGGACGCAGGTAGGCGACGTGGAAGCCTTGCCGGAGTGTGGTCGGAGACGAGACCCATACCTTCCACGCGTTCGCACGGAAGGTGTGGGGGTCGTCAGACAGCATGGGTGAGTCCCTGCGACAGCAGACGTCGCAGGGAACTCCGTGTACACTTTGCAGGACGATCCCCTCTCCCTACGCGGCGCCATGCTCCGTGCAAAGTCGCCGGAGCATGGTGCTGCGCAGAGACTTGCAGGAGGGACCATTCTGCAAAGAACGATGAGAAAGTTGGGGGCCAAAATGCAAGGGTTTTGAAAGTTAAGGGTCAAAAAGTAAATGAAGAGGACCAAATTGCAAAGTCAGTCAAGGAGGTCTCTTCTTAGGCTCAAGTTTTCATGCATGACTATATTGAACCTAAGGATTCTAATGGTGAATTTTGTTTCTAGGTCAGACCATGTTTGACAGGCCAATTTACGTAAAAACCCAAATTAAATCATTAATTGGGCATGGTTCTCAATGTAGGTAAAAATGGGTTTCTCAGGCCAAATTGAAGGTTCTAAACCCTAGAGATTATTTTTCTATGAATTTTAGAGGGCTTAGTTGATTTTTACCCTACCTCGAACCTCGTGAATTGAAGTGGGTTTGTTTTAGGGTTACAGAATGTCATTTAATTTCTTGGAGTTGCTGTAGTCCTTGTTAGATCAGATCATCCCACTTTCCTTCTTATTAGGTTTATTTGACCTGTGTTCGGACCCTTAATTACCCTATTTGCAAATTACATTGGTGAAATTACATTTTTACCCCTTATTACTTGTCTTCTTCTTAAACTCAGAATTCTCTGAGTTAAGCCTTTCTTTAAGCTATGTAGGAGCTTTTTCTTGCATATCTAGGTTAAATTGTGTTAGTTAGGGTTTATGATGAGGTTCTCATCAGAACACCATCATGAGCCATAACTAGCTCAATTTGGTCATATAAAGTCAATAAAAGCTCATACATATCAGTTGGAAGGTCTCTTGAGCAAGATGAGTTATTTTGAGAAGAAAAGATGAAAACAAGGTTATTTCTACAATTTTACCATCTTATCACAAATACAGAATAACCACGGGGTATGCCAGGGGTTTATTAAAGGTCATTTAGTCATTAATGCCTAATAAGTGGGTCCATGCAGATAGAAACAGGTTTCCACGCATTTCAAGAATTAATGGAATCTGAAACCCTAAAAATAGACCCTCCTAATTAATTGAGGTTCTGGTTAGGATAAAATTTATCTAAACCCTCTAAAAATTATAGAAAAATATTCTCTAGGATTTGGCATCCTTGATTTGACTATCTGAACCCATTTTGACCTAGAACAGAGTCTCAGACAGACTATTACCCTAATTTGGGTTCTTGCATAAATTATCCAGTCAAACTAGGTCAAAACCAAAATCCAACTTCACTATTGGATTCCTTAGGTCTAAATTAGGTTTGTATCAAAATTTGGGCATAATCTAAGATTATTCAATCTAGTTTGCGTTTTAGTTCAAGTCTAACTCTTATTCTTTCAAATAACCCCTCAGCTTTTGAAATTATTACAAAAATCCCCTATCTTCTTCACCTTCTTCACAGAAATACTCCTGCCATCATTACTATGTGAACCTATAAACCCCTGACCTTCAATCAAGAGATTCTCCTTAATTCCACGACGAAATCCTTCCAAATTTGAAAGGAAGATTCTTGAGGAGTTGCTCTTCAATCTGAGGTAGGTATTGCCTTCCAAATCTCATCTAAGAGTTCACATGAACTCTTGGAAATCCTAAACCTATTTCATGATTTTTGAGCTTTCAAATCTTTGTTTCCAAGCTTTGAAGCTCACCCTTTGACCTATAAAAGACCTCCTTGTCATTCCCCTCTTCTTTAGCAAGTCTTTAAGCCAAAAATCCTCTTCCTTCCTCTACCTTTGGCTCACTTCGAGCTTGCTCTGACGAACTCCTATCCCCAACTCCTTTGCCGGCCACCACATACCATAGGTAGCAAATTCTACTTCCCCGTCGTCTTCCGCATCTCAATATACTCGTGTGATGCTTCCTAATCCCATCTTCATCGCCGTCTACCTCATCGGAGATTTCATCTCATCCGACGCTAGCCATACGACAACCGATGCCATCTCCGCTCCCCTTCGTCCGTTAGCTAGCTTCATCGACTCCCTATCATCTAGTCTTCATCACCGTACCGCCACAATTCAATTTCGACCGCTCCTACACCATCCACAACTTCATCTTCCTCCACTTCGACAACCACTCCGGCGAGGCTCTTCGTTCGCTACACTGCACCATAAGCCTCGTCACCTATCCCAAAAGCTCTACCTCATCCACGTGAGTGAAACCCCTCAAGAAATTGAGGGGATTACTCGTCTGAGCCCTCCACCGAACAGACCCAACTCCGCCTTTGATTTTCATCTTCGCTAGCCATGTACGACCACCTTTGCAGCATGCCACCGCCACCATCTCTCTCGCCGTGTCGCAGCGAAGCTCCTGAGCATCTCTGACGTGGCCATCGAGCCATTTTTCTCTTTGCAGGTGTTCGCACCGCAGCGCCATTGCTGCAGCTACTTCAAGCAAGCTCTTACCACGTTCTTCAAGCAAGCACTCCAGGCGAGTGCCCTAGGCCGCGCGGCCCAGTCCCAGGAAGCATCCCAAGTGGTCAATTGATGCAGCTCCCTTCTCCTTCGACCTCAATCGACACCTTTACCTACTGCAGTTGACGCACGAAGAAGGAGGGGACTTTTTAGTCCCACATTGGACCCAATGCTAAGCCACGTGGCACCATATGGAGCACCCAAGGCCACCCACCACTTCCCCAAAGGCTGATCATCAAGTGATCTCAGCCGTTGGATGAGAATCCAACGGCTAAGAGAGCACCCAGACCACGCAGCCGGAAATCCTCTTCACGACGCATAGGGAGACATGGCGCATTGGTTGACGCAGTGGTTCACAAGGAAGGGGAGTGGGTTCGAATCCCCGCAGCCCCCTCCTAATCTCAAATCAGTCGCATGCATAGCAGCAGCAACGGCAGTGCAGCGTGCGCATGCATGCGCACGCAAGCGCATGACAGCACGCACACAGCAGGGCACCGTGCAATCAGCATGCGTGATGGCTGCACAATGCACGGGCGAGCTTTCAGTGACAGCTGGGCTGACCTACAGCGACTCTTACAGTCGTCGCTACTTCATTGCAAGCCAGCAAAGCCAGGTAAGGGCATGAACGGATGTGAGCTGTCTACAGCAACGTTTCCAGTGCGGTCTGTATGTCGCTAAAGGTCCTTTACCCATTTTTAGCCTCTTCTCCTCCACCATAAAAGGACCTACACCCCTACCCTTCAAAGCCATCTCTACCTACTCTACTCCCACCTACTCCTAAGCTCTAGCAAGCCTACCAACACTCCATTAGAGCTTGTTCTCAAGCTCCCAAGGCACTTATTAGTATAGAGAACCTTTGCCCCACCAAATACTCCTCCAACTTCCGATCCTTCTTCATAAGTCGCCTTGGAGCTATCCTCCCACCTCCATTCCGGTAGTAGATCATCACCGTCTTCTCACCTTCATTCCGAAGCCACGCCGAAGCTTTTCTCAACCCGACGTCCTTCTACATCTCACCTCTGTCGTCCTGCTCCTCACCTCCTTCGTCCGAGCTTCTGCCAAGCACCGTCGTCTCGCCAAACTGCCGATTCAGGAGATTTCCTGTCAACCCCCTCTCTTTCTATGCTTTCATAGTTTATTGTAATTAACATTAGAAGTAATATATATCAGCTTTGTTCCACATCTCTATCTTGTGATACGTTTACTTGTTTTCTTCTTACAAAAATACAAAAAAATAATAAAACCCTAAAATACCAAAAAGAAACGAATCGAAGCACGGTTTTCACTTAAAGTAAACGTCGCCTCCTTGTGTTTGACCCGGGACTCCCTTGGAGCTTTGGTATAAATTTTATCTGATCGATGTGTTTTGCAACTACGATCACAGGTTACTTGTAACCCTGATTTCTAATAGGCGAAACATGCTCGACTAGTCTGGTTTGGTTTGCCTGATCTGAGAGAGAAGAGAAGAAAGAAAGGGAAAGAGAGAGAGCGGGGGGTGGGTTTTTCCTTGCTGCCTATCTCTCGACACTTAGCCAAAATTCTTGAGTTTCCTCTCTTGAGCGTGAGGAGAAAATTGAGAAGAAGAAAAGAGCATGAGGAGAGAAAGGAAAGGAAGAAGAAGAGTGCCCTCTTGGCACTGTAGCATCTGGACGATTAAGCCGTCTAACTGAAGTTCCAGTTGTCTGATCTCTGATAGGGAGTGCATTGTGCACTTATCACACATAGCATTTGGTTGATTGATACTGTAGCATTATTTGAGTATAATTGTAATAGGGTAATTTAGTGATTCAAATCACCATTTTACCCTAATCTTTTTGGCTACATTGACTGTTGTTTCTATATTTATATTATTTGTGCTTGAGATTTCCATTATATTGTTACATTGTGCTTAAAATTATGATCTTAAGATTAATTGCAACACTTGCTCCCTGTGTTCGACCTCAGACTTATGTTCGATTTATAAATTTTAAGTGTTCTACGCGATTTATCGGTGATACTACAGCACATTACTTTTAATATACCGATTTAGAGCGTACAACATTTTGGCACAATTGCCGGGGTGCAACGCATAGTTTGATCTCTTGGTTGCGATTTCTGATTTGATACTAACTTGCTCTATCTTTTTTGTTGTGATCTGTCTAGGAATCTAATTGAGGAGAGTCAACCATGCACTAAACACTCCAGGGGTAGGTAAATTCCATTCCCTTTTTCCTTAAAAGCCCCTTGTTCTGAGAAGAGACAAAAAAGAAAGAAAATCAATTACGAACAACTTGCTTTTCATTCTTAGAATCAATCCTCACAAGTTGCCTAATTTGATTCTTTTGTAGACAAACCCTAACCCTAATTTCTGCACCTACTTAGGGTTTAAGGTATCTAGGGCTATCACCTTCTTGCTTGAGCCCTAGGTACCAAATTTGGATGAAACTAATTGTATCAATCAGAGCCAAACTAGGATTTCTATTCTAAGGTTGAGGACTCCACTTGCTTAATGAAGAATATATTCTCCTAACTTGTGTGTGTCCCAAGCCTTGCTTGAATTGACCTAATCAAGCAAACCCTAAAATCAAGCTCTAAATATCCACTTGAATCTTGAAAGGTTGGGACCTAATAATCCCAAAGGACAAACAGGTGAAGTTGACCCACCTTGTAGGGTCAACCAATCTTCAAATTAGGCCACATTGCACAAAAATATCTTAAAGTTCAAGAGGGATCATAAGTGCCTCATCTAAACTTAAAATTGGTATACTTAAGAGGTCAAATTATCCATCCTGGTCTACCTGGACCCTCAGTGACAAGGAAGGTTGGGTGGGGAAAACCCTATAACCCGTGGGGACGCTCTACCGTGTAGGGGTCTTTGCAGGACTCTCCCTTCCTGGCTACCTAGGTAATTCTCAGGTGGACGACTTTCTGATCTAGGGTTATCATCCGCCCCAAACCTCTATAGTCATCCAAAAATCTTTGGGTGCCTCAATTGGGTCTATTTGACATTCTATCTCTCGTCTTCTCTATCGGTGCATGTTTGGGAGCAGGTCCTTAAGACCATACTTGAGGCCTCGATTAGTTATTCACTCTTGGTGAGGCCAAGCCTTGACCTCTGTGTTTATGAGAAAAACTGATCATATTGACATTTTCTCTGATTCTAAGCTCAAACCTCCAATCACAACCATGGATCAGCTAGAATGACCTAACTTTGAACCACAACGATTCCTTGATTTCAGAGATCAGATAATGCCTTCATCAAGCCACCGCCGCGTCCTCAAATGCGAGATCACTACAATCTCTCAGTAGTAGAGATCGAACCATGAATCAATATCCCTGTGGGAGGACCCGAGGTAGGGCTCAAGCCTAGTATGCTTCACATGCCTCCAAAATTCCATGACTTGAACTCCGAGGATCCTTTCCAACACATCAAGAATCTGAAGCATCTGGCCTACACCTTTGGGGCAGATATGCAGAATCGAGATAGCTTGCTCTTAAAGATCTTCTCCTTCTCTCTGGCCGACAAAGCCACCTACTGGTTTCAAACTTATCCACACATGATCAACACATGGGAGGAACTTCAAATCACCTTCCTACAAAAATTCTATCCCATTGGTCGCACAAATGCTATGCGACACGAAATCACACACTTCTCCCAAGGAGAGGGAGAATCTCTACACAAGGCATGGGATCATTTTCTGGATATCATGTGCAAATGCCCCCATCACGAAGTCCTGAAGTGGGAACAGGTTCAATCCTTTTACCACGGGCTCCGTGATGATATCAAGCTATTTGTCAATGCAACCTATGGTGGCAGCATCATGGGTCAGCATGAAGATGAGATTTGGGGAATTCTCAAGAACATGTGCGAGAACTCCCTGAACAATGAGTCACTAGGTGCATACGATTGGATGTCTACCTGCGCATTAACAAACAATCGGGGGGTACATGAATCTTGAGGCCTTTCTGCATCCGTTGACTTGGAGTTGGTAGCCAATAAATTGGATAAGCTCTCCATCATTGAGAAAATGTTAGACGACATCACTCGACATCTACATAAGACCACCTCTGCACCACAAAGGACATATACACACCCGCCCTCAAGTAGGGAAGATACACACAATATCTACCACTCTCCAGGGATGGATGTGTATCCACCCCTGCTTGATTACGGCATCGGAGGCAACTCTGGGGCAACCTACCACAGTTGGGGGAACTCTGAACCCTCATACCCTGATTATTCTAGGGATCCTCAGACATGCGCGGATCTCCACTCCATCCATAAAAATCCCTTCTTTAATACCTACAATCTTAGAAGGTGTAATCATCCAAACTTTGCGTGGTCGAAAAATAACCCACATCCAGGACCTCAATTCCAACCTCGACCACAAAACCCGCATCCCTATCAACCCACTCAACAAAGGCCCAATCAAAATTTCTAATTTGGACCACCTAAGGAAGATTAGACATCTTTGATTCTCCAGACCTTGGTTGACATGCAAAAATAGCATAAAGAAGAGATCTCTGAGCTGCACAATCAATTGGCCCAGTTGGCTAGTGCTTGTCAACCGAGTGCACTCCCTTCTCAACCTCTTCCGAATCCAAATAATGTACCAAACCAGAGGCGCGTTATGAATCCAAATCAGGGCCAAGCCCACTTTGTCTATCAGACCCATTTTGCTCCATCCCCTGACGGAACGGGTGCTTCAACTTCTTATTCTGGATTTCAGCAACAGACAACTATCCTCCCTAGCCCAAACCAAAATCAGGTAGGATTAAACTCCGTCACCACCCGTAGTGGCAAAGCAACACAGGACCCACCTTTTCCTAGCCACAACTCACCTGAGACTGTAGACCTTAACCCTAGGTTGGTTATCCAAGACACGCCCATCCTTGATAAAGAGCCTGAGCCAATTCTAGAGGAACCATCTGAGGTTCCATTTCCCGAGGCCTTGACCAAGGGAAAGAAGAAAACCAAACCGGTGGCTCTTAAGGAGGACCTGGTCAAGCTGTTTGAGCAGGTTCAAATAAACATCCCCTTGATGGATGAGATATGCCATGTACCAACTTACATGAGATTCCTAAAAGATATATGTACACCAAAGCGTAAGCCGCGAACCAAAGGTAGGAAACCGATCGTATTGTCAGAGCAAGCCAGCTCCATCATTTTGAGTAAGCTCCCGCCTAGGACAAAAGATCCCGGTACCCCTCTGATCTCTTGTACAATCAGTGATATTCAATTTGACCATGCATTATTTGATCTAGGAGCCTCCATAAACCTAATACCTACATCCCTACTTGACCACCTTGAAGAATCTAAGCTTAATTTGACAGAGGTAACATTGCAGTTAGCTGATAGATCTATTAAGTCATCAAAAGGAATTCTCAAGGATGTCATAGTTAGGGTACATGATTTCTACTTCCCCATGGACTTTATAGTTTTAGACATGGATGCTCCTGAAAACTTGAAGAACACACCGATCATTTTGGGGAGACCTTTTTTGGCCATAGCTAAGGTCAACATCAATTGTGAGGAGGGCTAAATTGAGTTGAAATTTGGGAGTAAGTCACTAAAGATCGATATCTTTAAGGCCCAAGGAGGAATTAATTGTGGGGTTATCAAACAAATTTGCGACATCGAGTCTGTGGTTGACGACCCATGTGATGAGGAAACCTGCTTATCTCTGATGATAAACCACAAGAGGATCAAACCGCACACTTGGAGGAGCCTAAACCAGACTTAGAGATACCTTTAGCTCCTACCATTACTCCTGAACCTCACCCTGAATCACCTGCTGCTGCTGAAAATCTAGTCATGGAGTTGAAACCCCTCCCTGACCATCTCAAATATGTCTTTTGGAGTTCTAATCAGACATTTCCCGTGATTATCAATTCCCACCTTACCTCTGATCAGAAAACCTACTTGATTTCTATCCTCCAGCAGCATCGGAGAGCCATTGGTTGGACTCTTGAAGACCTGACTGGCATCAGGCCCTTATATTGCATGCATCACATCTACACCGAAGAGGGCTCACGACCATCCTGTGAATTGCAAAGACGCCTGAATCTGAACCTGCAGGATGTTGTGAAAAAAGATATCATCAAGTGGTTAGATGCAGGTATCATCTACCCGATCTTCGACAGTCATTGGGTGAGCCTAATCCAGGTTGTGCCCAAAAAGGTAGGACTCACCATCATTACGACTGAAACTGGAGAAACTATACTGACCTGCATCACAAACTCATGGAGAGTCTGTATTGATTACCGAAGACTAAATGCCTCCACAAAAAAAGATCATTTCCCACTACCATTTATTAATCAGATACTTGAGAAATTAGCAAGGAATCGATTCTTTTGCTTCTTAGACGGGTACTCTGGTTATAACCGGGTGGCAATCCATCCTGAGGACCAAGAGAAGACTACCTTCACCTGCCCCTTCGGGACATACGCATTCCATAGGATGCTGTTCGGTCTCTGCAATGCACCTGCTACTTTTTAGCGGTGCATGCTTGCCATATTCTCAGATATTGTAGGTGAGTACTTTGAAGTCATCATGGATGACTTCTCGGTATTTAGGGAATCTTTTGATGATTACCTCCTGCACTTGGTCCAAATCCTCAAGCATTGTATTGACGTGAATCTGGTTCTTTCTTGGGAAAAGAGCCACTTCATGGAACCTGAGGGAATTGTCTTGGGTCACCTCATCTCTAAAAAAGGCATCCAAGTTAATCTAGCTAAGATTAATTTGATTTCCAAACTACCCATGCCTAGCTTAGTAAAGGACATTCGCTCTTTTTCGGGCATGTCGGATTTTACCGCTGTTTCATTCTTGATTTCTTGAAAATCATGCGTCCCCTGACTAATCTTCTCTCAAAGGATGTCCCCTTCAAAATTACTAAGGAGTGCATTCATGAATTTGAGAGCCTGCATGATCAAGTTACTCAAGCACCAATCCTGCAATCCCCTAACTGGTCTCTACCCTTTGAGATCATGTACGATGCGTCTGACTACACAGTGGGTGTGGTACTTGGGTAGAAAATATATGGGAAACCCGTGGTCATGTACTACGCTAGCAAGACACTTGACGAGGCTCAGCGTAACTACACAGTTACTAAGAAAGAGCTGCTAGTTGTAGTATTTGGCCTCGAAAAATTTTAGTCCTATCTTTTGGGTTCTTGTGTTATCATATACTTGGATCACACCACTGTAAGGCACCTCCTCGCTAAGAAGGATGTGAAACCTCGACTAATTCATTGGATCTTGTTGTTGCAAGAATTTGACCTCAAGATTTGCGACAAGGCGGGAAAATAGAATGTCATAGCTGATCACTTGTCCCGCCTTCCTTCTGATATTATCGACCCTTCCGAACCAATCACAAACACTTTCCTGATGAGCACCTAATGACTATCAGTGCAGGACTTCCCTGGTACGCTGATTTAGTTAACTAGGCGTCACATCAAATCCTGTTTGATTGGCCGAAGGACAAGAAGGACAAGTTGCTTTCTGATGCCAAGTACTACATCTGGGAAGACCCGTACCTCTTTCACATTGGTGCTGATTAGATGATTAGATGATGCATCCTGGAAGCGAAAATTTAGGACATTCTGTCCTTCTGCCATGACCAGGCCTGCGGTAGACACTTCTTCGGACATAAAACCGTAGCTAAAGTCCTCCAGTGCAGCTTTTATTGGCCCACTATCTTCAAGGATGCATATGACTACTGTAAGGCATGCATTTATTGCCAGACCTTGGGCAACATGCTGCCAGACCTTAGGCAACATGCCTTTATAGCCGATTCTCATATGAGAAATCTTCGATATATGGAGGATTGATTTTATGGGACCCTTCCCTAAATCAAACAGCTTCAAATACATTCTCCTCGCTATAGACTACGTGTCTAAATGGATCGAAGCTATCCCAACCTGAACCCATGATCATAAGGTAGTAATCAAGTTCATTCATTAGCACATCTTTTCTCAGTTCGGTGTCCCACATGCCATTATCTCTGATGAATGGACCCATTTTACAAATGCACAATTCAGATCCTCGACTCCTTCTCACCCCCCAACTAATGGATTGGTTGAACTGTCTAAACGAGAGATCAAAAAAATCCTCTAGGTCATTGTTCAGCCTGACAGGAAGGACTAGTCGGCCCGACTTCCAGAAGCTTTTTGGGCTTATATGACCATCCACAAAGCCCAATTAGGTATGGATTTGTTTAGATTGGTGTACAGGAAGGCATGTCACCTCTCCGTCGATATGGAGCACAAAGCCTATTGGGCAGTACGGAAGTGCAATCTAGATCTACTTAAGGTCGGAACCAACCATCAGCTTCAAATGAGCGAGATCGAGGAACTATGCAATGACGCGTATGAGAACTCGCGAATTTACAAAGAGCGGGTGAAGGCTTTTCATGACAAACACACTTCTAGAAAAACTTTCCATCCTAGTCAGAAGGTCCTACTCTTTGATGCCAAGCTAAAGATCTAAATGGATTGGACCATTCTTGGTGAGATGAATCTTCGGAAATGGAGCCGTCGAAATCAGTCAACCCAGCCTTGATTCTGAACCTTTCATCGTGAATGGCCAATGACTCAAGCTGTTCATTGAACTCACTGATACAAACTTAGCTGAGGCATCTTCTGATCTCCATTCTCCCTGAGCTTTTTGTGCTCGGCTGATGGGGTTAAACTTAGCACTTAACGGGAGGCAACCCGTCATTTTCTTTGAAAAACCCGAAACCCTTTTGACATATCTTTTTGCTGAACTCATATTGCACTTTAGGGTTCGTCCATTATAACAACCGACTCCACCTCTGATACTCATACCAGAGCTAGAAATCGTCCGCAACAGTCATCCCAACCTATCCACCCACCCTTTGAACCTATTCTAATGTACAATCTAAGATAAACTCGAACCCACCTAATTTACAATGAAGACATAGCAAATCATATGCATGGGGGGGTATTAAAGTGCAAAACCATGTGAGAATCAATTCACGAAAGGGGTTTCACCAAAAAAATTACATTGCTAAAAAAAATAGGGGGGTTGAGGAAAAAGGAGAGCCATTTTTGAGAAAAATGAGGAATGGAGGGAAGAAAGATTTAAAAGAAAAGAAAGGAGCAAAAAGATAAAGAAAGAAATTGAGTCCCTTCAAAGTAATATGAAACTTACCTAACTTCTAGGTTGGATTGAATGATGAATTAAGACTTGGAAGGATAAAACTTAAGGGATTAGTGGCGAATACCGACCTTAGGCCTCTTGGATCTGATTGAATTTAAACACTCACATACCTGTCATGATTCGGATTAGTCAAGAGGATGAGGAAAATGCAAAGCTTGTCTATTAGGTCTAAGGCTTAGGGAGTATTCTGCCTCGTTAACTGACCTTTGGTTTGAGGGACTCAGTAACTTAAGTACCCTAAATCACACATAGTCTGGTTCAGTGCGCTTTAAATAATGAAATCATGCCAATGAGCATTTCTTCTATTCTGAAAATGGTCCTAAGATCTAGATTAGGAGCGGCTCGAAAACACAAATTGATTTGGACGAGTTTCCAGCACGGAGGGGCGGGAAATTCTCCTCGAAGATGCGTAATAACAAATCGTCTCCTCGGTGCTTGTCTCCTATGATATCTAAATATCCTACTGGGGGCATGTAAGCATCTTGTGCTGGTTCAGATGTCATGGGCAACATTATCACGAAATGTTGATTGCTAGGGTCTAGATTTAGCTACAGAACGCCATGGGTAGGATTATCCCGAAATCTTGAAAGCCAGGGTTTTGGGGATTGCCATGGGTAGTGCTATCTTGAAGCACCGATTGCCAGGGACCCTGCGAGGATTGATGGTGGAGACAACGAATCCGATACAGACCATGTTTAGGGCCAATTCGAAATGGATCTAAAGAAAAATATAGTGAAAAGAAAAAGAGAGAGACAGCTCTCCACAAATCAAATTCTCCTTCTTTATCTCTCTCTTACAAAGTCCACTGGCAAACTGAACCTGGACTAACCATGTTTCAAGCACGGGTGCTTTAGCGGCTGGGTACAACGAACCTTATGTTAGTTCCTGCAGGCCTTAGAAACCTTCAGGGCAGACTGAAGTGAAAGCTAGTCAAGTCTGGATTTGGGCTGGTACTTGAGTACCTCTAGACCTATTGTTGGTATTAAGATCTGATTCCTAGAGATGCAGCTTAGTAGGGCATCCTGACGGTTACATCCGACCTAGATAACTGGTTTGATCCATAAAATTTTGCTAAGGGACTAGCAAAAGCTAGGCATGGGAGTATGATGGGAATACCATCATGAGCCATAACTAGCTCAATTTGGTCTTATAAAGTCAATAAAAGCTCCTACATATCACTTAGAAGCTCTCTTGAGCAAGATGAGTTGTTTTGAGAAGAATAGATGAAGATAGTTTTATTTCTGCAATTTTACCATCTTATCGCAAATAGAAAATAACCACGGGGTATGACAGGGGTTTATTAAAGGTCATTTAGTCATTAATGCCTAATAAGTGGGTCCATGCAGATAGAAACTTGTTTCAACGCATTCCAAGAATTAATGAACACCTGAAACCCTAAAACCAGACCCACTTAATTAACTGAGGTTCTGGTAAGGATAAAATTTATCTAAACCCTCTAAAAATCATATAAAAATATTCTCTATGGTTTGGCATCCTTGATTTGACCATCTAAACCTATGTTAACCTAGAATAGAGTCTTAAAAAGATTATTGCCCTAATTTTGGTTTTTGCATAAATTACCCAATTAAAATAAGTCAAAATCAAAATCCAATTTCACCATTGGATTTCTTAGGTTCAAATTAGTTTTGTATCAAAATTTGGGCTCAATCTGAGATTATTTCAACCTAGTTTGCATTTTAGTCCAAGTCTGACTCTTATTCTTTCAAATAACTCCTCAGCTTTTGAAATTATTACAAAAACCCCCTAACTTCTTCACCTTCTTCACAGAAATGCCCCTGTCACCATTGTCGTGTGAACCCATGAACCGCTAACCTTCAATCAAGAGATTCTCTCTGATTCCATGATGAAATCCTTCAAAATTTGAAAGGAAGATTCTTGAGGAGTTGCTCTTCAATCTGAGGCAGGTCTTGCCTTCCAAAGCTCGTCCAAGAGTTCATGCAAACTCTTAGAAATCATAAACCTATTTTGTGATTTCCGAGCTTTCAAATCTTGATTTCCAAGCTTTGAAGCTCGCCCTTTGACCTGTAAAAGACCTCCTTGTCATTCCCCTCTTCTTTAGCAAGTCTTTAAGCCAAAAATCCTCTTCCTTCCTCTACCTCCGACTCGCTCTGAGCTTCCTCCGGTGAACTCCTATCCCCAGCTCTTTCGCCAGCTGCCACATACAATAGGTGGCCGGTTCTTCTTCCCCATCATCTTTCGCATCTCAACATACCCATGTGACGCTTCCTAACCCAGTCATCATCGCCGTCTACCTCATCGGAGTTTTCATCTCCTCCGACACCGACCATACCACAACTGGCACCATCTTCACTCCCCTTCGTCCCTTAGCTAGCTTCATCGACTCCCTAGCATCTACTCTTCATAATCGTACCACCACAATTCAATTTCGATAGCTCCTACACCGTTTGCAACTTCATCTTCCTACGCTCCAGCAACCACTATGGTGAGGCTCTCCGTCCGCTACACCGCACCATAACCCTCTCCACCTATCCCAAAAGCTTTGCCTCATCCAAGTGAGCAAAACCCCTCAAGAAATTGATGGGATTACTCACCTGAGCCCTCCATCGAATAGACCCAACTCCGCCTTCAATTTTCGTCTCCGCCAGCCATCTAGGACCACCTTCGCAACACGAAACCGCCACCATTTCTCTCGCCGTGCCGCAGCAAAGCTCCTGAACATCTCTGATGTGGCCATCAACCCATTTTTCTCTTTACATATGTTCGCACCGTAGCTTCATTGCTATAACTACTTCAAGCGAGCTCTTACCATGTTCTTCAGGCAGCTACCCCAAGTGAGTACCCCAGGTCGTGCGGCCTAGTCCTAGGAAGCATCCCAGGTGGTCAATTAACGCAGCTCCCTTCTCCTTCGCCTCAATTGACACCTTTACCTATTGCAGCTGATGCACAGAAGGGACTTTTTAGTCCCACATCAGGCACGAAAAAGCAGCTGATATCGTTTAAGTTGATTTTCTGATACCAGCTTATCTCCTCCGTGAGCACCGGGGTGAGGTCCCACAGGCATGCTCCGCACGCACGTGCCCTCACTAGCGCTCATGCCTTGCGGGTCTGGGCTTTGGTCCATTTACTTGGTTACTTGAGTCTGGTTTAGTTTTCCTGATCTGAGAGAGAAGAGAAGAAAGAAAGGGAAAGGGAGAGGGGGGGGTTTGCCTCGCTACCTATCACTCGAAACTTAGCCAAAATTCGTGAGATTCCTCCCTTGAGCGTGAGGAGAAAAGTGAGAAGAAAAGAGCCTGAGGAGAGAAAGGAAAGGAAGAAGAAGAGTGCCCTCTTGGCACTGTAGCATCTGGATAGTTAAGCTGTCTAACTGAAGTTCCAGCTATCTGATCTCTGATAGGGAGTACACTGTGCACTTATCATACGTGGCATTTGGTTGATTGATACTGTAGCATTATTTGAGCATAATTGTAATAGGATAATTTGGTGATTCAAATCACCATTTTACCCTAATCTTTGGCTACATTGACTCTTAACCTAATCTTTTTGGCTACATTGACTCTTGCTTCTATATTTATATTATTTGTACTTGAGATTTCCATTATATTGATATATTGTGCCTAAAATTGTAATCTTAAGATTAATTACGACACTTGCTCCCTGTGTTCGACCTCGGACTTATATTCGAGTTATAAATTATATTTGTTCACGCACTATTTTCGGCTATATTACAACAAAGTGACTTTAAAACCCCAATTTAGCATGTAAATAGCAACCCCTTAGTTAATCTGCATTTGTGATGTGCTATTAAAACAATAAAATTAACCATGTTTTCTTGTTTTCTTCTCAAATCAGATTATTATGGAATTGTGATCCTTAGATGATCAAGTAGGAGCATTTACTAGTTGAATCTGACTAATTGTGGCTAGTTAGGACCCATGATGGTGTTACCTTCATACCCCCATGCCTACATTTTTCTAGTCCCTAGCAAAATCCTATGGACCAAACTAGATCTCTAAGTTGGATGTAACCGTCAGGATGCCTTACTAAGCTCCATCTCTAGAAATCAGAGAAAAATACCAATAACAGGCCTAGAGGTACATCAAGTACCAGCTAAGATCCAGACCTGACCAACCCCTGCCTTGGGTCTGCTGCAAAGGTTTTTAAGGCCCGCAAAAATTTCCCAGAGGTTCATTGACACCAGCGGTTAAATCACCCGTGCGTATTTGTAGCAAGTTCAGGTTCAGTTTGCCATTGCATTTTTTGTAAGAGAGATAAAGAGAGATATTTATTTTGAGTGTTTTCTCTCTTTTCTTTTATATTCCCCTAAATCCAACATCGGATTAGCCTTAAACACGGTTTGTATCGGATTCCTTGTCCTCACCATCAATCCTCGAAGGGTCCCTGACTTTCGATGCTTCAGGATTGCACTACCCATGGCAACCCCCAGAACCCTAGCTTTCGACACTTCAGGAGAGTGCCACCCATGGCATTCTGAAGCTAAATTTAGGCCTTGGCAATTGACATTTTGGGATAATCCCACCCATGGCACCTAAACCAGCACAAGGTGCTTACATGCCCCCGGTAGGAAATTTAGATATCCTAGGAGACAAGCACCGAGGAGATGATATGTTATTACGCATCTTCGAGGGGAGTATTTTTCATTCCACCTCTCTGCATCGGGAACTCATCCAATCAACTTGTTTCTTTGAGTCGCTCCTAAGCTAGATCTTCGAGAAAACCCTTTTCAGAATAGAACACTTTTGGCATTTTTCTTCATAAGTGCACTGAACCAGACTGATGTGTGATCTTTGAGTGCCTAGGTTACCAAGTCCCGCAAGCAAAAGGGCAGGCAACGGGGCCGAATAATCCCTAAGCCTTAGACTTAATACATTAGCTTTGCACTTTCCTCAACCTCTTGAGGACTAATCCTAATCTTTACAAATACATGAGTGCTTAAGCCCTAGAATAGACCCAAGAGGCCTAAGGTTGGTATCCGTCACTAATCTCCTAAGTTTAAGCCTTCCATGTCTTAATTCATCATTCAATCTAGCCTATAACTTAGGTGAGTTCCAAATGCAATTATAGGGACAATCACATTTTTTCCTTTTGTTTTCACCTTTTTCTTTTCTCCTCTTCTTCCACCTCAAAGTTTCAATTCAGCTCTCAAAACTATCCTCTTCTTTTCTTCATTTTTTTTTGGGTTGAAACCCCTCCTTGAATTGAATTTCACAGTGTTTTACACTTTAATACCCCCTATGCCTAAGATTTGCAATGTCCTTATTGTAAATTAGGTGGGATCGAGCTCAACTTAGATCGTACATTAGAACAGGTTTGGTGGGTGGTAAACGGGTCAGGATGATTGTTGCAAATGATTTCAAGCTTTGATATAGGTATCAAAGGTGGAGTCGATTTTTCTAATAGATGAACCCTAAAGTGCAATATGACTTTAGCTCAGAGATAGGTCAGAAGGGTCTCAGGTTTTTCAAAATGTCAGGTTGCCTCCCGTTAAGCGCTAAGTTTAACGCTATCAACTAGGCACAATGTGGCTCAGAGAGAAAGGAAATAAAAAGATACTGCAGCCAGATTTGAATTGGTAAGTTCGAGGAATGGTTTGAGTCTCTGACTATTCACAACAAATGGTTCTGAGTCACGGTTGAGTTCACTGATTTTGATAGCTCCATTTCCGAAGATACGTTGAACGAGAAAGGGTCTGATCCATTTTGATCTTAGTTTTCCTGGGAAGAGTTTGAGCTTGGCATCAAAGAGTAACACTTTCTGACTAAGATGGAATGATTTCCGCAATATGTGCCTATCATGGAAGGCTTTCACCTGCTCTTTGTAGATACGCAAGTTCTCATACGCATCATTGCGTAACTCCTCGATCTCACTCATTTGCAACCGATGATGGATTCCAGCTTTCATGAGATCTAGATTGCACTTCCGTACTACCCAGTAGGCTTTGTGCCCCATTTCTACAGGGAGGTGACATGCCTTCCCGTACACAAGTCTGAAGGGAGACATTCCTAGCTGGGTCTTATGAGTGGTCCTATAGGCCAATAAGGCTTCTAGAAGTTGGGTGGACCAATCATTCCTGTTAGGCCAAGCAGTGACTTGAAGGATTTTCTTGATCTCCCAATTGGATAGCTCAGCCAATCCATTGGTTTTAGGGTGGTAAGGAGTTAAGATACGATGTGACACCCCATACTTTTTCATCAGGGAATGGAAATGCACATACATAAAATGAGACCCGTCATCGCTGATGATGGCCTTAGGAACCCCAAATCTAGAAAAGATGTTCTCTTGAATGAATCGAAGAACAACTTTATGATCATTCATTCTGGTGGGGACGACTGCGATCCATTTTGAGATGTAGTTGACAGCAAATAAGATGTACTCGAAGCCGTTAGATCCTAGAAAGGGCCCCATAAAATCAATTCCTCAGATGTCAAAGATTTTGTACATGATAATCAGATTCAAGGGTATCATATCGCGCGAACCCATGTTGTCGAGGGTCTGACAATGGGGGCATGCTCTACAAAAGGATTGTGCATCTTTGAACATTGTGGGCCAAAAGAACCCACACTGGAGGATCTTCGCTGCAGTTTTATGCCCTGAGTAATGCCACCACAGGCCTGGTCATGGAAGAACGAGATGACATCATTGATCACATTGTTAGGAATGCATCTTCGAATCACTTGGTCATTACTAATATGAAATAGATACGAATCTTCCCAGGCATAGTACTTGGCATCGAAAATTAGCTTGTCCCACCGGGAGGTCACCCAATCTGGCGGATCTTTCCCTGTAACCAAGTAATTCACGATATCTGCAAACTAGGGAAGTCTTAATTGATTTCCTTTTCAATCCTTCAAGAGATGAGGGGCTTAAGGAAGAAGGGAATGAGATTACCTTCCCCTGGTGTGGTTGTTCGTGTGGTCGATCTTCATATTCACCTGCAACAGCACAGCAAATCAAATAATGCAAGTCAGAATCAGATCAGAAATTGTGATTTAGTGAATGAAATTGGCATTGCTCCTTGGCAACGACACCAAAATGTTGCGATAAAAAATCGTCATATTTAGGAAAATATCGTGTCGTAGTATAGAGACAAAAATCGATACAACATTTGAATTTATAATGCTAAAAAAATCGTGAGTTCCGAGGTTGTTCACAGGGAGCAAATGTAACAAATCAATCACTAATCACAATATTCATAGAAAATAATGCAAGTGAATCAAATAATCAAAATGATATTTAATTAAGAGCAAAAATGTATCTCAAAGTTAGGGACAAAAATATAAAAAAAGAGGACTAAAAATGGTTGTTGAAACCACCAATTAAGCCCTAGAATTAAGCACTAATCCCAACAATACTCAAGAGCCAAATAACTCAACAATAGCCTTCAACCACTTAACCAAGAATATCCACATCAGCCAATGATTCAATATCTTCACAGTGCCTCAAATCAGACGTTGGACCCTAAGGTCAGATGCCTTAACATTCAAAGCCTCAGCACCATTCAAAAATTTGCCTAAATGTTAGGTGAAGGCACGAATCTCAAGGAGCAATAGTGCAAAACCACCCCCTCCCTCCTCAAATCTCTTTCTTTCCTTTTCCAGACTCAGGTGAATAGTAACCGGTTAATCGGGTCAGAGCCTAGACCCGCGTGCTTGGTATCGCAAGCGAGGGCGTGCATATGCACGTGCAAATGAGGGGACCTCACCCTCGTGTGTTCGGAGGTGTATTGCTATCGGAGTTAAAAACTTATGTGCACAAAAAATTTTCAAGTGCCCACGATGTCGAACTAAACTCGTGCAACTTCTTCTCTTGCAGCCGCAAGCTTCCTTCGTCGAATTGAAGCTACTGGAGTGACAGTTGCTTCAACTGAGGGTGAAGGCAGGTTTAAGAGGTTGGGCCACGTCCATTGGATGCAGAGTCATGGTCGGAAATGAACGAAGCATGGTGCATGGAGGTACGGATGGAGATGGCGATGGTGGAGCTCTGACGGCACCTGAAATGCAAGAATACGGCCTCGCAGCCCAATCAAAGTATCTCAGAAGCTTCTCCGAGTTTCGTGGAGTACAACGGAGGCAATGGTTTGGTGATTGGCAGTGTAGGGCGGCCGACCGGTGTTAGAGAAGGCGGCTAAGTGTGTATGTGTTCGATGGAGGTGTGGAGGGGTTGGAACTCCAAATAGGTAAAGGGCTTTTATTATAGGGAGCACGATGAAGCTTTTGGACGTGGTGGCATGCTATTTGGTGTGGTGTAGCGTCGGCACGAGCTCGTCGGAGCACGTGCCAGCCGTGGGGAAGTTGGTGGGGGAGTAGGTGATATGGTGGAAGTACTTAGAAGCTAATGGTGTAGGAAGGATTTAGAGAGAGAGAGCGAGAGAACAGGGGTCTTCTTAGGATGAATAGAAGTAGGGAGCGTCCGACATTGACCGGCTGGACGTGAGGAAGGCAACGGAGTCTGGCAGAGGAATTGGCAAGGAAGAAGGGGTAGAAATCACTCAAGCTTTAGTGGGCATGGAGCGCAAAGAAGAGAGGGAGAGGATAGGTGATTGCACAGTAAGTTACGCCAATAAATATGCCATCTTATGTTATTTCGTAGCATTACCCATGCATCTTATGTAGCCATACTTGCATTTGTAAATATGTACTTTCATGCATTTATAAAGAGGGGAACTGAGTGAGAATAAATGGCCATTCAATCCACTTCTTTAATTAACATCTTCATTGTGTGTTGCATTGCAATTTCACCATTTTCATTTTCTTTCTCACAACTACTGTGCACATCTCCATGCACCCTGCCCTGCTGCAGTATGGCGAGAGGTGTGCACTCCTTTTATAAAAGATCATGCACCCTCCCCTACTGTGGTAGCCAGCCTCCATCCTCAGACACACCCATCTCCACCCTCAGACAACACACAACACCACACACACTGGCCGGCCACTCTCTCTCCCTCTCCCTCTCCATACATAGCACCTCTTCTCACAAGTTGAGGAGGGTTACATTGTGTGCAGGAGAGAGTTCACAGTGGTCTCAGACCCCCACTGTGAGCTCCACCACGGCCAAGCTCTGTCGTGAGCAAGTGGGAATGGTGGATTCTTGTTTGTTTTTTTATTTGCATATTTTTTTTCTTTTTCATTTTTGTTTGTTGTTTCCTCTCCTCCACCATTAGTGTAGGGCTTCAAGCTCTGAAGCTCGCTAGCTGAGCACCTCCTAGCACCTCTGTGCAAGAAGACCGCTTGGGCTCTCTTTCCGTGCACGCATGTGCTCCAAAGCACCGTCTGCGCGCCGCACCGCCTCCACCCGGACACCGCTCCCCACACTACACTGTAGTGCACTGTTCATCATAGTCTATGTGACACTGTAGCCACCGGCAAGTTTCTCACTTAGCCGGTGGCTTTGCGTTCTCTCTCAGTGATGTTACTGCCTTCACCCGGTCACCCAGCACCCGCACCTCATCGCTCAGTACGCACCCTTGTGCGCTGTGTGCTACGCCTGTGCCTCACTGCTCAGTGCGCTCGCGCATGAAAGCGGCCCACACCCACTCTCCATGCAACGTGTGACGCCTCTGGACATCTTAACTCACCCTCCCAATGCGCAACCTTTGTGCACTATGGCTCTACTCGCAGACTCTGTGAGCTGCGCATGCAGCGTACCTCCCCCCTTGCGCACAGTGCGGTGCTCCTTCAGTGCTTGCACTATGTGCCTTCCTCCCGCATACACACTCACCCTGACACACACACTCACAGACACACACACCTACACGCATACATATATATATATACTCTTATACATATAGATATATAGCTATAGCTACTTATATATATACATATATACTTATATATCCACATATCCACATTCTCCCGTACACACATTCATCGCACATCTACTACCCACATACCCGTGCACTCACCCCTTCACCACGCATCATATTGCAGGAATATTCACACCAATCACCAATATTTCCCGATACTCGCGCAAAGCAAGCACTTCCACCCATACTCACACACACCCGCTCCACACTCCACGTAACACTTAGTCTTGTTGGTTGTGTCTTCTAGACATGGACCAACTTGACACCGTGCTACATTCCATCTCCATTTCCACCTCCACCCCTATCTATATAATATATAACAATATATATATATTCTATATCTACTACATATATATACATATATATATACTAAGCTAAGTATTTCTTTTCATTTCCTTCCTTGCAATTTATTCTGCTTTCATTTGTCTTTTATTTCTTGCTATTAAAAAGACCAAAAAAAGTATAAAAGAGAAAAGATAATTCTTGCCTTGCAGGTACTCGATCTTGTGAGTAACAAGATCGATTTTGGAACCCTAAGTTGGCTTCAAGCCAAGGACCATTTGGCTCAAGGCCAAGGACTTCATTTTTGAGGGTGTGCCTCAAGAACAACACTATCACAAAAAAATCTTAAAAGTAGAAAAACCAAAAACATAATAAATGCAAGGAAGAGATACGTTTTTGGAAAGGCGTAGAAACTCCTTGATCTCCTAATCCCCGCCTCATTGAGATCAACCCTGGGCCTAAAAGTGACCAAGATAAAATCAAGTAGGCCAGGTTAAAAATTTTGTGAACCTGGTGTAGACTCGATTTAGGTTAACTCACTATACTAATTTCAACGATAATGTCACTATATTAATAAGACCTATTCGGGTTCGCATCAATAGGCCTCCCAGGTTGACAATTGGTTGGCTGGAGGAGAGGGTGCAAAGAAGCTATCCAGAGCTGATTATGGAGCTGATCGGAGGAAGAGAAGTAGGAGAGGTTCCGATCAGAAATCAATTGAGGAAGACGGGAAATCGAGGTAGAGTTTAAATAGAGGAGGTCTCGACCCTTAATTGGGAGAAAGTCATAGGATTCCCTCATAAATTTTTGCAAGGAAGATCCACTGACCTTCAAGCTTTGTCAGAGTCGATTAGGTAAAAGACGAATCTTGAAAGCTAGTCTAATTGATTTTTCTTGACTTTGCGACCAATCCCTCAAAATTTAGAGGGATTTGGTGCTGATTCGAGGGAGTTCTCCCTTGAATCTCGGCGGTGGTGGGTTGAGATACTGTTCATACAGTAATGGTGGCAGAGACCTAAATGTGAAGATGATGACATGGTTAGGGGGCTATTTAAAAGAAACTTGAATCTTAGGGGTGCAAATGTGAGAAATAAAGTTTCTAGGGCCAAAAATGCAAACTAGGTCAAGATGAGCTCTAGTTGGGCCCAAATTTTGGTGTTAACCTAATTTAGACCTAAACAATCTAATGGTGAACTTGTATTTGAGGTTTTACCATGTTTTATTGGGTAAATTCCAGAGAAACCCAAATATGGGTAAATTCCCATATGAAACACTATTCTAGGTAAAAAATGGATTCAGATGGTCAAACCAAAGTCACCAAACCTCTTAGAATATTTTTCAATGATTTTTAGTAGTTTTATATTAACTTTATCCTAACCATAACCTTTTCAATTTAAGTAGGGTTGATAATTAGGGTTGTTACTTCTATTTTCTCCCTCGAAATGCGTAAAACCCTGATTCAATCAATGTGAACCCACTTTTTAGACTTTTTTGCTCAATTGACCTTTAATTAACCCTGAGTAACCCCTTGGTTAATCTGCATTTGTGATGATTCCTATGTCAAGCCCCATGATGATCTCCTTTTTCACGACCTCCTATAGATTCAAGTTTAGTCTCTTCTGCATTTCTCAAGATGGTCGTGAGCCCTCTTTAGTATAGATATGATGTGTGCAATATGAGGGACTTATTCCAGTTAGGTCATCTAGAGTCCATCCAATGGCTCTTCGATGCTGTTGGAGGATAGAAATTAGCTTTGTTTCCTAATGAGGAGTGAGTTGGGAACTGATAATCACATGCAACATTTGATTTGAACCCGAAAAGATGTACTTCAAATGATTTGGGAGGGGCTTCAATTCAAGCAACGGGTGGGGGTTCGGGATTGGCCTTAGAAGATAAGGTGGAAGCTAAGGATAAATCTAGATCAGCTTCGGGCTTCTCTATCTGTGGGTCAAGATCTTCTTGTGGTTCAGGCTTTGGGAAAATCAGGTTTCCCTCTGAGGTCGCAAACTTCTTCAATTACCCCATAATTTATTCCTTTCTGGGCCTTAAAGATATCTATCCTTAATGTTTTATTCCAAAATTTCAACTCGATCTGGCCCTCTTCACAATTGATGTTTTCCCTAGCTATAGCTCAGAACGGTCTCCCTAAGATGATTGATGTGTCTCAGATTTTCAGGAGTATCCATGTCTAAAAAATGAAGTCTACCGTGAAGTAAAAATCTCGTATCTTAACTAGAACATCCTCGATAACACCTCTTGGTGACTTAATTGATCTGTTAGCCAGCTGTAGGGTCACCTCAGTCGGTTTGAGCTAGGTTTCCTTAAAATGATCTAGTAGGGATGTGGGGATCAAATTTATGGAGGCTCCTAAATCCAATAAAGCTCGATCAAACTCTAGGTTGCCTATCTTACAGGAGATCAGAGGGGTGCCAGGATCTTTCACTTTCTGTGGGAGTTTGCTCAGGATGATAGAGTTGGCTTGCTTAAACAACACAATCAGACTCCTGTCTTTGTTTCGTGGCTTACACTTTGGTGTACATAAGTCCTTCAAAAATCATGCGTAAGCTGGTACATAGCGGATTGCATCCATCAAGGGGATGCTTATTTGGACTTGTTCAAAGAGCTTGACCAAGTTGATAGGAACACCATCATGAGCTCTAACTAGCTCATTTTGACCTAGAAAAGTGAACAAAAGCTCTTGCATAACCAAATGAAGGTCCTAACTCAATGCATAACCAATCTAAGAGAAAAGTAAGAAATAAGGGGTAAAACTGTAATTTTACCATTGCAGTGCAACAACGGGATTTCTCATGGGCTAAACACAAGTCAAATGGTCTTAACAAGATAAAAAGTGGGTTGGTTTAAACAGAAAAGGATTCATGAGAATTCTAGGAATTAAATGACTTTTTGTAACCCCAAAATAGACCCACTTAATTTAACAAGGTTCTAGGTAGGATAAAATTCACCTAAACCCCCTAAAATTCATGGAAAAATATCCTATAGGGTTTAGAATATTCAATTTGTCCCTTAGAACCTATTTTGACCTAAATAGGGGTCTCAGTCAATTGTTTGCCCTAAATTGGGTTTCTGTGTAAATTACCCAGCCAAACGTGGTCAAACCCAATATCCAACTTCACCATTGGATTCCTTAGGTCCAAATTAGGTTTTTACCAAAATTTGGATCTAAGGGGAATTCACCTTGACCTACTTTGCAAATAGGTCCAGCCCAATTACATTTCTACCCTAACTTTTGGAAACCTTTACAGAAGCCCCCCTAACATCCTCATCGTTCTTTGTAATTAGGTCCCTCTACCATTACAGCGGAGGAAATCCTACTCCGACGAGGAATCGAGGGAAATAACTCCCTGATTCCTCACAGAATCCCTTTTAAATCTCAAAGGGAGATTCTCTGAGAAATCTCCTCTCATGTGAATCTAATCAGAAGCCCTAATTTGTACCCAATCTCTCATGCGAACGAATGAGAGATTTGGGGCTTTTTGACCTACCATCTCCGGCGACTTGCCCGTGCTTGGAAGCTTGGCTTCCAAGCACAAGACGTCCTGCCAAGGCTTATAAAAGCCTCCCCTGATCCTTCCGCAGATCCCAAGCTTGAAATTGGCCAGAGATACCCCCCAATTCATCTCTTCCCCTCTGGTCATCCACCCAGCAAGCTCCGACGACCTTTATCTCTCTCTCTCTTCGCTCTGCCACAAT
The DNA here is from genome assembly GCA_037157565.1 of Thalassia testudinum. Taxonomy (NCBI): domain Eukaryota; kingdom Viridiplantae; phylum Streptophyta; class Magnoliopsida; order Alismatales; family Hydrocharitaceae; genus Thalassia; species Thalassia testudinum. Next base: position 32,167,946 of record JAZHRO010000049.1, read on the forward strand.
ACCAGTGGTAGAGTTCCCTTTATCCCCTTCGTCTGCGTCGCACCGCACCAGCCGACGTATCTACAACCTCCTCATCGTCACCGTCCTCCCACTGGGTCTTTCGTCTCCGGCAACGGCAGTACAAGCCAGCCTCCTCCTCTTCACTCCCCTTCGTCCATCCATATTCAGTTAAGTTCTCTCTATCTTCTCATCATTTTTCTATCATTTATGTTTGCAAATACGCCTCGATGCTCTCAAATAACCACCACCTTCTCCACCTCCGGCCAGACCACCGACGAGGTGTTCCTGCCGCTCCATGCCTCCACCCACCTCACCAACTACCTCAGGAGCTCTGCCACACCTCACTGACACAAACCCCTCATTCCATCCACTACGTTAAGTCCCTAGAACGCCCCCCGAACACACCCACATACGCATGCACAGGGTGACCTAGGCACGCACGCTCAGGCCACCCCACGCCATGCCGACCATTGTACCACCTTTGCCGTGTTCAGGCGAAGCTCCCTACGTGTTCTAATGAGGCCGCAAGGCTGTTTGCTTGTTGACAGGGTTTAGGCCTTCGCCGCCATTGACGGAGCATGAAGCAAGCTCGAGAGCTTCATCCAAGACTCCAGGAACCAGGTCCCATGTTGTGTGGGTTTCCTTCGCGCACACCCTCAACCTAGCAATTGGCATTAACATTCCATGCAGCTGCTGCAATTTGAGGTGAATGTCTGCTGCGGGTGCCTGTGAGGAAGGTGAGACATTTAGTCCCACCTCAGAAGATAGTGAGCGGGTGCTGTGATATAAAGTGAAAAAGTGTCAGGGGCTTATCGTCTCCTGACCACGGGGTGAGGTCCCACTCGCCTGCCAACTCGTTTGTGACCCCACTGCCCGTGGACCTGGCTCTGACCCGTATACCCGACTAGCCTGTGCACTCCTCACCCACCACGCACGCCGGTGGGCCTGGTCCCGAGCGGACATACTAGACCTGATAACCCAAGAAGGCTCTAGAAGAGAGATCCTAAGAGAGAAGGAAGAAGAGAGATCGCAGGGAGGGTAGGGGTAAGTTTTGCTCTCAGGAGAAAAAGAGGGACCCAAGGAAGGAAGGGCGGCAACTAGAGAAGCTAAGGAAGGAGAAGGCAAAGCTGAGGAAGAACTACAGGTAGAAGAGAAGAAAGAAGAAATCAAAGAAGAAAGAAGAAGAAGACAAGGGCTAGAGAAATCAAAGAAGAAAGAAGAAAAAGAAGCCAAGAAGAGAGAAGACCATCAAAGAGAAAGAAAGGAAAGAAGAAGAAAGAGATCAGAGATAGAGATAGAGATCTGAGAGAAGCACTGTAGCAAATTCACATTTAAGATGTCTGATTTCCAAAATCAGACGTCCATATTTTTGTGCTTCTATATACATTGATATTTTGTGGATATATTTACATTTCTTGCATTATAACTCTGATTTTTCATATTATCTCCAATTTGAAAGTTGTGCTCTTGATTTTTGAACCCCAATTTGCTCCCTGTATTCGACTTCGGACTTAAAACTTCGAGTAATAAAATTCATTTGTTTTCAAAGCAATTTTGGCTATATTACAACACTTTATTTTAAAACCCGATTTCACCTTGTAAACATAAGTCTTCCTAAAGTGCCACAAGTTTAGGTTTCCTATTTCCTTTGGTCAAGGCCTCAGGAAATGGATCCTCTGGTTGTTCTTGTAGGATTGGTTCAGGCTCTGGATTCGAGATAGGTGTGTCCTGGATGACCATCTTAAGGGTAGGCTCTGAACTACTAGGGTTGGAGTGGCTAGGATAAGGTGGATCCTGAATCATTTTGCCACTATGGTAGTAACAACATTTAGGCCAGCTTGATTTGGGTTCAAAGTCGTCAAGAGTGGTGGTTGCTGCTGATATCCTGCATATGATGTGGAAGCCTCCATCTATCGAGTAATGGAGCAGAAGGGGCTTGATAGACATAGTGAGCTTGGCTCTGATTTGGGTTCATGACGCACCTCTGGTTCAGCATGTTATTTGGATTCGGTAGAGGTTAGGAAGGGAGTGCACCAGGTTGGCGAGTCCCAGTCATTTGTGCGAGTTGATTTTGAACCTTTATTATCTCTTCCTTGTGTTATTTCTGCATAGTCGCATTAGTCTTCTGGATGTCAGCTAGGGCTTGCAAAATCAAGTTCATTTGATCTTCCCTGGTAGGCCTGGATTGGTAATTCAGGTTGGGCCTAGGATGAGCGGGTTGATAGGGTCACGAAGCTTGTGGTCAGGGTTGGAATTGAGGTTTAGAGTTCTGATTATTTCCCGACCAAGAAAAATTTGGATGATTGCACCATATAGGGTTATATGTGTTGGAGAATGGATCATTCTGGATATCATGGAGATCCTCGCAGTTGTAAGGAACTCTAGAGTAATTAGAGTTCACGGTTCCCCCAACTAGAGTAGGATGGTTCAGAGTTTCCCTCGAAACCAGGATTAGATGGGTTTGGATATGTGTCCATCCCCTGATATGAGTGGTGGTGAATGTTATGCATGACCTCCCTACCTTAAGGTGGCTATGCATACGTGTTTTGCTGTGAAAAGGTGGCTCTCTATAGATGTTGAGTCAAATCATCCACATTCTTCTCAATGATGGAGACCTTATCTAGGTAACTAGCCACCAACTCTAGCTCGATGGATGTGGATAGGTTGCGTGTCTTGTGTACCCCTCGCATGTTTTTCAATGCGTGGGTGGTCGCCCAGTCTAACACACCCGTAGATTCATTGTTTATGGAGTTCTCGCACATGTTCTCGAGAATCTCCCAAACAGTGTCTTCATGTTGACCCATGATGTTGCCACCACAAGTTGCATTGACAAATAAACTGATGTCCTCATAGAGTCCCTAGTAAAAAGACTGGACTTGTTCCCATTTTTGAACTTTGTGATAGGGGCATTTCCGCTTGAGATCGAAAAAGCGATCCCAGGCCTCATGAAGTGGCTCTCCCGCATTCTGTGTGCAATGTGTGATCTGGTGCCTCAAGGCATTAGTGCAACCAACTGGGAAGAATTTCTTTAGGAATTCAGATTGGAGTTCCTCCCATGTGTTGTCCTCCCATGTGTTGATCGGTCAAGTCAGGGTTTGATACCAATGGGTAGCCTTGTCCATAAGAGAGAAAGAGAACAACTTCATGAGCAAGATGTCTTGGTTTTGAACATGTGGTCCAAAGGTCTGGGCCAGATATTTCAGTTGTTTGATATGCTGGAAAGGATCTTCGGCATTTGTTCCATGGAATTTGAGGATTGCACTGATAAAATTTTGCTTTAACTCTGTATCAGGTCCTCCAGCTGAGATTTGCACCCTGGGTTCAATATCTACTACTGCTGGATTGTAGTGATCTCGCATCTGTGGGTGTGGTGGAGGGTTCATGAATGCGTGAAGTAGGTCCTGATTCTGATCATTAGGAACTTCTTCTGGATTCTCCATGGATGAAGATGATGGAGAGCTGGGCTCAGATGTGGAAGTATCTAAAGAGATCTTGATCTGATCGGACGAGAAAACAAATAATTGGGTCGAGGATTGACCTCGACAAAAGTGAACTGCTAATGGAGGCCTCAAGGCTGGTCTTAAAAACCTCCTCCCATATATGCACTATGGAATCAGACGAGGAAAAAAATGTGTATTGGACCTAATTGAGTCACTCAACAAAGTTGACTGCCTATGGAGGTTCAAGGTGGATGGTACCTTTGGATCAGCAACTCACCCACCCAAGAATTGCTTGGGCAGCCAGAAAAGAGAGTCTCAGAAAGACCCCTACACGGTAGAGCATCCCCATGGGTCACAGGGTTTCCAACACAAGACCTTCCTTGTCACTGAGACTCCAACTAGACTAGAATGTGTGAGCTTAACTCCTAAGTCTACCAATTTTAATCCTGCTTGTTTCTTGTGTTTCACTTGAACTTGAAATTGATTTGATTTGTAACCTAATTTGGAGTTTGGTTGATCCACAAAGTGAAGCAACTTCACTTGACCTGCCCTAAAGTTGAGGATGAGTTTGAGTCAAGAATCCAAATCACCCTGAATTGGCTTTACGAACAGGTTATTGGGTTCCAAATTTTAATGATCCAAGTGATTATTAGAACCTTGATTTTAGGGTCCACTTGATTAGATCAATTCAACCAAGGGCTTAGGTAACACATGATGTGGGAAATATATTTTCTTTTAAAGCTTGCAAGTGTGTATTCCTGGAAACCCTAATGTGAAAACCCTAGGTTGGCTCTATTTCCAAGTCCAATTCTTCCAAAAGATGTTACCTTGGGCTTAGTTAAGAAGGTGAATAGCCTAAGGAACCTTATGTCCCTAGTAGGTGTAAGTATTAGGATGAGATCTCTAGTAAAATTGAATCAAATCAAGAAAATTGAATGATGATTACTATGTAAGTAAAGCAAGTTATCCTAGTTGATTTCCTTGCCAGTCTTTCTAAGAGATGAGGGGCTTAAAGAAAAAGGAAATATAATTACCTGCCCCTGATGTGGTTGCTTATGCGGTCGGCCTTTAGATTCAACTGCAACAACACAACAAATCAGATATAGCAAGTTAGAATTAGATCAGAAAGTGTGATTAGTGAATAAAATGTGCATTGCTCCCCGGCAATGGTACCAAAATGTTGCATCAAAAATCATCGTAGTTTAGGAAAACATTGCATCATAGTATAGCAACAAAAATCAAAACGACATTTAAATTTATAAAGCTCAAAAAATCATGAGTTTCGAGGTCATTCACAGGGAGCAAGTATGGCAATTCAATTCACCAAGTGGAAATAATCATGCAATGAATATCAACTCACAAATAACATAATCAATTAATGCCCAAAAATATATCTCAAAGTAAAAATAAAAGAGATAAAATTAGTGGTTGAAACCACCAAATGTCCCCAAAAATTAAGCACAATATCCCAAATTTTCCAACAATATTCAAACCAATATCAGAGATAATGTTTCAACAGTAGCCTCAAATTAGACGTCGGACCCAAGCTCCAGATGGCTTAAGTAACAAGCCCAGATCACCTCAAAAGTTTGCCTAAGTGTTAGGCATGAAACCCAGGGTTCTACAGTGCAAAACTCCCCCAATCCTCTCAGAAAATCCCTCCTTTCTCTTCAAAATTGACAGATAATCGGGTTATCGGATCTGGACTGAGGACCAAGCCTGTGTGCATAGGCATGAGCGAGGTGTGTACAGGCATGTATGAAGGGGACTCGACCCCTGTGACTTGAGTGAGCAGTCAGTGGACGAAGAAAGTTATGGAGCCAAATCCAAAGTCTCTACACATGATGTAGGGCTATGTGGTCCCTCCTTCTTCGTTGTTGCAGCCGTGGAGAAGATAGGTCTGATTAAGTCTACAACTGTCGATTCCTTGCCAAATTGAGGGTCTAGAAGTGACCCTGATGTTGTTCCGTGCCGATTGGGAGTTGTGGTGAGACCAGTGGTGAACAAATGACAGTGGTCGGAAACAGAGATGATGGCCGGTAACAGCGAGTGCCCTGCAAGGAGAATACAACCCTAGGGCCTGAATTAAGTAAATAAGGAGGTCTGATGCTACTCCCCAAACAAAAACCCTAAGGTAATTGGAGGTACGAGTGGTTGAGGATGTTTGTTGGTGGAGCTCTAATGAGCTCCCATCGGTGGTGATGGAAGAGGGTGATGGGTTGATGAACAGTGAAATTGAGGAGCTAGGAAGCTCTGCTGTGGTGAGGTGGTGCTGGTAGTGGTGGTGATTGGGTGTGTAATGGGCGGGAGTGTATCGGAGGTGAAGGTGGTCGGCGGTGATGTAGCCGGCGTTGGAGAAGACATATAAGAGGGAGTTAGGAGCAAAGAAGCTCCAGTTTTGAAATTAAGGGGGAGAGAGAAAGAAGCCCTATACTAATTGAGAGGGAGAAGGGAGAGAGATGCTAACTATTGATGCGAACTAGATAGGAGTTTTTAAGTAGTTTTGTTGTATCAAATCCTCCTAAATAGCTGAATCAATAAATAAAATTTATAACTCAGAATCTAAATTGAAGTTCGAGGTCGAACACAGGAAGCAAATATGGAATTCACGTGCTAATCTTTAATTGCATATAAATGAGCACTATAATTGAATCACAAAAGAGGTATTCAATGAATAATAACCTGTCACATTATTTATTCAATAAAATTCAATGTATCTAGAGATTGCATGGAACAAAGAGAATAGAAAACAATGGTGATTTAGATCACCACTAATCCTTTTAACTAATCATGCATGCAACATTTCAATTCAACCTTAAACATATTACTTAAATAATGCAACAATATCTCAAATAAACTCAAATCAGACGTTGAACATTTATCATCAGACGACTTAAGTGCGGCCCTGCTACAGTGCTGATGGGAACACCATCATGAGCCATAACTAGCTCAATTTAATCGTATTAAGTCATTAAATACTCCTACATAACCGCCAGAGGACTGTAATTCACTACGTAATCATTCTGAGAGAAAGATAAGAAAATAGGGTAAAAATTGCAATTTTACCATCATATCTTGAATGTAGAACAACCATGGGTTTTTCCAGGGGGTAATTAAGGGTTAAATAGTCTTAAATATCCAACAAGTGGGTTCATACAGATAGAAAAGTGTTTTCACGTGTTTTGAGAATTAAATGGCTTCTAAAACCCTAAAAATATACCCACTTAATTAATTGAAGTTCTGGTCAAAATAAAATTCACCTAAGCCCTCTAAAATTGATAGAAAAATATTTTATAGGTTTTGGTACCTTCAATTTGACCATTAGAACCCATCTTGACCCAAAAAAGAGTTTTAGGCAGACATTTGCCCTAATTTGAGATTTTACATAAATTACCCAGTCAAATATGGTCAAAACCAAAATCCAAGTTCACCATTGGATTCCTTAGGTTCAAATTAGATTTATACCAAAATTTAGGCCCAATCTGAGATTGTCTTGACCTAGTTTGCAACTTGGTCCTGTCTGATCACACATATGCCCTTAACTTTCAAAATCCTTACAAAAAGGCCCCTAACTTTGTCATCATTTTCACAAATAGGTCCCTATTTCCATGAATCCTATTCCTACAAACTCCGACGACCTAAAATTGGCAAGTTCTTCTTGATTCCTTGACGAATCCCTATCAGATTTGAAAGGGAAGTTTGTCAACGAATTCCCTTCCTTTTGAGTCAATTCCCACGCCCTAAAACCTTCCCAATCTCATGCGAATGCATGAGAGATTTGGGTAACCTAGAAAACTCCTATTCCAGCGAGCATTCCTAGCTTGGAAGCTTGGCTTCCAAGCACAAATTGACCTCCTAAGCCCTATATAAGAACCTCCAGATCATACCGAACCTCTCAAGCTCGATTTCAACCGGATCTACCCTAAATTCTTCCCTCCTAATTCGGTCGAAAGGCTCCTCAAGCTCTGGCAACTCTCCCTGCCTTTCCTCGACATTTGACTGCAATACTGGTAGCAAATACTCCTTCCTCATCGTCCTCTGCGTTGCACCATACCAGGGGGCGCTCCTATCCCCATCATCGTTGTTTCCTTCTCACCAAAGTCATCTTCGTCTCCAGCATCAGCCATACCACAACCGGCGTCGCCTCCACCCCTCTTCGTTCGCCAATCACCTAGATAAGTTCCCTAACTCCTCTCCTTCATTTACATACCAACCGCACTTTATTTTGACCGTCGTATCACACCGACCACCTTCACCTTCCTCTTCTCCAACCAGACCTCCGGCGAGGCACCCCCATCGCTACAGTCATCCACATGCCTCGCCACAACTCCCAAAAGCACTGTCGTCCCTCCGCACACAAAACCCCTATCTCTATTCATCTTCCCGTCCACTTGAACTCCCAGCCGAACAAACCCATCATCTTTGACCTATTCTGCCTTCGCCAGCCACATATACACACCTTCGCAGCATGCCACCGCCACCCACACCTTCGTCGCATCCCTGTGAAGCTCCTGAACCTCTTTAAGTTGGCTGCAAGGCCGTATTCTTGTTTTCACGTCTTCACTTCCTCGACCGCCATTAGTGAAGCTTCAAGCAAAGCTTCAATCTCGCTCCAGCACCTATAGGCCCCAGGTGAAGCCCTAGGCATAGTGGAACATCTCCAAGAGTGCAAGCAAGGAGCCAATTTGGCTCTTTGACTTAGCCTTTGACCACAATTGCACGAAGCCTCAGCAGCAGCACACATAGAGGAAGGTAGGTGGGATTAGTCCTACCTCGGAAGCTGAGAAGCACCCATGCCAGCATAAGTTGTTTTTGTGTTCTGGTCTCATTGCCTCAGAACATGAGGTGAGGTCCCACTAGCCTCACTCACTCGACCCGCCTAAGCCCTCACTCCTCGCTCACCACCCAGTGCTGGTGAGCTTGGACCCGAGTACGCGCCTGACTTGAATAACCGATTACCCATTACTGTGGAAGGCTCTAGGAGAGCGGATCCCAGAGAGAGAAAGAGAGAGAGTGTGCGGGGATAGGGGGTTTTTGCCCTCACTAGTACCTATGCAACCCTTAGTCGTAGAAAGAAGCAGAGAAAGAAAGGACAAGAGAAGAAGAGCAGTAGAAAGGCAAAGAAGAAAGAAAGAGTTCTAAGGGAGAAGAAAAGAAGAGCAGTTGAGACAGAAGCAAAGAAGAGAGAGGCCCTTGAATCCCTTGGAAGCACTATAGCAACCGGCTATTTAAGTCGTCTAATACAAGCCTTTGCCGTCTGATTGCATACACTTTAGGCTTTATTTCCTTGATTGATGCTGTTGATTTAGTTGCTATTATTGTGAGGAGTAATTGGTGATTCAAATCACCATTTTACTCCATTTTTTTTGCACATTGATACTTGACATTATTATTATTGCATTCTCTTATCTTCAAATGGCGATCTTGAGTTTTAAATTACCACATTGCTCCATGTGTTCGACCTCGGACTTTCATTCGAGTAATAAATTATATGTTTTCACACTGATTTGATCTATACTGCAAAGCGATGATTTTAAAACTCATTTTAGAGTGAATAACATTTTGACGCCGTTGTCGGGGAGCAACGCGCAATTAGATCTCTTGATTGCAATATTAAATTTGGTACTAACTTGCTCTATCTCTTTTCTCTGTGATCTGTTTCAGAGGGGGACTCATTAAAGGAAGATCAGTCGTGCATCAGCCACTCCAGGGGCAAGTAAACTCCATCCACCTTCTTCTAAGCCTCTGATTCTAAAAAGCTAAAAAAGGAAAAAAATCAATTAGGGTTACTTGCATTATATTCTTAGATTAATCATCAAGTTGCCTAATTTGATACATTCTATTTAGACAACATCCAAACTTCAATTTATGCACCTACTTAAGGCTTAAGGTATCTAGGGCTATCACCTCCTTGCTTGAGCCCTAGGTACCACATTTGACGGATTAAATTGGACCAATTAGAGCTAATTAGGGTTTCCAATTTAGGGTTTTAGAGACACATTAATCAAGAATTGATCTTTCTAAACAATGTGGGCCTAAGCCTTGAGTGAATTGATCTATTCAAGCAAACCCTAAAAATAGGCTCTTAATTTCATTTGAACACTAAAAGAGGGACCTAAATTTCTCAAAGGACAAAACAGGTGAAGTTGACCCACTTTGTTTGGTTAACCAATCTTCAAATTAGGTTGCTTTGCACAAAAACATCTTAAAGTTCAAGTGAAATCATAAGCACCCTTGCTCTTAACTTAAAATTGGTAGACTTAAGAGGTAAAGTCCCCATTCTGGTCTACCTGGGTCATTAGTGACAAGAGAGTTCGGGTGGGTGAAACCCTGTAACTCGTGAGGGTGCTCTACCGTGTAGGGGTATCCACGAGACTCTCCCTCTCTAGCTGCCTAGGTAATTATCAGGTGGACGACTTTCTGATTAAGGGGTATCATCTGCCCTGAACCTCTATAGTCATCCAAAATTTTTTGGTGTCTTGATTGGGTCCATCACCTACTATCCCTCATCAATTCGATCGATGCATGTTTGGGAGGAGGTCCTTAAGACCATCCTTGAGGCCTCCATTAGCTATTCACTCTCATCGAGGTCGAGCCTCGACTTCCATGTTTGTGCAACAACTTGATCACATTGACATATCCTCTGATTCAGAACCACTTCCCCTCATCAGCGATGGATCACCAAGAAGAACAACCTAATCTTGAGCAACAATTCCATGATTTCCAAAATTGAATTAATGCCATCATCAACCCACCACCTCACCCTCAAATGCGAGATCACTATAATCCCACAGCAATGGAGATCAAACCCTGAATCAACATTCTCGTGGCCCAAGGTAGATCTCAAGCGTAGCATGCTTCGTATGACCCTGAAATTTCATGGCTTGAACTCCGAGGATCCTTTCCAGCACATCAAAAACCTAAAATATCTGGCGCACAGCTTTGGGACAGATGTACAGAATCGGGATGGATTACTCTTAAAGCTCTTCTCATTCTCTCTGGCTGACAAAGTCGCCCACTGGTTTCAGACTCAACCACACGCAATCAACACATGGGGAGAACTTCAAATCACCTTCCTACAAAAATTCTACCCCATTAGCCATACCAACATGATGCAGCACCAAATCATGCACTTTTCCCAAGGAGAGGGAGAATCTCTACACGAAGCATGGGATCGCTTTCTGGATCTCAAGTGTAAGTGCTCCCATCACGGAGTTCCGAAGTGGGAACAGGTCCAATCCTTTTACCAAGGACTCTATGAAGATATCAAGCTCTTTGTCAATGAAACCTGTGGTGGTAGCATCATGGGTCAACATGAGGACACCATCTGGGAAATTCTCAAGAACATGTGCGAGAACTCCCTGAACAATGAGTCATTGGGTGCGTACAACCGAACATCCACCCGTGCATTGGCAAATAATCGGGGGGTACACGAATCCCGAGGCCTTTCCACATCCATTGATATGGAGTTGGTTGCCAATCAATTTGACAAGGTCTCCATTATCGAGAAAAAGGTGGACAACATCACTCGTCATCTACACAAATCCACCTCTGCACCTCAAAGCACATACGCGCACTCGCCCATGGGAAGGGAGGCTGCGCACAACATCTACCACTCCCCGGGGATGGATGCATATCCACCTCCATCTGATTATGGCTTCGGAGGAAACTCCATGTCAGCCCACCTTAGTTGGGGGAACTCTGAACCCCCGTACCCTGATTATCTTGGAGCTCCTCAGACCTGCGAGGATCTTCACGCAGTCCAGAATAATCCTTTCTCCAACACTTACAACTCTGGATGGTGTAATCATCCTAACTTTTCGTGGTCGGGAAATAACCCGAATATAGGACCTCAATTCCAACCCTCACCATAGGCTCTGCAACCTTATCAGCCCACCCAACCAAGGCCCACTCAAAACATCCAATCTGGACCACCTAAAGAAGATCATACATCTTTGATTCTTCAAGCCTTGGTTAACATGCAGAAACAGCACAAAGAAGACATCACTGAACTTCGCAATCAAGTGATCCAGCTGGCAAGCCTTCGCCAGCCTGGTGCACTTCCTTCTCAGCCTCTTCCAAATCTGAATAACGTGTCGAACCAGAGGCACGTTATGAACCTAAATCAGGGCTAAGCCCACTTTTTTTATCAGGCCCCTTCTGCTCCATCACCTGATGGGAAGGATGCTTCAACTTTATACTTGAGATTTCAGCAACAAACGCCTATTTTGCCCAACCCAAACCAAAATAAGGCAGGATTAAATTCTGTCACCACCCGTAGTGGCAAAGCAACACAAGACCCACCCTTTCTTAGCCACAACATACCTGAGACGATAAACCCTAACCCTAGATTGGTCATACAGGACACACCCGTCCCTGATAAAGAGCATGAGCCAATTCTAGAGGAACCATCTAAGGTTCCGTTTCCTGAGGCTTTGACCAAGGGAAGAAGGATAGCTAAACCTGTGGCACCTGAGGAGGACTTGGTTAAGCTCTTTGAGCAGGTCCAAATAAACATCCCCTTGAAGGATGCAATTCGCCATGTACTGGCTTATGCATGATTCTTGACAGACGTGTGTACACCTAAGTGCAAGCCATGAACCAAAGGCGAGAACCCAATCGTACTGTCGGAGCAAGCTAGCTCCGCCATTTTGAGTAAACTCCTGCCTAAAGCAAAAGACCCAGGCACCCCTCTGATCTCCTATGCTATCGGTAATATGTAGTTTGACTGAGCCTTATTGGACCTAAGAGCTTCCATAAATTTGATACCTACATCCCTACTAGACTACTTTGAGGAATATGAGTTTAAACCGACAGAGATGACTTTGCAGTTAGCCGATCGATCGATTAAGTCACCAAAAGGAATTCTCGAGGATGTCATAGTTAGGGTACATGATTTCTACTTTCCAGTGGATTTCATTGTCTTAGACATGGATGCTCCTGAGAACTTAAAGAATACACCGATCATATTAGGGAGACCCTTTCTAGCCACTGCTAGGGCCAATATTAATTGCATGGAGGGCCAAATTGAATTAAAATTTGGGAGCAAAACGCTAAAGATCAACATCTTTAAGGCCCAACAAGGAATTAATTGTGGGTTATAGAACAAATCTGCGATATCGCGGTTGTGGTTGATGACCTATGTATCGAGGAAAACCTGACAATTTTTTATCAACCACAAGAAAATCAAAACCTGCAATTAGAGGAGCCTAAACATAACTTAGACACACCCATAGCTCCTTCCTTTGCTCTCGACAACCACCCTGAACCACCTGCTACTGTTGATAATCCTGTTATGGAATTGAAACCCCTCCCTGACCATCTCAAATACGTATTTTTGGGTTCCAATCAGACGTTTCTTGTAATTATCAACTCTTGACTCACACCTGATCAGGAAACATGCCTGATTTCTATTCTGCAGCAGCATCAGAGAGCCATTGGATGGACTCTCGATGATCTAACTAGTATCAGCCCTTCATACTACACACATCACATCTATACTGAAGAGGGCTCATGACCATCCCGTGAAATGTAGAGATGCTTAAATCCAAATTTGCAGGATGTCATGAAAAAGGAGATCATCATGTGCTTAGATGCAGGGATCATCTACCCGATCTCCAACAGTTGGTGGGTGAGTCCAATCCAAGTTGTTCCTAAGAAGGCAAGGCTCACCGTCATCACGACTGAAACCAGAGAAACCATACCGACTCGTATAGCAAACTTGTGTAGAGTCTGCATTGTTTACAGAAGACTCAATTCCTCCACGAAGAATGATCATTTCCCACTACCGTTCATTGAGCGGGAAATCGATTCTTCAGCTTTCTGGATGGGTACTCTGGTTATAACCAAGTTGCAATTCATCCTGAGGACTAAGAGAAGACCACCTTCACCTGCCCCTTCGGAACATATGCATTCCAAAGAATGCCATTCAGTATCTGCAATGCACCCACTACCTTTCAGCGGTGCATGCTTGCCATATTCTCAGATATGGTAGGTGAATACCTTGAAGTCTTCATCGACTTCTCAGTATTTGGAGAATCATTTGATGATTACCTCCTGCACTTGGTCCAAATCCTCAGGTGGTGCATCAACGTGAACTTGCTTCTTTCCTGGGAAAAGAGCCACTTCATGGTACCTGAGGGAATTGTCCTGGGACATCTCTCTGAAAATGGCATCCAAGTTGATCGAGCCAAGTTGAATCTGATTTCCAAACTCGCTATTCCTAGCTCGGTCAAAGACATCCAATCCTTTCTAGGGCACGCTGTTTTTTACCATTGATTCATTCCCGATTTTTCGAAAATCGTGCATCCCCAAACTAATCTTCTATCTAAGGATGTCCCTTTTGAAATTTTCGAGGAGTGCACTCAGGCATTTGAGATCATGCTTGATCTAGTTACCCAAGCACCTATCCTGCAGTCTCCTGATCGGTCTCAACCCTTTGAGATCATGTGCAATGCATCTGATTACGTTGTAGATGCGGTACTTGGGTAGAAAATAGATGGGAAACCCATGGTCATCTACTACGCTATCAAGACACTTGACGAGGCTCAGCATAACTACACAGTTACTAAGAAAGAGCTGCTAACCGTAGTATTTGCACTGGAGAAATTCAGATCATATCTTTTGGGCTCCCGTGTTATCATATACTCGGATCACTCTGCTGTGAGGCACCTCCTCGTGAAGAAGAACATGAAACCTCGACTAATCCGCTGGATCTTGCTGTTGCAAGAATTCGATCTCGAGATTTACGATAAAAAGGGAAAATTGAACATGGTAGCTGACCACTTATCCTGCCTTCCTTCTGACAGTATCAACCCTTCCGAAATCACAAAACACTTTCTTGATGAGCACCTCCTGACTATTAGTATAAGACTTCCTTAGTTTGTTGATTTAGTGAACTACTTGGCATCACATCAGATTCTGTCCAATTGGCCAAAGGCCAAGAAAGACAAATTTCTTTTCGATGCCAAGTACTACATTTGGGAAGACCCATACCTCTTCCGCATTGGTGCTGATCGGATCATCAGATGGTGAGTCTCGTAAGCAGAAATTCAGGACACTTTATCCTTCTGCCATGACCAGGCCTATGGCAGACACTTTTCCAGACATAAAACTGCAACAAAAGTCCTCCAGTGCGGCTTTTATTGGCCCATGATTTTCAAAGATGCATACGATCACTGTAATGCATGCACTCGTTTCCAAACCTTGGGCAACATGAGCCACCGCGATATGATGCCTTTACAGTTGATTCTTGTATGCGAAATCTTTGATATCTGGGGGATTGATTTCATGGTACCCTTCCCTATTTCGGATGCCTTCGAGTACATTCTTCACGCTGTTGACTACATGTCCAAATGAATAGAAGCCATTTCGACCCGAACCAACAATCATAAGGTAGTAATCAAATTCATTCATCAGAACATCTTTTCTCAGTTCGGAATTCCATGTGCCATTATCTCTGATGGAGGGACCCATTTCACGAATGCTTAGTTCAGATCACTGATGACCAAATATGGGGTATCGCATCGAATATCTACTCCTTATCACCCCCAAACCAACAGTCTAGCTGAGCTATCAAATCAGGAGATCAAGAAAATCCTTCAGATCACTGTCCGACCTAACAGGAAAGATTGGTCATCCCAACTTCCGGAAGCCTTGTGGTCTTATAGGACTGCCCACAAGACCCAATTAGGCATTTCTCCTTTTAGATTGGTGTACGGGAAGGCAAGTCACCTCCCCATTGAGTTGGAGCACAAAGCCTATTGGGCTGTACGGAAGTGTAATCTAGATCTTTCTAAGGTAGGAACCCACAGAAAACTTCAATTGAGGGAGATCAATGAATTACGCAATGATGCGTATGAGAACTCACGAATTTACAAAGAGCTGGTTAATGCCTTTCACAACAATCACATATCCAGAAAGATCTTTCACCTTGATTAGAAAGTCCTACTCTTTGATGCCAAACTCAAACTGTTCCTAGGAAAACTCAGATCAAAATGGATTGGACCATATCTTATTAGATGAATTTTCGGAAATAGAGTCGTTGAAATCAGCCAACCCAGCCTTGATTCCGAGCCCTTTACCGTGAATGGCCAGTGACTTAAGCCGTTCATTGAACTCATCGATACAAACTTGTCTAAGGTATCTTTTGATCTCCATTCTCCCTGAGCTCATTACACCCAGCTGATGGCGTTAAACTCAGCACTTAACGGGAGGCAACTCGTCATCTTATTGAAAAACCTGAAACCCTTCTTAACACATCTTATGCTGAACTCATATTGCACTTTAGGGTTCGTCTATTAGAATAGCTGACTCCACCTCTAGTAACCGTACCCAAGCTTGAAATCGTCCACAACAGTCACCCAAACCCATCCACCCACCCAAAACCTATTCTAATGTATGATCTAAGCTAAACTCGAACCCACCTAATTTACAATGAGGACATTGCAAATCATAGGCATGGGGGCGTATTAAAGTGCAAAATGCTGTGAGAATCACTTCACAAGAGAGGGTTTCTTCAAAAAAATTACATATCCCAAAAAAAACCAAAAAATAAAAAACTAAAAAAGAAAAAAAATGAAGGGAGGAAATTTTGAAAGATCAATTTGCATATCATTTTTAAGGAGGAAAAGGAGTTGTGAAATAAATGTTAGAAAGGTGCACAATTTGAAAAGAAAAAAGAGAGTCATTAATAAAAGATTACGGAATATACTTAGTTCTAGACTAAATCAAAAGAAAGAAATAAAAAGACAAAAGTGCTTAGAGACAAAAGGAGATTAGCATGAATGCTGATCTTAGGCCTCTTGGGCTGTGATTTTAGGCTTAAAAATTCAAGTATCCGTTAAGATCTAGATAGTCCTCAAGAGGTTGGGGAAAATGCGAAACTTAAGTATTAACTCTAAGGCTTATGGATTATTCGACCTCATTAACTGACCTCTATTTTGCGGGACTCGGTAACCTAAGCACCCCAATCCACACACAGTCTCGTTCAATGCGCTTAAGTATCAAAATCACACAAATTCATTAATTCTGTTCTGAGAAAGCTACCTAGATTAGGAGAGGTTGATTAACACAAGTTGATTTGGAAGAGTTCTAAGCGTGGAGAAGTGGGAAATTCCCCTTGAAGATGCACAATAACATACCATCTCCTCGGTACTTGTCTCCTAGGATATCTAAATATCCTACCAGGGGCATGTAAGCACCTTGTGCTGGTTCAGATACCATGGGTGGCATTATCATGAAATGTCGATTACCAGGGTCTAGATTTAGATACAGAATGCCATGGGTGAGATTATCCCGAAATCTCGAAAGCCAGGGTTCTGGGGGTTGCCATGGGTGGTGCTATCTCGAAGCATCAATTGCCAGGGACCTTGCGAGGATTGAAGGTGGGAACTAGGAATCTGATACAGACCATGTTGTAAAGCCAATCCAAAGCTAGAAATAAAAAGAAAAGAGAGAGAAAACACTCAAAAAATAAAAAATCTAATCTCTCCCTCTTACAAAAATGAATTGCAAACTAAAACTGGGCTAAAACATGTTACAAGCATGGGTGCTTTAACCGCAGAGTTCAACAAACCTTAGGTTAGTTCCTGCAGGCCTTAGAAACCTTTATGGCGAACTGAGGCTAGAGCTGGTCAGGTCTGGATCATGGTCGGTACTTGAGTACCTCTAGGCCTATTATCGGCATTCTGATTTAATCTACAAAAGAAACACACAGCAGAAATCTAGGTATAAAATGGCATATGGTCTAGAATTTAAGTTAATTCCATAAGATTTTGCTATGGGACTAGCAAAAGCTAGGCATGGGAGTATGATGGGAACACCATCATGAGCTATAAGTAGCTCAATTTGATCTGATTAAGTCATTAAATACTCCTACATAACCGCCAGAGGACTGTAATTCACTGCATAATCATTCTGAGAGAAAGACAAGAAAACAAGGATAAAACTATAATTTTACCATCATATCTTGAATGCAGAATAACCACGGGTTTTCCCAGGGGGTAATGAAGGGTCAAATAGTCTTAAATATCCAACAAGTGCGTTCATACAAATAGAAAAGGATTTTCGTGTGTTTTGAGAATTAAATGACTTCTAAAACTCTAAAAATAGACCTGCTTAATTAACTGAGGTTCTGGTCAGGATAAAATTCACCTAAACCCTCTAAAATTGATATAAAAATATTCTATAGGTTTTGGTACCTTCAATTTGACCATTAGAAGCCATCTTGATCCAAAATAGAGTTCTAGATAGACATTTGCCCTAATTTAGGTTTTTGAGTAAATTACCTACTCAAACGTGGTCGAAACCAAAATCCAACTTCACCATTGGATTCCTTAGGTCCAAATTAAGTTTATACCAAAAGTTGGGCCCAATCTGAGATTGTCTTGACCTAGTTTGCAACTTGGTCATGTCTGTCACACATATATACTTAACTTTCAAAATCCTTACAAAAAGGCTCCAAACTTTGTCATTATTTTCATAAATATGTCCCTACCTCCATGAATCCTATTCCTAGAAACTCTGATGACCTAAAATTGGCAATTTCCCCTTGATTCCTTAACGAATCCCTCTTAGATTTGAAAGGGAAGTTCGTCAAAGAATTCCCTTCCTTTTGAGTCAATTCCCACGCCCTAAAACCTTCCCAATCTCTCATGCAAACGTATGAGAGATTTGGGTATCCTAGGAAACTCCTATTTCGGTAAGCATTCCTAGCTTGGAAGCTTGGCTTCCAAGCACAAATCAACCTCTTAAGCCCTATATAAGAACCTCCAGACCATACCGAACCTCTCAAGCTCTATTTCGACCATATCTACCCTAAATTCTTTCCTCCTAATCTGGCTGAAGGCTCCCCGAGCTCCGATGACTCTCCCTGCCTTTCCTTGTCATCTAACCGCAATACCGGTAGCAGATACCCCTTCCTCATCCTCCTTTAAGCCCGATATAAGAACCTCTAGACCATACCGGTGGGCACTCCTATCTCCCTCATCATCGTCATTTCCTTCTCACTGGAGTCATCTTCGTCTCCGGCATCGACCATACCACAATCAGAGTCACCTCTACCCCTCTTCGTCCACCAATCACCTAGATAAGTTCCCTAACTCCTCTCCTTCATTTACATACCAATCACACTTCATTTCGACCGCTGTATAACACCGACCACCTTCACCTTCCTCCACTCTGACCAGACCTCTGACGAGGCACCCCCATCGCTACACTCATCCACACGCCTCGCCACAACTCCCAAAAGCACTACCGTCCCTCTGTGCACAAAACCCCTATCTCTATTTGCCTTGTCGTCCACCTGAACTCCCTACCGAACAAACCCATCATCTCAGACCTACGTCACCTTCGCCAGCCACCTATACAGACCTTCGTAGCACACCATCGCCAGCCACACCTTCACCGCATCCCTACGAAGCTCCGGAACCTCTTTAACTTGGCCACAAGGCCGTATTCTTGTTTTCAAGTCTTCACTGCCTCGACCACCTTTAGCGAAGCTTCAACCCCGCTCCAGCACCTCCAGGCCCCAGGAGAAGCCCCAAGCACAACAAAACATCTCCAGGAGTGCAACCAAGGAATCAATTTGGCTCTTTGACTAAGCCTTTGACCACAATCGCATGAAGCCTCAGCAGCAGTGCACATAGAGGAAGGGAGGTGGGATTAGTCCTACCTCGGAAGCTGAGAAGCACCTGTGCCCGCATAAGTTATTTTTGTGTTCTGGGCTCATTGCCTCAGAACACAGGGTGAGGTCCCACTAGCCTCACTCACTTGACCCACCTAAGCCCTCACTCCTCGCTCACCACCTACTACCGGTGAGCCTGGACCGAGGTACATGCTTGACCCAAATACCCGATTACCCGTTACTGTGGAAGGCTCTGGGAGAGCGAATCCCAGGGAGAGAAAGAGAGAGAGTGTGTGGGGACAGGGGGTTTTTGCTCTCACTGGTACCTATGCGACCCTTAGTGGCAAAAAGAAGCAGAGAAAGAAAGAAGAGAAGAAGAGCAACAGAAAGGCAAAGAAGAAAGAAAGAGTTCTAAAGGAGAAGAAAAGAAGTGTAGCTGAGACAGAAGCAAAGAAGTGAGAGACCCTTGAATCCCTCGGAAGCACTGTAGCAACCGGCTATTTAAGCTATCTGATACAAGCCTCCGCCGTCTGATTGTAGACACTTGAGACTTTATTTCCTTGATTGATACTATTGATTTAGTTGCTATTATTGTGAGGAGTAATTGGTGATTCAAATCATCATTTTACTCCATTCTTTTTGCACATTGATACTTGACATTATTATTATTGTAATATCTTATCTTCAAATTGTGATCTTGAATTTTAAATTATCATATTGCTCCCTGTGTTTGACCTCGGACTTTCATTCAAGTAATAAATTATATGTTTTCACACTGATTCGATCTATACTACAACACGATGATTTTAAAACCCATTTTAGAGCGAATAACAAGTGCTCTTCAGAGCCTTTTTCTTTTGCTTCTTCTCTTCTTCTACTTTACTTATTTTCCTTCTCGACCGTCTCTTCGTCTTCAAAGACTCTTCTTCAGCTTCCTTCCTTTAGACCTTCCTTCTTCTTCTCATGGCTAAGTGTTAGCCTTTCATCACACAGCAAAGGAGATTAAGCTTTAGAGAGAAAACCCCCCTACTCTCTCACAACTCTTCCTCCTCTTCCTCAGATAAATCGAGCAGCTAATCAGGTAATCGGGCATCTAGGTTAAGTAGTATCGGGTCTAGGTCTATGGGCGTGGGGTCACAGACGAGGAGTGTAAGGCTATCTATTTGGGGACTCGACCCCCTGTGCTTGGGCGAATAGCCTAAAGCATAGAAATAATATGTGCGCACTCAAGAGCTCTTTCGCGCCTGATGTGGGACTAAATGTCCCACTCCTTTCTTCACGTGTGGAGATGTAGACCTTCTTCAATTAGGGATGCTACTACTACTGGGATCCTCAATTGAGGACCTAGAGGTCTTCCTGGGATGGGTCTGCACGGCCTGGAGATGATTTTGATGAAGAACATGGCTGGAGGACTGCGTGCATTGTCGGAGATGGAGGCGGTGTCAGAGAACGACGGTGAACACCTAAAATGTAAGGTATGGCCTCATGACCACATTAAATAACATCAGGAGCTTCGCCAAAGCACGGTGAAGGTGGTGGTGGGTGTTTTGTGGCATGAGAGGGCGTGTGGTGGTCGATGGAGGTCGGAGATGAAATTGCAAAGGTGTGGTGATCGGTGGGTCATGTGAATGGATGGAATGCGTAATAAGGATGGGGGTTTTGTTCAGGTAGATGAGGCAAAGGTGTAGGAAGTGTTGGCGAGGCATGTGGTGCGGTGGAGCGGCGAGGAGACCACGCTGAAGGTGTGGCCGGAGATGGAGAAGATGACGTATGGTGGAGTCGAGGGTTGATTTGAGGGATAAAGGAGATGAAAAAGGAACTAGAGGGAAAAAGGAACCTACCTAACCTTAGTTAATTGGATGAAAGGGGTAGGATGGCACTGGTTGTGGTAGGGCCAACGCAAGAGAAGGTAAAACCTCCGATGGGAGAAGCAACGAGGAAGATGAGGAAGACCCTCGCTGGTATTGCGAGCGGCGGAGGAATGTGGGGAGGAAGATCTGGTCGACTATGGTCTGTGGCAGCTAGCGAAGAGGGTAGGATAAGGAGCTTGCCGGAGATCGCAGAGCTTTTGGCCAGAGAGGAGAGAAGAAGGTGGGGAAATTGGCCAAAACGAGCTACGGATGTAAGGTTTGCATCAAGGGGTCTTTTATAGGCCTCAGAGGGGATTCCAAGCTTGGAAACTAAGATTGGAAGCTCGAAGATTGCACGCATGTGAGATACCCACATCTTCGATGCATTCACATGGAAGATTGGGAAGGAAATAGAAATCATCGCAGGTCTTAATTGGAAGAGAATTCCTCAAGGAATCTCTCTTTCAATTTTGGGATTGATTGATTGAGAATCGAGTGAGAAACCCTCTCTTGAATCTCAAAGGTGGAGCTTCTGTTCACACCAATGGTAGAAGGGACTTATTTTCAAAGATGACGAGAAACTTAGGGACCTTTCTGCAAGAATTTCAAAAGTTAAGTGCTGGTTTGAGATAGAAAGAGTTTGACTGGACTGAAATGCAAACTAGGTCAAGATGATCTCTGATTGGGACCAAATTTTGGTACGAACTTAATTTTGACCGAAGGAATCTGATGGTGAAGTCATATTTTGGTTTTTACCAAGTTTGATTGGAAAATTTACGTAGAAACCCAAATTAGGGCAACTTCCTACCTGAGACTCTATTTTAGGTCAAAATGGGTTCCAACGGTAAAATCAAGGATACCAAACCTTATAGAATATTTATATATGATTTTTAGAAGGTTTAGGTGAATTTCATACTGACTAGAACTTCATTTAACTAAGCAGGACTGAAATTAGGGTTTCGGATGTCCATTAATTCTTGAAATATGCGAAAACCCATTTTTGTCTGCATAAACCCTCTTATTAGTCATTAATGCTCAGTTGACCTTCATTTAACCCTTGGAAAACCCCATGATTAGGATGCATTTATGATCTTCTATTAAAACTGCAGATTTATCCCTAATTTAATGCATTCTTCTCAAAAAGGATATGCAATGAATTATGACTCTCTGGCGGTTATGTAGGAGCATTTGTCAATTGATTGTGACTAATTAAAGCTAGTTATGGTAGATGATGACATTATCATCACTCACCTATGGTATGTCAAAGCCGAGGAAGGAGGTGAAGTTGCTGGAGCAGACGAAGGGGTTAGAGAGGCTGAAGCTTCGTCCAAAGCATCGTGGAAGTTTGGGGAAGAGGTTCCCCTATCTATTGTACATGATAGGGGTGAAGAAGGAGAATTAAGAAGCTCGGTGGTTCTCTTGAAGATGCTAGCATTAGAGAAGAAAGGAGGATTTCCAGCAAAATAGGGCATGCCCCATGCACGTACAAGTACCAACCTATTTATAGAGTTAAATACCAAGTCAAAGAAGCCACGAGTGCTTCATTTGGCAAGTGCCTAAACCAACTTTTTAGTTGGGTTTTTCGAGTTCACTGGGATTGATTTCAACTGTGCGAAGACTCAAAGACGAGATTAAATGATTGGGCTTGATCTTCAAAGCAATCTCACCAAATTTGGTGAGATTTGGTGAAGAAATGCTCCTCTAATTCTGAGTTTGAATGTCGATAGGCATGGGTTGATTCCTTATTCAGAGCACGAAGAAGGCAGAGATGAGGAAGATGGTGGCAAGGTCATCTTTAGGAAGACCAAGAGAAGTTAGATGCATTTTTGTAAGAAAACATAGAAGATAGGGACTTAGGTGTAATGAATAGAGATCTTGAGGGCTAAAATGCAAACTTGGTCAAGATGGGTCTTGATTAGGCTTAAACATTGGTGTTAACCTAATTTGAACTCAAGGAATCTAATGGTGAAATTGGATTTGAGTTTTGACCACGTTTAAATGGGTAAATTGCATAAAAGCCTAAATTAAGGCAAATTCCCGTCTGAATCTCTATTTTAGGTCAAAATAGGTTCAGATGGTCAAACCAAAGGTATTTGATGTATACACATCCATTTAGGTTAAAATACCTATTTATGCATGTTCTAAATCTTAGAGATGCATTCCATTTTATAAATATTGTATAGCATGCATCATTTTGCATTTAGAATAGCTTGTATAAATTTTATATTAATTTGCATCCTTTTATGGCCAGGAGCGAAGGAAATTTATTTTAGGGCCTTTAATTGACGATCCAATCATATAAATCTGATCAGAACGACGATCGAAGTCCAATGCTTCCGAAATCATCTTGATCAAAGTCCTGTAGCACATTGTACAGTCCGAGGAAGATCAATGGCCAAGGAGCTAGGTGATACAATTTAAAGCTTCAAATGATAAATCTAACTGCACGGATGGATCCGAATCAACAATCGTAGCCTAACGATATGAATATCGACCCAATCCGACGTCCGTAATTCCACCTACAAAGTAAAGAAGATGGGCGGCCATGATGGCACCACGTGGCACCATCTAGGCCGCCCAATGATACAAGAAATACACGATTTGTTAAATGATGTAATTAATGTCATTGCAATGTGTAAATCCGTAATCAAACTTTTACATTTTTTTTTTTTGAAACATTAAGGAAAGCTATCGTAAACCGATAACAATCCGGAGGGCAATGTATTTCAAATTAAACAAACATTACAAAACTGATCCCCAACTATGTATGAGGGACCAGCACTCATTTACAATTTTCTCACATCGAACCTGTCTCTCCTGAAAAAGCTTTTCATTTCTCGCCCTCCACACACACCACAAGGTGGCAGCCATACACTTGTACGGCCATCCAGGTGTATCAAACTTCTGCCAAAGGGAATCCTAGGTAGGTAGAGGTTCCTGGCAAATTTTCCTCCAGAGCTTGTCTGTGACCAAGCATGAAGAAAATATACAAGACGCACTATCAGTGTATAATCCACAGAGATGACAGGTGTTCAGCATTATTCCCATTCTTCTATGTCTAAGGTCACTCGTGATCAAGCCTTCCCACCTGCAAAGCCACAAGAAGATTTGAACTTTCAAAGGAATCTTCAATAGCCAAATCTTCTTTTCAATCGGATCACTCTCCACATTTGTGTTTGACCTGATGATCCTTTCATAGGCCTGCTGCACTGAAAAGATCCCATTCTAGCCATAAGTATCAGCTGCATCCTGTCTGGGATGTATCTGCTATAGTGTAGACAACAAATTCTACCTGTCCTCCCATTGCCGTGTACTTGTTCTACACAAATCAGATCCTTCCAGCCTCCAGCAGCTCCCTGCAGCAGACCATAGGCTGCTAACAGTAGCATTTTTTTCTGTAGCTGCAGCATGTGCCCTTGGGTAAGCATCTCTTAGCATCCCCAAATCTAACCACTACTCATTCCACAGGCTAAAATCACAACCGTCTCCAACCCTAGGTTGCATCAAGTGCCAGTTGCTTTTGATTGCAAGAATAACTGATCTCCAAAAGGAGGATGGTTTAGCTGGATGTAGCCTCTTCAGTGCACTATTGGAGCCACCATAACAATCTTTGGTCAAGTCTATCCAGATTTCATCGTTGCCCTCAAAGATCTTGATGGCCCATTTGATCAAAAGAGCTTCATTGAATTCCTTGAGTGCCTTAATCCCCATACCACCTATCTCCTTTGGCCTATAGATCTTTTCCCATTTCACAGGTGCATGAAACTTCCCTCATGACCAGCCCCTTTCCAAAAAAATTTCTTCTACATTACATCCAATCATTTCCAAATGATTTTGGGGCCTTAAAGATGCTGAAATAGAAAACTGGGATGGAAGTTATGATTGAGTTTAGGAGAATTAGTTTCCCACCCTTAGAAAGAAATTTACTACTCCACCCTTTCAGTTTGACAGATTGTCAAACAGAATATTCCAGTCATTCTTCTTCATTTTTGCAGCTCTCAATGGCAGTCCCAGATATTTCATTGGTAGCTTAGACCGAGGTGAACCCAATGTAGTCTCAATATTCTTCTATTCCTGCTCATTCATTCCAAAGCATATCAAAGTAGACTTTTCTCTATTCAATTTCAGACCTGATATATCTCAAAAAATTTTCACCATATGTCCTAAAGCATAGGGAGCAGAATTGGTCCCTTCCACAAAAAAATCGTGTCGTCTGCATACTGCAAAATAGGAGCCAAGGACCTCCTGTTGGACAGTGAGTACCCTCTGATGACCCCCACCTCTGTCATTTTACATGCATATGTTGCGAGCCCATCAACTGCAAGGTTAAAGATCAAGGGGGCTAGAGGACATCCTTGTCTAACCCCACACTGAGGTTGAATCCAAGCACCACATGGTTTCCCATTAATCAATGGGGAGAAGGAGGCAGTTGTGATACATCGCTTCATCCACTAGATCCATAGAGGGGTGAAACCTCTCCTTTTGAATACCTCCCAGATGTATGACCATGAAATCAAATCATATGCCTTTTGGAAGTCAACCTTCCACATAAACGCCTTGCATTTCCTTCTGTGACATCCACTCACCATTTCTTGGGCAAAAATGAATGATTCTTGGAGAGATCTGTTGGGTAAAAAGGCAGACTGCACTGGATGTATTAAGCTCTGTAGAACAGTTCTCAGTTGGTTTACCAATATCTTACTCACCACAAGGTAGATGGAATTCGATAATGAGATCGGCTTGAAGCCTGAAAACTTCTCAACTCCCATAGTCTTTGGCAATAAGAAGAGATATGATTTATTGATCTTATTGAAACCTGCATTGCCCTTCTCAAATTCTCTTATGACTTCCATCACCTCCTTGCCAATCACACTCCACATTTCTTTATAGAAGAACACTTGTATCCCATCAGGTCCTGGGGAGCCTTCCATATTAAGCTCTTTAATAGCAGGCAAGGTTTCCTGTTCAGAGATGGTTGCTGTCAGTTAAGAGGCTTGATCACTTGTAACTCTTGGTGCATCATTCCCAGCCATCCTCCATTCCCCTCTCTTTGTTGCCCAAGAGGCTCCCCTGTAACACCTGATAGCTTCAGACCTTATTTCCTAAAGAGAAGATAGTCTGTGTCCATCTTTGATAATGGAAGAGATATAATTTACACGCCTCCTAGAGCTGGCCGCAAGATGAAAGAATTTTGTGTTGGCATCTCCCTCCTTAAGCCACAATTGTCTTGATCTCTCCCTCCAATCAATCTCCTGTTTGAAATCTTCCTCCATTACCACCCCCTGCCACATTTTTCTATCTGCAAACTCCTCATCTGACAAAGGACCTGCTGCTTCCTTAGAGTCCAGCTCTTGAATGCTGTTCAAAGCATCTACCCGCCTTTGTTGCCTTAATGTGCTCACAGTAGCACCATACTCTTTCAGAATTGTACACAGGGCTGCCAGCTTGGATTTCAACTTGATAGTAGCTGAGCCCTCCACCTGTTTAGCTTGCCACCATGAGCTGATCATCTGATGGAATCCAAGTTCACTCAGCAAGGAATTTCTAAGTTTGAAGTATGAGCCTACTTGGATCTCTTCCCCACTATCCCAAAACAAAGGAGTATGGTCAGAGAAGGGTCGGTCCAGGCCAGCAACACTCAACAAATGGAATCTATCAAGGATAGTCACATTTCCAAAAAATCTATCAATTTTAGATAGCAGACCGTTACCATTGCGCCAAGTAAACTCAACACTTGATGATGGATATTCATTCAGTTCAAGGGATTGAACCACCAACTGAAAACCAATAGCTGAACTGTCTGTGGCACCATATGGCCTGTCTGTCCCTATTAGCACACAGTTGAAGTCTCCTCTTGTCAGCCAAGCTTCCCCTTGCACCAATTCAGCCGCAGCAACCCAATCCTCCCATATTTCCTACCTCACAGATGCAACACAAGGGCCATACACACCTGTAACCCAGATAATGTCATGCCCCTGGTGAGTTTGGAACTTGCAAGTCAGCAAATGTCTAGCCTTGTGTACTTCCAAAATGTGTGCCCAAGCCTTTCTCCACCAAATAACAATGCCCCCCGACCTACCATGTGCACTAAGCATCACACATTCATTCACCCCCGTAGCCGTCAAGTCACTCCATATTCTATCAGACTCATTCTCAATGTGAGTCTCTTGAATGATGGCACACTCGATCCCCCACTCTCTCAAGTATCTCATCAAAGAAGCCCTCCAGCTTTTGTCGTGCACATTCCAATTGAGAATTCTCATCTACCCTCATGAGATCCCTCCCCCCTTTGATTCTGACATTTGCATACCTGCATAATCTTTGCAACCTTGTCTTCATCTAGAAGCAGATCAACCTTTGATTTCCTCTGCCTGAGGCTATATGGTGACTTGCCCTTACCAGATTTGGTGCAAGATCCAGTACCAAATTTTAGACCCTCCACCTCTTACAATCTCTATTTCACCTTCAAGGAGTTAGGCGAGATCTCTCGCAACACCTGTGCCTCACTGTCAGCAGCATCTGGCAGTACACTCCCTGCATCTTCAAGCACAGGTCTCGTTGTTTCCATCCTTATTGATTCCTCCTTCTCCTCATCCATCATCTCCCCCCTTTCCCCCAATTAATGTTCCTTGCACTTTTTGATAGAAGGGGACTCTTCAGGAGAAAGCCTACGCAAGATCTGCACATTCACCGCTTCAGCAGCTTCTGAATCAGACGACTTATCCTGCATCTTCTTTGTAATAGTGTCACCCACCGTGAAGCTCAACAGTAGCATCCAAGAACTGCTCCCACATCTCAGAATCAGTCTGTCAGGGACCGAACTTGATTTGAAAACATCAACTATCACATTCAGTGTCCGTCCATCCTCCTCCATCAGCCCTACTTTCGCATCTTCTGCCATTAAGGCAAATCCAGATATCATGGTCACCACAACCTCCCTAGACCTCAGGTGTAGCGGTAAACCCTTGATCTCAAGTCTCCCCAACCTGGATCCCAGTCTCTGAGGTGGCCTCTCTGGCAATGCTCCATAAAAGGGAGAGATCGACCTCCAGATCACCGTTAGGCCATCACGAAAGCACATTTGAAAATGCAATCTTTCGACATCCATCATCCCCAATCCAAAAAGCACAAAGCATGTAGGTGATAGGGAAGCGATCTGCCATGAGTTAGTCGATGGGGAAAGAGAGCTTACCAGATTGCGTAGGTTTTCTGAGGTCGGGTTACCAGTCATAACCTCTCCGATCAAAGCCCCTCGCAGTACCAGCTCTGCCGCTCTAATGTTCTCTGTCATAGGGACCTCCACGTCGATCGTATGACCCCCATAGGTACGAGGGGGCGGTGGTGGCGGCTGATGAGCCCTAGCATTCAAAACTTCAGACCACGAATTTGGACGGCCTTTCATCTGCCCACCAGAAACCCTACACGAATCCCGCTTGTGGCCATAGCCACCACATGCCAGACACACAATGGGAGAACGACAAATAGTCGCCATATGGCCCCACCGCTGGCATCGAAAGTACACGATCCTTCTGTTATCCCTTGCGCTCCCTCTAACAGTCCTCCACGACTCTGTCTCCCTTCTACCAGATTCATCAGATTCTCTCCTCTCCTTCCACCTCCACGCTCTAAACCTCCATGTAGCTTAACCCTCGTCTTCCCTGAATCTACCGTCGGCCGCTCCTAGATCGCCTGCTACCATCGGCATGCTAGGCTTCCTCCAACTCTCCTTCTAAACTTTTACATTTATAATACCTAGATAGTGGAGTATCTAAGGTCGTCCAAGGAGGCCAATTTGTTAGTTACATTGAATGGGTTCACTCTCTTGCTTCTCAAATCATCACATATATTTTTGTGATTTTCATTTTGTTTGTTTTTATAGTTTTGGAAATAATCGAGATTGATGTAAAGATGAATTATGCTACAACTAACCCTAAGTGACAAAGGTGAAGCCTTCTCCTCTAAGCTCACCCTAGGCAAGTGTTCCTAGGGTAATTAGAAGAGAAGGGGTGTAATGCACTAGTAAACTAATAGCAATAGGAAAGACACACTAAGCTAGAAAGCATGAAATTGAAGGCAATAAAAACTTTGTATTACTAGTAAAGTTGATGACAAGTAGTTACAAGCTTCTTAAAAGTAAAAGAGAAACTACACTAGATAATACAAAGAAATAGAGATGAAGAAAAATCCTCTAGAGCTGGTGAATAAGGATAGTCCTTGCTCCAAGCACAACAGCTCCTGTGCTTGAAAAGAATGCTTCCTTGCTTCTGATATAACTCCTCCAAGATTTCCTCCAAGGTGGGTGTTAACCACATTGCTCCTCCTCTTGCGTGGCCATCCCCTTAGTGTTGAAGATCTCCTCCCTTGGCATGGCTAAGGGAGAAGGAGAGGAAGAAGGCACCAAGGAGGAAGGTGTGTGCCCCCTTGATTTCTTCTCTTCTCCTTGCTCCTTGGCATGAAGATGGAACCTAATCTAAATGAAGAAGTTGGAGCCTTACTAATGGAGAGGAGATGGGAATTATGTGGTGGTAGGGTAGGGTATTTATAGGATGGGAAGGAGGGTGGTTATGGTATTTTTTGGAGGGAAATGAAGGGGTACTTGGATATTTTTGGAGGGAAAAAAGGGAGGGAAATGAAGAGGTGCCTTGGTTTTTGATGTAAACACATTTACACTACTTAAAATGTCTATTTATGCATGTTCTTAAGCATAGGATTGCATTTCATGATATAAATATTGCATAACATGCATCATCTTGCATTTAGAGTAGTTTGAATAAAATGGAGGTTAATTGTCTCCTTTTATGTGCTTGGACAGGGCAAACATTTTATCGGGGCCTCAGATCAAAGATCCAACTGTATGGATGTGATCAGGGCGACGATTGGAGTTCAACAACTCCAATATTGCCCTAATCAGACATCCGTAGCATCAGATAGTGACCGAGGAACCTTAGAAGATCAAGGGCCAGGATGGTGAAAATCTGCACTTCAGATGACAAATCCGACCGCACGGATGAATTCGGATCGACGATAGCAGCCGATCGACGCAAAAATTAAGTCAATCCGACATCCGTGGCACCATCTACAACTTCCAGAAGATGGACGGCCAAGATGGCACCACGTGGCGCCATCTCGGCTGCCTAAACGGTCGCACACATTCTACGAAGGTCCCGCACCCGCTCGTTCTCTACCGTTGGATCAAGATCCAACGACTGTGGATGCGGCTGGCTGATTCGTCCGCGCAACCATTTCATCAGCGTAGCGCAACGGAGACGAAGCGGTGGGTGAAGGAGAGGTCGCAGGATCGAGTCCCGTGAGCCTCAAATCAGGCGCAAGCAAGCGGCGCGTGGAGCGTCAAATTGCGATCCAACGGCTACGCGCGCCCAATAGCGCCGACGCGTGATTGGACGAGCAGCGTGGACGCGCGATCACATGTGGGCAGGCGCACAGCGTAGCGGGCGAAGATGCATTTTAAGTCATCCGATCTCGCGATCGGACGGCTGAGACACAGCGTGCGTGCGATGGCATTGAGCACGCGGGCAGTTGAAGCGGCGCGCGTGGGCGCGGAAGCTACGCCTACGTCGGGGCTTTAGTGACGGATTTATCCGTCACTAAAGACCCCTCATTTATTGTTTTGAAGTTGTAATGTCCATTTTGCCCCCACTCCATGCAACTATAAAAGGAGACCCCCTCCATACGAAATTTTCATCCCTTCCTTCTCCTCTCTACCCCTCCAAAGCTCAAGAGAAGCTTGTCCCACACCCAGGATGCTTCTCGCGAGATAAAGTCCAATTTTCGTTCCCCTTCGGAAGTGGATCCCGCGACGACGACGGCGTGCTGCTTCGTTCCCGTTTTTCTGCTTCGTCCTCCTTCGTCCTGCTTCATTCCCCTTCGTCCAGGCGTCGTCCCATCCGGCTCGTCCTCCAAGCAACCATCGAGGAGGATTTCTCTCTCCCTATTCTTTTTAGTGCTTTCTAGTATAGATTTACTGCTTTCTAGTATAGCTTTGTTCGTCCTCCAATCAATCGTCGAGGAGGACATTTCTCCCTCTATTCTTTTAATGCTTTCTAGAGTAAATTTATCTCTTTCTAGAGTAATTATTTTATTCTTTCTAGTTGTAATGAAAAATCTCCTTAATGAAAAATTCCTTGTTTATTCTACATCTCATTTTAATTTCTCTGTGTAATATTCTCTTTCTCTCTTACTCTCTCTCTCTCTTCTATTTATTGTAAATAATTAGATAGTTTTAAATTGAATTATTCTGTGACAAATAAAAAGAAACGCATAGTTTTTAAATCAAACGTCCACCTCCCGGTGTTCGACCTGGAATTTTAATTTCGGTATAAATTTTATTTGTTGAACATGAATTCTTCACTTTCGAACTACGACGACAGGTTTTCCAAAATCGAACACGTTAGCGTAGCGTTCGTAACGTTCATCAGTTTTCCCTCGAAAAATACCTTCCATAAGGTGTTGATTTTGAAGGGCAAAAATGAAGGGTGGAGATGGGTTGAAGGGGTAGGTGTAGGGTTGGATTTCAAAGGTTTTGGAGGGAAAAAGTTGCACCATTTTTAGGTGGTTTTGGAGGGAATTTGGTGGTGTCCTTTGGTGGTAGAGCGGGGTGAAGGGATGTATAGGGCTGGTGCCAAGATTGAGGTGGAGTAGTGGTAGCTTAGGTGGACTTAGGTAACGTTAGTTGGTGGACCTAGTTAGGTGGGTTTTAGGGTTATGTTTTGGTGGCCAAGGAGGTGACTAGCTAAGCTAAGCTAACTTAGCTATCTTAGCTATTAGGGAGTAGGGTTGGAGGCATAGGGAGCTAGGGTTTTGACGGAGAAGAGCTGGAGGTAGCTATCTTGATGTGCATTGGAGCTAGTGACTGCTGAAGAGAGCTGCAAGGAGCTACCTTAGCTGGCTTATCTTATTAGTCCTTTTCTAGTTGGTAAGCCAAGCTAAGATGAGCTGGCTTCTACTGATGTGACCTAAGGTAAGCTAGGTCTGATCTTCCCGGAGATTATTGAACTAGCTAGAGTAGCTAGCTTAGGTTAAGTAACTCAGCTCAACTAAGTTGAGCTGAGTTGAGCCTCCGAGAGTTGGACTTGAGCTAGCCTGAGTAGGTTAAGGTCATCTTCAACTGACCAAGTCTAGCTAGTAGCTAGTCCTAGTCAAGTTGAACTTCTAGTGAACTCTTCTGAGTTGGAGGAGCTAGAATGGAGCTGGGATCAACTAACTTGAGCTTGTTTGAACTACCATTCAACTAAGGTGAACTAGCTAAAACTACTATTCAGCTGAGATGAGCTGAATGGAGCTAGAAATGAGTTGATCCAGCTAGAATGAGCTAGGATCCAGCTTGGATGAGCTAGATCTAGTTGGAATCCAACTGAATGGAGCTTCTTCTTCATCTTCTGCCTTCTTTAGTCCTAGGGTTTTAGGGATCTAACTATTTGTTTATCCCTAACACTCAAATAAACATTTCAAAAACACAACAAAATATGAAATGCATGCCTAACCTAATTGATTACTAAATGCAGCCCAAAAACCCATTTGTGGAGTTAAAATCCTAAGAGCTAGGTTTATTTTAGGGCATAAGAATGATGATAAACTAACGTTTATCACACCCCCATGCTTATATTTTGCTAGTCTCTTAGCAAAACAAATTTTTACAAAATGGAATTTTTGGGAAATCTAGTTTTTCATCTTTTTTATGGAGAAAGAGATCACGGGACCTTGGTTGGTTAAAACACAGGAGGTATAGGATTTGTTATTGATAAACATCGGGATTCATTTTCAAATCCAAAATATTAGACGAATCATGATCAATATATCTTCCAAAAATTCACAAATTACCCCTTGTTAATTCAGATGACTCGAAATTTTGTGTAGTTAGGATTTCTCTGGCTCTTGAATCCGATTCGCAACTTGCAATATCCTTTAAAACCTTATGTCAGTGCTTGTGAAAAGCCAACATTTATAAGGTCATGTATTTGGTTTAAAACTTTTCTTTCTTTTTGTCTCCTTCATGCTTATTCTTAGCTTAGTCTTATAACAGATGTATCGGGATCGTCATTCCCATTACCAATCCTCGAGGGGGCTTTGGCACTAGTACTTCGAGATAGTACTATCCATAACATCACCCAGGAGCTCAAAACCCCAAAACACAATGTGGTGTAAAGGGGCGCTCCAAGCAAACTCAAGCTCTTGCTTCAATGCTATGGGTGGAGCACTGTCCAAGATGCTTGAGCTGCAAAAAAGTGCCTTAATGCTCCATCTAAAGATATGAAATATAGATATAGAGTAGCACCAAGGCGGTAACATGTTGACTTCGCATCCTCAAAGGAGGCATTTTCCTCCTTCTCGGCGGTGGGAACTCAAACCATTGATCTGCTTCGGACTTTTATTAAGGCCAAACAAAGGGTTTTTCTACTTTTTAATTATTTTTTAGGTTTGGATTGTGTGTGAATTTTGACACAAGAAATTTTGCACGAAATGCAAGTTTTTGAATCGGAAACTAAGCCAAATACTTTCCATGTTACAAAGGGGGATCAAGTCACCTAAACTATCATGAGTTCAGGTAGAATTTTAGAGAATGATATTTGATCTAGTCTAAAGGTAGACCCTGAAATTCTAATAATCAGATTCATATCCTTATCCCTAGTTTGTTAAAAATTAAATCCCAATGTACCAAAAGTGAATGTTCAACCTTAGTCCCGATTTCAAAATTTCCTCGAAAGGTTTTCAACATTTTTATTTTTTTAGGTATGTAAGAAGAAAATAAAATAAGAAATTTTCATTTTTTTTTTAGTTTTGAAAATCCTGATTTGATCGTCAAAATTTTAAAAACACCCCCCATGCATAAGATGTGGCATGTTCGCATGCAATTGGAAGGGAAAAGGGATTACCTTGGTGAAGGTGGTCAACATCAGGATAGGTAAAACCGCTGAAAAAAAATAGAAAAATGAAAAGTGGAAAAAAAATGATGGGTTACCTCCCATCCGTTGCTATCTTTTATGCCATTCAGCTGGGCATGAATTGCAATGCACGAAAGGCAGGCAATCATGTAAATAATTGGACATTTGAATGTCCTCAAGATAGGTGTCTTCCTTAGGAACCCTAAAAAGATGATTGGTAAAGATAAAGGGATCAAAATGAAATGGAAAATTGGAAGAATGACCGAAGTCTGGCCATGGTTTGAGTTTATGATGAAAGCCAAACTTGGATGGGTCGAGTGGTAGGTTCAATGAAAAAGGAGGGGGAGAGAAGTCAATGTGATGCAGGGTGGGTGAAGTTAGTGTGGATGGCTTTGGTGATAAATTAGGAAGATTAAAAGAGTAAAATTCAAACCCTAGTTGATCTGAAATGTCTTAGATCACAAAATCATATTTAGAATATAAATCTATAGAATTTGGATCAACAGTGGTCAAAGTAGAGTAGGGGTTGATCAACATAAATTTATCAATTACCGCTTCCATTTTATTATCAGCATCCTCAAAAAATTCATAATCAATGGACTTCTTGGAAGCTTGGAAAATAGTATGGTTACAGCAACTTATATCCATTTTTCTGGAAGGATAATTGATATTAGCTTGTGCGGTAATCAAAAAAGGCCTTCCAAGGATGACTGGTACCTCTATGTCAAGGACCAGAAAATCAACTGAAAATAGACAATTCTGGGCCTTGACAATAATATCCTCGAAAACTCCCCGTGGTTTAATGGTAAATTAGTCTGGCAATTGAAATTGAACCTTAATAGTTTTAATTCACTGAATCGAAATTCCTTGAATTAGACCAAGGGAATGAGATCAATAAAGGCACCTAAGTTGAGAGGGGTGTAATAAAAAGTGGTGTCATTTATGACAACCAAAATGAGTGGTGTGCCTGGGTCATTTTTCGTGAGAGGTAGCTTGCTCTGTACAACTGAGCTTACTGTCTCGGAAAGGACCACCCGTGCTAGATTCTAGTCCTACCACTTTGGAGTACAACTGGCTTGCAAAAATTGAGCATAGGCAGGGAAGGCATCTAGGAGGGGGATGTTAGTCTCGACTTGCCCAAATAAGTCCAAAAGATCTTGGTTAGAGGGCTCTAATTCTCTCTTTTGGAAGAATTGGATTGCAGTGTGTGAGGGTAAGGAGTAGGATTTGAATCTTGTGTTTTTGGTGGCTCTTTTTCTTCTTTCTGATTGGGGTTAGGAGAGTAAATTTTCATAGGTTGAGAGTGGGTTTCATCAGTTTGATGTGAAGTCCCTGAATCAGTGGTGGCTTTCCCACTCCTCAATGTATCTTCATATGCTGTGTGGTTATGCCTGCGAGGAGGTGGGGGGCTTGTTGTTGATAGAACCAGGTTGGTGTTGAGGTATCGAGTTAATAGGAGGCTGATTAGTGTGGTTTTGATGTTGGTTTCCACTTGAGTGTTGGTTCCTTTGATTAACAAGGTTTCGTGTGGGCTGGGATGGTGAATGTCCTGCAAGTCGTTGGGTTGGAGTAACAACAACTTGATCATGGGGATTGTTCATAACACAGGTAACTTCCATCATTTTGCTTTGCATTTCCTGTAGGGTTTTCATCATTTGGGTATTGATGTCTTCTTGAGATGGCCCAGATTGATAACAAGTCTAATTTGAACCGTACCCTCCAAACGAGTTTTGTTGTTGGTGAGGAATCGGAGTGATCCAGGAGTGAGTCGGATAATTCCTCCAATTAGAGGAATTTTTAAATTGCTCCTGGAGGGTGGTGATATTTTAAGTGGGGTGATCATTTGGATATGTGTAATTTCTCGTTGAACCATAAAAAGCCTCAGAATATTGATTATACTTAGCATGGGCAGTATTTAGATTATGCAAATTTTCTCTCTTTAGGGTGTTAGATGGGGTTAGATGTGGAACTCATGGAGCTTGGGTAAGTTTGGCAAGTCTCCCTTGGTTGGCTAGGTTTGTTATATCCCTAGTCAACTATTGTTAATTAGCTTGTAGCTGAGTCATCATGGAGTAGAAATGAGGTGGGGGGGCTTGCTTAGGTAGCTCCAGGGCAGATAAATAGGGGATAGAAAAATCAGCATGTGGGTTAGAGAACTTATTTTGTTTATTCATTTTTTTTAAAATGCAAAGAAGAGGAAGAATGTGGGAAAAGAGGTCTTTGGTGCGGGGGACAAAATCAAATGGTCCCTCCTAGTGTGGAGTTTGGGATCATTGCCCGTGCAAAAAACTGGAAGAAATGGGGAGGAGAGGAGGGAGAGATGAGAGAAAGTGTGCAATCAAGCAACAAAATTCTAGACCTAATTTAAATGTGACTCCCTAAAAATTAACCTAAGACTTGATCTATCTAGGAAATAAGAAATTAGCAGTGGATATCCATTCTCTCAACAAATCTGGTTAGGCTGAATAAGAGGAGGATTGGCCCCAAGCATGTCCCAGTAAAATCACTGGGGGCTTGTGTAAACCCGCACCTAGTAGTTTGACATGGCCCCTCAGCTTGGTACCAGATATAGATGAAAGAATTGATACCAACTAAAGAAAACTTAAAACCTAGGTAGTAAGCCTAAGTTTGATGAAACCTTAGGGGTCAAATTGCTACAAAATTTTAATTAAGTCTAGGAGCTTAAAGTGCACAAGAAATGTGATGAGCATTAGTTGGGGTAATGCCTGATTATTTCTTTTTTTTTGTGCAAATTGGGTGGAAACTGGTGCCCAAGCCAAATCAAAAGAGGTTTGCAAACAAGGAGTTTTGGTTGAAGGATTTTAGGGTTTTAATAAAGATTTAATGTGTTTTAGGATCTCTCTTATTAAATGTTCAAACAAGATTTTGATGTCCCACAAAATAATGGCAAACAAGTTGCTGTTGGTGGAGATCAATTCCGTTGAATTTTGATGTGACTTGTTGGTCGCACCCGTATAGGTGTGTTAATATGGTGATTTTATCATTGAAGTGTGTATAGTGGTTAACCTAAATCGAGCCTAACCATCTCTTTACAAAATTTTTTTTTTACCTGGCCTACTTGATTTTATCTTGGTCACTTTTAGGCCCAGGGCCGAACTCAGGGAAGTGGGGTTAGAAGTCAAGTTTCTACGCCTTTCCTACAACGAATCTCTTCCATTCTTTTATTGTATTTTTTTGGTGCTTTTCTATTTAAGATTTTTTTCTGATAATCTTGGTCCTTGAGGCACACCCTCAAAATTAGGTTATTGGCTTTAAGCCAAATCAGGGTTCCAAAACAGGTCTTGTTATTCGCAAGATGGAGTACCTACAAGTCAAGGATTATCTTTTCTCATTTATATATTTTTTTATCTTTTTATTGGCAGGAAAGAGAAACAGAAATCAAGTAAATATAGTATATATATATGTATAAAGGGGTGAGGGTGGAGGTGGCGATGGAGTGTAGCACGGTGTCAAGTCGGTCGTCATCTAGACAGACGCAACCAACAGGACGAGGTGCCGCATGGAGTGTAGGATGGATGGTGGAAGATGTGTGTGACCACACCTTTTGTACACGTGTATCGGGGAATATTAGCAACTGGTGCAAATGTTCCCGCGATACCACGTATGGTGTGTGATATGAAAATAAATATGTATATAGGTAAATATATATATATATCTATATGTATATATATATGGTTATAACTATATAGGTATATGTGTACTTATATATATGTATATATGTATATATATATATATATATATGTAAATATATGTATAGATAGATATGTATAGATATATATATATATGTATATCTATGTATATATAACTATATAGATGTATATATATATATATATAAGTATATATATATATGTATGTATACTAATACTTAGTTATATAAATACTACTATATATATAGATATAAGTATATATATATATGTATACAATAGTGTATAGGAGTGTGTGTGTGTATGTAAGTGTGAGTGTAAGTGTGTAAGTGTCGGTAAAGAGAGTGAGAGAGTGCTGTGAGAGAGAGAGAGAGAGGGCGCGGTTAAGGTGTCTGGAGCATCCAAGCACCGTCTGGAGTCCACACGCGCACGCGCAGGCGCGTATGCGCGCAAAGAGGAGCACGCTGGAGGGAGTGGGCTCGGAGAGGACCACAGCGCACAGCGCTGCACGGAAAGGCTAGAGCGGGCACACGCAGGTGCACGCGGGCAACGACGCAGAAGCGGGCAAGCACTGGCAAAGGACCGCACGTAGACGCGCGGGCGGGCCCTGGAGCAGACTCGGTGCGGGACACGGGTGCGGGCACTGGCCGGTTGTGGCGCGTCGGGTGACCGAATAAGTGAGAAACTCACCAGTCACCCCACTGTAGCCACATTGTTCCGCAGACTGGCATGAATAGTGGCTACAGTGTATGGCCGAGCCACGCGACCGCTTGCTGCAAGTGCTGTGAGTGCGGGTGGCTTGCGGTTGGCACGCGCGGGCTGGCGCGCGCGTGGAAGAAGAATGCTCTGGTTGGTTGCGGGTAGAAGAGAGAGCGCGACAGGGTGCACGGAGAGGGAGGCAAGGGCTCCTGCAGGCGCACGCGGTGGCCTGCGTGCGCTGCTGCCGCCTTGCTGCTACTGCTGTGGAGCTCGGCTGGCTGCTGTAGGGGCGTGGGATGGCCGGTTGAGCTTCAAAGCAGAAGCTTTGCGGTAATGGCTGAAGGTCCTTCAAACGGCGAAACAAGGAAAGAGCCACCACGCCTACCGGCTCTTTGATGAGATGGGCGGTGGTGGACTCATGGTGGTGGTTGTGCACCATCGTGAGGTGCTCCTGTACGCAAGGTGTCTCCTCAGAGGAGGAGGGCCTGCATATAGAGGGAGAGGGGAGGGGACGGTGGCCTGGAAGGAGAAGAAGCTGCTGTGTGTTGGGTTTTTTTTTGGCGTGGAGGACCAGGCTCTTTGCAAAGGAAGAAGCCGCCCTGCTTTTATAGAAGAAGAACGCATGCACAGCCATGCCCTAGCTGTGCATGCGGCTGTGCATGGCTCATGGCAGGGAGAGGCTGGGCATGCGGTTGTAGGGCAAGGTGCGAAGAAGAAGAATTCCATGCAACCGCGGGAAGCATTTCAAAGTCAAGTAAAATAAAAAAATAAAAATATTGTGAATTTTGCAAAGATGCACTTGAGGAAAAATGTTAATTGCAAGGCCATTTATTTCACTCTCCTCCCCTCTCAATTAAATGCATGCATGCATGTATTTTTACAAATGCGACTATGGAAACCTAATATGCACCGGTAATGCTAGGAAATAGCACAAGACGGCACAATTGCAGGTGTATTTTTGTGGTGCAATCATACCCCCATGCCTATCTTTTGCTAGTCCCTAGCAGAACATTTTTGTAATGTATTTAGAAATGATCTTTAAGCTGAAGATTTTCTTCTGAGGAAACATAGGTGTGTGTATTGTTGGATATTGTGAGAACCAATTGTAGAGAAGACTACCAGTACTTTAAGTCTGACATGACATAGATCATCTCTCAACTAACCAGGACTCTTGATATTTAAACCTTAAGTACGATTTCCAAGACCCAAGAGGTTTTTGACGTACTCGAGAGCTCAAGAGGTTATGGCCTGTGCATAGTGAAGGATCAAGTCTGACTAGATGAACATTAAGACTCAAGCCCAGGGTTTCACAAATTTTTAAGTAAAGGTTGGTCCCAATTTCAGCTTGTGTCTTCGGATTGACTCTTAAAAAGATGACGGAAAACTCAACTCCAATTTTCTGACATTTGTGGCTCAAAGAAAACAAGGTATTTGTAACCTGCCCTGAAGAACTTCTTGTAGGGCGAAGACTTCATAGACATTTGTGAGATATACTGACTTATTTGTATCTTTTTTTTTTTTTGAAGCACGTGTCAGTATATCTCTTACAACATTATTTGTAGGAGCACACTTTTCTTTTTGGTGGGAGAGTTTCTTTTTGGTGGAAAGAGTTTCTCCTAAACACAAGACTAAAACCTGGGATAAAAAGTCTACCTTCGCGCACAAGTATGGACTCCACCTTCCCTAATGAACACTAGGGTTGGATCTTATGTTCACCTGGTCTTTCTTGATATGTGTAATGTGAACCAACATTACTTAGGCTCTCAAGTAGAACCAAACCAACTAATCCTGTATTGGTGTCTCAGGTACAAGAATACGTCCTTAGTTAGGAGAGATTCCGATCTATCTTATCAATGCTCAAGTGAATTAGGCCGAGCCTGAGCGAATCAAGCTTCTGTGGCCTGGAAAGTCTTCAAAATAGAGGTTGAATATCCATAAACACTTATTGTATTTTTGTTTCAGCCTTCAGATCATTACTAAACACCCTTTTTCATTTTTTTTTTAATATATACATAGATAGAAACTACATGATACCATAAAATACCCAGATCGTAAGGATGCCTATCCACCCCCCCATGCCAAACGATGCTATGCCCTCATATGCATGCAGGAAAGGGTAGAGAAAGGACGAAAGATCGAGTAACGAGAGCTGAAGTGCAGGGTATACAGTAGGGTGGTAGGGTGGGTGGATGGTGGGTGGTGAAGTGAAAAGTGAAGGTGGATAGTGAGTGTTGTTGTGGTGCTTTAACATCCCCAACTGGACTCAGAATGAGGCAAAAGATTAGTTACCCTCCAGTAGGGCAACAGTTTCTCCAACGGGGGCAGGTTCATGAGTAAGATAGGGTTTCAAATGCTGCCCATTGACCGTAAATTTATGTCCGGATTTGGGATCTTCAATCTTGAACGCCCCGTTGGGAAATGGTCTTGAGACCAGGAAAGGACCAGTCCATTTGGACTTCAGTTTGCCAGGAAAGAATTTGAGCCGGGCATTATAGAGCCAAACTTGCTGAGATGGCTCAAATTCTTTCCGCCGAATACGGTTGTTGTGAAAAGCCTTAGTGCCTTGTTTGAAAGTTAAAGCAGAATCATAGGCTTCATAACGGAGCTCTTCCAGCTCCTGGAGTTGGAGTTTCCTTTCTTGACCACACAGGTTTGGGTCGAGGTTACATTGGCGAACCGCCCAATAAGCGTGGTGCTCCAACTCCACAGGCAAATGACAAGGCTTCCCGTAAATGATTCTATATGGAGACATACCAAGGGGAGCATTGAAGGTGGTCCGATATGCCCAAAGTGTGTCAATCAGCTTGTCGGACCAATCCTTATGGTCAGGTTGAACCGTTTTCTAGAGAATTTTCTTGATTTGCCGGTTCGACACCTCTGCCTGGCCGTTCGTCTGAGGATGATATGGGGATGCGAAACGATGGTGAACTCCATATTTCCTTAGAAGTGCCCGAAAAGAAGCATGGGTAAAGTGGCTTCCTCCATCAGAGATAATGGCTCGAGGGATCCCAAAAAGCGCAATGATGTGGTCATTGACAAATCGGGTGGATATAACATGGTCAGTCTTGATTCATTTCGAAACATAGTCAACGTCCACGAGGATGAATTCGAAGCCGTTGGAAGGAGGAAAGGGACCTATGAAATCAATTCCCCAAATGTCGAAGATTTCTGCAGCTAGGATGGGTTGCAAGGGCATCATGTCACGATGTGACATTAACCCTAACGACTGGCACCTAGTGCAATGCTTGGCATAATTGTGTGCATCCTGGTGAAGGGAGAGCCAAAAGAAATCGCACTGCAGCATCTTAGCTGCAGTTTTCCTCCCAGAGAAATGGCCTCCGTAGGCCTAATCGTGGCAGAAGGATAGCACACT
Organism: Thalassia testudinum; assembly: GCA_037157565.1. Lineage (NCBI taxonomy): Eukaryota > Viridiplantae > Streptophyta > Magnoliopsida > Alismatales > Hydrocharitaceae > Thalassia > Thalassia testudinum. The sequence continues at coordinate 32,209,497 of JAZHRO010000049.1, forward strand.
GGGGAATTCGCTGTTAGGAACACAGCGACGGATGATTTGATCAGCACCTATCCGAAAAAGCAGTGGATTATCCCAGAAATAATACTTTGCTTCTGCCATGGGACGCTCACACTGGTTTTTAGGCCAGCCACGTGGAAGGGATCCAGAAGCAAGGTAATTGGCAATGTTGGCATACCACGGTCCACTTGCCACATTAATTGCCAAAAGGTGCTCATCAGGAAAAATCTCATTGATCGACAGAGTAAGTCCAATATGGTCAGGGTCCAGTCTGGAAAGGTGATCAGCCACAGCATTCTAGGCTCCGACCTTATCGTGGATCTCAATGTCAAATTCCTGGAGCAGAAGGATCCAACGAATCAGTCTAGGCTTGGCATCCTTCTTGTGCATGAGATGGCGAATGGCCGCGTGATCAGTGAAAACAATATCTTGTGAGCCTAGAAGGTAAGAGCAGAATTTCTCCAGCCCAAAGATGACCTCCAATAGTTCTTTTTCAGTGGTAGTATAATTACGTTGGGCCTTGTCCAACATCTTACTGGCATAGTACACCACGAAGGGGTGTCTATCGCATCTTTATCCCAGGATGGCTCAGACTGCAAGGTCGGAAACGTCACACATGAGTTCAAAGTCGAGGGACCAATCAGGTGGCTGGAGAACAGGGGCCTTAGTGACAGCATTACGCAGCTGCGTGAATGCTCGTATGCAGTCGGGGCCCATATCGAAGGATACGTCGGTCGATAGAAGATGAGTTAAGGGTCGAGAAATCTTGGAGAAATCTTTGATAAATCTCCTATAGAAACCGACGTGTCCCAGGAAGGAGCAGATTTGTTTGACAGAGCCAGGCACAGGTAAATCAACAATCACATCAAGCTTAGCTCTATCAGCCTCGATACCCCTATCGGAGATGATATGTCCGAGAACAATTCCCTCGTGCACCATAAAATGACTTTTTTCCCAAGAAAGCACGAGGTTTACATCAATACATCTCCTAAGGATACGAGTCAGGTGGGCAAGATAGTCATCGAAAGATGGTCCAAAGATCGAAAAGTCATCCATGAAGACCTCGAGAAAGTCACCTACCATGTCATGGAATATCGCTAGCATACATCTCTGGAAAGTTGCTGGCACGTTGCAAAGTCCGAATAGCATCCTTCTAAATGTAAATGTGCCGAAGGGATAGGTAAAAGTGGTTTTCTCTTGGTCCCGGGGGTCAATTGCCACCTGGTTATATCCTGAGAATCCATCCAGGAAACAGAAAAATTTATTTCTAGCTAACCGCTCCAGGATTTGGTCAATGAAAGGTAGCGGAAAGTGATCTTTCTTAGTTGCAGCATTGAGTTTCCTATAATCTACACACACTCTCCAAGATGTAGGAGTGCGTGTAGGGATGGATTCACCCCTGTCATTGACACGGATGGTGAGTCCTGCCTTCTTAGGCACAACATGAATCGGACTCACCCAGGGGCTATCGCTGATCGGGTAGATTATACCCGCATCCAGCCACTTAATGATTTCTTTCTTAACGACCTCCCACATGTTAGGGTTGAGACATCGCTGCATCTCGCGGGAAGGTCAAGCCTCCTCCTCCGTATATATACAGTGAGTGCAGTAGGAGGGGCTAATGCCAGATAAGTTTGATAAAGACCATCCAATGGCTGCCTTGTGTTCTATGAGGACCTTCGTTAGTTTGCACTCTTGCTCCCTAGTCAATTTTGAACTAATGATTACGGGGAGCATTTCATTTGGTCCTAAGAAAACATATCTAAGTGTACTTGGCAGCTCTTTCAGCTCGGGAGTGGATGGTGAAAGATCTGGCATTTCTTTGGACGAGAGTGTCCCAGGTAGATCGAAGAACAGGTTAGGAGGAAGAAATTGGCCTTCAGATTGGCCAAGAAGAAGGGCTTCTTAGATAGATGGATCTAAAAGGAATACCCCCAGTGCGAAGTATATGGGCTCAAGGTCCCAGTGTGGAGTTGCAAATCCGCCTGATTTGGCGGGAAAGAAAGGGCAATCCGGTCTTCAAGAATGTGGACCGGCGGTGAGTAGCCCGGATATGACTCAGACCACGAGGTATGGGAAGAAGAGAAAACCTTGTCAGAAGTCTGGTCAGGAGAAGGTATGGGAATAGGGAGGGATGGGGGAATGTCACAATATGTGTTGATTAGGCAGTCGTCAATGTTTACAAGTAATCCGCAGTAGTCAGAATAAGTCCCAATTAGTCCGATACACGCACTGACAGCCATGTCCTCATCAGACGTGTCATCCTCGATGCAATCGCAATCAAAGTTCTTGGCTGCCTTGAAGATGTTAAGCTTGAGCTTTTCAAATCCAACGGCAATCTCAATACAGCCTGACTCGCAGTCGATATGGGCGTGGGCTATGGCCAAGAAAGGTCGACTAAGGATGATCGGACAATCATAAAGTGAGCTAGGAACTTCCATATCTAAAACAAGAAAGTCAACAGGAAAATAGAGACTATTGACCCTAACCACCACATCTTCCACCACACCCTTCGGGATTTTGACAGAACGATCTGCCAACTGTAACGTGACAAGGGTGGGTTTCAGATTTCCCAAGGAAAATTTTTTGAGCATGACGGTCGGTATAAGATTGATGGAAGATCCTAGATCAAGCAGGGCATAGTTAAAATTGTAGCCTTGGATGCTACAGGAAATGAGCGGTGTGCCTGGATCTTTCTGCTTCGGTGGTAGGTTTGACAGTATAGCACAACTCGCATGAGGCGAGAGAATCACCGGATTCTTAGTTTTCTTTGACTGTCGCTTGGGTGTTGTGTAGTCTTTGAAAAATTAGGCGACAGTAGGTATGTGATCGATAGCCTCGAGCAGGGGTACCTTGATTTCTACATCTCTGAACAAATTACGCAGGTTATCAAAGGCCTGTGTATCTTTCTTCTTGCCTTTTGGCTCCCTCAGTAGAGCCTCAGGGAATGGGACTGATTCTAGCACCAATTTGGGTGTATCGTCCTCTCGCGAATGTGGTGCGTATCCCGAATGAGAGGGCGATGAAGAAGACGGGCCAGGATCAGGTCAAGGTAGATTGACGGTTTTCTTACCACTCCTCTTAGTGATAGCAATGGACAATGCGGATCCAGTGGGATCAAACGGCGGAGGAGGTTTGCAATAGGGACATAAGAGTGCGGTGCTACAGCAGGATTAGCTTGAAATCTTGGTGGAATGCTCAGAGCTTGCAAAATCTGATTAACCTGCCCCTGAGAAGGTCGTACCTGTGGTTGAGGACCACAGGGTATGAAATTTCGCGGGTTTGGAATAGGCTAGGTGGGAAGAGTGCCTTGAGATCGAGTTGCCATGCGTAGTTGACTGATCTCAGCATTCTGCTGCACCAATTGGTGCTGAAGAGAGGTCATGTTCTCTTCATGGCGCTTTGACATTTCCGTCATCATTCGCATCAATTTATCAAGAGGACTTGATGCGTGTTCAGTTTGCGGTATGCAAGGGCCTGATGGCAGGTTCGCCATAGGATTAGACTGGACCCTTGGGATGACGGGTGCGGACGGTCGCATAGGTCCACCCACGGGGTTTTGGCACTGCGGGTTGTTGGACCATGTGAAGTTTGGATGATTTCACCACCCTAGGTTATAAGTGGCAGAGAACGGGTTGTTCCACAGGGTGAAAGCTTCTTCTATGCCAGAAGACGCATCTGCATGTAAATATGCATCCGAGCACACGGAGGCTTGGTCCTCCGTGTCAAAATACTGGCTCGCAGAAGCCAGTTCCATATGACTTACCGAGTCGCTCGATGCGACACTCGGTAAGGAAGGTCTTACGGGGTTTCTCGGGATAAGCCTGGTATTGGGATTGTGATGAAGTGGTGAGGTGAGGGTGTTTGCCATAGAACGGGCAGGGTTGGCTAGAAGCTCATCCAGCTTCTTGTGCACGATGGAGACTTCATCCAATTTCTGTGCAATAAGGCTGAGATCAGTGGATGAATGGGAGGGTCCCGTGTCAACTTCGTGGACATTTCGGGGCTGGCTGGTACGATTAAAGGAGACAATGGAGGCATTGTTCATTGAGTTTTCACTCATATTTTCAAACAATTCGAATGCTCCATTCTCATCTTTATTCATAAAGTTCCCTCCGCAGGAAGCATCTGCAATCTACTTCAAAGTCTCATTTAGCACATAGTAGAAAATATGGGCTATATGCCACTTAGGCAGACCATGGTGCGGACACTTCCTGAGGAGGTCATTATACCTCTCCCATGCCTCATGAAATTGTTTGCCGTTTTGTTGCGTAAATGAAGTGATAGCACGACGAAGCGCATTGGTTCGCCCGATTGGGAAGAACTTCTTGAGAAACGCTATTCGCATCTCTTCCTAAGAGTGGATGGTTCTCCCAAGGGTGCGTAACCACTGCGACGCTTTATCCCGCAATGAAAATGGGAACATTTTCATGAGGACTATTGGTAACCCGATATTTCTAGGTTTAACAGTTTCAGCCAATCAGGTTAGGTCTTCCAAGTGGAGAAAAGGATCTTCACTTGCAAGACCATGGAAATGGAAATTTATTAGGCCAATTATGTTAGGCTTCAATTCAAAGTCGTCCCCACCCATGGGGACCCGAATTTGTCCTATGGTCTCTGTAGCAGCAGGATTCTGATAGGAGCTAAGAGACCTAGGCTCCTCCCGTTCGGGAGGGTTCTGCATTTCCTCCAATGTTTCCTGAATGGCTTCTATTTTCTCATTATACATTTCCATTGGTGCTTTCAGGCGGGTTATGGGATCTAAGTCTCCACCACCTGGTGGGTTTTGCGGGCGGTTTCCTCCCTCGGGATTTGTGGGTGGGCGTGCAGCCATGTTTGTGGAGGAGGAGAACGATTTCCTAAATTTATCAGGCAATTCAAACAGTTCAGGGTTTTGTGACCTCCTCCCAAACATGCACTACCGCAGGAAGAGTTGGGGAGATAAGAAGGGAAAAGAGATGAGAGAAATGATGCTGCAAAGGTACACTTGATGACAAATCAATTCAATCAAATTCCTAACCTCTACAGTGTGCCCTTAGACCTAAAGATCTAAGTTACCTACTATCGCGAACTACGGAACCGAATGCGAGCACCACGAAACCATCGGGCCAGATTGAAAGGCCGTTTACCCCAGTCTTAGACACCCGATAGCACGCGGGAACCCTCACCAGCACGTAGACGCTACACGCAGGTAGTTAGACCTCCAATCCTTAATAAGGGTCAAGTTGCTACCAGTTTTAGTTAGAGGCTTAGGTTCAAGTGCTTTTGGAATGTGAAGGGCGTTGTTTACGGGTAATGCCCAAGTGATTGATTTTTCAAGTGTGTAAAACAAGCATGCAACAGGGAAATCTCCCAGAATTGAAGTTTTTAATTGGTGAATGGTTTTTAGAATTCAGCCTTAAGTAGTATAGATTTTAGGATTTCTCTGAATTACCAATTCAACCAATCTCTGGGTTTTTTGAGATAATACAAGTTTTCTTCTAATCCCAACAAACCCTTCTTCAATATCAGTTAGTTAATGCATGCTAAAATGCAATGGGCTTCTCTAGATGGAGATTTCTATGTGTGGATGCATGAATCAATTTTAGATTAGTGTGAAAGGGAGCCAAAGCACTTCAATTCAAGTGCTCCCAATCACCAAAAAGATGTCCACACACAAAGCTCAACCAAAAGATGAGGAAAATCAAATTGTTGGGGTTGAAGTAGTCGGGATCGAATCTTAGGCAAGTTGAAAAGTCATGGTGGGGTTGGAATCAACTTAATTCCAAGTCTCCCCACCAAAAAGGTGATCCCGCATTGCAGGTAAATGAGGCAAAGGGGGGTGCAATCAATTTTTTTATTTGCCTCAAAGAATACTTCACACAGCGAAGAATTCAAGAATCAAGATTCTTGGACTTTCGCTATGCAAAGTAGGGCGGGAAACCCCGGGGCGGTGGGAGTAAAGGCAATCAATCAAACAAGTAAATTTTAATCCACTTGCCTCAAGAGATCCTAGGAAGTTTTTCTAGTTTTTAGTTTTTAGTTTTTAGTTTTTTTTTTGTTTATTATTAAGGTGACAAGTTATCCTAGGCTATTTTTTTTTGTTTATTATTAAGGTGACAAGTTATCCTAGGCTGCTAAGAAAGAAAGACTTACTTCTGCAGCAACATGTGCAGAGCTCCAGTGCGGTGTCGGCGTCTTCACGCTCTCGTTCCCGCCTTGGATCTGCCCACGTCTCTGACTTCGTTTGCCTGCCATCTCCTTAGAATAGGTTTACTTGCACACCAAAAACAGAGACACCCGTGAAGAGAGAAGAGAAAAATGAAAGGAATGGAATAGAAACTTACTTGAAGGTGCACTTCCCTGGCAATGGCGCCAGAAAAGATGTTGGTCGGGCCCGGATAGGTGTGTTAATATGGTTATTTTATCGTTGAAGTGTGTATAGTGGTTAACCTAAATCGAGCCTAACCATCTCTTTACAAAAATTTCTTTTTACCTAGCCTATTAGATTTTATCTTAGTCACTTTTAGGCCCAGGGTCGAACTCAGGGAAATGGGATTAGAAGTCAAGTTTCTACGCCTTTCCTACAACGAATCTCTTCCGTTCATTTATTGTACTTTTTTGGTGTTTTTCTATTTAAGATTTTTTTCTGATAATCTTGATCCTTGAGGCACACCCTCAAAATTAGGTTCTTGGCTTTGAGCCAAATCAAGGTTCCAAAACGGGTCTTGCTATTCGCAAGACGGAGTACCTGCAAGTCAAGGATTATCTTTTCTCTTTTATATATTTTTTTATCTTTTTATTGGCAGGAAAGAGAAACAAAAATCAAGTAAATATAGTATATATATATATGTATAAAGGGGTGAGGGTGGAGGCGACGATGGAGTGTAGCACGGTGTCGAGTCGGTCATCGTCTAGACAAACGCAACCAACAGAACGAGGTGCCGTGTGGAGTGTAGGATGGATGGTGGAAGATGTGTGTGACCACGCTTTTTGTATGTGTGTATCGGGGAATATTAGCAACTGGTGCAAATGTTCCCACGATACCACGTATGGTGTGTGGTATGAAAATAAATATGTATATAGGTAAATATATATATCTATATGTATATATATATGGTTATAACTATATAGGTATATGTGTACTTATATATATGTATATATGAATATATATATATATGTATATGTATGTATGTATAACTATATAGATGTATATATAGATATATGTAGCTAGATATGTGTATATATGTATATAGGTATATATAGTTATATAGATATATATGTATATATGTATGTATATTTACATATATATATATATATATATATATATATATATATATATGTATGTATAAGTAGGTGTGTATATATGTATATATATATATATGTATCTATACTTATACTTAGTTATATAGGTAATAATATATATATAGATATATGTATATATGTAAGTATATATGTGTATATATATATATATAATTATATATATATATATATACTAATACATAGTTATATAAATACTAATATATGTATAGATATATGTATATATATATATATGTATACTAATACTCAGTTATATAAATACTACTATATATATAGATATAAGTATATATATATATATGCATATAAATATATGTATATATATCAATATAAATATGTATACATATATAAATATATATGTATATAATAGTGTATAGGTGTGTGTGTGTGTGTGTGTATAAGTGTGAGTGTAAGTGTGTAAGTGTCGGTAAAGAGAGTGAGAGAGTGCTGTGAGAGAGAGAGAGGAGAGAGAGAGAGAGAGAGAGGGTGCGGTTAAGGCGTCTGGAGCTTCCAAGAGCCGTCTGGAGTCCACGCACGCACGCGCAGGCGCGTATGCGCGCAGAGAGGAGCGTGCTAGAGGGAGTGGGAGCGGAGAGGACCGCAGTGCACAACGCTGTGCGGAAAGGCTGGAGCATGCGCACGCAGGCGCACGCGGGCGACGACGTGGAAGCGGACAGGCGCTAGCAGAGGACCGCACGCAGACGCGTGGGCGGGCGCTAGAGCAGACTCAGTGCGGGATGCGGGTGCGGGCACTGACCGATTGCGATGGGTCGGGTGACCGGATAAGTGAGAAACTCACCGGTTACCCCACTGTAGCCACAGTGTTCCGCAGACTGGTGTGAACAGTGGTTACAGTGTATGGTCGAGCCGCGCGACTGCTTGCTGCAGGTACTGTGAGTGTAGGCAGCTTGCGACTGGCGCGCACGGGCTGACGCCCTCATGGAAGAAGAATGCGCCGGTTGGTTGCGGGCGGAAGAGAGAGCGCAACAGGGTGCGCGGAGAGGGAGGCAAGGGCGCCTACAGGCGCACGCTGTGGCCTGCGTGTGCTACTGCCACCTTGCTGCTGCTGCTGTGGAGCTCGGCTGGCTGCTGTAGGGGCGTGCGGTGGCTGGTTGAGCTTCAAAGCTGAAGCTTTGTGGTAATGGCTGAAGGTGCTTCAAACGGCGAAACAAGGAAAGGGCCACCACGCCCACCGGGTCTTTGATGAGCTGGGCGGTGGTGGACTCATGGTGGTGGTTGTGCACCACCGTGAGGTGCTCCTGTCCCCAGGGTGTCTCCTCAGAGGAGGAGGTCCTGCATATGGAGGGAGAGGGGAGGGGACGGTGGCCTGGAAGGAGAAGAAGCTGCTGTGTGTTGGGTTTTTTTTTTGTGTGGAGGACCAGGCTCTTTGCAAAGGAAGAAGCCACCCTACCTTTATAGAAGAAGAAAGCATGCACAGCCATGCCCTAGTTGTGCATGCGGCTGTCCATGGCTCACGGCAGGGAGAGGCTGGGCATGCGACTGCAGGGCAAGGTGCGAAGAAGAAGAATTCCATGCAGCCGCGGGAAACATTTCAAAGTCAAGTAAAATAAAAAAATAAAAAGATGGTGAATTTTGCAAAGATGCACTTGAGGAAAAATGTTAATTGCAAGGCCATTTATTTCACTCTCCTCCCCTCTTAATTAAATGCATGCATGCATGTATTTTTACAAATGCGACTATGGAAACCTAATATGCACCGGTAATGCTAGGAAATAGCACAAGATGGCACAATTGCAGGTGTATTTTTGCGGTGCAATCATGACTAAGAGAGAAATTAAAAGCCCTAAAGTTGGAATTCCTAGTTATGCAACTTTTAAAAATGAATCTGCTTTTAAAATCTTTTTAGGTAGTGGTCCAAACAAGACAAACAACACCACCACCAAATGTAAAATCAAACAAGGAATCCAAAAATTATTTTTTTTGTGATTTTAGGAATTTGTTTCATAGTTTTTAGAATTTTTCTTCTTACTAGTGTCAAGAGTCAAAAATGATAGATTCGGGGAATTGATTCTGCAGAAACCACAAATGATCTCAAAACTTTTTGAGAATTTTATATGATGTAGATAATTTCTCAAAATTCCCAGAAATATAAATTTTTCTTAAATTTGATGAGTAGAAAAATTTATAAAATTCTAAGATAGTAAGAAAATAGTAAGAAAATAAGGTCTGACCCTATTAAGTCCATGAATTTTTTAACTTTTTCTTTTCAGCAAAACTATTTGAAATTGGCTCAAGGTTCTTGACTCAAAGGGGCTTCCTTGGATGAGATTTGATGATTTTAGGAAGCTCCTAAGTGCTCGAACCTAATTTTTAAAAACCAAGATAGAAGTCTGGATTTTCAAAAATCAGACACCAATAAGACAAAGATGGTGGAAAAATGAAGCAAACAAGAAACAAAATGAATTTTAGGGTTCCACCACCCTTAATTTTTCTTGTTTTTTATTTTTTTGATAATTTAAAGATTTTTTTAATAGATTTTTTTTATTTTTGATAAGAAAAGGCCTGGGGTACTAACCTGAAGTACGTGGGAAGAAAATAAACTTGAAGTTTCCGCTCCAAGAGCTCCAAATCCCACTCCCGCTCCTGATTCTCACCTAAAATCAAAACAAACAAAATTTCATGAATGTCAAGCAAGAAGAGAGAGATTAAATATGTGACTAAGCTATGCCTCCCCGGCAATGGTGCCAAAAAGTGAACTCAAAGATACGTGGTTTGTTAAATGATGTAATTAGTGTCATTGCAACACATAAATCCACAATCAAACATTTACATTTATAATACCTAGATAGTGGAATATCTATGGTCGTCCAAGGAGGCCAATTTGTTAGCCACAATGAATGGGTTCTCTCTCTTGATTCTCAAATGAACACATATATTTTTGTGATTTTCGTTTTGTTTGCTTTTATAGTTTTTGAAATAATCAAGATTGATGCAAAGATTAATTATGCTACAACTAACCCTAAGTGACAAAGGTGAAGCCTTCTCCTCTAAGCACACCCTAGGCAAGTGTGCCTAGGGTAATTAGAAGAGAAGGGGTGTAATGCACTAGTAAACTAATAGCAACAGGAAAGACACACTAAGCTAGAAAGCATGAAATTAAAGGCAATAAACAACTTTGTGTTACTAGTCGAGTTCATGACAAGTAGTTACATGCGTCTTAAAAGTAAAAGAGAAGCTACACTAGATAATACAAAGAAATAGAGATGAAGAAAAATCCTCCAGAGATGGTGAAGAAGGAATGGTCCCTACTCCAAGCACAACAGCTCCAGTGCTTGAAAAGAATGCTTCCTTGCTTCTGATATGATAACTCCTCCAAGCTTTCCTCCAAGGTGGGCGTCAACAACCTTGCTCCTCTCTTGCGTGGTCGTCCCCTTAGTGTTGAAGATCTCCTCCTTTGGCGTGGCTAAGGGAGAAGAAGGAGTGGAAGAAGGCACCAAGGAGGCAGGTGTGTGCCCCCTTGATCTTCTTCTCTTCTCCTTCCTCCTTGGCATGAAGATGGAACCTAATCTGAATGAAGAAGTTGGAGACTAATTAATAGAGAGGAGATGGGAATTATGTGGTGGTAGGGTAGGGTATTTATAGGATGGGAAGGGGGGTGGTTATGGTATTTTTTCGAGGGAAATGAAGGGGTGCTTGGATATTTTTGGAAGGAAAAAAGGGAGGGAAATGAAGAGGTGCCTTGGTTTTCCCTATAAAAATACCTTCTAGAAGGTGTTAATTTTGGAGGGAAAAAATGGAGGGTGGAGATAGGTTGATGGGGTAGGTGTAGGGTTGGATTTCAAGGGTTTTGGAGGGAAAAAGTTACACCATTTTTAGGTGGTTTTGGAGGAAATTTGGTGGTGTCTTTTGGTGGTAGAGAGGGCTGAAGGGATGTATAGGGCTAGCGCCAAGATTGAGGTGGAGTGGTGGTAACTTAGGTGGACTTAGGTAAGGATAGTTGGTGGAGCTAGTTAGGTGGGTTTTAGGGTTAGGTTTTGGTGGCCAAGGAGGTGACTAGCTAAGCTAAGCTAACTTAGCTAGCTTAGCTAGTATGGAGTTAGGTTGGAGGCATAGGGAGGTAGGGTTTTGAGGGAGAAGAGCTGGAGGTAGCTATCTTGAGGTGCACTGGAGCTAGTGGCTGCTGAAGAGAGCTGCAAGGAGCTACTTTAGCTGGCTTAGCTTGCTAGTTCTTTTCTAGTTGCTAAGCCAAGCTAAGATGAGTTGGCTTCTACTGATGTGAGCTAAGGTAAGCTAGGTCTCATCTTCCTGGATATTATTGAGCTAGCTAGAGTAGCTAGCTTAGGGTAAGTAACTCAGCTCAACAAAGTTGAGCTGAGTTGAGCCTCCGAGAGTTGGACTTGAGTTGGCCTAAGCTGGTTCAGGTTATCTTCAGCTGACCAGGTCTAGCTAGTAGCTAGCCCTAGTCAGGTTGAACTTCTAGTGAACTCTTTGAGTTGGAGGAGCTGGAATGGAGCTAGGATCAACTGACTTAAGCTAGTTTATGCTGCCATTCAGCTAAGGTGTGCTGAATGGAGCTAAGGTGAACTAGCTAGAGCTACTTTTTAGCTGAGATGAGTTGAATGGAGATAGGGATGAGTTGATCCAGCTAGAATGAGCTGGGATCCAAATGGGATGAGCTAGATCTTGCTAGAATCCAGTTGAAAGGAACTTTTTCTTCATCTTCTGCCTTCTTGAGTGCTAGGGTTTTAGGGATCTGACTATTTGTTTATCCTTAACACTCAAATAAACATGTCAAACACACAACAAAATATGCAGTGCATGCCTAACCTAATGGATACCTAAATGCAGCCCAAAAACCCATTTGTGGAGTTAAAATCCTAAGAACTAGGTTTGTTTTAGGGAATAAGAATGATGATAAACTGGTGTTTATCACCCAACACTGACCGCGGTATCTCAAGCACATCCCCACCGAGCGATCCTAGCAATTGGATCTCAATCCAATGACTACAATCCATTGTAGTCGTGCCCGTTAACTCTAAAGAGAAGCCCTTAATGAGATCACCATTGGATCGAGATCCAACGGTCAAGAGCTCGCGGCCATCAGAATGCCCGCTTGACCATCTGTGACCACTGCACATTGGTCGAGATCGCTACTCGCAAACCCACAATGCAGGTTCAGCTCCTCAACACTTTCAATCCTCTTCAGCTGTGAGGCATGCCCAAATTCGATCGCATGATTGACGATCGACGGTGCGCATACATTCACGTGGGTGCACGGATGGTAGAGGATATGCCAGCGCAGGAACGTGCGAGCAAACACGCGATCCCACATGCCATCTAATGCGATTTCAAAAGCGGGATGCCGGTGCAATCCACAGCCCTCCGATGAAGATCTGATGGTGGGGCTTTAGCCTCGCAAGGACAGCGGTGCCTGCTCGCTGCACGCACGTATGCGAGCATGAGCTGGGGTAGTAGCGGCATTTATGGTGGAGCTTTAACGACGATTGTAAATGTCGCTGTTGACCATGACTTCATTTTGTCTCCTCTCCTCCACTATAAAAGGACCCCTTGATGAGAACCTCATCATGAGCCATAACTAGCTCATTTTGACCTAATACAAATGATAAAAGCTCCTACATAACTCAAGGAAAGGCTTAACTCAGAGAATTCTGAGTTTAAGGAGAAAACAAGTCATAAGGGGTAAAAATGCAATTTTACTAGTATAATCTGCATACAGGTCCAAACATAGGTCAAACAAACCAAATAAGAAGGAAAGTGGGATGATCTGATAAGGGTTACAGCAATTCCAAGGAACTAAATGATAATCTGTAACCCTAAAACAAACCCACTCCAATTCACGAGGTTCGAGGCAAAGTAAAAATGGAATAAACCCTCTAAAATTCATAGAAAAATAATCTCTAGGGTTTAGAACCTTCAATTTGGCCTTAGGAACCCATTTTGACCTACATTGAGAACCATACCCAATTAATAACTTAATTTGGGTTTTTGCATAAATTGACCAGTCAAACAAGGTTTAATCTAGAAATAAAATTCACCATCAGATTCCTTAGGTCCTAATTAGTCATGTATAAAAACTTGAGCCTAAGAAGAAACCTTCTTGACCAACTTTACACTTTGGTCCTCATATATTTACTTTTTGGCCCTCAACTTTTGAACCCTCGCATTTTGGCCCCTAACTCTCCTTCGTTCTTTGCGTTCAGGTCCTCCCTGCAAAACCTGCCAGCACCATGCTCCGGCGACCTTGCGCGGAGCATGGCGCCACGCAGGGTGAGGGGGAGGGCCTGCCAGGACAAATGGGGGTGCCCTGCGTCGTCAGCCGTCGCAGGAGCACCCCCCTGGTCGCTGCAACCCACCATACCGGCCGTGCGGATGCACGGACGGTATGGGTCTCCATCTCCGGCGTCCTCCGGCGAGGGAGACACGTCGTCTCCCTCCGCCCTCCTCTCTGATTCCGCCTCTATAAATACCCCCGTCGGTTCGCCGTTCTGAGCAGCTCGGATCTGACGGAGAAAACCCCCAACTTTCCTCTCTTCCCACTCCGGCAGACGCCCACCAGCTCCGGCAGTTCCTCCCCCTCCTCCTCTTCGCTCTGCCGCAATACCAGCAGCAGAGAGTTCTTCCCCTGCTCTTCCCGCGTCGCGCAATACCGGCGCACGCTGCCTCTGCCCCGTCGTCGCCGCCGTCCTCCCCCACTGGGCACCTTCTTCTCCGGCGACAGCAGGTACAGCCGTCCGCCTCCTCGCCCCCTTCGTCCCTTTAGTTAGGTTAGAACTACTTCCCTCTATCCTCTCTCTCTTTTTCCCCTTGCTATTTTTATCTAATTACCCCTCAACCGCGCCTAATCACCCTCACCTTCTCCGCCTCCGGCCACCCTCCGGCGAGTCGCTCCCATCATTCCGCCACTCCACACGACTCGCCGACCCTCGCTTAACCTCCGCCTCATCACGCTGAACACCTTCCGCCCCTGCACTGCCACTCCACACCTCCACCACACTACCCCGATCAGACCCATTTCCCCGGTCATTGTCCGACCTAGCCCCGTCGCCAGATGCCATCCCACGACCTGCACACCCCCTGACCACCTTCGCCGTGCCACGGCGAAGGTCCTCCGCGTTTCTGATTGGGCCAAGAGGCCGTTTCTCTGTGGGCAGGTACCTGCGCTCGCCGCCGCCATTGTTGAAGTGAAGAAGCTTCTTCACCTGCAGCTGCAGGCGCACCACGCCCAGATTCGACTCCCAGGCTGTGCGAGGCGTTTTCGGCAAAGCGTCAGGCTACAGCTGAAGCGAAGCCCTCGCGCGAAGGCCTCGCGTAAAGCCGCGATTACCAGCTGCTTCCTCCGCGCAGGCGTCAAATTGGGGTGGGACATTTAGTCCCACCTCGGAAGGCTCTGAAGGAGCGCAGCGGTATAAAGTGAAAAAGTGCTGGAGGCTTATCGCCTCAGCACACGGGGTGAGGTCCCCTTCACCCGCCCGATTACCCGGTCTCGTCCGCGCTTACGCCTCGCGGACCTGGCCCGACCCGACTTAGCCCGACCTACACTCGCCCACCACGCATGCCGGTCGGCCTGGACCCGGGCGCGACCCGTACCCGACTACCCGGCAGCTCTGGGAGAGCTTTCCTAAGAGCGGATTCAGTGAGAGAGATGCGGGGGAGGGTAGAGATAGGTTTTGCCCCTCTGATCAAGCTGTGCAAGTGTGCAGGCACAGGTGAAGAAGAAGAACCGAAGAAGAAGACTGACGGAAGAAGAGCAGCCAGGACTGCTCGAAGCAAAGAGGAAAAGGCGAAGAAGAAGACGAGCGAGGCAGAGAAGGACGACGAAAGCTGAAGGAAGGAGCACCGAGCGGCACTGTAGCAGCGGCGGTTTAAGTCGTCTGATTGGAAAATCAGACGACGCTCTGAAGGCAGAAAAGAGGAAGAAGAACAGGACAAGGACCGCAAGGAAAAAGAAAAAGAAAGAGACAAAGCAGAAACAAGAGCTGAAAGACGAAGAAGAAGAACATCACCCACTGCTGCAGATAAAGAAGACAGAAAGAAGAAGAAGAAGAAGAAGAAGAAGACCACAAGGAGATAAAACCAAAAGCCAAAGAGAAGAGAAAAGAAAGAAGAAGACAGACGAGAAAGAAGAAGCCAACAAATTTTCATCTCTCTCTCTCTCTATCTATATTTTTGTAAAAGAAACTTTGTACCCCTAGAATACAACTTGCTCCCTGAGTTCGACCTCGGGAACTCTTTTATTTTCCGAGTAAAAAATTATATATTTGAAATGATGGCAATAACTGGCTATACTACAACGACATAACAATAAAACCCGGTTATCTCTCGAAGCCATCGTTATCACCCCTACCCCTCCCATTTCTCTTCATCTCTTCCTTTCTCTCTCTTACCACCTCCAAGGCTCTACAGAGAGCTTGTCCCAAGCTCGAGATGCTCCTCTAGAGTAAAAAATCAAATCTTTTTCTTGCTTCTCATCCCCCTTCATGGAGCTTCTAGTGGCCGCCCTATCACCACCTTCTAGAAGAAGATCCTTGCCACAACACTGTCTTGCCTTGTCCTCCTTCCTCCGACACCGTTTGATGATAATGTCATCATCAGGCATATATAGCTTTAATTAGTCATAATCAACAAATAAATGCTCCTACATAACCATCAGAAAATTGTGATTCACTGCACATCCATTATGAGAGATAAACATGAAAACAAGAGTAAAATTGCAGTTTTAATAGAATATCCTAAATGCAGAATAATCACGGGGTTTCCCAGGGGTTTATTAAATGTTAAATGGTCATAAATGTCTAATAAGTGAGTTAATGCAGATAGAAACGAGTTTTCACGCGTTTCAAGAATTAATGGACATCTGAAACCCTAAAAATAGACCCACTTGAGTAACTAAGTTTTCAATCAAGATAAAATTCATCTAAACCTTCTAAAAATCATAAAAAAAATATTCTCTAGGGTTTAGCATCTTTGAATTGACCATCAAAGCCCATTTTGACTTAAAACAGTCTTAGATGGAAAGTTACCCTAATTTGGGTAACTATGTAATTTACCCAGTCAAACGTGGTCAAAACCTAAAAATAACTTACCATCAGAATCCTTGGATTCAAATTAAGTTTGTGCCAAAATTTGGACTTAATCAGAGATCATCTTGACCTAGTTTGCAATTTGGTCCTGTCTGACTCTTTTTCTCTCACACAACCCCTCAACTTTTGAAATTCCTTGCAAGAAGCCCCCTATCTTTGTCATCACTCTTTGCAAAAAGGTATTTCCTACTTCGATGAGCTTCATTTGGCAATAACTTGTTGATTATTTGATGAATCCCTCTCAAATTGAAAGGGAGATCCATCAAGTAATTTCTTTCCTTTTAAGCCTTGTCTGAGTCTCCAGATCTTGCCCAATCTCTCTTGCGAACCTTTGAAAGGATTCGATCTCCATAGATTTTGGAACTTAGAAGCTTCCAAGCTTGGTTTCCAAGATTGGAAGGCCTCCTTGAGCCTTATAAAAGGACCCCCAATTTAAACCGTACATCCTCAGCATGTTCTTGGCCGGTATCTCACCTTCTTCCCTCCTCTCCGATCGAGATCCTCTGCAAGCTCCAGTGAGCCTCTCTGACCTCCTTCCTCGTCTGCCATCACGGAATATAGCCAGCAGATTCCTCTTTGTCTCATTCTCACAACACCGGTGAGTGCCTCCCAAACCCCCTCTTCCTCGCTGTCCACCTCAATGGAGGTTTCATCTTCTCTGTCGCCGGCGTGCCAAAACCAGCGCTGATTCCTCCCTTTAGTCCAATTAGAATAGGTTAGATAGGTCTCCTTAGTTTCCTAGGTTAAATCCCATGTCCAAAAAACCCAAAAACATCCCTCAATGCTTATGCAAGCCACCATTTTCCTCCGCTCCAGCCACTCCTCCGGCGAAGCTCTCGGCTCACTCCACTGCTCCAAACTCTTCTTTAACAAGCCTATGACCTCTACCTCACCCACACGAACAAAAGCCCTAACCTAACTAGGCCTATTGCTCACTCCTACCCTCTGCTGAACTCCACGCTCACCGCACCCATGTTTCGAGGTCATACAACCTCCTCACCCAGCCAAACACCACCGCACGGCCACCATCAAGTTTGTCGTCGTATGGCGACACTACTGAGCTGGTTTAATAGGGTTGAAAGACCGTTCTTTGGATTTCAGGTTTAGGACCTTTGCTGCCATTACTGCTTCGAGCAAGCTCCAACTGCATTCTTGAGACTTCGACTTCAGGTACAAGCCCCAGGTGACGCGGAATCAAAGCGCAAATGTCTTCGCCCAGTCAATTGGCATGTTTGATCGCCCTAGAGCATGAATTAAGCGAGATCCCTTCACGGCTGCAACAAGCGAAGAAGCTGTGGGATTAGTCCCACATTGGTAACATTGAGCCTCTCGACTGCATATAAAGAGAATTTGTGACCCGACTCAGTTGCCCAAGCACACGAGGGGTCGGGTCCCTCATCATTAGCCTCGCACTCTTCGGTCACTATCTCACGTCAGTGACTCTGGACCCTGTTCTTGACCCAAATACCCACCTAATTGCTCAAGTAGAGATCCAGTTAGCACCGAGTTTGAGAGAAAGAGGACAAATAGAGGAGGAGGTGGGGGGGTTTTGCTTCAGTAAACCCCTCTCAACACTTAGTCTCTATGAGGCAACCGTGCCTCTGTGCTGTGCCTTCCATTGAGCAGAGAAAAAGGAAGAAGAAGCACCCTCTGGCAGGGAGGCCGTGCACAACATCTATCATTGACATTCTCAGGGGATGGATCCATATCCACCCCTATCTGATTCTGGTTACGGAGGAAACTCTGGATCCACCTACTCTAGTTGGGGGAACTCTAAACCCTCATATTCTAATTTTCCCGAGGTTCCTGAGACCTGCGAGGACCTCAACACCATTCAGAATGATCCATTCTTAAACACCTACAACCTTGGATGGCGTAATCATCCCAGTTTCATGTGGTTAGGCAATAATCAAAATCAGAGACCTCAATATCCGCCCTGACCACAAGTTCCTCGTCCATATCAGCCACCTCAGCCTCGGCCTAACCCAACTTATCAATCTGGGCTGACTCAAATAGATCAAATGACTCTTATCCTTTAGACTCTGGCTGACATTCATAAGATGAATGCGGCTATGCAAAAATAGCACAGAGACAAGATCACAGAGGTTTGCAATCAACATGCCCAGATGGCAAATCCTCACCAACCTGGTGCACTTCCTTCACAACCTCTGCTTAATCCGAATAATGTGCCAAACTAGAGGCACGTTATGAACCCAAATCTGGGCCAAGCTCACTTTGTTTATCAGGCCCCTTCTACTCCATCACCCAACGGAATGGAGGCCTCAACATCGTATATGGGTTACTAGCAGCAACCACCTCTTCTACCCACTCCAAACCAGAACCAGGCAGGATTGAATTCTGTTACTACCTGCACTGGTAAAACAACATAGGACCCACCTTATCCAAGCCACTCCCAGCCTAGTAATACAAACCCTAACCCTAGATAGGCATCCAGGACACCTCTATCCCAGATCAAGAACCTGGACCCATTATAGAGGAACCATTTAAGGTTCCATTTCCTGAGACCTTGACCAAGGGAAAAGGGATAACCAAAATCGTGGCACCTGAGGAGGACCTGGTTAAGCTCTTTGAGTAGGTCCATATAAACATCCTCTTGATGGATGCAATACGCCACGTACCGACTTATGCACGATTTCTGAAAGACGTATGTACACATAAGCATAAGTCGTGAACCAAAGACGGGAGTCTGATCGTACTGTCAGAGCAAGCCAGCTCTATCATCTTGAGTAAACTCCTGCCTAAGGCAAAAGACCCAGGCACCCCTTTGACCTCCTATGAAATCAGTGATATACGATTTGACCAAGCCTTATTAGACTTAGGAGCCTCCATAAATTTGATACCCACATCCCTACTAGACTATTTCGAGAAATCTGAACTTAAACCGACTAAAATGACTTTACAACTAGTCAACCGATCAATTAAGTCACCAAAAGGAATTCTCGAGGATGTCATAGTTAGGGTGCATGATTTCTATTTTCTAGTGGATTTTATTGTCTTAGACATGGATTCACCTGAGAATGTGAAGAATACATCGATCATACTAGGGAACTTAAACCGACTGAAATGACTTTACAACTAACCGACCGATTAATTAAGTCACCAAAAGGAATTCTCGAGGATGTCATAGTTAGGATGCATGATTTCTATTTTCTAGTGGATTTTATTATCTTTGTCATGGATGCTCCTGAAAATGTGAAGAATACATCGATCATACTAGGGAGACCCTTTTTGGCCACTGCTAGGGCCAACATCAATTGTGAGGAGGGCCAAATTGAATTAAAATTTGGGAGCAAGACACTAAAGATTGACATCTTTAAGGCCCAACAAGGAATTAATTGCAGAGTCATAGAACAAATTTACGATATTGAAGCAGTGGTTGATGACTTCATCGAGGAAAAAACTATTTCGGATCAACCACAGGAGGATCAAAACCAGCAATTAGGGGAGCCTGAAATCAACCTAGACACCCATAGTTCCTTTGCTCCCAACAACCATCCTGAACTACCCTCTACTGCTGAAAACCCAATTTTAGAATTCAAGCCTCTTCCCGATCATTTCAAGTACGTCTTTTTGGGTTCCAATCAGACGTTTCCTATGCTTATCAACTCCCAACTCACCTGATCAGGAAACACGCCTGATTTCTATTCTCCAGCAACATCGAAGAGCCATTGGATGGACTCTTGAGGATCTCACTAGTATCAGTCCCTCATACTGCCCACATCTCATCTACACTAAAGAGGGCTCACGACCATCCCGTGAAATGTATAGACGCCTAAATCCAAATCTACAGGATGTCGTGAAAAAGGAGATTATCAAGTGGTTAGATGCAGGGATCATCTGCCCGATCTCCGACAGTCGGTGGGTGAGCCCAATCCAAGTTATGCCTAAAAAGGCAGGGCTTACTGTCATCACAACTAAAATCGGAGAAACCATACCGACCCATATAGCAAACTCGTGGAGAGTCCGCATTGATTATAGAAGACTCAATTCCTCCACGAAGAAGGATCATTTCCCACTACCATATATTGATCAGATTCTCAAGAAACTAGCGAGAAATTGATTCTTCTGCTTTTTGGATGGGTACTCCGGTTACAATCAGGTCGCAATCCATCCTAAGGACCAAGAGAAGACCACCTTCACCTACCCGTCCGGAACTTAGGCATTCCAAATGATGCCGTTCAGTCTCTGCAATGCACCCGCTACCTTTCAGTGGTGCTTGCTTGCCATATTCTCAGATATGGTAGGTGAATACCACGAAGCCTTCATAGATGACTTCTCCGTATTTGGTGAATCATTTGACGATTGCCTCCTGTACTTGGTCTAGATCCTCAGGCGATGCATTGAAGTGAACTTAATTCTTGCTTGGGAAAAGAGCCACATCATGGTACTTGAGGGAATTGTCCTGGGACATCTTATCTCGAAAAAGGGCATCCAGGTTGATCAAGCCAAGCTAAATATGATTTCCAAACTCCCTATGCCTAGCTCGGTCAAAGACATCCAATCTTTCCTAGGGCACGTTAATTTTTATAGTCGATTCATTCCCGATTTCTCAAAAATCGCACGCCCCTGACTAATCTTCTATCTAAGGATGTCCCCTTTCAAATCACCAAGGAATGCACTCAGGCATTTGAGATCCTATGTGATCGAGTTACCCAAGCACCTATCCTACAGTCCCCTGATTGGTCTGAACCCTTTGAGATCATGTGCGATGCATCTGATTACGCCGTAGGAGCGGTACTTGGGTAGAAAATAGATGGGAAACCCATGGTCATCTACTATGCAAGCAAGACACTTGACGAGGCTCAGCGTACTCCACAGTTACTGAGAAAGAGCTGCTTGTCGTAGTATTTGCCCTGGAAAAGTTTAGATCATATCTTTTGGGTTCCTATATTATCATTTACTCAGATCACACTGTTGTGAGACATCTCCTTGAAAAGAAGGACACGAAACCTTGACTAATCTACTGGATCTTGTTGTTGCAAGAGTTTGACCTCAAAATTTGTGACAAGGAGGGAAAACAGAATGTGGTAGCTGATCACTTATCCCGCCTTCCTTCCAACATTTTCGACCCTTCCGGACCCATTACTAAACATTTTCTCGATGAGCACCTCCTAACTATCAGTGCGGGACTTCCATGGTTTGCTGATCTTGTAAACTACTTGGCATCACATCAGGTCCTGTCCGATTGGCCAAAAGCTAAGAGGGACAAATTACTCTCTGATGCCAAGTACCACTTTTGGGAAGACTCATATCTCTTCCGCATTGGTGCTATCAGATCATCCAACGATGTGTTTCGGAAGTGGAAATACAGGACATTTTGTCCTTCTACCATGACCAGGCCTGCGATGGATAGTTCTCTGGTCATTAACTGCAGCAAAAGTCCTCCAGTGTGGCTTCTGTTGGCTCATGATTTTCAAAGATGCATACAATCACTGTAAGGCATGCACTCGTTGCCATACCTTAGGCAACATGAGCCACTGTGATATGATGCCCTTACAGCTGATTCTCGTATGCGAATTCTTCGATATCTGGGGGATTGAATTTATGGGACCCTTCCCTATTTCAAATGGCTTCGAATACATTCCTCTTACTGTTGACTACATGTCCAAATGGATCGAAGCCATTCCGATCCGAACCAATGATCATAAGGTGGTTATTAAATTCATTCATCAAAAATCTTTTCTCGATTCGAGATTCCACGTGCCATAATCTTTGATGGAGGGACCCATTTCACGAATACTTAGTTCAGATCGCTGATGACCAAGTATGGGGTGTCGCATAGAATGTCGACTCCTTATCACCCCCAAACTAACGGTCTAGCTGAGTTATCAAATCGGGAGATCAAGAAAATCCTCCAGGTCACTGTTCAACCTGACAGGAAAGATTGGTCATCTTGACTTCTGGAAGCTTTGTGGGCTTATAGAATCGCCTACAAAATCCAATTAGGCATGTCTCCCTTCATATTGCTGTACGGAAAGACATGTCACCTCCTCATCGAATTGGAGCAAAAAGCCTATTGGGCAGTATGGAATTGCAATCTCGATCTTTCTAAGGTAGGAACCCAGCGAAAGCTTCAAATGAGTGAGATCGATGAACTATGCCATGACGCGTATGAGAACTTGCGAATCTACAAAGAGTGGGTAAAGGCCTTTCACAACAAGCACATATCCAGAAAGATCTTTTTCCTTGGTCAGAAAGTCCTACTCTTTGACACCAAAGTCAAATTATTCCCAGGAAAACTCAGATCAAAATGGATTGGACCATACCTTGTCTGCCGAATCTTTGGAAATGGAGCTGTCAAAATCAGTCAACTCAGCCATGATTCAGAACCTTTGTCATGAACGATCAAAGACTCAAACCATTCATTGAACTCACTGATACGAATTTGGCAGAGGTATCTTTTACCCTCCATTCTCCCTGAGCTCATTGCACCTGGCTGATGGCATTAAACTCAGTGCTTAACGGGAGGCAACCCGTCATTTTGGAAAACCCAAAACTCTTCCTGACACATCTTATGCTAAACTCATCTTGTACTTTAGGGTTCATCCATTAGAACAATCGACTCCAACTCTGGTACCCGTACCTGAGCTTGAAATCGTCCGCAATAGTCACCCCAACCCATTCACCCACCCAACGCCTATTCTAATGAATGATCTAAGCTGAACTCAAACCCACCTAATTTACAATGAGGATATTGCAAATCGTAGGCATGGGGGGTATTAAAGTGCAAAATGTCGTGAAAATCACTTCACAAAAAAGGGTTTCATCAAAAAAATCACATATTCCAAAAAAACCAAAAAATAAAAAATAAACAATTGAAAAAGAACAAAAATAGGAGAGGGGAGGAAACTTTGAATGGATTGCATATCATTTTCTAGGAGAAAAAGGGGTGGAGAAAAAAAAATGTCAAAAAGGAGCACAATTTGGAAAGAAAAGAAAAAGAGATAGTCGTCAGTAAAAGATTAAGGAATTGACTTAGTTCTAGACCAAATCAAAAGAAAAAAATAAAAGGCAAAAAGTGCTAAGGAAACAAAAAAAGAGATTATTAGGAACGTTGATCTTAGGCCTCTTGGGCTGCAATCCTAGGCTTAAAACTTCAAGTATCTACTAAGATCTAGATAGTCCTCAAAAGGTTGGGGAAAATACGAAGCTTAAGTATTAGGTCTAAGGCTTAGGGAATATTCAGCCTCGTTAACTAACCTCTGGTGTGTGGGACTCGATAACCTAAGCACCCCAATCCACACACAGTCTGGTTCAGTGCACCTAAATATCAAAATCATGCAAATGCATTAAATCTGTTCTAAAAAAAGTTACCTAGATTAGGAGCAGCTGATCAACACAAGTTGATTTGGACAAGTTCCTAGTGCGGAGAGGCAAGAAATTCCCCTTGAAGATGCATAACAACATATCGTCTCCTCGGTGCTTGTCTCCTAGGATATCTAAATATCCTATCAGGGGCATGTAAGCACCTTGTGCTGGTTTAGATGCCATGGGAGGCATTATCTCGAAATGTCGATTGCCAGGGTCTGGATTTAGCTACAGAACGCCATGGGCAGGATTATCTTGAAATCTCGAAAGCCAGGGTTCTGGGGGTTGCCATGGGCGGTGCTATCTCGAAGCATCGATTGCTAGGGACCCTGTGAGGATTGATGGTGGGGACTAGGAATCTGATACAGATTGTGTTGTAAAGCTAATCTGAAGCTAGAAATAAAAAGAAAAGAGAGAGAAAACTCTCCAAAAATTAAAGCCAAGTTCTTCTATCTCTCTCTGACAAAAACCTACTGCAAACTAAACTTAGGCTAAAACATGTTACAAGCACGGGTGCTTTAACTGCAGAGTTCAACAAACCTTAGGTTAGTTCCTGTGGGCCTTAGAAACCTTTACGGTGGACTGAGGCTAGAGCTGGTTAGGTCTGGATCTTGGTTGGTACTTGAGTACCTCCAGGCCTACCATCGGCATTCTAACCTAATCTACAAAAGAAAGCACACATCAAAGTTTTAAGCATCAAAAGTTATATGGTCTAGAATTAAAGTTAATACCTTGAAAGTTTTCAAAGGGACTACCAAAAGGTAGGCATAAGGGTATGATGGGAATACCATCATGAGCCATAACTAGCTCATTTTGATCGAATTAAGTCAATAAATGATCCTACATAACTGCAAAAGAGTCATAAGTCACTGCATAATCATTCTGAGGGAAAAATAAGAAACTAGGGTTAAAATTGTAATTTTACCAACATATCATAAATGCAGTACAACCACAGGTTTTCTCAGGGGTTGAATGAAGGTCAAATGGTCTTAGAAAGCTAACAAGCGGGTTAAAACAATTAGAAAAGGGTTTGGACGTGTTCTGAGAATTAAATGACTTTTTGAAATCCTAAAAGTAGACCTGCTTAATTAACTGATGTTCTGATCAGGATAAAATTCAGCTAAACCCACTACAATTCATATAAAAATATTATCTAGGGTTTAGAACCTTCAATTTGACCATCAAAACCCGTTTTGACCCACAATAGAGTCACAGACAAATATTTACCCTAATTTAGATTTTTGCATAAATTACCCATTCAAACATGGTCAAAACCAAAATCCAACTTCACCATTAGATTTCTTAGGTCCAAATTAGGTTTGTACCAAAATTTAGACCCAAGATGAGTTTGTCTTGACCTATTTTGCAACTTGGTCCTTTCTGATTACATTTCTACCCTTAACTTTCAAAATCTTTTCAAATAGAACCCTAATTTTGTCGTCATTCTCACAAAAAGGTCCCTACCGCCATTAACCTATTCCTACTTGCTCCGGCGACCTTAATTTGGAAAGAACTTCCTGATTTCTCTACGAATCCCTTTCAAATTTGAAAGGGAAATTCGTCAAGAAATTCCCTTCCTTTTGAACCTGATCCCAAGCCCTAAAACTTACCCAATCTCTCATGCGAATGCATGAGAGATTTGGGTATCAAGGAATTCCCAAACTCCAACGAGCTTTCCAAGCTTGGGAAGCTTGCTTCCCAAGCCCAAAACCTCCTCCTGAGGTCTATAAAAGAACCTCCTGAGGTCTAGTTGTAATTTCTCAATTATTTGTAGAAAACTCTGTTTGAACGTATATGTGATTTGTTCCTCTCTCTTTCTCTCTCTCTCTCTCTCTTTGCAAATAGATTAGTTAGATTTCATCGACCTAATCTCTCGCCCTATTAAAATACCAAATAAATATGAAAAGATAAAAACAATAAAAAGAAATAAAATCGAAATGTGGATTTCACAAACCAAACGTTCGCCTCCCTGTGTTCGACTTAGGACTCATCTTGAGTTTCGGTATAAATTTTATTTGGTAGCAATATTTTGCGACTATGACAACGGGTTCTCCAAAATCCTAATTGTTCTCATGAAAAATACGCTCACCATTTTGGTCCCGTTGCCGGGGAGGCAACGCTCTTTGGTTTTTCCACATTTTCCACCTTAACTTTTTAGCTCACCTTGCTTCTTTCATTATGTGATTACAGGTACCCTTCCAAGACAAGCCAAAGTGTAATAGATCGGATTAAAGTGCAGTTAGAAGGTTCTGTAAGTGTACCCCACCACTACCACCCTAGATTCCATTTCGCTACCTAATAAATCAAATCTAAACTGACTTAGATGCTTGCATAAACCCTAGGTTAGTCCTGGTTGTTTGATTGTCACTTCACCTCACCTCACCCATCCACATAAATTAAAAATACAAAAAAAAAATACTCTTCTCTTGTGGGATTTAATTAAAAGCGACACACTTAACACCCACAAATTCTCATCCTAAGGCGCATAATCACTTTGATTCTACTACTTAACCCAGGAACTAACCTATGGACTGAGTACACTTAACTCAATACACAAATAAGTGAGTAAAAATTTGATTAGGTTAAACATTCTTGTGTGCCTTAACTAAGCGGTGCAACAGGCCAATTGATTGAACTATTTGGGTCGCACCACTCAATTTAAATCTGATTCATCAAGTAGCTTGCCGCTTAGGGTTCAATTTTTAGGAACTAACCAAGCACTCCACTTTTTTTCTGATTTTTAAAGGAGTATATAATCACCAATGCTTGTAAAAACTTGGAGTGATCTACTAAACTTGATTGATCGAACCTAAAGATTAAACCCTAAAAGCTACTAAACAAGGTTAAATCCTAAAAGACACATCATAAAATAACCTTGTTTGAAAACCCTGGTTGTGCACACACACACATTTTAATTGATCATTAAGGGCATAACCCATCTAAAGGGCCCGTCACATTCCAAGAGCACAATCATCCCAAGCCTAATTAAAACTGAGTAAACGTTGGCCATAAGGAGTAACTCACTCTTTGGGACTCCAACTGAGACTTTTTATGATTAATCTGCTTCTACTGGTACATTTGATGTCTAGCTAGGCGAGTAGTGTTAAACGATCGCAGTTGGGGGATATCAAAGGAACTGGAGGCATAAGCCAAAGGAAGAACCTTTTCCCCAACCCCTCCCTCTAACTGGTTGGATTGACCTGATAGAAGTAGACCAAATTGTTACAAGACGGCTCCTAGGAGTCTGTAGGCCTTAAGGCTAACCCACCTAAGGATAGGTTTGATTGATTATACTGCAAGGCACCTTTCTCTCCTCTATTTTCCCTCCTAATTCACCATGTATCTTTCCACATCCTACACACATTTCCAATCCTAACCTCATACCACCACCTATCCCCAAGATAATTACTATCCCAACTTGACTTATGACTACCCATCCCCTAGTCAGGATAACATTGATTGGGCATATGATTCCGGACCTCAATGTCTAGGACCTAACCCTAGACAACAAGACTATGATTATTATCCTTCTCACGTCTACACTGGTTATAGATCTCCACCCTTTGATGATCAACCTAACCTGATCTACAATCAAGAAGGATATGATAATTATAACTCCTATCTTTCCCAGGATTATAGTGAATATAGGTCACCAGTCCCCTTTGAACAACCCGAAATGACCTACTATCAGGGAGGGCCTCAAGAACCTTAATTTCTTGACTCCCCAAGATTTAATCCAAACCTGCCCAACCCTAAACAGAGCCATTCAGTTTAGGTGAACCAGGTCCAAGATAGGGTGTTGGCCAATGTGAGGAACACCGTACGATCTTTAGAAACCTAGAAAATACCCCGTAATGAAGAATTGGAGCCCCTGATTCAAATTATTGACGATCTGAATAGTTCATTATTGGATTGGCTCCAAGATATCGAGGATAAGGGCCCAGGTGAGTTTTTACTTGGGAAATTATCAAGATTGAGGATGAAATTTGTGGTTGCCCTAGTCCAATCTTGGGATGATTCTTAAGATGAACCCCCTTCAGGAGAGTCAATGTCAGAAACTACTCAGTCACCTATTGGGGGGGATACATTTTATGAAACCAGGGATGACTAAGTTGGTTTAGCACAACCCATTGAGGATGAACTGATCTTCTCACCCGAGATCCCCGAGCAAGGGAGCAAGGAAAAATATGTTTCCATGGACTAGGAAATGTCATGCAATTTTGAGACATATGTAAATAAGGATAAAGAATTCTTTGACTTTGAGGGTGAAGAATCTTTAGGTGAAGTCTCACTTGAGCCTAACAAAGATGATTTTAGTGAGACAAATAGACCAAAGGAACCTGATCAATCATTTAATGGCCCTATAATTAAGGAAATTGATCCTACTGGGGTTGACATGGAGGAGTCAAATCCAGGTTTATTGGATGATTCAATCAGTAGCCCCATTCCTCAGCCACACCCCAAAGAACTGAATGATGATATTTTTGAAATCAATGTACCCAAGTCAATTCTAATTTAGCCATAATTTTTAGACTTGGGTAAATCACATGGGGTGAATAATGTGCTAGAGGTCTCGGGATCAAACACTTGAACTTGGAGGATAGGAATTTGGAAATTAAGACCTAGGAAGTTAACTTCGGGGAAGACAAAGTATGGATTTAAGGGTTCCTATTTGCCTCAAACTGCCTACTTTCTTCTAGGACCCTTACGATATTCTTGATTCTGGGGATGTGCAACCCAAGCATAACATAATTGATTATATTTTTGAGCCAAATTCCACATGGACAAATAGGCCCAATGATTTAGGCCTACCCATTGTTCGACATTTTAGACTTAGGTTGCACACCACAAAACCGTAGGCCTGGCCCCGCAAGCACAACAATCTCTGGTTCTAGGTAATCCTCATCCAGAACCTTAGAACCACACAACCCTAGGGCTTGGGTCTACACCACAACTTGGTCCACATCTGTGGATATCTTCTTCTAGTGGGTTTGAGGAGCAATCTTTTAATTCTAATCTTAACTTGCACTTGTGAATTCTTAATTTCTTCTTTGTTTGTATATTATGCCTAGCTAAAGATAATAAACTTAGCATGTGTGTATAGTCCACATTCTCTGTGGTGCTAACTGGATTTTCACGAAGTTCAGGTGATATTCTGTTTACTCTACCCTTTTCATGTCTCTATTTTTACAATGAGGACATTGCATCATTTAGGCATGGGAGGTGGATACTTAATCCTGAAATTATTTTGTTAGCTCTGTGGAATTTCAAATACAAAAATATTTGAATTAGGAAAAGAGAACTTAGGCATTAAGAGTTGTTAACTTTAGGAGGTTATACTTTAGGACCTGAACACTTAAAATCTTTAGGTCTTCAGGCTTAATTGGCCTAGGTGCCCACTAAAATGTGGGCCTGTTCTTGAGTCCTTGCCACATTAATTCTACTTTAATTTGTTTAATAATTAGGGTGATAAGTACATGACTTATCAACCTACCCTCTGATTCGAGGGGATTTTGAGTCTAAAGCATCTACACACTATTTGTACTGACTCACTTTCCAATGGTTTTTATGAAAATTAGGTAGCTAATGAACTTTCTAGGGTAGTATGGCTAGCAAGTTGTCATGGGTAAGAACCCACTGGCCGGTTGTCTAAAGCCCAGCTACATGACCATACTCATTCTGCTGCCTTTATGTAAATCTTAGATAAGGGAAGCCACCTACTCGAAAAAAAAAGAAAAAAGAAAAAATATATATACTCAAAAAGAAAAAAAAATTAGGAAAAAATAAAAAGGGTGAAAAATAAATAAAGCTACACTTCACTGCACGGGTATGGCTGGCAAGTTGTCGTGGGTAACAGCCCATTGGCCAGTTGTTCAGAGCCCAGCTCACAAAAATGCACAAATAATTCCTAAAAACACCTAGGGAACAAGCGGGGAAGTAGAATAAACTGGGGAGATATACACTAGGTTCTCCCTTGCGTTGACCCCATAAAAAAATTAAAACAAGTAGGGAGAAAGCTACCGGTCAAAAAGATAAACCTTGAGGTAGAATTTTTAGGTCACTGATGGGAACACCATCATGAGCCATAACTAGCTTATTTTGACCCAATTAAGTCAGTAAATGCTCCTACATAACTGCCAGAGAGTCATAAGTCGTTGCATAATCATTCTGAGGGAAAAATAAGAAACCAAGGTTAAAACTATAAATTTACCAGCATATCATGAATGCAATACAACCACGAGTTTTTTCAGGGGTTGAATGAAGGTCAAATGGTCTTAGAAAGCTAACAAGTGGGTTAAAATAATCAGAAAAGGGTTTTGACGTGTTCTGAGAAATAAATGACTTTTTGAAACCTTAAAAACAGATCTGCTTAAGTAACTGAGGTTCTGATCAGGATAAAATTCACCTAAACCCTCTCCAATTCATAGAAAAAGTTTCTTTAGGGATTGGAACCTTCAATTTGACCACTAGAATCTGTTTTGACCCAGAATAGAGTAACAGACAGACATTTGCCCAAATTTAGGTTTTTGCATAAATTACCTAGTCAAACATGGTCAAAACCAAAATCCAACTTTCCTATTAGATTGCTTAGGTCCAAATTAGGTTTGTGATGAGTCCACTAAATTGGACTATTATTAAGCCTAAGTATCTTTAATTATACAATTTAGGTGTGTTAATAATGGTAATTAAGTTATAGAAGATTTGTATACCTCATAATTTAAGTTATAACATTCTATAACTTCATGATGATATTGATTTTATGTGCAGGTAATAAAATACACAAAGAGCAAGGGTGGGGGGATAAAATTCCCAAAACAACCGCAACCCTCTTTCCCCCCTCCCCTGCCGGACATTGGGCAAAACTTCTGGTGCCGCCTTTCTCAACAGCCATGACCGGGGATTTTGGAAAATCCCTGAACTCACGCGGTGAGGGGAGAACTTAAAAAGAAGAGGCGGGGAGAGAAGAAGGCGATCCAGAGAAAAAAGAGAACGGCTCTCTCTTCTCCACTGTGGAGAGGGCGAGCACTGTGCCACTCCGTCTCTACCTCAGCCACCGTAGGCAACCGCATGCCATCACCCGCGCCACCTGCAGGCGCTCCTCACCGCACCTGCCCTACTGTGCACCTTCACCAACTGCCCGCACTGCCTGCAAGTAGTTCTCCAGTCCACCGGATGCGCACATGACTCACAGTGCCTCTCCGCGCCAGACCTGCAGGCGATAGACCAGCATCCACTGCAAGCACGCCGCGCGCCTCCTCCTCCCTGCAGCCCGCACGCCCATCAGCAGGTGCGGCACCGCGCACCCCAGCATCCTCTCCTTGCGTGTCCCTGCCTTCCTCTCCACCAGCTCGCTACTGAAGGCACCCGCACGCCATCTCCCCACGCGCGCACCAGCGCACCCCACCATTCCACCTTCCTGCAAGCAGACAGCAGGCGTCCTACCGCCCTGCAGCGCCTGCTCCATCCTCTGCAAGCACGCCACGCGCCTTCCTCCCATCTCCAGCGCGCCCAGCCATCCACAGCAGCCTGTAGCAACCTCAGGTGCAGCCTCCCGCGCTGCAGCAGGCGCAGCGATGCACCCGACAGCCTTCACCACCAGCCGTGCACGGCAGCAGTCTCCAGCCACCTCCGGCCACCTCCGCCGCTGCCGCTGCCATCGTCAGAGAGCCCCCGTCCTCGCCGTCCTCCTGAGCCTCGCAACTGCCCCGCCGGTGCTCTCTCTCTCTCGCGAGGAAGAGAGAGAGCAAATGCTCTGTTTTTGTTAGAATTAAAAATTACATTCAATGCCATTACCATAGATTTTATTTTTTTATTATTATTATATTATGGCAGAATTGCATTTAAGAACTCACAGTTCTTTCTAATTGCATGGTATTAATATTGGCTAGTTTAAAGATTGATTTTGGACTTGATTTAAGTACTAATTGTCTTTAGTACACATCACATGAAAATTGCACTAATTCATCCTAAATTTATTGAGGATTTCTGTGAGGGAAAATTGCTCTTACACCATTAACTTTTTAGGTTATTGCAAATCTACTTTCCGTCACGTTTTAAGTCCAATTTGAAAAGGAATTTTGCACTATCCGAAATAACATTAAATAATTAAGTATTGATTGCATCATTACCTCCCTGTGGACACGACCCGCTCTTCTGCGAGTGGTTATTTTCATTATTTTTGATTAGTCGATTTTTCCACCACTTAAATACTATACGCTAAGCGAAAAGTCGACCTTTCAAATTGGCGTCGTTGCCGGGGAGGCAACAGATGCAATAGATTTACTTTATTATTTTTGAATCTTTTGAGTTGCGAAATTATCTAATCATTTTGATTATTGTGCAAAGAATCCGCCGAAGCGACGAGGCGCAACAGATCAGCGACAGCAACCATGAGTTAAGCCACACGAGGAAAAGACGAAGGAGACCAAGATCCTGTTTCGCAAAGGATTCTCCATCGTCACAATTTAATTCTATCTTTTCGCCCTTGTAATTTGGGGTTAAATTTTTGGGGGTTTGTCCCCGCATTCTTTAGCTACTAGGGCTTACAGTATTTCTGGTGCATGCGTGATTATAGTTTTTGTTTGCTTGCTTTTAAAAACCAATAAAAAAATATCGATCTGCCTATTTAGAAGTTGCATGCCCTTAGGTGAGCGCATTTAGGGGTGATTGAGCAGCATATTAGATCTTATTATTGCATTGCAAGCATCTTAGCACGAAGATTGCTGGAGACAGGTATATCTTTCTAACTTTTGCATCCAGCTTCTGTTCACGCATTTGCATTCCAATTTAAATTTAAGACCACCAAATTGTTTGAATTTACTAAT
The DNA here is from genome assembly GCA_037157565.1 of Thalassia testudinum. NCBI lineage: Eukaryota > Viridiplantae > Streptophyta > Magnoliopsida > Alismatales > Hydrocharitaceae > Thalassia > Thalassia testudinum. The sequence goes on from JAZHRO010000049.1 coordinate 32,242,006, forward strand.
TAAGTGGTCACATAACTAAAAGCGAAACTAATAATCAGATTCAACTTAAAAGCAATTCACTTTTGATCTGATTCTAAGGGACTTGTCTACGATTTCAAAAAGAAATTACAAAGATTTACGGTGTATTGCACACTTTTGACACTGAGCAAGCACATTAGGCACCGCACTAAGGCTCGATCCCTTAAGGCTATAGGCACCGATCTCTTTATCGGTGCAGGCCCTCCTATTGTGCTTTGTGGTAGCGGTGATACTATCTTTTGATCAAGTGTTTTGATACTCCACGGAGGGGGACACCCCTTAAAGGAACAAAAGGGTAGTTAAGGGGCACCGCATACGCATCGCCTCAAAGGAAGGGTTCGCCCTACTTGCATCCCTTTGTTCGTCATTGGAGTAACTTCTCCCTTGATCACCTGGGAGTATCATCTAAGCAAAGTATAGGTCCTAGGGCACTCGAAGGTTGAATTAAGGCACGTAATTGCAGTGGAAAACTTGTTTGGCCATTTATTTTAACTAATTCAACATCCACAATAAAGAAGGTTAAGATTTCAAGTCCACACTCCTCTTATACCACTTACGTGGGAACGGAGGGATAAGTCTTGATCTTTTGACTTATCTTTAGAGTGGAGGTTTGACTTACTCAATAATAAAATAAAAATTTTGCTGAATTGTGTTTTGTATGCTTGGTAGACGCTCTCTTGAGGGTAGTCTAGTGTTTGATCCTGAGCCCTAGAGAATTCTTAGGAGAGCTCACCTAGGAGAAGAAAGAGAAGAAATGGTTGAGCAAGGTGCAAATCAACAAAGGACCCTAAGGGACTATTTTATTCCTACCAACCAACCTGCACAAGCACTAAGACGACCGGTAGGGGATAATCCGTATGAGATCAAGAGCAGTACCATATCTTTATTGCCCTCTTTTTATGGTACTACTAGGGAGGACCCCTACCGGCATTTGGAGGAATTCACCGAGGTCTGTTCCACGGTGAAGCTCCAGGGCTTTACTGATGAAGCCCTGATGAGGATTCTATTTCCTTTCTCCCTAAAGGATAAGGCCAAGCACTGGTATCATACCCTCGATGCAAGGGTAAATGATTGGGCTACCCTTAAGGGAGAATTTTTAAAAAAGTATTTTCCTATGAGTAAAAACAACCATTACAGAAGAGAGATTATGGGTTTTACTCAACAAGAAGGGGAGCAATTTCATGAGACTTGGGAGCGCTTTAATGACCTTCTTAGGTTATGCCCCCACCATCAAGTGCCAAGATGGCAGTTGGTCAAAAGGTTCTATAACGGATTATCTGAAAGGCATAGGCAAACCATTGATGCAGCCTGTGCAGGAACCTTCATGACCAGAACTGAGGATGAAGCCTGGGCATTATTTGAAACTTTAAGCGACAACTCCATACATTTGTCCTCTGCGTATCAAGAAAGAAAACCATCAATCTTGCAGAGGAAGATAGAGGCCCATGAAGCCGGGGCTTCTTAGGATTTGACTTATCAGATTCAACTATTGAATAAAAACTTTGATAGGCTTTTAGGAAACCTCGGCATGAACCCACAAGCAGCCTCTATTTTTCAGGCTTCAAGAGAATGCTCCATTTGCGAAAGCACAACGCACGCCACTGCGGAGTGCCATCAGGAAACCCAATTCCCTGAGTTGATTTAGGCCGACTTCAATGCGGCCCAAGGTTTCCGCCCCCTCGCAATAACCCTTACTCCAACACTTATAATTGAGGGTGGCGGAACCATCCAAACTTCTCTTAGAAGCAAGCTAATGCTTCTAACTCAGGGAATACAAGACCCTTACCTCCCCAGCCCACATATCAACCTTCTTATGAAAACCCTCTTCCGAATAAGCCCTCTGAGATGGATGAACTAAAGGCCATGATGAAAGCGATGCAAGAGCATCAGAATATGGTTATCCAATCTCAGAATAAGATGATTACTGATATGCAATCCCAAATTGCTCATCTTACTGAGGTAGTTAGGTAACGTGATCCAGGGAAGCTACCTAGCTCTTCTGAGGAGAACCCTAAGAGCAAGGGGGTTGTATTCAAGGAGCACGCCCAAGCAGTGACCGTGTTGAGGAGTGCAAAAAGATTGACAAGCCTGATAACACTCCTACGGTTACACCTCAGAATTCCCCTTTCACACCTGACCCTACTTCCATCTCACCCGAGGAAGAGCAACACTACTCTCCCTCACAAAAAATCATCCACAATGAGGATGTCGTCCTACCACCACCCCTTTCTCGCCATGACAACCCCTCTACTCAGAAGCCGAGGGTGCCCTATCCAGAGCGCCTATCTGCTCCTGGGGAATCTTCTGTTGGCTCATCTGGAGCCAAGGATAGGATGGAAGAGATTATGGATACTTTTAGGCAAGTCCAGATTAACTTGCCTTTGTTGGAAGCAATTAAACAGATTTCGTCCTATGCCAAGTTTCTGAAGGACCTATGCACCCAGAAGCATCGATCTAGGAAACAGGTCCAAACCAAGGTCATCCTGCCTGACCGCGTTAGCTCGGTTCTTCAGCATGGAACACCCCCCAAAATGAAAGACCCAGGGGCCCCGTATATTTCAGTGGTTATAGGTAACCAACACATCGACGAGGCTCTGCTCGATCTGGGTGCGGGGGTAAGCATTCTACCGAGCTCTGTCTACGACCTGTTGGGAGGAGGAAAGCTGAAGCCTAGTCCAGTAATCCTCCAGGTTGCAGATAGATCTCTTAAGACACCGCCAGGATTGTTGGAAGATGTCCTTGTGAGAGTGGAGGATTTCTTCTTCCCCGTTGACTTTCTGGTACTTGGTACTGACCCGTCTAATAAGCTCACAAAGCCGTCCATTATTCTGGGACACCCCTTTTTGGCCACAACCAATGCCTCTATAAATTGTAGATCTGGGGCACTTAAAATGGGCTTTGGGAACAAGAAGATCCAGTTGAATGTTTTTGATACTTACAAGCAACCCGGATTTGAAGATTGTTCTCAGATTGAGGTTGTTGATGAAATAATTGAAGAGACTACTCCAGCACTCTTATGTAGAGATCCCCTTCAGAAGGTCATAACTTAGGACCATCCCTCGTTTATCAAAGAAGCTGAAAGGAAAATGCTTGAACTAGAAGAGTTGCTGGAGATACACACTAAGTCTCTGTCCCCACCCTGGACTGTGAAGGTAGATCCGCTGCCTGAAGCGGGGACATCTCAGCTAAAACCCTCAATCCAAAAGGCTCCTGAATTGGAGTTGAAACCCCTCCCGAGCACATTGAAATATGCTTTCCTTGGCCCTAATAACACGCTCCCCGTTATTATCTCGTCTGCATTATCTAAATTGTAGGAAGGAGCTCTACTTGAGTGTTTACAAAGGCACAAGGAAGCAATTGCCTGGACAATTGCTGATATTAAGGGTATTGATCCCTCTCTTTGCATGCATCATATTTACATGGACGAGTCCGTGAAGCCTTTCCGAGACATGCAGAGAAGGCTCAATCCAAATATGCGGGAGGTTGTTAAAAAGGAGATTTTGAAATGGCTAGATGCAGGGATTATCTATCCCATTTCAGATAGTAAATGGGTCAGTTCGATTCATGTAGTTCCGAAAAAGGTAGGAATCACTATGGAGGAGAATGACCAAGGAGAACTGGTGACCACTAGACCCTCAACTGGTTGGAGGGTCTGCGTTGATTACCGCCGTTTAAACACGGCTACCCAGAAAGACCATTTCCCCTTGCCATTTATCAATCAAATTTTGGAACGATTGGCGTGGAACAGGTACTTTTGTTTTTTTGATGGGTACTCTGGGTACAATTAGATAGCCATTTTTCCTGATGATTAGGAGCGTACCACCTTCACGAGTCCTTATGGCACTTTTGCATTCCGCCGAATGCCATTCGGGTTATGTAATGCTCCTACCACTTTCCAACGTTGTATGATGGCTATCTTCTCTGATATGGTAGACGAGTTCGTTGAAATTTTCATGGATGACTTCTCCATTTATGGCTCGTCGTTTGACCTATGCCTTTCGCACCTTGATAAAGTCTTAACCCGTTGCGAAGCGGCAAAACTGGTGCTTAGTTGGGAGAAAAGCCACTTTATGGTCCAGCAGGGCATTGTGTTAGGGCATGTAGTTTCCGAGAAAGGATTAGAGGTGGACATCGCAAAAATCGATTCCATCTCTAAGCTTCCATTGCCCGCCAATGTTCGTCAGGTTAGATCTTTCCTTGGCCATGCTGGATTTTATAGGTGCTTCATTAGAGACTTCAGTAAAATCTCTAAGCCACTCTGCGACCTATTAGCGAAGGATGTTTCCTTCGATTTTGATGATAGATGTGGCAAGGCTTTCCAAGCTTTGAAGAAAGCCCTCATTACCACGCCGGTTCTCCAAGCGCCAGATTGGACCCTCCCATTTGAGCTTATGTGCGATGCTTCTGATTTTGCAGTGGGAGCGATCTTAGGTCAAAGGGTTGATGGCAAACCTCATGTGCTGCATTATGCCAGCAAGACCCTTACGGATCCTCAGCAAAACTACACGGCCACGGAAAAGGAATTACTTGCTGTAGTATTTGCTTTGGACAAGTTTCGATCTTATCTTTTGGGATCCAAGGTTGTGGTGTTCACTGATCATTCAGCCCTTAAGCATCTTCTAGCTAAAAAGGACACCAAACCTCGCCTAATTCGTTGGATTTTGCTACTCCAAGAATTTGACCTGGAAATTAAAGACAAGAAAGGAGTTGAGAATGTGGTAGCAGACCATTTGTCTAGGATCCCTATTGAGGCATCAAACCCCGCGGCGATATTCAAGAGACTTTCCCTGATGAGTCTCTAATGGCCGTGGAAACTAAAACTCCTCGGTTCGCTAACATAGTGAACTATCTGGTCACGGGCATCACCCCTAGTACTTGGGACAAGCAAAAGCGAGACAGGTTTATCGCTAATGCTAAATTTTATCACTGGGAGGAACTCGAGCTTTTTAGAATAGGCCCTGACTAGCTGTTTCGCCGTTGCATCCCTGATGAGGAACAAAGAAGTGTTCTGAGTTTCTGCCATGACCTCCACTGTGGGGGACATTTTAGTGGGAAGAAGACTGCTCATAAGGTTCTTCAGTCTGGTTTTTGGTGGCCCACATTATTCCGAGATGCACATACGTATGTGGGCGCATGTCTACGTTGCCAGTAGACGGGAACCATTGGAAAAAGGGATGAGATGCTCGAACAACCTATCCTCCCTGTTGAAATCTTTGATATTTGGGGCATTGACTTCATGGGTCCCTTTCCTGTGTCCTTCGGATATGAATACATCCTTGTAGCTGTTGACTATGTATCAAAATGGATAGAAGCCATCCCCACGCGAACCAATGACCATTCTGTGGTCTTAGGCTTTGTTAAGGCTAATATCATTTCTCGGTATGGGTGCCCAAGGACGATCATAAGTGATGGAGGACCTCACTTTAAGAATGTACACTTCACTAGACTACTCCAAAATTTGGGAGTAAATCACATGATAGCCACACCTTATCATCCCCAAACGAGTGGGCAAGTGGAAGTGTCTAATAGGGAGATTAAGAGAATTTTAGAAAAAACTGTCAGGCCTGATCGAAAGGATTGGTCTAAAAAACTAAATGACGCTCTTTGGGCCTACAGAACTGCATATAAGACTCCCTTGGGTATGTCTCCTTTCTCTCTTGTCTATGGAAAAGCGTGCCACCTTCCCGTTGAAATCCAACATAAAGCTTATTGGGCCATTAAAAACGTTAACTTAAATCTGGATAAAGTGGGAAGAGCACGTATGTTAGAATTAAGTGAGCTTGAGGATCTTCGCAATGAAGCTTATGAAACTTCTCAAGCTTACAAGCAATGTACAAAAGTCTTCCATGACAAGCACATCATTAGAAAGACTTTTGAGCCCAACCAGTGGGTCTGGCTTTTCAATTCTAGACTTAAATTATTTCCTGGAAAGCTCAAGTCCCGTTGGGATGGGCCTTACGTTGCGATTAATACCTTCCCTCATGAAGCTGTAGAGATCAGGAACCCTATTTTAGGTGCGAACTTTAAAGTAAATGGCCAGCGACTTAAACCGTATATTACTCTTTCAGATGGCTAGGTTTTGGACGCACTACGACTTGAGGAGCCTTAGCTCCTTCCACTCTCCTCCTCAGGTGATATTCTTCTATGTCTATATTTTTCCAATGAGGACATTATCAGTCTTAGGCATGGGGGGATATAACCTGAGAATGTTTATAGTGTTTATAGCATTTATAAATATTTGCATACATATTTAAAAAAAAGAAACTCTTTTCTTGAGCTGATTGGGTTAGTCCCTAGCAAAATACCTTTATTGGAGGTTTTTTTTCTTGAATTATTTCTTAAGTTTAGAATCCAGTACATTTATTTCACGTGCACGTAGACTTGGTAATGGATCCTTGAGGAAAACCAATGAGCATTTGTAGTCTACTGAACCCTTGGACAGTTCATAGAGAGTCAGGCATACTATCTTCTAGTAAATCCACCTCATATTTGTGAGAAGAAGTAGAGAGATTACTGGTGCGCTAAGTCTAGTGCTCTCTCTTTTCCTCCTCCTCCGTTGTTGTTGTTGAGAGAGATATCTCTCTCTTTTCCTCCTCCTCCGTTGTTGTTGTTGTGAGAGATGTGAATTCCTGAGAGTCACCAAATAAGGCAGATACACGGAGATTGAGTCTTAATAAAGCTATAACTATGGTGGATGGTTACGACCGTCCTTCATAGAGTCCTCAGCTGAAGGAGGGTAATAGTGTCAAAGGTTAGAAATACGCCTGTCCTATCCATTCTTTCCCGGTGCCGATAATAGGCACTTCCACCAAATAAGCCACACAACTTCCTCTTGACCGTCATCATCCTAATAATGCCTTGTAAATAAAAGTCTATATTGTGTTGTGCTGATTGAAAAAGAAACAAAAACAAGAAGGAAAAAGAGAGAGAGAGAGAGAGAAAAGAAGAAGAAAAAGAAGAAACAGAAAGAAGAAAAAGAAAAAAATAGTTATATTACAAAAAAAAAAAGTCCAAGTTTCTAATGTTTCTGAGGCAACAGAACACCTATTACGTTCCACCAAATATGACCCATACCTACCTTCTAGTATTTCTGATCGCCTGAATACTGGTTGAGGACTCTAACTTAGTTGTAGAGTTATTAGAACTTTTTTTCTTTCTGAGATCACGAATCTCACCAGATTTAGAAATTATATGTGTTGTGCTGATTGAAAAAGAAACAAAAACAAGAAGGAAAAAAAGAGAGAGAGAGAGAGAGAAAAGAAGAAGAAAAAGAAGAAACAGAAAGAAGAAAAAGAAAAAAATAGTTATATTACAAAAAAAAAAAAGTCCAAGTTTCTAATGTTTCTGAGGCAACAGAACACCTATTGCATTCCACCAAATATGACCCATACCTACCTTCTAGTATTTCTGATCGCCTGAATACTGGTTGAGGACTCTAACTTAGTTGTAGAGTTATTAGAACTTTGATTGAAGTGTGGATGCCATGTGGGGCCACCAAATAGTGAGTATAATTTCTAAATCTGGCGAGATTCGTGATCTCAGAAAGAAAAAAAGAGAGTGCCCAGGAACATCAAGAGAGCATAGTTATGTATCCTCTCTCAGGGTTGACTTGTCTAATAGTCTAGAGAGCTAGAGTCTGCAGTACTAGACTATATGTAGCACCAGTAGAGTGTGTGCCACCAAATACAAATCCATTCAACTTATTATCTCCTACCTAAGCCAAACACCGGGGTCAAGTTACAGATCATCGTCTACTTTATCCCTAAGGGAAGTAGTTGCCTTTCTCAACAGAAATTTTTGCCAAGGGTGATGTACGAACTCCTAATGCGAATCGGCTCTTTCACTTGGATATGTTACCTAGGCTATCAGCACTTCATATTTGTCTGGATTTCTAAAGTTTTGAAATAAGAAAAGAAGAAATCTTCTGATTATTTCTATTATTTTTACTAGGGACTAGCAAATCTTAGGCATGGGGGTATTTGATGAGTCTATTAAAATGGACTATTATTAAGACTAAGTATCTTTAATTATACAATTTAGGTGTGTTAATAATGGTAATTAAGTTATAGAAGATTTGTACACCTCATAATTTAAGTTATAACATTCTATAACTTCATGATTCTATTGTTTTTATATGCAGGTAATAAAATACACAAAGAGCAAGGGTAGGGGGATAAAATTCCCAAAACAAACGCAACTCTCTTTCCCCCCTCCCCCGCCGGACATTGGGCAAAACTTCTGGTGCCGCCTTTCTCAACAGCCATGACCGGGGATTTTGGAAAATCCCTGAACTCACGCGGTGAGGGGAGAACTTAAAAAGAAGAGGCGGGGAGAGAAGAAGGCGATCCAGAGAAAAAAGAGAACGGCTCTCTCTTCTCCACTGTGGAGAGGGCGAGCACTGTGCCACTCCGTCTCTACCTCAGCCACCATAGGAACCTGCGTTCCATCACCTGCGCCACCTGCAGGCACTCCTCACCACCCCTGCCCTACCGCACGCCTTCACCAACTACCCGCACTGCCTGCAAGCAGTTCTCCAGTCCACCGCACGCACACGCGCCTCACAGCGCCTCTCCGCACCAGACTTGCAGGCGATAGACCTGCATCTGCTGCAAGCACGCCGCGTGCCTCCTCCTCCCTGCAGCCCGCACGCCCATCAGTAGGCATGACACCGCGCCCCAGCATCCTCTCCTTGCACATCCCTGCCTTCCTCTCCGCTCGCTCGTTACTGAAGGAGCCCGCACGCCATCTCCCCACGTGTGCACCAGCGTGCCCCACCGTTCCACCTTCCTGCAAGCAGGCAGCAGGCATCCTACCGCCCTGTAGCACCTGCTCCATCCTCTGCAAGAACGCCGCGTGCCTTCCTCCCATCTCCAGCATGCCCGGCCATCCACAGCAGCCTGTAGCCACCGCAAGCGCAGCCTCCCACGCTGCAGCAGGCGCAGCGACGCACCCGACAGCCTTCACCACCAGCCGTGCACGGCAGCAGTCTCCATCCACCTCCGGCCACCTCTGCCGCCGCCGCTACCATCGTCGGAGAGCCCCCGTCCTCGCTGTCCTCCTGAGCCTCGCAACTGCCCCGCCAGTGCTCTCTCTCTCTCTCGCGAGGAAGAGAGAGAGCAAATGCTCTGTTTATGTTAGAATTAAAAATTACATTCAATGCCATTGCCACCGATTTTATTTTTTTTATTATTATTATATTATGGCAGAATTGTATTCAAGCATCACAGTTCTTTCTAATTGCATGGTATTAATATTGGCTAGTTTAAAGATTGATTTTGGACTTGATTTAAGTACTAATTGTATTTAGTACACATCACATGAAAATTGCACTAATTCATCCTAAATTTATTGAGGATTTCTGTGAGGGAAAACTGCACTTACACCATTAACTTTTTAGGTTATTGCAAATCTACTTTCCTTCACATTTTAAGTCCAATTTGAAAAGGAATTTCGCACTATCCGAAATGACATTAAATAATTAAGTATTTATTGCATCATTGCCTCCCTGTGGACACGACCCGCTCTTCTGCGAGTGCTTATTTTCATTATTTTTTATTAGTCGATTTTTCCACCACTTAAATACTATAACACTAAGCGAAAAGTCGACCTTTCAGTTTGTACCAAAATTTAGACCCAAGATGAGTTTGTCTTCACCTAGTTTTCAACTTGGTCCTATCTGATTACATTTCTACCCTTAACTTTCAAAATCTTTTCAAACAAACACCTAACTTTGTCGTCGTTCTCACAAAAAGGTCCCTACCACCATTAAACCTATTCCTACTTGCTCTGGTGACCTTAATTAGGAAAGAACTTCCTGATTTCTTGAAGAATCCCTTTTAAATTTGAAAGGGAAGTTCGTCAAGAAATTCCCTTCCTTTTGAACCTGATCCCAAGCCCTAAAACTTACCCAATCTCTCTTGCGAATGCATGAGAGATTTGGGTATCAAGGAATTCCCAAACTCCAGCGAGCTTTCCGCTTCCCAAGCCCAAAACCTCCTCCTGAGGCCTATAAAAGAACCTCCTAATCACACCGTCTTCCTCACACTTGAAATCGGCCAAGAATCCCCACTAATTCCTCTCTCTCTCTCTCGGCATAAAGCTCCTTGACGTCCGGCAAGACCCTCTGTCCATCTTCATCCTCCATTTGCAATACCAGCAGTAGAGATATCCTCCTCGCTTCTTCTCGCATCGAGCCATACCAGCTGATGCCTTAACCCCCCTCTTCCTCGTCGTCTCTCTCTCCAGAGCTATTCTCTTCTCCGGCACTGGCAACACCATAACCAGCACTACCTCTACCCTACTTCATCCGCTAGCTACCCATATCGACGTCTCATCTTCCACTCTTCATTTCTAGACATTCGAAACTTCGTTTCGACCACTAACTAGCCCGATCTCCCTCCATCTTCCACCTCGTCAGCGTACCTCCAGCAAGCTCGCATGGCCACTACGCTCCACCAACCTGGCTGCCATTCATCCCTACACCTCCACCGTAGCCCAGAGAGCAAAAGCCCTCTGGTAATCGAGGCTATTAGCCTCTCCAATGCTCCACTGAACACACCTACTCTCACGCACATAGTCTGACTCCGCCACGCATGCACAGACCTCGCCACGCCACACAACCTCCACCGTTGCACTCACCGTGGTCCGACGAAGGCCCTGAGCAAGTTTAATTGGGCCGCGAGGCCATTTGCTTGATTTCGACTGTGCCACCTCCTTTGCCATTAACGAAAAGCTTCAAGAAGCTTCGAGCTCGCTCCAGGCCTTGTCTACCCCAGGTAGAAGTCCCAGGTTGCATGGAAACAACACGCGAACTCATCCAGGTGGTCAATCTCTCTCTTTTCCTCCTCCTCCGTTGTTGTTGTTGAGAGAGATATCTCTCTCTTTTCCTCCTCCTCCGTTTGTTGTTGTTGAGAGAGATCGGAAGCCACCAAAGCGACGCTATCGCATATATTGAATTTGTGATAGAGGCTTATCGCCTCCAAACACGAGGTGAGGTCCCTCTCACCGACGCACACCTACACCATGTCCGTGACACCTCACCTGCGGACTTGGTGCGCCTGACCTACCTAAGCCTTCACTCCTCGGCTGCGACCACGCCTGCAGCCCTGGACCCAGATACGTGCCTACCTGATTACCCGATTACTCACTAAGAGGCCCTAGGAGGGCGAAGCCTAAGAAGAGAGAAAGAAAGAGAGATTGCGTGAGTAGGGGGAGGACTTTGCTCTTGGCGAGAACTGGATGACACTTAGCCAAATTCAAGAAGCCTTCCCCCTCTGTGTGAAGTAGCTGAACAGAGAAAGGAAGAAGGAAAGAAGAAGGGTCGTAGCTGAAGAAGAAGAGAGACAGAAAGAGAAAAGCAGAAGACGAAGAAGAAGAAGAAGAAGAGAGGGAGCCGCATAAGAAGAAGAAACAGAGAAAGAACCAGAAGGAGAAGAAAAGCTGCATAGGAAAAGAGAGAGACCCTTTAGTCTCTAGCACTATAGCACAGGCCTATTTAAGATGTCTGATACTTTAATTACATATACTTGAGACTTGATTTAAGTGTTATTTGTGAGGAGTAATTGGTGATTTAAATCACCATTTTACTCCATTCTTTTTGTATATTGATTCTAACATTATTTTATTGCAATCTTTATTCTTGATTTAAATTGTGATCTTGAGCTTTGAATTTCACATTGCTCCTTATGTTCGACCTCAGAACGTTTTTGAGTAATAAAATTTATTTGTTTGAGCACTATTTTGGCTATACTACAACATGACAATCTTAAAACACTGATTTAGCACCCGAGCCTTTTGGTGTCGTTGCCGGGGAGCAACGGGCAATTTAGACCTCTTGATTACAATTCCTGATTTAGATTCTAACTTGCTATATCTCTTTTGCTGTGTTTATTTCAGGAGGGATACATTCCAGGAAAATCGGCCTCACATTAAACACGCCAGGGATAGGTAAGTTCTAATTACTCTCTCTTAAGCCCCTGATTTTGAAAAGGTAAAAAAAAAAAATAATTAGGGCTACTTGCATTCTATCCTTAGATAATTCATCAAGTTGCTTGATTTGATACATTTTATTTAAACAACAAATCCTGATTTGTGCACCTACTTAAAGCTTAAGGTATTTAGGGCTATCACATTCTTGCTTGAGCCCTAGGTACCACATTTTGACAAATTAAATTGAACTAAATTAGAGCCAATTAAGGATTTCAGTTTAGGGTTTTTAGAGACACACTTGCTTAATCAAGAATTGATCTTTCAAACAAATGTGTGCCTAAGCCTTGATTGAACTGATTTATTCAAGTAAAACCCTAAAAATCAATCTCTTAAAATCATTTGAACACTAAAAGAGAGACCTAAGATTCTCAAGAGGACAATACAGGTGAAGTTGACCCACTTTGTTGGGTCAACCAATTTTCGAATTAGGTCACTTTTGCACTCAACACATCTTAAAGTTCAAGTGAAATTCTAAAGCACCCTTGCTCTTAATTAAAACTGGTAGACTTAAGAGGTCAAGTCCCCATTCTGGTCTACCTAGAACATCAGTGACAAGAGAGGTCGGGTGGGGGAAACCCTGTAACCTATGGGGGTGCTCTACTATGTAGAGTCTTTATGGGACTCTCCCTCTCTGGCTGCCCAAGTAATTCTCAGGTGGATGGCTTCTGACTAAGGGGTATCATCCTCGTCGAACCTCTATAGTCATCCAAAATTTTTGTGTGTCTTGATTGAGTCCATCACATTCTACCTCTCATCTACTTCATCAGTGCATGTTCGGGAGGAGGTCTTTAAGACCATCCTTGAGGCCTCCTTTAGCCACTCATTCACGTCGAGGCCAAGCCTTGACCTCCTTATTTGTGCAACAACCCAATCCTATTGATATCTCTTCCGATTCATCTAAACCTGATTCACTTTCATCTATCATCATGGCACAACCCGCAGAAGAAAATAATCTTGAAAATCAACTTCAGCACCTCAATGATCTATTCCAAGCCTTTATGAACCCACCGCAGCGTCCAATGATGCGAGATCACTACAATCCCATTGCAATAGTGATCGAACCTTGAGTATAAATCCCCACTGGAGGTCCTGACACTAAACTCAAGCCCAACATGATTCATGCCATTCCCAAATTCCATGGGCATAATTCCGAAGATCCTTTCCAGATCAAACTCAAGCATCTGGCCTAGACCTTCGGGTCAGAAGCTCAAAATCGGAATATTCTACTCATGACAATGTTCTCCTTCCCTCTCATGGATAAAGCTGCTTACTGGTACCAAACCCAAATGCGTCTAATCAACACATTGGCGGAACTTTAATTCGAGTTTTTGAGAAAGTTCTTTCCTGTTGATCGGGCAAATGCTTTATGGCACCAGATCACACATTTCACACAAGTAGAAGAACCACTTCACGAAGCATGGGATCATTTTCTAGATCTCATGCAAAAGTGCCCCCATCACGGAGTTCCTAAATGGGAACAAGTCTAGCCATTTTACCAGGGACTCCATGAGGATATTCGATTATTCGTCAATGTGACCTACGGAGGAAACATCATGGGTCAATACAAAGACACTGTGTGGGAGATTTTCAAAAATATGTGCGAGAACTCCATCAATAATGAATCTATGGGCATGTTCGACCAGACAAATGCCTATGCATTGACCAATCCAAAGGGAGCACATGAGATGCAGGGCCTGTCCTCTCCCGTCGACTTGGAACTGATGGCCAGTCATTTGGACAAGGTCTCTATTATTAAGAAGAAGGTGGATGAGCTAACTCGGCATTTGCAGTGAGCCACCTCTGCGCAAAACCCATTCATGCAACCACCCTCTGGCAGGGAGGCCGTGCACAACATCTATCATTGACATTCTCAGGGGATGGATCCATATCCACCCCTATCTGATTCTGGTTACGGAGGAAACTCTGGATCCACCTACTCTAGTTGGGGGAACTCTAAACCCTCATATTCTGATTTTCCCGAGGTTCCTAAGACCTGCGAGGACCTCAACATCATTCGGAATGATCCATTCTTAAACACCTACAACCTTGGATGGCATAATCATCCCAGTTTCATGTGGTTAGGCAATAATCAAAATCAGAGACCTCAATATCCGCCCTGACCACAAGCTCCTCGTCCATATCAGCCACCTCAGCCTCGGCCTAACCCAACTTATCAATCTGGGCTGACTCAGATAGATCAAATGACTCTTATCCTTTAGACTCTGGCTGACATTCATAAGATGAATGCGGCTATGCAAAAATAGCACAGAGACAAGATCACAGAGGTTTGCAATCAACATGCCCAGATGGCAAATCCTCACCAACCTGGTGTACTTCCTTCACAACCTCTGCTTAATCCGAATAATGTGCCAAACTAGAGGCACGTTATGAACCCAAATCCGAGCCAAGCTCACTTTGTTTATCAGGCCCCTTCTACTCCATCACCCGACGGAATGGAGGCCTCAACATCGTATATGGGTTACCAGCAGCAATCACCTCTTCTACCCACTCCAAACCAGAACCAGGCAGGATTGAATTCTGTTACTACCTGCACTGGTAAAACAACATAGGACCCACCTTATCCAAGCCACTCCCAGCCTATTAATACAAACCCTAACCCTAGATAGGCATCCAGGACACCTCTATCCCAGATCAAGAACCTGGACCCATTATAGAGGAACCATTTAAGGTTCCATTTCCTAAGACCTTGACCAAGGGAAAAGGGATAACCAAAATCGTGGCACCTGAGGAGGACCTGGTTAAGCTCTTTGAGTAGGTCCATATAAACATCCTCTTGATGGATGCAATACGCCACATACCGACTTATGCACGATTTCTGAAAGATGTATGTACACATAAGCATAAGTCGTGAACCAAAGACGGGAGTCTGATCGTACTGTCAGAGCAAGCCAGCTCTATCATCTTGAGTAAACTCCTGCCTAAGGCAAAAGACCCAGGCACCCCTTTGACCTCCTATGAAATCAGTGATATATGATTTGACCAAGCCTTATTAGACTTAGGAGCCTCCATAAATTTGATACCCACATCCCTACTAGACTATTTCGAGAAATCTGAACTTAAATCGACTAAAATGACTTTACAACTAATCAACCGATCAATTAAGTCACCAAAAGGAATTCTCGAGGATGTCATAGCTAGGGTGCATGATTTCTATTTTCTAGTGGATTTTATTGTCTTAGACATGGATGCTCCTGAGAATGTGAAGAATACATCGATCATACTAGGGAACTTAAACCGACTGAAATGACTTTACAACTAACCGACCGATTAATTAAGTCACCAAAAGGAATTCTCGAGGATGTCATAGTTAGGATGCATGATTTCTATTTTCTAGTGGATTTTATTATCTTTGACATGGATGCTCCTGAAAATGTGAAGAATACATCGATCGTACTAGGGAGACCCTTTCTGGCCACTGCTAGGGCTAACATTAATTGTGAGGAGGGCCAAATTGAATTAAAATTTAGGAGCAAGACACTAAAGATTGACATCTTTAAGGCCCAACAAGGAATTAATTGCAGAGTCATAGAACAAATTTGCGACATTGAAGCAGTGGTTGATGACTTCATCAAGGAAAAAACTATTTCGGATCAACCACAAGAGGATCAAAACCAGCAATTAGGGGAGCCTGAAATCAACCTAGACACACCCATAGTTCCTTCCTTTGCTCCCAACAACCATCCTGAACTACCCTCTACGGCTGAAAACCCAATTTTAGAATTCAAGCCTCTTCCCGATCATCTCAAGTACGTCTTTTTGGGTTCCAATCAAGCGTTTCCTATGCTTATCAACTCCCAACTCACTTGATCAGGAAACACGCCTGATTTCTATTCTCTAGCAACATCGAAGAGCTATTGGATGGACTCTCGAGGATCTCACTAGTATCAGTCCCTCATACTGCACACATCACATCTACACTAAGGAGGGCTCACGACCATCCCGTGAAATGTACAGACGCCTAAATCCAAATCTACAAGATGTCGTGAAAAAGGAGATTATCAAGTGGTTAGATGCAGGGATCATCTGCCCGATCTCCAACAGTCGGTGGGTGAGCCCAATCCAAGTTATGCCTAAAAAGGTAGGGCTTACTGTCATCACAACTAAAATCGGAGAAACCATATCGACCCATATAGCAAACTCATGGAGAGTCTGCATTGATTACAGAAGACTCAATTCCTCCACGAAGAAGGATCATTTCCCACTACCATATATTGATCAGATTCTCAAGAAACTAGCGAGAAATTGATTCTTCTGCTTTTTGGATGGGTACTCCGGTTACAATCAGGTCGCAATCCATCCTAAGGACTAAGAGAAGACCACCTTCACCTACCCCTCTGGAACTTACGCATTCCAAATGATGCCGTTCGGTCTCTGCAATGCACCCGCTACCTTTCAGCGATGCATGCTTGCCATATTCTCAGATATGGTAGGTGAATACCATGAAGTCTTCATAGATGACTTCTCGGTATTTGGTGAATCATTTGACGATTGCCTCCTGCACTTGGTCTAGATCCTCAGGCGATGCATTGAAGTGAACTTAATTCTTGCTTGGGAAAAGAGCCACATCATGGTGCTTGAGGGAATTGCCCTGGGACATCTTATCTCGAAAAAGGGCATCCAGGTTGATCAAGCCAAGCTAAATATGATTTCCAAACTTCCTACGCCTAGCTCGGTGAAAGACATCCAATCTTTCCTAGGGCACGTCAATTTTTATAGTCGATTCATTCCCGATTTCTCGAAAATTGCACGCCCCCTGACTAATCTTCTATCTAAGGATGTCCCCTTTCAAATCACCAAGGAATGCACTCAGGCATTTGAGATCTTGTGTGATCGAGTTACCCAAGCACCTATCCTGCAGTCCCCTGATTGGTCTCAACCCTTTGAGATCATGTGCGATGCATCTGATTACGCCGTAGGAGCGGTACTTGCGCAAAAAATAGATGGGAAACCCATGGTCATCTACTATGCTAGCAAGACACTTGACGAGGCTCAGCGTACTCCACAGTTACTGAGAAAGAGCTGCTTGTCGTAGTATTTGCCCTGGAAAAGTTTAGATCATATCTTTTGGGTTCCTATATTATCATTTACTCAGATCACACTGCTGTGAGACATCTCCTTGCAAAGAAGGACACGGAACCTTGACTAATCTATTGGATCTTGTTGTTGCAAGAGTTTGACCTCAAAATTTGCGACAAGGAGGGAAAACAGAATGTGGTAGCTAATCACTTATCCCGCCTTCCTTCCAACATTTCGACCCTTCCAGACCCATTACTAAACATTTTCCCGACGAGCACCTCCTGACTATCAGTGCGGGACTTCCATGGTTTGCTGATCTTGTAAACTACTTGGCATCACATCAGATCCCGTCCGATTGGCCAAAAGCTAAGAGGGACATATTACTCTCTGATGCCAAGTACCACTTTTGGGAAGACTCATATCTCTTCCGCATTGGTGCTATCAAATCATCCAATGATGTGTTTCGGAAGTGGAAATACAGGACATTTTATCCTTCTACCATGACCAGGCCTGCGGTGGATAGTTCTCTGGTCATTACCTGCAGCAAAAGTCCTCCAGTGTGGCTTCTGTTGGCTCATGATTTTCAAAGATGCATACAATCACTGTAAGGCATGCACTCGTTGCCAGACCTTAGGCAACATGAGCCACTGTGATATGATGCCCTTACAGCTGATTCTCGTATGCGAATTCTTCGATATCTGGGGGATTGATTTTATGGGACCCTTCCCTATTTCAAATGGCTTAGAATACATTCCTCTTACTGTTGACTACATGTCCAAATGGATTGAAGCCATTCCAATCCGAACCAACGATCATAAGGTGGTTATTAAATTCATTCATCAAAACATCTTTTCTCGGTTCGAGATTCCACGTGCCATAATCTTCGATGGAGGGACCCATTTCATGAATACTTAGTTTAGATCACCGATGACTAAGTATGGGTTGTCGCATAGAATGTCAACTCCTTATCACCCCCAAACTAACGGTCTAGCTGAGTTATCAAATCGGGAGATCAAGAAAATCCTCCAGGTCACTGTTCAACCTGACAGGAAAGATTGGTCATCTTGACTTCTGGAAGCTTTGTGGGCTTATAGAACCGCCCACAAAATCCAATTAGGCATGTCTCCATTCATATTGGTGTACGGAAAGGCATGTCACCTCCTCATCGAATTGGAGCACAAAGCCTATTGGGCAGTATGGAATTGCAATCTCGATCTTTCTAAGGTAGGAACCCACAGAAAGCTTCAAATGAGTGAGATTGATGAACTATGCCATGACACGTATGAGAACTTGCGAATCTACAAAGAGTGGGTTAAGGCCTTTCACAACAAGCACATATCCAGAAAGATCTTTTTCCTTGGTCAGAAAGTCCTACTCTTTGACACCAAAGTCAAATTATTCCCAGGAAAACTCAGATCAAAATGGATTGGACCATACCTTGTCTGCCGAATCTTTGGAAATGGAGCTGTCAAAATCAGTCAACTCAGCCATGATTCAGAACCTTTTGTCATGAATGATCAAAGACTCAAACCATTCATTGAACTCACTGATACGAATTTGGCTGAGGTATCTTTTACCCTCCATTCTCCCTGAGCTCATTGCACCTGGCTGATGGCATTAAACTCAGTGCTTAACGGGAGGCAACCCATCATTTTGAAAAACCCAAAACTCTTCCTGACACATCTTATGCTAAACTCATCTTGTACTTTAGGGTTCATCCATTGGAACAATTGACTCCAACTCTGGTACCCGTACCTGAGCTTGAAATCGTCCGCAATAGTTACCCCAACCCATTCACCCACCCAACGCCTATTCTAAGGAATGATCTAAGCTGAACTCGAACCCACCTAATTTACAATGAAGATATTGCAAATCGTAGACATGGGGGGTATTAAAGTGCAAATGTCGTGAAAATCACTTCACAAAAAAGGGTTTCATCAAAAAAATCACATATTCCAAAAAAACCAAAAAATAAAAAATAAACAATTGAAAAAGAACAAAAATAGGAGAGGGGAGGAAACTTTGAATGGATTGCATATCATTTTTTAGGAGAAAAAGGGGAGGAGATAAAAAAATGTCAAAAAGGAGAACAATTTGGAAAGAAAAGAAAAAGAGATAGTCATTAGTAAAAGATTAAGGAATTGACTTAGTTCTAGACCAAATCAAAAGAAAAAAAATAAAAGGCAAAAAGTGCTAAGGAAACAAAAAAAGAGATTATTAGGAACGTTGATCTTAGGCCTCTTGGGCTGCAATCCTAGGCTTAAAACTTCAGGTATCTGCTAAGATCTAGATAGTCCTCAAAAGGTTGGGGAAAATACGAAGCTTAAGTATTAGGTCTAAGGCTTAGGGAATATTCAGCCTCGTTAACTAACCTCTGGTGTGTGGGACTCGATAACCTAAGCACCCCAATCCACACACAGTCTGGTTCAGTGCACCTAAATATCAAAATCATGCAAATGCATTAAATCTGTTCTAAAAAAAGTTACCTAGATTAGGAGCAGCTGATCAACACAAGTTGATTTGGACAAGTTCCTAGTGCGGAGAGGCAAGAAATTCCCCTTGAAGATGCATAACAACATATCGTCTCCTCGGTGCTTGTCTCCTAGGATATCTAAATATCCTATCAGGGGCATGTAAGCACCTTGTGCTGGTTTAGATGCCATGGGAGGCATTATCTCGAAATGTCGATTGCCAGGGTCTGGATTTAGCTACAGAACGCCATGGGTAGGATTATCTTGAAATCTCGAAAGCCAGGGTTCTGGGGGTTGCCATGGGCGATGCTATCTCGAAGCATCGATTGCTAGGGACCCTACGAGAATTGATGGTGGGGACTAGGAATCTGATACAGATTGTGTTGTAAAGCTAATCCGAAGCTAGAAATAAAAAGAAAAGAGAGAGAAAACTCTCCAAAAATTAAAGCCAAGTTCTTCTATCTCTCTCTGACAAAAACCTACTGCAAACTAAACTTAGGCTAGAACATGTTACAAGCATGGGTGCTTTAACTGCAGAGTTCAACAAACCTTAGGTTAGTTCCTGTGGGCCTTAGAAACCTTTGCGGTGGACTGAGGCTAGAGCTGGTTAGGTCTGGATCTTGGTTGGTACTTGAGTACCTCCAGGCCTACCATCGGCATTCTAACCTAATCTACAAAAGAAAGCACACATCAAAGTTTTAAGCATCAAAAGTTATATGGTCTAGAATTAAAGTTAATACCTTGAAAGTTTTCAAAGGGACTACAAAAAGGTAGGCATAAGGGTATGATGGGAATACCATCATGAGCCATAACTAGCTCATTTTGACCGAATTAAGTCAATAAATGATCCTACATAACTGCAAAAGAGTCATAAGTCACTGCATAATCATTCTGAGGGAAAAATAAGAAACTAGGGTTAAAACTGCAATTTTACCAACATATCATAAATGCAGTACAACCGCAGGTTTTCTCAGGGGTTGAATGAAGGTCAAATGGTCTTAGAAAGCTAACAAGTGGGTTAAAACAATTAGAAAAGGGTTTGGACGTGTTCTGAGAATTAAATGACTTTTTGAAATCCTAAAAATAAACCTGCTTAATTAACTGATGTTCTGATCAGGATAAAATTCAGCTAAACCCACTACAATTCATATAAAAATATTATCTAGGGTTTAGAACCTTCAATTTGACCATCAAAACCCGTTTTGACCCACAATAGAGTCACAGACAAATATTTACCCTAATTTAGATTTTTACATAAATTACCCATTCAAACATGGTCAAAACCAAAATCCAACTTCACCATTAGATTTCTTAGGTCCAAATTATGTTTGTACCAAAATTTAGACCCAAGATGAGTTTGTCTTGACCTATTTTGCAACTTGGTCCTATCTGATTACATTTCTACCCTTAACTTTCAAAATCTTTTCAAACAGAACCCTAATTTTGTCGTCATTCTTACAAAAAGGTCCCTACTGCCATTAACCTATTCCTACTTGCTCCGCCGACCTTAATTTGGAAAGAACTTCCTGATTTCTCTACGAATCCCTTTCAAATTTGAAAGGGAAATTCGTCAAGAAATTTCCTTCCTTTTAAACCTGATCCCAATCCCTAAAACTTACCCAATCTCTCATGCGAATGCATGAGAGATTTGGGTATCAAGGAATTCCCAAACTCCAACGAGCTTTCCAAGCCCAAAACCTCCTCCTGAGGTCTATAAAAGAACCTCCTGATCACACCGTCTTCCTCACACTCGAAATCGGCCAAGAATCCCCACTAATTCCTCTCTCTCTCTCTGCATCGAAAGCTCCTCGACGTCCGACGAGCCCCTTCGTCCATCTTCGTCCTCTATTTGCAATACTAGCAGTAGAGATATACTCCTCGCTTCTTCCTGCATCGAGCCATACCAACTGACGCCCTAACCCCCCTCTTCCTTGTCGTCTCTCTCTCTGGAGCTATTCTCTTCTCTGGCGTCGGCAACACCATAACTAGTGTCACCTCTACCCTACTTCATGTGCTAGCTACCCAGATCGATGCCTCATCTTCCACTCTTCGTTTCTAGGCATTCGCAACTTCGTTTCAACCACCGACTCGCCCGATCGCCCTCCATCTTCCACCTTGCCGGCGTTCCTCCAGCGAGCTCGCACGGCCACTACACTCCACCAACCTGGCCGTCGTTCATCCCTACACCTCTGCTGTAGGCCAGAGAGAAAAAGCCCTCTAGTAATCGAGGCTATTACCCTCTCCAATGCTCCATCAAGCACACCCACTCTCACGCACACAGTCCGACTCCGTTACGCACGCACTGACATCGCCACACCACACAACCTCCAATGCTGCACTTGCCGTGGTCTAGTGAAGGTCTTGAGAAAGTTTAATTGTGCCGTGAGGCCGTTTGCTTGATTTCAGATGTGCCACCTCCTCCGCCATTGATGAAAAGCTTCAAAAAGCTTCGAGCTCACTCCAGGCCTTGTCTGCCCCAGGTAGAAGTTCCAGGTTGCACGGAAACAACACCTAAACTCATCCAGGTGGTCAATTGGATGCCTTGACCACGCTATCCGAGGCAATTGGAGGAAGACATGCAGCTACCATCACGTGAGCGAAGTGGGAGCAGATAGTCCCACATCGGAAGCCACCGAAGTGGTGCTATCGCATATATTGAATTTTTGATAGAGTCTTATCGCCTCCAAACATGGGGTGAGGTCTCTCTCACCCACGCACACCTGTGCCTCGTCTGTGACACCTCACCTGCATACCTAGTAGGCCCGACTCACCTAAGCCTTCACTCCTCGACTGCGACCACACTTGCAGCCCTGGACCTGGGTACACACCTACCCGATTACCCACTAAGAGGCCCTAGGAGGGCAGAGCCTAAGAAGAGAGAAAGAAAGAGACATTGTGTGGGTAGGGGGAGGGTTTTGCTCTTGGTAAGAACTGGTTGACACTTAGCCAAATTCAAGAAGCTTTCCCCCTCTGTGTAAAGTAGCTGAACAGAGAAAGGAAGAAGGAAAGAAGAAGGGCCGTAGCTGAAGAAGAAGAGAGGTAGAAAGAGAAAAGCAGAAGAAGAAGAAGAAGAAGAAGAAGAAGAAGACGATGAAGAGAGGGAGCCGCACAAGAAAAAGAAACAGAGAAAGAACCAAAAGGAGAAGAAAAGCTGCATAGGAAGAGAGAGAGACCCTTTTGTCTCTAGCACTGTAGCACAGGCCTATTTAAGATGTCTGATACTTTAATTGAATATACTTGAGGCTTGATTTAAGTGTTATTTGTGAGGAGTAATTTGTGATTTACATCACCATTTTACTCCATTCTTTCTGCACATTGATCCTGACATTATTTTTATTGCAATCTTTATTCTTGATTTAAATTGTGATCTTGAGCTTTGATTTCCATATTGATCCTTGTGTTCGACCTCGCAACCTTTTCGAGTAATAAAATTTATTTTTCTGAGTGCTATTTTGCTATACTACAATGCGACAATCTTAAAACACCAATTTAGCACCTGAGCAGTCACCTAGGGTTGTAGAAACCTGAAGTCCATTTTAACAGTCACCTAGTGAGTCTGTCACTTTTTCACGTTAAGATGCTTAGAACTTGAAGTTCTTTTCGAGTCTTGGGTGGGTTGGGTAGCCGTAGAAAGTTATCCCGAAACTCTAAACTCAAAAATCCAAAAAAAATAGACAAGTAAAAAAAAATAGAAAAAAATGTATCTTCCCATTTCAAAATAAGACAAGGACTTGGGTGGTCTGTATTTTGATAGGCACCCGGACACTATTGAGTCTTCGTAATTTAGGACCTTAATCGAAATTTTCTTTTGTTAATAAACAACTAACGCCTTAAGCGATCGAGTCCTCATTCTACTTTTATACATAGCATTTAGTTTGATTTTTCTAGGGACTAGCAAAAGATCAACATGGGGGTATGATGTATACACATCCATTTTGGTTAAATGCCTATTTATGCATGTTCCTAAGCTTAGAGATGCATTTCATATTATAAATATTGTATATCATGCATCATTCTGCAGTTAGAATAGTTTGTATAATTTTAGGTTAATTTACACCCCTTTATGGCCATGAGCAAAGGAGATTTATTTCAGGGCCTCAGATTGGCGATCCGACCATACGGATCTGATCAGGACGATGATCGGAGTCCAACGCCTCAAAAATCGTCTTGATTGGAGTCCTATAGAACATTGTGTAGTTCGAGGAAGATCAATGGCTAAGGGGCTCGGTACACAATTCAAAGCTTCAAATGACAAATCTAACCACACAGATGGATCCAGATCAATGATCGCAGCCTAACGGTGTGAAAATCAACCCAATCCGACATCTATAGTGTCACCTACAAAGTAAAGAAGATGGACGACCATGATAGCACCATCTAGGCTACCCAACACCGACCGCAGTATCTCAAGCACATCCTCGCCAAGCGATCCTAGCCATTGGATCTCAATCCAATAGTCGAGATCCATTGTAGTCGCACCCGTCAACTTTAAAGAGAAGCCCTTGACAAGATCCAATGATTGAGAGCTCATAGCCATCAGAATGCCTGCTAGACCATCCACGTCCACATCACGTTGGTCAAATCTCTACTCACAAACCTGCGGTGCGGGTTCGAATCTTCCAGCGCTTTGAATCCTCTTTAGCCTCGAGGTACGCCCAAACTCCACCACACAATTGACGATTGACGATGAGTGTACATCAACGTGGACAAATGAATGGTCACGGATACACCCGCGTGGGAACGGGCAATCCCACGCGCCATTCGATGTGATTTCAAGAGCACAATGTCCGCACAATCCACAGCCCTCCAATGAAGATCTAACGATGGAGATTCAACCCCACGATGACAACGGTGCGCATGCATGTGCGAGCATGAGCCGAGGCTGTAGCGACATTTGCAGTGGAGCTTTAGCAACGATTGTAAATGTCGCTATTGACCATGACTTCATTTTGCCCCCTCTCCATATAAAAGGACCCCTACCCCTCCCATTTCTTTTCATCTCTTCCTTCTCTCCCTCACCACCTCCAAGGCTTTAGAGAGAGCTTGTCCCAAGCCCGGGATGCTCCTCTAGAGTAGAAAACCAACTATTTTTCTTGCTTCTCATCCCCTTTCATGGAGCATCCCGTGGCCATCTTCTCACCACCTTCTGGAGGAAGATCCTTGCCGTGATGCCATCCTACCCCATCCTCCTTCCCCCGATGTCGTTCTTCTTCATCCCACTCCTCACCACCGTCATCCAAGTGATGTCAAAGTGAGTCGTCCTCCAAGCGACTATCGAGGGGATTCTTCTCACCTTTATCTTTTATCTCTTTTAGTCTAGTAATTTCTTGATTATCTATAGAAAACCCTATTTGAACATATATGTGATTTGTTCCTCTCTTTCTCTCTCTCTCTGCAAGTAGACTAGTTAGATTTCATCGACCAGATCTCTTGCCCTATTTAAATACCAAAAAAAATCTCAAAAGAAAAAAACAATAAAAAGAAATAAAATTGAAATGCGGATTTCACAAACCAAACGTCCGCCTCCCTGTGTTCAACCCAAGACTCACCTTGGTTTCAATATAAATTTATTTGGTAGTGATATTTTGCAACTATGATGACGGGTTCTCCAAAACCCTGATTTTCCTCGTGAAAAATATGCTCATTAATACCGAACCTCTTAGAATATTTTTCAGTGATTTTTAAGAGGTTTAGATTGATTTTATCTTTACCAGAATCTTTTCAACGGGCAGGGACAACCTCTGAAATCACCTCGATCGGAATCCCGTCTCACCATATGCAGTCTGAGGAAGATCAACGGGCAAGGTACTACGTGACATAATTGGAGCTTCAAATGAAAAATCCAACCACATGGATGGATTTGAGTTGACGATCGTAGCCTAACGGGGTGAAATTGACTCAATCCAACCTTTATAGCAACCCTTACAATGAAAAGAAGATAGACGGCCCAAATTGTGCCACGTGGCACAGCCAGGCCACCCAGGTGCACGCACGCGCGTAGCAATGCGGGTGCGTGCAGGTGCGCATGCACACGGTGCAGTGCCAACATGCGAAGCGTGCGCCTACACGGAGAGTGCCCAACGCAGCTACAGCGACGCATGAGCTGGACCTACAGCGACGCTTACAGCCGTTGCTAATTCTTTGCGCACGAGCAAATCCAGCTATGGGCGTGAGTGGGCATGAGCGAGCATGAGCTTCCTATAGCGACGCTTCCAGCGACGGCTTGGATTTCACTAATGGTCTCATACCTATTTTTGCCTCTTCTCCTCCACTATGAAAGGACCTACACCCCCTCCCTTCCAAGCCATCTCTACCTACTCTATTCCCACCTACTCCCAAGCTCTAGCAAGCCTACCAATGCTCCATTAGAGCTTATTCGCAAGCGCCCAAGGTGCCTATTAGTATAGCGAACCTCTGCCCCACCAAATACTCCTCCAACTTCACATCCCCCTTCATAGGTCACCTTGGAGCCATCCTCCTACCTCCATTCCGATAGCAGATCATCTCCGTCTTCTCACCTCCATTCCAGAGTTACACTGAAGCTTTCCTCAACTTGACGTCCTCCTGCATGTCACCTCCGTCATCCCGCTCCTCACCTCCTTCGTTCAAGCTTCCACTAGGCACCGTCGTCTCGCCGAACAACCGATTCGGGAGATTTCCTCTCACCCCCCTCTCTTTTTATTCTTTCATAGTAGATTGTAATAGACATTGAAGTGATATCTATACCATTTTCGTTCCATCTCTATCTTGTGATTCGTTTGCTTATTTTCTTCTTACAAAAATACAAAAAAATAGTAAAACCCTAAAATACCAAAAACAAACAAAATGAAGCACGATTTTCAATTAAAGTAAATGTCGCCTTCCTGTGTTCAACTCGGGACTCCCGTGGAGTTTCAGTATAAATTTTATCTGATCAACGTGTTTTGCAACTACGACAAAGAGTTACTTGTAACCCTGATTTCTAACACGCGAAACACATGCGACCAATAGGGGTGGAGAGGGGGGTATTGGCATGGAGATGGATGGATGGATGGCATGGATTGTTGGAGGTGGTTGTGGGATCTAAGGGCAAAGGATGTATGGGGCCAAATGGAAGGACACATGGGGGTAGTTATGGTGGTGGTTACCGCCCCTTTGGTGACCCTTGAGTTGGCGCCAAAATAGGCTTCTAGAAGGGGGCTTAGATGGTGCCAAAAATGGAGGTTGTGATGTGTTTGGTGGTGGACGAATGGTTGTGATGAAGGCTAGAGTTGGCACCAAAAGGGAGGGTTTCTAGAAGGGTGGTTTGGCACCAACTCTTGGTGTCTTTTGGTGGTGGTTGAGGGGTGAAGAGGTGGCTTGGGTTGGCGCCAAGTTGGAGTAGCTTAGGTGGAGCTTAGGTGGATTTGGCATGGAAGGTTATGTAGGTTGAGTTAGGGTTAGCTAAGGTGGATGACCAAGGAGTGGAGAACTTAGCTAAGGTAGCTAAGCTAGCTTAACTAGTACGTGAGTAGAGGAGAGGTAGGAGGAATTAGGGTTTTGAGAAGAAGAGCTGAAGGAGAGCTGTCTGGAGCTGCATAGGAGCTAATAGTTGCTGAAGAAAATGGCAAGGAGCTACTTTAGTTGGCCTTTGTTGCTAGTTCTTTGCTAGCTACTAAGCCAAGCTAAAGTAAGCTGGCTTCTGCTAAAAGATGATGAGGTAAGCTGGGTCTGATCTTCCCAGGGAGGACCTAGCTAGCTAAAGTAGCTAAGGTAGCTTAGCTCAACTAAGTTGAGCTAAATGGAGTCCCCGAGAGCTGGACTTGAGCTAGTCTAAGCTAGGGTAAAGTCATCTTCAACTGCTTGAGTTGAGTAGAGCTGGAGGTAGCTGGACTTGAGCTGAGGTGAACTTCAGTCAACTTAGCTGAGTGAACTAGAGCTCCCAGTGAACTAATGGGAGCTGAGGTTAGCTAGACTCAACTAAGTTGAGTTGGATCTGAGCTGACTTAAGCTAGGATGAGCTAAGATGAGCTATCTTGATCTACCATTCAGCTGAGATGAGCTGAATGGAGCTAGGATGAGCTAACCCTAGTTCAAGTGAGCTGGTATCCAGCTATGATAAGCTGGATTAGGCTGAGTCCTGCTGGCTTGAGCTTCTCCTTCACCAGTTGCCTTTATGAGTGCTGGGGTTCTGGGGATCTAACTATTTGTTTATCCCTAACACTCAAATAAATATATTAAAAAAGATAATAAAATGTGTAATGTATGCTTAACCTAATTTATGCCTAATGTAGCCCAAAAACCCATTTGCTGAGTAAAATTCCTAAGAGCTAGGTTTGCTTTAAAGCTTAAGAATGATGATAAACTGACGTTTATCACACCCCCATGCTTATCTTTTGGTAGTCTTTTAGCAAAACATATTTCTTAAACGGAATCCTTGGAAAAACTTTTTTTTTTCAACTTTTGAGAAGAAAGGATTACGAGACCTTGGTTAATTAAAACACGGGAGGTATGGGATTTATAATAGATAAACATTGGGATTCATTTTCTGATCCAAAAAATTAGACAAATCGAGATCAATATATCCTCCAAAAATTCATAAATTAAGCCCTTGTTAATTCAGATGACTTGAAATTTTTGTAGTTAAGATTTTTCCAACTCTTGAATCTGATTCACAACTTGCAATATCCTTTAAAACTTTATGTCTGTGCTTGTGAAAATCCAACATTAATATGGTCGTGTTTTTGGTTTAAAACTTTTTTTTCTTTTTCTGGTGTCTCCCCCATGCTTATTCTTAGCTCAGTCTTATAACAGATGTGTTGGAATCATCATTCCCATTACCAATCCTTGAGAAGGGGTCTGGCGCTAGTACTTCAAGATAGTACTATCCATGACACCATCCAGAAACTCATAACCCCAAAACACAATGCGGTGTAAAGAGGCGCTCCAAGCAAACTCAAGCTCGTGCTCCAACATTACAGGTAAAGCATCGTCCAAGACACTTGAGCTATAAAAATGTACCTTAATGCTCTGTATAAAGATATGAAATATAGATATAGAGCAGTGCTAAGGCGATAACTGATGAGTGGCTACTCATCATAGCTAAAATGCTAAAGTCAAGCTAGAAACTAGGTTAAATAATACCAAATTAACGCATAAAAAGGGTTAAGTGTGGGAATCAAAGAAAAAGACCTAAAACATTAATTTTGTGTTAAAATTGCATAATTAGGTCATAAAATGAGATATTCTTGAGAAAAAGGTCAAATGGTGATCCAAGTGTTAATTGAACACACAAACAAGTTTAAAAGTTCAAATTAAAAGTGTAATTAACTTCCTAAATGTTCAATTAAGCTTATATAAAAACTTAAAGGCATTTGGACATCATTAAGGCCTTGAAATTTAGGATTTACATTTAGGTCCTTTATGCATTACATTTCCTTCATTAGAGAACTTCCTAGGACCTATTTGTAACACACAGGGACCTTTCTTGAAGCCCTTAGGGACCATTCAGTTACATATTCTTACCACTTATGGGCCTGCCTACAAATTTTCTACCCCTTCGTAGAAGGGCTCACCCTGCAATTTCACCAGTAGAATTCACACGCCTAGAGCAACTACGCATGCACTATAATGCGCGAAGAACACGCGCCATCTAGACCGTCCGTTCTCACTTGATCTTGATCTATGGCTCGATTTGATTCAAAGCTTTGCGCGAATCGGCGTGTGTGCTCACCACTACCCCCAGATCCCATCCTACGGTCAGGTTTTTAATTGGTAGCCGTGCGCGTTCACTCCTCTCATCACTGCCGCCCATGCCCTCTACGACTAATTCCACCTGCACGGTGATCTGAATCACTTGATTGGCTACTTAAGCAGCTCCTTGGTCATGCGCGCAAAGTATAGCTCCCTGATCATTCTTCCACTCTAGCCACCCCTCCCTGCCAATCCCCAAATTTCATAACCACCGGATGTGAATTCTTTGAGTTCTCTCCAACTCTCCTCATAGCTATGGATGACGTACGCTTGAGGACGACCTAACAGCTTCACTAGAAGGCTTTTCCTTTCCACTGGAGTCCATCTCCCTCCATTCTTCCTCCTTAGCCACTGGCTAAGGACCCACAGGTCCCATTCTTCCTGTTAGAATAGTTTTATTGCTTTGTAGGTAAGCTATAGCTGTAGTTAAATAGGTTAGATGTAGAATTAGAGTTAGAATTAGTGATTAATCTGTTGTTCTGATTAGTTTAGCATTAGGAGTAGATTTAGAATTAGAACCCCCCCTCACCTCCTCAGATCATTCCAGATCAGAGGAGATGTTTTCACACAGTCACCAATCATGAATTTTCTTCCTCTCCATGTTTTCCATATCGCTTCTGATTCCCGCGATTTATTTCTTGCAATTCACCTACTCAATAGACCTAATTATAGATATGATTGGTTTCCAATCTCAGATCTGAAATTAGCATCAAAAATCACATTAGGGGCTTCCCATTCATCCCATTTTTATCACAAAATCCCTTGATTTGAGCTAAAATTGAATCAGTTTGCCAGATGTTTTATGAATTCAGATTTCAAGGATTTTTTTATGAATTCAGATTTCAAGGATTTTTATCCATTTTAGGCTTTGAATGTTTTGATCTAGCAAATTGAAATTGTCTGATTGCAATTCACTATTTGGCTGGGAATCTAAGGTGATTCTAAGATCAGAATTCACCTCAGTTGAGTCATAATTTGATTTGAGTTGTTGTGAGGGATTTAATGTCTTGAATGCACATTGAGTCAATGAAAATCACTTAGTTGATTTGAGACTCTACTGTGCATCTTTTATTTGTTTTAGTATAATTCTGATTTTCTAACCTAATGAATTTTCCCTATTCCTTAAGGTTCCAGAGTTTTGGGATTTGAATTTGTGTTTTAAGTGGTCTGATTTCATTCTTTCTACATGCTGTCTATGGCATTAGAAAGATGCTAGATCAGCTTTCTTATAGAACTGATTTGATAAGATTTTATCGACAAGGGGTTTTGAGTTTGATTTGCATTCCTAAGTGATTTAATAAGAATTGAAACCCTTGTTAGATGGTGTTTATAGTGATTTCTTTTTGTGTGAGCAAATCCCAAATTTATATCAAAGTGCTACAGTTGCAAGTACATTTCCCCCTTTTTTAGTTGAGTATTCTCCTAATTAGTTCTTCTATACCATTGATAAGGTCCTTTTGAATCTGATCTGGGATAGAAGTAACTAATTTAGAAATTACTCAACTAGAGTTTACTCTTGTTCCTACTGTAGATTGAATTCTTTAAAGTCTGTCTTGACTACAATAGCAGTTAAGATGTCTGAAAAAGAATTCAGTCGACTGCAGTGATTGAAGTTGGCAACCTCAACTACTGTCTTTGATTGCTGGACTTTAGTTTTGCTGGATTTCCAACAATGAATTCAGCAGCTGTTGATTCTATTGCTTGTTGTATTTCTGCTGCAGCAGAGGCTGATCTGAGAATTCTAGGACTATAGGCTTAGGTTTCAATTCTGTAGATGGTTGACCTGTTGTGTATTGTTGTTTATAATGTGTACAAGCATTCTTGTACTATTTTAGTTTTTTAAAATGCATTTGATTGCTTGTTAATTCAGTTTTCAATCCTTGTCAGCTAACTGTTAAGCCTAACTGTCCACTTAGTGTAATAATTAAAATATACATTGATTTGCATGCTTAATTGCGTACATACCTTTTATATTTCATACTGAATGTGGTCAAGGCAATCCACTGCCTTTCTAGATATTATAGGTCCCATTCTAGCCTTTAGGATTCATTAGAAAACTCTTAAAAGGCTTAGGATGAGTGAGATTTGGAATTCAATAAATATCAGATAAAAACCTCAAAAAATAAAATAAACCTATTTGATTGAAGATTAGCTATTTCTTTAAATGTATACCAAGTTTCATGGTAATCCAAACCCTCGGCTTGGTAGAATATACCATTCGACGGCTCTGTATACCATGGAACTTAGTAAAAGAAACAAAACATAAAACAACCAAAAACATCTCTTTCTCCTCATCCATTTCTTTTCATCTCTTCTCCTAACTCCATAAAAGACATAAAACTCATAAAAAACTGAAAAAACTAAAGAACACCTAAAAATCCTTTGTATACTATGTATACAAGTGTATATATAAGCTATATTGTAAAGCTTATTTATCTATAATGTAAACTATACATATATAGGGATTAAATAACTTATGTATATATTGTAGTATATAAATTAAGTATTTAGGTTAGATTACACTGTATATAACTAAATTAAATAACTATTTATTAATTAAACTAACTTATATGTACTATTAGGCTATATAAATTAGTAAACATTATAAATAACAATATTAAGTTATAATACTGTATATACATATTTATATGTATATAATAAACATATTTAACCCTGTTCCATAATTAAATTGTATATATAGAATAAATACTTAATTTATTAAGTTAATAATAGTTAAGTTATTAGATTAAATTAAAATAAATTAGTAATTTAAGTTAAAACTAAGTTAACTTATACTGTATATTTAGACTAATGTATTTTAAGTAATTTAAGCTAATTTAAGTATGTTTATAATGTATATACTATTTAAACTTAATTTATAAATAAAATAGTCAAAAAATTTGCTAATTAAATGTAAATAAAATAGAAATAAAAATTTTAAAATATAATAAAAATATTTATTAAATACTTTAACATGCATACTAACTCTGTGTAAGGTCAATTAGACCATGTGTTAACTAATTTATATGTAGTTAAGAAATAAAACCTAAAATTGTTTATATATAAACGGTATACTTTAGCCAATTTATTTATACAGTAAATATGATTAAAATTCTAAATTAATTGTACAATTGTATAGTACTATGTAAATACTTTATTATCCTATAATTTATTTTTATTTTATAATAAATTATAGCCACCGAATTGAGGGCCAAAATCACTAAATCAGCATAGGTGCACTGAAATCCAACGCTCAAACATGGCACACAGTGCCACCTTGGAAATGCAAGAGCGCGTGTAGTGCTATAAATTGTTTTTATGCATGGGAAAGGCTAGTCGTGACAGGTGCTGGGCGCCCAAAACCACTGACCATTACCCATTGAGTATTGAGCATATCTGAGCATTTGGTGTGCAGTGTGTGAGACGGGGGCTCAACACTATGCGACAGCTTGATTAAGCCCAGTAATGAGCATAAAGCATGATTAATCGGCCTAATTAACAAACTAGGGCTACACTTAGTAGAGGTCTGGTCCCACCTAGTCCTCGGGTGCTATGTATTCCTCGAATGGTGTGCCTGCCAACTAAAAACCAATTTTTGCTAAGTAAAGGCCTTAATGACTAAACTCAACGAGAAGAAAACAGAGAAGAGAGAATGAGTTAGGAAAAGTAAAAGAGAAGAACAGAGAAGTATACATGTATATGTATATCCGTATGTATAGTATATATTAATAATATGTATATGTAAATCTTAAGTATATTGTAAATAGTAAGAGTATATGTAATTATAGTAGTGTTTCAGCTATGTATATGTATATAAATAACTACATAGCTTTACTGACAGAATAAACCGTCACTATAAATAAAATAAGTGTCTCTATAGACCCTAGTTTCTACTTAGATTCTATACATAGTTTTTTGGAGTTTAGTGACGTTTATATCTGTCACTGTAGATGTTATATATGTTACTATATATATTAGTATATTAAGTTAAATAAGTTTAGTATGTATTATTACTTAATATTGTATAGATATCTAAGTATTAATAATATAAGTTATAAATAGATAGTATAGAGTATATGTAGGTATTGTTTGACGCTTGTTTGTAAGTAGTGTTTGCAAGCATTTCATTGATTCTCTTTTGTACATAATTAAAACATTAATTCATTCATTATTGATTGATTGATTCATTCTTTATTGTACATAAAGCTGATCTTTTTGGAATTAAAGAATAATCTTGGACTTAGAGAGTGATGAATATCAATAACTGCCTCTCAGTGAACGACCTGAAATAAACCAGTAAAAATTATGTAATTAAATAAAATGGACGCGATAATGGTTTGTATTTGTGACACATACTACAACAACGACAAATTTTTATACGAACTGTGAGAGAGCGTTTCATTCAACAATAGTAACCTGTTGACATCGCATCCTCAAAGGTGACATTTTTCTCCTTCTCGATGGTGGGAACTCAAGCCAATGATCTATTTTGGACTTTTACTAGGGCCAAATAAAGGGTTTTTCTATTTTCTAAATATTTTTTAGGTGTTGGCTTGTGTGTGAATTTTGACACAAGAAATTTTGCATGGTATGCAAGTTTTTGAATCGAAAACTAAGCTTGATACTTTCCATGTAACAAATGGGGATCAAGTCACTTGAACTATCATGAGTTCAGGTGGAATTTTAGAGAAGGATATTTGATCTATTCTAAAGGCAGACA
This sequence comes from Thalassia testudinum, assembly GCA_037157565.1. Taxonomy (NCBI): domain Eukaryota; kingdom Viridiplantae; phylum Streptophyta; class Magnoliopsida; order Alismatales; family Hydrocharitaceae; genus Thalassia; species Thalassia testudinum. The sequence continues at coordinate 32,275,951 of JAZHRO010000049.1, forward strand.
ATGAAAGTCTAATAATCATATCCGTATCCTTATCCCTAGTTTGTTAAAGATTAAATCCCATTATACCAAAAGTGAATGCTCAACCTTAGTCCCGATTTCAAAATTTCCTCAAAAAGTTTTCATCATTTTTATTTTTTTGGGTATGCATGCAGGAAAATGACAAGAAAAAAGCATATTTTTAGGTCTTGAAAATCCTAAATTGATTGTCAAAATTTAAGAACACCCCCATGCTTATGATATGGAATGTCCTCATGCATTCGGAGGGAAAAGGGATCACCTTAGTGAAAGATGGTCGGGTCTAAGATGGTCAAAACCTGGAAAAAGAAAGAGAAAAAGAAAGTAGGAAAAAAATGATGGGTTACCTCCCATCCAATGCTATCTTTTACGCCATTCAACTAGGCATGAAAGTATGCACGGAAGATGAATTATCATGTAAGTAGTTGGACACTTGGATGCTCGCATAAAAAGGTCTTCTTCTGGATCCCTAGAAAGTTGAGTGGTATAAAGATGGGGATCAAAATTTGATGAACAAATGTAAGTGTGACCCGAGTCTGGCCATGCTTTTAATTCAAGATGAATGACAAACTCGAGCGGGCTGGTGGTAGGTCCAGTGAAAGGGGGTGCGAGAGGAATGATGAAAGGTAGGTGAGGTTAGTGTGCAGGGTGGGTTGAGAGAAAACTGGGTGGGTTAGGGGAATAATCAAGGGGATCATCAGGAATAGATTTTTGTGGAAGACAAGTCTCCAAGTCATAGATTTCTCTGACCATTGATTCTGAGTTAGATTCCTCGAAAAAATTTTGGTTGGGAAGGGTATCTACCAACATTGTCTCCACCAAATTTGATGTTTCTGTATCTGAGTCCTCGAAAAAATTATCATCATGGAATCTCTTGGAGGATTTGAAAATATCAATGGTGATAGTTTGACCTGTGCAGGTGATATCCATTTTGCTTGTATGGAAATTTATATTTGCCATTGCAGTGGTCAAAAAGGGTCATCCAAGAATTATCGGGGCGTTTATTAAAGATTCAGGCACCTCAATGTCAAGGGCCAGAAAATCTGTGGGGAAGACATAATTCTGGACCTTGACCAAGACATCCTCAACAATCCCACGAGGTTTGATTGTAGATCGGTTGACTAATTGAAGGGCAACTTCAACAAGTTTTAGTTCACCGATCTGAAATTCCTCAAATAAAATCATGGGAATGATATTGACTGAGGCACCAAGATCAAGAAGGGCACAATCGAAAGTACTGTCATCAATAATCACTGAAATTAAAGGCGTTCTCAGATCTTTCATCTTAGGAGGCAGCTTGCTCTGTATGACAGAGCTTACTTTCTCTGAAAGATGCACCTGTCTTAGACATTTAGCTTGCCTTTTTGCAGTACAGATCTTCTTCAAAGATTTGGCATAGGCAGGTATATATTTGATTGCATCTAGGAGAGGGATATTGATTTGAAGTTGCCCAAATAAATTCATGAGTTCTTCAATTGTGGGCTCAGATTTCTTTTTCCAATTAGTGGTGGGGTGCAGAGCTTGTGGAAAAGGGATAGGAGTCTTGTCTTGAGATTTGTGTATTTCTTTTTCTTCCTGATGTAGGAGTTGAGAGTCAATTTGCACAGGAATGGGGATTTCACCAGGTTGTTGTGAAGGCTCGGGATCAGTGGTGGTTTTCCCAATCCTCAATGTAATTGCATATGCAGTCGGATTATTATTTGGAGGAGTTGGGGGGGCTGTTGTTGTGAAAACCTGGGAGGTTGCTGAGGTGATGGATTAGTAGAAGGCTGATTATGGTAGTAATGATTTTTGCTCGGATACGGGTTCCTTTGATGATTAAGATTGGGCATGGGTTTGGAGGGTAGATGTCCTGTAGGTCTTAGAGTAACCCCAATCTGATTATTCAGATTTGTAATAGCACAGGTTACTTCCGTCATTTTACTTTGCATTTCTTGCAGGGCTTTCATCATCTGGGCATTGATGTCTTGTTAAGATGGCCCAAGATGAAAGGTCAGATTCGACCCATACCTGCTAAATTGATTTGATCTTTGGGCAGAAACCAAGTTATTCTAGGAGTGGTTCGGGTGATTCTTCGAGTTGTAAGAATTTCTAAATTGCTCCTGGAGGGAAGAAATATTTTCAGTGGGGTTAGGGTTTGGATAATTGTAATTCCCTAGTGAATCATAGAAAGCCTCAGGATATTGATGATAATCAGTAGTGGTAGTGTTTAGTTTGTGCAAATTTTCTCTCTATGGAATGTTAGGCTGGGTTAGATGTGGAATTTGTGGAGCTTGGGTTGGTGTGGCAAGTCTTTTCTCAATTTTCTTCTGGTTTATTTGCATCTGGTCAAGTTTTTAGGCGATCATTTGAAGATTGTCTTAGGTGATAGGAATAGATTGAGTGCCTATTTCATGGACACTGAACTGCGAGTTTGAAGTTCTGCCAAAGGTGTTCATGGAAGCTTGATTAAATGAGTTTTCACTCATTTCTTCAAAAAGGTCATAAGCACTTTTAGCATCCTTATTTAAGAAGTTGTCGCCACATGAGGCAATGACGAAACGTCGAATTTGATCTTCTAATCCATGATAGAAGATCTGAACGAGCTGCCATAAGGGAATCTCGTGATGCAGGCAACTTAGGAGATCTTGGAATCTTTCCCAAGAATCATGAAAAGTCTCGCCAGATTTTTATTTTTTTTTTAAAGGATGAGGAATGCTATCGAAAATGATAGCAGACTGGAAATCTTTTATTCATAAGCAAAAAGAGCCATTACAAACATTCATTCCGCTCATTCACATGCACCCAACAATCCCTCACAATAGCTCCCACATTACAAGAATCCCCCCTAAACAGACACTCATTATGAGCATGCCAAGTACACCACATAACAGCCACCATCTTCGTCTGCTGGTTCCCCATCGTCAACACTTTCCTCCAAAGGTCATCCCACACCCACATACTCCCCTCCATATTTGATCCGTCACCAAACAAGAGGTGAAAAGATGCATCCTGTTATCCATATCAAACACACACAATGGACAATTCTGCTATGGAGCGTCCAGCCTCCTACTTCTTAACTCGCCGGTTACAAGCCCATCCTGCCTACACAACCAAAGGAAGATTTTAAGCTTGAGAGGAATTCTCAGTTTCCACACCTTGGCGCAATCAAAATCTGCAGATGTGGGAGCACCAGCCATGTTAACCACCTGCCTCTTGTATACCTTGGCAGATATGAACTGACCATGTATCCACCAGTAGCCGTCCTCGCCTTCTGTCAGCTGGAATGCAACCAGATCAACAAGCATCCACTCCTGTTCTGTTCTAGTCCTACCCCCTTCACACCCAGCAACTACATTCAGAACCCACCTGCCAGATGCCTCATCCCAACACTCCCTGACCGACGACCTGTTATCTGCTGCAGCAGCAAATATCCTTGGGTATTTGTTACTAATCCTGCCCAGATCTGACCACACATCTCCCTAGAATGCGAAGTTTCTGCCATCCCCCAGTGTAGGTGAAAACTCTGACCAATGATCACAAACTGCCCTCCTCACTGATTGCCAGAATGGTGAAGGTCTGCAAGGGGTCTTACTCCATAGCTCCACCTGTATAGGGCCATACGACTCTTTAATTAGCTGGCACCACAGCTTGCCATCTTCCACAGTTAATTTGATTACCCATTGGAGAAGCAAAGCGTTATTGAACTCTTGCAATGAACGAATGCCCAATCCTCCCTTTAACCGAGGCCTACAGAGGTGCTGCCATTTCACTGGATGTAGGAACCTGCCTACCATCTTCACACCCTTCCAGAAGAAGCATTTCGCAACACATCCAACCTCTTCCAAATAGACTTCGGAGACCTGAATACCGAGAAGAAAAAAATTGAAATTGAAGTGATAACTGAATTTATCAAGATCAGCCGTCCACCCTTCGACAAAAACGTACTGCTCCATGACTCCAATATTGCATTTGCCTTCTCAAAGAGAGGGGCCCAATCATTATTCTTCAACTTGTTGTCGGTCAAGGGTAAGCCCAAGTATCTTACCGGCAATGTGGATGAAGAAGTATGTAAGATGGCTAACAATGCTTTAGTCTCCCTAGCTGTCATACCGAAAGGGATAATAGAAGACTTTGTGCCATTTAATCGCAAGCCCAAAATCTCACTGAAAAAACTAATCATAATAAAAAGAGAGTCTGCCTCACTAAGCCCACCTTCTATAAAAAACACGGTGTCATTAGCGTACTGTAGTACGGGTGCCAGAGCTCGAGAATTTATCAATGAATAACCCCTAATTGCACCCACATCTGCCAACTTGAAGCTGAACTGTGCAATGGCATCCACTGCCAAGTTAGAAACAAGTGGGGCCAAAGGGCATCCCTATCGCACCCCACATTGTGGCTGAATCCATACTCCACATGGCTTCCCATTCACAAGAGGAGAGAAGGAAGACGTGACAATACACCTCTTCATCCACTGAATCCACAAGGGAGGGAAACCCCTCCTCTTAAAAATCTCCCACAGATATGACCATTCTACCGAATCGTAAGCTCTGCTAAAGTCAACCTTCCACATGAAAGCTCTGGTCTTTCTCCTCTTCTATCCCTAGATCACCTCTTATGCCACAATGAAAGACTCTTGTAAGGATCTATTTGGGAGAAAAGCTGCTTGCACTAGACTTATCAAGTCAGACAGCACACTCTTCAGCCGATTTGCCAAAATCTTACTAATGATCAGGTATATTGAGTTCGACAACGCAATGGGTCTAAAATAAGATAGTCTCTGCCCCACTACACTTAGGTAATAGAAACAGGTAATATCTGTTAATTCTCTCTGAGCCTGAATTGCCCCTTTGAAATTCTCTAATAACCTCCATCACATCCCCTTTGACCACTGGCCGTAGTTTCCTGTAGAACAGGACCTGAAATCTATTTGGGCCCAGAGAACCTTCTGCGTTCAACCCAGCCATAGCCTCCACCACCTCCTGTTCTGAAATATCTTCAGTCAACTTATCAGCAGTTGAACCTCCCACCCGGGGAAAGTTCGATGCTGTCATTTGCCACCCCCCTCTCCTTCTCGTTCTTGAAACTTCATTGAAGTACCTAGCCGTCTCTCTTCTAATTTCATCTGAGGAAGTGAGCACCGAATCCCCTTTATTCAAAGAATAGATGAAGTTCACTCTCCTTCTAGCACTCGCTACCATATGAAAGAACTTCGTGTTTGCATCCCCATCTTTCTACCATAATTGCCAAGACTTTTCATGCTAGTCCATCTCCATAGTCTTGTCCTCAGCTTGAATCACTCCCTGCCAATGCTTCCTCTGTGCCTCTCATCCAATGTTAGCCGCTCCCAGTTCTCCTTCTCATTCAGCAAATGCACCCTAGACATAGCTTCAGACCTCCTCTGATTTCTCATGATCTCTACTGTTCGCCTATACTCCCTCAACATCACTTTCAGGTCCTTAAATTTCATAGCTAGACGATAGGTGGATGAACCTTCCACCTTCTTTTGCACCCACCAATAGCCAACCATCTCCATGAAGCCTTCCTCCCGTAGCTAAAACTTCCTGAATTTGAAGTGCCCACATGAGATTTCTCCCCACTGTCCCAGAGTAATGGGGTGTGGTCCGAAAAGGAAGAGCTAACCCCATGACTGAAGAGAGTTGATATCACTCTAACAGCTCCACACTCCCAAAGAACCTATCCAACTTAGAAATCAGTCCATTACCCCCTCGCTAAGTGAACTCAGCCCCCACTGAAGGATATTCATTCAAACCCACCTCCGATACCACTAATTGAAAGCCAAGCGAACTCCTGTCCATCCTTCCATTCCTACGATCATTTACGGATAGAACACTATTGAAATCTCCACCTACAAGCCATGGTAGGCCATTTGTATTGCTCGCCATCACATGCAATTTCTGCCAGAGCTTGTTCCTCAAGCCATCCGCATAAGGATCATACACACATGAAAGAACCAACTCTTGCACATCCCCAACTACCTGAAATATGCACGAGAGCACAAAGTTACCCCTTCAAACCTCTTTCAAATTCAGACTAGATTTCTTCCACCACACGGCTAGCCCTGCTGCCCTTCCAACCGCATTCATAGCTCTAAAATCAACTTGCCCTCCTTGTAGTAGCAATTGCAAAAGAGAATCCCCTCCTTCTATTTGTGTCTCCTGTACCAAAGCACAATCCACCTCCCACTCACGAAGATATCGAGCCAATGGTGCCCTTCCAATAGTATCGTGCAACCCAAGCACATTCCAAGTGAGCACCTTCATCCTCGAGGCTTCGAGGCCCCCTGTTGCCCCCCAACTATCTTCTCGACCTTCAAAATGTCTGCTATCTTCCTTTCACTATAAGATTGGCCACCAACAACACTCCTTCCCCACAATTTATATGGCAACCACACAGACTTCCCCCTTACTGAAGAACCCATCCCATAGCTTAACTCCCCTGGTGTCAAAAAAGACAAGCTATCTAGCTTCTGTGGGGTGGCCTCAAAGACCTCTTGCTGCCTCTGTACATCAAGATGCACAACAAGCTCCCTTCCCCCACCTTCCTCCTGCCCCACCAATGCCATCGACAGTGGTTGGTCCAGCTCCTTCATCTCCTTCATTTTAGCATCCTGTACCTCTGACCAATGAATCTCTTTCCTCTTTTTTCCTCTTGTCTGCCAGAGCTCCTAGCTCTATCCTCCTGTGTGTCAGTCTAGGTGTCCATCTCCTCAACATGCACAGTTGGGACCTCCTCTTGCACCTCAGCCTCACCACGTAAAGCCACTTTCTGCTGGAGAAGGCAAGAACTGCCCCCACACCTAAGGATGACCTTGTCCGAGATTGGAACCCCCCTTGTCACCTTCACCTCAACCTTAATCGATCTCCTGTCTCCCTCACAAAGGCCAACCATGGAATCCTCCGCCATAGTCACAAAATTGGCAATCACTCCTACCACCACCCCCTTTGTTCTCAGATGCAATGGCAAACCCTAGATCTCCAAGACCCCCCTTCTAGTCTCAACCCTTTGCGGTGGACAATCGCGAAGAGCACCGTCAAATGGAGATACCAATCTCCATACCACTGTCACTCCATCAAAGGTAGTTGTGCGAAAATGGAGTCCGTCCACATCCATCATGCCTAAATCAAAGAGTACAAATCTCGCCCCCCCCCCCCCCCCCCAAGTGAGCCAATTTCCACCCCTGAGAGGAAAGCGAGAGAGACCTTACCGGGCATTGGATCTTCTCGAAGGCATAGGTGCCAATCACAATCTAGCCGATAAGCGCCCCCCTGGTAGCCAACTCCATTGCCCTAGTCTCCTTAGATTGAGGCACTTCCACATCATACACCTGCCCCAACCCCTCCAGTGATGGCAGTGATGGCGGTGGTGGTGGCTCATTTGCTCCATGAGCCCTAACCTGCCCACCATCATGCTGTGCCATCCTCCCGTTCGCTCTACACTCAGTCTTCCTATGCCCCCACCCCCCACAGGCCAAGCATAGGATCGCCAACTTGCACATAGCCGCCATGTACCCTCTCCTTCTACAGCGAAAACACACAACCTCTGCATTCCCTCCTCACCTTTGCCTCCACATCTCACCAACCCTTTGGGCCGCCTTTGGAGCTAGCCATGCCTCTACCATCCTCTCCCTCTGACGTTGTCTCCTAGATCTCCAGACCCTCCAGCCATCGTCGACCTCCCAAACCCTAGCTCCTTTACTCCTCTCCATTCATGACAATATGAATTATATTCGCCAGATTTTTGTTGAAATGTCATAATAGATCTTTGCAAGGAATTACTACGACCTTTGGGGAAAATTTCTTGAGGAAGGCACACTTAAGCTAAGGCCATGTGGTGATAGGTCGGCCAATGGTTCTGAACTAATAAGCAGCCTAGGTCTTCTTGCACATTGTGGGAACGAGTTGATTGTGCAAGGAGAGTTAGTTCTTCAAGGTGGATGAATGGGTCTTCCCTAGGAAGGCCATGGAAATGCTTAATCAGATTCAGAACAGTTGGTTTGATCTCGAAGTCCCCTTCAGGTATGACCACCCCTGGTCTTTCCTCATAATAGGAATGATCATAGAAATCCTTTAAAGGAATGACAGGCTGTTGACGGGGTGGTGGGTTTGGCCTTTGGTTGGCTAGGTTTGTGATATTCCTAGTCAACAGTTATTGATTGGCTTGAACTCACGCAATCTACTCAGCCATCAAGGAGTAGAGATTAGGCAGGGGGCTTGTTGTTGTGATTGAGGCATGTCAGCATTAGGAAGATCCAGGTGGGGAAAGTCAAAGGTGGGGGGGCTTTGGGTGGAAAGGTCAGAATTTGGGTTAGTAGTAGGATTAGAGGTGGGATTAGAGGTGGAGGTGGATGAGTTAGTGGACCTATTTTGTTGATTTTCCATTTTTTTAGAAGAAGAAGACAGAAAAAGCGATCTTTCGGCGTGAGCAGCAAAATCAAATGGTCCCTCCAAGTGCGGAGTTTCGGACCATCGCCTGTGCAAAAATGAAAAGAATGGCAGGGTAGGATAAGAGAAAGAGATGAGAGAAAGTGTCTGATGTAAACATATTTATTGAGGGTAAAATGGCTATTCATGCATGCTCCTAGGCTTAGATTTGCATTTCATGTTATAAATATTAAATAGCATGCATCATTCTGCATTTAGAGTAGTTGTATATAATTTAGGTTAATTACATCCTTTTATGGTCAGGAGAGATGAAGACTTATTTCAGGGCCTTGGATGGATGATCGGACCATACGGATCTGATTAAGACGACAATCGGAGTCTAACGCCTATGAAATCGTCTAGATCAGAGAACCGTAGCATCATACAAAGTCTGAGGAAGATCAATGACCAGGGGGCAATGCAACATTCATATGGGTTTCGGATGGAAAATTCGACCGTACAGATGGATCTGGAGCGACGATCGCAGTCCAACAGCGCAAGAATCATCTTGATCGGAGCACCGTGGCACCCTCTACAAAAGAAAGAAGAATGGACGACCTAGGTGGCATCACGTGACGCCATCCAGGCTGCCCAACACCAGCCAGCAACAGCACACCGCATACAGCCACAACCAAAGCTGCACACCACGCACAGCCGCAGCCGCGCACAGCAGCAGCACAGCGCATGCCAGCACGTGCGTGCACGGTGTGGGGAGCATGGGCACGTGAAGGATGCAGCGCGTGATGCACGTGCCAGCGGAGAATAGGGGCGGATCTTTAGCGACGTGGGCCTTTAGTGACACTTGCAGCTGTCACTAATGGTCGGCGTGTGCTAGTAAGAGGAATTGAAGGGCGGATCTTTAGCAACAGCTGCAGCGACGTTTATGGACGTCAGTAATGACCCAGATGCGAATTTGTTCTTCATCCTCCACTATAGAAGGACCTACCCAGCACCATTCCAAACCATCTCTTCCTTTCTTCCTCTCACCACCTCCAAGGCTCTAGAGAGAGCTTGTCCCAAGCCCAGGATGCTCCTCTAGAGTAGAAAATCAAATAGTTTTCCCTCCCCTCATCCCCATTCATGGAGCATCCTGTGGCCATCCTCTCACCACCCTTCTAGAAGAAGATCCTCGCAGTGATGCCATCCTACCCCGTCCTCCGTCCTCTGACTCTGTCCTTCATCCTACTCCTCACCTCCTTCATCCGAGCTTCCGCGAGGCGTCGTCGTCTCATCGAACAGCCACTTCGGGAGATTTCTTCTCACCCCCTCTATTTTTATGCTTTCATAGTTTATTGTAATTGACATTGGAGTGATATATATATCAAATTTGTTCCATATCTCTTGTGATTCATTCTACTTGTCTTCTTCTTTCAAAAATACAAACAAAAATAACAAAACCCTAAAATACCAAAAACAAACAAAACAAAGCGCGAATTTCAGTTAAAGTAAAACGTCGCCTCCCTATGTTCGACCCGGGACTCCCTTGGAGTTTCGGTATAAATTTTATTTGATCACGAGTTTTGCAACTACGATGACGAGTTACTTGTAACCTAGATTTCTAACTCACGAAACCCGTGTGATCATTTTGGCACCATTGCCGGGGAGGCAACGCTCTTTGGTTTTTTTTTTTGCGTTTTTTCCGCCTTACCTAACTTTTATCTCACTCTTTCTTTGATCATACTATCGTTGCAGGTACTCTTCTGAGGCAGGCCAAAGTGGTTAGACCAGAGAAAAGTGCAGATGAAGGTTTTGTAAGTGTCCCCCACACCACCCGCACCTTAGTTTTCATTCCATAACCTAATAACTCAAACCCAAATCAACTTAAGTGTTTTTTATAAACCATAGGATAGATTTGGTTGTTTGTTTGCCACCTCCACTCACCTCGCCATCCACATAAATAAAAACAAAAGTGTTATCTGATTGTGGGATTTTCTAAAAGAGACACACCTTAACACCCACAACTCTCGACTTAAGGTGCACCACTCCACTTTGATTCTACCACTTAACCAGGATCTAACCTGTGGACCCAGTACACTTCAACTCAAAACAAATAAGTGAGTAGAAATCTGATTAGGCTAAGACATTGTGTGCCTTAATCTGTGGTGCGAATAAGCTAATTGATTGATTTGTTTGGGCCGCACCACTCAAAATAAAAGCGATTCATCAAGTAGTTTGCCACTTAGGGTTGATTCTTAGGGTTGAACCAGGCACTCCACATTTTTTCTCTGATTTCTAAAGGAATATATCATCACCAGTGCTTACAAAACTTGGAGTGTTCTCCTAAACTTGATTGAATATACCTAAGATTAAACCCTAAAAGCTACTAGACAAGGTTAAACCCTAAAAGACACATCATCAAATAACCTTGTTTGCAAACCCTGGTTGTGCACACACACACACATTTTAACTGATCATTAAGGGCACAACCCATCTAAAGGGTCCATCACATTCCAAGAGCACAAGCATCCCAAGCCTAACTAAAACTGAGTAGACGTTGGCCTTAAGGATTGATTCACTCTTCGGGGCTCAAACTGAGATTTTTTTTTATTAATCTGCTTCAGCTAGTCCATCTGATGTCTAGCTAGGGGAGTAGTGTCAAACAACCGCGGTTGGGGGGTATACTAGTGATTGCACCGCAAAAAAACACTTGCAATTGTGCCGTCTTGTGCTATTTCCTAGCATTACCAGTGCATATTAGGTTTCCATAGTTGCATTTGTAAAAATACACGCATGCATGCATTTAATTGAGAGGGGAGGAGAGCGAATAAAATGGCCTCGCAATTACATTTTTCCTCAAGTGCTGCTTTGCAAAATTGACCTTCTTTGTATTTTTAATTTTATTTGACTTGGAATTCTTCCCGCGGCTGCAAGGATTGGTTCTTCTTCTTCGCTTCTTGTCCTGACTCAGCCATTCCCTGCTCATGCTCTCCCTGCCAAGCCATATGCAAGCCATGCACAGCTAGGGCATGGCTGTGCATGCTTTCTCCTTCTATAAAAGGAGCTTGGCTCCTTCTTTGCAAGGCAGCCTGGTCCTCCACACAAAAACCCAACAGCAACTTCTCTTCACTTCCAAGCCATCTCCTCCCTTTCCCTCCATACGTAGGACCTCCTCCTCAGAGGAGCCACTCTGCGAGCAAGAGTCATCACTGTGGTGCACACCCACCATAGTGAGACCACCACCGCCCAGCTCATCAAAGAGCCGGTGGGCGTGGTGGCCTTCTTTCCCTGTTTCTTCATTTGAAGCCACTTCAGCCATTGGAGCAGGAGCTTCAAGCTTTGAAGCTCAAAGCTCCGCACGCAGCAGCAGTAGCAAGGCGGCAGTAGCCGCAAAGCCCCTCCAGCACACGCCTGCAGGTCGTCCTCACCTCTAGCGCGAGCCTGCAGGCGCCCTCGCCACCCGCTCTTCGCACTGCACTCACCTGTCCACCCGCAACCGACCACTGCGTGCCCCTGCAGTGGCTAACCAAGCTTCACCACGCACACCAGCCAACACCCGCAGGCCACCGCATGCCCTGTCTCGCCCCTTTGCCTGCGACCCAGCCCTCTCCGCGCGCTCTGTCGCGACGTCCCGCTAGCAAGCTAGAAGCTGGAGCCACTCTTGCACGTGCGCCGAGCCGTCCGCACTCACAGCACCGGGCGTACCCTGTCGCTCAACTCGGCCATACACTGTAGCCACTGTTCACGCCAGTCTGCGCGACACTGTGTCTACAGTGGGGTCACCGGTGAGTTTCTCACTTATCCGGTCACCCGACGCGCCGCTACCGGCCACTGCCCGCGCGCGCTCCAGCGCCCGCCTACACGTCTGCGTGCGCCTGTGTCGCCCGCACCCACCCGCGTCGCCCACTCCCTTCGCCCGCGTGCGCCTGCCAGCACCTGCTCCAGCCCTTCCATGCAGCGTTGGGCGCTGCAGTCCTCTCCGCACCCATCTCCCCCCAGCGCGCACGTCCTCGCGCGCATATGCGCCTGCACACGCGCATGAAGCCTCCAGACGGCGCTTGGAAGCTCAGACGGCTTAACTCGCCTCTTCTTCACAGCAGCGCCCTCTCTCTTTCTCTCTCTCTCTCTCACTCTCTTTACCGACACTTACACACCTACACTCACACTTTCATACACACACACACACCTATACACTATTATATACATATATATATACGTACACATATGTATATTGATATATATACATATATTTATATACATATATATGCATATCTATATACTCATATATATATATATACATATATATATATATATACATATACACATATACTTATATATATATATATAAATATACATACATATATACATATCTATATATATATATATATATATATATATATATATATATATATATATATATATATATACATATATATATTACTATATACATACACACACACACACATATATATATATACATATAGATATATTTACATATATACATATATAAATATATATTTTTTCACATTACTTACCATACATGGTATCGCGGGAATATCTGCACCAGTTGCTGATATTCCCCGATACACGCATACAAAAAGTGTGGTCACACACATCTTCCACCATCCATCCTACACTCCACGCGACACCTCGTCCTGTTGGTTGCGTCTTTCTAGATGATGACCGACTTGACACCGTGCTACACTCCATCTCCACCTCCACCCCCACCCCTTTATATATATAATATATACCTATATATATATTATATTTACTTTATTTCTATTTCGCTTTCCTATTAGTAAAAAGATAAAAAATATATATAAAAGAGAAAAGATAATCTTTGACTTACAGGTACTCCGTCTTGCGAATAGTGAGACCCGTTTTGGAACCCTGATTTGGCTCAAAGCCAAGAATCTAATTTTGAGGGTGTGCCTCAAGGACAAGAATTATCAGAAAAAAAATCTAAATAGAAAAACACCAAAAACACAATAAACGAATGGAAGAGATTCGTTGTAGGAAAGGCGTAGAAACTTGACTTGTACCCCACTTCCCTAAGTTCGACCCTGGGCCTAAAAGTGACCAAGATAAAATCAAGTAGGCCAGGTTAAAAATTTTGTAAAGAGATGGTTAGGTCCGATTTAGGTTAACCACTATACACACTTCAATGATAAAATCACCATATTAACAACCTATCGGGTCCAACCACCAACTAGGAATCGGAGGTGCAAGCCAAAGGAAGAACCTTCTCCCCAGTCCCTCCTAACTGGTTGGATTGACCGGATAAAAGTAGACCAAATCGTTTATAATCTCAAGATGGGTCCTGGGAGTCTGTAGGTCTTTAGGCTAACCCACCTAAGGATAGGGTTGATTGCTTGTATTGTAGGGCTCCTTTCTTTCTTATAATTTCCCTCCTATTCTACCTTGTATCCTTCCACTTCTTACATGCATTTCCCATCCTATACTCCTACCACCACTTATCCCCAAGATGATTACTATTTCGACTTGACTTGTAATTACCCATCCACTAGCTGGGATGACTTTGATTGGGGATATGAATACGGACCTCAGTGTCTAGGGCTTAACCCTAGACAACAAGACTATGATTATCATCCTTCCCAAAGCTACAATGATTATGGATCACCATCCTTTGATGACCAAACCAACTCGATTTACAATCAGGAAGGATATAATGATTATAACACCTACCCTCCCCATTATCTCACTGAATATAGGTCACCACCATCCTTTAAACAACCTAGAATGGCCTACTTTCAGGGAGGGACTCGAGAACCTTGACATCTTGACTCCCCTAGATTTAACCCAAACCCACCCAAACCTGAATCGAACCAGTCGATTCAGGTGAACCAGATCCAGGATAGGGTGTTGGCTAATTTGAGGAACACTATACAATCTTTAGAAGCCCAGCCAACACCATGCACTGAAGCATTGGAGGCTATGATAAAAATGATTGATGAGCTGAATATCTCTTTATTGGATTTTCTCTAAAGTGTTAGGGATAGGGACCTGGGTGAGTTTCTTCTTGGGAAATTGTCGAGGTTGAGGATCAAATTTGTGGTTGCTCTAGTCAAATCTTGGGATGATTCTCAAGATGAACCCCCTTCAGGAGAGCCAATGTCTGAACCCGCTCAGGTGCCTGTTGGGGGGGATACATATTATGAAACCAGGGATGGCCAGGTTGGGCTAGAGCAACCCATTGAGGATAAACTGATTGATTCACCCGAGATCCCCGAGCCAAGGAGCGAGGAAAAATATGTCTCTTTGAACCAGGAAATGATAATCGATTTTGAGACATATATAAATGAGGATCATGAATTCTTTGATTCTGAGGGTGAAGAATCTTTTGGTGAAGTCTCATTTGAACTCAAGGAAGAGGATTCTAGTGAGACAATCGGGCTCAAGGAGTATGACGAACTATTTGATAGCCCAATCATTGAAGATTTTGATCATGTTGGGGCTGACTTGGACGATTCGAATCTTGATGATTCAATCAGTAGCCCCATTCCTCAAACACACCCTAAAGAATTGAATGATGATATTTTTGAGATTACCAAACCCAAGTCAATCCTGATTCAGCCACAATTGTTAGACTTGGGTACTTTAGATGGGGTGTATAATGATTTGGAGGTCTCGGAAACACTGATTTCGGAGGATAGGAAGTTGAAATTAAAAATCTGGGAAGCTAATTCTAAGGGAACTTTGATTTTGGATCTAAGGGTTCCTGTTGACTTGAAACCACCTACTTTCTACCAAAACCCTTACAATATCTTTCACGTGCAACCTAAGCTCGAAATAACTAATTATTTTTCTGAGCTAGATGTTAAGTGGACAATCCACCTATTGAACCATCTTTACCTGTTGTCTGACACTTTGGTCTTGGGTTGCACACCACAAAATCACAGACTTGGCCCTGCAAACACAATAACCTTCGATTCTAGGTGATTTTCATCCAGAACCTGAGAACCACTCGACCCTGGGGCATGGGTCTGCACCATAATTTGATCCACATCTATGGACATCTTCTGCTGGCGGGTTTCAGGCTCAATATTTTTATTTTGATTCTGACCCACACTTGTAAATTCTCAATTTCTTCTTTGTATGTATATTATGCCTAGCTGAAGGCATTAAACTTAGCACGTGTGTATACTCTTCTCTCTACGGAGCTTACTAGGTTGTCACGAAATTCAAGTGATATTTTGTTTACTCTACCCTTTTCATGTCTTTACAATGAAGACATTGCAACATTTAGGCATGGGGGGTGGATAATCAATTCCTGAAATCATTATGTTAACTCCATAGAATTTCTTTTAGTTTCTTATAAAATTAAAAAAAAATGAAAATTTGAAAAAAGATAGAAAAAGAAAGAAATTAGGAAAAGAGAACTTAGGCATTTGGAAGTTATTAACTTTAGGAAATGATACGAGAGGACCTATACACAGACTCTTCAGGTCTTCGGGCTTAATTATCCTGGGTGTCCACTCCAATGTGGACTTAGTCTTGAGTCATCACCA
The DNA here is from genome assembly GCA_037157565.1 of Thalassia testudinum. NCBI lineage: Eukaryota > Viridiplantae > Streptophyta > Magnoliopsida > Alismatales > Hydrocharitaceae > Thalassia > Thalassia testudinum. The sequence continues at coordinate 32,291,858 of JAZHRO010000049.1, forward strand.
ATTCAAATTCATTTTTAATTTGGTTAATAAATTAGGATGATAAGTATGCAACTTATCAACCCGCCCTCTGATTTGGGGGGACTTTAAGCCTAAGCATTTACACACATTTTTTGCACTGACTCACTTTTTGATGATTTCTTCAAAAATTGGGTAGCTAATGAACTATCTAGGGTGGTATGGCTGGCAAGTTGTTCGTAGTAACAGCTCATCAGCCGGTTGTCCAGAGCCCAATCACAAGATCATTTTCATTATACTGCCTTTAGGTAAATCTTAGATCAAGGAAGCCACCAACTTAAAGAAAAAAAAATAAAAAACAAAAAAATAGAAAAATGAAAAAAAAAAAAATAAATAAAACCATACTTCACCGCATGAGTATGGTTGGCAAGTTACCGTGGGTAACAGCCCATTGACCGGTTGTGCAAAACCCAGCTCACAAAAAAATGCACAATAATTCCCAAAACACTAAGGGAAGAAGCAGGGAAGTAGAATAAACCGAGGAGATATACATTATTTTCGCCCTTGTATTGACCCCATAAATAAAAGTAGGGAGAAAGCTACCAATAGAAAAGATAAACCTTTAGGCAAGGTCACCTAGGGTTGTAGAAACCCGAAGTCCATTTCAACGGCCGCCTAGTGAGTCTGTCACTATTTTCACAAGATGCTTAGCACTTAGAGTCCTTTTCGAGTCTTGGGCGGGTCGAGTAGCCGTAGAAAGTTATCCCGAAACTTTCAAACTCCAAAAGTACAAAAAAATTAGAAAAGAAGAAAAATAAAAAAATGTATCTTCCCTTTTCAAATAAGGTGAGGACTTGGGTGGTCTACATTCTGGTAGACACCCAGGTACTGTTGAGTGTTCGTAGTTTAGGGCCTTAGTTGAAATTTTCTATTGTTAATAAACGACTTAGGCCTAAGCGATCTAATCCAAATTCTACTTTTATACATAGCATATAGTTTAATTTTTCTAGGGACTAGCAAAAGATAGGCATGGGGGTATGATGTAAACACATTTATTGAGGGTAAAATGCCTATTCATGCATGTTCCTGGGCTTAGATTTGCATTTCATGTTATAAATATTGCATAGCATGCATCATTCTGCATTTAGAGTACTTGTATATAATTTAGGTTAATTGCATCGTTTTTATGGTCAGGAGAGAAGAAGACTTATTTCAAGGCCTCGAAAGGATGATCGAACCGTACAGATCTGATTAAGATGACGATAGGAGTCTAACGCCTCTGAAATCGTCTAAATTGGAGAACCGTAGCATTATACGAAGTCCAATGAAGATCAACAACCAGGGGGCAATGTGACATCCATATAGGTTTTGGATGGAACATCCAACCGTATAGATGGATCTAGAGCGACGATCGTAGTCCAGCAGTGTAGGAATCATCTCGATCTGAGCACCGTGGCACCCTCTACAAAAGAAAGAAGAATGGACGGCTTAGGTGGCGCCACGTGGTGCCATCCAGGCCGCCCAATGCTGGCTAGCAGCAACGCACTACGCACAGCCACAGCCATGCGCAGTGCACCACACACAACCACAATCGTGGCCGTGCACCGCGCACAGCTGCAGCTGCGTGCAACAGCAGCACAACACATGCCAGCGCGCGTGCGCATGGCTTGGGGAGCACGGGCATGTGAAGCACGCAGTGCACACTGTGAGTGCTAGCGGAGTAAGTGCCAGTGGTGGATAGGTGTGGATCTTCAGCATGCAGGCCTTTAGTGATGCTTGTAGCTGTCACTAATGGCCTATGCATGCTAGTAAGAGGAACTGAAGGGCGGATCTTCAGCGACAGCTGCAATGACATTTATGGACATCAGTAATGACCCAGATGCGAATATGTTCTTCCTCCTCTACTATAAAAGGACCTACCCACCATCATTCCAAACCATCTCTTCCTTTCTTCCTCTCACCACCTCCAAGTCTCTAGAGAGAGCTTGTCTCAAGCCCAGGATGCCCCTCTAGAGTAAAAAATCAAATAGTTTTCCCTCCCCTCATCCCCATTCATGGAGCATCTCGTGTGCATCCTCTCACCGCCCTTCGAGAAGAAGATCCTCACCGCGATGCCATCTTGCCCCGTCCTCCGTCCTCCTTCATCCCGCTCCTCACCTCCTTCGTCCGAGCTTCTGCCAGGTGCCATCATCTCACCGAACAGCTGCTTCGAGAGATTTCTTCTCACCCCCCTCTCTTTTTATGCTTTCATATTTTATTGTAATTGGAATTGGAGTTTTATATATATATCATATTATTCCATATCTCTTGTGATTCATTCTACTTGTCTTCTTCCTTCAAAAATACAAAAAAAAAACAAAACCCTAAAATACCAAAAATAAACAAAGCGAAGTACGGATTTCAGTTAAAGTAAAATGTTGCCTCCCTGTGTTCGACCCAAGACTCCCTTGGAGTTTTGGTATAAATTTTATTTGATCACGAGTTTTGCAACTACGACGACGGGTTACTTATAACCTTGATTTCTAACTCGTGAAAGCCGTGCGATCAATGTGCAATTCAAACAACCAAGCCTAGTCTTTCTTAAGGTTGACTCCTTACAAACCTAAGACTTAGGAACCCAATGAATAAAAAATTATTAAGTAAACTTGCTTCCCAATGATCACTCGACTAGACTAAAGAGGTGGATTGGGCCCAAGCATGTCCTGGGAAAATCACCAGGGGCTTGTGTAAACCCGCACCCGTTGTTTGACTTCCCTCTAAGTCTAATGCTGCATTGTCAAAGGGAATTAGGAACGCTTAATAATCCCTTAGAGATTGGATATCAAGCCTAAAAGTGGATGAAGTCCTTAAATGGTCAAGTAACTACTTTTTTAGAGTTAGGCTTGGGTTTAGAAATGTGCATGGAAATGTGGAGGGCGTTGACTAGGGTAATGCCCTGTTATTTCAATTTTTTTTTGTGTGTGTAGGATTGGAAGTGGTTCCAATGGCAAACAAGTTGTCACACAATTTGATGTATTTCTATTTTCTAGGATTTGATTTAGCTTAGTGTGTTTTAGGGTTTTCTTTTTAATTTTTTAAAAAGATTTGATATCCACAAACAAAGAGAAATCAAGTTGTTTTTGTCAAGGTAGATTTCCTTTATATTGTAGGGCTACAAATTTGAAAAGAAACCTTAATTCACGTGTTCCTAATACAAAAATTTACTACTAGTGAGCTTGTTTTAGACTTTCTTTCTAAGTAGTGGTCCAAACAAAGTAACCAATACCACTACTATATGTAAAATCAAACAAGGATTCCAAAAAATATTTTTTTGTGATTTTAGGAATTTTTTTAATATCTTTTTAGGATTTTTCTTTGTGTTGGTGTCAAAGTCAGAAATGATACTCGAAAGTATTTTTGACTTTTCAGTACCATCACCAGCCACCAAAAATTTTTGTAATTTTATGTCATGTGTAGAATTTCACAAAAATTCCAAAAAAATAAATTTCACAAAAATTGGATGAGTATAAAAATTCCTAAAATTCGCAGACGTATTGAAATAGGGAGATTAGAGGAGATGACCTCTCTATAGTCCATGAATTTTTAAAAATTGTATACAAATCTAATTTCTATGAAATTTGGAAATAATGTTTCTCACTTGATTTGGAATCAGTAGGTGAAATTTCTAGATTTTAGGAGGCCTGTGGTGTTGGGAATTGATTTCCGAAGTCCAGACAAAAGTCTGGACCTGAAAATCAGAACACCAACACTTGAAGTGGAGTGGTGTTAAATGATGCAAACAAGCAACAAATGGATTTTAAATGTTACCACTCCACTTAATTAAAATGTTTAAGATCCTGAAAGCCAAGTTTAATATTTTTTTGGTAGTTTTTTAAAATAAATGTGACAAGTTTGAGATTACCAACCTGAATTTTTCACAAGAAGAAAAGGCACGTCAAGTTCCAAAATCCTACTTTCTTCCTGCAACACCTGCACACACGAGAGAAAAAGAGACAAGGGGATGAGATTCAATTATCAAGAAAGAGAAATAATAAATGCAAAGCCATGCCTCCCCAACAACGGCACCAAAAAGTGATTGGGTTTTTACGCGGTTTGTAAAGTGCAGTTTTTATAAGTCATTGCAATGCGCAAAGATCGATTCGCTTTTAAATTTGTAAGACCTAGATAGTGGTGGTATCTAGCGTCATCCAAAGAGGCAATGTTTGCAAATTCAGATCTCTTGCTTGAACATGGGAAATCAACTTTCTTTTTACGTTTTTCAATATAAGATTTTTAGGGTTTTTGAAATAAAAGGCAATCGCAAAGTTGATGGTGGGAAAAGACTACACCTAATTTAGCTACTAAGTGGCATGAATGACCTCTTCCCAAACTCACCCTAGCCACATGAAGGCCTGGGATAATTGGGAACAGGGAGTGAGAACTTTAATTAAAGACAAGAATCAAAGATGCACGGAAAATTAAAAATTGGCAACTTTATATAAAAAGGATTTCTATTGCACAATCAAGTTGTAGATGAAAGCTTCTACAACAAAGTAAAGCTACAAAGCTACTAAAATAAATATCTTGGATGATGATGGTGAAAAGGATGAAGCTCTTGCTCCAACTATGGCTGCTCCCATAGTTGAAAAGAACTCCTCCATGAAAAGCTCCTCCAAGGTGTGATCTCCTCCTGGCAAACCCTGAGGGGGTGTGCCTTGGCTCTTCTGAAGGTGGATGATTCCACCTTAATTTCCCCTCCAAGGGTGGGTGTGCACCACCCTAATCTCTCCTCCAATGCCTAGCCATCCTCCTGATGTAGAGAGTCTCCCCCTCTTGGCGTGGCACAAGAAGAAGAGTGGAAAGGAAGAAGGCACCAAGGAGGCAAGAGATAGCCTCCTTAATCTTCTTCCTTTGATACGAACGCGTGCCCCAGACGTCCTTTAAGACGTCTGGGAGGTGGCCCAGACGTCGGACCAGACGTCTGGGATCACATCCAGACGTCTGACCAGACGTCTGGGATCATTTCCAGACGTCTGGAAATCAGTTATTTTCGACACGCGCGGGTCGTCTACGTGCCTGAGTGCGCAGACCTGCATATTCGTTATTCCCTCTACGGCTGCAGATGCCCTGCCGCGATTCTCTCTCCTCCTCGCGTGGCCTTAAAAGGCCACGTGCTCCCTCCCGTCGCCTCCACCCCTTTCCTCTTCTCCTTCCAGTGCGCGAGAGCGAGCGCGGGGTTACTGCGGCGGCGACGGCCGCAGTGAGCGCGGAGGGGGTGCTGCGTGCGAGAGCGGCACTCAGCCGTGAGGGCGAGCTCGCCGGGGCTGCCAGGGCCGGCCGGTGGGAAGCGCAGCGGGCGCGGAACGACGCGGGAGGCCTGCTACGGCTCGAGCAGCAGGCGCACGAGGTGCGACGAGGCGCGGTGTCGCAAGCGGAGGGCGAGTCGTGCCCTGGTTCTGGAAAAATTTCCAGAGTCAGACGTCTGTGCTGATAGCCAGACGGCGGGGTCGACGTCTGGAAGACTGTCCAGACGTCTGAAAGGTGAGTTTTCCGTCTTCTTCTTCCTTCCTGTTGACTGACCGTACTGAGGGAGGGAGATGGGTGTGCGCAGGCTCGGTGATTCGCCATCCAACGTGAATCAGACGTCTGGCTGTAGTACCAGACGGCGGGAGTGACCTCCAGACGTCCTGGGTGACCATCGGACGACTGGGAACCAGGCCAGACGTCCCCGCAGGCTTCTGGATGTCTGAGAAACCACGCAGAACAAGGTAATTCTCTGATCCACTTTTTAAGACGTCTGGAAGAAGTTCCAGACGTCTGATTTTACACAGTTTCGTTGTTTTCGACCCATTTAGGGCCCGTTCGGGTTCCGTTTTCCACGATTCGAGTTGCGTTCTTTTCGAAATTAATTCCTTTACCTGTCTATAGTAGCTATACATTGTTTTGAGACACTCCTTGTGTTTGATCCTTGTGATAGGACCCCATTCTGTTGCAGTCTCGGGGGTCGCGGAGGCACGCGGGATTCCCGATCACACCCCCATTACTCCCGTTGTACCTGGTAGAGTGGCTTTAAGTTATTAATAAAATATGTTAAATTATGGAACCATAAATAGAACCTAGGACACTGCATGAATCCTAGGAATGATAAATAGATGGAATGATAGCTCCTAGGTGTTGCATGAATCTTAGGGCTGGAAAACTAGATTGTATGATAGATCCTAGGATATGGCATGAGTCCTAGGATGGGAAAACTAGTGGAATGTATAATACTGTAGTCTTGGAAAATGGAAAGAGATATAAAGCTGCCTGTAATTTGAATTAACAGCTGCCTGTTGTGAATAAATAACGTGGTTGAGAACATGGATTGTAAGAATGTGAAACTGGAAAGTGAAACCTGGATGTTTGAGTAAAAAGGATGGAACCCAATGGGGGAATTAGGAGTGGAACTCCTGGAAAGAGAAAGGAATGGAACTGAGATGTAGTTGTGTACTGTCCCTTGGGTACGTAGTACCAAGGGAAGTACCTATACCTATTTAGTGCAGAGTGGGGCCAGCCACCCCAGGGACCCGGGGTTAGGACTGGCCGCTCTGTACCGACTTGCTGGCCCTCGTGTACGTAGTACCGAGGAGAGCTACTAGTGTTAGTAGGGCACTAGCTACCCCACGGGCCCCGGGGTTCTGCTAGCCTCCTACACCGACTTGTTTAGGCCCACTAGGGCAAACCAGGGTAGTCAGGCGAGGGTGCGCGGACTGTGGAGGGGCAAGGCCCTGGTTTGGTTACTGTGGAGGGGTTGGACCCCTGTTACTGAGAGGGCTCTGCCCTGGACTGGTTCCGTGCTGTGCTTTGGGCGTACCCGTTAACGGAAACGACTGACCGCGTGCCAGTACGGGTTAGCTACCTATGCGTTTATTGCGCGTGCCGTAGTCACCGTTACGTCTGTCAGTGACCTTGGGGTGGTTGACTGAGGGTAGGATCACCACGGGGGACTCTCCCGGCCAGGAGAGCACCACGTGCTACTTCTACTTTTTGGAAAAGACTGTAATCAAGATCGTTCCCACGAGGAACATTCGAGATCAAGAAAAAGATCTGAGGAATAAATGAAATAGTGAGACAATTGAAAGATGTGAATAAAGAAAGTAATCAAACATAACAGCTACTGTACACTCTACTGTTGTCTTTAGTTTAGTTGCCACTCTACTCAGCGTTTTGCTGACGTGTTACACTCGTTACCTTTTTCAGGACCAGGTGTTGAGCAGCCAGGGTCAGCGGCTACAGAGGACGCTGGGTCGAGTAGGGTCCAGTAGAGTTACCACTGTCTCTTGTACCTCTTTTTGTTACGTTGTAGTGAGTAGTTCTTGTTTCCGCTGTAATTTCTTTACCTGCAGTTCAAATTATATTATGAATGTTGTTCTACTGTTGTGGTGGTACATACTGTGGTAGTTTCTTTCCTTACTGCTGTACTTTCTTACTGTTAGTTATATTCATGCTGAATGTGATTTATTTTACTGCTCTTTTGGTTACTTCCTCGTTGCATGACTAGGTCTTGGGATTAGTTGAGTCGGTCCGGTTCTCGTGTCTCGTAGGGACTCGGGAACCGGGTCGTTACAAGATGGTATCAGAGCAAGGTCGTCCCGAGAGGTGAATCAACTGACTGTAGAATAACCAATTCACATGTTTATAACTAGAGTAGCCACCACAACATATCTCTTGACATGAGCTCTTAGAAGTTTCGTTAGGTACTGTTTGTTTTGACGTTTTTCCGTTTTGTTTCGCGTCACCTTACAGGAGATGCCTCGTCGCGAGACTGGCGAGACTGGCCGCGGGCGCGGCCGAGGATGAGGTTGGCGAGGTGGATGTGCTGTTGTTGACGTCTCGGTGGACCAGCCACCACTCCTGGGCATCCAAGCCCAGGACCTCGCCAGACTGATACGACACATTGTACGAGAGGAACTCCACCCACCGCCCTGAGCACCTCCTCCTGGGGCTACAGAGGGGGAGTCCTCTGTGGGACCACGCGACGGACACGACGCTGGACACGAGGGAGGGGATGGGCCGCTGCCGCCCCCACCTTCTTCCGACACTTCTGTACACGAGGCACCTTCGCCTGGAGGTGCACCAGCACCTCCCCTACAGCGCCACTTCGAGCTTTTCGGACTGTTCCGGAAGCTGAAGCCCCCCTCCTTCAAGGGGGATGAGGACCCGACCGAGGCAGAGGACTGGCTTGAGTAGCTGGAGAAGATCTTCGACACCCTTCGCCCCCCGGTGGAGTGTCGCGTGGCCTTTGCCACGTACCAGCTGGAGAGTGCGGCACACCGGTGGTGGAGGGCGGTCCGAGGATAGGAGAAGGACGAGCCGACGTGGGACCAGTTTGTCACCCTCTTCTGCGAGCAGTACTTTCCCCAGACGTTGCAGGACCTTCTGGAGAAGGGTTTCGTGAGGCCCAGTGCGTCTCCCTGGGGAGCCTCGGTACTGTTTGTGAAGAAGAAGGATGGGACCCTACGCCTTTGTGTGGACTACCGACAGCTGACCAAGGTCACCATCAAGAATAGATATCCGCTGCCGAGGATCGACGATTTGTTCGACCAGTTGCAGGGTGCCACGGTGTTTTCCAAGATAGACTTGAGGTCTGGTTACCATCAGTTGAGGATCAGGGAGACCGACGTCTCCAAGACAGCTTTCCGCACCCGGTACGGACACTACGAGTTTTTGGTCATGCCGTTTGGGCTGACCAATGCCCTCGCTGCTTTCATGGACCTGATGAACTGGGTGTTTAGACCGTACTTGGACCAGTTCATGGTGGTTTTCATAGATGATGTACTCATCTATTCTATAGATCGGATGCAGCACGGACAGCACTTGCGGATGGTTCTGGACACTTTGAGACGACGTAGGCTGTACGCCAAATACAGCAAGTGCGAGTTTTAGTTGAGGGAGGTGACCTTCTTGGGTCATGTGTGTTGGTGCTAGAGCACCACGATCATTTGTTTTGATGATAACAAAACACGTGTTATTTAACATTTGCAATTTGAGTCCTAGATTTCAGGTCAATTGCAAATGTGGACGTGTTTAGACGGAGTTCGAGCTCGCATCCAGGACGGATTGGAGGAGCTTGACGGAAAACAGAGGAGGTTCGCGTGGAGCGAAAGATTGAAGATGGAAGGAAATGAAGAATAGGATAGATTTCCTTCTTTTGTACTTGTTGTATTTTTCGTTTCTTTTGTTGCTCTTTATTTCCTTAGATATTTCATGTTAAAGAGCCTCAAAGAACCCTAACAGTAGTCCTAGGAACACCGGCACAACCTTAGGATACTTAGGTTTTCTGTAGAATACCTAGAAAACCAATATAGGGTTCAAACAGACTTTCCAGACGTCTAATTCCCAAATCAGACGTCTGATAATGTATTTTAAGACGTCTGACTGTTGTTTCAGACGTCTGATAACTGTTAGGCTGGACATAGTTATTTCTGTCTGATGAAATCAGACGTCCAGACCTTATACCAGACGTCTTAGAAGACGTCTGATGGATTTGCCAGACGTCCAGTTAGTGGACCGTTGGCTGGCTTAGCAGACAGCAAGATTATGACCGTTAGAGCCTTATCAGACATCCTTAGGTCTTTCCAGATGTCTGATAAATGACCGTTTTGCCTCGGCTGACCCAAAATCTCTTCTCAGAGATTTTCTAGCCGTTGCAACGTTTGGAAATCAATTCCCACAGTAAAAGTAGGTTTCCAGACGTCCAGACATAGTGCCAGACGTCCTATATGTCGTCTGATGGACTTGCACAAAAACCCTGTTTAGATCTGATTCAAGTCAGGGAGAAACCCGCATAGAATCAGACGTCTGACCTTGAAATCAGACGTCTTAAAGTGGCCTTCCAGACGTCTGATGCCATAGTTAGACGTCTGATAACCCTGTCAAATGCAATCATTGTCCTGATTTCGGCCTGATTCTCTTGGGCTTTGCACCCAACGGCTATAGAACCTTTCTTAAGCCTTCCAAAGCCTTCCTAAGGCCTCTATAAATAGAGGGGAGCCTTTGCAACACAAAAACACACAAGATATACACTTAGAAAAACACAAGACACACTTAAGCAACATACTTCCACTCTCTTGTGTCCAATTGAGGCCCTTGCTCTCCAAGCTCTAGTTTCATTCTCTTGAGAGCATCATTCCCTTCGCGCACCCGCTCTCCCGCCGTTGTCTACGAGAGCGACATTGCGCCGTTGCGTGGCTCACGCACCCGCGTCATCGTCGACTCACTCCATGCAAAGGGGAGTTTCCTAAATCCTATAGAAGCTTAGGTTAATTACTTTGTTGGCTCTATAGGTTTGTTGTTTTATTTTATCTTTGTTATTTTGGTTGGGTATTCGCTTTGCGAATTCCCGTCTCCTTCGTGGGACAAAATCCTTCTCGTGGAGAGAAGGGGTTGAGGAACGCTACCCTCGTACTTGTAGCGTGGTTGTATTGAGGTTGAATCACCCTCATTTTAAGTGATTCGGTTTAGTGGATTTGATCAACTAGGTTGATCGGAAAATCCTAACTCGAGAGGGTTAGGTGGTGGTTTTCACCCGGTTTGGGTTTCCACCTAAAAATACCTGTGTACATTTTGCGATTGATTTTTGTGAGATTGCTTTATATATTTCGATTACGCATTTTTTTTGTCACGCTGATCTCACCCCTCCAAGTAGGGAAACTTAGGGAAACTTACATTTGGTATCAGAGCAGGTCTTGCTATTTCGGCGTAACAACCCGACAAGAGATCAAATGGAGGGAAGCACATCAGCAATCAGGATCTCCGAGGGGCAGTCCACAACCCGTCCGCCGTTCTTCGACGGGAGCAACTACCCCTACTGGAAGTTGCGGATGAAGACCTGGCTTCAAGCCACCGACTTCACGGTCTGGGCCAGATGCGAGACGCCTTTCGACATCCCAGAAAAACCTGTGGGAGGCTACTCGCAGCAACAAATCCGTGAGCTCTCTTTAAACGCAAAGACCATGAACGCCCTTTACTGCGCGCTCAGCTCGGAAGAATTCAACAGAATCTCGCAGTGCGCCACCGCATACGAGATTTGGCACACACTCGAGGTAACTCATGAAGGTACCTCTAAGGTAAAAACCTCAAAAATTAATTTACTTTCTCAAGAATTTGAATCTTTTTCAATGAAATCTAACGAGTCTTTAAGTGAGATGAACACTAGGTTCACTCTCATTGTAAATAACTTGAAAGCTTTAGGAAAGACTTTCATCACGGGGGAGCTTCAAGGGAAGCTTCTTCGTTCCCTTGGACCGGAGTGGGAACAGAAAGTCACCGCCATCGAGGAGGTGAACGAAATGGAGGAGCTCAACATGGAAGATCTCCTAGGCAATCTGATGGCCTACAAGACTAAGTTGAAGCAGAAGAAGAAGGATACACCGGAGCCTAAACCAAAGAAGACTCTCGCCTTCAGAGCCGCGTCGGATAGCGAGGTAAGTTCCGACGACGAAGACTTTAGAATTTTACTTAAAAATTTTTCCAAGTTTTGTAGGGAATTAAAGAAAGAGGAGAAGAAGGAAATCCCGAGACGTTGCTACCACTGCAACGGGAAAGGGCATCTGCGACCAGAATGCCCTCTTCTCAAAAAGGAGAAGAAGAAGGAAAAGGAGAAGAAATCTAAGAAGAAGGCGTTCCAAGCCACTTGGGACGATTCTAGCTCAGAGGAAGAAGAAGAAGAAAAGACCATAGAAGAAGAAACCGCTTGCTTCGGCTTCATGGCCAGAGGAAGCGACAGCGAAAGCGACTCAGACAACGAGGAAAATCTCGATCTTCAAGAAGCTTTTAATGAACTTTTTGAGATTAGTAAATCACTTAGGATAGAAAATAAAAGCATTAAAAAGAACCTTAGTTTTCTTAAAAATGAAAATGATAGGTTAGAAATAAAACTTAAGGATCTAGAAGCTTGTCCTAAAAATAATAACCTGTTATTAGAAAATCATAACCTCATCAATGAAAATAATAAGTTGATTGAGGAAAATGATAGTCTTAAGTTAGAAATTTCTGATTTAAAGACTAAGATGAATACTATAGAAAAAGAAATTGCATTTCTTAGGGAAAACTCTAACAAACTAATCAACAAAGTTGATAATTTTTATAGCCCTAAGGTTGAGAAAGGATCTCCGTCAAGGAGACCCACTAACAAATCCGAATCCAAGCTTACTTGGATACCGAAGAAAAATTTGGAATCTTGTTTTGTAGGATTCAGGGATAACTACAATACACAGGACTGGATCTACAAACTCAAGGCTGGTCAACTCAAGTTAGGGGAACGAAGGAGTAGACCAAGGAGGAGAACAAGAAGACCGACGAGACAGCGAACAAACGACGGACCCGCCGCACGTCGACCACCCGATTGGAGACCGGCGCCAATGCCCGGGCCTCCAAGCTACGGATGGGAGCCCCATCCGATGTGGCATCCACCACCACCATTCGGGCCATTTTATTGGCCATGGTAGGTGAGGTAAAATTCTTAACCCTATATTTTTATAAGCTTTTAGATAGGGGGAGTTAAAAAATGATGAGCTAATTGTCAATTTTTAAGGGGGAGATGTAAGGTAGCTAAATTTCCTTTAGTAAGGGGGAGAAAAATAATAGCTATCTTGTTGTTACAAAAAGGGGGAGAATATTACCTTTGTCAAAAGAAACTCATAGAAGAGCATGTTTTAAGAGGGAGTTATAGGAAATGTAAAACCAATCAAACCTTTTTGATAACGTCAAAAAGGGGGAGGATTTTTTGTATTATTATTTACGGTTTTGTCATCATCAAAAAGGGGGAGATTGTTGGTGCTAGAGCACCACGATCATTTGTTTTGATGATAACAAAACACGTGTTATTTAACATTTGCAATTTGAGTCCTAGATTTCAGGTCAATTGCAAATGTGGACGTGTTTAGACGGAGTTCGAGCTCGCATCCAGGACGGATTGGAGGAGCTTGACGGAAAACAGAGGAGGTTCGCGTGGAGCGAAAGATTGAAGATGGAAGGAAATGAAGAATAGGATAGATTTCCTTCTTTTGTACTTGTTGTATTTTTCGTTTCTTTTGTTGCTCTTTATTTCCTTAGATATTTCATGTTAAAGAGCCTCAAAGAACCCTAACAGTAGTCCTAGGAACACCGGCACAACCCTAGGATACTTAGGTTTTCTGTAGAATACCTAGAAAACCAATATAGGGTTCAAACAGACTTTCCAGACGTCTAATTCCCAAATCAGACGTCTGATAATGTATTTTAAGACGTCTGACTGTTGTTTCAGACGTCTAATAACTGTTAGGCTGGACATAGTTATTTCTGTCTGATGAAATCAGACGTCCAGACCTTATACCAGACGTCTTAGAAGACGTCTGATGGATTTGCCAGACGTCCAGTTAGTGGACCGTTGGCTGGCTTAGCAGACAGCAAGATTATGACCGTTAGAGCCTTATCAGACGTCCTTAGGTCTTTCCAGATGTCTGATAAATGACCGTTTTGCCTCGACTGACCCAAAATCTCTTCTCAGAGATTTTCTAGCCGTTGCAACGTTTGGAAATCAATTCCCACAGTAAAAGTAGGTTTCCAGACGTCCAGACATAGTGTCAGACGTCCTATATGTCGTCTGATGGACTTGCACAAAAACCCTGTTTAGATCTGATTCAAGTCAGGGAGAAACCCGCATAGAATCAGACGTCTGACCTTGAAATCAGACGTCTTAAAGTGGCCTTCCAGACGTCTGATGCCATAGTTAGACGTCTGATAACCCTGTCAAATGCAATCATTGTCTTGATTTCGGCCTGATTCTCTTGGGCTTTGCACCCAACGGCTATAGAACCTTTCTTAAGCCTTCCAAAGCCTTCCTAAGGCCTCTATAAATAGAGGGGAGCCTTTGCAACACAAAAACACACAAGATATACACTTAGAAAAACACAAGACACACTTAAGCAACATACTTCCACTCTCTTGTGTCCAATTGAGGCCCTTGCTCTCCAAGCTCTAGTTTCATTCTCTTGAGAGCATCATTCCCTTCGCGTACCCGCTCTCCCGCCGTTGTCTACGAGAGCGACATTGCGTCGTTGCGTGGCTCACGCACCCGCGTCATCGTCGACGCACTCCTTGCAAAGGGGAGTTTCCTAAATCCTATAGAAGCTTAGGTTAATTACTTTGTTGGCTCTATAGGTTTGTTGTTTTATTTTATCTTTGTTATTTTGGTTGGGTATTCGCTTTGCGAATTCCCGTCTCCTTCGTGGGACAAAATCCTTCTCGTGGAGAGAAGGGGTTGAGGAACGCTACCCTCGTACTTGTAGCGTGGTTGTATTGAGGTTGAATCACCCTCGTTTTAAGTGATTCGGTTTAGTGGATTTGATCAACTAGGTTGATCGGAAAATCCTAACTCGAGAGGGTTAGGTGGTGGTTTTCACCCGGTTTGGGTTTCCACCTAAAAATACCTGTGTACATTTTGCGATTGATTTTTGTGAGATTGCTTTATATATTTCGATTACGCATTTTTTTTGTCACGCTGATCTCACCCCTCCAAGTAGGGAAACTTAGGGAAACTTACAATGTGATCTCTGGAGACGGCTTGGCGGTGGACCCAGCCAAGGTCGAGGCAGTGCTCAGGTGGGAGAGACCATGTTCAGTCACTGAGATTCGCAGTTTCCTGGGACTGGCAGGCTACTACAGACGATTCATCAGAGGATTTTCGCAGATTGCGCGTCCTATGACACAGTTGACCCAGAAGGACGTGCCTTTCGCTTGGACAGACGCCTATGAGGCGTGTTTTCTGGAGCTGAAGGAGAGGTTGACCTCGGATCCCGTGCTCACCATCCCTGACAGTAGTGGCGGGTTCGTTGTGTGCACGGATGCCTCCTTGCAGGGTTTAGGAGGTGTGCTCATGCAGAGGGGTCACGTTGTCGCTTACGCTTCGCGGCAACTGAAGCCCCATGAGCATACCTACCCTACCCACGACCTAGAGTTGGCAGCTGTTGTCTTCGCACTGAAGACTTGGAGGCACTACTTGTACGGTGAGACCTTCGAGATTTTTACTGATCACAAGAGCCTCAGATATCTTTTTGACCAGAAGGAGCTCAACATGAGACAGAGACGTTGGTTGGAGCTCCTGAAGGACTACGACTGCAGCATCTCCTACCACCTGGGAAAGGCCAATGTGGTGGCTGACGCCTTGAGCCGTAAGGCGCCTGCACGCTTGGCCAGTCTACAGTTACAGAGTTGGAGCCTTTTGGAGGAGGTGGGCAGTTGGCGACCTCTAGAGTTATGAGGGTACTGTGGGGCAGTGACGGTGACATGGCAGACTAGGCCAGAGCTGATAGACCGCATCATCACAGGACAGATGGTCGATCCGTAGTTGCAGTCTTTGCGCGACAGAGTACTGTCAGGAGACCCAGGGGATTTCTCTTTCACAGACCAGGTGCTACGCTTGAGGGGACGGTTGTGCGTTCCCAGAGACGAGGAGCTGTTGAGAGAGCTCCTGACTGAGGCACATGGTTCCAGATTCACCATACATCCCGGAAACACGAAAATGTACCATGACTTGAGACGCGAGTTTTGGTGGAGACGGATGAAGCGGGATGTGAGTGAGTTCGTGCAGCAGTGCTTAGTGTGCCAGCAGGTGAAAGCCGAGCATCAGAGGCCTGTAGGGCCACTCCAGCCGCTTCCAGTGCCAGAGTGGAAGTGGGAGAGCATCACCATGGACTTGGTGGTGGGCTTACCTGTTACCCAGCGGGGACACGACGCAGTCTGGGTAATAGTGGATAGACTGACGAAGACGGCACGATTCTTGCCGATCAGAGTCACTTTGGGACCAGCACAGTTGGCAGAGAGGTATATCCGTGATGTGGTACGACTACACGAAGTTCCGCGAGAGATCGTATCTGACCGGAATACCCACTTTACGTCCCAGTTTTGGGCTGAGTTTCAGCAGGCCTTGGGGACGAGGTTGAGGTTTAGCACGGCTTACCACCCCCAGACGGACGGACAGTCTGAGCGCATGATATAGACACTTGAGGACCTTTTGCGTGCCTATGTACTGGACTGGAGGGGCTCTTGGGAGGAGCACCTGCCCCTGGCAGAATTTGCATACAACAACAGTTATCACTCGAGCATCGGCATGGCTCCCTACGAGGCTCTGTACGGACGGAAGTGTATGGCACCCTTGAGTTGGGTTGAGGTGGGGACCAAGTGGGAGGTTGGCCCCAGTTTGATCCGGCAGAGTCAGGAGGTAGTCGAGCAGATCCACAGACAACTCCGCACTGTCAGGAGCAGACAGAAGAGCTACGCGGATTGGAGACGCAGAGAGGTGCAGTTTGAGGTTGGGGACCACGTCTTCCTTCGTGTTTCTCCCATGAAGGGCCTACAGCTGTTTGGGGTGAGAGGGAAGCTCGCGCCGAGGCTCGTGGGGCCCTTTGAGGTCCTGGAGCTGGTTGGACCCGTTGCTTACAGACTTGCCTTTCCCCCGCAGCTTTCTGGTGTGCACGACGTGTTCCACGTGTCCAACCTCAGGAAGTACGTAGCCGATTCCAGTCACGTACTGAGTCACGAGAGCGTCGAGGTGGGCGACGACCTGACCTACCCCGAGCGGCCAGTGCAGATCCTAGACCGAGCCGTCCGCAGTTTGAGACGAAAGCAAGTACCCCTGGTAAAGGTTTTGTGGAGGAGCCAGCGGTACGAGGAGGCTACCTGGGAGCCTGAGGCGGCAATGCTGGAGAGGTACCCGGAGCTTTTCGCGGGTACGTCTTTTCGGACCGGCTTCGGTCCTCTTTGAGTTTGTTATGGTTAATTGGACATCTTTTCCCGTACCCTAGTTGGCGCAAGTTTCGGGGACGAAACTTCCTTTGAGTTTGTTATATTGTTACGAACGCGTGCCCCAGACGTCCTTTAAGATGTCTGGGAGGTGGCCCAGATGTCGGACCAGACGTCTGGGATCGTTTCCAGACGTCTGGAAATCAGTTATTTTTGACACGCGCAGGTCGTCTGCGCACCTGAGCGCGCAGACCCGCATATTCGTTATTCCCTCTGCGGCTGCAGACGCCCTGCCGCGATTCTCTCTCCTCCTCGCGTGGCCTTAAAAGGCCACGCGCTCCCTCCCGTCGCCTCCACCCCTTTCCTCTTCTCCTTCCAGTGCGCGAGAGTGAGAGCGGGGTTGCTGCGGCGGTGACGGCCGCAGTGAGAGCGGAGGGGGTGCTGCGTGCGAGAGCGACACTCAGCAGTGAGGGCGAGCTCGCCGAGGCTTCCAGGGCCAGCCGGTGGGAAGCGCAGCGGGCGCGGAACGACGTGGGAGGCCTGTTGCGGCTCGAGCAGCAGGCGCACGAGGTGCGACGAGGCACGGCGTCGCGAGCGGAGGGCGAGTCACGCCTTGGTTCTGGAAAAATTTCCAGAATCAGACGTCTGTGCTGATAGCCAGACGGCGGGGTCGACGTCTGGAAGACTGTCCAGACATCTGAAAGGTGAGTTTTCCGTCTTCTTCTTCCTTCCTGTCGACTAACCGTACTGAGGGAGGGAGATGGGTGTGCGCAGGCTCGGTGATTCGCCATCCAACGCGAATCAGACGTCTGGCTGTAGTACCAGACGGTGGGAGTGACCTCCAGACATCCTGGGTGACCATCGGACGACTGGGAACTAGGCCAGACGTCCCTGTAGGCTTCTAGACGTCTGAGAAACCACGCAGAACAAGGTAATTCTCTGATCCACTTTTTAAGATGTCTGGAAGAAGTTCCAGACGTCTGATTTTACACAGTTTCGTCATTTTCGACCCATTTAGGGCCCGTTCAGGTTCCGTTTTCCGCGATTTGAGTTGCGTTCTTTCCGGAATTAATTCCTCTACCTGTCTACAGTAGCTATACACTGTTTTGAGACACTCCTTTTGTTTGATCCTTGTGATAGGACCCCGTTCTGTTGCAGTCTCGGGGGTCGCGGAGGCACGCGAGATTCCCGATCACCCCCCCATTACTCCCGTTGTACCTGGTAGAGTGGCTTTAAGTTATTAATAAAATCTGTTAAATTATGGAACCATAAATAGAACCTAGGACATTGCATGAATCCTAGGAATGAGAAATAGATGGAATGATAGCTCCTAGGTGTTGCATGAATCCTAGGGCTGGAAAACTAGATTGTATGATAGATCCTAGGATATGGCATGAATCCTAGGATGGAAAAACTAGTGGAATGTATAATACTGTAGTCTTGGAAAATGGAAACAGATATAAAGCTGCCTGTAATTTGAATTAGCAGCTGCCTGTTGTGAATAAATAATGTGGTTGAGAACATAGATTGTAAGAATGTGAAACTGGAAAGTGAAACCTGGATGTTTAAGTAAAAAGGATGGAACCCGACGGGGGAATTAGGAGTGGAACTCCTGGAAAGAGAAAGGAATGGTACTGAGATGTAGTTGTGTACTGTCTCTTGGGTACGTAGTACCAAGGGAAGTACCTGTACCTATTTAGTGCAGAGTGGGGCCAGCCACCCCAGGGACCCGGGGTTAGGACTGGCCGCTCTGTACCGACTTACTGGCCCTCGTGTACGTAGTACCGAGGAGAGCTACTAGTGTTAGGAGGGCACTAGCTACCCCACGGGCCCTGGGGTTCTGCTAGCCTCCTACACCGACTTGTTTAGGCGCACTGGGGCAAACTAGGGTAGTCAGGTGAGGGTGCGCGGACTGTGGAGGGGCAAGGCCCTGGTTTGGTTACTGTGGAGGGGTTGGACCCCTGTTACTGAGAGGGCTCTGCCCTGGACTGGTTCCGTGCTGTGCTTTGCGTGCACCCGTTAACGAAAACGACTGACCGCGTGCCAGTACGGGTTAGCTACCTGTGCGTTTATCGCGTGTGCCGTAGTCACCGTTACGTCTGTCAGTGACCTTGGGGTGGTTGACTGAGGGTAGGATCACCACGGGGGACTCTCCCGGCCAGGAGAGCACCACGTGCTACTTCTACTTTTTGGAAAAGACTGCAATCAAGATCGTTCCCACGAGGAACATTCGAGATCAAGAAAAAGATCTGAGGAATAAATGAAATAGTGAGACAATTGAAAGATGTGAATAATGAAAGTAATCGAACATAACAGCTACTGTACACTCTACTGTTGTCTTTAGTTTAGTTGCTACTCTACTCAGCGTTTTGCTGACGTGTTACACTCGTTACCTTTTTCAGGACCAGGTGTTGAGCAGCCAGGGTCAGCGGCTACAGAGGACGCTGGGCCGAGTAGGGTCCAGTAGAGTTACCACTGTCTCTTATACCTCTTTTTGTTACGTTGTAGTGAGTAGTTTTTGTTTCCGCTGTACTTTCTTTACCTGCAGTTCAAATTATATTATGAATGTTGTTCTACTGTTGTGGTGGTACATACTGTGGTAGTTTCTTTCCTTACTGCTGTACTTTCTTACTGTTAGTTATATTCATGCTGAATGTGGTTTATTTTACTGCTCTTTTGGTTACTTCCTCGTTGGACGACTAGGTCTTGGGATTAGTTGAGTCGGTCCGGTTCTCGTGTCTCGTAGGGACTCGGGAACCGGGTTGTTACATCCTTCCTCTTTCTTCTTGGTCGTGGGTTATAGGTGGCTTAAGGTAGAAAATTACACTAAGGGAGGATGAGTTTTTGGTGGTGATATGATGGGTATATATAGGGGTGGAGAGGGGGGTATTGGCGTGGAGATGGATGGATGGATGGCATGGATTGTTGGAGGTGGTTGTGGGATCTAAGGGCAAAGGATGTATGGTGCCAAATGGAAGGACACATGGGGGTGGTTATGGTGGTGGTTACCCCCCTTTGGTGACCCTTGAGTTGGCACCGAAATAGGCTTCTAGAAGGGTGCTTAGGTGGTGCCAAAAATGGAGGGTTGGGATGTGTTTGGTGGTGGATGGATGGTTGTGATGTAGGCTAGAGTTGGCACCAAAAGGGAGGGTTTCTAGAAGGGTGGTTTGGCACCAACTCTTGGTGTCCTTTGGTGGTGGTTGAGGGGCGAAGAGGTGGCTTTGGTTGGCGCCAAGTTGGAGTAGCTTAGGTGGAGCTTATGTGGATTTGGGGTGGAAGGTTATGTAGGAGGAGTTAGGGTTAGCTAAGGTGGATGACCAAGGAGTGGAGAACTTAGCTAAGGTATCTAAGCTAGCTTAGCTAGTACGTGAGTAGAGGAGAGGTAGGAGGAATTAGGGTTTTGAGAAGAAAAGCTGAAGGAGAGCTGTCTAGAGCTGCATAGGAGTTAATAGTTGCTGAAGAAAATGGCAAGGAGCTACTTTAGCTGGCTTATGTAGCTAGTTCTTTGATAGCTACTAAGCCAAGCTAAAGTAAGCTGGCTTCTGCTAAAAGATGATGAGGTAAGCTGGGTCTGATCTTCCCAGGGAGGACCTAGCTAGCTAAAGTAGCTAAGGTAGCTTAGCTCAACTAAGTTGAGCTAAATGGAGTCCCCGAGAGCTGGACTTGAGCTAGTCTAAGCTAGGGTAAAGTCATCTTCAACTGCTTGAGTTGAGTAGAGCTGGAGGTAGCTGGACTTGAGCTGAGGTGAACTTCAGTCAACTTAGCTGAGTGAACTAGAGCTCCCAGTGAACTAATGGGAGCTGAGGTTAGCTAGACTCAACTAAGTTGAGTTGGATCTAAGCTGACTTGAGCTACCATTCAGTTGAGATGAGCTGAATGGAGCTAGGATGAGCTAATCGTAGTTCAAGTGAGCTGGTATCCAGCTATAATAAGCTAGATTAGGCTGAGTCCTAGCTTGTTTGAGCTTCTTCTTCACAAATTATCTTTCTGTGTGTTAGGGTTCTAGGGATCTGACTATCTGTTTATCCCTAACACTCAAATAAACATATCAAAAAAGACAATAAAATGTATAATGCATGCCTAACTTAATTTATGCTTAAGGCAACCCAAAAACCCGTTTGCAGAATTATCTTTACATTCCAAAGGAATTTCAACAAAGTTGATAGGTACCGCATGGATGTGGTACTAATTGAGTGCTTTCAATTATGTGTATGGGGGTAAATTTGTGAATACTTACATGCTACTACTTTTAGGTTATTAATGGAATATTCCTAGGTGGTTATCGCAAATGATCCCGTTATATTACAACTAGGAACTTCGAGAAAGTGTTGGATGTCAACAAAGTTGAGGTTTAGGATGTATGTCTTTAGCTAAATGAGCAAAAAGATCTATCTTTCTCTTTACACTTACTCCGGATGGATTCTTTGCAAAAAAAATAAAGAACTTTCGACGGAGTTGATATTGTA
Organism: Thalassia testudinum; assembly: GCA_037157565.1. NCBI lineage: Eukaryota > Viridiplantae > Streptophyta > Magnoliopsida > Alismatales > Hydrocharitaceae > Thalassia > Thalassia testudinum. The sequence goes on from JAZHRO010000049.1 coordinate 32,313,019, forward strand.
AGTGGAGTATATCTTGAACCTAAACGTTTGAAAATACTAATTAGCTTGTGGTAAAGTTTATTTTCCTATAATCCATATTTTTGTGAGTATTTGATGTATAAGTTTGCCCACCTAAATATGTAGGTTGTACATTAATTGTAGGTATTGATGAAAAATTTAATGATACTGGAGATACTTTGCTGAATTTTCATTAGGTTACCTTTTATAATTATAAACTCCATTAATTAATCTTTTACTCATCTATAAAAGAAAAAGAAGTATATCAATTATTAATTAATTTTAAATATAAATCCCTTTTAGTAATTAATGAGATAAAATGATGGTTGCTTACAAAAATGTACACACAACACCCTCTTCCTTAGAAGAGTTGATGTATAAATTATAGTCACGCAGCAACACACATGTTAAAATTTAGTTTTATTTTATTCCATAGATATGGTCAAATTCGATTCGTGGATAACTTAAAAATCGACTTATCACGGTAAGGAAATCCTTACTTTTCAGAGGTATTACTTAAATCTTGTTAAATTATTGGCGCATCTAAGGATGCTGAAAGCCATATAAGTGCGAATGATCGAAAATATGTTCACGTTCTTTGCCATCAAGATGGCCATACGGTTAATATATGGTTACCTTACACCATTTGGAATCAACCTCGCAGGTAAAATGCAAGGAAACACAAAGGACAAACCCTGTCTTTTATTATACTAGTAGGCTAACCCGCAGTTCATAGCGAGGTAGTCACCGATGAATAATTAGATCAAGTAGGACCATATTTAGTTAATTGATAATTATTTGAAAATTATGAATATATCAGGATAATATATTTATTAAAATTTATTTCTCTTGTCATATTAATTTATTTACACCCATTATCAAAAAAAATCATGTACTAAAATTATACAATCATATCAATTACTTTTATCTTACTATTTATCTTATCTTACTAAATAAATATCATTCTCAATTTATCCATCTTTTATTCTATTTCAAAAATGTAACCTTAATGTCTTATAATTTTTATATTGCATGAAGATGCCGTTATCTATCATGTCATAACTTTTTTAGTTCCACTCTATTAATGTTACGTAACACATCTAAATAGATGTTAAAATAATTATTTTAGTGTGACCATTCTTGAAAATAACTAATGACGATAATTTAGATAACTTACAAGTAATATGTATAAAAGAGGGACCTGCAAAGTGAGGGAGGGGAAATGCGTGAGTAGGGGAGGGGGGAATGCGTGATCAAATGCGGATGTCATGGACGGGAGATGGCATGACACGTGGATGCGCAAAAACCCTCCTTAAGATATATACAAAGATAGTCTTAGTTTATATAAATAGATTTCTTTAGAAATTCCAATAAACCCTCCAAGGGCCACTGGCCTCCACTCACATTTAATCAAAATTATTTAATTATTTACATATTCTTTTTGCAGATTACGTGATCAGCTCCCTTAGTAGGTGAACGAATCATTTGAAGTGAGGGGATGGATAGTTATATTGGTAAAAATAATAAAATATTTTAAAGAAATTGTAGTGTGGGAGCGTGGAGGGGGAGGAAATTATGGGGGTGACAAAGGGGCAAAAGAGGGTGGGGGAAACCTGTTTTAGTTTATAAGTATAGATTTGCATTCTAGCGTGAATACAAAAGCAGCTTCATGAATTCAAAACTTTTGTTACAATTCCCATAAGATTGATTAGTCATATTGATAAGAACGGCAAGTGACCATTCTTTCTATAAGCTTGAGGTTGAGATTCAATGTTTGCAATGCCAACCTCCTACAAAAATTCAAGGTAAGGAAACAAAATCTTCCAAAGCTCAACCAAATGGTGTCTCTAGCCCACCACCTTTGCTCTAAAGGAGTCTTCCTCCCCGGAAAGGACCTTTCAAACTTAGGTTGTCCATGTTTTTGTGGCTCACCTTGCCACTAGTAGAAACAAAGTTCCCTCGTTGGATGAAGGGGTTAATAAGGTTGAGGGAAGCATCATGTTAAATCAAAATTCCAAAAAATACATCCATCTCATCAAGGAAAATGACTTCGTTTTAAATGTTAATAGCTTCTCAAACATGCTTCCAGAGGAAATGGCTGCCCAATTTGAAACTAACATGGAAAGAGCAACTCCTACCTAAGATTCTTCTTTGAGAAGGGAAAATAAACATTTCATTCTTTGCTTTGAAGGTTATGATTTTTTTCCTGCATTCATACAAGCCTTTTGAAGTTCATTGACATTCCTTCCCATCTTCTTAATAAGACCCTCAAGTTCCTTAGGTCTTTTGAACTGCTTGATTCTTGGATGATGATTTCAATGTCTCCTAGCATGCAAATACTTGCTCTTCTTTATAGTTTTTTCGTCACTTCTTACAAGGTTCTTTGCTCTAAACTAGAGACATTTTATTTATGTAATCATGGTTTTGTTACCTTCTTTGTGATTACCTTACTTCTTCGTAAATTTTCTTTAAAATAAACTATTAGTAAAAGACTAAAATAAGCAATGTCTAATTAATCAAGAAAGATTAGGAGCAAGGATTCTAAATAGGTTAACTTGAATTAGTACCCCAATAATGCATCATGATGAATATATCCAACATCATCAAAGGTTAATTGGTTTGATTGTAGAGTTTATATTGCATAGGACCTAATCAAAGTACTAGCATTATAGCCACTACAAGAATATTCACTATTACCAATCGTTGAAAACGGTCGGTAATATGAAAATAACAGACGAGAAATAGCGTCGAGGAATGTACTGTCACTATTGGGTTTTCTCGACTGTTCTCAAACAATACTGTCGAGAAAAAGGCGGACCCCTACTTGACGTATAATTGTTTCTCTCGTTTGTTTTTAACAGTCGACAAAGCTTTTTTTCGATCGTTATAGATAAACCGTCGACATAAATATCTATGTTGACCGATATTGAAGCGATCAATTAAGATCTTATTTTCGACTATTTGAAATGGATGAGAATTATACTATTATTATCCATTTGTGAATGGTCGACAATACTAACATTCTCAACCATTTTTATCTAACAGTCGAAAATACCAAATTTTTGTCCATTATCAAATGGTCGAAAATATTAGTATTGTCGACAGTTTGTATCTAACAGTCAAAAATATTAATATTTTCGTTTGTTTTTAAATAGTCAATAATTTCTTGTAATTTTGGTCGCATACTATTCTCATCTGTTGGAAAATGGTCGAGAATAGTTGCAATTTTTTTAATTAATGTTTTTTATTTGTATGGAAAACCTGTAAAAAACTAAAAATCGTATAAAAATATAATCAATCACACAACTTAAAATATTTGCATCTAATTAAAACACTAGAAATGAAAATAAAAATTTCATATATTTAACAATATATACAAAGTTCATTACAAATGGTAACGTACATAAAAAATACAACAATCATACTGCGGCACCAATGCCTCTAGCACCACCACCACCTAAATCGTCATCATCACAACGATCTTTGAATTGATAAAAGGATGGGTGATCGATACCTCCCTGCTGAAGTATCCTCAAGGGCTCCTTGATAATCTGAGTTGACTCCCTGAACTACGTCGCGTCATCCATGACCTACGTGGTCAACTCATCGATCCGCTGGTCCTTCTCCTAGTGGAGGCAACGTAATAGTGCAATCTCCTTTCTCATCTCCTGTACCTCAACTGAAGAGGACGATGCCCCCTTTCTCGCATACCAAGTGGAGATGGTCTCGCTCATCCCTATGCTACGGACATACCCGCCATGCTCAGGTGACATGACGGTCCGGAATGCCTCCTCTGCTGTCAGTGGTTGCTGAACTGTACCAGAGTTGGCATCTTCAGGAAGGTGCATTAAGTTGATCATATTATCCTAAAAGAGATTGAATTACGTTAAGTAATTTCATTTAATTATAATTATGAAATGAAATAAAAGCATTGTGTATTTTAACTTACATGTTTCTACTGATATGTGTCATGAAGTTACTCTCTGTTTCCCTCACTACTCATCTTGCTATGAGTGGCCTCATATACTCTCACCCGATCAAGCTGGGCACCTTCATGCATGGAGGACCACAATATTTTGAAACAAATTGAAAATATTGTAAGGTTTAAAAGAAAATAATAATTAAAAATACTTACGTATAAAGATTTCATCCCGCCTATGCTCCTCCTACCTAAGAGATGGGTCTTCGGTAGAGCTTTAGCCCTATTTTCCTTATTCTTCTTGGCCTGCTCCTAAAATAAAGGTACAATTTATTAACTTAGAGATTAGTTAAATGATGATATATGCAGTACTTTTACCGGCATAGCTGGATCATGCCAATGCTTGCACGCTTCCTTCAAAGTGTGCAATTGTATCAAAAGAGACCCATTACGCAATGCCTCATCATAATTCATGTTCTTATAACACTAAAAATATATTTGTAATGTTAGAAGTAATATTAGAATTATGATAAAAGACATAAACAAATATAGTTAAAATTTATCTTTTACCTTACTCCATCTCCAACCTCCAGTCTTTGTGAATTTTGGTCGCATGCTTGAGAATATATTTGGGGACGTTCGGATTATCTCCCCAATCGAAGATAGCCTGCATTAGTAGGAGAACAAAAATTGTTACGTAATTTAAAGTTATATAAAGCAATGTAAATAAGTTATTAATTTTTACGAATTACCTCTAACTCTTGGATGAGCTGCCTCTTCAGCTCCTTTGGCACCTTCCTCCAATCGAAGTAGGACAGTGGGATGATCGCCTTCATCAACATACCCAATCTGCTAACGAATGGAGGATACTTCACTGCTTCCCCCACTGGTGTGATCCTAACTAAAATGCAGATCCCATGGGGAATTCTCTCTAGGTCCCTATTCCACGTGGGACCACTTCCCCTAAGTGCACCTATAACATAGAATTATAACATAAAATAAAATAACAAAGAAATAAATAAATTGTAACATTTACCAAATTTTAATTTCAAACCAGTACTGCGAGATGGTGGTGTAGAACATCCTGGCTGAGAAGGATCTAGTTCAACCAATTACTCTGGCTGATCATCCAACCCAACCTCCTCATTAAATGAAGTACTATCCTCCTTTTCATCCTCATCGGCGGGTGCATCCTCCTCGTAGTCAGGATCCTCTACCGAAAAATCCATTGGAGGAGGCATTGGACTCTTCCCCTTACTCTGGAGATATCGAGCCACATCTCTAGGCCTCAGAAACTGTTGCCGAGGTGCGTGGGGCTCCGCACGGGGGGGTTGAGTCAGGTGTTGCTAGCAATGAGCCTGAGGCTGAGGTTGCTAACTGGGGGTTGGGAGGTGGTATCATCTCTGCCACTCCTATTAGCCTTCTTCTTGAATATAACATGCATAAAAACAAAACAAATAATAAGATATTTAAAAAAAAAATCAACACCATTTGCCTTATATATTTTGATTTTTCAAAAACCCTATATGAAACAAATTTTGAAATAAATGAAAATAAGGAAGCATAGCAAAAAAAGAAATTCACAATCCATTTCTCATCCCTCTTCTTCACATTCCCTTCCCCTTCACCACTCCATTTCAATCTCCTCTTACATTCCCCTTCCTACATCCATACCCCTTCCCTCCCTCTTCTTCACATTCCCCTCTTCCCCTTCGCCCCTCCATTTCCCTTTACCCTCCCTCTTCTTCACATTCCTTTCCCCTTCCCACATCCTTTCCCCTTCCCTCTTCACAATCCATCTCCCCTGCCTCTTCTTTACATTTCCCTTCCTCTCCCTCTTCTTCACATTCCCCTCTTCCCCTTGGACCCTCCATCCCCCTTTCCTCTCCCTCTTCTTCACATTCTGCTCTTCAAAAAAGTGGGCACACCCCATATAATCACAAATTATCGATATTTATAAATTAAATGTAAGTGAGCACACCCCACATGTAAAAGGAAAAGAGCTTTTAAAATATTTAAATAAAGTGGTAGAAGAATCTTACCATAATGGAGAACACAGGGAAGAGCCTCAAAGAATCCGAGAAACTTATATGACATGGCAATAAAATAAAACTTAGTTTGGAATAATAAAAAACATAAGCTTAAAAAAAAATGATCAATCTAAGCTTTGAACAATTAAATGTAAGCTTTAAAACTTAGTTTCTTTAATAATTTCATTTATGGGATACGAATTAATATGAATACCAAATTACCTTATATATCGACATCCATTGCACCAGAGACAACTTCTTCATTTTGAAAGTTTTCCTGATATGCTTCGGATTCAACATCTGAGTCGAGGTCTTTTCCCGCATCGTATTGTTCATGCGGTAAAGCTCTAGCGGGTATTATCCATCCATTTTTACTATTATCAAGCACGTAAAATACTTGTGCTACCTGACAAACTAATGTGAATAGTTCTAATGACTGAAGAATGCGACGGTTCTTATATAAACTCAAGAAACCATGTTTCTTATCAACTTTGAATCCAACTCCTTCTTTGAAAACATCAAACCAATCACACTTGAATAGAACAACCCTACAGTCAAACCTGAAACTCATTTCCACAATCTCTTCAGTTTGACTGTAATACCCATCACAACTAGTGCTTATGTCACAACTGACGATGGCTCCCACCTGTTGCATGGCCTTCGCATCATCAATGGACTATACTCTGAATATGAATTCGTTAATTATGTAACCCGAATGGTAACGTCCATATGTCAAAGGTGTATCAACAATTACATCAAAATCCTGTACCCACCGTAGATCCCCCTATTCTTTCAGTTTATTTACATGATCCTTGAACCAATCAATGAACTAGAAGTCATGTGTAGATGGCATAAAGGATTCTTTGAATTCAATGTAAAATTCATCAACTTCTGAAATTTGCTTCAAAATGTACAAGTGTGCCAATCGTTGGTCCATTTTCGAGATGGGCTTGAACTCCATCCGGATGATCAACCTTCCTCTGAGGTCAAATATAGACAGGCAATCTTCATCATTACCATTAAATCCTCCATCATAATTCCATTCAAGATGATTAAATCGATTGTCTGTTTCATTCATGTACATGGCACAGAAGTTAATGCATTCATCTACAAGATATCCTTCCACGATTGACCCTTCTGGCTTTGCATTGTTCAAGACATAATCTTTTAGCTTCTTCAAATATCGTTTAATTATATTCATCCATCTATACTGCACAGGTCCAGCAATTCTCACTTCATTCTTAAGATGTAGCGTGACATGAACCAACACGTCGAAGAATGCAGGCGAGAAAATCTGCTCCATTTTACAAAGTGTGATCACAATTTTTTTATCCCAATACACCAGTAATTTGGGATCTTGTCTTTGAACAGATTACTTTAAAATATCTACTCATCTCCATAAAAGAATCGACTACCGGATCAAGCATCACTCCACGTAGCGCTAGTGGGAATAAGATTTGCATGTACATATGAGAATCATGAATTTTTAACACAGTAATCTTCTTCTACGCTTCATTTACATAACATGAAAGCTGCGATGAATACCCATCTGGAACCTGAATGTCTTTAACGAATGAGAAAATATTTTGTTTCTGCTCTTTGGTAAGACTGTATATAGCTTCTAGAAAGTGAGATCCTCCTTCTTCAATATGCAACTCAAGATGAATACCCCAAATTTTCATATCATTCCTTATTTTAACTGTATCCTTTGGGTTGTCTGTTAGATTTCATACGTTAAGAATGTTGTCCATTACATTCTTCTCGATGTGTATAACATCTAAATTATGTCGTACAGTTAAATCATTCCAATATGGAAGCTCCATAAAAAATATGTTTTTCTTCCTAAACCCTGAATGTCATAAGGAAGTCAAGTCATTCTTGAAAAGATGACCCAAACATATTTCATTGAGCTATTGCAATGTCTCCATAATTTTCATCATCAACAACCTAACAAAACTTGTACTGAGTTTATTTTTCGGATTCCTCAACGAATACCGACATGCTTTACCATCAAATTTGTCCTTGAATTGTGACGTTTGCCATCTGTGTTCAATAGGAAAAAACCTGTGGTGCCCTAAGTAACGGAACTTCTTGCTTTCTGGCAATCTCAAGTGATGAATATCATCCATTCAAATTGGACAGGAGAACTTCCCCTTCGTACTCCATCTTGACAAATTCACATATGTTGGAAAATCATTGATTGTCCATAATAATGTTGCATGCAACTAGAAGAATTTTTTATCTATGCATTATATGTTTGAACACCACTATACAACAAGACTTTCAGTTCATCAATCAATGGTTGGAGATAAACATCTATCACATTTTCTGGTTTCTTGAGTCCCGGGATAAGGAGAGTCAACATCATGAATGCAGGTCGCATACATAACCATGGGGGTAAGTTGTAAGTTAACATTACCATTGAACATATGGAATATGATGGAAACATGTTCTTGAATGGGTTGAATCCATCACTTGGAAGCCCCAGTCTCACATTCTATGTCTCCTTTGCGAATAATGCATGATTCTCTTTAAATCTATTCCACTCATCATAACTTACTAAATGACGAATGCGTTCATCTTTTAATTTATTCTCCTGATGTCACGTCATCAGTTTTGTTGTTTTACTAGAAATGAATAAGCACTGTAGCCTAGGGATCAGTGGAAAATAACAGAGAACCTTCTGTTGTTTCTTCCCACTTGTGTTTGTTGACTTATCCACCTTATACCCCTCGTCACCACATTCAGGATAGTTAGTCAACCCTGAGTACTCATTTTTGTATAGGACACAGTCATTACGATAGGCATCAATCTTCTCGCATTTTAGCTTGAGCCCACGTATTTGCTTCTTTGCATCATACCATGACTTCGGGTACCTAGGAGGATTATTTAGCGGCTCTCAAATGATTCAAGAACCTCAACATTAATTTCACTGTGGCTCTATTCATCACTTTCATTTGAAATAATTTAAGAAGGAATGACAACTTCGACATTGACGTTATTCCAAGAGTAATAAGATCCTCTATTGCCTTAACTGTATCGTAAAACTCATTATAATCTCATAATATCTCATCGTCATCTGCATCCTCAAGGTCTGCTGCTCTCATATCATGTGATATTTCATCCAATTCATCTCCTTGATTATCATCACTTTCTTCAAAAGCTTCAATTCTCTCATTTTTGACTTCTCTAATTTTCTCTCCATGAGTTGTTTCATTTACGTAATGCTGTCACCAACCGTTACATATCACATGCTCAAAAACTGTCTCTCGATCATGGAAAAATTTATTTAAACATTGTTTACATGGGCATAAAATCAGTTGAATGAATTCTCCTCATCTAAATGTTTCCCTATCATCATTAAATGCCCACTTCAGAAATGAAATCAGTCCACTCTTGTATTTGTGGTAATTTGAATTCCTCAAACTAATCCATGACTTATCCAAGATAATTAACCTAAATGTCAATTACAACTACTCATAAGGTAGACTCAAATAAGAAAAAAATGTGTATTTTAAGAAGATTTTCACTTGATAGCCTATCCTTGAAGATTTAATCACAATGTTACTTCTTACATGTAACCAGTGTTTAGAGAAATTTCGACAGCATTTCCCCGCACTTCTCCAGTATACTCCCCAAGACTAACATTAACTACATCCCCAATAGCCTCCACTAAAGGGTGCTTCAGGAACGGAGATAAGATTAGTTGGTATACCAAAGAAGAATGAGAAAATGTGACCAAAATTTCTCAAAACACTAGCTACATGCAAGAAGTAACCCTAAGTTGTGATCAAATCTTCAAGGGCCCCCTTTAGTTAAGAACTTCTCTGAACTAAGGATGACGACACTTATGGCATGTTATAAAGACAATGCATCGTGCATGTAAGTGAGGTATACACACACTCTGCATTGTCCGTATAACATGATCATAAGTCTCGACGGGCTAGTATGTTGACACAATTATATCCCTCCCACAACCTATTACCTAGGGGTTAGAATTCCTATTGTTTGTCATGAACTGCTTGTAAATTTGTGCAAGTGTATGTATCTAATTGATATAATACAAAAAATTGATAGTAAAAAATGTTATTTTCAAAATATTTCCTTTATTACAAACATCATCTACAAAAACCTAAACCTTTAACCCTTAAACAGTAAACCCTAACCTGAACCTTAACCCCTAAACACTAAACCGTAACCTGAACCTAACCCCTAAGCACTAAACCCTAACCTAATTTGTAACCATTAAACAAGTCCCTTAAAATCTAAATCCTACACCATAAATCAAATACCTTTATATCGAAACTCAAAACCCAACACCCTAAAACCTAAAATCCTAAATCCTAAAACCTAAACCATAAATCGAACACCCTAAATCTTAAATCCAAAACCCAACACCGAACACCCAAATAATAAAACTTTAAACTATAAACTCAAAACCCTAAAACCTAAACCCAACACCCAACACCCAATCCTAAACTCTAAATTCAAAAGCATAAAACGCTAAACTTAACACTTTAAACCCTAAAATAAAAGCCCTCAACCAAACACTTTAAGCTTAACATCCAATTTCATCATCAATCGAAAACCTAAACCCAACATCCTAAAGCCTAAACCTAGAAAGTTTACTCAAAGCTGAATAAATTTTGATAGAGTTTCCCCTATAATATGCACATTCTCCAATTCCTACATATAAAACACATTATGTAGGCACACCCTACATTCAAATCAAATAAAAAAAGTATTACGACCAGATCCTAGATCCCTATAGGACCCAAGACCGGCCTGCCTCAACTAATCCCAAGACTTAGTCGTCCAACGAGAAGTAACCAAAAGCAGGAAATAAATCACAACCACACATGCAATATAACTAAGAAGAAAATAAACAAGAGACAGTAAAATAAACAGAGCGAAAAGGTCAATCAAAGTTACAGGCTATCACAACTACGACAGAGAAAAGTGCAACTGAAAGTACTGTAACAATATTACATAGAACATAAAAATACTCACTACAACAATAGGAGCTAAGGAAAAATGGTAAGAACGCAGCTAAGGCTAGGCTCGACTGGGCCCAACTCCCTCTACAACCGGTGGTGCTAGCTACTCAATTCCCTGACCTAAACAAGGTTATAAAATTTCTATAGTCAGCAAACACTAAGTAGAGTGGTAATTTAGCCATTTACATGTAATTAAGACAAGCAATTAATTTTATGCAATTAAAGAACTATCCATTTTCATTTAGTTCGACCAAGTGCTGCCAATTTGTTGTTTCTTTATTTACTTAAACATTTCTTGATCTAGCTTGTTTCTCATGGGAACAATCTTGATTGCAATCTTTTCCATGGTGTAGGAGGTGCACGTGGTGCTCCCTTGGTCGAGAGAGTCCCCCGTGGTAATCCTACACCCAGTCAACCACCCTGAGGTCACGGTCGCAACGTAGTGGTGACTATGGCACGCATGATAAATGCACGGGTAGCTATCCCACACTGGCATGCGGTCAGTCATTTTCGCTAGCGGGTACACCCAAAGGTACAGCATGGAATAGTACAGGGCCTTGCCCTCTCAGAACAGAACAGAATAGGGGTCTCGCCCCTCCACAGTCCACGTACCCTCGTCTGACTATTCCAGCTTGCCCAGTGGGCCTAACAAGAGTCGGTGTAGGGTGACTAGTCCTAACCTCGGGCCCCTTGGGGTGGCTAGCTCCCTCCCTACACTAGGTAGCTCACCTCAGTACCACATACACGAGGGCCAAACTGAGTCAGTGTAGAGTGTCTAGGCTTGATCCCAGGGCTCATCCCAACAGGCAGCTAGTACCCCTCTACACTAAAAGGACAATGGCTCTCCTTGGTACCACGTACACAAGAGCCAGCTCACTTCCCATCTACAGGAGTCCTCCTAATTCCTCGTGGGGTTCATGCTAATATTTATTTCGTTTCATAATCCAGACTTTCAGATTTCTTTATTCACATTTCTGGTTCCATTCTTAAAACAGGCAGCTCGTGATTTTCTATTGACAAGACATCATACTAAATAACCAATACATTTGCTAGCATTTAACATTTTACAGGCATATCAAGTTCATAGTGTAGCTCAATCATACTCATTTGTTCCTGCCCTAGGTTTCATGCTCATCCTAGGGTTCTACATGTTCTCAAATATACAGTAGAACTCAAACCATACTCATCTGTTTCCGCCCTAGGGTTCATTCTCATCCTAGGGTTTATTCAAGTTATTCTAAGCATGCAATTCATTTATTTAAATCATAATATTAATGTAAACCACTCTACCGGCAAATATGGGAGGAATGGGGGCTCGAATCACAGATCCCATTGCCTCCACGGCTCCACATACTCGACTGGTTGGAGACCTATACAATTGACCATCCACATCAAACGAGTCCAAAACCATATACAAGTGACACTAACTCGTAGAGAAACTCAAGCGAAAAACAACAGTACTTTGTTTGAGGAAATCTAATCCCGTTTGGGCCCTAAACGGGCCAAAAACATTCACACTGTCCAAAATCAGATGTCTGGGTCTAGTCCCAGACGTCTTAAAAGTCGTCAAAACTCACCCTGAGCTTCCTGTGACTACCTCAGATGTCTGGACCCCTTTGGATCATCTAAGGTGAGTTCCAGACGTCAGACTCTTCTTCCGATCATCTGGAGGTATGGTCAGACGTCTGGCAACATGTCCAGACATCCAAAAGCACCTCGAAGGGCGCACCCCGCACCTTTCCAATGGCTTCTCCCTGTGTACGTACATGCAGATCATCAGAAAAGGCCCGACAAGATCCTGCGGTGAGGTTTGCATGGCCGTAACCGCACAAACGCACGTACCTTAGCATAGAGCGTGCTTTCAGACGTCTGGCTTCAGCTTCGGACTTCCTCCCACTACTCCAGACATCTGGGATGTGCTTTAGACGTTTGATATTAGAAAATTTCCAGTACGCAGAACCTCCGCAAGCCTTTTTCTCCGCGCAGAACCCCTCCGTGCCGCCCACAGCTGCTACGCCTACAGCTTCAGGAGGTCGCGAGCCACCTCCGCGAGCTCCTCCTCCTCGATCATGAGCTCCACCGAGCTCCTCCCATGCTCTCATGACTCCCTTGCGAGCTCCTCCTCTCGAGCTCTCCTCTCCTCCTCCTCCACGTCCCATCTCTCTCTCTCAGCTTCCTCTCCTCTCGCCACACTGGAAGGAAGGGAGGAAGGAAGGACAGAGGTGGATGAAGGTGGAAGTGGCTAGTGGAGAGTGGCATGGGTGGGGGGTTTTAAATAGAGGAGGTTTAGGGTTTGGGGTGAGGAGAGAGAGATGAGTGCGCGTGCAATGCACGTGTGGAAAAGAACAGCAAGTGTGGTTCTACTTTCAAACGTCTGACCCTCCATCTAGACGTCTGGACAGACGTCTGATGGCTCATCCAAATGTCTTATACGACCCAAAAGGGCCATGGGTCATTTCAAAAAGCAACTAACATGTGGGCACACCCCACACTTCATGTGCACACCAACACATAACAATAATACAAATGGAAGAGACCATTAAGCGTTGAAGCTAAATTGATGCATTTTATCTAAACATTGATGCATTGAAGCATACAATTTAATTACATTCATAATTAAATCTATAACTAAATACTACAGTAAAAATGAGAAATTAATGGTGGCAAAAGGAGGTGGGGGTGGTGGCGGCAGGTGGTGATGGTGGTGGTAGTTGCGTGGTGGTGGTGGGGCCAGGAGGAGGTGGTCGTGGTGGTGGAAGGAGGTGGTGGTGATAGTGATGGGGTTGGTGGTGGTGCTGGTGGTGGTGGGGGTGGTGCTGCTGGTGGTGGTGGGAGCTGGCGATGAGGGGAAGGGGAGGTGCTGGTGGTAGTGAGGTGCTGATGGTGGTGGCGGTTGGTCAGTTATGGTGGTGGTGGTTGGCTGGTTGTGGTGGTGGCGGAGGGAGGAGCCGAGTAGAGGAGGAGTCAGGTGAAGGAGGAGGCGAGGGAGGAGGACGATTACCTGAGGAGGAGGGGTCAGTCGACGAAGAGGAGAGGCCAGGGGCTCCATGGAGGAAGGGGGTCATGGAGGAGGAAGCTTGGAAGAGAAGAGGATTTGGGAGGAAAGGGGAGGGAGTCAGGGCCACATGAGGGTTTTAGTCAACCTTTCTTGACCGTTTCATATAAATGATCAACAATTGCATTTGAAAATTAACTTTTCAATTAAGCTGACGAGTTATGAAAAGCTTATTGTCGACTATTTTAGGATTAACAGTCGACAACTATCTTATTCTCGACCATTTATAAATGGTCGAGAATGACCTCAAATTATCTTTTGAACGTGGTGGTTGATGAAAAGCTTATTGTCGATCGGTTTCTAAAAATGGTAGAAAAATATCTTATTGTAGACCGTTTATAAATGGTCGAGAATGACCTCAAATTAATTTTTCAGTATGGTGGCTCATGAAAAGCTTATCCTTGACCGTTTTATTATTAACAGTCGAGAAATCTTATATTGTCGACCGTTATAAACAGTCGAGAATGACCTTAACCAAAACCCATGCGCAATAGGTGGGAAAATTAATTCTTAGTGTTTTGGCAACCATTTTACCTTACAATGGTCGAGAATATTATTATTAGCAACCGTTGTAAAATGGTCGAAAATTTACCGTCGAGAACAACACCTTTTCTACAAGTAATTCAATATCTGGTGGATCCCATTGTTTATCTAAAATTACATCGTCCCACACATAGATGTGAGAAGCACAATTATAATTGATAAGGGATAAAATTACCACAAATATTTGTTATGATTATTTGTTTAACTAATTGAAGATTGTGTAGAATACTTAAGTAATTTTGGGCAAAAATAATGACAATTTACAATGAAAATAATTCTGAAAGGAATATATTTCCACGCTACGCGGACAAATAATAAAAATTCTTTAGAAAAGAAGTCTTGAGAAAGATATCAAAGCAAATGTTAGATCGATCTTTAAATGTATAAAATTCTCAAGAAGTTGACCATGGTCTTGCTTGAGAATATGAAGAAATGAATTTCCTAAGGAGTTGACTATAGTCTCACCTGAGGAAATGAGAAGAGAAATTTGGGAAGCTGATTGTTGTCACACCCATTAAAGACATAAGATTGAGAAATCATTCAGAAGATAAATGCTCAAGATGACTAAGAAATAAAGACTCGGCATTAATACTGAGTTGAAGAAAAAATATAAATATTAACATCTAAGTTACTTTAGGGCTGGGAGTTTTTCAAATATTTACTTGATAGAAAACAACAAGGAACTCTTGCCATCTAAGTGAGCGAGTAAACTCCACCGAGTAAGGTTAATCATTTGAATGGATAGTTTTTTGACACCTAGGATGCCCAAGTATCCTCTTTTATATCGAGGAGAAAGGTTAATTATAATTAGAATTTTTATACAAGATGAGTAAGCAAATGTCAAATGTGTTGACTTTCAAATACATATATGATTTTAAAATAGAGTCTAAATTATAGGTTCTCTTTGGTCTATTTCTCGGATGATTAATGAATCTGAGAATTTGCAAGAAAGAAGAATAAAATAAAGTTAGATCCTAAGACTTCTTGTAAGAAGGAACTATTCATCATAGGATACTCAAGAAAAAACTGAAGCCCTAAGAAATTACCAAAGTCTCGAAGGAGTTTGAATGAGGATCTCAAGAATAAAAGCCTTGAGAAAGGGCAAAGCCAAAGACCCTTAAATAGGAAGGAGCAGGGCGGTGACCAAAAACCAATCAAAGTTATGATTGTACTCTGAATAAAATCTATAAATGGAGTGTGAAAGGACATTGGTAACCATTTCATTTTTCACTTATTCTCTTGTATACTCTACTTTAGAGAAAACACTTTCTTTGTTTTTGAAACACAATTCACTTGATTTTGGATTCCATTTTGTTTTGCTCTACATTAAAATACTTTGGGGAAAGAATTTCACTTAGAATCCCTTAGATTTGAATGTAAACTCTTTTAATAATCAAATGGCATAACTAACCAAAGATAAAGTGTAGCATAATAGAATAACGACAGACCTAATATCTATAAGCAAAGTCCAACCAAGGAGTCAAATAGTCTCAATAAAGTGAGAATAAAATAAAATTGCAAAAAGAAGAAAATTGTTACTAGTACTACTCATGTTGCAAGAGAAGCAAATGAAAATTGATATCCTAAAGTTCATTAATTCATCCCCACTCCAACTCTGTGGCCATCACTTGAGGTTGGCATGATTTACTTACATTTTAAGTTAGGCTAATTAGAATAATCCCCAACACAACGTAACAAAAGAAATTATTAAATTATATAATAGGCAGGCTAAGGTAAAGTAATAAGAAAACACTTTAATCCATGATGAGGTGTACCAATTTTAAGCATTTAAGTTTTAAGAGCATAAATTAAGCACAATACACTTCATTACTGAGTTAATTCATTCACATTCACAAAGTAATCCTAGTTCAACTTGTTTTGATTACTCTTTAGTTAATATTTAATCTAGACTAATCATAACTCACACGGTCTCTTGAATTGGACACATCTAGGTTCAGCAATGTCTTACCTTCCTTGAATACCCACATTATAGGACATGATCTACATACAACCTCGAGAAAGCATCGAGGTTGCTACATCTCAGGTGTATGGTATCATTCTTCCTAGAAAGTGAAGGCACAGATCTAGAAAAGTGAAAACCTAATTCATATAGAACTTGTATGTAAGTCTGATTCACATAGAGAGGCATGCTACTCCAAATATCTAACCTCAAGTGCAAGACAAAGTGCCAATTAATGGTTCACAAGAGGCTAAATTTGTTATCCATATCATCATTAATATCTTATCATCTTAGGAAATATATAATGTAATCATTCTTGGCATAATATGTTCAAATATCCTCATTTATTTTCTAATTTCATCCATAAGTAACAAATGATAACAAATCATGGCCTTTTTCAGACTGGCCTTTAGATATTATTTTCAAATCCAATCAGTTGCCCCATTAAAATTACATATTAAAGATTGCAATGGCACAAGTTCCATGAAAAATCAAGTTCACTTGATATTTGTGATTGTAGGGGTCTTATTTGATCTGTTTAGTCAAATAAGTAATGCTTAAATCAAAATAAATATTCAAAAAGTAGAATTTATTATCTTGAAATCATTAACTAATCAAATTAAGGATCAGACCAAATAAATAATTATGATTTTGCATTCTAGTTAACAAGGGTTATCAAACAAAAAATATCAAGGCATCAAGGGAATTAGTGATGTATTCAAAGAAAGGCGATTTAGGTACTTCTTTGTCTTATGTGCATTAATCACAAAGGAGGTGTTTAAACATGTGAATATGACTAAATAAGGAAAAAAGGGGCTTCCTACCTAGTGTATGTGTGAACACATGCACTCTAATATCCCCTCACGTAGTCTTGCACATACACTTGAAAAGTGGTTTGTACCAATAGAAAATCAAAAATATCAGTTGAAACCACCACATACTCACTACGCAATGGTTCTCTCACTGCACACGTTGCAAAATGTATTTCAACATGCATTTCTTCTTTTTCACTTAACTCTACAATTTTGCAAATCAAAGTAGGATCTCTATAATCTAATCTCACCACAACATTTTTGATGCTCAAGAACCCAAAATTTCAACCCTTAGATTGCAGAAACTAGCTTCTAGGTGTCTTCGATCTATCAAAATATTTCATGAATGCTATTTATATTAACAACACCCCTTCCTTCAAAAGGATGTGGATGCAATAACTTATAATTTTCATATTACAATTTTTCAATCTCTTCACCAAAAATAGTAATTTTTCATCCACTGCCTTCATCCTTTATTCGAGAACCTAGGGGGAAGGGTTAGAATCCATCTTCGCAGGTGGCACTGATGCTCTTTGCCACTCACTAGCAACCACACTAGGCTCTACTCATTTCCAACATCTCGTTGACTTCCTTTAACTAAACACTGATTGCCTACACTTGCGACATTCTACAATTAACTCTTTGCTCATTACTTCTCACTCGAGCACCACCATGCATGCATGCTTAACCTCCTTTATATATAAGGTAAATTGTTTAATGGCTCCTCCTTCCCTCCATATAATTGACATAAAGAGCAAGGAAAAAGATAAAAAAAATTAATAATAAAGAACCCTAAAACATTCAACATCGAGGTCAATGGTTCACCCCCCCACCCCCAATCCCTCCCACCATTCCCTTCTTCTATTGCTCCCATGGCATTCCCTTCTCCTGTTCTCCCTAATTCATTCTTTTTTTCCCCAATAGGTGCGGTCATTACTCTCTTTCCTCCTACTAATGTTTGTTTTATAGTTGTTCTCATATGCGAAAAGGTAACACCATGTATCTCAACAACTATAGTTTGTTGCATAGTGTTTTATAGTTGACTACTTTTCAATTTCTCATGGTTGAAGAGCCTAGAAAGAATGAACGGATCCATAAAAACTCAAAATCTAACACTATAATAAAATATGACCATAATGATTAGATCATATCCCTAAGATTTGATAGATGAAAATTATCTCAACCATGGAGACATTAGTAGGGGATAAGCTTTTCAAAAAAGACGTAGGGAAAGAAGTAGAATGCAATACAATGCAAGTACTTTAATTACAAACGTAGGTAGTTTTTTCTTATTGCAAGTAAATGCAACCAAAAGATCTAAAAATAAAATATGATGAGACAGCTCAAAAAAAGTTGTTTCCTAATTTTTGGCCTTCCATCTTTTGTTATACGAAGAATCACAACTAACATCTTTGTTTTCCATGTCGGGGAATCTACTTTCCTTCTCTCTGCTTGACGTTAAGTGCAAATACCCCTCCCGATCATGATGTACATAAATAATTTACTTTCTTTTTATATAATACATGACTTGAATCTATTATTCTTGCTGCATATAGATGCTATAGACAAATGAATGTCATATTCATTGTGCACCCCCCACACCCCTCCAGCAAAACAAAAATCAAAAGAGTGGTAGTGAGTTAGCGGTGGTTCCACCACCCAAACTACATATCACAATTGAAATCTTGCTAACAAGAAAGGAGTTATGAGTGCACATGGTTTGGGTTGGGTTGGGACTTGTAAATTAACCTGGACCCAATCCATGGTTTATAAGATGAAGTTTTTTTCCAAACCAATGAAATCCATTACACTATCGAACCCAACTCAACCCAATCAATGAGATTGGGTCAGATTAGGTTGGGTTGAGAAAAGTGTCGAGGAAGGGTTGGTGGGGGATCGGGGAGGGGGTGGTGTGGTGTTGGGGCCATTCTATCCTAATTCCATATTATTTTGACATTTTTATTTCTTTCTTGGTAGAGGCTATAAGGGAGCCTTTAAAAGAGAAGAAGCAAGAGCAATCGATATCATTCATCAACCCATCCAAATTGGTTACATTGCATACGTAACATAAAAATTATTTTGCTTTAATCTATTGTAAGGACATCTTGATATATTTTTTGTTTCCTGTGCATTGTTCTGAGTTTGATGATAACCACAATATCCTATATTATCATTTTAGTTTGTTATAACTTTAAAACAAGATTGCTATTTTATAAAAATACTGTTAGGAAAAAGATCTACCATATGTTGGTGCAAGGGCATCACGATTGTTTATTTTGATGATAATAAAACACATGTCATTTAACATTTGCCTTTAAGTCCAAGATTTCAGGTCAATTGCAAATGGATAAAAATGTGAAGAGCTCACATCCATGGTGGATTGGAGGAGCTCGCTATAGGAGAAGAAACTTCACTCAGAGCGAGAGCTTGAAGAAAGGAGATGAGGAATAGGATAAAGGATTATTCTTTTTATGTAATCTATTTCTGTTATTCTTTATCTTTTATTTCTTAGATCATATGTTAAAGAGCCTCAAAGTTACCTATCAGTAGTCCTAGGAACACTTGCACAACCCTAGGATACTTAAACTTTTCATAGAGAACTTAGAAATTCAAGATAAGCTTCAGATAGCCTGATCAGATGTCTAATCCTAAAATCAGACGTCTGATATTGGACTTTAAGACATCTGAATGTTGTATCAGACGTCTAAACATTTAGGGCTGGACTTAATGCCTTCTGTCTGCTGATTTTAGACGACCATCCCTTAGTCCAGATGTCTTAGAAGACGTCTGATGACATTTCCAGACATCCAATTAGTGGAACGTTGGCTTAGAAATTTGATCGTTGAAAAATGACCCTTAATCTCCTATCAGACGTCCGTAGAGGACCTCAGACGTCTGATAAATAGACGTTAGCCCTTGATTAAGCCATAATCAATTCTCTTAAGGGATATAGCCGTTTGTGCCTTGGGAAATCCATTCCCGTAGTTAATTGGGTTTCTAGACATCCAGACATAATGCCAGATGTCTAACCTATCGTCTACCCACCTTTCACAATAACCCTGTTTAGGTCTGACTCAAGTCAGGAAGGAAACCTGCCTAAAATTAGACGTCTGATATTAGGCCAGATGTCTTATAAGTGATTTTCAGACATTTGATATTAGACCCAGACGTCTGATGACCCTGTCAAAATCATTAATGATTTCGATTGTGGCCTGATTTGCCTTGGGATAATTCCCAACGACTACCTAAGGCTTCTACAGCCTTCCTAAACCATCCTAGGCCTTCTATAAATAGAGGATTACCTTTGCCTTGCAAACACACACCTTGAACAACATTTCCACATCATATTGTGTCCAATTGATCATTAGAGGTGATCTTGCTCTCCAAGCTTTAGTTCTACATCTAGAGAGCACCATCCCAGCTGCGCACCCGCTCTCCTACCTATGATTACAAGAGCAACATTATGCCATCGCGTGGTTCACACATCCACGTCAAGCCGACGTATTTCCACCAAAGGGAAGTTTCCTATTTTCCTATAGTATCTAAGTTTACATCAATCTTTGTGGCTCTATAGGACATTGTATTTTATTTTCTTTGGTTGGGTATCCCCTTGCAAATTCCCGTCTCCCTCACGAGACAAAATACTCCTCGTGAAGATGAGGGGTTTGAGGAACGCTACCCTCGTACATAGCAGCGTGATTGTAAGAGGTTCAGTCACCCTCGTTTAAGTGACTGGGTTAGTGGATTTGATCGACTAGGTCGATCAAGAAATCCTACGTCGAGAGGCTTAGGTGGTGATTTTTACCCGAGTTTGGGTTTCCACCTTAAAATCGATTGTCCATTTGTGTGATTGTCTATTTGTGTGAGATTGATACTATTTACTTTCGCACTTTATCTATATCACGCATATCTCACCCCCTCCCGAGGGAATTTACAACATAGGCTTTTTTTCAAAAAACTAGATCCTCAAATGGAAGATGGTATATCAACACCAATTATTAACAATTACACAAGAAATTCCCCTTTTCTAAAATGTCCAAGAAACAAGGTTGGAGTTGTTGACATAAAATGCCATAAATGTTGACACGCCGAAATCGCAACAGTAAATAACATGGTCATTGCAGCACAAAATCGGGATCGTTTTAAATTTGTAAAAATTGAACTTGATAAGTTTTCAAAGTAGGCATTAGGAATCCAAGTCGTTTGCAGGGAGGCATGCAGAGTTAACTATTATTTTCAAAATGCTCGACGGAAAATGCTTTTGGTATTTTTCATTTTATAAATTTTTTTGGTATTTTTTAATATGAAATTGAATACGATATGAGATAAGAAAACCTAGTTATAACTACAAAAGGAAGAAAATGCACAAGAATCGAAATCCTAACTACAAAAGCAATCAAATATGCAACAAGAAATAAAGAAAGAAATTAAAAGCAACTAGAGACAAGAGATAAATAGAACTAGGTACTTTTATTAATGAAATAACTTAACTACAACAAGAGGAATTCTTGGAAATAAATACTAACTAGAACAAATATTTCTAAAAGAGTTACTAGAACTAGACCTACTAATAAAGAAAATAGAAAAACAACTTAAACTAGTAGAAGTGACCGCAAAGGTGAAGCTGAGATGACAAAGAGTAGAGCGAAGTTGGATGCGAAGGCGCACTCGAAGAATCACAACAAAGGTGGTGTAGAAGAAGAAGGCTTCTTGAACTTGTGAGAGGGGGAGACTATGGAGGCATAATGAAGCATGAAGAGGAAGGGGGGCATGTACTTGGGTATATATAGGGGTTTTGGGTCTAGGAATGAAGGGCTAGGATTGATTAGTTAGAATTCAAGGGGTAGGATGAAGGGATGGGCTGATAGGATAGATTAGATGTTGTTGGAATTGATGGAAAGCTAGGATGGCATCAAGGGAGAGATGTAGGGCTAGGATTCAAAGGTTATATGTTGTAAAAGAGTTGGTTTTTGTTGGATTTAGATGGAGGGTAGGGATTAGATCAAAGGAGGAGTGGATGGTGGAGATTAATTAAGTTTAGGACGGAGGGTGTTGCAACAGCCATGTAGGATTTCCCTCACTTGTCTTGAATTATTGGTTTCTTTCTGTATCGAATTTCCAATTGTACATAAAATCAAAGTTGTAGCCCTCGAAATCAGCTTTCAAATGAAACTTAAATCCCTCCATTTGGATTTGAAATGAAAACTTTATGGCCAAAATACTAAAGACATGTCAAGTTGTTATGAATTTCGAGATTAAGCTTAAGATTAGGAATAGAATTTGGTTTAGTATTTTAAGATAAGGATTTAGGTAGGAAATTTAGGATCCTAGGATTTAGATCCAGTGGTGGATAAATTATGTACTTTGGCCATCCAAAATAGTATTTATTGGAGGATAAAAGTGATGGTAAAATAAGGTTTATTGGGTTGGCTTAGGACTAGTTTGGGCAGAAAATTAGGGTTGATTTTAGTCAATAATGGTTACCCAATAAGGTTAGAAATTGAGGTGTGGTGGTTGGCCACTAGGTTGGGTGGCAATTAGGTATGGGAATTAGTCTCCTAATTAGGCTAGGTCTAAAGGCAAATTGGGCTAGGGTTTAGGTTGGGAACTAACTCAGCCTCTCTGCACAATTGAGCTCAATCTAGTTTCTCCTTTCTACCAAGTTTCAATCAGTCTCATACCTGGCACTTGTACACATATAAACAAGTACATAAAGGCACCGAATATAGATAAGGGAAAAATTACATAAAAACCTAAATGAATGCACTATTTACAAAATACGACTAAATGACTAATATAACCTAATCTAATGCAGTGTGACCTAATTTACTCTTAAATTAACAATAGTTAGGCATAAATTATGTCAATCAATATAGAAATATCAAACGTGACCCTAGAAAATGACTTCAGATATGGGAGTATCCTACTAATCAGCAAGATGAAATTCAATGTGCTTATATAAGACTTGTTCCTTACAAACCAAAGATTTCCCTAGAAAAGCTTCCAAAATCAAGATTAAAGAAGCATCGTCGTCACTTTCAGCTATCTTTGTGAAAGCCATTTCCTTCTTGGTTAGAATACTCACTAAAAAAAGATGCAAATTTTTGTCTTCCTTGCTATATCTTTAGTAAACAAAGATCTAATTGATTTGGATCTATAATATCCACAGTAGAAGGATTTTCTAATTGAAAAATGGTGAATGATGGAAAAAATTGTGCCTTGCTAGCTTAAATTGGAAGAGGTCTAAATTCACCACATAATGAGTGCAAACAATTTTGTCATTGTCAAGAGAAATATCCCCATCGAAACTCCTCAGCTGCTTCCACAACTCTCGTGAGTGACCGTCAACTCCTACGACTGGCGGCCACTGTAACTTCCTCCTCAAATCGTGCAACCAACCAACAACTTCTATCTCCTATCTCATTCAAACATGAATGTACAAAACCACTATAAGTATGTGTGTATTATGAGAAAAAAAAAACAAAACAAGAAAACAAAACCCTTTTCATTCAAATTACCTCTTGACATAGTATCAATCCAAGGTCAATGATGGCAAGACGATCGATCCACCACCGCTCATGTTAGAGCCATCACCGACCATCCACTAGCGGTGACCCCTCCCATACATCTATCTTGTGCCCCATCAATCCCAACGAGTGGCTTCTTCTCCCTCGATGTCCTGCCATGGTTCAATAGTATAACCACACCTAACACTATGATTCCAACTTCAGTTGTGACTCCCACTTGGTCATCATCCTTGTCACCACCGCTGAAGCTCCTCTTCCATCGTCCAACCACCTCCATATCAGCCCACTTAATATGCAATCTCCGTCGCTCCCTCCTTATTGTGGTGAATCATGCTCTCCTCCTCGACTTGCACTCCACCTTCCGACTCGTTGACGATCACAAAGGATTCCCTCTGCCTCGATGCACAGACCGCTTTGCTTCATCAATCAGCGACACGCAACTTACCATACCTCCATGCTTCATGCCCCACCAACTACCGCCATCACCAAGGAGTGCCTCCAAGGTTTCTCATAGAGCCCTACTCTCCTTCCTCACCAATTCTATACTCTCAAGAATTTATGCAGCAAAACCCTCTATATTTTAATTACTCGACACAATAATCCTCTTCAAGTAAGAATAGCCCTATTACACCTAACCCCAATCCCTCCTATTCCATCATCCTCCTCGCCACTCATGCTTGTTCGACACACTCAACCAGCACTCACCTTTCATCACTTATATGCCCCACTGTAACAACAACTACTCTTGCCCCAACCACATTGCCTGCTATGAGCATTCGTCATTTTTTATCCATCAAGCTTAAACTGACCAATTGTTTATTGTGGAAGATGCAGATCATGCCACTACTTAGGTCTCATGGCCTACTTGAGATAGCTAATGGTTTTAAACCCTTCCCCACTCCCATTGGGGCATCTGACTCCTCTGCTTTAGCTTTTACAACAACATCTTCCTTCACAATAAATGTTACTGATGATTGGATTAGATGAGATCAAGCTGTCCTTAGCTGGTTACTATCCTCTCTGTCTAAGGAAGTACTTCCAACCGTCATTGGACTTGAGTATATGCAACAAGTTCTGAGTACCCTACACACCACCTCTAGTGCTTGCTCTCACATGCAACTTCTTCAACTCTAGATTCTGCTTCACAATCTACGTAGAGGCAAGGAGTCCATAACATCAAGAAACGCATGAAGATAATTCGTTCATTGTAGTGCACTTATGACATCATTTCTAAAGAATATAAAGATGAGTACAAGTGTCAAACACAAGGAGGCATGAAATCGAATCATTTAGTCGCTTCTTGTCAGATCATATTTTGTTTGGTTTGCTTGTGTGTGTGTGTGTGAGAGAGAGAGAGAGAGAGAGAAATTTCGTGATGATAATCACTAACTACTCATGGAAAGGGAATAAAATAAAGTTGTGAACACGAAAATGACATGGTAGAACAAGATAACTACTATACTAAATATACAACAATCATTTT
Organism: Thalassia testudinum; assembly: GCA_037157565.1. NCBI lineage: Eukaryota > Viridiplantae > Streptophyta > Magnoliopsida > Alismatales > Hydrocharitaceae > Thalassia > Thalassia testudinum. The sequence continues at coordinate 32,338,342 of JAZHRO010000049.1, forward strand.
GCAGCTACACACAAAAATGCTAGATGAATGGTTGAAGAAATGTAGCACTAAGTTAAAGAAAAACAGGAAAATGAATGCGAAAGGTGGAGAGACGAGGCAGCCATGGTGGTGGAGGATGACTCCGTCAGTGGCTCGGTAGCTCCGGGGACTTGCTCTAGGCTCTAGAAGGTGGTAGGAAGCTTAGTGTTGAAGATGAGTAGCAAAGGGGTTATGGGGTCCTTTATAGGCCAAAGAGGACCTTGAATCATGCAAAAAAAAGGAATTTTGCATGCTTCCTTGTGCTGAAACACATTGGTACGCACTACTGTCAAACTGGCCAAAATCCTTCCCATAAGTGAATCGTGCTGCTATACGCCAGCTGCCACTCTTCTCTCACACTTTGCTATATCTCTACACATCACGCCCTATAATGTGGGAGTGATGATAATGTCATCATCAGCCATATCTAGCTTTATTTAGTCATAATCAAGGACATGTTCCTACATAATCGTAGAGAGATGTAATTCATTGCATAATCATTCTGATAGAAAGACAAGAAAATAGGGGTAAAACTGCAGTTTTAACAGCATATCTTAATTGCAGTAAATCATGGGATTTCTTAGGGATTAATTAAAGGTCAAATTGTCTTAATTATCTAACAAGAGGGTCCGTGCAGATAGAAATGGGTTTTCGCACGTTACGGAAATTAAAAGACATCTAAAACCCTAAAAATAGACCTGCTTAATTAACTGAGGTTTTAGTCAGGATAAAATTCACCTAAACCCTCTAAAATTCATATAAAAATATTCTCTAGGGTTTGGTACCTTCAATTTGACCATCAGAACCCACCTTAACCTAAAATAGAGCCATAGACAGACTTTTGCCCTAATTTGGGTTCTTGCATAAATTACCCAGTCAAAAAAGGTCAAAACCAAAATCCAACTCCATCATTGGATTCCTTAGGTCTAAATTATATTTGTCAAAATTTGGGCCCAATCTGAGATTATTTTGACCTTGTTTGCACTTTGGTCCAAGTTTGATTCTTAATCTCCCAAATAACCCCTAAGCTTTTGAATTTATTTCAAGAAACCCCTATATTTGTCATCTTCTTCTTCAAACAGGTCCCTGCCACCCTGGAATCCTAATCCTACAACTCCGACGAGCTTCATTTAGCAAGATCTCTCTGATTTCTTGACGAATTCTTCTCAGATTTGAAAGGGGAATTCGTCAAGAAATTAGCTTCCTTTTTAGCCAGATTTGAAGTCTTAGAAATCGCCCAAATCCTCATGCGAATCCTTCAAAGAATTGGGTTTCCAACTTCAGCGAGCCTTCCAAGCTTAGGAAGCTTGCTTCCCAAGCTTTAACAGCTCCCTGAGGCCTATATAAGGATCCCCAGGGCCTGCTCGTTCTTCTTAGCTAGTTTTGAGGCCAAAAATCTCTTCCTAACCCTACCTTCGACCTCCTTCGACCTAGCTCCGGTGAGCATCCACCCCCATCATCCTACGACCTCCTAACGACCAAATTGGGAGTGTCTCCTTCCTCCTTGACTTCCTCCGCCTCTCGACGACCACATCAGAGGCGCCTCTGACCCCTTTCTTTGCCATCATCTCCCTCAAGGAGGTTCGTCTTCCCCACGTTCGACCATCACACCGGTGTGGGAACCTCTCCCCCTTTCATCCCTAAACTAGGTTCTTTAGCTTCCTCTACTTCCCTACTTCTTTCTACCTCTCTCTATCTCTCAAAATGACCGTTGACCACATGTCTCCCCCTCCATCTTCTTCCGCTCTGGCGAAGCTTCGGTGACACCCAACTTTCGCTCCACCGCACGAACCTTAAAGCTATCGCCCCCATCAGCTCTGCCATACTTCACTCATCAAAACCCCTCTCTCCATTCGCTTTCCCATCCACCCAAAATGCCCACCAAGAAACCCACCTTCATGCAACCGTTTCTGCCTTCATCTGACCTCCTCCCCACATGAAACATTCCACGGACACTGCTATCACCTTCCACATGCTCCGACGACCCTCTTGAGATATTTTAATGTGGCCGTAAGGCTTTATTCCATGGTTCAGGGTGTGAGCGGACCTCCACCATCACTGTCGTCATCTCCGACTTGTTCTTCAAGCTCTTAGTCCCGCAACATCCAGGTGCAGCTCCAGATCGATGCGGAATACCTCTAGGATTTGTCCTAGGTCTTCGATTGAGGACTAAGAGATCTGCGACTGCCTCAATTGAAAGCATCTTCACAGAAGTTGCGTGCAAATAGAAAGGGATGCAGGTTTAGTCCCACATCGTGGGTTCAAAAAGCAGTGCACGGAGATATATTGAATTTGTGTTGATAGCTCATCGCCTCAACTAACACACAGGAGGTGAGCTCCCCGCACTCACCCGATTACCTACCTAATCTGTACTCACACCTCGGCTGCGATCCACGCCTGCAGCCCTAGTCCCGGGCACGCGGATCCCTGTTACCCGATTACTCGTTACTATGGAAGGCTCTGGGAGAGTAGAACCCAGAGAGAGAAAAAGAGAGAGAGCACAGGATAGGGTAGAAAGGAAGAGAAGAGCACTGTAGCATCAGACATTTAAGATGTCTGATCTGAGCTTCTTAACTTAATTGATATTGTGCATCTATTTGCTATTATTGTGAGGGGTAATTAGTGATTCAAATCACCATTTTACCCTTTTCTTTTTGCACATTGCCACTTGAAATTATTCCTATATCATTATAAATCAATTATGATTGCAATTACTCGTACCTTTTACTTAGAATTGTAATTTTGAGATTGAATTGCCACTTGCTCCAGCAAACGACCTCGGACTTTCATTCGAGTATAAATTTTATCTATTTTCAAGCGATTTCGACTTATAATAGGACGTAGCTTTTATAACATCAATTTTGCTCATTAACAAGGGGCTTGAACCTGTGACCTTCCATTTAGCATAGAGCTTGAGACCAATGAGCTATGAAGATCTTTGTGTAAAGAAGACCTCCCAACTTATTTATAACTCGTGACTTGCCAATGGCCATTAGATGAAAATCCAACGGTCCAGATCTGATGGTACGAATGGAGAGAGGCTGCAGTGGCCTTTGGGCAGCCTGGATGGCTTTGATGGTGCCACATGGCACATTTTGGGTCATTGACTATTAATTAGATCAACGATCAAAACTTCTTGGGCTTGTTGTAGGAGCTATGGAGGTCGGATCGAGATGATTTTTGCACCGTTGGGCTACAATCGTCGATCAGGATCCATCTATATGGTCCAATTACTCATCTGAGACTTGTTTCAATATGCACTTGTACACATAGTCATTAGACATTAATTATAAGCAATCTAAATGTAGATATTATACGATATGCATGCATGCTCCTAAGCCCATGATATTATCATATTTATGTGCTTGTGCCCTTGAGATTGACTCTAATTGATGTAATTAACGCTATCATTTGTAGAGTCATCAGTCCATCATCGAGTTTCTTCATAAAGCCAAATATATATTTGATGAATTAGCATAGGCGAGGATGAGGATTCTGACACAATTCTGTTGAAGGCTAATAAAGGCTAAGCATGGGAGAGAAAACCAATAAAAACACAAAAATATATAAAAAAAATAGAGAGAAAGAAGTTGGCCAATCACAAAGCACTAACACTTGAATTTTCATTGTCACACAAATCCTGGATTGAGTTTTTAAGTCGAGGAAGTTCTAACTGCAAAAACGGATGACGGGATAGCTGGAATCAGAAGGGGGAAATTAGTTGATTTCTTGGGAAGATATGCAAATCCCGATTATTTTAACTTTTGGATCCAAGGACAAATCATAATGTTCTATCTTAAACAAATCACGTACCTTTCTTATTTTTCAAATTAACCAAGGTCCCGTGAAAAATTTTCTCCTCAAAACAAAAAAATAAGTAGTTTTCCTTAATACTATTTTGCAAAACAAATATTGTTAGGGACTAGCAAATGATAAGCATAGGGGTCTGATAAACTCAAGTTTATCATCATTCTTAGGCAATTTCTACACTTTGCTCCAGGTATTTTGAATTTGCATTGTAGTATTAAGTTTGCATTTAGGAATACACATGCATTTAGGTTTAATGCATGCATTGCTATGTTCTCTTGTAGTTTCTGTACTTATTTATATCATTTTCTTGCCAGGGAATGTGGGGCCATTGAATATCAACTAAACCCTAGCACATTGAAAGGCAATAACTCAAGAAGAAGAAGATAGAAGCTCCAGTTAGCTGAATGTTAGCTCATTCCATCTAATCTTCAACTCTCCCCAGCTCCAAGAAACTCAACTCCATTGAGCTTAGCTACTAGCTATGAACTAGCTAGCTGAAGAGTCTACAAGCAGCTCATCTCAGCTCCAATCAGGCTTAAGCCAACTCCTTTCAACTGAACCTAGCTTAGCTTAGCTACTAGTAATAAGCTAGCTAGCTAAGATACCTACTGAGATGACAAGAAGCTTCAACTCAACTCTTCCTAGCTCCTATCCAGCTCAAGGCAACTTAAGTAAGCTTCTTCCAACTCCTCCTAGCTCCTACTAGCTACTAGCTAAACTTAGCTAGCTAAGCTAGCTCCAAAGTCCACCTCCTCCTCTCCTTCACCTAGCTCCCTACTTTACTCACCTCCACCATAAAGTGGTGCCACCTTTTTTCCTCAAAAAATCACATAACTATCACCCAAAGGCACCTCTTCATTTCCCTCCCATTTTTCCCTCCGAAAACAACTATGCACCCCTTCATTTCCCTCCAAAAATACCATAACCACCACCTTAAACCATCCTTGGCTACTTTATTTCTTCCACCAAAAGCACAACCCAAGGCCAAGGAAGAGGAAGTTAGGCGTGCACATTACGAGGGCTCCTTACCATACCCTTCTAGTCTCTGCACCCTAGTTTCTTCTTTCTTGGAACTAAGCCAAGGAGGAATTTTGGAGGTTGGCCAAGTAAGGAGAAAGGTGGACGTTCACCACCTTGCAAGAGGTAGAGAGGAAGAGCACCTCAAGGAAGAAGAAAAAGCCTTCTTCAACTTTGGGAGCCGCCACACTTAGAGCGAGGGTGACTTCATTATTTAGAAGACTCTTCTATCTTCTTTATCTTTATATTCATTATTTGTAGTATAGGAATTCCTCTACTTCGAGATTAATTGTGTGGAACCCCTCCACACAATTGAGATCTCCAAGTATTTGTAAACATTACTTAATTCAATTTCAAGTACCTTTCCTAATTTTATGTGCCTTAATTTCAAGTAGCTTTTAATTACTTTAGTGCACTCACTCCACTTTTCTAATTACCTTAGGCACACTTGCTTAGGGTGAGCTTATAAAAGTAGGACTTATTTCTTTTTCATATCTACTTAGGTGTAGTACTTATTTCCGTTGCCTAAATACAAAAAACTTAAAAATAAAAAATTTGCAAAAAATCAAAAAAAAGAAAAGAGGATTTGAGAGAGCGAGAGAGAGACTATCAATACCATACTTCAATTGCCTCCTTGGACAACCCTAAATACTTCCACTATCTAGGTTTACAAATTTTAAAGTTGGTCGATTTTACGCATCTCAACGACATTAAAAACTCGCATTTACAAAATCGCATAAAATTCATATCAGAGATGTGTTTATCATGAAGGGCCTTTATCTGTTCCTTATAGATATGTAAGTTATCATAAGCATCATTGCATAATTCATTGATCTCGTTAATCTATAATCGACGGTGGATTCCGACCTTCCCGAGATCCAAATTGCATTTCTATAGGCTTTATGCTCCATCTCTACAGGAAGGTGACATGCCTTCCTGTAAACCAGTCTAAAATGAGACATTCCTAACTGAGTTTTATGGGCGATCCTATAGGCCCATAATACTTTTGGAAGCCAGGTTGACCAGTGTTTTCTATTAGGTCGAATGGTGACCTAAAGAATCTTTATTTCCCAGTTGGAGAGCTTGACCAATCCATTAGTTTGTCAGTAACATGGAGTCAAAATTCTGTGTGACACCTCATATTTCTTCGATAGGGACTAGAAATGTACATTCACAAAGTGGGACCCACCATCACTGATGATGGCTTTAGGAATCCTAAATCTAGAGAAGATGTTCTCTTGAATGAAGTGGAGAACAACTTTATAATCATTCATTCTGGAGCGGACGACTTCGATTCACTTCGAAACATAATCAACAGTAACTAGGACATACTTGAAGCCATTACAAATAGGAAAAGGTCCCATAAAATTGATCCCCCAGATATCAAAAATCTCGCACATAAAAATCGATTTCAACGGCATCATATCGCGGGTGCCCATTGATGCTCCATCTGGATTGCTTATTAATTAGGGTTTATTAATCGTTGTAGTAGTATAATGTCGCAACCTAGATAAATGTCATTTTATTTATATACAATTTTTACTAGTTTATTTCAAGTCGTTCACTAAGAGGTAGTTGTTGATATACATCACTCTCTACTATCCAAAATCATCTTTATTCCAAAAAGATGTTAAATTTATTTACAAAAGAATGGGTTAAAAGCAAAAGAATCAAAGAATCAATTAATTTGAGTTAGTTATTTACAAATTGAATTCAATTTACTTTCTATCCTAAGAGATGCCTTAAAATTATGTACAAACAAGGCATAAAAAGGATAAGTTAATTAGCCAAGATATATACAAGTGTACAAGTAATCAAACTACCTATATGCAAGTTTATACAAGATTATTAGCAAGAAAGAATTGCATATGCACAAGCCTTGAGAATTATATACAAAACAAGGCCAAAAAGAATACACTAACACTTAATACATATACATATATAATAAATACTCTAACTAACCTATAATGCTACATACATATAATATATAATATATACTAAACACGTGTAATATATATATGTATGTATGTATATACACTAACTTAACATATACAATACTATTTACTCTACTTATTTACATATATAGATATACACGATACAAACCTAACATACTACATATATATATATATATATATATATATATATAACATACATTATTCACATACCTACCATATATAATTTATTTAATATATAAGTAAACATATACACTTTATATGTATATGTATATATATGTGTGTGTACAACACATATTAACACTCCTAACCAAATGCAAAACATGTAGATACACTAACACTTACAAAATTTAAGTCCTTAGAGCCCTAAACACTTAGTTTATTTTAAGTTAACTCTTAGCTCAACTCACACTACACTTAGGCCCAAAAGAAAATGGTTTTGGGCTACCCTTTTCACAGGATCAACGTCCCTAAGGGATCGGATCGGTGCTATTACTCAGGTAGCCCCTACGAGGGATGGCCAAAGCCACAATAAATCACCACCTGGCACCCGAAGGCCACCCCGTAGGGCCACGCTCCTAGTGGGTTGCCCCAATGAGCTTTAACCTATTGGGCTCTAATCTATAGGTTCAACAGTATCAAGCACACACAACATATGCAAACATGCTCGCACAAGCGATCGTGCCAGGGAGCCCATCCGTCATTCTCGAGCAACAGCTTAACGAGCGCACAACCTTAAATACCACATCGGCAGCTTTACAACCACCAATGTGGTACTAAAAAAAAGGGTGCTTATTACAATGCTACTGCATGATTTATTGTGAACTTTGAATCCTTAATTAGGAGTTAATTACTTGTATAATCTACAAATAAATTACATAATCTTATAGATAATATATAGGGCTTTCAATTGGAGTAGTTATTTTAAGTTAAATAAATATATAAATACATTTTTAAATTAGTTAAAGTTAATGACATTTACATGTTATAATTAGTTATTAATTCTTATATACAATATAAATTAGTGAATTAATTACTCAATTGAGATTTAATTCAGTTAATTTATATAATTACGTGATTAATAATATTTTTAGGTAATTTAATTATATTTATTTAGGTATTTACACATTTTATTTACATGGTTATATAATTTACATATAAATTATACTATCTATGTAGTACTATACATTATAAATAATGTAATAAATATATTTAAAATATTATAAATTATAAATTATTAGAATACATTATAGATTAGTTTATTAGTTAATTAAATTACTAATTTAAATTAGCTTACCTTAATAATATACATTATTAACTTATATTAATATATATACAATGCATAACTGAATATATATAACATAAATATAATTGATAAACACGCATAAATTCATCGTAAAATGCTTATTTACGATAGTTCCTAAGCCTAGCATTGCATATCATGATATAAATATTGCACAAACATCCATTGCATTACATTTAGGATAGTTCCTTATTATATACATCAATTTCGTTATTTTATATGGCCAAGAGGCAGTGCGACATCTTTACGGGCTTCGGATGAAGAATCTGACCGTACGGATGGATTCAGAGCGACGATCACAGTCCGTCAACGTGAGAATCAACCCGTTCAGAGCTCTGTAGCACCCTCCACAAGAAAAAGAAGATGGATGACCCAGATGGCACCACGTGGCACCATCCAAGCCACCCCACCTGAGCCAAGGCGTCTCCGAGGCTGCCGCAAGATGAGATCCCAGCCGTTGGATCTCAATCCAATGGTTGAGATGCGGGACTACATTGCTCCCTCCACTCGACAAACCGCAGCCTTGGCGCATTGGTGAAGACACGTGCTCGCAAACCGTGAGTGCGAGTTCGAGCCGCGGTGGGGGGAGGCTATTTCACGAAGAGCGGGCGTAATCAAATTGCACCCGTTGGATGAGAGCGGGCGTAATCAAGCGGTAGAGGCATCACCACGTAGCACCATTGGATGACCGCAGATGCTGTACATGGCCGTCGACGCTCGTCGAGAATGCACCATCTCACGCGTGCAATCAGGGGCGCTCGTTTAAGACGACTGGATGCATTCTCAGCCGTCGGATCTTCTTGAAGGTGTGATACACGCACGTTTGAATCTACAAGTGCGCGAACTGAGGGCGCATCCCAGCCACACAATGACGGATCCAGCGGTGGAGATTTCTTCAAGCGGATAGCTGCGGGCGTGAGTGGTGGGCATGGGATTTGCAGCGATAGAAGAGTGGGCCTTTAATGACACTTGTAGCTATCACTAAATGGTTTGAGTAGTGCATGCGCTAGCCAAGGCATTGATGAGGCGTGGATCTTTTGGCGACAGCTTGAGCGGCCTTTAGTGACACTTGTAGTTGTCGCTAAATGCCTATACGCAGGATGCTCTTCTTCCGATCCATTATATAAAGGCCTACACACCCCCCTTACCAAACCAGCTCTACCTACTCTACTCCCACCTACTCTTAAGCTCTAGCAAGCCTACCAATGCTCCGTTAAAGCTTACTCTCAAGCTCCCAAGGCTCCTATTAGTGTAGCATCCCTTTGCCCCACCAAATATTCCTCCATCTTCCCATCACCATTCATAGGTCGCCTTGGAGCCATCCTCTCACCTCCATTCTGATAGTAGATCATCTCCGTCTCCTCACCTCCATTCCAGAGCCACGTTGAAGCTTTCCTTTACCTGACATCCTCCTACATCTCACCTCCATTGTCCTGCTCCTCTCCTTCTTCGTCCAAGCTTCCGCCAGGCGCCATCGTCTCACCGAACAGCCGATTCGGGAGATTCCTTCTCACCTCCCTCTCTTTTTATGCTTTCATAGATTATTGTAATAAATAGTTGTGCAATATACATCATATTTGTTTCTATCTCCATTGTGATCCATATTGTTTTCTTGCTTTATAAAAACAAAAACACAAAAAAAATAACAAAAACTAAAACATCAAAAACAAACAAAATGAAGCGCGATTTTCAAGCTAAGTAAAGTTGCCTCCCTGTGTTCGACTCAGGACTCCCTTGGAGTTTCGGTAAAAATTTTTTTTGATAAATGAGTTTTGCGACTACAAAGATGGGTTACTTTTAACCCCGATTTCAAACACGCGAAACACGTCAATCATTTTGGAGTCGTTGCCGTTGCAGAGGAGGCAATGGAATTTACTTTATTATTTTCTACGCTTCTTTGCATTTACATAGCACTAACCTCGCTTATCTCTGATCTATTGTCTTACGGGTACCCTAACATGGAGATCCAAGTGCGGTAGACCAAAGTAAAGTGCAGGTAGAGTACTCTGTAAGTGTCCCCCACATCCCCCCCACTAGTTTCATTTCGCCACACACATAACCAAGACTTAATCTAGTTTGGCGTTTGCATAAACCCTAGGATAGACTTTGTGTGTCTTGTTTGCCACCTTCATCTATTTCACCCCCCCATTTTTATAAAAAAAAAAAATAAAAAGATACTTTTTGTGGGACAAATCAATTTACACACTTTACAAACCCACATCAAAGGCACATAACCTGACTTGATTTTCATCTACTCAACCGGGATTCCAACCTGTGGACCCGATACACTAATTCAACACATGAAAGAGTAGAAATCATAATTAGGTTAATCACCTTTTTGTGTGCCTTAATTGGTGGTGCATTTGAGCCGATTGATTGAATTGTTTGGGCTGCACCACCTAATCTAAAAGAGGTTCATTTTGTAGCTACCCCATAGGATTCAATAACTAGGTCAAGTTAGGCACTCCATATTTTTCTTGATTTCTAAAGGAAAATACTTGAACATGTGCTTTTAAAAAAACTTGGTTTGCCTCCCAAAACTTTATTGAAAACACCTAATATTTGAATCCTAAAGCTATTAAGCAAGATTCAAACCCTATAACTTACCTCATTAATAATCTTGCTTGAAAACCTATTGGTTGTGCACATTCACACATTCTCAAACAAATCATTAAGGGCACAACCCATTAAGGGCCCATCACATTCCAAAAGCACCAATTTCCCAAGCCTAACTAAAATTAATTAGACGTTGGCCCTAAGGACTCATTCGCTTGTCGGGATCTAGATTGAGATTATTCATGATTAACCTACTTATATTGGTCAATCAGATAAACGACCGCGGTTGGGGGTACACTAGGAACCGGTGGTCCAAGCCAAAGGAAGAACCTTCTCCCCAGTCCCTCCTCTTAACTGGTTAGATTGCCTAGAGATAAGTAGAGTATATCATCCATAATCTTAGGATGGATTCTGAGAGTCTATAAACCTTTAGGCTACCCCATCTAAGGATAGGTTTGTATTCTTGTGCTGCAGGGTTCCCTCTCTTCCCTGTCCTTCTGACTTCCTTCCATTGTATGCTTGGAAGGAGGTCATTGAACCCTAGATTGGAAGGACCTTTAGACCTCTCTCAGAGGCGAAGGTTGAGTTATAACCAAGCAGATTCCATGGCTGATCAACAACCACCTCCCCCGCCCCCGTACCAGTAGGAGCTGATTCAGAGGCAATTGGAAGAATTGCAACAGATGCAACAATGGTTCCAACGTATGCATGGTCAGAGTGCTCAACCCTTGAAGGATTTTTATAATCCTTCAAACTATGGGGAACGTCCCAGCATCATGATTCCCATTGGAGATATAGAAATCAAGCCCCAAGTCTTAAGTTTGATTAAGCATTTCCATGGGCTTGGCTCAGAGGACCCATTCCAGCACCTGGAGGATTTGACCACTTTAGTTCAGACCACCAGAGCAATGAATGTGAATGAAGAGCAAGTGATCATGAGACTCTTCCTCCATTCTCTCTTGGATAAGGCCGCACATTGGTACCCGACCATAGGAAGGCCGATAGAAACTTGGGCTGCTTTTTCTTGAAGAAATTCTTCCCTATCAGAAGGACCAATGCCTTGCAACGGGTGATTACCACTTTCTCCCAATGGCCAGGGGAACAGTTTCATGGTGCCTGAGAGTGATTCTAGAAACTTTTGAGGAAGTGTCCACACCACGAGGTGCCAAAATGGCAACTCGTGCAGATTTTCTATCACGAGTTGGTTGAACAACTCCATAATCACGTGGACGCCTCTTGCGGAGGCAATTTCCTCAACAAGGATGCAGATAGTGCATACGACCTGTTTGAGGAAATGAGCGAGAACTCAATTAATCATGCCTCCATGGATGTATTCAACCAGTCCCAACAACCCAGGTCAAATGCTAATGGGATATAGGATTCTCATTCATTTGACATGAAATTGATTTGTAATAAGCTTGATAAAATGGACTTGGTTGCTAAAAGAATGGAAGAATGGATGTCTGGGAATTTGGGAAACACTTCTACACCTACTCAATCGCAGAATTTGGGATTCCATTCCTCACAAGCTCCCACAGGGTGGGAGTTTGTGAACCAACTTGAATCGGCTCAACCTGTGAGCCAGGATTTCACAGAACCTTATGGGTTCCAAATTGGGGCCTTTGATCCTAGTTTTTCTGATCGTTCCTTCTCTCCATCCTCGTCCTATGGGGATGCGTATGCAATGTAGGAGAATGTTAGGTCCAAACCATATTCCAACACTTATAAGTCGGGTTGGAGGAACCAGCCTAACTTCTCCTGGAGAAGTTAGGGGCAACAGACCCAAACTCGACCCAACAATTATGCATCTCAAAGACCTATGGGTCAGGATCAAGTATACACCCGGTTGCCCCTGAGACCAGTTACTCAGTCATCTTGGAATGCCCAACAATCTACAAGGCAGGTTGGTTTAAACCAGCAGATGGTGGAAATGCAAGTGTCCATGCTTCACCTTATGTAGCAAATGAAGACATCATTGGATAACTTGCAATCTGGGTTAATTGCTAACACCCGACAACCCGGATCTCTGCCATCCCAACCCGTACCCAACCTGCGCAATGTTCAAAATCAGGGCAATATAGCCCAAGGGTATGAGAATCAAAGGGACCCACACGCACATGCTTAGGTGGCTGAGTAGGGTCCCTTCTCTTCTTCTTCTTCAAGTTACATGACCAATCAAGGCCCTCCAATCTTCACTAGCCCACCTCAAGACCTGAATCCATATGCCTCTGCAAACTCTATCACCTTGAGAAGTGGAAAGCAGACCCAGAATCCTGAATTACCTTCTAGATGCCAAAACCCAGGGGAGCTTGAGAGAGAAAAGGAGGAAATTGAAGAAGACAATAAGGCCTAGGGACCAAAAATTGAAAATACCACCCATATCCCATTCCCTGAAGCCCTATTGAAAACCAAGAAGAAGAAAACCCTAGATAGCAACGAGGAGCTCCTAAATTTATTCAAGAGTGTAGAGATCAATATTCTGCTCCTCGATGCTATTAAGCACATCCCAGCTCATGCTAAATTTCTGAAAGAACTATGTACCCAAAAGCGTAAGCCGAGAGAACCCACTTTGAGGAAGGTGATTCTCTCTGACCAGTCAAGTTCTGTGATCCTGCATCACCTTCCTCAAAAGAAGAAAGATCCAAGTGCCCCCTTGATCTCATGCATTATTGGGGAATACACTTTTGATAGTGCACTGTTGGATCTAGGTGCATTCATCAACCTTATTTCGACTTCTTTTTATGAGAGGTTTGGATTAGGTGAACTCAAGTTAACCTCAGTAATGCTACAATTAGCGGATCGTTCGGTCACCACACTGAGGGGCGTTATTGAGGATGTAATCGTCAAGGTCAAGGATTTCTATTTTCCCATAGACTTCCTCGCCCTTGACATGGATGTACCTAACGAGTTGAGGAAGACGCCCATCATTCTGGAGCATCCATTCCTAGCTACCGCCAAGGCCAACATAAACTGTGAAAGTGGTAGTATGGAGATCACCTTTGGGAATAAGAAGCTAACTCTGGATATTTTTAAGGTGATAAGAGGATTTAAGGATTGTGTATTCATTGAGGAGCTCGAGGATCAGGATCTTGAGACTTGTATGACAATCAGTGCACTCGAGGACTCCACCAGCTTTAGCAAACCCAATCGACAACCCTCCGTGGTAGACCTGCCACATCCTGAAGAGGCTGTTGATTTTGTTCATTCCCAACCTCTTCCACTAGATCATCCTGATGAATCTTCGTCAGCATCCTTTCCCTACCTTCTATTCTAAACCTACCTCAGCTTGAATTGAAACCATTGCCCAAAAGTTTGAAATATGAGTTCTTAGGACCTGTAAACATGCTCCCTGTGATTATTAGTGCTGATTTGACTAAGGAGTAAGAATTGAGGTTAATTAAGTTCCTTAAGAACAACAAGGAGGCAATTGTTGGACCATCCATGACCTTAGGGGGATCGAGCCAACTTATTATAATCATCGTATTTTCATGGAAGATGGATCCCACCCTTCTCGCGAGATGAAAAGGAGACTAAACCCAAATATGCTAGAAGTGGTCAAGAAGGAGATAATTAAGTGACTCGATGCTAGGATTATATACCCAATCTCGGATAAGCCATGGGTTAGCCCCATTTAGATTGTACCCAAGAAGACGGGAATAACCATTTCAGCTAACGAGAAAGGGGAAACCTTCACCACTCGTTCAGCTTCTGCTTGGAGAGCCTGTATTAACTATAGGAAGATGAACACAGCCACTAAAAGGGATCACTTTCCCTTGCCATTCATCAATCAAATCCTTGAAAGGTTAGCTAGGAAAAAATACTTTTACTTCCTGGAATGTTATTCAGGATATAACCAAGTCCCTATCCTTCTCGAAGACCAGGAAAAGACAAGCTTCACATGTCCCTATGGAACCTTTGCATTCCGTAGAATGCCATTTGGGCTTTGCAATGCCCTATGACTTTTCAAAGGTTCATGCTAGCCATCTTTTCTGACATGGTGGGAGATTGTCTTGAGGTGTTCATGGCTGATTTCTCCATTTTCAGAGATTCTTATGAGTCCTGCCTAGCTAACATAGAATTGATCCTTGTAACGACCCGATTCCCGAGTCCCTACGAGACACGAGAACCGGACCGACTCGACTAACCCCAAGACCTGGTCGTCCAACGAGAAGTAACCAAAAGAGCAGTAAAATAAACCACATTCAGCATGAATATAACTAACAGTAAGAAAATATAGCAGTAAGGAAAGAAACCACTACAGTATATACCACCACAACAGTAGAACAACATTCATAACATAATATGAACTGCAGGTAAAGAAAAGTACAGCGGAAACAAGAACTACTTACTACAGTGGAACCAAAAAGAGGTACAAGAGAACAGTGGTAACCCTACTGGACCCTACTCGGCCCAACGTCCTCTGCAGCCGCTGACCCTGGCTGCTCAACACCTGGCCCTGAAAGGTAACGAGTGTAACACGTCAGCAAAACACTGAGTAGAGTGGCAGCTAAACTAAAGAAACAGTAAAGTGTACAGTAGCTGTTTTAATTTTCTTTCTTCCTTTATTTACGTCTTTCTATTGTTTCACAATTTATCTATTTCTCAGATCCTTCACTTGATCTCGAATGTTCCTCGTGGGAACGATCTTGATTGCAGTCTTTTTCGAACAGTAGAAGCAGCACGTGGTGCTCTCCTGGCCGGGAGAGTCCCCCGTGGTGATCCTACTCTCAGTCAACCACCCCAAGGTCACTGACAGACGTAACGGTAACTACGGCACGCGCAGTAAACGCACGGGTAGCTAACCCACACTGGCACGCGGTCAGTCGTTTCCGTTAACGGGTGCACCTAAAGCACAGCACGGAACCAGTACAGGGCAGAGCCCTCTCAGTAACAGGGGTCCAACCCCTCCACAGTAACCAAACAGGGGCCTTGCCCCTCCACAGCCCACGCACCCTCGCCTGACTACCCTGGTTTGCCCCAGTAGGCCTAACAAGTCGGTGTAGGAGGCTAGCAGAACCCCGGGGCCCGTGGGGTAGCTACTACCTCCCTACACTAGTAGCTCTCCTCGGTACTATGAACACGAGGGCCAGCAAGTCGGTACAGAGTGGCCAGTCCTAACCCTAGGTCCCTGGGGCGGCTGGCTCCGCTCTGCACTAAACAGGGGGACAGTCGCTCTCCATGGTACTCCGTACTCAAGGGCCAGCTCACTTCCCCAATTCTATTCCATTCACTTTCCAGGAGTTCTACTCCTAATTCCCTGTAGGGTTCCAGCTCTTTAACTTAGCGCATTCCGGTTTTACCTTTCCAGTTTCACGTTCATACATCCCATATTCTTAATCATGTTCATTTATTCATAACAGGCAGCTGTTAATTCAATTCACAGGCAGCTATTGTTTCCTTTCCACATTTTCCAAGTCTGCAGTATTCATACATTCCACTAGTTTTCCCATCCTAGGATTCATGCCATATCCTAGGATCTATCATACAATCTAGTTTTCCAGCCCTAGGATTCATGCAACACCCTAGGATCTACCATTCAATCTATTTCTCATTCCTAGGATTCATGCAAAGTCCTAGGTTCTATTTATGGTTTCATAATTTAACAGATTATACTTAAAGCCACTCTACCGGTTACAACAGGCGAGCTGGGGGCGTGGTCGGGAATCCCGCGTGCCTCCGCAACCCACGAGACTGCAACGGAATGGGGTCCTATCACAAGGATCAAACACAAAGAATTTCTCAAAATAGCATACAGCTACTGTAGACAGGTAGAGGATTAAATTCCGAAAAGAACGCAACTCGAAACGCGGAAAACGGAGCCCGAACAAGCCCTAAACGGGTCGAAAACGACGAAACAGTGCAAAATCAGACGTCTGGAACTTATTCCAGACGTCTTAAAAAGTGGATCAGGAATTACCTTGCTCTGCGTGGGCTCTCAGACGTCCAGAAGCCTACGGGGGCGTCTGGCCTAGTTCCCAAACGTCCGATGGTCACCCCGGACGTCTGGATGTCGCTCCCGTCGTCTGGTACTACAGCCAGACGTCTGATTCGCGTTGGATGGCGAATCACCGAACCTGCGCGTACCCATCTCTCTCTCTCAGTATGGTCAGTCGAAAGGAAGGAAGGAAGATGGAAAAACTCACCTTTCAGACGTCTGTACAGTATTCCAGACGTCTCCCCCGCCGTCTGGCTATAAGCCCAGACGTCTGATTCTGGAAAAGTTTCCAGAACCAGGGCGCGACTCGCCCTCCGCTCGCGACGCCCAGCCACCCCGCGAGTGCTCCGCCTGCTGCTCGAGCTGCAGCAGGCCTCCCGTGCCACTCCGCGCCCGCTGCGGCCCCGCCGGCCGGCTTCCGCTGCCCCGGCAGGCTCGATCCCTCACGGCCGACGCCTCCTCCCCCACGCAACACCTCCTCTCGCACCCGCCGCGGCTGTTGCCACCGCCTCTCACCCTCGCGCTCGCTCTCGCGCATTGGCTGGAAGGAGAAAAGGAAGGAGATGGAGGTGACGGGAGTGAGGGAGAGGGCGTGGCCTTTTAAGGCCGCTCGAGGAGGAGAGAGAGAGCGTGACAGAGGGCGCAGGAGGGAGAGGGAAAAAGAGAGAGAGGGAATTTTCGCAGGTCTGCGCGCTCAGGTGCGCAGACGAAACAATCGTGCCAAAATAACCGATTTCCAGACGTCTGTAAATGATCCCAGACGTCTTGTCCGACGTCTGGAGGTGATTCCAGACGTCTGGTCCGATGTCTGGGCCACCTCCTAGATGTCTTAAAATACGTCTAGAGCGCACGTTCATAACAATCCTTCAGAGATGCATCAAGACATGGTTCGTCCTTAGCTGGGAAAAGAGCCACTTTATGACTTAGGAAGGATTGTCTTGGGTCATGTGGTCTCTAGTCAAGGTATTAAGGTTGATAAAGCTAAGGTAGATGCTATCTCGAGACTTCCTCCACCCACATCCATAAAATAGATTCGCTCTTTCCTTGGGCATGTGGGTTTTACAGAAGATTCATTAAGGACTTATTGAAGGTTGCTCAGCCCTTGAGTAACCTTCTAGCCAAAGACATGCTGTTCAAGTTTGATGAATCATGCCGTAAGGCATTTGATTTGTTAAAAATGGCAGTCACCTGTGCCCCGATGTTGCAACCACTGGTCTGGACAGCCCCATTTGAGATTATGGCTGACGCATCTGATTATGCCATCGGGGCTATTTTGGGTCAGAAGATTGAGAAAAAGCCCTTTGTGATTTACTACTCTATCAAGACTCTAGACGAGGCCCAGAGGAACTACATCATTACTGAAAAGGAATTGCTAGCTGTAGTATTCATTTTAGAAAAATTCAGGGCTTATCTGTTAGGTTCTCGTGTCATCATCTTTATAGACCACTCGGCCTTGAAACATCTCTTGGCCAAAAAGGATGCCAAACCCCGACTTATTCGCTGGATTCTGCTACTTCAAGAATTTGATCTTGAAATTAAGGATAAAGTCGAGGCACAAAATGTACTGGTGGATCACCTCTCAAGAATCCTAATTGATTCTCCTCATCCGAATGTCCCTATCTCTAATACTTTTTCGGATGAAACTATCCTTACAATCTCAGGTATTTGAACCCCCTAGTTTACAGATATTGTCAATTATTTGGCTGTTGGTCAAATCCCCCAGGATTGGACCAAACAACAATGGGGTAGACTTATGTTTGAGGCCAAATATTATTTTTGGGATGATCTCAAACTGTACCGCATCGGCACATACCAGATTATTCGTCAATAAGTCTCAGAAATTGAGTTCCATAGCATACTTGAGTTCTGCCACACATCTGCATGTGGTGGACACTTTTCCGAAAAAAGATAGCAGCAAAAATCTTGCAATCCGAATTCTATTGGCCGTCATTATTTAAGGATGCCCAGGAATTCTCAAAGTCATGCACCCGATGCCAGACACTCGGGAACATGGCTAAGAGAGATATGATGCCCTGAACCCAATACTTTCCGTCAAAATTTTTGACATTTGGGGCATCGACTTTATGGGACCCTTCCCTCCTTCATTTGGACACCAGTATATTTTGGTCGCTGTTGATTGTGTGTCCAAATGCATTGAGGCAATTCCCACCCAGACCAATGACCACAAGGTGGTCATCGATTTTGTGAAGAAAAATATCTTCAGTCGATTTGGGGTTCCTCGAGCAATTATCAGTGATGGTGGCACACATTTCACTCATGCCCAGTTTCAGAATTTACTAGGGAAAAATAGGGTGAATCATCAAATTTCCACACCTTACCATCCCCAGACGAACGGACAAGCTGAGGCTCCAATCAGGAGATTAGAAACATTTTGTAGAAAACCGTTAGTCCTGATAGGAAGGATTGGACCCAAAAGCTAGATGATGCTCTTTGGACCTACCGTACGGCATACAAAACGCCTATCAGTATGTCTCCATTCTGTCTGGTATTTGGTAAGGCATGTCACTTACTCGTAGAACTTGAACATCGAGCATTTTGGGCCTTCAAGAAATGTAATTTTGACCTAGAGTTGCCGGGAAAACCAGGAAACTCCAACTATCTGAGTTGGAGGAGCTTCAAAATGATGCTTAAAAAAATGCTAGAATCTATAAGGCAAGGACAAAAGCTCTCCATGACCAGATGATTTCACGTAAGAGCTTTGAGTTGAACTAAAAGGTCTATCTTTTCGATTCTCGATTGAAGCTTTTCCCCAGAAAACTCAGGTCTATGTGGGATGACCCGTTCATTATTGAGCGGATTTTCCCTAATGAGGCCGTCGGAATCTATGACCCAAAGATGGGTAATATCTTCAATGTTAATAGACAGCATCTCAAACACTTTGTTGACCATATGCTCCCTGAACCCATCTTGGACAAGGTTGCTCTTACATTGCCTTAACCACCATGGGCCGATCTCCTAGTTGAAGGCACTAAACTCAGCACATGTAAAGACTGTTCCGGGTTGACCATAATCTTATGAAAACCAGGTGCTATTCTTCCACTTCTACTCTCCTACATGCTTTCATTTTTAACAGTGAGGACATTACATTAGCTAAGCATGGGGGGGTAGATATTTCTTATGAATCTTTTTGCCAGCTGTAACAGTGATTTCCTATTTTGCATCTTTAAAAAAAACAAAAAGAATTAAGGGACGAGAACTTAGGCATTAGGAGTTGCAAATTTAGGAATTGATACTTTGGGACCTTAATAGCCCGGGTGTCCACTCGAATGTGGACTTAGTCTCGAGTCCTCACCAAATAATCTTATCTTAAACTGGTAAATAATTTGGGATCATAAGTATGCGACTTATCAACCCACCCTCTGATTTATGGAGATTTTAAGTCTAAGCATCTACACACTTTTTGCACTGACTCACTTTTCAACAGTTTTCTTGAAAATTAGGTAGCTAATGAACTATCTAGGGTGGTATGGTTGGGAAGTTGTCGGTGGTAACAGCTCATCAACCGATTGTCCAAAGCCAAGCCACAAGACCATTTTTGTCGTACTGCCTTTAGGTAAATCTTAGATCAGGGAAGCCACCTACTTAAATAAAAAAGGAAGAAAAAAAAGAAAAAGGAGAAAATAATTAAAAAAATAATAATAAAGCCGCACTTCACTGCATGAGTATGGCTAGCAAGTGGTCGTGGGTAATAGCCCATTGGCTGGTTGTCCAGAGCCCAGCTCATAAAAATACACAATAATTCCCAAAACACTTAGGGAAGAAGTGGGGAAGTAGAATAAACTAGGGAGATATACACTGGGTTCGCCTCTGTGTTGACCCCATAAATAAAAGAAGTAGGGAGAAAGCTACCAATCGAAAAGATAAACCTTTAGGCAAGGTCACCTTGGGTCGTAGAAACCCAAAGTCTGTTTCAACGTCCACCTAGTGAGTCTTTCACTATTTTCACAAGATGCTTAGCACTTAGAGTCCTTTTCAAGTCTTGGGCGGGTTGGGTAGCCGTAAAAAGTTATCCCAACACTCTCAAACTCCAAAAAGTCCAAAAAAAATATATATATTTGAGATCACAATCGAGAGCATGGAAGGAGGTCATGGGGCAATAGGTGGGAGGAACCGTGATGCTGAGGAATGGACAACGTGGAGATCCAGGGCTTGGAGATGGAAAGAAAGGAGAGGTTTCATGGCCAATGGCAGATGGGAGGTGGGTATGAGGAGGACAAATAGGGGTAGGTCATGGGGTAATAGGGAGATTGTCTGCTTCAGATGCCGTCGTCATGGTCATATGGCAGTGGTATGCCATTCCCCCCTTGTGTGGCTCACATGTGGAGGACATGGCCATAAGCAGGACTCGTGTATGACTAATAGTGGGCAGATGAAGGGTGGGTCTAATATGCGCCTCGGAGGTTCAAATTTTAGGGTACAGCTGCCACCACCGCTGCCTCCTCCTACATACGGGGGTCATACAATCGATGTCGAAGTCCCTATGACAGAGGACATCAAAATGGCAGAACTGGTGCTAAGAGGGGCTCTAGTCAGAGAGATAATGACCAGCAACCCATCCTCAGAGAAGCTCCAAAAGCTGGTAAGCTCTTTATCCCCATCGACCGACAGTTGGAAAATCGCTTTTCTATCCCCCACACGATTTATGCTTTTTGGCTTGGGGATGATGGACGTCAAACGTCTGCATTTTCAGTCAAGTTCTTTTGAGGGGTTGATGGTGATATGGAGATTAGCCTCTCCTTTTGATGGAGCTTTGCCGAAGAGGCCACCCTAGAGGACAGACTCTAGATTGGGGAGACTAAAGATTAAAGGGCTACTGCTTCACCTGAGATCAAGAGAGGTAGTGGCGACCATGATTTTTGGGTTTGCTATATTGGTTGAAGATGCGAATGTTGGTTTGATGGAGGGTGATGGTTGGGTTCTTAATGTCATGGTGGATGTCTTCAAGGTAGGATCAGTCCCAGATAGATTGATCCTTCGATGCGGGGTAGCTCTTGGTTGCTGATCTTGAGATTCATAGTGGGTGATAATGTTGTGGAGAAGGGGCAGGATAAGACATCTTATATGTAGGTTGTTGAAGAGACGAATGTACATGTGCTGAGTAGGCTTTCCCTAGATGAGGCACCGGCATCAAAAAAAGATAAGGACCATCACCTTGGGGAAATGGGGGAGATAATGGATGCGGAGCAAGTAGAATCAGACAGGAAAGAGGAAATGACAACCATGATTGAGGCAGTGAGTGATCCACAGCCAACAACTGATAAAACTGAGATACAAGTCTTGAAAGAGATCTCGAATAATTCATTGAGAACCCAATCGAATTTAAAAGATGTGGAAGGCCTAAAGTTCGATACTGGATTAGCTACCAAGGTTGGTGTGGGCAGATTGCCCTACAGGCTTAGACAGAGGAGGCTGAAATCAAACCTGAACCTGGATGAAAATGCAGTGGCTGCGATTATGCAAGTTAGTAAGAGTCAAAACCAAAAGAGGGAGGGTTCTCAAAAAGGAAGATGAGAATCCTCATGTGGAATGTGCTTGGGTTGCATGACAAGAGTCGGAGGGCTTCTCTGATGAGATATTTGAGAGAGTGGGAGATTGATTGTGCGATAATACAAGAGACTTACATTGAGAATGAATCTGATAGGGTTTGGAATGATATGAAAGCTGTGGGGGAGAATGAGTGTGTGATGCTCAATGCGCATGGCAGGTCTGGTGGCATTGTTATACTGTGGAGAAGGGCCTGGTTACATCTGCTGGAAGTACACAAAGCTCATCATCTGATGACTTGTAAGTTTCAAAGAAATCAAGGGCAAGATGGCATTTATATTATCGGCGTTTATGGTCCATGCATTGCCTCGATGAGACAGGAACTTTGGGATGATTGGGCAGCAGCTGCAGAGCTTGTGCAAGAGGATTCTTGGCTAGTAGGTGGGGACTTCAACTATGTACTAACAGGGAATGATAGGCCAAATGGGGTCATGGATAGCACTTCTATTGGATTTCAGCTGGTGATCCAATCTCTTGGTTTGAACAAGTACCCATCCTCAAGAGCTGAATTCACTTGGTGAAATGGCAATCGCCTTATGTCGAAGATTGATAGATTCTTTGGGAATGCTACTCTCCTCGATAGGTTCCAGCTCTCTGCTGAAAGGGATGCTGGTCAAACCCAGTTAGGTTGTTAATATGGTGATTTTATCATTGAAAGGTGTATAGTGGTTAACCTAAATCGGACCTAACCATCTCTTTACAAAATTTTTAACCAGGCCTACTTGATTTTATCTTGGTCACTTTTAGGCCTAAGGTCGAACTCAGGGAAGTGTGGTTACAAGTCAAGTTTCTACGCCTTTCCTACAATGAATCTCTTCTATTTGTATATTATGTTTTTGGTGTTTTCTCTATTTAGATTTTTTTCTGATAATCTTGGTCCTTGAGGCACACCCTCAAAATTAGGTTCTTAGCTTTGAGCCAAATCAGGGTTCCAAAACGGGTCTTGCTATTCGCAAGATGGAGTATCTGCAAGTCAAAGATTATCTTTTCTCTTTTATATATATATTTTTTTATCTTTTTACTAACAGGAAAGCGAAACAGAAATAAAGTAAATATAATATATATATATAGGTATATATTATATATATAAAGGGGTGGGGGTGGAGGCAGAGATGGGGTGTAGCACTGTGTCGAGTAGGTCATCATCTAGAAAGACGCAACCGACAGGACGAGGTGCCGCGTGGAGTGTAAGGTGGATGGTGGAAGATGTGTGCGAACATGCTTTTTGTACGCGTGTATCGGGGAATATCAGCAACTGGTGCAGATATTCCCGCGATACCACGTATGGTAAATAATGTGAAAATAAATATATATGTATATATGTAAATATATCTATATGTATATATGGCTATAAATATATAGGTATATATATATGTAGTTATTTATGTATATATATATATGTATATGTATATATATGTATATGTATATATATATATAAGTATGTAACTATGTGTATAGATAGATATATGAATAGATATATATATATATATATGTATATATGTATATGTATGTATATGATACTATATAGATGTATATATATATGTATATGTATATAGTAATATATGTAGATAAATATATATATATATATACACCTATACACTATTATATACGTATGTATATATATATATATGTATATAATAGTGTATAGGTGTATATATATATATATACTTATGTATATATATATAGTAGTATTTATATAACTAAGTATTAGTATACATACATATATATATATACATATATCTATATACTTATATATATATATATATATATATATATACATCTATACATATACTTATATATATGTAGATATATATGTATATATATATATATAAGTATATAGATATATGTATATATATATATGTATGCATACTAATACTTAGTTATATAAATACTACTATATATATATACATAAGTATGTATATATATATGTATATAAATATATGTATATATATCAATATATATATGTATACGTATATATATATGTATATAATAGTGTATAAGTGTGTGTGTGTGTATGAAAGTGTGGGTGTATGTGTGTAAGCGTCAGTGAAGAGATAGGGAGAGAGTGCTGTGAGAAAGAGAGAGAGAGAGAGATCGGGAGAGAGAGCGGGCGCTGCTGAGGGTTAAGGTGTCTGAAGTTGTGGAGCGCCGTCTGGTCCACGCGCGCACACACAGGCACGTATGCGCAGAGAGGAGCATGCTAGAGGGAGTGGCGCGGAGAGGAGGCCGCAGTGCACCATGCTGCGTGGAAGGGCTGGAGCGGGCGCTCGCAGGTGCACACGGTGAAGGAAGCGGGCGAAGGTAGCTGCTGGGAGAGGCGGACGCACGCAGACACGCGGGCGGGCGCTGGAGCAGGCGCGAGGCTGAACGCACGCGTGGGCAGTGGCCGGTAGTGGCACACCGCGTGACCGGATAAGTAAGAAACTCTCCGGTCACGCCACTGTAGCCACAGTGTCACACCGACTGGCGTGAGCAGTGGCTACAGTGGCCAGGCGAGCCACGCGACCGCCTGCTGCGGTGCTGTGAGTGCGGACGGCTCGGCGCGCGCGGAAGAGTGGCTCCGGTTGCTGGCTTGCAGCAAGGTGGTTTACGACAGAGCGCGCGGAGAGGGCTGGGTCACAGGCGAAGGGGCGCAATAGGGTGCGCTGTGGCCTGCGGGTGTTGGCTGGGGTGCGCGGTGAGGCTTGGCCAGCCGCTGCAGTGGCGCGCGGTGGCCGGTTACGGAAGAGAGAGCACGACAGGGCGCCTGCGCGAAGAAGCTGGAGGCGAGGGCACCTACAGGCGCACGTGGAAGGCCTGCGTGCACTACTGCCGCCTTGTTGCTGCTGCTGTGGGGCTCGACCGGCTGTTGTAGGGCGTGCGGTGGCCGGTTGAGCTTCACAGCTGAAGCTTTGCTCCAATGGCTGAAGGGCTTCAAACGGAAAAAAAAAGAAAGAACCACCACGCCCACCGGCTGTTTGGTGAGCTGGGCGGTGGTGGACTCACGGTGGTGGTTGTGCACCACCGTGCGTTGCTCCTGTCCGCCGGGTGTCTCCTCAGAGGAGGAGGGCCTGCGTATGGAGGGAGAGGGAGGAGATGGTGGCCTAGAGAAGAAGGTCTGAAGAGTGTTTTTTTGTTGGCTGGGGACCAGGCCCTTTGCAAAGGAAGAAGCCACCCTCTTTTTAAAGAAGAGGAGAGCATGCACAGCCATGCCCTGGCTGTGCATGGCTCACGGCAGGGAGAGGCGGTTGCAGGGCTGGCAGGGAGAGGGGGAGTAGGACATGGCGAAGAAGAAGATGTTTTCATGCAATGCAACCGCGGGAAGAAAGTCAAAAATCAAAAAGAAATAGAAAATGAAGATGGAAATTTTGAAAGGCAGCACTTAAAGAAAATGTAAATTGTGAGGCCATTTTATTCGCTCTCCTCCCCTCTCAATTAAATGCATGCATGCATGTATTTTTACAAATGAGACAAGGGAACCCTAATATGCATCGGTAATGCTAAGAAATAGCACAAGACGGCACAATTGCAGGTGTATTTTTGCGGTGCAATCATCTGCTGTTGCTGGACTGGAACACCCCTTCTCAGACCACACTCCTTTGGTCTGGGACAGTGGAGAAGAGGTTCAAACAGGCTCCTACTTCAAGCTTAGAAGATCATGGCTGAGAGAACCCGATTTTCATGAGATGATTGGTTCGTGGTGTAGGACCAAATAGATGGAGGGCTCAGCCATTATCAGACTTGCTTTCAAGCTATTTGCTCTGCGCATAGTTTTGAAAGAGTATGGAGCTGCGGTGTCTGCTCTAAGGCAGCAAAGGCATTTGGAGTTTCTAAATAAAATCCAGATCTTGGATTCTAAGGAGGTAGCAGGTCCACTATCTGATGATGATCTTGAAGCTAGAAGAATGTGGCAAGGTGTGGCAGTGGAGGAGGATCTCAAACAGGAGATGGACTAGAGGGAGAGGTCTAGATAGCTCTGGTTCAAGGAGGGGGATGCCAACACAAAAGTTTTTCACCTTGCTGCTAGATCTCATAGACGAGTTAACTTTATTTCATCCATCCTCAAAGACGGGTAACGACTGTCATCTATGTAAGAATTAGAGCGGAGGCTATCAAGTATTATAGGGACTCATCATGGGCAGCAGAGAGAGGTTGCTAAAGGATGGCTGCGAGTGATGCTCCTAGAGTCTCAGAGGATCAGGCTTCCAAGCTAACGGCTACTATCACTGAAAAAGAAACTATAGATGCCATAAAAGAATTAAACAATGGGGGCTCCCCCGGATCGGATGGTATTCAAGTTTTCTTCTATAAGGAAATGTGGAGTGTGATTGGCAATGAGGTGATGGATGTTATTAGAGAGTTTGAGAAGGGCAATGTAGGCTTTGACAAGATCAATAAATCCTTTCTCTTTCTGTTGCCAAAGATACAGGGGGCTGAGAAATTTTTTGATTTTAGACTGATCGCTCTACCAAACTCCATTTACTTAGTGGTGAGCAAGATATTGGCTAATAGACTGAGGATTGTTCTATAGCACTTGATCCATCCTGTCTAATCAGCCTTTCTGCCTAACAGATCTCTTCAGGAATCATTCATTATGGCCCAAGAAATGGTGTATGGGTGGCATAGAAGGAAGTGCAAAGCCTTTATGTGGAAAGTGGATTTCCAAAAGGCATATGACTCTATCTCATGGCCTTACATCTAGGAAGTCTTTAAAAGAAGAGGTTTCCCTCCCCTTTGGATCCAGTGGATGAAGCGGTGTATTACAACCACTTCCTTCTCTCCATTGATCGATGGGAAACCCTGTGGAGCTTGGATTCAACCTCAGTGTAGGGTTAGACAAGGGTGTCCATTAGCCCCTTTGATATTTAATCTTGCATTTGATGGGCTCGCTAGATATGCATGTAAACTGACAGAGGCTGGTGTTATAAGAGGTTATTCTCTATCCAATAGGAGGGCTATGGCCCCTATTTTACAATATGCAGACGACATGGTCTTCTTTGTGGAGGGGACAACTGCTACAGCTCATGCTCTAGGACACATGGTGAAGATCTTCAGAGACATATCAGGTTTGAAATTAAATAGGGAGAAATCTACTTTGATCTGCTTTGGCCTGAATGAACAGGAGCAAGAAACACTATCAGCTACGTTGGGAATGCCTCACTCAAAACTGCCAATTAAATACTTGGGACTGCCACTGCGGTGCTCGAAACTGAGGAAGAGTGACTGGAATATTCTTTTTGACAAGATCTCTATTAAGTTGGAAGGATGGAGTAGAAAATTTCTATCAAAAGGGGGAAGACTGATCCTATTAAACTCAGTTATTACTTCTATCCCGATGTTCTATTTCTCCCTCTTCAAAGCCCCAAAGTTTTTTTGGAAACGTGTAGATGTAATGCGAAAGAAATTCTTTTGGAAATGGGCTGGACATGAGGGGAGATTCATGCAGCCTATGAAGTGGGAACACATATGTCAGCCAAAGGAAGAGGGTGGATTAGGGATCAAGGCTCTTAAAGAATTCAATGAGGCCCTTTTGATCAAATGGGCGATCAAGATTTTTTATGGCAAGGAAAAGCTATGGACCAAACTTGTTAAGGACTGTTATGGCTACTCTAACAGTATGTTAAAGAGACTATTCCCAATCAGACCACCCCCTTTTGGAGATCAGTTATTCAAGCTGTCAAAAGCAATTGGCATTTGGTGCAGCCGAAGCTTGGAGATGGCCATGAGTTTAGCTTCTAGAATGAACAATGGTCACTGCTAGGCATTTTGAAAGACTCCTATCCAAGAGCATACTCGACTACAGTAGACAAAGATGCTTCAGTCAGCAGCTTCTGGTCTGAAACTAGTGATTGCCGGATTCTGTATGAAACTGAAACCAACAGAGAGGGTACCCGTCTATGGGAGGAAAGGCAGAATTTGATTTCAGTTCTATAGAACTTCAGTCCAAGGCTAGGCGTGGAGGACACATATGTTTGGAATGGCATTTACACTACCCAGTGGGCATATGGAGAAATAATCAGATCCAGCAGGAGTATGGAAAGTGACCTTGTCGACAAGAAGCTATGGCTATTGAAGATCCCACTCAAAGTACAAATTTTTTTATGGTTGTATAGGAGGGAAGGTTTGATCATGGGAGATCTTAGACACAAAAGAATGGGGGCAACATTAAATGAATGCTATCTATGCGGGTGGCACACTGATAGCTTATCTCACATATTCTCTTCATGCTTGGTCACGGATATGATATGGAGAAAAATGTGTCAGGAACCCTTACCCTCATGGGATTCCCTATGGCAGAGGTTTGCAACACCTGGAAGACCACATATGCGCATGGCTGTGAATTTGTGGTGTGTATGGAGGGCGAGAAATGAGAAGTTATTTCAAGAGAGACCAATATGCTATGTGCAAATTGTAAATGAGTGCTGGTTCCTCATATATAGATGGGGATCCAATGTGTAGTTCTCCATATTTCTTTTTAAATAGTATGAAATAAAATGCCATCCGAATTGCTATCGTAGCACGATAGCTTTCCTTTCAGTTTCAAAAAAAAAAAAAGTCCAAAAAAAAATAAGAAAAGAAGAAAGAAAACAAAAAGATTGTATCTTCCCTTTTCGAATAAGGTAAGGGCTTAGACAGTCTGCATTCTGGTAGACACTCAAGTACTGTTGAGTTTTTGTGATTAGGTCTTGGGGTTGAGATTTTCTAAAGTAATCGACAAATTTTGCCTAAATAATCGAATCCTAATTCTACTTTTATAAATAGCATTTAGGTTAATTTTGCTAGGGACTAGCAAAAAGTAAGCATGGGGGTATGATAAACACGCATAAATTCATCGTAAAATGCTTATTTACGATAGTTCCTAGGCCTAGCATTGCATATCATGATATAAATATTGCACAAACATCCATTGCATTGCGTTTAGGATAGTTGTTTATTATGTACATTAATTCTATTATTTTACATGGCCAGGAGGTAGTGTGACATCTTTACGGGCTTCGGATGAAGAATTCGACCGTATGGATGGATTCAGAGCGACGATAGCAGTCCGTCAACTCGAGAATCACCCTGATATCAGAACTTTGTTGCACCCTCAGCAAGAAGAAGAAGACAAATAGCCCAGATGGCACCACGTGGCACCATCCAGGCCACCCCACCTGAGCCAAGGCATCTCCAAGGCCATCGCAAGATGAGATCCCAGCTGTTGGATCTCAATCCAACAATTGAGATGCGTGACTACACCGCTCCCTCCACTCGACAAACCGCGACCCTGGCACATTGGTTAAGACACGTGCTCGCAAACCGCGAGGGCGAGTTTGAGCCATGGTGGGGGGAGGCTATTTCGCAAAGAGCGGGCACAATCGAATTATGCCCGTTGATGAGCGCGGGCGCAATCAAGCAGTGGAGGCATCACCACGTGGCACTGTTGGATGAGCGTGGAATCTGCACACAACCATCGACGCTCCTCGAGAACACACCATCTCACGAGGGCAATCAGGGGCACTCGTTTAAGACAACTGGATGTGTTCTCTGCTGTCGAATCTTCTTGAAGGCACGATATGCGTGCATTTGAATCAGCAAGGGTGCAAACTAAGGGTGCATCCCAATCGCACAATGACGGATCTAGCGGTGGAGATCTCTTCAAGCGGACAGCTGTAGGCGTGAGCAGTGGGTACGAGATTTGCAGCGACAGAAGAGTGGGCCTTTAGTGACACTTGTAGCTGTCACTAAATGGCCTGTGCAGTGCGTGCACCAATGAAGACATTGAAGAGGTGTAGATCTTTTGGCGACAACTTGAGCAGCCTTTAGTGACGCTTGTAGCTGTCGCTGAATGCTTGTACACGGGATGCTCTTCTTCCCATCCACTATATAAAGGCCTACACACCCCCTTACCAAACCATCTCTACCTACTCTACTCCCACCTACTCCTAAGCTCTAGCAATCCTACCAACGCTCCATTAGAGCTTACTCTCAAGCTCCCGAGGCTCCTATTAGTGTAGCACCCCTTTGCCCCACCAAATATTCCTCCATCTTCCCATCACCATTCAAAGGTCGCCTTGGAGCTGTCCTCTCACCTCCATTACAGTAGCAGATCATCTCCGCCTCCTCACCACCATTCCAGAGCCACACTGAAGCTTTCCTCTACCCGACATCCTCCTGCATCTCACCTCCGTCATCCTGCTCCTCACCTCCTTCATCCAAGCTTCTGCCCGGTGCCATCGTCTCGTCGAACAGCCGATTCAGGAGATTCCTTCTCACCTCCCTCTCTTTTTATGCTTTCATAGATTATTGTAATAGATAGTTGTGCAATATATATCATATTTGTTTCTATCTCCATTGTGATCCATACTATTTTCTTGCTTTATAAAAACAAAAACACAAAAAAAATAACAAAAACTAAAACACCAAAAACAAACAAAATGAAGTGCAATTTTCAAGCTAAGTAAGCGTCGCCTCCCTGTGTTCGACCCGGGACTCCCTTGGAGTTTTGGTAAAAAATTTTTTTGATAAAAGAGTTTTGCAACTTCAATGATGGGTTACTCTTAACCCCGATTTCAAACACGCGAAACACGTCAATCAATAATACATACTATAATTAGTATATTAAGTTATATACATATATAAATTAGTGTGCATATATAGGTCATATATACATATATAGGTTATATACAATATAAACTAGTTTACATATACATAATAGTAGATATTATAATTTAATAAATAACATAAGTTATGCTTAAGTTATCTATAGACATTATACCTTATTTACATATAAATAATACATCTATATAATAAGTTTATATACATATGTACATATAATTTATTGTACTTTACAATATTACAATATATACATATATACACTATACACATATGTCATTTTTAAGATTTTTGTAGTTTTTCTAATTTTTGTTTTGTTTTTGAGTTTTATAAAGAAAACTAAAGGAAGCAAGCTAAGGAAAGAGTGAAATTAATTTCTTTTTGGATTGTTATTTTTGTTTTCTTTATTTCTAACCTGAGAAGTCTAGAACTTCTGTAGGTGTTTTCTCCTATCTAAAGAACTTGAAACCTAAACCTAAGGACTCAAACGTCTCGAATAAACTCTAATCTAACTCAAGACACATTTCTTTATTTACTTACATCATTTAACTAATTTTCACACTATTTAGAAGATAATGCTGGAAAATAGGCTTTAAAATAATCTGAAATTTAAAACATGCCATAGAAATCAAACAAACATGCTGGAAAGAATGGATATGGCTTTAACAACTTCCATGCAATGAATCCCATCAAAACAAATGTATAAACATGATTTAACAATGGAATTAAGTATGGAATACAAATTAGACAGATTTTGATCTTTATAGTTGCTGACAGAAGTTTGATAAATTGTGCACAAGCTCTTCACTTCAATTCAATGAAAACTACATATACATGAATGCTTCTGAGTTGTAGCTCTAACATCAGACTATTTTGAAAAACACAATTGAGTTCTAAACAACATCAAAATTCAACAGCTCAACTCTTATCAGGTCTTGACAAATTTCCAAACTCCATCTACTGTCAAATAAGGCATCATACTAATCTAAAATCGGATCCTTGTATTCCAAGGCCTTTTCGACCATCTAACATGTAAATCTATGAAATGTATACTCCAGAAGACAATTCCAAGATCATCAACACTCAACTGAAATATGCGATTAAATCATTAGAATTCTCTATTTAGTATAGAACTAATGTAGCTACTATTGTAGCAGTTGCTGTCATCATATTAACTCCTAAAGCTCATGGAATCAATTAAAGCACTCAAATCTGTAATGCAATCATCTGAAAAGCATCTTCAAATCTTGATCAAGGAATTATAGAACAAATTGAATGCTTAAAACCGAAATCTCATCTCAAACCTGGGCAATTGGAAATACATCCCAGATCTGATTTAACCTACTAAAATTCACATCTAATCTAGGGTAATCATTCTCTGAAGAGTCTAAAGTTCTTCAAA
The DNA here is from genome assembly GCA_037157565.1 of Thalassia testudinum. NCBI lineage: Eukaryota > Viridiplantae > Streptophyta > Magnoliopsida > Alismatales > Hydrocharitaceae > Thalassia > Thalassia testudinum. Next base: position 32,370,474 of record JAZHRO010000049.1, read on the forward strand.
AATCAGATTGAAACTCAAAGAGCCTTAGAAACCCTAGTTGATCCCCATCCTTATGCTATAGACAGTGTGAAGGCTAGGAATCAAATTAGGCTTCCAAATTACTTTAAAACCAACTTAGACCTTCATTGAGACATCTCAAATCTAATTTAGACCTTAAGCAATGGATTAAAATAATTTGGAATCAAATAAGTTTGTCACTCATATAGACATTCAATCTGGATTCGCCATAATGATTTGATCATCCAAAAACCCTACACACTATTGCTTAGTGTTCACAGTGTTAGGGCGATCCTTTAAAGCCATTTAGATCATCGCAATACTTCAAATCTGTGCAACGGATTTTCATCAGCCATGCTACTCAAGCGATGAATAAAGCACAGTATCAGGTCTAAAAATTAGTCGCGAGCTTGGTAGATTATGCACATCAAATTAGAATAGCTCAAACCCATCGCAAGTAATCCAATCAAACAAATATTAACTTAATTTGATTGATTAAAATTGATTAAAACCACATTGCTCTAAACATTCCACAATCAGCTTATAAAATCAAATCAAATTCAAATGATCAAATCAATCTCAATTCAGACCAAGGGAGGGTCCTTGTGATCTAATGACATGAATGAAAGAACCCTCAAGTGGATTTGGTGCTCCAATAGATTTGAGAGCTAGAAAGCATCAGATCTAATAGATGATCTGATGGAAGAGGTGAATTGTGAATAAAATGGTGAGGAAATAGTGTGAAAGTGATCGTGAGATGTGGGGGAAGATCAATGAATTATAATGGGTGAGTGGATCTTCCTCTCTAATCGGAATTGATTAAAGAGGGTGATTTGGCGAAGAAGTGAATCTAAACTAATCTACTCCTAATTCAAATCAATCAATGAGCGAATTCTAATCTAACTAACTATATTCAACTAACTAGGAAAATGATTAAAACTAATCTATGAAAATAGTAAATTCTATCTATGAAAGCAATAAAGTCCTAGCTATCAGACAAAGAGGACTCATTATGATCCACTAGCCGTCAACTGATGGCGATGTAATGGGAGAAACCTCCAGGGAACGAAGGTGATTCCCTAGGACCCACCCTCCATTGGCCAGTGGTGAAGAAGAGGAAGAGGAGACCAATGTTGTCACCAATGGTTGAAGAAGGGGAAAATGGAGTTGGAAGGATAGACGAAGGGATTAGCTCATGGGGAGGGAGTCGATAGCTTGCGCAAGGCTTTGAGTAGCTTAATTTATAAGCAAGGGAAGGCTCAGCTGAACGGGATCAACAGATGGAGAGAAGATCAACCATTGATCTGGTGGAGAACAGAATGGATGACTAACAGTGGTTGTGTTCATCGTGGAAGAACAGGAGAAGAGGAGAGAGCACCTATAGGTGTGTTGGGTAAATATCATCCAAACCCTTAAAGTGAACCAATGTGATAATTGCAAGAAAACCCATGAGTGACAAGTAATTCATGTAGAATGGTCCCTACAACTTACAAAAAGGTCCTTGACAACTTTTGTGTTGGGAATATGTGAAGACTTGAATATATAGGAAGGACCTAAATGAAAATCATCAATTACAAGGCCCTAATGGCATTAGAATGAAATGAAGTTTTATGGCATATTAATTGAACATATTAGAAAATAATCCAACCATTGATTTGTTCATTCAAGCTCAATTTGTGTTCAATTTGACATTTGGATCATTCATTTACAACTTAAGTACATAATCTCTAAAAATTGACCTAATTATGTATTTTTAACATAGATTTGATGTTTTAGGTCTTTCTCCATAATTCCCACACTTAACCTATTTCTTGTGTTAATTGATAGTATTTTAACTTAGTTTCTAACTTAACTTTGGCATTTTAGCTATGATAAGCTACACCTCATCACCTGTTTTGCCAAGAGTCTAGCAACGAGCACATGCCCTACAATAAGTTTGTACATCTTTGAATAGTGTGGACCAAAAGAAGCCACACTGGAGGATCTTAACTATGGTTTTACGCCTAGATAAATGGCCACCGCAAGTCTGGCCATGACAAAAAGATATAACATCATTGACCTCATCGTCAAGAATACATCTTCTAATAATCTAGTCATTGATGATGCAACATAGATAGGGATCTTCCCAGAAGTAGCACTTGGCGTCAGAAATCAGTTTATCCCATCTAGTCTTGGTCCAATCAGACGGGACTTTCCTAGTAACTAAGTAGTTCACAATGTCAGCAAACTAGAGAAGTCCATGAATGACCAATAGATGTTCATCCAGAAAATGATTGGTGATAGGTCCTAATGGATCAATGATTAAAGAAGGAAGATGGGATAGATGGTCAGCAACAACATTTTGCTTCCTACCTTATCACGTTTTTCAAGGTCTAACTCTTGCAGGAGCAAGATCCATTTAATCAACCTTGGTTTGGTGTCCTTCTTTGCCAACAAGTGCCTCACAGCAGTGTGATCCAAGTAGATAATAGCATAGGATCCTAAGAGGTATGATCTAAATTTCTCTAAACCAAATACTACAGCCAACAACTCTTTCTCCACAATTGTGTAGTTACACTGAGCCTCGTCAAGTGTCTTGCTTGCATAATATATTACCACTGGTTTCCCATCAATCTTTTGCCCAAGCAAAGCTCCTACTACATAGTCAGACACGTCGCACATGATCTCAAATGGTTGAGAGCAGTTAGGAGATTGTAGGATAGGAGCTTGGGTTAGTCAGTCGTGCAAGATTTCGAATGGACGAACACACTCACTACTCATTTCAAAGGGGGTGTCCTTTGAGAGAAGATTTGTCAAGGGGCATGCAATTTTAGAGAAATCAGAGATGAAACGTCGATAAAAATCGACGTACCCCAGGAACAACTTTCTCTGACCGAGTTAGGTAAAGGAAGTTTGGAAATCAGATTCATTTATGCTCGGTCAACCTAGATGCCTTACTCAGATACAAGGTGTCCAAGAACGATACCCTCAAGAACCATAAAGTGCCTCTTTTCCCAGGATAGAACCAGGTTCACTTCAATGCATTGTCAGAGGATCTGAACCAAGTGTTGCAGGAAATCATCAAAGGATTGGCCAAAAATCGAGAAGTCATCCATGAAGAGACTACAAGGAATTTACCCACCATATTGGAGAAGATAGATAGCATACACCACTGAAAGGTGGCAGATGCATTGCATAGCCCAAATGTCACCCGACGAAATGCATAGGTTCTGTAGGGGCAAGTAAAAGTGGTCTTCTCTTGATCTTCAGGATGAATTGCCAATTGTTTATACCCAAAATAACCATCCAAAAAGTAGAAAAATCAATTTCCTGCCAGCTTTTCAAGGATCTAGTCAATAAACGAGAGAGGGAAATGGTCTTTCTTCATGGAGGCATTCAATTTCCTATAGTCAATGCAGACTCTCCATAAATTTGCAATTCGAGTAGGGATGGTTTCCTCATAATTAGTGGTGATTACAATGAGTCCCTCCTTTTTAAGCACAACCTGAATGGGACTCATCCAGCAGCTATCAGAGATGGGGTAGATAATACCTACATTGAGCCACTTGATTATCTCCTTTTTCATGACCTCTTGGAGATTCAGGTTAAGCCTTCGCTACATCTCTCGCAAAGGTCGTGAGCCTTCTTCTGATATGAGACTTATTCTAATCAAAACATCAACAGTCCAACCAATGACTCTACGATGTTGTTGGAGGATAGAAATCAATCTAGTTTCCTGATCAGGAGTAAGGCGAGAATTTATAATCACAGGAAATGTTTGATTTGAACCCAAAAAGACATATTTAAGATGGTCAGGGGGTGGTGTCAACTCCATTACCGGGTTAGCAGCAGCTGGTGGGGGTTCGAGGTTGGCCTTAGAGGAAGGGATGGAAGCTAAGGATCGATCTAACCCTGTTTCAAGCTCCCTATATTGTGGGTTGGGATTCTCTTGTGATTGAGGCACTTGGAAAATTAGGCTTTCCTTAGTAATTAAGTCCTCAACCAATGAACCTATATCACATACTTCCTCGATGGCCCCACAATTTATTCCTTTCTGGTCCTTAAAGATATCAATCCTCAAAGTTTTATCCCCAAATTTCAATTCTATTTGGTCCTCCTCACAGTTGATGTTTTCCCTACCGGTTGCCAGGAAAGGTCTCCATAAGATAATAGGTGTGTCTTAAAGGCCTTCACGTGTATCCATATCTAATACAATAAAACCTATTGGGAAATAGAAATCCAGAACCCTAACTAGTACATCCTCAAGAATTCCTCTTGGTGACTTAATCGATTTGTCTACCAATTGAAGTGGCACTGTAGTTGGTTTTAGGTCTGTATCCTTAAATGGTCTAGTAGGGTGGTGGGCACCTAAATCCAATAAAGCTCGATCAAATTCTAAGTTCTCGATCTTACTGGAGATCAAAGGAGTGTTAGGATCTCACTTTTTGCGGGAGTTTACTTAAAACTACAGAGATAGCCTACGCTGAAAGCATAATTGGGCTCTTGCCTTTGTTTCACGGCTTACGCTTGTGTGTACATAAATCGTTCAGAAATCACATGTAACCAGTACATGATGCATATCATCCATTAAGGGCATGCTAATCTGGACTTGCTCAAAGAGCTTGACCAAATCTTTAGGTTTTTCTTGCCATAGGATTGGATTTTCTATTTCCTTTGGTCAAGGCCTCAGGAAATGGAACATCTTTAGGTTTTTATTAGATGGGTTTAGGTTCTAGGTTTGGAATTGGGGTATCCTCAACTTCCATCCTCGAATCAGAGATACCTAGACTAGGTTTGCTAGGGTAGGGTGGGTCCTGAGTAGCCTTCCCACTATGAGTACTGATAGCATTCAGACCTACCTAATTAGGATTTAGGGCTTGTAGGATAGGAGGTTGCTGCTAATAACCATAGTAAGAAACAGATGCTCTGACCCATCAGGAGGTGGAGGTGCAGAGGGTCAGAGGGGGCCTGATAGACATAATGTGCTTGGCCTTGATTTGGGTTCACAATGCACCTCTGATTCGGCACACTGTTCAAGTTGGGCAGAGGCTAAAAAGGAAGTGCACCAGGCCGACGAGTCCCAGCCATTTGTGCAAGCTGATTACCATCTCTGCCATCTCCGCATTATGTTGCCTCTGCATAGCAGTATTAGTCTTCTGCATATCAGTTAGGGTATGCAAAATCATGCTCATTTTATCATCCCTGTTAGGCTCAAATTGAAAATTCGGGTTGGGCCTAGGTTGAGCCAGCTGATACAAGTGTGGATTTTGTGGTCAGGGCTGATATTGAGGTCTGGAGTTTTTAGAATTCCCCGACCAAGAGAAATAAGGATGATTATGCCATCCAGGGCTATAAGAGTTGGAATAAGGGTCATTTTGGATAGCATCGAGTTCCTCACAGGGTTGAGAAACTCTAGAATAATTAGGACACCCACATCCTTGATCTTGGATTTTTTTGGGCCAAATATGCTTAAGTAAGCATGGCTTAATTTACCCTATAGAGAAAAGTCAGAAAATCTGATTTCTTGGACTAAGGGGCAAGAGTGTTTAGACTGATCTCTTTGTCACTTTTGGTCTAGGAGTTTGAAGAACCAAAACATAGCCTCACATGCACAGATTGAGTTTTATGACCCGAGTAGAGGGTTAATAAAATATTGGACTTAGGTAGAGTTAGAAAATAACTCTTTGCTAGCAGCCAACTCTTGAAGGAAGGAGAGCCACGTCCTTAATAAGGTGCACTAATGGGAACACCATCATAGGCCCTAACTAGCCCATTTTAGTCTAGAATAAAAGATAAAAGCTCCTATGTATCCATCAGAGGGTCCCATATGCATAATGTTCTGTTTTGAAAAGAAGAGAAGAAACCAGGGTTAATTATGTAATTTTAACAATAAATCATGAACACAGAATAGACAAGGGGTTGGCTAAGGGTGAATTAAAGGTCAAATGAGCATTAAGGTCATATAAGTGGGTTCACGCATACAGAAATAGGTTTTCGCACATTTCAAGAATAAACAGCAACCCAAAACCCTAATTTCAAGACTCGCTTAAATAAAAAAGGTTATGTTCAGGATAAAATTTACCTAAACCTTCTAAAAATCATATAAAAATATTCCATAAGGCTTGGTATCCTTGATTTGACCAATGGAACCCATTTTGACCTAAAACAAAGTCTTAGATAGGAAGTTACCCTAATTTGGGTTTCTACCTAAATTACCCAGTCAAACTTCGTAAAAACAAAAATCCAACTTCATCACTAGATGTCTTGGGTCAAAATTAATTTTGTAACAAAATTTGGGCTCAATCAGAGATCATTTTGACCTAGTTTGCATTTTGGTCCATTAAGACTCTTTCTTTCTCACATACACCCCTAACTTTCGAAAAGCCTTACAAAGACCCCCATAACTTCGTTGTCTTCTTCGCATTTGGGTCCCTACCGCAATGGCAGGTGTGAACCCACACAACCGAGCTCTCAATCAGAGATTCCTCCTTGATTACTTAGCCAATCCCTTACAAAATTGGAAGGGACAACCTTGAGGAGATCCCTGATCGATTAAACCTAATCCTAAACTCCAAATTCATCCATGTTGCTCATGCGAATCGTTGATTTCCAAGAATCCTTTTTCCTGAAAAATCGAGCCTTTCAAGCTTGTTTCCAAGCTTGGGAGCTTGCTTGAGAACCTATATAAAACCCTCATGGACTACCTCACCTCTTTAGCTAGTTTTTGGGCCACAAATCTCTTCCTTTCTCCCTCTCTAGCCTGCTCCAAGCTTCGCTCCGACAACCGTCCTCCCCTGATCACCTCGCTTGCCGCCATGTATAATAGGTGGAAGAATCTTCTTCCCTACTTCAATCCGCATCGTGCAACACCGGCGTGACACTCGTCGACCCCCTCTTCGTCGTTGTACCCCTCGGAGCATTCACCATCTCTGGCGCCGTTTCATCACAGTCGACGCCTTTTCTACATCCTCCTCATTCACTAGCTACCCTCTTCGACTCCTCTGCTTCTAGTGATCACCCCAGCATCTTCAGACTTCGATTTTGATCATAATCTAGATCGCTCCACCATCATCTTACTCATCTCTGGCATACCTTCGGCAACCTCGATAACTCGCTACATGCCACCAATCCTCTTGCCACCGACTCCTACACCTCCACCATGTCCACACAAGCAAAACCCCTCAAGAAATTGAGGGGATTGCTGTGCCAATCACTCCACCGAACACCCTCACAACCTTCCACCTTTTCCACCTTCGCCACGCTCACACACGCACCTTCACAGCATGCCACCACCACATTCACTGCACTTATGCGATCATCTCGAGCACTTCTGACGTGGCCGCAAGGCCGTTTTCATCTTTGCAGGTGTTCATGGTCCGCTGTCATTAACTAAGCTTCCTTGACCTCAGGAACCGTGTTCTTGCTAAGTTCTTCAGCGATTCGACTCCCAGGTCGTGTGGTCTTCTTCCAGGAGCATACCTAGGTCTTCAATTAGAGGAAACCACCTCTCCCTCGACTGCAATCAAGAACTTCAGAAGTTGCTACAATGTGCCAAAGACAGTGGGACTTTAGTCCCACATCGGCACTTGACGAGCACTTCATGCAGCATAAGAGGGATTTCTGCTTACGACCCCTCACCCAGTACACCGGGTCCCTCCTGATGTCATCTTCACTCCTCAGCTACCTCTCACACCCAGTAGCCCTGGTCTCCTACCCGGATCCATATACCCTACTACAGTTGGGTTTCTGAGAAAGATAAGGAGAAAGAGAGAGAGGGGGTTTGCCGTTGCTCCTACCTTCTCTATACTTAGCTGCTGAGAGGCTTTCATGCCTCTAATTGGTGTTGTGCCTGACTTGTCTCTTGAGGCTTGAAGGAAGGAAGGAAGAGGCCCTTGAGCCTCTTACAGGCACTATAGCAGGCTTCACTTAAGTCGTCTGATAACTTATTTCTGTCATCTGATACTTGGCATTTTATTTGATTCTGATTACTATTCGTATATTTGAGTATTTGTGAGGTTTAAACTTAAAGGGTAATTTGGTGATTCAAATCACCATTTTACCTTAATCTTTTTGCACATTGGTATTTGGATCTATTGATATATTATTCTAAATTGTTCTTATGATCTTAATTGCTTATATTTTGCTTAGAATTGTGATCTGTGAAAATGAATTGCCATTATTGCTCCCAGTGAACAACCTCGTACTTGCAAGTTATAAATTTTAAGTGTTTTCAAGTGATTTTGATTTGCTATGACGATTACATCTTTTAAAACATCGATTTCACCTCGATTAACATTTTGGCACCGTTGCGAGGGAGCAATGCACAATTCAGTTTCACTTATTACAATTTCTTATTTGAATCTAACTTGCTTTATCTAATTTGTTGTGGGTGTGCAGGTACACAAGAGAAGATCAGTCGTACAACAACCACTGCAGGGGCAGGTAATCCCATCTCCATCTTCTTAAGCGCCTATTTTTGGAAAGAGCTAAAAAGGGAAATCAATTAGGCCAACTTGCATTCCTTATTTACAATTAATCAATTCTAAGTTGCCTAACTTAATCTATTTAGAAACCCCTCTCCAAGATTCCTACAGCTACTAAGCATTTAAGGTACTTACGGCTACTCACCTTCTTGATTGAGCCCTAGGAACCAAATTTGGAATAAATTGATTAGACCAGAAAGAGCCAAATTAGGGTTTTCATCTTAGGGTTAAGAAACACACGTGCTTGAAATAACAAGAACTGACTTTCCCGCATCGTGTGCTACCTAAGCCCTTACTTGAAGTTACCTAATCAAGGAGCCCTAAAATCAAGCTCTAATCATCCACTTGAATCTTAAAATTGGGACTTAACAATAAAGACAGGTCAGGTGAAGTTGATCCACCTTGTGGGTCAACCAATCTTCAAATTAGGTCACCAAGCATGAATCAACTCTAACAGCTCAAGTGGAATTCTAAGCACCTCAATTCATGATTAAAATTTGGTAGACTTAAGAGGTCAAGTCACTCATTTCAGTCTATTTGGATCCGTGGTGACAAGGAAGGTCGGGTAGGGGAAACCCTATAACCCGTGGGGACGCTCTACCATGTAGGGGTCTTTACGAGACCCTCCCTTCCTGGCATCCCAATTACCTTTCTGATGAGCAACTTTCTGATTAAGGGGTATCATCCACCTCAAACCTCCTTAGTCATCCAAGCTTATTTGGGTGCCTCAATTAGGTCTGTCAGACATTCTGTCCCTCATCTGCTCCATTTAGTGCATGTTCAGGAGGAGGTCCTTAAGACCACCCTTAAGGCCTCCATTAGCTTTCCACTCTCATTAAGGTCAAGCCTAGACCCATTTGTTTGTGCAACTTCCCAATCAAATTGATATCTCCTTCGACTCTTCCGTTTCTGACCCTGAATCTCCAGTCACAGCCATGGAGCATCATGAAGAAGAAGACCCCGACCTTCAGCATCAAGTCCATGACCTCAGAGATCTAGTTCATGCATACATCAACCCATCGTAGCATCCTCAAATGTGAGATCACTACAATCCCACTGTGGTGGAAATCGAGCCTAGAGTACAAATCCCTATGGGAGCACTTGAGGTTGAGCTCAAGCCAAGTATGCTTCACATGATCTCGAAATTCCATGACCTGAACTCGAGGATCCCTTCCAGCACATCAACCATCTGAAGCATCTAGCCGAGACCTTCGGGCCATCTATACAAAATCGGGATGGCTTACTCATGAAAATGTTCTCCTTCTCTCTCTTGGATAAAGCCACTGATTGGCTTTAGACTTTGACTCATTCGATCACCAGTTGGGGAGATCTTCATACCAAATCTTACAAAAATTCTTTCCCATTGGTCGGACGAACGCTATGCGACATCAAATCACGCACTTCTCACAAGTGGGGAACCTCTTCATGAGGCATGGAACCATTTTCTGGATCTCATGCACAAGTGCCCCCATAACGAAGTTCAAAAATAGGAACAAGTCCAGTCTTTTTACCATGGGCTCCATGACAATATTAAGCTCTTTGTCAATGCAACCTGTGGTGGCAACATCATGGCTCAACATGAAAACACGATTTAGGAGATTCTCGAGAACATGTGCGAGAACTCCCTAAATAATGAGTCATTGGGTGTGTACGACCAGACAACCACCCATGCATTGGCAAATAATCAAGGGGTACACGAGACCCGAGGCCTTTCCACATTCGTCGATCTGGAGTTGATAGCCAGTCGCTTGGATAAGGTCTCAACCATTGAGAAGAAGGTGGACAAATTGACTTGACACTGGTAGAGAGCCACCTCAGCACAACAAAACTCATTTGCACAACCACCCTCTAGTAAGGAGGTTGTGCATAACATCTATCACCACTCTTCTCAGGGGATGGATGCCTATCCACCCCCGTCTGATTATGGTCTTGGAGGACACTCCTTAACCTCCCACTCAAGTTGGGGGAACTCTGAACCCTCGTATTCTAACTTTTTTGGAGTTCCTCAGACCTGTGAGGATCTCTGCGCCATCTAGAATAACCCATTCTCAGACACATATAACCCTGGATGGTGCAATCATCCCAATTTTGCATGGTTGGGAAATAACCCAAATCTGAGATCTCAATTCCAACCCCAACCACAAGCTCCACAACCTTATTAGCCTACTCAACCAAGGCCTAATCCAAATTTCCAATCCAGACCACCTAAGGAAGACCCAATGTCTCTGATTCTTCAAACTCTGGTTGACATACAAAATTAGCACAAAGAAGAGATCATAGAGGTTTGCAATCAACTGGCCCAATTGGCAAATGCTCGTCAGCCTAGCGCACTTCCCTCCCAACCTCTACCAAATCCAAACAACATGTCGACTAAAAAACACATAGTAAATCAAATCCAATACCAAACAAACTACACTCAGCCAGGCCCATCCACTCATACCTGCGTGTTTACCTCATCCACCTCAGCTATCTGAATCATACCATGACCTATCCTACTACTCAGCAATAGGGGATGACTTTCTCCCCTCTGCCCCTGGATCATGACTACACCATGATCAATGTTGTGGACAAAAGAAAAGATTGCAAGACCAGGGTCCAAGGCTTATCTTCCAAATCTCACCCTACCTTTGATTAACACACCAAGGATAAGGGCAAGACTAAGAGGTGGAAACAGAAACTAGTCCCCAAAGATAGCCAATCCATTCCCTTATCCCAAATCTTATCCTACCTCCACACTAGAGGACTATCGGAATCTAATGTAACAAGACCATTGAGGAATGCACAAATCACTATTCCATTACTTGATATCGTCACTCTCAATCGTACCTCACCTAACTTATCCAAAAAAGGGGTGGAAGAACCATCACAAGGGAAGGTAGTACTGTCTAAAAGTGTGATTGCCATAATCCAAAATAGTCTACCCCCTAAGAAATCCGATCCAGGCACCCCGCTGATCCCCTGTAAGATCAATGGTGCAAATTTCAAGCGGGCTGTATTGAATCTTGGCACTTCAGTCAACCTAATCCCAACCACCCTATTTGAAAAACTACTGATTGGACAGCTAAAACCTGCTAATGTTACTCTACAATTAGCTGACCAAACCATAATCACCCCGATTGGGTTGGTAGGGGATGTGGTAGTTAGAGTCAAGGACTTCAGCTACCTAGCCAATTTCCTAGTTCTTGACATGGAGACACCACAGCAAATACAAGATATGCCTTTAATTTTGGGGAGACCATTCTCGGCTACTATAGGAGCCATAATCAATTGTGAATCAGGGCACATGATAATTGCCTCTGGAGATGAATGAAGTGAGATTAATATTTTCAAGGTAGCTAAAGGAAAAGGAAAATGCTCGGCAGAACAGCTAGGTTTTATTCAAGACCTCTTGACCATATCATTGGTAGAGAACCTAGAACCAGAACTAGAAATTTTTCACATAATGGATGATCCTAATTTGACCGAGCATAATTCGAATGACATGAGAGCAGTGGAGGCCTTCACATTTGATCTTGAGGACATACCAAGGGATTTTGGGGAAAATGATGACACATTAGGATCAGATTTTTATTCTGTGGATTTGGAGACATTTTGTTATTTTGAGGACCTCCAAGAATCGAGCTTAGCAAATATTGTGAGTGACCTCCACCCAGAGTATGAATCCTTTATAGAATTTGAGATAGATAATCCAAAAGGCACTCTCCAAACATTCACTTTTGATTGGGATGAAAATCATAGTGAAGATTCATTGGAAAACCCAATCTTTGAGTCATTTCTTGAGGAGATGATCTTACATTCAGCAGAAAAGAATCAAGATGACTCATTGGATATCAATCCGTTAGGCCACATAGCATGAGAGGAACCACACATCTAGGATATGCTGATTCGATTCACCTCTATTGGATTATAGACCCACGATGATCTTATTTCAAAACTCCATAATTAATACATCTTCCAAGTGATTTCTCTACAGAAAGTCTATATGAGCCATCCAGAAATGAATCGACCTAACCCATATCATTGATCTTCTGGAATGACTCTTCCTCATAATTTGATACTCATCTATGGCCATGTGATTCTCATTCATCATGATCACATACTTTCCCCTATCACTCATCATAATGCATCAATTGACATAACCTTTTAAGCCCATTGCTCCCTGCTGATGGAGTTAAACTTAGAGCTTAATGGGAGGCAACCCATCATCTTTTGAAAAACCTAAAACCTTCCTGACATGTCCTTTTGCTGAATTTATATTGCACTTTAGGGTTCGTCCATTAGAACAATCGACTCCACCTTTGGTACATGTATCTGATCGCACAGGTTTCGCATGTTTGAAATCGGGGTTACGAGTAACCCGTCGTCGTAGTTGCAAAACTCGTGATCAAATATAATTTATATCAAAACTCTAAGGGAGTCCAAGGTCAAACACAGGGAAGCGACGTTTACTTTGTATGAAAATCGCACTTCGATTTGTTTCTTTTTGGTGTTTTAAGGTTTTGTTATTTTTTTGTTTTTGAAATAAAATGACAATCAATCACAAGAGAGAGTTAGAATTGAATCTGATATATTGCATGAATGTCAATTACAATAATATAGAAAACATAAAAAGAGAGGGGGATGAGAAGAAATCTTTCGAAGTGGCTGTTCGGTGAGATGACGGTGCCTGGCGAAAGCTCGGATGAAGGAGTTGGGAAGTAGGACAACGGATGTGAGAAGTGGGAGAACGTCGGGTAGAGGAAAGCTTCAGCGTAGCTCTGGAATGGAGGTGAGAAGGCAGAGATGATCTGCTACCAGAATGAAGGTGGGTGGATGGCTCCAAGGCGACTTATGAATGCAGATGGGAAGTTCGAGGAGTACTTGGTGGGGCAGAGTCTCATTACACTAATAGGTGCCTTATGAGCTTGAGAGAAAACTCTAACAGAGCATTGGTAGGCTTGCTAGAGCTTGGGAGTAGGTGGGAGTAGAGTAGGTAGAGATGGCTTGGAATGGAGGAGGTGTTGGTCCTTTTATAGTGGATGAAAAGAGGAGAGAATAGGCATGGGACCATTAGTGACCTCCAAGTCATCACTGGAAGTGTCGACGCAGGCAACTCATGCTCGCTCATGCCCACAGCTGGCCTTGTTGGCGTGCGAATAATTAGTGACGGCTGTAAGCATCGCTATATGTCTGCCAACCTATCACTGAAGGCTGGCGCCAAACGAGCATGCGTCGGCCCCATGCGCGCAGATTGCACAGACGTCCTACTTGGCATGCACGCTGGCATGCACTGGCGTACGCGCGTGCGCTGCTGGTGCGTGTTGGCGCTACGTTGCCACTGCTGCTACATGCGCATGTATGCGCTGGCTACGTTGCACGCTGGCTTGATTGAGGATGGGGGGCTGTGGGCATTTGAACCCGTGCCCCTCCCTTGCGATCCAACACAGCCACTGTTGCGCCACGTCTAGAGGTGTGTTGCAAAGAGGAGTTGCGACTGCGTGGTGAGGGCGGGCTCTCAACCATTGGATTTTCATCCAATGGCTAAGATCACTTGATGGGTGGCCCTTGGAGATGTTGCGAGTGGCTTTGGGCACTCCAGATGGTGCCACATGGCACCATCTGGATTGTCCACCCTTCATTGCTTGCAAAGGATGCCACGGTGCTTGGATCGAAGTGATTTCTACATCGTTGGACTGCGATCACGCTCTGGATCCATTCGTATGGTCGGATTTTTGATCTAAAGTCCATAAGGACGTCGCATTGCCTCCTAGCCATATAAAATGAAGGAATTAATATACAAAACATACAACTATCCTAAATCCCATGCAGTGGATGTTATGTAGTATTTATAACATGATATATAATGTTAAGCCTCGGAACTATCATAAATAAGCATTTTATGAAATTCATGTGTGTTTATCAATATCAAAGCTTGAAATCATTCACAATAGTCATTTCGACCCATTCACCTCCCACCTATTCTAATGTACGATGTGAATTGAACTCGAACCCACCTAATTTATAATGGAGACATTGCTAATCGTAGGCATGGGTGGTATTAAAGTGCAAAAAGTTGTGAAATCAATGCATGGAATGGTTTCATTAAAAAAAAAAAGGAAAGGAGAGGTTTGAATGAAAAAAAGAGAAGGAAAGAAAAAGAAAGAAGAAAAAGGAGCAAATAAAAAGAAAAAAAGATAGAGTCCCTTGAAACTGAATATGGAACCTACCTAACTTCTAGGTTGGATCAGATGATGAATTAAGACCTAGAAGGCTAAAACTTAGGGAATTAATGGTGGATACTGACCTTAGGCCTTTTGGATCTGTTCTAGGGTTTAAACACTCAAGTATTTGTTAAGATCTGGATTGATCCTTAAGAGGTTGAGGAAAGTGCGAGGTTGATGTATTAAGTCTAAGGCTTAAGGATTATTTGGCCCCGTTGCCTACCCTTTGGTTTGTGGGACTTGGTAACTTGAGAACCCAAAATCACACACTTAGTCTGGTTCAGTGTGCTTAATAAAGAAAAATCTACCAAAAAGTATTTAGTTTTGAAAAGTCATCTCGAAGATCTAGCTCAGGAGCGGCTTCACAACACAAGTT
This sequence comes from Thalassia testudinum, assembly GCA_037157565.1. NCBI lineage: Eukaryota > Viridiplantae > Streptophyta > Magnoliopsida > Alismatales > Hydrocharitaceae > Thalassia > Thalassia testudinum. Next base: position 32,385,509 of record JAZHRO010000049.1, read on the forward strand.
GATTGGATGAGTTCCTGACATGGAGAGGTGGCAAATTTCCCTCAAAGATGCATAATAACATATCGTCTCCTCGGTGCTTGTCTCCTAGGATATCTAAATATCCTACTGGGGGCATGTAAGCACCCTATGCTGGTTCAGGTGCCATGGGCGGGATTATCCCAAAATGTTGATTGCCAGGGCTTGAATTTAGCTATAGAACACCATGAGCGGCACTATCCCGAAGGGTCGAAAGCCAGGGTTCTGAGGGTTGCCATGGGTGGTGCTATCCCAAATCATCGATTTCAAGGGACCCTTAGAGGATTGATGGTAGGTACAAGGAATTCAATACAGACCATGTTTAGGGCCAATTCGAGGCTGGATTTAGGGAAAACTAAAAAGAAAAGAGTGAAAACTCTCCAAATGAAAATCCTTCTCTCTTTCTTACAAAAATGCATTGGCAAACTAAACCTGGACCTGTTACGTTATGCACGGGTGCTTTAACCGCTGGGTTCAACGAACCTTTAGGTAGTTTTTGCGAGCCTTAGAAACCTTCGTGGCAGACTGAGACTGAAGATGGTTAGGTTTGGATCTTGGCTGGTACTTGAGTACCTTTAGGCCTATTGTTGGTGTTCTGATCTGATTTCTAGAGTTGCAGCTTAGAAAGCCACTCTGATGATTACATCCGACCTAGAGAACTAGTTTGTTCCATAGAAGTTTTTGCTAAGGGATTAGCAAAAGATTAGCATGAGGGTATGATGGGAACACCATCATAGGCCCTAACTAGCCCATTTTAGTCTGTAATAAAAGATAAAAGCTCCTATGTGTCCATTAGAGGGTCTTATATGCAAAATGTTCTGTTTTGAAAAGAAGAAACTAGGGTTAATTCTGTAATTTTAACAATAAATCATGAACACAGAATAACCAAGGGGTTGGCTAGGGGTGAATTAAAGGTCAAATGAGCATTAAAGTCATATAAGTGGGTTCACGCATATAAAAATGGGTTTTCATGCATTTCAAGAATAAATAGCAACCCAAAAACCTAATTTCAAGACCCTCTTAAATAACAAAGGTTCTAGTCAAGATAAAACTCACCTAAACCTTCTAAAAATCATATAAAAATATTCCATAAGGTTTGGTATCCTTGATTTGACCATTGGAACCCATTTTGACCTAAAACAGTCTCAGACAGGAAGTTGCCCTAATTTGGGTTTCTACGTAGATTACCCATTCAAACTTGGTCAAAACCAAAATCCAACTTCACGGCTAAGTTCCTTGGGTCCAAATTAGGTTTGTACCAAAATTTAGGCTCAATCAGAGATCATTTTGACCTAGTTTGCATTTTGGTCCATTAAGACTCTTTCTCTCTCGCATACACCCCTGACTTTTGAAAAGACTTACAAAGACCCCCATAACTTTGTTGTCTTCTTCGCATTCGGGTCCCTGCCGCCATGGCAGGTGTGAACCCACATAGCTGAGCTCTCAATCAAAGATTCCTCCCTGATTACTTGGCCAATCCCTTCTAAAATTGGAAGGGACAACCCTGAGGAGATCCCTAATCGATTAAACCTAACCCTAAACTCCAAATCTGCCCATGTTGCTCATGCGAATCCTTGATTTCCAAGAATACTTCTTCCTAAAATATCGAACCTTTCAAGCTTGTTTACAAGCTTGGGAGCTTGCTTGAAGGCCTATATAAGACCCTCATGGACTACCTCACCTCCTTAGCAAGTTTTTGGGCCACAAATCTCTTCCATTCTCCCTCTCCAACCTGCTCCAAGCTCTGCTTCAATGACCATCCACCCCTGATTACCTCTCCTGTCATCACATACAATAGGCGATAGGCTCTTCTTCCCTACTTTAATCTGCATCGCGCAATACCGGTGCAGTGCTCGTCAACCCCCTCTTCATCGCCGTACCCCTCGTCAGAGCATTCACCTTCTCCGGCGTCGGCTCATCATGGTTGACATCTTCTCTGCATCCTCCTCATCTGCTAGCTACCCTCTTCGATTCCTCTGCTTCTACTGATCACCCCATCACCCTCAGACTTTGGTTTCTATCACAATCTTGCTCACTCCACCATCGTTTCCCCTACTCTAACATACCTCCAGCGACCTCGACAACTCACTACACGCCTCCAATCCGCCTGCCACCGACTCCCACACCTTCGTCATGTCCATGCGAGCAAAACCCCTTAGAAAATTGAGGGGATTGTGTTTCGTCAATGAGAGATGCATTAAAAAGATTCAATCTTATCGTCATAGTGCAAATCACGATGGAACAAATAAATTTGTAAAGACTAGGAGTACCAGGTCGTTCGTAGGGAGGCAATCAAGGTTTTATGCAGAAGCTCTTCAAAAAACTAGTTCTAGTGGATATTTATATATGTATGTATGTATAGATAGATATCAGGCATTCAGAAGATCAGAATTTTATTGCATTCATAAATAGTTTTTCAAAGTAGAAAGTGCTATACTAAAAGGTAGATAGATAGAGAGAGAGAGATGCAGATAGATGATGTTGCTTGTGGGATTCTTGTGCAAGGTGCGCTAACACCTCAGATCCAGAGCGTCGGGACGAAGGTCAGAGCTACAGAGAGAGAGGCGGAAGACCATGGAAGGTGTAAGAGAGAGATGGTAGGAGTATATCTGGAAGATGCCTTCAACTAGGGCACCCTGGGTCTTCATTTATAGCTTTGATGAGGAGTAAAGAGGGTATTTTGGTCCTTAAAACCGTGCAACAACTTTTAGCTTAATTAGATTCGTATATCGGGAGATCAACGGCTCTGATTTGGCCTCAAAACACCCTTAAACGCACCCTCTATGCACGGATTAAGCCTCTGGCCGACACATGGCAGCTCCAAGGGCTTAGATCTCCATCGGACACTCCAGCACTCACCACGCCAACGCTTGCTGCTTCTTTCTTTCTCCTGAGCACGCCCGCGAGTTTAAACTTCACTCCTTAAGCCTCAACTGTCCGATCTTACAATCGGATGGCTTAAAATGAGCACTGCTGCCTTTGCTGAAGAACACATGAGATCGCACGTTTCAAGCACGCATTCATTCACGCGTTTGCCACAGAATCCTCTGGTCATGCCACATAGCTACATCCACTCCCTCTGATCGCCATCTGACAGCCAATAGCACCCACTCGTTACTCCTGTCTTGATTTCTCATGCTATGCTGCTCGAACGCGCACTCTTCACTGGCAGTTGAGTGCACTGTGGCCGCCTTTGAGTCATGGTTTTATTTTAGGCAACTCCGCTCTCGGCCGTTGGATGGAAATCCAACGGTTGAGATAAACCTCCCATTTGATGAGGGCACCGTTGAGTGGGTGACGTGGATGCATCATGGCCATTGGATGATGATCCAACGGCCCACAGCACCTAGTGAAGTGTCTTTAGAGAGTGTGGTGCAACGAGGGGTGGCTATGATGGCACTACGTGGCACCATCATGGCCGTCTGTCTTCTCTTCTTTATATTTGGTGCTATAGAGCTCCGATCGGGTTGATTTTTCGCTGTTGGACCGCAATCATTAATTCGGATCCATCCGTGTGGTCGGATCTTTCATATGAGGCTTGGATCTCTCTTATCTTGCCCCCTAGCCTCCATTCTTCTATGGACAACACATGATGCTATGGTTGTCTAATTAAGACGATTTCGGAAGCATTGGACTCCTGTCATTTCCTGATCAAATCTGTATAGTTTGATCTATCATCCGCAGCTTCGAATCATTTGCAATTTATTTCATCTCTCTTTTAGGTCATAAAATGATAATATTATCTATGTAGCTGACAAACTAACTATTATGAGAATTATAATACTTATGAATGCATTGTCCCTAAATTTTGCTAGAATCTAACTTAATTCAAGTGATTTAGGTTGCATGATTGCTGCGCAATTAGATTGCTGCACCAATCCTCCACTGAACCCCTCACAACCTTCGACCTTTTCCGCCTTCACCACGCTCACACATGCACCTTCATAGTACGCCACTGCCACCACCACATTCGCGCGATCATCCTGAGCACTTCTGACGTGGCCGCAGGGTCGTTTTCATCTTTACAAGTGTTCGAGGTCTGCCGCCATTAACGAAACTTCTTCCTTGACTTCAAAAGCTATGTTCTTGCCACGTTCTTCGACCATTTGACTCCCAGGTCTTCAATTGGAAACCACCTCTCCTTTGACTGCAATCAAGAACTTCAGAAGTTGCTGCAACGTGCGAAGGACGGCGAAGACTTTAGCCCTACATCAGTGCCTGATGAGCTCTTCACACAGTATAAGAGGGATTTCTACTTATGAACCCTTGCCTAGTACACAAGGGGTCGGGTCCCTCCTCATGCAATCTTCACTCCTCAACTACCTCTCACACTCGGTAGCCCTAGTCTCCTGCCCAGATCCATATACCCGACTACGATTGGGTTTCTGAGATAGATAAGAAGAAAGAGAGAGAGGAGGAGTTTTTCCCTTGCTCCTACCCTCTCTATACTTAGCTACTAAGAGGCTTTCATGCCTCTGATTGGTGTTGTGCCTTACCTCTCTCTTGAGGCTTGAGGAAAGGAAGGAAGAGGCCCTTGAGCCTCTGATAAATGCCAGTTTATCATCATTCTTATGCATTAAAACAAACCTAGCTCTTAGGTTTTTGCTTCGTAAATGGGTTTTTGGGTTCCATTTAGGCATAAATTAGGTTAGGCATGCATTTTACTTTTTATTATCTTTTTGATAGGTTTTTGTGAGTGTTAGGGATAAATAGATTATCAGATCCTTAGAACCTTAGCACTCGGGAAGGCAACTGGTGAAGGAGAAGCTCAAACCAGCTGGAACTCAGCTTGATCCAGCTCACCATAGCTGGTAGCTCACTTGAACTAGGGTTAGCTCATCCTAGCTCCATTCAGCTCATCTCAGCTAAATGGTAGCTCAAGAGAGTTCATCTTAGCTCACCTTAGCTTAAGTCAGCTCAGATCCAGCTCAACTTAGCTGAGACTAGCTCATCTTAGCTCCTATCAGTTGACTGGGAGCTTTAGCTAGCTCAGCTAAGTTAACTGGAGTTCACCTCATCTCAGGACTAGCTACATCCAACTCCACTCAACTCCAGCCAGCTGAAGATGACTTCATCTTAGCTCAGGAAGCTCAAGTCCAGCTCTCGGGGACTCAGCTTAGCTCAACTTTGTTGAGCTAAGCTACCTTAGCTACCTCAACTAGCTAGGTCCTCCCCAGGAGCATCAGACCCAACTCACTTCAGCTTCTTTCAGCAGAAGCCAGCGTACTTTAGCTTGGCTTAGCAACTAGCAAAGAACTAACAAGCTAGGCTAGCTAAAATAGCTCCATGCCACCCTCTTCAGCAGCTGCCAGCTCCAGTTCAGCTCTAGACTTCTTCTATCCAACTCCTCCCCTCAAACCCTAGCTCCAATTGCCTAATCCTCTACTCTACTATTAGCTAAGCTAGATTAGCTAGCTTAGCTTAGCTATTCTCCAACTCCCTTAGCCATCCAACACCCTAAAACCCTACCTAACTAGCACCACCAACTATGCCCACCTATGACCACCTAAGCTTCCTAAACCTCTACTCTATTTTGGCGCCAAGATAGACAGCTCTTAGCCATTCAACTACACCCAAAAGGCACCTTGTTTTGGCACCAAAATAGCCTTCTAGAAGCCCTCCCTTTTGGCGCCAAAACACCTCCACATCATGGCCCTACACCTAACCCTACAACCTATCCTAGCCATCCACCAACCCCCTTTTAGAACCTTAAGTTGGTGCCACCTAATCCCCCTTCTAGAAGGCCATTTTGGCACCAACTTCAAGGGACACAACCACCCATAACTACCACCTATGTGACCCTTGGGTTGGCGCCAATCATCCTTAGTCCTAGGATCTATTAACTACCCTAGAAAATTAATCCTAGCCATCCATTCCAAAAGCCACCTATACCCCCCATCCTACTTTATAAAAAGACCCTTAACCACCACCATTTTTCCCATCCTCCATTAGTGTTAACTCCAACCTATATCCACCTACAACTCACAGCCAAGAAGAAGGAGGAGATAAAAAGATTAAGGGGGCATCCTACCCGCCCCCTTGGTGCCTTCTTCCCCTTCTCTCTTCTTCTTATGCCACGCCAAGGAGGAGACTCTCTTCAACTTGGAGGACGACCAGGCATTAGAGAAGAAGAGTGGTGCACGCCTACCCTTAGAGGAGCCATTAAGGTGGAAGCCATCCACCTTGAGGAGAAAAGGCACGCCCCCTCCTTTAGGGCTTGCCAGGAGGAGATCACTTGGAGGAGTTATTCAAGGAGAAGAAAGAAGCCCTTTTTAACTGCGGGAGCAGCCGCAATTGGAGTAAGAGCTTCACCAACTTCACCATCATCATCCAGGATTTTTGTTTCATTGTCTTTGTAGTTTTATTTTTGTCATGGAAGCTTTCCTCTACAAGTGTAGAACAAAAATCCAATTTCTTATAAAGTTGTCGTTCCAAATTTGTGCATCTTGTTCCTTACTTTAGTTTGTTTTATCACTTTCACACCCTCTTCCCAATTATCCTAGGCCTTCACTTGCCTAGGATGAGCTTGGGAAGAGGTTATTCTTGCCACTTAGTTGCTAAAATAGGAGTAGCCTTTTTCCCATCTTAAACTCCATGTATTGCCGTTATTTCAAAACCTATAAAAATTATATATTCTAAAATACCAAAAAGAAAGTTGATTTCCATTTCCAAGCAAGATTCGTATTTTGCAAACAAATTGCCTCCTTGGACGACCCTAGATACTTCCCTATCTAGGTTTTATAAATTTAAGAGTTGATCGATTTTACACATTACAACGACGTATTTTATAAACCTCATCAAATCCATATCAGCTTCTTGCAGGACTATAGCAGGCTTCACTTAAGCCGTCTGATAGCTTATTTCTATCATCTGATACTTGGCATTTGATTTGATTCTGATTACTATTCATATATTTGAGTATTTATGAGGTTTAAACTTAAAGGGTAATTTGGTGATTCAAATCACCATTTTACCTTAATCTTTTTGCACATTGGTATTTGGACCTATTGATATATTATTCTGAATTGTTCTTCTTATCTTAATTGCTTATATTTTGTTTAGAATTGTGATCTATGAAAATGAATTGCCATTATTACTCCCAGTGAAAGACCTCATACTTGCGAGTTATAAATTTTAAGTGTTTTCAAGTGATTTTGATTTTCTATGACGATTATGTCTTTTAAAACATCGATTTTGCCTCGATTAACATGCATGCATTTAATTTTTATTTTAGTGGGGCTTGTATACATAAGTCTTAGTAAGCAGTATACTTATCCTCACCACTCCAAAAGGCACACAATTGCCTCACACACTTGCACCACAAAAAAAATAATAAAAACATAGAAAAAAAAGAAAAAAAATGGTGCTTGAATTTTATTTTTCTTTTATGAGGAGATATACCTTGAGGTTGACCCTGTTAGAGGCTAGAAAGTTATCAAATTCATGTACAAGCAGCCGACTGAGTCCAATAGGTTATTAATTTGACACTGAGGACCTTTAACTGAATTCACTTCACTACATGTGTTCCAACTATGATAACAACGAAATCGAGAGTGAAACTGAGGCCAACCTGAACTGTATGACCCTATGTTTAAAAATCAAGAGTTGGATAAAATTAAATTAGGGAGCCATTAAGTCTTAGTGCCTTGAGGAATCGGGTTGTCCAAAGTCCTAGACATAAAATCACTTGTGCTTGTACTAAAGTTTTGACCAAGATTAACAAATTAAAATTATTTTTAATTAAGCCGAATGATGAAAATACCCTTAAGTTGAACTCTGAGCTGAATTTTGAGAAGTTGCTAAGGTACTAGAAAATGTTAGGCATGGGGTTATGATGGTAACACCATCATCCTCCTTTTCTAACTAAAATTGACTAATTTCCAAGGCTAAATTCATTTAATTAATCATTAAAAGGGTATAATTCAATCTTGTCCTAATTAAGAAGAATGAATGAAATTTGGGTTAATTCTATTGTTTTAACAAAAGAATATAAGTGTAGAATATCCCAAGGGTAAACCTACGCCTAATTAAAGGTCAATTGAGCTTAAAGTTCAAATAAATGGGCTTGTGTGAACTGATTTAGGGTTTTTTTGAAAATTGAAAGTCAATTCATATTTAAAAATCCTAATTTTAGCCTCACTAAAATTAAAGCGGTTATGGTTAAAATAAATGTAATCTAAACATTCTAAAACTCATTAAAAAATATTTTATAAGATCTAAAACTTTTAATTTCACAAAAGGAACCTATTTTGTCCTAAAATAGAGACCTAGGTGGATATTTATTACATTTTGGGTTAAATTGTAAATTGACCAAGTAAACTTCATCAAAACCCAAAATTGAAGTCACCATTGGATTCCTTGGGTCTAAATTAGGTTAGCCTAAAAAGTTAAGAACATTTGAAGTTCATCTTGTCACACTTTGCAATTTTCTCCCTGAATCTTTAATTCTTTCAAAAACCCCCCTATGTTTCAAAAAAAAGCTTGCAAGATGGTCCTTGTGGCCATCTTCCTCAAGTTCACCTTCGCCTTCAAGCAGCAGCTCATCCCGTGATCTCCGCGCGTGACTTCAAAGATCAATATCTCCCCGATTCTTCAATGAAATCCCACCAAATTTGCTGGGAAGATTTCTCAATCGTATCTCCACCAAATCAAGCCATTTCTAGCTCTGATTTCCATCTATGGAGGATGGAAATCATGAACGAAGTTCCCACTGGAGCTCATGCGCAACCACCTCATCATTGATTGCAAATTCTCCTTGATTTCCATAGCCACACGCCTATAAAGCGAGGTTGTGCCCTCGCGAATTTCCTTGGTGAGTTTTGGCGTGTCAACAACCATCTCCTCTTCTTCCATGACACCGCTATTAATGCTGGCCGTGGAGCTCTCCATCCTCCTTTGTCGTCACATCCCTCTCCAACTGAGGCCGTGGCTATCCTCCCCACTTCTTCGCCAACCTTCCTACCAACGAATCCAGCTCTTCGACCTCCTCTTCACTCCACACTTCATCGCCGGAGTCTTCATCTCCTCTAAGTCCGGCCAGCCAATGTCGGGCATCCTCCTCCTGCCTCTTCGTCTAGTAGGTAATATTCTCTCCCCTTTTCTTCCTATAAAGTAGATTAAGCCCCTCAATTCCATCAACCATCGCCACCACCACCCGCTTCACCATCGTCTTCTTCTTGGGCGACAACCCTTCGGTGGATGCTCCAGTAATCACCAATCGTGACACCCATGCTGCCCTGCTCATCGCCGACCACCGTGGAAGCTTCAATAGGTTGAGGGGAGCAAAACCCCTCAACCAATTTGGAGTTTCATCACCTCCATCGACCCGCCAGACTTCGCCACTAGCCACCAGCTTCCTTGAGTTCGGTCGACTTCCTCTGGCCTCGCTGCGGCAAATTGACACCACCACCACCTTCAATAAGGTGCGGCGACTCTTCTCGACCCTTTAGTCGAGAGTTTCGACGCCTCCATCAACAAGCCAACCTACGCCATTGTCGTCACCATCTTCGACCCCATCAGCCACCATCTACCATGCTCGCAGCCGCTAAGCATCACCAAAGGATTCTTGGAGCTCCAAGGGAGCTTTGCGACCTGCTATCAAGGTCTCTCATTCCCTGACACTTCCAACCGACCTCCACGAGAAGCTCCCTGCAACTTGCATGCATGGAGAAGAGTTTAAGCTTTTGATGTTGTAGGGACCCATTTGCAAAAAGAAAAAATTTGTAGGGATTTAAGGACCTAAATGCAATAAAACTAGTCTTTCTGAGGACTAATTTGCAATATTTGCTAATTTAATTTAAGATTTGGTTCTGAATGGGTTTTTAGTGCTTAAACATTCTTGATAACTGATTATTTAGTGATTAACTACATTCATACCTGATCCTTTTGGTTTGTGAGCATAAAAACTTTCATCAATTCATTGCACTTGAGATTTAAGTTTAACCATTTTATTTCGTAAAACCAAGTGCTAAAATTGAGATTGTTCGATTTTATAAATTGACATTTAATACAAGTTCATTTGTAAAATTTTAGAAAGTGGTAGTTGTGCAACTCATTGCTCTTAGCGAACAACCTTGAAATACTCAAATTTCGAGATTATAAATTGTAAAAGTGTTTTTGCACATTCGAATATGTTACAACACATGTTTTTACGAATCTCGTTTCATGCTTAACAATATCCATCCCAGAATGGTGGTGAATATCATGTATGCCCTACCTTCTTGTGGGCAAATGTACATACGTGTTCTGCTTATGCTGAGAAGACGTGGCCTTCTGGAGCTGGTGAGTCAATTCATCTAACTTCTTCTCAATAATGGAGACCCTATCCAATCGACTATCCACCATCTCCATGTTGATGGAAGAGGATAAGTCTCGTGCCTCATGTACTCCTCATGTGTTCGTCAATGCGCAGGTAGCCATCCAGTCGAACATACCAAAGACTCATTGTTTATAGAGTTCTCGTACATGTTCTCGAGAATTCCCAAATGGTGTCCTCATCTTTACCCATGAAATTACCTCCACAGGTTGGATTGACGAAGAGTCTAATATCCTCACAGAGACCTCGATAAAAAGATTGGACTTGTTCTCATCTAGGTACTCTATGATGTGGGCATTTCCGCATGAGATCCTAAAATTGATCCCATGCCTCATGAATAGGTTGTGTGAAATGCATGATCTGGTGTCTCAAGGCATTGTTACGCCTTACAAGGAAGAATTTCTTGAGAATTTTGAATTGTAATTCTTCCCAAGTATTAATCAGCCTAGTCAGGGACCATTACCAATGGGCAGCCTTATCCTTCAGGGAGAAGGAAAACATTTTCATGAGTAGGGTGATCCGATTCTAATTATTTGGCCCAAGAGCCTAGGCCAAATGTTTCAACTCCTCAATATGCTGGAATGGGTCTTCAAAACCCAACCCATGGAAATGGGGAATTAAGCCAATAATATTTGGCTTTAGTTCAGTGTCAAGTCCACCTTTCAGAATGCACACCCTAGGCTCAATAGGAACAATCGTGGGATTATAGTCATCCCGTAATTGTGGGCGTTGTTGGGGGTTAGCCAATTGATTGATTAGATTGGTAAGATTTTACAATTGGTTCTGGAGACATTGGAGCTTACTTCCTTCCTCTTGATTTTGGTGTGGGTTCTCCATGGAATTGGAATGTAAATCAGAAGATGGAGAACCTGGTTCAAATATAGAAGGATCTGAAGAGATGTTGATAGGATTAGAAGAAGACCCAAACATGTTGGTCGGAGCTTGACCTTAATGAGAGTGAATTTCTAATGGAGGCCTTAAGATGGGTCTTAAGGACCTCCTCCCATGCATACACTAAAGAATAGATGAGGGACTAGATAGGTATCAGACCCAATCAAGGCACCCAATACAATTGGTTGACTACGGCTGGTTCGAGGCAAATGGACCTTTGGATCAAGAACTCACCTGCCACGAGAATTACTTGGACAGCTAGGAAAGGAGAGTCTCATAAAGACCCCCACACGATAGAGCATCCCTACGGGTTACAGGGTTTCCCCTACTCAACTTTCCTTGTCACTGCAATTCCAAGTAGACTAGAAACGTGTGAATTAAGGCCCTAAGTCTACCAAATTTAGACTTATATGTGCTTATTCCTTTAGTTATCACTTGATTTAAAGCTAAATTACAATTGTGACCTAATATAGGTTGATTGGTTCACTGTGTGAGCCAACTTCACAACTTGTTGATGCGAAAAATGCATGGTCTGTTAAAATGGGTTTTGAATGTCAATAACATGCAAATTCGGTCAACTTTTAAATTTATAAAACCTAGATAGGGTTAGTATTGTTTGCCGCTCTGAATTGGAGTTTAAAATTGATACATTGTAGTATAGTCGATAAAGTGTGAAAACAAATAAAATTTATGCTCGAATAGAAATCTGAGGTTGAACGTAGGGAGCAATCAGCAATTCAATTACAAGATCACAATTCTAAGTAAAAGATATAAGCAATTGCAACCAGAACTGATTCAAAATGATATATTAATAATTTCAAGGAAAGGCCTCTCAAATTCTCTAAGTGTAGAGAGCAGTAGAGGGCAAAACCCCCCCTCCTCTCTCTCTTTCTTTCTCTTCTTTCTCTCTCAGAATCAGGTGAACCAGACCAGACATGGGTATCCGGATAATCGGACCAAGCCCAGACCTGCATAGCTTGAGCGCAGGCGAGGGCATGCGTATGTGTGTGTGTGAGCAGAGACCTCACCCCCTGTGCATGCTGAGGCAATGAGCCATAGGCACTTTTTGCTTTTGTACGCTGTGGAGAGCTCCTCACTCTACGATGTGGGACTATCCCACAGAGTCTTCCTTGTGTGCGAGCTGCAAGTAGTGAAGGCTTTGATTGAGGTCAAAGGAGCGCTTGGTTGCCTCAATTGATGACTTGGGAAACTTCCTGGAGCTGGGCCGCAACACCTCAGTGCATCAATGAGGAAGAACTCAGCTTGAAGATGTCAGACGGAGCTAAAGAAGGTGGTGTTAGTGGCAGAGCTCCCGCGGCATCCTGAATTGCAGAACACAGGCTAAACGCCCCAATCGGTATGCTTAGGAGGATTGTCGTGCGAAGGTGAGTTCGTTGGTGGTGGTTGTTTGGTGAGTGCGTGAGTGTGGAGGGTTGACAGAGTTAGAGAAGGTGTGCAAAGGAGGTGGAGTTAGGTGGAGTGCTTTGGTGGATGAAAGCCCAAATTAGAAGAGGGCTTTTGACGAGTGTGGTGTGGCGGAACTTGTGGAGGTGGCACGGGGCTGTTTGGTGGACTATGGAGGCCATGCAAACTCACCTGAGTTCTATCGGCCACGAAGAAGAAGTGCAAGAGGGCGGTGCAGTGGTCCTAAGTGACTTGTGCGTAAGTGGAAGGAAAGTAGAGGGAGATAAGAAGGAATAGAGAGACTTAGAGGGGAAGGAGATAGGAGGAGGGCTCCAGTTGTGGCTGACTGGAGTCGGAGGAGATAGAGATGGCGAGGCGGCGACGGTGAATGAGTCAAAGGAATGGCCTCCCTTTGACTGAAGAGGTGCACGAGGAAGAGAGGAAGACGATGGCACCTCCAATTTGATGGTTGGAGGTGCGGAGGAGCAGGATGGAGGGTGTCGCCGGAGCAAGGATATTTGGTGGTCGGAGAGGGTAGATTAGGGTGACTTGGCTCGCCAAAATTTGCTAAGGAGGTGAGGAACTTGATGTAGGATCATTTATAGGCCATAGAACGGGGTTCTAAGCTTGGAAAGCAAGCTTGCGAATTCCAAGCTTTTCACTCAAGCCGGATACCCTTCCATTCAAAGAGTTCATATGAGCTTTTGGGAAGGAGTTGGGATCCAAGATCAACTTTATTTGGAAGGGACTTTCACAAGCAATCTCAGGTTCAAATTTGGGATTGTTTGGCTGAGAATCTAGTGAGAAAATCTCACTCGAATCTCACCAGAGCTCAACCTTTTCACACCAATGGCGGTAGGAACCTAAATCTGAAGCCAATGAAAAAGTTAGGGACCTTTTTGTAAATAATTCAAAAAGTTAAGGGCCATTATGTGATAAAAAGAGTCTATTTGGATTGGAATGCAAACTAGGTCAAGGTGATCTCTGATTGGGCCCAAATTTTGGTACAAACCTATTTTGGACCCAAGAAATATAATGATGAAGTCAGATTTAGGTTTTGACTAAGTTTGATTAGGTAAATTTTGTAGAAACCCAAATTAGGGCAATTGTCTATCTTAGACTCTGTTTTAGATCAAAATGGGTTGAGATGGTCAAATCAAGGATGCCAAACCTTAGATAATATTTTTATATGATTTTTAGAAGGTTTAGATGAATTTTACCCGAAATCCCAGTTAATTAAGTGATAGCGAAATATGCGTGATTTGTAAAAGCGGGTTTTTAACGTCGTTGTAACACGCGAATCTGCTTTCGCTTTTAAATTTATATCCTAGATAGGGGAGTATCTAGGGTCGTCCAAGGAAGCAAAAATGGCAAAATTAATCCTCTTGCTTACAGATAGATCTCAACTTTCTTTTTGATATTTTTCAATATGTAAATTTTTTTGTATTTTGAAAAGACGAGGGCAAACTGCAGATTGTAGCGAAAAGAACTAACACCTACAAATGATTAACTAAAATCTAAAAGATAGAAATATCTTCTTCCTAAGCTCACTCTAGGCAAGTGGAGGCCTAGGGGAATTAGGAAGAAGAGGTGAAACAAGTGCTAGAACCAAAAACAACTGCAATAAAAAGCTAAAAGAAGGCAATTTGATTGAGTAGAATGAGTGTTCTTTTCAAGGACAAGTAGAGGAATGCTTCTACTAGAATTAAGCAATCTAAAAGCAAGAAAAGAAACAAAAATCCTCTTAAAAAAAATGGTGAAGAAGGGAGTCTTCTTGCTCCAAGCCTAGCTGCTCCTTGGCTTGAAAAGAGAGCCTCCTTCTTCTCCTTCCTTGAGAGCTCCTCCAAGGTGGAAGCTTCCACCTTCAATGCTCTCTCCAAGGGGTGGGCGTGCACCACCCTCAAGAAATCCTCCAAGGTGGCGTGGACCACCTTCAAGATCTCCTCCTAGATCTTCCTTGCCTGGCTTCTCCTTTGGCTGGCGTGACCCAAGAGAGAAGGGAAGAGGGGAAGGCACCAAGGGGACAGAATATCCCCTTAATCTTCTTCTTCTTCTTCTCTCTTGGACGTGGGCTTCTTGGTGGAATATGAGAGTGAAATTGCTAGCCAAGGATGGCTTGAATGGTGGTGGGTAGTGGTCTTTTTATAGGGTAGGAGGGGGGTTAAGGTGCCCCTTGAAATGGAGGGCTAGGATGGAAGAATGGAGGTGATTGGTGATCTTATGGCTAAGGAGAGTTGGCGCCAACCCAAGGGGTGTTAAAGGGGGTAGTTATGGTGGTGTTGGTGTCTTTTGGTGGTGGAGAGACACCACCATGTTGGCGCCAACATGGGGTCTTCTAGAAGGGGGGTTAGGTGGATGGTGGAGATGAATTCAAGGGAAATTGTGTGGTGGAGATGAGGGGGGATTTTGGAGGGAAAAGTGGCACCATTAAGGGGGTGGTTAGGGTAGTTTTTGGCGCCACTTTTAGGTGTCTTTTGGAGGTGGTGGGTAGGTTAGGTTGGTGCCAAGTAGGTTAGCTTATGTGGAGCTTAGGTGGAGCTAGTTGGGTGGAGTTGTTAGGTGGGTTTTTGGGGTGGTACAAGCCAAGGAAGTTGGAGCATAGCTAAGCTAAGCTAAGCTAGCTTAGCTAATGGAGGAGTAGAGGAGAAGGTGTTGGAGCTAGAGTTTGGAGCTGAAATTGGAGCTGGCTGCTGCTGAAGAGGCTGGCGTGGAGCTATTCTAGCTGGCTTAGCTTGCTAGTTCTTTGCTAGCTACTAAGCCGAGCTAAGGTAAGCTAGCTTCTACCATAATGAGCTAAGGTGAGCTGGGTCTGGTGCTCCCGGGGAGAATCAAGCTGGTTGAGGCAGCTAAGGTAGCTTAGCTCAACTGAGTTGAGCTAAGTTGAGTCCCCGAGAGCTGGACTTGAGCTTCCTGAGCTGGGATGAGTTCTTCTTCAGCTGGCTGGAGCTGAGTGGAGCTGGATGTAGCTGGATCTGAGCTGGGGTGAACTCCTGTCAACTTAGCTAAGCTAGCTAGAGCTCCCTGTGGACTAGTGGGAGCTGAGATGAGCTAGACTCAGCTAAGTTGAGCTGGATCTGAGCTGACTTGAGCTAGGGTGAGCTAAGGTGAACTCTCTTGAGCTGCCATCCAGCTGAGATTAGCTGAATGGAGTTGGGATGAGCTAACCCTAGTTCAAGTAAGCTAGGTTCCAGCTGCGGTGAGCTGGATCAAGCTGAGGTGAGCTGGATCAAGCTGAGGTGAGCTGGATTAGGCTGAGTTCCAGCTAGTCTGGGCTTCTCCTTCACCATTTGCCTTCTTGAGTGCTAGGGTTTTAGGGATCTATATATCTGTACATCCCTAACACTCACAAAAAAACATATTAAAAAGACAATAAAAAATGCAATGCATGCCTAACCTATCTTATGCATAAATGCAGCCCAAAAACCCCTTTGCGGAGTAAAATCCTAAGAGCTAGGTTTGTTTTAATGCATAAGAATGATGATAAACTGGCGTTTATCATTAAGCAAGTTTGTTTTTAGGGTTCAGATGTCCATTAATTCTTGAAGTACATGAAAACCTATTTCTATCTGCATGGACCCACTTATTAGACATTAATGACCATATGACCTTTAATAAACCCCTGGGATACCCCGTGGTTATTCTGTATTTGTGATAAGATGGTAAAATTGCATAAATAACCCTGTTTTCTTCTTTTCTTCTCAAAGTAGAATATTAAGCACTTAGAACCCTCTAAAGGTTATATAGGAGCTTTTATTGACTTTATCAGACCAAATTAAGCTAGTTATGGCTCATGATGGTGCTCCCATCGTACCCTCATGCCTAGCTTTTGCTAGTCTCTTAGCAAAACTTTATGGACCAAACCTGTTATCTAGGTTGGATGTAACTGTCAGGATGCCTTACTAAGTCGCATCTCTAGGAATCAGATCTTAATACCAACAATAGGCCTAGAGGTACTCAAGTACCAGCCCAGATCCAAACCTGACTAGCTTTCGCTTCAGTCTGCCACAAAAGTTTCTAAGGTCCGCAAGAACCATCCTAAGGTCTATTGGTCCTAGTGGTTAAAGTGCCCGTGCTTGTAACATGGTTAACCCAAGTTCAGTTTACCAGTGTATTTTTATAAGAGAGAGATGGAAGAATTTTCATTTGTGGAGAGCTTTCTCTCTCTTTTTCTGTTCATTATATTTTTCCTTAGATCCATCCTCGGATTAGCCCTAAACACGTTCTATATCGGATTCCTTATCCCCACCATCAATCCTCGCAGAGTCCCTGGCAATCAATGCTTCGAGATAGTACCGCCCATGGCAACCCCCAGAACCCTAGCTTTCGACACTTTAGGATAGTGCCACCCTTGGCATTCTGTAGCTAAATCTAGACCCTGGCAATCGACATTTCATGATAATGACGCCCATGGCATCTGAACCAGCATAAGGTGCTTACATGCCCCCAGTAGGATATTTAGATATCCTAGGAGACAAGCATCGAGGAGACGATATGTTATTGTACATCTTCTAGGGGAATTTCCCACCTCTCCGCGCTGGGAACTCGTCCAAATCAACTTGTGTTTTCGAGCTGCTCCTAATCTAGATCTTAAGACCATTTTTAGAACAGCATAAATGCTTTTGGCAGGATTTCATATTTAAGTGCACTGAATCGGACAGTGTGTGATTTTTGGGTGCTTAAGCTACCGAGTCCCGCAAGCCAGAGGTTAGTTAACGGGGCCGAATACTACCTAAGCGTTAGACCTAATACACAAGCTTTGCATTTTCCTGAACCTCTTGAGGACTAATCTGGATTTTGACAAGTATGTGAGTGTTTAAATCTCAGAACAGATCCAAGAGGCCTAAGGTTGGTATTTGCCACTAATCCCTTAAGTTTTAGCCTTCCAGGTCTTAATTCATCATTCGATCCAACCTAGAAGTTAGGTAAATTCCATATTATTTTGAAGGGACTCCATTTTTTCTTTATCTTTTTGCTCCTTTCTTTTCTTTCCAATTTTTTCCTCCCTCCTTTATCTCATTTTTCTCTCAAATGGGCTTTCTTCAACCTCCATATTTTTTGTGTGTGTGAAATCCTTTTTTGAGATTTGATTTTCACGGTGTTTTGTACTTTAATACCCTCCATGCTTATGATTTGCAATGTCCTCATTGTAAATTAGGTGGGTTTAAGTTCAGCTTAGATCATACATTAGAATAGGTTCAAAGGGTGGGTGGACGGGTCGGGGTGACTATTGCGGATGATTTCAAGCTCTCGTACGTGTACCAAAGGTGGAGTCTGTTGTTCTAATGGACGAACCCTAAAGTTCAATATGATTTCAGCAAAGAGATATGTCAAAAGGATTTTGGGTTTTTTCAAAAGATGACGGATTGCCTCCAGTTAAGTGCTAAGTTTACCACCATCAGCTAGGCACAATAAGCTGTGGGAAAATGGAGATGAAAAGATAACACAGCCACATTCAGGTCAGTGAGCTCGACGAACGGTTTGAGACTCTGACCGTTCAGGATAAAAGGCTCAGAATCATGGCTGAGTTCACTAATTTCAACAGCTCCAATTCCAAATATTTTTCTTACCAAGAAAGGTCCAATCCACTTAAATTTGAGTTTGCCTGGGAAGAGTTTGAGCTTGGCATCAAAGAGTAGGACTTTTTGACCAAGGTGGAAAGATTTTCGTACAATGTGTCTATCATGGAAGGCTTTGACCCACTCTTTGTAGATACGCGAGTTCTCATACGCGTCATTGTGTAGTTCCTCAATCTCACTTATTTGCAACCGGCAGTGTATTCCAGCCTTCATCAAATCCAAATTGCACTTTCGTACTACCCAATAGGCCTTATGCTCCATCTCTATGAGAAGGTGACACACCTTTCCATACACTAATCTGAAGGGAGACATGCCTAATTGGGTCTTGTGGGCAATCCTATAGGTCCACAAAGCTTCCGGAAGGCAAGTAAACCAGTCCTTCTTATTAGGCCGAACAGTGACCTGAAGGATCTTCTTGATCTCTCGATTTGACAGTTCTGCCAGTCCATTAGTCTTTGGGTGGTAAGGAGTCGACATATGATGTGACACCTCGTACTTCTTCATCAGGGACTAGAAGTGCGCATTGTTGAAATGAGACCCACCATCACTGATGATGGCTTTAGAAACCCCAAATTTGGAAAAGATGTTCTCCTGGATGAATCAGAGAATAACTTTATGATCGCTAGTTCTCTTGGGGACCACTTTGATCCATTTAGAGACATAATCAACAGCGAGTAAGATGTATTCGAAGCTGTTAGATCCGGGAAAGGGTCCCATGAAATCTATTCCCCATATGTTAAAGATTTCACACACAATTATCGAGTTTAAGGGCATCATATCCCACAGGCCCATGTTGCCGAGCATCTGACAATGAGTGCATGCCCTACAATATGTTTGTGCGTCTTTGAACATTGTGGGCCAGAAGAACCCACACTGGAGAATTTTTGCTACGATTTTACGCCCAGAGAAACGACCATCGCAAGCTTGGTCGTGACAGAATGAGATCACGTCATTGACCTCATCGTCAGGAATGCATCTTCGAATCACCAGATCATTGCCAATGTGGAAGCGGTAAGGTTCCTCCCATATATAGTACTTGGCCTCGGAAATCAGCTTGTCCCACCTGGAAGTCACCCAATCTGGCGAGGCTTTCCCCATTACCAAGTAGTTTACTATATCAGTAAACCAGGGGAGACCGTGAATGGCTAGTAGATGCTCGTCCGAAAAATGCTCGATGATCAGACTAGACGGATCGATGACTGAAGAAGGAAGATGGGACAAATGGTCAGCTACTACGTTCTATTTTCTTGCCTTGTTGCGAATCTCGAGATCAAATTCTTGCAACAGCAAGATCCAACAAATTAATCGAGGTTTCTCATTCTTCTTTGTGAGTAAGTGCCTCCCAGCGATGTGATCAGAGTAAATGATGACATGGAAACCCAGAAGATATGATCTGAATTTCTCCAGGCCAAATACTACTGCCAATAGCTCTTTCTTAGTAACCGTGTAGTTACGCTGAGCCTCATCCAGCATCTTGCTAGCATAGTAGATGACCACAGGTTTCCCATCAACTTTCTACCCAAGTATCGCCCCCACTACATAGTCAGACTCATCACACATGATCTCAAAAAGTAGAGACAACTCAGGGGATTGTAGGACTGGTGCTTGAGTAACTCGATCATGTAGGCTCCCAAATGCGTGAGTGCACTCATCAGTGCTGTCAGAAGATCTAGAACTCGCTCGCATTAATTCATCGATCTTCTTATTGAGCAGATCCACCTTGTCCAGCTTTTTGGTGATAATGTCCATGTCGACTTTGGCAAACTCGGCTTAAGCTTCGTGGACACTGACTCATTGCTGTCCAAGTCGCTGGAATTGGTTCATTGAGGTGGCATTCATTGAGTTCTTTGCTAAGGACTCGAACAGTTCAAATGCGTTGTTCTCGTCATTCGCGAGGAAATTCCCACCGCTAGATGCATCAGCCAAGTATCGATGTGTGTCATCTAGCCCATGATAAAATACTTGAGTGAGGTGCCTTTTAGGTACACCATAGTGTGGGCACTTCCTGAGAAGGTCGTGGAATCTATCCCAGGCGTCATACAGCTTCTCTCTAGGGCCTTGGGCAAAAGTCGTGATCGTGCACCTCATAGCATTTGTTTGACCGATCAGGAAGAACTTTTGGAGGAATTCGCGATGTAATTCCTCCCAAGTTCCAATTGGCTTACCGATAGTCTTGAACCAATAAGCAGCTTTATCCTTGAGAGAAAAAAAAGCTTCACTGGAACAATTCCAATATCTACATTCCTGGGTCGAACTGACTCTCCAATCCGACTCATATCTTCGATGTGCTAGAAGGGATCCTCATTTGACTTTCCATGGAAATGAGTCTGAATCAGACTTATGATATTTGGCTTCAAGTCGAATGCATCTCCACCTGCGGGAATCCGAACCTGAGGTGCTATAATTGTTGTTGTCGGATCGTAGAAGTCTCATAGTTGTTCTCCGCATGGTGGATGCTGCATCCTGTCGAGTGTTGTGAGAATCCGGTCGGTGCTCTGCTTGTATTTTTGTTTCGTTTCCTCGACCCTGGCTTCTAGATGAGCCATTGGCTCCTGATTCTCAGGGTCCTGACGAACTCGAGGATCAGGATTAGCCATCTTAGCTAATCGGGTGGAAGAAGGTTGAAAAGAGAGGTCGAGCGAAAATCGCCTTTGCCACCTTGGGTTTGGCTCCCAAGGTCCCGTAAGTTTAGGTCTTAACAACCTTCTTCCTTGCATACACCAACTCAAAGGGTTGGTGTAGTCAAGCAGAACAAAGCTAAGGCCTTGTTAATCAGAGTGGTTTATTATATCAGCTGATCGAATTTTTCATTTAAGTTGTGTTATTAAAAATTCGACAAGAGACTGACTGTAAGGAATTCCCGCCTCTCAGGCTAATCTGACCAGTCTAGTTACGAGGGGACTACAAGGAAGGTTCTTCCTTTGGCTTTCGTCTAAGGTTCCGTTACCCCGTAGCCACGATCATTTACACTACCCCGCTGGCTTAGTCACCAGGTTTTGCAAGAGAGGTTGGAACTACCCAATAGTTTCAAGCCAAATGCAGGTTATTTGATGTATTTTCATGAATTTTTAACCTATTTCTTCAATTTAGTAGATGGTGGGCGGTCCACAAGGTGACTCGCCTCACTGACTAGCTTTTGGGCTCATCGAAGTCCAAGTTAGTTTATGTGGTCCTATTGGCTCCTGCACTTCTAAGTTTTTTTTCAAATTAAAGATCATAATTCAAATGTATACTCTAAGGTAAGATGGATTCCAAATCATTTGAAATTTGGCAACAAGATTCCTTTTTCAATAAGCTTTTCAAAGAGTATTTTTTTTTAAATTTTACTATTTCCAACAATTAGTTATGAATTTTTAACAAACTGGGGGTCAAATTTGGAATTTAGATCCTATTTTGGTTTTTCTGTTGGAAATGATAACAAATATGCTCCAAAAATTTTGTAAAAATATGATATTGAAATATAATTTGATTATCTTTCACACCCCATAAATTTTTAATAAATCTGATTTTTATGTTAGGTAGAATTGATTTTTAAAGTTCATAAAAGTTCTATCTTCAAGCAATCTGACCAGTATGTACTTCACGAATTTTTAAAAATTTCACAGAAAGAATTTCTTTTGGAAATGGTAGCATTGGAAAGATAATTTAAAGGTCTAGTTCCAGTCCAAATTTCAGGATTTTTGGAGCATTAGAAACACGGCTATTGAATTTTAAATATGACACTTACTTTCTGGCCGAATTTCTAATAAGAATGTGTGCACCTGATTTTCTCAACGCCCGCTTTTCCTCATTCGCCACTTCGTGTCATTATTCCTGCACACAAAAATACTATATTTGATAAAATCAAAATTCGCCGTGCCTCCCAAGCAACGGTGCCAATTGTTCATGGTGTAGATCGCGTAGAAAAGAAGCACCTTGTAGTATAGCGTGAAATATGTCTTGAGCAAATAATTAACAGGACTGGTGAGTCCCAGTAGATCACAGGGAGGTAGAAAGCACTTTTGATTTCATACATTTTTTCTCAATATGATTACTCTATAATAGAAACAATCAATCACAATATCCACATCACAAAGAAATTGTATTTGATATATGCAATAGACTAAAACAATGAATGTAAACAACTACTTATTGTAACAGAACGAGGGCACCACAGGTGCTTTGTGGTCGCCTTTTGGAGAGGTTGGGAGGAATAGCAATGATCCATCGGGGTGGCCCAATGAACGCTTTAGACGGAGGTGCAAAGACAGATGTAGAGAAGACAGGAAGAAGAAGAGAGAGAGGTTGTAGAAGGAGGAAGAAGAAATTCTAAAGAATGCCTTTCAAAGGGGCCCCTCAGGCCTCTTTTTATAGCTTCAGTGAAGGGCATTTGGGGTATTTGGCCCCTTAAATCCATGCAAAGGCTTCAAATTAATCAGATCCATTGATCAGGAGATCAACAGCCCTGATTAAGCCGTCCAAATCCTTCTTTTATCCTCGATTTAATCTAGTGCTACCACATGGCAGCCGCTCGAGCGCGATCCTCCATCGCAAGGCTGTAGATCTTCTCGCGTGCGCCTTCATTTCAACTCCCTCACCGCTTGCCTCTTTTGAGCGCCCGATCGTCAGCCATCTGATCTTACTATTGCATGGCTTAAACGCATGCAAGAAACGTGCCTTTGAATCCGAAAGCTCTCGCACGTGCGTCTTCGCATGCATCATCGCGCGCATTCTTTGTCCAGCACCTCCGTGCCCACCATGTGTCTGCACTTCCTCCACCCGATGTTGAACCGATGGTTGAATTTCATCGGCGAGCATGCCCCTCCTGATTTCATGCAAGGCGTCGCTCGAACATGCACCCAATGTCTCGCAGAGAGAGAGCTAACCAACATGCTACTCCTACGCATTTGTTGCATTTAGGTTTTGTTGGCACGTGTTCTCAACAGTTGGATGGGAATCCAACAGTCGAGATCTCGTCCTCATCTGATGATGCGGCTGAGGGCGAGTGGCGTGGCTGCATCGTGGCCATTGGATGACAATCCAATGGCCCATGGCTTTCCTTCCTAGATTGGGGTGCGGTGAGGGGTGGCTGCAATGGCACCACATGGCACCATCATGGCCATCTATCTTCTTCTCCTTGTATCTGATGATGTAGGCCTCTAATTGAGTTGATTTCTATGCTATTGGACTACGAACATCGACCTGGATCCATCCGTGCAGTTAGATTTGTCATCTGAGGTTCGGATATTCTTCAATTTGCCCCTTGGCTCCTGCTTCTTCTGTGGACTCCCTAGGGTGCTACGAGAGTCTGATTGATGTGCTCTTGGAGGCGTTGGACTCCCATCGTTATTTCGAACAGATCCATAAGGTTGGATCGATCATCTGCAGCCCTAGATTACCTACAATTATTAATACCTTTCAAATATTATTATGTATAAAACATATAAATCATCTAAGATGCAAAGTACGATGTGTGTGCATGTAGAATGCCCATGTTAAGCTAGGTTCTACCTTAATTCAGGTGAATTAGAGCCTATGATTGCTGCGTAATCATACCCCCATGCCTAAATCTTGCTAATTCTTAGCAAGTGAAAGACTAAATGCATTTTATCAAGAGTTTACTAAAGGTTTATTTCTTTTTGTTTCATCCAAATATTCAGAATCCAGATAACCATGAATATATAATGTTGTAGCTTCTGTGGCGGATCCAAGTGAAGAATCGATACACATTTAAAGCTGACCCCTAGTAAAATTCTGTTGGGATAGGCAAACCTCTTCTCTCAGGGATATGAACTATTCTCAAATTTTAACCCCAGCTTTTGGCTTAGGTAGAAGATGTCTAAGTCAACTAGATTTGTATTTGGTGGCTCACTCTCTTTTGGTGCTACATAGAGACTAGTATTTCAGAATCTAGATTTATGGATTATTGAATAAATTAACTTAGAGAAAGGCTGGGAAACTGTACTCTCTTTAATCTTTTGTACTTTTTCTTTTCTCTCTTTTTCTTTTTCTTTTTCTTCCTAAGCTCACATCTTACCAGATTTGCAACTGTTTTGGTGATCTTGCATGGCATTACACTTTAATTGGGTTCTAATAACCCTATGACTAAGTTAGACTCAGTCCATATTCAACTGGTCAGTAATACAGAAAAATAGGTTAAGGCTGTATTTGGTGGTTTGTGGGGATGGTAGGTGTTTTTTCCTCAAAACACTTTGATTTATATAACTCAAACTTCTTATCATAATAATTTTTTTTTTCAAGCAAATACCTATTTTGTATGCTTTTTTTCTTTTTCTTTTTTTATCAATATATATATATATATATATATATCTACTGGCACAATGTCGTTACCAACATAACATGACGCAATAATTCAACATGACATAGATACTTTTATTCATGAGGCATTATTTGGAATTTTTAGGGATGACTATGAGAATCTCGGGTGACTTATTTGGTGGAAGTGCCTACTCTTAGCTCCGGGTAGGGAATGGATAGGACGACGTATTTCTGACCTTGACATCAGTACCTTCCTTCAGCCGAGGATTCCATAGAGGATGATCGTGACCATCCACCTCAGTCCTAGTTTTGTTAGAACCCGCTCTCTGTGTTTTTGCCTTATTTGGTGGCTCTCGTATAGAATTTCACACAAAATTAGTACACAAGAACTGAGAGCGAAAACTATGCCCATCTCTAAGTATTATTCAATTATCAAAGATTAAAGATTCCTTACACTAGCCTTAGAGCACCAGTAAACTCTCTACTCTCATCTCACGTATGTTTTGGTGGATCTACTAGAAGATGGTTCACCTAACTGCTTGAATGTTGTCCAAGGGTTTAGGAGAAGAAGCAATACTTCTTCTCGACAAACTAGAGATGTCTATCGATTTTCACAGTGGATCCATTGCAAATTCTACATGCAGATGTGAGGTTATACTGGATTCTAAGCTTAGGAATCTACTAAAGAATAAATCTTTAATAAAACCTCTTAATAAAATCGATCTAATCCCCCACTTGTTGGTAGAAAATTTTCAGTTTTTATGGACTACCCCCCATGCCTAAGTGTTTGCATGTCCTCATGCATAAATAAAAGAAATAAGGTAGGGTGTATGTGGATAGAAATCACCTGAAACTGCTTCTGAGTTGTCGTTCAACTCATGCCATCACTGCAATGCCATACACAATATGCAAAACAATATGCGAAACAATATGCGAAAATGAAATATGCTATGTATATATGGTATGTATATATGTATACGTGATGAGTTTAATGCTCCAGTTGGGCCACTCATCAGTCACACATCCTCAAGAAGATGTATCGTTTCGTCAGTAGGAGGAGGTTCCTAGGCAAAGAATGGTTTGAGGCACTGGCAATTAACCGTAAAAACATGCCTAGATTTCGGGTCTCTAATTTGGACCGCCCCGTTAGGATATGGGTGGACCACCAGAAATGGCCCAATCCACTTGGACTTGAGCTTTCCCACAAACAATTTGAGTCAGGAGTCAAATAACCAAACCTGCTGATTAGGTGCGAACTCCTTCCTCCGGATGTGTCAATCATGGAAAGTTTTTGTCTTGTCTTTGTATATTTTTGCATTTTTGTAAGCTTCCCGCCTAATCTCCTCTAACTCACTAAGCTGGAGCTTCCTTTCATAACCTTCGGCCTCGAGGTTAAAATTACACTTCTGCACTGCCCAAAAGGCACAGTGCTCCAGCTCCATAGGAAGGTGACAGGCCTTTCCATACACCATGCGGTATCGCGACATTCCAAGCGGGGCCTTGTACGTGATCCGATATGCCCATAGTGCATTAACAAAGCGATCAGACCAATCCTTCCTATCAGTTCTAATCATCTTTTGCATGATAAGCTTGATTTGACGGTTTGATACTTCAGCCTGCCCATTGGTCTGTGGGTGATACGGGGTAGCAATGTGGTGCTACACCTCGTATTTCTTCAATAATGACCTGAAATGGGCATGGACGAAGTGACTTCCCCCATCGCTTATCAGGGTGAGAGTAACTTCGAATCTCGCAAAAATTAATTCCCGGACGAAGGATATAACAGTCTTATGATTAGCTCGTCTTGATGGGATCGCTTCTACCCACTTTGAGACATAGTCTACTACGAGGAGTATGTATTCAAAGCCATGAGAGTTCGGGAAGGAGCCCATGAAGTTGATGCCCCAGATGTTGAACACTTCTATGACAAGAATAGATTGGAGAGGCATCATGTCTCTCTAGGTCATAGAACCGATCGCTTAGCATCGCTTACAGCACTTGGCAAACTCGTGTGTATCTCTGAAAGTGGTTGGCCAGAAAAATCCCGACTGCAAGATCTTTGCAGCTATCTTTCAACCCGAGAAATGACCTCCACAGGCATCACTGTGGCAGAAGGATAACACACTAGAGATTTTTGAATCAGGGATGCATCTACAGATGATCTAATCAGCCCTAATGCAAAAGAGCAGTGGGTCATCTGAAAAATAGAATTTAGCCTCTGATATAAATTTGAGTTTTTGATCCTTGGATAATCCCGCAAGTAGCCTGCCTGCGACAAGATAGTTTGCTGTATCAGCATACCAAGGAAACTCAATAGAGTTGAAAGACAACAGAGACTCATCCGAAAATCGATCTGAAATTGGTGGGGAGTATGGAATATAATCTGGGTCTAGCCGAGACAAGTGATCCACCACAACATTATGTGCTCTGACTTTGTCGCGGATTTTGACATCGAACTCCTGCAAAAGAAGGATCTATTTGATAAGGTGGGGCTTGACATCCTTCATTGCCAACAAATGCTGGAAGGTGGAATGGTCAGTGTAGATGATAACCTTAGACCGGAGTAAGTATGACCTGAATTTCTCCAACCCGAATACCACAGCTAGCAATTTTTTCTTATTGAATATATAGTTACACTGAGCCTCATTCAGTGTTTTCCTAGCATAGTATATTACGAATGGTTGATGCCCCTGACGCTGGCCAAAAATGGCTCCAACAGCAAAATCGAAGGCATCACACATCATCTCGAAGTTGAGAGACTAGTTGGGAGGTTGGAGAATAGGTGCACTTGAAATAGCGCTTCGCAAGCTCTCGAAAGCACTGAGACACAAGGAGTCGAAATCAAAGGGCGTGTTGGTTACCAGAAGATGCGTTAATGGATGAGCAATTTTCGAGAAATCTCGAATGAATCTTTGATAAAATCCGACATGCCCTAAGAATGATCTAATTTTCCTGACCGAGCTAGGCGGAGGTAATCGCGAAATGATTTCAGACTTAGCTCAATCAACCTTGAGTCCATTAGAGGAGATCTTGTGACCTAGTACAATGCCATCCCTCACCATAAAATGGCTTTTTTCCCATGAAAGTACTAGGTTAACTTCTATACATCTCCTCAGGATCTTTGTGAGGTTATCAAGACAAGACTAAAAATCATCTCCAAAGACAAAGAAGTCGTCCATGAACACTTCTACACAGTCCTCGATCATGTCTGAAAAGATGACCATCATGCATCACTGAAATGTAGCTGGTGCGTTGCAGAGGCCAAAAGGCATCCGCTTAAAAGTGAATGTTCCGAAGGGACACGTAAAAGTCGCCTTGTCTTGATCTTCCGGGTTGATTGCTACTTGATTATACCCAGAGTATCCATCCAGAAAGTAGAAGAAACTACTCCTGACCAGCCATTGTAGAACCTTATCAATAAAGGGTAAAGGAAAATGATCCTTTTTGGTAGCCAAGTTTAGCTTCCTATAATCAATGTAGACCCGCCAAGAAGTCATGATGCGGGTCAGGATGGATTCACCCAATTCATTTTTTATCACAGTGAGTCCCACCTTTTTGGGCACAATTTGAATGGGACTCACCCACTAGCTGTCAGAAATAGGATAGATAATGTCTGCGACCAGCCATTTAAGGATCCCCTTCTTGACAACCTCCAACATATTTGGATTTAGGCGTCTCTGAGGTTGTCACAATGGTCTCACCCTTTCATCAGTGTAGTTATGGTGAGTGTACTATGAGGGGCAATTCTCATGGAAATTAGCAATGCCCCACCCGATAGCAGCCCTATGTGCTTGCAGAACAGAGATCGATTGGTGTTGCTAATCCAGAGTGAAGTGAGCAATCATAATCACAGGATATGTCTCACTTTCTCCTAGAAATGCGTACTTGAGTGAATTAGGTAAATGCTATAACTCTAGTAGCGGAGGGTGGGGAGAGGGTTTATGTAGGGGAGGAGAGGAAACAACGGAAATCTACTGATCCTGACTACTGGAGAATTCACCTGCAGTGCTCATGTATTCCTATCTTAAGATGTTAATGCTAGTAGGACAGGATAGTCAGGATCAGGAGTGTTGGAAGCAGCTCAACACCCATGACAACTAGATCCATTGGATGAAATGTGTATGTCATTAGTCTCAGTCCTGTTTGGATCATGATCTAAGACCCCTGATAGTGAAGATGAATGTGCCATTGGGTCACTGCAAAGGAGCCTAATGTTCCCATAGAAAGCTGAATCTTCATCTTCACTATCCTTCGCAATTAAATTGTAATCGAAGTTCTTTGATGCCCTGAAAATGTCCAGTCTAAGGTCTTCGTTCCCCAGGGCAATCTCCATGCATCCTGATGCACAGTCGATGTTTGTGCAAGTGGTTTCCAAAAATGGGTGACCTATAATAATCGGTGCATCACGGAGATTAGGAGGAACCTCCATATCAAGAACAAAAAAGTACGTTGGAAAGTAGAATCCTTAGACTTTTACAATCACATTTTCAACCACCCCCCTCGGCATTTTCACCAATCAATCAGCCAACTATATGGTAACTGAGGTGGGCTTTAACTCCCCAAATCAAAATCGATCAAATACTGCGGTGGGAGTTAGGTTGATGGATGACCCTAAATCAAGAAGGGCCCTATCAAAAGGGGAATTCTGAAAAAAGCAGGAAATCAGTGGTGTGCCTGGGTCCTTTTTGGGTGGTAAGTCGGCTAAGATAATCATGATAATACCGCCTGTTGTCCAATTCTCTACCGTCGCTTCGGAGTATAGTAGTCCTTGAAGAACCTAGCAACAGCAGGGATGTGATCTATTGCTTCGAGGAGAGGGACCTGAATATGAACTTCCTTGAACATAGATTTCAGGTCCTCAAAATTTCACGTGTCCTTTTTTCGGACTAAATCTCACATTAGAGCCACAGGAAAAGGAATGGGAATTTCAGGGTCTAGGGGCTTCTTTCCTTTATCTAATGAAGATGGCTTGCGAGAGGAAGAGGGTTGTGAGACATCTTGCGGTAGAGTGCAGGAAAAATCATTACCTGCTTGCCTAGGTAGTGGGTCCTGTGTAGTCTTTCCGCTCCTTAAGGTGACAGCTTTTACATCAGCGTGCTGTCCATGAAGGGGCAGAGGAGTGGGTTGGTCTAGATACACAGGGTTTAGCAACAGAGGTGGCTGATCGAGCCCATAACCAGGTGGTGCGGGAGGTGCTTGCATAATAGCATGTGCCTACCCTTGTGGTGCTTGGAATCTAGGCGGGGCACCCTGATTCTGCACATATCTCGAGTTTGGGACAGGTTGGGAGGGCAAAGCTCCTTGTGATCTATGCTCCTACATCATCTAGGCTTGTGTGTTCTGTATGCTCTGTATTTGGTCAGCCATTGCCTTCATTATTTGCAGGTTGTCATGAGTAGATTTCCAAATTAATGCCTGCAATTCCTCCTTTAGCGACTCCAAAGGGTCGACCCACTTTGGAGGGTAGTTGGCAGCTTGGTGTAGCAGCTGATAGATAGAGCGTGTTAGTTGCTGCTGAGACAGGAATGGCTACTGCCTAGGATACTTGTTTCGTGCATTCCCGTATTGTTTGGTCTGGTAGTGTAGAGCTTGACTTGGTCTCTGTGGGTTACCAGACCAAGACAAATTAGGATGCTAGTGCCAACCAGGGTTATATGTTTCAAAATAAGAGCTGTTACACCCATAACCCTGAATGGCATTGACATCTTCATAGGTCGAAGATGTCTCAAATGCAAATTCATCAAAAGAATATGCACTTGCATCATCGTGTGGTGTGTAACCCTGATTGTACGATGTCAGATCCACATTGTTCACGGAGTCCTGGTATGCAGGATCCCGCGGAGATGGAGAGAAAGCATCCCATGTGAACGGATATGCACGAGCAGAGGGGGCTCGGGATGCTTGAGAGGAATAAGTTGGAGCATTGCTGCCAGAAGATCAAGATCTCGCTCGCATTAATTCATCGAGCTTCTTATCGAGTAGATCCACCTTGTCCAGCTTTTTGGTGATAATGTCCATGTTGGCTTGAGCTTCGTGGACACTGACTCGTTGCTGTCTAAGTCGCTAGAATTGGTTCATTGAGGCAGCATTCATCGAGTTCTCTGCTAAGGACTCGAACAGTTCAAATGCGCTGTTCTCGTCCTTCGCGAGGAAATTCCCATCACTAGATGCATCGGCCAGGTATCGATGTGTGTCATCCAGCCCATGGTAAAATACTTGAGCGAGGTGCCATTTGGGTGCTCCATGGTGTAGGCACTTCCTGAGAAGGTCGTGGAATCTATTCCAGGCATCATGCAGCTTCTCTCCAGGGCCTTGGGCAAAAGTCGTGAGCGCGTGCCTCATAGCATTTGTTTGACCAATCAGGAAGAACTTTTGGAGGAATTCGC
Organism: Thalassia testudinum; assembly: GCA_037157565.1. Taxonomy (NCBI): domain Eukaryota; kingdom Viridiplantae; phylum Streptophyta; class Magnoliopsida; order Alismatales; family Hydrocharitaceae; genus Thalassia; species Thalassia testudinum. The sequence goes on from JAZHRO010000049.1 coordinate 32,416,354, forward strand.
GACGTAATTCCTCCAAGGCTCCAATTGGCCTCCCGATAGTCATGAACCAATAAGTAGCTTTATCATTGAGAAAGAAAAAAAGCTTCATGAGAACAATTCCAATATCTACATTCCTAGGTAGAACTAACTCTGCAATCCGACTCAGATCTTCGATGTGCTGAAAGGGATCCTCATTTGAGTTTCCATGGAAATGAGACTAAACCAAACTTATGACATTCAGCTTCAAGTCGAATTCGTATCCACCTATGGGAATCCGGACCTGAGGTGCTATAATTGTTGCCACCAAATTGTAGAAGTCCCACAGTTGCTTTCCGCGTGGTGGATGCTGCATCCTGTCGAGTGTTGTGAGAATCCGGTCGATGCTCTACTCATATTTTTGTTCCGTTTCCTCAACCCTGGCCTCCAGACAAGCCATTAGGTCCTGATTCTTAGGGTCCTGATGAACTCGAGGATCGGTATTAGCCATCTCAGCTAATCAGGTGGAAGAAGGTTGAGAAGAGAGGTCGGGCAAAAATCGCCTTTGCCGCCTTGGGTTCGACTCCTAAGGTCCCACAAGTTTAGGTCTTAACGACCTTCTTCCTTGCATACACCAACACAAAGGGTTGGTGTAGTCAAGCAGAATAAGGCTAAGGCCTTATTAATCAGAGTGGTCCTTTAGATCAGATGATCGAATTTTTCATTTAAGTTTGTGTTATTAAAAATTCGATGAGAGATCGACTGCAAGGAATTCCCACCTCTCAAGCTAACCCGACTAGTTTAGTTACAAGGGGACTACAAGGAAGGTTCTTCCTTTGGCTTTCACCTCCAATTCCGTTACCCTGCAGCCACGGTCGTTTGACGCTACCCTACAGGCTTAGTCACTAGGTTTTGCAAGAGAGGTTGGAACTACCCAGTAGTTTCAAGCCAAATGTAGGTTATTTGATGTATTTTTATGAATTTTTAACTTGTTTCTTCAATTTAGTAAATGGCAGGTGGTCCACAAGGTGACTCGTCTCACCGACTAACTTTTGGGCTCGTTGCAGTCCAAGTTAGTCTATATGGTCCTATTGGCTCATGCACTTCTAAGTTTTCTTTCAAATTAAAGATCATAATTCAAATGTATACTCTAAGGTAAGATGAAATTTAAATCATTTTAAATTTTGTAAGAAGATTTCTTTTTCAATAAGCTTTTCAGAGAGTATTTTTTTCAAAATTTTTACTATTTCCAACAATTAGTTATGAATTTTTAACAAACCAGGGGTCAAATTTGGAATTTAGTCCCTATCTTGGTTTTTCTGTTGGAAACGATACCAAATATGGTCCAAAAATTTTGTGAAAATATGATATTGAAATATAATTTGATTATATTTCACACCCCACAAATTTTGAATAAATCTGATTTTTATGTTAGGTAGAATTGATTTCTAAAGTTCATAAAAGTTCTATTTTCAAGCAATCTGACTAGTTTGTACTCCACAAATTTTTAAAAATTCCATAGAAATAATTTATTTTTGGGAAAGGTGGCATTGAAAAGATAACTTGAAGATCTAGTTCCTGTCCAAATTTCAGGATTTTTGGAGCATTAGAAACATAGTTATTGAATTGTAAAGATGACACTTACTTTCTAGCCGAATTTGTAATAGGAATGTGCACCTGATTTTCGCAGTGCCCACTTTTCCTCGTTCGCCGCTTCATGTCATTGTTCCTGCACACAAAAATACTGTATTAGAGAAAATCAAAAGTCATCGTGCCTCCCCGGCAATGGTGCCAATTGTTCGTGGCGTAGATCGCGTAGAAAAGTAGCACGTTGCAGTATAACGTGAAATGTCTTGAGCAAATAATTAACGGGACTGGTAAGTCCCGGTAGATCACAAGGAGGCAGAAAGCACTTTTGATTTCATACGTTTGTTCTCAATATGATTACTCTATAATAGAAACAATCAATCACAATATCCACATCACAAGGAAATTGTATTTTATATATGCAATAAACTAAAAACATGAATGTAAACAACTACTTATTGTAACAGAATGAGGGTACTACGGGTGGTTCATGGTGGCCTTTCGGAGAGGTTGGGAAGAACAGCAACGATCCGTCGAGGTGGCCCAATGAACACTTTAGACGGAGGTGCAAAGACGGATGTAGAGAAGACGAGAAGAAGAAGAAGAGAGGGGTTGTAGAAGGAGGAAGAAGAAATTCTAAAGAATGCCTTTCAAAGGGGGCCCTTAGGCCTCTTTTTATAGCTTTAGTGAAGGGTATTTGGGGTATTTGGCCCCTTAAATCAGTGCAAAGGCTTAAAATTAATCAAATCCATTGATCAAAAGATCAACGGCCCTGATTAAGCCTTCCAAATCCTTCTTCTATCCTCAGTTTATTCTAGTGCTGCCACATTGTAGCCACTCGAGCATCGATCCTCCATTGCACGACTGCAGATCTCCTCGCACGCACCTTCGTTTCATCTCCCTCACCACTCGCCTCTTTTGAGCGCCCAATCATCAGCCGTCCAATCGCAACGCACGCAACAAATGCACCTTTGAATCCTAAGGCACTCACACGTGACGTCATGCACGTTCTTCATCCAGCACCTCCGTGATCCCCACGCCTCCGCACCTCCTCTTCCCAATGCTGATCCGATGGTTGAATTTCATCTGCGAGCACGCCCCTCTTGATTTCACGCAAGGCGCTGCTCGAATGTGGGCCCAATGTCTCGCGGAGAGAGTGCTAACCAACACTCTACTCCCACGTGTTTGTTGCATTTAGGTTTTGTTGGAGCACGTTCTCGACTGTTGGATGGGAATCCAACGGTAGAGATCTCGTCCTCATTTGATGATGCGGCTGAGGGTGGGTGGCGTGGTTGCGTCGTGGCTGTTGGATGACGATCCAACGGCCTACGACTTTCCTTCCAAGATTGGGTCACGGTGAGGGGTGGCTGCTATGGCGCCACATGGTGCCATCGTGGCCATCTATCTTCTTCTCCTTGTATATGATGATGTAAGCCTCTGATTGAGTTGATTTCTGTGCCGTTGGATTGCGAACATCGATCTGGATCCATCCGTGTAGTTGGATTTTTCATCTGAGGTTCGGATATTCTTCAATTTGCCCCTTGGCTCCCGCTTCTTCTGCGGACTCCCTAGGGTGCTATAGGAGTCTAATTGATGCGCTCTTGGAGGCATTAGACTCCCATCATTATTTCAAACAAATCCATAAGGTTGGATTGATCATCCTTAACCATAGATTACCTACAATTATTAATACCTCTCAAATAGCACATTATTATGTATAAAACATATAAATCATCTAAGATGCAAAGTACGGTGTGTATGCATGCAGAATGCCCATGTTAAGCTAGGTTCTACCTTAATTCTGGTGAATTAGGGCCTATGATTGCTGCACAATCACCATTCTCAGAAACAAGGTGACCCAGATTAATTCCCTCGGGAACCATGAAATGGCTCTTTTCCCAGGAAAGAACCAAATTCACATCAATGCAATGCCTGAGGATTTGGACTAAGTGCAAGAGGCAATCAACAAAAGATTCCCCAAATACTGAGAAGTCGTCCATGAAGACTTCAAGTTATTCACCTACCATATCTGAGAATATGGCCAGCATGCATCGCTGAAAGGTAGCGGGTGCATTGTAGAGACCAAAAGGCATCCTATGAAATGCATATGACCTGTAGGGGTAGGTAAAGGTGGTCTTCTCTTGGTCCTTAGGATTGATTGCCACCTGATTGTAACTGGAGTATCCGTCCAAAAAGCAGAAGAATCAATTTCCCACTAGTGTCTCGAGGATCTGATCAATGAACGGTAGTGGGAAATGATCCTTCTTCATGGAGGTATTCAATCTTCTGTAATCAATGCAGTCTCTCCACAAGTTCGCTATATGGGTCGATATGAGTTCTCTGCTTTCAGTCATGATCACGGTGAGCCCTACCTTCTTAGGCATAACTTGGATTGGACTCACCCACCAACTGTCGGAGATCGGGTAGACGATCCCTGCATCTAACCACTTGATGATCTCCTACTTCACAACCTCTTGCAGATTAGGATTCAGACGTCTCTACATTTCACAGGATGGTTGTGCACCCTCTTTAGTATAAATGCAGTGTGTGCAATACGAAGGGCTAATGCCAGTCAGATCATCGAGAGTCCAACCAATGGCTCTCCAATGCTATTAGAGGAAGGAAATCAAACGTGTTTCCTGATCAGAGGTGAGGCGAGAATTGATAATCACAGGAAATGTCTGATCATAACCCAAAAAGACGTACTTTAGATGATCGAGAAGAGGCTTTAGTTCCATAACGGGATTATCAGCAGCAGTAGCAGGTGGGTCAGGATGGGCCTCAAAAGAAAAGGTGGGAGCAGTGGGTGGGTCTAAATCGATGCTAGGCTCCTCTATCTACAGGGTATGATTTGCTTGGGGTTGAGGATCAGGGATAATCGAGTCGTCCTCAGGAAATGTGTCCTCAACCTTGGAACTAATGTCGCATACTTGTTCACTGCCCCGCAGTTAATCCCTTTCTGGGCCTTAAATATATCAATTTTAGCATCTTGTTCCCAAATTTCAATTCAATCTGGCCCTCTTTGCAATTAATGTTCGCCCTAGCTGTCGCTAAGAATGGTCTACCTAGTATAATTGGTGTATTCTTCAGATTCTCAGGAGTCTCCATATCCATCACAATGAAGTCCACAGGAAAGTAGAAATCGCGAATCCGAACAAGAACATCCTCGAGAACTCCTCTAGGTGACTTGACTGATCGATCAGCTAGCTGTAAAGTCACCTCAGTCGGTTTTAGCTCAATCTCCTCGAAAAGATCTAGTAGGGACGTAGGGATCAAATTGATGGAAGCTCCTAAGTCTAAAAGGGCTCTGTCGAACTCTAAATCACTGATCTTGCATGATATCAAAGGGGTACCAGGGTCTTTTGCCTTAGGCGAGAGTCCGCTCAAAATGATGGAGCTGGCTTACTCCGATAGTACAATCGGATTCCCACCTTTGGTTCACGGCTTATACTTAGGTGTACATACGTCCTTCAGAAATCTCTCATAAGCCAGTACATGACGAATCACATCCATCAACGGGATGTTTATTTGGTCATGCTCAAAAAGCTTTACCAGGTCCTCCTCGAGAGCCATGGGTTTGGGTTTCCTCTTTCCTTTTGGACAAGGACTCTGAAAATGGAACCTCTGCAGGTTCCTTTAGAATTGGTCCAGGTTCTTGATCTGGGATAGGGGTATCTTGGATGACTAACCTAGGGTTTGGATTTGAACTACTAGGCTGAGAGTGGCTCAGGTAAGGTGGGTCCTAAATTATTTTGCCACTATGGGTGGTAATAGAGTTTAGTCCTGCCTGGTTCTAGGTTGGGGTAGGCAAAAGAGGTGGTTGCTGCTGATAACCCGCATATGATGTCGAAGCCTCCATCCCATCAAGTGATGGAGTAGAAGGGGCATGATAGACGTACTAAGCCTAGCCCTGAGTAGGATTCATAAAACACCTCTGGTTCAACACGTTATTTGGATTGGGCAAAGGTTGTGAAGGGAGTGCACCAGGTTGGCAGGGATTTTCCATTTGGGTGAGTTGAAAGCGAACCTCTGTGTCTCGTCTTTGTGCTATTTTTGCATAACCGCATTCATTTTCTGAATGTCAACCAGAGTCTGAAGGATAAGAGTCATTTGATCTTCCCGAGTTGGCCTGGTTTGGTAAGTCGAGTTGGGCCGAGGCTAAGGCAGCTGATATGGACGAGAAACTTGTGGTCGGGGCTGATATTGAGGTCTCTAATTTTTATTGCTCCTTGACCACATGAAATTAGGATGATTACGCCATCCAGGGTTATAAGTGTTTAAGAAAGGATCATTCTGGGTGGCATTGAGGTCCTCGTAGGTCTGAGGAACCTCAAAGAAATCAGAAGATGAGGGTTCAGAGTTCCCCCAACTAGAGTAAGCAGATCTGGAGTTTCCTCCAAACCCTAGATCAAACAGGGGCGGGTATGGATCCATCCCTTGAGAAGATCGGTGGTAGATGTTATGCACAGCCTCCCTCCCAGAGGATGGTTGTGCGAACGGGTTTTGAGTAGAGGTGGCTCACTGCAGATGTCGAGTTAGCTCAACCACCTTCTTCTTAATGATCGAGACCTTGTCCAAGCGATTGGACATTAACTCCAAGTCGATGGAAGAGGACAGGCCCTGCGTCTCATGTGCTCCTCGTGGATTCGTTAATGCACGGGCATTCATCCGGTCGAACATGCCCATGGATTCATTATTGATGGAGTTCTCACACATGTTCTCGAGAATCTCCCACATGGTGTCCTCATGTTGACCCAAGATGTTTCCTCCATAGGTCACATTGACAAACAATCGAATATCCTCACGGAGTCCCTGGTAAAAAGACTGGACTTGTTCCCATTTAGGAACTCCGTGGTGTGGGCACTTTCGCATGAGATCCAGAAAGCGATCCCATGCCTCATGAAGCAGTTCTCTTGCCTGCTACGTGAAATGTGTGATCTGGTGTCGCAGAGCATTTGTCTGGCCAATAGGGAAGAACATTTTCAGAAACTTGGATTGCAGTTCAGCCCATTTGTTGATTGGACGAGTTAGAGTTTGGTACCAGTGAGCAGCCTTGTCCATAAGAGAGAAGGAGAACATTTTCATGAGCAAGATATCCCGATTTTGAGCTTTTGACCTGAAGGTCTAGGCCAGATGCTTGAGTTACTTGATATGCTAGAAGGGATCTTCGGAATTAAGCCCATGAAATTTAGGAATAGCATGAATCATGTTGGGCTTAAGTTCATTATGAGGACCTCCAACCGAGATTTGGACTCGAGGTTAGATCACCACCGCAGACCGCAGTAGGATTATAATGATCTCGCATCATAAGACACTACGGTGGATTCATAAAGGCCTGGAATAGATTGTTGAGGCACTGAAGTCGATTCTGGAGATTGTTTTCTTCTACTGCTGGGTGTTCCATGAGTATGGATGAAGGAGATCTAGGCTCAGATGAATCAGAAGAGATATCAATCTGGTCGGCTTATTGCACAAACAGGGAGGTCGAGGCTTGGCCTCGACGAGAGTGAATAGCTAATGGAGGCCTCAAGGGTGGTCTTAGGCACCTCCTCCCAAACATGCACTGGTCACACGTGTTTCGTGTGTTAGAAATTGGGGTTACGAGTAACCTGTCGTCGTAGTTGCAAAACATGTCGATCAGATAAAATTTATACCGAAACTCCAAGGGAGTCCTAGGTCTGACATAGGGATGCGACATTTACTTAATTGAAAACTGCGCTTCACTTTCTTTCTTTTTGGTATTTTAGGGTTTTGTTATTTTTTTGTATTTTTGTAAGAAAACAAGCAAACGAATCACAAGATAGAGATGGAACGAAAATGGTATAGATATCACTTCAATGTCTATTACAATCAACTATGAAAGCATAAAAAGAGAGGGGGTGAGAGGAAATCTCCCGAATCGGCTATTCGGCGAGACGACGGCGCCTGGCGAAAGCTCGGATGGAGGAGGTGAGGAGCGGGATGACAGAGGTGAGAAGCAAGAGGACATCGGGTAGAGGAAGGCTTCGGCGTGGCTACAGAATGGAGGTGAGAAGATGGAGGTGATCTGCTACCGGAATGGAGGTGGGAGGACAGCTCCAAGGTGACCTATGAATGGGGATGGGAAGATGGATGAATATTTGCTGAGGTAGAGGTTTGCTACACTAATAGAAGCCTTGGGAGCTTGACAACAAGCTTTAATGGAGTGTTGGTAGGCTTGCTAGAGCTTGGGAGTAGGTGGGAGTAGAGTAGGTAGAGATGGCTTGGAAGGGAGGGGATGTAGGTCCTTTTATAGTGGAGAAGAAGAGGCAAAAATAGGTATGGGACCATTAGTGACATCCAGGCCGTCGCTGGAAGCATCGCTGTAGGCAGCTCATGCATGCTCATGTCCACTTACACCTGCAGCCGGCCTTGTTGGCACATGAAGAATTAGCGATGGCTGTAAGAGTCGTTGGCTTATGCTATCCTCTCTTTGCCGAGCACGTGCACGCGCTCACGTGCTATGCACATGTGCGCCTGCGCGCGCACGTGCGGTGGCGCGTGCATGCACTGGGCGGCCTCGGATGCACCACGTGGCGCAATCTGGGCTGTCCATCTTCTTGTTATTGTAGGGGCTGCTACAAAGGTCGAATTGAGTCGATTTTCATGTCGTTAGGTTGCGGTTGTCAGTTCGAATCCATCCGCGTGGTCAGATTTGTCATTTAAAGCTCCAAACTATGTCACCTGGTCCCTTGGCCACTGATCTTCCTCTGACTGCATATGGTGCTACGGGACTCCAATCGAGGCGATTTCAGAGGCGTTGGACTCCAATCGTCGTCTTGATCAGATCTGTATGGCCAGATCGTCATTCCAAGTCTCTGCAATAAATATCCTTCTCTCCTGACCACAAAAAGGATGCAATTAACCTAAATTATATACAACTACTCTAAATGTAGAATGATGCATGCTATGCAATATTTATAACATGAAATGCAAATCTAAACCTAGGAACATGCATGAATAGGCATTTTACCCTCAATAAATATGTTTACATCATACCCCCATGCCTATCTTCCGCTAGTCCCTAGCAAAATTAAACTATATGCTATGAATAACATCAAAACTAGCATTAGATCGCTTAGGCCTTAGTCACTTATTAACAATAGCAAATTTCAACTAAAGTCCTAAACTACAAAAACTCAACAATACCCGGGTGCTTGCCAGAATGCAGACCGCCCAAGTCCTCACCTTATTTGAAAAGGGAAGATACATTCTTTTTATTGTTTCTCTTCTTTTCTAATTTTTTGTACTTTTGAAGTTTGAGAGTTCCGGGATAACTTTTTACGGCTACCCAACCTGCCCAAGACTCAAAAAGGATTCTAAGTGCTAAGCATCTTGTGAAAATAGTGAAAGACTCACTAGGCAGCAGTTAAAACAAACTTCGGGTTTCTACGACCCTAGGTGACCTTGCCTAGAGGCTTATCTTTTCGAACGGTAGCTTTCTCCCTACTTCTTTTATTTATGGGGTCAACGCAAGTGCAAACCCAGTGTATATCTCCCCGGTTTATTCTACTCCCCGCTTCTTCCCTAAGTGTTTTGGGAATTATTGTGCATTTTTTTGTGAGCTGGGTTCTGGACAACCGACCGATGAGCTGTTACCACCAACAAGTTGCCAGCCATACTCGTGCGGTGAAGTGTGGTTTTATATTTTTTTCTCCCTTTTTTTGTTTTTTTCTTTTATTTTTTTTTCTTTTTTTTTTAAGTAGGTGGCTTTCCTAATCTAAGATATACCTAAAGGCAATACGACGAAAATGGTCTTGTGACTAGGCTCTAGACAACCAGTCGATGTGCTGTTACCACCGACAACTTGCCAGCCATACCACCCTAGATAGTTCATTAGCTACCCAATTTCTGAAGAAACCACCGAAAAGTGAGTCAATGCAAAAAAATGTGTGTAGATGCTTAGGCTTAAAGTCCCCCCAAATCAGAGGGTGGGTTGATAAGTCGCATACTTATCATCCAAATTTATTATCCAAATTTAAAATGAATTTGAATTGGTGAGGACTCGAGACTAAGTCCACATTCGAGTGGACACCTGGGCTAATTATGCCCGAAGACCTAAAGAGTCTAAGTGTTTAGGTCCTCTCATATCATTTCCTAAAGTTAATAGCTTCCAAATGCCTAAGTTCTCTTTTCCTAATTTCTTTCTTTTTATATCTTTATCAAATTTTCAATTTTTTTTTAATTTTATAAGAAACTAAAAGAAATTCTATGGAGTTAACAGAATGATTTTAGGAATTGATTATCCACCCCCCCATGCCTAAATGATGCAATGTCCTTATTGTAACAATAAAGACATGAAAAGAGCGAAGGAAACAAAATATCACCTAAGTGTCGTGAAAATCTGGTCAACTCTGCAGAGAGAAGAGTGTATACATATGTGCTAAGTTTAATGCCTTCAGCTAGGCATAACATACATACAAAAAAGAAATTGAGAATTCACAAGTGCGGGTCAGAATCAAAATCAAAAGGTTGATCCTGAAACCCGTCTACAGAAGATGTCCACAGATGTGGACCAGATTATGGTGCAGACCCATGCCCTAGGGTCGAGTGGTTATAAGGTTCTGGATGGAAATCACCCAAAATCGAAGGTTGTTAAGCTTGCAGGGTTGAGCCTGTGGTTTTTTGGTGTGCAGCCCAAGACCAAAATGGCGGACAATAGGTAGATCTGATTCACTAGTTTCATATGTCCACTTAACATTCAGCTTAGAAAAATAATCAGCTATTCCAGGCTTGGGTCGCATGTGAAAGATATCATAAGGGTCCGTATAGAAGATAGGTGGTTTCAGGTCAATAGGTACCCTTATATCCAAAATCGTAGTTCCCTCAGAATTAGCCTCCCAGATTTTTAATGCCAAATTCCTATCCTCTAAAATCAAGTGCTCAAGCTTCAGGTCCTCCAAATCATTGTATACCCCATCTAAAGTGCCCAAGTTTAACAATTGCGGCTGAATCAGGATTGACTTGGGCATAATGATCTGCAAAGTTAGCTCTTCGGGGTGCAGATGAAGACTGGGGTCACTGATTGAATCATCAAGATTCGGATCCTCCAAGTTAACCCCAACCGAATCTAAATCTTCAATGAACGGGCTATCAAATGATTCATCAGATTCCTCATGCCCGTTTGTCTCACTAAAATCATTTTCCTTATGCTCAAGTGAGACTTCACCTAAAGATTCTTGACCCTTAGAGTCAAAGAATTGATGATCCTCATTTATATATGTCTCAAAATCATAAATCATTTCATGATCCAAGGAGACATAATTTTCTTCGTTTCTTCACTTGGGGATCTCAGGTGAATAAATGGTTCATCCTCAATGGGTTGCTCTAGACCAATCTGGTCATCTCCAATCTCCAAATATGTATCCCCCCTGACAAGTGCCTAAGCGGGTTCAGATATTGGCTCTCCTGAAGAGGGTTCATCTTAAGAATCATCCCAAGATTTGACTAGTGCAACCACAAATTTCATCCTCAGCCTCGATAATTTACACCCAGGTCCCTATCCCTAACACTTTGGAGCAAATCCAATAGAGAACTATTAAGTTCATCAATCATTTTGATCATAGGCTCTAGTGCATGGTGTTGGTTGAGCTTCTAATGATTGTATAGTGTTCCTCAAATTAGCCAACACCCTATCCTGGATCTGGTCCACCTGAACCGACTGGTTCGATTCAGGTTTGGGCGGGTTTGGGTTAAATCTAGGGGAGTGAAGATGTCGAGGTTCTTGGGTTCCTCCCTGATAGTAGGTCATCTCAGGTTGTTCAAAGAATGGTGGTGACCTATATTCAGTGGAATACTGGGGAGGGTAGGTGTTATAATCAGCATATCCTTCCTGATTGTAGATTGGGTTAGTTTGATCATCAAAGGATCGAGATCTGTAATTATTGTAGCTCTAGGAAAGATAGTAATCATAGTCTTGTTGTCCAGGGTTAGGCACTGAAGTCCGGATTCATATCTCCAATCAAAGTCATCCCAGCTAGTCGATGGGTAATTACAAGTCAAGTCAGGATAGTAATCATCTTGGGGATAAGTGGTGGTAGGAGGGTAGGATGTGAAATGTGTGTAGGATGTGGAAGGGTACATGATAGAAAAGGAGGGAAAATGGATAAGAGAAAAGGTGCCCTGCAATAGAATCAACCAAACCTGTCCTTATGTGGGTAGCCTAATGACCTACAGACTCCCAGGACCCGTCTTGAGATTATAAACGATTTGGTCTAGTTTTATCCAGTCAATCCAACCAGTTAGAAGGAGGGACTGGGGAGAAGGTTCTTCCTTTGGCTTATGCCTTCGATTCCTAGTGTACCTTCTAGCCGCGGTCATTTGACACTACTCCCCTAGCTAGACATCAGATGGACCAGCAAAAGCAGATTAATCGAAAAAAAATCTCAGTCTGAGCCTCGAAAAGTGAATCAATCCTTAAGACCAACATCTACTCAGCTTTAGTTAGGTTTGGGATGATCGTGCTCTTAGAATGTGATGGGCCCTTTAGATGAGTTATGCCCTTAATGATCAGTTAAAATGTGTGTGCGTGGACAACCAGGGTTCTCAAACAAGGTTATTTGATGATGTGTCTTTTAGGATTTAACCTTGTTTGGTAGCTTTTAGGGTTTAATTTTTAGGTTGGTTCAATCAAGGTCTAGTAGAACACTCCAAGTTTTGAAAGCACGGGTGATGATATGTTCCTTTAAAAATCAAAAATAATGTAGAGTGCCTGATTCAGCCCTAAGAATCAACCCTAAGTGGCAAGCTACTTGATAGATCAATTTTAGATTGAGTGGTGCGGCCCAAATAGCTCAATCAATTGGTCTATTGCACCACTTAGTTAAGGCACACAAGAATGTTTAACCTATTCAGATTTCTACTTACTTATGTGTATTGAGTTGAAGTGTACCGGGTCCACAGGTCAGATCCCAGTTAAGTTGTAGAATCAAAGTGATTGTGCACCTTAGGATAAGAAGTTGTGGGTGTGAAGTGTGTAGCTTTCAATTATATCCCACAAGAGAACATTTTTTTTATTTTTTTATATATGCGAGTGGGTGAGGTGAGTGGAGTGACAATCAAACAACCAAAATGTACCTTAGGGTTTATGCAAAGCACCTAAGTTGATTTGGGGGTAGTGTGGGGGACACTTACAAAACACTCTACCAGCACTTTAGTCTAGTGTACCGCACTAGGATCTCCATGCTAGGGTACCTGCAAAATAATAGATCAGAGATAAGTGGGGTTAGTGTTATGCAAATGAAAAGAAGTGCAGAAAACAATAAAGTAAATCCCGTTGCCTCCCCGGCAACGGTGCCAAAGTGGTCGCACATCTTTCACATGTTAGAAATCATGGTTACGAGTAACCCGTCGTCGTAGTTGCAAAACACGTCGATCAAATAAAATTTATACCAAAACTCCAAGGGAGTCCCGGGTCGAACATAGGGAGGTGACGTTTACTTAATTGAAAACTGTGCTTCGCTTTGTTTCATTTTCGTATTTTAGGGTTTTGTTATTTTTTTGTATTTTTGTAAGAAGAAAACAAGCAAATGAATCACAAGATAGAGATGGAATGAAAATGGTATAGATAACACTTCAATGTCGATTACAATCAACTATGAAAGCATAAAAAGAGAGGGGGGTGAGAGGAAATCTCCCAAATCGGCTGTTCGGCGAGACGACGGCACCTGGCGAAAGCTCGGACAAAGGAGGTGAGGAGCAGGACGATGGAGGTGAGATGCAGGAGGACGTCGGGTAGTGGAAGGCTTTGGCGTGGCTCCAGAATGGAGGTGAGAAGACGGAGGTGATTTGCTACCGGAATGGAGGTGGGAGGATAGCTCCAAGGCGACCTATGAATGAGGATGGGAAGATTGACGAATATTTGGGGAGGCAGAAGTTTGCTACACTAATAGGAACCTTAGGAGCTTGAGAACAAGCTCTAATGGAGCATTGGTAGGCTTGCTAGAGCTTGGGAGTAGGTGGAAGTAGAGTAGGTAGAGATGGCTTGGAAGGGAGGCGGTGTAGGTCCTTTTATAGTGGAGGAGAAGAGGCAAAAATAGGTATGGGACCATTAGTGACATCTAGGTCGTCGCTGAAAGCGTCGCTGTA